>CM036881.1:20000000-25000000 GCA_020796165.1 Pantala flavescens
ATAATCTAATGTATGATGCTTCCATGTAGAAAAGACGTAAGCAGATACTGATCTTTGAAACTTTTGAGAAATTTTTAATAAAAACAAAAGAGGTCATTTATGCTTAATTAGATGGAAATATAAGTTATACATATGAATTCAACTATTGAATGGAATATAAAAATTACCCCATCGAAGATTCTGAAAATTTACTTCTTAATAAGTACATACCAATCGATTGAGTAACATAATGGAGATGGTACGTATATCTACGAAGTTCATATAACATTTTATTCAATTAATATTTGCCAGATATAAATCTTTATTCACAACATATTTATAACAAATCAACTAGAAATTCAATCCAAAGAAAATTAAATACTTTGAAGTACTACCGTGAAAATATATAAAATGAAGTTCTACGTGAATACCTGGAATTTATATAACTGAATGTCATACTAAGTATTCTCTAAAACATTTTAAAGTTATTTACCGTATTAAATATCTCTCATCACATACACTTTTTTCGAATCCTTGAATTCAATTATTTCAAGGTATCACATCAGAAAAAGTTAAGAAAATTACTCTGCGTCAATGAACCTATAAACCTATAAATAGTCTAACATCACGTACTACGTTCATGTAACACATCAATCATTTTTATAAGATTACTTTTATTCGTTCGATTCACTGCTATCGTAAGTCATTCAAGTCAATTTTAAAATACTTTCGTTTTCTGATTTCAGCCCTTACGAGAAAATAAATACAGGATTAAGAATGACGTCCTAAAGTCGAAGTAATGCGAAAATAATTGGACCAGAAGAGAGAAAATGTGATGGTACGAAAACAAAGTTATCACACTCGCAGTTTTTAATTCCACTCCACGCTAAAATTGGCTCGACAGATCTGTGTATTGCGTGTCTTAGAAGGGCGTTTCCCTTACCGCGGACATTATACTCGTGCACATTATATCGCCGAATCGACCGAATTTATTTCGTAATTTAAATGTCCTCTAGAAAATTATGTTGACAACCATGGTTCCTTAATTTAAATATTTGAGCAATAACACGCACATTGTTTTAGATGCGGTCAATTTAATTGGTCTCTATAGAGCTATCTCTCCATAACTTGAGATGGAATTCTAATATGAAAATAATCAAATTTTTAAAAGTTGTTTTTAAATTGTCGATGTTGTTAATTACACGAAAAAATCCAAAAAATAAAGTATAGAAACAACTCTTGGGCTGAAATATAAATTTCAAAGATATAATTAAAATATGAGTCAAGATATTTATAAGCTTGAAGTTATTTACATAAAAGGCTATAAATATATTTCAGCTACACGAATCGTATTTTTAAATCAGTATTTATCAATAATATTACGTAAAAATCTCATGAATCAATTGACATTTTTATCGAATTTAATCATTCCTAATACTTGGAGAATATTTAGACAAATATATAATTCACGAAACCTTAATTAACTCCATTTCTACGAACAGCTATTTCGTTCGAAGTCCGAGTTTATATTCCGTGAGATTGAGCAAATTCAAGGGGAGTTTTGGGTAATCCAAAAGGGAATAAAGTACCCATCAACAAATCAGTTCAATATGGCTCTCCTGTCCTCTTTCACTAAATTTCTAAGCCATGTCCGAGATCCTAACGTTCCAACGATTGTTTTATTTGTGCACGACCGTTGACATTCATAGACCAGCTATGGGGTCAAGCAGATTTTTCGCAGGGGCTCATAATTCTTCTAAATTTCATCGAGGTATTTGAAGCAGGTATTCGCGTGCACAAAAAATTAGGCCACGCCATTCATTTTTTTTGCGCATAATCGGAATAAAGGCACCCGTTTATAGCGAGTATTTTCCCCGCAAATATCCCGCGACGTTCCGTTCTATTGCGTAAATTTCAATTAAAGGAAATTCGTTCGGAAAATTAATTCGTTTCGAAAACTGTGACAAATCGCGCGAATGCGACCAAACATGAACGATGCTGATTCCAAGAGAGTTTTCCCTCCATTTCGGGAACTTGTTAAATGCAAATCGGGCCATTAAATTAACTCCCCGCCCTGTTTTTACAAATAGAACGCACGCTTAAATGCATTCATCGCCCGTTTTAATTGGATGGAGAGCTAATTTTTAGCATTTTCCCATTCGCTCTCCCTTCCTAATCTGGATATAGAGAGAGCGGATCGGAATCAATCGAATGGTGGGTTTGTTTCCAACGTAAGGAATTTTTATTGAGTGTTTCGCTCCGTATTATGTTGCCATCGTTTCGCGCTGGATTGCGCTTACGTTGGAAATTGCGGGTAAAAGTGAGATAGTTCGTAGAAATGAACTCTACGGAGGGACATGAATGGATTTGGGGTCGATGTAAGAGCCAATTGGATTAAATGCTCTGTAGGAAAATTTCACAGCAAATTTTGAGCGTTTAAGTTTGGACAGTGCATTTAGTTGCTCATCTGTTACGGTGTTTATCTCTAAGGAGGATTACTCTGACCGAGAATTCTAAAATTAATGTTTGCAAAAATGTTTAATTATACTCAAACCAATATGATGAACAATTTATTTGCATAAGTGTAAATCTAGAGGAGATTTTCTGAGTAAAAGACAATTATAAGAATCATTTTTTTTATTCGTTTGATATTTCGCATACAGAGGACATAGATTTCTTTGCAAAAAAATTGGAGTGGCAAAGAATCCTACATTATGAATTTTAATTTTTAAGGACGTGGAGAGAAAATATTGAATGAAATAAAAAAACCATTATGAGCTCCAATTGTTAGGTAACGGCTAAAGTAGAAATTGTAGAAAAAATCTCTTTCCACCCATGCCTACTTATGTATACTATGGTAAAATATAATATAATGGACTGTGCATTAAAAACATATTATAGGCGCGGCGAATCAATTTATTAAAAAATATAAGTATTGATAAACGTATGACGTCCGCTCAATAAGCGTTACCATAAAAAACTAAAGTTTTTTTTTTCTTTAAACACTACTTACGTCGGGAGATATTCTGCCATTAAATATACTGGATCATTATTCCTTTTTTCTTTATTATTTTTCTTCTTTATTCTAATTAAATGTTTTTTCGTGCACTAACTGACAATAAAGGCCAAAATTCTAATATTTATCCTCTTAGAAAAAGATATATTAAGAAAAATCATTACAAATACTGAACGAGAGTCTACACATTGTCAATTTAATAAGATCACATTATTTATTTTCAAACAAAATATATTTAAAGGAAATAAATGAGCCAATTCATATAATACGATAAAAGGTGATGATAAAACTTCCGCTGATACATTTAGCATAAACAAGATAGATATAAGATTTTTCATCAGTCTGTGTACTAGTACGTGTTACTCCAACAACTATCGCAAAAATAGCAGTACTATCACCTTCCCGTTCACCGGAAGCGCCGCTCGAAAACATCGCTTCGAGAAAACGTAATTTCGGGCATCGAAAGAGGACATTGGCTCGGAACACTTTCGGGAATAAAATCCTTTCGCGGAGGAGAGATGAGGAAACCTATCTCCTCTACTTTCCAAGTGTATGTATCTATTTTCTATTCGAACACCTCCGATGAAATCGCTTTCAGTAGAGGAGTGCCTTCTGCACGCGGAAGCAATTCCGAATCTAAACGAGTGCGAAATGAGGACATCGATCCCAACGCGAATATCGGAAGATGCGTACACATCCTTCGGCTGATGAAGAGGAAACGTACGTGTGTGTGAGGAGGATTGAAATCAAAAGAAAAGGGAGCGGATTTGGGAATTAGGCGGCTCAAAGAAAACCAAGCGGGATAAGGAGGGTCCGAGTGTATAAAGAAGTTCCTCGGAAACAATCTGTTAGGTGATTCGGAATGAAGGGTGCGTGTGTTCGGCGGTCTTAGTGGAAGTTAGGCAGGTCGGATGGGGGCGGAATTTATTAAGGGAGACACGGACGGTGGGATGGTGGAAAAATTCCCTTTCTGTATCGTTGTGGTATCACACAGATCTCTCGCAGAGCTTTGAGCGAAACAAGAAAAGTCGACTTATCGGGGGAGTTATTCTTCATTCTTCTAACAGTCCATCAAAGCGGAGTTTGGATATAAATAGAACTTTAATTTTCCTATTTATAGACCACGTTTAGAAAATACGAGAAATCCCAAACAATGTATTATCCCATATAAATCAGTTTCTATCAATTGATTCATTTTTAATACAGAAAAATTCAGATAAATCTAAGCAGACGGTATTGATACTTTCAATGTTATACTAATCTAACAATAATGAACGATAAGTTAAATTTTCAGTTAATAATTGATACGGTAAAAGACATGCTCTGCATTGATGGAAGTTACAAAAAATCTATTTCCGAAAAATGTAAAATTTGAACTATACGTATAGCTAAGTAAACACTTCAATTAAAAAATTAATTAATCATTTAAAATCGAGTACTCTATATATTCATTAATTATATTAATATTATACTTGATATTGAAAGAGGAGAGGAAAATAAATGATAAACTACTCTGAGCTTCATTCAAAACATTTTCAATTGTTTTACTTAAAAAGATTTTATCCTTCAATTAAAGCCTATGTAATTCTAATTATTGAAACTGGTATAGATGAAATTGGGATTTGTATAAGGCAAATAACAGAAAGTATTTTAGCCAATTTTAAAGATTTGTCTTCGCTCCCGTTGTCATCAGGTAACTTTTGAATGTTTTAATTTTAGGTTAATCATTACATTAAATCGGAGGAAATTACGCGATGTATAGAAAGGTGCGATATTATGCTTTTTTATTACGCGTCGAAGTATGCGAGGATATTTTATGTTATAAAAAGCCATCAAACAAATAAAAAAAGATCTAATCCTATATTAATGAAGGGCTAACTGATATGGAACTGGGCCGACACCCTCACATCCTCCATCGATTCTGAATCTGGAACACAAACGACTCAATCATCGCTCTTCTTCGTAAATAAACAAGAGCTGGAAAAAATCAACCATCGCTCACTTCTGGATTTGGATCTCTTGTTTTTATTCCTTTCTGTTATTATTTCGCCCGCTCCGGGAGCAATTCAATTACAGTCCATATGAAAGGAACTGTGAAGTTACTGAGCGAACAATTTGGCAGGATTTCTTTTTTTATACGAGCGAAGTCACTTGATCGTGTTTTTCTTTCAATGATCCAATTTAAATTCGCGATATGCGATTCAACTAGCGATTTCCAGATTTTTTTCGTTGTTATGAAAAGAGAAGATTTTTTAAAATGTTTTTTTCTTTTTTTTCGTTTGGATGTTATGCAGAAAAGTGTTTAATTCATATCGTAATGAAAGAAAACACACACAATTTCTTTCGATGGCAACGGTATGAACCAAGATGTTAACTATATAATATTGCATATTTATTTATGATAATATTAGTAGAATTATGGTATTTCTGATATATTGCTAAAATCATTGAACTAGAAAAATATACAGTACATCAATCTTAAAAATTCGTTTCAGTAAAATAAAATATTACTTCAAAGAGAATGTACTAACAAATTCAACGAAGATGCAATGGGAGTCATAACTAATTAAAATAAAGAAATTAGTAACTATATGAGAATAAAGGATCTTTCACTTTCTTATTACAAATAAACGAGTTTTAAACACTAAAGAGCTTTGAAAACTTTATTAAGCCTTAATGGACAAAAAGATATTCCATTCAACGTCATGATATTAGAATCAAAGGTAAGATTCGTCCCTGGATTGTAATCATACATCCATTTTCATTTAATCAATAATTTTTCCTTCTGTGTCTATAGTGAAATTACTTAATATTTAGTACTGTTGTGCTTGAAAATCTTATGCTTTCCAACAGAAAAAATAAATTAGTTTTCAAAGCAATCTACAGCCTAAAATAGTGATTATTGACTAAATTTAATAATCTTTTTGCTGCTGCATTATGAGGTACTGCGTAAAGTATGAAGACATGAAAGTTTCTCTCGTGAAATATAACTCTTATAAAAATAATCTGACATTTAATTATGTATTCACATGAAAATGTTTACGAATATATCAGATTCAAAAAAAGTCGTATTTTAACTAAATAAAGTACTTGATTAAAAATAAAATTAAACCTCCCGAAACCAAAATTCTAGCTCGAGGATTCATTAATGCTAGTTTCCAACGCAACCATAAGAAAAAATAACATCCACTTAATTGTAACAATCAAACTCAACAATACCCTTGTGGGTCCCCCATTGTTATTTACCGAGGGCTAATACGGAAACATTGAGAGTAGCATTCTTTATTAGCAGCAGGTAGAGCGATAATGAGTCTCTTTAATCAGGAGGGGAAATGAGTGATAGAGGCGTAAGAAAAAGAAAGTGAGAGAAAGGGCACCGGAGAAGGTCGCGTGGGCTTTAAGGGAACTGCCCAAAAGGAGAAATACGTGACTGGAATTGTGTGCGTCTTCGTAGAAGATGAGCGAATGGCAGAGAAGGAGAGAGATTTGGGAGCGGAGGCAGCATAGCAAGTAAGAAAAGTGAAAAATATATACAAGAGAGAGAAAATATTCTTTCCTTTTGAACAAATCTTGGTCTTACAAGAACACCACTAAAGTTAACTCATGTATAACACGATCTAAGTAAAGAGAGCACATCCTAAACATGAATCGAACCCGGAAATAGGTATAGCTGATTGTTAGTCTGCATTATAAAATAGATACTGCGTGTGACGATTGTTGGTTTTCATAAATAGGTACTTTTCAACTCTGCAACATTACTGTAAATACGAAACTATATTTTTTTAATATTAAAATCAAGAAGGTATCAGTTTGTAGCCTACTATTGCAGAATTTCTGTTTATTCATTAAAATTTATAATATAGATTAAACACAAGAGTAAAATAGCGACATGACTGGGACGTAAACCCAGCTCCTCCAACTTGCCACGCAGTTGTGTAAAGCTATTGCACTTAACTCGACCTTATCCCATTATTTCCACTATTCCTCAATCCTGCCATTCAAGTTGATTTAGAACTGAGGTATTCAGAGATAAATCTACTTCAAATACCTCTATAAATTATGATATGATTCTAGAAACCTTGGTAGTAAGTATATCCATCAATATCTCAAGGTTAAATTCTCCCTTTTACATTGGATTCAAACATCAGTGTTCAGTTAAGTACAAGCAGAAGACCACACTTTAGCCACTCCTAAATATCGCACGCGAATCTCTCGTCCAAAGCCAAAGAAAATATTCAATAACCTCCAAAAACAAATCGCATCTCTCCTTAAAAAAGAACCTTGATTATTCCGACACTAAAAATATTCATCCTCCTCTCACTACTAGAAAGATCCTGATCCATCCCATTCAAATAGCTAATTAATACCATCTCTCGAACTCGGACGGAGTGACAGTTTGCGAAACAAAAAAAAAAAAACATCTGAGAGCGAAAGCTGTGCGACTCCGCGCAGGGAACGAGAGAGAGTTTCTCTGGAGCATTTGTTTTCGCGAAAGTATCAAAAACAGGGCCTCTTCGCAGCATCACCTCGACGATCTCTCATTTCGGGAATTAATTTCTTTCTCTTCTCCCCTTTTCTGCTTAAAAGAAACTGGGAAAGAAAATTTACGCCAAATGAGACTATCGGATGTTAACGGAGAAGGAAAGCCCGTCGGGATGGAAAAGTTCGGAGAAAGATTTTAAGCGCAAAAGGGAAAGAAGTTATTTGCGAAGATCGACGGGAGATCCTTTCCGTGGCCTTTGTTTACGGAGGTGAAATATGGCGCGCTGCGTTCGTTAATTAAGAGGGATTTTTCAATGAAGGGAAGGAAATGGCTCGGATAATTGTTTAAGGTGTTATGGAATGATTGCAGTATTGCTCTTCTTGAAAGATGTGATCAATTTGAGTGCTTCTGTGATTTACTAAACTTTTAGAATATTAATGGCTACTCATTCTTGTTGATTACTATCTACGAGAAAGATATAAATAATATCTTTCTATTCTAGACACACAATCTCTTAGGCTTTCTAGGTAAGAAAAGGTTAATATTTTACTGAACACGAGAGTTTTACGACTTATATAAACTTCAAACAAAAAGTGGAAATGTGTGATATTCACAGATATACGTATATATATTTCATTTTGCTCTATATATGTATTTCTGGCTTATTAACTAAATCATAATAAACATTTTTTGGTAATTTATTATTACTTCAATTGATAAAGAAGATATATTCGGAATTTTTTCCAATTGCATTTACAAGAGATACAACAATCTGTTAATATTTTTATAAAACTACTAAACCTCCCTTGCATCTACATGTACAAAGGTAGCTTTATTTAAGATAAAAGTACTACTTTACTCATAAAAAATAACTAATCAATCCAAAAATAATCAGGAACTGTTTACATGGACAAAATCTTACATCAGCGTACTTTTTACTCTTGTGCTATCCTTGATAATATAAGCCATAGACCTGATGTATAAATTATGTTTATCGATACAAAAATTATTTCGGATTATGGTTCACGAAGATAAAGAGTTGATAGAATTGGCTACTTAAAAATTTTATTTATTCTCTATAGGTGATCTTAAAATCTAGAAGAAAGCATTTTATAAGTAATTAAGACTTATTAAATTTCGAATTCAGTATTGCGAGTTCTGTAGCACAAAATCTGGTAACAAACTATTTAATTCAACTACACAACGTTGAGAAAATTTTCTCCTCACAGATTCCTAACTTTACAAGCTTCTTCAGTTGAAAACTTTGCGTCTTTTACGAGGGCATTTCTACAAATGAGCAAAAACACTAATCTGCAGCATGGAAACTGCTGTTAGAGAAGTGATTCTACTCTTACTGAAAGAACTTATGCTTTATCCTACTTAACCATTCATTTAATGATACAACACGCGAATAAGAAAAAAGTATAGATTAATTATGAGTAGCATAAGGCCCTAGAATAATAACACGCAAAATATCACCTAAATAATTCTTTTACTAAGGGATAAATCTATACAAGATTCATAATAAAACCAAGAAAAAAACATATATTTGTAAGTTCGTGGTATACCTAGTATTTTCTTACGTATAGGTACTGATTTATCCTTATATCTGAAGATTTTCTACTGAATAGAGATGGCTATCCTATTAAGGGTGACCAAAAAAGATGGATCTTGTCGCAACAATGGTTACTCTGAGTGCAGTGATGCAAACAATGGAGAAATCTCGAACATATTCGAGGCAAGGGAGAGACAAGATAGAAAGTAGGTTACCAAGAGATACGTGACCTATAGCGTCAGCGGTTGTCAAGGAGTTTACGAGATCTTGTCGAAGACTCGAAACCAAAACATAGCGATTCGAACAAAAAAATTGCATCTCTGTGTTTCGCGAACAGAGATGGAAGATTTTTCTAGCGCGATTTACGGAGAGGAAAAACCTACAACAAGCAACAGAACCATGGTAGAAAAAGGTAAAATAAGTCGTTGCGAATAGAACTGGCCCTTACCTTTCTTTCGATAATAATTTGTCAATCTCTAGGTCATTCAGAAAGGTAGAAACAGGATTTATATTCGTTTACAAAGATTCTAAGAAGTCATTACAATGTGAAATACGATCTTTCTAAAGTAAAAATTTGCTGCTCTTTATTTTCATAAAATTTTATAGTACTGTAGACAATTCTAAAAGTTGATTCTATTTATTAGCGTTCATAAGATAAAATGTACTAATCTTTCTTAGTGTTACAATTATTACTATTTTATCTAAATTGCAGTTAAATAGCAAATGCATCATGCAAATCTCCTGCTATTTATATTTCCTCCGTTGCTTTTTAAATTTTCGATGTAATGCTGTTCAGAAGATTAGATTTTATTAACAAATACGATGGTTTACGAAAATTATTATTAAATAAATATTTTATGTGTTTTCGGAAGAATAATATTCTACTGTATATGTATTAGGAAAGAAATATCATAGCAAAAAGAACTATTACAAGAATATGATAACCATAACCTACCTGTGTAAAGAAAGAAATCTACTTGGCAATAGAAGTAATTTAAATGGAAAATAACGCACTTAAAATATTTTTATTTTTCTTTCTTTTTCAGAAGAAGCTTATATTTGAACCAAATCAGTTAATGTCCATTCTTTTAAAGCAGTTTTTCTGATCGATAATTTCCTCCGTCCTTAGAGTATCAATTATATACAATCAATCTTTCTATTCCTCGATTATTTTCGAATAATTTCTTTTAATACTATATATTTTTAATCCGAACTTAAAGTAACCTCAAAATACTCAAATTTCCAAATTAAAAGGAAGTTTTTATTCTTTTATCTTAATCAATTACAATCTCTAACAAGTAGTGCCCAGAACTCTATCCACACGTTTTAAATGAAGACGTAAGTTCTTCATTAATTTCCATACATGGATAGCCTTATATCCTCTTACACGCACTACTTCCTTCAACTCTTTATCTTGGCAGAAGTTTTGTTACTTCGTTTATTCCTCCTTCGTACATCCAAGTAGTTTTCAAGAGTGGATTCAGAGCATTACTCTTAAGTTGGATAGCTTTATCTGTTCTCTTCCATGTAAAGGTTGACTTTGCAGATTTCTTTGCCAACGAAGCGGGGTAGGAACATTATCCTATTCAGCCAAAATACGGATTGTATTCTAAGTACCCAGAAAAATAGTGATATGTAAATTTTATGCAATAGTAGGCGGGACAGTAGCAAATAGGATTTTTAAGGGATAATACCATGAGGTTTGTTTTAAAAGGCAATCAACCCACTGAATCAATGGAATATTTTTTACTTTGTTAAGATAAGCAAACATTTAATTGAATGAATGGAAAACTACGTCGATGTTTTTTAATGAAGATATTTCATTTTTCTTATTAGAGCATCATAGTCTAATCTTCAATACTAGAATATATTACACCACAACCGATTTTTTATTTACTCATGATAATATAAATTTCCCTTAAAGTAAGTTTTGTTTGAGCATTCAAAACCAAATCTAAATAATTCCGCTATAACAAATAAAATTATATGCATTTTACTACATAGAGTTCAAATATCGGAAGAACAGTATCTAAGGTATTTTTTCTAAACCATCCTCAAAAAAGAACCAAAATTGTGGAATTGAAGAATGTAAATAGATAAAAGTACTACTTCAATTCTTTATCTCAAATTTTACAAACACTTTCAGATAACATCATAGTTTTGTTAGTCCTAGTCTTTCCTTAAAATTTATTTATCTATTTCTCATTTGCTATCAAACTGAAAAATATAAGAATAACTCTTTTCATAAAACCTTAAAAATTGTACCAACAAATATCAAATCAATACACAGAAATAACTCAAATAAATTCCCCAATATTACGCGTGTACATTCATCCCTGAGACAGGATTATAGATACACATCTCATTACCAAAAAAATCACTCATACCAATACAAAAACCAGCCAATAGGATCAGTAAAAAAATCATCATTCCCAAGCATTCATTAGCGAGTATTACAGGTGCTCCAGTATTTATCCTAAACCGAAACAAATCCAGCATCTCTCCAGGTGCAGTTCGACCCAAAGTTCGCCTCCTTCCCGGCACAGTTCGCGTACACACGACCCTAAGGGAACGCGAGGATAATAAACTCGTTTTGGAAACACGCCGACCGAATTAGTTCCAACTCCAACCACTCCATTTGCCTCGGGGACTCCTCAGTGGAAATCCCGTGCGACTAACGGCAGTATTGCCTCTTTTGTCTCCCGCGACCTCTCTTTCCAACTTAATAAGCGACTCATAACCTGCTCTGAAAATATTAGCGGAGAGTGGGTGATATACGTCCGATCCCTTAACCGCGATAGCCCTCGGCGATGTATGACGAGGTTCTTTCGAAGGACGATCTTGGGAAACATTTACAAGCCGCTATAGGGACGTAAAGTTGTGTGGGTTCATAAGATTGGAATCCAAGAGATGAAACTTGTGCTCTTCTCGTTTACTATTTCTGTTTTCCTTTGGTGAGGATCGGTCCCTTAATTAGAATACGTGTATCTTTTAATTTAACCATGTTTGACTTTTCCATATTTAACTTTTTCTGGCTATGTATTAAGAAGTTAATCCATTATTTTGATTGTGAAAGTGCTGTATATCTGCGTCCGAAAATTTTATATTAATTTTAAGAATATAATTTACATATATATTTATTTAACTTATATTTTCACGTAACTTATCTGAGTGGAAGGAATAACAAAATCGGGTTCTAGAAAATTAGAAAATTTAATAGGAGTATAGGAAAAGCATAAGAATATCTTAGAAGTGGAAAGTTAAAAGACTGCTGAAATTAATTTTTAAAAACTAACTATAATTTCAATAAATATTTTAGAGTAAATTGGTATATAATATCATGAAGAAATAAAAATCATTGAAGTCTATTTAAGTTGCTGATTTGTTGCTACATATTTGCATTGTATGATTATAAAATAGCTGATAGAATTCTTACAGAAGTAATAGCTCTTAATTTTTGTTGAATTTTTCGCAGTTATTACAAATTACTTGTCAATTCACATCAGCAGAAATGGTTTCAGATTTGGTTCAATTTGAAGGCGATCCATCTAAGCGAAATATTACTCAGCTATCGAATCATCGTTAATAACACCACAAAAAAGCCATTTAAACGTTATATTCAACGACAAATATCGTTACGGAATACTCAAGATAAAAATTAGATTTTTGGGAGCTAAGAGTAATATTCTGATAATTATCGAACACATTAGTCGCATAGAGGGATCAAAATATTTACCTAATAAGTTTCAGGGTCGAAGTATAATTTCAATACACGCCACTGAAGGGAAAAGTGATATTGAAATAACGTGATGAAAGCCAACACCGTTATCATAGAGTAGCATGCATCAAAGCCACGCCCCTTTCCGTGCTAAAAATTAAATCTTCGATATCTCGGTATTTTAGCTAATTGCGTGAAATTGAAATTAACTGAATTTCGATACGAGCAAATGTTTACAGATCGCAGGAAAAACAGGGCATTTTGTGAAAGTAAACCCAAATTGCTAACACTTGAACGAGAATTTGCCACGCCCCCTTTTGCAAAAACACGAGGTTACGATTTAATTTAATACAATTATAGGCTGTTTTCCGTGAAATTCCTTCCATCCAAAATAACAGAGGAATAAATAAAAGCCTTTCTATCTCTAAAGTGTGGATTGATTGAACCAATACGCCGTTAAATTTCACCGGTTTAACTTTATCGAATTTCGTAAATGTTTGCCGATAGAGGGAATTTAAACAGTATACCTCAAACAATGCATGCTCATAATTGAGGAAGCAAATAGCCCATATGTAGCTGCATATATTATCACCGCCAATAATCAACATTTATGCGATGAAGTTCACTTTCAGAGTCCATAAAAAGTACGATGCGTCATAAAAGGTTTTTAATTAGTTCATAAACGCTTGTAATTAAGAAAATTTGGATGTACCTGTAAAAGGCCTTGAATGAGTTACAGCTCAGAATTAAATGTTCCATTTTTCTTTAAGATTAAAAAATTATGTGATATTATTTCATCTCGCTCCTTCGCAGTGAGTTAATAACACTTATAATACTTTCATTTAAGATTAAAAGAAAATATTTAAATCTAGATTGATCCATTTCAATCGAAAATGGGTAAGGAATAACAGGTAGCACAAAGGATATTCTAAGTTAACATTTAAATGAGGATATCCACACGATATCTACCTTTACTACTCCTAATATTAATTTAACTTATAATATTTAATTCATTTCTGTTTTTCTAAAATAACATGTACATGTCCAGTAATTAAGACATATTGAACTATAGCTTCTAATATAAATTTGATTTCATGCTAAGTATAGGATTAAATTTGACGTATAAGTGACTGTGGAATATTAGTAATAAAGTTTTGGCTGCTGAAACTAGCTTGTAATGATTTGCATCGACCAATAAATGCAATCAGAACCCTGATGACTAAATATAATTTTATTTTTCCGTTTGTGTTCCAGTATTTTTTATAAAATAAAAATATGAATGGAAAATTTTCTTAGGAACCAGATTGTGGTCTAAGCTTTCTTTCATCTTTAAGATTCTCAAGGGAATAACACAAATACAGATTATAAATAGATGAATCCCCATGCATATATTTACGCTACTCAGGGTCTTATTAGAATATATGAACTACGTAACACTTTCCCAAACTATAATGACGAAGAGATTATTAGATATTCGCAAAAGAGAACTAAAACACTCATTGATCATTCCTTAGTTTCATACCAATACGCATTCAATGTTATGAGAAAATGTTCCTGTTCAATACGCAAAATCATCACTCCAATTGCATAAAAAACCACGATTAGTATTTTCAATTAGAGTAAGGCTTTACGAATAAAAAAACCCTACTGACGAACACAACAAAGCGCGGGCCCTATTCATCCTTTATTCCCTTAGTAGGGCATAGATCATATAGTATTGAATTTCGGACGAATCGAAAAAATCCGAAAGCGGGATTCGGATTTCCGATCGAAAAGTTCCCCCATCCATCTCTTTAAATACCATCTGTCGGATTCCTCTCGAAGGACCGCTTCCATCAATCTATTCGCTCCAAACAAAGTACAGAAACCAAAGCAGTATTGAGCACGGAAGCCTTACTCATATTTTCCCGATAAAGCGGTAGTATTTACCGAAGTGAAGGCCTCTCTATTCAATCTCCGTTGGCCATCACTAAGGCAAATTCGGCACTGGGACTAGCGCAAACATCCCGACGCCATATCTCCATCCGGTCACCGCAGAAACCGAACCCTTTTCGGCATGTGTTTTGCTAAGGGTTCCTTACCTACATCCCCTTCCGTGAAATATTGGAAATGCTTTCTCTGGAAAAGTGTTTTCTTCGCTGATTTACTCGGTCGCGCGCTGTCGGTGTATTCTGGGAAAAACAACACGCTTTTGTGTATATACGGTTTCGTGTATTTGATTACGGAAGATACCGAACTCTGGAGCTATGGGGAATGATACTCATCTATATAGGATGGGATACTTTGGTGTGGGTAAACAAATTATTTTACTTAAGTGAAATGAATCTTCTCCGTCTACGCAAAGTGCGTCTTCGTTAACTTCTTAGTTCTTCTAGTTTCTCGTTTTAATGGATAAGGTGACCAAGCAAAGCTGCTATCATTGCTTCAATTAAGACCTACGTATCATTTCATTTGTAGAGATGATTTTCGGCCTTAACGATAGCAGAGAACAGAGAGAATTTATAACGAAATGATATCAATATATTTTAAATTGATACCTTTGCATCTCCCTTAGAGCTGAACACACTTTCAAAATATAGACGTTTCAAAGAGTTGGTCCAAAGTCCTTAAACTACCTATTAACAATAACCGTGCTGAAGTCATAAAATTCCTACTAACGATAAATGAAATATTTAATTAATATAAAACATTTAATAAAAAATATTTTAGAACTATTTAGAAGAAAATAAGAACGTTGCAGAAAACCTCAGAAGTGATGATATTTTAATCTATGTGACTGATAATATTCATTAATTTTGTTTGATAAACCAATTTAATCTTTTAGCGATACAGTATAGAAATGAAAATTATGAACGGGATATATAATCATCATTTTCTGTCCGTTAAACAAAAGAAAAATTTTAGTCCTTTCGAAACCAGAAAAAGAGCCAGTTTTACGTAATGATACCATAAGAGAAAATACAATTATTGTATAAGCAATTGCTCCACATTTTTCAATGCTAAAACAAATATTTATCTTATAGTGTATATCAACGGCACCTCCGAATCAAAGCCTTTAGTTGTTTTAATTATTATTATTATATAATTTATTCTTATTTTATCTACAATTTAAAGCTCCTTTAGTTTGACACGAGCACCAATTACGAGTAAGAATAAAAGGCACACCTTAAACCCCTCAAAGTTAACTTTAATTCGATCCTCATCCATTCCCTGCAACACCTTTAATAAGACAAAAAACCCTTCCACTCCACCGGCATACGAGTGCATAGCGCGCGGCAGCTTTTGAATTCGTATCGTGTGCGGACAAACGGGAAAATAATTCCCCCATTCCCATCACCACCCTATCGGTGGTAACCGGAACTCATAGTCACACTGTTTCCCTCCAGCTAAAAAAAAAACTCTCCAGCTACGAGGGCGATAAACGATTTTCCAGTACAACCTCACGTCCCCGATGCCATTTCCGGAAAAAACGCGCGCCTCAGAAACGAGTTCGGACTCCGGAGATAATGAAGGCGGAGTGAGAGACCCCCGTGGCGGTCAAATGCGCCCCACTTGACTGTCAAAACATTGGAAGTACGACATAACCAGGATTCGGATTCGATTTTCTCGTTAGCAGTAAACCTTTTTTCTCCTCCTTCTTCATGAAACTTTGTCCCATTTTCGCCTCTCGGAGAAGCGATCTTTCGCGGGTCGAATAGGGCTTTCATTTGAGGAAACTTGGTTGCGGTCCTCTCGGAAAATACGCTGCGGAGGTCGAATGGGGTTCGAAAACGTGGGGCGTATGTATCGATACGCTGTAAAATTCGTGATATACGCCCGGTTATGGCGGCGGAGGGTTTGCAGAAGTGCCTCTGGGTGCGAATGGAAGAGAGGAATTCCGGGAGGGCCTTATCTGATTGAGATAGCTGCATGGTTTATTTTATTCCTTTCCATATTTTAGCCATAAATATGGCGGTTCGCTGCAATAAGAATTTTCCAAAAAAACTACGCCAACCGTTTTAGAAGAAAGCAAGCAAACGCTGCTATATGCAAATCAACTTCCTCTTTATATTTTTAAAACATTTAAACCCTAAAAAATATATGATAAATATTTATATAATTATTGCAAGTTGATGGGTAAATTATCTAAGATGCATATATAAGAGTAATCCGTATTTTTGTCTGTTACGTAAATTATTGCAAAAAAGTGAGTTTGATTTTTGCGCAATGAATTTACATTATTCATATTTCTGGAAAATTTTTCCTTATTATAATAAAATAATATTGTACAATTTTAAAGATATTATGCCTTCTTTCCTACTGAGAAATATTTATGAAAATGATAGTTACTACGAGAATCCTCCATGGTAGTGCTAGTAACAAATAACATATCATTCCAACTTTTCTAAAAAGTCTCGTTTTAATAAGAAAATATCAGATCTAACATTTCCCGCATTGTGCTTCACTTGTTTTTAAAATCAAGGTTTAAGGATAAAATTTTATTTAAAGTAAAATATATATTGGACAAAAAGCTTGTATTCTCAGTATTTGGTCCACAATTGTGAGCTTAGTAGAAAATGGAATACTCTCTTTTATCTGCTACAATCTGATTTTGAGGATAATGTATACTTTAAATCGTAACAATAAATTTCAAAGGAAAACATTTCGGTGATGTTAATATAATATTTTGAAAAAGATATTCTCTTTTCTTTATCCTTTTAAGCTAGAACTGACCTATATTCCAGAATCTCTCTTTCCAGGAACAGTTTGAGACACATGCTCGCGTTTTATTGGGATATTATCCATACAATCTGAAGATTTTAGGAATTATTTCTAAATCCTTTATTCTGAAGAAATTATGATCTAGACTTACCATTGACTAAAATTTTACTTCGAATGCAGCTAGATTGAAATTGGATAGACATTATTAATCCTTTCCTTTTCTTATTCTGTTCACAAAACTTACAACGTAAAGAATGAGAGGTTAACATTGTAGTTGCACAAATGGTACCTTGTTAAGGATAGAAACGTATATAAGTATGGATATAATGAGTAGATTTTTCCCTCAGCAATTACGCTAAGTGTCGGAAAGGAATATCTTGTATCTATACTTCCCTATATACCGAATATAATAAAATGAAATGATTTATTTGTGATTTATTACGTAAGATACCTGAAAAGCGATATACACGTATATCGCTAACCTAAAACCTAAACCTACCTAAAAGCGATACACACGTATATCGCTTTTCAGGTATATACGTATTCCTACAATATACACGTACGTATAATACGAAGAATCTAAATTGAATTTTGAAGAATAATTTACTCATTTCGTTCCCTTTGCATCTATACACATTTAAAAATGCAAGAAAAGGAATAATTCATTTATTTAAAAAACGTCTAAAATTACACTGAGATTATAAAATGGCCATTCCTTGATGACTCCCACATTTTTAATTCCATTCAGAATACCATTTTTAATCGGAAACGTAGTGGTGTTATGAGATGCGTATCGATCACTCCTTTGTGAAAAACAGTCGAGAGCTCTATATATATCTTCTCCGTGCATTTACAGAATCAACCCCTAAATGTTTCCCGTGAAAAGCATTACGACTAATGTCATCCAACCCCTTAAACACATTGAAGCACTCGTCTCTTGGAGTGGGTCTCGAAAAAGAAGAGCCAACGGAAGCCTCTCCTCGCCGTACCCCTCCCATCCCTTCTTTTTTTTACGCACTCGTCCGCCTTCTCCTCTCACCTCCAATGAGCATCTTTCCCAAGACCTAAAGTACGCGCTGAGGGAATATTCAGATACGCACACCGTGATGACGTATGGAGTGATGGAGATTGAATGCATCGCTTGGTATAGGTCTTCAAAATTGGGAAAATAAAATAAGAACGCGTGGAGAGGTGTTGATTTGTAAAATCTGGATCTTGATTCTCATGAAATAAATGTAAATTAAACGTTGATGAGGCAAATCCTTGCGGTAAAAAAATAAAATTAAATACTGTGCATTTGAAGTGCAATTAAAATAAGGATATTGATTTTTGCGAAAAATGAAGAATAATCAATGATAGAATGTAAATTAAAAGAATGATCCATAAGTAGAATTAGTATTTGTGGTTTTGTTTTCAGCATATGGAAATTAGTTTAAATCTTCTTTCCTTGTTATACTGATTTGCAAGGTAGCATAAAATGGCAGATCATTAGCATTGTAGATGTGATAGCTAAAATTTTTGTACTCTCCATTAAAAGATTAACGAATTGAGACGATTCTGGCATGTCCAGAATTTAAAATCCTGCAATCTAATATTTTAATGACATCTAGAAAGATGATTAAATAAATGGATGAAATATGTGAACCTAATACAAATATTAACAAATTGAGTTGCAGATCTTTTTTCCTAACCAACATTAGCAAGTACCGCCTCCAACATTTTATGGTATATTTTATCCAACATCAAAAACAAAATTAATTATATAACCAAAATATACCTAGCTTTTTATTATATTAAATCTCCGATTAAGCCCTAAAATTTACCAGACTTCTTTCTTGTGTTTCTCGTTATTGAATTCACCTTACGATAAGCTCCTATACACAAAAACTGATCCTATTAAATATCTGAGGAAGATGCGTTTCCAAAAGTCCCACACTTAAAAATTCAAGGAACAACCTTCTTTAAACAAAAAAACATAAGCCCATAATTAGGATTTTCGAGAACCCAGTCCTTAAAGCTATTTACACAACGAACGAACAAACGAAAAATCCCTCGAACAAAAAGAGAAAAAAAAATCTCCATCCTCAAATCTCTTTGAGCCTATTTAAAACGCACGAGCATGAATTAATTAGAACGAAAACTTTTTCTTTGACGGGACGCGTCGTCGATGGCGGATGTATAATTGCCAATTGCCATCCTTCCGTTCAGCGTACGAACGATTATTGTAAGCACGTGAAATTAAAGCTCTCCCTCTGGAGGTTTTAATTACGCCAGGTATTTTGAATTAATGATCATCCGTGAGCTGAAAACGGAAACATTCTAATTACGAAAACATTCCGTAACTATGCATTACGCCTTATTATATCGATCGAAGCTTTCCGAATTAAGGAATACTCTCCTTATTATCGGAATTTTATTTTGATCGCCCTTAGCAACGCTAATTCTTTTAATTAGTTTATAGAGGGCTCCGAATTACAAATATCAATCACGCCAGCTTAACGATGCCTTAGAGAGAGAGAGAGAGAGAGATTCTCTTTAGATCGTTCAGAGAATTCCCACGTTATGGAAGATTAAAGTCATTAGCTCCCAATTTGTCGATCAAAGGACGCGACTCCCAATTAACATTTCGGTCGAATGGCCGTTATTAAATAAGAATCAAACTCGCGAAATCCATAACCTTTTTAAAGCGATGGATTGAAAAGGATGAGGTAAAAATTAAACGGGGAGAGATAATTAATAAGGCATTTTGGAAAAAGGGCTGCGATAGGATGAAGATCAAAGTGGAGGTGAGTTAACAGAGGTTCCTCTACTTTCAAAAGACAGACGTTCTGAGTAACTTATAAGGGTTAGAATGATAAAATAGATATTCCATCGAGGAAAAGTGGCTAAGAGGAAATATATGTGTTGTTTTACGTCTCATTAGAAGACATTCAGGATATAATATATGTTTAGCCTATCCTGTGGTCAATTAACTTGAAGTTATATGTATGTATATATATATATATATATATCCTATGTAAATGTTACGTAAACGTATATTGTGCGTGTTTTTGTAATATACTTATGATAATAATTAAGTAATATATGCATTCATTTTCAATATATTCGATTAAATATTTGCAGAAATATGTTTCAATGCGAATAAGAAATGCGTAAATATTAAGAAAATACTAACTTCACTTCCATGTTCTTAAAAGTATGATACACATAATGTTAGGGCACAAACTCTTTGATTACCATAAAAATAACCACTAACTTACATAATCAAGATTTAAATTTATATAATTTAAGTTTTAAAACGTTCAAAATAGAGAAATAGTGACACAAGTGCAATGTGCATTTTAAAAATAAGATTCTGTAGCTATACAATAACCATCTACGAAGTGTTGAAACTCTTAGTCGTCTAATATACTATTTTTAACAACCAACGTCCTCATGCAGTGAGTGTTCTGATGAGATATCACGTCAGAGTAAATTAGATACGTTTTTCACGCCGCGAATCATTGTAAGCTCTCTGGAGCAGATGTTCGCGTTAGAAAGGCAGATTATAAAATCCGAGCGCATTAAAATTTCTGATAACGCAATCCCGCTTGCGAAAGAGCGAATATTCCAAGAGTAAGAGAGCATGTGTATCTCAAAGCAGCTTATTTACGTACGTGCATGGCAACGGTGGTCTCAATCCCATTATCTGTTCAATTCAAGGTGGTTTGCGTACCCGCATCTATTTTTAATTCGTATATACACACGCTGCGAACGCGAGAAAACTTTCCACTTTATCCAGACTCGCGTTGAGGATACGTAACTTTGAATGGATAAAATGGCTGACGTTATCCTGCAAGAATAATCCGGTGGTCGCAAATGCAGCACGGAATGAGATGGAACAAAGCGGAATTTTTCCCGATGTAAGGGAATAATCACCTCTGGGGGTAGTGAACAGATGTATTGTGAATGGAAATGAGTGTTGGCTTGAAAAGGCTTCGTAAAACTACGGATATATGAACGCGTTGCCGATCTCTGGGTACGTATGCATTATGGTGTCAGAATGTGAATTATGTAGGAGTTTTAGAATGCAATTGAGATTAATATTCAAATGATACATTAATAAGATACGAAACTATTATAAATGCAAGGTTTAAAGTTCATTTTAGCAAGATGATTTCACAAAAAGACTAGATTTTAAGGTAAGGGTTCATAATTATTTACTCTCATCATAATTTATTTTAATTGTCATGAAAAATAAACAATATTTATTATTATTTATATATTATTTGAATTAAAAAAGACTAAATTTTACTTCGAAAACTGGTTGAAAACTTAGAAAATCAGAATAGGTTTTTCTTATCTCTGAGTGAATGGTAATCATTAATTTCATTAATATCAGCACGCAAAATATTAATTTTATGTACTGATAATATTCAAATTGTACATTATTCACATACGATAAACTTTATAATAGGTGAAAAGATAAGAAAATTCATGTCTCGATTTTTGCAATACGATTTCACAAAAAAGATTTTTATCATAAGACTAATTTATAAAAGACTAATTTTTACTCCGAAACTTTATAAAACCCATATTAAACTCATAAATTTTTTTCTTGAGAGCGTACTTGTCATAGATTTTATTCATACCAGCACATAGAAATGACCTTTTGAATATTAAAAGCTATATATAGACATTGTATCCCACAAATAGAACCGTTTCCATCAAAAAAGAATGAAACACTTCCGGCTAAACTTAGCAAATTCCTCTAAAGCTATTCGCTATAGCAGATAAACAGCTTTTCGCGCAAATAATCTGTTCGATACATTCTAGGAAGCACGGATTCCGATCGATTTTAACATGTCTCTGATATTTCCGCTGAAAAACTTCCGACTATTTACATTTTTTCGGAAAATGTGACCTTTCGTTTTCTCTTCATCGAGTTCGCGGGCGGAAATAACTTCCCGTCTCCGGAATTCGCGATCGGGGAATTCTCAATCCACTAACATCTCCATGCTCACTTTCTCACAATCGATAACGCCACTTCGCTTATTTGTCTTCTAAAGCGGACTTCGTTCATAATCAAACGGTTTAAATCACATAGCTCTCGAAATGGAGTTTTGTAGGGACGATAAAATCGGTTAAATGAGGATCGGTAGATGGTGCTGTGCGAGGTAAAATTAAAATATTAATGCCTAACAATGATGAATAATTGCAGGGCGTTATTGAGGGACTACGTGCATACAATTATCCTGAATAATTCACAATTAAAATATATATACTTTAAATGTATTATTAGATTGTCCATTATTAAGATATATAATGAATAAGATGATGATGAAGATGTTTAATGATATATGGTGAAAATGTAATAAATATTAAATATTTTCAAAAATAACTTGGTAATAAATTAATGGAATGAACAATGATTTACTTTCGGATCTTACCTTCCAATATTACTTTTTCACAAAATATTACTTCACTAAACGCTTCGATTTATTTTTTACAGATACATCTTTCATCGATTACTTCAAAATCAAGGTATCCTATAAATCATTTTAAGAAGAAAATCTTCAGATTTTTCTAACATATGTGAAATATTTAGCATCATCATTTTTCAGTTTGTTAGAGCAAGTGATAATACTTTTCATATTAAATCTGTAGAAAAAGGTACGATCCTGTCTAATCCTTTTTGTGTATTAAAATAATTTTGTTAGAAATTTATTATGATTATTGGTATATGTAAACCTTCATAATTAGTTAAATTCTAAGATAAGATATTTTTGAGGAATAAATTACCAGATCACATATGTTAGATGAAAACAGACGAGATAAAATCGAAACTTTGAATATCATAGATCGTAACCCAGTTTGAGAAAAGCTAGTTTCAGCATAAAGAATCTTAAAGGATCTTTCTTTATAACCAACCCCTTTTAAATCATTTAATCACATCATTTAGAGAACCATTCAATACTCAATAGCGACTTATCTATTAGACTATTAGGGGGTACATAAGAAAACCAAACCATCCTACCGACTTTCCGCTCCGCCTTTAGGGCGAAGTTACATTTTGTTTCTCCGAAATCGTCTTATCATCTCCCGTCACTGACTCTCCTTTATTCCTCGGAGAGAAGAGAACGTTCGTTTAATCATCTCCACTATTTCTCCTCACGCAAACCTCCTTCCGTCTGATTAAAGTCCGTGGAAAATCCTTTGCTTTTTTCTCACTCAACGACGCCTTGGGATTTCGCGGGGAACGTCTATAGCTCCCGAATTAATCCTTTCCCGTTCATGAGGTTAAGGAGATGGATTTGTAAAATGACGTAGAGTTGGCACAATGTGATAGAGAGGGAGCTCCAATCGGCTTTCAGGGTATTAGAAATCATTTCGTGATTTCCCTAAGAGTAGGAATTATGCGGTGGACGTTCGGAAGATTGGTGTTGCATCTAATGAGAGAGAGAGACCGTGAAGGCTAGTGAAGGGAGTGTTACAAGAGCTCCTTGTACACGTAAATAAAAATACTGGGTCATGATGCTGACCGGATTTTATAATACAGTACGTGGTATGAAGAAGCGATTGGATATGAAATTTTCTCACTCCATACATATTAAAAGGACGCAATCCTTACGTAAGTACATTTCATTGAACCTTTTAATCTAGTTTACTGACAAAGCTATAATAGAATTTCTCCTTTGCTCAATTAATTTAGAATAAAAGTGTATCATTGCAAACTGAAATATCAAAAAATATATCTCTTATTTACTCATCTATTTCCAATGCAAATATCTCTCATTTCTTCGTCTACTGTTATATAAACGCTACGTATTTGAGAGTTTAATATCGATTCTTGAAAGCAAAATACCATCAAAAATGTTCCCAACTCATGCTGCATAATAACAATATATTTTTATTCCCTCATATTTAATGATCTTTTTCCATAGATTTAACTATCGAGTAATAAGTGAAAACTAAACTCAAATTTAAATGAAATGAGATATATTTCAGATTTTCAACTCTAAAAAAGTATCGTTGAATCGCATGTGTACGTTTCAAATATTAACCTAGTATAAATACGTCTATGCATCTTTCAAGAAAAGAGTGTTTGCCCTAAAGACTAAAGGCTGGAATTAAAAATCCTTAAGTGCCATTGCGACAAACACCAGCGCCAAACAGTCTGCGGAGAGTAATGAGACTAAACTTTAGCAAGACAGTAATAGACAGATTCGCAATTTCACCCATTTCTTCCGAGAGCGAAAAGATATTAATTATTCATGCAATCCTGCCCACATATTTGCTAAAATTCTTGAGCGCTAAAAGTATCAACTTCATTTAATATTCCTATCCCGGGATATTATTCCAGATCTCAGAAATGGATTCCAACGGACCCATAAAAAGAACGACTTTAATTAAAACAGTTCCAGTTTTTACGGGAAGAATTCAAAACACCGAGAAAAGTAAACACACTTTGGAAACTTGAATATTTCACTTTAAGCCTTCTTTTTATTATTTCTCTGCTCTTACGGGGTCATACATTTAATCAGAGTAATCTTCGCCGGGGCGGGAGTGTGACGGAAACAAAAATTTCTCCGGCCCTAAACAATTACCTTGGGGAACGCGTCCCGGATTCTTCGACCATTTCCTTCGTGAGGAAAAGTTGAGCGTAAGAGATCGCAAATCGATGTGGGAAAGCCCCTGAGAGAAAATAGCGTCTGCTGCACCTCCCTTTCGACGGATGCAAGTGAGACTTGGAGAGATGAGGGTCCTGTTCCGAGGAACTAGGCCAAGCAAGAGGATTTTTACGGGACACCTTTTATATCCTGGCTTTAAAGCAATATCGGCGGGTTTGTGGTACACCCGCGTGGGTGACGTAATGAATGAAACCACTTTCCGGAATGCAGTTTCCATAAAAGATGGATCGATGGCATATGCGCTTCTTATTAATACTGAAGTGAATCGATGAGTAGCTGCTCTACTTCTCTAAATTTTTGGGAGAGCGCGAAGCTCTTGTCGATGTTACAAAGCCTTTGAAGAAAATTTTGGGTGTCAAAATGTTTTTATTTTTTTCTTATAAATAATTTACATTATGTGCCAGCTAAGACTGGCTTTTCCAATCCCGGATCCCGAAGATGAATTATATATTTACACCTTTTATAGAGCATTGTATATAAACCAATATCTACTGTATTATAATTATACTGAATATTCACTATAACATAAATGTGTGCATTTTTCAACACTCTGAATAATTATTATTAATGTATCGTATTTTTGGAAAACAGTTCTCAATATGCATTCGTCTCAATAAATTTTATCAACTTACCATTAAATTTGTAATCATAAATGAGTATCATTATAGAGTTGGTGCCAAAATTAACTTTTTATATTCAATTGAAAATCATTTAAACTGAAGAGTGGATGTAACTAGATGAGTTTCGTATTTAATGAATAGAGAGATAAAGTAAATATTTCAATATTAACTGTTAGTGACTATTAAATTTATTCTCAAACCCTTATAAGCATAATTCGTAAAGAAAATTTGAATCAATATCTGAATCTCATGGTAGAGTTGAATGGACATTACAAGTCATTCCAATTTTGCCACATATTTAACATAGATATTTTTGTGTTATTTCTAATAAAGGAAAACGTATTATGCACCATAATAGATTATTATATTAATGTAGTCTTATTTTAAGATTCCTTTCACAATTATCTGGAAAATTAATTTTGAGTATGAAACACTACGAAACATTCTTACCATCAAAATACAATTTATCTGACCTCATCAATGAATATCCGTCTAAATTGGACCATGTTATTGGTTCCTCAAAAAGAATCAGAATTTAGAAATTTCAAAATAAAATATATACATGTCTATTAACGAGTATATCGATTACAATTCGATGAACCGAACAGACCTGACGTCAATCTAAGAAAGGTCTGCTTAATAAAGATCTTCTCTTAAGCAAATTGACCCCGTGTTTCCACAGCCGCAGACTAGTAATCGCGTTCTAAGTGCCTCAAAACGAATTACTCCTCATAAAAAAAATAATATTTCCGAACGGGCTTTTTTATTGTCTCGAGCCAATTATACTCCACTAATTAATCCGTGTCCCTTCTTTAGACTTTCCTGCAATTCCGACCGAAGTCAAAAAAGGGACTTCTGAATTTGCCCACGTCTTCGATAGAATCGAACTTTCTCCGATTTATTTTCTCTTCAACACCGGACATCCTCCTTTCCTTCCACGTCCCTTGCGAGAAGCGACTCGTCCTATAAGACATCCCACCGCTACTTCTTCCCTCTTCACCCTTTTTTTCCCTAACCTCTCGATACCCGCCTCCCATCACCTGACAGAAATCCTCCCCCGTTACTTCCTTTTTTTGGGCCCCCACTTCCCCTTATCTTTTCAGTTCCTTCGTCACTAAACCTCGTTAACGTAACTTGCAACTTTATCAGAATTCCTTTCTCTCCGTCCTTTCTGATTCTGGGGTGCCTTCTAACCCCCGTTCACCAACCCTCGCACGGTAGACTTTTCCACCAAATCCCATGAGCCTTGGCTGTGGATGACACGGAATTCTTTTTTTTACATTTCCCGCCTCTTCCTTCCCCAAAAGAGTTCCACAGAACTCTTTCATTAATACCGCGTCAAGTAATCCTCATTAAAAAAATGTACCTTAAATACCCTTTGGTTCGTTATTTTTCCCCAGATGATGATGATGAGGGAAGGGTTCGGTTTCTGTCCCTTTTTTTTAAATTCTTTTCCCTTTTATTTTACGTCGATTCGCGGCTGGGACCTCTTATCCCGTAGAAAATGACTAATCTGGAGCCAATTCAATGACTTTTATAGTCGATTCGTTTGAGAAGTTGAGACTTTGGATGGGAATGATAAGGGTTATGATATGAAATGAGCATCAAAGATATTTTAGGAGGAAGTTGATTGGTTCTCTGATTCAGTTATGATATTGCTAGAGTCTTCTATGAAATGATCTTATGGTTTATTATATAATTGCCTATCAAATTTCTCTATTGAATTCCTTACATTTCTTTCCCATTAAACAATAAACAATTTCCTGAGAAGATGATATTTGATGCTAGAATTGCATAAATATCTATAATTTCGTAAGCTATATTGCTATGAATTTATTATTATGTTTTTTTTTTTTAGGTCATAAAAGTAGAATCTTACGAGAAATTCCCTAAGATTTGCCGCCGTAAATTTAATCAATAAATCTGAATTTCATCAACAAGATATTTCACATATATTATTATGATTCATTTTATGATAGAAAATATGAAACAATTACTTTCTAACAATATGTATCAAGAAAAAGGACATTCTGTGAAATATAGGCATTATACCTCATCGAAAATAACTTGAAAGATAGTAGAATTAAAGAGTAAGATAACATTAGGTTCTGGAGATATCAGAATATGCATAATACATGTTCTATTTCAATAAAAACTTACTCTCATTCTATCCTCTATTCAAACTACTCTTTGATGTAAGTTTCGGACCCCTACGCAAAAATCCAAAAACCAATTTCTTCCGAAAGGAGGAATTGTTAGAGAATGGACAAGAGGATATACAGCAGACTGTAGAAATGGATTAGGGTGTTGAGGGATCGATTATAAGGGTTTTGTTTGATTTTGGGGCGGGACCACGTTTCCAATTTGTGCCTGAGCGGATTAAATAATTTAAGTTTACCGCGGCGGCAAGAGGAATGAATAAGTCAGCGATGCGCAGGAAATCGAGCGTCCATCGCTTAAGGCGATTAACGAAGAAATAGATCCCTTTGTAATCCAACATATTGTGGAAACACGTGCTCTTGGATGGAAAGGAGAACGTTGAAGAGAAGTCAGAAGTCTGCAGCTAATATTCTTTTCATCGATGAATTTAAATAAAGTTACTTTATCCTTATTTTCATCCATAATAATTTTCTTCGTGATTAGAGAGAAATAAAAAGATATCGAATTAATATATTATAGTATTTTTGGTTCATTATTTACGAAACATAGACGTGTTGGTATGGGTGAAAAAATATTGTCTTATTATGAGAAAGGCGTCTTTTTCAATTACCTCTTGATTTAAAAGTAATTATTCCCTCACCTTGTTTTACGGTGGTGAAATTTAACTTATTGATAATTAAGAAGAAATATGATAAAAAAGAAAGTAAATTGAAATCCTAGGATCCTAAATTCCTGTTTTGTAAGATGACAACGAGATGATCGTAAGCTGAATGAACATGTACTTGACAACCTTGTCAAGAAAAACCAACCTAAATATATTCTTCCGCAATCAAGGCTAAGAAAGGTATTTAATTGATACTTATATCAAGAAAAGCTCATAATATTCATACCTCTGATCTATAGATAAATACAGTTACCTTCTTCTTGAATTAATTAACAACTTGTAAATGAAATTTATTCAATTTCAAATACAAGTAAGAAGGGAGCAAGTTTTACTACGCATATATTTATCAAATTAGTATAATTTCATTAAGAAAGTTTACGAACATCTTCTCCCAATAAATAAAGATAAATAACGTACCAAAACTTGACTAATCAAAACACGTCGAACAAAAGTTCGCAAACCAGTTCAGTCATACCTAAAAACAAAACTAAACCACTAAAAGTCTTACCCTTCACGTGCACGGAATACCTCAGGTTAATCATATGCGATTTTAAATGCATTTCAGCGGGCTGGAAGATAATTCGAAAATTCAAGCATAACGACGTTACCTCGGTAACAACTTCCGTACGTAGACGTAAGACAAGAAACGGTGATTCCCCGAAGAAAAAAGAAATGACGAACGAAATTCGATTCCGCTCGATGCGCAGACAGCAACTTCGTGAGCGGCGAACGCTGCGACGACGCGGGGGGGAAGGAGGGAAATTTATGTAAAATGCACGAGGAAAGCGGAACCCAATTTCTGCACCGCAGACCAAAACAAGGAAGAATGGAACCGCACGATGACGTCACGGGGCCATCGATTCTTTCGAGGTATCGAACTGGGGAAAAGGGAAACCTTTTTAGAGGAAAATCATACGCTTTTTTGTGCTCGCATACTCCCTCATATAGTCTCGGGAGAAGGTCGAGGAGGAAAAAGACGGGATCCTGAGGAGATTGTGAAAGGGTCTGGCGATAAGTCTGGCTGGAAATCGATTGGAAAGCGGAATGAGAATGGACGCTCCGCAGAAGATGGGAAATATGAGATACCGAATAAAACGGGGGAATGCGAAATAAAAAGGAACGCAATCACTTTCTTTCTTGTCCGAAAACTCAAACAACCGAGGGCAAAAATATAAAACCCACTTCAATGCGAAAGGAGATTCCCCGCATCTTCACAGAAGAACCTTTTTTATGCACGGATATATATTTTTTCGGTCGAAATGGGGTAAAGAGCGGGGTTTTGGGAAAAGGTTGCACGCGAAGCACCGTCGCTTTTGGGGGAGCACTCCCGATTAATTACGGAAATAGTGGATGAGGAAATGGGAAGCTTAAAAGGTGGAAGTGAATCGAGTTAGGATATCCTTTATTTGAATAGACTGCAGCGGTGGTTAGGCGGACCCTTGTTAAAGATGGACCCGGCGATTGATCACTCTCCGACCGAGGGCTTTTATCTAAAAGCCCCCCTCTAAACGATTTCGGAATATTTTAGCGAAAAAGTTTTTTTTATTTCTGCCCTTTAATCACGCGCGCAACCATGAATATTTTATCGACTTTCTATTCGATTTATTTTGACGGCGTTCTCCGGATGGCGTGATGTTGTTTTAATCGGGTGCCGAGAACGTTTCTAGTGTCAGTCAGAGCATTGGTATCGAATTCCAAAATCAAAAATGAGAACTTGGTTTGTAACAAAGCGACTGTAATGAAAGGAAAACATTTCGAAAGATGGGAAATATTAAACATCAAAAGTTGAGTTTATAATTCCGCGATATTTCTTTGTTGGCTATCCAACGAAAGCTTTCAGTCGATGTTTTTCAACGAATTCGTATTTATACAGCTATCTCCCTAATCTTTATACGAATGATAAAATCAAGAATGCTATTCAATAAACATGCCTTGATCAATACATACAGGATATTTACTCTTCGCGCGTGCTTATGCATTCATCAGATACAAATTAATTTAGATAAGTATTTAAATGAATAATGATTAAACCATGAATATAAACCACTCCTTTGTGTTTTTCAATAACAGCTGTTCAATTATATGTAAGTAAAATATAAGCAACCCAATATTCAATTTAATATTTGGAAAAGTGGGAATATTTGTTCAATTCAACCAAACTAATACGAAGAAAGTTTTACCCACAATCTATGTATAGCAATAATATAAGACTGCATACTGGTTGAATCGTTAAGAAACTAACATATTTAATGTAAGGAAATTTACAAATAACTATACGGATATATCCTTAACTAATTGGTGGTTTCTATGCATAAGAAATAAAATATGAAAGCACTTAAACATTTTACTCTTGGTACGTATCCAGTTTCGTATGCTTTATTTGTCAGCTGAACGTGGCATTAAAAAACTAAACCATGGTAAAAATATAAAAAATTTATTTCGTATATTAGTGTTTTACTTTTTCATTTCTTAATAATTTCAACACGTAAAAGGCTCCATTGTTGGCTTTACTCTTATCAGAAAATTACAATTTCATGTCCTCAATGTAAAAATGATAAATCCTAGCGTGAATACAAATAACTGCACCTTGCTACGAAGGGAATTTTACGTAGCTATAGAAATTTTTACGTCTACTCGTCTCCCTCCCAGGTTGGAGAATTAATAAATAACTGGAATAGCAAATAAAAAAATTAATAAGTACTTGGAACTGACTGGAATATTCCATCTTGATCAAATCCCATCGATATAATATAATTCCCCCTCAACTCAAGCCGCGAGCACTGCGACACTGCAAAGTGCAGTTTCTAATTGAAAATTCGCTAATTAAAACTGCCGTCGGGAAGCGAAATAAACCCAAACAACGCCGGGATTAAAAATCGACGAATTAGTCAGCCCGCCTCCTAGGAGATATATATTTCCTGAAAAACTTCCGTTGCCTTGGAAATGTAAACATTCGTCGGAGATAAGGTACGGGGAAGAGTTGAGGGGAAAGAGAGATATCCAATTAAATTTATCGAAAGGCACTGTTTCTTTGGTCTCCGTCCAAGGATACTTGATATGGAACTGGGAAAGAGATCAAAAACCCCCAATCGCCCCGTTATTTTCGTTTAAAAAAATCGATTGATTCGAATCCCATTAAAGAGAGTGAAAGTTGAGATTTCGCGAACGTGGGGGAGTCGATGATGTGGGGACGTAAACGATCGCTATTCATGAATTAGTTATTTAAGCTGATTGGCGCGTCGATTTCTCCGACAACTGCGTATTTTTATATAACGCCCAAACAGGGGCTGTGTATCGGTTGCATTATGAGTGAGTGGATAGGACAGGGAGCGTAATTGCGGCAGATGATTCGAGCCCAATGATTCGGACGTATTATTTAATCTCCGCTCAAAAATCGACCACAGAGACACACGAGAGAGAATTTAATTACAGCGATGTGTCGCAATCCGCCCGAAAATATTTTCGCCCGAATTATAAAATGACGAACGACGCTGCATTCATAATCAATTTATGGAAAACGTGATAAAATTGAGTATTTTCTCCCATTTTTGTTCTCTCATCAGCGATGCTTTAGTTAAAAAAAAATCGATGCCCGAAATATATAGGATGTTTCATTATTCGGGGGGTTTTAAAAATTTTCTGTCAACCTATATTTCAATGAGCGAATAACATTAATAATGGCCGATTTCTCCGTTGCCATGGAGGGATTTAATCTGCACGAAATCGTTTTTATTTATAAGCCCGAACTCAGCGTTCAATCAACCTTTAATCTTTGATCCAAATACAGAGCCATCAAGCAGAATTTGAATTGACGTTTCTTTCTCCGATATCCTGTACAATCGGACAATCTCTGTAAAAACCTTTCAATTAAGTTTTGGATTACTGCGGGGGAAATTAATTTCCGAAATGAGAGTTCGTATGGACCAATTGAATTCATAACGAGCGTTGCTTCTTCAACTAAGTGCTTCTCTACATTTCGTTTTCCGCGAAGCGAAATATCGGCCAAAATTGTGCGCGGAGTTTCAAAGAAATCTTTTTTATGCTGAAAAATACTGCGCATAAATAATATAAATATGGCAAGGTTTCAAGAGGCTTTTAACAGGTAATTCTCTAAGGTAATTCACTTTAAGAAATCCACCCTTAATTTGTCGAATCAAGAAAAGCATAACGTTTCTTGGCAGTAATGAAATTTTTTATAAGACACAAGTAGGAATGAGGATGTTATAAAAAGTAAGCGTGTGTGAGTTTAGAATTATTGTCACGTAGATTTAAATGAGAATGAATAGCGTTAGGGACAATTGATCATTAAACAAGTATCATGAGGTAAGTAACTCTTAAAGTATTTGGGTCAGCTATATGGAGGTAGGATGTTACAATTTTACATAAGTAGGAATAGTAAATGATTGAAAATGAATTGATCGAATAGTAAACCACGTAAGTATATAGAAAATGTAATAACTTAAATTAAAATGTCTCATCTTTTTAAAATGACATGGAAGTAATCTAATAATGAATATATATGATAATAATGAATAGTAATAGAGACGTAAACTTACGTTAGATAATCCTTCAGGAACTATTCCACTCTAGTGAGTTCCTATTAACATACTAATCACACATTAAACTTTTCATTAGACGAAAAAGTAAATAGGCATAAGAACATATATATCTTAACTATTTTTAACGTTAACGAATCCTCTTTCTATTCAACTCCCACATGAAAACCTGAATTCCTCAACTCTTGTAAAATAGAAGGTCTATTTTTAGCGATAAGCATCGCATTGCTGAATTACTGATAGGCGATTCGCTTGGGACAATCGACTCTTCAGTGCAAAGTTGGAGTGGTCCGCACTTGAAACGATACCGATCCAGCCCATGATCGTCCTATGCAGACCTGGAGTGACTTTGACAACCAATCAATGGGCAACAGAGGGAATTTTTAATAAGGATTCAAGGTACGTTTCTCGCCTTTGTGGCTGATTAATTGATGTGCAATTGCGTACTCCACCAATAGGTAGTGTAATGGACCGGAACCATCTGTCCGTGAAACGATTCCTTCATTTCGAAGGGTGATAAGAAAAAGTTTTAAATGGTGAAAATTAGATTTTAATTTTCAAAAATTGTCTCAAGTTTGCGTTTTTTCTATAAAAATAAACTTAGTACCCAACACTGTTATATTCAATATTCGTTATGTCTTAAGAAATTTTAAACTCCTCATTCAGAGACGTAAAATAATACAATCTTTGAATAAGAAAAGCTATGAATAAACAATGTTCTAAATAGAAATTTTGGTTGCAACGAAATATTCGTAGAAATATCATTTATTTTATTTATATCATATTTTAAATATATTGTATTGTAATTTCATCAATTCTTCTGTAAGAAAATACTGCGAATTTTTTATTGGAAATTAATATTTTTATGCGCAAACAGATCTATGCTTGGCGCACATCGTAGCTCAACTAATTACTATAAATTTATCGCTAACACTTTTTGTCTTAATAAAAATACGTACTTGAATATTTCATGCATATTGACACTAAAAACTTATAATAGAATAAGCAATGTAAAAGACGAAGTGTAATGAATAAAAGATAACCTTCGTTGAACGAAAATAAAACTTAAACAAGAATACAGGTCTGTAACATAAATAAAATCTAATAAATACATTGCAATTACAAATCTAATTATTAGTACACCCTAACATCCAGATATTGGACTCACTATTCTCCGATTGCAAATTTCGATTTATCATCATCTCCTATGAAGTATAATACTCAGCTTTGAAGACAGCCACGAGATTTTAACGAACCAGCCGGGAGCAAAAACATTTCTACGAAAAAATATTCAACGCTCTCTTGTATTGATTCAAAAACTTGCCGGACAAGCCAAATTGCCTCTTCCCTATCCTTTCATCATCAACGAACGAAAAATTTAATGACACACTCTCGAGAAGCGCAGAGAGAGACGTACTGCGTGGGAAGTTCCCTTTGAGGCAAAACCTCTCCGAAATTGTCCCAATTTCGCAACGATTGATTCCTCTTGCACACACACACACACTACGTCCCCTAAATTTCCAAGACGACGGTCCTTTTTCGCGAATTCTAACTAGGTCTTTTAAAGATCAGAATATCAACCCTCCATTCCTCTTAATTAGAGCGGAACTGACCAAAGGGGGCGTGGCACCCAAATTTATTCGCAGGGCTTTAAATGAAACACGCCAAGAGTCCTTTTTTAAAGCCACGAGGATTACTCCCCGCTGCTTGTTGTGCGTTCGTCTTAATTAATCCAACGCGACCCTTGGCTCGTCGTGAGCCACGCTTGCCAACTTTACGGATCTATCAATATTCGTTTGCCTCTCGATGTATATACAACGTGGGCTGTCACATAAAAAGAAAAGAATAAGCTGCTGCTAACTTCTGAGCGAGTGTTTTTATTTCCTATGGAAGAATTGGAACTACGATTCTGTCGCAACGAACGAGCGTCCGTCACTAAAATTTCCATACGCCCTTAGTGACAGAACCATTAAGTCTATTCACCCTAAAAGGTTTTCGAGGGACTTTAAGATACTATTTCAAAATAAATTTTAATTCACAAAGAACACCTTTGTCACCATTATCCATTTCTCTCTCAAGAATATAAAAGTTTAAACGAAAACAATTAATGAGAAAATACGCAGAATATAATGTCATACTCATCTTTTATAATACTGAATGAGCGTACTAGATGGAATTAAGGATAGAATTTAAATCTAAAATTAATCGGTACGTAAGTTAATTGAACATTAGTATGAAACGAAATATTATAATTAACGTTCTGAAAACGTGTATTTTGATTATCTGCAAACAATTTATGTTCAAATGTCTACTACGATGATGATGAAATTGAATACTAGAGATAGTTGTGATAAAATTACGGGATAATATAATCCATTATCGTAATAAGTTGTTTTTCCAAAGCAATACAGTATGAGTAGGACAAAAATTTGAAATCGTTCATTAAAATAAAAATCTATTACAAATAATTACATTATGGTTCATTCATCTTATGATAAACACAACAAAAAGAAAATATATCAAATATTGTTCCCTCCTCCGTATTTTTAGGTAATTTATTCACCTATTTCTGGGAATGCAGAAACACTTATTAAGTACACGAAGTAAAGTACAGGACAATCGCTGACCTATTAAGAGCCCTGAAGATTGATAAGGATAATACAGATCCAATTATTATTGACTCACAGAAATGAAGGTAAATACCACCATTACGTAAAAGCGAAATAGTACTACTGATCAATACGTCAGAATGAGCAACGAAGCACGATATTTCGTCTTATTGACTCATTACGTAGCGTTGATGAAAATTTCGCAATATTAGTGGGAGTCGAAGTTCGCTGCTCTACGCATTTTAGGGTTTCGCGCGGTATTTTTTTCAGAACTGCACAATTCCGAACTCCGAAATGGTAATCTATCCGAACTAATGAAGCCAGAGAACGTGATGGCCTTTGTTTTCGCAATACTCTCTCTCAATTCGGAAAAAAGGGAAATATTCCACGGAGCAATTATATGCGTTTCGTGCAACGGAGATAAAACTGTGGGGGAGGGATTTCATAAAGAAATAACGCCGTTCATCAAGTTGAAAGGAGTCGTAATTCGTAGCCTCGTAAACTCGTGAGCTGGCTGCCAATGGGACTCCGCTAAATGAACTGCGATGTAGAAAGCGTTCAAAATCCTTTATTCACTTATACCCGAAGCTTTTTATTCATGATGAATCTCGTGCGTGAGTGCGAAGAAATGAAGACGATTTGTCGGTTGACGGGATTTATGTGTTTTTCGATTTTCAAGCTCTTTTCGTAATCGAACGTTCATCTGCGGAAGGATCCGAGTCAACAACGTTTATCCACATGTGGTTTTAGTTGAAAACAATATCGGTGATTTGCGAAAAGATCGCAAATAAAGATTAATGGTACAATATAAAAATTTTGATATTTCACTTAAGTTAAAAGCCTTTTAATCTTCTTACTCTGACATATATATCTAAGGTATACCAAAAACGAGATTTTATATAATCATATAAAATTTTTTCACTAGAATTATCCAACCTATCATTTCCAAAGATTTCCTTGGAAACGCTGAATACATAATTTATCATCTGGGTTTAATAATAAGTAAAAGGATAATAAGTAACGAAAGTAAACTTCCATAAGTCTCTACATTTATTAAAGAATATCACCATCGGAAACTGTTATCATTGGATGGACTTAATAGTGATATTATCAATTTATTTTAATTTATAATGAGGATTTATATATAACAGCCAAAAGCGCTGACATTTCTGGTTTTATTTTAATAAAACTTACTAACATATCTCTAAAGACAAAATACCATACGTGAAAATTCACTAATAATTTCTCATGGTTGATTTACGAACATATTAGTTTCTCTTCTACTATCGATTAATAAAGGCCAGTAAATTTTAATAATCTTATAATGTTGGCAAAATGAATCGATATCTAAATTTCGATTCAATTCTACTATTGATCATAGAGTTTTTATTGATTTAATCAAATTTATATGAATGTTGCAATCTTCTTCATAGTCAATCATTATGATATTAAAGTTCTATAATTAAAGATTCATATCATCAAATAATATCATTCGATATTTAAGAACAACATTTACTTTTTAATTTCAGTATCACATCTTTCATTATAGGCCGTTATGAACTATCAAATTCGTTTCGTTTCTAGATACTTCAAGCAGGAGGATAATATGTTACCAAAAATCTTAGTTTTAATGAAATGAACTTTAAGATAAATGAAAAAATATCCTCTCCTGTATCAATTACAACCCACCAATTATTTTAAAACACACTTTGCCTTCCCAGCATTGTGCTCCAAATCGCTTGATCGCATTTGCCCGAAGGAGGGCAAGTGACTTGAAATGTTTCACGGGTACTGATGCGTGTGAAAAACAGAGCACTTGAAATATTGGAAAGCCTAGGCGTGGTGCACTCCCTTTTTAAAACTGATGAAGAAAGCTATATATGGCACCTCACAGATGGATAAGCAGAGGAGAGTACTCTTGCCTTTAAGGAAAGAAGAACGTAAAAAATTTTTACCTTTTTTTCGTAAATTTTTGCGCGAAAACATCTGGAAGAGTAGAGAATAAGGTTGCTCGCATATTACCGATCTGGAGAAGGTATTTCCATTATCGCATCTTGACTGTATCTTGTTTACCCGGCAAAACTTAGTGCATAATACCAGATGGCGTAACAAGTTCCTTTAATACAGAAATGGAGAAAATATCATTCGAACTGCCAACGGAGAAATCCTCGCCAATTTTAAAGCTTCGATGCAACTGCAAAATTGCAAAGTTAGCGATTCCGGGAAGAGAAGTTCTATTATTGCTTCAATATCCTGTGCTCCAAACATAAATTCGAGAAATTACTCACTTTGCTCCTGCTAACGCCTTATCATCACCTAGCAATTAAACGGCTGTATTGAATTATCGTCTCCCAACATGTTCCAAAATATAAATCGGAAAGTTCAAGCGGATTATCAACTTCCTTGTTCCTAGCCTCAAAATTTTAAATCTCAATGAAACAATAGAAGAATAAAATCTTATTACAATGATTACAATAGTTCTTATCACATTTTAAGCTTTTCAGCTTTCCATTTTGTTTCTTTAGTGATTGATGGAATGTATGTTTACGAAAAATTTACACTTAGCTGATACATCCAGATAAGAGGATTGAAAAATGAACGAAAAACATAGTAAATTATTAAAAGAATTTGCGATGAAATATACTCAGATATTGTTAACAGTAAAATGTCCAGGAAATGAATTTCGATCTAAAATCTTTCTGAACAATTTCCATATAAAAACAGAACTTTTTTCACACAAATCATAGTGATGCAGCGGGATGTAAGATTCTATCTTAAACATAATTGCATAATAAAAGATTATAGGTTTTGACTGAGGTTTTCAACAGATATATTTCTTATTCCTCAAAAAAATTTAGACAAACAGAAAATATAATAATAACGTAAATTTAAAATTCAATTTACTTTCACGATAAAAAATATGATGAAATAATTTTATAATGAAATTATAATTATAATGCTTTTCATGTTCAATTTCATCATCCTCATATTAACTAAATACTTATATAATGAAATTAATAATAAAAGATAACAATAATACTTGTCATGATAACTCCACCAATATATTTATTTAATCAAGTTATAGATATTTATTATATTGTTCCAAAGATTTTGTCTTATTTCTCAATTTAAAAAAGTTCACATCCACCAAAGATAGCCAGTATTTACTATGATATCGAAATAAAACCTCAATTCCACGTATTGATTCCCGTCAAAGCTAAAATTTTACTGCAAACTAATAATAATTTAAAGCTAAATATTCCCTATTTGACGTTTACCTTTCATTTCAAAAGCCCCGATATTAAATTTAATAGGGCGTAGGTAGATGAAATAAACCGAGTGTTCCCCGTTCCGGGCCAGAAACCAACTATTAAACAAACGTTGGCCTCAATTTTATCTGCCAATAGACTCCTTTCAGACGCTAATGGCCGAGGCGATACTAAAGCAAACATCGTCCTCAACCGCAAAGTAGCACTTAATAGGTATTAACCAATTAGTTACTATCAGAAAGCCATCGTGAAATTTAACCTCCTATCGCAAATGCGAAAACAAACAGGGAAGCTTAACACATTGTCTTTTAAGACCGGAAAATTAAATGAAGAAATAAGGCCCAAACTATGGACCAGTTTCGATGATGGGAAAACAGGTTTGGACCAACGCCAGGATTCACTTCAAATATACGTGTTTTTTTTTATAGAGGACGTATGGAAGAGGAAATTAAAGTCATTCTCATTCCAAGAATACGTATTTATTTGATTTTTCATCTAAATGAATGAAATATACGATTCCTCATACGTAAAATTTCCGAGAATATATTTAAAGATAAATTTAGTGCAAACAGGAGTTTGTGGAAATTGGTTCCCAAAAGAGCAAAAGTCAAATGTTATATTTTTCATAATAATTCGATTATGTGATTAATTTATGTTTTTATATTTTGATAGTGATCACATATTTTTCGTCATTGACAATGTTTTGGGGTTAATTCTTCTGAATCAATATGAATTTACAATGAAAATACTTCCTGATAACTTATGTATTACTTTACCTCTTTATATGAAAAATTGTGCTCCAACAGAAGTTAAATATAATGTAAATGCAGAAAATATATACGTTCAAATATTATTGATCAATTTAAATAATCAAAAATTCACAAAATAATGCATTACCTAGAGATTTATTTTAAAATAATATCATTCATAAAAAGTAACTTAAAGTGGGATTTATCGTCCAACTTTTAGATAAAATTAACGATTTTGATCTTTTAGAGATGTAATACATTCTATAATCACATACTTTATTGTTGTTGAATATTGATTATTGAAAACTGTCCCCAAGATAAATAGTAAAACTAAACAATAAAGATATGGAGTAACTAGTCAAAACGAAAGTGTTATCTTTATGATACTAAACTTCCAAATCTAATTAGCTGTGATTATAATATGCTTCCGATTAATAATGTAACGATATTGATTTCAAATAATTAATGAAACTAATAGACTTTGGAGTAGCATAGAAAAATTAGCATTTACAATTTGTCGTACTTGCAAGCTATCGTATTCTAAATTCTGAATCATATAATTTTCATAAATTTTCCTATGGCAAACACTGATATAATCAATGAATACTATTATAAACTTAAAAAAAACACCCACAGAGGTACGTGAAAATAATTCCGATGACAAACAACTATCGCGTCGCGTATCTAATAAAATTAAATTACGAAAGTAACGCAAATTGCCCTTTTTTAATTCGGTCGTCATACGCTGCCGGTGCCTCGTAATGTATATGCGCACGCACATGAGAACGGGATGTTCCCTCTGTGAAATAAAAACTCGGCAGTAAAACAGTCCACAAAATCGGAATTGGAAACTGGGTACGAGGATTGGAGGGTAAAACAGAGGGCGGGAGATTTATTGCAACCAGAGGTATTCACGTAGGGAAGGAGTGAATAACAGTTGGAGAAGATGCTGGGAAGAGGGCTGGACCAACCAAGAAAGACGGAAGTGACGCAGGAATTCTTTAATCAAGCCTTTCATTACGCTTCCCAAAGGTAAGCTAAGAGTAGACAAAGTAGATGAACGGAGGATTCCGAGAAAAAACAACCAAACAACTCTCGGACACGGGATTCGACAATATGAGCATTTATTTGCTTAAAGAAGAGCAATACACGTATGTGATACGTATATAGATAATTAACATGTAGGCTTTCATTGGCATATCCTTGTAATAGGATAACTATACACCTATTCAAATCTTATTTTTATCTACGAAATTCCACATATGGCGAGGAAGAACTGTTATTCAATCAAATTGAAATGTATTAGGTAAATAGAGCCTTAGTTCATGCACCTCCTGCCATACGCCGAAAAGTGGCTAGCAGGGTATTTACATAGACATTATATACACATGAACATATTTACTATCCAAACAACTACAACGAATTTGAATGCTAAATGACGCAGTTAAAGTTCGTGAGAAGCAAGTAATAACTGATTCAAAGAAACAAGCCTGAAATTGATTATATTTCTGCGTAGAGGAAATTGAAAAGATTCGCATGAAATTAAAAAGAATTTTCATAAATTCCGCAAAATTTAATTATCGATTTAAGATAACTGAACAGTTGTTATTATCATTTCCTAAACAATGGTTAATGAATTATAATTCGTGGAAAATATATAATAAAATATCGATTGAAAGGAGCTTAACCACTTTTCATAACGAAATCAATTTATCAAATCACTTTCATATAAGAGTCTTGTATTTAAAATTGCATGCATAAATACCTAGCAAACGTTACAATTTGCAAAAAGTGAATTCAATTATAAATAAATAATAAGCCAGATGTGAGATGAGCTGATAACTTTGCTGTAATCATTAAGATGATTCTAATGTAAAATGCTCAATAAGTTTTCTCAAGTCAATGAAACAAACAAACTTTCGATAAAATAAAATATAAGTTCATTTTAAATAGCTCAAATTAAAATACCACAATATACTACCATAAATCCTCTGCAACGAAAAGAAAGACGTACTTCTACTTCTCATCTAATGATTCTTTTACCCAATTCTGCTTCCAAGAACCATCCAAGACCAGTTGGAAACAATCATAACATCAGAACCCAATCAAAGTTGAGAAACTTTATATTACCTCCAATGAGCACTTCCTAAAAATAGCATTCGCTGGGATAACTTGATCGCCCCTTGAGCTTGACAAATGAGGAGACGAAGCACGGCGGTGAAAAAAAAGGAGAGATAAATCCCTTCCGAGGCAAGTATCAGCGGAAGGAAGAGTAGAAGGGATTGGTCCGTATAGTGGATAGGTGCGCCGCAGCGAAATTGGAATTTGTCAGGCCTTCCCCTCCCTGCATCAGTCCCCGTTGCACTCTTAACACAAACACGTTGCCAGAGAAACCCTAGGTGGCTTATTGGACCTCCTGATACAGATTCATTTTCTGCCTTGTGTTAGCATTGATGACTTCAATAGGACGACGATGAAGGCCCTGCGTTTGACGTGAGGGACCGAATATTCGTGACGGATATTACTGGAGCGTGTCTCGACGTTGTGAGTATTGTTAGTTTAATCGTATCATATCCTTCCATCAATAGGATGGAATCCATTCAACTACAAGAGCTCTCGTGATGGTTAAATTAATCTAGTCGTCTTCCATAGCACTAGAGAGAGTGATCCTAACAGTACTACGGAGATCAAGATGTATTCGTTCAAATGATAAGAGACATATAGACTCATCTATAAGTTTAAAAGATATATTTTTCAATATATTTCAGTATAAATGGTAAGGGAATAAACCAAACAAAACTGACTATCCCTCTAAATTAGGATAGAGATCCACAACGTAAGGGTCTGTCGATTTAATTTATTTCGGTAGAGTTCAAAAATAAACTTGCAAATTTAGAACTGATAAACCTTTAGTAATATTCAATAAAATAAAATTTCCGTAATAGAATCAAGAAAAACGTAAATATAATTTCAAATGGAACTCACAGGTATTCTAAATCCAGAGATTTCTAGCTAAAATAAAATACGAGCAAGAATATTTCCTTTAACGGATGATTCGACAACCAAAAACCAAAACTAAAAAAGATAGTTGTAAAAATAAAAAAATAATAACTCTCATTATTTCGCACTTTCTTCGTCACGAAATCATGACGTGACGTCATACAATCACAAGGCCATACTTCTTGTATTTTGACGTACAGCCAGAAACGAGAAAAAAACCCTTCTAACTTCTAGTACCTAGAAGAGAACCTTGCAAGGACGACCGTCTGTAGGTTTGTGCCAAGGTGGTCGTAAGTATTACTATGTACACGCAAATCTACCCCGTATATGCGTGAACGTACGTGCATCTGTGCATATTTGTTCGTTAACGTGCTTGTTTGCGGGACGGTTCACATGCGGGCGCGTGTTTGCATGCAAGGAGTATTTATTCTCAAAATTGCGGTGCTCGCTATTTCATATAAACATGTGCTATGCGTATAATTGACAAGGAACCCCGTTATACACACTTGAAAATAAATTGTGAATTATATTTATAGAAATGAAATATATTGATACATTTCAGGAGAGTGGGAACTAATTCTCTTATATATATTAGAAAATTCTATTCTAAAATTAATTATACAATTCGATTTACATCTTCGTTTGTATAGAATAGAATGAACTTATGACTCGAGTAGATAAGTATCGTACGTGTAAGAGTGAGATTTTTAGATGCTGTTCAGATTAGAGTAAATAATATAAGTCTTCATATATTCTTATAAAAATATTATTAAGGTTAAAGTAATACAACCGAAATACTAAAACTTGATACTATCAATTCGTTTGAAAGTTTCATGTACACTTTCACTCAACGATTTCCCGTTTTTCGTTAATGTATTTACTTTTCTTTTCTACAAGTAGATAAAACTTCTTTAATTATTTCCCCAATCTAATATTTTAATTAATCTAATTCATTTAGCTGAAATTTCTAATGTATTGTCTTCATAATTAGATACGGCTTTCAACTTGGTATTATATTTTAACGCAATTTTTAAGGGAGAAATCATTTATTGAATTGTAAAAAGTACATTCAATTTTACTAAAATATAATTAATCATCAGCTATACAGATGATCATCGAATGCTTGTAATTATCTGATAATATACTTCTGTAAATAATAACCAATACTGTTTTCAATCCTTAAAAATCAGATCAAACTTTTATCATCATATTCGTTACTTTTAAATGAAATCATTTAGCGAATCATTATCCCAATTAAAGATAACTATGAAAATGAAATAAATAATGTGGTTATAGATCATGTGGCTTCGGTAAATGATTGTTGATTCAACCATTTCGTTATTGTAATTCGTAGCAAACGATAAAAACGCATAACAAAGGGAAAAATATTTTTCTCTGCTTCCATTGTAATGTGTAAATCTCAACCAATTTTAAATAAAATCAGTTAAATCATTAATCATGTATAGAACGTCATATGCTTTCACAATTTAATTTTACCGAACATTAAATATTCCACATTCACCGCAAATTAGCACGGAATAATTAACCGAAACTGCTTGTAATAAACGATATATAAAGAATTGATATGATATATATAACGTGTGGCGCTCACCGCATTGTATCATCAGTTTAATACGTTTTAGATCAGAAATAAATTCTCTATCATGAAAAATACACTAAGGAAGTGTATCCAGTTTAAACGTGGTTTCTATTTAAACTGATTCATTAAAAAATAAAAGTAGTTAACCTTTCATTTATTTATATATGATAGTAATAGTTAGGGAGTATAACTCATGTACTAAGATATACGTTAATATATTTGTTAAATTAATCTTTAAGAAATTTCAACCATGAATAATCATCCCTTTTAATTCACGTATTCTAAGAACGACGTATTCCTGCCAATAAATCAAAGTTAAAATTTATTAGTATTAAACGAGAAGTTGCAATCTATCTTCTGTAAACCATTAGATTTTCTTACGGTTAAATTTTTCCTTTAACTCTCATTTTTCACTCACCTTCTGTACAAATATTCAAAGATAGAAAACCGATTAAAAGTTAAGTATTTGAGATTTTTCATAAGACTTGAGTGAAATAGAACGTGGTTTTAATTTTTAATATCAGCTCTTACGTGCAAGAATGCTTGGAAATGAATGGTGAATGAGTACTCGTAAAACTTTATTAGGATATAAAGAAGAAGAATTTTTATCAAAAATAGAGAAGTATGAATGTAGAAAAAATCCATTCCAATGAAAAGTGCTAAAAATATATATTGTCAGCAATATTTCGTTGAAATAATTAATCGAAAAAATAATATTCTTTACAGAATCTGTAGGGCAAAAGTGACTTCATAACTTCTGTATCTAGAATTTCCCGATAATTTAATATTAATATCGATATAAATATTTAATCGATATAAATCGATATCACATCGATATACAGTCGATTAAATCGATATTAATCGGTGTTATCGATAAATTATCGGAATAAAACGATATATTTACCTCGAAAATATACATATATACACCTCCGTAGGATATCGAACGAAAACGCTCACTTTTCCAGCCCATAATTAATAGCCCGCAATGAATTAACTCAATGCAGCGAGTTTCCGCTAGATGATTCGCCTTCGAGGTCATCAATCGAACCTCATTATGCGCAAAACTCCGACTCAAAGAAGTGGTTAATGGTGCATGCGAAAGTTAATTAGTCGCGAAAAAGCTTAATTCCGAAATTGAATTACATCAAAAGCATCTTTTGAAAGAACGAAGAGTCGGAACTTATCAAGCGAAACCGTCGACTCTTTGAAAGAAATCACGAAAGATTTGGTTAATTAATGGCGAATTATTTCCCTGAACGTGACCATTCTTTGGAGAAAGGATTTGAGAATATTACGAAAAAAAATCACGATGACCGCGAATAAAAACACGGGGAAATACTTTGGGGAGGTTCGCAAGAGCAAAAGGAGTCAGAAATAATGGAGTCTGCCGGAAACGTAATTAGAGCTAACCTTAATTGAGTTCCCCTTAGCGTCTTTTTCCTATATTTTCCTTAATTCGTTGCCACCACGGTACTAATCCTTCCTTAGGAAAGTACTGCCCTTTTTAGTGGATAGACCCAAAGGATGAGAGTAACCTCCCGGTTAAGAATGCATGTTCCGGACGATTCAAAAACCTTCGAGATTTTGGTTCTCTTTCTTTAAGAGCGATTCAAACGTAATTACGTTTTTCTCTTCCTGGAATAACAACGTACGTACGTCCTCAAAGACTCCATCAATCCATTCCTTCCGTTTTAATTTTATCATTTCCGCCCATGAATTATTCAGCTCGGGAATTCCGTGGTTTACCAGAAGACAGTGATTTCAACTGCTTAATAAAAGTATCTTCTTATTCCGTGGAACTACGTCCCGAATTTGCGTAAAGTGGATCTGAATTATTCAATGAATAATCAGCGGCCTAAGTAAGGACCATAATGTGCCGAGTCTATCGGATGTTTTGGTTAAATCCTTCTTAAGCAGTGATAACATTGTTGAAAAAGGATTGGAGGTGAAGAAAGGTGGGACCACTATCCGGATTAGGACCCCCGGAATTCCGTCGATTCGGCTGTTTAACAGCTGCGGTCAAGAGTGACCAGAGGTCACCACCAAGAGCTTGGAATAATTGGCTGGGCGAAAGGAACGGGGGACACCTGGAAGGCTTACGCAATCGCGATTACCTTAATCCAATTACATGAATAGCTCGTTGACACAAATACATTACGTTATCTTTATTGGTTGATGATTAAGTGGAATATTTTACGTCATTTTTGCAGACGTTGCATGTAGGTATAGAGGAACAGAATGCAGACAAAAGTAAGCATGTATGTTATACATGTATATGAAAGGATATATATCTAAATAAGAGGAAACGTATCAATGTCTTGTCTCGGTGTATTTTATCCTTCACTATGCTTGGGAACTGATTGATAATCTCTGACGTTTTAAATTCGTAAATTGCTACTGTGAGACTCCGTCTAAATTTTGAATTTAAATTATTAAGTACACCAAAGATACTTTAAGGGATGTTTTTCTTTTCCCTAGATTGACAAGTAATTGGCGATATATTTCTGAAAATCTACTTCTTATTTAGAGCAAAAATAAATATGCAAGCCTGTGAAATCATCAACTTATGAATAATATTCAATAAAAATAATTCTATTTGGTCATAGAATAGAAATCTGATAAATTTCCAAACTTTTTACTACTTTTCTATTCAAAATATGTTCATTAAAAGTAAAAAAAGCTCGTATATCTTAAGTATATATTTACGATTACATTCTCACGAGTTCTCCATAATTTCAGCCCAATAAAAGCACTACAAATGGCACTACAAAACAACTGCCTCTTTAATTTTGTACGAGAAAAATAGAATAAAGAATTAAGGAGAAAAATCTCTTTGAAAATCTTCACTTAAAGAAACGCCCTTTAATGCAGTCAATCCTAATTTAATCCTAGCTCCCACAAATAGCCTATTCTTACTTCACCCCCATATTTCCTCCATTAATCCACACTAATCATCCAAACCATCCCGCAGAAGTAACACCACACATCTCAGAAACCTTCCTCAACTTCTCCCTCAATAGTGCATAAGATCCAAATCTCTCGCAGGGATCGAGACCAGTCAATGAACGAACGAACTCAGAGAAAAGGCTTTTCTAATTGCAATTTACGCCCATATTTGGCGGGAGTGAGGAACTTCCCATCCCCTAATTACTCAACTTAGCGGTCTTCCCCCTCCCCCCAAAACACTTCGCTCTTCCCATTTATTGCCGTCTGGCGGAGAGAGGATGAAACACTACAGTACGTGATCTGCAAGGAAGACAGCCGTACGTATTGCGACACCTTAAAAGGAAACGGTTTCCCGATCGAGAGAATGTAGAAACAATTAAGCAAAAGTCGAAATACTGTGGAGTTAAATAGAAGGGGCGGTGTTAACCGGAAAGAAAAGTGGTCTCGGTCGGGAAGAGAGCTGTTTTAAAGGGGCTGAAAGGAATAGGTAATGACTTTGAAGAGGTGTCGGGGGTTTGGAATAAGAAATGGGCGTGGCTGAGGACGGATGCCAAAATTTGCGGACACGAAGACGTCTTTTGGAAGAGAACTGCGTATATGTTGTGCGAATTGCATGAGCCTCATTACGTCACACGGAATGCTAATTATCGGACAAACGTAACGAGGATACAATGAAGAAAGGTGATTGGCAGCGAATTTTAATGAATATCTAGTTTCAAATTAAACGGTACGCGAATATCCATCGTTATCTCCTGTAATTCTGATTGAAAGCTGAAAGGATCTCGGCTCTAATTAATTTTGCAGGAGAACTAAATAAATAGGGTATCTGGATACCAACGCGTGGCAAACCCACGATATATAATCCTTTCAAATTTATCATCATATCATGTTTTTAAACGAAGAAATTCCATGCTGGTATAAATAAATTAATAAATAATTTCCTCTGAGATAATGTACTTTAAGCAACTTCATTAGTTCAATAATCATCCAAAATTTTCTGATTTTAATTAATATATTTAGATAACTTTAAGGAAATAATAATCTCACCTATACATATATCATCTGTCGTCTAAGAAATTCCTGAGAATTAATAGCGGGAAAAAACTGAAATTCTTGTGAACTCGGTATGTCTTAGAATGATCCTTAAATGAATCTAAAATTCGAAAAATTATTCATTTATAGAAATCGTATAGTGTTTTATTACAATCATTTTGTAATTTTCTCATAGTTATTTTTCTCTTTTACGATTAACATTGATTTATCTTACGTATATAATTGCTTAGACATTCCTTCCATGATATATACTTAAACTTTAGATAAGAGTATGTGAATATTTAATATCAAAACGAGAAGAAAATATCTAAAGAAGATAAAGAGTATGCATTCATTCTGCAAAACATATAATTAATAGCAAATACTTTTTGATTCTATCTCTCTTTTCAATAGGATAAACAGGCATTGGCACAATAATGCATTGAACCCTAGAATCCCATTTAAATAATTAATTAAAAGTTGATGGAGCCTAAATTAACTAAACATAAATTCTACAAAATCTTCTCGAGTAAAAACAAAAAATCTTTGACAGAATAGTTAGCAACCCAATCGTTAGAAGCTGTCACCATAAACTTGATAGACCCATTACTACCATGAGCTATCCCTGGCCTAGCCTACATGCAATCTAGCCATAAATCACCACGGAAGATCGCATTTCGCTGATGAAGCAATCACTTAGCGCCATTAAGGCTCCGTAAACGCATGATCAAAAAACAAATGAAGAATAAACCCCGAGATTTTTGAAATTCCGAAAATCGCTGCAGATTCAGTGTGATGTGTACCATATAAAAGAAGAATATAAAAGGAGATGGGAAAGTATACGGATCGAATCCAATTAAAAGGAGAGGAAAGGTTATGAAGAGTGCCTATTGTATCATCAATCCGTGCGGAGTGTGTGGAGGGATTAATGGAAGGAGGAGTTCGGAAAGAAGCATTTTGGGTAATATTGCAGCTCTCTCATGAGAACACACCTGTTAGAGATCCCTAACACGCAAAACGGTCCGTCATAAGTCTTGAAACACCGGAAGGGGATGAATATTCAATTATATCCCATATCTGTTAATGTTGACACATTTTCTCCTGCCTATAAGTTGTGACTCAAAACCTTTCACTGGAAGGTAACTAAGGAGAATCTTTATGGGTCACGAATTTCAGTTCGGTCACTCGGAATGGTTGCGTAAAGATGTTAATATTTTTTATATAGTTCACACAGTTGGGCTTAAGGGGTGAATATAAATGGACAAACATAGTTTCTAGCGTAACATTACGATTCATAACATTAAATATTAAACAATATCATAATTTAAGGAAACATTTTATGATGAAAACAGTATGAGGTTAGAAAATACGTTCGGAATAACGAAATACATCATCTATACAATGTATATACAAGTAGAAGAAGTGTTTACAGGGCAACTATTTCGTATTCATTCTTTATAAGTTTACAAGATTTGTTAATGTCAATTTGTTATTACGTAAAGAAAAAATATATTAATACGAATATAACTGCTTGTCGGCTGAAACATAACGATAAGCGTAAATGTTATAAAAGAGATAAATTTTTCTACTTTACCAGAGCAATACGATGAAATTATATTTAAAACATTTAAGAAAAATATCTACAGTTTAAAGCCACTAGTTGCATAATTAAATTACGAAGATAACTCGGTTTTCAATTCTTAGAAAACTATCTAACTACTGCGTAAGTATACCACAGGTGTTCTAGTCGCATAATTAAAACAAGGAATCAATATTCAGGAAATGCGATATATTTTTCGGGTAATGCATATATATATAAACTTCTACGAAACGGGGTGGTTCCGAAATACTCAAATCTTTAATTGTGGCTGGGATATCAATAGGAAGAACGTAATAATACGTATTAAATATCTCCATGTTTAAATCCATAGAAGCTCCGAAAGGAATATAATACTTGAACACTTTCATGAAAGATAGAAAAGCCGAATATTTCGATGATTATAAATTTTCTAAACCCCCTTAGTAAGGAGTTATCCATACCGATTTAAAGTTTCTCCTCATAAAGCTATTGATCAGAATGATGTCTTGAAAAACAATATTCAAAGATATTCTATCAACACTTGAATATACAAAGAAAAATCATTTCTTTCATTGGAACTTCGTATAGATGACGAAAAATATGGCTAATACAATACGAACGAGATGCCCCTTATGAGAGTAACTTAAATTTAAAACGGCATATCAAACTCTGAACGCATTAAGTAAGAACACGAATCAAAGAAACTTAGCGAAGATCTCTCGTTTTAAATCAAATCCACTTCAAAGAAGAGAAAATAATATTTTTTTGAAGATTCCCTCGATATCTCTTAAGCTTTATTCCTTCCCTGAATATTAAATACGCACCCTTCTTATTTGTATCAAAAGGAGCCACAAAGAGAGACGCATGAAACTTTAATGCCTTTCGAAAGCACATTGTAAAGGGAATAAACGCGTGTTTAAAAAAAAAGGACTTAAAGGAGAAGTGACCTGGAGAGTGTGGAAGTGTACCTTGAAAATTCCTGTGGACGGGAAACGACGTATATTCTTACAAACCTTTTAGGGGCGATTCGCAGATGAAGCGACTCGTAATGTGGATTAAGGCTTTAATTGCTTTAAATGAACGTTTCTGCTTGATTTATGCGCCATCAAAACCTTTTATCCTTGGTTTTCGTCCTGGATAAAGGCCTTTTATAGCACGTCGTTACCATGACACCAGACACTATTCATGACATATTTCCATGGTGTTAAAAATTCATCGCATTAAAATGTTCGGAAATAACGATCAAAATATCAAATGAATTCACTAATACATAAGTGCATATATTGATGTAAGTTGTCATGAGGATTCATTTCTCTGACGGATACTTCCTGTTGAATCATAATTTAAAATATCAAATGTGGTTATGATATCTTGCAATGTAATTACCGCATGCTATCAGCGGATGTTCTGCGGTATGTACAAGCAATGGTTAAAAATGAAGGCAAAACTTCATACTGCGTAGACGTACTATTCACTTTAAGTAGTCCTCATAGAAGAGAATTATTAGCCAGACGAGTTTTTGAGTGTGAAAAGTTCTTCGATGTAATCTTATACCTTTCCCCCTCAGTAGGAATGCGTTAAAAATAACTCCTACTTGTTTACTTTAACACTCCGTCTACCACCTGCCAGTCTCCTAGGGAGGTTAGTTAGCCAAGTTAGATGCAAGCAGTGCAGTCTGTTGGCTCAACTCCGGTGTTTATAGTGGGATTATGTTTCAAACATTATTTTGGTCGAATGGGGCCCGCACGGCACGCCGTCCCCGTGCCACCAAGGCCGCCAAACCCGTCGGTTCAGCGCTCGGTTTTGAATTGGGTGTCGCAACTCCATTCGACTTAAAGAAGAGCGACCGCCCGCCTTGCGAAATCATAGACACGCGATTTGCGAATCGATCACGGGCTTTTACAACAAAATAGAATCCTCACCGAAAAGTGCTGGCGCCAAGAGTAGGATGAACCACGCCTGCCTCAAGGTAGCCAACGAAGAGCATTTCCTCTGCGCGGATTCTGTCGTCTCCACTCCACTGGCGGGACGACGGAAGACGTCAAAGAACGCCGAGCTACCCATGTCACTTCACCGGACTCGATCTTGTGCTCTTCCTTGCAATCACGGACGCAGTGCATATTCACTCCCGCCTCCCACCACTACCCACTCCCTCCCCTTCCGGTTGTCTAATAGATAAACACGCTGAGTAATTCAAACAACAATCGAGTCCGTTAGGGGGAAATAACAACTTTGTCACCCTTGGCAACGGAGTTGCCTTTCTATAAATCGCGCGTATTTTGTTTTCGTCCAATGACACGCGGATCGTGTCTGCGTGTTTTTTGCACGACCGTCGGGTCACCTGCTCCGTACAGGGTACGAGGGACGACTAAAGAGCCGTGTCTCGCGCGCCCTTCACGCAATTTCGGTGCGGGAGTTTGCCACTCGCTCTACTAGAGGCGCGAGCGTCGGCAGGGGAAGGAGGGCATGGAGACTTCGCGAGTGGCTGAACAGATGGCTCTGTTAGCTAACGAACATCTCGCCCAAGTTTAAAAATTTTCACGCCCTCCTGAAGGTGCAGGGACCAAGGAGGGTTGAGCTGAAGGCGTTCGACTATGAGTAATGCTATAATCGCAGGGTGTAATTTGGGAATGCTGGAGACTAAAGGTCGCTTTTTCGGTATGGATTAGTTATTTTCATAATGCCTCGATGAATTTTATTTATATACCATGAACTACTTTAATATAATGCGTAACGAAGGGAAACAGAGTCTATAAAGTGAAATGCTGAAGAGAGGTTTATATTAATGTTCGTATGACTTACGAGGACTGATGTACCCTTACGGATAAGGGTGCTTATTGATAACGGAATATCTCCAAGAACTTATAACTCCTTTATAAAGTTGTTCTCAAACTTTCAATGTAAATATATATTTAGAACCTAATAGCATTGATATACTCAATAGATAAACTAGTTCAATATAAGGAGATAAGAAAAATTATACTATAATAGATGTTATTTAACCCTCTTTCGAAACTAATGGGTCATAAGAGAGAAGAAAAAAAAATATCTAATAAATATTTAATATATGAAACATAATATTCAAGCATTGAACGCCAATCAAGCATAAAAATTAAAAATGCTACTTGACTTAATAAACAATAACAGTTCATTCAATACTTTAATATTTCAACCTATTTGTATCATAAATTACGGTGAATGAAACCATTTCTAAGCTCAAATTTAATTATGATTTTATAGAAATATCTCAGAATAGGTCATAGTTTCCTTAAAAATTCAAGGAGAAAAGTAAAGAAGATAAATATCGATGTATCTAAAGATTCGTCTGCCTTGGCAAGATAATAAGGAATACAGTTTTGATTATCATGAACATAACCATGTAACATAATGTATGAGATGAATATCTTATTAAATCATAAGGATTCTCTCGGCTCACAGGAGAAACTATATATTGTAAATAATTTAATGTACAGTAGCTGTCAAACTTTTTTATATAACTGAAGTAATATATTTAAAATTTAGTTTACACTAAGACATGGGAAATTTGTCAGCAAGTGGATAAATTTAGACCTAAGGTAGTCATTACTTGCCCTTGATATTTTTAAAAGTATACAAGAATACGTGAAAAACTATCGATTTTTATGAAAATCATTCGTGATATGTAACAATAGTTAGTTATAATAATAGTACCAAACCATGAGTCACAAAAGAACATTATGCACTAAATTGTGTGTATATTATTAATTTACAACGGCAACAATTAGTTTTAAGGGTGTATTAGTTTAATTTCACTAGATATAATGGGAGCTCATTATGCGTACAATTAATTTGTGCAGATGTTTCTATGCAAAATTCTATATGCATATTTTTCTTGTATTTATATGTGTAACGTAACCAAATAACTATAATCCTCTCTTAATTACAGTGCTGAAGCTTTGTTTATCTGGACCAACACTCTAATGCAAACTCAACCATATTATTTTATTCATAATTAATATTAAATGAATAAATAACGAGCCAGTAATAAAAATGGAATGGTTACCAATATCATAACCCGAAACTTTTAAATGATGTTTACGATATATTGGCATATTTTTCATAGAATAGCAATTACATTACATAAAATAATATATAATTAAATGTGCAATAAAACAAGTATTCAAAAGTAAACATATAAACCTCCAGATGGTGATAATAAATTAAATGTTTATTTTCAAAGCTACAATGCTACTTCCACACATTCATAGCGTGAGTTCATCAGCGATTTATTTTGAAGATCAAAAATGTATGTAACGAATTACGTTCATTTCATAACTCACCATATATACCTTAATTTCTTTGATATTTAACCTTTAATTCATCACAGAGAATTCAGTGATTCCAAAAGATTACGACTTTATTAAATATTATTAAAACTATCCCGAAAGATTCTCCAAAATTTTAAATTATTTTAAGAAACTCTTATTGATAACAGTTCTTAGCACATTGTATTCTCATGTACATATTCACATATATCACTCACATTCTGTAATTTAAAGTATATGCATTAGAATAAAAATATGATGAAATATTTAAAAAATATAGATATGAACTTTATGAGGAGAATTATATGCAATAAATTTAATATAAAGGACAGATCCCTAAATCCTCGCGAACAGGTACAGGTTATTTACTCAGACTAAACGAAAGGTAACGAGTAATTCAAAACATCGTAACAATCAGGCATTTCATTTCAATAATAAATAAACAAAAGAGATATTTTCAACGGATCACAAATGAAATATCGCCTTCATCCTATGACGTAGCTAACAATACGAAATAAAAAAGAAAAGATTGGGAGAAGTTAGAATGGCAACTTACGTAACGAGCAATGTAACACATCGCCTTGAGCATAACTCTCATGCATGGGCAGCAACTCGAGTTGATAACAGTCCGGGCAAACTCATTCCGGGAACGAGTTGAAAGAACGTGTTTTTCATCAAAGAGGAAACAATCTGTTTACTCTGCATGCCAATAAATAAAATTGACATAAACGCTTGTCAACACAATTTTTGTTTCTCCGTAACTGGAATTTGCGAATGGGGAAAAATCACTAACATTTCTCACTCCAGATATCGTCCCTAACAACCTCTTTGCCGGTTGACCTTTCCAATCTCTCCGCATGGGGGCAGTGAAGGGAGGTGTTTGAAAGAGACGGAATCATATGTATATACATCGTAAAAAGGTGAAGTTTCCGAAGCGGAATGAAGTGTGTTTATCGATTGAGGGAAAGATACTAGAGTTTCCATTGAACCATTCAGCACAATTCTATACCAATCATATACTATACTATCCAGAATTATAAAAAAAAAACATTCTAAGAACTTATTTGAGTTGATAAGAATTCTGCGGTACTTAATTAAGCTAAAATAATCCTTATATGACGAGAGTTAATCATTGGTATCTCAACCTTTAATTCGATGTTCATTTACCAGGAGACCTTAATGCCTGCAAGTATATACATATTCTTAATGCGTATACAGACTTCTGCATAAAATAAATATTTTTAATTAATTTATAACAAAGGAAAGTTTCTTAATTTTGGGCTGAATTGCATAGAAAGTTTACATGGTGATTTTGATGTAAAAATCATCTTTCTAGAACAATAATTTATTATTATTCAATTCAAAAGAGCGATTGGATTTATTCCTAATTTTTGCATTCATTTAAAATATGAATAGCTCCATCCATCAAGCAGTTATTTGAATCTAGTAGCATAATTAAGTTTTTTCTCTCTTAAAACATGACCGATTCAAAAACCAATATTCTCCTACGTGAATCACGATAGAAACAATTCATTTCATTTCCGCTTGCTATTTGAAAGTTAGTAGTCCAATATAGCCCTTCAAAATACTATAAACGAATAACTTATTGCATGATCCATACGTTGTAAACGTTTGATCTTTTAATAACAGTATAATGATAACATACAATTACAAGTAGTTGCAACAATCTCATTAAACTCTATCAAAAATAAATTTTAATTTAAAGAATTCGTGTGGAGTAATAAATAAGTTATATACTAAGGATTCGAATCAATCATAATTATGACTGAAACATGCATTTTTGGTTAGTTGCGTATCTGACAATAAATATAAATTATAAGATAATGAGATAAATTTCTCGCTTCCTTTAGCTGGTCCATCAAAAGCTGAATGAGATAAGCTGAACGGAAAAGTTGGAGAACCAACTTCAAAATTTTTCTCTTTAGAATATTTTGCATCACTCTTGTTGTCGACGTAAATGCAGAAGATTTTATATTGAGAAATTCTACCACCACCACATATTTGATAACTTCATTTTGATTTAGATTACATTCAACCAAAATTATGAAACAGAAAAAAATTGAAAATGGAAAAACCACTCTATTTCATTCTTATAACAGCTTAATTTATTCATATAAACCCTCCAATCAAAACGTACACAATAACGAATCATTTAAAAAACGCCCATAAACGGATCGCAATTGAATTCTCGGAAAAACAGATTCTCGTTTTACCAAATGAGAGAAATAAATCACCAGATCACGAAATTTTTTAATGGAGATTCGATATCAGCGATTGCTATCGTCATTTTCGGGAAATGATACATATCTCTTTCGCGTGTCTTTCGAAATGATATTTCGACTCGTTAATATAAAACTGCACTTTCGGAACGTTGACCAACGAAATCAATTAGACGCGGAGGATAAAGATATCAACGACTGCAAGCGGATCAACTGCCCGAAGACGATAGACGCCCGAGGATTATATTAAAAAAACACAATCCATTGAGGCTCACCAATCACGGTTCGTTATTCGAAATCGTGAGTATCGGTCGAGAAATCCGGGAATGATTCGGCAATTATGAATCACGGCCGATGTTTCCGGCGATTATTAATTGCTCCGTTTTAATTTCCCTAGGCTCTCACAAATTAAGGGTAATTAGCAGGTTTAGCCAAAAACAAACACTTTCACCGAACCCATCCAAACTGTTTGCGACTGAGGATTATAAAATCCATTTAAATGGTGCACAATTCTGAATTTAATTAGCCCGACGATGCAATGGTGCGTAAGGGAGGTGTTTTCTTTTGGTTGCATCGCTGCCTTTTCCTGGAAACGATTCATTAGCGCGTTGTTTTCACGGAAGGAACGTATCCGGATTAAATTACTTTGGAACTACGTACGATTTAAAATCAGGAGCTGTAGGAGAAAGTGGTTACCTGATCGATATTAAGGGTGAGTATTATATCTTTTCAAGCTGAAATAAAAGAAGGAGTTTGGTTGGGAATGTACCACCTTGACTCATGTACTGCGACTCGTGTAATGCCTCTACTTAGCAGTAAAGATATGAGCATATCCTCGTAAAATATTTCTTCATACGTTCAACCGTTTGTAATAAACATTAATATATGCAAAATCATACTGTATGCTTATATCAAACCAGAAAAATATAAGAGCACAATTTTTAATACCCTTATTCATTATGAAAGTTAATTTATATTCAATCATTGAGAAGTTAGCTGTTGCTACGTCGATCGCTTTAAATTTAAATTTAGTCAAAGTAAACCTAGAGGACATAAATGCAATCTTCTTGAGAGACTTACTTAATATTCCATTAGATTTCGTGCTCTATCTGAAGCTATTTGGCTCTTCCTAGTAGGAGTCAATGTCCCTTCCAGAAGGAAAGAAATGCATTAACATAATTGGCCTGATGTTTACATTAATTATAAATTCAGCCTTCCTGAATAGCAGATAGATATTCCCCTTCGTATAGTTGTATAATTTAATGAAACATCATTATGAAAATGTTTTCGTAATTGTATGAAAGGACTTACGATTGAAAGAATAAATCCTTCTACGAAAGGTATTACGCAATTTCATTGCATTTTCTTGCATATAATATTTTTTCTCTTCCTTACTTAATTTATGAGCAATATTGCTGAATTAGAGTTAAGAATAAGGTTATTCATTTATCGAAAGCATTATAATCAGTGGCTTTTAGAAAAGATTTTAGAAATAGACATTATTAACGTGAGTAATCTATTGTTTTCAATACATAATGGTGTCTAATTTCTTTCAATTATACATAAATTTACTCGAAATACAATTACTAACGTGTAATAAGGGCACATTGCTTTGAATAGTTCAAACGTCTTATACTTTATTCGCAATTTTCTGCATACCCAAGCGGCAAATATTAAAGAATTGATGTTTCTATATAGAAATTCATTCAAAAGTGAAAGCCATAAGTATACTTCCTCGACGGACATAATAAGATCACAAGCCCTCCGCTTCGCCACTACTGCGCTTTGGTGAATAATAAAACGTTTCCTTTGAAACCGTCTCCATTACACGGAGAGGAAAAAAAAGGATAGAGTTCGACTCCTAAAGCAATCCTTGTTAACGAAATGAGCAAGGGCGCCCGAGGGGGAAAGAAGATTTCTCAGAAATGCGCCTGCATTCTAAAAGATTAACCTTTTCAATTAATAATGCCGAATCCGCCCCATTTTTCAAAAGGATATCTTCCAATCTGAGGGAAATGAAGTACCTGTGAGTGGATGGATAGAGGGAAGGATGGGAGCAAAGGAACTCTGCTCAGAAATCATATCTAATATCCGGATGAAGAAAGGAATCTTGGTGGATACAGGGTTAGGTGAGTGGTGAAATAATATGTTGATAAAACTGGTTAATGGATCTTCAAGATATCGTCATGGAGAAAACAAGAAATGAAGCACACATATTAGAAATAAAGGTTATTACTATACTTATTTATCAAGATTGTAATAAAAGCATAAATACAGGAAATATTTGTAGAAGGAATGAATCATCGTTAAGGGCTCTTAAATAACTAACGATGAAGAAAATTGTAAATAAAATACACTCATAAAAAACATACGTAATTAATTTATATAATATTATACTAATAAATTGATAAATATGGGAAATATTTGTTGAAGGAATTACTCAAAGAGTCATAGTCATGATGAAGCGTATTCATGAACAATAAGAGCATTTCGATGCCGAGTTTACGAGTTGGTATTTCTGATGGTTAGGGTGAACTACGATTCCATTAATGTGGATCTATAGATGGCCACGTCATTTTCTGCTTGTATTCAGGATGACGCTGCGTTTTCTTAATGTTTCACCATTAACTCTACTCCGTCCTTAAAAGAAATAAAATTCGCTAATTGAATTTTGTCTCATATACGTTCACGAATAGTATTCTGTGATTTTATGTTAGGTAGTAACTTCGTCCATAGTAAAAAAATATATTCATAGGATCATATTGTTATATAAACGATGATAATCCTAAATGTAAAAATCGTTAGAAAATGAATGCTAATACAATTCCCCTTTGCCCCATAGAATCTCCTTCCAAGGCAATTTGGATAGATTCTGAATATAAATTGTTATATAAAAGGCCAGGAAAAGGATTTCGAAGCGTTGAAATCGCTATACTTATGGAATGTAAATACGTTTCAGGATATTCAGCTATGCTCTATAAAAAGACGACACATGCAAGGAATACGTTTATCAAGATATTCGTAAAATATATCTTATAATAGATTTTTTAAAAAAAGAAATAAAGAGGACCTAGCAACAATATTAATATGTTCCATGATGAGTAATAACCATAATTCTACGTTACTCTACACTTCTCGCATTGTTAACTTATCTTATAGGTATTTTGTTACATTAAAGGAACCCCTAAGTTGTACATACATGTAATATTATACTTAGCCTCTCAGCTATAGAGAGCCTATACTCTCTAAGGTCTTGAGTCCAATCTGACAACAGGCTATTCTATGCATCATGTATCAAACTCGGAAATATAAGATCATCCATTCAACCGTTGAAGAGAAAGTCATCCGTCCCCAGCTAAGGGTTTTGATACCTAAATATTCATAATATAAACTGAAAGATTCCTTTATTGACAAGCCGTTGAAGTTTCCAGAACTCTACTGGGGTGAGCCATATTTAACTGGTCAACCAAAGCTCTTTATCTATTAAAAGCTCTTAAATCTATTTAAAGCTATTCTGTGGTGTTTCTATGAAAGACAAGCATAAGAGAACCAATAGAATTATCGAATCGATACAGTTTAAAAAGGAGTCAAACTTACTGTGAGTTGAGCATTACGTACTTATCAGGTCATTGTTCGAATAATACACGAAAGTAAAGGCTGTGCTATGACTAGAAGAATACCTGAATTTGCAAAAAGATCCTGCATTCATATTAGGACAAGAATTATGGAGATTATTAAATTATGGACAACCTAAATATGTACTTGAAGCGAATAAACTCACCATCACTGACTCATTACCACCTTCTCGAACCTTTTAAAACACCAGCTTATCGCCATACGGGGAATCATCATGCGTACAGAATGCAAATGGTCAATACGGAGCATAAGGCGCGCCGAGCGATTCCCTTCCCGTCGCATTACGTTAATGGAAGACGGCGGAAGGAGGAACAAGATACGGATTAAAAGGGGCGGAAAACAATGCGAGGGTCACAGGACAGTTTTCCATATCTATACTGTGTCAACATGAAATCCATATGAGCGGAATAAAACGGAGGGGACGCGTTGGGGAAGGGAGGTTAAAAACCGGAAGAGGAACAAAAATGGGATGCAGATACGAGAGGGAGAGAGTGCAGTCTGGGGAGTCATAAACATCAAGCGAAACATATTTCATAGCATCACATCAAACGGGAGCGAATTGGATGGGCGTCGCATGCATTAGTGGAAGAGGGTGCGGGAGTTTTAAAAAATGCAGGGAATGCAGTGGAAGGGGAATAAGAAGGGTTCCGTTGGAGTAATCTCGTTTGGGGTAAATTGGGGGAGTGCCGGAATTCGCTCCTGCGAATCAAACTGCTCGAACAGGATGATGACTCCACGCTTACTAATGTTTTCGTCGCCACCCATTTGCAGTTTTCTCTCTATATTAAGCTCTTTGCAGCTTCCTTTTATTTCCTGTTTCCTTTGCCTATTGCCTTTTTTACGTCATTTGGTTTCTTTTTCTTCTTTGTGTTTTAGTTTGGTTTTTATCGCGTTCCCTTCGGAGTGATTTCGCCTTACGGACTCCAACCTCACAATTAAGTTTTACATACCCAAATCTCTTCGCTTCGCCAACTCTTACTTAGTTTTTACTTCATTCTCTCGGATCTCGGAGGAGGATGCATTCCTTCTCTTGAGTACGTCTTTCTTCCAGCTTTGCCTCTCTTTCTCTCTCTAATACTGGCCTTTTATATCCCATTAGTACTGATGCACTACTCTCTTCTTCTAAGCTTAATAATCATTCATTGCTTTCCCAAGTTATCTGAAATATGAATAGCATATTTTTAAAATTCTACTACCCAAAACTTTGTAAATTTATGTTTCTTGCTTAAATATATAAAATAGTCAAAAATGTCGGTACAAATACGTTATATTGTTTTAGGATTTGGAGTAATATTAACTACTTAATGAATAATCTTATTATGAGTGCCTAATATAGTTCAAGGATATCTATTTTAAATTTATTATGAATTATATGAAATAAAACTTTACTACGCAAGGAAATTCAAAAAAAAATTCATAAGTAATATACCAATTACATTACCATAAACTAACTTCATCATTTGTTTCTTCTCCTCATGGTTTTCCTGGCTTCGGACATCCTTATCTTTTACTCATATTCCTTCATCCCTCAATATTCATTGATTGTATCATTGAAGAAAGATAATCCGCCATATGATGGATCATAACTTTGACAGAGTACCACTTTTATTATACTAATAAATAAAGTGTAGAACATGCAGATTAATGAATATTTTAAAATGAGTCAGAACTTCAAATTTTACACATTTTTTTAGTTATTATTTTTACTTGAAGAAATAATTTAATACTATTTCAATAATAAAATAGGCAAAGAAATCGTTAAATCACTTAGATGCCCAAAATTTGGCGAGGTCATAATGAAAACCTGTATGTTTTCACAAACACTATGACGCACTCGCTATTCTATAAGAGGGTAAGGTTGTACCCTTGTCATAAGGAAATAATAAGTAACTCGGAACAGATGTTATTTTATCATCTTATTCAATCATATTCCGTTCATTGCATCAAGGAATCAGCAACGGGACCCATTCACAAATGCCTTTCATTAAATTCCACATAATACACATTGAAATTCCCGTTGATGGAAAACTCGCATCGGGAAAATTCCATTTCGGGAAGTTATCCGTTCCACAGTCTTTTCCCAATCTTGCTTCTTCCTTACCCTTCCTTTCACTTCCTTTAATTCCCCCACCCCAGTCGATATCCTCTGCATCCCCTCTTAACGGCCCTCCGTGTACCTCCCATCATAATGGATCTTATTTTGCCTCTCTAGATGCAGAAAGCTCTTATGAGGGGACTGCGTAATTATGCTGCTCGATAGGTGGATGCAGAGGGCCGAATTTCCATGGAAATGGAAGTTCAAACTTGGCTCTCTACTTTCCTCTCCATTTGCTCTTTCATGCTCTGTCGTCAAGGGAATCTAATAAGGTGGATTGAAAGGGTATCCAGAAAGAGGTGACCTCGCAAAGTGTTTCTTTTGTTCGAAGGTGTTGCGAAGGGTAGGTAATGCAGGAAGTTTGTACACTGGGGATGTATGTGACTTCCCTTGTTGTCCCATCGGAACGAATCCTCGCGAGCAGACTTCGTAATGGGAGGTGACATTAGTTCCTGGATGAATTTTGATCAAGTTTCTTCTCTTTCATAGGTCAATTATAATTTTATATATTTGAAAATTTCATCTAATTCTGATTATGTGATGTAAAAGATATCTTACCTCGTATATTTTAATTATCTTCAATACTCCTCTTCAACCAAAACCATTGATAATTAATACCTGGAATACTGTATTGGAAGAAGCATAGGTGCCCCACAAGGCTACGTTTTAGTCCAACCGTCTTTCACCGCTTGAATTAATAAAATCATTTCAAAGATAATACAAATTTAAGCCTTAATAAAAATCGACATTTAAGATGCATACAATACACATGTGATCCTGCAAGCACAGAAAATATTATAATCTACACAAGATGAAAAGATAAGCGTAAACTAACACGTTTTTATAAGATGAAATTGTATTTCAAATAAGTCAACGTTGGCGTCCCAAAAATTCTCAATATTTCCAAATTACGGCATCGATAGACAAATCGCTCGTTTAATAGCTAACAAATGCTCCTGCTACGCGTAATTGAATTTCAGGGTAGTCATCAATCTCCCGGTATCCACCTCACTCTCTCCCGCAACACCCACTAATCATTAACGGGCTTATCTCGAAGACCCAAAGGCAAATGTATCTGTCGTCAGCTAGTCACACCATCGGGAGAAAGGCAATAAGAAGACTCTAGCGACATAAGGACCTCAGAAGAGAAGATGTACACGTTCCTTTCACTTCTGAGGAAGAGCCCACGGTTCCTGGCCTCGGCACGTACGAGCACGACTTAGGAACCTCCAAAGTAATTAAAAACGAAGACAGTGCGTGCCTTCGTTTTGTATCTTTTTTCGGACGCATCTTTCAGAGGTTCTGTACGGAAACACGGTGGGACTCACGCATGGCCGAGCACCCACGCCGTGCCTCCGAAACATACAACAATACGAGGTATAAAAATAAGAGAGCTTGGAAGAAGGGGAGGGGAGCTGCTCCTGTAACTGGGGGGGATATTCCCCTACGCAATCGCGGGCGGGATCTTTTTTTTACTCCCTTCTTTTATTTACGAGAACACTTTCCTTTATTTGCGTGTCTCACCCCCTTTGTCCCCACCAATTTTTTTTTACGCTTCTTATCGACGGAAGGAGTTACCCCCGCTAAACGGCGTGGAGTGAAAAGAGTAGCGCTTGTGCCAGCGATTTGTTCCGTTATCGAGTTAAAGGATCGCTTATGTAAAGGAGCTGAGCCTTTGGTGACGCTAATTTTTTTTTCACCGCGCGCAGATTACGTCTTTGCAAATGGATCGGTGCAATTATTAGTTTTTGGGTGGACCAATGAAAAGATTGGGTTCGTCGATTAACGTCCCGATTATTTTTCCTCTTTCTTGATTGTTATTTTCTCCTATAATGATGTTGGCCCAAGAATTAGGGTCCTATCTCTTTTAATTGCGTCCCTGAGTAAACTTCATATCGGAGGGACAATGCTCAAAATGATGTGTACCATAACATTAATGGATCTGAAGTATAATTTTCTGTTTTACGATTATATTCCTAGTTTATATGACCTCTATTTGGATATAAAAACGCGTTATCGCGATGGACACAAGGGTGGTGTAGGAATGAATCACTGATTATTCTTGGGTTTTATTTATTTAAGACTTTTGTGTTCTTACTTAAAAAGTTTATTGCTTTTTTGCAAATGCCCGACTCTATAATTGCAGTACTTATCTCTTCGAAATGGGTAACGTGATTTCATGTCAGTGCGATCAATTCACGGTGGTTCTCTATGTTAAGATAACCAAGTTCTCTACGGCATTCAGAAATTACTCAAAGAATCGTATAGAAAAGATTCTATTAAATACCAAGGATATACGTATGGATATTTAATGTTTATTTACTTCCAAAATTTCGAGGGACATGACCATGGAACCATGAATAGTTCACGAGTTAATTGATATAAAAATATCTTCTGATAAATTAACGTCTTGTGGAAGATATTGTATCAAATATATGTGTTTTATTTTTAACTTATTTAACATATTCCTCTTAAAATTCCACTCATTAGATAATCATAGTGAAGTAATCAATATTGTACGTACAAAAATGTCCATAAGGAAATGAAAGAGTTTTTAAAAGAATTATCATCAGTCATCCACTTTACTTTACGTCTTATTCACGAGAATTCTTTAATAATCATTATAAAAAGCATATGCACTTAAACAAATTTACGAATCCAGCTCACGTAATTCCTTACCTAATTCATAAATAATTCATTTTCAAAAACTCCATAATCTCATAAGCGAACGCGTTACTCCGCACGTAGCCAAAGCACTCTAGGCACGCGCTTATAGGAATTTCAACTGTTGAATTAGCACCACTACACTGTACGAAGCAGCGAAATAACGAAGGTGCATTCATCCACTGAAGTGCTCTCGGCGACAATAAACCCTCTGGTAGAGCTGCTGTTCTTCATTGGCTCTCCACGGCGTCCTTTTTAAGGTTCTCTCTCGGATGGACTTTAAACAAAAAAAGTGAGCATCGCCACCCGTTTCCAAAGTCTTATCGCCGACATCAGCGTCCCCTCGGATATCCTTTGGAGTCAGATATAACGCTCGGGAGAAAAAGTGACAATAGCCCGCCGTCCGGTGCGCGCCGGTCTTTGTCGAGCCTTTGCGAAGATACGTTTTTTCCCGCCGGAGTTCCCGCGGATGGCTTTTTGTTCCGTTATCCAGTCCGTCTCTTTCATTCGTCTCTCGGAGCTTTCTGCAATCCGACATTGTCCATCGCGTACATATGTGTGTGTTTATAACGCTTTTTTAAGGATGCCTCGCAAACACGAGTTTTTCACATTTTTTACGCTTCCGGAAAGTTGCGAGGATACTCTACTAAGGGCAGCTTGGTTGCCATGGAGTCCTACTAATATGAAAAAGAGCTTTTCTTTCGATAGTTTTGATTTTTTTTTACTTCGATTTTTGCCGCTTGGGGTGTCCCTATCTGTCTCAAAGGTTGTCGTAATGCGTTGCTATCTCGGAGGTGTGCATACACAAGACCTGTTCCTCTGAAATAAAACGGGGCTTTTTGAAAGTATTGCCATGTTACGTAAGCTCAGGGTTTATTAAAATGGATCATTTTGTACCGTTCCTCTTAGTATTTGGTAATTTTTTTCTGGAAGCGAGTCTCTTGCAGATATTACGTCATATCATCATAAGAATCGGACTAATTTTTAGAGCCACGATCCCTCGCCGTTTGTGACTGAAAGTACACGAAGCTTAAAAGGAAGTGAAATCGTGATGTGTTTTTGCTGTTTGGATAATATTTATTCATGATTATTGTAAGAATGACTTTCTACAAAATATCATGTCCATCTTTGCAAAATAAGGGACAAAAACTTTGAAAGTGATTGATTTAGAATGCGATCTTGTGTTGATGCAAATTCATTGAAATGCTAAAAAACTTACAGAGGTGGACTTGAATCTCAAATTTTGGCAATTTTAAATTTAATATAACTGAAATGGTATACAATTCATTGAAAATAACACTACCCTTTACATTTTCTTAGAGAAAAACTAACGCAAATATTATGGGAACTAAATTAAATTGATCTAAAGTCTTTAAAAAAGTTTCCTAGAACAAGATGGATTCTATCCTCAATTTAATTGTCTGCTTTAAATTCAGTCCTTTTTAATCTCTAAATATTCCCTATTTGGATATTAGAAAAATTAATAGGATGGAATGTGAAGTGAATTAGTTTTATTTTTCCTTCAATTATAAAGTCTAATATTAGAAAGCTTATAGCAATGCACGGAAAGATCAATTTTTCATTAAGATGAAAGCATATCCTACGCTTTGATAAACTACAGATTTTTAACTTATGCACATTCACGAAAACATATCACCACATACTTCAACATGTGACTACGCTTTCGTGCACTTCTAACTACTCAGTTATTTATATTTCTAAACTAGACTTCCATCAGAACATGAAACATTAAGTTCCCATTTATCAGGATTACGGCTCTTTATTATAGATATACTATCGTATCCATATTATTTATATGGCTTTTGATACATTTGCTCTTCATCATTAAACACAAACAAACCTATATGACGACGAGATGAGGAAAGTATTTTAAGTTACCATAAATACACGTACTCTAGCTTTAGTAACTCAAGGCCACAGATATATTTCTAGAGACCAGTGAAATAAAAGTACGTACCGCACTGTCCTTAATACCTTCATATAGCTAGGATAGGATTACGTACATAATTATCGCCACAAAGGAATTCCCGGATTACACCCACCGCCGTGGAAAATCTCAACTCATCCGTAATTATCGGATATTATTACGTAGCGGTCGAGAAGTTTCTATTATGAAATAGATACTAGAAAACATTTTCTATCGCAGAAGACGTTATATAGAGGAAGGCCTCGTTAGTCGCTACGTGATTAAAGAATTTCACTCATAATTAATACGTTTACCCTTTCCTCGATGCTTTTGTAGCAAAAGATGTCCTGAATTCGCCATATTAATTAATTCCGGGCGCGACTCGTAATGAGGTGTACGATGTCAGGTGCATTGCTCATAGAATAAACGAAGAATTTTGATCGCGGAAAGTACCACGTGCTGACAATTTAATTAATCTCCGACATCTAAAATGTCCATAGTCGCATCTGTTGTTGGCTCGAAGGGTATACTTTTTTACGATTCACCGGTTTATAAAATTCTGTAGCCCAGACTCAAAGTATGCGTGCTTCAGACTCAAAGGAAAAAGGGGAGGAATTAGATTGAAAGCTGTGGCTGATCAAACACGGACGTGACATAAAAGTTTTCTTCGATGTTATGACCTTCTGCTCTAATGATGCATCTTTTAATCAGACGTTTTATTTAGTATATCCTTTTGATGATATTGATATTGAAGCAAATAGGAAATTCTGAGTTATAGATATATGTTGATGAAATAACACATTGATAGAAGCTTTGAGATTTTCATATAAAAATATTCCAAATTATGTACTTTTACAGTTCGAATTCATGGTGCTGATTTTCGAAAAATATCATTCAATTCAATGTAAAATCAACTCCAAAAATGATTGTCTTGATAATAATGTTTTATTTCAATATGAAATTGAACACTTTTATCGTTAAATTAAGAAAATATTTATTTCCTTTTCGCTGAATTATATTACTCAATCGGTTCTACACTATCTTTTAAATTGTTTTAATAGGGAAACCAATCCTTGGGGAAGATAGACGAAATATTCTAGATTCCCTAGCGGAGTAATTCAATATAATTTGATTCAATTCCCATTTGATATTTTCAAGATATAAGAGTTTCTCATAAGCGCTTTCTTTTAAAGTATTAATACACAATTCTAAATGTTCCCGGAATGAGAAAAGTAATCTTCTATTCCCTTAATACCCAATGTATAAAAAGGTCGACTCTATATCTTGAACTCAAGTATGGTACTTCAATATTACATATAATATTGAAAGAAGGAAATGCTACATTTATATATAGCTCATATAAAACAGGAGGTCTTTTAATCGCTTAATAACAATCTGTGGCATATAATGAGATAAGAGATTTTCTGTCATAATAAATAAAAATTTATTTTAATTTAAACATAGACTTGATTTATCGAAAAATAAATAAACCTTACATAAAATAAAAGTAATACGTATACGATAAACATATATTTGTTGCGTCATTCATATAATTGTAAATAAATTTCAAAGCTACTATGTAGCTGATATGGCCTTTTAATAATGATTGAGCATTTGATACCATTAATATTAAATTCGTTGTAGAGATAATTTTAAGGTAGTCTCATGAAAAGCATCTCAATAAATATGTAGCAGCTTTACGAAACGTATTTATTTACAAATTGGCTTTATTATAAAGATATATATATAAGATAAGGAAGGGCTCCTGATGGATATGATGTATTTAAAAATACGATTCGGAACGTGGTATTTAAATTTAAATGGGCTTAACTTTATTTCTTCGTAAGTTTACGTATACCTTTACTTAGGGATAACGAGGTAACGAATCAATTACTGGAACAATGAGATACAAATACATAACTAATGGGAAAACTAGTATTTTTAAGTACTTTCCTAATGAGCTACTTTTTTTTCAAGATCTAGGTCTTCGTTGATAATGAGAATCATTATATCCTGCAACTGAGAGCTTAAAAAAAACATAAAAGTACACTTATAAATGGGGAAATATTAATCTTATGGATGATAACATACACACTCAGTGCGAATAAACCGTTATTCCTCAACTCCAGTCATTAGGGCTCTATTTGAATACTGAACAGGAAAGAGGGTGAAGATTACCAGTAACTCTTCCAAGAGGAATTATAAGTATAAACGGAAGTATTATCCGCGTAAAATTTTTTAAGGCTCGTTCTAGATATCTGTTTCGTTAAAAAGAGTGAATGTACATTTGATTAACCTTAAACTAACAGCAAATGAAAAAGAGTAATACAATGGTACTCATAAATAGAGCATTGATTTTTGTGTCCGAAAATGATTTTTTATTTTCACTTTGTCTAACAATCGAGTAAAGCCTTAGGTTATCTTTTTATCGTCCAATAACATCATGTTCAGATTCTTACTACTAAAAAATAAACATCCGGCCGAAGAATACTTTTTCAACAACATATCTACGGTTGATACCTGTGTTTACAAGTTCTTGGATATCCAAAGTTCCACAATAATTGAGGATTGATCAGTAACTTTACCTTTGCATTTTTATGAACTATTATATTACATAAATTGAGAAGGATATAATACAAACAATGAACGATATGAAATTTTCACACAAAAAGTATGCATTTTAACTAAATTCAGTAAAAATAAAACATTCTCTTTCCAACGACAAACCATTGTTTCCCTGAATGTATTTTTAATTCGATATAATACACTTATTTTTGTCATCCTTAAACGCGTTTCAAAATGTTCATTACAACAGCAATTCTTCTCATTCCTCCAAATTCTTACAAACGATCTTTCGAGTAACAATACTAACACCTTTCATTCTATTTATCTCCATAATTATAACCAATACATCGTTCTTAACTATATCATTTTTTTCATGTAAGATGGAACCCTTATTTACATCTTTAAAGTTATTTAAAAGAGAAAAATATCCTAATGTTATTTTTCAGCAGCTACTGGGTCACCTTGTTTCACTTTTAAATATTCAATTGTATCAATTAACTGAATACTTATCAAATATTTCTTAAGATAATGATCAGTGTAACATGTCAGAGCTAATAGGTTGAAAAAGGTCATCGTATAACTATCAAATTGTATGTGTTTGCCTTATCAATAAAATTCATACTTTCATTGAAACTGTGAGAAACTCAGCTTTCCTCAATTTCTCTCTAAATCCAAAAAGTTTCAGTAATTCCGAACAAAAATAAACTCGAGGCTTTTCGTCAGAAATTCTAATTACTAATGTTTCGCATTCGCCGCGATTTTCCGTACCCTTTCGGACTACTCTCCCGATTGATTCGCATTTCGTTTCCACTAATTTACGCTGACCTTAAGGTTTATTAAGGCCACGGAATTACGACTCGGATGATCTTTTTGAAACATTTTTAATTATGTAAATGCCCTCCAACGGGGAAAACGTAAGCCGAGTATAACGATAAACAGAATTCGTCCCGGGGGTTGTTTGCATTTTGCGTATTGAAATTGTTCGCTGGGGACTGGTGGCATTTTCATTTCAATCCCCCTGGTTTTAACAGGTGTACCCACATCCATTGGTTTGGACAGGTGTGCCCTCGTTTGTGTGCGTGATAAGAAAAATGATTAGGAACACGGACGTATTTGCTTTTCGAGGAACGGAATATAGATATTGACCAAATGCAGCATAACCGTTTGGGATAGCTAACTTCCAGAAGAATTCCTTTTCATACCTACAAAATATACCTAATTAACTATCTAATAAATAATAAATTCTTTTAAATGTGCAATGAATTCTATAATAACGGCTATGAATTTAATGATATCTGCAATCAATGTTGTAATATCTGCAATAAGTTCTGTAAGATCTGAAATAAATTTCGTAATTTAGCAATTAAATCTATGATATCTGCAATAAATTTAGTGATAATTGCAATAATTTCAGTGGTAATTGCAATAAATTCTGTATTCATTAAATGCAAGATATTTAGATAATTTTTAATGCAGTAACAAATATGTTTAATACCGAATTTATAAATAAATCGGCATATTATTAATCATCATAAATATGGACGATTTTCCAGCTGAAAAATCTAAATAAACAACAATTCGCAAATAAAATATTAAATACATTTTTCGAATAATCCCTTTAAACCTTGAAATATTAGTCGACGTAATACGCTACTTAAAGTTTAGCATTAAGTATTCATTCCAGTCAAATACCCCTCACTTTTCATCAGAGGCATAAATTGAAACGGGACATTTGTTGCGGGGCAATTTTCTATCGACTTCACTTAATTTCGCCGATCTTTTTCCGTCCCTAATTAAGCTCGCAGTTTTCCGGGAGAGTGCTCCATTATGCCTTTCGCACATGCTAAACAGAAACATCATTCTCAGAGATCTCTTATTTTCCCTTTGGAATGTCCCTCGGCCCAAAAATACCTCTCGTTCCAAAAAGGGTTTCCCTTTCCCTTTTTCCACGTATTCGCACGGAGCCCCACCATTTCGCACCAATGACTACGAAGGCTTACATATTTGCATGCGGTATTAGCAGCAGGGAAGTCCGAGAGGATTGGATTGGCAGGTCCTGACGCGCGGGCGTTTTCACACCGAGTAGCAGATAAAAGGGATGCTTTTTGGGCGCATGGGAAAGCGACGGGTTTATTTCATGTTTTTAAGAGGAATCGAATGGGGGCCGTTTCTAATGCCGTATTTTCAACCGTACGTTGACACTCTTTTTACAGAGCTGTCGTTTATTTTGGGTCTACGCGACTAAACTTGTCCTTTCCATTGAAATAAAAAGAAAGGGTATCTCTTATTAATTTTCCTAAGGTAGGAGAACGGTAATTCCTGCCTGTACGTGACGTTTAACGGAATGTGTAAAGATTAATTATTTGTACAAAGCGTGTCGTATTTCCTCTCTATTATAGTTTCTTCTGCATATAATTATTATTTCTTCTATATAATATGGTAAAATTGACTAATCATGATTAATTATCTTTTCTTCGATAGATTTTATAGATTTAAACGTTAATGGCACAAAATATTACTTCACCTAAAGATATACAGGTGAAAATGTTAAATCCGAATCTTAAACAACTATAATATCTTAAAATAAATACGTTAAATAATCGAATTTTAACTGAAATTTAAATATAAAAGAATATTATATTGATTATAGTGAATTCAATAAAAATAATTTGCCGAAGAAAACAATTGTTTGCTAATTTCAAATTCAATGAAAAATTTTTCCTATAATAACATTAATTTATCTACAGACTATTATGTTACGTAATCTACTTTTATAATAGTCCTCTGAAATGAACTATATAACTTTGTATAGATTAAAACTTTTGAATCATAGCTCTACTTTGGTCTACAAGTACTCATCGTTCTTATAATATAAATCGCAAACTAAATATGATTAGAAAATGAGAACTTTTTATGATACTTTGAATTTTCCTAATACTACGAATAAACTGAAATTGAAGTAACTGAGTTCGGACAATTTTTTAAATGAATATTAACCGTAAAGAAAAAAAATTTTGCTATAGATAAATTCAATATGAAAATTTTCAAGGTTTTGGAAATATCTACACCTCATTTATCATATTTGCACGCACTAATTAACAAAACAGAACCAATATTTACCATCGAATAAGAATAAACAAAAATCTCCGTTTGTTTACGAATAAAATTAAGTTTTGCGATAAGCGAAAAAAACTAAATCGAAAGGAAATTAAGTTGTTAATAAATGAGAGCGAAAGGCTTACAAACGAACAGCAATTAAAAAATAAAATCAGTCAAATTTTGGCCAAAATTTCATAAAAAAACGTTGATTTGCCTTTCAGCCTTTTAGAATAAACGTCAATGATTATGAGAGAATTTATGCGTAGCCTGCCTTCCATTTTTTTAATGATACCAAAACTCTTAATTTATATGAAGTTACTACTTAAGTATCAATTAAAAAATCGCTAGCTCACGCCAAGAATACTTAAAACTATTTTATTTTCAAAATATCAACTACATATACTTTTTTCTAATGAGGTATATCAAGATCATTTCCATTACCCTCGTAGTGCAGCTGCTTTTGCGAATTATATTAACATCTCACTTTAGTAGCAGACTTTTCTATATCATTGTAGGTCCCTAGTATTTTTAGTGAAAATTATCGCAAAATATATTCTTAATATACTCCAAGGTAAAATTTATGACGAAGAAATTTCCTCCTGTTTGAATGCTTCATTTAATTTTAAGGTTAAAGTTTTATATACATAAGTTAAACAATAAGTTTTAATCTTTATGGATCATAAATATTTTTATTTTCAATTTTGATGTTCCAGATAAATTTTATTTAAATCCAGAGCAATTTCAATATATTTTTAAAAATTGTGCTAATGAACCTTTTTCAAAATTTAGTTCGCTTTTATAAGAAAAGACTAAAAGTTTGAACAACAAAAAATACGATAAAATTAACTTTAAGGAAAGGGTTAGAAGAGTTGAAAGAGTAACTAATCAAACCCAAAAAAAAGAAACTTCAATGAATAATAAAAGAAGAGAAAAAAAAGAAAATCTTGATAGAGCAAATCAACTCATCTCTCGGAGAAATCTATCTTTCACGTAAAAGGTCAAAGCATCTGAATAGAACGAACTTCGATAACGCTGACGCGAAGATGGCTTAATGGGTAAATGATGGCTTCTCCCCCCCACTCCTGATTTTTCCCTGGGGTCCAATAATAGCACAGTTGGGTGAGCAGACCGAGGAAGATTCCGGAGGTAGCAGAGATCGGCAGGGAAAATGTCCGTGCTTTCCTAATGAGAGTGGTGCTGATTCTGTGCTGTTCGAATGTCCTATTTCTTCGGTGACCGCCAGCCGAAGATAGCTGAGTGCACATTCCTTACCAAAGGACTCTAATCTGCAGAAGAACTTCTTAACCATAACATCTCCAGCGAATTGGAAGTCCCAGAAGAGGATTGTGAGATAGGGTGACGAGTTTTCTATGGCTTGTTCACGAACGTATGGTTGTGTGTGCGGAGAAGCAAATTAGTGCCCCACAAAGAACCTGCCTCGGGCCACCGTTATTGAGGATTTTGAAGTTTATTATTTCTCGTAATTAGGACTTCAACTCGGTCTCGGGAATAAATTGATACCTTTGGGTTGCGATGGAAACGCTTGAAAAAGAGTCACGAATGAGTATTAGTACTTCAATTAGCGTCTATAAAGTCATAAAGTTCAGTTTGAAAAGATGTAAAATCAGCATGTTCTATGAATTAAGGCTGTATTTATTTTTCAGGTGCATATAGTTGAGACAAGGAATGAGATGAAAATCTATAGATAAAATAAGTACGAGTTTTAATTTGATGCTAATGAAGTAAACTTTAGTTATTGATTAAATTAACTCTTACGTAAATTATAGTATTATGCGATTAAAACCATATCTCACTTCCTAATTATGGTTGGTTTTTATTAGATTTACTATTTCTAAATTCTTATATCATTTTCTTCATTTGAACGATGATTTAAAAGTCGTAAATATAGTTACGTCACTTAAAAATAAGACAATTGATTTCAATATAATTATTTCTTTTTTATTTATTCTTCTAAATTTCACTTATTGCTTTATAATTACTATTTAAAATTTTAGACGACCATCAATTATTCCTGTTCTAAGATTCCGTGGCATTTTCGAATGAGAACTTACTTAAATAATTCATTTATTCTTAGTCTATCAAAATTAATCATTTTTCAATTCACTCGATAATTTAATTTGTGGTCGCATCAAAGAAGATCATTCATGAATTTGATGGTTAAGAAAATAGAAAAGAAATTGACTTTTAGTTTATAATCTCTAAATACGCCTAAAATTAATTTGTAACTAACTGAAAAGGGTAAATTAAATGTCAAACACTGATGTAGAGGGAAGATAGAGAACATTGCAGTAATTAAAATATGTCATTATCCCTCAAGCTTATCATAGGCAATGTAGTTAAAACGAGTGGCTTGAGTCTTAATAGAAACATAAATAATAGAGTGTATTGTATAATTAAAGCCTGAAACTTATGGCGAACAAAGGATTGAGATATATTTTCCTGACACGGCTAATTAAAACGATGATAAATTTAGATTATGAAGAGACAATTATGTGTCAGGGTTTAACGCATCAAAGAAGGGATAACACCTTTTTCTATGCCCGGATAATAATGAAATTTCTTCTATTTACTCGAAAAATAAAACTAATTTTTATGACCCGAAGTTGGTCATAACTTAAAAAATAGCCGGTATTGATCTTTCATACGCTTTCAATTTTCCGAATGGAGTGAAAATTTTATTTACTGGATTAACATCTTATTTTTAAATTTTATACAAAAGGTACAATTTTTTAATGATAAGTATTTAATATATCAAGTAGCCTAGAAATTTCAATAAAAATTGACCTTTAAACTAATGATTTATGTAAAATTCAGCTGAATTTCCCACAGATTAATATTGATTTCATGAACTTAAAGGTATCTTGGTTGAAGAACCTTTGCGAAAAAAATGCGAAACTTGCAAATTAAAGTAGCATTTCAAGGGTGAACTGCAATCAAAGAGATTTATCTCAAAAGAAAATACCAAACTGTCGTCGGTCACAATTCATAACAGAATTTTAAATATTTAGTTTTCTTATTTTCGGTACTTATAAAATTTAATTTGATACTTTGATATTGAACTTCGATAATAATACATGCACCTCGTAAACCTCACTCAGACTATAGGAAATACGGACTATAAAATTTCTCTAAACAAAAAACTCTATTTAAATAGACCGTTACCGTAATAAACTGTAAACCCAACTACTACTTCAACACATATTCTAAATTCATTTCTTTTCAACTCGTTAATGGAATAAGGATAAAGCAACGCAAACTAGAAGTTCATTTACTCCATCGTCCTCAGTTCTGACTCAGGAGACGTCATACTCTCGTACAATATCATTTCGAGAACCCTTTCTCTCCAATACCAATTCGCTATTAAAAGGGAATGAATCCCTCTCCCGCTGTACCGATTTTTCTCTTCGATTACCCTTTCTCTTCCATCATTTTCGAGACATTTAACCGAAGAACACACACTTGCGAAAGTAAAGACTCCGTGCAAGAGAAAGGCGCCGGTTACTTGGACTCGTACGTGACCGAGAGCCAAGATGGGAATTGGGGAGGGCTAATGTCAGACAAGAGCCGCTACTTCTCCACAAGGCGACGAGGCTAATACCTCAATAGGACTTTGTTTCCGAGAAAGAAGATATTGGCCCTTTCGTTGCGGTAAATTGACAAAACTGCGGAACCAGCAAAGATGAAACTTGGATTCAGACGTTCATATATTCCTTAGATTGGAATTATGAAGGATTTATAACCATTATTTAGACGAATGACGACTTTAAGATAAAATATATATTTTTTCCGTTGAGACTGGATCTAAATTTTGACATTTACTCCGATTTTATTATTCATCCTAATTCGTCGTAGAAATCCGATTAGAAAACTTTTTCAAGACTATGAATTTTAACAACATCATACTACTTCCTTACATCCATATCGATTTATCATTTGAAAGTCAATTCTAATGTATTATTTATCTAATGTTCTTGATGAAAGTGTTAAAAAATACGACGTTCCATTATTAATCTCATAAAATTTATCTTTATAATAAAAATATTTTTTTAAACAGCATAATTTAATTCATCAAATGTAAATAACAAATTTTAAATTTTTATCTATAACTTTTTTAATGAAAATGAAAAGGTTTTTAAAAATTAGTTGAAATTTTATAAAAAATGTTTTATCAAATTGAATTATGAAAAAAAAAATTCATATTGTAAATATAAATTAATTTATAACATAGAAAGTGTTGAACCGAATTACGATTAAAATATAATGCATTACATTTTTCTTTTTTTATGTTTTATCAATTTCCTACTTTAATTATTTTTTTTTGCTTTTCGTTGTAAAATATGAACTTTATTTCTATCAGCACTTAACAATAGAGAAAAATGTAATGCCATAGTTTTTCCGGATTTTTTCTTCGTACAATATTATTCAGTACCAGTATTAACACAAAAATACTTATATACTTATATTAAGTACTCTAATCGATAAGTGTTATCCATCCATATATCCATATTAAAAAAATACAAATTTAAATTATTATATATATAAATGTATATTATTGCATATAATATATACAAATACTTAATTATAAATACACGTTAGGCGCCACTTTTCCGAGGCGGTTATTTATATTTAATTGTTAAAATAAAGGCAAAACTCTTTTACGTTATGCTCACTGATTGACGAACTGTTCATATTAATTACGTTACATCGTATAATTGTTAAAAATTAAGAATGATGAAATGATCAAGAATATAAGTGTGTCTTATATAAGATTTATCCTTTTCGCGTAAGTCTCTTTCGCAGAACGTAATTATATTCTGCTTAAGTTGATGACATCTGAAGAGAAGATTAATATTCAAGGTAATATAAAGGTATTAACTTTTAGCTGGTGTCCTAGATGGCTTTAATACAAAATGATAAATCCGCGGGAATACTTTCATCCTTTGATCCAAGCTTTCATCTATAATGAATTGTCGACTTAGGCATCCACTGGAAGTCTCCTTTGAAGATACCTCATATTCTCTAAAAGTTACTAGCAGTTCTGCAAAATTTATTCCAGATATTACTGTCTCCGGAAAGAACTCACATCACTTGAAAGAAGGATTACTAATTCCTCAGATTAAAAATAGCTGGTCTGCATCATAGATTCAATTAGAAAATTATATAAAAATAAATACCTTCAGCAAGAGACGATTGAAGTTCCGAGACTGTTCCTTTATAAATTTATCCTTAAGTGATGCAGATAGATTATGTCTGGTTGCAGGGAAAGGGAAAAGAAACTGCAGTATTCTGACATCGATAATACAATATAAACATATAAAGATGAGCTTAGAAAGTCATTAAAAAATAAATTTAACATTTAATCGAATGTATATAATGTATCGATGTTCCACATAAGCGTTTCTAATGTTAGAAGCCTAAGTAAAAAGACGAGGAACCCTAGGTTTTGACTTGATAAGTCTTTGTCAATCATCGTCATCGTTCCATTGTCAGATGAGAAAACCTATCGCCTTATCCAAGGGCGTTCAGCCATTATGTGTGCTGATAACGCTTCTAAAATGAATATATTCATGAATAGTCTATTCTTCTTTATAAATAGTTATTTGAAGTTTGGGGATACAATATGAATTTTGATGATAGCCATAATTATTTGTATAAGGGAGAGGTTTCAGGTTGTTCTTTAATGCACAATTTCATGCTTCAATCACAAATTGAACTGTATTATTGTTTCAATATAGAAATGTATAAGACTTTTAATGATTCGATATTACCTTAGTTGTTTTTCGTATTCTTGACAATCATTCTCACATGCGTCCAGTATTTTTGGGAGGAATAATTAAGTGACCTAAAATATACCACGGACACAACGAATTAATGCAATGGATATTACAATATTAAAATCTATGTCAAATAAGTCGACGCTTTAAATATATATAGAGGACATAATATAAACCTTTAGGTAAATATATAGTTAATTCTATAAAAAGCCCTGAAATTTAAAAACTATTGATTGCCATTATTGCTATTTTCTAATTATTATTATTATCATATCAGGGTTATTCCTGATGTCGCCTTCGCAAGTGACTGTAGTGAGAAATTAAATTTCTACAGGATCAGCTGTAGACTTTAAGGCAAGAGTTTTGACTAAAAGCATTATCTCGTCAGCAAATGGCAGTGCAAATTTAATCACCATCTCTTTTCAAGAAAGAAATCTCATCACCTTGCGATTTTCAGAATTAATCTTTGATGTGTTCCCTTAAAGGATCGCATTTTCATAAGCGACAAACTCTCTTCTCTTACCTTGGCAACACATCAAGTAGCCCGAAGAAAATGACGTACAAAATAAAACTCATAAAGCATCAAAAGGGCTCAATCGGGAAGGAAACAGCTGTAAATCTCAGGAGACTGTCACAGCGAAAACAAACCGTATCCGCACTCAAAAAGTTCCACTTCAAAGAATAAGATTTTCGTCGTCTGCATTTTTAATGAAGAAGAATGAAAGGATGAAGAAAACCAAGAAGTCCTTAAAATGGATTCTGGGATTGAATGAGTTGAGTTATTCGGTGGAATAAATCAAAGGAATGAAAAGTCTTTTTAAAAACATTTATCCGAAGAGTATCTCCCAAGACTTTATGAGTCAGCATTGAGTTAAGAGGTAATTGAAGTTATACTCCTTAAAACTCATTCCGTTATCAAACAGTCGTCAATAACTAATCACGAGATTTATAATTAAATGATGCTATGATATGATTTTGATAGTAATTTACGTCCACCAAAGCTATTAAATATCCACAGACTGTGAGGAAAAGTTATTTTTTCACGCGAAAAAGAAGACAATGTTACATCTTTTTTCGTAGAGCCATAACATGTTTCATTGCTTAAACGTAAAACTACTAATTATAATGCCAGAATCAATCACACATTAACTATACGGTCACAATCATTGGGAAAATATAATTCATATCGCTGATATTATTCATTTAACATTTAATTTAGCTTATTCTAGGATAAATTTCTTTATAAGCGCCTATTTACCTTAGTAATTGAAATTTTTGTTCCATCTTATTTTATTTATCAACAGCTCTTCACCATAAAAACTCAGAGTGTATTGGTTATCCTCTCTTTAATTAAATATTCTTAAAACTATTTTTATATCCTTCAGAGGAAATGGATCTACTATTTTAGTTCTTATAGCATGCTGATCGCTACGGTGGTTTTAGAGGAAAGTAGTTTTCAATTATAGTGTTTGTTTACGAAGATGGCCTGAGTTCACTCACGAAATACGTAGTTTCTCAGCGTTGGAGGAATGCTAAAGAAGAAATGGTTTCAAGTTACTAGCCCGCATGGCCCTATGCCCGCATCCTATCCGTCGGAAAATACAACCCTTTCCCGCGCTTCACGATTTTATAATTTGCTTTTAAACTTCGTAGAGATGAAAGTTTTGTGTGGATGTATGATAGGAAGAATATTATTATTTTTAAAATTTTAAATGTTTTGATAATAAAAGGCTAAAGTACAACTGATATCATGAAAAGTGCGGTTTATACTGCGTACAATAGTTGGTCATCGGAAATATCTATGTGATCAGATATATTTATTATTCAAATTAAACCTAACTTTAAGTATACTGTGAGACCAATAAATGATATGTGAATCACCATTAAGAACTACTTTGTTTTCCCTTTTGGTTCATAGAAACCTTAACAAATAAACGAAGATCACTAAGTGATTAGCAGAGAAACTTTTTTAAGGCAAATAGTTTCGTAAATAAATCATTACAACTTCAAGCAGTTCAGGTTCATTTATTAACAAAAAAGTGGCCTAAAATAGATGTTGCTCTTTTTGTATAATTAGCTTGAAAATTAATTAATGAAAATTAATTTACGTCGCAGTTACTAAGAGTTTTTTATTACTATGGCCTTCCATGAAGCCACGGCATCTCGTACTGATTTCATTAAGAGTTCTTTGTTTAAAAATATGGCTCCCATTCCCAAAGTTGGGCTCGAACGCATCAGATTTTGAAGTTTGATCAGCAATTTCTAGAAAGCATAAAGAGGAAGTGTTTTCCGAATTATAATCTTTGTATAGAGTATATTGTAAAAGAGTCATTATTTGTAGTCTTAATCGTATTCAAGTAAATCCAATAGCATACCTAATAAAATAATCTTTTTGAGCTTATTTATTCATTTTTTCATTGATCTTTACTCGTCAATATTATCGTCGTCATGGATACCAGCTAGAAGAATTATTACACAAAGATTCAGAGTATTGTTTCTTGTAAGATTCCTTCTAGACCCTTAATTTAAAGCTTCCTGTTCACTCATAAAGCTAAAATCTCTCTTCTTTTACGTGTCAGATGATCTAGGATATGCTCTCTACAATTGTTACTCTAGACACCACCTAAAACCGACTCATTTTGATCGATATCGTCCGGTCGATCACCAAAACAAAATCCGCGGAAATGCATAAGAAAAGCTAGATGAGGAACGATATTCCGGAGAGAGAAGGGGGAAGAAAGAGCTCGGGATTTTAGATAAGACGAGGATAGGGGGGTGTGACAGTGTCAGGTGTTGATCGAGAGTTTGAAAAGAAAGGGAGATGGATAAGGAACGAGATGGGAGTAGACAAAGGGAGAAATGGAAATGGCTCGAAGGGGGTGGATGGATGGACGTAGAACGAAGAGATTGGCGATGTAAAAGGTTTGACGTGGCGTTACCAGGAGAGTGCTAAGTGCGTGGGGATGTAGAGAGAGTCGGGGGGCCCTTGATGGAGAAGTTAAATCGAGGAGCGATTCTTTCATGCCCCTGGGTGCGTTCTAAATAAACGTATCGTTTAACGGCGCAAAGGGAAAGGTCGTTATCCAAAAGCGCTCTTTTTTTTAGGAAGATATTAAATCAACGGTTTATTGTTTTGGTCCAATGATCAGATATCGCCACGTAAATTGAGGATTCAGAAATGCGGATGATCCAATTACGTACGAAGATCCTCGACGAACGATTTCGACGCATTTAAAATGATTCTCGTTTGTTTTTTTTTTGTGATTGAAATATTTTGTTTCGAATGCGAGAGTTTGGGATGATTGGGATGGCGGTGGGCGTAATTTCGGTTAGCGACGATTTGAATGTACGGCGAATATACGAGTGGATTTTAATTTGCATGATGGGAATTCACCGAGAAGTAATCTCGTCAAATCATCTATCTGGATATCTCTCTCTCAAACTTTTGATGAAAAAACGCACGTGAGGGTGATTTAAGTAAGTGGGGAAGTGAAAGTTTTTAAATGCGGTGTTTTTATGTTTTTAATAACCGCGGAATGGATTCTGGGAAATGTTTGTTCGGATTATGATTTCGTTTTTGGCGATGATGATTATATCTTTTCGTTCTGCGAAATAATGCGTTGCGTAATTCCTTAGAAGTTATCTCACGCGTTCAACTGTGATCAATTACGGGAATTAATTTATCAAATAGTTTTGTTGCTATGGAGAAATTAATCTTTATCTACGTATTAACCCCCCTGTGAACTGTGTAGCTAATCTTCATTTTTCATAAGACATAAAACTAAAGTAAAACATTGAATTTGGATATCATTCAGATATATCAAAAGTACACGAAGTACTATTGGTGTAATTAAATGGTAATTTTTTCAAAATCTCAACGATTAAAATAAAATTCCAAAAAGTAAAATATACAAAAGTGATGAAATTTTATGTACCTAATGAATATAGGTAATATTCAAAGCAGTAACTTATAGCAATGCACTGTATATCTTCTCATAATTCTCCTATATACTCTTGAGTCTTATAACTACCTCATATCCTTAATATATTTTAAAGTTTCTCACGCAATGACTTGAAGCAATGACTCATATGTAATACATCTAGTCAGTCTCAAACAAATAACAACTCGTAGATTTCGGACTTGTTTGTGTTTCAAAAATTTAATCGAAAAAGTAGCAATGGTAATAATGAAAAAGGTGAATGATTAATTTTATTCTTCATAAGATCCATGTCCTTAGAGAATTTGAAAGGTACTAATTAACTTATAACTCGTAAATGATCATAATATCCGCTGCCATATTTAAAAACCACGTAACACGTGTTACTGAGTTATTGATGAGTGATCCGAGAGTTTTCTGGAACCTTTTTGGAAATTAACTCGTTCTGCAGACGAAAACCAACAGAGGCGAGGACACAGCAGATACTGCCCACGCAGTTTCGGAGACCCAAACCCTAATGCCTCTCACAAAGCTGTAAATTAATTCCAGCTTATCATTTGTTGTGGTGGGATGAACACGTTATTTGTTATTACCAAAGTTTTAATCCTTAAAAATTAAAAAGGCGACTTATGTTTGTAGCACGAGTGAACATTTATAATACGCCGGAGATTTTTAAAACTTATCATTTTGTAAAAGCTATTTGTAAACACATTTTCGATATAACGTTCACTGAAATTAATATCACTTATACATAGTAACCAAACTTATTGTCTCGAAAAATGAATCAATATTCATTATTGCTTTAAAATACTTCCTATCCGTATATCCTCCTTTAATTACATACATCTTTGATTCCCTGTATTTTACTGAAATTATAATTGAATGCGAGAGTTTCTTTTTAGCTATGTACTTGAGGCAAAGCGCAAAAATTTGCCTCTTGTGAGGTTTGAACTCACGACCCCTGGTTTACGAGACCAGTGCTCTACCACTGAGCTAAAGAGGCCGATGCTCTATAACTCAATTTTCCTTTATTAAATTCAACATAGTGACAGAAAAGTAAAAAAAAAACTTTTTTCATGTTAGCCATAGTGGATGTCTTACATTAAATTCTTCAATTAAGTTGACTAAGTGGACGATTTCCTTAATAAGAACGGGGTTTCTTATTATTGTGGAATAAGATGGGTAACAAATGCATAATAATAATTATATACGTTGATAATTGGCAACACAACTTCCACAATGAAACCATAATGATATCGAGCACTTACTTCTTCTTCTAATAAGTTATATCTCAGAGCAAAATACTAAACCCCTTCACAAAATGAACAGACAACGTTATTTTACCTCCCTAAAGAAGAACCTCGAAAACGAACCACCATTAGTTAACTTCTCCCTGAACGTTCGCAATAGAAACCCAGGGTCACATATCAGCATTTAAAGGAAACTTTCTCTACCATAAAAGCTTTGTCTATCGCGACCCCCTATCCCTCTCTAAAAACGGACTCCGTTTTAAAAGTGAATAATTTCTCCTCCTTTCCCCAAAAGCCGGCTCTCTATCTCTTCCGTCACCCCTTTTGAAAACCGCACGCACGCTTCCCATCCCAACTTATCATCCGTGATGAACTAAAAAGCCTCCCTTCTGCAGACCACGCCCACGGCAATGGAAAAAACTCACTGCGGATGCACTCTAAGGCCCTCGATATGGATGCTCTTTTAGCCGTTAGTACTGAGGACGTATTTACGTATTTTTTTCTTTCGCAATCTTTCCTTCGCTGATGAAAAGTCATACGTTTTAAATGCACGAGACGCCGTTCTTCTCTTTTCGCAGCGTTGCATAATTAACGTCCCGTGATTCGCCAGCGAGCATAGTTGCCGCTAAAATAGATGTTCACCCCGTGCTCTTTCGTCCGTGCACTACACCGTGATGCGGCCCGTCACGCGAGCAAATATTTGCGTGCGAGGCGGTGCTACGGCTGGAGACATCTTCCGTCGAATGTTTATAACGTCTTGCGGTCGTCGTAAATTCTCGTGTAGGATATGTACACGAAGAGATGACTGCATTTTCGCAAGGTGATTTCTAAACTGTTCTTGAAAATGTATCGTTAGGTTAGGGCTACCGTGTTTCATTATTGTGTGCATTCTCCTTCGTCTACTTGAGAATTTTATAGAGCACAATCTTGATCCTTATAAATCAGATTCTAAGGGAATTATAATGCATCAATTAAAGTATTATAGTTTATATTTCTATTCTCTTTCCACAATATGCTTTGAGGTTCAAGTATGTCTCTCTATTTTCTTCCTGAAATGAATTTAAATACGTTATATTGTATGTAGCGATTTATTGTTCAGGTTTTATGAAGAAGTGCTCTGTAATTTGAAGATATATCTTTCTTTCAACACAATCTTTAGCGCAAAAATTCGTATTGTTCATTATGAATATGCATTACATATATTAAAGTTAATTTTTAAAAAAGAAAGTTTCAAGAAGTTTTTCGAACTCTTACCTTAAACATACCTTTTTCAGGTTTCTGTCTTATTATAATTTTTTACTCAATTTAATTTTTACTTAATTCATTATAAAATATTGGGCGCTTGTTAATTAATCCAAAATTTTTTCTAATTAATTATATTTATATGTATAGTAATTTGGGAGAATGCTATGCGTAATTTTTCTAAAAACGTCAAAATAAACATTTTAACACCACCTCCACCCGCATACCACCATGTACAAACGATCACATTCGCGAAAATACTAAATTCGCAACCCAACCAAACGAATTCGCAAATCTTTATCCAAAAGTGTTTCCGTGCATTTTTAGAACATCATATTTCCAAAACATCTCCCTCGTTCCCCACTCATTCCGCGTTTCATATCCGCAAAAGGGCGGTCAGTGGCGATTTGAATCCAACCATTCGCCGGAAGGCACGTTAAACGGACTTTATTCGCCTCCGGGCGATAAGACCGCCACTCGTATCCAGAGACCTGTTAGCCGTTGTTTACTATCGCTAACCTAGATCTAATTAATTCCGGCGGCGCGTTCGAGTGGGTCCGTAGATTAAATAGATCTCCCCCCTCAAACTCTAATCATTCGGGATTCGGCAAAAATAATATCAAAACCGCTCCTGGCCTCGCAAATATACGTTATTGCTCTTTCATTTGCCTCGCATTTTTACGGAGCCCGTAAACATTAATTCTTCCCACGTAAGGGCTGAGCACGGATCCGGAAAATTTCACGAAACGAGGGAATTGGTCCAGCAATTACGTTCCAGTGCACAAAACCCGCAGATAAAAAGCTAAAATCGCTTGAGAGAGGCAGTTGGATAAAGGCTTCTCTCTCCGAGTGAGAGAAGGGATAAAGAAAAACAAAAACAGCGAGAATTTCATTTCCAGGGCATCGGTTGACCGCGATGGGGACATAATGAAGTTGACCCCTCGGAGATCAAACTGGAGTTGAAGAGGTTGGGTTTGGGAGTTAAGTGCGTGGAAGAAGCCTGTTTTATCGTTGGCAAAAAAAATGATGTTCCGAAGGGTTTTAAGGGTGAGTTTATCAAGAGGTCGGGAGAAAATGGATTATTTCGGTAAATATGAGAGGCTTTCCTTCTCGAAGGAACGGTGACGGAAACACACGAGGTGTTGGCTTGGGAATTGCTTCGTAAAGCGTTACAAAAGGGAGGGTTCTCAGGTAAACATTTCCGTGGTTTCTGAGGGTAGTTTAGGAGGGAATTAAACAAGTGAGTTAATTACCCCTTCTTTATTTTTACTCTCTCTCTTTTTTCCACTGAATTTTAAATGTTTGGTGTTTTATAGCGTTACGACTCCATAGAGAGCTCTATATAAAGAAATATCCAGGTCAACATTAAGTCATTATTTTACTAAAAACTGCTCTCTATCTACATAAATGAGTGCTTCGTTGATATGGAATCAGAGGTTATATCAAATGAGAGAAATGTAAAATATTTATAATTAACAAGAAAATTAAAAATTGCAATAACAATATTATTATTTAAACATCAAGTCACAAAAATTTGAGTAAGACGAAGAGAATATATTTAAATATATCTAAAAAATTGAGCTATTTGAACGAGAATATGAGAAAATCTAGATAATGAACATTAATAATTGAATGCTGTTTTTAATACTTCAGATTTTTTTGGAAGCCGATAAGAAAAATAATATTCAAATTTAGATTACGATAGGGATTTGAAAATAGAGAAACGGTTGAAGATTTCAATTGAATCGAGTATTAAGGAAAATACAAAAACCCCCTTAAGTTCAAATAATTTTCGCTCCTGTTTAAGAAAATGATAGCTTATTTCTTCATATAATTATTTTTATTTGTGAAAACCATAATACCAGAGTATATAGAGGATAAATAACACATCAAAAACCCTCGCTCAAAGTTTTAAATTGTAAAAAAAATAGAAATGAATAAATAAATTGATTCGAATTAAAACTTACGATACAATTAGAGCATCGATTCAGAAAACAAACTCTGTATCTTTCCTTAAAGTAGCCAACTTCACGTAAACCAACCAAACATCGATAAAAACAGACTAATGTTAATAGGATCATTTTATGATTTCCTTCAGGAGGCACGTTCAAATATTATCCCGTGTCAGTTTATTTTCCGTTGCCAGTTGTTTCCCCATTAAACAAGCAATTATGACCTGCAAAGCGTTAAGAGGTAATATTCATCCTTATTTAGATAGAATTTTGCTTACATTGACCCTTGTTCGTTATCCTGTGGTCTAATTCCATTAGGGAGAGGAGATTTACGGACGTAACTTATCCGATCGTAGGCGCGATAGTGAGATGAATTCCCATCATGCAGTTTGTTTAGCGGGATCTGTATCGTATGCAAAGTATGCATTAACCCATTTGCTTATCATACACTTGTTTTGGATTTTCTCGGGATGGATATGGTTCGGGAAAATACTTTTTACTTTTATGTCTTCGTGAAATATTTACGAAAGTATATGCCTCAACCTTATAAGCTAAATGAATAGTGACTCGTCAAAATTTACTTGTTCTTAACTTATGAAGTTAAAATCATGATTTTGCATGTATCCTTCCCGTATACAAAACACTGATTCTATTAATTTCTTTTGGTTTTCATTCATGCCCATTGATAGCATTGATAACGAGCAAAAAGTAACTGGTTTGTTATTCCATTGATCTTATAGTTATGCAATAGAAAAAGAATAGTCATTCTTACGTAATAATAAAATGCAATAACGTATGGATAAATGAGAAGTTTTTATCCATTCCCATCGAAGTCAAAAGTATGATTTCTTTTTAAAGTTTCCTATACTTTTCAACTTTTAAAATACTCATTTAAGGCTCTTACACAAAATATAGCTCTTGTTTCTCTTTAACATTTGACCTTTCCAGCACATTATACCATTATATCCTATTAAATCTACTTATTGATTTATTATACTTACTTTCTTTCTAATTTATTTGGAAGTTTCTTTACAGAAAAATTTATAGCTCTTTTTCTCTTTAATATTTGACCTTTAGAGAACATATACATACTTATCCTATTAAATCTTTTTCTACTTTCTTCCTGATCTATTAGTAAGAAGCTTTGTTTTTGCTATGAATAATTTTTTCAATTTCCATTTTTTTTCTAGACTTGCCTAAAAGAAGTGTTATCTAACTATCTTTGATATTGAAAAAAAACTAAAAATAGCTTTAAGCATCCACGTAATCATCTTACGGTACATTTTTCGCTCACGATATCAGGTTTATTTCCGATCCAGGTATTTTACCTCCCACACAGTGTGGTTCCCTCGTTTGAGAGAATATCAGATATCTCCTTTACTCCCACGCAGCAGTATCCAACTTATCAGACCACATAAATGCTCCAAATGTAATATAAGTGGATAAGAATAAGAAAAAATGACATCCCATCCATACAGCTTCTCATATCTTGCGCTCGTACTTCAAACGAGCCACATTATAGGAGATATCATCCAAGATATGGATTCGTATATCTCGAGTTGAATTTAAACCTCGAAACCTAAAACCATGAGACGAATCATGCAGTTACGTAATAGAAATATTGGTGTCTTGTTCCGTTATTCATTAGGATGTTATTCAACAGAGATATTTCCTAAATTCCTCTTTTTCCTATATTCCCAAGCAAATATATTTAAAGTGTATATTAAATTCAGAGTTAAATAATTTAAGGATTTTACATGAAGATTGCATGTTAGCTTCAACTTAAGATGTTATTTCATAGAAAGAATTATAAACCACACGCCTAGGTATGGAATCTATTTAAGAAACCAATCCTAAAACGCATATGTATCATTGAAGTAAATTTTTATAGTAAAGGTTCTTTAGTGAGTCTTTAATTGTAATAAATCACGTTAAAACATAGATGTTTCAATGGTAACATAATTTTTCAGTTTTCCTCCAGAACATTAAAAAGTCTTTAATTATCTATTAAGCTGATAAAATCAATCAAGTTTTTTTTACTATTTTACCTAATCTATGAGTAAATCCTAGTTTTTTTACTTTTTGATAAAATGAATTTAAGCAGGCGTGATTTCGTGGAAATCAATCGCAGAATAATAAATTTTGTAAGTTTTCCTCACGAATTTATTACACGAATGGTTTTATAAGCATAACTTAGAACCTAAAGATGTAAGCCCTGCTTAAAAAAACCGTACGTACGATAAATTGAGTGAAAAATTTACAAAGTTTATTATTCTACCTTTTTCACTTCCCTTTAACTTTTTCTTCTTATTATTATTATTCATATTTTTGTAACATATTGGTATAAATTCCATGTTGTTTTATCTCGAATGAACTCTGCTCTATTAAAATGGTTCTAAATTAAGAAGAAGGCATTTTTATGCTCATTATTCAGTAATTATTACTTGTTATCTTAATTATATAATTTCCTAATCCAACTGCATTTTATTTTACTATATTATATATATATATTATATTATACCCGACTGCACAGTACTTCAATGGCTTAATTATTCCTGGAAAGTATAATTCCAATTCTAATCCTTTCCCGAATTGCCACGCTGTTACCTACGATAGTATTACTCATTCCAAATCCTTATCCCGTACTCATCTCCTTCAGTTTACCCAAAGTATTCCGAGTCTACGATAGCACTCACAAGCGTGCGGTTGTAATCCTATGCTTCTAAAGAAACTCAAACTGAACGCTAGAGGTCTCAAGCTAGGGACTAGTTTATTGTGGTAGTGAAAGGTATGATGGGAAAGTGAAAGGGCGGAATGTTTACAAATGAAATGGAAACTTTGTTAGGAAATGTTGCCATTTGCCGGCGAAAATTTATCCCCCGATTATGGTTACAATCGTGCATCCAATTAAATCGATTTAACCCAATTAAAATTTTGCGTTCAATGAAAAACGATTTTGAAAATACGTAATATTTAAACGTTTTAAATTTGCGTGTTTTTTATGAATTTAAATATTGAGATTTTGAATAATTATTTATCCCAACCATCTATAAATGATAGAGATACATAAAGATGTTGACATTTAAAGTGATCTGGGATTTAGAGATTTAAAATTATAACTCCTGTGATGTAGAAAGATCATTTCTCTTCCTATAAGAGATAAGATTCAATGAATCCCAATATATATTACTTAAATATATAATTCATTCGGAATTCATTGAAATTTTCGATCTAATATCAAGGATAATAAATATTCTTTTCTTTTTTTCCTTAATATATTCTCTATAGCGGGATTAAATGCATCAAATCATACAGATTCGTAGCTCAGATTAATTCACATATGTTTTATCAAAGTTTTATTTGAGATTGTATATTAATCTCCCAGTTCTTGGAAAATTCGAAAGACTAACTCGTCGGAGAAAGTACGTAACACTCCAAAGTCCAAATTAATCCAAAAGCCCAAATATTACGTTCACTTCTATCCTATTCGATGCTACCTCTTCAACGCTAACAGTAATTTAACACTCACTCCGCAGTACCCGTCCAGTCTTTCATTTATCTGTCAACTTTTACTTCCTGTCTAATCCCTTTGCCTCAATTTAGGAACCTTTTTCTTCTTCATTCCAATGAAACAGCCTTTCGATTGACATTGTTAACTTTCTCTCCTCCAGCCACGAATTGCAATATTTATAATAAATTATAAATATAAATTTCAAGTGATTTTTAGTTATTTATTCATTCATAAGAATAGATCCATTTCTCACTAAATAATTTTTAACCAACATTTATAATATTAAATTTAATAATACGTCCTTCAAATCAAATATTTGGTCTAGAATATCTTTACCCTCATGAGTTTGTTTAGAAAGTTTCAAAACTGGGTTTTAAAATATAACTACAAACATTACTCAGTTCTTTGTTTCAAATGTAGGTCTATTATCGCTTATAAGTGAAGGAAGGTTTTCAAAGTTATATAATGGAATTACGAAAAGGTCATCGGGCAAACTCAGTGTACTGAGTACCACCTATTTTTTTTGAGTAGTTAGGTACCTAATAGCTTACTTATATCACCTACTTTATTTGAACTTTTCCAATCTTTCCTGTCAGCAAAATTATACAGAGATAAATAGTAGCCCCGTATTATACTCTGCCCATACTCAAATCGGTGTCTTACATTTTTAAATTAAAGTTTATTAGTTAATAAAAAGGAAATAAGGAAATATCTCCAGTACTAAAATTTAAATTTACGTAAACCTGTTCAGTGACAATAGAATTAATGGAGCCAAGTCACAAACTTCCTTTTAGTATCCCCTTTTTCGTTTAGAGATCTTAAAATGGTGCGATAAAATAGTCCAATAAATAGAGTATGTAAAGCGTTATTCTCTGAAAAAGTTTACATAGAAATTTACCAAGTAACAACAGTATAATGGCACTTAAAAAACAAAGAGCTGAAGAAAATTGTTCTGTATAAAACGTTTCATTTAACTCGTAACTAAGGGAACGGGAGAATTAAACTCGTTTTACTGTTGTTTGTCCTTTATTTCTCGCTTGCGACTAAGTTTTAAAGGGCACTGCTTATTGCAGCGTTGTTTCCACGGTGATCAACGGATAATATCCTTTAGAGTTCATCTTCCACCAATTACTACTCTTTATCACGTTTTGGTATACGTACCGTTCCCTTAGACAGTTACGAATTATTACTTTCGTCATATATTTTGTGTGAAAACAAAATCATAAATAAAACAGTGCATCTAAATACGTACATTCAAAAAGATTATGATGCATTCTCTCAAATATCCATTGATATTTTACCTTGAAAAAAAGAAAGAGTTCAACAAAAGCAAGAAACGACACAGAATTTTAGTCGCAAATAAAAGTACTTTGATGACATATATAATGTTATTAGATTCGATGATTTTTAAATTAAACTTTCCTTCTTAAGAAATAAGATATGAATCGATGAATATATTGCAATTTTGGTTTTTTCTTAACCACTCTAGAATGAAACTTAGAATGAAAAGAAATTGGTGACAAATTTCTTTTAAAATTAATGGTAGTTAGGACTTTTAATTCAGCACACTATTACATTAATCACATTCTTGGAAATTAACTTTAATTTTCCATTTCGAAAATGTTCAAGGAAAAATTATATTGGGATATTAAGTTCTTAGAAATCGTAAAATGATAAAAGATTTAGGAAAAATTAATCTGAAGTTGTCATTCTACAGTATATAAAACAGAAACCAAGTCATAAATTGAATGTATGAGTACAACAACTTATTGCCCTATACTTTCTTACTATTTCATTAAAACTCCTTGAATAAATAAATCACCAAGTATAGAGAGAGAGCTTGATTTGATAATCAGCGAGATAGCAACAACAACTGCGATAGGGCGAAATTAAACTCGACAAAGCCCCTCCAATCATAAAATATTTAATTGCCGTTAACGAAACGTTTTAAAGCGGATAACGGATGGGAGATTCATTAATTTTGATTGAAGTTGCTAGAATAGCCTCTGGAAATCATCCCATCCTCAATTAACTCGCGAGTTTAAAAGGTTGACAGGAATTGGCGCTTAAGATGTCATCACCATGGTGATATATCCACGCTGAAAACGAAATAAATGGCATATATTTATGAATATTCAAAAGTTAAGGTACATAATGGTGTTTTCTAACTATCTATTTCCTCGATTTATAAACAAATAAGAGGGGATTTAGGTTCCGGAACAATTATTCAGCCCCTGAAAAAAAAATATCGAATCTATATCCCGGAAATTAATTCCTTCTTTCCTTAAGTAGTGCAAAGTCAGTCTGGGAAAGTCTAGATTCGGAAGGTCTTTGAACCGAGGAACCCTGCAAACCATTCGGATGTGACATAACCTCCGGCGGTCCTGCCATCGTAAAAGTCTTTAGAGGAAATTTTCGGAGATTTAAGTTGGAAGGAGTGGCAACACGGAATATCCATTTACGCTTATATAATGGGTGAGGGAAAAGGATTGAAGACGAATAGCAATTAAGAAGGGATTTAAATAGGTGATGAGTAAGAGGAGTTGAAAGTGTTGATAAAGTAGACGAGGATTCCCAGAGGTGACATCGTCACAGAAGAAAGGACATAGAGAGAGAGTATATTTTAAGGAGGAGCTCCGCTGGAGTGTCTTGCGATGGGAAACTTAACTAAGGACGTGAAGTGGGTAAGGAGAGTTTCGGTGAATGTTATTACCGCTGTGTGCGGTTGCTAAGGGAATCAACCTAATCACGGCCCGCGATTCTCCCTTAGCGCTACGTAATCTCCTTAGAAATCTCTTATCCTATTCTTTCAGCATGCATGAACAAAGCGAGCTTGTAAGCATATTAGCAACGCGGATGATAGTGCTTATAAACACGGATAATAGTGTACCATTGATGTTTTATGTTGATTTAATAATAAAATGTCTTTAATTATCACAATTCAATGCCAATAAATATTCATTCACTCATTCTTGAAATACTACATCTTCAATCAGGTAGTTTGGGGTAAATAAAACAGATTTATCACATTATTTTTACAGAAAAGTTTCTAAAATATGAGCCCGTTTTCTTTTGTGTAAGAATTCATGTTCCAACAATTTAACTCAGTTTCTCCTAAGATATTTTGATTCAAAAAAAGGAAAACTAGATGCAAACAGGAGGAGATATATATTCATAGAGGAGTAATATTTAAATTTGTAAAAGAATACCTTTAATACTATGCTAACTTTTTTCAAAGTAGTAGAAATTTAATATCTTCTTTTCCGAAGTTGGGAATGAAATAACAAGATGTATTATTAAACATTACAGGAAATGAATTTCCCATTAATTAAGTAAAATAGGAGCTAATAATAGACTAATAATTTGATCGAGATGGTGCTCTGTAAAGAGTTTTCGAATTCAGTAGCATAAATGGTAAATCTGAATTGTTTATGCCCCTGTCTCCAAGGTTTCTTTATTATTAATCTAAATTGTTTAAACCTTTGTCTCCAAGGTTCCTTTACCCTTAAACTTTGGCTCCGCTGAAATAATTACGCCTTTATAATTTACTTACATATTTTACGAAAGCCATTTTATCGCTCCATTCCTTTAAATTATCGTTGCTGATAACTTCCTTTAATTTCTCGGAATGGATCCGTTGAGAATTCTAATTTCTTCTTCGTTTTCTTCGCAGGCGTCACCTACGGAGATTCCCAGTTCCATTATCTCCGACTTTCTCAAGATAGCCATCCTTTATTCCTTAATTTATCTTGTTTTCAGCAAAAATCCATTCCCACCCTTGCCGTCATCTTGTCTTCTTCCCGTTTTCCAATTATTGCACTGTCATGGGAAAAGGAGGTGCAATTCCGAGGGGACCATTAAGTATGCTCTTGGTGCGATGGTGTTTTTTACTCATATATAAGAGAGGAAAATGGGAGCAAATTGAACGAAAAAATACTCCGTTCCATTTTATGGGAAAAGGTGATTAAACTCTGGATCGAGAGAAAGTTGTTTTTTTTGGGAGGGAATCAACTAAACTATCCAACTTTTCCTCTATTTGCGATTCCATTATCAACGCAGACATTAATCTAAAACTTTATTTTTGATAGGATTAGCCTTATTAGTTATCTGACTTGAATATCAATTTATGTTCTTAAGTTTCTAATCTTATTCATTGCTCTAATTTATATTTTTATGTTGCTCATAATTTTTAAGGATAACTAGGAAGATGCACTAGGAATTTTAAAATGAAATCCGTTTTATGCTGAATGTACATATCCTATTTCTGAAATATAGATAATAATACGAATAATTATTACTCATAAAAGCTTTTATGTACTTGTCGTGCTTTTGAATAAAATAATTATTAATTTATACTAATTAATAATATTGAATAGTATATATAATAAGAAAATATATGGATAAGTAACGCCCTATCGTAAACCTTAAATTACGATTGTTTTTAAGTTAATGAAGCTAATGTCACCAAAACATTCATATAATGGATTAATATAATTAGACCATTTTCATTTAATTCAAACCAACACAAAACAGACTTCGTAAAATAATGAAGCTAAATCTGAAATTAGACATTCTAAGTTTTGAAAAATGATTCTGTAACACTTACATTCTTCAAATACATCTTGAATGGCATTTGAATATACGTATTCGTATATATTTGTATTCGCATAACAACAGCTTGCCTTATTGTCATAGTTACTAAAATCAATTTCATCTCCACGCGTGCACAACAATGCTTTGGGTTTATAAAATTCTTCTCATAAGTGAATCGTGGTCGGCGTATCCTAAATCTCTAAGTGTCCGAATGATTACGAACCTCTGCTACGTCGATGTAAGCAGACGCACTCGTACTCCCTAAGTCCACTGGTTGCACTGTAAGGGCGTAGCGCTGTTAAATCTGACGCTGCATCAGTAGGTCATGTTGTCCTTCCCTCCACGAGTGCGTCGGTGACAGATATATTCTTTTAGATAAACTCTGTTATCTCTTCAGATGATCTTCCGTGAAATGCATGCTCCAATTCCTAAACTCTGTGGGAAATCTAAGCTCTCTAAGCCCCAACCTTGTTCGACGTACTGGAATGAATCCCTCGAGATGTTTGCTTCAGTCTTGTACATTCCACGCTTGAAATAGCAAACTCAAATATTCCGAGGGAAAGATTCGAAAACAAGGCTTTGCCTTTGGTAAAGATGAAACTCAAGGCATCGCGGCTCCAATTAAATTTTTCTTTCTTAAGATTTTGTTTGAGAATTTCTCTACGATACCGCTAACATAATTTGAGCGTATATAATTCATCTGAATATATATTCTGATAAAATAAGAGCAAAAGAAAGTTTATAAAATATAACAATGAAGATTCATGACAGAAAAATTAATAACTGCTAGTATATATACCACTAACAATATAATTTATTCCCTGCAGAGGATTAATAACTACAATTAATCAGAAATATTCCATAGATAACAATGGAAAGCCTCAAGCTATATTCTACCACATGCATATTATATTATCATTTGAGTTAACTACATATCTTTCATCTCCTTTCTATAGAAGTTATCATATTTATCATAAATCATTAATTGATAATTAATTCATCAATTATAAATATTAATTTGCAGTATTCCTTATCAATTATAATCTGTATACTGCTCACTTCATAATGATGGTAAGAATATTTAACTATTAATTATTAATAATTCCTTCCATTACGTAATTTTTTAATATGAAATATCTTATATAGTATATAATATTAATTCGTAATCTCTTTTTAAAATCTAAATTATGTCATTATAATGCTCACATATTTAATAATTCAGACTTTTTCGTGGTTAATTACATCAGTAAATCACTACTAGTTACCTTCTTCTTTTAGAAAGGATTAACCGATTGACTTTACGTCTCAAAGTAACTCCTGTTTATCATCCTACGTATGATGCGTGAGTGGGAAACCGTGATCGACTGAAAGCGATAACATTACCGTAAGAGGCCTTACGATCCGCGAAGATAGCCCAAGGACAGCTCCCGAATATGACCGAAATTCGATTTCCCATTTTCGCGTAATGGAACGAATCGCCGCGATTTCTCTCATCTCCGCCCACTCTCAACAAATGGGCCCGAAAACATTTCAATCATCCCATTCGTATATGTTTGCCGCCCCCCCCTCCTCCAGGATTCCTGGAATGGCACGCCCACCCGACGGAATGCGAACGGTTAAACTCAGATTACTATGGGAACAAAGGAATCACACAATTCGATCGGCTTCATCTGCGAGTATCCCTTGGCACAAACGGGAGAAAGAGTTACACTATAGGAGACCCTTCTCTACGTACATCCTGAGGCACATTCTCACCCACTCTTTCGACCCATGTTGTAGCACTTGAGGCTACGGATGAAGAACGAGTTACTACTCCTACGTGTATGGTGCATGTACTCAGGATGGACACCCACGGGGAAGTAGGTGGCACATTTGGGGCACTTTGAGGTAAGGAATTACCATTACACAACTGAGTACAGAATTAGAAGAGTTTAATATTCCAGTAATATACTCATGTAGTGACTCATATCTTCTTTTAAGTAATTTATTTTTCTTCTATTTTTTGCGAATTCTTCCTCTAACAACTGTGCAGTGATTTATTCGATATATAACGCATTGAATTTGAGAGGGTTCATTTATTAAATTTGGGAAAATGAAAGTGTAGTGTTATTTTAACTTCAAATGCCATTTCCAATTGGAAAATTCATCTTCATTCACATCCAAAGATCTATTATTAATCATAATTATAAACAGGGAATGAATTTATTATTAACTTACAGCATATGATTATAGTTTGATTTTTAAAATCGAAATTAAATTAATTCTAGTTCTGTCTTCGTAGTTTTAGAGGCTCTTATTTAGATTAAGAGAAACCATTCTTCTTGTTCTTGGAGTTATTTCTGAACTTCTTCAAATTTTTCCCACAGTCCATATCTTATTTTATATTAAGACATTTTTTATTAATTTTTAACTATTTAATTATATTGCTTAAACAAAAAAAATTAATATATTGTAACTAAATAATTCACTACCTCTAACCAAAGGAGTTAGGTGAAATAGCTCACTAGAGTAACTTAACATTACACTTATTAACGTTACAAATAAAAATATCCAAAATGAGGCTTATACAAGCAACACAAAATCCATTACTTTCGTATTAATCCATATAACGTCGAATTTTAAAAATTTACGATATATTAAACGTTTAATAGATATCCAACCTTCGTAAATTTACTCTCCTTCAATTCTGTGGAATTTTCTATAAATTATAAACATATAAATCCATAAAAATTACGTAATATCTCAAAATAACCTTACTTTCATTACTTAAAGAACATACGAGAACGTATGCTCTGTGGAGTTCTATAATTACGTCAAACATTTGAAGCAATAAAAGGGAAAGTCCAGGATTCGTTGCAATATTCTGTGGTAAAACGTCATGTTTCCAATTTAGCATTCTCACACCACTTATCCATCCTTATAGCCCATACACCCCCACCCCTTCTTTCACTTTTTCCGTCAATCGTATGGAAAATATCGTTTTCGCTTAAAGTCGAATCTGAGCCTTCAACAGAAACACATTTATCAGGTCTCCGGGACAAATGCGAGCTGTTTTTGGCGTCTTTGAGTTTATATTCGTTCATATGTAAATATTCTGACTGAAAAGCACTTTCACTTGGTCGGCAGCAAGACTGGTGTGCTATTTTCCTTGTTCTGAAGTAACGAACCGGAATATCTAGAGTCTAGACGATTCTGTGATCTATAACCCACGTATTTATATACGTCACGGTAAGACAAATTGATGGCGTTTACTTATATAAATAATTGAAAATCTACATAGATAATAAACTAACATATGCTCCATAGTGTTTTAGGATTTACACCAGGAACTAAAGCAATTGATAGAGCTCTAGAAAGTAAATGGAAATGTTTTGGAGGTGCTGTGTTTGAAAAATGAAAGAAAAATTGAGGACGAAATTATTTGAAAGAAGAACGTAATACTGATTTCTAAGGTATGATATCCTCGTTACCACAAACCTACAAATTTATCTTAATATCATTAATCCCTTTCTTTCTAAGTTCTGCCCCATCGAGACTATATATGATTGAAAATTCAAAAGATACATCACGCCCAGTATATTCTCCCATCTTTCATTCCCATTCACAGCAATAATTTACCTCAATTAAAGGATATATATTTATCTTTCTACTTCTCATGCTCTACATTTGTTTGATGACTGTAATACACTCGTATCTCAGATATTAGGAGAAATCCAAAAAAATTCTGATTCATTAATTTCCTTCTATTTTAGTTAATTTGCACATCTTATTCTAAGGATAGTATCCATTTAAAAATAAAATCAGTATTCTTCTCTAAAATACTTAACTGTTATATTTTTAAGAGTCCGAAACTATTTCCATAGTGATAGCAATGGCAGCCTTGATTCATTCTGCAATTCGAATCAAGAATAGTCTAGAAACAAATTATTCATAGACATTTTCCCATACAAATCTCGTGGCGATAGAATTTTTCCAGACACGTGACCTCTCTTGTCTTTCTACAGTTCACATGACGACAGAAATATACGTCTCCATGGAAATGGAAAGCGATGTTTCTGGGGGATATATAGGTTTAGAAAGGAGGTGAAGAGAAATAGAAATATGAAGAACGATTTGCGCATCCAATATCTCACGTAAACATTTTACCAATTTCCCTCTCTTTTTGTTTATCCTTTTTTGTAAGCGATGGTGATTGATGAATTGGCCTCGGGTTGTCAACGCCCCGTTCGCCTTTTTGCCGTCCTTTCCTATCTCAGATTCTCATCCAAAATCCATATCTCCTTTTCGTATAAACAGACTTCCTTTTGAAGGCCGAACAATTCGTATTGTTATTGTAATCCGAATCCGTAAGCTTAAGAGAAGTTGGTGGGTACGGACGAAAGTAATGCGTACGTTATAAACCGATATACGAATATACCATCGTATGTATATATAGATATACGAATATACATCGTATATCTATATATACATATACCGTTGTCCGCTAAGTTAAACCATCATAAAACCAACGATATTTTTCACGAATAAGTATCCAAAAGGTACCGGAAAGTTTAGGAAAGGGGGGATGTATGATGGAAGGAGCGGAAACAGTTGTGGAAGGCAAAGAAGATGGAATTGAATTCCAGCGAGGCATTCAAATGAAATACCATTTCAGCGAGAAGATGTGTGCTGCTACAAGATGGTGAATCTTTTGGGTGACTACAGCTACACTCCGGTTTGACAAGCGGTCATCCATCAGATGAATGGACGGGGAAAAGAAAGAATACAACTGACATCTCGAAGAGAAACATTCCTTTTCCCCGAGATAGCCTTTCCCCATGCTCTTAGCTGAAGAAAGAGAAGTCAAAATAAAAAAAACTTTGGTATTAACGTGTTTGGAAAATATCTAAAGGCCAGGAGTGGATCATTATTTAAAAATTTTATGAATTTTCTGTTATCCAAGCCTTCAAATAGACAGAAAATGCGAGTCCAAATAAAAATTATCTGTCTTTAATGACGAAAGATATGATTATTCTCCATTTCTTACGAAATTAGCTTCATTTAAAATCTTTTTATTTATAGTTCTGGTTCTTTATCACATTATATAAGTAACAAAATCGCAAATATATGAATAATAATAAATGAATAACAATAAATGAATAACGCTAAATGAATAACAATATATGATTATAAATAAACAAATAATGAATAATAACGAACGAATAACAATAAATTAATGACATTAAATGAATAGTAATTGATGAATTTAACTAATTTTTCTATAAATTCCTATGATTACTATATTAAGACATATCTCACAATATTAAAGAGTTCAGATTTAGTACACAATTTAAGTTCATTCCCCTCATTACACTATGAATCAGGTCAGTAGATAATTCCGAAATTTGGACCCACAATGCTTCGCGCATCACCATGTTTCAAGATGAAAGCAAAATTAAAAACCAGATTTCCGTTGATTCTCCTTTAATTCCACCCTTTTTTGCCTTTAATCTCGTAAACCGTTCGCCACCTTTTCCTCTCTAATTACAAGGAAACTGAAAAGAAAACTTCCTTCTGTCTCTCCTCCTTGTCCCACTAACATTCACAAGTCCCATTTTTCCATTACCGTCCGTAATCAAAAGCAGCACCTTTTTCAATCTCCTTCACGCCTCTTTGAGGGGAGTTTCTCAACAATTTACACAATACGGAAAGCGACACCCGCGAATCTTCCACTTCGCAATTCTTTCTTTTACCATTCATTACCACGCTTTTGTACCCTCACCCCTCCTCTCCACTCCTTGAAAACACCTCATCTTTTACTGCAGTTTTTGCTCCTTCCTCATTAATTCCCACTGCCTCTCGTCTCCTTTCTCATAATCTCGTACCCATCGCTCTCTCTCACTCTTTACTCCTGTCAAGGAAATTTCATCTCTTCCCCCACTTCTTCTGCCATGGTAACCTCCATCAGTTGACTGTTCCATAACCCTCGTAATAATCCCCCGCGGAAGAATAAATGCGCCTCACCGTTGTTTATTTCCGTGCGTTCTGTTTATCGAACGCAATACTCGGTTCGATTACGCGAGGACTTATCTCAAAGCCTTTGTCCGCTAACGAAATTTCCGAGGGAACTATGCGGTAACCAAGGGCGACTCAGTAAGAGCGTTGGATTGAAACGTTTATTAAAGTTTACGAAACTCTATTATCGTAATGAAAGTCGATTATATTATTATGAAAATGCGCCAAAAGTATTTATATGTAATAATAGAAGCTAAAAGTATATATATATATATATATATATATATATATATATATATATATATATATATATATATATTATAATAACTAATCGCTAGCTTTATTCGAATTTGATTCTTAGAACTGAAAAGCTTGTACATCTCAAGGCGAGGCTTCTATAAATTAAATGTTTGTTGCTCAAAATGCTTTCGTGATAACTTTATAAGACTCTAAGAAACTTTAATGGGTATTATCAGAAATCTTTGCCTCATGAATTGAAGTCTTCAAGGGATTTGAATGAAGATGAATTGGTGGTGAATATTTTCTTGGAATGCGAGATTGTTATGTGCCCCCTTCCTTATGGCTTCCAAGAACATTAATATCTTATGGATGGCGATAGCTGGAAACTTATGCTGGATAATATGATGCGAAAAGGTTAATCAATTTGATTTATATCCCGCTATTTGCTTCACGTGTCATATACTTGTGATGAATTCTTAGTACCTTTAAATTAAATTTCGTTTTTTGTCCTTTGTAATACGTCGACTAAAAAACACTTTACCGTTTGAAAGCATAGCAAATTGTTCAATATAAGGCGGTTACAGTCAAACGTATTTTAGCTTTAAAAATATTTTTAAAAAATTTAATAATATTATTATTTTATTCTGAATTCAGAAAAGCTTTCAGAATACAAAAATTACCTTTAAATAATCGAAGAAGTTCCTCAGGAGTCGAAGTAAGATACCAGTTACAACGAACGTTAGTTTAGTATAAGCACAATATAAAAAGATATCACTTTTATTGTTAAATCAAGAAGAATAAACTCAGAAATTATTAAATATGCAGGGATGAGTTAAGTATTCCTGTTCTTCATACACCTGTATAGCGTATAGTTATACATAAAAATTGTATTTTAAACTACGAATTTATGAGAAATATTCTGAGGAAATTAAGTCAATATATTTTGTAATAACTATTTAAGTATCAATATATATCCTATTTTGTTTCATACGATCCCTGTATAATATGAGTTCGTAATTTCATGCGCGATTGTTTGGCTGCAGAGGATGCAATCACGAAGGTAAGACCAAACCAAAAGTTTCGCAACGCTGTTTTGGAATCTGGCCGTGAGAGGAAAACAGGGGTTCCAAACAAGCGAAATGAGATTGACGCATTCAGTTTCAACCGAAATGCATTTCATCTGCATCAACAATTAAACACCGATGGAGTTGTCGCTAGGTTTGAGCAAGTAATGCGATTATCGCTTCGTTTCCACTTTGCTTCGGAAACGACACACCGTCGGTCGTCACTCAACAGGTTTACCTCTTTGCTTCGAATTAAATACGAATTGCAAACGATTCTTACGCGTAATTGTTATTAATTACAAAAGGAGGTTATATAATAATTGATACCGTTGAGTTTAGGTCTGTATACTTTCCCTATGAAACTATTAATCCTAATAAAATTCCTCTTCTTATGGAAAGAGATTTTAATTTAAATAAATCATCTAAAGGGAACCATGAATTAATAATTGTAAGATATTTTTTGTGTAGTTAGAATACAGAATTATATTTATGAGACGAAAAATGTACACAATATATAAAGAAAACATGGTATTTTATAAAAGGCGGGTACTTCATTATATTTGAACGGATTGCACCAAGTCACGAATAACGTAAACTTTTCAAAAGATTTTATGATATAATTCTTCTGGAAAACTCATATCAGCTCTCATAGGGGCAAAAATTTCAATTAAAAAGAAAATGGACGTACGTAACAAAGCATAATTTTAACCAATGTCACTAAATTTATTTTGCTACCTCGAATTTTATTACTCATCAAAAATACGTACAATAATATTCTAATTTTTATGGGAAAGAGTAAAGCAATAAATTCCCCTCTTGCATAAAACTTTTGACAATAATAATTGATAATTTCATCAAAAAATAATGTATGCTTTTAAGAAAAACATACAAAAAGAATTACTTTTTGGTATGGAAAAGAAAAATGCATGATTCTTAACAGTGATATTGTTTATTATCTTTTCCGATTTATATTTTAAATTAAACTAGTTTGAAACTTCTACTTTCTATTGATTTCAATTTACTGTGAAAGTATTCAATATTAGATGACGCAGAACTTCTTTAATAGTGTAAAAATTATAATGAACAAGAGACTATCTGAAATGAAACAATGTGAGATATGGCTTTTTACAACTGTTGTTTAGGACCGGCACTCCAATTGAATGTGGATGAGAGATCAAGGAAATGTATCATAAACTCATTCCGTAACACGTATTCTTTATTTTGGAGATGGATATTTAATTCAGTCCAGTTCACATTTCATTTCACCCGCAAAACTATTTAGCATACAAGCGAACTCTTATGGCATATTCGAAAGGCATGTATATGTTAATCCGTTTGAATTTTTACAAGAGACTGCCCTTTTTCATGGTCCATAGACGGGGAGGATATTTCTACCCCTGTATATATAAATTCCTCCCCAGTTACCCCATGAGGAATCCAAGCAGAAAAATGAAAGCCGTCAATATTTATGGAATAAAAAAAAGGAGAGGGCAGGATGTTACATATCCAGTAAACAGCATCCCTCCCTTCAGAAGCGCCTTGTATTCCATTTCGCCTTCCTTGCCACAGGGCCGGCAAATGTATCCGGTCAGTTTGACCCTCCAGCGTTCTCAACTAACGGCGTATCTCAATCCAACACTTCCACTCCCATGGGCATACGAGATTCGTGGGGGTGACAACTTCGTAGGCGCCTACGTAAATAGGATGCATAGGAAAATTTTCTCTCCGATACACTTCAAAAGTAAGTATTTCCAGCTATTATTAACACGATCTCCTTGAAGAAGTACGAATTCATTGACATTTTAATGAAATCCTTGGACCTTCTAAGGCAATAAGTTAGCAATAATAACACATTTCATAAAGTCTTACGAACTTAAATAAAATGTCTCCAACCCTTCCTGAATTGCAAAATTGACTGCATTTTTACGATATTTATAAATACTTAAAATTCTTCAATAATTATAATATAATATATAATACAATAATAATAATCACAGACTACCCATAAGAGTACAATGCAAAAAGTAATCGGTTTATCAGTTTCATCGAAAAAATTCTGATTCATCTGTCCAAGCTGTGATACAAACCCCTTTGTGAAGAGGAAATGATCCCTTTATGGTCGGTGATAGCATATATTTGATCCAATTAATCCTATTTATTAAATGTCAATAACCGTAAAGTAAAGAGTGGAAACTTTCTTCCTCCTCGTTCGCGAACTCATCGCTTGGAATAATTTCAACAATTCCAGTTCGGAAGATGATAACGAATATTTTATTTAATTTTGTAGGAATCACAACTAAATTTCATTTAAACTGAAACTGTTAACATTAAATGTGAATTATAAAGTATATCTTCTCTCTATCGGAAGTTTTGAAATGTTATCTTCGTAATATTAACTCGTAACAGTGAATGCCTTAACTCAATTTGAATTGATAAAGGTAATTACTTAGGACTATATAGACATTAAAACATTATATTTCAATACTATATACTACTACTACTACTAGGAAACATTTCAGCATTGAAAGAACAACATTTTATCAACACTTAATGTCCAAATTAACATATTATAAAAGTTTTGCGATTATTACAAACAAGCACTTCGACAACACTAGAGCTCCGGCTGGAAATTACACTCGCTTCCGAAAGAAGGGTGCTTATACACGCATATATAAAAAAGCATACCATATAAAAGAACGCATGTATGTACATATATATATCGGAAACCATCTCTGTGGATCTCTTTCATCTCGACTCCCACGCACTCTCTCCCTCCTCCTCCCACGCTCCATTATTTCGCACGCCGTGGACATAGGGACACGCACGCGCCTACGGAAGCACGCGATCGGCGTGAATGCTGAAGAGCCCCGAGGATAGATTGGTAAGGGGAGTAAGAGAGGTAGAAATGGGATATGGTAGCCCGAAGAGGTGGAAAATAGATATCGTGGTCGGGTAAGGAGATTGCTTTGATACCGGAAAAGGGAAGTCTGACGTTCGATTCAGTCCTGCGCATTTTGAATTTGTTGTTTTCGATCTTCTTACGCATCTGTGCGTGAGTTCCCCTTTATTCCACATGTATCTGTGGCGCTAATAATACGTATTTTTATAGTTTAAAAGTGCAATTTTTTATAGACTGAAATTGTGAAGACGTTGTGCTGTGTTATTGGGTTAAATTTACTTCGTAATCTCCATCACAGTTATTGTTATAATGTTCTCATTATCTTTCTTGAACAATTTATAATATATTCTATCTAGAGTCTGATATATATTATTATTATTCGTATTGAACCAATTTATTGCTTTGGAAGGATAAGAGAAACGAACGATATTTTTAAGATGTTTAAAGATATCTTTTTATTCTTAATTCTAGATGTAGCTGTGGATTTAGATCAATATGCTAACAAAACCTTCATCTCTACATTATTATCGAGTTTAATGATCTTGTTTCACATTATGCCCTCCCCTCAACTTCACTTTCACTGATGAACATTTTGGAATTAATCCATCTCTTCTAATCCCTGTGTTCCTTGAGGGGACCGCTTTGATGATTTGCTTGGATTTCCAAATGATGAGATACATGATCTATTTACGCAGTTCTCTTACGTGAAATAAATCGGAAGAGATGATGAAGATTAATGCATGTTGAGCTGTGACTCGGAAGGTTTAAACTTACGCAATTAATAATACGAAACGAGGATGAGCATTTTCATTAAGTTAAAGTGGATAGAAGTTAGATAAATTGAAATTCTAACGGATGAATATGAACTTAGATTTAGAGGTAATATTGATATTGTACTGGAATTAATATATGTAAACACATATCTTATTTTATAATATTTTGTATTTTTAAAATGTCTAAATAAACTTGAAAATTAATAGGATATATAAACACAATTATAAGTGCTGATAATAATAAGTTCATATGTATGTTTTCTATCAAAGGATTGAAATAAATTATTTTTTTTTAATGGCAATAAACATCGACAAATTTCAATTATAAGATGTTTTGGCCTAAATACTAATGGAAAATATTTAAAAAACTTGATTTTACTTTAATTTTCCCATCCATTTACCAAGAAGATATATTCCATTCAAAAGAATCACAGACTTTTGAAAATATGGGTTGACCATCCATCGCTATACTACGAGCAGTAAAGGATTTCAACCCGACTGAGTTCTGCTCCGGACACATCATCTCTACCCGCCACAGAAGAAAGATAAGCAGCATCCCGACGTCCAATGAAGAGACAAACGGTACTGCCACGTTAACATACCATTGATTCTCAGTAGTGAGAGTAAAAAAAAAGCATCGCGCACAACTACAGATGAGCAGATAACTGTCAGCAGGGAAGGGGGGAAGACATCGCCTCAAAACTACTCGCCTAAAGGGTTCAATCCGAACCCTTCTCGATTTCTCGATACTTGCAATTCCTTCTCTACCGATCGTGAGCCCCCTGAGGCTGTAGGCCCTCTGGTGTTGGGATGGGAGACATAAGGGAAATTCCTTTTCCCTCAATCTCTATTCAGAGAGGCGTGGCCCTCGGAGGATACCTCCACACCGCTGCTGGATATAAAGAGGAACAACCGAAGCCATCGATGGGAATTTTATATCCATAAATAAATAACATTCTCGGTCGGGTGTATCGATGATTCAATTTGAACATTTTCTCCGCACCAATCTCATCGTTCGAATTGATCCATTTACATTGCGAATATCTTCTTCGAAGGACTTCTGCGGTGAACTCTGATTTTTTTTTGTAGGGATAGGAAAAGTTTGGAATGGAAACCTTAGACTCTTAAAAGAATGGGTGTGTAAAGAAATCGTAGATATAATATCTGTAAATAATCCGGTAGAGGAATGGTGTGCATTAAGAAGCCCTGTGATGAAATGGTAGAAGATAATAAGTTGATGAAATACGGACGAAAGTAAATGTTTCTTTAATGAAAGAATACCAATATAAGTAGATTCAGTTGATGAGTACATCTTTTTTCGTGAAATAAATAGGAGAATGTGGAGTTAAACCTTAGCGAACTCCCAAGAAGTAACCCATGAAGCAAACGAGAATATATTACGAAATATATTAAATTTTCAGAATAACTTTTGGATAAGCAAAGATAAACTTCCGTCACGTATAAATGTGTGGAATTGAATTAATCAATGATTCAGCGAAGACGATCTCCTGTACCTACATAAATGCCCTGCAACCTAACCTGAGGTGGGACAACGAAATAGCATTAAGATGAACCAGGTAAGATTGCTGCTGTCACTAGGAAAAGGATGTTACAAATATGAAGGGGGGACCTTAGATACTTGAATTAAATTCTCAAGGATTATTTTTACATAAATTAAAGAATTATATCGTTACCTTTAAATTAACCATTAGATGTGAGATTTAAAGATCATGCTTTTCTTTTTAAAAAGAGATAAATCAACCGAAAATTAATTTATTGATAAGATTAAAAATTTAACGATATTTATTTCACGATAAGCATCAAATAATAATGTAATTATTCAACAAATCATTCAAAATCAAGGCTAAGAATTACTTCCATACATGAATAATTGACTGCTCGATAAAGTCTTTAAGATAGAAACGTCTTCAGATGGGGAAAATTAATGTTCGAAATAGGAATAGTAACTCAGATATCCGTCACGTAAACTATTAATCTTGGATATTTTCAGTAAGAAATAGCTTCGTTCCAAGTTTCGTGAGGAATGGGGCATTTCGCTCAAAGTGATATGGCGATACTAACATAAACGAACACGCAGGCATTCTCACGAGGCATTTTCTCGTTAGAAGATATGCAAATAATTCAAGAGCCACGGAAGGGTTAACCCAATTATTCTATGTTTTCTTTTGTTTATATGGAACGCAAACTGGCTTCATTCTGTAGAATTCTAAAAATGGGTTTGGCCTTTGAATTCTGAAACATAATTATAATATAATGTGTTAGCTATAGATACGCAATACAAACAATATAGTCACATAAGTCTATTCTTCTTACTATGCACTAATCATTTACCATAAAACTTAACGCTAGACCATTTAGATAGATGCATTTGTAGCTAAAGAAAACTTCTTTTAATATAGTGAATATGAAAGTACTACCAAGATTTTCAAGGTTTACGGAAAGCACACGTACTCTACTCGAACTATTTACTCGTTCTTATTTCCTTCATATCTTTCAAGTGTGTCCATTAGTAGAGTATTGTATCAGAAAAGAAATTTGTAAATGTATTTTTCCCTCATGAATCCAAATTACATTAGAACCAATAATCATTTTCTGTTCGTTTCCAAAAAAAATTACAAAAATTATATTTACAACAGCTTTTCTCTAACACTAATCACTAAAGGAGCATATCTTAATTCAATTTTCACAAGATTCACTAATCTGGTACTATAGTACTGGTACTAGTAATATAATTAGTTTTCCTCAGATTAATGATAAAGGAGAAATTAAAAAGCTGTTTATGCAACTAGCGTGTTAGTAGTATCCGATTCAGAGCTGCTGTTTATTTATTTTCGTATGACCGTAATAAAATATATTACGTTTAGAAACTCCTTTCAAAGCACATCAGTACGTAACCATGGTGAATCGGCCTAATAGTATTTACGGATTTCCTTTAAAGGTCACCTTCGACTAACATTGATCCGGCTATCCTTTTACGACGGCTTACCTTATTAATTTATAAATCCATTACAGACGCCTCACTCGCGTCAAAATTGCCGAGTTCAGCTGTAATGTCTCCACTGCACGCGAAAAGCTGATGGTTAACGAATGAAAAGATGAGGCGTAGATGTGGTAAACAGCATTTAGGGAAGTATTCCCATTGAAAAAAGATAGAATTAAGAGTTAAGAGGTAAAAGTAAACAACTAAACTAATAAAAGTTTAATTGACACGAGAAACCAATGGGAGATAAAGATTCGTAGCTGTATTCATGTCTTCGAACGTTGTAGGCGGGTCAAACTGAGGTAAACAGACGTATTTGTTGTTTCAAGGGAGTTATCAGTTTTTAGATTTTGCTGTAGCGTATTTTCTAGGTTAAATATCTAAAAACATCTGAGGAATACATAGGCAGGTTTAACTTGGCACATTTCCGCATTGTTATCAAAAAAGATTCACTATGATATATTTTTTTACGTGTTTATCGATTAAAGTATAATATTTCCTGCAAATTCAAATCAGTTGAGTATTTATAAATGAGTTAAACTTTCAAAATCCTTGAAACAAAACGAAATTTAATTAGCTATTAAAGAAGTGAAGTTTTCAGGAAGTAGTCCACCTGTTTCATTGAAAATTTTCCGTATTCTATGAATAGCAACTAGATACCTGTTCTATCGGAAAAAATATGTTTAACAATAATTTTCATTAGCTTGAGTCCTAGTTGACTTATGCTGTCGAAGCTGAAATTCCGAAACAATTCATTTGTTAAATGAGGAAGTAAAGCAGATATTATTATTTATAGTATATGTATTATATTTCAGATATTTTTACTTAAGTGATCAAATCCTATCATCTATGCTATCGAAGAATAATCTTTCTATTTATATACTCATACTTCTCAGGTTATTAAAAACACTATGTTTCACTGTGAATATTAATGAAAATATAATCTAGTTCTAAAATGCCAGAGGTTTATCCAAACTCTCGAAAAATTTAATTGTGAATTATCGAGGATTTTCCTCTTAAAGAGAACGATATGCAACTTGATGTTGCAACAGATATTATCTATCTATCCTTCTCTGTACCATTTAAGAAAAGAAAAATTTGAATTATTTAATTTCTTCAATTTGCGTGATTTCAGACTATGTCGACTTTTCAATGGCTCGAACTTCAAGTTCCACCTACCAGATATATAGATATATTAGTATATTATAATTTTAATTTATTGCAAATTAATTTTTCATAAAATGAAGCTTTACACAAATCCTAAATTAATTTTGTATCTTGGTAATTTTCCTGTATAAAGATTGTTTTCCGAAAACATTCATGTTTTGCCTAAAGCTAGGACTATCAATTATTGACAAAACACCTAACGTGATAGCCATTTCATTTGCTAGGAAGTTCATTCACAAATGTATGTCCATAGACACATACTTTTTTTATTAAATCACTATTTTATTTATAATTTCATTTAATATTGTTATTATATTATTTATTTTTATTTAAAGAGAAAATGCAATTTATTTATAACAATACACGTATCTTTTAAGTAGATACATAAAAATAAATATGATTTTATCGGTGACCATTTTTTGTAATCACAATTGCATATCACAATACAGTTTTAGAATTCTTCAATCTCGTTAAATTTAGACGATAAAATACAAATAAAAATACGTAACTCCAACCTTGAGGCAAAACTCCCTAGAGAAGGCAGTGCGTCTATCTCAAGGCCAAAGAAAAAATATAAGAATAAATCTCTTGAGCGTATGTAATCATAAAAGGTTATTTTTCCACACTCACAACTAGGTGATTGCGTTAAATAGAGGCGCCTCGAACTTAATGCTCCTTAAACATCTGTATTGAGGCGAGATACATCTCAATTTGATCCGACCAACCCTTTCATTGACTCCTTCGGAGAGGAAGGAATTGGAGAATTGAAACATTAAATAATCTTATCGGAGGCTCATGCTTTTCCCATTGTCACGCAAAATGTACATGCGAACGTTGGCCTACATTTTCTTGCGGCGCCCGCTATCCTAGCAACCGGGTGGCGTGGTATTAACGGCGGGTTGCGTGTGTGCAAGGGGCGACTTACCAACCCCGATAGTGACGTAACAGCGGCTGCAAGAGGAGCAAGAACTCCGCTACGGAGCAAGGTCAAGATTTGCCACGGAAGTGGGAGGCTCGAAGTTAAGATGGATTTGTCCGATAGACAAGGAACGTGAGTTATTAGATGACCCACTCAATTAAGGGCGTTCGTCATTAAGCCTGGTTATTTAGGGGAAGTTTAACTCCTTCTCGTAAGAAGCGTTATAAACCACGCTTCCTTGAAGGAAGGACAGTTCCAGTTTGTTCATGCAGAGGAAATGAAATATGAGTTTTATGAATAGTTAATGGAGATTTACAGACGATATACATTTAGCTGAATATTCATTAGTTGTGATACAATGTTGTTGAAAAATAGTCAGTTCTACTATCTCAAACTATACATTAGAAGTTATAGATTTATAACTGAAATTTAGAGCATTTTAATAGTTTAAACAAGTTTTAACTCCCATTATTAAGTAAAAAACTGATCTGAAGATTTGACTGTTGACTTATTTTATGGCTTCTTAAATTGTGACAAACAATTAATATAATAGGAAATTTGAAGGAAGGTTTAAAAAAGTTAAAAATTATTGAAAGTTAAAGATTACAGTTAATTTTTGTATCCATCTATTTATTCCTTAAGTCTAAGATTTTAGCCATATGGTCATACTATTCATATTCATTTCATAGTTATATTCCAGCTTCTCCGCAAGTAATTACTAGATCCATATTTTTCATTTTACATCGATATATTGGTGCACGAAGTATTCCAATAATTAATAATATAAAACGAGATAATAAGGTATCCTTTCACCATGAGTTAACCTAGACAATAAGAAATATCTACAGAAAATTTTGATTTAACTTATTATATTACGCAATTTACTTTACATAAAACCTTAAATATCTTAAAAGTTATCTCACTTAGACATCAATTTCACGATGCTTGTATTCTCCTTATGAGGGAATGCACTTAGAAAACTTCCGTAAACTGATGCTGTGGAGGAGAGAGGCATTCAATTTCAGGAGAATGTAGGGACCAAATTACTCTTCAGAAATACCCTTCAGTCTTTGAGAGCGTAAAAAGTACGCGAAAGAACTTTAACTCAGATACTTCAACGGACATCGCAGCAGAAGACAAGGTTTTGAAAGAGGGGAAAAATTGCGAGAAAAATGTGGGAATAGCAGGAAGGCGTTTGCAGAAACACCATAACTTCTGGCTCTTACAAGGATTATTGGTCCATTCTATATTCCTAGCGTTAAACTTTATCCTATGTGTTATCCTGAGAATCACTTAATAGAATATATAGTAGAATATTATTTTCACAATTTTATCGTAAAAATTTGACTAATTTTAGTAGGAGAATAAGATGGAAACACATGCTTTTAAGCTACACCTCGTAAAAATATAGTCAAATCTTCACGTTGTGTAAATGACAACACTAATTTTTCTGTCGAATTATAGTTTTAACTAAACAATAAATTCAAGAACAAATAACGTTTTACGGATAATCATTTTAACATATGCTAAATGCATGAAAATATTATAATAGTCTATATTGGTGAAACAAATTTCAAAATTTTGTTCTATTGAGAGTTATAAAGTTTTGTATTGGATGAATCTTGAAATATCAAATAGCTATGAGTAAAAGTTCACTTGAAATTCATCAATGATATTTATAGTTTCCTATTTCTCAACTAGAGAACGAGTATTACACTATTTGACACTTATTTTTAAATCATACATCTTTAGAAATTTTTAAAGGTATCAGATATTACATAGTTATACAATATTTTGTTTTAGAGAAACATTTTACGTCTGCGAATAATTCAACAAATGCCTTCATTAAGATATTATTTCGCCTTTGTTTTTGAATATTTAATAGTTGAATGTAGGCAAATCATTAAAAAATACTTTTACTGATATTAAAATAATTACATACATACATACATAGGTCTTTATTAGGCCTAATTACGTTATGATAATAAAACTTAGTGGTATTGTATATTGTAAATCGCAAAGAAAGTATAATTAAAATAATAGTGGTAGAGGTAGGACTCAAAAAGTACCTTCAATACGAAGTTTCGAGATTTAAAAATATAAAAAATACACGAGAAGAATCGTTATGTGCAAGTCAACCATGGTAGAATAAAAAACTATCAATGAGAACAAAGTTTCCATAGCAACGTTAATATCATTTTGTACGTGAATTGTATCGAGGTATCTTAAAGGCAAAGGAAGAGAAAGTAAAGCACTGATTCCACTGCGGAGGTCAGGATTGGCGTCGTGTCCACTCGATATTGCTCCCTTAACGTATGACAAAATACGGACCCCTTTTCTTATCTTAGTTTCCGCTCCATAAAAAAGAAATCTCTCGGTCCGAACGGAGTCCCTTAGAGACGCTGAAGACTTCATCGGATTTGCGTTGCGTTGTTTCGGCAGATACAGAGTAAAAGGTGTGCTGGGTTTTATGGTTCCTGAATAGGAAACATTACATACATGGTTTTCTGTCGTAATATATTTATAGGATTGCTCAGTTTACATATTTATTAATGAACCTTGACAGGTAATTCGTTTAAAGAGAGAAATTCAAAGATTTTTATTTCTAAAATTCGAAATTTTCAACGTCTTTTACTGAAAGTTGGTCTGATTGGAAATTAATTTTCCAAGCCAGGGAAATCATTGTTCAAGAACTTCTAGTTCGTGTCATGTAATATATCATGTGATCATAATATATTTATGTAACATTGAGCACTGATTTTAATTAATACTAGGAAAAAATATAAAAAAGTTGCTGCAGTTTTAATATTCATTACGATTCACATGAATACTAACCTGATTAATTTACGATGTGAGTAATCCTAGCAGTATTCTTCTCTACTCAGTTCAATAAAAATAATATGAAATCTAGCAGTAGGTGTTGTAGTATGACAATGAGTTGACGTCACACTTCAAATTCCTCCTACTTGGTTAATATTTTTTTACTATCTTAATAAAAAATCTTCAGGTTATATTTTAGTTTATATCTTAATCTTGGAAAGGTATATGCTTAAGCTGTTAATTTGTTTAATCTTTCCCAAAGATTGTGTTTTTGTTGTATTAAATAAAGGATATATATGATGGCTGTATAGTGAACAATCAGTTACGTATTGATTCATTCGCAATCTTAAAAAAAACTGATAGGAAATACGGTCAAAATTTCGTTGTTGTCTTTCATATCTCTATAGGTTTGATCTATTTACATCCCCTGAATCTATGTACCATATATAATTCACACTTCAAATGGAACTAGTTGTGCCATCCTTTTGTTCAATGGAACCTCATTCCCTATTTGCTACAAACTAATCAAGTGGGATCCAATTTTTCGCATACGTGCGAGATTTAAAATTCCGCCACATCAGCACTACATTGTTGTTTCAAACTTTCTCCGCTGATGGCGCTGACCCACCTGGAGTGCAGTGTATGAGCGGCTTAATTTAGATTTGTGAGGTTTAATCTCTCCCACGAGAGGGAGCGGAAAGATGCCGCGGAGGGTGAGATGCTGAAGGAATCGGACGGGAGTGGAGGGTGGGGAGGATTGTTCCATGCTCTTTAAGCCCCGTGGAGAGTTAGTACACAAACAAGACACCTGAGGGAATTCAGTCCTGCGCCCGAGTTTCAATTACCCGCTCTCCATTACACTCAGCGAAAAAAGTGACAGTCGAAAATGGAAAGTATAAAATGATACGACGTATATCACCCCTAGCGAGAAGGTTGGTTATCAGTGATTCCTCAGTGGAAAATTCATTGTGTAATCTCCTAACCGAATTACTTTTTATGCGGGTGAGTTAATTTGTTCGCTCGAAATTTTATTTGTCTCGTCGGCTGTCGTACTTTAAGATGAGTGTGTATGATGATTTAATGTTGACGAGTGAAATGATTACCAGGAAAGATTTTAAGGTTTATAAAAGAAGTAATTTCCACGATTTGGGATATTTGAGGAACAAAAATAAGCGGCACATATTGTTTTAAGGTTTTTGCAGGCGAATTAAAAAGTAAATAGAGAAAATAAATATATACTTGATCAATTCAACTGAACTTTATTGTACATTAAACCACAAATACTAATCCAGAAACAATACAAGCAATTAATGAATATAATATAATAAAATGAAAAGTAAACATAAGCTTAAATAAAATTTGTAGGATTCGAATACGAAGATTTGAAAACAGCGATATAACTGGTACTCGAACCCAGGACCCCAAATTTCTTAAGAGAGCGAAACAGATGAGGCATGATTGTGAAGAGTTTAAAATATTTGCCCAGAAATAAGGAATAAAAAAGGGTTGACCTGGGTTCGAGTCCCAGGCATTCCTCTATTTCCTCTATATGTTTAACCTTTTTTTAAAATTTCGTTCCTTTACCTTCGTAACACTCCATACGAGAATGAGAACTCGTAAAAGATAGCAACGAAATTTGGCACATACTACACAGATGCTTATATCGTTCAAGTGTACGTAAATATAGGAACGGAGCCTCAATGAAGAAGAAGGCACACCGTAAAGGACTCATACAAGAGACCACCCAAGGGTACTCTCGTAGTGCACACGTAGCGATGGAAACGGCCTCATTAATACAATGTCGAAATCAGTGACAGGAAGCCATCTTGCGGAAAACGACTCTCAGCTGGAAAGAATCGTAATTTTCGTAAAAAAACATCGACAAAGGTAGCTAAAAAAAGGCCACAAAGAGAGGCAATGAAGTTAGGTAAGAGTGGGGAACTTAATGGAGTGCAGAGTAGAGAAAGAGTCTCTCTCCATCCTGTGTCCATCGTTTGTATAGGAAATGACGTTGCGTTCCTACTGATTTATGATTCGAGAACGCTATAACTTTCACCGTGGCCAGGAGAGGGCTTTAGTGATTTATCACCGTTTCTTTCTTTGCGTTCACCTGATTTTTTTTAGGGGACGGTCAGCGCTGTGTCAGGAAATGACGGAGACGAAGGGGAAAACAGTTTTCCCTTCTTCTGAGAGGTCGTGAAAGTTCCGCCCTTTAGCGGCTAGGATTTGATTTACCTTCTGCTAGATATAAATCGTAAGAGGAATAGATGGATGTAGGACTACTAAGGAAAGTTTACATTGTATATAATAGGGGATAATGATTGTATTAACCTGTATAAGAGTACTAAGTATCTACAGATATCAATGTGTATTCGTGTTTATTATAAGGATTGTTTGTCATTCATTAGTTATTATATATACGTAAAGGGTGTATAAATGAAGTGCTTTGGGGAGACGAATGAGGTACTATAGCTATAGCATGTATTCGGAAAAGTATATTATCTAGTGAAATTATATGTTATATTATATCTTGTATTTGTCTCTAAGAGAGTTTTCAAAGACTTTCATGCACATAAATAAAATGAAGAAGAAAAGTTGATTTACTTATGGGGTTCTTGTTTATAAAGACTGATTTTAAAAGTAAAAATGTTCTCATTTGTAATTTATGTTGAAGTTATAACACTGATATTTAATCTAATGAAAACTAACACGTGTTTTGATGTTGTAGATTACATATGGAAAGTAAATGCATCTATGAAAGAGTTCATTAAAATAACATTCTATAATTTATAGTTCATTAATTGGACTTTAAGTAAACATGGAATGCTGATTAATCTAACATAATCCGATATTTTATAGTCAATATACACGTATTGTTGCAATAAGGTGAGCTAGGAATATATAATTCCGTAATAATAATGTATAATGATAAAAATAATCTTAATTTATTCTATACTGAATAAGTGTTACCTTAACGGTATAAATTCGTAGAAGATTATATGCTTTGAATGAAACAATACAAAGTATTAGTTATGTTGGGTCATAACGACTGTATTCAGAATTACATTAAGAACGGAAAATAATTATTCATTATTTAATTAGAATTGAATAATATAGTTTCAAATATTATCAAAATATAGTTACATTATTCATTTATATATACGGCTGAAAATATCTTAAGTTTACAATATTAGCCCGATTAATGAAAATATACAATGTCCTATTAATAGTATAATATTATTATGAATGATAATAGAAGGTATTTTATAATCCCGTAGTAACAGGTAGATAAGTAAATATTTCCGAATCAAGGGCATACATATGACCTTTTCTGCGATAATTCTATCCATCCTACATAAAAAAGTCTGATTGCTTTGGGGAAAACCTTCGGTAAATATTACATGTCGAGGGAATTCATATGAATATTTAACAGCGAAAACCGATAAATTTTTCATAATATTTGAATCAGCAGATGACACCTTTCCATTTCAATTTCATCCCAATGGATATTTAAATATTTCTTCCTTGCTGGTGAATACCGATTCGAAAAGTAAAATGTATTGATGATAAATAAATGTTTACAATTTACGAACGGCTGTTATACCCTCAAGAAAAATTGAATATGAATAATAATATCAATATTAAAATAACATTTATTAAAAAAAATATAACATAAAATATTGATAATATCAAATTACCTTTAGTATGTATGAATATTTCTATCGGGTTATGTAAAATAATAATCCTGAATAAATTAAATCATATTGATTCAACAATTAATTGTTAAATAAATTCAAATTTAAATAAAGGAATTTGATTGTTAAAATAAGCAAGAAATTACCATAGGTGTATAGTATAAATATCAAGCACTGAAAATAAACTTCTCGAATAAAATTACGGAAATAAATTATTTTTATTCAAAAGAGTAAATTTTCTTCTCTAAACATTCAATCTAAGTAAATGAAAGAAAAATATTCCATGGCCATCAGGTACCTAAATACATATAATATCATAGCTCTATAATAATTTTAATACAATTTCATTCAGTTTTTGCTTATAGTAAACCAGAAAAGGGTTGTAGTTGAGTACGAGTTGTATCAAATTGAATCATGGACTTAGCATCCACTATATTTCACTAAAACTTTACAGTAAAAGATATAGTGAATGAATGAATAAAATTAAAATTAATATACTATGTTATACGTTTAATCATCTCCCCAAAGTATACATGCACACATTTGGGAAAAATTTACACCATTATGCTAGACATTACTTCGTTGAACGATATTCTTAACATTAAAATAAGGAAAACGCACAAAAAATACGTAAAATTAATTACTCATTATCTCTAGTTTATTTTATATCGACTAAAACCAACGAGCATCCAGCGAAAGCGTGCACTTTAATGATAAATATTTGCAGCTATGTGATTAAAGACGGCGCTCGCCGTAAGAAATGCGACGCAGAGGAAATTCTGAAGAGAAATTATGAGCTGAAGGCTCACGCTAATCAATTTTGTCCTTTTCTTAGAGATGATGGAAAAATTGGGACCGCGGGAAGGAATTTTTTCAGTTGCCAGAAAAGAGAAAAAATGTGATAAAGTTGGGATGGAAGAGGGCACACCTTTGGGAAATACAAGTGGGGGATGGCGTGGGAGTGCTTCTTGATTAATTATGAAGGAATTGTCAACACGCGCGAAGAGGTATGGACAAAAAGGAACGGCCGTGCAATAGGGGTTCGCCCCTTGGGAACGAACAGGGGAGGCAGTGGATGTTTTCAGAGATGGGCCAAAAAAAAGGGAAACCCATGCGTTCCACGAATATTCTGAAGTAATATGTAGTTTTTTTTTGTGCCCCGTTCGGGATGGTTAAGTGTTTTGGGGGCAAACGCCTTGCGAGATGGACCGTGGTATAGAGATGGTGGTGGACTTGAAGGCAGTTGAGTGTGTTTGCCGAAGGTTTCTGAAAGGGGTGAGTAAATAAGCGTCGTTGGTGGGAGAGATTAGACACATTAAAAAGGGGATAAAAAATTTAGGGTTTTTGGGAACGGGATAGGGTGTTCTAAATTGACAGCTGCGTGAAATATGGATAAGGTGCCTGTGTGAATCGAAATAATCTAATATGATTGTTTATTATAAATATGATTACGAATATACTCAAAGTCTTTTTATATTTTAAAGAGAGCATACGGCTAATAAATGTAATTGATATTTGAATATGTTACAATTTGAGAAATCTTCAACTTATTGCTTTTTAGCTCTGAACTCATGATATGATGTTTCTAAGAGACTAATAAAAGTAATGAGCTTAAATAAATATGTTTCTTAAAAGTCATATTTTTTTGGGACTAAATTTAAAATGAGTATATAAGAAAACTAAAGTTTTCAGTAATCGGAGAAGTAAATTTTAATTAAAAAAGTAAATATTATAATTAAAATTTAAAATAGCTACATAGCAGTTTAGATAAATATCTCTATTTTCATTCACCGCATAAGTTTTGCTTCCCATTAGAGCATAATGTGCAGGCAGTACTAAGTGTGGAAATGTGTTTATTGTTCTTTGAATGACGTTCTATGTATGAATATTGCTTGAAAGTATTGGATGGTTTATTTACGAAATTCTGAAATATCTCTCGTTATATCGGCAAATGGTCTATCAAAATGTATATATTATACGAATTTTTCTAGACCACTCGCATGTGGAATTGGCGATTCAAGTATTTAGTACTCTCTGTCCAATTACGCACGAAACAGTTTAAACATTTCAGCGTTGATGACAGATGGTATTGAATGCACTCAGTTGCTATAAGAAATATTTATATCGATATTTTGAAAACTTCTTTTCCCTGAAGAGACGAAAACTTATACTTCACATAAAGTGATTTCATCTCGCTAAAATTTTATTTCTTCTTCCTAAAAACTTTACGTATATATTTCAAAAATGAATCTTACACTACACCTGGATTGATCGTCTTTTATAAACTTCAATTCATCATAAATATCATAAATAAAACATATTTCATTTTTATATATTGCTGCTCACAACTTGATATTCATTATCAATCAATATTCATCAATCTTTAACTATCTTATTCTCGAGTGTTTTCCAGGACTCTAAACAAACTGACCCTAACTGTAAACTGTTTCTTTTATAATATATTTCTAAAATTATATCGTTACAGTTTATAAATTTATTCTTCTGGTCTCTAAAAATTTCACTATAATAATATTCAGAATAAATATAGCATTTTAACCATATTTTAACCCGCTCCAAAACAGAATACATTAAATTTAAACTGTATTATTAAATTATTTTATTGTAAATTATATATAATAAGTTATAAATTATAAAATTAATCTTCTAATGATTCTTTTTCAGAACAATACCAGTGGATCACTGTTCTGTAATTGAAGTTTCAATAAAGATACATTGCATTTGATGCACCACAGGAAAGGGGCAACAAATTTTTCTCGGGTCATCGACCCATCCATATAGCGAAAGAGGTCCTTCAATTTAATGGATATGGGTTCGATGAAAGGAGAAAGGCGGAGAACAATTGTGAGAGAGCACAAAAGGAAAAATGTCCCGCTATTGGGAAATGGCATCTAGAAATTGAAGGAAAATGTAATTATGTTCAGGATTCCTCAGCAGCGATTGATGTTATCAGACATAAAAGGCTTTTATAAGGAGCTCAAGAAATTTAATATTGTTTTAGATCGCGAGAATGATCTTCATTTATATGTTGGTAGTATCTTTTTAACTCCCTCAAATCTCATAAAAGGGTTTCACTTAAAAGGATTCCACAATTGGAAATTCGTTTCTATCGTTAAATGTACAAAGTGACGATGGTGTATATTGACGTCTTCTTTTCGAAACGGAATATATCTATTGGGTAATCTATTTATTAGTATATAATCTAGATAGGCTGTACTTTTCCTTCTGTAAGAAGTATTTAGCATAGGAAAAACAATTTATTCAATGTTTTGTATGGAAAAGTTAAACAAAAGATATCTTCAGTGTTACTACAGCATGTGAAATAATTATGAATGATAGTTTCTTTGGTTATAGCTTGAATAATATAGGGTATGTGTTGAAAATTGAGTTAAATCAAATCTGTTTCAATAATCATAATAACAGAATCAAAAGCAATGCAAATTCTAAAGCTTAATAATAGAACAATAAATTTGCTACGGCGAGTAACATTTATATTTATTATATAAAAGAAGGATGGAATGAAAAACAACTGGAAAGATTGCTATTAAGACGGACTGCATTTAATTTTTTTAAATACCTGCAGTTAGTGCTCATTTATGTAAAATGTTTTCGACTTGGCCTCTAAATTGTTATATCAGAAACTCCATTTGTAAATATTTGAGTTTACATTGTATTTTGAGAATGATATTTGGCGTTTTATTCTTTCCTTCTATTCTAGCATTTTAATTTACTTTTTATCTCATTTGTATGATCCATGCGTATTTTTCTGTAATTATATATTCATTTGCCAAAGTGATAAATAATCCGTAATTGGAATAAAAAAGGCCGTCAAATATAAGCTGAAAATTTTTCGAAATATACGGATAGAACGATTGTATTTAAAATCAACGTGAAATATATCAACGCGTCAATCACTGCAATCATCAAATATTATAACCAATAATTCCTCAAGTTTTTGTTTATAGATAAAACACACAGCTAATTTGTAACAAACTAAAATAAATGTTTTCATCTATTTACTTATACCTCGAGTTAATTGTTTTAGGGTTACTAAACCTTTTCGATATTGCTCTTATTTGCTCTTAAGTTTGAAGAAGAAGAAATAGCCATAAATATAACATAAGGAAACGATTTCAGAAAATGAGAGCCCACATCCACTTGAAATTCCATTAAGGCTAATTTAATAATAGTTAGAAGTAAATTTAGATGGAGTCTTGTATAAAATTCTGTACTCCCTAAGGCACACTCTAAATATAGCTTCGTATCATGATGTACGCAGGTCTTCGAAATAATTTCTTCTTCACGAATATTAATTTTTGGAAGATTAACACAGCAAAATTAGTAGCAAAAAGTATGAACATATTGCGTAGATACACTAACCCTCCAGGACATTTGAAATCCCTTTCCGTAACGTAATTAACAATTATTCCGCACTAACAACATAGTCATCAATGCATATTGTTTCACTCGAAGCAATTCTTTTTTCGCATTCCCATTCCGACCGTAAAATTTTTCCATCAAACAAGGCTTTGGACACGCAAAAACATTTTCTCTCTGAAAACACACACAGAGACCCTTTTTTTGCACACGACACTTCTTTCGCATCGCGTAGCTTTAATTTGCACCCGAACCAATCGCCGGATTCGCTTTGATTCCGGTACACCACGCGGTATACACGGGGCCAAGAAGAATTTTACCAACGCCATCATTGACGGATTATATCTCGGACTCCCGTTTTAACTAACCTTTAATCCGATCAAAGGGTCGTCGCGTAATACCGCACGCTTCTTGGCCCGAAAAAAAGGCCCATTTAAACGGCCCCAAATCCGACCGAACTCAAACACACACACACACCTCCCATTGGATCCATGCAAACTCCCAATTTAATCGGGTTAGTGGACATCCGCAAAAGGACGGCTGATGGGTGGCGGATGCTAGAGACCCCCACATTTTCCGATTGGGGCGGGACGTTTTGATATGCAAAGACACGCTTTACCACTCTAAAAACCAAGGGGAGCCTACGCTCGCGTGCGATGCAAAATTCAGGGCTGTCTTCGTCGCTCTCCTTACCAATCGAAACTTTTGGTTGTCATGGACACGGCTGTGTGTGTGTGTCTCTCTCTCTCGGTACCTTCTCTGTGTGTGTGTAGTGGCAAGGCTCCGGGCTAACTTTGGGTCCTCTGAAAGCTACAGGGGAACATGTTATGGCAATATTTCGGCTTACATGGAAGTGACAGCAGTACAGACAAGGAGGAAATCGTTATTGGACATCTACACATGGCAGATATTTTAAATAAGTATTGGAAATGATAATATAGTAAGTATTGTTCAATGAAAGATCAATATTCTCGGAAATTATTGATCCTTTGAAGAATAGACGATATTATTATCACAATGCTGTAGATCTCTTACGAGGAATGTTATTAATAGCAAAATTATTATTAAATACATTAAAATTTTAATTTAATGTCATTTTAAAATGGAAATACATTTAAATTTGTTTTGAAAATAAACAACAGATTTATACATTACTCATAAAGAGTTTGGTTGGAATTGAAGGCTACAAACGCTATGCTATCGGTAAACAAAATTACGTTTTTCATCAAAATGATCTTAAATATAATTAAAATAATAATAATAAGCCAAAAATGTAGATTTTTGATAAAATCTCTTAGCTACTCCATAGTCAGCCTTCAGATATTTTAAGAATATAAATCCTTTTATTGTCTTATTATTTAAAATTCATCAACTCGAGTAGACTGATTTTCAGCCGCAAACGCGATTTCATGCAACGTAATCCGGAACTAATCTCTTCTTTCCATAAAGATAAATCTTTAACCGAGTATGGTTAATGTAGATCCATATTCCATACCTCAGAAAGACCTAAATCTTTAAAAAAAAATCAAGAAATTCGCTTCCTTAGAACACCGCAGTAAAGAGAAAAGAAAACCGGGCTCGTTCCCGTAATTCCTTCTCATTAAACTTATCACAGACCTTCAGGGCTGCACGGAGATTAAATTTAACCAGCATTCTCGAGCTAATATCATCCTTCAACAGGTCATGGCGTTCCTCGAATGCTAAAGCCTTTCAAAATACTTCTCGTGTGATCTTAACCTTCGTACGAAACATATTGAGCCCGCCAAAAAAAGAACTAGGTCGATCCGTAACACAAATAAAAAGGATCCACGAAACCACCACAGAATTTAATATGGGATCATTTATCCATCGTGGAAGATACGCCGAAGGTGGATTTTTAATCGCTTTCCTTGCATCTCCCGCTCTAATTCCTCTACGCTATTACATTTCGCAAGGATTTGCAATATATCGTCGGTACAAAAAGGAAGAGATATGAAGGATGGAATGCACGGATAGGTCGCCACCGCCGTGCTCTTCCCGGTCATCAGTCTCCCGACCCCAAGAAACCTTTTTTGCCCTATCAAACCTCTTCTTGCCGCAAGGTCTTCCTCTAGAAAGGATCCCTTAGGTCCATCGGCGTCGTTCACTCGTTATTAATAGTTCGGAATCTATCTTGCGGCTTATCTTCACGAGGACACCACGGAGGGCGCCACCCTCCTGCAGACTCGAGTCCTTCTCGTTATCCGTGGCTACCACTCACCGCCAGCGCCGCTCTGGTGGAAAAAAAACGTCCTACGGAATAAATCCCTATCGCCTCTAATACTCATTCCGGCCGCTTATCTTTTTTGGGGACGTCTCATTCGCGTCTGTGGGGGGATTGAGCGGTTAAAGGGTGTCCGGTTGGGAATGGGGCGCTGTCGACGTGAGATATAAAAAATGTGGATCTTTTGTTCCTCCGTGTCTCTTGAAGTGGCGAAGCATATAACGAGATTATTGGGATTGCCTGTTGGAGGTGGAAATGGATCTTCTCGGCAGAGATGATGGAATAGGCTGCCGTGGAAGATTAGTTTTGCTACGGTCCTTTGGCCGTTTCAAGGCTCCTAAGACGGGAAAAATGGCTCTTAATGCTCGGACGTAATTAATTTCCATCGGGCTGTGAGCTCAAAGCACGGTTGGAACACCCTGAAAATTCTTGATTGGGGATGATTTAATTTTAATGCTGTCTCAATTAAGATAAGCCATCAAAATTTGCTTATTTTAAAATTAAGTTTTAGTTAAATTTTCATTTCTGAGGTTTTCTTCAATAAAAGAAGTTTTCCTTTATCATTTGGCTAAGGTCTTTTCAAGAAGCATTTAGGTTCATCGAACTTATATCAGGCTAACCTAATTTTTTAATAGTTTCTCGTTGTTAATAATCACAAATTGGTAAATATAAAGTAAATCTACAGTTTCGTGAAAATATGGGATAATGATTACAAGGACTTTTTTCCTTAATAGAAAACTATATGTTTAATGCGGTTTGCAAATACGAAAATCTGCAAATCAAATCATGCTTTATTTAAATATGATAACTTGTTCATATTCAATCTTCTAAAGATTTTATCTCTGCATTTAAATTAAATGCAGAGATCACTTAAAGATCAGGTTTTCGAAAATTAAGACTCAAAGTTTTAACTAAATAATACGTAAAAATGATGAGTAGCAAAAAATTTAAACTCATCTACTTTTCCTCCAGCTGCATTCAAATATCTTAAGAATCACTGAGCGTGAATCAAGTATACAGCTATTAGCGATACGTCATCACAGAAGTCATGCGGTTCCGGAATAGTGCCTCGTCTGCAAACTGCAGCAGTTTCAATTCAGAAGAGAGAGAGAGTTCTAGTTCTGCCATTGGAAATGCTTCCTCAGTTCAGTTTCAAACGACACCAACGTCTTCAGATGGGGTAATTGGAGGAGAACCAATCGGAACGGAGGAAGCCCGCAAAACCACTAAACTTCGCATCCCCTTTGGAAACTACGCAGTGTTCTCACGTATAAATTAAGCCAAGATATAAAACTGTTCCGCACAAAAATATAGCTACCTCTGTCCTAGAAATGTAACGCTAAAAAATCCTAAATTTTAAAAGAAAAAATTCGCTGATAACGTAGGAATTAAGCTGATAAATTCAGGTTCTCTACTTAGGTCATTTAGGTGTATAAAAAAGGGATTCTAGCAATGAATACCCTTCCCCATTCCACCAGAGAAGACACATTATCCGCTCTTGGATAGGGAGCAAAGTAAGAAACAATTTGTGCATCTCGGATTTCACCCAATAGCATTTCCTTGACCAACACCCCTTCATCCCTATGGGAACAGATCCCCACACCAGTCCTACTACTGTAGCAGTCCCAAATACCACATTTCAACCCCTCCCACGGCTATGAAATTCACATCCATCTGGGTCCGAACGTGTGCCCCTAACCCCCGGCATTCCTCTCTCCACATTCCGGGGCGAAGAAAAGGTGTTACCGAACCGCGCCATTTTCCTATTGATTTAAGGGAGAGCGTACGAGTAAAGCAACCGCGCTCGCTGCGTAACTCGATATATTTCCCTCGGCGGAGAAAAGTTGGTGGAAATACGGTATCTTTTTTCGCGGGGTTGTTCCACTCCCCATCCGATGTTGTTTTATGCATGCTTAAGTAACTTATGGAGCGAGGCGAAGGGGGGAGTTCGGTACGTGTTCATTTTTTTCGTCGGATGAAAGGAGACTGTCGTGAAGGATGATTTGGCAGAGAGGTCGTAAAATGGATGGCTATCAATTCGTGAGAGATGAGAGGTTACTTTACTGAAAGGATTAGGAATCGGTTTTAAGGGTTATGTGGTAATGTTGAGTCATAGGTCGGTTTTAAAACGAATAACATTTCGTAGAGATACGATCTTCTACGACGATATTGGTTATTGATATTACTGAATTCCGCAAAAATGGTTCATATATATAAAATAGTATATCTTACGTATTGAATACTATTTAAAATATATCTGACCTGATACCTGATAAAAATTTACATAATCTGAATGTAAATTTTTCGCATTAGATGCATTTGGGGTGGAAGTCAAACGTATACTTTGAATGAAGTTAAAAATTAAATGAATTAAGCACATTCTATGACAATGAATTAAATAACTATTATGACTTATAATTACATTGAAATTAATAATGTGACTATGAATATGATATGAATAACTATGAATTATCATTGAAAATTTGGTTAAAATTTAATCTACAAAGTATCGCAAAATCAATCTGCAGATTGGTAGTTTTTTTGATATTGCACTGATATGGGAAATTGTTGACATAAAATAGTTTCGAAATCGTAACTAAATATGAATACTAAATAAGTATAATTGATAGGGTTATAATGTCCCGAGACTAGAGATTTAAAATATATTTAATAATATAACCAGATGACTCTTTTATTTTACTAACATGCTTATCCAATTAACAATTTAACTGAAAAATGAAAATTTTGATCGAAATGAATCATTGAAACTGTAATGCGCATAAGTAATTACTTTTCCCTTACATTAGATGTAATATTACTAAATATTTCATTGGGCGGTAATTTACTTGCAATGAGACCAAAGCGCTGATAAAATTTACACATTTAGGCAACCTCAATGTTTTATATCCGTGCCTCATTTAAATACAAGCCGTTGGAAACACTAGTCAAGCGAAGGAATTCAATTCTCGGAAAAATTAAAATATGGAGGACGTTTATCTTTTTCACGAACGAAAATAATAACACGGCGTTCATTATCAAGCGAAAATAACATCCAGAAAGGTCATAACTTCCGATTTTTTGCTCATTTGGTCGCTTTGGAAACGGAAAAATACGTTGCCGTGATAAAATGAAGCGTTTAATGGCACAGCCGAGTTAAATAGAGCGTGAAATGGGTTCCTCTTCTCAATATCTCTTAAAAACGCTGCGAATTTGATTCGGTAAAAATGCTGAAAACTCGTGAAATGGATTAAATTTTTATCTAAACGCTTTCGAGGAATTTTAAAGATACGACCTTATCGTGTTGACGTTGAGGGATGGTTAATAAAAAATTCAATATCGAAGAGAATGAAAGGAATGGCAGATTAACTCTAAAGGAAACGGAATTGAACGACTTATATATGAAACTTATCGACAATTTAACGTCTAAACAAATCAAAAGAATATTGATGAAAGGATTTATCCTTTAGTTGGAAAAGGTAAATGTTTTGACCTTCTGTTCCCTCTCTAAAATTTCCGATCCAAAAAGATGGAATTCAGCTCAATAATAATTTCAGTTACGAATTCGTTTCAATAAAATTTGGTTGAAAAATCTTGGAATTCAGATATTTTGAATTAATTCTTATATTATTTATTTCCTTATATAAAGTAAAATTTTTAATTGTTAATATTGATATTTACTGAAGTTTAAACATATATCGAAGAAAAATCGTATTTAGAAATATAAATACGCTAATCATTAAAAATACTTGTCCTATGAATGATGTACTAGCTGTTAAATAAAATAAGGGAATTTATCTCCAAGTTACGATAATTTTAAACGTATATAAGATTTACACTGAGCAAGATTTTTGAACCAAAAGTACTATTCTGATACCATATACTTGTACAACATGTTATTTGTTACAATCTATCTTCTTAGACTTTAAGTACGATCCCTTAAAAAGTCAAAAATCCACGCTCTTTTCCAGTAAGAACGATACTATTATTCCTATTACTGAACTTGCACTAAAAATCACTTCATATAGAAAATATTTCTTAATTTATCAAAGGAAAAATTAAGGGTTATCTAGTGGTATTTAGGGCGTTCCCCGGATCATCACATCCAAAACAATCCATTCCTCAGATTTATCTTACGTTCGGATGGGTTTAGACTTTCCCGTGTGATGCTATCTACTTTCCTCGCCCCATCACAACTCCGAACGAACTCCCTAAGCAACCGCACACACGCACAGACCACGTGAGCAGTCCCTTATCCAACGGAATTACACCACAGCGACCACCAGTGCACATAATCTCGCCTCTTGATGCGGAAGGAGATATTCATTCCAACGCTTACCTGAAACTCCCTCACAACACATCCGAGAGACTCTTTCCGCTTATTTAACAAAGCTTTTCTTTACGAGAATGTAAAGATTCTGATGTCTCTCTTCAAAGTCTCAAAATTTGTACGTGTTTATCCGTTACGAAAAAAAAATTAAGTTGTGTAAGAAAACAGTACATACTACGCGCCTTCTGAATCATCAATTTGATTGAAAAGTAACGATTTAAATTTATTTAGAAGCTGAGTAATTACATTAACACTAAATGATTGCAAATTTTACATAGAAGTGAAAAGAAATTCAACTTTCCAGGGACTCGAACCTAGGTCTCCTACTTTTTTAGGCAGATATATGAGCCACTGCAACACCATGCCTTTTCAAACAATAGTATTCTGTTAATTGCTTGTTTACGGGGTGGGCATGATCGCATGTAGAGAGTAGAGGATCTAGGTTTCAGTTTCTATCATGCGTCTATTTTCCTTTTCTGCTTAACAAGGCAATTAAATTGTAGTTACTCATCTAGTAAAGTAATTTTCAAATCCATTAATTCTGTAAATTTGAATCTAAATTTTTAGAAAACATAAAATCAATTCATGTGGCCAGGCATTATACTTTAAGTGATTAAATTAAAAGCTTTAACGTTCGTGTGCTTTAGCTAGCGAAGTGTACATTCACGCATCGAAGCAGTACGTTTTGTGCATACACTACGCAAGATTAATTTCAATTAATAATTGAATAAAATCTTATGGAGAATACATAAATATGATTAACTTTTACTGACATTAAAACAGTTAAACTCTCTAAAAAGCTGAGGTATATTCGGAAATGGAGGTACTTCACGACATGCAGATGTGAAAGAGATTTGTGAGAAACGATTTGAAGGATTTAGGAAACGGTCTGCGAAAAGTAGTACGATCTACAGAGCTTCTGCATCATGTAAGCAATTTTAATGGCAGGATTTTATTATAGTAGTTTATTAGTGGCTATTAAATTTCAGGAGATTACAATAATTCTCGCTTAAGATGATAGTTTGATGTTATGCTAGTTACTCATGAAACAGGTAGAAAATATAAGTATTCCTTTCTATGTCAATTTCCCAATTTTGTAGAAACAGTAACTGAAGTTCTCTATAAAGTCTATCTTTGAATACAGTATTTTCAGCATTCATGTGTGTATATTCATCTAATGGTACTAAAGAATATCAAACCATAGTCTTAAAATTTAAACTTAAATTTCGCTTTATAATAAACAAATAGGAATCATTCTCCCCAAATAGTCACTCCTTTTATATAATTTCTTACCTATGACGTGTATTTATTTTCTAAATAATTCCTTCGTATTATACTATTTAAATAAACCAAAAGTATTTAAATAATTTAAGCACCATCTATAACTTATTTTATGCTTACTCTTCCTCTTAGATCTTTCTCTTCTGAATCTTTATCTTTTGGAAAACATTCTCTTAAAGCTCTCTGACATTTACTCAGCCTTAAATCTTATGAACATCTCCTTCACTTTTTTCCCTAACTTTTCCTCTCCCTTCCATTTTCTCTTTCATACTTCCTCTTTCCTTTTTTACGTCCCCTTTTATTTCACACGACTACCGTTTCTTTCCTTCCCCTTTTTCGGGCATATTTTTCTCTCTTGTCCACGTATTTTTACTTTCCCCACTCCGTCTTCATTTTCTCTCCTCGTATTTCCCTTGTTATTTATTTCTCTCTCTCGTATTTTTCTTTTATTGATCCTAAAAACCATGTGCAGTGTATCTGTTAAATCAATTGGTCTCATATACACAGTCAGACGATAAAATACCTCATCTCCAAATTTGGAAAATTAAGATGAATTTTCATTTGACCATTTACTCCATTTGAATGAAGGAAAGTCAATGTTACTATGGCTACGTAAATATGGAGGCTAAACAATCAGTGTTTCACGTGTATAGTTAATTTATCAGTATATGACATATTTTTAAATGTTAAAATATTTTAAAGAATATTTAGAAAAATGTGATTAATTATTTCAAGGAAAAACGTTTACCAAAAGTTCCAAACACGTTACACGGTTTAAAATCTAATAGTTTAAGCTAATATGTGAAAGTACGTAGATTCATACATAAACCGACAACTTCGGAATTTCAAAGTTCAATCGGGGTTTTAACTTGTGGAATGAAAACAACCTTAAAGAATGTAAAAGTTGAGGTTATGTTTTGGAATAACAAAAAATTAAAGATACAAGAACAGGTGTAAACATTCCCATATCTGCTCCATGTTTTCTCTTGGGAAGTGAAATTTTACGAAAAGATCTGAAGAAGAAAATTATTTTCCAGTAATATATCCAACAGGAAATTGTATCTTATGAACAGAAATCTTAAAGGACTAAGAATCGATAAAATTTTCTCATTGAGGTCTAATTTTCTAGAATTTATGCTCTGAAGAGTACATTTAATTATTCTTATTCAATTGTTGTGCTTGTGAACATATGTTACTTTCTGAAATAATAAACTATCAGAATGAAAATCTGGGGGTTAAGGATTACTAGGAGTAGTAATTGGAGCATGTATTCCTAATAAGAGAATGAGCAGAGTATGAATAATCGTTCTCAATTTATTTGCGAGTAAAATAAATAGATAATATGACATCCAGCTTATCAGTTAATTGCATAGGTCCTCAAATTATCACTTATTATCTACTTCCTTTAGATATCATTCGAAAATATATAATAAAAATGAATCCTCGAAAGCTTGAATAAAATTCAAAATTTTGCCCTCTTTAACAGAGTCACTCATCATTAATAATTTGAAATTAAACAGCCCAACTCCCAATTTCTTATGTGTATATAATTCTATGCTATAAGGCGATAAATAGCTATTCAATGAAGTACATCAACGCCGTGACTTTTTTCCTGAATAATAGATTTCCAAAAAGTTATCCCGAGACAGAAGTTTAAATCTTAAAAAATAATTAATTAATCATAACTATTTTGTATATATGTTAAGATGTCCATGCGAAATTCAAGACTAAAATTACGCAAACAGCTTTTAGCTTTCACTTTATAATATTTCAAGAAGAAAACGGATGGATACGAAATTTCTTCACATCTTTGAGTACGTGAATATAAAATAATGCAAAACTTCAATGGAGTAATGGTTGCTCCATTAATTATAATTGCAAAGAGAATCATATATATATATATATCTATATATATATATATATATATATATATATATATATATATTCTTTTAATTAATAGCTTTGATTTTTTTTATGGTTTTAAGAGATTATTTCTAAAGTACGTATATGTTTTTATATATTAATAATTGTCAAGTAATTTATCGTATTATACCACCAATAGCTTATCTGTAAAGGTTTTGAAAAGAATGATTTAAAATTTAAAACGTTCTTGCGTCACATAAGGAAGCGCAATATAGATACTTAATAGATATTAAAATTGGAAGAATCAAGAAATAAAACTAATTTCAAGGTTTAGTAATGGTTTTCGTTAATGACTAAACATTATCTAAAAAGCTTATCCAATGTCTTTTTCAATTGGTGATGGCTTGAGAGTTTATCGATTACTTTGACTAAGCAATTTGCATTGAATGACGGTAGCATCATGATCTACAACGGAATAAGCATCTATATATATATATATATAAAATCCATTTGGTGTGATTCCGGTGTCCTCGTAAGTAATACATGTAAACTTAGATTTTATCTCTTGCATGCCTCCTTTCCTTTGCAAAATTAAATTAGAAATAACCCACGTTTGGATTTGGAGGCAGCACCAAAAGAAGGGAAATTGAATAAAGTTTCTTATTTTGGTCATGAAATATGGTTAACGATCGGAAATTCCGAGAATATGGTGAAATAAGATGATGTCTTTGGTTAATTTTGAGGCTGTAAACAAACTTTTTCTCAGTTATCACGAATATAATTGTTGAATTTTCTCTTAAGAACGCATCGAGAAATAAGTATTTAAACGATGTTTGTTTATAGCAACGTAAATATTTACGTATACTATCGTAGAGTAAACTGTCTTCGATGTTAATTAAAAATGAGATCTGGATAAATTCAAGAGATTGAATGTACTGCACAACTTGGTGAGTTAATGACGTTATCGAACTTGGTAACAAATTTCATAATTGTATACATGATTAGTGGGTGTCCGTCTGTACACTATAGACACATACACCCAATCGTCCTGAGAATTTAAGAAACTATTACGTAAATCTCCGGAAAGTTTTTTGAAAAGAAATTTCTCAATTTGGAGTACTCAGTTCGACTCCAGAAGGGAATAACTGTTTTCGTAAGAAATACATGTAAACTTCGATTTCTCACTTGCATGCTTCCTTTCTTTTGCAAAATTAAATTAGAAATAATCCACGTACGGATTTGAAAGTGGCACAAAAAGAAGAGAAATTGAATGAAGTTTCTTATATCGGTCATGGGATAAAGTTAACGATTGCATTGTGTGTCTGTGTACCGTTTTGACTCGTTTATATACAAATATATATATGTCGTATGTCGCCATTAGTTAGATTACGCGCAGGCACAGCTAGTTACTTAATAATTTAATAATCCCAAATATAATATGCGTATCTGAGCAATAAGAAACGAACAAAATACGTAAGTTGAGAGCTTTACGTTTTATTTCAGCAGTTTAATTACTGTTCAAAGGTCTATATAACATAGATCTCTGATAGACTAATATTGCTTAGGAATATATAAAAAATCGACCATCAAACTATCAGTGTGATACTACATGTTCGATTTATAAAAAGTCTCAAATAAGCAATATCCATTCTTACTGAAAATTTATTCTAAAGGACGTGTAAGAGACCCTAATTCCGAAAAAGTTCGTCTTATGTGCATCATTGTTGAACTGTAAATTTTAATAATTATTTTATCTATTAAATTGCACATATGTAAATGAACAATAATTTATTGGACATAATGTAATAGTTAATAGGAAAAATTACCGTATAGATGGCGTAAATGTAAACAAACCCTTAACGACGACGACCCATAGCAACCGATTCAGCTTCAAGATGTTGGCGGATTTGGTTGAATATGCGTTTTACGCGTCGAGTGTATTATTATTACTGAAGATAAGCGCGGAAATTTATGCGCACTATATGTTTGACGAACGGAGGTATCCCTTTTTATATTTTTAATCGCGTTTAATCGTTATTGAATCATTAAAATGAATAATTCGAAAATGTGAATTCACTGGTTGCTAAGACTTCTTTACGTCTTCAATTATTTCTCTCCACACGTCAATATACGTAAATATATGACTCTCTTTCATAATTACCACACGATAAAGGAGCGAGACTACTTCAGATAGTAGCGACTCGTCGTATGTTCCATCGTCAAGGAGTTCCACGACCAGTTCTACTTACAGTTCGTCAAGACATGAGAGCAATTCTGCAACTGACGACTCGGTACAGATCTTATACCGTAGACGGGAACCACCACCACCCACAACAATTTATAGAAGGACAAGAAGTGGAAGAGCTTATGGCTCATTCGAGGTAAGCGATTGCAGAAAGAGCGATATATCGATATGGGACTGCTTGAAATTAGGAAGCTATAAGATTCAGTTCTATACGCTTTACCTTCATAATACGTTATTAATGGCAGAATAGGAATTATTGGATATAAAATACATTAAAAAATAATCCATAGAAAGAAAAATATGTCGTATTACTTACATTAGACTAGCATTCGATGGACCAACTTGCAAAAGAAATAAACGAATCAAAGAAAATTCGTGGTCACCGAATTTTAATTCCTAGACAATTCTTTAACAAACTGATATTCAAAGTGATTATAATCTCTCATGACATTTTCTCTTTCTTAAGGCTCCACCTCGAACTCTACCTGGTGAGCCATTTTTGACAAGAGAGGTTTGCGATCTCATCAAAGAGGGAAACGAACACCTATGTAAGAGCGATCATTTATTCAAATATTAGGAGCGAATGTTTCCTTCGATCCATATTAACATTAATTCTGTTTTTATTCTTGTAGATCCCTCACGACCTACAAAGAGGTACGATATACCAACCGACGGGAATATCCTATCTCGTATTACCCCGACATCGATATATCGAGGCCCAAACCAACCTGCATTGAGGTACTTTAGCCCACCTCCTCTAGATTGGAACGATTGGCAATGCTATCGTATTTATTGGCAACAGTGGCAATATTGGAGTCAATATTGGCGATAGGGATCCTAGCTCACGGAATAACACATGGTAAACTATTCTTTTTATTACTTGAATGAAATTTGAACGTTATTAAGTTGCGGTTCATGCAGAATCCTTAACGACAGCTAGATATAATATTTCCAGAGAGCTTTGACAAATTTCAGTAGGAATAAAAATTAATATCTGTACCTGTTGTTGATCTTTGCGATCCTTACTGAATTTTAACTACTTCCCCGTCTAGGTCCGCCGCGTTCCCTGTAATTAGGGTACTTGGATCGTGTTAATACCGCGCCGCAGTTCATACTGGAGCTTAAGAATATCAGCAGATATTTAATAGTATCTGCAACGCTGCTATGGAACTTGAAATCTCCACCGATATAACGAGCTGCGGTATGACATTTGTATGATGCTGAATGAGTGGGAAACGAACCATAATTCAACTGGATCCCAAACTGCACAACAGTGCTCGAACCTAGGCCAGATCAGAAAACAATATTCTTGACTTCAGATGGACTTCTACTGAGAGATCTTCTTGTTTGCCTCTGAAATTTATTCTCCTTACGTATATTGTCGTGCCTGAGATCATTGAATGATAGACTCTTAAACATCTTTAAAGTTTATCATGTTCGACTGAAGGGAAACTGTTTCTTATGGAATCATATTCAATGAATTGAGCTAATGAAATGTTATACAATGTGAATCAGCTTCATTACTTCTTATTGACTCGAATGTATGCTTTCTCATATATGAAATAAAAAGTTTTGCCCACATTCTTTTTAGTTTTTATTATTCTTATGAATGTGATTTTTAATTACGTATTGCAATTTATTCATTGCAATTGTTTTATTTGTATCCTATAATGGTGATTATTTTCATAAAATTTATTTGACATTCATGCATTTCATACCGGTGATGATATGATAGGATAGTAATGGTCTTAAAATTCTAAAAAACACGCTTATATGAAGAGTTTGTATTATCTAAGAAATGGACTACGAAGTAGGATTAACAATATTTTCTACACACACTTCGATATCTTCTACATTGTATATTGGACCAATGCATTTTCAATTATGTTTGTTTTCATTTAAAATTAATATCTAACATCGAAGCTGGGTGAGAGAATGGGCGTGCTATTCTCATCCTTGCAATTCCAATGACTTTAAGTATTCCGCCAATACGTAAGTCATTTAGAGAAAGAAAGAAAGAAAGAGACGTTGTTGTATGGATGATAAGAATCTGCAATGCCAATAAAATGCGATCCTGGATAACAATTCAGATACTTAAGCTTGGGTAAAGAAAAAGGTGTTCAAGAAGTCCAGGAATGAAGTAGCTAGCAGGAATTTTGAATAAAATTAAAAATTTTGCACTCTTTAACAGAGTCATTCATCATTTATAATTTAGAATTAAATAGCCCAACTCCCAATTTCTTATGTGTATATAATTCCATGCTATAAGGCGATAAATAGCTATTTAATGAAGTACATCGAAGCCGTGACTTTTTTCTGAATAATAGATTTCCAAAGGTTATCCCAAGACAGAAGTTTCAATCTTAAAAAATAATTAATTTATTACAAATATTATGTAAAACTAATTAGATGTACATGCAAAATTCAAGACTAAAATTACGTAAACAGTTATTATTTTTCAGTTTATAATATTTCAAGAAGAAAACGGATGGATACGAAATCTCTTCACATCTTTGAGTACGTGGTTATAATATATTGCAAAATTTCAATGGAGTAATGGTTGCTCCATTAAGTATATTTGCAAAGGGAATCATATATATATTTTTTATTTAATAGCTTCGATTTTTAGTATGGTTTTAATAGCTGATTTCTAAAGTACGTATACATTTTTATTTATTTATAATATCGGTAATTATTTGCTAGTTTTTTGTTACCTCCTTTATAAAAAACTAATTATTTGCTAGTTTTTTATAAAGGAGGTAACAAAAAACTAGCAAATTATTACCGACCCAGAAGTCTAACGAGTGTTGTATGTAAGTTTATCGAAAAAATGGTAGCAGATTACTTAAGGAAGGTTTGGGACAATGAAAATTGGATCTCTGACTTCCAGCATGGATTTAGGAAGGGTTACTCTTGCGAATCCCAACTTTTAAGCTTTAATCGCGATTTGGTTGAGGCCCACGATACATCAGAGCAAGTAGATGCAGTAGTGATCGATCTATCTAAAGCATTTGATGTGGTAGATCATAAAATCCTCATGGAAAAGATTTCACAGATAAATATAGACACAAGAATAGTTAAATGGGTATATTCATTTCTTCGCGACAGAACCATAAAGGTAAGAATTGGCGAACAATCATCTCTAGCTACAAATGTAACCTCCGGTGTTCCTTAGGGAAGTGTGTTGGGGCCTTTATTATTCTTAATATATATTAATGATATGCCGAAAATTGTTAAATCAAACGTTCGTTTGTTTGCTGACGATTGTATTATTTACCGAACTATAAGAAATCTTGAAGACTGCGCTGCGTTGCAAGAGGATCTAGTGAAATGGAATGTATGGCTCGACAAAAATAAATTAAAATGTAATGCTAACAAAAGCAAATTAATAAACTTCAACCGAAATAAAATTAAATTCAGTTATGTATTAGGAAACTCGTCCGTGCCGGTAGATAAGGACATTAGATATCTAGGGATCACTTTCAGCAGTAACTTAAATTGGGCTAAACATATCGAGAATATAACTTTTAAAGCAAACAGAACCCTTAACTTTGTAATCAGAAATCTTAAAAAATGTCATAGGGAAGTTAAAGAAAAAGCATACTTAACGCTTGTTAGACCTATGCTGGAATACGGCGATAGCATTTGGGACCCGCATCAAAAAGGACTTGCAAACAAATTAGAAAATGTGCAGAGAAGAGCTGCTAGGTTCGTTTTGGGCAGATATGGTAAGACGGATAGTGTAACTGATATGATTAAAGAACTTGGTTGGGAAAAACTAGAATCAAGACGGAAAACAAAAAGGTTGGGGAATATTTACAAAACTTTCACTGCTAAGCCTTCGTTGAAAGAACTATATAATAAACTCAGAGAACCGGATTACATCTGGAGAAACGATCACAAACATAAAATCGCTACCTTAAAACAGAGAACGGATATCTGCAAGTTTTCATTCCTTAATCGCGGAATAGTAGAATGGAACAATTTACCTAAAGAAGTCTTCGAACCTATTCCCCCTTCATGTAATGTCTTTCTTAATAGAATCAAAAGGGTTGTGTAATCATTTTGTAGTTATTAACTTTCTATGATGATGTACTGCCTTCGGGAGGTTTTTGGGGTATATTCCTCCCGACAAGGGTGAATACCAGCCAGGGTAATGTATTTTTTTTCCCCCATAGACAAATTGCTACCACCTGGCCTGGAGTCTAATTGTAGTAATTAAGTATATAAATAAATAAATAATAGTCAAGTAATTCATCGTATTATACCCCCAATAACTTATTTGTATAAGTTTTGGAAAGAATAATTTATAATTAAAAACGTTCTTACGTTACATAAAGAAGAGCAATATAGATGCTTTATAGATATTAAAATTGGAAGAACCAAGAAATAAAACAAATTTCAAGGTTAAGTAATGGTTATCATTAATGACTAAACTTTATCTAAAAAGGTTATCCGATTCCTTTTTCAATTAGTGATGACTTGAGAGTTTATCGATTACTTTGACAAAGCAATTTGCATTGAAATATGGTAGCATTATGATCTACAACGGAATAAACATCTATATATATAAAAGCCGTTTGGTGTGTGTACGGTGTTCTTTTTATGTATATTATTATTATTTAAATGTTGCAGTTGGAAGACTGTCCGGTGGCAACAAATATACAGTGAAATACTTACAGAGGATTAATCATATACACTATACTACATATACTTTATTACTATTATTACATATATAACACACTTTGTTAACCCTTTTGATCTACTAAATTTCTATTCACAATCTTTATTAACTTTACCTTAAAAGTTTGCACACGAGGAATGAATGGCTCAAAGATTTTCGCAGGTAATGCGTTCCACTGCTCTATACTATAATTAAAAAAAGAATATTTTCCTAAGTTCGTCTTCTGAGTCAGGGGTTCGATTTTATAACTATGGTCCATCCTACTATAATATACTGACTCCTTTAATCTATCGCCGATCTCAACCCACGACGGCTCCCTACAGTATGATTTATAAAGATTCCCTAGTCTACCTAAATACCGTCTAGTTTCTAATGAGTCCCACCCTTATACTTCTAACATGTGTGAGACGCTTGCAGTCCTTTTAAAATTTCTGTGAACATATCGCGCTGCCGTTCTCTGTACCATTTCGATTTCGTTTATGCGTCCTAACTGATGTGGATCGCATACTGTTGTCCCGTACTCTAAGATGGGCCGGACTAAAGCTTTGTACGCTAATTCTTTGGAGCTCGAGCTACCTTCTCCTATAACTCTCATTATGAAATGCAGCGCTCTATATGCTTTGCTAACTACGCTACTAATGTGAGGCCCCCATTGTAAATCTTTGGTAAAAGTTACTCCTAAGTATTTGCATTCATTGCTTTCTACCAGTACCTGTTTACCCAGAAGATATTCCCAGCTTATGATGTTTCTCTTTCTGTTAAAACGTATGAGTTTAGTTTTTCCTGCATTTATTAACATCTTATTCTGTTCAGACCATCGAACTATTTCATCTATATCCGACTGTAAGCGCTTACATTCGTTTGAGCTATCTATTTCGTTGTAAATTAAGCAGTCGTCTGCAAAAAGCCTTATTTTACACCTAATTTTCGCGGCTAGATCATTAATGAAAATCAGGAATAGTAGCGCTCCTAAAATGCTTCCCTATGTATTGTGTGAGTAATGGTTGCTCCATTAAGTATATTTGCAAAGAGAATTATATATAAATTTTTTTAATTATTAGCTTTGATTTTTATTATGGTTTTAATAGCTGATTTCTAAAGTACGTATACATTTTTATTTACTTATAATTGCCAAGTAATTCATCGTATTATACCCACAATAACTTATTTGTATAAGTTTTGAAAAGAATAATTTATAATTAAAAACTTCTAGCGTCACGTAAGGATGCGCAATATAGATACTTTATAGATATTAAAATTGGAAGAACCAAGAAATAAAACTAATTTCAAGGTTTAGTAATGGTTATCATTAATGACTAAACTTTATCTAAAAAGGTTATCCGATTCCTTTTTCAATTAGTGATGACTTGAGAGTTTATCGATTACTTTGACATAGCAATTTGCATTGAAAGATGGTAGCATCATGATCTACAACGGAATAAACATCTATATATATAAAATCCGTTTGGTGTGTGTCCGGTGTTTTCGTAAGAAATACATGTAACTTAGATTTTATCTCTTGCATGCTTCCTTTCCTTTGCAAAATTAAATTAGAAATAACCCACGCTTGGATTTGAAAGCAGTACCAAAAGAAGGGAAATTGAATAAAGTTTCTTATTTTGGTGATGAAATATGGTTAACGATCAGAAATTACGAGAATATGGTGAAATAAGATGATAATTTTGGTTGATTTTGAGGCTGTAAACAAACTTTTTCTCAGTTATCACGAATATAATTGTTGAATTTTCTCTTAAGAACGCATCGAGAAATAAGTATTTAAACGATGTTTGTTTATAGCAACGTAAATATTTACGTATACTATCGTAGAGTAAACAGTCTTTGATGTTAATTAAAAATGAGATCTGGATAAATTCAAGAGATTGAATGTACTGCACAACTTGGTGAGTTAATGACGTTATCGAATTTGGTAACAAATTTCATAATTGTATACATTATTAGTGTGTGTCTGTCTGTACACTATAGACTCATACACCCAATCGTCCTGAGAATTTAAGAAACTATTACGTAAATCTCCGGAAAGTTTATTGAAAAGAAATTTCTCAATTTGGAGTACTCAGTTCGACTCCAGAAGGGAATAACTGTTTTCGTAAGAAATACATGTAAACTTCGATTTCTCACTTGCATGCTTCCTTTCTTTTGCAAAATTAAATTAGAAATAATCCACGTACGGATTTGAAAGTGGCACAAAAAGAAGAGAAATTGAATGAAGTTTCTTATATCGGTCATGGGATAAAGTTTACGATTGCATTGTGTGTCTGTGTACCGTATTGACTCGTTTATATACAAATATATATATGTCGTATGTCGCCATTAGTTAGATTACGCGCGCCTGGTAGGCGCAGGCACAGCTAGTTACTTAATAATTTAATAATCCCAAATATAATATGCGTATCTGAGCAATAAGAAACGAACAAAATACGTAAGTTGAGAGCTTTACGTTTTATTTCAGCAGTTTAATTACTGTTCACAGGTCTATATAACATAGATCTCTGATAGCCTAATATTGCTTAGAAATATATAAAAAATCGACCATCAAACTATCAATGTGATACTACATGTTCGATTTATAAAAAGTCTCAAATAAGCAATATCCATTCTTACTGAAAATTTATTCTAAAGGACGTGTAAGAGACCCTAATTCCGAAAAAGTTCGTCTTATGTGCATCATTGTTGAACTGTAAATTTTAATAATTATTTTATCTATTAAATTGCACATATGTAAATGAAAAATAAATTATTGGACATAATGTAATAGTTAATAGGAAAAATTACCGTATAGATGGCGTAAATGTAAACAAACCCTTAACGACGACGACCCATAGCAACCGATTCAGCTTCAAGATGTTGGCGGATTTGGTTGAATATGCGTTTTACGCGTCGAGTGTATTATTATTACTGAAGATAAGCGCGGAAATTTATGCGCACTATATGTTTGACGAACGGAGGTATCCCTTTTTATATTTTTAATCGCGTTTAATCGTTGTTGAATCATTAAAATGAATAATTCGAAAATGTGAATTCACTGGTTGCTAAGACTTCTTTACGTCTTCAATTATTTCTCTCCACACGTCAATATACGTAAATATATGACTCTCTTTCATAATTACCACACGATAAAGGAGCGAGACTACTTCAGATAGTAGCGACTCGTCGTATGTTCCATCGTCAAGGAGTTCCACGACCAGTTCTACTTACAGTTCGTCAAGACATGAGAGCAATTCTGCAACTGACGACTCGGTACAGATCTTATACCGTAGACGAGAACCACCACCACCCGTAACAATTTATAGAAGGACAAGAAGTGGAAGAGCTTATGGCTCATTCGAGGTAAGCATTTGCAGAAAGAGCGATATATCGATATGGGACTGCTTGAAATTAGGAAAATATAAGATTCAGTTCTATACGCTTTACCTTCATAATACGTTATTAATAGCAGAATAGGAATTATTGGATATAAAATACATTAAAAAATAATCCATAGAAAGAAAAATATGTCGTATTACTTACATTAGACTAGCATTCGATGGACCAACTTGCAAAAGAAATAAACGAATCAAAGAAAATTCGTGGTCACCGAATTTTAATTCCTAGACAATTCTTTAACAAACTGATATTCCAAGTGATTATAATCTCTCACGACATTTTCTCTTTCTTAAGGCTCCACCTCGAACTCTACCTGGCGAGCCATTTTTGACAAGAGAGGTTTGCGATCTCGTCAAAGAGGGAAACGAACACCTATGTAAGAGCAATCAATCATTCAAATATTAGGAGCGAATGTTTCCTTCGATCCATATTAACATTAATTCTGTTTTTAATCTTGTAGATCCCTCACGACCTACAAAGAGGTACGATATACCAACCGACGGGAATATCCTATCTCGTATTACCCCGACATCGATATATCGAGGCCCAAACCAACCTGCATTGAGGTACTTTAGCCCACCTCCTCTAGATTGGAACGATTGGCAATGCTATCGTATTTATTGGCAACAGTGGCAATATTGGAGTCAATATTGGCGATAGAGATCACGGAATATAACATGGTAAACAATTCTTTTAATTACTCGAATGAAAATAGAACATAACTTATTTGTGGTTCATGCAGAATCCTTGACGACAGCTAGATATAATCTTTCCAGAGTGCTTTGGCAAATTTCAGACGGAATAAAATATTAACATCTGTACCTGTTCTTTGCGATCCTTACTGAATTTTAGCTACTTGCCCGTCTAGGTCCGCCGCGTTCCCTGTAATTAGGTTACTCGGATCGTGTAAAAACCACACCACAGTTCACACTGGAGCTTAAGAATATCAGCAGAGATTTAATAATATCTGCAACGCTGCTGTGGAACTTGAAATCTCCACCGATATAACGAGCTGCGGTGTGACATTTGTGTGATGCTGAATGAGTGGGAAACGAACCATAATTCAACTGGATCCCAAACTGCACAACAGTGCTCGAACCTAGGCCAGATCAGAAAACAATATTCTTGACTTCAGATGGACTTCTACTGAGAGATCTTCTTGTTTGCCTCTGAAATTTATTCTCCTTACGTATATTGTCGTGCCTGAGATCATTGAATGATAGACTCTTAAACATCTTTAAAGTTTATCATGTTCGACTGAAGGGAAACTGTTTCTTATGGAATCATATTCAATGAATTGAGCTAATGAAATGTTATACAATGTGAATCAGCTTCATTACTTCTTATTGACTCGAATGTATGCTTTCTCATATATGAAATAAAAAGTTTTGCCCACATTCTTTTTAGTTTTTATTATTCTTATGAATGTGATTTTTAATTACGTATTGCAATTTATTCATTGCAATTGTTTTATTTGTATCCTATAATGGTGATTATTTTCATAAAATTTATTTGACATTCATGCATTTCATACCGGTGATGATATGATAGGATAGTAATGGTCTTAAAATTCTAAAAAACACGCTTATATGAAGAGTTTGTATTATCTAAGAAATGGACTACGAAGTAGGATTAACAATATTTTCTACACACACTTCGATATCTTCTACATTGTATATTGGACCAATGCATTTTCAATTATGTTTGTTTTATTTAAAATTAATATCTAACATCGAAGCTGGGTGAGAGAATGAGCGTGCTATTCTCATCCTTGCAATTCCAATGACTTTAAGTATTCCGCCAATACGTAAGTCATTTAGAGAAAGAAAGAAAGAAAGAGACGTTGTTGTATGGATGATAAGAATCTGCAATGCCAATAAAATGCGATCCTGGATAACAATTCAGATACTTAAGCTTGGGTAAAGAAAAAGGTGTTCAAGAAGTCCAGGAATGAAGTAGCTAGCAGGAATTTTGAATAAAATTAAAAATTTTGCACTCTTTAACAGAGTCATTCATCATTTATAATTTAGAATTAAATAGCCCAACTCCCAATTTCTTATGTGTATATAATTCCATGCTATAAGGCGATAAATAGCTATTTAATGAAGTACATCGAAGCCGTGACTTTTTTCCTCAATAATAGATTTCCAAAAAGTTATCCCGAGACAGAAGTTTAAATCTTAAAAAATAATAAGTTAATTATAACTGTTTTGTTTATATAATAAGATGTACATGCGAATTTAAAGATTAAAATTACGTGAACAATGTTAGTTTTCACATTATAATATTTCAGGAAGAAAACGGATGGATACGAAATTCCTTCACATCTTTAAGTACGTTTCATTATAAAATAGTGCAAAACTTCAATGGAGTATTGGAATATGGGATTTGCAAAGAGAATTATATATATATATATTTTTTTAATTAATAACTTTGATTTTTATTTTGGTTTTAAGAGTTTATTTCTAAAGTACGTATATTTTTTTATTTATTTATAATTGTCAAGTAATTCATCGTATTATACGCACAATAACTTATTTGTATACGTTTTGAAAAAAATAATTTATAATTAAAAACGTTCTTACGTCACATAAGGAAGCGCAATATACTGATACTTTATAGATATTAAAATTGGATGAAACAAGAAATAAAACTAATTTCAACGTTTAGTAATGGTTATCATTAATGACTAAACTTTATATAAAAAGCTTATCCAATTCCTTTTTCAATTAGTGATGACTTGAGAGTTTATCGATTACTTTGACAAAGCAATTTGCATTGAAATATGGTAGCATTATGATCTACAACGGAATAAACATCTATATATATATAAAAGCCGTTTGGTGTGTGTACGGTGTTCTTTTTATGTATATTATTATTATTTAAATGTTGCAGTTGGAAGACTGTCCGGTGGCAACAAATATACAGTGAAATACTTACAGAGGATTAATCATATACACTATACTACATATACTTTATTACTATTATTACATATATAACACACTTTGTTAACCCTTTTGATCTACTAAATTTCTATTCACAATCTTTATTAACTTTACCTTAAAAGTTTGCACACGAGGAATGAATGGCTCAAAGATTTTCGCAGGTAATGCGTTCCACTGCTCTATACTATAATTAAAAAAAGAATATTTTCCTAAGTTCGTCTTCTGAGTCAGGGGTTCGATTTTATAACTATGGTCCATCCTACTATAATATACTGACTCCTTTAATCTATCGCCGATCTCAACCCACGACGGCTCCCTACAGTATGATTTATAAAGATTCCCTAGTCTACCTAAATACCGTCTAGTTTCTAATGAGTCCCACCCTTATACTTCTAACATGTGTGAGACGCTTGCAGTCCTTTTAAAATTTCTGTGAACATATCGCGCTGCCGTTCTCTGTACCATTTCGATTTCGTTTATGCGTCCTAACTGATGTGGATCGCATACTGTTGTCCCGTACTCTAAGATGGGCCGGACTAAAGCTTTGTACGCTAATTCTTTGGAGCTCGAGCTACCTTCTCCTATAACTCTCATTATGAAATGCAGCGCTCTATATGCTTTGCTAACTACGCTACTAATGTGAGGCCCCCATTGTAAATCTTTGGTAAAAGTTACTCCTAAGTATTTGCATTCATTGCTTTCTACCAGTACCTGTTTACCCAGAAGATATTCCCAGCTTATGATGTTTCTCTTTCTGTTAAAACGTATGAGTTTAGTTTTTCCTGCATTTATTAACATCTTATTCTGTTCAGACCATCGAACTATTTCATCTATATCCGACTGTAAGCGCTTACATTCGTTTGAGCTATCTATTTCGTTGTAAATTAAGCAGTCGTCTGCAAAAAGCCTTATTTTACACCTAATTTTCGCGGCTAGATCATTAATGAAAATCAGGAATAGTAGCGCTCCTAAAATGCTTCCCTATGTATTGTGTGAGTAATGGTTGCTCCGTTAAGTATATTTGCAAAGAGAATTATATATAAATTTTTTTAATTATTAGCTTTGATTTTTATTATGGTTTTAATAGCTGATTTCTAAAGTACGTATACATTTTTATTTACTTATAATTGTCAAGTAATTCATCGTATTATACCCACAATAACTTATTTGTATAAGTTTTGAAAAGAATAATTTATAATTAAAAACTTCTAGCGTCACGTAAGGATGCGCAATATAGATACTTTATAGATATTAAAATTGGAAGAACCAAGAAATAAAACTAATTTCAAGGTTTAGTAATGGTTATCATTAATGACTAAACTTTATCTAAAAAGGTTATCCGATTCCTTTTTCAATTAGTGATGACTTGAGAGTTTATCGATTACTTTGACATAGCAATTTGCATTGAAAGATGGTAGCATCATGATCTACAACGGAATAAACATCTATATATATAAAATCCGTTTGGTGTGTGTCCGGTGTTTTCGTAAGAAATACATGTAAACTTAGATTTTATCTCTTGCATGCTTCCTTTCCTTTGCAAAATTAAATTAGAAATAACCCACGCTTGGATTTGAAAGCAGTACCAAAAGAAGGGAAATTGAATAAAGTTTCTTATTTTGGTGATGAAATATGGTTAACGATCAGAAATTACGAGAATATGGTGAAATAAGATGATAATTTTGGTTGATTTTGAGGCTGTAAACAAACTTTTTCTCAGTTATCACGAATATAATTGTTGAATTTTCTCTTAAGAACGCATCGAGAAATAAGTATTTAAACGATGTTTGTTTATAGCAACGTAAATATTTACGTATACTATCGTAGAGTAAACAGTCTTTGATGTTAATTAAAAATGAGATCTGGATAAATTCAAGAGATTGAATGTACTGCACAACTTGGTGAGTTAATGACGTTATCGAATTTGGTAACAAATTTCATAATTGTATACATGATTAGTGTGTGTCTGTCTGTACACTATAGACTCATACATCCAATCGTCCTCAGAATTTAAGAAACTATTACGTAAATCTCCGGAAAGGTTTTCGAAAAGAAATTTCTCAATTTGAAGTATTCAGTTCGACTCCAGAAGGGAATAACTGTTCCCATAAGATATACATTTAAACTTCGATTTCTCACTTGCATGCTTCCTTTCTTTTGCAAAATTAAATTAGATATAATCCACGCACGGATTTGAAAGTAGCACCAAAAGAAGAGAAATTGGATGAAGCTTCTAATTTCGGTCATGAAATAAAGTTGACGATTGCATTGTGTGCTTGTCTGCCGTATTATCTTTTTTACATACATGTATATACGTATATATGTTGTGTGTCTCCATTAATTAGATTACGCGCGACTGTTAGGCGCAGGCACAGCTAGTTACTTAACAATATAATATTCCCAAATATTATATTCTTATCTGTTCAATAAGAAACGAACATAATACGTAAGTTGAGAGTTTTACGTTTTATTTCAGCAGTTTAATTACCGATCACAGGTCTATATAACATAGATCTCTGATTGCCTAATATTGCTTTGAAATATATAAAAAATCGACCATCAATGTGATGCTACATGTTTGATCGATTAAAATTATCCATTAAACAATATACTTTCTTACTGAAAATTCATTATAAAGAACGTGTAAGAGACTTTAATTCCGAAAAAGTTCGTTTTATGTGCAACATTTTTGAACTTTAAGTTTCAATAATTATTTTATCTATTAAATTGCACATATGTAAACGAAAAATAATTTATTGGACGAAATAGTTAATAGGAAAAATTACCGTAAAGATGGCGTCAATGTAAAATGTAAACAAACCCTTAACGACGACGACCCATAGCAACCGATTCAGCTTCAAGATGTTGGCGGATTTGGTTGAATATGCGTTTTACGCGTCGAGTGTATTATTATTACTGAAGATAAGCGCGGAAATTTATGCGCACTATATGTTTGACGAACGGAGGTATCCCTTTTTATATTTTTAATCGCGTTTAATCGTTGTTGAATCATTAAAATGAATAATTCGAAAATGTGAATTCACTGGTTGCTAAGACTTCTTTACGTCTTCAATTATTTCTCTCCACACGTCAATATACGTAAATATATGACTCTCTTTCATAATTACCACACGATAAAGGAGCGAGACTACTTCAGATAGTAGCGACTCGTCGTATGTTCCATCGTCAAGGAGTTCCACGACCAGTTCTACTTACAGTTCGTCAAGACATGAGAGCAATTCTGCAACTGACGACTCGGTACAGATCTTATACCGTAGACGGGAACCAGCACCACCCACAACAATTTATAGAAGGACAAGAAGTGGAAGAGCTTATGGCTCATTCGAGGTAAGCATTTGCAGAAAGAACGATATTTCGATATGGGAATGCTTGAAATAAGGAAGCTATGCGATTCAGATCTATACTAAGATGATTGAGTTTCATAATACGTTAATTATAGCAGAGTTTGATATCTGATGTATATAATGCATTAAAAAATAATCTATAGAAAGTAAAATATATCGTATTACTTACATTAGACTAGCATTCGGTGGACCGACTTGCAAAAGAAATAAATGAATCAAAGAAAATTCGTTGTTACGGAATTTTAATTCCTAGACAATTCCTTAACAAACTGATATTCAAAGTGATTATAATCTCTCATGACATTTCCTCTTTATTAAGGCTCCACCTCCAACTCTACCTGGTGAGCCATTTTTGACAAGAGAGGTTTGCGATCTCATCAAAGAGGGAAACGAACACCTATGTAAGAGCGATCATTTATTCAAATATTAGGAGCGAATGTTTCCTTCGATCCATATTAACATTAATTCTGTTTTTATTCTTGTAGATCCCTCGCGACCTACAAAGAGGTACGATAAACCAACCAACGGGAATATCCTTTCTCGAATCACCCCGACATCGATATATCGAGGCCCAAACCAACCTGCATTGAGGTACTTTAGCCCACCTCCTCTAGATTGGAACGATTGGCAATGCTATCGTATTTATTGGCAACAGTGGCAATATTGGAGTCAATATTGGCGATAGGGATCCTAGCTCACGGAATAACACATGGTAAACTATTCTTTTTATTCCTTGAATGAAATTTGAACATAATTAAGTTTCGGTTCATGCAGAATCCTTAACGACAGCTAGATATAATATTTCCAGAGAGCTTTGACAAATTTCAGTAGGAATAAAAATTAATATCTGTACCTGTTGTTGATCTTTGCGATCCTTACTGAATTTTAACTACTTCCCCGTCTAGGTCCGCCGCGTTCCCTTTAATTAGGGTACTTGGATCGTGTTAATACCACACCGCAGTTCACACTGGAGCTTAAGAATATCAGCAGATATTTAATAGTATCTGCAACGCTGCTGTGGAACTTGAAATCTCCACCGATATAACGAGCTGCGGTGTGACATTTGTGTGATGCTGAATGAGTGGGAAACGAACCATAATTCAACTGGATCCCAAAGTGCACAACAGTGCTCGAACCTAGGCCAGATCAGAAAACAATATTCTTGACTTCAGATGGACTTCTACTGAGAGATCTTCTTGTTTGCCTCTGAAATTTATTCTCCTTACGTATATTGTCGTGCCTGAGATCATTGAATGATAGACTCTTAAACATCTTTAAAGTTTATCATGTTCGACTGAAGGGAAACTGTTTCTTATGGAATCATATTCAATGAATTGAGCTAAAGAAATGTTATACAATGTGAATCAGCTTCATTACTTCTTATTGACTCGAATGTATGCTTTCCCATATATGAAATAAAAAGTTTTGCCCACATTCTTTTTAGTTTTTATTATTCTTATGAATGTGATTTTTAATTATGTATTGCAATTTATTCATTGCAATTGTTTTATTTGTATCCTATAATGGTGATTATTTTCATAAAATTTATTTGACATTCATGCATTTCATACCGGTGATGATATGATAGGATAGTAATGGTCTTAAAATTCTAAAAAACACGCTTATATGAAGAGTTTGTATTATCTAAGAAATGGACTACGAAGTAGGATTAACAATATTTTCTACACACACTTCGATATCTTCTACATTGTATATTGGACCAATGCATTTTCAATTATGTTTGTTTTATTTAAAATTAATATCTAACATCGAAGCTGGGTGAGAGAATGAGCGTGCTATTCTCATCCTTGCAATTCCAATGACTTTAAGTATTCCGCCAATACGTAAGTCATTTAGAGAAAGAAAGAAAGAAAGAGACGTTGTTGTATGGATGATAAGAATCTGCAATGCCAATAAAATGCGATCCTGGATAACAATTCAGATACTTAAGCTTGGGTAAAGAAAAAGGTGTTCAAGAAGTCCAGGAATGAAGTAGCTAGCAGGAATTTTGAATAAAATTAAAAATTTTGCACTCTTTAACAGAGTCATTCATCATTTATAATTTAGAATTAAAAAGCCCAACTCCCAATTTCTTATGTGTATATAATTCCATGCTATAAGGCGATGAATAGCTATTTAATGAAGTACATCGAAGCCGTGACTTTTTTCTGAATAATAGATTTCCAAAGGTTATCCCAAGACAGAAGTTTCAATCTTAAAAAATAATTAATTTATTACAAATATTATGTAAAACTAATTAGATGTACATGCAAAATTCAAGACTAAAATTACGTAAACAGTTATTATTTTTCAGTTTATAATATTTCAAGAAGAAAACGGATGGATACGAAATCTCTTCACATCTTTGAGTACGTGGTTATAATATATTGCAAAATTTCAGTGGAGTAATGGTTGCTCCATTAAGTATATTTGCAAAGGGAATCATATATATATATATTTTTTATTTAATAGCTTTGATTTTTATTATGGTTTTAATAGCTGATTTCTAAAGTACGTATACATTTTTATTTATTTATAATATCGGTAATTATTTGCTAGTTTTTTGTTACCTCCTTTATAAAAAAATAATTATTTGCTAGTTTCTTATAAAGGAGGTAACAAAAAACTAGCAAATTATTACCGACCCAGAAGTCTAACGAGTGTTGTATGTAAGTTTATCGAAAAAATGGTAGCAGATTACTTAAGGAAGGTTTGGGACAATGAAAATTGGATCTCTGACTTCCAGCATGGATTTAGGAAGGGTTACTCTTGCGAATCCCAACTTTTAAGCTTTAATCGCGATTTGGTTGAGGCCCACGATACATCAGAGCAAGTAGATGCAGTAGTGATCGATCTATCTAAAGCATTTGATGTGGTAGATCATAAAATCCTCATGGAAAAGATTTCACAGATAAATATAGACACAAGAATAGTTAAATGGGTATATTCATTTCTTCGCGACAGAACCATAAAGGTAAGAATTGGCGAACAATCATCTCTAGCTACAAATGTAACCTCCGGTGTTCCTTAGGGAAGTGTGTTGGGGCCTTTATTATTCTTAATATATATTAATGATATGCCGAAAATTGTTAAATCAAACGTTCGTTTGTTTGCTGACGATTGTATTATTTACCGAACTATAAGAAATCTTGAAGACTGCGCTGCGTTGCAAGAGGATCTAGTGAAATGGAATGTATGGCTCGACAAAAATAAATTAAAATGCAATGCTAACAAAAGCAAATTAATAAACTTCAACCGAAATAAAATTAAATTCAGTTATGTATTAGGAAACTCGTCCGTGCCGGTAGATAAGGACATTAGATATCTAGGGATCACTTTCAGCAGTAACTTAAATTGGGCTAAACATATCGAGAATATAACTTTTAAAGCAAACAGAACCCTTAACTTTGTAATCAGAAATCTTAAAAAATGTCATAGGGAAGTTAAAGAAAAAGCATACTTAACGCTTGTTAGACCTATGCTGGAATACGGCGATAGCATTTGGGACCCGCATCAAAAAGGACTTGCAAACAAATTAGAAAATGTGCAGAGAAGAGCTGCTAGGTTCGTTTTGGGCAGATATGGTAAGACGGATAGTGTAACTGATATGATTAAAGAACTTGGTTGGGAAAAACTAGAATCAAGACGGAAAACAAAAAGGTTGGGGAATATTTACAAAACTTTCACTGCTAAGCCTTCGTTGAAAGAACTATATAATAAACTCAGAGAACCGGATTACATCTGGAGAAACGATCACAAACATAAAATCGCTACCTTAAAACAGAGAACGGATATCTGCAAGTTTTCATTCCTTAATCGCGGAATAGTAGAATGGAACAATTTACCTAAAGAAGTCTTCGAACCTATTCCCCCTTCATGTAATGTCTTTCTTAATAGAATCAAAAGGGTTGTGTAATCATTTTGTAGTTATTAACTTTCTATGATGATGTACTGCCTTCGGGAGGTTTTTGGGGTATATTCCTCCCGACAAGGGTGAATACCAGCCAGGGTAATGTATTTTTTTTCCCCCATAGACAAATTGCTACCACCTGGCCTGGAGTCTAATTGTAGTAATTAAGTATATAAATAAATAAATAATAGTCAAGTAATTCATCGTATTATACCCCCAATAACTTATTTGTATAAGTTTTGGAAAGAATAATTTATAATTAAAAACGTTCTTACGTTACATAAAGAAGAGCAATATAGATGCTTTATAGATATTAAAATTGGAAGAACCAAGAAATAAAACAAATTTCAAGGTTAAGTAATGGTTATCATTAATGACTAAACTTTATCTAAAAAGGTTATCCGATTCCTTTTTCAATTAGTGATGACTTGAGAGTTTATCGATTACTTTGACAAAGCAATTTGCATTGAAATATGGTAGCATTATGATCTACAACGGAATAAACATCTATATATATAAAAGCCGTTTGGTGTGTGTACGGTGTTCTTTTTATGTATATTATTATTATTTAAATGTTGCAGTTGGAAGACTGTCCGGTGGCAACAAATATACAGTGAAATACTTACAGAGGATTAATCATATACACTATACTACATATACTTTATTACTATTATTACATATATAACACACTTTGTTAACCCTTTTGATCTACTAAATTTCTATTCACAATCTTTATTAACTTTACCTTAAAAGTTTGCACACGAGGAATGAATGGCTCAAAGATTTTCGCAGGTAATGCGTTCCACTGCTCTATACTATAATTAAAAAAAGAATATTTTCCTAAGTTCGTCTTCTGAGTCAGGGGTTCGATTTTATAACTATGGTCCATCCTACTATAATATACTGACTCCTTTAATCTATCGCCGATCTCAACCCACGACGGCTCCCTACAGTATGATTTATAAAGATTCCCTAGTCTACCTAAATACCGTCTAGTTTCTAATGAGTCCCACCCTTATACTTCTAACATGTGTGAGACGCTTGCAGTCCTTTTAAAATTTCTGTGAACATATCGCGCTGCCGTTCTCTGTACCATTTCGATTTCGTTTATGCGTCCTAACTGATGTGGATCGCATACTGTTGTCCCGTACTCTAAGATGGGCCGGACTAAAGCTTTGTACGCTAATTCTTTGGAGCTCGAGCTACCTTCTCCTATAACTCTCATTATGAAATGCAGCGCTCTATATGCTTTGCTAACTACGCTACTAATGTGAGGCCCCCATTGTAAATCTTTGGTAAAAGTTACTCCTAAGTATTTGCATTCATTGCTTTCTACCAGTACCTGTTTACCCAGAAGATATTCCCAGCTTATGATGTTTCTCTTTCTGTTAAAACGTATGAGTTTAGTTTTTCCTGCATTTATTAACATCTTATTCTGTTCAGACCATCGAACTATTTCATCTATATCCGACTGTAAGCGCTTACATTCGTTTGAGCTATCTATTTCGTTGTAAATTAAGCAGTCGTCTGCAAAAAGCCTTATTTTACACCTAATTTTCGCGGCTAGATCATTAATGAAAATCAGGAATAGTAGCGCTCCTAAAATGCTTCCCTATGTATTGTGTGAGTAATGGTTGCTCCATTAAGTATATTTGCAAAGAGAATTATATATAAATTTTTTTAATTATTAGCTTTGATTTTTATTATGGTTTTAATAGCTGATTTCTAAAGTACGTATACATTTTTATTTACTTATAATTGCCAAGTAATTCATCGTATTATACCCACAATAACTTATTTGTATAAGTTTTGAAAAGAATAATTTATAATTAAAAACTTCTAGCGTCACGTAAGGATGCGCAATATAGATACTTTATAGATATTAAAATTGGAAGAACCAAGAAATAAAACTAATTTCAAGGTTTAGTAATGGTTATCATTAATGACTAAACTTTATCTAAAAAGGTTATCCGATTCCTTTTTCAATTAGTGATGACTTGAGAGTTTATCGATTACTTTGACATAGCAATTTGCATTGAAAGATGGTAGCATCATGATCTACAACGGAATAAACATCTATATATATAAAATCCGTTTGGTGTGTGTCCGGTGTTTTCGTAAGAAATACATGTAACTTAGATTTTATCTCTTGCATGCTTCCTTTCCTTTGCAAAATTAAATTAGAAATAACCCACGCTTGGATTTGAAAGCAGTACCAAAAGAAGGGAAATTGAATAAAGTTTCTTATTTTGGTGATGAAATATGGTTAACGATCAGAAATTACGAGAATATGGTGAAATAAGATGATAATTTTGGTTGATTTTGAGGCTGTAAACAAACTTTTTCTCAGTTATCACGAATATAATTGTTGAATTTTCTCTTAAGAACGCATCGAGAAATAAGTATTTAAACGATGTTTGTTTATAGCAACGTAAATATTTACGTATACTATCGTAGAGTAAACAGTCTTTGATGTTAATTAAAAATGAGATCTGGATAAATTCAAGAGATTGAATGTACTGCACAACTTGGTGAGTTAATGACGTTATCGAATTTGGTAACAAATTTCATAATTGTATACATGATTAGTGTGTGTCTGTCTGTACACTATAGACTCATACACCCAATCGTCCTGAGAATTTAAGAAACTATTACGTAAATCTCCGGAAAGTTTTTTGAAAAGAAATTTCTCAATTTGGAGTACTCAGTTCGACTCCAGAAGGGAATAACTGTTTTCGTAAGAAATACATGTAAACTTCGATTTCTCACTTGCATGCTTCCTTTCTTTTGCAAAATTAAATTAGAAATAATCCACGTACGGATTTGAAAGTGGCACAAAAAGAAGAGAAATTGAACGAAGTTTCTTAATTCGGTCATGAAATAAAGTTTACGATTGCATTGTGTGTCTGTGTACCGTATTGACTCGTTTATATACAAATATATATATGTCGTTTTTCGCCATTAGTTAGATTACGCGCGCCTGTTAGGCGCAGGCACGGCTAGTTACTTAACAATTTAATAATCCCAAATACAATAAGCTTATCTGTTAAACAGAAACGAACAAAATACGTAAGTTGAGAGCTTTCCGTTTTATTTCAGCAGTTTAATTACCGATCACAGGTCTATATAACATAGATCTCTGATAGCCTAATATTGCTTTGAAATATATTAAAAATCGACCATCAATGTGATACTACATGTTCGATTAATAAAAATTATCAATTAAACAATATCCATTCTTAATGAAAATTTATTCTAAAGAACGTGTAAGAGACTTTAATTCCGAAAAAATTCGTTTTATGTGCATCATTGTTGAACTTTGAGTTTCGATAATTATTTAATCTATTAAATTGCACGTATGCAAAAGAAAAATAATTTATTGGACATAATGTAATAGTTAATAGGAAAAATTACCGTATAGATGGCGTAAATGTAAACAAACCCTTAACGACGACGACCCATAGCAACCGATTCAGCTTCAAGATGTTGGCGGATTTGGTTGAATATGCGTTTTACGCGTCGAGTGTATTATTATTACTGAAGATAAGCGCGGAAATTTATGCGCACTATATGTTTGACGAACGGAGGTATCCCTTTTTTATTTTTAATCGCGTTTAATCGTTATTGAATCATTAAAATGAATAATTCGAAAATGTGAATTCACTGGTTGCTAAGACTTCTTTACGTCTTCAATTATTTCTCTTCACACGTCAATATGCGTAAATATATGACTCTCTTTCATAATTACCACACGATAAAGGAGCGAGACTACTTCAGATAGTAGCGACTCGTCGTATGTTCCATCGTCAAGGAGTTCCACGACCAGTTCTACTTACAGTTCGTCAAGACATGAGAGCAATTCTGCAACTGACGACTCGGTACAGATCTTATACCGTAGACGGGAACCACCACCACCCACAACAATTTGTAGGAGGACAAGAAGTGGAAGAGCTTATGGCTCATTCGAGGTAAGCGATTGCAGAAAGAGCGATATATCGATATGGGACTGCTTGAAATTAGGAAGCTATAAGATTCAGTCCTATACGCTTTACCTTCATAATACGTTATTAATGGCAGAATAGGAATTATTGGATATAAAATACATTAAAAAATAATCCATAGAAAGAAAAATATGTCGTACTACTTACATTAGACTAGCATTCGATGGACCAACTTGCAAAAGAAATAAACGAATCAAAGAAAATTCGTGGTCACCGAATTTTAATTCCTAGACAATTCTTTAACAAACTGATATTCCAAGTGATTATAATCTCTCATGACATTTTCTCTTTCTTAAGGCTCCACCTCGAACTCTACCTGGTGAGCCATTTTTGACAAGAGAGGTTTGCGATCTCATCAAAGAGGGAAACGAACACCTATGTAAGAGCGATCATTTATTCAAATATTAGGAGCGAATGTTTCCTTCGATCCATATTAACATTAATTCTGTTTTTATTCTTGTAGATCCCTCGCGACCTACAAAGAGGTACGATATACCAACCGACGGGAATATCCTATCTCGTATTACCCCGACATCGATATATCGAGGCCCAAACCAACCTGCATTGAGGTACTTTAGCCCACCTCCTCTAGATTGGAACGATTGGCAATGCTATCGTATTTATTGGCAACAGTGGCAATATTGGAGTCAATATTGGCGATAGAGATCACGGAATATAACATGGTAAACAATTCTTTTAATTACTCGAATGAAAATAGAACATAACTTATTTGTGGTTCATGCAGAATCCTTGACGACAGCTAGATATAATCTTTCCAGAGTGCTTTGGCAAATTTCAGACGGAATAAAATATTAACATCTGTACCTGTTCTTTGCGATCCTTACTGAATTTTAACTACTTCCCCGTCTAGGTCCGCCGCGTTCCCTTTAATTAGTGTACTTGGATCGTGTTAATACCACACCGCAGTTCACACTGGAGCTTAAGAATATCAGCAGATATTTAATAGTATCTGCAACGCTGCTGTGGAACTTGAAATCTCCACCGATATAACGAGCTGCGGTGTGACATTTGTATGATGCTGAATGAGTGGGAAACGAACCATAATTCAACTGGATATCAAAGTGCACAACAGTGCTCGAACCTCGGCCAGATCAGAAAGCAATATTCTTGACTTCAGATGGACTTCTACTGAGAGATCTTCTTTTGGCCTCTGAAATTTATTCTCCTTACGTATATTGTCGTGCCTGAGATCATTGAATGATAGACTCTTAAACATCTTTAAAGTTTACCATGTTCGACTGAAGGGAAACTGTTTCGAATGGAAGCAACAATAAGATTTTTTTGATCCCGTCTTCTGACTCAACGTATTCAATGAATTGAGCTGATTAAATGTTATACAATGTGAAACAGCTTCTTATTGACTCGAATGTATGCTTTCCCATATATGAAATAAAAAGTTTTGCCCACATTCTTTTTAGTTTTTATTACTCTTATGAATGTGATTTTTAATTATTAATTGTAATTTATTCATTCCAATTCTTTTATTTGTATCCTATAATGGTGATTATTTTCATAAAATTTATTTGACATTCATGCATATCATACCGGTGATGATATGATAGGATAGTAATGGTCTTAACATTTAAAAAAAACACGCTTATATGCAGAGATTGTATTATCTAAGAAATGGACTACGAAGTAGGATTAACAATATTCTATACGCACACATCGATATCTTCTACATTGTATTTTGGACCAATGAATTTTCAATTTTGGTTATTATATTTAAATTGATAGCTATTATCGAAGTTTGGTGAGAGAATGAGCGTGCTATTCCCATCCTTGCAGTTCTTATGAATTTAAGTATTCCGCCAATACGCAAGTCATTTAGAGAAAGAAGGATACGTTGTTGCATTGATGATAAGAATCTGCAATGCTAATTAAATGCGATCCTGGATAACAATTCAGATGCTTAAGCTTGGGCAAGGAAAAAGGTGTTCAAGAATTCCAGTAATGAATTAGCCAGCAGGAATTTTGAATAAAATTAAACATTTTGCCCTCTTTAACAGAGTCATTCATCATTTATAATTTCGAATTAAACAGTCCAATTCCCAATTTCTTATGTGTATATAATTCCATCCTATAAGGCGATAAATAGCTATTTAATGAAGTACATCAAAGCCATGACTTATTTCGTTATGGCTTTTTCACGCCGTAGGAAAGGTGATATGAATAATACCTTAGCAATAAATGTAAAATCAGAAGGAAAAAAGAGTAGAGAAGACGATGTCGCAGAAGAATTCTGTCCATGGCTCTCTCAGGCTTATAATAAAAACATCCGAAGTGCTAGTGATAGATCTAATGATAGGAATTCACCGCAAGAAATCGAAATAAACCCAAAGTACCTCAAAATTATAGATGCAGTTTTTTTAGACATATTCTAGATCTCAAAAGTAGGACATTTAAAGCACCTGATAATATCCCCAGTGACGTTCTCAAACTGGGAGATAGTGCAATTGTACCTTACCTTCGAGTATTATTTACGGCCACCTTAAATAATAATCAGATCCCAAGCGACTGGACAAAGGCAATCGTGATCCCGATTCACAAGGGCGGATCCAAAACATCTGTTGAAAACTATAGGCCCATCAGTTTGACTTCCCAAGTATGTAAAATAATGGAAAAAATTATAGCAGATTACCTTCGTATATACTGGAAAGAAAACAATTAGTTATGTGAACGGTAGCACGGTTTTAGGCAGGGTTACTCGTGCGAAACGCAGCTACTCGGGCTGGTGCAAGATATAGCAGATACGATGGTTAAACGGGATGAGATTGACGCGGTTGTGGTAATTTTGCAAAAGCCTTCGATAAAGTATCGAACGATTTACTAATAGCGAAGGTGAAGAAAATGAATATTGATCATCGGATAGTAGGATGGATCGAAAACTTTTTGTATAAGAGAAAGCAAAGCGTCAGAATTGGAGATGTCTATTCTCGCGAGATTGAAGTTACATCGTGTATTCCACAGTGTAGCGTTCTAGGCCTCCTTCTATTCTTAATTTATATATTGATCTCCCTAAAATATCAAATCAGAAGTAAGGTTATTCGCAGATGACTGTATAATATGTAGAAGTATAAAAGAAAGACGGGACAGAGATATCTTGCAAGAAGACTTACAACTGTTGGCCGAATGGACCGAAGTGAATGAAATGAGTATAAACGTAAATAAATCGACGCACATAACTTTTTGAAGAAAAATGTCACCTATAGAAAATAGTTACGCCATAAACCATGAGACTATTAAAACAGTGCCGGAATGCAAGTACTTGGGCGTTAAATAATCCGAGAATCTTAAATGGGGGAGTCATTTTGAAGAGATTACTTCTAAAGCGTATAGAAATCTTCATTTCGTAAACCTAAGACGGAGTGGGAGGGAAGTTGAGGAAAGAGCATACAAAACCATGGTTAGGCCAGTTGTAGAATATGCGACGAGCGTTTGGGATCCGCATGAGACGGACCTATGTAAGAAAATTGAAGGCACATAGAAGAAGGGCAGCAAGGTACGTGTTTGGTAAACACCGCAACGATGAGAGCGTAAGCAAAATGATAGACCAGTTGGGGTGGGAATCTCTACAAATCAGGAGGAAAAATTTCAGACTAACGGGCATCTATAACACTTGGAATCGTAAAGGTGGATGGGACGAACTGCGCCATAGGTTTCAAACCCCAACCTATATTGGACGCGGCGACCATCTTCTTAAAATTAAAGAGCGTGAACAAAAGACCGATTTGGCAAAATTTTCTTTTGTAAATAGAGGGATAAGGGAATGGAACGCATTACCTCAAGAAGTTCTCATTCCAATGCCAGAGAATTCAAGGAAATTTAGTTCTAAGTTAAAAAAGTGATGTTCGTTGTAAATATTAAATTATTATGTTTTTTTCATTTTTTGGTATATTATTATTTTTTATTCTGAATGTATGTAATGTATTATATGTATTTAGTCAGACCTACTACCTTCGGGAGGTTTTGCGGGGTTTCCCTCTCGACTAGGGTAATGCCGCGCAGAGTATTACATTAGTACCCCTGAGAAGAGAGCTACCACCAGGCCTGGTGCCTATTTGTGGCTCTAACAACAATAAATAAATAAATTTCCTGAATAATAGATTTCCAAAAAGTTATCCCAAGACAGAATTTTAAATCTTAAAAAATAATTAATTAATAATAATTATTGTGTATATATTATTAGATGTAGATGCGAATTTCTAGCCTAAACTTACGTTAACAGCTTATAGTTTTCAGTTTATAATATTTCAAGAAGAAAACGGAAGAATCTTCACATCTTTGAGTACGTAATTATAAAATAGTGCAAAACTTCAATGGAGTAATGGTTGCTCCATTAAGTATATTTGCAAAGAGAATTATATGTATATTTTTCTAATTAATAGCTGTATTATGGTTTCAAGAGTTTATATCTAAAGTACGTATGCATTTTTATTAATTTATGATTGTCAAGAAATTTATCGTATTATACCCCCAATAACTTATTTGTATAAGTTTTGAAAAGAATAATTTATTATTTAAAACGTTCTTACGTCACATAAGGAAGCGCAATATAGATACTTTATAGATATTTAAATTGGAAGAACCAGGAAATAAAACTAATTTCAAGGTTAAGTAATGGTTATCATTAATGAGTAAACTTTATCTAAAAAGGTTATCCGATTCCTTTTTCAATTAGTGATGACTTGAGAGTTTATCGATTACTTTGACATAGCAATTTGCATTGAAAGATGGTAGCATCATGATCTACAACGGAGTAAACATCTATATATATAAAATCCGTTTGGTTTGTTTACGGTGATCACGTATGAAATACATGTAAACTTAGATTTTATCTCTTGCATGCTTCCTTTCCTTTGCAAAATTAAATTAGAAATAACCCACGTATGGATTTGAAAGTAGCACTAAAAGAAGGGAGATTGAATAAAATTTCTTATTTTGGTCATGAAATATAGTTATCGATCAGAAATTACGAGATTATGGTGAAATTAGATGATAATTTTGGTTAATTTTGAGGCTGTAAACAAACTTTTTCTCAGTTATCACGAATATAATTGTTGAATTTTCTCTTAAGAACGCATTGAGTATCAGTATTTAAACGATGTTTGTTTGTAGCAACGTAAATATTTACGTATACTATCGTAGAGTAAACTGTCTTTGATGTTAATTAAAAATGAGATCGGGATAAATTCAAGAGATTGAATGTACTGCACAACTTGGTGAGTGAATGACATTATCTAATTTGGTAACAAATTTCATAATTGTATACATGATTAGTGTGTGTCTGTCTGTACACTATAGACTCATACATCCAATCGTCCTGAGACTTTAAGAAACTATTACGTAATCCTTCGGAAAGGTTTTTTGAAAAGAAATTTCTCAATTTGGAGCATTCTGTTCGACCCCAGAAGGGAATAACTGTTCACATAAGATATACATGCAAACTTCGATTTCTCACTTGCATGCTTCCATTCTTTTGCAAAATTAAATTAAATTAGAAATAATCCACGTACGGATTTGAAAGTAGCACCAAGAGAAGAGAAATTGAATGACGTTTCTTATTTCGGTCATGAAATAAAGTTGACGATTGCATTGTGAGTCTGTTTGCCGTATTAACTCCTTCATATATGTCGTTCGTCGCCATTAGTTAGATTACGCGCGCCTGTTAGGCGCAGGCACAGCTAGTTACTTAACAATTTAACAATCCCAAATATAATATTCTTATCTGAGCAATAAGAAACGAACAAAATACGCAAGTTGGGAGCTTTACGTTTCATTTCAGCAGTTTAATTACCGATCACAGGTCTATATAGCATAGATCTCTGATAGCGTAATATTGCTTTGAAATATATTGAAAATCGACCATCAATGTGATGCTACATGTTTGATTGATTAAAATTATCCATTAAACAATATCCATTCTTACTGAAAATTTATTCTAAAGAACGTGTAAGAGTCTTTAATTCCGAAAAAGTTCGTTTTATGTGCATCAATGTTGAACTTTAGGTTTCAATAATTATTTAATCTATTAAATTGCACGTATGTAAAAGAAAAATAATTTCTTGGACATAATGTAATAGTTAATAGGAAAAATTACCGTAAAGATGGCATCAATGTAAAATATAAACAAACCCTTCACGACGACGACCCATAGCAACCGATTCAGCTTCAAGATGTTGGCGGATTTGGTTGAATATGCGTTTTACGCGTCGAGTGTATTATTATTACTGAAGATAAGCGCGGAAATTTATGCGCACTATATGTTTGACGAACGGAGGTATCCCTTTTTATATTTTTAATCGCGTTTAATCGTTATTGAATCATTAAAATGAATAATTCGAAAATGTGAATTCACTGGTTGCTAAGACTTCTTTACGTCTTCAATTATTTCTCTCCACACGTCAATATACGTAAATATATGACTCTCTTTCATAATTACCACACGATAAAGGAGCGAGTCTACTTCAGATAGTAGCGACTCGTCGTATGTTCCATCGTCAAGGAGTTCCACGACCAGTTCTACTTACAGTTCGTCAAGACATGAGAGCAATTCTGCAACTGACGACTCGGTACAGATCTTATACCGTAGACGGGAACCACCACCACCCACAACAATTTATAGAAGGACAAGAAGTGGAAGAGCTTATGGCTCATTCGAGGTAAGCGATTGCAGAAAGAGCGATATATCGATATGGGACTGCTTGTAATAAGGAAGCTATGCGATTCAGTTCTATACTAAGATGATTGAGTTTCATAATACGTTAATTATAGCAGAGTTGGATTTCTGGGATATATAATGCATTAAAAAATAATCTATAGAAAGTAAAATATATCGTATTACTTACATTAGACTAGCATTCGGTGTACCCACTTGCAAAAGAAATAAATGAATCAAAGCAAATTCGTTGTTACGGAATTTTAATTCCTAGACAATTCCTTAACAAACTGATATTCAAAGTGATTATAATCTCTCATGACATTTTCTCTTTATTAAGGCTCCACCTCCAACCCTACCTGGTGAGCCATTTTTGACAAGAGAGGTTTGCGATCTCATCAAACAGGGAAACGAACACCTATGTAAGAGCGATCATTTATTCAAATATTAGGAGCGAATGTTTCCTTCGATCCATATTAATTCTGTTTTTATACTTGTAGATCCCTCGCGACCTACAAAGAGGTACGATAAACCAACCAACGGGAATATCCTTTCTCGAATCACCCCGACATCGATATATCGAGGCCCAAACCAACCTGCATTGAGGTACTTTAGCCCACCTCCTCTAGATTGGAACGATTGGCAATGCTATCGTATTTATTGGCAACAGTGGCAATATTGGAGTCAATATTGGCGATAGAGATCACGGAATATAACATGGTAAACGATTCTTTTAATTACTCGAATGAAATTTGAACATAATTAAGTTGTGCAGAATCCTTGACGACAGCTAGATATAATCTTTCCAGAGTGCTTTTACAAATTTCAGACGGAATAAAATATTAACATCTGTACCTGTTCTTTGCGATCCTTACTGAATTTTAACTACTTCCCCGTCTAGGTCCGCCGCGTTCCCTTTAATTAGGGTACTTGGATCGTGTTAATACCACACCGCAGTTCACACTGGAGCTTAAGAATATCAGCAGATATTTAATAATATCTGCAACGCCGCTGTGGAACTTGTAACCTCCACCCATATAACGAGCTGCGCTGTGACATTAGTAAGATGCTGAATGAGTGGGAAACGAACCATAATTCAACTGGATCCCAAACTGCACAACAGTGCTCGAACCTAGGCCTGATCAGAAAACAACATTCTCGACTTCAGATGGACTTCTACTGAGAGATCTTCTTGTTGGCCTCTGAAATTTATTCTCCTGACGTATATTGTCGTGCCTGAGATCATTGAATGATAGACTCTTAAACATCTTTAAAGTTTATCATGCTCGACTGAAGGGAAACTGTTTCGAATGGAATCAACAATAAGATTTTTTTGAGCCCGTCTTCTGACTCAATGTCTTCAATGAATTGAGCTGATGAAATGTTATACGATGTGAATCAGCTTCATTACTTCTTATGGACTCGAATGTATGCTTTCCCATATATGAAAATAAAAGTTTTGCCCATATACTTTTTAGTTTTTATTATTCTTATGAATGTGATTTTGAATTATGAATTGTAATTTTTTCATTTCAATTATTTTATTTGTATCCTTTAATGGAGATTAATTTCATAAAATTTATTTGACATCAATGATATTTTACCGGTGATGATATGATAGGATAGTAACGGTCTTAACATTTTAAAAAACACGCTTATATGCAGAGTTTGTATTATCTAAGAAATGGACTACGAAGTAGGATTAACAATATTTTCTACACACACTTCGATATCTTCTACATTGTATATTGGACCAATTAATATTCAATTATGCTAGTTATATTTATAATTGATAGCTATGATCAAAGTTGGGTGAGAGAATGAGCGTGCTATTCCCATCCTTACAGTTCCTCTGACTTTAAGTATTCCGCCAATACGTAAGTCATTTAGAGAAATAAAGATACGTTGTTGTATGGATGATAAGAATTTGCAATGCCAATAAAATGCGATCCTGGATAACAACGGCCACCTTAAATAATAATCAGATCCCAAGCGACTGGACAAAGGCAATCGTGATCCCGATTCACAAAGGTGGATCCATAACATCAGTTGAAAACAATAGGCCCATCAGTTTGACTTCCCAAGAATGTAAAATAATGGAAAAAATTATAGCAGATTACCTTCGTATATACTGGAAAGAAAACAATTGGTTATGTGAACGGCAGCACGGTTTTAGGCAGGGTTACTCGTGCGAAACGCAGCTACTCGGGCTGGTGCAAGATATAGCAGATACGATGGTTAAACGGGATGAGATTGACGCGGTTGTGGTAGATTTTGCAAAAGTCTTCGATAAAGTATCGTACGATTTACTTATAGCGAAGGTGAAGAAAATGAATATTGATCATCGGATAGTAGGATGATTCGAAAACTTTTTATATTAGAGAAAGCCAAGCGGTAGAATTGAAGATGTCTATTCTCGCGAGATTGAAGTTACATCGGGTATTCCACAGGGTAGCGTTCTAGGCCTCCTTCTTTTCTTAATTTACCTAAATGATCTCCCTAAAAATATCAAATCAGAAGTTAGGTTTTTCGCAGATGACTGTATAATATATAGAAGTATAAAAGAAAGACGGGACAGAGATATCTTGCAAGAAGACTCACAACTGTTGGCCGAATGGACGGAAGTGAATGCAATGAGTATAAACGTAAATAAATCGCCGCACAGAACTTTTTCAAGAAAAACGTTACCTATAGAAAATAGTTACGCCATAAGCCATCAGACTATTAAAACCTTGCCGGAATGCAAGTACTTGGGCGTTAAATTATCCGAGAATCTTAAATGGGGAGTCATATTGAAGAGATTACTTCTAAAGCGTATAGAAATCTTCATTTCGTAATGCGAATCCTAAGACGGAGTGGGAGGGAAGTTAAGGAAAGAGCATACATAACCTTGGTTAGGCCAGTTGTAGAATATGCGACGAGCGTTTGGGATCCGCATGAGACGGGCCTATGTAAGAAAATTGAAGGCATCCAGAGGAGGGCAGCAAGGTACGTGTTTGGTAAACACCGCAACGATGAGAGCGTAAGCAAAATGATAGACCAGTTGGGGTGGGAATGTCTACAATACAGGAGGAAAATTTTCGGACTAACGGGCATCTATAACACTTGGAATCGTAAAGGTGGATGGGACGAACTGCGCCATAGGTTCCAAACTCCAACCTATATTGGACGCGGCGACCATCTTCTTAAATTTAAAGAGCGTGAACAAAAGACCGATATGGCAAAATTTTCTTTAATAAATGGAGGGATAATGGAATGGAACGCATTACCCGAAGAAGTTCTCATTCCAATGCCAGAGAATTCAAGGAAATTTAGTTGTAAGTTAAAAAGTGATGTTAGTTGTAAATATTAGATTATTATGTTTTTTTGATTTTTTTTGTATATTATTTTTTTTTAATTCTGAATATATGTAATGTATTATATGTATTTAGTCAGACCTACTACCTTCGGGAGGTTTTGCGGGGTTTCCCTCTCGACTAGGGTAATGCCGGTCAGAGTATTACATTTGTTCCCCTGAGAAGAGAGCTACCACCAGGCCTGGTCCCTTTTTGTGGCTCTAACAACAATAAATAAATAAACTTCCCGAATAATAGATTTCCAAAAAGTTATCCCGAGACAGAAGTTTAAATCATAAAAAATAAATAATTTACTATAACTATATTGTATATATAATAAGATGTACATGCGAATTTCAAGATTAAAATTTCGTAAACAATTTTAGTTTTCACTTTATAATATTCCAAGAAGAAAACGGATGGATACGAAATTTTTTCACATATTTGAGTACGTGATTATAAAATAGTGCAAAACTTCAATGGAGTAATGGTTGCTCCATTAAGTATATTTGCAAAGAGAATTATATATATACTTTTTTTAATTAATAGCTTTGATTTTTTTTTGGTTTTAATAGTTAATTTCTAAAGTACGTATATATTTTATTTATTTATAAATGTCAAGTAATTCATCGTATTATACCCCCAATAACTTATTTGTAAAAGTTTTGAAAAGAATAATTTATAATTAAAAACGTTCTTACGTCACATAAGGAAGCGCAATATAGATACTTTATAGATATTAAAATTGGAAGAACCAAGAAATAAAACTAATTTCAAGGTTTATCAATGGTAATCATTAATGACTAAACTTTATCTAATAAGCTTATCCAATTCCTTTTTCAATTAATGATGACTTGAGAGTTTATCGAATACTTTGACAAAGCAATTTGCATTGAATGACGGTAGCATCATGATCTTCAACGGAATAAACATCTATATTTATAAAATCCGTTTGGTGGTTGTGTCCGGTTTTTACGGTGTTCTCGTAGGAAATACATGTAAACTTAGATTCTATGACTTGCATGCTTCCTTTCCTTTGCAAAATTAAATTAGAAATAACCCACGTTTGGATTTGGAAGCAGCTCCAAAAGAAGGGAAATTGAAAAAAGTTCCTTATTTTGGTCATGAAATAAGGTTAACGATCAGAAATTACGAGAATATGGTGAAATTAGATGATAATTTTTGGTTAATTTTGGGGCTGTAAACAAACTTTTTATCAGGAATATAATTGTTGAATTTTCTCTTCAAAACGCATTGAGAATCAGTATTTAAACGATGTTTGTTTATAGCAACGTAAATATTTACGTATACTATCGTAGAGTAAACTGTCTTCGACGTTAATTAAAAATGAGATCTGGATAAATTCAAGAGATTGAATGAACTGCACAACTTGGTGAGTTAATGACGTTATCTAATTTGGTAACAAATTTCATAATTGTATGCATGATTAGTGTGTGTCTGTCTGTACACTATAGACTCATACATCCAATCGTCCTGAGAATTTAAGAAACTATTACGTAAATCTCCGGAAAGGTTTTCGAAAAGAAATTTCTCAATTTGAAGTATTCAGTTCGACTCCAGAAGGGAATAACTGTTCCCATAAGATGTACATGTAAACTTCGATTTCTCACTTGCACGCTTCCTTTCTTTTGTAAAATTAAATTAGAAATAATCCACGTACGGCTTTGAAAGAAGCACCAAAAGAAGAGAAATTGAATGAAATTTCTTATTTTGGTCATGAAATAAAGTTGACGATTGAATTGTGTGTCTCTCAGCCGTATTAACTCCTTTATATATGTCGTTTGTCGTCATTAATTAGAATACGCGCGTCTGTTAGGCACAGGCACAGCTAGTTATTAAATTATTTCATAATCCAAAATATAATATGCTTCTCTGAGCAATTAGAAACGAACGAAATACGTAAGTTGAGAGCTTTACGTTTTATTTCAGCCGTTTAATTACCGATCACAGGTCTATATAGCATAGATCACTGATACCGTAATATTGCTTTGAAATATATTAAAAATCGACCATCAAATTATCAATGTGACAATATAGTTTGATTAAAAAAAATATCAATTAAACAATATCCATTCTTACTGAAAATGTATTCTAAAGAACGTGTAAGAGACTGTAAATCCGAAAAAGTTCGTCTTATGTGCATCATTGTTGAACTTTAAGTTTCAAAAATTATTATAACTATTAAATTGCACGTATGTAAAAGAAAAATAATTTCTTGGACATAATGTAATAGTTAATGGTTAATGGAAAAATGTAGTATTTTACGTACAATCGGTCCTGGGTTCGATGCCAGTAGGTGAAATATTTTCAGATTTTGAAAAATCGTAGCTCCCTCAATATATCGTACATAGATCATTCAAACCTTCTGCAAATATAGATACATACAAAATGTAACTAGAAAAAAATCAGCACTTGCCTATGTATCACGGGTTCGATTCCAGAGCGACCCGTAATCTCGATTTTTCCCGTTTAACATACATTGGCCATATTTCCGAATGCTTTTTTCAACACTTCCCTACCGCGCAGAGGTTCAAAATTTCACACAGCCATAAAAGGGACCATTCTCATATAAAACCTATCCTAAGACTATCGTTAAAGGTCGTTGGTTCGATGCTAGGGGGCGTTAATTAATTCTCCATGTGAAATACATAGGGAGTTTAGGACTCATTTTAAGGTACTTCCTGAATGAATTTCCTTTTGCAATTTTGGGTGTTTATAAAGTCCACCATACTCAAGCGAAAGATTACAGTAATTTTAGTAGGATGACCTTGGTTCGACGCCGGGGCGGGATTTTAGCTGCCGAAATAAATGCATCGGAAATCGTATTCAGTGCATTTTCAGCTGCGTTAATGCCCTTTACTTAATGTTTAGCAACGTTTGAGTAGAGTTATCTTTCGAAAAATTTTATTATTCACTAAATATAAATTATTGCATTGCTTGCTGTAAGCAAGCGCACCTTTACTTGACTCGATAATTCGATATCTATTATATATAATTAACTAGGGGGTTAAAAAAAATTGAGGATACAAATGTCTGGCCCAAACTGCTGAGGCCACGGGCTCGCCAATTTTTTGTGCAATGGCCTTCTGAAATTAACCAAAGAAAAAATCTAAAACCCTCTCTACCTGTCATGGGTTCGATTCTGGGAGGCCCCAAAGTTGGATTTTTCTCCATAAGAATGCATGGAGTCGATTTTTGAAAATTTTTAAAAAATACTTTACGCAAACGTATAACAATCAAATTTCATGGGGCTATAGGAAATATACGTTTCTACACAAAAATGTAATCAAATATCGACCAAAATGATAAATGATTTCTTGAACATAATGTAATAGTTAATAGGAAAAATTACCGTATAGATGGCGTAAATGTAAACAAACCCTTAACGACGACGACCCATAGCAACCGATTCAGCTTCAAGATGTTGGCGGATTTGGTTGAATATGCGTTTTACGCGTCGAGTGTATTATTATTACTGAAGATAAGCGCGGAAATTTATGCGCACTATATGTTTGACGAACGGAGGTATCCCTTTTTATATTTTTAATCGCGTTTAATCGTTATTGAATCATTAAAATGAATAATTCGAAAATGTGAATTCACTGGTTGCTAAGACTTCTTTACGTCTTCAATTATTTCTCTCCACACGTCAATATACGTCAATATATGACTCTCTTTCATAATTACCACACGATAAAGGAGCGAGACTACTTCAGATAGTAGCGACTCGTCGTATGTTCCACCGTCAAGGAGTTCCACGACCAGTTCTACTTACAGTTCGTCAAGACATGAGAGCAATTCTGCAACTGACGACTCGGTACAGATCTTATACCGTAGACGGGAACCACCACCACCCACAACAATTTATAGAAGGACAAGAAGTGGAAGAGCTTATGGCTCATTCGAGGTAAGCGATTGCAGAAAGAGCGATATATCGATATGGGACTGCTTGAAATTAGGAAGCTATAAGATTCAGTTCTATACGCTTTACCTTCATAATACGTTATTAATGGCAGAATAGGAATTATTGGATATAAAATACATTAAAAAATAATCCATAGAAAGAAAAATATGTCGTATTACTTACATTAGACTAGCATTCGGTGGACCAACTTGCAAAAGAAATAAATGAATCAAAGAAAATTCGTTGTTACGGAATTTTAATTCCTAGACAATTCCTTAACAAACTGATATTCAAAGTGATTATAATCTCTCATGACATTTTCTCTTTATTAAGGCTCCACCTCCAACTCTACCTGGTGAGCCATTTTTGACAAGAGAGGTTTGCGATCTCATCAAAGAGGGAAACGAACACCTATGTAAGAGCGACCATTTATTCAAATATTTGGAGCGAATGTTTCCTTCGATCCATATTAACATTAATTCTGTTTTTATTCTTGTAGATCCCTCACGACCTACAAAGAGGTACGATATACCAACCGACGGGAATATCCTATCTCGTATTACCCCGACATCGATATATCGAGGCCCAAACCAACCTGCATTGAGGTACTTTAGCCCACCTCCTCTAGATTGGAACGATTGGCAATGCTATCGTATTTATTGGCAACAGTGGCAATATTGGAGTCAATATTGGCGATAGAGATCACGGAATATAACATGGTAAACTATACTTTTAATTACTCGAATGAAAATAGAACATAACTTATTTGTGGTTCATGCAGAATCCTTGACGACAGCTAGATATAATCTTTCCAGAGTGCTTTGGCAAATTTCAGACGGAATAAAATATTAACATCTGTACCTGTTCTTTGCGATCCTTACTGAATTTTAACTACTTCCCCGTCTAGGTCCGCCGCGTTCCCTTTAATTAGGGTACTTGGATCGTGTTAATACCACACCGCAGATCACACTGGAGCTTAAGAATATCAGCAGATATTTAATAATATCTTCAAAGCTGCTGTGGAACTTGAAATCTCCACCGATATAACGAGCTGCGGTGTGACATTTGTGTGATGCTGAATGAGTGGGAAACGAACCATAATTCAACTGGATCCCAAACTGCACAACAGTGCTCGAACCTAGGCCAGATCAGAAAACAATATTCTTGACTTCAGATGGACTTCTACTGAGAGATCTTCTTGTTTGCCTCTGAGATTTATTCTCCTTACGTATATTCTCGTGCCTGAGATCATTGAATGATAGACTCTTAAACATCTTTAAAGTTTATCATGTTCGACTGAAGGGAAACTGTTTCTTATGGAATCATATTCAATGAATTGAGCTGATGAAATGTTATACAATGTGAATCAGCTTCATTACTTCTTATTGACTCGAATGTATGCTTTCTCATATATGAAATAAAAAGTTTTGCCCACATTCTTTTTAGTTTTTATTATTCTTATGAATGTGATTTTTAATTATGTATTGCAATTTATTCATTGCAATTGTTTTATTTGTATCCTATAATTGTGATTATTTTCATAAAATTTATTTGACATTCATGCATTTCATACCGGTGATGATATGATAGGATAGTAATGGTCTTAAAATTCTAAAAAACACGCTCATATGAAGAGTTTGTATTATCTAAGAAATGGACTACGAAGTAGGATTAACAATATTTTCTACACACACTTCGATATCTACTACATTGTATATTGGACCATTGAATTTTCAATTATGTTTGTTTTATTTAAAATTATTATCTAACATCGAAGCTGGGTGAGAGAATGAGCGTGCTATTCTCATCCTTGCAATTCCAATGACTTTAAGTATTCCGCCAATACGTAAGTCATTTAGAGAAAGAAAGAAAGAAAGAGACGTTGTTGTATGGATGGTAAGAATCTGCAATGCCAATAAAATGCGATCCTGGATAACAATTCAGATACTTAAGCTTGGGTAAAGAAAAAGGTGTTCAAGAAGTCCAGGAATGAAGTAGCTAGCAGGAATTTTGAATAAAATTAAAAATTTTGCACTCTTTAACAGAGTCATTCATCATTTATAATTTAGAATTAAAAAGCCCAACTCCCAATTTCTTATGTGTATATAATTCCATGCTATAAGGCGATGAATAGCTATTTAATGAAGTACATCGAAGCCGTGACTTTTTTCTGAATAATAGATTTCCAAAGGTTATCCCAAGACAGAAGTTTCAATCTTAAAAAATAATTAATTTATTACAAATATTATGTAAAACTAATTAGATGTACATGCAAAATTCAAGACTAAAATTACGTAAACAGTTATTATTTTTCAGTTTATAATATTTCAAGAAGAAAACGGATGGATACGAAATCTCTTCACATCTTTGAGTACGTGGTTATAATATATTGCAAAATTTCAGTGGAGTAATGGTTGCTCCATTAAGTATATTTGCAAAGGGAATCATATATATATATATTTTTTATTTAATAGCTTTGATTTTTATTATGGTTTTAATAGCTGATTTCTAAAGTACGTATACATTTTTATTTATTTATAATATCGGTAATTATTTGCTAGTTTTTTGTTACCTCCTTTATAAAAAACTAATTATTTGCTAGTTTTTTATAAAGGAGGTAACAAAAAACTAGCAAATTATTACCGACCCAGAAGTCTAACGAGTGTTGTATGTAAGTTTATCGAAAAAATGGTAGCAGATTACTTAAGGAAGGTTTGGGACAATGAAAATTGGATCTCTGACTTCCAGCATGGATTTAGGAAGGGTTACTCTTGCGAATCCCAACTTTTAAGCTTTAATCGCGATTTGGTTGAGGCCCACGATACATCAGAGCAAGTAGATGCAGTAGTGATCGATCTATCTAAAGCATTTGATGTGGTAGATCATAAAATCCTCATGGAAAAGATTTCACAGATAAATATAGACACAAGAATAGTTAAATGGGTATATTCATTTCTTCGCGACAGAACCATAAAGGTAAGAATTGGCGAACAATCATCTCTAGCTACAAATGTAACCTCCGGTGTTCCTTAGGGAAGTGTGTTGGGGCCTTTATTATTCTTAATATATATTAATGATATGCCGAAAATTGTTAAATCAAACGTTCGTTTGTTTGCTGACGATTGTATTATTTACCGAACTATAAGAAATCTTGAAGACTGCGCTGCGTTGCAAGAGGATCTAGTGAAATGGAATGTATGGCTCGACAAAAATAAATTAAAATGTAATGCTAACAAAAGCAAATTAATAAACTTCAACCGAAATAAAATTAAATTCAGTTATGTATTAGGAAACTCGTCCGTGCCGGTAGATAAGGACATTAGATATCTAGGGATCACTTTCAGCAGTAACTTAAATTGGGCTAAACATATCGAGAATATAACTTTTAAAGCAAACAGAACCCTTAACTTTGTAATCAGAAATCTTAAAAAATGTCATAGGGAAGTTAAAGAAAAAGCATACTTAACGCTTGTTAGACCTATGCTGGAATACGGCGATAGCATTTGGGACCCGCATCAAAAAGGACTTGCAAACAAATTAGAAAATGTGCAGAGAAGAGCTGCTAGGTTCGTTTTGGGCAGATATGGTAAGACGGATAGTGTAACTGATATGATTAAAGAACTTGGTTGGGAAAAACTAGAATCAAGACGGAAAACAAAAAGGTTGGGGAATATTTACAAAACTTTCACTGCTAAGCCTTCGTTGAAAGAACTATATAATAAACTCAGAGAACCGGATTACATCTGGAGAAACGATCACAAACATAAAATCGCTACCTTAAAACAGAGAACGGATATCTGCAAGTTTTCATTCCTTAATCGCGGAATAGTAGAATGGAACAATTTACCTAAAGAAGTCTTCGAACCTTTTCCCCCTTCAAGTAATGTCTTTCTTAATAGAATCAAAAGGGTTGTGTAATCATTTTGTAGTTATTAACTTTCTATGATGATGTACTGCCTTCGGGAGGTTTTTGGGGTATATTCCTCCCGACAAGGGTGAATACCAGCCAGGGTAATGTATTTTTTTTCCCCCATAGACAAATTGCTACCACCTGGCCTGGAGTCTAATTGTAGTAATTAAGTATATAAATAAATAAATAATAGTCAAGTAATTCATCGTATTATACCCCCAATAACTTATTTGTATAAGTTTTGGAAAGAATAATTTATAATTAAAAACGTTCTTACGTTACATAAAGAAGAGCAATATAGATGCTTTATAGATATTAAAATTGGAAGAACCAAGAAATAAAACAAATTTCAAGGTTAAGTAATGGTTATCATTAATGACTAAACTTTATCTAAAAAGGTTATCCGATTCCTTTTTCAATTAGTGATGACTTGAGAGTTTATCGATTACTTTGACAAAGCAATTTGCATTGAAATATGGTAGCATTATGATCTACAACGGAATAAACATCTATATATATAAAAGCCGTTTGGTGTGTGTACGGTGTTCTTTTTATGTATATTATTATTATTTAAATGTTGCAGTTGGAAGACTGTCCGGTGGCAACAAATATACAGTGAAATACTTACAGAGGATTAATCATATACACTATACTACATATACTTTATTACTATTATTACATATATAACACACTTTGTTAACCCTTTTGATCTACTAAATTTCTATTCACAATCTTTATTAACTTTACCTTAAAAGTTTGCACACGAGGAATGAATGGCTCAAAGATTTTCGCAGGTAATGCGTTCCACTGCTCTATACTATAATTAAAAAAAGAATATTTTCCTAAGTTCGTCTTCTGAGTCAGGGGTTCGATTTTATAACTATGGTCCATCCTACTATAATATACTGACTCCTTTAATCTATCGCCGATCTCAACCCACGACGGCTCCCTACAGTATGATTTATAAAGATTCCCTAGTCTACCTAAATACCGTCTAGTTTCTAATGAGTCCCACCCTTATACTTCTAACATGTGTGAGACGCTTGCAGTCCTTTTAAAATTTCTGTGAACATATCGCGCTGCCGTTCTCTGTACCATTTCGATTTCGTTTATGCGTCCTAACTGATGTGGATCGCATACTGTTGTCCCGTACTCTAAGATGGGCCGGACTAAAGCTTTGTACGCTAATTCTTTGGAGCTCGAGCTACCTTCTCCTATAACTCTCATTATGAAATGCAGCGCTCTATATGCTTTGCTAACTACGCTACTAATGTGAGGCCCCCATTGTAAATCTTTGGTAAAAGTTACTCCTAAGTATTTGCATTCATTGCTTTCTACCAGTACCTGTTTACCCAGAAGATATTCCCAGCTTATGATGTTTCTCTTTCTGTTAAAACGTATGAGTTTAGTTTTTCCTGCATTTATTAACATCTTATTCTGTTCAGACCATCGAACTATTTCATCTATATCCGACTGTAAGCGCTTACATTCGTTTGAGCTATCTATTTCGTTGTAAATTAAGCAGTCGTCTGCAAAAAGCCTTATTTTACACCTAATTTTCGCGGCTAGATCATTAATGAAAATCAGGAATAGTAGCGCTCCTAAAATGCTTCCCTATGTATTGTGTGAGTAATGGTTGCTCCATTAAGTATATTTGCAAAGAGAATTATATATAAATTTTTTTAATTATTAGCTTTGATTTTTATTATGGTTTTAATAGCTGATTTCTAAAGTACGTATACATTTTTATTTACTTATAATTGCCAAGTAATTCATCGTATTATACCCACAATAACTTATTTGTATAAGTTTTGAAAAGAATAATTTATAATTAAAAACTTCTAGCGTCACGTAAGGATGCGCAATATAGATACTTTATAGATATTAAAATTGGAAGAACCAAGAAATAAAACTAATTTCAAGGTTTAGTAATGGTTATCATTAATGACTAAACTTTATCTAAAAAGGTTATCCGATTCCTTTTTCAATTAGTGATGACTTGAGAGTTTATCGATTACTTTGACATAGCAATTTGCATTGAAAGATGGTAGCAACATGATCTACAACGGAATAAACATCTATATATATAAAATCCGTTTGGTGTGTGTCCGGTGTTTTCGTAAGAAATACATGTAACTTAGATTTTATCTCTTGCATGCTTCCTTTCCTTTGCAAAATTAAATTAGAAATAACCCACGCTTGGATTTGAAAGCAGTACCAAAAGAAGGGAAATTGAATAAAGTTTCTTATTTTGGTGATGAAATATGGTTAACGATCAGAAATTACGAGAATATGGTGAAATAAGATGATAATTTTGGTTGATTTTGAGGCTGTAAACAAACTTTTTCTCAGTTATCACGAATATAATTGTTGAATTTTCTCTTAAGAACGCATCGAGAAATAAGTATTTAAACGATGTTTGTTTATAGCAACGTAAATATTTACGTATACTATCGTAGAGTAAACAGTCTTTGATGTTAATTAAAAATGAGATCTGGATAAATTCAAGAGATTGAATGTACTGCACAACTTGGTGAGTTAATGACGTTATCGAATTTGGTAACAAATTTCATAATTGTATACATGATTAGTGTGTGTCTGTCTGTACACTATAGACTCATACACCCAATCGTCCTGAGAATTTAAGAAACTATTACGTAAATCTCCGGAAAGTTTTTTGAAAAGAAATTTCTCAATTTGGAGTACTCAGTTCGACTCCAGAAGGGAATAACTGTTTTCGTAAGAAATACATGTAAACTTCGATTTCTCACTTGCATGCTTCCTTTCTTTTGCAAAATTAAATTAGAAATAATCCACGTACGGATTTGAAAGTGGCACAAAAAGAAGAGAAATTGAATGAAGTTTCTTATATCGGTCATGGGATAAAGTTTACGATTGCATTGTGTGTCTGTGTACCGTATTGACTCGTTTATATACAAATATATATATGTCGTATGTCGCCATTAGTTAGATTACGCGCGCCTGGTAGGCGCAGGCACAGCTAGTTACTTAATAATTTAATAATCCCAAATATAATATGCGTATCTGAGCAATAAGAAACGAACAAAATACGTAAGTTGAGAGCTTTACGTTTTATTTCAGCAGTTTAATTACTGTCCACAGGTCTATATAACATAGATCTCTGATAGCCTAATATTGCTTAGAAATATATAAAAAATCGACCATCAAACTATCAATGTGATACTACATGTTCGTTTTTTAAAAAGTCTCAAATAAGCAATATCCATTCTTACTGAAAATTTATTCTAAAGGACGTGTAAGAGACCCTTATTCCGAAAAAGTTCGTCTTATGTGCATCATTGTTGAACTGTAAATTTTAATAATTATTTTATCTATTAAATTGCACATATGTAAATGAAAAATAATTTATTGGACATAATGTAATAGTTAATAGGAAAAATTACCGTATAGATGGCGTAAATGTAAAAAAACCCTTAACGACGACGACCCATAGCAACCGATTCAGCTTCAAGATGTTGGCGGATTTGGTTGAATATGCGTTTTACGCGTCGAGTGTATTATTATTACTGAAGATAAGCGCGGAAATTTATGCGCACTATATGTTTGACGAACGGAGGTATCCCTTTTTATATTTTTAATCGCGTTTAATCGTTATTGAATCATTAAAATGAATAATTCGAAAATGTGAATTCACTGGTTGCTAAGACTTCTTTACGTCTTCAATTATTTCTCTCCACACGTCAATATACGTAAATATATGACTCTCTTTCATAATTACCACACGATAAAGAAGCGAGACTACTTCAGATAGTAGCGACTCGTCGTATGTTCCATCGTCAAGGAGTTCCACGACCAGTTCTACTTACAGTTCGTCAAGACATGAGAGCAATTCTGCAACTGACGACTCGGTACAGATCTTATACCGTAGACGGGAACCACCACCACCCACAACAATTTATAGAAGGACAAGAAGTGGAAGAGCTTATGGCTCATTCGAGGTAAGCGATTGCAGAAAGAGCGATATATCGATATGGGACTGCTTGAAATTAGGAAGCTATAAGATTCAGTTCTATACGCTTTACCTTCATAATACGTTATTAATGGCAGAATAGGAATTATTGGATATAAAATACATTAAAAAATAATCCATAGAAAGAAAAATATGTCGTATTACTTACATTAGACTAGCATTCGATGGACCAACTTGCAAAAGAAATAGACGAATCAAAGAAAATTCGTGGCCACCGAATTTTAATTCCTAGACAATTCTTTAACAAACTGATATTCCAAGTGATTATAATCTCTCATGACATTTTCTCTCTCTTAAGGCTCCACCTCGAACTCTACCTGGTGAGCCATTTTTGACAAGAGAGGTTTGCGATCTCATCAAAGAGGGAAACGAACACCTATGTAAGAGCGATCATTTATTCAAATATTAGGAGCGAATGTTTCCTTCGATCCATATTAACATTAATTCTGTTTTTATTCTTGTAGATCCCTCACGACCTACAAAGAGGTACGATATACCAACCGACGGGAATATCCTATCTCGTATTACCCCGACATCGATATATCGAGGCCCAAACCAACCTGCATTGAGGTACTTTAGCCCACCTCCTCTAGATTGGAACGATTGGCAATGCTATCGTATTTATTGGCAACAGTGGCAATATTAGAGTCAATATTGGCGATAGAGGTCACGGAATATAACATGGTAAACAATTCTTTTAATTACTCGAATGAAAATAGAACATAACTTATTTGTGGTTCATGCAGAATCCTTGACGACAGCTAGATATAATCTTTCCAGAGTGCTTTGGCAAATTTCAGACGGAATAAAATATTAACATCTGTACCTGTTCTTTGCGATCCTTACTGAATTTTAACTACTTCCCCGTCTAGGTCCGCCGCGTTCCCTGTAATTAGGGTACTTGGATCGTGTTAATACCACACCGCAGTTCACACTGGAGCTTAAGAATATCAGCAGATATTTAATAATATCTGCAACGCTGCTGTGGAACTTGAAATCTCCACCGATATAACGAGCTGCGGTGTGACATTTGTGTGATGCTGAATGAGTGGGAAACGAACCATAATTCAACTGGATCCCAAAGTGCACAACAGTGCTCGAACCTACGCCAGATTAGAAAACAATATTCTTGACTTCAGATGGACTTCTACTGAGAGATATTCTTGTTGGCCTCTGAAATTTATTCCCTTACGTATATTGTCGTGCCTGAGATCATCGAATGATAGACTCTTAAACATCTTTAAAGTTTACCATGTTCGACTGAAGGGAAACTGTTTCGAATGGAATCAACAATAAGATTTTTTTGAGCCCGCCTTCTGACTCAATGCATTCAATGAATTGAGTTGATTAAATGTTATACAATGTGAAACAGCTTCTTATTGACTCGAATGTATGCTTTCCCATATATGAAATAAAAAGTTTTGCCCACATTCTTTTTAGTTTTTATTACTCTTATGAATGTGATTTTTAATTATTAATTGTAATTTATTCATTCCAATTCTTTTATTTGTATCCTATAATGGTGATTATTTTCATAAAATTTATTTGACATTCATGCATATCATACCGGTGATGATATGATAGGATAGTAATGGTCTTAACATTTAAAAAAAACACGCTTATATGCAGAGATTGTATTATCTAAGAAATGGACTACGAAGTAGGATTAACAATATTCTATACGCACACATCGATATCTTCTACATTGTATTTTGGACCAATGAATTTTCAATTTTGGTTGTTATATTTAAATTGATAGCTATTATCGAAGTTGGGTGAGAGAATGAGCGTGCTATTCCCATCCTTACAGTTCCTATGAATTTAAGTATTCCGCCAATACGCAAGTCATTTAGAGAAAGAAGGATACGTTGTTGCATTGATGATAAGAATCTGCAATGCTAATTAAATGCGATCCTGGATAACAATTCAGATGCTTAAGCTTGGGCAAGGAAAAAGGTGTTCAAGAATTCCAGTAATGAAGTAGCCAGCAGGAATTTTGAATAAAATTAAAAATTTTGCCCTCTTTAACAGAGTCATTCATCATTTATAATTTCGAATTAAACAGTCCAATTCCCAATTTCTTATGTGTATATAATTCCATCCTATAAGGCGATAAATAGCTATTTAATGAAGTACATCAAAGCCATGACTTATTTCGTTATGGCTTTTTCACGCCGTAGGAAAGGTGATATGAATAATACCTTAGCAATAAATGTAAAATCAGAAGGAAAAAAGAGTAGAGAAGACGATGTCGCAGAAGAATTCTGTCCATGGCTCTCTCAGGCTTATAATAAAAACATCCGAAGTGCTAGTGATAGATCTAATGATAGGAATTCACCGCAAGAAATCGAAATAAACCCAAAGTACCTCAAAATTATAGATGCAGTTTTTTTAGACATATTCTAGATCTCAAAAGTAGGACATTTAAAGCACCTGATAATATCCCCAGTGACGTTCTCAAACTGGGAGATAGTGCAATTGTACCTTACCTTCGAGTATTATTTACGGCCACCTTAAATAATAATCAGATCCCAAGCGACTGGACAAAGGCAATCGTGATCCCGATTCACAAGGGCGGATCCAAAACATCTGTTGAAAACTATAGGCCCATCAGTTTGACTTCCCAAGTATGTAAAATAATGGAAAAAATTATAGCAGATTACCTTCGTATATACTGGAAAGAAAACAATTAGTTATGTGAACGGTAGCACGGTTTTAGGCAGGGTTACTCGTGCGAAACGCAGCTACTCGGGCTGGTGCAAGATATAGCAGATACGATGGTTAAACGGGATGAGATTGACGCGGTTGTGGTAATTTTGCAAAAGCCTTCGATAAAGTATCGAACGATTTACTAATAGCGAAGGTGAAGAAAATGAATATTGATCATCGGATAGTAGGATGGATCGAAAACTTTTTGTATAAGAGAAAGCAAAGCGTCAGAATTGGAGATGTCTATTCTCGCGAGATTGAAGTTACATCGTGTATTCCACAGTGTAGCGTTCTAGGCCTCCTTCTATTCTTAATTTATATATTGATCTCCCTAAAATATCAAATCAGAAGTAAGGTTATTCGCAGATGACTGTATAATATGTAGAAGTATAAAAGAAAGACGGGACAGAGATATCTTGCAAGAAGACTTACAACTGTTGGCCGAATGGACCGAAGTGAATGAAATGAGTATAAACGTAAATAAATCGACGCACATAACTTTTTGAAGAAAAATGTCACCTATAGAAAATAGTTACGCCATAAACCATCAGACTATTATACAGTGCCGGAATGCAAGTACTTGGGCGTTAAATTATCCGGGAATCTTAAATGGGGGAGTCAAATTGAAGAGATTACTTCTAAAGCGTATAGAAATCTTCATTTCGTAATGCGAAACCTAAGACGGATTGGGAGGGAAGTTAAGGAAAGAGCATACAAAACCTTGGTTAGGCCAGTTGTAGAATATGCGACGAGCGTTTGGTATCCGCATGAGACGGGCCTATGCAAGAAAATTGAAGACATCTAGAGGAAGGCAGCAAGGTACGTGTTTGGTAAACACCGCAACGATGAAAGCGTAAGCAAAATGATAGACCAGTTTGGGTGGGAATCTCTACAATACAGGAGGAAAAATTTCAGACTAAGACATTTTCTTCTTAAAGATCGGGTGGAAATGGAAAATTTTATGTGGGAGGGAAGAGTATTCCAGTGCGTGGTAGCAGTTATAATAAATGATTTGTGATATGTCTCCGTTCTGTGGTTCGGTATTAGTAAATTGAATCTCCCTCTAGTATTACAATTATGGACGGACTCAAATCTTACAAATTCGGAATAGAGATATTCAGGAGATTGCGTTCGCAAAACAGTGCATGATAACGTTAGAATGTGAAGTTGTCTGCGAGTTTCGAGTTTTCTCCAATCTAATTTTTTAAATGCACCGAATATATGGTCGAATTTTCTCAAATTAAATATAAATCGAACGGACGCATTCTGGATGCGTTGGAGCTTATTGGCTAGATCTCTCGATAGATCTTGGTAAACAATGTCACCATAATCAAAGTGGGGCATGATCAATGAATTTACTTGTCTACTGAGTCGAAGGCTTTACTAAAATAATGTATAATTGAATTTAATAATGTAAAACAGAATAATATTTGATCCTGCGGGTCCCGCTGCCGCGCTTCTTCTATTCGGACAATAAGACGCAGGCACTTTTCTCCCCACTTTTTCGTGAAGAAAAAGTGCGTCCTATGCTCCGAAAAATACGGTACTTTGATTTTTATTATGGTTTCAATACCTTACTTCTAAAGTACGTATACATTTTTATTTATATATTTTTGTCAAGTAATTCATCGTATTATACCCTCAATAACTTATTTGTATACGTTTTGAAAAGAATAATTCATAATTAAAAACGTTCTTACGTCACATAAGGAAGAGCAATATAGATACTATATAGATATTAAAATTGGAAGAACAAAGAAATAAAACCAATTTCAATGTTTAGTAATGGTTATCATTTATTACAAAACTTTATCTAATAAGCTTATCCAATTCCTTTTTCAATTCGTGATGACTTGAGAGTTAATCGATTACTTTGACAAATAATTTGCATTGAATGACGGTAGCATCATGATCTACAACGGAATAAACATCTATATATATAAAATCCGTTTGGTGTGTTTAGGTTTTTAAGGTGTTCTCGTAAGAAATACATGTAAACTTAGATTTTATCCCTTGCATGCCTCCTTTCCACTGCAAAATTAAATAAGAAATTACCCACGCTTGGATTTGAAAGTAGCACCAAAAGAAGGGAAATTGAATAAAGTTTCTTATTTTGGTCATGAAATATGGTTTACGATCAGAAATTACGAGAATATGGTGAAATTAGATGATGTTTTTGGTTAATTTTGAGGCTGTAAACAAACTTTTTATCAGTTATCACCAATATAATTGTTGAATTTTCTCTAAAGAACGCATTGAGATTTCTCAATTTTTAAACGATGTTTGTTTATAGCAACGTAAATATTTACGTATACTATCGTAGAGTAAACTGTCTTTGATGTTAATTAAAAATGAGATCGGGACAAATTCAAGAGAATGAATGTACTGCACAACTTGGTGAGTTAATAAGTTTCCCTTATTTGGTAACAAATTTCATAATTGTTTACATGATTAGTGTGTGTCTGTCTGTAAACTTTTGACTCATACATCCAATCGTCCTGAGAATTCGAGAAACTATTACGTAAATCTCCGGAAGGAAGTTTGAAAAGAAATTTCTCAATTTGTAGTTTTCAGTTCGACTCCAGAAGGGAATAACTGTTCCCATAAGATATACATGTAAACTTCGATTTCTCACTTACATGCTTCCTTTCTTTTGCAAAATTAAATTAGAAATAATCCACGTACGGATTTGAAAGTAGCACCAAAAGAAGAGAAATTGAATGAAGTTTCTTATTTTATTTCAGCAGTTTAATTACCAATCACAGGTCTATATAACATAGATCTCTGATAGCCTAATATTGCTTGGAAATATATTAAAAATCGACCATCAAATTATCAATGGGATACTACATGTTCGATTAATAAAAAGTCTCAATTAAAAAATATCCATTTTTACTGCAAATTTATTCTAAAGAACGTGTAAGAGACCCTAATTCCGAAAAAGTTCGTTTTATGTGCATCAATGTTGAACTTTAGGTTTCAATAATTATTTAATCTATTAAATTGCACGTATGTAAAAGAAAAATAATTTCTTGGACATAATGTAATAGTTAATAGGAAAAATTACCGTAAAGATGGCGTCAATGTAAACAAACCCTTAACGACGACGACCCATAGCAACCGATTCAGCTTCAAGATGTTGGCGGATTTGGTTGAATATTCGTTTTACGCGTTGAGCGTATTATTATTACTGAAGATAAGCGCGGAAATTTATTCGCACTATATGTTTGATGATCGGAGGTATCCCTTTTTACCTTTTTATTCGAGTTTAATCGTTATTTAATTGTAAAAATGAATAATTCGAACGTGTGAATTCAATGGTTGCTAAGACTTCCTTAAGTCGTCAGTTATTTCTCTTCACACCTTAATTATAAGTAAATATTTGACTCTCTTTCATGATTACCACACGATAAAGAAGCGAGACTACTTCAGATAGTAGCGACTCGTCGTATCTTCCATCGTCAAGCAGATCCACGACCAGTTCTTCTTATAGTTCGTCAAGACACGAGAGCAATTCTGCAACTGACGACTCGGTGCAGATCTTATACCGTAGACGGGAACCACCACCACCCACAACAATTTATAGAAGGACAAGAAGTGGAAGAGCTTATGGCTCATACGAAGTAAGCATTTGCAGAAAGAACGATATATCGATATGGGAATGCTTGAAATAAGGAAGCTATGCGATTCAGTTCTATACTAAGATGATTGAGTTTCATAATTCGTTAATTATAGCAGAGTTGGATATCTGATATATATAATGCATTAAAAAATAATCCATGTAAAGTAAAATATATCATATTACGTACATTAGACTAGTATCCGATGGACCAACTTGCAAAAGAATTAAATGAATCAAAGAAAATTCGTGGTTACGGAATTTTAATTCCTAGACAATTCCTTAACAAACTGATATTCAAAGTGATTATAATCTCTCATGACATTTTCTCTTTATTAAGGCTCCACCTCCAACTCTACCTGGTGAGCCATTTTTGACAAGAGAGGTTTGCGATCTCATCAAACAGGGAAACGAACACCTATGTAAGAGCGATCATTTATTCAAATATTAGGAGCGAATGTTTCCTTCGATCCATATTAACATTAATTCTGTTTTTATTCTTGTAGATCCCTCGCGACCTACAAAGAGGTACGATAAACCAACCAACGGGAATATCCTTTCTCGAATCACCCCGACATCGATATATCGAGGCCCAAACCAACCTGCATTGAGGTACTTTAGCCCACCTCCTCTAGATTGGAACGAATGGCAATGCTGGCGTATTTATTGGCAACAGTGGCAATATTGGAGTCAATATTGGCGATAGAGATCACGGAATATAACATGGTAAACTATTCTTTTTATTACTTGAATGAAATTTGAACATAATTAAGTTGCGGTTCATGCAAGATCCTTAACGACAGCTAGATATAATATTTCCAGAGAGCTTTGACAAATTTCAGACGGAATAAAATATTAACATCTGTACCTGTTCTTTGCGATCCTTACTGAATTTTAACTACTTCCCCGTCTAGGTCCGCCGCGTTCCCTGTAATTAGGGTACTTGGATCGTGTTAATACCACACCGCAGTTCACACTGGAGCTTAAGAATATCAGCGGATATTTAATAATATCTGCAACGCTGCTGTGGAACTTGAAATCTCCACCGACATAACGAGCTGCGGTGTGACATTTGTGTGATGCTGAATGAGTGGGAAACGAACCATAGTTCATCTGGATCCCAAACTGCACAACAGTGCTCGAACCTAGGCCAGATCAGAAAGCAATATTCTTGACTTCAGATGGACTTCTACTGAGAGATCTTCTTGTTGGCCTCTGAAATTTATTCTCCTTACGTATATTGTCGTGCCTGAGATCATTGAATGATAGACTCTTAAACATCTTTAAAGTTTATCGTGTTCTACTGAAGGTAAACTGTTTTGAATGGAATCAACAATAAGATTTTTTTGAGCCCGTCTTCTGACTCAACGTATTCACTGAATTGAGCTGATGAAATGTTATACAATGTGAATCAGCTTCATTACTTCTTATTGACTCGAATGTATGCTTTCCCATATATGAAATAAAAAGTTTTGCCCACATTCTTTTTACTTTTTATTATTCTTATGAATGTGATTTTTAATTATGTATGTCAATTTATTCATTGCAATTGTTTTATTTGTATCCTATAATGGTGATTATTTTCATAAAATTTATTTGACATTCATGCATTTCATACCGGTGATGATATGATAGGATAGTAATGGTCTTAAAATTCTAAAAAACACGCTTATATGAAGAGTTTGTATTATCTAAGAAATGGACTACGAAGTAGGATTAACAATATTTTCTACACACACTTCGATATCTTCCACATTGTATATTGGACCAATGAATTTTCATTTATGGTTGTTATATTTAAATTGATAGCTATCATGGAAGTTGGGTGAGAGAATGAGCGTGCTTTTCCCATCCTTACAGTTCCTATGACTTTAAGTATTCCGCCAATACGTAAGTCATTTAGAGAAAGAAAGAAAGAAAGAGACGTTGTTGTATGGATGATAAGAATCTGCAATGCCAATAAAATGCGATCCTGGATAACAATTCAGATACTTAAGCTTGGGTAAAGAAAAAGGTGTTCAAGAAGTCCAGGAATGAAGTAGCTAGCAGGAATTTTGAATAAAATTAAAAATTTTGCACTCTTTAACAGAGTCATTCATCATTTATAATTTAGAATTAAATAGCCCAACTCCCAATTTCTTATGTGTATATAATTCCATGCTATAAGGCGATGAATAGCTATTTAATGAAGTACATCGAAGCCGTGACTTTTTTCTGAATAATAGATTTCCAAAGGTTATCCCAAGACAGAAGTTTCAATCTTAAAAAATAATTAATTTATTACAAATATTATGTAAAACTAATTAGATGTACATGCAAAATTCAAGACTAAAATTACGTAAACAGTTATTATTTTTCAGTTTATAATATTTCAAGAAGAAAACGGATGGATACGAAATCTCTTCACATCTTTGAGTACGTGGTTATAATATATTGCAAAATTTCAATGGAGTAATGGTTGCTCCATTAAGTATATTTGCAAAGGGAATCATATATATATATATTTTTTATTTAATAGCTTTGATTTTTATTATGGTTTTAATAGCTGATTTCTAAAGTACGTATACATTTTTATTTATTTATAATATCGGTAATTATTTCCTATTTTTTTGTTACCTCCTTTATAAAAAACTAATTATTTGCTAGTTTTTTATAAAGGAGGTAACAAAAAACTAGCAAATTATTACCGACCCAGAAGTCTAACGAGTGTTGTATGTAAGTTTATCGAAAAAATGGTAGCAGATTACTTAAGGAAGGTTTGGGACAATGAAAATTGGATCTCTGACTTCCAGCATGGATTTAGGAAGGGTTACTCTTGCGAATCCCAACTTTTAAGCTTTAATCGCGATTTGGTTGAGGCCCACGATACATCAGAGCAAGTAGATGCAGTAGTGATCGATCTATCTAAAGCATTTGATGTGGTAGATCATAAAATCCTCATGGAAAAGATTTCACAGATAAATATAGACACAAGAATAGTTAAATGGGTATATTCATTTCTTCGCGACAGAACCATAAAGGTAAGAATTGGCGAACAATCATCTCTAGCTACAAATGTAACCTCCGGTGTTCCTTAGGGAAGTGTGTTGGGGCCTTTATTATTCTTAATATGTATTAATGATATGCCGAAAATTGTTAAATCAAACGTTCGTTTGTTTGCTGACGATTGTATTATTTACCGAACTATAAGAAATCTTGAAGACTGCGCTGCGTTGCAAGAGGATCTAGTGAAATGGAATGTATGGCTCGACAAAAATAAATTAAAATGTAATGCTAACAAAAGCAAATTAATAAACTTCAACCGAAATAAAATTAAATTCAGTTATGTATTAGGAAACTCGTCCGTGCCGGTAGATAAGGACATTAGATATCTAGGGATCACTTTCAGCAGTAACTTAAATTGGGCTAAACATATCGAGAATATAACTTTTAAAGCAAACAGAACCCTTAACTTTGTAATCAGAAATCTTAAAAAATGTCATAGGGAAGTTAAAGAAAAAGCATACTTAACGCTTGTTAGACCTATGCTGGAATACGGCGATAGCATTTGGGACCCGCATCAAAAAGGACTTGCAAACAAATTAGAAAATGTGCAGAGAAGAGCTGCTAGGTTCGTTTTGGGCAGATATGGTAAGACGGATAGTGTAACTGATATGATTAAAGAACTTGGTTGGGAAAAACTAGAATCAAGACGGAAAACAAAAAGGTTGGGGAATATTTACAAAACTTTCACTGCTAAGCCTTCGTTGAAAGAACTATATAATAAACTCAGAGAACCGGATTACATCTGGAGATACGATCACAAACATTAAATCGCTACCTTAAAACAGAGAACGGATATCTGCAAGTTTTCATTCCTTAATCGCGGAATAGTAGAATGGAACAATTTACCTAAAGAAGTCTTCGAACCTTTTCCCCCTTCATGTAATGTCTTTCTTAATAGAATCAAAAGGGTCGTGTAATCATTTTGTAGTTTTTAACTTTCTATGATGATGTACTGCCTTCGGGAGGTTTTTGGGGTATTTTCCTCCCGACAAGGGTGAATACCAGCCAGGGTAATGTATTTTTTTTTCCCCCATAGACAAATTGCTACCACCTGGCCTAGAGTCTAATTGTAGTAATTAAGTATATAAATAAATAAATAATAGTCAAGTAATTCATCGTATTATACCCCCAATAACTTATTTGTATAAGTTTTGGAAAGAATAATTTATAATTAAAAACGTTCTTACGTTACATAAAGAAGAGCAATATAGATGCTTTATAGATATTAAAATTGGAAGAACCAAGAAATAAAACAAATTTCAAGGTTTAGTAATGGTTATCATTAATGACTAAACTTTATCTAAAAAGGTTATCCGATTCCTTTTTCAATTAGTGATGACTTGAGAGTTTATCGATTACTTTGACATAGCAATTTGCATTGAAAGATGGTAGCATCATGATCTACAACGGAATAAACATCTATATATATATAAAATCCGTTTGGTGTGTGTCCGGTGTTTTCGTAAGAAATACATGTAAACTTAGATTTTATCTCTTGCATGCTTCCTTTCCTTTGCAAAATTAAATTAGAAATAACCCACGCTTGGATTTGAAAGCAGTACCAAAAGAAGGGAAATTGAATAAAGTTTCTTATTTTGGTGATGAAATATGGTTAACGATCAGAAATTACGAGAATATGGTGAAATAAGATGATAATTTTGGTTGATTTTGAGGCTGTAAACAAACTTTTTCTCAGTTATCACGAATATAATTGTTGAATTTTCTCTTAAGAACGCATCGAGAAATAAGTATTTAAACGATGTTTGTTTATAGCAACGTAAATATTTACGTATACTATCGTAGAGTAAACAGTCTTTGATGTTAATTAAAAATGAGATCTGGATAAATTCAAGAGATTGAATGTACTGCACAACTTGGTGAGTTAATGACGTTATCGAATTTGGTAACAAATTTCATAATTGTATACATGATTAGTGTGTGTCTGTCTGTACACTATAGACTCATACACCCAATCGTCCTGAGAATTTAAGAAACTATTACGACGTAAATCTCCGGAAAGTTTTTTGAAAAGAAATTTCTCAATTTGGAGTACTCAGTTCGACTCCAGAAGGGAATAACTGTTTTCGTAAGAAATACATGTAAACTTCGATTTCTCACTTGCATGCTTCCTTTCTTTTGCAAAATTAAATTAGAAATAATCCACGTACGGATTTGAAAGTGGCAAAAAAGAAGAGAAATTGAATGAAGTTTCTTATATCGGTCATGGGATAAAGTTTACGATTGCATTGTGTGTCTGCGTACCGTATTGACTCGTTTATATACAAATATATATATGTCGTATGTCGCCATTAGTTAGATTACGCGCAGGCACAGCTAGTTACTTAATAATTTAATAATCCCAAATATAATATGCGTATCTGAGCAATAAGAAACGAACAAAATACGTAAGTTGAGAGCTTTACGTTTTATTTCAGCAGTTTAATTACTGTTCACAGGTCTATATAACATAGATCTCTGATAGCCTAATATTGCTTAGAAATATATAAAAAATCGACCATCAAACTATCAATGTGATACTACATGTTCGATTAATAAAAAGTCTCAAATAAGCAATATCCATTCTTACTGAAAATTTATTCCAAAGGACGTGTAAGAGACCCTAATTCCGAAAAAGTTCGTCTTATGTGCATCATTGTTGAACTGTATATTTTAATAATTATTTTATCTATTAAATTGCACATATGTAAATGAAAAATAATTTATTGGACATAATGTAATAGTTTATAGGAAAAATTACCGTATAGATGGCGTAAATGTAAACAAACCCTTAACGACGACGACCCATAGCAACCGATTCAGCTTCAAGATGTTGGCGGATTTGGTTGAATATGCGTTTTACGCGTCGAGTGTATTATTACTACTGAAGATAAGCGCGGAAATTTATGCGCACTATATGTTTGACGAACGGAGGTATCCCTTTTTATATTTTTAATCGCGTTTAATCGTTATTGAATCATTAAAATGAATAATTCGAAAATGTGAATTCACTGGTTGCTAAGACTTCTTTACGTCTTCAATTATTTCTCTCCACACGTCAATATACGTAAATATATGACTCTCTTTCATAATTACCACACGATAAAGAAGCGAGACTACTTCAGATAGTAGCGACTCGTCGTATGTTCCATCGTCAAGGAGTTCCACGACCAGTTCTACTTACAGTTCGTCAAGACATGAGAGCAATTCTGCAACTGACGACTCGGTACAGATCTTATACCGTAGACGGGAACCACCACCACCCACAACAATTTATAGAAGGACAAGAAGTGGAAGAGCTTATGGCTCATTCAGGGTAAGCGATTGCAGAAAGAGCGATATATCGATATGGGAATGCTTGAAATAAGGAAGCTATGCGATTCAGTTCTATACGCTTTACCTTCATAATACGTTATTAATAGCAGAATAGGAATTATTGGATATAAAATACATTAAAAAATAATCCATAGAAAGAAAAATATGTCGTATTACTTACATTAGACTAGCATTCGATGGACCAACTTGCAAAAGAAATAAACGTATCAAAGATAATTCGTGGTCACCGAATTTTAATTCCTAGACAATTCTTTAACAAACTGATATTCCAAGTGATTATAATCTCTCATGACATTTTCTCTTTCTTAAGGCTCCACCTCGAACTCTACCTGGTGAGCCATTTTTGACAAGAGAGGTTTGCGATCTCATCAAAGAGGGAAACGAACACCTATGTAAGAGCGATCATTTATTCAAATATTAGGAGCGAATGTTTCCTTCGATCCATATTAACATTAATTCTGTTTTTATTCTTGTAGATCCCTCACGACCTACAAAGAGGTACGATATACCAACCGACGGGAATATCCTATCTCGTATTACCCCGACATCGATATATCGAGGCCCAAACCAACCTGCATTGAGGTACTTTAGCCCACCTCCTCTAGATTGGAACGATTGGCAGTGCTATCGTATTTATTGGCAACAGTGGCAATATTGGAGTCAATATTGGCGATAGAGATCACGGAATATAACATGGTAAACAATTCTTTTAATTACTCGAATGAAAATAGAACATAACTTATTTGTGGTTCATGCAGAATCCTTGACGACAGCTAGATATAATCTTTCCAGAGTGCTTTGGCAAATTTCAGACGGAATAAAATATTAACATCTGTACCTGTTCTTTGCGATCCTTACTGAATTTTAACTACTTCCCCGTCTAGGTCCGCCGCGTTCCCTTTAATTAGGGTACTTGGATCGTGTTAATACCACACCGCAGTTCACACTGGAGCTTAAGAATATCAGCAGATATTTAATAATATCTGCAACGCTGCTGTGGAACTTGAAATCTCCACCGATATAACGAGCTGCGGTGTGACATTTGTGTGATGCTGAATGAGTGGGAAACGAACCATAATTCAACTGGATCCCAAAGTGCACAACAGTGCTCGAACCTAGGCCAGATCAGAAAACAATATTCTTGACTTCAGATGGACTTCTACTGAGAGATCTTCTTGTTTGCCTCTGAAATTTATTCTCCTTACGTATATTGTCGTGCCTGAGATCATTGAATGATAGACTCTTAAACATCTTTAAAGTTTATCATGTTCGACTGAAGGGAAACTGTTTCTTATGGAATCATATTCAATGAATTGAGCTAATGAAATGTTATACAATGTGAATCAGCTTCATTACTTCTTATCGACTCGAATGTATGCTTTCTCATATATGAAATAAAAAGTTTTGCCCACATTCTTTTTAGTTTTTATTATTCTTATGAATGTGATTTTTAATTATGTATTGCAATTTATTCATTGCAATTGTTTTATTTGTATCCTATAATGGTGATTATTTTCATAAAATTTATTTGACGTTCATGCATACAATACCGGTGATGATATGATAGGATAGTAATGGTCTTAAAATTCTAAAAAACACGCTTATATGAAGAGTTTGTATTATCTAAGAAATGGACTACGAAGTAGGATTAACAATATTTTCTACACACACTTCGATATCTTCTACATTGTATATTGGACCAATGCATTTTCAATTATGTTTGTTTTATTTAAAATTAATATCTTACATCGAAGCTGGGTGAGAGAATGAGCGTGCTATTCTCATCCTTGCAATTCCAATGACTTTAAGTATTCCGCCAATTACGTAAGTCATTTAGAGAAAGAAAGAGACGTTGTTGTATGGATGATAAGAATCTGCAATGCCAATAAAATGCGATCCTGGATAACAATTCAGATACTTAAGCTTGGGTAAAGAAAAAGGTGTTCAAGAAGTGCAGGAATGAAGTAGCTAGCAGGAATTTTGAATAAAATTAAAAATTTTGCACTCTTTAACAGAGTCATTCATCATTTATAATTTAGAATTAAATAGCCCAACTCCCCATTTCTTAAGTGTATATAATTCCATGCTATAAGGCGATAAATAGCTATTTAATGAAGTACATCGAAGCCGTGACTTTTTTCTGAATAATAGATTTCCAAAGGTTATCCCAAGACAGAAGTTTCAATCTTAAAAAATAATTAATTTATTACAAATATTATGTAAAACTAATTAGATGTACATGCAAAATTCAAGACTAAAATTACGTAAACAGTTATTATTATCATAAAATCCTCATGGAAAAGATTTCACAGATAAATATAGACACAAGAATAGTTAAATGGGTATATTCATTTCTTCGCGACAGAACCATAAAGGTAAGAATTGGCGAACAATCATCTCTAGCTACAAATGTAACCTCCGGTGTTCCTTAGGGAAGTGTGTTGGGGCCTTTATTATTCTTAATATGTATTAATGATATGCCGAAAATTGTTAAATCAAACGTTCGTTTGTTTGCTGACGATTGTATTATTTACCGAACTATAAGAAATCTTGAAGACTGCGCTGCGTTGCAAGAGGATCTAGTGAAATGGAATGTATGGCTCGACAAAAATAAATTAAAATGTAATGCTAACAAAAGCTAATTAATAAACTTCAACCGAAATAAAATTAAATTCAGTTATGTATTAGGAAACTCGTCCGTGCCGGTAGATAAGGACATTAGATATCTAGGGATCACTTTCAGCAGTAACTTAAATTGGGCTAAACATATCGAGAATATAACTTTTAAAGCAAACAGAACCCTTAACTTTGTAATCAGAAATCTTAAAAAATGTCATAGGGAAGTTAAAGAAAAAGCATACTTAACGCTTGTTAGACCTATGCTGGAATACGGCGATAGCATTTGGGACCCGCATCAAAAAGGACTTGCAAACAAATTAGAAAATGTGCAGAGAAGAGCTGCTAGGTTCGTTTTGGGCAGATATGGTAAGACGGATAGTGTAACTGATATGATTAAAGAACTTGGTTGGGAAAAACTAGAATCAAGACGGAAAACAAAAAGGTTGGGGAATATTTACAAAACTTTCACTGCTAAGCCTTCGTTGAAAGAACTATATAATAAACTCAGAGAACCGGATTACATCTGGAGAAACGATCACAAACATAAAATCGCTACCTTAAAACAGAGAACGGATATCTGCAAGTTTTCATTCCTTAATCGCGGAATAGTAGAATGGAACAATTTACCTAAAGAAGTCTTCGAACCTTTTCCCCCTTCATGTAATGTCTTTCTTAATAGAATCAAAAGGGTTGTGTAATCATTTTGTAGTTTTTAACTTTCTATGATGATGTACTGCCTTCGGGAGGTTTTTGGGGTATTTTCCTCCCGACAAGGGTGAATACCAGCCAGGGTAATGTATTTTTTTTCCCCCATAGACAAATTGCTACCATCTGGCCTGGAGTCTAATTGTAGTAATTAAGTATATAAATAAATAAATAATAGTCAAGTAATTCATCGTATTATACCCCCAATAACTTATTTGTATAAGTTTTGGAAAGAATAATTTATAATTAAAAACGTTCTTACGTTACATAAAGAAGAGCAATATAGATGCTTTATAGATATTAAAATTGGAAGAACCAAGAAATAAAACAAATTTCAAGGTTTAGTAATGGTTATCATTAATGACTAAACTTTATATAAAAAGCTTATCCAATTCCTTTTTCAATTAGTGATGACTTGAGAGTTTATCGATTACTTTGACAAAGCAATTTGCATTGAAATATGGTAGCATTATGATCTACAACGGAATAAACATCTATATATATAAAAGCCGTTTGGTGTGTGTACGGTGTTCTTTTTATGTATATTATTATTATTTAAATGTTGCAGTTGGAAGACTGTCCGGTGGCAACAAATATACAGTGAAATACTTACAGAGGATTAATCATATACACTATACTGCATATACTTTATTACTATTATTACATATATAACACACTTTGTTAACCCTTTTGATCTACTAAATTTCTATTCACAATCTTTATTAACTTTACCTTAAAAGTTTGCACACGAGGAATGAATGGCTCAAAGATTTTCGCAGGTAATGCGTTCCACTGCTCTATACTATAATTAAAAAAAGAATATTTTCCTAAGTTCGTCTTCTGAGTCAGGGGTTCGATTTTATAACTATGGTCCATCCTACTATAATATACTGACTCCTTTAATCTATCGCCGATCTCAACCCACGACGGCTCCCTACAGTATGATTTATAAAGATTCCCTAGTCTACCTAAATACCGTCTAGTTTCTAATGAGTCCCACCCTTATACTTCTAACATGTGTGAGACGCTTGCAGTCCTTTTAAAATTTCTGTGAACATATCGCGCTGCCGTTCTCCGTACCATTTCGATTTCGTTTATGCGTCCTAACTGATGTGGATCGCATACTGTTGTCCCGTACTCTAAGATGGGCCGGACTAAAGCTTTGTACGCTAATTCTTTGGAGCTCGAGCTACCTTCTCCTATAACTCTCATTATGAAATGATGCGCTCTATATGCTTTGCTAACTACGCTACTAATGTGAGGCCCCCATTGTAAATCTTTGGTAAAAGTTACTCCTAAGTATTTGCATTCATTGCTTTCTACCAGTACCTGTTTACCCAGAAGATATTCCCAGCTTATGATGTTTCTCTTTCTGTTAAAACGTATGAGTTTAGTTTTTCCTGCATTTATTAACATCTTATTCTGTTCAGACCATCGAACTATTTCATCTATATCCGACTGTAAGCGCTTACATTCGTTTGGGCTATCTATTTCGTTGTAAATTAAGCAGTCGTCTGCAAAAAGCCTTATTTTACACCTAATTTTCGCGGCTAGATCATTAATGAAAATCAGGAATAGTAGCGCTCCTAAAATGCTTCCCTATGTATTGTGTGAGTAATGGTTGCTCCATTAAGTATATTTGCAAAGAGAATTATATATAAATTTTTTTAATTATTAGCTTTGATTTTTATTATGGTTTTAATAGCTGATTTCTAAAGTACGTATACATTTTTATTTACTTATAATTGTCAAGTAATTCATCGTATTATACCCACAATAACTTATTTGTATAAGTTTTGAAAAGAATAATTTATAATTAAAAACTTCTAGCGTCACGTAAGGAAGCGCAATATAGATGCTTTATAGATATTAAAATTGGAAGAACCAAGAAATAAAACTAATTTCAAGGTTTAGTAATGGTTATCATTAATGACTAAACTTTATCTAAAAAGGTTATCCGATTCCTTTTTCAATTAGTGATGACTTGAGAGTTTATCGATTACTTTGACATAGCAATTTGCATTGAAAGACGGTAGCATCATGATCTACAACGGAATAAACATCTATATATATAAAATCCGTTTGGTGTGTGTCCGGTGTTTTCGTAAGAAATACATGTAAACTTAGATTTTATCTCTTGCATGCTTCCTTTCCTTTGCAAAATTAAATTAGAAATAACCCACGCTTGGATTTGAAAGCAGTACCAAAAGAAGGGAAATTGAATAAAGTTTCTTATTTTGGTGATGAAATATGGTTAACGATCAGAAATTACGAGAATATGGTGAAAGAAGATGATAATTTTGGTTAATTTTGAGGCTGTAAACAAACTTTTTCTCAGTTATCACGAATATAATTGTTGAATTTTCTCTTAAGAACGCATCGAGAAATAAGTATTTGAACGATGTTTGTTTATAGCAACGTAAATATTTACGTATACTATCGTAGAGTAAACAGTCTTTGATGTTAATTAAAAATGAGATCTGGATAAATTCAAGAGATTGAATGTACTGCACAACTTGGTGAGTTAATGACGTTATCTAATTTGGTAACAAATTTCATAATTGTATACATGATTAGTGTGTGTCTGTCTGTACACTATAGACTCATACACCCAATCGTCCTGAGAATTTAAGAAACTATTACGTAAATCTCCGGAAAGTTTTTTGAAAAGAAATTTCTCAATTTGGAGTACTCAGTTCGACTCCAGAAGGGAATAACTGTTTTCGTAAGAAATACATGTAAACTTCGATTTCTCACTTGCATGCTTCCTTTCTTTTGCAAAATTAAATTAGAAATAATCCACGTACGGATTTGAAAGTGGCACAAAAAGAAGAGAAATTGAATGAAGTTTCTTATATCGGTCATGGGATAAAGTTTACGATTGCATTGTGTGTCTGTGTACCGTATTGACTCGTTTATATACAAATATATATATGTCGTATGTCGCCATTAGTTAGATTACGCGCGCCTGGTAGGCGCAGGCACAGCTAGTTACTTAATAATTTAATAATCCCAAATATAATATGCGTATCTGAGCAATAAGAAACGAACAAAATACGTAAGTTGAGAGCTTTACGTTTTATTTCAGCAGTTTAATTACTGTTCACAGGTCTATATAACATAGATCTCTGATAGCCTAATATTGCTTAGAAATATATAAAAAATCGACCATCAAACTATCAATGTGATACTACATGTTCGATTTATAAAAAGTCTCAAATAAGCAATATCCATTCTTACTGAAAATTTATTCTAAAGGACGTGTAAGAGACCCTTATTCCGAAAAAGTTCGTCTTATGTGCATCATTGTTGAACTGTAAATTTTAATAATTATTTTATCTATTAAATTGCACATATGTAAATGAAAAATAATTTATTGGACATAATGTAATAGTTAATAGGAAAAATTACCGTATAGATGGCGTAAATGTAAACAAACCCTTAACGACGACGACCCATAGCAACCGATTCAGCTTCAAGATGTTGGCGGATTTGGTTGAATATGCGTTTTACGCGTCGAGTGTATTATTATTACTGAAGATAAGCGCGGAAATTTATGCGCACTATATGTTTGACGAACGGAGGTATCCCTTTTTATATTTTTAATCGCGTTTAATCGTTATTGAATCATTAAAATGAATAATTCGAAAATGTGAATTCACTGGTTGCTAAGACTTCTTTACGTCTTCAATTATTTCTCTCCATACGTCAATATACGTAAATATATGACTCTCTTTCATAATTACCACACGATAAAGGAGCGAGACTAACTCAAATAGTAGCGACTCCTCGTATGTTCCATCGTCAAGGAGTTCCACGACCAGTTCTACTTACAGTTCGTCAAGACATGAGAGCAATTCTGCAACTGACGACTCGGTACAGATCTTATACCGTAGACGGGAACCACCACCACCCACAACAATTTATAGAAGGACAAGAAGTGGAAGAGCTTATGGCTCATTCGAGGTAAGCGATTGCAGAAAGAGCGATATATCGATATGGGACTGCTTGAAATTAGGAAGCTATAAGATTCAGTTCTATACGCTTTACCTTCATAATACGTTATTAATGGCAGAATAGGAATTATTGGATATAAAATACATTAAAAAATAATCCATAGAAAGAAAAATATGTCGTATTACTTACATTAGACTAGCATTCGATGGACCAACTTGCAAAAGAAATAAACGTATCAAAGAAAATTCGTGGTCACCGAATTTTAATTCCTAGACAATTCTTTAACAAACTGATATTCCAAGTGATTATAATCTCTCATGACATTTTCTCTCTCTTAAGGCTCCACCTCCAACTCTACCTGGTGAGCCATTTTTGACAAGAGAGGTTTGCGATCTCATCAAACAGGGAAACGAACACCTATGTAAGAGCGGTCATTTACTCAAATATTAGGAGCGAATGTTTCCTTCGATCCATATTAACATTAATTCTGTTTTTATTCTTGTAGATCCCTCACGACCTACAAAGAGGTACGATATACCAACCGACGGGAATATCCTTTCTCGAATCACCCCGACATCGACATATCGAGGCCCAAACCAACCTGCACTGAGGTACTTTAGCCCACCTCCTCTAGATTGGAACGATTGGCAATGCTGGCGTATTTATTGGCAACAGTGGCAATATTGGAGTCAATATTGGCGATAGAGATCACGGAATATAACATGGTAAACTATTCTTTTAATTACTCGAATGAAATTTGAACATGATTAATTTGTGGTCCATGCAGAATCCTTAACGACAGCTAGATATAATCTTTCCAGAGTGCTTTGGAAAATTGCAGAAGGATTAAAAAATTAATATCTGTACCTGTTGTTGATCTTTGCGATCCTTACTGAATTTTAACTACTTCCCCGTCTAGGTCCGCCGCGTTCCCTTTAATTAGGGTACTTGGATCGTGTTAATACCGCGCCGCAGTTCACACTGGTGCTTAAGAATATCAGCAGATATTTAATATTATCTGCAACGCTGCTGTGAAACTTGAAATCTCCACCGATATAACGAGCTGGTGATGTGACATTTGTATGATGCTGAATGAGTGGGAAACGAACCATAATTCAACTGGATCCCAAACTGCACAACAGTGCTCGAACCTAGGCCAGATCAGAAAGCAATATTCTTGACTTCAGATGGACTTCTACTGAGAGATCTTCTTGTTGGCCTCTGAAATTTATTCTCCTTACGTATATTGTCGTGCCTGAGATCATTGAATGATAGACTCTTAAACATCTTTAAAGTTTATCATGTTCGACTGAAGGGAAACTGTTTCTTATGGAATCATATTCAATGAATTGAGCTAATGAAATGTTATACAATGTGAATCAGCTTCATTACTTCTTATTGACTCGAATGTATGCTTTCTCATATATGAAATAAAAAGTTTTGCCCACATTCTTTTTAGTTTTTATTATTCTTATGAATGTGATTTTTAATTATGTATTGCAATTTATTCATTGCAATTGTTTTATTTGTATCCTATAATGGTGATTATTTTCATAAAATTTATTTGACATTCATGCATTTCATACCGGTGATGATATGATAGGATAGTAATGGTCTTAAAATTCTAAAAAACACGCTTATATGAAGAGTTTGTATTATCTAAGAAATGGACTACGAAGTAGGATTAACAATATTTTCTACACACACTTCGATATCTTCTACATTGTATATTGGACCAATGCATTTTCAATTATGTTTGTTTTATTTAAAATTAATATCTAACATCGAAGCTGGGTGAGAGAATGAGCGTGCTATTCTCATCCTTGCAATTCCAATGACTTTAAGTATTCCGCCAATACGTAAGTCATTTAGAGAAAGAAAGAAAGAAAGAGACGTTGTTGTATGGATGATAAGAATCTGCAATGCCAATAAAATGCGATCCTGGATAACAATTCAGATACTTAAGCTTGGGTAAAGAAAAAGGTGTTCAAGAAGTCCAGGAATGAAGTAGCTAGCAGGAATTTTGAATAAAATTAAAAATTTTGCACTCTTTAACAGAGTCATTCATCATTTATAATTTAGAATTAAATAGCCCAACTCCCAATTTCTTATGTGTATATAATTCCATGCTATAAGGCGATGAATAGCTATTTAATGAAGTACATCGAAGCCGTGACTTTTTTCTGAATAATAGATTTCCAAAGGTTATCCCAAGACAGAAGTTTCAATCTTAAAAAATAATTAATTTAATACAAATATTATGTAAAACTAATTAGATGTACATGCAAAATTCAAGACTAAAATTACGTAAACAGTTATTATTTTTCAGTTTATAATATTTCAAGAAGAAAACGGATGGATACGAAATCTCTTCACATCTTTGAGTACGTGGTTATAATATATTGCAAAATTTCAATGGAGTAATGGTTGCTCCATTAAGTATATTTGCAAAGGGAATCATATGTATATTTTTTATTTAATAGCTTTGATTTTTATTATGGTTTTAATAGCTGATTTCTAAAGTACGTATACATTTTTATTTATTTATAATATCGGTAATTATTTGCTAGTTTTTTGTTACCTCCTTTATAAAAAACTAATTATTTGCTAGTTTTTTATAAAGGAGGTAACAAAAAACTAGCAAATTATTACCGACCCAGAAGTCTAACGAGTGTTGTATGTAAGTTTATCGAAAAAATGGTAGCAGATTACTTAAGGAAGGTTTGGGACAATGAAAATTGGATCTCTGACTTCCAGCATGGATTTAGGAAGGGTTACTCTTGCGAATCCCAACTTTTAAGCTTTAATCGCGATTTGGTTGAGGCCCACGATACATCAGAGCAAGTAGATGCAGTAGTGATCGATCTATCTAAAGCATTTGATGTGGTAGATCATAAAATCCTCATGGAAAAGATTTCACAGATAAATATAGACACAAGAATAGTTAAATGGGTATATTCATTTCTTCGCGACAGAACCATAAAGGTAAGAATTGGCGAACAATCATCTCTAGCTACAAATGTAACCTCCGGTGTTCCTTAGGGAAGTGTGTTGGGGCCTTTATTATTCTTAATATATATTAATGATATGCCGAAAATTGTTAAATCAAACGTTCGTTTGTTTGCTGACGATTGTATTATTTACCGAACTATAAGAAATCTTGAAGACTGCGCTGCGTTGCAAGAGGATCTAGTGAAATGGAATGTATGGCTCGACAAAAATAAATTAAAATGTAATGCTAACAAAAGCAAATCAATAAAGTTCAACCGAAATGAAATTAAATTCAGTTATGTATTAGGAAACTCGTCCGTGCCGGTAGATAAGGACATTAGATATCTAGGGATCACTTTCAGCAGTAACTTAAATTGGGCTAAACATATCGAGAATATAACTTTTAAAGCAAACAGAACCCTTAACTTTGTAATCAGAAATCTTAAAAAATGTCATAGGGAAGTTAAAGAAAAAGCATACTTAACGCTTGTTAGACCTATGCTGGAATACGGCGATAGCATTTGGGACCCGCATCAAAAAGGACTTGCAAACAAATTAGAAAATGTGCAGAGAAGAGCTGCTAGGTTCGTTTTGGGCAGATATGGTAAGACGGATAGTGTAACTGATATGATTAAAGAACTTGGTTGGGAAAAACTAGAATCAAGACGGAAAACAAAAAGGTTGGGGAATATTTACAAAACTTTCACTGCTAAGCCTTCGTTGAAAGAACTATATAATAAACTCAGAGAACCGGATTACATCTGGAGAAACGATCACAAACATAAAATCGCTACCTTAAAACAGAGAACGGATATCTGCAAGTTTTCATTCCTTAATCGCGGAATAGTAGAATGGAACAATTTACCTAAAGAAGTCTTCGAACCTTTTCCCCCTTCATGTAATGTCTTTCTTAATAGAATCAAAAGGGTTGTGTAATCATTTTGTAGTTTTTAACTTTCTATGATGATGCACTGCCTTCGGGAGGTTTTTGGGGTATTTTCCTCCCGACAAGGGTGAATACCAGCCAGGGTAATGTATTTTTTTTCCCCCATAGACAAATTGCTACCACCTGGCCTGGAGTCTAATTGTAGTAATTAAGTATATAAATAAATAAATAATAGTCAAGTAATTCATCGTATTATACCCCCAATAACTTATTTGTATAAGTTTTGGAAAGAATAATTTATAATTAAAAACGTTCTTACGTTACATAAAGAAGAGCAATATAGATGCTTTATAGATATTAAAATTGGAAGAACCAAGAAATAAAACAAATTTCAAGGTTTAGTAATGGTTATCATTAATGACTAAACTTTATATAAAAAGCTTATCCAATTCCTTTTTCAATTAGTGATGACTTGAGAGTTTATCGATTACTTTGACAAAGCAATTTGCATTGAAATATGGTAGCATTATGATCTACAACGGAATAAACATCTATATATATAAAAGCCGTTTGGTGTGTGTACGGTGTTCTTTTTATGTATATTATTATTATTTAAATGTTGCAGTTGGAAGACTGTCCGGTGGCAACAAATATACAGTGAAATACTTACAGAGGATTAATCATATACACTATACTACATATACTTTATTACTATTATTACATATATAACACACTTTGTTAACCCTTTTGATCTACTAAATTTCTATTCACAATCTTTATTAACTTTACCTTAAAAGTTTGCACACGAGGAATGAATGGCTCAAAGATTTTCGCAGGTAATGCGTTCCACTGCTCTATACTATAATTAAAAAAAGAATATTTTCCTAAGTTCGTCTTCTGAGTCAGGGGTTCGATTTTATAACTATGGTCCATCCTACTATAATATACTGACTCCTTTAATCTATCGCCGATCTCAACCCACGACGGCTCCCTACAGTATGATTTATAAAGATTCCCTAGTCTACCTAAATACCGTCTAGTTTCTAATGAGTCCCACCCTTATACTTCTAACATGTGTGAGACGCTTGCAGTCCTTTTAAAATTTCTGTGAACATATCGCGCTGCCGTTCTCTGTACCATTTCGATTTCGTTTATGCGTCCTAACTGATGTGGATCGCATACTGTTGTCCCGTACTCTAAGATGGGCCGGACTTAAGCTTTGTACGCTAATTCTTTGGAGCTCGAGCTACCTTCTCCTATAACTCTCATTATGAAATGCAGCGCTCTATATGCTTTGCTAACTACGCTACTAATGTGAGGCCCCCATTGTAAATCTTTGGTAAAAGTTACTCCTAAGTATTTGCATTCATTGCTTTCTACCAGTACCTGTTTACCCAGAAGATATTCCCAGCTTATGATGTTTCTCTTTCTGTTAAAACGTATGAGTTTAGTTTTTCCTGCATTTATTAACATCTTATTCTGTTCAGACCATCGAACTATTTCATCTATATCCGACTGTAAGCGCTTACATTCGTTTGAGCTATCTATTTCGTTGTAAATTAAGCAGTCGTCTGCAAAAAGCCTTATTTTACACCTAATTTTCGCGGCTAGATCATTAATGAAAATCAGGAATAGTAGCGCTCCTAAAATGCTTCCCTATGTATTGTGTGAGTAATGGTTGCTCCATTAAGTATATTTGCAAAGAGAATTATACATAAATTTTTTTAATTATTAGCTTTGATTTTTATTATGGTTTTAATAGCTGATTTCTAAAGTACGTATACATTTTTATTTACTTATAATTGTCAAGTAATTCATCGTATTATACCCACAATAACTTATTTGTATAAGTTTTGAAAAGAATAATTTATAATTAAAAACTTCTAGCGTCACGTAAGGATGCGCAATATAGATACTTTATAGATATTAAAATTGGAAGAACCAAGAAATAAAACTAATTTCAAGGTTTAGTAATGGTTATCATTAATGACTAAACTTTATCTAAAAAGGTTATCCGATTCCTTTTTCAATTAGTGATGACTTGAGAGTTTATCGATTACTTTGACATAGCAATTTGCATTGAAAGATGGTAGCATCATGATCTACAACGGAATAAACATCTATATATATAAAAGCCGTTTGGTGTGTGTCCGGTGTTTTCGTAAGAAATACATGTAAACTTAGATTTTATCTCTTGCATGCTTCCTTTCCTTTGCAAAATTAAATTAGAAATAACCCACGCTTGGATTTGAAAGCAGTACCAAAAGAAGGGAAATTGAATAAAGTTTCTTATTTTGGTGATGAAATATGGTTAACGATCAGAAATTACGAGAATATGGTGAAATAAGATGATAATTTTGGTTGATTTTGAGGCTGTAAACAAACTTTTTCTCAGTTATCACGAATATAATTGTTGAATTTTCTCTTAAGAACGCATCGAGAAATAAGTATTTAAACGATGTTTGTCTATAGCAACGTAAATATTTACGTATACTATCGTAGAGTAAACAGTCTTTGATGTTAATTAAAAATGAGATCTGGATAAATTCAAGAGATTGAATGTACTGCACAACTTGGTGAGTTAATGACGTTATCGAATTTGGTAACAAATTTCATAATTGTATACATGATTAGTGTGTGTCCGTCTGTACACTATAGACTCATACACCCAATCGTCCTGAGAATTTAAGAAACTATTACGTAAATCTCCGGAAAGTTTTTTGAAAAGAAATTTCTCAATTTGGAGTACTCAGTTCGACTCCAGAAGGGAATAACTGTTTTCGTAAGAAATACATGTAAACTTCGATTTCTCACTTGCATGCTTCCTTTCTTTTGCAAAATTAAATTAGAAATAATCCACGTACGGATTTGAAAGTGGCACAAAAAGAAGAGAAATTGAATGAAGTTTCTTATATCGGTCATGGGATAAAGTTTACGATTGCATTGTGTGTCTGTGTACCGTATTGACTCGTTTATATACAAATATATATATGTCGTATGTCGCCATTAGTTAGATTACGCGCAGGCACAGCTAGTTACTTAATAATTTAATAATCCCAAATATAATATGCGTATCTGAGCAATAAGAAACGAACAAAATACGTAAGTTGAGAGCTTTACGTTTTATTTCAGCAGTTTAATTACTGTTCACAGGTCTATATAACATAGATCTCTGATAGCCTAATATTGCTTAGAAATATATAAAAAATCGACCATCAAACTATCAATGTGATACTACATGCTCGATTTATAAAAAGTCTCAAATAAGCAATATCCATTCTTACTGAAAATTTATTCTAAAGGACGTGTAAGAGACCCTAATTCCGAAAAAGTTCGTCTTATGTGCATCATTGTTGAACTGTAAATTTTAATAATTATTTTATCTATTAAATTGCACATATGTAAATGAAAAATAATTTACTGGACATAATGTAATAGTTAATAGGAAAAATTACCGTATAGATGGCGTAAATGTAAACAAACCCTTAACGACGACGACCCATAGCAACCGATTCAGCTTCAAGATGTTGGCGGATTTGGTTGAATATGCGTTTTACGCGTCGAGTGTATTATTATTACTGAAGATAAGCGCGGAAATTTATGCGCACTATATGTTTGACGAACGGAGGTATCCCTTTTTATATTTTTAATCGCGTTTAATCGTTATTGAATCATTAAAATGAATAATTCGAAAATGTGAATTCACTGGTTGCTAAGACTTCTTTACGTCTTCAATTATTTCTCTCCACACGTCAATATACGTAAATATATGACTCTCTTTCATAATTACCACACGATAAAGAAGCGAGACTACTTCAGATAGTAGCGACTCGTCGTATGTTCCATCGTCAAGGAGTTCCACGACCAGTTCTACTTACAGTTCGTCAAGACACGAGAGCAATTCTGCAACTGACGACTCGGTACAGATCTTATACCGTAGACGGGAACCACCACCACCCACAACAATTTATAGAAGGACAAGAAGTGGAAGAGCTTATGGCTCATTCGAGGTAAGCGATTGCAGAAAGAGCGATATATCGATATGGGACTGCTTGAAATTAGGAGGCTATGCGATTCAGTTCTATACGCTTTACCTTCATAATACGTTATTAATGGCAGAATAGGAATTATTGGATATAAAATACATTAAAAAATAATCCATAGAAAGAAAAATATGTCGTATTACTTACATTAGACTAGCATTCGATGGACCAACTTGCAAAAGAAATAAACGAATCAAAGAAAATTCGTGGTCGCCGAATTTTAATTCCTAGACAATTCTTTAACAAACTGATATTCCAAGTGAATATAATCTCTCATGACATTTTCTCTCTCTTAAGGCTCCACCTCGAACTCTACCTGGTGAGCCATTTTTGACAAGAGAGGTTTGCGATCTCATCAAAGAGGGAAACGAACACCTATGTAAGAGCGATCATTTATTCAAATATTAGGAGCGAATGTTTCCTTCGATCCATATTAACATTAATTCTGTTTTTATTCTTGTAGATCCCTCACGACCTACAAAGAGGTACGATATACCAACCGACGGGAATATCCTATCTCGTATTACCCCGACATCGATATATCGAGGCCCAAACCAACCTGCATTGAGGTACTTTAGCCCACCTCCTCTAGATATGAACGATTGGCAATGCTATCGTATTTATTGGCAACAGTGGCAATATTGGAGTCAATATTGGCGATAGAGATCACGGAATATAACATGGTAAACAATTCTTTTGATTATTCGAATGAAATTTGAACATAATTATGTTGCGGTCCATGCAGAATTCTTAACGACAGCTAGATATAATATTTCCAGAGTGCTTTGGCAAATTTCAGTAGGAATAAAAATTAACATCTGTACCTGTTGTTGATCTTTGCGATCCTTACTGAATTTTAACTACTTCCCCGTCTAGGTCCGCCGCGTTCCCTTTAATTAGGGTACTTGGATCGTGTTAATACCGCGCCGCAGTTCACACTGGAGCTTAAGAATATCAGCAGATATTTAATAATATCTGCAACGCTGCTGTGGAACTTGAAATCTCCACCGATATAACGAGCTGCGGTGTGACATTTGTGTGATGCTGAATGAGTGGGAAACGAACCATAATTCAACTGGATCCCAAACTGCACAACAGTGCTCGAACCTAGGCCAGATCAGAAAACAATATTCTTGACTTCAGATGGACTTCTACTGAGAGATCTTCTTGTTTGCCTCTGAAATTTATTCTCCTTACGTATATTGTCGTGCCTGAGATCATTGAATGATAGACTCTTAAACATCTTTAAAGTTTATCATGTTCGACTGAAGGGAAACTGTTTCTTATGGAATCATATTCAATGAATTGAGCTAATGAAATGTTATACAATGTGAATCAGCCTCATTACTTCTTATTGACTCGAATGTATGCTTTCCCATATATGAAATAAAAAGTTTTGCCCACATTCTTTTTAGTTTTTATTATTCTTATGAATGTGATTTTTAATTATTAATTGTAATTTATTCATTGCAATTGTTTTATTTGTATCCTTTAATGGTGATTATTTTCATAAAATTTATTTGACGTTCATGCATATCATACCGGTGATGATATGATAGGATAGTAATGGTCTTATCATTTTAAAAAACACGCTAATATGCAGAGTTTGTATTATCTAAGAAATGGACTACGAAGTAAGATTAACAATATTTTCTACACACACTTCGATATCTTCTCCATTGTATATTGGACCAATGATTTTTCAATTATGGTTGTTATATTTAAATTGATAGCTATTATCAAAGATACCTTCTACATTATGTATTGGATATTGTTTATTTTTAATTAAATTGTTACCTTATATTTGATAGCTGTCATCGCAGTTGGGTGAGATAGTGAGCGTTTTATTCCCATCCTAGCTATTTCTATGACTTGAAAGTTTTTTGCCAATACATAAGTAATTTAGAAAAAGAAAGTAAGAAAGATACGTTGTTGTATTGATGATTAAAATCTTCAATGCTAATAAAATGCGACCCTTGATAACAGTTCGGATACTATAGTTTGTGCTAGGAAAAAGGTGTTCAAGAAGTCCAGGAATGAAGTAGCTTAACACTAACACAACTAGCACAACTAACTACGGTATCAAATAGCATTTAATAGAATGAAAGCAAGGATCGGCAATCGTGGATTGTAAGATGCTCCAAAGTAATTGATGAAAACATGAGGTAGGCTAATCATCAATCCATTTCAAGTAGCGAAACCTCTTGTAGATATATGGATTTCATTGAATTACGGATGAAACCAAAAATATAAAAGTTCACATTGAGATAGGAGATATGGAATTGAAAATGAATGAAATGATCAGGAGCAGACAAATACTGATAAATGAAGATATTCCAAAAGCTGTTGAAGGAAATCAAGTGCAATCGTGATGGAATAACGAGGGAAAATTTTTTGAATGAAAATACGTATATGAAGGAAATTAGAGGAAAATTTTCTTCGAAATAATTTCTCGAGGAAACAGATTTGGAAGCTGAAATAATAATGTGGAATATAAATAATTTATGAATACATAAACGATGTTAATGGATAACAACGAATAAATTTAAAAAATAGGAATTTATAAACATTCGGAAAGCTTTGATAGAATTCTCTGTAATAAAATTGTTCTTAATGCTTCTTCCAGCTTATTTTCGCAAATATTTAGGCAAAACTTTAGAATTGGAAACTTTCAGACACTCACAAGAGAGAACAAAAGGAAATTTGCGAGAAACTTTTATCTCCTTCCGTCACGTACAGAGATCTTCGTTCCTTATGTTTCTACTCCTCCTTCTCTTTCATGTCCAGCTTCCAAAATCTTCTCGCTTTCCTCTCTTTGTTCATTTTCTCTTCTCCTCAAAAACTTTAAGAGCACCTCTACCTTTCCTCACTCCGTAAAACTCAACAAAATATTCTTGCGTCATCGGTGTTGCCGGAAATTTACTTTTCGCGCAAGTTGCGTACGTTATGTAGTGAAGCGATTCTCGCTCCTGGTGATGGATAAAAGAGAACCTAAAACAATGGATAAACGCCATGCGAGTTTAGGATTCTGAATACAAAAGAGTGGAAGGTTCTCATACATTCGAAAAAAGTGAAAAAGGATGATTTCCGTACAAATCCTTCGTAAAAATCTCTTCATTCTTTACTTTTAGTGATGAATGACGTATTAAGAGCGGTGGGAACGGTTTTTGAAGAATTGGGAGATTATTTAAACGATAGAAAGATAAGATGGTAGTAAAAATTTGTCTACTAAGTGACGGTGGGCTTATACGTTAAGGTGCCCTTAAAATATCTCATTTTAAGTCCTATCAAGTATTTTTAAGGTAGCTCGTTTCCCTATAATTATTTTTACTATAAGAGTTTTAGGATGATATTATGCCACGCATTTATACGAGGCATTAACCCAATACAAATGAACAGCGCAAGTGAACTAAATATATTTTTTGTTACTGGATAAACCGAGTCAACTGGATATAATGCCAACCATTATCATTATTCGTGCAACTGACAATCGAATTAATTTATTTTTAACTGATTTGAGATATTTCTACACTTGTCTAAAATTTATACTTTAGTAATAAGAGGCATGTATACAACAGAGATATGGACGCGATAATAAAATTAAATGCGAGCTAAATATTTTACCTCGTTTAATTGCACGCCAGTGAAAAATTATCAAATGATTAAAATCATTAAAATATTTCAAAATTAGCTATTTATGGGTCTTCAAACAAATTATATTCCATTAAATCTTAAAATTGGTATAATTACATGTAAAAGAAATATTTTGAGATCCATTTTATATTAAAGTTCAGTTTCAGAAATAGACTGCAGAATCTACGATGTCTTTTCAAATTCATTGAAAATTAATTTACTTTATGAATCAAAAAATTGCCATAATATACTCTATTTCCAATAACAAAAAATATCAAAAAAATTTTAATTTTAAACATTCTGAAAAATTCCATTTTTTGTTCATCAAGTACATCAACATGAATAAAATAGTGCAGAACTCAAAATTAATCAAAAAATTATGATTAAAACGATATGTTTTTCTATGAATAATAATATTTTTAAATAAAACCTATCGAATATGTTTTAATCTTTTAGAAATTATGAATAAAAAAGCAAAGATTAAATAAAAAAGAATTTGAAGAACTTGTGCGATCGATAAACTTTTAATAATATATACTATTCAAATATATCTATAAGTGAATTAATAACCTAAATTGTATAAATCAAAAAATAGATCATAAAAATCAGAAAAAGCATTGAAAATCGTTCATTGCATCTGCGAAATGCATCTTGGAGTGGGCGAAATCAATTTCTAGCACCTTTCTTTCAATCCTTCCATTTGTCTATGACCATCGGGTGACCTGTAAAACGAGCATCCCACTGACCTGGATCTGGACGCCACTGGCGTGACCTTCCAGCATCGCCCTACAAACCAGTCTCATTTCTTCCGCATCTCTGGATTCGGAAGAAAAGTGAAAAATCACAGCCGTCCTCGCGATTCTCAAAAGAAATCAGGATCTCCCATTGTCTAAATGTTTTACCCGTTTCAAAGGGATAATACGAATACTCGAGGCTCAAAAGAGTAGCACGAGAACGACCTTACTCTACTTTATTAGCGCTCCTTTCTTAGAACAATTAGAAACTCTACTCTAACACTAGGTTTTTAACATGAGCAGTTTCTGCACTTCTGAATTTTTATGAATTTCCTTTTTTTTATTTTCAGAACATTTCAATTTCTATTAAAATGGCCGACCTTACGCCTCTGGTAATGCTCTTCGTTCAGATTAATATTTCTGGAATTGATAAAATAGGGGAAAATAATATCTCTACCGGAAGGATTAACCCTGCAGCAATCTTTCCCTTGCGTGTTTGACTAGTCTGTTGAATCCATCATTTATTACCTTATTCTTCAAACATAAAAATATCATTACGTGTGAGTATCATAAGAGAAAGCCTTGCTCATACTTATTTTTATGCAGTATCTGTTTTAAACCTCGAACTAAAATTTAACATTAAATGAAGTAAAAACAAATTACAAGTTTCATGAGGCTATTAATAAATCAAAAGAAATCAGGGTATGATACCAGGATGACATTTTGTCCTAATTTAGTCCATCAATTATAAAATTTTTTAAATTAATAGAGTAAAATTGAATTGCTCTACCAAAAACTTCCAAAAATTCCGTCCAGCGACGATAAATTATCTTAATTAAAACTTATTAAATGGTACCAAAAAATTAATATGAAAAAAACTCCTAAGCAAATTTAGACACTATCTGAAATACGTCCTAATATAAATGTTTCATAGTTTGACATGTTTTCGGTTTATGAACATGTGTTCCTCTAGCGCTCATATTTATCGCTTATAACAGCTCTTGGTGCTTTTCAAGCTTCTAATAGATATACTTTCATAAATTTGATTCTAATTTATGATTTTTGATTAATTAGTATATATTTTAATTGAAGATTTTATTAAACGTTTTCATACTGATTCAGTGCCTCTATGCCTTAGCTCTAACGTCTTATTCAGTACAGCAAGCAAAACAATGAATGCCCTTTGGATATTTCCCACTGAACAGATCCAGTCATCACCTAGCTACCGTTGACATATTTAAACGTATCCCAGAGAGGCGTATATATTACAAACGATTCTCCCCAAACGATTCTCGGGAATTCCTCATGGTCCAAAAATTCCCAGAACCGGCGTCTCCACGGCAACAATTTAAGGATCGCATTGTGTCCGCATAAAATTGTATCAGCCGAACAGAACCGTACGCACGAGGAAGACACCCCCTCAATTCCACCTCTCCAATCCACCATCCTCTTCTATTTCTCTTCATCCACTATTCATCTCCTAACCTATTTCCACCTTGGATCGCTTAATTCCGAAACCCTTTTCATTTTCTCCTTTTCATCTTCCACTCGCCTCATATCCTTTGCCACCACAAAAGAACCAAGATTCCTTCGCCACAAAGCGAAGGGACCCCCACTTTCACCCCACAATAACCCCGCTATACTTCTTCCTTTCTCACTGTTTACACCGGTAAAAGGACGCTGCGGATTTAAACGCAGAATACCAGATGTTCTATCCTAAATATTTCCCTCTGGGACCGCGAAGATCCACGGTCTAATTCTATAGAGGTTTACCTTCCCTTACTTTTCGTCTGACCGCTGCGGAAAAAGGGAATCCTTGGCCGCTTAACATTTTCGGAGAAGTGTAGGCATAGTTAAGAGGACGTCTGCATACAAAGAACTCTGCTCTTGGAGTTGGTCGTTAAATATCGTTGCGGGATTTGGAAGAAAAGGGATGTCTTTTAGGGTGTTTTTTTTTCCAAAGGAGGAACCGCTTTTTAGATGAAACACTACGTGTGTTTTAAAAAGATAAAAATGTCGATTTGTTTCGCTCCAGTTAATTGTTGGGAGGATGTCTGTTTGTGGGAATGTAATGCAGAATTTTGCGGTTAAGTTTGGAGGAAAAATGCTTTCTCGTCCTCCATTTTATGTATTTATGCAAAGGTTTAACATACGTATTTGGAATGGATGTTCTCACTTGGTGAGAAGAAAAGACAACCGTATGATATCTACTGATCTAAACTGTATTTCCACAAATATTCACAAGGAGATAAGAATACTAGTATATAGATGAACAGAAACAATAATCAAATACTTGGAATGACTTGTCAAAGGTAGGATCGATAAAATTGAAGAGAGCTTAAGGAGGTTAAATCTATAGCCTAATTGAAAATTCATCTGAACTAAACTTGATCTGGGCTTAAAATATGGCATAACGTAATCAATCTGAAGCAAAAGTTTTGATGTTTTGTATTATTATTTACTGATTTATGCTACTGTTTCTAATTATCAAGTTCTTGCATAAATTTAGTTCTGTCAGAATAAAAAATTCGAGTATAATTTTTTTTTTAAACTTATCTTAGATCAATCGAAGGATTTAAATACATCTTACTGAATATGAGTAAGTAATTTAGGATAGCCTTCTTTTCATTGTTACATCTCATCATCATGTACGAAGGTCATGCAAATAAGATACCAATATATCTTTAGTAACCAAAATGCATTCAAGTATATACTCGATTCTTGATAAGTGTTTTCTACCTCTAAAGAAATTAACAAAGGTTTATATTTTATATACACCTCTGTTGTTAAGGTACCTATTATTTCAATAACTGAATAGACTAAAATGATTTTAATTAAAATTTATCTAGTTATAATTATAGTTATAATTTCCTTTTCTTAAATATAAAAATAATTAAGAAAATAATTTTTCTGCTGGAAATTCACTCCCATTCGTTTTCGCTCAGCCTATGGATTAAAAATTCGAAGAACTTTGAATTTCTTCTCTAAAATAGGAGATATACGCGGGTAAGGGTCCGTGTTCAAATCGTGTGAATCCTGTGGGAAACTTTGGTGAAGTAGCTGTAAATAAGTCGATAGGGCACCATGTTGGAAAATACCGTTTTTCACGGTCGAAAACATAAGTTTCGTCGTATTTCCTCTCTATAGGTGCAGCTGTGCATCGAAAATTTACACTTGCCGATGTTCTTTGGTTGCGCATGCGCGAAAGGGTTGAAGACAGTTGCTATAACTACACGGGATAAATGGTTTCCCATGTTTAACACCTATTTGTCGCTTATATCTTGTCTGATATGCTTTTCGAAACCTTTGAACTTCTAAACCGTATCTCTACTAGTGTAATGACCTTAATTAAGCATTATTTTACAAGGATTTTATATTCAAACAATTCATCTAAATGTGTCACGATATCATAACCATACAATTACTTTCATATAATGCGTATTATATTAATTAGAAAAAGTGGTTAAAGAAAGGCTGGAAATGCAGCTTGAATAGACGCTAAAGATACTGTTTAATATTTTATGTTTCGAATTGAAAAAAAACCTACTTACTGTTAAGCAATACTTATCAGTTCGTAATATTTCGCCATTTTTAGGTCTGCTCATATTCATAAATAATTACCAAATCACATTACCTTGTGAATGATCTAAATATTCTACGAGATGTCTAAAGGAATAGAATCAGGAATTGGATTATTTGCTAGTCCTTCTATTAGAATGGGATGGATACAACATCCATATCTTAATCTGAATTGAAATAGCTGACTGCTTACGATTTCTCTGAAAATATATATTGTTTTCTTATTGAACTATTTTAAGTTAAAATTCTATTTCCTCTTGGTGAATAATTTCGTTTAATGTAAAGGAGTCAATTTTTAACTTTCAGATATTTCTCTTCAATTATCTTCAACGATCCTCAATTCACAAGGTAACTATTGACCAAAGAGTTTATGTGGAATTTATTCTAAATTTTATTTTTTCTGGTCTTAATCATATTAATTTTAAAGAAGTTAGTTAGTTAGATGATCATACATAACACATTCAACTTCGTGAGCTCTTCAAAATGGACGTGAACCTGCAGTGTGAAAATATCCCATATTTCTGATCGAGGTCCAATATATTATATTTAAAAAAGGAATATATATATTTATTGAAATTTATCGAGAAGTCACTAGTAATTAGGTATTGTCATAATATTTTAATCCACTTAACGAAATTAATGTAGCTAATTTTAATCCCAGAGGATTTAAATACACCCCTCTAAAGTCTGGGAATATGAAGCCATCAGGATAACACTCCGATTTCATTTTTGTTGTTTCGGAAGCCCATTCCTTGCTTGAAATATGATGGAAATGGATAAATAGCCTCATCAGCTCCAAATTTGTATCATTAGGATCTGATTAGCGTGTTTACGCTCTACTTTCAAATATGTGGGTGCTTTCAGGATTATATTTCCATTTGCAATGAAACGATTAATTCAATTTTTTACCATTAATACAAAAAAGGAATAATATCAAAGTATTATCTTCGTTATACTTTCGGCTCATTACGCAAAAACTTTCAATAGACGAAAAAGGGGATTCTGATTATATTTTTATTCCCATCATTATCACTAGTTTTCAATCTTTTAATCGAAACTTCATTTTCGAGGTCAATAACAAATTCGATGAAGCTTCTTAGCTCTTTCATTCATGATTCAACCAAAAAAAAGTTGAAAAACGTATTACGCTTTAATTAAAATTATGATTTTACTTTTCAATGTAGAATACGAAAATTATTTTCAGAATATATTCGCGAATATACCATTTTACAAAGTAGTTTTTCTATAGCATTCCACGAAGTCACGCCTTCTCATATTGATATAGTATAGTATACATATTAGTTCAAAATCATAAAGTAAAACTACAAGTGATTAGTAACATAACGTTTTATAATTAACCTAAAACAATATAGAAAATCTTCTGGTTGCGATAACTAAAATATACTACAAGATAAGCATATAAATCTGGAAAATAAAGTTAATTTGAAAAGAAAGAAAGTGCTATTGAACTTTATTTTATTTATTGCTATATTAAAGAAAGGAGGAGGTATTTAAATCCAAAAGTTTACAGAAATTAAGTCATTTCCTTATACTGCAGTGAAGTCGTTCAGATTTAATCTTCAGTGGGAAATGGTCTTAATGGTTCGTATCGCCTCTTGTTTCATTTCTTTATACTAGAAATCAATATATCTTGAAACGAACAAGCTTCGGTATTTCAAAACTTAATTTTTATTGAAATGTAAGTATAGATATATTTATTTGTTTTTATCGAATTAACATAGACCTCACAAAAATCCATTTTATGGACAACTATAGTGTTGTATTTAACTCAACAATCGAAGAACGCAAACATCCACAACCTGAGAGGAAAAATACCTCCTCAGCTAGAACTGAACAAAATAATAGAATCAACTTTGTATACAAGAAAATATTAGTTTCCTGTGAGAATAAAAATTCTACTTCTTATGCTCTTAACTAAAAATGATGCGTTTATAAACTTCTATAATTTTTAATTACGTTAACAGGAAACTAACATTTTGATAAACGAAAAAGTACACCACAATCCTTGATTATCTGTCACCACGTAAAAGAACGGATAAGATGAAGCGAATTGGTAATCAACTTTTATCAAAGAAAGCTATTTCCCGCTACAGCGGTCTCTTTCGAACAAAAGCTCAGTTTAACAGTTTTTGCATTGCACGAGTCCCAGTAAATGTGACTTTTTCTCTTTAGTACACGTCATCCTCTTAAATCCCATACGACACGAGACCGCTAAATTGGTCTCTCTCACAGAGCTTCATCCTCTCTTTCCCTATAATACAATACCGGTCTCCCGCGGATTTTGCGCGATTGTTTTATTTTTGATATTTGGAAACGTTCATCTCCTATTTACATATAAACTACCTATCTCAAACACGCCTTCTCCCGATAGGAATTTTTCAGCCGTTTAAGTACTATTTCAAGCTAGAAAGAAGCATTCTAGTATTCCTACCGTTGTCATGCAATTTAAGCTCTCATCTGTACTTGACTCAGTGCATTTCGCTCCTGTTTCATTTATCCCCACTTTGTATAGGGATATAAAGGTCGCTAACCTCCCACGAATCCTTTCAAGGAAGAAAATATTTAGCGTCACTCAAGTGAATGTAATGAAAAAGAGGTAAGTTCTACTGTAAATGGAAGTAAAGATTTAACAAAGTCATTGAGATCTATGTTGTTATTCAATATAATAAATGATGTACGAGTTTTGAATTGATGATAACTGAAAACCATTATCTATTTATTTTATTAATTATATAAATGTTCTAAAGCTGCGCGTTCTTTCATTTTTACACTAACTTATTCATATTTACAGTAAAGATACTTTATTCGCCGTCAATGAAACTAAATGCATCAAAATGTTTTTCAAGAATTCAATATCATTTAAAGATATTGATTTCCTGATAATTTTTTCTGAGTTGATTTTCCACCGTAAAGATTTTTCTCAGTAAGAAGAAAAAAAATTCCGGAGAAAATGGTTTCATAGTTTCACAGTGCACTTCTATGACGATGATACTCAACGAATACCAGCGTAAATTGACTTTTACGATACTCTCTTAGAGATTACAAAGCAAAATAATAAGGGTTTTTTTAAGAAAAGCTATATTAAATGCATACACATTTTCTGTACTATAAGGAATTTGCAATAAACCAACTTTATTCTAATAAAATGCCACATTGATCCCAATTAAAATCTCAATGGTTATTTTTCTGAAAGGGTTAAATATATTTAAAAATAAAGGCACTTAAAAGTAGCCCATTATTCTCGCGTCTCATACGGATACAATAGCCTTATGAACTGTCCTAACGCTCCATATTAATCATCCAAGACGTGGGTGTAAGAACCTAGATAACTCCCTCATCCGAATGGTACCAATAGGGAATCGATCTATACTCGAGGGTCGGTTGGGCACACACGCGTTGCATTGTGAAGGTAATCTTGCGGCACGGGAACAAACACGGGTGTCAGTAAACATACGCACATAACCGTCTATGTTTGAGAACCAAACGCGCAGATTCAGCACTCCCTACGCAGCCCGAGGCTAATAAGCAGAAATGAAAACTCTTGGGCAAATTCTTCAGAATTTTCCACTCAAGATAAGAATCCACACTTAATTGTGGTAGCCTCTTTCCAAATACCGCACGAATTCGGAGATTCCTTTCTTGATTCGTCCGGAAATAATATCCGCAAACCTTTTTGGAATCGTTCGAAAAGAATTCTAGGTATTATCTCCCGCACAAAAGTCTTCTAAGGAACGCAATCACAGTCGGGACAAAACACGACATACGCTCGTAGTATCGTTCAATTTTATTCCCCAAAAATTTCCTCCTACGAAATATTTCCCGCTGAGGAAAAAATCGCGAAAGACCGCGAAGATCCGCGATGAATTACGTTGACCCTGCTCCCCTATAACAAGACGTATCCTTCGGGAAAGATGGCGAACAATGGGAAAAGAAAATCCTGAGAAGAAAGGCTACAAGATGGCACCCGACCTCTCGTATCAAACACGTCCCCATCGAAGTTGTGTGTACTACTCTCCGAGGAATAAAAAATGAGAAAGACGTACGACAATGAGAGATTTTGTGGTAGTATTATTTCCGTGTTTCGCTCACGTTCCACAGTCTGGAGGTATTCTTTCTAGGTGCATGGACCCGAGGTCATTACGGCCGGATTTTTTCGAGAGGATAGAGCTCAGATGTTATTTTTTCTTTGTGGAGAAAATAAACAATCTAACGGATTGATATCTGCTTCTTGGAATTCTATTCTAGAAGACGAAACGTACTATGATGTAGCATTAGTTCGAGAGTAGCATCTTTCCGCAAGACGTGAACGTAATAAAACGTAATAATGGTATCCAAGGAACAAATGTCAGCTCTTTCGGCGAATCTTTCTTCCCAAGGATGGTTAAAGTTTATCTTTATTTCGGTAATAGTTCTGTTTATCCGATCTCTGGAAAATAATCGTTTCTTTTAGAGGAAAGAACTGATATCCTCGACCTTATATCATACACTGTATTTACTTCAAAACATTACTTTTTTATAATACGAAAGAACTCTTGACATCAAAATTAAAACGTAATGAAAAACTTTGTGATTTCCACTGATAATCCACTTATTACACTTATATACACTAATTCCACTGATAAATAATGTGGAAAGTTGGTGGAAAGAAACTTATCTTTGGAAGTTACAAAAGTTTCATTTTACTATGGCTTTCCACGAAGTCAAGCTTTCTATTATTGATTTCATCAAAATTAAAAGTCGACATTGATACATACTTACGTTAAATGAAGAGAGACTTATAAATATATTTCAATTTGTCTCACATTGCATAAAGTTGTATTATATATTTATTGCTGATAACACCTCAAGTAGGCACCTGGCCAAGTGGTAGTCATTACGTTAAATATTCAATGTGAGTTCAACAAGAATTCTTAAAGTTTTCAAACTAATAATCGAACTGATATCCACGATATAGAAACAGCTCATTTAAATAACCATTTGACCATTTCGCAAAGTGTTCTTCACTATATTAGGTTGAAACATATCTATATTTTAAAAATAGGGTATGAATGCAGTATGCCGCTGCCTTTCACACATCGTTTTTCTGGATTAATAATGAATGAAAGTATATCCATAAACATCGATAGATAATGATGCAGATATTAAGGTGGTTCAAAGTCTCTTAGACAATTAGAAATGCATAAAAGTTGTTGAAAGGCATTAAAAGCTAACTTTCGAACGAAGAGATGCTAGCATGAATATAGATAGTGGTTTGATGGCGATACTGAATATTCAAGGCTTTTATATATACGACGTTCATTCTGCCTTTTAAATAATTCTCTCTCCTCATATTCGTAGACTATATAAACTATGAAATACCCTTCTGTTAGATAATATGCTCTAAATGTTCATATTTCAGAAAAAAATATCTAGCGGCAAGATTTTTTATACTATTCTGCCATCACTATATTAATATTTCATCTATCCTAAATGTTACTCAACATCAGCCGGACCTATATACAAAATTCGTTCTTCTTAGTAAGTATGCGGCAAAATTTATCGCTGTTCTATAGCTCAGGAAAAATGCTTTATGAATAATTAATGGGAATATTCTATGAAGATGAAGAATTATATAAATTAGCAAAATTTGGAGGCGTATTTAAATACTTTCACAACTTCTGATATTAACAGGATTCCGAATTCTTTCTATATTTAGTTAATTATCGTAATGTTTTGATTATTGATAACATAATAAAATTTAAATCGAAAATAGGAAAAATTAGTACATCGTATTTTCCACAGGATATCCGTAGAAGTACTTATTTCTCCTATTTAGAATGTCGTTCCACGAAGTGCGGCCATCCACGATAGTTTTTGAAATCGAAAATATGCGACTTAATTTAATTTCCCGGAAAAAAAACATAAAATGACGGATAAATTTACTCTTTTACCGTTGTAACGTACATCCTTTTGATGATGAGGCATCATTATTTCTATATTTTACTTGATATTTTTCTAGTATTTTTTAAGGCAAGAAGTTACCCTTTGTTTGATGCCCATGACCTAGATAAAGGACGAAGTCTTTATATCCATCTTATGGAAACGATAGCTTAATGATTTCATTTCCACAATAAAATGCCCTAGCAACCACACGGCAGTCTGCCGTCAACTAACGTGATAGATCAGCTTACGGAGCTGTCTGCTTAAGGAGAACGTTTAAGTAAAAGAGGAATAGACGGGTTGCTTCGCGAATAATGTAACAACAGAGCCGTCAAAAGCGGTGAATGATGATAATGATGCGGCTGTATTGATGCCGAACTCCCAATTAATGAACTTAATGAACTAGCAACACTACGCCAATAGGTATCCAAAGAGATCAAATTTCCTTTCCATACTGTCTTGGAAATCGCTTCCAAGATCTGGAGACATAGGTTTGCGTATCTCATCACACAAATCTTACGGAAACCATTCGTCACCCAATTCATCCACTCCGTAATTCCCTCCTTGACGAAATCTCCAGTAAATATCTCTCCTCCCCCATCCATATTTCACCCTCGTCGTTCCGCATTTACCTCGCGCGCTTTCATGGCCTCCGCCGAGGCTTTCGATATCATAAAATGCCTCTCCCAAAATCACTCCTGCGATTCTCTTCCCCTTGTACCGCTTTCCGCAGCCTCTTCGCGGGACCGCTCCTTTAGAATCCGCGTTTTGAATGAAACCTTTCTCTCATTCCGGATCATTTTTCATTCTCTCCGCTTTCTCATTCCCAGGTGTTTCCTTTGAGTCTCGCCTACTCCACTCGTCTCTTAAAGTGGGATAAGTTCTCTTCTCAGCGGAGGATTTCCATCTCATTCTAATCCCCCTTTGATTCCTCATTCTTTATGAATATCAAAATCGGGGGATGACGCACGGTCTAGTTCTCGGTCCTCTTTTGTTACCGTTTCCGATTCGCAGCATTTGGAGTTTATTTGTCAAGACGGGCTGTAAACTATCAAATATTCTGCTTCAGATTCCTATCTTGTTGATTAATGGGGCACGATATCAATTTCTCGTTACTGATTGCTGTTTGTTTTAGTCTAGTGACACTCTTATATGGATTAGAGTGACGGTTTTAAATAGGATGAGTTAGAAATTTCATACCCCTCAGTGAATGAAAATCAGATACATATACTTGCAAATAAATAAAAGAATACACATCTTTCCAAAACGGCTATGAAATATTTGCATGCTCACACGTCCCAAATGCTCGAAATTCACTTTGCTGCACCCTAAAAAAATTTTCTTGCTCAAAAAGAGTTCCTTTCTTTGATTTTATATACCTTTTTCTAAAACATTCCTTGATGATTTTTTTTATGTTTGAGTACTATTCCGTTGACAATTCTTATGTTTCTATATTCCATGCCGTATCATCTATCCAGAGGAATGAAAAAATTACCTCCTCTTAATCATTTTTAGAGTCCTTTAGTGTCATTAAAATTTAAACAACAATTCTTAACCTTCCACGCATTTGTAAATTCTCCAACGAAAAATATTCAAGCACTACTTTACAGCTATTAATCAGAGATGGTTGTGTAAATAGCGTTCATACACTACAACTTTCAATGGAGATGTTTACAAAATAAGTATTTTTCCGCCATTGTCATTCAAATTACAGTCTTATATTATTAATAAGCTGGATGTTTTATTCGAGCAAATAGAGTTTGACTGAAGATATCGTGAAACATGCACACTCCCTCCGGTCACATCCCAAGTGGTGGTATGGTTCACTGGTTTTGCCTGGGTTCTCATAGCGCCATTCTTGTCCCTTCTGAAGATGATAGAGCCCTCATCTCGGTCAAAATTTAGCCCTCGCAATCCATCTCTATTCTCCCATTTTCGGAGGACTGTTTAGTAATTTCCTCTTCGCCTTTGAGATGTAGAATGGTTGTTTACGCCACCGAATTAATAAGTGAAAGTGGGTTTACTAGGGTATAATAGGCTGCGATACTCTGGGAATTGGTTGTTTCTTGAAAGTGTCTCGGAAACTCAGAACATAAACCCGTAGTTATTACGAAGTAGCGAAGGAAATTCCCGAGACATTTCTATGATAAACTTCACTAATTAATTTTTTGAAATGAAGGAGGTTAGTTTTCCAATATATACGTGGGTACGTGTTATAATTTACAGGACTGGTATTAGAAGGTATTGGATTTATCATTTTCATAAAAAGAATAAATAAAAAAGCAAGGTTAAGGATTATTTAAAACATTTTATAAAGGTGAAAGGTGAATGAATGTATTTTGAGGTATCTCTATGATGTAAAAGTCCTTAAGACTCAGTAGAAAGAGTGTACCTTACGAAAATATTCTCGGAAATTTAGAAGAGAGATTGAGTAAAAAATATTTATAATTAAATTATTATTAGATTCTTTACTTCTAGGAACTTCTTTTCTTTTGTTCGGATACATTTTAATGAAAATTATTCCAGTCCTTATTACCTACCTAAGCTGTTGACTCGTTTAAAGTGTGGACTCACATAAAAATAAAAGTTATTTACACCGTGTTTCGAGGCGATTGTATTCGTATTTGAGAATTATTGGCTTTTATACAGAATATTTCTGAAATGTAAATAAAATACACCCAAAAATGAAACGACCGTGGACGAAATAATGCCTGTACGTTTTCCGGATGACCGAATTGAATCCGAAATGAAAATAAAGAACTGTGCCATTTTCTTTGAGTTTATCGTTTCAAGACTTTATTGTATTCAAGGTACTTGGAGGCCTAGCTCCGTATACTTATTCCTACGCCAACTTACTTCCTTGGTCTCTCGCAATAAGCTTGTTATTTTATACATAGACGTGCTTGAAGGTCAAGTATTGTCTCGCCGGACCCTTACAAATACTAGAGCTCTGTAGTTTTATAGCAAAAAACTTTTTTTGCATGAGTTGGAGATGAACGTAAAAAATGTTTCCACTAGAAGATTGTATCTTGACTCGAAGTTCTATCAAAAATATAACATTATTGATGTATATTGTCGGGAAAAATTTACTGATATTTTTTGCTTTTTGTTCTCTCTTTTCATCATAATGCATTTTTATATTTCAACATTTCATCTATGGCCTATAAAATATTTGCTATTACTACTCATATTAAATAATTTCTATAAAATAAAGAAATATGGATTGTATTTGGTTTAATATAAATTAGGTTTATCTATTTGGGAAATAAGCTAAAATACAGTTGGCCAATGGCAAGTTAAATTTGGTTCAGTAAATTGAATACTAAAGGAAAACACTGAAAAATTACGATAAAATTATGAAAGTTAATTATCATTACCTAATAAATGGGAATATGGTTAGAGGGCAATAAAAACTGCTATTTGCTAGAGATATACTAAATGGATAAAATGACGAGAAAAGCTTGTTGAAAATAGGTGAAACCCTAGAAAATAAAGAACACATAAAAGGATGAATAGAATTTGGTTAAAGATCTAGGGAAATGGATCAAAGGTTAAATACGTTAAAAAAATAAATTAGATAATGGGAGAATTAGAAGCCTATGAATCCGTAGAAAATGATCTATCTTTAGAAGCTAGAGACAATATGCTAGAAAAATACACGTTAGTATCACTATTGAATTACTGCTACTCCCATTATCATTTTCGTATGAATTGTATATTATCGATAGATTAAAAGTACACCGCTCTTAGCAACGTATCCATTTATCCCCAAACGATAATTACTTCATTTATCTCTCATTAGAAGCAGTTCTGTAATAGAGGGTAACATACCAGTATCTCTCTTGATGCTTCAAAGATTCTCTTTGATGTATGAGCTGTAACGTTCAGCAAGATTGTGATATTCCTATCATGAGAACAGGTGTATATTAGTTTGACAATCGGACCATTATTCCATAAGAATTCAGACGACCGACTCTATTTAAACCGTACGTGCTGTAGATAAGCAAAGACCCACTTCATCCACGACAGTTAACCGCTCATGCATTGCTGCTCCAGATCGTGCTTTCTGTACCGATATTGAACGGTGTCACGGGACTGTGTCTATGATAGTAATCAACGTGGGATTAGTTAACTACGAAAGGTGTGTAGGAGTGAACGCGGTGTCAATTCGCAGAATATGAGATCGATGGCTTAGGACGGCTAGTTATGTTGCCAATTGGCGATAGTTGCAACATCAATGCAATTTCAGTGACAAGCTACGAATTGATAGCTGTAATTTGTAAGCAGATACTCTTATTCGATTGAGTATTAATATTTACGTAACTATATGGAAAGAAGAAGAGATACTGTTATCATTCCTAGTGAAAACTTTGACGTCAAAGTTTTAAATAAAAGATAAGTATATGGTGGTTGGATAGAGTTTTTCGTATATTTGAACGAAATTTGCTCTACCTTTACTTATATCAATACACTCTGAATTTTACATCATAAATTTAAAGTTGTTTAGCTCATGAGGCGACTAAGCTTCAAATACGAAATTATAATATGCGTAAAGAAATTAATTCCAATATTACAGTTTTCCAGATCATTTAATGCGCTATCTAATAATTTATATACTAAATAACTTTAATTGTCACGATTCCAAGTTAATTAGTTTTCTACTGCATTCCACTACAGTTGATAATTAACTCAGTAAAGGTCTTCATTGGAAAAACATGATTAAACCTGAAATTGATCGAACAGTCTAACTTTGAGTTACGTATTTGAAGTTAAATTTAAAATGATATAATTCTAAGATATGTTACGCCATATGCTATTCAAAATTTATTTCAAACGTGGTTTTTATACGCCATTTATATCTTAATTTTATTTAAAAAACTACAAGTTTGAGAAGCTATGTATTTTAAACCGAAACTCAATGAAGCCATTTCTAATAAATTGAAATCGATCCATATTACTTTAATATTGACTTTTAATGGCATTTAAACTATTTTATGAAAATAAGCTCATTGCGAAAATAATCCTAAAATCAATGAAACACGATATAATCTTATTTAACGTCATTTTAATTGCAATTACGCGAGAGAATCACGTTTTAAGGGAAACGTATAAGGAATCAAATTTGAGTGTAGTCGTGATATATTTAGTTTCCGTGAAGGATTTGAGAGGGAGTTGAATAGGATGCGAGGTTGTTTTGGGGATTGTGGCTTCATGGAATATAGATAAGGGAAACGGAAGGTTGGATATTACGCATGATGGAATAATAGAGAGATTATTTCGGAGTTGCAAGTGTGCTTCGGAGGCGTAGAGGCTTCTTACGAAGTGTGCGAAATTTGAAAAGTAAGGGAAGTGTTAAGTAAAGGCGAAGTTCAGACGATGTTGATAAGTTTAGCGTAAGCTGTAAATACAACAGTGAGCGTCGTTTATATTTTGCTGGAAATTTTAATGCGTTGAATATATTGTGAATTAGAAGAGAAAATTATAAAAAAAGAAATATTAAAATTTCATAAATCAATTTAAAAGTGGACGGAAAATTAAAAAAAAATCTACGAAGGCAGGAAATCATTTTCTTATTTACGTCTTATGATTTAATATGTAGATCATTGCATAAAAATTGCACTGTAAAAGTAAGGTGAAAATTACAAATTGTTGTTGTTTTAATTATTTACGTGCAGCTTATACATTGGAATTTTTTACATGATAATTGTTATTAAATCGAGGAAAAGAGCTGTTTTGGCATATCTAATTAGTTTACAGATTAAAAAATTGATATTTTTTGGCATTGATACATCATCTAAACACCTCATTCACTGAAAGGTATTATGTTTTCAATATTATTTATATTTTGCTATAATATATACTATGAAAACTGGACAGTAAAATAAAGATAGAATTTTAACAATCTAAACTCAAACTACAAGACATAATTAATTTTACATTTATACACTGCGTTAAAATTATAAAAAACAGAAATGCAATTGCATCGGATAAGAATTCAGTGCCAGAGAAATATTTTACAATGTAACAAATGTGAAATACACAAGTATTCGAAATATTTTCGTACGTAAGTAAGATATATCGTAAAAAACTTTACGGATCTCACAGAGATACCCTTTAATTTCATTTTTTCGCTCCGTAAGAGAACGAATATTTAAGAGCGAACATTCTGGTGAATGACACGGAAAATTCCCAGAAATGCGAGTAGCGTTAAAGCTTAATCTTCAATTCCAATCGTTTCTAAGAAACATTGCGATTAAATGACTATGAGGCACGCAGAATTTCAATTAGGTTTGTGAAACAAAAGGGCGCCAGACTCTGAGTTGAAGAGTACATGGGAAATGACACAATTAATTTCACCAGACGGTTCATTCACCTATCCGTATCAGTACAAATTTTCTACTTATTGCTATATATTCCCCAGCAAATTCATTTTAGATTTCTCAGTTTCTGTGAATGACAGATACTTTTGAGACTTATTTTTATAAAACTAACAAGTTTCGACAATTTGTATTTAATAAGCAACTGCAAATTTCATTTCTACAGTTCATATAAAATTAAAACCCACGTGTTTTCAATGTAACTACAGTTTTAAATTACTCAACAACAGAAAAATAATTACCCGGAAGAAAAATATCTTTAAATGAAAAATCTATGGTCATATACAGCTTAAATGATTCAAAGTCTTGCGATGTACTTAACATGACTCAAGCAGTTTGTCAAGAGCGAGAAGAAAATATTAAACTCTTTCATAATGTAACTCAACCGCAAAAAAGGCGACTTTAAGGATCTGTACACTTCTGAATTCTTTTAAAGAAGGAAATGAGCTTTGCTTGTAATCGCTACCTTCTAATGGCTTCTTGAAGTGCAATTGTAGCTGATGTGTTTTTTTAATTGGACTTGAGTTTCTACATGAATCTTTCACACGAAATCGTCTGCATATTTTTCGTTGATTTTTCAACTTAGTAATAAATAATCATCATTACCCATAGTAACATACAATAAATGTACTCTTTAATATTGATTTTACTTCTTTGTAAATTATATTATAGTAGTTAAGCAACATTAGAATTTTACTCAACTATCAAAAATTTCTTAAAATTTTTTATGGAGATTAATTTTACTATTATGGTCATTTATTGATTTATTTTCAGCTCCAAAAACTCAATTAATTACTAAACTAAGTACCAATATTTTCGAATAATTTCAAAGTTACCTTTAAATTTATAGGTAAACTTGATGATTTTTTTTACTTTTATTGTGCAGAATAAATAAGGTAGTTAACCAGTCTATATACTGTATTACTTCATGATTGAAAGACAGAATCATCTTTAAAAACATCACAGCCCATTGTCATTCAACAAACAAAATAATCCAACCATATTCATGTTCGCATCCGTTTACCGCACCCTATTAAAATACCACATTTTCCTTTCTTGGAACTCACGAAATCTTCCGGAACTTGATTGACGTTTTCATGGCCAGTTTATCCATTCCTTTATCCGTTAGAGAACAAGATCTTCTTATTTTTATTTCCATTTATAAGCACTCGGTTACAAAGAGACGGACATCTTCTACCCCTCCTATTTACTCCTGACGTCTGTCCGTGGGAGTTTCCTTATTTGATCCCTTCTCCCGTTTGACGTGGATGACTTGTGGTATGTCCAGACAAGAGCATCATAAATTGAATCTAGGATTTATTGCTTCTCTACTGGAATACTAGAGACCCTTGCCTTGGGCGCAATTTAGTGAGAAAAAGGCGTAATAAATTCCAGGGAGGCAAACAAGAAGAGCAATCCTGCCTCGGAAAGAATTTTCAAGCCAAATGTAGCCTCTAGGTTATTTCGTAAAGAGCAATTTTGTGGAGTGTTGACTAAAGGTAGACCCTGGAGAATTGTAGAAATATCAACGGAATATATCTTTCTCTTGGCCGTCCAGGTAGGTTCGCATATTTCCTTTTCTCTGCAATTTTTTCCGCATTAAGATCTTCACGGGTTAACTACGTATATTGGGAACAAAAGTGGCGTTGGAATGTCTAATTTTGTAAGGCTCTTTTCATTCGAACAAATAGAAAGGATTCCGTCCCGCCTCTTCACTCTAATTATACATAAACTTTAACTGTTGCTTAAGTAGCGATAGGACGACATAGACATTCTAAGTAGTTAAAGAATGGTGAAAAATGTTTAAATAAGGAGAACATAGTCTCGTAAGTTTTAGGTGAATATATTTTTCATGTTAACTTGCAGCACTATAAAATGTCTTTCCAGCTGCATTTATGCGAAATAAAATTTGTATAGATAGGTTAAATTATAAAGATTTTTAGCAGAATATCTTTCAATATTGGTCTTTCTTATTCTTAATAAAAATGTAATATATTGTTTAAGGAATATTTTTACTTCAGATAATTTAAGAATATAATTAATTAATAAGTGTAATTATCTTGTATTGAAGTAAAATATGCGAATTACTTCCCTTGTACTCTATTCAATGATTCTCAGTAATCTTGAGAAAATAAATCTTTTGAAATATAAAGCCTATTTTAATTTAATAAATGATAATGGGATAAAAGTACGGAATCTCTTTGAATAAATTTTTTATTCAGTTTATAAGCCTCTTTAGTTTTAATATATCTTAAAATAACATTCTTCATTTAAAAATAAGGCAAAAGCTTACGTCAGAGCTTTCGATCTTAAAGATAAATTTTGACCATGCCTGATCATTATATTATCAACGGAAATCGGAGCGCTTTTCTTTAATGTATTAAAATAGCAGAATCTCATTTTACATTATGGAAACCCCTTGAAATCTATACTATAGTTAGATTAGTTCTTCTATAACTTATGCTCTTTCAACGCAGCTTCTATTCAGGAGTATTTAAAGTATGTTAATGAGTAAATCTACCTTTCCTCTACCTTTCCAATTTTACTAATTTGAAGTCCTCATATTTTGATTTATGGAAATATTCGGAAATGTCTTAAAATATGATTAGTTTATGAACGTAATATAACAGATAATTAACAATACTTGGACCTTTTTTTGATTATATTTTCTTATTATAGAGTTTTTACTTTTTAGAGAGTAACTCAAGACTTCTTGACATAAAAAACGCAGATCTTTGAAGGAAAAATATTTCAAGCAATACAGGACCCATAGAAGAAAATCCTTAAAAGTATAAAAATGCTCGATGTAATTCTTGATCCAATAAATCATCACAGATTAAATCACCGTTGTAGAACTTTTTCCTCTTCTGGAGACTAAATGAATTCCTAGAAGTAACGGAAGTATTACTTCACCATAGAATATACCTTACTGGACCAACGGCCATAATCTTCAACGTCTGGACGACCAATTTTCCTCCGATATTTTGCTCCCGGGAGTTTATTTTCCTCCGTTTTGCACTCGATGAAGTCTCCACTCACGACCGAGGACTCATTTTGATATTTCAGGAAGTGGAGTGTCTCCTCTTCAATGGCAAAACTTCTCATCATCTTCACTTCAATCACGATGTGCGTCATGATAGAGCGTCGAATGTCTTGCAGATTCGCGTGGAGGTCGAATCAATCCCACTCCAGCATCCCTTTTCAATCTGAACGACCTCCGGGGACCCCGTTTCCACATCAATCTCGCTTCCATTCGAAATCAAACAGACGCTTTTCCATAGAGGAACGACAGCTCTTTGCCCGATACACCTATGCCACGGTTATCAATGGGAACCCTTAATTAAGCTTTCAAAAGAGAGGATGCCCTTTGAAAAACTGCATTCTGTGCGGTTACTAAGGAACGAGATTAGGGTGAGAGAGTCGGTAAACACTGCCCCTGTGTTTGGGTCTCATTTGTATATTCGTCGGTCTCCCATGGTGACTGTTCTACCCGTAAGACCGGAACGTAATCCGATGAAACTGTGTGGTGTGTAAGAGTTAAATTATAACAAGTAACTTTAATTAACAATACGTCGTTAACGTATTTATAATTAAGTCTAGTATTACTATTTATAGTATCACTATTGAGTGAATAATTAATGTTTACGGAAAATATTAATACGACGTTTAATTAGAGGTAACTCCTTACTGATAATATTTAAGAAAGCATAATTTATCTTTTGTACTTCAATTTGTTTAGAGTTCTAAATTTCAGTGATTGTAAAGGATACTTTTGTAAGGTCCAAGGAATTATTATGCATTTGATGGGAATAAATTAATAACACGAATCCATATTTGTTTCGGTATAAAAAGTATTTTTCCTTATTATGGTATATTATTCTGAAATGTTTCATTTGCGAAACAATGAAAATATTCAGGGATCTATTTATGTCTTAAGAATTTTATGATATTTAAAAAATTTCCTGGTCAAGTATAAGTATTCTTTAAAGTGAGTTTAAATAACCATATGCTTCTACAAATATAAAAAGACTTAGCTGCCTTTAAGATCCAAAGAAATCCTCACAGACGTGATACAATCAAATTTACAATTGAATATTTACTATAGAAAGGTTGATCAGAAGAAAGAATTTGCGATGATCTGTTTATGGATCTAATTTCATGTTACTTTTTTTTGGAAAGCACCTACAAAATCCATGTAAATGTATGTGGGACGAAATATAGATTACATTAAAGTAGGATGTTCGTTAGTGATGAAGTAAATATAACTTAATTAAATTTTATATGCATTTCCATTGCAAAAATCCTATCAAATTAAGTCTATATGTATTCGTGAAATTTGTATTCCAATAAAATGAGGATTAACTAAGTTTCGGTCACTTAATATCAATACGAAGCGCTCGGAAAATACAGTTTTCGCATATTAGTGAGTGTTTGTTAGCACCAAATATTATTTTAGTTATATAAGTTAATTAATCGTATTGGTATCTCATCATATTTTTAATGCTGTCGAAGTGTATTGCTGAACTGTATCATAATTACGGGAACTTCACTCTGAGATAATTGGAGGATAGTTATATATATATGCAATTACTTCCTACTCAATATGCATTTGAAAGAACTCGCCGTAACTGGTTCTCCTTCAATTAAATCATTTCTGTAAAATTCTTTATATTTTCTTTGCTAATGTGCAAGTATGACAAATTTAAAAATATTTTTTGCGTGCAATCATGGCTACTATATAGGTTTGTTTATAAGATTCCTACTAGTAATCCATAGACGAGTTACTATCCATTGCCAATGGTAATGAATCAATTAAAAACAACCAAATAATCTCTATTGAATGAATAACTTCTATTTCTGTTATGCAACAAAAGCACGACATAACCTACGTAAATTACTATTTTCGGAAAATATTGCACTATTCGACCCGGTCAATAAAATTGTATTCAATGAATACGAATAATTAGGAGGGTAAATTTGAAACTTTCAATGTTTTTAATATTCAACAGTGATTTTTGGCTTCATAACTCTCAGTACTCCATGAATGTAATGAAAATATTTATTATTTAAAGTACGAATATTGTACGAATATATACCAGAATTATTTCAGCATACCTGCCCGGCAAGTGGGAGACCTGGGTTCGAGTCCCTGTCATGTCGCTATTTTTCACTTCTGTTCAACTTTGTGGAAAAGCGCACGCTTTAATGTGCTTTAAATAAAATACCCAAATCCTTCCTACCAGAATTATCTTAATACTACTTTAATTTTCGTTAAATATTTTGAATACTTACTGTATGACATACAATCTTTCTATTTACTCTATATACCAATTTTTTGCAGTATTAAAACAAACATTACTATCAGTAGAACTTAAAATTCCATTATCATTTTCTAAAGAAAACCAATTGCAAAAGTTTCACTGTTTCATTCCACTGAGCTAATTCTTTCATCCTATTTCCTCAACGAGCCAATATACTACAACAGTACTTCGACGACTGAACGACTGTGTACCGAAGTCATTGCGAACTTCAAGGACTATTTCCAAAGTAGAGTAACCAGCGAATACGATCGTTACAAAAGCCCTTGGAAAACAATCGATGTCCTAAGCATTGCCTTTGGATCCTCTTTCTTCTTAGCGATATCCCTAAAGAGAGTCCGCCAAGACGAGAATAGTGCCAGTGGATGAAAGGGGCAGGATACAAAGAGAGGGAATTCATCTAAAAGTAAAAGGGATATGTAGGAATAATCGATGCAGATAGCAGAGCCGTGTTTGCTCTATAATTCCCTTCTGAAAAAGAAGGAAAAAGAGAAAGGATGAAGATGCTGTGGAGCGCGGAAGGAGATAGAAGAGCAAACTAGGTCGGATGGGAAGGAAACCGTGTGGAAATTCTATATGATAAGACTAAAAAGGGGAATGGATTGCGGAATAATGCGTTGGGAAGGAGTTATTGGAATTGTTCTTTGTTGTCCTATCTATCTAAAAAACTCTTTCTCTCTTCTCGGGATGGCCAACGGAGAGAAAATATTGGAGATGCGAAGGAGTGTGGCTTTGTGGGAATGAAAGTGGGCCCTCAGAAGAGACATGGTCCAGATACATTGCTACGAAATTGAATGCCGTAATTTGAGGTGGAAAAGCGAAATAATGGAGGAAAATATAGAAGCTCTTATTCTCATATACAATATGGGCACATATATTATATTAGTAGGCATATGATATCGTAATAAAACGTAAATTTATTGTTAGAAAAAGAGACTTAAAGGCTAACTTGTCAGACAAACATTTGAATCTTATTCAAATAGAGTAATTGTTAAGTGGTATAATTGGATGATAATGATTGTTTGTATTTGGTTTTACTCGTAAAGAAATAGCAGGCATATTAAGATTTTTATGCATGATATGACTTTAAAGATATTAAAATAAAGGAAGTTGAATGATCTCTATGAAAGTCCACCTTATTTTTCATTGAATTCAAAAAGAAACAATCCTTTATTTTAAAAAATGGAACAAAGATGAACTTTTATCATACTGAAGATATAACAACAGCACAAGTAGAAGATATAGGTGATAAAGATATTGGAATAAGTAAGCTATTTTTAGTATAAAGCGATGCATAAATAGGAATTTGATACAAAATGAGAGATCTTTCATTCTTTGTAAAGATTACTTTGTGGTCTTTATCCATCCACGCATTCAAATCACTTTATTTCTGACCCATCTTCAGCAGTTCAAGATGAAATAGAAAGGGAAATAAAGAAAACACCCAGTCCGCAATAGTGATTGTTTTTAGGTAAGATTATAAAGTTTTATTTCTACGTTAAGTAACGTTTAGTTCTTTCATGAACACATCTACGGAATACCGAATTTCTAGATGCATATAGCATATGAATTAAATCACAATTTCGGTGAAATTATGTACATCTACATCCCTTAAGATAAAATAGCTAGATAATACGCAAATTGAATAATCCCTTCTAAACAAATCAGATAACCCAGACAGCCATCCATCAATCACCCTCCCCAATTACCCCAATTTACGTAAATTAAAAGAATTAGAGGAAGGAAGTCGTTTGAGTATTTCCCTCATTCGACCCTTAAGTTGCGGAAAGATATCTCAACCGAAAACCCGTCGCAGATTAAGATGTCTTTTGATCCGTGGCCAATTTCTGACCCAACACATCTGTGAAACGAGGCATAAATATCATCGCATCGATAAAAAATAAATCTGGAGAAAAAATTTGTGCGGGAGAAAGACTAAGGAAAAAAAGGTTCTCCTCACGAAGGATGGAGATAACTTGGATAGAAAAAAGAAAAAAAAACCGAAGCCAAGAGATTGAAGTGAGCGATAAATTTATCGGTGCGAAAGAGGTCTGGAAGATAAAAAAGAACGGTATAGGAATAAAAAAGGAGGGAATAAGATAAAAGAAGGAGATGACGTAAGGGAAGAAGTGGGTGTAGAGGGAGTAAGTTAAAGCAGATCAAAGAGAAAACCAAATAGGAGTGGGTTTCGGAAACAATCTGTTAAGGGATTTTGAATGAGTGAGAGGCTACGAGAGGGCAAGCGATGTGGGTTGGAAAGAAAGCGGAACTGAGTGGTGGTGGGAAGGAAAAGCTACTACTACTACCTCCGGAAAGGGGATGTAAAGCTTCCCTAAACAAAAACGCAACGAATTTGCGATGGTTTTAAAACGGTTTCCCTCTCTTTCGAAACGTCTAAAAACATTGCAAAACATTGAGGAATTTAAACCTATTTACGAAAATTTTTAACTATTAACTCCATTCTCTTCTTAGGACTGTTTAAATCTTTCTCCTAAAATAAAATCAGAAGCTAAAAGTATGTTTCATATTTTTTGCAAATTTTTAGTCAAGTAACAGATTATTCCTCAAAATAAACGCAAAAGATTAGTTTAAAGTACCTACATTAAAAGCTTTGCGTGAATCGTTCAACTAGAGTTTGGAAACAAGAAAAAGAATAGTTAACAAGATTATTTTCATGAGTGAATATAAACTCTCTGATACAAATGTAAATCTAAATTTATAACTATTCAACAAAGAAAAGATTATTCTGAAGCCGTAAAGAATTTGATTCTTTTCCAGGAACAGCGCTTATAGAGATATTTCAGTACTTAAATTATTTTTCCTTCTCGAATATATTTTTGATAAATAAGCTTATTTCAGCTTTTTCATAGAAATATATTTATTTTACTCTACTTGATATTGGACTCCTAGAAGCCAATGAAAGCATGGTAATCTTATTTTAAGTAACTTATTAAATATTATGATCTAAATTCTGAGAATTGCAAAAACATTAACAGTTCATAATATTAAGGCATAAATTTTTTATAAAGAGTACATATTTATAATAGAATATCTAAATCTCCATAAAGAACAAATAACTATCTGAGAAAAGAAGATACTATAAAAAGCAGGGTATCGTGAATTTTATTCCTTAAGAACTCAAACTCGTAAATATATTTGGAAAGACTTTTAATGGAATTATATAATTAGTGTCAATACTTAAATAAGAGAAAAACCTTTTAAACTAAACGTCATCTTACTCGACACTGATATGTTTATGCTTAGTTTACATAAAAACCTTTGCTCCACCAGGATTGAAATCTCTCGTTGACAAGCAACAATAACCAAATAAGGAAAACATTCCTATCCCTCAATATCGAAACAAAGAAACGTCTCCTAGGTTACAGAAACGCCATCTAGTTCTTGGGCACGTATAATCACATCAGCTTTCGCTCGTAACAAGTCAAAGTCCCTCCGTTTTGCATCACAACGAGAATGTTTGCGCTGTGAAAACCCTAGCTGCGTGAATGTTAATGCAAATTCATCGCATGCGGCGACGAGATTAAGTAATAAATCGGACGGAGTCGAAGGGACAAAATTCCGTCCTCATCAAAAGACAATGAGTATCGGCTGAGTCCACGGAACTGGCATTGTTTCGTTTCTAGGGGAACAATGCAGGGTGGCGCTCGTGCAGGGGGAGAGATGGGATTACTTTGAAAGTAGGTCGCAGCGACATTTTCCAGGTGAAGAGGACGCCGTGGACACGGAACTAACAGTAAGGGGCATAATACGAAAGACCTCTTGACATTCACGTAACAGGTGGAAGCCATAAAGATTGACATGCGAGGAGCACTCTCCGCGAAAACAAAGGGTACTGATCCTTGGAAGTCTTGACATTTACACGGCTATACGTTTCTTTAATTCTAAATATAGCGAGGGAACTTTCCCGCCCGATTGCTTTAAATTAAAACTGCCGGGTAGTGGGAGATTAGCTGCAAGAGTACAGCGCTTCGCTCGTATGGTTATGTTTCCGTACATAATTCAGTGGTATTTTATATGCTATATGCTCATGAGAATGTATAGAACACCATGTTTTCATTATTTTATCTCTTTTTATGCTTTTGATTTTTCAGAGCGAGGAAGTAATCACGTATTATTAAACACTTTGTTTACTCGTCTCCATGTAAACAACTTTTAGTACAAGTTATTAATCTTTAAAGTTAATTAATTAATTCAATAATCGTTTGAATCTTTAATCAGCAAGGTTAGGCCCAGGTGTGTCTCAGGAATTTACAAATTTAGTGGAAAGAGAAAAATAAATATGCGGTAAACAAAAACTAGTAAATAAAAGAATAGGAGTGTTACAAAAAGACAGAAGGCTTTCAGAGAAAAATCCAAGTTAATTAGTGAGCAATTAATTGGTATTTAAATTAAAATACATATAAATAACAAGACATAGCGTTCAATGATAATGCTTTAAATTTATTCAGTGCTCGATAATAAAGCATTTTAAAACATTATACTCTTAATTTCATACATTAGTTATTATATTGAGCCATTATATATAATAAAAGACGTAGCTACAGAAAATTGAACCAGGAAATGAAGTAGGGAAACTTTCGTTTCTCCATCTGTTCTCGAGGCACTTTGGAAACAGGAAAAGTAACCTAATGAAGTTTTCATCCGTTAATATTTGATGACGATGAATAATAAAATTTGAATCTACGGGAAACATAGCACGAGAGGTTTTCCTTCTCAACTCGCCATATTGATCTCAAAGCTCAAGGGAGTGTTTTGATTTCTAAGATACTCCGGCTTAAAGATTAGCATTTTAGTGCCTTTGCATTTTGTATTTTAATGCCCTCCTGTATAGAGTAATATTTAAATCGTAGCTGCTTCTTATCTAGAACAGATATGGATTTCTTTCAGAACCAAGAAATGTAAAAGTGATAAAGTTAACGAACATTTTGCTTAACTTTACATTATAATATTAAAGTATAATGATAAGTAATATCATATTATAAACACAATAAATACCACTAACATATTACTACATATACAATCAAGAGGAAGATTCGTAAATAAACAGGAACGCATTGTAAAAAAATTGCTTTTATTTTGAGCCGATTCGAATGCTTTCTTATATAATGTATTTGAAATATTACCACCTAAACGTCAATTTCTTATCAAATAAACTTGAATTCATGCCTAAATACATCCCAGTTGAACACAATACTCTATAATTTACACATGACGAGTTACCTGCACACAAACGGCTTTAAATTAAATTTTAATCGCAATTTAGTGGTAAGCAACGACAGAAATGAAGTTACTTGTACCTTAAGTGCCTAGTTACGTTTTAGCGGAGCGTCTGTTTGTCAATTTAGATGTTCCATTGCATGCGAAGCACTTGGTGGATAGTATTGCGATAGCTGTTCCACTACATTTGCGCTTTTAAGCCAAATGCCACGGAAAGGTTTAGCAATAGTGCTTTCGCAATGAACGCTAATTATCGACTGGCCCTATGCAGAAAGACGAATTCGCCAGTTTCATACATTTTTACGCATTAAAACTGGATGCCTACGGCTGTTAACAGGCAGCTTTAATGATCTGCCAAATATCCTAGCGATGCAGAATTATATCGGTGTTGTTCGGTAATGTCCATTCCGTTAAATGGTATAACATAATTCCTCCGACAGTTTTTCCTAAATGAATACATTTTCTGCATGAATAGCTCAATAATTTTGAATTTATATTTTTCTTTACAACTAAGAGACATTCAAATACATATTCCGTATATTTAATTACAGAATATTATAAATACATTTTATGATCGATGTTTTTCAATCTCTTGCAAAAATAATCAGCTTAGTTTCTACGATTTTCTATTGCGAATCTTGAAAATATTTCGATTTATAATCGAATGACCTTTCAATGTTTATTCGCAATTTTTTCAAAAGCTTCCGATACCTTTGGTAATAAGCAAAGTGTCTCTGAGAGTATTTCCAAATGTCATATCTTAAATGTCAGCTTGGTTCGTTAATTTTAAAATTATAAAATCAATATTGTGACATAATATCCTTCCTGAGCTCGTTTTTCCTTCGTGCTTCGTTCCTCTCAAATGATGTGCATCGTTGTTGATGACATGTTTTATAATTGTGGCCATATAACTCTTATACGGCTTTATGGAGGAAAATTTTCATATATCTAAATGCACTTTTTATGCATTTAATTTTTGAATAGATCATGTTACTTATACAAAAAGAATAAAGACTAGTAGAGAAACAACCATTAGTCAGAGCTTACGTGTTATTCAATGGAAATACTTGCTTTTTATTTAAAAATAATACATAACGAATTGAATATTCATGAAAATATTAATCAATCTTCTTGATAAGAAATAAGGAAGTCATATTCAGTGAAATTCGAATCGATAATTAGGAAATCATCCAAAGAGAGCAATTTTTAACCTTAAAGTTGTGTCATTGCTTTACAACACAATCGATAATCTAAATAAAAATAAATAAATTCGTGACTTCTCATCGAAGCATAACGTAATATGCTAGTTATTGAGTATGAAAGAACCACGTCTGAACTTCAATTTCAGGATTTCACATACACAACATCCCATGTGGTCTAGTGGCTAGGATATCTGGCTTTCACCCAGAAGGCCCGGGTTCGATTCCCGGCATGGGAACATTTTTTGGGGAACATTTTAGGAGGGTTACCCTACCGACATGGCCAAATTCTATGCATCCCATTGCGCAAAGTCTTTACGCGAGAAAAATTGCAGTAAATATTAAAATACACTCATTTTTACTACATTAATAATTTTAAGAAAAAATTTTGTACATGTGTGCTAATCTTTATAATTGAAAGCATACTGTTAGGTTTGATTCACGACATATTAATCGCAAAACCGCCATCCCTCAGTAACTAATTTGGCGCTAAAAATAATGAAACAGTAAATATTATCGGACATAGGTTTCCCTGGAATTCTAACCCAAAATATACAGCAATGCGATGCATTAATCTCATTACCATCCTGTTCTGTTGTCCTCCTATTATTCGTATTATCTCATTATTGAATCACCCTCCACACGTTTCACATTAACGAGAAAAGACATAATATGTTGATGCAATTGTTGAAGGTACCGGAGCAGTAAAGTCATTATAGTACCTCACGGTAAAGAGGCCAGGATACTCTTTTAGGTAAGAGTTTTAAGTAAAGCGATGAGGGCCGCATAAATTCCCCGCTGGCAAACTCATCCTTGGAAATTCTTTCCCATCTTTGGGGCAAATAAGGAAACCTCTCGTCTAATCGATGGCGGTAGAGTGTCAGGCATTGTTTCGTTAATGAGGGAAGAGAGGGGATATTAGCTCGCAACTTGAAAAGCCTCTTGGGCAAATGGATTTGGTATATCGGACTAATACGCGCAGCGTGTTTCCCAAACGCTTCCATTACCGCAGTTCCCTGTGGGGGCCGATGGAGGGGAAATGTTTCCCGGGAAAAGAAATTGGGTGAAATTTTCCCGCTTTTTCCCCCGTCGATTACGCTCATCGTTCCCGTTATATCCTCGCGGTATCTCCACACGTCACCGTTGGGCCGTTAATTGAGGCTTTTTTTATACGGAATAATTTCATCGCGGAGCAGTTTATGACCAAGTTAAGCGCCCGTTTATAAATCTGACCTTTCGCCATTCGTGCGCATTTTCACGTGTTTCATGGCTTCGTTTTTAATTTACCCCCTCGAAAGATGGATGGTTCCGGGAGGACGATGAGTTATTTATATCTTTGGTTGAAACTTGCGCGCTTTAAAACCCTCCGCGAGGGTTTACGTGGATGGACAGGGGGAATTTATTGCGTCGATTGAAAGATTTTTGGGTCATTTGGTAGAGGCCGATGTGTGTTACGTGATTATGTCCTGCGTGGTTTGAAAAAAGGGCGTAATTTTTTATTGGTGTGGAAATTTTTCTGCGAGGTATAGTTTTGCAAGATCTTATAATGCGGTGACTGTTTTGATTATTTCTGAGGAATCTATAAAATTATTGAGTGATATTTGATGAATTCTAAGTGGTATTTCATGAAATAAATAACAAGTCCATATGCTTGCGAATTACATCCGTCCGACAGCTTTGAGTAATGGCTCGACGATCTTTTTCATTTTTACCGCGGATTCTATTTACGTTTTAATGACTCGAAAGAAGATAAATTCGACGAAATTCTTAAATTTTAATTTTATTAATACTTAATTATATATTTGTATTGAATAATTTCAAGTTACTTTTAACAGAGTTGAAAAAATAAATAAATTACAATGGAATAATTGATATTTAATCCGAAAGAATATCGCGGATAAGTTTTGCATAATGATCAAAAATCTGCTCTGTAATTTTTTTTTTCGTAGAAAGTCTCACACTATTGATTTCCCATTTGATTTTCCAGTAGTAAAATTATAGTAATTGTTCCAAATATATAATTGATAAAATATTTTTCTTTACCTTGTTCATTAATACATGAGAAATTATAAATATATTAGGATAAAAATTCTCTACTGTAAACGCAATTCATTAACATACAATTATTTAAAATAGAATACATCATATTTTCGATGAACCAATAAAAATGCAAGAAACTGACGTATTACATATAGTCAACGAAGGAACGAAAGCAGTTAGAAACTCTATGGTAACAGTCACTGAGATAATCACGAAATAATAGATTATTTTAACGAAGATATATACTTGAGCGGAAAGCTGTAGCTTACGTGATTGATTATAATATGCATAATAGCTCCCTCGGAGTAACAAATTCAGAGCGTTAAACTTCAAAACGCATGAGTATGACCCAATAACAAATTTAAATGAATTCTAATTAAACTTTCAATTTCACCGATAATAAACAACAGGGTCCCATAATATTATAACTCAATTGCAACCATGCATAAACTATTTTCAATTATGAAAACAAAAAAATTAGTCTGTGCGATATTAACGCATCTGAAAGTGTTAACTAGAATCTGTTCTGTCACAATGCACACAACTCCGGGATAAATAAATTCAGAGGCTGGGTCCATTGAAAAATAATTGGCAAGTAGTTACGCGGCGAAGTTTATTCTCATTCGCGATACCTCTAATTTATCTTTATGGCTGGATTCGTGCGCCAAAATTATCTTTCTATTATTCCAACGCGTTATATTCCCTTTAATATCCGAATCGTAGGCGCTTTTTGCAGTAGTTGAAATGTTTCCATTCCCTTCACACACGGATTTGGCTTAGCGCATCCGATATTTATGCTGATTAATATCTATCGCCATTGTGCTATCATTTAATAGAGTTATGCATTTTTGTATGAATTTAATTATCCGAATTTTTTTACGTATTCATTGATATAAAAGTTAATGTCTCTGCATTCATTAAATTATTTAGCTCAAATGTATGATAAAGTTACTTAAATACATCATTTTCGCAAATATGACTTCGCGAGATAAATCCTCAAGCTAAGCTCTCGTTGATTTATAATTCCGCAAGTGGTTCGGCCGCAAAATATTAATCTGATTAAAGTGCGGATAAATTTTAAGCAATGTACACTCCTGATAATGTATGGAGCATTAACTCAAAATATCTCTTGTATCAAAACACTACATTACATGCAGTGTTCGGCAATTATGGGATGATTAAGTACGATTTTGCTGAAAAAAAGGATGATTCGGTCTCGTGAAAATTCCTCGGAAATGCAAAAATTCGAAACAAGGGGAATATGCGAGAAAAATTTTAGTTAAAATATTTGAAATTCGAGTAAATTATCAAAAATACAAGTTAAGTGTCGTAGTAATCATATTTGTTGGGTCAGGTTTATATATTCATTGGAATTCCAAGTACATATTACAAAATACCGTTTAAGTTTTTCTAAATCAACTACTATAATAGCTAGTTTTGTCGAATTCTATGATTAATATGATTATCCTACGTAAAGGTTTCGATCACCTATTAAAAATACGGTATTTTCTTTTGATGAATCGCACTTTCATTCACATTCAATTCCAGGACAATTTTTTAAAAAATAATTAGTTCACGTATTATTTTTCGTATTAAAGGAATAATAAATTCATATGTTATTTTTCGTCCTAGCAAAATTCTGTTTTTTATTCATTCTCCACATTATCATCTTCTAGCAAATTATATCTGCAGATAGAAAAAAATACACATAACATAATATCTCAAGTGTTTCACCTTATCACGTGAATTGTATTTCTTAGTGAAAATCATCCGAATCAATCCGCAGAGAACAAGAATGTGAGTTGGTTAAGTTACACCCAAAACTCTTAATGATGATAGGTTCTAATTCTAGAGAGATCTCTTAACCTCAAAAACAGCTCCAAGGAACGATTGAAGTGTTTCATTACGTAATTGACTATTTAACCCCGTAGGGGGAAGAAGTTTTGTTTATAGTAGGAACACCTCAAATTATCATTAGGTAATTGAAAGAGTTCCACTTCTGGAGAAGATCTCCGGTAATGAATAAATATTGAATCCCCTAGGGCAATGACCTTTTTGAAAGAAACTTAGTAGTAGTTCGCAGCAAAAACTGAATGGGAATCAATTGCGTGAAATCAAGAGTTACTTACGTATAATTTACAGATATGAATTCCACAGCATTAGGAGAAAAGATTGGTTGATGATGGGATATAATTATTATATGGTGAATGACCAGGGTTCGATTTCCTGTCATGTAGCTAATTTTCAATGTTTTTACCTAATTGCTTGAACTTATTGGGTCAAATTAATTCGTCATTCTTTAATCCCATTCCAAGCGCCCTTCTAATGTTTAAAACAAATTGAATATCTTAACTATTATAAAAATTTACGATCTTTATGTTCGAATAAATAATCTATATACCCTGGCATAAAATTTCTATAACGTGAATATGTCACTGAATTAAATGGCTTGTTTTAAGAAGGATTAGCTAAATATTGTTAAACTATCGTAAGTTCGCGAATAGGAAAAACTTGCATATACTTACATCGCTATCCTTTTCCCTTAACTCTTCAACAAACATCGCCTAAATTAAAACATTTTTCTAACCCAAAAAAGTCTAGGAGCAAAGTTTGAAGCAAAATTCGATTGAGAGCTCTTCATTTGGAATGCTCAGTCTACAAAAAATATTCGCGAAACAGGTGAAACGATCTTGGAATCAAATTCAGCAGTGCGTAATAAGTCTGTAGAATCAAATTTACGAGCCATTTGGAGAAATCAAACCACTTATAGAACACTAGCTACAATATTGAAATTCAGAACATAGGTTTATTAACCATCACGCATCAATGCCATCGTGAGTGATACTATGAAGTCTATCATTACACCGCTATCAATGAATTCTTCCACAATACAACTATTGGTAAACTAATAACCTTAAAAGAAGAATTTTAATATGTCTACTTTCTTAATAATGTGTTAGAGGCAAATATTTACTCACCTTAAATAACCAAGACTTCCTTCAAAGGAGTTATTCTTGAACACACGGAGAAGTGTGTTTCAGACACGGCGATGTATTTTACGCAGTCCTTTCTCTTCCGCTGAGTTACAACTGTGAATGAGTTTGCTTAGCTGTAGTGTTGATAAGCACTTCGAAAGGAACGTGTTTTGGAACTGTTTCCTAAAAGTGAAAATCACTTCGCCTTGACCTTGTGACTCACTACTCTCTATGTCAAAAACTGGAACTAAACAGCGCAGTAAATTACGTAAGAGTTTTAGCTTTGAATGAATTTAATGGTTCAAAGTAAACACAGAACAGTTGAAGCTGTTTATTAAATGATATTTCTTATAAAACAAAATTTATATCATCAACATAACCGTCTCTTTACCTTCTTTTCGTTCCTAAGCAATTGGGTGACTTGTAAGAGTAAGAATTTATATCAAAAATATATGTATATATACTATCCTTTCCATGGCTTGCTATGCCAAAACCTCAGTTGAAGATATAAATGTTGATTGTAAGAAAATCAGTGGTTTTGACCTTAAAATTTAATTATCTTTTATGTAAACAACAAGGATGTGCTACACATCCAGTATATTCATTTTAAAGTAGAACTTTCGATGAAATAAATTTCGATTTATTTTGAAGTGCATGAAGCGACTAAATAGTTGCTTAAGTTTTAAGTATATTCTAATCTCTTGATACTTAATGATGGCCCTAAAAAGTTATGAAGAATAAATGAAGATAGATATCCGGACATTAGACCTCTAAGACGAAGCAAAATTAAGCTTTCAATCTTCTTATGATTATGATGGATATTATATACAGATAGAAATTATTATGAATTTACCACCTATGTTACCAATTATGAAATTACCACCTGTATTTTATAAATGTAATTTTTACGCTCTTCTTAGTGACTTTCCCATTTCAAACTTTTCAACACATTTAAAGAACTAATAATGAAGCAATACCTCTTTGCTTATACAAACCCTAATCATTGATTTTGATGGAAAATACTTTTTCTAAAAATCTTAAGCATATTTATTAATAAATTCTTTAATAAAAATTTTATTTTAACATATTTTGTAAATATACATCATACTATGCATTCATAAGTATGTTAATGGTTAAGATACTTGATAAATATATAAATATTCCTTTATGTATTGTCTCCTTCCAATGACTCATCGATATCTGGTTGGTTTAATCAAAATTTTAAATTCAATATATAACCTCTTGTAGCTCGCAATCAAAACTTACGAGGCTTAAAACAATAAAATAAAAAGAGCACATACTGTCTTCGAGAAGGATGTCTTGTCTCATAAAATTCATTCCCATCGTTAAGGACAATAAAAGACAAAGTTTGAGAAAATACAGATAATTTTATGTACACAGATATCTCTATAGTATCAGAAAAAAAGAAATATACACCAATAAACAAATGTTAACAAAATGGGCTCTCAATAAGGTGATAAGTAAGCCTATTTATATCCTGTATTCTGTCTTCAGGAATAGCTCGTCTCAAAGTCCTTCTCCGCTTGATAAACGGCACTTTTTCTATCATCACAAGAGTATTCACTTCGCCCGTCGATACAGTAAAATTTAAAACGTGAAACAAAACCAGTCAGGGGATTTATACATCCTCTATAAGCAGTTACACATTGTTTCCAGTCCCTTCTTTTTTTTTTTGGTAAACCACTTGAGAATTTAGTTTCAAAAAACAAATTTCCGACCATTTTGCCTGTGATTTCGTCTTCAAATTCATCGTCAATATCACGTACGATGAAATTAAAGGTTTTGTTTATTCTAATTCCGATTATAAAAGCTACCCCAAACGTTTCTTTTATACTTTCAAGGAACCAGTCCTTCCTTTAGCTGCTTTGGTCAGCTAATGCTTTGTTCCCAACACGTTTCCATAGAAACCCACACGTTTTTGAGTGCTGAGTTTTAAACAGGAATACTTCGGGGGACTGCATATAGACACATTTGATAATCCTGCGTTCTACACAAGGTTTTCAAACATTGACTAGAATAACCGTGAATAGGATCACAATCACATCTTTTAAAATCCAATAAAATTGGTCGATTTTTTTTCTTACATGCCGAACGGTACGGGATCGGTATTTGGGACCAGGACATCTGCCCCTTTCGGAAGAAACCTCACGAATCATAACCGCGGGGAAGTTACGTAACCAAACTTTCGAAAAGTTCCACAATAAAAAATACGGCCCGAATTTCATATAAAAGATACTGAGGTATTGTCGTTAAATGTAGAGCGAACAACTCATGTACAGTACAGTATCCCAATGCAAAAGTTTTGGGGCAATGGAAATTAAGGATCCGGAACTATATTCTGCGAGATTTTTCCACCCACGGGGTTACGTGTCCTAATTCCAACTACAGTTATACAGGATGTAAAAGTAACGGCAACGGAACATCGTATAAGTAACACCATATGCAACAGTTGAGAAGTTATACGGAGATATAAGATCCATCGAGATAATTCATTAGCAACGCATACACTTTAAAATTCTGCACCCAGCCTTAACATATATATAGGATTGTAACTGGTATATAAAAAGCCTGGAGCTTGTGCACAACGTCTGCCGGAAACGACGGTTTTTTTTAGTTCGGAAAAACCGGATCGATACCATCGCCTCTTCGCAATGTTGGACATCTTTTCTTTTTGAAGGACGGCAGGTCGCGTCATCCTCTCTAAGGACCTCTCGATTCCAGCGTCGAGGATCTAGGTGTCCTGCAAGAGGATTCCCTAATAAGGAGAGGGAAGTCCTCATCTGCAAACTCCCTGGACAGCCTTCTGCTCGGCTGCGGCATTTTGAGCAGCACGCTCCTTAATGCGATGGGTATCATGAGACCTGCTGCTAAGGTTACCATCAGGTGAAGACTAGATGCACCGAAGTATACAGCTCCTGCGCCTGCAAAAAGGGCAAAAAGTAGAGTCAGTGATGCTTGAAGAAGAAACATGTAGTTGTTTACAAGTCAAAATTATGGATACAAGATCTTTTTTCTACTAGTTTAGAGGTTTAGTTTATTTTAGAACTTTTTTAAAAATTGTATAATTATTGATGTAAATGAGAGTTAACATTTTCAAAACATTTAAGCTCCATCGAATAAAATCCATAAGTATTGTTTTCAGTAAAAGCAAGGTTGCATTAAATATTGTTAAGTTAGATTATTAGAGAGTAGAAGATGAAATTAATCGCAATTATGATGACTTTAATTATAACGATGATTTACTATTGAGTATTAGATATTATTATTATTAGAATAAAATTGACGCTCACCTGAAGAAAATGGGCCACCGCCTAGAAAGTAAAGAAAAATAAAGAATTAGTATAACGATATAATTTCCGCACATATTAATATAATTAAATTAATAATCGAAAGTTAGAAATAAGAAGAGGAAGACTTTATCTCCAATTTTCATACTACAACTTCTACACGTAAAATTATTTTTCTTGGATAATTGAAGTCATGTTCAAATGTTCAACGCTTATAATTTACATATCATCAAATTTATCATGCATTTATATCTTGAGAACATTAAATACTTAGGTAACTAATTGTAGATATATATCGTAATTTTCTACATTTCAAAAAGGCTAATCTGATTCCAAAACAATCGTTGGCATTAATATGAGTATTATTAAATTAAAATGTATCATTAAATATATAATAAAATAATTAAATGTATAAATTATAATGAAGTTTTAAATAAGAATTTTTGAGCCAAAAAATACCATATGGGATTCTTTTCTCAGAATAAATAGTTAACCCACAGTGATCTACACGATTTAATTTCATTCCAATACCCTTTCATCTCAGAGTCTAAATTTCACTCGCAAAATTTTCCCTCCCAACGAAACAACCCGTTCGTCGGAATCTAATCCTTCCCCCACCCACACAGACCTCAAACTCTTCAACGCTCTAAAGACATTCCTTAATCAAAACACTTTATTCCCTCACAAATTAGCTCTATCGCGTTACTTTCCCAAACATCTTTCCCTTCGTGTAAAAGGGGGAGAAAGGGGAAAAACGATTCCATTTGCACACTTGCAAAATTCCTTCCATTGGCAAATGGAACTCCACACAATGCGGGGGTGTCAATAATGCTTTTTACGAGAGTGCATTTCCCTCAGGTCGGAGAGGTCTGCATTAAAATCAAACGCCCAAAACGGTGTGAGTAAAGCGTCCGATGCAAAAGGGAAAGTCTGTATTTGTGGCATCTCTACGGAATTCTCTTTCTCACAAAGTGGTCCGCTGCTAAATTTAAGTCAATTATTTCGGTAAATGCGGTGTCCGGTGAGTGCAACTCTCTCTCTGTACCAGAGAGGAGCCGCGTTGCCGAAAGCCTTGCTGCATTACGGATGGGTGTTTCGTATAATACCTTAGCGAGCTAAAAGGGCTTCGCGGCGGCGTTGTCATAGCGACTCGATGTGCCCCGTAGCCCGCCTTTGTATCGGCCATTTCCTTCGCCTAAAACCATGTGGCTATCCTTTCCGGGCTATGATATAGAGAGGTTTCCTAGTAAAACCACTCCCATTCTCTCCTATGCGAAGCCAGAGAGTGGTGATCTACACGATAGTGGTTTAGTGATCTTGCTCTGCTTCCCTATACAATTCGGGTTTGCACGAGGTGTTCGTTAGAATAAACGCGAGTCATGGATGAATAGATATATCTAGATATCTTGCTCACTTTCGCTAATTAGATGGCACAATTTCAGCTCGTTAAGTACGTACAATTCACTCTATGGTGCGTCTTTCACAGATTTAACCGGTATGTATGACCTATTCCTCTATTAAATTTTTGTGGAATGATAGCGATTCTATGCGCGGCCAATTATTGATTCGTGAAACAAGGAATAAAAATTATTATAAAAAATTAAATATATCAGGCAAAAAAGTTTAGATAAATAAAAAATGCTTGTGATAATTCATCTTAATATACTTTTGTAAATTTTAAAGCACTAATTAGTAATAAAATAGTAGCAATATTTTTAATTGGTATATAAAACATATTTACTTGATTTTGGAATTACGTATTAAATATATATAAAGGGAATAAAATAAATAAAGTTTTCAGCCATTCTGAATTATAACTAGTATTTTAATGGCTGTAATCGTATAGCATTTTTCTCCCCGAGAATTGAAACAAAAAATATCGCACGTATTTCTCAGAACACGATTACAGCAAATTAATCAAGTAGACCCAATATAAGGCTTTAAGGATCAAAATCTCTTAAAAGATCGAATCGTCAACTGGTCTTCATAATGTCTCATGAATAAGGAAAGAGACTTAGCCATGCGACCAAACAACTTATCGATTTTCATTGAGCCATCCTTTGGTAATTAGTTTCCCCACCGATCTAGTCTCATTAGCCACTTCGGGTGGCGATGAGGTGATGGAATAGGATCGAGTTCCCAGTCGACGTATTAGAGAGAGAGAATGTTTGGAATGCAGAATCGATACACGGATGGATCACGCGTAAGAACGGAGAGTATAACAGTTCGAGTGAATGAAACCTTTGTAACCCCCCTTCGTTAACACGCCATCCAACACCTTACCCACACCGTCGCCCATGGCAGTTATAATATTCGAGTTCCCCTCGTAACACCCCAGTTTCCAATAACAACCAGCCCCCGTTTCGTAGGGGAGGCAACGAGTTACGAACACTTTACACGAGAGCCCATTCTGATTATCGACACTGTTAGGGGCAGTTAAAGCTCGGTGCGGATGACACCCAGACGGTAACCGAAGAATTTTCACCCCCCGCAGGCGGTGTATATCACGGTATCGGGAAGTGTGTGCGTCACTGTTTTGAGTGGAGAATAATCGACTGGTGCTAGGGAAGTAGCCGTGCTTAGCGTGACAAATGTCGGTAGTGGATTGGCTTACGGGTCGAGGGCTCTTGATTTATTAAATTTGCCGTAATTGGTCCCCGAGTGTTGATGGAACATCTCGTGAGGAAAAATAGCTTCTATTATAATGGAAGCTGAATGTGGATTTGTAGAGAAATACTCTGTAATTGATGTATTATCACGTAGTTGACTGTACCCTATATACGAAGTCGTTATCTCCAAATGACAGGTGTAAATGATCGAGTATCTCAATTAAAAGAAATTACTTGAAATTCTTTTTAATATTTATCTAACATATGCTACACTATATATATTAATATTAAATGATCATTTTTTATTAAATCTTTCATAAACAAATAAATTCTTAAAACAGTTAAAACCAATGCTTTTGGAGAAATACAAACTTAGGTCATGATTAATAACGTCTAGCTTAAGGATTAAAATGCTCTTAGTGAATAAAAAAACCAGAACTTAACATATTACCGATATTCTATAAACAGTTATATAAGAGAATTTTCATCCTTTATAGTTTTAAAAGGCATTAATAATCTCACAATACACAAAGCAATCAGCTTGAAATTAATAGCTTGAAATAGGTAATTAATAGCCTGAAATGTTTCTCCTAATTATCAAATGCGTCTGGATTAATCAACATAGTTCATTCTGGTCTCCTATTTATCTATTGTATAAATGACGTACGTCGACCGCGATTAATTCGAAATATCTTTCAAAATTTCCGTGTTAGGAATCCATGGCAACGCAAACAAATGTATTGAACTTCGAATAGAATGCGCGTTCACATCATAAACCGACAAATCTGGTCAAAGTTTCCGAATCAGTTGTCACTAAAAGCTGTTTCGATAGCCGAAGCCCTGAGGGAGTCCAACTATCGACTCAGCTGATCATTCAGATAAAGCCTTGGGCTACGATTGCAGAGATATGCTCAAAAAAGCACCCTCGAAATACTAGAGCAGTAAAGCCATGCACATTGCGCCGTTTGAAACGTCACGATAAGGTTAAAATAAGAGCGTTCGAATGCACAGTGGAAAATGATGCTCACCCCTTCAAAAGCAGTTGTTACGTAATAGAACTGGTTATGCACAAAATACATCCACTCCATGGGGGGCACTGATATAGATAACCTTTACGCTTGAGTAAATTACGAAATTTCAACCTTTAGTACCGCGCTTTTCGCGATGAATATTTGATCAATGATCATTCTTAATAGAGATGTAGTTTTTTCATTCGTTTCAGTCTATATTCAGCCTTTGGCAATTGATGCATTCAAAATTAAAAATATCTGTACGGAAACATCTACAGAGAAAACGGATAATAAGATCGATCTGATACAGAGAATAAAATAAAGATAATGAACATAAGAATTAGCAAATTTAAAAACTCCTTTCTCCCTATACAACACTCGAAATTAATCGTTAAGGTAAATAGAGTCATGGTGCTCGTACCCCCTGCTATGCACCAAAAGGTGGCTCGAAGAATATCCACGTAAACATAGACATAAAATACGAAATCTATGCAACGTAAAATATGTAAAAGCACTAACAATGCATTATATTTCGAGTAAATTTCAAACCAATCAATTTGTAGGGTTTGGTGTCAAACGGGATATCTATCGAGTTTTCCCCGTTGCTATAAAAACAACCTGGCTGTAATTGGTTAGGGATATGCGAAGCCGCAAAAGAATTGGCTTACTTCTGCACCAGATGGGGAAAGCATTGCGACATGACCATTTCGCGACCTTTTTTATCTCTATTCGGAGCGGATTTTGCTTACGACATCCGCCGATGGCGAGCTAACTCCTACGGGACTCCGGGCGTAATTGGAGTGCCACAAACACATTTACAGAAGCATTCTGTCCACCGGTCGGGAGAGAAAGATGAGTGCATTTGCATACGGGCACGTAGGCAGCGCTCCCGTAACGATTGGGTATCGGAAGCGGCGATTTCCCAACTCTTGATGGAAATCGATGTCCTTATAGGGCGATGATATTCCACGGAGATTGTCTTACGCTGCAGATAACCGTCGCTCGTAAAATCAGCGTCCTGCGTTTATCGGGTTTTCTGGTTTGTAGTCTTCGCTCGCAAGTGGCCGCGTAATGAAGTGGGAGATGAAATGGGATTCTGTGAATGCTGATTGCGATGAACTGTTCAGGTTCAACGCAATTTAAGTTACTGAAACGTTAGCAGCGTCGTTAGTTTGATTCTTTATCAGGAGTAAGATTCAAATTCATAGCTCTTACCTTAGGTTTTTCAATGGATTGAAATAATAGTGCTATAGTGTACTGGTTATTGATTGGTCAATATAAAATTTCTTTTTATCTTTTATTGAAGTATAATGGTATCATTATCGAGAATAAAATTCATTCCTATTCGTAAATTTACACAATTGTAGTTCAAAATGTTGATAAACTCAATTACTATGAATATTGCGTGAATTTAGGAATAATAGGGCTTAGCAGGATACTTGATATACATGTATATAAAAATTTTAAAGAGAAATATATAATGATACGAAAACCGAAGAAAATAGTACGTGACAGAACGAAATTTCATTAAATATTTTGAGAGGTAATTATGACAACCTAACTGGCTATATTTATACATAAATTTATCAATAATAATAATAATAAATTCATCACGATTCAGTATATATGGAATTTAAGAAATTTGAAATTGATTGATAAGTAAATGAAAACTTTGACTTCAGGACAAACGAGGAAAACGATATCTACGAATGAAGATGAAAATCAAACTGAAGCAAGGAAAATATTTCTTTTTTCCTTTTGACGATTCGACGTCATTTACAAGAGAGACAATTTGTGAAAACGTGAAGTTCATCGGAGCCTGATAAGCAATTTGCCCGTGTCATGATGTTTCATTCGGACGTAATTATTTTTTTGATCGAACTTCGGGAGCCGTTCGGGTGGCGCGTAAACTGTTGCCTGCGTGAAAAAAAACTTCGGAAGTCACCTTTGACCCTTACGCTTTCATCGCGAGAGGGCTCAGTTGTGAGTAAATAGAGCAGCGGAGATATTACGCGCGATACGAGCACATACAAGGAAAAATTACACCGACAAAAAGCTAATACGTCATCGTGTTAGCTTTCACCTCTGAAAAAAGGGCAAAACGGAACGTATCCACATTTTTTCTCATCAGAGTATCTCGTGTAGCATGAAATGGTCTATCTGAATGTTAAACGAAGTACTAGAGTAACTTTGATAGAGCATTCTCAAAATGATACGAAAACATTACGTCTGGATTCACCAAAATGTAAATTGTTACACGTGTATTACAACTGAGCGTGTTTCTAAAGTTCTTCTTATTTCTGAGCAGCAATTTCCACAACTCTGCTTTCCCATCAACAAATATTCCAACAAGCTCAGTCCCTTTGTTTAACATCCGTCATTCTAAGTAAGAGCAGGTAATTTCGTATAGATTAACTATCAAATATTTGGCTAATTCTTCAGCACCTAGCCATTTTAATGTATCGTGTTTCTGTATATAACGTCAATCACTTTGAGTAGAGAAGGTACTCCTGTATTCCTATAGATATATATACTCCTATATTTCTATAGATATATATACTCCCCTATTCTTACAGATCAACTAGCAATGCATTTGGCTACTCCTTCAGCACCTAATCACCTTTTTACTCGTTCCAATTCCACATAAAAAAACCCAAAAAAACCTTTCCAATGAACTCAAAGACATTCCGGCGTAAAAACCCATCCTCATTTTTCAAATTGCTCTCTCACAGAGGAGCAATCATAAAGGTTTCGTTTTCCATTTCCACGACGACGTACATTAAAAATAACGGACGCTTTATACGCCTCGAATGACAGCATATAGAGATGGAAAGGAACTTTTTCCCGGAATCGAAACATTTGAATTAATACCTTTCGTCCTTCCCCGAAGGTGACACAGTCCAACCTGTTACACGCAAGAGTAATTTACATTTCCGAACGAGACCTTTGCGTTTCCGAGAAGCGCGAATTTTGAAAAAGGTGGGTTTCTTTTCCGTTTTTCGAAGCAGGAAATGAAGAGGAGGAAATGGTTTCTATGAAATCGGTCGCCGTGACGTATTTATCACGTGACGAATTCGTATTTGGGAGCCGTTAACTGGAAGGATACAGAGCCGATGCTCATTTTCGTGGGAACACGTCAGCTGCGGGATTCATCCGAGAAATTTAAATAATTATTTAAATGGGAATCGAAACTGATTTGCATTGACGAATGAGTAAGGCCTTTTGGTGAGGTATGGGGTTTGAGATATGGTACATGATATGATACTCATGCTGCGTATTTAAGTCTTTCTAAACGCACTAACGGGATGATAAAAGACGTCTCGTTCTAAAGGTTGTATATTGCTGATAATTTTCAGTCGTTAATAAGCTACGAATTTATGAAACTCATCTCAATTAATTACCATTTATACCAACTAATAAACATAAAGAAGACTACAAAAACTTATACGGACGCAATTTCCGTATTTCAACCCCTTTCCAAACATTTATTTTGGCTCATAAATATTATTGATATAACTTTCAGAACTTATTAAGATTTTCCATTAACTGATAGAGTAAATCATTAAATTTTATTCAAAATTAATTCGAAAGTTATCTTTTGTATTTAATGTATTCAATACAATTTCCTGATGTTATCTGCAATTGACCTATGATGAATATAAAGGTCTGGCCTATTCCGCAAATCGTGGGGAAAATTTGTTTTTCTTTCTGATGAGAATTTTTCTTGGGGTGAGATATTGTCAGGCCGCATGTAATTTTATCAACAACCTGTAATTAATGTTTTGCATTGTTGATTATAAACTTTATCTCTACGCAATATTTATTTATTTATTTCCTATTCAACACCGCATATGATTAGGTTCTAAAACACGTAAGCGTTAATAAACATTATAATTACTTTCGTAGTAGTAGCAGAATGGGAAGCTTTGGGTAAATAAAGGACTTTATGGTCAGATTATTGGTTTCCGAATTTATTTCTTTAATATTCAATGGAATAAGCTACTCATTATTCATTATAATAAAATAAAATTTCTATGCATAAATTAAAAATAACGATACTAAATAATGTCAAGTTTTAATCCAGAAAAGGTTCACAATTGAACCTAAAATAATACACATTTCGAAAGTGTTAAAGTGTGAAGATACCACAAAAAATTATAATCATTGAATTATTAACCCCCTCATTACGTATTCTACTCCTTAATTTAAAAAGAATTCTTATTAAAAACCCTTCATAGAATTATAAAATTCCCTTCACACTTATATTTTTGAATTCTTCTCGATATTTAAAAACGCCCGCGTCCCTCGGTGGATATATCAAATATGCCGCGTGATTAAAATCGTCTCTAAAGACACCGTAATTTTCCCTTCGTAATTGTAATTACGACCGTGTTTATGTTTCAATTATAAACGACGATTATCCCCCCTCAACTCGCACCCCTTTCCAAAATTAACGTTCCGCTAAAGGCATCTTCCACCACTTGGCAAAAGAGCCTCATGTATTATTCATGTCCGCGTCAAGACGTCTTTTCGCGCAAAACTCCGTCGATTACAAAACCGGGAATTTTCTTCGGGAAAAATTTGAAACACGCTCGGGATGATTCCGACCTCGTAATGAAATTCGCGAAGGAATCTTTTGTCTCCGTTCTACACCCTTTCCAACCCTTTATTAATAATAAAAACCTCTCCCTTTTGTATGCGAGAGAGAAACAGGGTTTTTGAGATACGGGAGACATCGACGCCCTTAAGTGTAGGTTAATCGAATCAGCGGGGAAACGTTCAAACCTCCTAGGCGAGAGGTATTAACTCGTTTGTCACACCAAAGTTTCTGCGGTACTTTCTCCCTATGGGACCGTCTCTCAACTATTCCCGATCCGAATTCTTACTGCTAGTTCCCCCTTTTGAACGCCCATCTCCCATGGAAATCTTCCCTGCCGTCGGGAGGGGTAAATATTGATATCGCGAGTGCTTCTTAAAGGGGAGGCCGAAGAAAAGTAAACAAAGGGGAAGACGAAGTGAAGAATTTCATATTAAAATGCGGGCTTCCCTCGACTTAACCCGGTGAGGAAAAGTTTCGACCGCATCGGAGCCCTGAATGTCAACCTGGAAGAAGTTGGGGAGTGTTTGATGCGCTGTTTGTACTTCCATTCGAGAGTTTTATTGTTCTCGAACTCTAATAATAACAGTGAAACTTTATGGAGGTACAGTAGAGGGTGAATTTCCAAAACTTTGAGGTAAAATACGCTTTTGAAGCTAATTCGCTCTGAATACCTTCCCAGATGTGAAACGAAAGCTAAGCGATAAATATATGGGTAGAAAATTATGAGAACTAATAAATTAGGTGTTTATATTTAAGAAAATATTTCATGGAATACGTAACTTTTAGATCGTAGTTATTCTGTTAGTTTACATTATTGAATTTTAATCTGCATACCCTCAAGCGTTTAAAGTATTTTATATCGAGGAAATTGAGTTTGATGAGAATTGATAATCATGAACTATTCAACGTATTTTAGCTGTCTATGTGAAACTACTATGTAGAAAATTAGAACAAACACGTGTGCCTTGAAAGTATGCCATTATATTTTTATTGAGTAATGCTCAATATATATCTAAATCTACATATTTACCCTGCAAGCCGCCTTTCGGCATTTGGCAGGGGTTGCATGCACCTTGACTCTACCTTTCTAGTTGATTTTCTATTATTATATATATTATATCTTTCTATTTTCCCGTACAGTTCGCGGAAAAAATTAGCTTTCAAAGTGACTTGATAAGTATACTTTTAAAACTAATGAGAATCAAAAACCACATGACCACATTGAACACTTCCTTTTATAGACTGCGAAGTATTCTATTATTTTTATATACTTTCTAGAAATGTATTTGCTCCAAAATAATCATGAAATATTTAACGTACGATAGCTATCTGTATGAGAATGTGAAGTATAAAATTAGATCAAATACGTTATTTACTTTGAAATTATACCTTAATATATTAATTATTTTCCATAAATAATACCTTAAAAACTAACAAGAATCAAAAAATCACATTGCCACATTTTATACTTCTTATTATAGACTATGCAATATTCAATAATAAACAGACCTTCTAGAAATGTATTCCAAACCATATAACGCTATCGTATATTTATTATATACCGTAACTATTGTTCTAATAACATACTGATATTATATTATATATAATCCTAATTATAATACTTAGGATATGAATAACACTCACCATCCGGGTAGTATACCATACTTTTCCGAACGTTGTAGTCCGCCTCTGGAACTCGTAGTTGACAGTGAAATATGGTTGGCGTTGGAAATTCTCCATCATTGACAACTTTGTATGCGACGACGTCGTACGCCCCACCCCTCAGAGTAGCACGCGTCGACACTCCCTCCAAAGGGTACTCCGCCCGCCTGCGAAACAGATTAAGGAAAAATAAACAGAGTTGAGTCACCCAAGTATTCGAAGGCATATTTGGGACTCGAATGGAATTCCTTTTTCTTGGATACAGTTTTCGTGCACAGTACTCGTTCAAAATGAGGTAATTACCTCGACCATGGATTGCTTATCAACTAATGATATTATTTTACGTAAGTCTTGCAAATAATACAGTGATATCGTCAAATGAGGTTAAGTAAAGAATTTTGAAAGTATTGAAACAAATAGGGTTACGATAACAAATTAAAGAATCTTGTTGTAAGCCATGAGAATAGATAGTATGAACAATAATTCTACTCGATAAGATTAGGTTACTGTGGTATAATTAAAAGTAAATCTCATATTATCCAATGAAAACCAATTATTGTTATAATCTATTAAATAACTAAGAGTGTTATAGTAACTGCGGTAAAATATACATAAATAAATCAATTGATTTGTCAGAAATAGAATATCAAAATCATAATTATGAAATTTTAGAATTAGGAATAATCACGGCTACTGTTTATTAAAAATATGGTTTGACGTTATAATATATATAATATAATATATATAATATATATGTATATAATATGTTTGTAATGTATGTTAGAACAATAATAATTAAAGAACGACGAAAGAAGTAGAGGCAATCAAAGGTCAATTTGTAAGCTTAGCAACGGAACGCCTACTGAATCTATGATATCTCACTCAATAACTTTCCAATCGCATGATGAATTACCCTCATTTTTCACAGCCAATTCATCTTGATATTCAAGGGCGTTACTTACTCGGAAATATCACCGTTTTCACGTTCTCCTCCACTCCAGTACAAGGACAGCTTAGGCTCTGGGAACACTCCCCTCGCCGAGCAAGTCACGTTTACAATGTTTTCCTTTGGTTTGTGCTGTCGCAATACTAGACTCTGCTCCGGAGCTGCAAGTAAAGGGAAAAGAATGTAATGAAACACTGGAATATAAGAAGTTCATATGTGCTACTCTAAGGCGTTTGAAGCGATATTTTTGAATCAAAAACACTTATTTATTTGAGAAAAGAAGTACAGATTAAATGTTTAGAAAAATAATGCGAGATAGATTTTATTACGTCTGTTAATGAAAAGATAATGCTAGTATAATATTTCTTTTAAAGCTTATGGAATGAATTTTCAAATAAGTTAGCAATACAATAAGATTTAGAAAAACAAAATATTTTATAATACAGTAATGAGCAAAGTTTAAAAGATATTAATGATCGATGGGATCTCATAATAATATTTCTGAACTCAAATTATAATTTTGAGCATAATTATGTCGAACAATCTGTGTTTATAATAAAAAATCTAAAATTATCACCAACTGTACTGGTCTCTATATAGTTGCTCAATAAAATTTTTTTCTTAAACCTTGAGCTATTTTTTCGTAGAAAAACTACTCTCGATATTTCCTTCTTCATTTCTCCAAATTATTTGGATAGGAGAAGATTATTAATAATGAAAACCAATAAAGGTACAAACCAATATTATGTTTCTTAAATTGATACAAAATAATAGGAACCTGTAATAAAATAATCTTGAGGAATTTATGGGACTAGGACAAAGTTTTTAAAAATGTTTTCAACAAAAGATCTATGAATTAAAACCAAGAAAATACTCATATCACTTTGAAGCGCTGTTGATGATAAAATAAACAAAATTCCCAATCTTTTATTACACTTCAGTGAGCATTACCTGAATGTAAGAGAGATGTACAAATCAATACAAAACTATGCCATTACAAAACTTCCAATGCCATTTTCATATCAAACCGTGAGCTTTAAAAATTTAAAGCAGTATTATTGACAGCAAGCCATTAATTTCAAGTTTTATCAATCGCAAGCACTTATCGATAATGAGTTTCAAAATAATAGGGTCGTACCATCTATTACCACTGAACGCTCGATAGCTCTCAGTGGATGGAATAGGTGCGCCCGCATTATAATTTGAGTCATATCGCATGTTTGGTGAAGGATGGCAGATATAATGTGGCAGTCGTAATTGCTGCTCCGTGGTCTGCTCTAGAATGATTTTATCGCTCTGCAGGAATGACGCCAGAAAGTTCTGATTAGACGATCCCCTTTCCAGATTAAGTTAATGCCCGAATTTACCGCAATAGTATTGTCACCTATCAAGCGGTTTGGCAGGTAAAGTGGGTTGTAATGGGTGGGAAACCACGCTTAACTACCGACCACGCTTTTTGAGACATCGTTTCGTGTCATGAATGAGCATAATTCAGTCGGCTTTACAGATCGAATATCTTAGTTCTGCGTTGAATAAACTTTCACTTGTAATTTGTCCAAGATAAGGTATGCTTTGAGAATCAATGTCAACTGATTAGCAAGAAACAAAGAAATACATGGTAATAATTGATAAATAATTACGTTAATTTTGTTTCGGGGATTTTTCCATAGATTTAAAAAGTTCCGTATTTATAATATGATTATGAAATAATTTTAAGGCTTAATTAATGAATAATTAATGAATGTTTCAGCGTAATTAAAAATAAATTTTGTTCACTATACTTTTTTAATACAATCCATATTATAATGCTTGAATGGGTCTATGCCGTCAGTCCGACACTCACTTGCCCGACGCTCGACTGACCGACACCTCACTTAACCGACAGCTCCTTTGACCGACATAGAAACTGACCGACAACTCGCTCGCATAAAATTTCATCTATATCTATAAATTTTCTGTGTCAGCCGCCTTTCGGCGTTTGGCACGAGGTGCATGCATCAAGTCTCTATTTCCCTTGGTGATTATTTTCGCGTATAGTTCGCGGAAAAAAAGAATTTTTGTAACGATCCGTTCGAGCATCTATTTCAAATTATTTATCATTTGAATGAATAGGCGTCGTTGCAAAAAATATTTAAAATCGTTAGTTTAAAGAATCGGTTCGCAGGTGAAATTATGAATCGGTAGTTGACATTAATTTTTTGTGATTAATAAATACTTATCAAAGTTTTTTTTACATTTATAAAAACGAGAAATTAATCGTAATATTATAAAGCGTTTAGAAGTTTTAAAAATTAAGAGAAAAATAAAAACCTCGTCTGAATAAAGAGTTCTCATAAAGTAAAGCGATCAAAAATAACTCTGTGTATACTTCCTCTCCCATTTTGGTAAGCTATCTCCGTGGAATTTCATTCTTCATGAGCGTGTCCCTATCTCTTTATGCACAAAGGAGAAATATCCCATAAGAAGGCGCAATAAAATGTCCGAGAGCGTTTAAATGAGGCAGCGAAATGGCTCTGGAAGTCCTCCATGAATATTCATTTCCGTTTACGGAAATGCGATAACCGCTTCAGATGAATCAGCAATAAAACTTTCAACTTTCCGGAAAATGAGATTTGTATTCCCAAATAAGATAGCGAGAGGATTAACTGCTTTCCAACTTCGAAAATTCGTTACCGAAAGAGTATTAACGGCGCATGCGCGATAGAGGGTCACTTTAATGTCGGGGGTTTCAATTTGAAATATTGAATGACTATCGTTGCGTAAACTGTGCATTTTAATTGCAGACAAACTGTAAGCGTGACAAATATTTAACGAAATGCATTGTGAATGGGTTGCGTGAAACAATTTGTTTGGAGACCGCATTCTTAGGAAGATATAACAATGAAATAATATATGATGTCATTTGAAGTTATACATGTACGAAGCTTGAAATCCCATTATCTTTTTGAATCCAATTATGACTACCCTACAGGATTATTAAAAAAATAAATCCTATTTTCCGAAATCGGTATAATTTATACTTAGTTGAATTTTTTATATTTAAATAAAAGTTAACTTTATCCAAACACGAGAATTAATTATAGTCTTTCAAAAAAAGAAGCTAAGTGATAAAAGGCATTCATCTTTATATCGTAGTTAAGTTATTAGCAATTTTATTCGCATTTAGTTTTATAATTTGGGTTCTAGGAATTTTTATATACTATCAGTGCTCTCTCAAATAAATTCTCAAAACTATTCATTTATTTTCTTGACATTGTTCTGTCTATTGATAGGATTTACGTCTTTTTAACGGAGAGTATTTTGATATCAAATTAAAGTATAACTCACCAAACGTGGAATTATATTGAATGATCGCTTGGATCACAGTTTAATCTTAAAAGTTTTAAAAATTTTAAATAAAAAATAAGCCTTTATAACCAAATAACTTTGAAGTTTACAATTTAGTGGTAAAACGAACCGTTGCTTGTATAAAATACTGCTTTGCTAGGATTACGTTGCTTGGATAAAAGCTACGTTCTCTTGACAGAGTAAGGTACCCAAATAGCATCCTATAGCTATACATAGGAAGTAATTAATTGTTCATTATCTCTCGGAGGCACTAATGGAATTCGGTGAGAGACTGGCATACGGAGCATATGGTGAATCGATATGAGGTCACCTAGGGTATGATAATCATAAACTAGGGCAGAGGTATTCCATGACGCGTAGATTTCCATCCCACGCATCCCTTAGCGCAGATAGGGTTTCCTTCCGAGTCTTGAAGGGAAGCGGTGTGCAATAGGATGAAACCCCCATTTCTGACGGAGGATGTGATCAAAGTGTCCGTCAGCATTCGGTCACCGTGGATATCCACTCGATTAAATCCCCGGAAACTAACCGAATGTGGGGACAAAGCAAAGCCTATCTGCGACTCAAACCGAATTCGATTCAACGCCTCCCGCTCATTGGATAAGCAAGAGATTAAAGATGCAATAAGTGTATGCATCATTTAACTCGGAATTTATGGATTGGTTAGCCTTTTAATTTACCCATATATCTTCTACTATTTTTTATGGATTGATCAGCCTTTTAATTTACCCATATATCTTCTCCTATTTTTTGCTATTACGGAATTTTAAATTTTCGCTTGCTATAAAAACATACAAGACGTCACCTGCAAACTATGATACAAGAAGCATTAATTAATGATAAAGTCAAGGTTTTGAATGAGCAAATATTCCTTAGAATTTAGTTTACTTAGTAATTCAAGAGAACCTGTGCTCTTATAAATAAAACATACGTCATGGAACATCGTTTATCATTCCGAATATTAATGATCATATTTATACTTAATGTCTGAGTTTAATTTTCGTTTTCTTTACTTCTAACTATTAATAATATAATGTTTTGTATATAATGTGAAATGTGTACAGTGCAAAGTAATTATCAAGGTATGAAATACTTTAAACTATAAGTAACACTATATCTTGCCAACGTAATGCAATGAAGTTGCGAATATCATATAAAATAATGTTTCCATAAATCATAACCCACACTAAAAAGTCCATTTTCTGCTTAATAAATGTCTGAATATCAGAGTTAAACAATGTCTTGACTCTTAAAAATTGACCATCATAATTAACTATAAAGAAACAATCACTATATCACTTCAGGATATTATAGACTGCAGAAATAAAATAATTATTAACTGTTTCATCTGTTTATTTTGCTTTATCATAAGTTTCATCGAAAGTAAATAATATAATAATCTCGCTAACATTATCTTTATAATATGGATTTGATCTGCTCCGTCCACCATAAAATCCAAATCACGCGATTAAGTAGCTTAAGATACTTTAGAACCTCGTGTTGATGAAATTCCTTCCTACCGAGTGACGATGAATGACGATCGATTGAATAAATGTTAACCTATCCAATGGCTAAAGCATGGAAAAAAACCTTCTGCAGAATTAGCTCAGACTTAGAACACATACATTAGAGCAGCGAATAAAACTGATAGTTTACTAAAATAATGGAAATTTCCTTGAGTTGAGTCATCAATAACTCTAAAATTTCTGCATCTTTTGCAAAGAGTAGTTACATGGTCTACATAACCAATGCATAACACTTCCTTGCTGTCGGTACTGCTTAATGTTTAATTTAAAGGAGGATGTGAGTATTTCCTAGCAACCGATTCCTAAGATTAGTTAAGTTCAATACTTTGATTTGAGATTAATTGTATACAACAAACCAGATCCGTAGATAAGTCGCATAGGAAAGGTTGAAATGAAAATATATCACATAAAGACAATTTGAAAAGACTTTACAGATTGATCGATTCAAGTTTATACTAACTGATATTCTTCTTCTCTACTTTACGATGCACTCTAATGCAAAATATCAAGATCAAAACAGTCGTAAGTTCTAAAGAAGTTTACTTTTGCTTGGTATCTCTCTTTATAGAATAGAATTTAGTTTCTAGGAAGTTATGCATGATACCCAAACGGAAAACAATTACGCGGACTTCTAATTCGGCATACCGCATGCATGGGCAGTAGGAACCGTTCAGAACGGAGAAAACACCGATTCGAATGAAATATCGAAATGTCCACAGAAGTGGGCGCATTCGACCTATCCTAGGTGTCCAATGGGAGGAAGTGGCCCATTAGTTGACCACGCACAGATGAAGGGATTATTGCCATCAAGCGGCTTGGCTGGGTGGTCAAATGGCGCGTCGATGCAAACTCACCGATACGATATCATTTCCGCAAACATTGGTAATTGCAGATGACGTCTCCATTCTGGTGCGAATCGTGTCTGCGATTGCTATCGAAGAATTATGGGAATAACTAAGTCTCGGCGTTGGTATCTCTAATTCAGTGGTAACAGAAGTTGCGGGAGATGATTGATCGTCTGGGAAAGGAGCCTATGAAGGAGTTAGAGACGGAGCTAACGTATCTTAAGGTATTTAAATAACCAAATTAAACCAAGCTTGAATATAAGAAGGAATGGGAAAGATATCGTTTTAAGGTTCAGTAAATCTTAACATTTAAGTCTGTTTTCTTTCATGGAAGTTTCTTATAATTCTCAAGTTTTAGAATAAATTTATTATTAAACCAGAAATAAAATTTTACCAGAAGTTATGCATCGACAGTTAACAAATGTATATTGACGTATTTGCCTCCAATATATTATACTATTTTCCTCTAAATCAGTTATATTTGATGCAAAGTGAAGAATTCAATTACTTGCAAAATATTTTGTTATGAATGCAAATATTATCGAAATAATACGTGTAAAATCGCGATATTTGATTAATATAAATGTTAAACAGAAAGTATTGATATGACTGGAACCCAAGGACCCAGACTTTGCGGACAGATATGCTAACCACTACACCACCAAGCCACGATAGCTTCGATCTGATCAGGTTTGTCTGCAAGTTGAAGGTGGTGTTACTTTGCATGATAATGACTCAAGAGTGAATTGCAGAGACATTTTCGTAAATTTGGGTTTATTAGTTTATGCGAAAAGATTTCCAAAAATAAAATGCGAAGTTATATAATTCTTTCATTGATTTATGTACTCAGAAGGTGTTACTTACCGTAAGAAATAAATCTTTATCTGAAAAACACGGGATAAAATATATCGAAAACTAAAAAACTACAGATCCGTTGCGTAGTTCCTACAAAAATACCTCCCTTTTGCAATTGAAACTGAAATCAACGTAATTAGATCGATTAATTAGTTACCCGCTCGTCAACTCTAATTAATTAGAATCGAGTAAAGACTTCTGATAGTGGTTGAACGTAATTAAAACTACATTACCATTCGCTCATCAGACTTTCATCACGTAAAGGAAAGAATATTTGGAGCTTAATCCCATCTAGTAAGACCTCACAGCACAAATATCTGAGAGTACGAAATCCATAAATAAACGTATCTTAAAAGGATAAGTACCTTTGTAAAGTTTTCTAAGGTACTTCACCAGAAATACCTTGACTTAAGGGTGCATTGTGACATCGTACTTCCTATTTCCGTTGACGAACAAGAAGCGATTGATGCGAGAAAATAAATAGCCCGGAATGCGTCTCGGAGGTTCACAAAGAAGATCCCCTGCATCTCTTTAAGTGGCCTCGTCGTGATGCTGCGATGGAAAGCGGGTCATCCGAGTTAGATGAGATGACCGGCTTCAGAGACATATCGTCTCCTTTTACAAGACCCGTTCTACTTAACGAAGTTTTGATTGAAAAGCGAGCACGAAAGAAAAAAATTAAAACCATGGAAACAAAGAACTCTGTGTAAAGTAACGTAGTCAAAGCACCGTGCAACGACTATGGAAAGACCACACGGAAAAACACCTGACGGTACCATCGCGAATTAAGATCGTAAAAATTTCCCGGTATCGGTTCCGGAAAATTCTTTACGCGATATTCTGGGAACGAGTTGAGGGAAGGGGGTTATGAAATGTTTATTTTTTGCTTTTCTCGCGAAGGTATGTGGGCTCCATTATGCGCCACGGACGCCTGGTGAACGAGATTCGATTGAAGTAGAAACAAAAGACAATAGAATTAGGTTTTCGGCATGAGTCTGCAATCGATAACTTTCTGCATCCCTGAGCTTTTGGTTCGTCAAAGAGATCGGCTTTATAGTACGGTGGGCCCACTAAAAAGACGAGGCATAAGAAAATCCCGGAATATCCTGGAATACTCGGAGAGATGTAAAACCAATACGCTAAAGTAAACAAGGAACTTAAAAGGTTCGCTAAGGAGTGGTCGGGAGCAAAAACTCGATTTGAATAGAATAATGAAATGAGCTTTCGTGCTTTTTTAAAAGCGGTATAAAAGTATCTCCGGAAGAATATTCGTGAAATTTCTCTCCGGTGCTCTAAAACTACAGCAAAGTAATCTTAATTAATCAGATTTGTCTCTGACGTACATCCAAGAGCTATTGTAAAAGAGAGGTTTTGTAATTGTATTTGTCTTTAATAACATCACATTATAGAGCCTACGTAAAAGAGGTGGTTTTGGTTCAATAGGCTTTGTTGGTTATTTAAGTCACAACTTTAAACAGGGGCACAAAATTAAATATTCATATTCTTTTTTTAAATTTTACATTGTTATCCTATTACAAAATGTATTTGATAATTATAAACCGTACTATATAATATATATATATATGTTTATAATCATATATTTCGTTGTAGAAATATTTTTAAAAATAGTATTTTTACTTAAAAATAAGTTTAGTAAATAAACTCAGCTCTTTTTAAGCATTCCATTTCAAACCACTAAGAAACGAGGAATAGAATGAATGGAGTTATAAAATAGAGAAACGTTTGGGATTATATAAAACAGATATACTATTATAATTAAAGTATTTTTTGCGCCTTTGAACGGTATACTGAAATTAATCAATTAAAAACTGAATTAGTAGACGATACACTTTTTACTACTTGAATGTACAAAATGTCTTCCTAGAATCTTTCTGATATAATTCTGGATTAGATTATAACATAATGAAAAAAAACAAAGAGACGTGAGAATAAATGATTTAATCCCTCAATGCATCGTTTTGGATGCAGTGCGAATCGGAACTTTGTCCTTTATACCCGTTCTGAAAACTGAACGAAAGACGGAGGTAAATATTTCAAGAGACGCAAAAGGTATCATTAAAAACGTCGCAATCATATTGTTCCGGTCCCTTAGCGGTGACAAAGGCAGACCGCCCAAATAAGGACTTTGCGGCAAAATATATCCGAGAGAAACACGACATCGGCCGACCTCAAAGAATCTCAGAAAGGGAGTGCACGCGGAATATCGGACAAACAAAAGGGAAGTCCGCGCTATGAAGTCACCGAGGAGTGAGTCGAACGTTGGTGGACACAGCTCCCTTTATGTTTCTTCACTGGTTTCCATCGTTAAAAGTGCATGATTGAAGAGTGCCAACATTCGAGTTAATTTGCAGAGTGAAGGAATTTCTCGGAAAGAGATTTACGTGAATCGGAAATTCGTTTGAGTCCATCGAAGTTTTTGCTTGACAACAAGAGCTAAGAGATGGTTATGAAATATATGACGGATTCCTTAGAAACGTGTTTAGAGACATAGGCTACTAATAAGATAAAACATTCGTAACTAGGGAAATTTGATTGAGTGCTTCATCAAGTTGCGGAACATAAATTTTGCTTCCTTAAAACTCAGAATAAATTGCGTCTGTATGCATTAGCTTTAAGGTAGTTTAAAGAAGTTACAGAAGAGGAAAATATAAAATTTAAGTTCTCTCATGAGTTTCCTATCAATTTTAGAAAACTAAATTTAGTATTTCGATAAAAATTTACAAATGAAGAATAATATTCTCAAAAAGCTGAATTTAAACGTTATTTACTGTATTTCCTGGCCTATAAGACCACCGGCGCATAAGACGCACCTGGATTTTTCAGGTTAGATTTTACGAAAAAACTAAAATACTTGAATAATGCAGAAAAGAATTTAAATGATAACATTTTTCATAAAAACGGAACTTTAATACTAAAAAATTAATTAGCAAATATATCAGAGTTTATTCATCATAGAACCCCATCACTGCTGCTAAAATCGTACGCGTAGATATTTTCTCGGGAGTCGTCACTTTCCTCATACAAAATGTCATCTTCACTTCCATCGAGCGCACTGCTGATTCCACACTTTTAGAACGACTTTATGATAGAGCAGCATCCATTGCAAGATTAAACTAAACATGCTACATTGTATGCGTTTCTGATTTATCCGGGAATTTTTTGAAGGAAGTTAGACATCGACATATTAAAACTTTCTCTCTAACAACGTGCTCTAAAAAGTGTTATTATCAAAATTTTAAATGAATTTGAACTATTTTCAACGTCTGATACACTAATAAATACTTAATAGTATTTATTTATCCTGTCGAAGCGGCTGCTTATTATAGGACGAAGTTGTAACCGTGATATCCGTATACCATCGGCGCGTAAGACGTAGGCTAATTTTACAGCACATTTTGGAGAAAGAAAAGTGTGTCTTATCGGCCGGGAAATATGGTAATAACATGCAAAAATGTATCACTTCTATAGCTTATTGAAATATTTTTCACGTAATGGAAACTTTTTAAAAATGTATTGATCTATTTTAAACAGAAGAAAATTCAGCAATGGAAAAATAAATTTGTGACCAACTTGGCTGATAATGATGAATTTTACTAAAATAGAAAGCATCATGATGTTTAGGCAGAGAAAGAGATCTTTAGATTACGTTTCTAGAACGAAAATTTAAAAAATACAGCATTAAAATTATGTGTCGCGTATAGTTGGCTTCTAATAAGAAAGCAACAAAATTAACGAAAAAATTTAAATTCCTGATTATTGAAAAGTTCCTGCTCAGTCATAATTAATTAAAAGAAACATAGAAACAAATAGGATTCTATAGCGAATGGTTTTTTCATGTAATTTTAGACCATAAGTTCACTCACTATAAAATGTATTCACATTGTTAGCTGACTACAGCATGGAATCTAAAAATCAAATTGGCTCAGTAAACTAAATAATTCAATTATTATAAAATATTCTTAATACTTTAAAAAAGAATTATATTTTGCTCTATGCTGGAAAATAAGCTTATTTTTCGGGAGGTCAACCTAATACTTAAAACGAAACATAATTCTCTTAGACTTTTGAGAATATCTACAAAGGCATCGCATTTTGGAGTAATTAGATGGTAAACACCAAATCGCTCACAAACTTACGTTACTATCAAATCTAATATCAAACTTGTAAACTAATCCATCGGGAAAGTTACTTCAAAGATAACCTTTGTGACACTTGCCGAGCTCGCTAACATTCTTATCCTTGCTTTTCATGCAGTTTCACCTGAGATGAAACTTTCCAAATTGACTTGAAGCAGTATTTTAGAGGAGTTGATGGAGAATTTCAAGCTAGAAGTATCTCCAGCGACATGGTTTGGTAGAATGCATCAACATAAGCACTAATTTGAAGGATTATGCCTTTCAGCCCTTGACCTACCTTTATTAGTTCCTTTGATAGAAGTGTTTATTCCACTAGAATATTTATGTGACGGAATATGCATCTTAAACTGAAATGTGTAGAGTGTGCATAATGCATGCGCGCTTAAGGATATGCAACTTTATTTTATGCAGTCCATTTTAGATCTCCTCAACAGTGCATGCATTTTGAATTATGAGCTTACATACCGTGCACTAGTATTACTCGTAATGAGGGTATATTTATAAACTAAATTTTACTAATATATCCTTAAAGACTATAAAAACATACATCTTTGATGATAACTAGTTCCTGTTTGTAAATGTATATACTCAGTTTTAGTAGGATTCTTTTCAATTTACGATGATCTACTATGTATCTTACATCTAATACGAATTATTTTCAAGTATATCTCTGAGGTTATACATTATCTGTCTGATAGAAATTTAAAGCAAACCATACCGAAATGATAAACACAACGTTGGCAAGCGTAACTTCTTGGAACGCTACTGCAGAATAATATATTTCCACTGAAGATGTAAGTCTGGTTCATTAAACTGGCCATTAATTAATAATTGTGCGGAAAACTTACAAAGTTTATTATCATCCATACTTACATTAAGTGAATTTATTATTTCAACATTTTATTTGAAACATTTCTAAGCTAAATCTCTAATAGAACATTACCGGATGATTTACGATTCGATTTAAAGAGCAAAAATTATCGTAAGGTACGTAAAAAATAATTTATCAATTACTTTAGCTCGTCGCCGTACGTAACCAAGGAAACAGTATCCCACTGCAGTACAAGGCCAGCATTCTGCACGCAATTCAAAGCTTTTTCTCCATCGGAATTCCAGGAATACGTGGGTTTCTAGCTTTCATCCGAATTCGATATCGCTCCACCTGCTATTTCTCTCCGAACTCCTCATACATCAGCAGAGTTGCACGTGGGGCGTAAAAAATATCCGAAATGAATTACTTGTATTCGCGATCGCATTTTTCCCTCTGTCCCGCACATCTGGGAGCCATTGGCCTCTTACGGGCGCACATCTCAGCAAACCGTGTCCGAGTCCCGATATTTCCTCGCCGGGCACTGACCCACGCGCCCGAAGGTAAAATATGTCCGGTCGTTGGGAAGGATTTTTCTTTTTTAATTTTTAAAAATTTTTTCGTTTTTTTTTTTTTTTTGACGACTCCACCGGAAGCTGTGGGAAGATATATTCCATCTGCGACGCATCAAAATTGCGAAAGATGTCCCCGCGAGATTTTGCGGCATTAACGTACATTTTTTTGGGCAAAAAGGAGGATTTTGCGAGACCTGAATAATGGAATGATATCAGGAATAGGAAAAATTCGAGGAATGGAAAAATCAACGCGTAAAATTTAATTTATTCAGAACTGCTCCGTCGGTACTTCTGTACGAAGCCGAGATGAATTATTCATCGAAACTCCGCATAAATCTTCCCATTTCGAATCTATTTATGGATGATTTGCGAAATATTTTCGCGGAAATGATTTTGAACGGAATTATCTTATAGTAAATTTAGTTCAAACGCGTAAACTTAGTGGTCCTGTTGTATTTCTCAATAACCCCAATTTCATCGTGCGATTGTCCCTACCGTATGATATATTTCCTGAAATAAGAGGCCTGAAATTACACTATAACAGATTCAACGTTATATAACTCGATTTTATGAAAAGAGAAGAAATTTTGAAAATTTCCACCCGCAAAATCATACAAGTGGAGTCCGATCGATTCTAATCCTTACGAGAAATATATATCTTAGATTTATATTCTTGTAATTAGGTAATATCTCTAAATACTCCTTTCTTATTCCTGTTTCATACAGTTAACACTTTAATACTGATCATACTGTCACCACACTTTTATATTTTCGTTCATTTTTAGCTGTCTCAAATAAAACTTTCTCAATCTTTTGAAACTTCACAGCTACAAGTGGTGAGATTTATTCAGATTAAATTTATTTTTCCCTTCAACTATCCACAATTCAATTTTCCTTTATTGAAGTTAAAAGAGTAGATATCTGTGACTTTTCGAATTCTTGTATCATAGAGTTACTTTCTTGCTGGAATATATTTCTTTATACTTTTCATATATTTATTTATTTAAAAAATTGCATTAAGATATTAGTAAGTTAAAAGCTATAGCAAAGTAAATTTTACCTATATATTAAAAGCGCTGAATTTTTCAATAGCTTGAAAACACCTCTCTGTGTAATATTTATGATCATGCAGCTAATTATATACAATTTTCGTTTTTTAGCTTAAAATTTATGAATGAACATTATGATGATAAACTTGATATTATTCTTTTAGGGACAATTTTATTCATGCATTATTTTAAGCTTACTACTTACTTTATAAGAATGACAATTATACTGAATGAAACATGAGTAAAGACAGAATCAACAGCGTCTTATGACATTAACGAGATCTTGGTTTGAAACTTTCATAATCCTAGGATTAAATTGATGATTATAGTGGATTAAATTTGATGAAAGCAATTTGGAATTGCAGTACAACTTAAAGTAAATCTCCTCAATAGAAACTTCAAGTATCTATCCACCTTTCGGAACATAAATTCCTCTGGAAGAACCTTCGGTTATCCCATCCTCAAGAACATCCTCTTGAAAACCTCAAGAATTCCTCCGAAAGCCTATGTATTCTCGCATCGGTTGTATTGAGAATTCCAATATCGTCTATAAGTAGCTAGTCGTAACAAGCTCCGAATACTGCGTTCCTTTCTAATAGTTTACATTCCACATGGTTACGCTGCTAGGCAATGAATCACGCTTAACAAGATAACAACGTCTTAAAACTTTCGCCCACGGACTATAACCATCATGTCCTCGACTATCTTTTGGGCAACTTAAAGAGCATTTGCCCTCGTATTCTCCAACTTCTCTCTAAATCCTGGAGAACCCAAATTATTGCTTTAGCCTCCGTGAATCTCGAGAGATGCAATATAAGGTAATGAATCACTGAGAATATGGAAGCGCCATTCGTTGCTTAGGAAAAGCTATTACGCTGGGATAAGTGACCTGGTATGCAAGACTTTCATGGCAAGATATTTTTGCGCGCTTTTATTTTGCAGTAGGAGTCTATGTGCTTTTAATAAGCGTACACTTAATTAAGAGATGCATTTGCGCTTAAGTAGGTGGAGATCTCTAAGAAGTTTTAATAACGAAGTTCTTTCTCGTGTATTTTTTTTCAGTTGCTTTCGTAATTAATTTAGTGATTGAGAGGGTTTCCGCTTTAAGGAGTGTGTTGGCATGCATAAAAATAAATGACTAATAATAACTTGATAATTTAGCCTACGGAAAATTCTGGAATAAGATTGGAGAAGAAGGTATGTGAATATGAGAAAAAAACGGGAAATAACTCAATCTTACTTAGGTTGAACGAATTTTTAAAAGCGTATTGCTATTTTAAGTAAGGGCTTTTAAGTTCGTAAGTATGTTTCTTTTACGTATAAATTATACCCAAAAGCATGTTTTAACGAAAGAATAATGAACTTAACATCATACCTTTGAAATGACTCTTAATGTTATATAAATATATTTGTATGCTTATAAATCCAAGCTTATTGGAGAAACAATTTGTTTGGCAGTATATTTAATTTTATTTTGGAAATTTCATTAACTACTAGTAATATGCAACTTGCTTTAAAAATAAACTGTTTAGGTATTATTATTTATGAAATATTTACAGCAAATTTTGAAATATTCACGAATTCTAGTGAATGACAAATATTATTTTACAGAAAAATGATCGTGAATGATCTTTAAGTTCGTAAATTCCTTTTCTGCAATTTTTTATAGTGAATCTGTTTGAAGAAAAATAAAAAAGAATCAATTATTACTTCTGTAGATTTCTTGGCATTAAAATTACAATATTACAATGATAATGGTCTCTCATTATACGTAACAATATATAATAATTTTCACGGAATATTCAGAAACGTAGCTGACAATACATAATACGAGCAGGGTATAGAGTCTAAAACCCCCACTTCATCATCCAAAACGACCTCATATACTCTAATAACTGTACCCATTCGATTCGCAAAATGGTATTCGCGAATTCCAGCCGAGCATTGGACACGCAAAACGTTTCACGGCGCTTTCCACTTAAGCCGGCGGACAGATCATTGCCGGTCGGGATACGGTGCACTAGGAATCGTGGAATCTCGTATTAGGCAGACCGTACAGTACTCTTCTCCTTCCAGTCGATTAGCAACATCATCTGAATCATTTCCCGCGAATTCACAGGCACGTGTGATTGCCATGGAGTTCGGGAAAGGCCTATCACAACCGAATTGGTAATGAGAACGCAGAATTCGACCTGCGACGGATAAAGCGATGCAGGGGGCTGTAAAAACCTTTCCTTAAACCTTAAAACCCCTTCCATATAATCAAATGCAAATGCACGCATAATACGAGCTAACATCTCCCCGTTTTAACCCAGCGCTTTACGTGGATCACTGCATCGCAGGAAACCCTTTTCCACGATCGCCCCGAATTATAAATTGTACGCGACGTTCGGCTGTTTTAATAACCGTTTGCATCGCTGCAGAACCCTTCCTCTGTTGATATGTACTCCCTTATTAGCCCACGCGAAATTCTCTGTTTTTCCCATGCTCTTCCGAGATTTATCCCCGTGCGGTAATAAACTTCCGTACCTGTTCCGTTGGAAGGAGCTTCTCTTTTAATTAACTCCTTTAACAGCTGCACGTTAAACATACGTATACGAGGATTCTTAAATACGGAGGGAGAAACTCCGGTGCAGAAATGGACCGGGAGGTTAGGCCGTTAAAAAGGAAGGACTACGACTAAAATGATGAGTCGTATTTTAGAATAATTCGCTCTTTTCGGCTCTGTATTTCTCCAGGGAGCTAATTTAGGCAACGAACGCTGTCAGGGTTTTAGGGCTACTAAAATTCCTTCCCGAGTTAATTGTTATTCAGTTGGGCATGATGATTTTGGATTCCGGCTCCCGTACGACACAGGCTTTTCCCTTTTTTGTGTTTACGTAATGTTTATGAGGTCCTAGTCGTGGTTTTAATCCTCGTGTAAGAGGGTTTAGCTCCATTGGAATTCAACAGCTGAATGTTTTTACCAGGGGTTGGGAGATTTTATCGCGAACACCAATGTTCGGTGAGATAAGTGTATTAGAGGTAAATGTAATTAACTTAAAGTGGTGCTTACAGGAATATAGTGGCTTCAAAATCCCGCTACTGTAAGGTCAATATTTTCGTCTTAAAGTTTAGCTGTATGTTTATATAATTATTGTATATATTTTTTATTTAAATTATTGATATTAAAACCTTCAATAGATCAAAAGTTTCTGCCGTTCCTGTAGTTAATAATACGTTAATTAATAAAAACGTGTTCCATAAAACCAATATTAAAGTAACTTATGTGATACGCTTTAAATGTGACAAAGATAGCCTCTTATATCTTAATAAATATAATATTAAGAAATTCATTATTTCGTCTCGATATAAACTTAAAAATACTTTCATCTATTGAAGAATATTCATTATTGATATTTTTTCTAAAAAAGAATCATGGCGCTTTTTGATCTGAAGAGTTATTATTAAATATCTGCTTCTTAAAATCGAATAAATTAAACAATCGATCGAAATTTACTTTTCTAAGCGATCTAATGAACTTTGATCTATACTTTCGTCTATCGATAGAACATTAAATTCAATTTTTGTAAACACTCCGAAGGACATTTTCAATCCATACCCCTCAATTATTTACAATACTAAAACGCAGAATTCATACAATGTAAATGGAAGATAAGGGTAACTCTAATAAAAGCAGAGCATTTTCATAACGCACTTCAACAGAAAAATTTAGAGTACGTAAATAAAAAATATTCCAAACATTCTTGTACCGAAAATACGATAGCTTTTACGCTGTACAACTCATTAATATTACAACATCTCCTTCCGATAGAATAGGACGTGCATTCACGAGAAAATTCCTGTCAGCACCCTTTGATAACATTATCTTCACACTGGACGTCTTACTTTAGAGATTGATAACCCTCAGAATGACCGGAGCGAAATTCCCACCGAGAAAATTCCGAGATCAAGAGGAGAGATAGCGCATCGCACATAAATTACACCCATTGAAATCCCTTCGGACTGCAGCCGTAACCCAATCGATGAACCTCCGGCCTTTTCTTTCCACGGCACCCTATGATTGACACGGACTACGCCGACATCTCAACCACCCTCCCAGGGTATGAAATTCCGCGTACCTCCCTTATTAAAATTTCACGCGGAGAGAACATCAATCCATCAACTCTATTCTCTCAGAAAAAAAAGAACGTCCATTCTTCTGGGTCTTCTGAAGTGCACGCGCTCTGCATTATTGAGACGCGGTCTCCGTGGGCACAAAAAATCGTGGGGGCGCTCTTTCCTCGCGGATACAATTGGTGGGAAGGGAAGCAGCTGGTGAAAACGCTTCGTCTGATATTAATTTTCGCCAGGTCGATTTCCACCGATCAATTCCGGAGGGAAAAGATGAGTAATTTGGACGCGTGACCTCTCCCACTTCGTCACCGGCCCTTTTTTTACTCCGGCGGTTGGGAATTCGGTGGGGAAAGAGTCATTACTCACGGGATGATCTTCGCCAAAAGGGAAAATATATATCGGAATTTCTATCGCGTGAGTTGCCGCCGTGCGTGGCGGTCGCAGGCCGACCTTGACACGGAACTGGGGCCGTATTTTTTTCTCCCCTGAGCGATGGGGAGGCGCTGTTGTAGTTGAGGAGGATTGTTTTAGGGGTGGCTTTGGATGCCAGAGGCGTTGCTGGAACGTGAGGTTGGTTCGGAGAATTTTTCATGGGAACGGCTCGATTCGCACCTCCACCTCGAAGATGAGAGAGGGTTTCGTCGATGAATTTATCCGAGGGTTGCCGACCTTTTCCCGAACGTAAAGCGATGCGGCCCGAAATAAGTGCCTTGCGGTACTCGTCTCATTTTATTGGTTGCACGGAAATCTTTAAATATTCATTTGAATTCTTTCCACGGTCTAGATGTGTAGCATAACGGATTAAAAGGAGTATTTTATTTCAACATACCAAAGAGCTATTTAATTTAGTATATAATTTAGTATACTAAATTGGTAACTTTAAGTTTCAGTTTTAGAATTTTGTCAGTTAATAAAGAGAGTTTGAGTTATGCATTTAGCAATTATAAGATATTACCAATTCTTTTACGTCCGTTTCACATTGAAAATATTTAAGTTTATCTTTCCGCTCCTATTTCTATAAAATACTGTATATTCAATATTTTAAAATGCGTTATTATTTCGCGCAACATTAAGTTTAAGAGATAAACAAATTTCATTATGTTTAGCAATACTTAACCTTAAGGCAAGTTAAGATCTTATACGACTTTAATAAAAGGAGGCAGCTGTGAAGACGAATATCCACAGCCAAATATTAAAGTAATTTAGCGAGCTCAGCTGTTTTCTTTACCTTGAGAATAAGATTTATTCACCGGAAGTCTGACGGTCAGATGAAATACGAAATACCGTAGCGAACCTTAATCAACCCCGTGGGGTGTACATTGGACATTCATGATTTATTGGGGTTCGCAAATCCTAATAGGATTCTCCTATTTTAAGATAATAATTTCTGTAACCTCATAATTTATTTCTTAGAATGGTAGATTCTAATTTGAAAAACCTTTCCAAAACAAAAATCTGAAACTTAATAAAACATAATAATATTGAGGAATATAAGGAAGTGTGTCATTTAAAATATCTGAGATTTAGTTAAGGCAACTTGACTGAATCAATTCACACGAAAAAACCTTTATCATAATCTCTCAAACACAAGTTCTGAGAACTACCTCTTGCACCAAAGAGAGAAACAAGAATTTTTGCCAAACTGATGAGAGAATACTTTGCATAAACCAACAGTATTATTCATAATAAGATGCAAAAATCCCTTCTGTATTCTCTCAGAACGTAGTCGATCGCAGAATTCCACGAACTCGTTTCTTGCTACGCTTGTTTCAGTACCTGTTAGTGGAAATCTGCCATTCGAATGCAGGATGATTTAAACATGAACTCACCGAAGACGAGCATCTTTTTCACCATGAAGTCTTCGTCTTCGAACGTTGACACGGAGCACTTGTATTCTCCGGAAAGATCGGTCGTTGGTGTGGGGATCTTGAGGGCCCTGTGCGCTCCTCTCTCGTCCGACCCCGTCACCTGAAGTTAACAATGGTCCCATCATGCATCACACACACTGTTTCTTCGACAGAATAACAAATGAGATGTTGAAATAGCAAAATCTCGGGTGAAATCACAAAATCATACTAGGAGTTTTAGAGCCTGTACTGGCTTCATTATCTAAGCTAATTAGTGATTTGTCGTATTCGTGAAAATGGGAAGGTATATTCCATAAAATTAGCATTTAAACAAGAAAACAGTTTTCAAAAACATTTGATGTTGAGGATATTTTATGAAGATAATAAAATAGGTAAGTTTTAACAGAATTTGCTCTATTTTACTGCATAATTAACACAAATTCCGGTTAAGTATTCATTGAAATAAGTTTTTTAGGAGGAAATTCCGTGAAGTTGCAGAAATTTCAGGAATTTAAAAATTAATTATTAGAAATATGTTCCTCGAGATGGAATTCTTCATATTAAAGTCGTATAAAACTCGTCTAATTCAGAAACATACCCCAAATAGATTTGATATATTATTTTCCTAGTAATTGCTTTTTGATGAAATCTAAATTATATATTCCGCGTGATAATTAAGATATTGATTATTATTTATAAATATTCATTAATTTTAGTGTGGGTGTATTTAGGGGGACTAAAATATTCAATTGAAATGATTCTACATTTATGTAATATATTTTATATTTCTGTATTAAATGAAGACTATTTTAGATTGAAAAGCAACAAATATTATATTTATTACATCCAAAGAATTTTGCATATTAATATTAAATTTAAAAATTGAGCTTTTGAATGAATGATAATTTTATCTCTAGGAAATCTTAAGAAATTATTATGATTAAAGAACTTATAGACATACTGGTTAAGAAAATGTATCTCCATGGAATTATGTACTTAAAGTACAACTTGAACAACTTTAACGAAAAGTAATCGCATATATTTGCACAGTACCCAACTTACCCTGAAAGATAGATCCACCCTTCCTCTAAGCGCACCAAAGTCCTGCGGCCTCTGGCCTGGTATCCACTGGTACACTGGGGCAGGGCCAGATCCCACTAGGAACCACTTCACCACTAACCCAGTCTCGGACGCCAGACGCCTCTGCTCCCTGGCACCCAACGCGTACTCACAGTCGAGTAGGGCACCAGTATGGGACCCGTTGCGAACCACTGCTGGTACCCTCAGGGCTGTTATATGCACTGCTACTGCGTGATCTGGATCAAAGACGAGAGAGAATAAGTATAAATTAGAAAAATAGAACAGATCGAACATGGAAGTTAACAAGTATATAGGAAAATATAAAAGATATTGCAAACAATTTGAAGCTGTCAACTAATCAACATTTTCTTCTATTGTTTTTAATGAAGCTTTGAATAACGATAAGGATTTAGTTCCAAAATCCCTCCGAATCAAACGTACTTCCCAACTTTCTTGACACGATGATGACCTTCTAACTTTATCCCTGAATATTCAACTAGAGTCATTCATGATTTAACAATCAGACAGCCGCCTTGGATACATGTGTCAAACGAACGAAAGATCCTTAATTTTATTCAACGGAAAATGAAGTTTCTCTAGAAATTACCGAGGAAAAGTTTCATAATTAATTCCTAAGTTGGCGGGCGCTGTCTGCAGAGAGGGAAAGAGAGTAAGGGTGGATGAGACATTTTAAATCTCGGATATTGAGCAAGGATGAGCGAACACGAGCGGTGGAGAAATAATAAAAGGGTTTGGAATGATCTTTTCAGCAGCAGAAAGGTTTCGAAATAAAATAACAGAGTTAATTTCTCGAAAAAAGTTTGCGGTAGAAATTTGCTATTGCTAGGCTGCCCAACTCGAATCAGAAAGATATCTAAAATAGCACACAAAATGTTTCGGTAAAAGTGGGTTTGGAAATGGAAAGTGAGGTGCTTCTCAAGATGGGAAAGAACCCTTTCCCATCTTTAAAAGGAAACGATCTTTTCCTTTGGGACTTCGAGAATTTTCAATTAATCGATGAACTGAGATTTAAAAATATTTGCGGAATTTTATCATCTCGAAAGTAAATTAGAAAGCAGGGAAAGAAGTGATGATTCTGGTTGAAGAAGTTGACTCTTTGGAAAATTATTGAATGTTTATTTATCCACGTAATGAATATCATTCTAATAAAATCTAAAAGCACTGATATTGGTCACCTTTGAACGCTATCATAATATAAACGAATGAATCGTGAACATGAAATGATGAACCGTAAAAGAATGGAAGATTTAAATGTACGAAATATTTTTACTCATTTTCATAAAAAGAAAGAATAAATTTATAAAATCATTTGTGATATCAAATATAATATCTATAGTTTTGGCTTTAAAGATAATTATTTTAACCTTCTACTTCTTTCTTTTTTTTACTTATACTATTCAATAGATTAAGTAGTAAATTATATTACGAATTACTCGCAGACCCATTGCAGAAGTTGTATTAAATGAAATGATTCTCATTCACTTATATGTCGTATGCATTTTATTTGCTGATTATTTTATGTTCCAGAATAATTGAACACACGATTTATTGGCACCAAATTCCTTTCCTGAACCTGGATAGGATTCGATCCATCACGGTTTACTTTCGTATTGATAAAATACTACTCTACGTAACACCACGTCGTTCGAACAATCTCACTCAAGGCGTAATTTTGATGTGTACGCATAACTGGAACCAACTAAGCATAGCAATGCCTCAACAAAAATGGCTGTATCCATTACTCTTGGATATATGTCACGCTCTGAGATAACTAGGCTCAGCTGAGCACCGTGCACAATCTGCACTGTGTTGCAATCAGCATTAAAACGATTTACTGTCTGCAGTAGACTGAGGGCGCATTCCATTGATTTAAAACGCTGTTTGCTCCATTCGAAAATGAGGCGAGTGGCAACTGCTAAGGTGGAGTCACTCCTCTCCTTACTTTAGGGTAAGTAATTGGAGAGGTAAACTCAATTAGATCCGTTCCAGGCCTGATTTATGCTACCCACTTCCATATGATGCATATCTTGCTGCTTGTGCGCTAAGAGGGAATTTGATGAAAGATTTATAATATTGTGATTGAAACAGTTTTCAAATACTGTTACCGATAATGAATTGTGTGCCAGTACATTTAACACAACGAAATAAACTACTAGATTTTAGCATTTACTATTAGATTAACAACTAAATATTAAACTAACGGAGACAAAAATTTCCTCTTTTACCATCACAATATCATATTTTATAAAGCCTTGAATTAAATATCTGAACAGTATAATTTTGGATACAGTATTACATAACGAGAAATAATAATATGATATATTCATAAAGAAATACATTTTCATACCGTTTATTTATACACATCACGATCGATTTTGAAACTTTGTGTACATTTTCTTCGCAGGTTTTAAAGTTCTAACGCATTGTATGTGTTTACAAGTTTCGAGTTCAGCGTAAGCTTACGAACAAAATTTTCAGAAGTTATTTTACACATAAAAAACCAAATCAAACTTAAGATATAGGTCATATTTACAAATGGTACTCAAAATTTTGAATAAGTAGTTCAACTTTAGAAGATGCCACAAAAGGGAATAAATTGAAGATAGAGAGGAACTAATGCATTGATTCGCTACCTTGATAAACACAAATAAAAATCACATATGGGAATCTTAACTTGTACAAGAGATAAATAAGATAGGCAATGGTGAAAGATTTATAAATACCACGAAAAAATTTATTCTTAAAAAACTATGTCCAATCAGTAAATTAGAGCTTGAAGAGTTGGAAAATGTATTCACATCTGTCCTACATCCTTTATGGGATGAGACATCGATGGCGATGCAGGCCTTGGAAACAGCAATGTTTCATCACTAGATTAATCTCGGCTCAACTATGAATCGTCCCTCATTGAGTGGATGAACAGCTGTTTTGTTAAGGAATAGCGACCTCTTGACACGGTGACAAGTTGCGACGTTATCTATCAACACAATATTTGATTCACCCTTAAACACGGCTGTTTGTCAGCTTTCGAGTATTTGGCCATGGAGACAAGGCGCTTGATCAATTATCCCAAATGCGTCGCTGTAGAGGATTGCTATGGAGAAGAAATATATGACGCATCGTCCAGAATCAATCCACTTCTCCTATGACTAGGTGGTGACTAAGATGATGACGCATTGGGACATTAAACTACATATTATGTGAAAGAGATAAATGGAGTGATGGTGTTCCTAGTGGTAATGTTTTTATTCATAAGAAATGAAAATATGAATAGTTATGAAAATAATTTAAAAGTGGCTTTATATGAAATGATATTGAGTTATTGAATCCTTTAATGAATTTAATCCTCTTCTACAATTCTTCCTTGAGGTGATGGTATTTTATGCTCCTACCAAGTTAAACTTGGAATAATGTTAACAATTATGATTGATTGCATAAAAATACTGGTAATTAGTTAGATAAATCAGTAATGAATATCTATGTAATTGTTTTCATTAGACGAAATGAAAATTTTTACTTCGGGAGGCAATTTTAGTGTTATATTATTCAAAATTCATAGCTTCCTAATTAAAATACATTTACGATTTTGATCAATTCTTTTGAAATCCAAAATAGATATAGTGTGCATAGATTTTTTAAACTTTTTCCAAAATCATAAGTAGCTTATAAAAGTTTATTGATAAATTTTACCAGAAAATAAAGTTATTTGGAAAATATAAGCTTTTATACCTATATAAATGTTAGAAAAATAACTAATTCTGATTTAAATATAACGTAGTACTATCTAATAACCACCTTAAAAATTTCCCTCCTAATAACTTTCCTTTCATCCCTGGATTTTAAATCGTGTTTCCAGATTCTATGTTTTTACCTCACCGCATAGAGATTGGAAATTAAAAATTAAAACTTAATTTCTTCCATTACGAATTATGATTCAGCTCGGATGCCTATTTTGCTCTCAACCATATATGGTAAATATTGAATAGATAGATGATTTAAAAAATTGAAGCGAAATATTTATAGAATAACGAAGCGAGAGAAATGCAAAAATCTACCAATTTATTTTAATGAGTAGGAAATAACATCCGTAGCTCATTGATTTCTTCTCAAAATTATTTCCTTCGAAAGATATATACAGCAAATACAGCGTTAAAGAGCAGGTTCACAATTCTCAGTGTAACTCTGCCCCGAAAATAGCCAACTCCTTCGCCGCTCAGTAAAGACTGAAATCGGTGTATTTTCGTTTAAGTGCAAACAGCTATGAAACGGTGTTGTAACAGAGTAATCCACGCGGATTTTGATTTCCCTTTCACCGAACTGCTTTTACTGCAAACAGTTGTGTGATCTGGAACTTTGTCGTATCACCATTCACTGACAAGTCATGGAGGAGCTTTCAGATGTTGACTTGGATCTTAGAGTCAATAGAAATAATTTTAAGTTATAAAAGAGATATGGAAAACCAATAAAATTTTCATTGATAGATTTCAATATAAAAAGTATCTCATCATCTGCAGGACTTAGCTATCGACTCTTACTTGCCATTTCAGAGAATGGTTTAATATTATTATAACTAAAAATGATTGGTTACTTTGCTCGAGGTAAATTAACATGCTCATAAAATTTGAAGATTAATAATATTTATCTGCTATACAAATATTTTTTATTTACTTTTTGTCCAAAATTGAAATTAAAATCTTTGATTTTGAACTATATCTGTAGAAGATAGGTAAGGTAGACTGCATTACTTTCATCTTAATATTAATACTCATTATAGTTACTTAGATAAATGTATAATTTACCCATAGATAGATCTTTTCCTTCCAGAATTCTAAGTGAATTTCACAAAGTAAAATACCCATAACCATCTCTCTAAAAGCCTTGTAGAATGCTGCATGCAATAGCTCGAGCATAAAATCCAATTTTATCTTCGAAAACTTTTCGTGCGATAAAATGCATTTCGCGAAGTATTCCATTTTCGGACCGAAAAGGTTTCCCACTTATAGATTCAGAATTACCAAAACCTTTTGAGAGATAAAATTAAGCGGTGAAATTTGTGAAGTGCGACAGGTAGAAAAACGCGGTCTTTGGAAGGTAAATAGAGACGACTTATCCGAAATCGAATAGTTCAGAGTACTCTGGAAGAAATAATCACGGAATCCTTTCCAGATATTCCCCTCATACTTCTTCTTCCAAATTCCCTTTAAAATTCTGCGGCAGAGGAACTTTCCACGGAATTTCAGACTCTTAAGACTTCCTTCAGATATTCCTTCATTCCTACGCTTTTTACTCTGAAATCTTCTCTGTATTTACGAAAGTTCTGTGAACCTATAATTTGCCACTTTAAGCAGTGTTTTTAAAAATCTTATTACCTTGAGTTTTATGCATAATAATAATAATAATTGGAGTCATAGAAGAATTAGACATTAGAATTAAGATTGTACTTTTGATTAGGTTTATAAGACATTAGAACTTTTCGCCTGGACATAATACTTTTTCAGATTTACCGTCTTACGTAAGAGGCCGCCAAAAGATGTAAATTTATCTTCTTGGAAAATTTTAATTTATACTCGAATTTTAAACTGTGCAAATGATCTTATGATAATATTTTTTGGTTTAAATTTCTCTAATTTTTGTATTTGATGAATAAACATGAACTAACTTCCATTAGTTCCACTAGAAGAACGTTTTTGTGTTGAAACATCTTTGGTAGCGCAGATCTTGAGCAAAATTTCGTAGAAATTTGAAGGAAATATAAAAATATTGACAATTTAATATATTTTATAGAAGTTGTGAGAGCAACAAAATGGAATTTCATTTCCACCTACATGCTACTAGTAAATTCTAATTATTAATTTTATATTATCAGGAATTTGCTCCCATCTTAATTTGAAACATACTTATATTTGAAGATATGATCATATTTTTTAGAAATAAGATTTGAAGCGATAACGACGAAGAATTGTAGTACCCGAGAAGAATGTCTTAGCTATTAAGATTTTCTAATGTGCTCATAAATGAGATATGGTATAGGAAATGTTTAATCAAAAGCAAGAACCCTTATTATTTATATATAAAAATGTTACGTAAATGTTTCATACCAAACCAACGATACGAAGGTAGCCTATTTAATCATTAATATTCTCAATTTAATAATTAATGAATATTTACTGATATGAATAAAGGATAATTAAATTTTTATTCAAACATATTAAATTTAAGTAATAATTTCAGTAATCCTAAGCAAAAAGTTACACCTTCCTTCATAAATACTTCAGTGCGTAAATAGATGTACCTGATTTAATAGGTTTACAGGGAGACCATGTACGTAAAGGTTACAAAATTTTTTAAAAACATCATCTAAAGTTCGCTAAAAAGTTTGGCAAATATCATTTAAAATTTTATGTTTTCCACAGAGAGAAAATTCAAGTATTGAGATAAATACGTAAAAAACATGGAACTCCAAGCCAAAGTATTTCATCCTCTACGTTTCCAGTAACGAAGGCAATTACCCACATCAGTGTACCCAAAACGACGGCGAGCATAACCCTGTCGATTTCTGTCATCCTCGGCCACACGTACATCGCCAGGCGAACTTCACCTAATTTGTCCTTTTTTTCAGAAGCACCACCACCGAGTTCCAACTCTTAACCCCACCACGAGAGCGCCTCCACAAAATAACGACCATCCTTTTATATGGAAGACGGAGAACCATTGGCATGGTGACGTGGCCTGTGAGAGGTTCTCCTCTAGGAGACAAATTATCCCCGGTAGGAAAAAAAAGGAAGAGCTTGGTGACTTAGAGAACGAAGGCTTTTCGGTGGAAAGAAAATGGACGTGGATGAAAAGAGGAGGCTGAAAACTCTGAAGCGAGAAAAATAGTCTATCCGAGTGGAGTAGAAAGAAGATCCGCCAGTGCGACGATGTGACATAATTCTTCGGCGCTTAAAATTGGTCGGGTTTGAGAATTTAAGTGAATCATTCGTGCGGAATTGCTCGAGGACACACCGACATTGCAGAAAGGATTTTCCGATATTAAACTTTCCCCCGAAATGAGGGATATAAATTGGATATTAAAATGCTATTTCTGGCCCCGGAACCGGTTAAAGCTGGCGTTCGAAACGCTGTGAGAGTCAAAAGGAATTGAATTTTGGGGTAATTTTAAATTCTTATGCACGCTGCTCCGTCTTTTAAAATTTTGATGATTTTTCTTTCTCTTCCTTTCTTTATTGCTGATTCTATTGAAAAGAAGGTTTATATTCAATTTGATAAAATGGGTAAAAGATGTATGTAAATATCAACTTATTGCCACAAGTTTTATATGCAAAATATATAAAAATCCATATCGAGTGGATAAACATTGAATCACTAAAAACTTAAGTTCATTTAGATCCCAAACTTCTTTACCAAGAAAAAAAGTTTGAAGTCTGCTTTCATGAATTATTCGTCTCTCTAATAATTATGTATTGAAAAAATCAAAAATTTAGCTACATAGACAACCAAATTAAAGATTTACAGACAATTGCATTACAGATCAGTATTTACTTGAAATTTATTTTATAGACTTGTTTAGTTTATCAACAATTACATTATGAAAATCACTTTGTACTTGAGAAAATATTCATGATGATTTTGCAACACTGTAGAATTTTTTCATCAATTCAAACATATCCTATTCTAGAAAATAGTCAATATAAAATTATGTCTTAGAAATTTTCAAATAAACTAGTTTTTACGTAGAGAAATATTCAAGTAATAGGACTTAGTATAGGATAAGCTTTATGACATTATGATTCACCATGAAAATCATGAGATAATTCGGAACAAGTTGAGTTAGGGGAAGCAAGTGGTGGAAAGTAAACTCACGATAACGAGGAGTGAAAATCAGATGAGTGGAAATGTGAATGAAAAATGCTTCTGAAGTTGATCGATCGAACAAACTAAGCCTCTCCTCTCCAACGCCATCTTAAAGGAGAACTTCCTTTGTTAAATTGGTATCCCTTGACGACGGATTTATATGTACAATAATATGAATTATGCGAGTCTTAAAGTATTCGTAATCATTCTTATCTAAAATATAAAGATCGACAAATATGCTAAAAGGAATAGAACTGAACATTTATACGACCTTTTATATACCAAAAGATTGTACATAATGATATTCCCATGATAGATTATAAAGATAAATACGTAAAATAGGACGGAATGAATTTCAAAAAAGTATACGACTTTTTAACTTAAAATATATCACGGAAAAACCTACCTTAAAAGATTCATAACCAAGATAAAGATAGAACGGTTGAGTAAATCATCTCCAAAAATAAACCGATTCTTCGACAAATTTCATTATCGGATATAACAATTTATACAGAGAATTAATTCAATATCTTATTATCTATCGTTATCTTAAAATCTCCAGCACTTTAGCGTTCTAAAAATGCCGTGAATAATGGCTTATTTATCCCGTTACCGCCCGACAAACTTTTTGGATGGCATTAAAATTTCATTGATTGCGTAATAAAATTTACATAACGCAAACTCAACTCCCCGTTACCTTCGAAGTTTTTTTTGAAAAAAGGCATCAAACTCGGTATTTTTATCCATTATCTCGCTGTCTAAAATGTTGACGCGAATTTTTTCGCCCATTTAAAAATTTTGCAAGTTTAATGGAACTGTCCGATATCCATTTATCAACGGCTTACCAACTGCATCCATCTTTTTCGTGGCTTAAGGAGAGTAACAAATCTTCCTCTGTTACCGAAAATTGATGTATTATCGTTGAATTTATTGTTTATTGAACAACATTGATTAACTGTTAATTAATCAAACTTGTGTTGCCTTTGTTAACTAAGCGTTGATGATTATTATTCCAGTATTTTTTTGATAAAATGAAAATTAATATTTGCCTATTCGCTAGTATAGGATTCTTGCAAATGAAATACACTATTGAAGTAAATAACTATCAAAACCAATTCCAACAATTTACCTTTTAAATAATAAATCAAATACATAATCAAACACTACTATCATTAAAATTTAAATTAAATAGCATAGGGTTCCTTTACGCTATGGGTGGTTGTTATAGTTGAAGAGTTAGGAGACGAGCTGATTAATGATGATTAGTGCTATAATTTTATCTCAGTTATACCTTAGAATCATTCCTAGTTGAAGCTATATTTGAAAAAAGAGTTAAAAATTTCAAGGTGCAAAAGAATACTTGGAGAATATTTCCAGCAATAAATTTAATTTTCACTTTTCCTTTAGCAAATAAGTAGTTTTAATGGGAATAAATATAAACTAAGGTAATTTTAATGAGAGATATTATTTAATAGTATTTTACTTTCATTGATAATTACGTAATACGGGCTATTTTTATTTATATGCTGAATCTATGTCCGTAGAGAATGCCGGAAGATGTCGTGGGATGGAGAAAAACAGGGTCACGTGGAGGTCACCACAGGAGAGATTGGCTTCTCAGCCGTTGGGTCACACTGAGAGATAACAGTGGCTCGTGAGAGGTCACTTCTGAAGGAAACCAAAAGAGGATTCCACGTGAATTTGACGTGAATCAGAGTGCAACATCGCTACCACCGTTGGCTACATGACCTTGTTAGCGAAATCTGATTACGTGAACATACAAAATCAGATCTCAATTCTTGAACATTAACTTATATATCCTTTCATATCTCAGACTATGAGGATTAAATGGAGAAATTAGAGAAGGTTATTCTAAACATTATTGATTTACGAGGTGAGTTGGAAGTCGAAAATTATTTTATTCTTTCTCATCTATTTCAATTTTATATCCTAATGAAGTACTTATACATGATCTATTATTAAAATGTGTGGTCATATGAATTTCGATGATAATGAATCAAATTACAAGTTGATTATTCATATAATAATTAATGAATGAAGAAGTGCACATCGTAAAAGAATGGCCTGCAGTTTTTTCAATACTCTCTCGCAAAATAGATATATTAAATTGAAATAAATAAGAAATATTAACATAAAGTAGAGAGTGAATTATATTCCACAATTAAAAACCAATAATATGAATATATCATTAGTAAAAATCCACCGTAAAAGACAACCAAAAACAACGAAAGCAAACTATATATCATACAAATAAATAATACAAACCATAAACGAAATTTAAAAAATTAGAAATCAAAATCTTGCAGCCATTATATTTTAATGAATCTTCGTAATAATATTTTCATTATTATGGACAATAAGGATAGGTATCGAAAAAAAGTAAGAACGAGATAGTGAAAAGGAAGACTTCGACTATCGAGAACTATCCAAAAACTCCAGCTGACCGTTTGTTTTCGTCTGCAAGATTTTTCCGTTCTCATAGAAAAGATTGCGAACAGAATAGTTCCCGCACAATGGCGCTGCCATTCCGCAAATTATCCGAGAGAGCGTAGGCTGTTAAGAAAGAGGAAAATCTCTGCTGAGGAATGTAACCGATAAGCAGAGGTCATTGTGTGAATTGTGAAGCGCGAGGGAGCGTGAAAAGATTGGTTTTGGAAGGAGACGAAGCGTGATGTATCATCTCCTGTGAAGGTCCGGTGGTGTGCTATCAACCCTCCACGATGCTTTCATAAGGGACGGATCCGTTGGGGCGAAACGAAGGCCCTCACGACGCCTGCCTATTTCGAGCAACAGTGACAAATCATGCGGAAGAAGTCGCCTCTATGGGACGGATAAATTAATACTTTTATATCGATATATAGAATATCGTCCTCCAAAGGAAATGTCTCCATTTGCGACCCTATACGGACACTGGATATCCGCATTGCGTAGATTTTATTTATCATTAATAACTAAGGTAGATTTGAAAGGAAACTGTTATCAAAATTATTGAAATCTTTTAAAATATTAGAGTAAATATGTAATAAAGGTAATATCTTAAGAATATTTCGTAAATTAATTCTTCGAAAAAATATATAAAAAATTAACTATTAAGGAAATCTTTTTTAGAAAATTCAAGACGATGCACAAATATTGAGACATTTCGTACCAAGCAGATAATTGCTTAAATATAAGTTTAAAAATAACTAGATATATACTTTCATTTTCATTTTGATTAGGTGCATCAACAGAATATTAAACATCAAAGCTTCTCCAAACCTATACATATTAAAAAATAATTCACCATCTCCAATAAATTAATCAAATTAAAGACTATAAGTTAAAGTATGAATACTATACATCTAGAAGATTTCAAAAAAAGTATTTTGATCGAATTATACTTTCTCCGTTGAATCATTAACATTATATTTGTAAGGAAAGATTACAATATAAGTAACTCATACTCCCTACTATTCAATAATATTTCTTTGCATTTAAAATAAATAACTTCTTCTCGGTTATAGCCTGATAAAAAACCTCCAAAAATGGGTCTAATTGAAGTATAAACTTTACATATAATAGTTAGTATAAATACATTAAATATGCAGGATAATTATAATTTGTTTAAGTGCTCTATCGTTCGATTTAGGCGCTTAATTAACAAACATAATACGTAGGATTCCGAGGAGAAACCAGGGCGTCGTAAGATTAGAGGCTTGACTATCTTGGAGATTTCCCGACTTCTTGGCACGTTCTCAAGGCGACTGTGGTGGTCAGGGATCCAGGCACCGTGATTTACCATTCCAGGCCTTTCTCTGTCCTTTAATTACCAAGGATCACAGGAAATACTTCTTAATTAGGTTACGACTCATTCGATGGAGACGGATGTCGGTGGAGGCTTGCTTGGATTTCGTAGGCAATATCAAATAGGGTGTCCCGATCGAACGTAATGGAATTCTTAATCCTATTAGCTCCATAAAAATCAATTAGATTTTTGATTTTTAACAGACTACTATATCTCCATACTCAATCGAATATTTTGCTAACTTCAGTTTCCCTTCAATTTTAAGTTTTCAAGAGCATAAAGTTTTCCAAACCCGAACTAGTTATAATTAAGCCCTTTTTATCAAATGAAAATACAGTTTTTAATGAATAACTGTTGAGTTTTATAACTTTAACGGATGAATGAGTAAGAAGGACTTGTCGAAAGAATTCTTGATATACATAAATGCAGTATCTATGTAGGATTTAAACAGTGGTCTTATCATGATGCCACATTGGAGCTGGATTTTTTTTATTTGACGTGTTTTTTGGTAATTCGTATTTAAAACAAGATAAAAATCATCAAAATTTTGGATTTTAAAAGCTCTAAATCTTCAGTTATTTATACATCTTTATATATTCATTTTACTAAAATTTAACGAAGGTTTAGCATAAGTAGTGTCCAAAAGAAGGGGATTGACACAGTGATAGCGCCAAAAATTCCTCAGGATCAATGTTTGGATTTAGAAATTTCCTTATACACTTTTCCTAAATCAGTTTACATCTCGATAAAATATAATTTCACGACTGCAAATCTTTTTTTGCGGTACAGAAATATAGCCCTAAAATAAATCACATTCACAGCATCATGTTTACGATATGAAAAAGCATGTGCAGGTATGAGACAGTTTTCACTTCCAACCACACACACACACTCCAGTATAGCGCACGCTTTGATCCGCTTTTTGACGCAATATTTGCTTAGGAAAACATAATAAAATCCCGCAAGATTGAATGCGGCTCCGTTGGCGATATCGTAAACATATTAGAGCAGAGAAAATATCGCATGGATACGAGATCCACCCCATTTCCACGGTGCGTCAAAATCAACTACGTAGCGATTCGATTTGGTTTGAGCGAAGAATGGGAAAAGAAGAAATGGGAAACGTTAGCGGCGGTGAAATAAATTTTACGACCTCTGTCGGGTTGGGGATTTAGAGGAGAGAAAGTGAAGGCGGTTGGGTTATTCCTTTTTACCGCTAGCAAATCCTCAGGTCAAACCCACAATGTGTGGCCATCCATCACAACACTGTATTGGTCTAAGAATAAGAGGTATATATAGTAGAGGTATCGCTGAAAGCGGATGGGAGAGCCGCATCTCCGTGGCTTCCCCAGTAAGGCTATCCATACATCCGTTGATAAAAATGCTTTCAAAAGGGGATGGCTAAAAATGAAGTTGTTTGCTATTCATCCACTCTTCAAGCGGGTAAATTGATTTTGTGAGTGCAGTTGAAAACGGATTTACATCGTGATACTCCTATAATCCATGATGACGAGAAAAATAACATCTGAATGTCCCTGAGAATGGAAAGTGATCTAACATACTTAATATTAAATGACATATAATGCCCCTGAGGTAACTTCAAAAGTACGTGAAATATTCTACGTAAAAATTGCTTTTAAATGTAGATCATAATTCACATTTTAGATGTATTTCATTGAGTTAATGAATACCCGAGAGTACTTAGATAGTCGCCAAATTGAATAAGATATGAATTATATCAATAGAGTTATCTTTTAATACTATCTTTAATGTAACCTCTGTAAGGTGGAGCTATGTTCATATGCGTTCGTCTTATATTGAAACAAAATTTAAGGAGATTAAATGGAAACATGAATTTAATATAGCACTAAAGTAAGAGAAAGATACAGAATGAAAATTTGTAGAGGTAGAGAAATTTTCAAGGAATTCATGATAAATTTATTATTAGGAAAAAGAGTAAGACTTGATCTACTACTTGGCTACCTACCAGCATTTAGGAGTTATGGATCTGAAGTCTGTATTCAATCAGACTCACATCTTAACATATCTCAAAAACGATGTCGAATTAATGAATAAAGTAAGACAGGGAAGTGGAACGTTCTAGACGCAAGAGCCGCACAAAACGATTAAACTACGAATTAAATGAGAAGAATTATGGTTATTCAATGGCCTGCCACACGAAATGGGGCACATCAGAGTGCTCGTATTGATTGTAGAAAGATGGCAAATGTGCGGTGGATTAAGTACAAAGTAAGAAGAAAGAATATACATGGATGTGTTTGAGTAGTAAATCATTTCAAACCTTTAATGTCCACTATAATCATCGATTTTCAATGTTTTACAGCCATAATTGACAATTAATTAGTGCAATAAATGATGTGGAAGGTATTAAAGTATTTTTAGAAACATTGTTGACCCTACGTTGTAGTCCATTCTTAGTTATTCTTTAGTTGTTACTCTTTTAAAATCATCAATGCTTTGATAGCAATAAAACTTGTACTTGTACGAAGTATGTGTATACGAGATCTTTAATCCTGTTGTTGTGGCATTCAACAGGAAATGCACGCTATGAGTAATAAATTGTAAATCGAAATTAATAATCGCATTCATAAGAATAATAAAACTAAAATAAAAAAGGGAAAAATATTTTATTTCATATATATTTTAGCATACATTCAAACTAACAAGATGAAGTATGTTTGATTTACAGTGTACAGAACTTTATTAAATCAATTCATTGAATTCGTCAAATCAGAAGACGTTCTCAATATTCACTCAGCAATGCTATTGGTGCTTCCATTCACGACAGCTTCCCCTTAATCAAACTGAGGTATTTAAGAGATTGTCCTTCTAAGGTTCATTAGCGATATTATACGCAAGGCGACTTGATTGCAGAGGCTAGATGGTAGATCTCTTATGTGATGTACGTCTGAAGACAAGAATATAGTTTATTTTTCCTACTAGGCCTTGAATGAAGAACTGAGGTGCTCTTTGGGATCCGCGTGATGTAGAGTTCAAATCCCTTTTACAGATCACGGAGCAAATTGATTTGTCGGTGAAGATTACTGGTTCCAACAACAGCGTTACAGATGTTATTAAATATCTGCTGATATTCATAAGATTTTCTTTCTTGATTTGCTCCATTGTGAACTGCAATGTGGTATTAACACGATCCAACGATCCTAGTTACAGGGAACGCGGCGGATCTAGACGGGAAAGTAGATAAAATTCAGTAATGATGGCAAACCTCAGGTACCGATATAAATGTTTTATTCCCTATGAAATTGGTCAAATCTCGTAAGGAAGATTATATCTAAGCATCGTTTAGGATTCTGCATGAACTACATCCTAAGCATATCCACATTACATTTATATTCATCTTGAAATTAATTATTTACCATGCTATATTCCATATGCTAAGATCATTAACGCCAATATTGACTCCAATATTGCCACTGTTGCCAATAAATACGATAGCATTGCCAATCGTTCCAATCTAGAGGAGGTGGGCTAAAGTACCTCAATGCAGGTTGGTTTGGGCCTCGATATATCGATGTCGGGGTAATTCGAGATAGGATATTCCCGTTGGTTGGTATATCGTACCTCTTTGTAGGTTTTGAGGGATCTATAGAAATAATACAAGATTAATTAAAATGAAGTTCGACGGAAACCTAAGGTTGCTAAGATTTGAATATATGATTGCTCTTACATAGGTGTTCGTTTCCCTCTTTGATGAGATCGCAAACCTCTCTTGTCAAAAATGGCTCACCAGGTAGAGTTGGAGGTGGAGCCTTAACAAAGTGAAAATGTCATGAGAGATTATAATCACTTGGAATATCGGTTTGTTAAAGAATTGTTTAGGAATTAAAATTCCGTAACCACGAATTTTCTTTGATTCATTTATTTCTTTAGCATGTTGATCCATCGAATGCTAGTCTAATGTAAGTAATACGATATATTTTACTTTCTATAGATTATTTTTTAATGCATTATATACATCAGATATCCAACTCTGCTATAATTAACGTATTATGAAACTCAATCATCTTAGTATAGAACTGAATCGCATAGCTTCCTTATTTCAAGCAGTCCCATATCGATATATCGTTATTTCCGCAATCGCTTACCTCGAATGAGCCATAAGCTCTTCCACTTCTTGTCCTTCTATAAATTGTTGTGGGTGGTGGTGGTTCCCGTCTACGGTATAAGATCTCTACCGAGTCGTCAGTTGCAGAATTGCTCTCATGTCTTGAAAAACTATAGGTAGAACTGGTGGTGGAACTGCCTGATGACGGAACATACGACGAGTCGCTACTATCTGAAGTAGTCTCGCTTCTTTATCGTGTGGTAATTATGAAAGAGAGTGATATATTTACGTAAAATTGACGTGTAAATCGAAATAACTGAAGACTTAAGGAAGTCTTAGCAACCATTGAATTCACATGTTCGAATTATTCATTTTCACAATTAAATAACGATTAAACTCGAATAAAAATGTTAAAAGGGATACCTCCGATCATCAAACATATAGTGCGCATAAATTTCCGCACTTATCTTCAGTAACAATAGCACACTCAACGCGTAAAACGCATATTCAACTAAATCCGCCAACATCTTGAAGCTGAATCGGTTGCTAAGGGTCGTCGTCGTTAAGGGTTTGTTTACATTTTACATTTACGCCATCTATACGGTAATTTTTGTAATTAACTATTGAATTATGTCCAATAAATTATTTTACTTATATATATGTGCAATTTGAGTGATAAAAATAATTATTGAAACTTAAATCTCAACAATATGCACATAAAACGAACTTTTTGTATTGATGGTTTCTTTCATACTTTGGAATATGTTTAACTTTGAGAAAAGTTATGAACTGATTTAGATCAATTTTAAATCTATCCTTAAGTATCACATTCATAATTTAATGATCGACTTTTTATAATGTTAATAACTGTGTTATGCTATCAGAGATATATATTATAGTGATATGTCAACAGTAATTTAACTCTTCAACTGTAGAACTGCATATCTCTCAACCAACATATTCTTCGTTCTCCTTATTGTTCAGATAAATTGGTTATATTATTATTTATAAGAATATTGGAATATTTAATCAAAATTAAATGTTCAGACTATTATTGTATTTTTTAGATTGTTACCAACAAAGATCAAAAAATTGTGATTCTTATATGACAGGATTCTATCTTTTACTGCGCAATTGCTTTAACTAAGTTAACTTTAAACTCCTAAGGATCCTTTCATTGATAAATAAATAGGATGGACATAATAATTAATAAAAACTGTTACTAAATATTGAAATGATTTTTTTTGTTTCCCCCAACTTTAATTCCTATAAATAATCTATAATTCGTTTGATAATTTGATATAAGAACCATATTTTAATTAAATAACTCTTTGCTAAACTTTCACAAATACATTTCTGGTGTAAATTTGGAGGAATTTTGAACCTTAAATTGCAAAAAATCATGAATAATTAAAAGTTTTGAATTGCGCAAAGTGTGAATTCAGTTTACGGGTCGCCAATATGATCGAATTCAAACTTTTTTATAGTCCATCCAGCTTAATTCCAAGTTTAACTTCTCTCTCTGACTTCAGACTAATTTATTTGTTTCAAATATATTTCATATTCAAATTCAAACTTTCAATAATGGCGCGTAATCTTTGAGATGATAATTTAAATATCGAAAAAATTAACTTCAGCATTAAGTCCATACGAAAGAATGATTAACTTAGGTATACGTAATCTTCAAACAGGATATCGTGGAGTTAATCGATGCCCAAAATCTTATTTAAATATATATGAGACCTATTTCAATTCCCGACCACGATAATGAACGACGAGAGATCTATATCTCGGACATGAAAGTTGAATTTTTTTAATCTGTCGAGTTTCCTCTAACAAACTAACTTCTCCCTTCACCCATCCCTTCATCTCCAGATTATTTCTCGGTCTTCAACTTACTTCGTAAGTGGCTCCATCGTTTCCTGCGGTGAAAAAATAAAATAGATCTAATCTTCCACTTCCTCTAAGAGGCTACCAATTACGTAGCTCTCTCTTTTTCCCAAAGAATCGTCCCTCCATTAACTTTGCCACTTAAACTTACGTTTTTTTTAGGGTCTTTTTATCAACTCGCGGAAATGTAACTAAGCTGATAAATTAATAATGGGAGAAGCATAGCTACCGGGAGTAATGTACCCGAGAGTAGAGGAATGTCTTCATTCAGATTCATTCCTTTTTACGATGATCGTAAAGTAATCTACTTTTCTGTGCTCATTTTGGGTTGAAAGACCTTTAATTTGATTGAAACGCGAATTCTTGAAATGAATTCCTTTTTAAATCGTTTTTAAATATTCGTTCATTAAATTAAATAACTTTTAAATTTAACTTTGATGGTCAGTTAATCTTTTAGTAACAATTTACTATATACAATAGTAAAGATATAGTAAATACATAACAAATAAAAGTAAGATATTAATTTTAACATTCGATCTAAATTGAGATGGCTTCACATAACTTATTAAAGCAATGAAACTGTAGCTTCTTCTCGTCAGAGAAAACAATAAGAATTCCAAGATTTATCTAAAGGTATTCAATATATAATTTTGATAGAAATTAAGGACAAAGATTCTTAAATTTGTTTTGAAACATCCTTCAATTAAACTTATTCCTAGTATATACATTCTTTTACAGTGGCAAAAAAATTTCATATGAACCCTAATTAAGATGATTTCAATCCAATTTACAGAGTCTGAAGTTTCTTACAAAACATAGAGTAGCAATAATATTCTTCATTACTTTGAATACACAATGAAATAGTGGAGAGTAAAGAGAACATTTTTCATGAAATCAATATGAGAAGGCGTGACTTCGTGGAATGCCATAATAATAAAAATACTTCTATAAGTATATGATTGGAATTTATAGCAGTTTAATTCATCTTTTACCCAAATGAAGAAGAATATTAATGATAGACAAGCAAAAGTGAGCTATATCGAGCCCTCTTACAGCTTGATTTAGCATCACACAATTGTAATTCACCATTGTAGCACTGGATAAGAAGTCTATAATCAAGCACGGAGCAAAGGTTGTAGCAGTACGTTCTCCCTCAATTCCATAAATTATATCGGACATAATGGAGAGCAGCCATCCAACTTTGGGGCGATAACTCGTGGGCTATCCGCCGAGGTGCGATACTTGCATCGCGTGTTTATCACATTCGTAAGCGGAGTTCCCTCTGACGGCCTTAAAAGGCGCTTGACGATTGAAAATAACCATTGGCCTCCGTTGGATTGTGCCCCGGTAATTTATTAAAGGCGTGCGATTGTTTGCAAGCAAATGCTCCCTCCCATTTGGGAAACGGTCACTTCTTCCATTGTCTTCCCAAAGAAAGGAGATGGCGTGCTTTCCCTATGATTCAAGGCCTGTTGAAAACGTGTTTTATGACTGTCTACAGTTCATGAGATTGATTGCCCTAAGGATGCGCCCTTTTGAGAATTAGAATTTGCGGCCGAGTTTCAAATTAAGCCGCGTCGAAAGACTGTGTGAGCACGGAGAGAAATTACTTTAGGCGGTAATGAAGCTCCCTCTATGACACAAAGGTTTAGGGCGGATATTGTGAGTGAAATTGTACCGCTCGACCTTGATTCCTAACCTTTGTTCCTAATGACGACGAAACAGCTTCGACGGAGGCTTCAAAACTTTCGCATTACGGCGATTGTGGGATTACAAATTGGTGTTACGACCCACAAATCTCTTTAAATCATTCGTCTTCCGCGTTGAATGATATAGAATTACTTATGCGCCGCGAAACCTTAATCGCGAAGGCTGTTTTGGCCCTCGTTTCCTCTGTCATTAAGTGCCAAAAACCTTTGCTGAGATCTGAGGTTTGGGAAGCAAAATGTGGTGCGTTTTCCCTGCGGCGAAATGTTTTTAGTCCGGCGCATAAGAAGTACATTAGCCCTTTGAGAAAAACATTGCATAGAGTTATGAGTACCTAAGTTGACGATAAAAATAATAGTGATATAATTAAACTACATACTGCTACAAAGCTTTAAGGCTACAAGATTATATTATCTGGCTTACTCGTAGAATTTATCAATAGATTCCACTTTAAATTTAAAATCATTATTTTGATAGTAACAATCAACAATCGGATGAAAATTAATTTAAATTAAATTTCTTTTTCCAGAATTTTAGAACTAATTCAACCTTTTTATAAATAATGTCCTAAAATATTCATAATTGTATTCAACATGATCTCCCTTAAACAATGTGTATAATTGCAAAATCTTAAACCATTTTTCTTTAGGAATTGAATCCATTTTTCCGTTATTTATTTAAAAATTCATTTTGTACTTCAAAATTTTGCAGAGAATTTTCCTACCACATTTTCTTTATCTTTTTTATTGATCCTATCCTTTTAAGCTATTGACTGTAATCATTTCGTACAGTATTCATTGGATAAGTTTCACAAACGATCATTAAATGATTCATATAAATATTCATTATTATTGATATAGTTTAAAACTTTTTGTCTATATATACAAATTTTTTTATTCTTAATTCCGTATTTCTCTAAACACTGAGCCGTTGTTCCACAAGAGGAATACCAAAAATATTCAAATAATAAGATAAACCGTATTAAATTTTATGGGCTCAGACAATTACGGGGGCAAATTTGTTTGTCAGAATTTATTCCTTTAAATATAGCATGCAGAGCACAAATAGGCAATTGGAAAAAATATACATCGCACTATTGTGAGATATTCGAAAACTCTCGTAAAATTCGCATATAGACACGGACGAGGAATATTCAGCACGATACGAAAAGCTGAAGGGATCGTGCAGCTAACTTCGCCTAGCGAAATCAAAATATTTGCCCAGTGAAACGGGAAGCGGATTTTTTCGTTATTTTCACACGTTTATCAGCTTCTAATATAACCGACCCCTACGAGTACATTGGATGGAGGAGAGGTTTTCTGCCGTTTGACCCAATTCCGCATAAGCGAACTTTGATGGGCGATAAGAAACTTGCTTGGGCAAACAATTCGAGAATATATACCCATTCGTTTTGGGGCGAATACTACGTAAAATGGAGCGACGCTCACGTGTAACTGGAATTACTCTGCTCTAGGAGAGAGATGAGCAAACACTCGGAGACATATCGGTGCAGATCTCTCTCTAGCGGTGCTTAAACATCTCATCCGTAAACGTGATTACATCCAGGTGCGGGAACTCGTTTAAGAATTACTACGTTACGAAGCGATTGGAGCCACGGTAATTGTCACTATCTTAAGTACGTAATCGCTTATCTTCGAACGTTGTTAGGTGAGGAAATTAACGCTTCAATCCGATTGAGCAGTGTCGTTTTCGAATACGAGACGAGCATGATCGATATTAAAGTGCTCGTTAACCAAGGGTTACCTTCCACCCTCATAAGATCGGATATTGTCGAATGTTTAAGTACTGGTACTCCAAGAATTTAGGTCCTCTCATTAAGGTAATAATCTAAGGTTGAGTATCATTTGATAAATATTTTAACATTAACTGTATTGAAATAGCAATCGATTTAATACGACTATAAAAAGCGTTAGCAACTGAAATGTTAATTGGTTATCGGATTATTATTCAATCACATTTCACTATCTACACTTTGACTCGCACTATTACAACCATTGTGAAACTTTAAAACAATGAGATAGTTTATATAAATAGTGAGGTAAAATAAATAAATATTTAATGTAAAATATACTTAATATACGCTCTGAGAAATGCTAGTATACTGAGTTGCGTTGCAGTATAGAAATTGGTGCGTATGAACTAGAAAACAGTTCGATACATTCTCAATTTTATTGATCTCCGATAGTAGTTTAATATTCTGATATACCTTTCTTAGAGATCTTTGATGGGGTGACTGTAAAATAAAAAGAGGCAAAAAATTAATTTTGGACGTATATAATATCTGAAATTTTCAGAATTGCACAGAAAAATGGACGTCAAAATTTATAGGTGACAAATGCTCAGCAATAAACCCTCAAATATATAAAGAATAATAAAAAGATAACTATTCTATACTGTAACTATATAACTAACTATATCTACCAAGAACTTCTGATAAGATGGTGTTAAAAGTTCTTCGTAATACTCAATTATAAATTACAATTTCTATTGAAGGTAAAAATCAAGGTGAAATTGGAGCTCAACGTTATTCAAAACAAGCCTTTTGAAAGACTCAACCATACACAGTCATGACAAAGCTCATTTTATCCGAACGAGTCATATAACAGCCGACGTCAAAGTGGGCTTCTTTGTATTCAAAACTTTCGAGTAAACGAGTCCTCGGATTTTACTTCCCCAAAACCCTTGACCTTCGTGTCACCGGCTGTCATTAGGGACACTGCAGACACCTCGGAACGAAGGTAAAAGTGATCTCGTCGGGCGAGGGATTTATACTTCCTAATATCCGCCTAATGGGACCGAAATAGGCAATGCGATGATTAGGCGGGGAAATGCGTTAAAAGCGGCTGACGTAAGCAGGAGACCGTGTTACGTCACAGAGAGATATAAAACGATTCTCCTCCGTGGAGTTGTACGCCGAAATGAACTAAATGAATGACGTTTGTTCCCATCGAGAGTGATGTTTAACTAGAATGGAGATTTTAACGCTGAGATAGCACAAGAGAAACCGTGGAATTGCATTGCGTTGATTAAATATTGATCTGAGGGACGAATTAGCTACGTGGTGAAACCAGGCGTTGGAGTTGATTTTACGCATTTTGTTTGCCCGTTAAATTATGCGTGAGGTTGAATATTTAATGAAAATGTTTTGCTGCTGGATTTAGAGTATCATTTGGCAACCTAGTTTTGCCTATTTCTAGTTCCATTTCCAGCGATAAGTGTAGACAAGATTCATCCTAAGAGAAGCATGTTTCGACATTGAAATTTTTATGTGAAAGAGAAAGGGTTAGAATTAAAAAATTAGCGCTAGAAAAATAATTTTAGTAGGCATAAATTATAAATAAAGAACGCACAAAGGATAACGTTTTATTTTAACACCTTTCATTATTCGTTTCATTGAATTATTAAATTAAACTGAATTAATGATAACTGGGACACGACGGCACATTAATTTCTAATTTATAATTACAGGTTCCATAAATATTGAAAAATATGAATAAAATAATGCAATTAGCTGCAATTGTCAGCTTTAAATGTTGGCTGTAACAAGAATTGATATTTTGTGTGAATCATTGGTCTTACTTTCTCTCTAAGTTGTTCAGATTAAATAAAATACGTAAATTTGAGTTAAGGATGTTTCATTTTAACACTTGAGTAACATGTTTTGAATATTTTTACGTTAATATTCTTGTTTTTGCAAAGGATATGTAAAATATTTCTCCAGCCAATCACTATTATGCGATTTTGTTATGGTTACAAACCCTAGACGATCTTTTACCTTGATAAACATTATTATATAACTATGATGCGAGTTTATTCGTAACTATGGTAAATTATGGTCGTGCAAACGTGATAAACGGTGAGCTGCAATTTCCCACGGGGAGGGAACGAGCCAACAGACAAACAAACGTGTAGAATATATGGCTTTCAAAAAACTCGTATAAATGGAAGGATGACACGCAACGCTTAGATATAAACAGGTCGTTTGTGAAGACTGATTATTGAACAACACAGATGGTAGCAGAATGTCCGGAGGACATGACAATCCAGGGTGTGGGAGAAGAAAAAAAATCGAAACATACGAATGATGAGCAGTTAGAACGAAAAGGTTTTTTTTATGCCACTGATAACTTGCGGCTTTTTTTCAGGGTGGAGTCCATTTCTAGCCAAGACGAAATTAAAAAAGGACGGGAAGGTAAAGCCATATATAGGCGTTAGTGGGTACGTAAATACAAGATCCCAAATTTCAACAGTTTTAGGTGTATGTTTACACTCTAGACAGAATGTTATATTATATTGTTAGTTTTCTGACACGTATCCATTAAGGAAGTAATATCTGCTCTTAAAATCCGAGATAAAATAATCGAATTACGAGAATAAAGGAAGCAGATAGTAAATAATTGTGGTAAATTACCTTTTTCGAATATAACTAAATTGATATAATAGATTTTTAATGCGAATAAAAATTCCTCTGCATAAAAGAATCAATTTTAGATCACATAAATATAATAGCAAAATTAGTTTCCTAGCTCCAGATAGTTCAATTAAAGCTTGATATCCATGCAGAAAGAACAAATTTTATCGCAAGAGAATATATTATAATAACTTTTTGCTCTTTTAAATTAAAATTTGGTAAAAAATAATTAATAAAAAGCGATGAAGCCAGCCTGTTCTCTCCGCCTGGACGCGACATTTTACCGATTAATTATCTATTTTTCAAATGTACCTTACCTTTCCCTAGACCACTGACAAGCCTCAAGGATACAGTTAAAACCACGCTCTAAATATCCGAAATCTGTGGCTCAGTGCGTGGGATCGTAAGAAGGGCATTGGGATTGACCTAGGCCCGGCTTAGGAAGGAATTAGGTGAGAAAACACCCTTGACCGTAATGGTCATGCTACAGAGAAATAATTTATATGCTCTTTAATATTGACCTGATTGCTTGAGCCATTCCCTTCGATGATTTATTTTGATAGCGGAATTCGTCAATCTTTTAGATAAATGATGGCTACTTTCGATACACTTTTCTTTAAAGGGTCACGCAACTTGTATGCTTTCCGTAAAATTCACTCTTAGTATTTACTTTAATGCATTAGGACTTATGTATGAATTTATTTGCTTTCATGCTTTTCATATTAATATTTTGTTTCCATGTTGAGTTGCCTATATGGTTGATACCCACAGTAATAGTCACTGACACAATATTTCTGAATGTAAGTTTTCATTAAGTAACAAATAAACATAAAAATGTTATAAGAAAGTATTATGTATACTCTACTACTATTCTCTACATTTAAACTATAAATGATACATTTAAGGTAAGAAAAAAGTAATTTAAAGGTAGAAGCATGCCTTAATTTTACTTTATCGTATATCCTTAATTCCAAGCCTGATAGATAAATACATAGATTCCCTTTAATTAAAACGAAATACTTCATTATTATTATTACTTGAAATTCAATCAGAATTTTCATAAAAGTATGGAATTGATTATCGTTGAGTTCCATAATTACGGCAAATCAGATAAGATTTCACAAGTAAAAAATGAAAGCATCATTCATACATGTTGGAAATCGGTAGTCACAGATGCAAATTATTCTTTAGCAAGGAAAAGAGTGAAGTTTTGCAAGAACCTAGTTCATTTCACTGAAAAGAAACTTCATGTTGCGTATCATTTTCGAAAACGTAATTTCATCTCAAAATTTTAAATTATCTTTAGATCATATGTACTTAATTTTAGACGAAGATGGTTTCTTTTCAGACACGCAATAGTTAAGTGAATGCTTCATAAAACCCACCAGTGAATATAAATACACTTTCTAAACACTATATAGTATCAATATTCTATCATTTCTCATCAATTAAATCTCTAGTGCAACAATATAGTGTTACCAAGGTTAGCAATTTGAAAGACCAAGTACGACGGCAGTTAGACCTCCTTTTAGTTGCACGAGCAGTCAACTTGAGAAGTAGCGATCTGAGACAATAATCGTGCGATGTACGTACAAGAAAGTGCAGGATATTAAGCGTTGGTAGTAAATTTCAGATTTGAGCAATAAACGCACGCGATGAAGTCATCTCGTGCAAGGGTTCCGGAACATTCCCTCAACCAAATTTTACGTGAAGCTAAACTCCTAGAGAAGCGAAGTACAGATGCTAACTCGAGGCATAATACGAGTAACACAGTACTTGAGAGCTTGCCATGCAATAGAAGATCCCGAGGAAAACTTCAACAAAGGCTTTCGTTACTCAAATGAATTTACGACTATGATACTATCCTTTGAACATCGTACTTTACTGTTATTTTATCCGAAATATTAACACAAAATTGTTAGAATCACGATAACTTCAAATAGCCCTTTATACTGAACGAAATGAAATATATTAAATTGCAAAATCATGTGAATATAACATTAGTTCATCTTAGAAAGTAACAATATTTCATCTTGCAATTTTGTTTGAAATAATAAAGTTCGAATATTATAAACTAAATATAGTATCATATTTAAATTATACCAATACATATATATATATATATATATATATATATATATATATATATATATATATATATATATATATATATAGATCAATTTTGTACGCAGTTTACTTTAATTGTAATAGCCGCTAAGGTAAGACGTGTTCCTTATTAGCTCGGCAATTTTTGTCGAAAAAAAATTGTTTAAAGAAAGCGTTCGTTTTCTGTGCAACATTATAAAAATTTAAGTTTCAATAATTATTTTATTTATAAAATTGCACATATATATAAGTAAAATAATTTATTGGACATAATTTAATAGTTAATTAGAATAATTACCGTACAGATGGCGTAAATGAAAATGTAAACAAACCCTTAACGACGACGACCCATAGCAACCGATTCAGCTTCAAGATGTTGGCGGATTTAGTTGAATATGCGTTTTACGCGTTGAGTGTATTATTATTACTGAAGATAAGTGCGGAAATTTATGCGCACTATATGTTTGATGATCGGAGGTATCCCTTTTTATATTTTTATTCGAGTTTAATCGTTATTTAATTATTAAAATGAATAATTAAAACATGTGAATTCAATGGTTGCTAAGACTTCCTTACGTCTTCAGTTATTTCGATTTACACGTCAATTTTACGTAAATATATCACTCTTTTTCATGACTACCACACGATAAAGAAGCGAGACTACTTCAGATAGTAGTGACTCGTATGTTCCATCGTCAAGCAGTTCCACGACCAGTTCTTCTTATAGTTCATCAAGACATGAGAGCAATTCTGCAACTGACGACTCGGTACAGATCTTATACCGTAGACGGGAACCACCACCACCCACAACAATTTATAGAAGGACAAGAAGTGGAAGAGCTTATGGCTCATTCGAGGTAAGCAATTGCAGATAGAACGATATATCGATATGGGACTGCTTGAAATGAGGAAGCTATGTGATTCAGTTCTATACGCAGATGATTGAGATTAATTATACGTTAATTATAGCAGAGTTGGATATCTGGGATATATAATACATTTTAAATAATCCATAGAAAGTAAAATATATCGTATTACTTTCATTAGACTAGTATCCGATGGACCAACTTGCAAAAGAAATAAATGAATCAAAGAAAATTCGTGGTTACGGAATTTTAATTCCTAGACAATTCTTAAACAAACTGAAATTCCAAGTGATTGTAATCTCTCATGACATTTTCTCTTTATTAAGGCTCCACCTCGACCACTACCTGGTGAGCCATTTTTGACAAGAGAGGTTTGCGATCTAATAAAGGAGGGAAACGAACATCTATGTAAGAGCAATCATATATTCAAATCTTAGCAACCTTAAGTTTCCATCGAACTTCATTTTAATTAATCTTGTATTATTTCTATAGATCCCTCAAAACCTACAAAGAGGTACGATATACCAACCGACGGGAATATCCTATCTCGAATTACCCCGACATCGATATATCGAGGCCCAAACCAACCTGCATTGAGGTACTTTAGCCCACCTCCTCTAGATTGGAACGATTGGCAATGCTATCGTATTTATTGGCAACAGTGGCAATATTGGAGTCAATATTGGCGTTAATGATCTTAGCATATGGAATATAGCATGGTAAATAATTAATGTCAACATAAATATAAATGTAATGTGGATATGTTTAGGATGTGGTTCATGCAGAATCTTAAACAAAGCTGAGGTATAATCTTCTTAACGTGATTTGACCAATTTCATAGGGAATAAAACAGTAATATCGGTACCTGAGGTTTGCCATAATAACTGAATTTTATCTACTTTCCCGTCTAGATCCGCCGCATTCCCTCTAACTAGGATCGTTGAATCGTGTAAATAACACACTGCAGTTCACAATGGAGCAAATCAAGAATGAATTTCTCATGAATATTGGCAGATATTTGATCACTTCTGTAACGCTGTTGTTGGAACCCGAAATCTTCACCGACAAATCAATTTGCTCCATGATCTGTAAAAGGGATTTTTCTACATCACGCGGATCCCAAAGAGCACCTCAGTTCTTCATACAAGGCCTAATAGGAAAAATAAACTATATTCTTGTCTTCAGACGTACATCACATAAGAGATCTACCATCTAGCCTCTGCAATCAAGTCGCCTTGCGTATTATATCACTAATGAGTCCTAGAATGATAAACTCTTAACTATCTTTAAAGTTTATCATGTTCGATGGAAGGGAAACTACTGTGGAAGGAGTCAAGAACAAGAATGTTGAGCCCGTGTTCTGTTTCGACGAGATTTAGGAATTGTGCCAATGAAACATTGTAAAGCGTGATTCAAACATGCTTCATGTTATTACTTCGAATGCATGTCATTCTATCTATGAAATAAAATCGTAGCCTATATATTTTATCGTTTTATTAGTCTTTTGCGACTATAGAATGCATATATATGAGTAAATTATGAAGAAATTGATATTTTATTCATATAATCCAATGTATCTTTTGTCTTCTAATCCTTTAGTTCAACCTTAAGTGAGCTTTACGTATCTAACAAGGACGTGCTCATCCATGTACGTGGTTTGATCAAAAAAAGGGAAATTTATAGATTTTTCTCTTTTAGACTGTCCGATATTCCAAACATTTTTTAAAAAATGATGGCACATATGTTTCTAGTTCATCTTAAAATTCGCACTTTTGTTTGCAGTTTACTTAAATTGTAACAGCCGCTAAGGTAAGACGGGTTCCTATGAGCTCGGCTATTTTCATCGTAGAAAAAATATGAATTACAGAAATCATTGCAACAATCATATATATGTTAGTATAATTTTTATAGAACTGAAAAACTTAACATTTTTACCCTTTTTTTGGAAAATAATCTGGAATGATAATCTCTCGTTCAAAATTCGAAATATTCAAAATTCCTTATACAATAGGTAGGACATCGTTTAGTTCTTTCGTAACTTATCGGAAGATAAACAGATTTGGCTTAAGGACTATTTCTGTGACTTCCTTTCCTAAGAGTGAGTATCTAGTCTGGAGAAACTTTGATCTGAAGCGGTCTATTTCGAAGTTGTGTAATGCTAACGCAGCCCTCTCGTGGTTTAGAGAACGGCCGAGTTTAAACGTCTAGATACCTCGCGTATGCAACCACACTGCAGTTACATTACTGCGCATTGTTTACCTATTCCAAGAATTCCGCCAATGCCTAGATAAATTTAGGGCTCCGAAAAAAGGAAACAGATATCGGATTCGATCTTTTTGTCCAAAGCTATTTGTTTTAGAGTAAAATATGTAATATTGGGAGGAATTCTTGAATAAACTTCATTAAATTAATTTTTCTACCATATAACGTTCAAATTTGGTAATGAACTTAGCAATTAGATAGCTCAACGTTTGATAAACAAATATAACAAAGTCTTTTTAAGAAATATAAGCTAAATTATAAAAATATTATAGTTTTACTCACTGTTGGATTCCATCATTATAAGCCAATCAGAAGAAAAGGCAGCAAGAATACTCACCTGTAATTAAAAATAAAAACATCAGATCACGAACATCTCTTAGTATAAATATCTATTAAATATTAACTATATAGTGCACTCTTTATAAATTTATGCATTTCGATATATCGATTTTGGAGTAAAAAAAACTCAAACATGTATGAAATACATATTTTATATAAATATATACAAATGAAGAGCAAAGATTTATATAACAACATAATTGCTAAAAGCTAAAAACTTTCCTAAACTTTACTTATTCATAAAAAGTAATTGTTTACATAGTAAATAGTTATTTTTATTTTCAAGAGCTCAAGATCGCACGCTATTGAATTATATAAGAATGATAAAGGCTATAAAATGTTAGATTGCGAGAAATGAAAAATTGTCCTTTCTTCATTGCATGACAATATATTTATAAAAAATCGATATAAATAATTTAAGAATTAGTTATCTTGGTGTCACAATAAATTGCTGTGCATGTATTCGCTGACGTATCAAGAAAGTTCACAGTTTTTAGGGCATCCATTATCGAGTGATCAATCAACCTGTGAGTAATACGAGTGAGTCATGCATTTCTGAAAACAAGAAAAAGGGAAATGCGTGCGTTTAGCATTCGATAATGACTTCCAGTCTGGATATGGACTGGAAATAAAGGGAATCATTTTTCTTGTGAGAAAAAAAAATTAACTGACCCCTTACATATTATATTATCCATCATATGTTATAAAATGAAACAATATCGTCTTGACAAAATGATTTGAATGGTTCTTCTATCTTTTTACCCTTACAAATAATATCTATTAAATATTTTGATCAAACACTATCCACAATTATACCTATAAGAATATGCTAAGCATGTTTTGACTCATAGAATCATTTACTCTTATCCAGCTAGAATAAAAAAATAAGAATACGTCATTTTTTTTGTTTCTCCTATCACCAAACTGCATTTAGATTAAGAACCATAATCTATTGTAGACGTAAATAATGTTTATCTTTCTTTCAAGCCAAAAAATATAAAGACAGACATTTTAAAACATATTCAAAACGTACCAACCCATCAAAGCAATTACAATTCAGAATTCAAGGATCTTATTGTATAAAACTATCGAGGAAAGATCGTGTTACAAATCAAAAAGTAATTCAACATTTGGGAAGTACATCACTCAACCACACAAGTCCTTTTCATTTTGATACAAAGAGTGTCATCAGGTTCCAATAACGGATAGGAAGTCAGTCGGTTTGAAAAGAAACGAAATCCTTTCTCAGCAGTGAGAGTCGTTGTATATGAAGAGGCGGTCGAGTCCATTCCTCAAACTGAGAGAGGGGAGTAAGGGAACAATAAGATGCGCAGGGTTGACTGCTTGATTAATTACGAATGTGGATTCAGCATGCTAACTTGGGGAAGGAAAATTAACTGAAGTGGAATGGGGGAAGGGCAGCAAATTAAGTAGGTCGATAGCAATGAGCTTGCTTTGTCTCTCAAACTGATATTATATACAGCTCTGAGTTTACCACCCAAGTTAAGTTAGGTTTGGCATTAATTAGGCTCAAGACTGCGGAATATTTGCGTGAAATATCACGTGCCTTAGTTACGTACGTGAAGTGTGAACATGCATTCATTCATTAGATTACTGTAGGATGAGAGAGGCTCGCCTTTAACATGCAGTTTGTGAGAAGAGAAATGTATGAGCTTCTTATTAGAAAAAAGTCTATTTTTGATTGGTTAATATTCCAAACTTACGGCTAAAAGAGTAGGAAACATTTCAGCGATATCACATTCAAAAAATTTTAGTGCAGAATGATGAAAAATGAAGTATCAAAACTAAAAACTATATATTTCTTCAGTGCCCACCTCAAATATACTACTTAAAACCAAAATAATGCGCAAGTAATTCTTCCTATACAATCAAATTAACATAAAGAATTTCGTAAATATTTATACAGTTCTTTTGAGATTTATTTAGTCCACAAGCTTAAAAGAATGGATAGAAATAGAATCAATAAAAAGGTAAATTATTTCAATTGTTACATGATGACTATTTACTGAAATAATGAATAAGGAAAACGTGGAAGATTACTTTTCAACTCATTACATCTTAACATATCCAAAGCATTTCTACCTTTCTATGTTGGTATCAACGGGATATTTTGACAGTTCCCCAAAAAAGCATCTCCTACGCACGAGAAAGGATGCAGGAGATGGGATGGGCCGTAGTGACCCGTAGTCAAATCTGATATCGCACACGTGCGTAAATCAAACATTCCGAAAGAAGGAGCGTGGTTCCGCACAGACGTGCAGAATCGAATTCGAATAGATGACGTCATACACCCACGCCCGAAATAACTTCCTTGATGGATCCGAGCGAGAAATAAATTATGGCGGGTTCTTTTTTCATTTATGTGTCCCCTTTTTCAGGAAAGAGACCAAAAACCGGGTTAGCATAGGAATGGGATGGACTGAGCAAAGAGTAGGACTACACCACCCCTCCAAAAACAGAGGGAAAAAAACAGTTCACCTTGGAGATGGCAAATATATACTTCTTTGTCGCCTTGCTTCGTATCCATGGTCACTCGAGTGGTCTGTACACAGTTCTTCGTCCACTGGGTCGACCTCTACTTAGCCAAGGGAACGTTTTTACCCTCATTTGAACGAATTTTTCAAAGGCCGCGACTAGATAAAGCTCCTATGTTTCGTTGCTAAGGTATTTCGGTCGGCTTTGGCAAAGCTGATTATTTTTAACGACGATGTTTCGTGTTTGGAGAGAAAGTACGCGGACTCGTCTATTTTAATTCTTTTGAAGCCTTTATGTTAAAGAAAAGGGTAACAGTTTTTCTTAAGAGTTTTAAATATCTACGACGTTTATGAACTACACAGACTTCTTCGTATACATTCAAACGCTACTAAGTACGAAAAATTTAATTCATTATTATATAAGATTATTAGATACTTTGTCTTATCACTGAATATTTGAAGTAGAATATATTGATTACTTACATATTATTACTAATAAAGAGAATCAATTATGGATATTAATGGTACTATGAAGAGTACAATATTAAAATGAAGGATTAAATCAATATATAGACCAATATGTATTCTTTAATAATTTAGGAAGCCGTAAACATGTTAAAAGAAATAAACATCGATAAAAATTAAAGAGTTTTGGAATGTCCTTAAGGCAATATATAATCAGTCAGGATTATTCTGTAAGGCCCCTAAACTATATGTGTTTAATTTAAGTTACAGATGTCTTTATTAAATCGATTCTTTATATTTTATAAATTCCGATGCATGTATATTTTACACCTTGGAAATTTACACGATTTTTTGATATTTTGTCAATTATGATTTTTTTAACTTTGGCACAAGTATTTGCCCTAAATTGCTGCAGTGGTAGATAATTAATAAAACATAAAAAACCCTAGTTAATGTAAATTTTGAAGCACGTATTGTAAAAGAAATATTACTCTCCATTTTTATATAAAGCAAATAACTATTCAATTTGCTTATCTGCAAGAATTTCTAACAAAAAAAACCTTTAACTACACACAATGAACCGTTACGTATCCACATTTCCTCACAATTCCAACACATTAAACAGGCGTGAACGCTCCCTTGAAAGAATTCACACCTTAAAAAAAACCTCGCGTCTACATTACGCATCCCATTCTCCTTAATTTCTCCAGCCGTTTAATCTCGTTCGAAAGAAATGGGATTTATAAGCAAAAACAAGTTGGAGGAACTTGGAAGCGATTTAACCCTCCTCACGTGGGCAACGTTGTCCCTCGCTATCTTCTTCCCACATCCCTCTCTCTTTTTATTCCTCATTGGACCCTCTTCGCTCCGCCTACTTCCACAGGCTGACTTAACTCCGGGAATGTCTCCATTCTGGAACATTCACGAGCAAGTCTGTTTTCCGAATCCACGCTCTCATTTTTTTCGTTCGTCTTTTTTATCACCGTCCTCTCCTGTTCGTCCCCTTTCCCTCCGTTCCCTTTTGACCTCGTTCCTATATATACGTATATTCGTATATTCCGCGTGTTTATCCATATTCCCTCTTCCTTTCGTTTGCACGTATTCCAGTTCCGATCTCTTTCCCGTGTATCCCATCGAGAAGACATAAATAAACAGCGCGAGAGGATACGTAAGAAGGTTTATGGGGATGAATTATGGTCAAAGTTAAAACTCTCCCCGATAGCTGCTTTAAAGTCGGCAGGGAATGTTTATTTATTTATACGTACGAGGAAATGTCCCTGAATTCGTTGAAAGTATCGGGAATGTTTATTTTATCTTTTAATTTGTGTATGAATTCTTGATGTGCTGTAAAAATATCTAGATTCCTAGTAAAAAGGTATTTATTTACCATATTAAATCCTTCGTTTAATATATGGAGACACTTTGGTGAAATAGGTGAGCTGAGAACATAGCTATATTTACCCCTTAAGCAGTGAAAATGTCTGTTATTTCCTTAGAAAAATGATTACTACTCTCTGCTATTAATGTACTAATGAGATATGTTCCTGTCATTTATGCATAATAAATAGACGAATATTACTTAGTTCATTCTCTTAAACTGTTTTTCGCTTGGTTACGAGAGAATTTTCACGGGATTTTACATTTAATACATACATTAAATAAATTACGGGCGTCCGAAGCAACAATCAGTTGTAGATTGTTTTAGTCTTTCAAGAATTTCGATCAATAACTTAACTAATTTGGGATTTACAATTAACCAATAGAAAAATAGCATTTTAATGATCACTACCCGTTTTATCCATATACTTATTAAATAATGACTGAATGATGAAAATTTGACCTCAAAAGTGCTCACGATAATTTTGGCTAATAGTAACAAATAAAAGTAATTTTATTGTTTCACAGAACTTGGTTATTAGAACACAGTTATTATCGCAATTCTAGTTTGGCTAAATTTAAACACAAGCTTACCGATGGTATAGATTTGCTCTGATATTCCAAAATTATGCAGGGTAAAATGATACATTTTATGATGATCATTGAATCAGGTAAGTTCGTACTAGTAATATTGGGGAATGTTATCATTAAAATTTTAAGCCATTAGAACGAAATCAAATTAACGAAATCTGAATTACCATACCCTACTATAGCCCCAAACAATTATAGAACGAAAGACCAGCTTAATAACAAAGCGATTCAAGTTCATATTTGAATATTACCACTCTGTGAGCATAATCGAAACGAAAATTTAACTACTCTAATTTCCAATACTCATTGCTTTTTAGAATCCAATTTAGGTATAAATGAATAGGTATATTCAGATGTTAGAGATTGAAAGCATCATTTTCATTCTAGCATATTTCGTATAGATATACTATATTAGTACAACAATGGAGACTATTTCGGCTATAAATATCACTTGTTCAAATCGACCTAATTCCCTCAATTTAAAAATTATAGAATTTAAAATTATTTTTTCAGAAATATTAGGGGAGGATATCGTTTTCTTTAAAGAAAATGAAAATGAATAGGAATAAATGCAAGGCTCTTAAAATACACATTCGCGAAATCAGTGAATTTATATAATTTTTAATAAAGTTCCAGAGCAATTTTTAATATTCAGGCATCATAATAATCCATTATTGCGCTTCTGAAATACATTGATAAAAATAAAAAATTCCGTTTAAGTCTCTATTCCGATATCTATAATTAAATTTCATTTAACTTCTTACTAATTTTTAATTCGTAACCTCTTAATCCGAAATATTTTTCAAATGTTAAAACTATCCACTTTAGAAATAAGGATTTGTATTTGAGTAATTTCTTTAATGAATGGTTCATTCTTTTCTTTCCCTTAAAATGCTAATTAAAATCGAGGTCGTTTTATTCGTAGGTCTCTCGAACATAAATCAAACCCGTAACCTTATGATTTAAGGTGAACGTACCACTTATCTACTGAGCTAACCAGATTGATTTCGTACATGAAGCAGAGGATTCTAAGGGTTTAATGTACTTAGATATATGAGACACGCGGTTTTACAAACCTTCTGATTCCCTTTTGAAGATGTTATACCAAATAACTAATTCTCACAGTCGGCAAATATATATTCTAAAAATAATGACATAGATAAGTTCTTAAGTTAAAATAAGAAAGCAAATTTAATCCTACAAAACAAAGTTCTAATGATCTAAATTTAGATGAAAATAGATCAAATAATACTTCCAAAACAGCTTTAAATGATCAATACTTCAGTTAAGTCATTAACTATAAACGATGTCAATCGCATCTTATATTTAGCATCGCACGAAAACAAAGAACTTCCTCAGCATTTCCCTCACGGCTCCGTTCCTATTTTCGGCCGCCTTAACCTTCACAGGAACCAAACTCCGAAGCCCTAACTTTGAATTTCTTTCTCTCGTATGAATAGAAAATACTCTCTTTTCCGTCCCATTCCATTATCCCGTCCCTGCCTTCGCCATCTGTCCCCCGCAACTTTGTTTTATTACGTTTCCCTCTCTTTCTCAATCCCTCAATCAACCTTTCCCCTAAACATCCCCGGCTTTTTACCCGGACTTTTTACCTAAAGGAATTCCCGGAATCGATTCCCAACGCTATAGCAACACAACTCGCAACTGAATACCGGGGCGAATTTATTTGCACCTAATTTCGCCAAAACACGCCCGACCGTGGAAAAATTACCGACAACAATCTACTACGTTTTCTTTTCTCCCGCATTCGTAGTTCTCACTAATTCTCTTTCTTTCCGAGTTCCTTTCGTTCCCCGCCCACGCTGCGACCCTTCCTCCGCAGCTGAATATACTTTTCATCGTAAATAATTCCAGTTTTCATTCGCCCTACATTATGCTCCGGATGTCAAACAGAATTACCTTTCCTCTCTTGATTCATGGTCCGCCGCCCGTTGCCTCTCTTTCACTTTCCATTCACTTTCTGATGCGTTTTATATCGATTTCCTTCGGGTGCGGATGGGTGGAATTCGAAAAAGACGGTGTATTTTAGGAAATAAGCGTAGAATCCTATTGCTATTTGCCAGAAATGGTTGCAAGGATGTATTATTACTGTATCTATTATTATATATTTTAAAGAAAATTGAATATTTATCTCCTTTAGAAATACAGAAGTTCAAACCACAATAGATAACCTGCATCCACCATCAAAATTGATATTCTAAGTCTCAAAGGTTCATTATGTTTTAAAAATTCATTAACAGCCATTATAATTGTATTTTTTACTCATTTATTTATAATAATCAAATATATCCATAGTAATTTCTTAAAGAATACGATATAGGCATAAAGTATTTAGAATAGATGTGATACTTGTGATTTGAAGTACGCATCTTTTACTGCATCAGAATTATATTGTTAAACTTTTAAATCGCAAAAATAAAATACACGTGTTTTTAGTTAATTCATAGGAAGATAATGTACATGAGTATTTTTCTTTATATTACTGACCGTATAAATTTTAAAACTACTATCGTAATGAATATTTTAATATTATCCATTATTAGTTTTCTTAAAATTGAAAGGAAGACAGAAATTTTATTATTCAAATCGTAAACTAACAAAAATAGTTTTCTAAATCACGTTTACTAAGCCTTCAGATCTATCATTAATTAGTTTTTCCCCAAATTCCCAGTATTGATTAGGAGTAAAGAAAATCTATTATTAATTACGTAAACTATATAAAAGAGTTTTCCGAATTACGTTAATTTTCTTCATACTTCAACCCCTTCAATTAAAACGTCAATTTATCATGATCCAAAGCGTAAATTTTAAAATCCTTTATAACACTAAATGTACGTCATCGTTTTTGTAATTAACACCCTCCTTTCCGTGCGCTACACGAAATCATTAGGTCACACGGCGTTACATAATCCCCTTCCCTCCCCTTATTAATAATCCCCACTCACCCGGATAATCGGTATCTTTCTCGTGCAAGCGGAATAATCCCAGCGACTGTTATGAAGGCCCTGATATTGTAACGATGCCCTAAAAAAAAGAACGCTTATGTTTCGCCTTTTTGGCGGATTTGGAACGATTTCCTAAGTGCCTCCATTTGAATATTCCGTTAATTGCTGACTCTTGGAGCTCTATGAATCCCTTTTCCGCACGAGAGGAGATAAAACGAGTTCAGCGACGAATAATAAAGCGGCGGTGGATATTTTAAATGAGGTTACTTTCGTTAAAAATATAAACATACGAGCGAGTTTAATTCTCATTGATTTCGTGGCGGGCGAGGCGGCAAACCTCGTTAACTCTCGATAATTATCCATGCTTTTCCGGTTCCGAGCATTTCTTTAGTGTTGAGAATTCATATCATTTCATTCCACTTTTCCTTTACGAAATAAAAGCATTATAGATCTGCTCAACTTCGTTTTTACTTAGTAACATTTATTGATTATGCTCCTAAAGTACTAGGCGGTCCTACAAGGTAAAAAAAGGATAGCGCACAAATTTATTGACATAAAAATTCTAATTTCAAATAATTAACTTTACAATTAATAATCATCGCAGTTAGTATAACTGTACCATTCAGTTTTCGTGAAAGTATCATCATCCTAATTGACCTTATAGATACATATTTAAATATTTCCATTTACTTTTAAATCATATTTTATAACCATTTTGACACAATTACATTATATATCCAAATGAACTAAACAATATAATACTCACTTATTATGGAACAATAATACTGTTTTTCCGAGCATAATTCCGTATATTCAGATATTATATTTAGCACTTATCTTTATAATAGATCATTGCCTACTCAAAAAGAATATCGCTTAGGTCTTCTTGGGTATACAATCACAACTTCTTGGAAATAACGTTAACTATTCTCTTTTCTACTTCATTTACCTGATAATTACACACACACACAAAATTGTTGAACTTGTAAAGTATCTGCGAATGCTTTTGTATTAAAATAGTTGTAACCTAATTATTCACAAACGGAGTAGGGGACCAATTAGCAAATATTTTTTCTTATTTGAAATTAATAAATAAAATTATTATCGTACATTTCATGTAATATAAATGTCTTTGATAACTTCCTATCAGAGTTGATATTAATCAAGATTATTATCTTTATTTCTAGATTATATCATATCTCCACAAAATTAAAGAAGTTTATTATTTGGAATTTTACGTAAACTCTTGAATCCAGAATTATACCTCTACGTATTTCGTGAGTGTTTTTTTTTTCATTCGTATTTGGAGTCCATATCCCCATCGATATTTATGGCTCGAGGAAGTAATTTGTTTTAGAGAAGCGAGGATTGTGAGACTATTTTTTTTACTTCCACAGAGGAGATGGAGAGTAATTGCATTTGTTAGTCGGAGCAATTAAAAATCCAATTTTTGCCCGAGGAAAAAAAAGGAAGTGGAAATCCACCAATTACGCACTGTTTCCCTAGGCTTTAATCAGATTCCACCAGAAATACTTTCCATTACGACTCTCACCGCTTTTTCTCAACCCAGATTCATTATCAGACTTCCATTCGCTCCTAGGCTCAAGGTGTTATCTATGTTACTTAGGCGGGCTCTCCACCTCGTTAACTAACCAAAGGTGATTTCCCTTTTGAATCGCCTTCTGGGCGAACGTTAATTTAAGCGCCGCAAGACACATTTCGAAAAGAAAGTTCACGTGCGTATAAAATGAGTTTTCCACGGAGATAATGATTTCTCGTACGGTGACACGAGTTTGGAATTAAATTTGGAATCATACTTGCGTAATACCGCACCTTACGATTACGTATTGTTTGAGATTAATTGGGCATCAAATAATTACTGTTTTTCAATTAAATGCAATCGTATTCTGAAAATATTCTGACCAAGGCCTAAGTTTTAAGTTAAAGTTCGTCATCTATTACTCTTTACAACTTCGAAAATTGATAAAATGACCTCTTTTTAAATTTTCAATATATATTAAATAGAACCGTAATGTAGGTCACACCAAAAAATAATCCTTCAGTGTGAATCAAATTATATAGAGGTTTCCGAAATAGTCCTTATTTTTATTTAACTTTATCATTTATCAATCATTATGTGAATATATTTATAAAGTATAACTTTTATATTAGGAACCATTCTAATTACTTCTTTCATTAAAAGCAAGCTGCGATATCATTTGAAATAATTATGCTCTATGCTCTATGTTAATCATTCATTAATTGTGACGAATAGAAAGTAGTGTATTCGTCCATTTATTATGTTACAATAACATTAATACACCGCGATTTTTCAATATAATTTCGAGATGACGATATTATTTTATGGTACATTAATCCCCAAAAACTAAAACAGAAATTATTTTGTTAATTCATTATGGTTTATTCTAATCAAAAATTTTTTTCGATCTAAATAGGAAGGTTTATCCTTGAAAATTGTGGATTCCTGATCAGACAATCGGACCTGGTTTCAAGATCAATCCTTTACTTATTTGTAACTTAATTTTTAAAGTCATAAAAACTCATTATTTAAAGTTTTCTAGTGCTGTTTTTCACCTTATTAACCCCTAGCTCTAGATGTGATAGATTTACTTAAAATTACCAAAGAAGATATATCTAATATAGATTTAACAATGTATCAATTTATATTTCTAATAATTTTAAATACCCAATAATCTAATACATCTAATTCACTTTTACTCTTATCCTCACTATTAAAGGATTCAAGAAGGGAAAGTTTCTCCAAACACCACCATATGCTTTCAATTTTTTCTATTAGTCTAAACAGCAGATATGGCAATTCACTGAAGTATCGGAAAATTCTCCAATAACTGCAACGAAACAACGGATTCCGCGCTTAATGAAAAACCTTCCTAATCATCGGATATCAAGGGAAAGCGTTTTGCCCCGCGGTTTATCATCCCAAGATAAGTATCGATTAGAGAAAGTGAGGCGATGGAACACACTTTCATAGGTGAATGTTTACGGATTGCGTACTCTAGCGGTTAATGTATCAGTTTACCTGGTTTTAATAATCACGAAATGTCAATAACAGACATGCTTGCTTTTGAGAGCAATTCGGTTGATCTAACGAGAAACAATGATTGGAAGATGTAAGTATTAACCAACATTCAGGGCAACGAACGCAGTCTATGATAAATCCATAATTGAAGATACTAAAAAGGTACTTAATACTCTGTTATTCTAATTTTTTTTGATAGATTATCATGGATTAAAGACTCAAGTGTTTTACTATTTTCTGAACGCAATTATCTTAAAATAACAATAAAATAAGACCCTTTTTGAAAGAAGTATAATACTTCTATTAAAAAAGCAATCCATTTAGTAATTTATAAAAGTAATTTTCTTAATTCCACTTTGAGTTGATGACTAAGTTTACGATTCATCTATAAATATCTATAGGGGATAATTTTTATCAACCAGTATGAAGATATTAATAAGTTATTTCTCACGAGTGACCTTTATCAAAGACTCCTAGATTGAACAAAAATGAGACGTAGAATTGTAATAAGAAGAATATATAGCTGAGATAAAACTATTTTAAATTAAAAAACTTTCGGCGGAGGCCGTAAAAATTCTCTTTAACCTTATTACCCCGGAATGGAGGTTGGGAAGGATTATTCTTAGTCCACTTAGGGGGTAATGCCCTTAAAAATTCTCTTTCATTCGCTTTTTATGTCCTCAGCTTAGCTAATAACTTAGGAGGATAATATCCTTAAACCTTAAAATTGATCTAACTGTGGTTACTTTCATGTTCTTTCGTTTACTTCAATTTATATCAGAAAAACCACAGAGCTTTATATTGATTTAGGGGCACTATCACAATCGATACTTTCCTAAACAGACCTATATGGTAGTTACTAAGTTCTATAAAACTGCTTTTCATTTGTAAATGCAATCACTGAAGAACTCTATAAAATTATGATGGAGAAAGTGAATAAATATAGCTTTCAAAAATAAGAAAAGATAATCAACTAAAGGCCCGCAGCTGTGAGGAGGAAACATTAGATAAATATCTCATGCCACAAAAACTTTTAATCAATAACTTCTTTACATATCTTTAAGCTCTGGTTTGTAAAAATCATATGAATACATTATTTCCAATTCATAAAAATTTTCGTTATTATATCACATCTTACTTTTAAAAATATACTGCATACTTCGAATTATAGAGCCTAAATTATGTAAAAAAAAGTTACTAAAAATTCAAACAAAATATATTTTAAGTAATTATGAATATTTATGTAAATGAAAAATATATAGGTATGTATAATTTAAGATGTAAATATATAAATTGTGAGAATGTATATACTTTCTATCAATAATTAGGAAATACATACATAAACGTATTCATATATATCATAATAATTAATTATACACCACAATACTTTAAGAAATAGATAAAACATAAAAATTTAGGATTGATAGAAACATGATTCTTTTCGACGGATGTGTTCAATAACTGTCAACGTACCTCCAGACTACCCTCGGGTCACCACCAAATTTCGTCCTTTAGAAATCCTCAGAGAGTTAACATCAACACCGTTATGGAGCCAAGTGCAAAATATCTCATGGGATTCTAAACCTCGTACACGGTTGCAGAAGCGTAGCCACAAAGTCCACCCGGAGGACTAAGAGGCGCGCCCATGAGTTCAACCTCTAAATGCAGGAGTCAAGAGCGAAACTTCGACTACACTACTATTAGCATATTTTCCAGTTTCTGCTCTGTTTCGATTCTGCCCGTATTTGCAGGTCAAGTAACGATATTCTGCCTTGAAGCGTAAGATGGAATCTTAGGAGAAACTAGGACAAAAGAAGATTCATTTCACGACAGAAAATAAGAGTGAATCTTCCTTCATATATAGAATTCACGGCAGAAATAAATCGAAATTAGTTAACCGCAATATTTCGCTAATAATCAAAAATACCATTACATAATGAGATTAACCGGCACATGACTTTTCCCCATCTACCCTCTGAGTGAAAGGAGAGGTAAAAGTATTTTAAAAGGGCACGGATACCTCAGAGAGCACGAAGAGAAAGACGGGTCATTACGAGCAGAAATTGTTCTTTAAAGGTCAAGTTTTCTCTCCGCAAAATTAAAGAAAATTGAGTGTCAAGGGAAACAGGAAAACCCTCAAGCAATAAATACCTGGAAACTTTCCGGGAACCTTTCTCGGAGAGGAAATTCATTCATTCCTTCTGTGGTGCCGTCTGTATTGGATGTATTTATAACCTGATTGGTCATTCATTTTAAACTGAAAATTTTTTCCTAGCGCATATTTGATGATTTTTCGAAGTTCTCATATTAAGATAAGTTCCCTTTTTTATTCTTATATTAAGGTGAGAGCTATCATCTGAATACATTGTGCATGTTTAAAAATGAAGTAAAACGATCTAAAAAAAGAGACACCTTTCAAATAAATCCCTGTTGTACCTGGTCATTCAAAATTGGTACATTAAAGGGACTTCATTTTAGTATAATTAGGTTATAGACCTCGAATTTGGGTGTTACAATTCCGTAAAAAAATATGTAATGATATAAATAAGCTATTGCAACTGCTGGAAGATCTCTCTTTCTAAACGTTCTTGATTTTATGAATGACTATTAAGATACAATAGGTTAAATGAATGAGAGAGGTAAGTACAAATATACATATGCCTATTATAGAGCTTTCACCCTCGAAGGTTGTATTTTGTAACGAAGGTTTTTTTTTAATTTTTTTCTTTACTTGCTAAGTCATTATAACTGATCCTTTATCTTTTTATTTTTTTTATCTTAGACCTTTTTTTAGCTTTCCAATCAGTTCTGACATCACGACATTATGCATAAGAGTGGCCTATATATGTCAGTGAAAGATATTTTGATATGATAACATTAAGATAGGAAAGAATATACAATATATCAATACTATTACATATATAATATTCCACCAAAGCGATCCTCATACATTATCATTACGTCTTATCACACAGATAACACATCATTAGCCGATAAAGACGCTCATAAGATGAGACTCCATAAAATCAAACCACGATCATCAGTGGTACACATCGGAAGCTCAAGGCATTCCTGTGTAGGTAACGGAATGTCCTCGGAACATCTCATAGCATCACCTTCGAAGGCGCCAAAACAGCCAACATCCGCGAGTCTCTTATCGCCTTTGAAGGAGAGGTATACCCTTCCTCAGTTTGTCTCAAAAGAGGTGTTCTTTTTTATCGCTCAAAGCCGTTCCTCGAGGCCTATCTTAGCCCATTCCGTGAAAGGGGTTGTATTCAAACCTGCTTTGAAACTGTATCTCGGGTCTCGCCTTAGAACGGTACTATACTCGATCACATTCGCGAAAGGACTAACGCGAGCGCAGGCCCCATTTGTACCAAGGGCCTGTTTCAGATGCGATAATGAAATAAAGGATTGCCCGAATCTCTCGCACGTTTGAAAAGCAATAAAGATTAGCGGGGCGTTATTTTTCTCTCCCCCAGAGTGAGAGAGCTTTATCAGAGCGTTCTTTATGTTTAATTCTGATGAATGGAGACACTGATCGCGCGAAATCCTCTTATTTTTTAAAAAAAGGAGAAATTCCTGCTCGTATCTTTATAGGGGATGAGTTTTCCGTTAATAATTTTGCTTTTCGCTATGAATTGGGGTATCGGGAAGTAAATCATTTTATCGTAGAGTGCTCTTTAAGGTCCGAAATTGATATTTACGAGATGATAGATTTGAAATATTCTTGGCAAATTTATTAAGAGAATGTTCCTCTTGCACAAATCATTATCTAATCTCAATAGGTGAAATTTAGCCGGAACACACACATACAAACTAATCTATAAAAACATGTAAGTCGATTCTTACAGTTATAAATATGATCTATTACTAATTTATTACGCCAAGATTGAAAAAAGTATTGAAGGTAAACCTGAATTTGGATCATAGCCATCAAAAGCTGAACAGAGTAACGCCAATGTAAAGAGGTTCAGAAAGTTAAAGCTTTATTACCCTTTAAATTAGCAAATCTAGTATATTATCCACAAATCAGTATTTTAACCCTCACATCAATTTTATCATTCCTTATACTTTCACCCTTTATTCGGTCAATTTAAATGGAATGTGAATTATTCCTCGCAAGCTTTGTGAAAAGATTTTGCAATAGATAATTTAAGTAAAGAAATTTTTACTTATTAATGGATACATCGGAAATAAATGAGCTGATTATTTTAATTTACAAAAAATCGGTAGGACTACGAATATTATTATTGCCTGCGTATATATATTATAATTGTTTGCGTATATTATTATTGTCTACGTACGTTATATAATTTCAGGTTTATGCTGGTAATTAAATTCTAAAACGTATAACAAACCAAATCTTTAAAAACAAAGCTTACTTAAGTTAATCATACCTCTAAAACTAGGTTATAAAAAAGCAAAAAGCTTTCCAAGTTATATCCGAAGTTTACAGCCACATCGCCATCCTAGGGATGGTTAATAGCCCGAACAGGTGCAAAAACTATTTGTCCTAATTCATTTAAGCAGGGACTCCCGAGTAAATGAGATAGTTACATGGGAACAGATGTCGTCACCGTACTCTTCGGCATTAGCCTTTGTGGAACGCCCTCATCTCTGATCTTCTAAGTGGAAGCAAAGGGAACGGACGTCACACGTTTCATGGTACATCTGGGGACAGTAGGTTAACGACATTGAGGGATATTTTTCCGCCGTGAAAAGGTGACTCTGTGGACGTGTCGTTAATGTTCAACTCTTCCCTTTTCGGAAAGCGGTGGCGGGATGGAAAGACGGCTAAATACCACGAGGCATAGAGGCCTCTGGGGCTATTTAGGCCTCCTCGGTTATGGCAAGGTAGGAAAAATTCTCGTTCCGTAATGAATATCCATTTCATGTTCCTCTAACCGTAACAATTCGCAAACTGCTCTGCCGGAAAGTTAAAATTTGGATGATTTTTATGGTGCTGATTGCAACCCTTAAGATGCTCTACGGATAATAAAATGGAATATATATATTGCTTGTTGACATAAATACATACATTGGAAAGGATATAATTAGATACACATGATGTTCGACATCTAAATAATATTACAGTAATAATCTTAATTAATTCATTTAAATATAATTATCTACTATTAGCTTCAACTGAAATATATATGGTACTTAAACCTACTGCGTTGAACTTTTTCCCGAAATGATGTGATTAGAGAAATCGCGTTAATTAAAAATTACATAATGTATTTTTATATTTAAACTTAATCTTCTTAAATTGGGATTTAAAGAAGTATAATAAATCTCATTTATTTTATAGATAAAATTTTAACAAAACATTGATTCAACTAAAATATTAAATTTTTAGTGCAGAATCATCAGCTATTGCTGTAAATTTTTGAGGTTATGGCTAATAAGAGATATAATAATAAATTATGTGACATTACTATAAATTTACGAAAGCGTTTGTCAAATTACAAAATATGTTTATTAAACTGTAGTTTAAGGATACAAAAATAAAATTAGAGCAAATAATTTGAAAATAAGTATATCTTAGAATTACTGTAGTTCATTTTTAAATAATATAATTCAATTCGACAAGCTAGACTAGACAAAGGGTCTATACTGATAACACGGTAGGTCTGTAGGACAATTTATAAAGAAACCTTATCCTATAATTTTACCTTACATATGAATAAGAATAAATATGCTTTCCATCAAAGTTCACTTTCATCGGATGTCATCAGTTTAAGCCTTATTTCAGTTTTATACCTTTTGATAGTCAATCCTCTTATGTCCTCCCTCGCAATATTTGAAATCGCTGCGGACCGCAAGAAATTAATACGTGTAATGGATGCCGTCGACGGAAATATTAACAAACATGGCGGGACAGTCTTACCGGAAAAGCACTATTCTGCAAAAATCTCCATTTGAGTCTCCGAGGATGATAATTCTATAACCATCAGAGTAGTATAAAAATGGAAGCGCGCTCCACAGACAGAAGACGGTAACAAAAGAGGATTTGTATTCCACAGAATGACGCAGTAGCCTCTCACCCTTTTGAATCTGCGGTGGCCATCTGCCTTTGATGAAAACTGCATAGTCCAGGAAATCGGCAGGGCTTGTTTCCAATAACGAGCAAAGCCTCTCTTTTTGTCGGAAGATTGGTTCACAGCCATCAACGGATTATTCTCCCTCCGTCCGATCTATTATTCTTTTATTTTCCTCTTCTTTTCTCTATTTTTAATCTTTTGAAGCGCTCTTTTCAGTATCCTGAATTAGAGGTTCGCTTTGATAGAAAGAGGTAGGTTTATTTACATTCTACTCGCGTCTATCACTAGGTAACGAGTGAAGGAAATGCCCATAGAAAGATAATTCGGCCCCTGGAGATTAGGCAACAGAAATGCTGTGCGATGTTGCTGGTTGCATAAGATAACGGCGCTAACCGAAAGAACTGCTATGCTACGATTTAATTCATGATTATAAACTAACAGTTTGACCATAAAGTATTACACTCCATTATTTTGTTTAAAGGAGTATGAGTTTACTTAGATACTAAGAGTAAACTATTATTAATATAATCTACCTTTACACTTATTCATTCAATGCAACCCCTCGTTTAGGGTCTTGTAAAAGACAAAGTAATAAATTGTAAGTTCTTTATTTTAAATAACAATCATAAGACAGCTTTGTTATGGGATTATAGTTAGAGATTTAGGAATAAAAATTATGATACGAAAATGAAATGATGAATGAACGTATTTGATTCTCTCACTCTTTGTACCTTAATATAATTCGTAATTATTTTTATTAGTTGTTTAAATTCTAAATAAAAGCTTAATTACTATCAGTTAATTCTTACCAATGTTCCAATAAATTTTAGACTGGTTTTGATTTACATTTTTACCTTGCCTTATAAGTAAGGCTTTTTAATTATTGATTAGATAAGGTTTTACTTAAGATAATTAAGTTGCTAAACAGACCCACGTCTAATCCTAAATAATCAGTTTCCTATTAAAAAATGTAAATATGAAGTTAAAATATTAAGTACAATATAAAATTAAGTAAAATAAAATATTTTATATCCATAGTCAATATTATATTGAATTATATTATATCTTTAGGATAGGGAATAATATTTTAAAGTTTATATTTAATTGAAGTTAAGGAAAAACTGTTCCCTAACATCCATCGGAAACTATGATGGCCATCTGCAGCGTTTCTTTACCTCCAAACTCCGAATTCGAACCATTGTTTAGGTTTTTTCTATCCATTTCGTTCGAGAGCGTGAACACTGTGGAAATTCTGGTCTGCAAAGTGTTGTGAATTACGTAATAGTTCCATTCTCATGGGATGAACAAGGGCGAAAAAGCGACTTTTTCCAACGGTCGGCAAATGGAAGGAAGGAACGTGGTACGAGCATTTTAGTCGTAATTTCCGCAGTGTTTTGTTTCTAGACCGCAGTACCACTCGCTTCGATGCCGCCTTTATGCAGCTGTTTTGCGTTCATGCCCTCTTACTCGGAAATCGCCTCCATAAAGAGATAGAGAGAATTCGTGAATGCAAAAGTGCCTTTGGACGGAAGAGAGAAAGCTGAAGATCACGGGAGAGAGTTAGAAATATTTGATTTCTCTTTATAAAACCTTAAAAATTCGGTAAAATGATATTTTCGTATAATTTTGTTTACGTTACGCACAAAAGAATCAGGAGCATAAAAACTAAGTTTCTAAACTGGTTTGAGCAAATTGATATAGCAAAAGATTAATTTTCTCCGGGAGCACTAATCTAAATACTCGTAAAGGGAATATAATAACATTTTAAATACTCATGGACTACTATAAGGATCTTTTTAGAGCGGAATTAATTATAATTGTCATTCATAATTCTATCTTTTGCAAAATTTGTTTTTATGGTAAAATGTTACAATAACATAAATTAGGTTCATGTCGATGTATTAATATTAATAGTCGATGCATGAATATTTAGTAACTTACAACGCACGAATAAAGATAGAGAGAGAATGAAGAATGAATTATGAAATATGTTATATATTTTGATGAAAAAATGATTGAAATTTTATTCATTCCTTGGATAAAATGTATTCATGAATTACACTTCAACAGGGTATTGTATAAATAGATCTTAAAGCAAAGTATTGTTTGTAAGTACATTACAGAGTTTATATTTCGGCAATCCTGTATTATTTAATTCGGTCAACTTTTCCAGAAATCATAATCAACTTACCATTATACATTAAATCATTCTCAATTTCTAGCAGATCAGTTATTAATTTTAACACATTTTTTAATCCTAATTTATAGCTAAGAATAAATAAACTCCAAGAACGTACTGACAAATCATATGAGAACAAAGAGTTTTGAAGCTGGAAATAACATTGAATGTATAAAAATGCGAAACACTCCAATCTCACTAAATTTTGCAAACAAAAATCTTAAACGCTACCTTATCCTCAGCCATTCGCTTATTTTGCACCAAATCGCTTTGAATTTCATTTTCTCTTTTTTGCAGAGATAAAAACGTCGTTTCTCAAACCTCTTCATCCGTTATGAATATATTCATACTCGAGTTCATTCTTCGCCCATCAATTTGGAGGAGGGAGTTTGGAAAAAGTAAACACTATTGGGGTTTTTCTTCGAGTGCCATGGAAAAGGTAAATATTAACAAAATCGGGAACGAAATTCCTCGCCAACTTTTTATCCCCCGCTTGTATCCAGAAGATTTCATTCTCTTCCAATCTGTTTATGCAAAATAACAGCTGTGTGGATGCTCTGAATAAACACAGTTGGGATGCATGCGCTGGGGCATTCACCACATCTGCCAGAAATCGGGTTCCGGTGCAGTTCTGCACGAAGGTTCTTGCTTCCTATTCTTCCCAACGGCGCGGAATTGGGGTACCGGGTCAGCAACGGACTGAATATTCACCACCTCCTCCTAGGGCTGCCTAAGAGAGAGGGGTGGAGCCAACCCGCTTTTTTATAGCCCGAATTTGAGAAAAAAACGAGTATACTAAATTGAGGCCGTTTTCCTTTCGGAGAGGTGTTGTATTCTCGAAATAGAACGAGCCACTCAAGATTTCTGCGGAGACTTGCGATGGCTAACTTATGGAAATCGCCAAAATTATGCATGAGTCCTCGCGAAAATAGGGAAACATTATAAAAGGTCGGAGGGAATTCCATTTTCATTTGGTTTCTTTCGTTGCGATTCCATGATTCGGTTACCGAGAATGCTTTGTTTGCATGAAATCACCGTGGAGACGAAAACTGAAAGTGAAGCAAACTCGAATGGAATGCTTTCTCATGGAAAGAGAATTTTAGCGATATACACAATTATTATGTCCGACTATCTCTGATAATCCGTGAATATTTTGTTAGTAATCATTCAAAATGTATTCCTAGTACAAATTTTTTCCATATAGTAAATTATGAATATTTTAGATCAAATTCATTCATTTTCTATTTGAAATTATTTGATAAATTCGAGGTACATCAGCAAGCCAATTAAAGTAATGCGAAAGATCGTAAAATGAATTGCTATCAAGGGATTATATTGCTTTATTTCATCCACAGCCTGTTCTTTCTTCTCCTGGGAATTAATATACAATATTTAAGTCCTTTGTTCGTAGTGAAAATTTCTAGAAATGAAGAATTAGCAATAAATAAAACATTCCAAGATGAACATTATAAATTAAATACTTCAACGTACAATAAGTTATCACAGAAATACTGCAATTGCGTATAATTAAGAATAAGGCATTTGTTATTTTTCAAACTTAAATCTATTTTAATAGAAATATATCCCTTCCGTTGTTATCGAACTGCCTATAATAATACGAACAACGACTATCTTTTGGGAGACTGCGATACGAGTTGACGTAGTAACCCAGTAATTTCTTCACGCACGGCTGATTCCAAAGCGACTTCTACGCAGCAGATATGGAAACAAGGACCGCATCATCGACTCCCATCAAATGATATGCATATTCATAGTCAGAGTTTCACCCTCGACCTACTTGCACGTTCGTGACAGCAAGAAATCCCACCACCTGTCTAATCGGCATTTACGCGCGTTCCGATCAGAAGACCGGGATTTCAATTCGGAAGTATCCTCGTTGTGGCGCACCGGAAGTAGAATAAATTACCGCGTATACGAGTAGACGCCTGTAACTCGTATATAAAGACTTGAGTTCGTCGAACTTACTGATACAGCACACAGTTCATTAAAGTGGTCGGTTTCCGCTTCGGGTCTTAAACGAGACATCGACAAAGGACGAAGGAAGATTTCTTTGTTACATTGAGGAGGTCGGTGTCCTTGTTCTGCGGTATTGACTTCTGAAGAGATACATTTCTAGATCTGAATTTCCATTGAGTGTTGGTAAATCGGAATGATATTATAATTTATTCTATATACATTTTAAGTACACTATAATTTTTAAAAATACATGGTAAATTTATTCGATATATGTGTCCTCAAAAGTTAAAAGGGTAATATAATTTATTCATGTTGAAATAAAACATTAAGAGTAAATTAATATCTTATTGTTCTCCTTACATATTATATTCCCCTTACATATTATTTAGATATGAAAAATTGCGTCATATGACGAGTAATGATAAACTCAACTTAATACTAATGATATTGGGCAGAAAATCATATATTAATCTTCCGATTTTGAAACTCTGTATAGCTACACGTGTTTTATAACTATAAACCCTGAATATTAATACTTGTACTAGAATTTTAACAATACTAAAGAATGTAATGCACTTCTACGACACTATCAATAAATCGTTTATAAATAAGTCACATGTGTTTCCATACTTTTTAATTTCGAGTAAGCCCTTGAAATTAATTTACGTATATTTCTATGAATTTAATTGTTAACAAGAATTATCATAACCCTTATAATTTTACAGGAATTATTAATTTAAAATTTTTAAATTTGAGGGACCATTAATGATAACGATTCTAAAAATGAATAAATCACGAAAATACTCGATGTTACACAGATTATCACCACGTTTCTTATCGTTTGATGGCTATTAAGCTTCTATTTAAAAGCTTATTATTATCATAATATATAAATAATTACAAGAAAAATATTTAACTATTAGTTTATACAGTTACTGCATTCTTTACAAAAATCCTTAAGTTAATTAGCCAATGATATTTCCACTTTTTTAAGGACTGATATTCAGAATATCCTAGAATTGTTTCACTAATTTATTCGGAGTGATACTTGAATTCGTACAAACAAAACTCTCTCATTTGAGATCCACGATCCATCCTCTCAGAATTCCAAACATTCTCATGTGATTGTTCCACGAATCTGACTCTAGATCCATTAACTATCCATCCAAGCAGCGTTCTCAGCAAACAAGAGAATAACGCATCAATCCCTCTCTTGCTATGGTAACAGTCCTGTCCTCTTTTTATTCTATCCCGAGATTTGGAAAAATACTCGTCGTTAAAGTGGCGTATAGTGCAGCGAATGCCTCGTCTATCAATATATGGCGCGGATGTTTCTAATCCCAAAGCCGACCAATGATAACGGGGGTATTACGAAAGAGTACGGGCAATTCTGAAACCGTGACCTTGACAGAGATGAACACAAATGGTCTAAACTTTGGAATCGTGTTTTCTTTGACATACTTAGTACCGCCTGCGCTATGGAGTACTTTAGTATTACGATATTATTCCCACGTATTTTTAATAAATAAATATAACGTATGTTTATAAAACAGAATAATGTATAAATGACAATTTAAATTTCTATTTAAAAATAGACTTTCTATTAAGGATGTCTTAATTGATTCTAGGCGTAAATATACATCTTCAATGTGGAAGGTTTCGTTAGGTTAAATTAATACATTAGAACTTCTCTTGCTATGATTAAAGTTTTTATACTTTAATAATGACTGTTTAATTTAATTTTCACAATATATACTTAATAATTTCTGTAAATATCGATGCAATGAAGAATTATTACGGAGTTAAATAAAACTCGAGCTTTATAACTCATATCGTTTTTTGTAATTCCTTTCATTATTATATAATTATGTATCCATATTCATATTCTAAAGTTTTGAAATATCCTAACAAGGGATCAATTCTTAGAAAATATATCTCAGCATTAAGACAATCAGATATTAGCTCTTAAAAGATTTCATTAATGATATACTTAGTAATAAATTCTAATTCAGTAATGCTAAAATTTATGAATAAAGCACTTATAATTTTATCAAGGAATTATTTCATAATATAGTTTACTCAGTATCTTAAGTTGTCACATCGATTTAGATCCCTTAATGAAGATCTAAAATTAGACGTGTTTCAATTAGTCAAACTTCACTTCACACCCACGTTCAGAACGGAGAGTGTTTTCAATTGTATCGCAGACTGTATTTGTTCATCTAGCACTCAGGATTATTTGGCAGACCACGCTATTAGTTCACTGCGCCGAGAAGGTATGCGGACCACAAATCCTTGCATCTCTTTGTCAACTTAGCCAACCGAGACTCAATCCCATAATCTTTCGTTTCCCTTTATTCTACTTCACCGCAAACCCTAGGATATCTGCTCGCATCTTTTCATTCTCAGACGGGAGATATTTTTGTATCTAAGAAACGGTTCCTGATACCCGCAAAGAGTTCTTGGATACCCTCAAAGGAAGAAACAAAGAAATCCACTTAGATTCTAAATAGATATGTATTTATTCTCGCGTGAACTCCTTCCCTTCAAACTCGCATTTGAAATCATTTCACAACTGTAGATAACTCTATTAAGTACTAATTTTTACATTTTTTAAATCTGAATGAGCATAACTAACCACGATTGTATTTTAAGGTGAAAAATATTAACAAAAGTTAAGCTTCTTTTTTATAATTTTATCTTATTTTACAAATATATTTCTTTTCTATACATCCCGTCTTACAATTAGAGTTTAATAGGGCGTGAAGAATTTGCAAATAGAAAAAATTTCAAGCATAGTCAATTTAATAGTTTTTCATTCATCGTATCAAAAGGTAGAGGATAGATAGTTCGATACCTCAAAGCATTGATCTTCCATTTACTGTGCCTAGGACACCACTCGCCATAAAATGCAGAAATGCCGTTTTGGGATACTCGTAGCCTAGGACGAGTGGTTAGCCCCATTGACTGCTATCTATGAGGTCTTCAATGGCTATGACCTATCAAAGTGATTGAAGTGATCACTTTCAGTAACTACACCAAAAGGGTTACTATACACATGAAAGTTGGATTATAGAAAACACGTTAATTGAAAGATTTTATTCCCCTTACAAGAATTATTTCACTAGATTTCCTTTTCTGTTTTAAAAATAAAACCTCAAAATATTCTGTTAATAATTATTTTATAATTTTTTTATTTTCACAAAATGTCGTCGGTTCGATCAATTACTGTATAAAATAACGTTATTTATATATTTCTTTATATCTGAGTTCAATTAAAGTTCTATATTTTTATAAAAATGTATTTAAAGTTTTATTATTCAATGAAAATCAATCTCTCGAAAATCAATCAATCGAAAATTTTACGTTCTCCTACCGTGACGATTGTCCTATTTCAACTAGTAATTCTGACAATAAGTTTCTATATACTCATTCAAATAACTGTTGATTGATTCGAATTTCCATTTTTAGAATTTATTTTTAAATAATCGAATTATGACTTTCGGAAGATTTTACAGCAAGAGCATTCAAAATTTAACATTTTAAAGCACGGAATATTGCGTTTTGAAATCAGATAAGGTCATTTAGTATCAAGGAATATATTTTCGACGTTATCCTATTTTCTATCTCTTTTAGAGAATATTATGGTTTGTGTCACGCTAAATATTTTGTCACTGACTTTCAGCACTTTTGAAAAGCACGAATTTATTTTACCGTTTTCCATCTGCGGAAAAACTTTGGAAAATGAGATATTACAAGCAATATTGAGCTGTTTACTATTATTAATCTTATGCATACTTTAATTCACTCTAATAATTTCGAAAATATAATATATATTCTAAAAAATGTTAGTAGTATGCGTGTGTTGGCCAAAAAAAGATTAAATTAACTTTTGCAATGCCACAAAAAAATTTGAATCATTCCAAAATATCTTTTGTCCTATTACTCTTGCATCTTCATACATGTATATCTCTCTCCGGAAATTCAATATAAATTTGCATAGTATTATTATATACATTATATTTACGTAGATATACGACTATTAAATTAAATAAGTGAATATCATAACAGAATCAGGCTCAAATATCTTTATCGGCATTCTCATATATACGACAATTAAATTAAAATTGTAAATATCATAAAAGAATTAAGCTTTAAATATCTTTATCTGCCATCTCGTATATTAATAAAATATTTCCTACAAAACCGATATTTGAACTGCGATATAAAGAGTATATTTTATACTTTAAATAATGGTCATATTCACGTGGAATAATTGTTAATTCAGTTCTCACAAAGAGGCGAACTGCGTCAGCTTGAAAAGAGATGCGCCCGATGAAGCTTCAACGCAAAAAAATAAGTTACCGGCTGAAGTTTAAATCTCTCTCCATTTGTGTATTTCTTTCTAAAGCGTATTCATTGGTTGGATCCATTTCATTCCGCGAGATCCGGGTTTTTTCACTCTTCCGTACAATACGACCGTAGAGAATTGTGGTCTCGCAATGCCTAATTCTGCAAGGATTTTTGTGCAGCTAAAAATGTAGATTAAGGAATGGATAACGGGACTCCGTTCCTTTGATCCTGGAGAATCATTCCCTTTAATGCGATTAAAAAAAGAAATAAAAAGTCTTTAGTGCTGGGCTTGAAAAATTCCCTCGACGGCTTTGAAGAGCAACGAGATGAGGATCTCGTATGTAGAGGCGTAGCGGTATTTCTTAAAGCATTATAAATGCGATGATGTATGCCACAAAAATTACCTATCAACAATTTTTTTCTAATCTCTTTGTGAATTTTTGATAAATACAGCAAAAATTACAGATTTTTCAATTTTTGAATTCTGATTACAAAAAAAAACCTCAAATGTGAATGAATCTTACGATGTATCCAGAGGAGTGTGATGATTATGACTATAATGTATAAAAATATTCGGATATTGATTAACGCTGTGCATGTTGTGGTAAGTTTTTACCTCCGAAAAAATATTTGCGTAAAATTGAATACAATTTATTTCAATAAAGATTTAAAGTTCAAGAAATAATATATTCTAGTTCATTTTATTCATATCTATTTCTTACTAAGAGCTAGTTTTTCAGTTAGTAATTTAACTGGTAGGTATGACTTTTTAATAATTTTAAAGTATAATATACGAGTAAATCAATCATCCTATTAACTTATCTATATAGCGAACGTTATGCAGCAAATATAAGATTGAAATGTTACTTTATATTTTGGTATAAATACCAACTATTTATTGCTATAGGTAGGTTTGTTGCTATGTTACATACGTAAGACGTAAAATGTCCGCAAAAACAAACGAAACCTCGTGAAATCTAATCATTAAAAGATGGTACAGAAAACTCCCCTAAAACTTGCTTGGTAATTAGGAATAATCTTCGTTGATGAAGATTAAAAGGATTACCAAGAACATCAGAGAGACAGAAACGCATTTGAGATATTAAGAAAAAAGACGAGTATCAAAAAATTTCAAAAAACGACGCTCCTATAGTTCGTAATCCCGCGGGAACTAATCCAACGAACGCTAAGCGACTGAACTAAATAGGATAATTCTCATAACCATTTAAAAGCCGGAGTTATAATCGTCATCCGCCGGCGGTTTATTCCTCAGCACAAAAAGGACTTCAGAGGAGAAGACGGGAATTACTAAGATCTCCGTGGAAACTAATCCCATTCTTGAACACAGAACGAAAATTGGGAAAGTGCGATTCCGGCATCTAATTGGTGGATGCAGAACGCGGAGGAATTGGTTGGGCTGTATTTGCGCTCCCAATCTGAGACCGGTCCCTTCTATTCGGAACAAAGGAAGACACGCTTGTAAGCGATTCGTTTTATGGTAGGAGAAGGTGTTTCGCGAGTGAAAGCGTATTGTTAGCGAAGAGGTTTCGGCAAAATGGAGTCCTGCGGTGGATTCTAAAGGATGTGTTCGTATATAGGGATGCATAATTTGGATGATGCAAAGTCATGTTAACCCTCTTTATAAAGTACAATTAATTAAGGGAAACGGAGAGGGAAAGTGGGCGTGATGTCATGTGATGGAACACTTAGGAATGGTGAGGACAAAGTAGAAGTGCGTATAGACAATGGAGGATGAGAATATGTAGTTTCCGACTCCTATGGGATATTTGGAATTTGGGAGAAGTGGTGGTTCACTGACTGTCAGAGTCCTTTCGTATATATAACGTATTGCTTGTTCAAATCACTAATAAATTAAAATAAATAAATTCTTTTATAGCTTGATTTTTTTGATCACGTGGATTCATCAACTCTGTTCTTTCAGTTTTAGTTTATTATTCTTATTCATTCATTCAAAGCGTATGCCATTCCATAAAGAGTTTATTTCATATCTATTTCTAGAAATCTAGGCTCTGCTTGGTAAATAAGAATCGTATGAAATCTTAAATGATCCTTGTTGTATTCAAAAACTTATTTTTTTAATAGAAAAACGAGAAGAGAACATCAGGTTAACATGTGCTACGTTAAATTTCATATTAAAATTATTTCTCATGGAGCAATGAAGTGTTTCTTATGCAGTATTTTCAAGGAAAATCTAACGAATATCTTCAAAATAATTCAATAAAATTTATTTTTCGGACATACTATTTGCATTCATAAATAATGGAAAAGTATAGATACTTTATGCATTGTAAAAATATTAGATATGTTACATTATGGAATGAAAATAACTTTCTAATTTCTTATTTTTTGTCGATCTCTAATGACCGCACTCGAAAAAATATAATCTTTTAATAAAATAAAAGAATATTAATTTACTATTTGATATAGATATTATAAACGGGCGTGTAGTTAAATTCATTTTAAATGTGAAACTATGAATGCAATTTATGTGAGTTTTATATTACTCGAGTTATCAAACTATGGTTAAAGTATCAAACTTTTTATGATTAAAGAAATCAAAAATAATTGATTCATACAGCTTTTTATAATCTAAAGTATAAAAACGTTATGTATGTAACTAATCTATTACAATACCGAATATTACGCACTATAAAAATCGCAAAATTTACCTCGGTAATACCAAGAATATTCAAATAAGAATTAGTGAATTTCAATTTTGATGGAACCAAGACGAATTACCCGCTCTTTGTTGTCACGATAATGACGTTTCGTGAGACATTCCACTCATCCTTGCGACACTAGAGGCATCAATTATGGGCGAATTCTGAGAGGTTTGAATGCATATTTCTTCTCAAGGCATTCCAATAACGCCGTCCGGATTTCATGGTTTCGCTTTCAAGATGCCTTATCAAGGACATCGGATGCCTTCGAAGTTAAGTCCAAACTCCTACAGTGTCTGGGATCCCTCGAGGGTCGGTACATCGTTAGGGAGAAGAGGATCTATTGAGATGACGTTGGAGATGAGGGATGGCTGAAGCACGAACCAAAGAGTTGAGGTGCTGGAGGAGACTTTGGAAGTTGTATGGCCGAACCATTGTGTCGGACCCGGCCCTACCACATCCACAGTTGAGGGCTATTCATTCACTTATTTGCTTTAGAATATTCAACTCAAAATAGTGGGACATAATTATCGTTTACATCTTAATTTTCATCGTGATGTGGTTCTTCATATTGAAATATTAGAGGTAGGTATTGATCTACTAAATGAAATATAAATTGGAAAGAAAATATAGCTAAAAATTTCGCTGCCAAAGTACTAAAGTTAAAATTACTGCGCTGTGTATAAATACTTATAAATCGGATGGATGAAAAGATGCAAAGATAGTTAACGATATATCCCCTTGAATATTTACGTATCAGTTTATATCATTTTTGGTTTGTATATAAATTAATTCGTACTAATTTTAACACATAAAAATAAAACAGAATACTTTCGTTTATATTCACCTCTACAAACTAATTCTATTTCTTAAATATTTAAATAAACTACGTAAAATTCTAAGACGTATTTAACTTACTGCTTGAAAACAAATAAATTATACTCTAGGCCCTAAATTCAACGCCAAAATTGGGTCAGAAATACGTAACGAACCATTAAAACATACGCAGCTACAAAAACGAGGAATGATCTTTTATAATATTCTCAAAGTGTCCAACTTATTCTCACAAAAGAGCCGAAATTTTTGGAACTCACGGAACTTCCTGTATTTCAAAGTAACACTTGCTTTTAAAGTGGTCCATTTTCTCTCCAAACAACACGGCCGATTAAATAGCCTTGTTCTACTCTCTTACCTAATTTGTAACCTCCAATTTTATCGCATCCGGCACTTTCATACAAAAATGCTCCAGATAAGGCGAGTTCGTGTAAAGTAGTAGCCCCCCTTTCGTGAATCATTCTTCGGAACCATGGGGGGTTCTTTGGTGAGAATGTTTTTGATAACGTAATAAGAGTGTGCTTCGGTATCTCAAGCCCAATTTTTCGTCTTGTTCCAGCTACAATTTTCTCCCGAATGATAACCGATATTTCTCTGTATTGTGTTTATTTCGATTCGAATTCGGTTGCGATTCTAATGTAATCGATCTACGAGTTGGTTGGATACATTTTTATTCTGCGACTCCATATCGAGTGAAATTTTTTATTAACAGGATATTTTGCTCCCAAATTAAAGATATTACAAGTTATTTGCTGTTTTTTAGGTGAAAGCACTTTGCGTGTCTACTGCCATTGCATCGAATTAGGATGTGCGTGCGACTTTTGTTTGTTTAACTTATTTTTAGAGTATGAATATTTGGATCGCAACCAACTTTCGTACACGCGAAAATACACGATTAGATGTTATCAATTCGACTGATTCCTATGTTTGGATTCTTACTCCATGTCTATTTGCTGACTTTTTGTTTGAACTCTATATAATTCAGGTCACCGACTGATAAAATAAATATAGCACTGGTAAATTCTTCAAGAATGGTTGTGAATTTTTATCAAGGAACATTCTGAGGACAATTTGCTACTAAATATGCAATAAATTAAAATAATTTCATGCTCAAAATTTCTCAAGAGTTTGCAAACTTAGTCTTAACGGTATGAAAATACCTGTAAAATGATGCCATCAGCTAAAACTTAAGTGCACAGTGGTTTACTGTATGCTGATTCTTGCCTTATGTTGCTCCATTCTCAAGCAATTAAGTTTAAATTCAAGGCGTAAACAATAAAAAATTTTCTTCAATGTTATTGTGAATTACTGAAGAAGCTATGAATTTGCTAACTTCACTTAATTTAAATGTTTCGTAAAGGATATTTCTTTCATAAACTACAGTGCACACTCTGACTTCTTAAATTTATCCTTAACCTCATATTTCTTAAAATATTTTTCAATTCTTTAGAAAACTAGACCCATTTATATAATTAATTATGCATTGAAACTAACTAATAACTTGAGGATTTTATGAAAAAATAAATAGATATTTATGAGTTAAGCACAAAATATATGATTAACCAATGATGTGAATATCTCAAGACAGTTCATTAATAGTGGAATGAATCGGTGAATAATAGATGTCGTATAACCTCATCCATTTAAGAATACTTACAGAAAGATAATGTTATTCATAGGGCATTTCACCAGAGGGTGTTGAACCAGACACTTTCACTTCCACAAGGGTTGAATAGAAATTGCCACTTTTTAAGACCTACTAACCAATCTGATGTATGTATTCCAAATAAAAAAATGGTGATATGAATATTCTTCTTTCAATTTCTTGTAGTCCACAAAGAACATCTATTGAAACCTAATTCATTTTTTAAGCTTATATATCCTTATCTTCAGCAAATCCTATACTTGATTTTTTGTATTTGTTAATTTATGCAATTAGTTAACGAATAATTTATTTTTAATATATATCCATCTAAGAAAACAATAAAATGATTACAGCCGTTCATTATTATGTCTTATTTTACTCGTACCCTGCTATAGTGTACATACGCTGGAAATTATCATAATAATCGACTCCATTGAAAAAACCTCAATATCTATTATCAAAAGGGCGAAGCTTAGATTATAGCACACACAGAGCATAGGAATTTTCGTAAAGAAAGGCAAAGTAGAACAGATAGGGGAATTTCTAAGCACTACGTTTTCTTCAGACCCATTTTATCACATCGAGTATAACTATGATTTGTGGAAAGCTATCTCGCTGGAAAAGCTGAAAATTCTCCGATTATCATGTTTCTACGATTTAGGAATCCAAACAGAACCGTTGATCAATACTTACTTAATGCGAAATACATTCCATTTGAAAACAAAAGTATTTCAGCCATTTCTCGTATCTAAATCACGCTTCGGCTCGAGACAAGAAATGCTTTAGGAGTTACGTCGATTCGGAGGAGTTAGTGGCGATGGACACGAAGGTTCGATAAGAGAACACACGTATGTATAAATAAATAAACGAAACAGAAGTCCAATTGGAGAAACTTTCTTTTTTTTACTTTTGTCATCTCTTCTTCATCTCCTCAAAAAGGCCACGCTTTATAATAGACTTTCGAGGAGTTGATAAGTGAACGGTGTCAACGACTGATGAAAGACTGAATGCGTAATACATCGCATGGCTTCTAGAAATAATGTCGAATACTGAGCCTGCTGAATGTATTATAAAGAAGGGGTAAGAAAATCTCTTCAAAGAGTCAAAGGTGTATGTGCTATACAGTTCAGGTTTCTTACGAGAGAGAGCCTACGTAATAAAGCATCAAGGAAGTTAAAGTTGATACAATTTGCAAACTGCGCGAGATACATACTGAGCAAGAGGTGTTAAAAATAATGATTATACGCTGAGAACTATGTTTTGTTCAATTCTTTGCTATCGATAATTCAAAAGGCTAAATTAAGAAAACACTATAAATAAGAGCATAAGTTCGAAAAGGAAACAGGGTATTTAAATACAAAGAACCCATGTAGCAAATAAGTTGCAAATTTCTAGAGATTACTATTTTATAATTGAATGAATGTAGATTATGAAATCAGTATTACTTAGATATTTCTGTATAAATCAAAATAAAATAATTTAAAGTATATCAAATTGATTTATATTTACACTCCTCAAAAAGAATTATTATTATCCAATTCAACTTAATGGTGTTGCTTCCACGAAGAAATCATTCAAACGAAGGGAAATTTAGCAATTATCTTTCAAATTATAATTTTTATACATTTTGTGAGTCTTCACGAAACGAAATCTTTAAGTGCAAATAGAAAATATAAAAAAGGCTGAAACCTTTCCATTTCTCATGAGGTAATCATTTTAATTGCCGAATAACTTCAATTATAAAATAAAAAATAGCTATTGGATATTATGCAATATAAACGACATTAGAACTTTTCAAGTTCGCACCAACGTATTAATTTTCAATAACGAATGAATTTAATTACAGAAAAATTTATTCAATAATACGTGATTGAGTTTAGATACGCAATATCAAAGACATTAGATCAAATAACAACGGAATCTCACGGAAGCCCTTCCGCGGCAGCGTGGCGTAAATTCTAAGTGAATTCCGAATCAACCGAAAGAATAGCGAAACACGTCCCACAGAATTTCGCTCTAAGAAATCCCACGCTCATTTTCCCCCCGACATCCCTTCAAAATTCACCATTTGGCCACTTTTTTCCAATCTCATGAAAGTATATCAAACGATTTTCCAGCCAAGAAAACGGCCTTCAGTATCTTTCAATTTCATCGAACGACATCCAATCTCGTAGCAAACCATCCGAACTCGGTTCGATTTTTTTTTATTTTACGGTTCTTCGCTCACTTTCAATACGACTGATAAGAACACCTATTCCCGCAGATTGGAAAAGTTATAACCCATCCGCCAGATACATAAACACTCTGAAGAAGAAGACTCAGAAGGGGGTTTTTATCGGAGACTTCTTTTATACATATTTTGCGTATTAATTCCGAGACATTGTCGGAAACTATACGCGAATATGTTACGGAACGAAAAGAAAAGGATTTCTGCGGGAGAAGACGAGAAGAATGGATCGAGACGTAACACGGCGTGACTGATTCGTCCATCAGTTTACCCCTAACGGAGCAAAGACGAAAGGGAGATGAAATGGAGTCGGAAAGGTGCGAATGATTTCTCTCCCACCTTATTCTATCGTCTCTCCGAACATTCCGAAATCTAATCCTCGTCCTTTTCCCATTCTTGCGACAAAGCATCTCTCCCCGGAGAAGTCGTAAGGTTCCGAAGAGGATGGGTTCTCCCAAAGATCGGGATATGGTCCTGAAGAGGAAGTGAAGGATGGTATGGAAAGAAGAGGATGGAAAATATAACTCAAACGAGGGGATAGAATAAATTCCCCCTTTTTCCTTCTGCAAAGTGAAAGGATTCCAATCACTCAATTCATCTCCCCCATTCACTGCTTACTTCACATCCTACACATTTTCTCTACGCTATTTCCACACACACACACACTTTCTATATCTCCTCGTAAGGTACACATCCAGAATATATAATAACTCCTCGAATAGGTAAACCGTAAACGTGCCCCGATTCGTGGACACAGATTCTATAATACAATCAAAACTCGGATTGCGTGAAAACTAGCGAAAATGGCGGTGGGCGTGCCTAAATCACGCGAATATAAATAACTGCGTGGGGAATGGAAAAATGGGTTGCTGCCGGAATAAAGTTGATCCTTCCCTGGCGTCTCTCCTATCATATCCATTCCACTTTTCCCACGCGTTTTCCCCCGAAAATGTTATCGCTTTAGCCCGATTTTGTATTCGGCGGATTTGTTTCGTTGGATGTAATCCAAAAGGGTTGATCGGCGATTAGATGAGATTAGATACGTAGCGAAATACGAATGCAAATAGTTGTGCGTGCGGAATTATTAATCCTTCGGAATACAATCGGAAATCTCATCCTGTTTACGATTTGAAAGTGGTTGGTGGTTTTGGTTTGGAACGATCGAGATTATGATTTTAACTTTTTTGTTGTTTAAAGTAGGAAATAGATTTTCCTATTCTAATAAAAGAATTATATATTAAATAAAAGATTCTTGTACGCTATAAATTGTTTATTAGCGCTGTATTTTTTTAGTATTAAATAATTTTATTGATACTAACTGATTACTACCCGGTCAGGTTCCTGATTATTAGACTTATTTACTTATAAATAATAATATCAAATGACAAGGATAAATAAATTGACTTTTCATGCCTTTCTGTAATTACAATTTTAAACTAATACAGAAATTTTACATAGTAAACTGTTTATAATACGAAGCATAGAAGAAATTTAGATCCATTACAATATATATAATTTAAGTATTCACTAAGGAGCAATACTTTATATATATGTTTATTAATCATTGTATAAATTACGTAATTTGATTAGAAACATCCTGATTTATATATCTTCATGACAATCAATGTATAACTTACGTAATATGATGAGCAATGGCCTGATGATACGTAATACAGGTGAACAGTTCCTTAAAATGGGCTACTGCTCTTGAAATTTCGTTATATTTTCACAGCATTCGATGTAATTTATATCAAAATAACCGATCTTTTTTGATTCAATTGCCATTACGCGGGTACACTTGTCACATCGTAATTGTAAGATATAGCTGCACGCCATCGCGTATTTAAAGTGATTTATGTATTATTACAATATTATCCGGTCGTTTATCAATCTCCAAAATATGTTTACGATTAAGCGCGAGGAGTAGATAGCGATTCGTATTTTCATTATTTATCATTAAAATCGGCAATTAAAACCGTACTCGTGGCTATCGAGCGTTCTTTATCAAAACTGGGATTTAATTGGATTGCTCGCAGAATATCACGAATCGGATTGTGAAAATGCTTGTTTTAATTTTACCGGCGAAGAGAAAATATTGATGCGAGTTACGAAAATGTTATTCTCAGCTCGTTAAATACAATTAGTTTTTCTTTCAATTTCAAATGTTTATTATTTACTCTATTTCGTATTGATTCGTTACAAGTTATTTAGAATACAATTTAAGTGGAAGTTTAATTTTATTACTGCTTTACTTTAAATGTAACTATTTTTCAAATTTTGAGAGATGTTATATGTACATCAATAGACATACGAAATTTAAACAACCAGCATTAAGACAGATGCTTTACGTAAAAAATATATTCTTTGCAAATGAAATAAAGATAATTATCATTTTACTATTTCATATTTGCAAAGGACGAACTTGTTCAACTATTTCATAATACTTAGATTAATTTTTACTTACTGGGACTCAAATCTGTAACCTTATTATAGGACTTTATTGCGCCAACCAGTCTATATGAATTATGGGCTGTTACTTCGGTATTTATATCAATAAATTGGATTTACCATCATATATATATTATCAAATGCAGCTTTTATTACATACTATGTAGTATTCGCCTGGTTGGCGGAATAGCATGCTGATCTTTTAACGCTGAGGTCTCGGGTTCAAATCCCGGAAATGAAGGAAGAAAATTATTTTCCTCTCCGAAAAGTATTTTTGAACTTCCGTTGTTAAGTTTCAAATCACACTGTAATTGTCCAGAAAGTGGATATTTGTGTGGTCTTTGGTAATAAATAATTGCAGATAAATTATCAGCGATGTAATTCATGAAATATTGAAAGAGAATATCAAATTGCTTATTTCCGTCATCGAGGCTAGATAAACTGACCATTACCTTAATATCATCCACAATTTCATACTCGTTCTTTCCCTTCGCCTGGACGAACTTCTCGATCTCATTTCGGTACATCCACATAAAAGATGTATCGAAAAGCGATGAGAAATGTCTTCCCCGTGAATAACCTACGAGAAAAAGGCTTCCAAGGATAGTTGGAAGAAGTCATGGACAGGACGACCTCTATACGAGGAACCTATATGGGTGAAAGGTCCGTATGAATTGGAAATAATTTAAAAGGGTCGGTCCAAGGATGGTATGGCTCTGAGAGAGAGTAGTGAGGTAGAGCGATAACGAATCCAAGAGTGAGGGAGTAGCACCAATTGGGGGAACGAAAGATGGCATCGGAAGTTGGGTATGAAAGTATGATGTTTCATAACGGAGGAGCGGTCATCTGCGATCCAATTGGAAAGGCGGAGGGGATCAAGATTAGAAGGCGATTGCTTCTCTGAATGATTCGGAAACTGCAAATGGAGAAACTATAACCGTAAAGTAATCGAATGGTTTCTCTATCTATAAATGAAAAATGTGTGTACATATAAGTATACATACACATATTCCATAGCAACCTTATAAAAACCTTAACTACTGCTAGACTACTTTTGTCTACATGTAAACACTAATATCAATCGAATAATAGATAAGAATACATCTGTTTAATCTATCTTTCCAACAGAATGGTTATAATTCACTCATTTATCTGAACGAATCATCTTCAATCATCAAACAAAGTTTCAGGTATTTGGATCTTAAAGAATTTATATACGTATTCAAAGTTTAATATAAAAGAAGTAGAGAAAGTAAAACCTAGATAGTAGTCTTCCGAAATGACGGTACAAGGTTCGAATCTCCATTTGCTTTAAACCTCTTCGCAACTGTAAATATACCTACCTAAGGGCCTATTCTTTTATGATTATAATTGGCTTTATTTTTCTTATATTTAATTTTTTATGAAAATACTTAAAGGTAGATATTTTCTGTGTACAATATCTATTTTAAACTCAAATTATTAACTCATAATACGCTGTCAATTGCGAGCTTATTCAATAAATATTGAAAAGGTTTTACTACATTGTATTTAACCTAAATTAAAGCGGTTACCAATACTTACCGGACTGTTATCAATCCTTTTGCTCGATTCTTAGAGATATCATTGATAGCAGTTCAATGAATAGAGCGCTTTATAGTGACACCATGGGAATGGAATCGCCCTCGGAAAAGAGAATAATCTTTTAAAGGAAAACCCATACTCTTGAGCAAGCGCTCGTACCGAAAAGAAGCGCAAAGACAAGTGGGAGGAATTCTCATCGAATCCTATCAAATCGCAAATGGAAGACACCATATCTTTCCTCGCAGTTAGCGGAGCATATATCACAGAAATAAAACATTGGAATCGATGCTGTCCTTTTTACCATTCCACGTTCTCTCCACCGGTTTTTTTATGCGCGGATTTTCCTAAGGAAGTGGAGAGAGTGATGATAGAGCGAAGCTTCCATTCAATCAAACGAAGGCATTCTGTGGATGGAAATTCGATGAGAGATTTCCTTAGATTAAGGGAAAAAGGATCCTATCATTGTTATCCAACCTTCCCCAAATCCGGAAGCAATTATATTTTCTCCTTCCGGTCCGTATTATTTACGTTCTTTACACGTGCGAATGTCGTTCTTCGTCTCCAACTGTTTCCTTCTATATTTAGCGATGTTGTGCTGGAAATATTTTGATATTTGTTCATTAAGGGATCAAATTGCAGAAATCTGTTATATTTTCGGCTAATAAATTCTTTTTATATGGTTTTTCATTGTGAATTTATTAATGATTTCGGCAGATTGAATTAATTCCTAAATAAAAAAAACATTATCTCCAATTTGGTAGATTCGGTGAAAACATGTGGTCAAAAACAGGTTGAACGTAGACTCATAGAACGGGAAACATATATTTATAGAACAGAGATGTTTATAATCCATCAAATAAAGAGAATAAAACTTTAACTTTAAGCTTTACTTTACAATTAAATATATTGCTCATTAAAATTGCCTGACCGATATATTAACGTAAAATCTTTCATTTCTTGTTCTATTTATAAATAGAAATTATCTCTTATTTGCGAGATTGCATATATATCATATACGTGATTAATATTCATTGTAACTTGTGACTGAGATCAACTCACTTTACTATAGAAAACTATGTACTGTATGATAATAGAGAATGATTTATTTTCTCATTCAGTTTCACTCTTGGATTTTTTCGAAAGACAAATTCAGAAAATTATAAAAAAAACTTTACGCTAGAAAAACAGTATCAAAAAGTAATATAAAAATCTCATTAAGATACTAAACGCAACCCAACTCTACGCTGACGTACCACCGATCCATAACAAAATTTATCTCCGAAAGTTGACACGACTCGAATTTAACCTTCTGATGGCGGTAAGTTTTTCTTACCATCAACTTTTTAAATGGAGAGAAAAATACAACGCTCGATTCTCATTCCATTTACAGCATGGCACCTTAAACTTGAGACTTTTAAAAGTACAAACACACTGCTTTTAACCTCCTTAACTTTACGAGAGCTGCTCGGAAAAAAAAGAAGAACGTTTTTGCGAAAGATATTCGCGTTAAGAGAAGTTCCTCCGACACTTTAATTTAAAACTTTCGGGTCGTTAAGTAAATGCGAAGGCTTGATTCACAATAACGCCATTTTTCATTCCTTTCATAATCAAGCCCCCTTCCGTTTTATCTTCTCCGCCTTTTCTGAATTTCCGCGTTTCGTACAGGAATACCCGGAGAGTGGATAAAAATTAGCCTGAAATGAAGATGATAAAAACTCCTTTCATCCGTAATCTCTTTGATATGAACGTATAGATAAAAGATGCGAAATAATTAAACTGCTTAGGAAAGACGAAAAACGAAAAAACACGAAAGTATTTCATCCAAGTGCTTTTAGTTTATTCTTCATCAAAACATCTTGTTAGTTAAAGTATCGCGGATTTTTTTTTACATAATATAAATCTTCTCTGTGACTTACTAATAACTTAAGTACGTGTACTGTCTATCTATTACTATTGCACACTAAAGTCCCTTATATCTTATTCTAGTTATCCCCTATCCTACGAAGGAATATTATTACGTATAAAGGAAATAAGTTTGCTAGGCCCGAAAGAAGTAAGTAAGTTTATTTAACTTCCAAATTTGATCGTAAGTTCAAGGACTAAGTCGCAAGTTCGCCATTCCGAATGAATAATTTTAGTGAAACTTTGCATCTGTATTTAATATTTCGTCTGAAATGGAACTCCAAGTTAAGGATTTTCGATTTATTTTTCGTAAAATAATATTTTCATAAATTCCTTACCCGTGAACCTGTCCTTCATCTTTATTTATCTAAGAACCTTTTTTTATTTCCTTGCGTCATTGAAAGAATTTACGTACATTATCATACACTGATTTTAAATGTCTAGGATTCGTAACTTAAGTAACAACTGAAAATTGTTAATTCTGATATTCACAGAATTATTAAGCGATGAATCAATTTCATCGGTCTAAATAAAAACTACAGCTATAGGCTATATAAGCTATATATGTTTTCAATATTATTATAAGAAGAACTTTTACATCGGCTTTGCGTATAAATTTCAGTTAAAAATTTATTAAATTTACCTCTTATCTCGATATATTTTATATACTTATATTTATCTAGCTTCCTACATTTCTGTAAAGCGCAGGTTTAAAACCTCTTTTTGGTTCCTTTATAATTGCAATTTATTAGAGTTGGTAAATATCTTATGTTCACCAAACAAAGCTAATTATGTAAGCTAGCTTACGTGATAATGGAGAATCAAACTAGAATTGGATACCAGAATAGGTTTAATCTTGAGGCTGCCTCTGAGTCCAAAGGCACAGAATGGTACGCTACCCATTAGTATCAGCTATAACTTAAACAAACAATTATTGTCTAAATAACTTCCTTATCCACATGAAACTCTTCTCCTTCATTTATTTAAAAATGTATAACAGAGTTCTCAAATGCTATTATTTTGCCATAATTCAAAGCGAAATTTGTATTAACTTAAATATTATAAGAATTACAGAACTTTATATCAGTAAATAGTGTTAGTACCAAAAGAACTCCTTTTTTCACGGAAAACAAACAGTATAATTTATCATTAAATGTATATTAATGGCTTTTAATTTACTGAGGATTATATGTAATATTGTTATTCCACATATAGATACCCACAGGCTATTTCTGATGGAAACAATATATTTATTTTTAATTTTATTTGGCATTCAGATAATTTATATCAGATGAATTTTTTTATCGTACTATTATATTAGTAATATATTGAGCTATAGCTGAGTATATTTCACCCAATTTATTTCGCGATACAAAGACGTATGTATCAATTTCTACACACCTAATACACGTCATTCTTCTCTCTTATCACTGCATTGAAGAATCCTATACATCATTTTTCCTCATATGAGCGTTTACCCGCACTTTTTTTTAAGGCTACTCGTTATTTCTAACTCTAATGTGCTCCAGATACGCTTCACGTGCTTAAAAATGCACTGTCATTCATCGCTAAACTTCTTTTTCTCGAGATTCACAATGGCCTGACCCAGTTTTACGATTTTTCGAAGCACCGAGGACTTGCGTTAAAGTTTTGGCATTAAGTCACCAGCTTACCTCATTAAACACCAGAGAGACCCGTTCGAATTTCTTTAATCTCAGCCTTTAATTGGGATATTTAGCATCGCCGTGCTTCATGTAGGTTTTAATTTATCCTCCCACTCGAATAAAATCTTCGAAATCTTTCCGGCGAATGTGGGCACGCTCACGCTATTCAGAGAGTTCTTTCGTTTAAAAACTTTCTCCCAAAGAAGAAAAGAGAGCAAAGGGCAGATTATCGGCAAAGATTGAAGCCATAAATAAATCCATGCATACACTGGGATATTACGATGTTTCTTACCGTACTTGAACGCCGAGAAACCATGTTGAAACTGAACCGGTTACTTAGTAACTCAGAGTTTTTTCGACTGTTTTCTGAAAAGGTTACTAAGTAACTCATTTATTTTGCCCGACTACTACCTAAGTGTGTTTGTCAAATGGAATCACATTAGATCTATATTAACGCAACATTACACATAGAAAAATTGAAAATAAATACTGTAATTGAATTTATCCTTTCTCTTAATTGATGTGGAATTTATAAACCCCTAGAATATGAAGTTTAATAATTTACAAATTTAAATAGCCAGTCCAAGAATCTACCCTAAGCAAATTTCTAAGTAAAGCATCATGCTCTCTAATTTATAAGTAACGAACTCTCACTTAAACTAGAAAAAATTTTCGGTTCACTTACAACTAATTTAGACTCCACTTAATTACTTCCGTTACTACGCGAAATCTTCTTGAGATAAAGTTCCGTTGATGCTAAAACAAGAATAAATGAGACTAAAAGCTTGAGAAGGATTGTGTTCTCCACTTTTGAAACTTAATTACTACTCGCTGTTTCCAAAAAAAGGTTTCTTTCATCCGAAATTTACTTCCATGTAGCAGTTGTTAGCCGTTCATAAATGCAAATGGCTTTGTAAGTAATATTCACTCAGGCTGATAACAGAAAGTGGCTAGAGTAGATTTTTAAATTAATGGATAAAATTTTATGAAATTAAATATAAGGCAATCACACGTAAAATGTATAAAAGAATAGTTGAATGAAGAAAGAGAATTGTACTGTTTTAACTAACCAATGTACAATACTTCGCAATAAATAATAAATGTAACTACATAATTTCCCTTGAACATAGTGTTGGAAAATATATTTTAGCATTTTGAATATCAAGCACAATATTTTCTTATCATGTTAATCTAAGCAAAATATTCAAAGAAGTTCTTGATTAAAAGAAAGTATGAACTATTTTATTCATCAACTTCAACATAATCATAATGATACAAGAAGTGTATCCATAATATAAATATTGTTAAGCTTAACTTGGAGGAAGGCCAAATAAAATTAGATGAAGTAAGAAAAACTTAATTAAGAGAGAATACTTCATACTTTCTCATAATGAATGTTTTTAGACGATGAAATATTCATTAAAGAGTATTCACTTTCCTTTCATTTAATCCATGTAATGGAATTTTAATTTAAGTAATAAATTAAAATTAACGATAAAAAAATTCTTTGATAGATAATTTCTTTATCAAGCATTTTTGCATTCGCATAATCATATTCAAAATCTTTGGAAAGAATAATGGATTTATAAAAGAGAAAAACAGTGAATCCATTATTTCAGAGATTCATAAATTTTCATGCATTATATTATTGTCATTTATTAATAGTAATAAAATATTTTGAATAAATTTATTAAGAATGCATAACAATGCCATATACAATTTTACAAAACTAAAGTGAAGTTAGATACTTCTAAAATTCTTAATTTTATCGCAGTCTGAGGATGAACGTAACGTCCATCCATTCCCGGGAAGGTGCAATTAATTTCCAGTTCTATTCAAATTTGAATCGGGCCTAAAGTGCCAAAGACTTCCTTCCACCTATCTTCCTTTAAGTATCCTAAACGCTCCCACAGTCACGCACACGTTATCCCGGATTTTAAGCTCCGAAAATCCGCGCTGCCCTTCTCAGGCCCCCCCCCCTTAATCCGCCCCCCCCCCCCGACCTTGAGTCCCTCTCCACACGAAAACTTCGCACGCACATACCTTTAAAGGGACTCTGCTCTTGTGGTACGGAAAAAGTTTTTTAATCGATAAGACAATAGGAAATGCGGAATTAGAGTCGGGCTTTTTTTAGAAAACGGGTGTGGCTCGAGATAGAGATAGATAAAAGAATCAGACGATGTGATTGGATTAGATTTATCCAAGTCAAACTGAGGAAAATGCGACAATTCCTCACCAATAAAAGAAATAAAATCCCTAATATATATATGCGTATTTGGGCACATACTTATTCGATACGTAAAGCACACTTGAGTTGAAGGTTGAACTAAAAACAATTGAACGACGTGAAATAAATTGGCTTAGTTTTAGAAGTTACAAACGGAGAAAACAATTGAATCTTAAGAGCACGAGCTTTTATTTTCCAAAAAAACTAAGCGAATCATACATTTGAAAAAAAAATGGTTTAATTATTGAAAAAAAATATCAATTTCTTCATTGTTCACTCATACGTATTCATTATATTCGCAAAAGACAAATAAAACTATAAAATATATAGTCCAGTATATTTATTTCATAGATAGGATAACATGCATTCGAAGTAATAACATGAAGCATGTTTGAATCACGCTTTACAATGTTTCATCGGCACAATTCCTTAATTTCGTCAAATCAGAAGACGGGCTCAACATTCTTGTTCTTGAATCCTTCGACAGTAGTTTCCCTTCCATCGAACATGATAAACTTTAAAGATAGTTAAGAGTTTATCATTCTAGGACTCATGCGCGATAAAATACGCAAGGAGAATTAATTTGAGAGGCTAGATAGTAGAATTCTCAATTCTCAAGAGATGACAGTGTGATGACAAGGAAATTGTTCATTTTTCCTTTTAGGCCTTGTATGAAGCACTGCTGTGCTGTTCGGGATCCGCAAGATGTAGAGTTCAAATCCCTTTTACAGATCACGGAGCAAATTGTTTCGTCGATGAAGATTTCGGGTTCCAACAACAGCGTTACAGATATGATCTGTATGCTGATGATCTGCTGATATTCTTAAGACATTCATTTATGCACTGCTCCATTGTGAACTGCAGTGTGGTAGTAACACGATCCAAGGACCCTAGTTGCAGGGAACGCGGCGGATCTAGACGGGAAATTATGGCTTTATTATTAAGAAGATAAAATTCAGTAATGATGGGAAACCTCAGGTACCGATACTAATGTTTTTTACCTCTGAAATTGGTCGAATCAATATGGAAATATTATATCTAAGCATCGATAAGGATTCAACATGAACTACATCCTAATTATGTTCAAATTTCATTCATATATTTAAAATAACATTAGTTGTTTACCATGCTATATTCCATATGCTAAGATCATTAACGCCAATATTGTTGCCAATATTGCCATTCTTGCCAATAATGACGCCAACATTGCCAATCGTGCCAATCTAAAGGAGGTGGGCTATAGTACCTCATTGCACGTTGGTTTGGGCCTCGTATATCGTACCTCGTTTCAGGTTGTGAGGGATCTACAAAAATATAAAGAAGATTAATGTAAATGAGGATCGAGGGAAAAATTCGTTCCTAAGATTTGATTAAATAATTGCCCTTACATAGATGTTCGTTTCCCTCTTTGATGAAATCGCAAACTTCTCTTGTCAAAAATGGCTCACCAGGTAAAGGTGGAGGTGGAGCCTTAAGAAAGAGAAAATGTCATGAGAGATTATAATCACTTGGAAAGTCCGTTTGTTAAAGAATTGTCTAGGAATTAAAATTCCGTAACCTAGACTTTTCTTTGATTCATTTATTTCTTTTGCAAGTTGGTCCATCAGATACTAGTCTAATATACGTAATGTGATATATTATACTCTCTGGAGATAATTTTTTAAATATTTCCATGATATTCATTAGTGTAATGTACTCTTTAGACACTTAATTATCAGCTTATAGAACTGAATGACATAGCTTCCTTATTTGAAGCAGTCCCATATCGTTCTTTCTACAATTGCTTACTTCAAATGAGCCATAAGCTCTTCCACTTCTTGTCCTTCTATAAATTGTTGTGTGTGGTGGTGGTTCCCGTCTACGGTATAAGATCTGTACCGAATCGTCAGTTGCAGAATTGCTCTCATGTCTTGACGAACTATAAGAAGAACTGGTCGTGGAACTGCTTGACGATGGAACATACGAGTCACTATTATCTGAAGTAGTCTCGCTTCTTTATCGTGTGGTAGTTATGAAAGAGAGTGATATATTTACTTAGAATTGACGTGTAAATCGAAATAACTGAAGACTTACAGAAGTCTTAACAACCATTGAATTCACATGTTCTAATTATTCATTTTAATAATTAAATAACGATTAAACTCAAATAAAAAGGTAAAAAGGGATACCTCCGATCATCAAACATATAGTGCGCATAAATTTCCGCGCTTATCTTCAGTAATAATAACACACACAACGCGTAAAACGCATATTCAACCAAATCCGCCAACATCTTGAAGCTGAATCGGTTGCTATGGGTCGTCGTCGTTAAGGGTTTGTTTATATTTTACATTTACGCCATCTATACGGCAATTAATCCAATTAACTAATAAATCATGTTCAATAAATTATTTTTATTTTATATATGTGTTTTATATCTTTTACTCTTATTGTTTTTCTTTTATATATATATATATATATATATATATATTATATTGATGAAAAACTCGTATAAATTTTTTACGAAACATTATTCGAACTATTTAATAGATATAAATGTATCGGTTTTTTATATTTATTTCCCATTAATTATCAATATAATTATATAAGTAACTATTTATCCGAATTAGTTAATTGATAAAAAAGCACATATGCATGATACCTACAATACTTGATGAAAAAATAATACATATACTAGCAACTCATCACATTATCAAATATGAATGATATACATGTATACGTAGCTTTTACTGTCTCACATGATTTATTTTCTTCCTTAATTACTGAAAAATCATTTTCATTCCATAACTTAATAATAATGATGAAAATAGGAGAAACTATTCTATCCAAAAAATCTAGCTGGCACTTAATCCAGGATATATTTTAATTTATGTTTTTAACCTCTAACCCTCGAATTTACGTTATAATAAAAAAACAAAGCGAAAGTTTTAAGGAATGAAATATATTGACAATGGTCCCTATTTCCAATGATTTGAAAAAATGCATGTGAATCTATAGAATCGGGATTCAGTATTTTATTTCAGGAAAATTAAATCTCCTACACACATTGTTTGAAGAGATTAGGTTCTTTTTAATTTATAAAGAGAAATTTCCTTTAATTTTGCAGATATAGAGCATAAGAAATGACTTAGCTGTGGAACTGATTCGTCAAAATAGTAGATCCAAATAAAATTTAATGAGGAGCTTAATTTTCTCCATGGTCTTAATATATCACTCGGAATATATACGTTTCTAGGCGTCTTTGGAACGCTCTCTATTCAAAGTCCGATTTCACTCCTATCAATTGCAACGTAGAAATGGAATTCTTTAGTAAATTGGAAATCTCTGTATTCTGTGATCGATCCTATATGTTAGAGTGAATACCTTCATTCGTCTTACGAAATGGAGGAACTTTTATCGAAGATTCTCGGAATCGATACAAACCCCTCTTTCGGTAATCGAATGAAGAAATGAATCGATTCCTCCCACACCCAAATTCCCCTAACCAATAACAGATGATGGAAGCTGTTTAAATGCGAAAAAAACGACTGCCGAAGCTGATGGCTCTATCACTCGAAGGATAATCCATTTCGAAACATGCGGACGCTCTGTCTTCGGAAATCAAATGAAACATGCGCCCAAAGATGAATGACATATTTCGCAACGTCCAAATATTTGTTTGACACAAGATCCACACGTTGAAATATTGAGTATTACTGATTCGAAAGGAAATTATTATGGAAGTATTTTTTTAAGTTCAATATAACTCTTCGGGGACCAATTTAAAACTAGAATATTCATCAAGTAGAGTTGAAAATGGAGTATTTAATAAATATGAAATGTCCTTTATAAAAATAAAAATTAAAAAGTACTAAATTAATGTTCTTTTCACATGACTGCTTTATGAGAAAGCGAATTAAAATGTTTGAAGGTTTTTTCGTTGCAGCTCCACACTCAATTTACTAACAATGATTACAATACTTATAGTGGTCTAATTCTTGGCAATAATATGAATTAAATAATCCACAGAGAAAAATATATAGGTTTTCGTAAAGCAATAATGTCATTACTTTGAATATTTCTACACCCAAATTATAAAAAATTATTAAAATTTTACGAAAATTGATTACTAATAAAATGAAGAAAATGAAGTAAATTTATCACTATTCCCTAAGATCCAAAAAATATATTTAGTAACGCAAACATATGCTAAGACAAATGAGCGTATTTCAAACAACCAAATTTCTCTCGGAACAGCCGCTCGTTTTTTGAGAGTATAAATTTAGAAAAGAACTCCACCGTGTGTAGATGAGCCGTTAGATAAACACCATCCTTCCGCAGCTCCATTCTTCTCCCGTTGATGTACCCTGAAATTATTTCCACGCCGCCTTTAAAAAAAGGTCGTTCGGTAATGATAATCATTTGGAATCGTCGCCCAACACAAATATCTGCAAAGATGGGTGTGAATGTGCTTCGCATGGCTGCCTTTCCCTAACTATAACTTCGTCTACTGCACACATTCGGAAGATTATGTCCTATTAACTAGTCTACTACGCTGTCACATGGAAAGGGAGGGACGTCAGCTAAAAGCCCTGTTACGTCCAGTTTGAGTGAAGGGATTTCACACGCCTCTGCTTTGGAAGGAAAAAAGAGGCTGATTCGTGAATTTCCCGTGCTCGAATCGATATGTCACGGCCAGAGTTCTGATTTGTCCCATTGGAATATATGGTCCTCTATAAGGATTTTACGAGGAAAGTAGATTCCATTTGGCTCCAATAACTTAAATGTCTACGAAAAATGGATTCATAAGTAATCAATGAATACTTTACAAACACCAATTTTTAGAGGCAATGTAATGGAAAGGAAGATGTGATTGAATTTATAAATTTTAGCCCTTTTTGATTTTGTAAGTACCAATTTAAAATCTACAAGTAGATATTTTGTATATTTTTTGATAAAATAGCATCTATGAGGCATCTGTAGTCAAATGCACAAAGGAGTTACTGTCAAATTACTGGATATGGAAAAATGTCGGTAACTGATGGTAGATTTAATCGCAGATACTGTTTAAAGATGATTTACGAATACACAATTAAAAGATTTTTAATATTTTATTTGATAATGAAACGGAGATTTTTTTACTCTCAGTGTAAATTAGAGGGCAATTCAGCGTGGACCCATAATAGTTTGTTAGCATACAACTATTCCAACCCGGTTGTGCTCATTTAGAAATTTTGATTCGAATAATTTATGAAGTAAAAATTTGTTTAAAAAAATACACTTATGGAGAAGGATATTTCAAATAAACTCGCATAATTAATGGTATAATTCAACTATTACTAGAAAGTAATGCGACGTTTGAATTCGAATTATTTTATAATATTTTATATTAAATATTTGGAAATTAAGCATAAGTATTCAACCTTGTTCACAACAGAAACAGAAAAACCTAGAGTAGCTTAATCGAAATTAAGTTTTAACATTGCGACATATTTCCCCACATCCTTAAACCCTGTGAATTGAGAATTACTTCGAGCTAATCTTCAACTCGCCCGAAATTATATGCCAAAATTCCGAAAACGAGATATTTTCGACCAAAAAAACGGCTGAAAAATTCGTTTAAAACAAAAAAAAAACACGTGAGCATCTGCGTGCTGGGAGCTCCGACAAAATCGGGCTCTATATATATATTTTTTTTCGTGAGACCGCAAAAATGACGGGAAGACACAAAACGCGACCGAGTCAAAAATCACGCCACAGATTCCCACCACATGGCGCATTATTTTTTTTACGCCGCGAGGTCAGCCGAATATATAAATTTCACATTTCTTCGGAGAGAAAAATGTAATAATAAAGATGGGAAAAAGTTGCGAAAGGTTTTCGACGTATTTTTCCCAGCGGGGCACACCACCCGCTACGAGATATACAAGCACCTATATTTTCTCTGTTTACGTTGTGCGATGCGAGCGCGGCGGCGGGAAAGACCTCAACCCTCGATTCCGTTGGGACGTTCGGCGATAGAAAGGAAAAATATGTTCTCTGCAATGCTGCGAATTTTTATTCTTATTTCCGTTGCGAGGAAATTAAAGTGGAAGATTATGTGACCGAAAAGATACGTTCGTATGAAATTTTAGACGAGGGTTTTCTTGGGAGGAAATCGTTCTGGTGTATGAGTTGGGGAAAATTGTCTACAATCTACTCTGTTTAACTTCTATGAAATTCGCTTGCTTTCTATCTCTCGTTAAAATAGTTTGTATTTACGAAAATAGCGCAAACTGCCGAATCGTAAGGAGTGTAAATAAGACTATAACCTTTAATAATTTTCTAATCTAATATTGAATCTAATCTAAAAAGGAAAACCTAACCTCACAAAATGTTTTAGCCCCCTGCTATACGAAATGTAATTACGTTCCACTTGCCCTATTAAGTAATTAAATACAGAATATATGGCTTTTAGAGAAGTCAAAAAGTATCTTACAAGAACGGTGTATTAAAGAGCTTGATGGTGATAATTTTTTTTTCTTTTCATTCATAAATTGGAAAAAAATCAATAATATGAGTCCATTATTTATGAACGTTTCAATCAAATTAGTGTGTCGTGCATAAATTTATGTTATCATTAAAGTCATTATAATAATACGTATAACCTGGAAAACACGCTGTTCCTAACTATATTTGTTCGCAATTAAATGCATGACTATGCAAAGGTAATTAGAACTTACAACGAAAGAACATTTAATATGAAGAGTAAAATTAAAGTTTATCGTAACCCAAACCATATTAAGCTAATTTTTGAAGATAATTAAAAAACGGTTAGCTTTTAGATGTAAAAGAAGAAAATCTCTAAATTATTACAATGGCAGTGGTGAAGAATGTGTAAAGTTTGAACCAAACGAATATTTAGGAAAGGGATAAGAAAAATTATATCGTAATTTGATAATGATTAAATTGCAATAAATACAAATACATTACATTACATACAAAATTATATTAAATCTCTTCTATGAGAAGTTCGGAATAATTGTAAACGAAAATCTTTTCTCTTTTTCCAAATGAATTATAGATAAGAAAATACTTTCAGACTTCTATGAAAGAGTTATACGTATTTTAAACGAAAACATACGTGAGACAGCTGATACATATAGCAATTTGATTTAAGGCGTCTATTTTTTCAAACAGTACGCCAATACAATAGGTTCAATACGTCAGCAAATAGAATCCAAGCGGATATTAAATCTATACTTCCTGAAATCGCTTCAAAATTATTTAACTTCAAAATTTAAAATTTCATCTAATCTGAATGGCTGCCATGTCGTTCAAATTGCTCGTGTGAAAGAATACAAATTGAGAGAGAGTCAGGAATATCTCTTAATTTCGGGCTATAAATTTTGGAAATGAATCTACCTTATCTAGATCTTCCTAAATGCACGCAAACCTTCTCTGCTTGCAGAGGGTAATTAAGTGGCAAGTTCTTTTTTCATCAAACCTCTCTCCAGAATTAATTAAGATCTGAAAAAAGTTTCGACTCTTATCCGACATGTAACTTTAATTGTTTTCTCCAAACCCAATACTTCTCGAGGGTTGGAGTGGCATCAGAAGGAAGTTATTTCTTGGAAGGGTTTACCCAGTCAAGATAAAGTGACGAACAACTTTTTCGAAAGTTCCTTCTCCAATAAGGACTGCAACACACAGAACATGTGTTTCTTGGTCGTCTGATTTGCTCAGGGCCGGACTTTTGGAGTGGATGTCTTTTATTTTTTTCTAAAGAGCCTTTGAGGTAATACGTAACGGAATAAGAGATCCCATCTAAGAGCGTGGAATGCTGGGAAGAATTCCGCTCTTCAAGGAGTTTTTCTTTTCAAGGCTAAAATGGAAAGAGAAGGACACTGGGTTGGAATTGGTTTGGAATAGGACTCGGAAACTGTTCTTCGTTACGAAATACAATTTCCTTATCGTAATATTTAGATATATAAGTGAAAAATTATTTAAAAGGTTCGGTTTCCATGGAATCATTAATTAATTCAACCAATCTTTATTTCACTTTAATAAAACATCTATTGTGTAAACATATATGTAAAATATTAAAGAATATTTACTTAATTGAAAATATAAAATACTTGCAAAAGAATGATTTACTATTTCATTTCATTAAAAAAATTCTCTACGTGTATATAATGTATTGAAATTCTTCGTTATACTATTAATTTTTTTATAAATAAATTGTACATTTTCGTTCATTTTTGTTATTCCATACGTAACATTCAAAGAGTAACGTTAAATCTCCTGATGAAAGGTTTTTCTACGCTTAATTAAAGAACTCTCTTATATTTAATTATATATATATTATCATGATTATTATGTTTTTTTGTGGTTGCATTAGAATTATAACTATCTCGAGGTAGTTATGTTAATTTAAAAAAGAAGCTATAAATCTAAATAATTTATAATTTTTTACTACATATCCCTTCCAATGAGTGTTCCAGATTCTCTTTATAAATCCTAGAAATATAAAATAAATTCCTCTAGTACTACACATTTCGATCTATTCGAATTTTATATGATTTAATACGACCTACTGGAGTATCAAATATATCAAATCCCGTTTCAAAATATTCTCTTCTAAAGTTCTCGAGTATAAACGTATGCTGTAGAGGTATGCATTCCGTTTTTATGAGTTGGAATGCATTTGCAGGGAAAATGTCAAACATGCATTCGAGAATTCGTTGCCTGACTACCACTCGACTCAACATTCACGACCCTATGCTTTACCCCGCACGGCTAATGCTCAGTTAAGTCACATCCCTTTTGCAAACTCCAGTAAGTGCATGGATAAGCTCATTCGCATATCATATGCATGGCAAGCTTCCTAAATCTTCCTCTTCTTTGTTGAAGAATGTGAGTCAAGTTATCCGCTGGATGTATACGTCGGAGTCCTGTATATGAATGTCATTGCATATCCTAAGTCCATAAGTTTGAGGCAACCTACATACGAAAATATTTAAAGAGGGACGAGTATAATTTTCAGCACTACATATATCGCTTAAATGCAACTTACTTACCAATCATTTCCTTTAACAACAGAGTAAATAATACATAGTAAATTGTATGTCTTGTTCCAAAGGTATTTAAAATTTAATATACAATTAAATATTTAAAAAATTAGATATTTATTGAAAAGGAATACTTTCTTTGAAACACCATAGGCCTACTTTAAATTGAAAAAATAATTTCTTCAAAATAATGTTATATAGCGAGTCACAGTCTTCCTTCCTTGGGTTTGCAAATTTTTTCGAACATATGAGACCGAATTCTTTTCCTTATCGTAAGCCATTTTGTTTCACGTTGATATTTTTCATCACTGTTGTCTTTTCCATTTCATATCACCCACCGTTGCTTTCTTAGCCGATTCACCCCTCAATATTTGACCCAACCGTTTCCCCACATTACCTTTTCAAAGAAACCACTCGTCCTCTACCATCTCCGGAATCCCGCGTTTGTTGTTCTATAAACCCGACTCACTTTCCCGGATCTGGACCCACATCTCTATACCCACAGGCAGCGTTTGATGTCCCCTTTTTCCCTTCTAACACATACATAGCAAACGTCTCCGAAATAGGAAATGTGAAGATATTTTCCCAGTTCTCATTTAAAGAGGCAAAATTCATCAATTTAACAGTTTTTTATTTATTATAAATTTGGTATTTTTAATCAAAAGTGTGAAATCTAATTATGAAAAATATCAAAGTGCAGATAAGATAACTTATAACTTATTTGCACTTAAATATTTTATAACTTGTAACTTTAAAGTGTATGAAACATTTTCTTAAAAACATTTGTTATAAAAATATTAGTTAATTCAACAATAGTTCTTCATAGCTTTCTCGTTTCATCAAGTAAACAGATCATTAATACTATATTTAGTTTAGTATTTCATATTCAATATATTATCTTTTAAAACTAAGAACCTTTTTAAAACAAAAATTATAGTCATTTTATAGAACTAAAATTAATATATGCTCCCATATGCAACCTATTTTTACAATGCAATTATTACGGATATTCCTATTTTTTATTATCAAAGATATAATAGAAACGAAGAGTTTTTGCATAACTATTCAAGTTTAAAACATTTCAATTTAATTATCAAATTTTGAACGTTTAATTTCCAAATATTACTACTCAAATACTCTACGGTTTAGCACTTTGAACACACATGAACGTAAACTGCGTAATGTAATAACGTAACTAACAACGACGCACAAACGTAGACCTCGACGACAACAGCTCGCAGTTTCTGCCTTTAAAAAGGAACGAGATTGAATTAAAGAGAAAAAACCCCTTAATTCACTTTCACTTCCGGTCCGCAAAACCGTAGTGGTGGGCGCTCATAAGTCAACGTATCACGTCTTGGGAGAGTTCGCGCGCACCAAAACACACGCCTCCGGTGGTATCCTAGGAAAGTAAACAAGTAGGGAAAGAATACACACCTCCATCTACGAGCAAACACAAAAGGAACCTTTCCTAACCAATAAGGAACCGGAAAAGGGACACGGGAGGGTATTGTGCCCAGGATAAGCGTGGGGTGGAGGGTTTCCTAATAGAAGAAGGATCGGGATGGGTTGGTATATAACCTCGGAGGAAAAAAACCCGAAGGAGACGGGGTGTAGAGAAGAAATAACAAGGGAGAAGAAGGGGGAAAAGGGAACCCACGTAAGGAAGGTAATAGGAGGAGCAAAGTGGATAAAAATTGGTGGTCTTATAGGGAAAGGAGAGACGAGGAGGGAAGTAATGACTGAAAAGAGTAGATGGATAAAGGAGAGACTTATGAGGAAAAGATCAAGAAAGGGGATGCATTGGGGATGGATAAAAGTTCTGGAAGATGGAAGAGGGATTAAACGAAGGGTAAAAATGGAATAAGAGAAGATTGAGTGATAAAGAAATGATTTTCGCCCAAGTTGGGTTGAATGATAAATAATTACTGATCCGAACGGGAAAGACACACGAATTATTGGCCAAAAGAGGAGGAACTGGAGGGAATCTGGAGTGGTAAGGGCTTGCTGACAATCAGCAAAAACAAACAAATGAGAAAATGATTGGTATCTCTATTTTGATTGCCTCCGGAAACAGAATTAACTCAGGATTTGGCCGATTGAAAATATTTGGTGGATTAATAAGAAGGATTACACGATAAGAGAAGTGAAAAGGTTTATTTACTATTTATGGGAACTCATATCCCAGTTTTTACCAGTAAACTAGCATTCAATTCATTTATTATTTCATTCATTATTTTTTGTTAATAATAACACGAAAATTCTTAGAATTTAGTTTCATTGGGTAATCTTAATTCAATTTATATACTGTAATAGCATTTGTGCACAATTCTTTGGATATATTAAATAATAAAAACTTCATTCATACAACGTTAATAATTTTATTCGTTCATCAACTTCTGGATCGTATTATTTCCATGACCTTAAGTTATATGATTACATCTACTATTTGTCTTTTTTTAAATTTTTAGAGTGGTAAAATATTATCCACAAAAATTTTACAACGAAAAACCTGATATGAACGAAGTAATTGTGTGGAATCGATTATAATCGTTTAAGAATTAGAGAAAAAGAAACTTTCTGTTCCTTCCTTAATATTAAGGTGACATTTATTTAAGAAGACTAGTTTATTTTCGTAGATCCCTCAAAATTATCAGAAAGCCATAGTTTGTTCCTTTACGAAGAAAATACTTAAAATTTAATATAAAACATAATTAAATAATTGAATGTGAGAATTAGCAACATTATTTTATATGTGAGCCTTATATGGGATAAGGAAACTAAACGTTAGAAAAATCTCGAAAAAGTTGTTAAAATGTAAATAAATATGTGAATGTATTCTATTTATACTATAATATTTTACTAGCTTTATTAATTTCTGTACCTATAGTAGAGTTTTGTGGTCAATGATAAGTATAGCTACGTCTGGATATCGTATTTCTCAAGCTAAGGGATATATAATCAGCAATATATCAGGATATATTTCATAATAATCATGACACATTTCCTAGGTAGACGCATAATTTAAAAGAATCAGATTTCGTAGATTTTGTTTATTTTCCTGGCAACGGATTCCTCGCCTTTGGACAGCCATAAATCTGATCACGTGTTCAGGGATCGATGGATGACGTGGAGAGAGGAAAGATCAAAGTTGGATGAAAAAGGGAGAAGATTCCCCGGATTTATAAAAGGGTCTTTCGGAGGCGAGAATGCCAATAAAATCCACGAGAGCGTAAATCAAAGGAGAGTATGGCGTTTGTATTGAGGTCGTTAGGAAGGAGAATGGTGAATAATCCGTACCTCTTTGTGTCTCATATTTCGATTTCCTTCAGGTGCGAACTTTATATCGAGCGTTAATTTATCCGCCTAAATGTTTTTCATCGCACAAAGAGATTATCCGAAGGATGAAAGTGGTGTCGGAGGAGCAAGGTCATTTTCATTTTAAGATTTTGTGACAAAGAAGAAAGGAAACTTTTCGGGGAACGGTTTGGGGAACTGAGCGGTTAATGTATTAAGCTCGAGATGCCTAATGAAATTGCGAGGGAAAGTTTAGAAAACTACAGCTTTCTCGTCTCAAATTAAATTTGATTAATTCAACAGAAGCTATTATGGGTTTATTCGTAGTTTAAATTAAATTAATTTCCGTCTGAAATAATACTTGGTTTACTTATAAGGGAACCTGAAACCATCTCAAAATCAAAAAAAAAAAAAAAACCATCTCAAGCTTATATAGTTTAAAGAATTTGAATGAGTTAAAAGCATCCTCTGATACAAATTTTTGAAAAAGTCAAGTTGATAATTCCTAAAGTCCAGGGAAATAACATATCACTTCAAGTTTTGTCCAACTCCAAGAAAAAATAATAAAGTGTATCATATACTTTTCTAGATTATTGGTATTGCGTTATGTTAAACTACTCAGTAGTAAATTATGTTCACACAGAAATAAATCATAAATACGTGTATTATATACATCATGGAGCTTATGATAGAAAATTCTAAGAAATTAATTAAGTTTCAAGTTAATCTATGCCATGAAGATTATTCAATCACCATCAAGATTCGTATAAGAGTGAGATTTCAATTGGCTCTAATAAATTCTATCTCACACATAGATATATATTCATATACACTTATAGATAACTAAAAATAATATTCCGAAAATAAATGGGTCTTTAGAGAAAGATTTATTAAATATATTGGATCATTGTTCGTAAATAACAGAATATTGTAATGAATATATATTATTTATTTAAATGAGATAAAAAATCTATAATATACAATACAATGTTGAAAATTAGAATAATAGTATTGGAAACGTCAAAATCAAATATTTCCGCGTAAATTTAAACAACTGTTAAATTAACTATAATTCATTTTTTAAAATACGATTACGTATTTTCAAAACTAGCATCACAATGTAACCTAATAGAACTCTTGTTCCGAGAGATAGCTTCCGTAGAGGTATTGGAATCGTCGTCCTCCTATTGGAGACACGCTTTCATTCGGGGGAGACGTGGGTGACCTACAAAAAGAGAATTTTATAAAACTCCGCGAGAATGTAATTAAACTCTGGGATGAGATAAGAGTATTCGTGAGGTAGATGACGTAGACAATGGGGACGTGCGGGTGAGGAACTAAAGAAGGTATCGTGGATCAAAGAGTGGATGGCTGTTCGGAAACAATCTGTTAGTCGATTCGGAGGGGGATTCTGGATGGGAGATTAGGGAGCGAGATTTTAGGCAGAATTCGTTAAGGGAAGACGCCTTCGCTGAACAAAGAATGGCGGATTAAATGGAAAATCGGAAAATAAAAAGAGAATTTATAATGGATGACGTTAGCGGAAGATTTCGAGCATCTCTCCGACTATTGTTAGGAAGATTCGAAACCATTGTATTATGCATAAGAAGTGGACTGCTTCCCACTTGAATCTGATGAGGATCTTTAACGCTGCGTCAACTAACTCTGCGAGATTATTTTTCCAAAAATGAACGGAATTGTATTAAAGGGACTAATCGGTTGTGTTGACAATGGGTTTATAACATATAAGGGTGTGAAATGTGTCCAAAATAAATAAATAAATGGATCATTGATAACGAGCTTTGGTACATACACTTTTATTGAGGTGAACGATGGTATTCACTGTTTTCAGAATAAATACGAAAAGAATTGTATTACGTTTAAACAGGTAATTGTTATATAGTCACGAATCTTTATTTATTCTAAGTATCTCTCGTCGTCTATAACACTTTAATTTATCCCAATATATTATTTTATTCTACCACTGGAGATGCATGTTCTTACAAGCTCGTAATTTAATATTCATTCATCATATAGCTTAAAGTTCTCTTTCTATAAAGTTTTTATTTTATACTTATAATTACAGATATATAATTCAATTGGATATGATATTTAAAGGATAATATAGGGATTAATCATTCCTGAAAGATCCATACATGCAATTTTTTATTAAAACTTCGCTAATGAGGTAAATATAATAAAATAAACCATCCTAAATAGAATTTAAATGATTGATACTTAGAATTTCTTCAGATAATATTGAAAGTATAAGATTAACTTAAATTGAAATAAAATAGGATAAAAAACTTAAAAATTTGATACTTTTGGATCTTCGTCGATAATTATCAATGCATTTTGACAGCTCAGAGTTAATGATCCTCTGAAAGAGCAGTTTAAAAATATGTAAGGATATCACTGATTTATTCATGACGAAAGTATTCCATTAGTTTGCAGGACTTGCTCAAGGATAATGGAAAAACTAAATGCTCAGAATATAATGCGGCCATCAAGCTTGTGACCTGGTATGTTAACATTCCGTGTCATTTTGCGGCCGTAAAAATTTTCGAGGCTTCGTTGAGGTGAGTAGAGTGGCTTGGTGGGACATGGGAGAATTGCACGTGGATGATGCAAAGTATGCGGGAGAGGTACAGCGATGTGGGAGGCTGGGTACAGAAAGAGACATACGCCAGAGATTATGCGAGATTGACAAAAAGAGAAGAGATTTCAAGCGGAGAGATGAGGGAAGTGGACTCATTAGCGAAGCTGGAGTTTGAATCATTTCCAGCATTTTAAGTACTCACATTCGTAACGGTTGAGATTTAGTCATTTAAATCCAAGGCAGCTAACGGGAACAGCATCATGTTCCACATATCTTTGAAAAGAATATAAAATCCTTTTTTCTCCTCATGAGTATTTTTTAGAAATCTGTGTTACAGCACTCATTTACTCGACATGTAATTGCTTGCATCATTTTTCACTTATTTTACCTCCAAAAGGTGCTAAATAAACTATCGAAACACGTAATTTGAAAGAAATATTGCGGTGTATGCAATATTCATCTGCATTATATTTTCTATTGGTTTTTCCCTAAAATCTTTTGATTATTAAAAGAGTTTTTAACACGTTGAACAATACAGAATTAGTTACTTTGATGGTTTAAAGAAATTACATGCAAAAATATAGTAGTTTTCTGATGATTATAGAAATAATATGAAACGTAACTTACTGTATTTTGAATATTCTTTATGAACACTTAATTCGAGCAATATCTTTTCTTTTTTTGTTTTTAGGATATTTAAATTAGCACCTCTTTTTAAAATCTTTCTTCTGCACCATTCTGTCCCCATTCGAAAGCTCTTGACTAAAAAAAAAAATTCACAACATCACCGGTGCAAAATATGAACCTTGCGGGACCACGCAATTTGTCAAACACTCGAGAACCAGATGTAAAAATTACGAGAAATAATGACGCATTGACCCTTAGAGTCGTAGTAGAGAATTTGAAAGCGATTTAGATGGGCTAAGAGGGGGAGAAAAGTTCAGGAAGAAGAGAATCTGAAGGGAAATGGATGGAGAGAACGGAGGCTGTTGAAATTAATGGGCGTTAGAGTGAGATATATTTGACAGGAATGGGAGGGGAATAATCGAGGCAATCAAGGGAGGGATGGGAGGTTGAAGGGGCTGTCACAAGAGAGGCTGCGGGTCTGAAATATTTTATCTCACTCGTTTGGAAGCTGATGAATTCAGTTACTATCAGATGGGCTGTTGTCGCCTCTGTTGCTAAGATAATCGGGGTATCTTAAAGGGTTATGAAGAGGATAAAGAATGATACGATAAGGGATCAGTATCCCTTCTGGGAATACTTTCTTTCGCATAAATTAAGAAATATCTATTAAAAAAATAGCTCAATGTCCAGTAAAATAGCCCACGATACTCTTAAAACATGCCGAATAACCCGTAAGAACATGAATTAATGAATAAATATCACCTTAGCTAAGAGTTGGTTCATTTTCAAATTTCACTGAGGCTTTTTTCGTGTGTCTAGAAAGTTAATTGCAACCTAAACCATCAAAGTTGGTTATTGAAAATAATCTTTTAATATTTTGACAAAAAATAAAAACTAAAGCGACGTTTTTATAATTGGATTTTTGATTCCTTTTGGCAGTAAATGGTAAATAATATTAAAAGATTTCAGTGAATTTACTCGTAGAAATTCTAGGAGCAGGCAGAATAATAAAAATGTATAAAAATGATGGATTTCATGATGTATTAACTATTTAATTACGAATGATAGATCGCTTAACTCAATTCCTTTGCCGTATATCGTAAGGCATTACGAAGTCAAAATTTCTGTAATGATTGAATAGAATAATAAAACATCACAAACCACCACATTATGGGTTTCATATTTCCAAATACCATATTAAAACTTACAAGTTTAAGATAAATTTATGATAGTTTCCAAATTTTAATTTTACATTACCTAAATCGTATTAAGCATTATCAAATGATGTTTTGACTGTAAATCCTACTTTAAACCCATTGGAATCAGGTCTGATTACTTTAGAGTCGCTCGTTACCTTCCCTTTCAATTATCCAACTGAATATTAAAAAAAATTCGCTGATAGAAGCATCGCAACCTAGAATATTAATAGGTAATACCGCAAAATCAAAAAATGACAAATTTTAATCTAAAATCGAGCTTCCACCATTATATTGATATCCTTTCAGTATATTCGGAATTAAAATATGCGCGTAAAAAATAAAAATAATCCACACATGGACGCCGAGCCCAAGATTGGCGTCACAAAAATCAACGATCATAAAAGATGAAACTCATCGCCATTGTGATGGAGGCAGTAATTACGCATATTGGAGAACCCATCGCGTATAAAAATTAATGTTTCGCGTCCATATCCCCTTTTCAACGCCCTGTCGATCCAATATTAATCCCCGCGCATTCTCCATTCGCTTTTAGTGATGAGGACATCCCGAAAAAAAAGTGCCATAAATACGTAAAAATATTCGTATATATTTCCCGGTTTCGATGCGCGCGATTTTATGGGGATTATGCCCCGACATGCGAAAGCATAGGAAATGTACCGAATGCCGCCGCGTAAATAAAAGATGGATGCATATCGGGATGCATAAAGCATACTCACGTTTCGATGAACTTTGCGGCGTACGTGAGCGTGAACAGTTGGGAAAAATTACGCAATCCGTACGCGAATCCTATATTTGCGATTTCTAAACGATCCGCCGATACGACTTTTGTTAGCGGTGGTTGTATATGCATGAATTAGCATGGAAAACATCCGATGATGTTTTCATCCGCGGCGTCCATTATTCGTACCTGCGGAGTGCTCTTATGTCTGCAGATGACGCTTATTAATATGATGTCTGGCCCAGTTTCGTCAATCAAAGACGCGGGAGTATATAAACGGATGTCAGCCGAGACTTTCTGATCGGGTTTGGGATGTTTGTAATCTTTAGGATAACTTCATTTGATCGATTCCATTAGATTTTCTTTCACAGACGGGTATTTTTCTGAGTGTTGTTCATGGAAGATGATATAGCACACCAACACTTTGGATGAATGCTAAACCATTGTGTGGATGAAGTTGTGGCCGGCCAATGGTTCAATATTTAGAGCGGTTCATTGGAAAGTTATTTGAAAAAATTCTTACTGTATCAAGTTTTGATATTCGATTATGATGGAAATGTTTTGGATGCTCAAATAATTTTTATTATAGTTGATAAATTTTTATTATGAAACTAAAATATTTCCGTGAATTTTTTATGGCTTTATTCGTTTAAAATAATAGTAAATTTATATAAGTAGAATTAATTGGTTTTAATGTATACATAATCACTATTCTTTAAAGTTTACTATTAAAATTTATCTAGGCATCCTTGAGAGAAATTCACTCATTATTTTTTACGAGAAGCTGGTAAACTAACATAAACATTTCACTGTTTTACAAAATTGTGTAAAGCTGCCATATTAGGAACATCTTTGCCAATTGAAAATCACACATTTCACTTAAACACTTATTTACTATTTAGATAAATACAAATTATTCCTTAAATCATTGATTTTAACTACTATTTTCTATGATCAACTTGTGGATGAAAAACAAAAATAGTTGCAGCCATGAACAGTGAATAAACTCCTTTTAAAGGGGAACATAAGTGAAAATTTTTCTCTGAGATATCACCCACATAAATTCCGTATAAAGAAAGGGTACGCACTTCAGAGCAGTACATTTCAATATCCCGAATCTTCAATTAATAATTCCCTTTTTTAAATTGAAACGTTTTAATTCCATCGGCTCTACAACGTGAGGTCATTCCGTGACACGTACTAATAAAGATTGTGGATGAATGAGATACGCTGAGCCCGTGATCAGATTCCTTTATGAGCCCCTCGAAATCAAACCTGTGCAGCTTTAATAAATACAGAAAAGATTATGTTACGGTGTCAGATGAAAAGAAAAGATACGCATCGAGTGATTTATGTTCTTTGAACTCGATCTAACTCCATTAGGTCCCAAGGAATTTTTGCTTGTGAATTATATTGGGATTTTGAAAGGTATTTTCCGAATAATGCCCTATGGCATTGACGTGGAAACAATACGCGTCAGGAGATGTACAACTTCCGTGCTCCTTTAATGCCTATACAAAAAGGGATGTGAGAATCCGTAATTCTATTTGAGATGCTGTTTATGAGGAAGAATCCAGATTTTCCTTCGCCTTTATAGTCGTTTTTTTATACCCGAATATCCATCTATTTATATATTCTGTTTTCGTACATGTAATGTACAAATAATACTATTCCTTTACTGTAGTATTTTTCGAAAATTAATAAATTTCTTGGGATCTATACATTTTGCGGAAAACTATGTCTACTTTAAATTTAATTGATGACTGACTGCTTCTTCATTTACTTCCGAATCTAATAAGAATACTCTTGATAAGTTGTTATCATAAATGGTTAAATAAATTCACTAAATATATCTCTTCTTAATGAAAAGAAAATAGCCCTCACTAATAGTGTGGCTTTTTAGATTAGATTTCAAAAATTCGATTATATTATATTCATGCATAATAGCATAAATTTATAGCAATGAATAAATAATGTCAAACAGAAGTAAAAAATATCACCATGACTGGAACACGAACCTACGGTACTTCAATTGCGGGGCAGGTATGCTTGGCATACTTACCCGATTATATATAATACAAAAATGAATTAATGTTTAAAAATCTTATAACTTACTTCTTCCCAGTGAGGGAATTACATCTTATTCTCCTGTCTCATTAACTTATCTATCTTCTCGAAAAACAACAGACCGATAATTTTAAGCACACCAATGGATAAGGCTTATCTATAAGCAGATTATTACTCCCTTATGATAGAGTAAAAACGGAACAAAAAACATAAAGGTATATTCCTAAGTAGAGCTACAGAAAATTGCTCATTCCCAAAGTATTAGTGTGTAGGATTTATCTAAATCCATATCGCGCCATATAAATCACCATTCAGTTGAAAATGTCAAAAGATATTCCACCAAAGATTTTCGTTCGATCTATATTCATAAATATCAACTGAGCGATAGATATTTAAGGGATATATACTCGTTCCGTGACCTTTCTAATGTACAAAATCTTCTAAAATATCCGCACGAAGTCCTTATTTAGCCATTATATCTTTCATCTTTGATATGCTTTATCTAGAAAATGCTAAATTTCCCAACTAATATTATTCATCTATCAATAATGAATTTTATAAAATTTCCGTATAAATTTCAACGCAACTATTGAAATCATAAATTATGCTTAATTAAGTACTCTTTTGACGTCAGAACCATAAATATCCCGTGATGTACGCTTTTGGAGAATTAAAATGGAGAAAACGTTTAAACTTTGGAAGGGATAAGTGCATGAATAACATTCAGCATTTATTGATGATAGTAGTAGTCAATATCTCATATGTAAATAGAATCTTAGATTCAGTTCTGGACATTTTTCCTAAACGTTACTTACTAATAAAATACAAGCAGAATAAAGTATATTTAAATGTATTTTATTCTTATTCATGAACAGAAAATACGCATTTCTAGCACGCTTTAATGATATTATAGCTGCAGAATTTAATAGATAAATATCATAAGCTCATCATATGATAGAAAGGTATTTTTAATGAATCAGTTAGCAATAGTTAGCTATTGCTGAAAATAGCGGGTTGTTTTGAAATATGAAATATGCATTTTTTATCAATATAAACAAATAAAATTTACATGTTGAAAAATTTATTGACAAATTTAAAGCAGCAATTCTCTTTTGAGTTTTGCAACTCCATTTGGCATCTCAAAGACTCAAAGATTCACTTTCAGATACAATCGCATCCTTCGGCAGTCTTAAACGGCCTCCCAAGTAGACCATCTCTCGTTTACATCATAATCACCGAAGGTAAGCAGAATGGTGCTCGTAAGTGGTAACATTACCGGCTCAAGTGAGCACCTTGATTTGGGCTTCACAATGTCCTTTTGGTGGCAGAAAAAAAAGAACATCCGCTTCTGGACACAATGCACTCGACCCTATTGGAGACACGGACTGGTTGGCAAGGAACCCATTAACGAGACACCACGATCCTCCCCCCTTTTGTCTCCCGGAGACCTTGTTCTAATGTAATATGTGCAGAATAAGGTGGAATTTCCCCTCCATGGTCATAATCGCGTACTTCACGGTCACTGCATCACTCCGGACAACCTATCACGTTTCTGGTGCAGATTTATATAAAAAGGATTCTATTTTTAAGGGTTTCCCCTTTTCTGTATGACGTTTTTTTCAACGTATCGCCTTTCAGAAGGACAATACAAGTAACCCCAAACACTCGTAAATGAATCACTAAATGTATAAGAATAAAACACATAATGCTTGACTCCAACATAATGCAGTAAGTTGGATACAGGAACCTCAGTATAGGACTAACTATTTATAACGTACTTGACGGGAATTTATGCGATATTACTACTTCACGCTCGGAACAATTAGTGACACAATATAGAAGTAAATTCTGAAAATAAATTCTATTCGGAAATATTAAAATCAGATTTAACGCTGAACAAAAAGATTGATCTTGAAGCTTGAAAAAGTTCTTAAAGATTCCTTGAAAAAAGTCTTTAAGGAATTTATTTAAGTAAGCTTTTCTCAGAAAACTCTTTTAACTGTTTATATTGATTTCTTAGTTTTAAAACGAATATTTTACTGCAATAAGTTAGTTAATATCCTAATAAAGAATAATTTTATTTATTTTAGATACTTGAACCATAATTTGTTGAATTAAACTTAAATTAAAACTGTAACCTCACTGCATATGAGAAAAGGATGATAGTACTTTCTTTGCTGTCAAACCGCTTACTCTTATATATTCTTAATCCTCTAATAGTTGAATATTTCCCGAATTTGATAAAAATGTAACATTACAAACCTGATGAAATTACAGTGCAGAATTTTTTTCCCTATGTTTACTTCTGGTTGTGTCAGAAGTACTGGCATAGCCACAAATTTAGTTGAAGATCTGGGTTCGAGTCCAGCACTATCATAAAATTTTGGACTTTTTTTTCTAGGTATAAAACAAGCCACGAAAATATTTCGCATGTTAATAATAGTGATCCATGGGCTACTCGATATAATCAAGCAACTTTATTACTCCCTAAAACACCATTTCCGAAACCAGGAAAAAAGCTCAAACCAACGCATCATTTCATAAGGCAATCCCGTCTCGCGTCGACTGCTCCCCAGCGCGATCTTACGATCCCCACTTTCCATTACAAATGAGATTCATTCGTCACTCCCGAGAATTACATATAAGAGCAACGAGAGTATCTGGACAGTAAGGTAATCTCGTTCCCAAAACTCCACTCTCTCTCTATGGATGCTAATTCCATCTCTTGGATTTTTTTTCCGGTCAAGAACGTTCGCCGAGAACAAAAGACTCGACGGAGCCCCTTATTCGGGCCGCAAACAGCATTTAGAATTTCAAACTGGCGAATGGAGGTCGACCGAGCTTATTCCTCGTCGTCGTGGTGTGTCTATATGGGTGTCCCCTGAGCTCATGAATATTTATGGAGGAATAATGATGGATTCACACGTGAGGAATAAGAAAAGTGTGGGACCATCTCCATAATGAGTGTTGGCCAAGCATTAAGGACGCGGATTACGAGTTCTTGTTGGATTAAAAAAGTTGATGGCGACTCTGTTTTTGACTTTTGTCGGCTTACCGCCGACCATAATTTCATTCTGGAAGTGGTGGGCATCATTTACAAGTTCTTCTCCGCCTTAATACCCGTGAAACGCGGTCTTCCACTTCTCGTCGCCCTAAGTCGAAGCAGTAACGCCCCGTGTAATCTGCTCTTATTAAGATGCTCTAAAGTGAGAACAATACGGCGAAGAAACTTTTGTAATAAACCTTTGCTGAGATATTTTTCTAAGAGGTGCCGAGATGTTATTTTTTACGAGTTTTGCTTATTCTTCAAAAGTATGTGTACAATGCGAATTGAAGTAAAAGGTACATAACTACGAAAACTTTTACGCAAACAAGTACCATGAAAATTCCTTAAATAAATTCGAAGCAGAAAACTGCTTCAATTCTTTTAAGTTTCGTTCGATTTAAATAATATCAATATTTGAATTTTTAAATTAATTAATTTTGCTCTACCTCAAGTACAAACGGCCCAAGTAAGCATCGGTCATTAGATATAATTTCAGGATTACCCCCAAGTAATTCACTACATGTTTGAATAATTATGTAAATTATCAAAATTCAAAATCTCTATTTGTTTGAAGACTTAATTAAAATGGTATTTGGTTAGGAATTTTATAATTGTACGTGTGATTTAAGATGATCAAATGATATACTAAAGTTTTCATTAAAAGTATTCTAATGCCTAAAACAATGTAAACCAGAGAAATATTACTGATATTTATATTTTATAATTTGAAAGACGAATCATCAACGTAATAGTAGCTTATCTAGAATGGACTGCTTGATGTGAAATCACTCTATCAAATCTCTCGTGCATTTTAAAGACAACCTATTCCTCGGTCGAATAAAAATACGCTAATAGAGTTATTATTTTAATCTAGATTAAACGTCAATTTAGTCCTTAAAACGTTCCAAATAGACGTAAACGGTATTTCTAAATTTGAAAATGTCAGAAGCCACCTACGTTCCCCCTTTTTGATTTAGAATATCAGAATTCGGTACCTTTAGACCTAAATCATAGCGAACACCGTACGTAATAACAAGTAAGATAACCGCTCATTACCGCAGTATAAATTCCTTTTCGTTCAAAGCCTCGTAAACCACGAAAAATCCCCATAACAATCTGTGCCCATCTTAAAAGCGGAAACGGACTTATGAATGCAGGATTACGAGGAATATCCCAGTTTCAGAAGTAGGTCACCGGAGGTGATTTTGCATGCTAATAGCGTCTTTAGATACAAATCAAGAACCGAAAGATTGATGGGATTCTAGATCCTAGAAATATGTAGTTTAAAAGTAATGAAGGCCTAAATTCTAGCCGCAAAAGAGATATAAGTCATTATCTGGCGGAAGGAGTATTCAACTGACGGAACTGCCGATCCGTGGTGAAGATGTAGAGATGTGCTTTTCTGAAACTGTACGAGGCTAAAATGCAAATTTATAAGGGAAACGAAGTAAATGTACTGTGTCCGATGTGTAATTTATTTTATCTTTACTAGGAATATAAACGTTTCAATTTGAATGAGAGATTTATGTCCTTAATCAATAGCTTAGGTTAATATCCGACTTCGCAAAATTTGTAATTGAAGTATAGCCTCATTCCTATAACATACACAAGAATTCAACGGAAATACAGATGACTTGGGGATAATCAAAAGCACCATAAAGCTGGACCATAATATCCGGAAAGTAGCAGAAAAGTGAGTAAAATAAATAAAAGAACGTTTTTGAAGAGCAAATCAGCTTTATGAACGATATTTATTGTAGCTTCAAAAAAGTTTACGTATACTTTTTTGAATAGATCAATATTCGTTAACATGAATATTTACGCTTATTTTCATTTCTTTTGTTCTTGAATAAATGAAGGATACTTATTTTCTTCGACAGAAAAATAATAACTTAAAAAAGACGAATATTTTTATTGATAAATCAATGCCATCAGACCGGTCGATGTTAGGATTGGATGATTGTGTGGGAATGCAGGAGATGACGTAAGCACAGTGTGTGGGAGGAGGAGATTGTAATAGGGAAAACCGGGTTTGACATTGAAAAGAATGTTTCCCATTTTATCAAAGGATTCTTGAAAACGTAATAAAAAGAATATTCCGTCGCTATTAAATTATGCAAGATAATGGAGTTACGTTTCACTAATAAATGGGTGGATATTATCACATGGGGTGATTAATCATTCAAAAACAGAAGCCATTAAATTAAGAGATAGATAGAAAACTAAAATCAATGAATATCACGCGAAGTATATTCAAACATTCTAAAAACATTTTTTTTAGTTGATGTTGCAAAATATTAAAAAATAATTAATAGAAATTTGCTAACGCTTACATTAAAACGACTCGGAGAAAAATCTATTACTCTAAATGTGTAATCACTGCTAATGATTGAATCTTATACGACTCGTAGTTAAATTATAATACATGAAATTGAATGAAAAATAAATAATTATACATACATTCTTTTTTGATTTTATTTTATAAATATGGATTTTAATCAACCCATCCTGTTTCCTTTATGGAATTCCCGATTATTCGTTGTGGTTTACCTGTAATAGCATTCGCCACGTTTATACATTTTTCGGAAGTCGGGATGAAATGTGGCTTTGCTATATCATTTTCCAGCTTTCGATAGCTCTTTAATCTCATTATGCCCACGGTGTTTAACGTAATGAGATCTAATGGAACATTTTACGCATCAAATGAAAGGCATTCTGAAGTGCTCTTCCCCTGTTATTTACGTAATTTTATTCCTCGGCATCCATAATAAAATTCTCCGAAATCTCTAACAACACTCAATAAATGAAACTTTACTTACTGTCTGAGTGAGGCATAATATCCTCTATAATTCTGCTGATGAATAAAAAAAATACTCGATGCGATGAAATTTTGCAATCTTTTTGTTTAAAGTTACTTTTCTAAAGTTCTCGAGAATTCAATGATACTTCATACAGAAATACTATGTACGATTGAATTTACAGGAAGTTAATTGAAATCTAACAGTGCATTGAAGACTCATTTGATTTATTATAATTTTTATTATGAGTGGGAAACATTTAACGTTAAACTATTTTATAATTTAATTTTATGCATCACTCAATTTGACAGATGGAGTTTAAGATCACTGATTATATCTGTGAACGTTGTAGCAGTGAGTCTAATAAGATAAATTAACAAATTAATAATTTTAAAATGAAGATATCATTATCATTGTAAGAGACCATTTAGTAAGGAAATACAAAGTTATATGTTAGGTTAATGCTGTATAAAATATTATTTACTCTCTTCTCCTATTATTCAGAATTCTATGCCTTTATTGACGTAGACTGCGTTAAATATCAAAAACATATAGAAAAAATTTAAGGATGATATAAAAATAAGAATTCAAATTAAAAGTATCATTCCAAGTTTATTTTTTTTATTAAATTGTTTTCGACTTAAAATTCACAACTCCTGTTAACAACGAGGGGTTGTAAAAATCATTCAAAGCTTTTTTAACACATCTACATAAAATAATATGAACCATTAAGGTAGCAAGATATTGTTGGACGAGACAAGAACTTTATATCACCATACAATAATTGATTGTGGGCACGCGTTAATTTCAGCAGTAAATCACAAAGTATACGTCGAGTCTTCCTAAAACAGAAACTAAAGATTTCCCGGACGTATCGCATAATGTCTCACCACATTCAGAAAAAAAATTATACCTATAAAAATCTCCTTTCTTCGCGAGAAAATAGAACAAAAGGTTCTTTCTAAAAACTTTCCACCGTTCAACCTCCATTGCGGGCCTCTTCACCTTCCATTCAGACTCTTATCCTCACCCACTCTTCGCGGACCGTTCTCTCTCGTCCCAATAACTCATAAAAAAACCCTTTCTTAACTCTTACCGAAGACTTCTTCCCACCTGTTCTCCTTCTCCCTCGTTAACAAAACTCCGGAACTTTTTTTTTAATTTTTTTCATTTTATTTTCCCACCGTAACTTTTCTTTTTCAATGGCAGCTGACCATGTTGGAAAATCCCACGCGATATGGCGACACGAGCAGAACTTCTCCTTAAAAAAGAGACGCGGGCCTTTTTTTATAACGAATCGACGCGAGAACCATCGGAAAAAAAAATCTGACGAAAAATTTTCACGCTTCAAAAGGTTCGGAGATCATTCCAATTCCGGAGAATTTTAATTAGTTTCACGTCCTTTCGGGTGATGGAAACCCGGCTCCACGGAGGCTGGAGATTAAGTCTTGAATCGGTTGATGCTACGCGTAAGGGAATGAAGACGTATTCGCCGGTCTTATCGGCGGAGGAACAGAGGTTTTGACGAAGGAGAAGTTGGAAGTGGGATTTTTGAGTTCCGAAAGGTAAAGGGAAACTTTAAAGAAATTAGTTCCGGAGGAAAATGTTGGCCGCTCTGAACCTCTTGGAACTCGGGGACGAATAATTAAAAGCGATGAGGTGAGGAATTGATTCTAACAGTTTTACGGAGATACCAATAAACTCTCTAATTTTTGGTTACTTTTTGTAAATGAAAATGCTAACTTTCGAATGCTAAGGTACTAGGTTCGAATCCTTGTTAATAGGAAATTTTACCCTCGTAGCATGGATGTTGGTACGTATCCAAAGTTTATTACCTTACTGTTATTGCCCTATAATTAGTTGTTTGTTATTATTATAAGGTAATATTGTAAAGGCAATATTAAAAGAAAATAATAAAATCTATTCAGTCTCATTTTAATCCATACATTACGACATATTATACTAAAGTAACAAACTATGCCAAAATTACGTCATAAGTATCGCAGACAGACAAAATATTTTTAATTTCAAGGTAAAAGAGCAACTGAAATAACTCCTCTGTTAATACTGTTCAAATTTAGTCGGAAATGGCTAAAAAAGAGTGATCCACCGTAAGATTATCTTATTTGAGTATCACGGAGCAGTAGCAGAAGAAAAGGATGTGTGTCTAATTCTATGGATTCAAGAAACACCGTTGCAAAGTATTCCAGTCACGACATCACAGATAAAAACCTAAGAATACAGATCCACCAACAATGGCCTGAATCTTTCTTTGATAATCATCACTTGTGAATCCAACAGCATGGTTAAAAAATGTTAAAATTGTGCATTTTATTGTGTGTATGAGTACAGGGACGTACATACCACGTTCACGGATTGAAAGTCATAAAAATTACGTAACTAATTGCTTGTATAGCGGCTGTATCTTACCAAGAGAATATAAAGTCGATTTTTATATCGTATTAAAAAAAATTTTAATCACATTATGAAGTTTATTCCTTAAAATTCAACTTATTATCTAGGATTATTGGGTAAAAGTTGCAATGAACATAGACCAAAAGAATACAGAAAATATACAAGATGGACAATTCGTACCTCTAATGCTATACTACTTCTAGCTTAAGTTCTCTAGATTCTTAGTTACAGTGAGAATATACTTTATCGCTTAATTGTATATCTTTTCTAAAATAAGATTTTAGCTTACGAATTCTACTTCCCTATACAATGGAACACTATGTTACTCTATGTGGTATCATCTCCACCAATTGCTGAAGGAAAATTGTATAGAAGACGCGGTGTGTGAAAGTCAAAAATGGAATAAGAGGCCCATAAGTAAAAGGGTCGGAGGGCTTCTTGAGACCGCATTTGAAGAGAGGTGTCCGTGGTTGAGAATTGGATGGGTGCGGCCGACGCTGAAGACGGACTTTCGGAAGAGGGCGTGTGGTTTCCCATAAGGTCGAAATGAGAGATCGGTGTGGAGATGAAATTGGAATTCGCACGGATCCAAAAGTAACCCTTCTTTCTAGGATCTCCCTCTGAGATCTCTCCCAAGAATTATACTCGACCCTTGTTACTCTTTCCGAGGGATTTGCACGGTGTCGTTCGTCTTTTCAGTGGTTAATTTTCAGATTTGATCTCATTGATTTAGTAATGGTTCCGATTTGGGAAGTGGTCATAAATTTTGTGCTTTATAGAAATGCCTGAAAAAACTTATTTTTTGCTTTCGGATTATTTCTTCGCATCACATCGTTATCAGTAGTACTACTTAAGACTAAAGAATATATATTAAGACCTAGAAAATGTTTTTAGTCTCTATACTGCTTAGAACATACTATTAACGTCAATTATACTGTACGTCTAACAGCTGAGAGAGTACTTAATAAAGATTGTAACAATGGTAGTGGTGATTACAATTTTTAAAAATGTGTTATTTATAATCACCAATCTAAATTTTTGCTTTCTTATCATTCAATCTCCGTCTCTTTGTTTCAAAATTTTTTTCTCTCATTGCATAGTTATTAATATTGGAAATACAAAAGCAAACTACACGTATCGCATGTAATCTTTAAAAAGAGGTCTGCACTTTAAAAGGTTTCGAACAGCTTTGTTTGACACAAATAACTTGATCGATGAGTAAATAGAATACTGTATTGTGAGGAAATATTTACCTGAAATACTTTGAGTTACTGCTTTAAATATATATTCATATATTCATATCGTCAAAGTCACGTTTACAATCTACTAATGCAGATCTGAAAGGTATACTAAGCATGATTATCACGTTTATAAGAAATAGTTAGACATGATAAATAACAAATGTTCCATCTCACTTTTAATAAGCTTAAAATCAGAACAATCGCTTTCATTAGCAAATTTAAACAGCAAAATATAAAATGAAATATAAAGATAAAATAAAGACAATATATCATTATAAAATATGTCATTTATGTTCCATTTTAGTTCTCTCCGCGATAATCCTCAAGAAAAGCAACCAATGGAAAAGTACGTTACCATAAGTTGTTAAGGAATTAATTTTATACGCAGTGGCTTCACTTATGTAACTGTCTCGATAATAGACATTCAACAAAACCTATCTTTTATTCCCAGTTATCTAAATAAAACGTAATAATTCTTCATCCTCCACCGAAATATCAATATCAAGAAGAGAGGGATGTACTTCAACCAGAAGGTAATCAACTCGGAATTCATTTCTTCAAAATACAAACAAAAAAAAACTAATGCACAATTTCCGATTACGCAAGAAGTGGTTTGATCAACCCCGAGAAGCTGCGTGCTCGAGCGGTGAATGTTTCTTTTTATTCGGAAGAAAAGGGGGGAACTGTTCCATTCGTTAATTACTTAACTTCCGATTCGTCTTCGGAAAGAGAGGGTTTCACGGCTGCAGAACGTGTCTCCGGATAAGGCTCTCCGTGGCTATTTTATTTCTGGAGTTTAGGATCAGCCGAAGAATATATTTTACGCAGTTTCGTATCTATGGGTCATACAAATGCTTTAAATAGATTGGTAACTATGTAAGGATGTTACTTAGGAACGTTAAATAAAGAACAAACTTCTATTATATGAACTAAATTGCTGATAGATGAGTCATGAAAATGCTTTAGATAGGTTGGGAACTATCGAAGAGCAGTTACTTAGGAACGTTAAATAAAGAATAAACTTCCGTAAAGTGAATTTAACTGCTGAAAGATACGTTGAATTGGTTTAAATGACGCTGCGGTTCGTACGTGGGTGTACTAATGGTAGAATATATCGAATATCAGGAGTGATTCCTATGATAAAAGACTTTAATGAGAAGTATAGAATAGCTCTAGAGAACGTACAAGTGAAGGAGTATTGATATTATTTTGCTAAATACGTCTATTATTAAATAATATAAGTATAATTCGATTATTCCACCCTCAGTTATATGTTTGTCTGAGTCTCCTACTTAGAGAACTACTATTTCAATTTAGACTTGGAAATGGATAAGAAGTCAAGGAAATGGGAATATGATATACATGACTGCATATTTAGCTTATTGCTTCCTTGAAAGTAGCAAAAGATTTGCAAAGTTCACTAAAAAACTTGCGATTGTGAAATGATCAATACGTAAATTAAGGAATAATCGCTAATGATGATTCATACAAGTTAGATTTTTTTGAAGTAAAATTATTATAACGTACGGATTAGTCTCACCGCGTTAGGTCTAACTAAGTAATTAAATAATCGATACGTTGGAACTCTTTAATTAAAGTCCATAAAAGATACAAATAAATATAGATATATGCTAAGTAAAATCAATCACTACGCAAATAATAATTTGCCTAATAATATGTTAAGTATTACAGTCCACATCACTTTTAAGTATTCAATTCAAGACTATCTCTTAAAGCAAAGAGAAAAAATACGTGTTTGAAGGAGTTCTCACACGCGTTCACCCTTTTGATAAACTATCAGCTAATTATTTTACAGTATAATATGATCTGTCTTCATGTTCTTTGTTCATCCATCTCGGAAATATGTCTCGTAAATATTTCATACCATAATAATCGCTACGTAATAGGCACTTAAGATTATTCATCCCTTCCAACCCAACCTTTATTGTTCAAAATTTCGCCTAAAAATCTTATGGTAATATTACTTTTTTATAGCAACGTTTTATCCCCAATTTTCATTTAACTTCCGGTTATTTTAAATTCAAAACGATTATTCTTTAAGAAAGTATCGGAAATCAATTCTTAAAATATTTTATGAACTTTTATTCATAGTACCGCCTTAAGACTCCGGAAATGTTTGTAGATTGTTCCTGAAGTCGACTTTTTTACAAACGATAAGAGTTTTACGAACGGGAAATTGAATTATTGAACTGTGGAAGTTCTTCTTTATCGTTTAAAGAGATTTAACGCAAATGTTGAACGACGCAAATAGCCTGTTGTTTTTAGCGATATAGTTTATAAATACGAAATTTTAACTTGAGTAATAGAGGACTTCTAAACTTTACTTTTTACCGTTAGTTAGCTTATTATCATATATACATAGTTAGTAATTAATATTAATAAATCAAAGATTAAAACGCATTTTAAACTTACCAAGCGAAGTGAAAAATTGGTTACTAACGAACAGTTTTAATAAGATCCGTTAGTTAAATTGAGGAAAATATATAGTTGTTCCACTTTTAAAAGATCTTTCACTCAACATTAACTCTGACCGCATTAACTTTAAACGGTATAAGAGTTGTATCACTTCCTCGTTAGGAACGTAAGGGATTATAACACAGGATTAAACTACAGGAAAATAATCGTTATCTTACTTTGAAAACTCTGTAAAATTAATACTACTATAATCTTTTCGATTAATTAAGGTAACACACTTAAATTTAATTTACAATTTTTTTATTTAAAACCCCTGATTTCTTAAAATTTGGTAGTATACACGTAAGTTAAGGCATCGATGTTAAAGTTAGATTAAGAAACCTCGATATTAATATTACTTCGTAAGAAAAAAAAATTAATTCCTGCCTAGATAATAAAAATCTATTCACTTGAAACAAACACAAACTAAAGTTTCAAAGATAAACGAATAATAGTTCACTAAATCATATACGGCATATTGACTCTCAGTTACGTAAAATAAAGATTTCGAATGAAGTATTAAAAAAGAATAAATAACTTTTTCGTTCAACGCAGCAACTAACACCAAACCAAGGTTTCGAACAATTTGACGTTAGAATTTTAAAAGTAAAAGTGAAAGAGTTAAAATGTATCCCAATCCACTTTAACTTCCGCTAAACCCATTGGATCACTAATACACGAAAAACGGTACTGTCGATCGACGTATCGAACGTGTGTTGTTAACTACGACAAACGGTCAAACTCACCGACTAGCGCAGAGGACACCAGCAGCAGCAGGCAGACACTCCGGAAGAACGACGTAGTGTTTCCCTTCCTTCCGGTCTCCTCCTCCTCCTTCACGGGCAAAGCACTCAAAACAGCCGGACACTCCATGTCGCTCCTGTTAAGGGCTTCCTACGCACTTGCACGCAAACGTAGTACATATTTTCCACACCCCCGGCCTCTTTACTTCGCCCCACTTCCGACACGGCCCCTCGGTGCAGAGGAGGGGTTCGGAACTAGTTTGACTATGTATAACACTCCCCGTTCGACGACGCACTAGGAGGGACCAGGAGGGAGAACCGCACCGACCGAAGGGCAGGGTGCTACTGAGCGAGGTCCGCGATCCGCTTGAGCGAGTGGAGAGAATGAGAGTTTGTCGTAGTGGCCGCCTAGGAGGTGCTGGCATCGGTTAAAGGGGGCAACCCTCTGATAAGCTCCTTAGCGTAGCAGCAGTATTTACCCTACAGGTGGGTTCCGTGGAGGCATGATGTTTTGGGGTTTTTATTTATTTCTTTTTTCCCGGTTCCTTCCTTTTTTTACGGCTCCTAGAAAAATGAGAAAGACCTCTTGAAATATTCACGTACAATGCGGTCGTTACTGGAAGTAAAATTGGGTCCTGAAATTTTCCGAATATTTTTATTCTGTCTCGTTTTTCGGGTGTCGCGGAAAGGAAAGCGGTTTATTTATTTTCTTTTCCGTATCGTATTCCGTAAAAATGGCCTATCTTCCATAGAGTACGGTTCACTTTTTTGGCAAGAAGTCGTCTCCAGGAAAACTTGGGATGAAAAGTATTCTTGGCTGGAATTTGAAAATTGACTTCGCGAATTTTATTGAGCTATCGTGATAACTTGCGAAGTTTTAAAGAAATTGCTTCTTCAATAGAGGCGTTTACTTGCATTCGTTCCATTTGCCGTGTTAATGTACATACAGCTCAAGACCAGTACATATGCGAAGAGACCATTGCGATAAATGGTTAACGTGTAAACATGCTATAAATGGATAATACATGTAGAAGTCAATTCTTTATGAGCTTTAAAATTAACTCTAGTGAGCTAAATTCGACCGCTACTAGGAATTTTGGGAATAGAAATTCAATATTATCATCAAAGGAATTTTCTTTCTTTCTGGGTCACTAAAATTATTATTGTTATCATTAATGAAATTTTTACAATTAGACATCAGGCAGGTGGCACAATATCAACCTTAGTTGTAATGCTGTAAAAATGGAGCTTATGGAAGCAGATGCAAGAAAATAAAGTGGTAAATGTTCAACATAAGGGAGTACATATTTGTTGTTATAAATAAAATAAAAGCATTATTAGAAATACGTGAAAGCATTATGGTTCAATTCCTATTTACTCTTCTATAATTCCTCGTGTGGTATCAGAAGCATGTAAAACCTGATGAATAAAAAATTGAGAATATAGTTAAGATATTCCATTTTTATCGTGAAGCAATTCTACGAATGTGAGTAAATTTGATATTTCAGAAATGTCTGTTTTTCCAATATCCATCCTAAATGTTTCACATTCGATTCAAATATCTTCTAATTACCTTACTTGCTCTCCTCATAATTAGGTAGAACTAAATTGTTGTTTCAGAGCATTATGCTACATTACCTCAAATATGTACTTCGGAAGTTGATTATGTGTTAAATGTCTTTTACAGACACGGAAGTTTTAATGCTAGTGATCAACTGACAAAAAATCTTTATAATCTTTTCCGAAATCGGAAGGTCTAAAAATCCGATAAATTTCTTTTTTTTTAGAACGCCTGTCATTTTCAGGTTGCATGTACGAATGAAAATTCAATACACTATTTCATCATAAATTCCGAGAGAAAATGAAATAACCACGACATTTCGTTACACTGAATTCGCTGAAAATATTCGGAAAACAAAACAAAGTTACATGTCGGTTGAATTTTGTTCTCTTAAAGGAATCAGTTATGAGTTGTTGTTCATTGAATTTATGACATCAGTCGTGTTGGATGATGAAAACGAGATTTTCGCTCTGAATTCTAAGGAATTAACTTTTAATACCATACGGGCACAGTATTTCTGTAAATAAGATATGAGTCTAAAAAATTGTATCTCTCTTATTATAAACTGAGGTTTTAGTAAAGTATCTTTTGAATCTGGCTTTGATATTTATGAATTGTATAGTTATTCGTCAATAGGAACATATCTATCAATGAAAACATAAAATAAATGATAACTTTATCACAAATTAAAAAAAAAATTAATTAAAATAAAACTTGCGCCAATTGATACCTATTCTTGGAATGAACTAAATAGAAAAGGAACTTAAATAACTAAAACTTTAAGACTTTGTGAATAAAAAAGTAACAGTCATATACTTAAGGTATCTTCTAGTTTAAAATGCATGAATAAATACTGAATCGTCCTGAAATGGGTAGGATAAAATAATGTTGTGTTAGAGGACTGTATTAGTTCACCTTCTATCATCTAAAATTTAAGGAATGTTTAGTGCTCAGTAAATCAAATAATGAGGGGCAAAAGATATACTTAGAAACGTAAAAATATCCTAAATTACGATTAAGAGCTATAGGAAAGAAAGAAAACGTTTTTAAAAATGGGTATTCGCACTTTCTAGAAGCAATTAAGGTTCAAAAAAGAAGAAATCAAAGGAAAACGTGGTTCCCTTGAGAGCAAACAGAAATGATGTGGAATCGATTTTAATTCCTCCCGCAATGAATCATGGACTCCCATTAATATACCACTTTTATCACCTAAATATAGGAACAAATGACGATCCTTTTTGGTCGGTTGCTTGGGAACCGACGATGTTACGAGGAGTGGCCCAAATCGATTGCCTCTGGAATCATAAAGGAAACCCAATTAATTTAAGCCCACAATCAAAGGTCTTACTTCTCTTAACAATGAACCACTTGTCTCCAGCGCCGTTCGGTGTTTCTCACCTCCGTGTCACCACTGACTGAATCGATGACCTAAAGGTTGGGTCAACGGACCCTTTCCTCATAAACGCCTCGAACTACTTTTAACCTATTTTCGCTCTAGCCGCTGGGTTCTCTTCCAGGAATGGCATCCAAAGGAGAAGCGTAGCCAAATGATGTTAAGGAACGCCTTCATACGTGACGACGCCAAACTCAAAAACAGTCGTCTACGAACACTAAATATTCACATATAAAGTCGACAATCTTTTACGTCTGAAAAATGCCAGCACTGGAGAGAAATATAAGGGCTATAATTACGGAACGTTTCAATACTATTGTTATAATTTTGCTGCTCTACATTTCAATGGGCATGTAAATTAGTACTAAATTTGAGTACAATTATTACTCTAAGTTTTACATTAGCATTCCCTATATTATTAGATCTATTTATGTAATCATCATTTTGTACTTCAGATGAATGATTGAACTTAGTTCGATTACCACTTACCTTGAAGATAAATTTAATTAATCATATTTAGTCCAGCTATGCTCTAATAGCTCCATAGTTGTTTGCAAATTGGACAGTTACGCTATAGTTTAAGAATATCAATATGTGGTAACTACTCATGTGCATAGAATAATGAATTATCTATTATTCAAACATGAGATCTGATATACTAAATTACTAGATTACTGAAATCCGTCAAAGGATCTGAAGCCTATATATTGCTTATTTAAATTTGCATTTTAAGATATAGTACCCTTAATAGATTGTGTTGATAATTCGTAAGTCAATGCCTTAAAAATTCCTATCTATATTAGTAGTAGGTGTACCACTGATACAAAAACTACTTAATTTACCAAGAAATATAGAATACGTACATTTTAATTGATTAGTTACAACTATAATATAAATAAATTCTAAAGAGAAGATTCAATTTTAAAATAATATAATAAGTATCCTAATAGTATATTAACTAGAAATCAATCTATCATCATACGGACATTGAAGAACGAGAAATATTAAATATTTTACATTTATTCGGATAATTCTTTTTTAATACATGAAAAGAGTTTTTTACAGTCCCAAATTTGGGAACATTACAACTTCTAGCATTTTTATTATGCAAAGAAAGCAATGTTAGACTCCAAAACTTTAATGGTACGTCTCGCTTCCAAAGTATTTGGCAGCCATTGGCCGAATATGCAACCATGCCTCAGGCCCATGACTCTCCAGACAGAAAAAAAGAGAGAAATGAAAACCTATCCGAAATCGATTCTTTTACCAATGCCAGTACTTGTAGATGTACGTTATCATTGCAGTAGTAGACAAAGGCAAACCCTAATTAGCATGAAACAAAGCAAACAAAACAAAAGAAGCTGACTGAGAACTCATCTTTTATATATAAAACAAACCCCTTAGTATATGCACCAATAGTAAGAGTAATTTCTACTTTCGATTCAGTATTTTACCAGTAATACTTTCATTGTTGAGGATGTTGTTTATTGCGCTTTAATATTGGACAATTATATGTATAGAGAATGAATTTTTCAAAGAATACTATACCACTGATTAAAATTTTGAAGTATATATTAGATACGAATGCCTGAAATCACTAAAAATATTCATTTTAAACATGGATATTGATTTCTAAGTTAGGTATAGCTATAATTATTATTTACTTACACAAAGAAAGACAAAATAACTAAAAAATGGAAAATGATAGGATTCAATTGGAAATATCAAACCAACCATGCTTTTTTTAAATGTTAGTCTACTTTTAACCAAAGTAGAACTGTAAATAAACTATGTTTCTCGTTTCATTATATATTCTTGACTTTTCCTGATACCTTAGGACAGATACTTTGCAATTTTTTGAATAATGGTTAGCAGTTTAAAGAAGCATTAAAATAAATGCAGAAGGGAAAGCGGTTTTTATCGCGAATTAATCGCGAAATTGTTTGAGCAGATAATCCTAATAGCTTAAATGAGTATGAGGCCCTTATTTGCACGGCTAAATAGACTCCATTCACGATTGCAGAGATAATGCATCTTCGCCGAGCGAATGCATTTAACCAACCGTTCAGGAGGAGGCAAAGAAAAATGCCACGAGTTTCGAATCCATTCTATTTCAGTTTACATTTGACGTTTAGCCTTTTCCTCAAATTGAAAACGCAACGACCAGGCCAAGTGTACAGTTCATTCTGCATCCGTTAATTCTGGCGTGAAGGTTTTATGTGGAGAGTTAGGGGATTATTACCAGATTACGTACATCCATCGCGTTCAAATTCCGCTTGGAAGATTTCAATTATATTCACGTCACGAGGATGTCGTTCCGCTTTTATGTTTACCTATTAAACTGTGAAGCACGATCCCTTCAATGCGAGGTTTTTAGCTATGCATGCGCGTGATAAAAATAGGATAGTCTCTAAGAAGTATTGTTAAGTTTGAGAGTTTTTACTTTATACAGTCGTACAGTTACTATAGTTTATGTACTTTATTTTATTTGAAATCTAGAGAACTTGGTGCCGTCTAATATCTACGACTTATAAAATAACTCTGTTAAGTAGTATTATTATATTCTCTATCTACAGTATCATCCTGGATGTAAGAAATCAAGCTTTTCCAGGATAGTAAGCTAGACTGAGTCCCAGCTGAGTACTAAGCAGTCATCAATTATACATTAAAATTTGCTTGCTTGAAAAATATAGTTTATATCAAGATATTGTATATGTATGTAATTTTACTAATAAACTAATCATTTATTTGTATATTGTATAGTTATTTACGTATGTTTTCATTTGTGTGGAATTTAGCTCATAATTCTTGCTTTCAAATGTTTTTTTTTGTGTTTTAGAAAGTTATTCTCTTGTATTCATCTAAGCAATATCATTTAAAAAGAGTAAGATACTTAATAATATTATACTTCTTAAACCTAGTTCAATTTTAAGATACATCTAGAACTCTAAAATAAGTTGAGATAAGAATAAATACTGTATCTATATACATAACTGGAAGTACATTAATCTATAGCCCAACGAGATCTGCTTCTATTTTATGGAACATTTTTTAATCACGAACTACAAAAAATGACATGTCCGTACCTTCATTCAGACCTCGAATTTCTGCTATTAAATTCTATTAATCTCTTATCCATGGAAATTTCCTGAGCCAGAAACTAATTTCTCCAAATGATGTTTTATTTGCTAAAGAGAAATCGATGTGGATTTCAGAGGATAAACACTTTTCAACTGCGGTAGATGCTCATCATAGAAAATAATTGCTTTAGTTATTGCTTTGGAACGGATAGCTTTATGTCATATTTTTACAGTAATGACTTCTGCAATCATTGAAATGGAAGTACCTGCTGTTTACAGAGATCATTCTTCAAAATTTAAATTACGAGTTATCCAATAAATTGATCCGTTCATCACCCGAAATTTAACCATCCTTTTCAATTCTATCGGATATAGACTATGAAATTACAGTATAAACCTAAAATATACCTCTCGCCCATTATGTAACAGAGGAATTTAACCAAGGTATCTATCTACGCGATTAGCGTCTGCATAAGCCATCAACTGGATGTACGGATACTGAACGGGATAATTATTAATTAGGGTATCAGATTGAAATAGGTAATGGACATTTAATCAACGATTTCTCGTTGCATGAATATTCCTCTTAATCAGAAAGAAGTTATATTGAAGAGGAGAAATTATATCGAAGAGACACATTAAAGTAAAATAAGGGGAAATTTTAATACAATTCATAAATAAATTACATGTACACTTTTATTTATTTATAGGTAAAAAGTTTGGGTAGTTTTTAATCTATATAGTCACTCAGATGAAAGACGTTACAGGACGTAATTTAGTCCGTACACAATAAAACTACGTAAAATTTTATTGACGCATTGCAAAATCACTCCTCCAAATATATTATTTGTGCATCATATAAGACGACTATGCATCACCTTTGTGTTACTATGTAAGAGGAATTGTAAACAGTGTTTAGATAGAGACAATGTAGTACTATACGTCAAGTTGTCAAGAGCGATTATACTACCCTTCTATTGTATTATGACTCCGTTATTTTTCCTCTCGTTTCGGAGAAAAATAGTCTTCAATATCGAAGAACTGCTTCAGAGGTCCTGCAGAAAAGACCTTTGGAAGGAAGTTCTTGGAAGCACGGGTTCTTTGAAAATAATTTCTAAATTTTTCGACTTGAATACATATTCGTCAAACTTGAGAGGGTATTTTCCAACGATTTTTTTCATATCGAAAGGCTTCTTTTATAACTCACTCTTCTCTCTTAGGAAAGAGGGATGACTCTTACACAGCCCAGTCACGTTTTTCTTTTTCTCTCTTTCAAAGGCCCTTATATCATCTTCAATTCAACTTCAAGGACATCGGCACCCTTCCGTTCCCTCACAACTTTTGGGTTCCCCTCAGCAGACAACTCATGAATAAGTACGGAGTGTGAGATTAAAGTATTTGCGGTGAATCCCTTACGTTGTGCGATTCATGAACGAGAAATGATATGTAACATATTATTTCGCATATTCACATATTATTTTTCAATATGTATTGACTTTCAATACACAAAGACTGTACTGTTAATGCTCCCATATAGTATTTCTTTCATGTACAAATTTTAATATTTCAAAATGTTGAATATTTAAAACTCATATGTGTATACATTTTTAGGGTGTATTATAATGTCATCATTTTTTGAAATTGTCTGAATTCTTACTCTGAAATGTAGAACGTAAACTCAGTCAGAATGGAAATTAGTATAAGTGCTTGATAAATGTAAGTATTTTATAGTAAAATGAACAGAAATATTTAGGAAAAGTTAAATTTAAAACCATACAAATAAAACTAAATTTCATTGAAACTCGTAATTGAAGCTTTAATGAAACTTAAAGGGTAAATATCATAATCTACATAATGCTTCTAACAATATAAATGAATATCTTCTGTGCTATATTATTTTAAACATAAAACAATTTTTAATATTTTAAATCATGGAGTATAAACCCTATATAGTTATTTATTTGCACATGTACTCAATCTTTTAAGCTTACATGTTTATCGTTTTACTCGTCTCATCAGCTTACATGCTTTTGTACAAATAAATAATTTATGCGAACTTAAGTTGAAATAAAGATAAGGAATGATGAATTTAAACACCGAAAAAATTCAAAGTTCTAATTATTTTAGTGAAACTTTAGTAAATACTAGAAGTGTGAAACGATGATATTTTTTCAGCTCAAGTTCTTAAAGCTCCTAATAAGATAGTGCATATCGTGAACAGTGCACCTTTTAACAGTTCCCTACAATTTTTTATCATACGACAAATTCTATCAGATGGTAAACATTTAAAAAGTGAGTAAGAGGATCTAGTAAACGCAGTTAACTAGAGCTGTTTGAAATACGAGCTATGTCCCTTTAATATTGTCCAGGATCGCAATCGTCACGCATTAGAAGACCGGAAGATAAGGCCGTCGTGTCAGAATAAGGTTCACAAAGAGTAGAGGTCAACTGCAACAGTATAAAGCCATCATAAAAGTCAGGGTATGATAATAACTTGTGACTGGGCTTGAAAAATGAGTGCTACATGTTTAAAGCGAATGAAAAATACAAATGTGACCTCTCAGCATTTGTCACCGACCGAAGTCACTTAAAGATGATTATCTTTCGAGAGAGAGAAGTCGTACTCCCGAGGAAATGTTCAAATTAAATTCTAAATCGTAGATAGTTCTTGCCTTTATTCAATTATCATCGAAAAATTAAGTATTAGAAAAATATCGATAATTAAATATACTAGATCTTTATTTAACAGTACATCGATGATTATAAGTTAATCTGAACTAAATATAGGGCTATACTAAATTATTATCATTGGAAGAAATTCATGCATTTAATATTTCCTTAAAAATATTTTCAGACCTTATTTCAAAACATTTAAATTTTTATAATATCTTTAAAAATCATTTGAAAAGGTCAGATCACCTGGTTGGATAAACAAGGAGGGTTAAAAAACTCGATAATAATTCTCCGAGGACAGATAAATGAAGGGAATTACAGTTTCTGCCTAAAACTAAAGAACAAAATTAAAAGTTCATTAAAGAAATATATTCCTACTTGTTTCTATTTCGGAAAATTTCCACCGAAATTTACGAAATTGAACGATTATTATTATAATTAAGATATTAATATCATGCTTAAGTCATCCAACTGAAGTAAAATCCCATGTATGATACATTATACGACTGTGATAAAATTAATTTCTTACAAAGTAAAAATAAATACTTTGTGAAAAAGCAGCATTAGGAAAATGAACTGATTTGAAATCGGTGAACTAATTCTAATATTCCGGAAAGTTAAAAATAGAAAGTATTCCACTGTACATATATCTCTAACATTCTCAATTGTTGAGCTGAACAACTGCTTGTAAATTCAAAGAAGCGATCTTTCTTTTGATTTAACGAAAAATAAACCTTAAAGTTTATTGAGAATAGTTTTATCTTAATATTAATAGCTTATAAATGTTCTTAAATAAAATACCAACAACTTACATCGGTATTTACTTCAACCAAAACTATTCATTAGAAAAATGAATATTCCAGTTGAACCTCTACAACTGTAAGCTATCAGCGTAGAAAGTGAGATGAAACCTCATCGCATCTACCTTCTGCTATTGAGAACTAGGGTACTGAATGAGGCTTCCTTGACTATGTAATGGGTTTCAAACCAGAACAATGCGCTATTATTTATCTATAGAAACAGTTCAAATAATAGCCTATACGTAACAAAGTCCTCACTGAGACATACAATATATGAATAATAAACTTAGCTATCCTATTTGGATGAATATTCCTTCAACTCTTGTCCCCCTTTCGAGCACGTACAACCAGGAATTCTGATGAAAGCACCGCGTAATCACAAAAGAGAGAAGCCTATAAAAAACAAGTTAAGTAAAACGCGGGGGAGCGAATAACGAATGAGAAGGAAGATTTTTCCCTCTCCCCTATCGGGAACTCTCCTCCCGTAACGACGCATGCAGACGCGGAGCCCGAGTAAGGAACTTCACCTTCGCTAAGAGTCTACGCTGCCAAACGAGTCTCCGTTGGTAATTTCATTTCCTCGGGATCAAATGAAGAATGCCTGATGAGGCCTTAAAAGAATATAGGGATGGAAATGCTGAAGCCGGAGGGGGGTGATGTCCCTTACGTAGGGGGACGTTATAAAGGTTATTTTTCTCGGGGGAATAAAGGAAGAGGCTTTAGGAGTAAAAACGAAGTCCCATGGTCACGGATTGCGTGGCGGCACAGCTACCGTTCGGAGGGCCTTAAGAGAGATGGCCTCGGGTTAAAAGCGATGACTGAATTGGATGGGGAAAGTGGAGGATTTACGTTCTGGTTTGATTGCTTCTGGGGCACGTGGACGCACTCCGACGAGACGTGTGTAGTAGTTCGGTAAATTAGGATAATTGGTTCCGCGATTGTGGGAATGATTAAGAAATCACAAACGTGAGTAATTGGAGAGAAGGGGAAGCACACAATTCTGGTCCGAAACGAAAGAGATTTCGTCTTTTTTTTAATCTCTTCTTTCTCTCCGTCACAAAGGTTACGACTGCTCGAATTACAGTGTCCCATCTCAGGCTTTATCGAATCTTCTTTTTGATGTCGATTCGGAAACTTGACCCTCTTTTCGGTTCGGAACGAGTTGTAAATACGAAGTTGAGTCTTCCATACAAATTGGTGCCCCTTGTGTGATTCCAAGCGAATTCTTAATTTTAGGATTGATTCGAAGGCCTCATTTTACTAATAAATTGAGCTGGTAGCTGCAGCTCTCGACGTGCGCGGCTGACGTGAAATCTTTCTCAACGCAGATACTTTAAATAAAAGTTAATTATACCATTATGTTTCCTTTCCAGTTTACTCCTTCAGCGACTACTTTAACTGTTGTTTGTTCATAAATATCCTTAGTTAATTGTTGACATAATGACATTCTTATATATTTGTACTTTGAAATTTTTACGTGTAAACATAACAAAACAATCACAAAAAAACGTCATAAATTTAAATAAGGAGAATTGTAAAATAATAGTGAATTTTAACTTTTAACAAAGCAACATTCATTAGCGAAAACATTATTATTCACAGCTATAATTTCTTAAATCGAGCAACAGAATTCTCGAACAAAATCGAAAAACAATTGATTGACATATTCGGTGGAAGTGGAAGGTGTATATGTACTGATTAAATATTTATCAGATCCATATTTATAATTTCCCCATATCTTTATAATGTTAAGTTAAATCAATAATGAATTTTTCAATGTTCGCGATTGTAATAAGTGTTTTAAATTATTCATAATATAAAATATTAGGGATATCAATTAAAAAATTAGAGGCCATTGGCATGGAAAGCGTCACAGTGAAATAATTGAAAATATATTATGAAAGCACGAAAGAAAAATCGAAGCAAAAGATGTTTAAATCACTATATAGCTTTATTAAAACCAACTTTCAAAGTTATGTTGCAATAAATATTTATGCCAATTAATTCTATATATTAATTTAATTTTCTGTTCTGATAACTTATTCATATCACTTCTCTGATTAGAAAATATTTCCGCTATGCCTCAAATGTGGAAAAAACATTGAAAAATATTTATTGGAGAATGTATATGAATGTGTAATTGAATGAGCCAACGTTTTTACTTAGCAAAAAACACAAACAAGCATTACCGTCTTCATAATTCAATCAACAGAGTTGCTACGTAGTGCCCCATTTACCTAATCTTTTGAATTGAAAACGTCAATCCTTCACATAAATCGTGCTTCTATAAGCCGAGTCACGCTCAAATTCATAGGAAAAAAGTTAGCGCAGGATGCATTTCAAATCTGCCATAAGAAATAGAAATACAAAGCAACTCTTTTTTAGTTCGGGCAAGAATCATCTCGTGAAATTTCTTGGATGAAATACTGCACTTGTCATGTTCACAGAGTTTCCGAACTTGTTTTGGAAACGTGTTCACCAAACGGATAATTCCGCATTCAGATGTTTTTTATACGTGAGTGCATTGGACGTAAACTGGAAGCTTCGCTAGTAGAAAAAAAAATGACGAACGTCGACCGAAAAATATCAAAATAATCGCCTTCCCCGACTCCCGGCGCAGCACAGCTTTTTCGTGAGGCAGTAGAGTATGATCAAATATTTATTTCATTTGCACAAATTGCTTTTTTATTCTGAAAGCAACAAACTAGGCTTCAAAATAGATTCGACGTATGAATTTATAAGAGTAGAAGGAAAATGTAAATTTGAGTGCCCCATGGAAAGCATTCGTGTTCCATTTTAATTTTCGTTATATTAATATTTTATGGGTCACAAATGTCGAAATTTCGCGTAATTTAATTGATGGAAAATGTTGTGATGGGTGGTGATACAAAATGTTGTCTTGTCAAGGGAAATATTATAGTGGTGACACTCTTCACGCAAAACCTTTGTTGAAATATTAAACTATAAAAATATCAAAAATTGTACGTTGTGATTTTCCTTCCGCAAAGAGTACTATTTCTCTTACCAAATGCAATAAATCATCAGTAATCTTTAACTTTGACGTCGACCTAAAGTACATATTATACGCAATAGTAATAGAAAACAAATTCATTTGACTGAGTCAGATATTAACTTCAATATTTCACAGGAAAGTATTTAATAATTATTTATTTAACATCAAGGTTAATTTAGACGTTAGAGTAACTCATAAATATTAATTTAATGAGATAAGTTTGATAAACAAAATATTTTCTTGAGATAAGCAAACAAACTTTTACTTGAATCGTTACATGGTTAGTTTATCTAGATAGATACATGACGTAGCATTAGAGAAAGTATGTTTGCTTTCTCCTGTTCATATATATTGTCCTAGCAAAAAAGTTATCTAGTATTATAATTTTCATCGACTTTAATGTACTTTATTGTACCATCAACTGTATTCATACATGAAAAATCAACTGCAGACTGGTATTCGACAACAACGAAATATATTACATTTGTAGACAAATATAACCCCATGTTCCCTGTAAATAGGACTGAATACATATTATATTTGCCTTGAGGTATTGAATTGAATGACCCAATGAACTTAAATTAATATAGAGTAGGCTTATTGCCTCAACTTTATTTGTATCGATAAACACAGTTTACGATTCAAATCGTGAATCTAATGTTATATGGAATTAAAAATGAACCTATTGCAGTTAAAGGTAAAATTAAAGATAAAAAGGTTACGTAAAGGTTTCTTATGTAACTGAAAAGTTAGACCATTGAAGCAAACCCAAAGTCATCTCCTAAATGAAAAGCGACTTGCGTGTCCTAACGCTGTCCAAAAAAAAGGTAAAACCCCAGCTGCCACATCGAATCAGAGAGCGTAGAGTATATACGAGATAGAGAACTGGGCAAGTAAGCAATTCTCATGCAGGAAGTCAAGGTAAAAAATAGAATCGCTGAGATTGAGTCACTCAAGAGATCCTTAATTGGTAATTCACGAGTAGTTTGAGTGATTGTGAAGAGGGTGGGGTGCGGGAGAAATCCAGCTGTGATGGTGTTTAGGGGCTCCCTGTGGTGACCCTGAGGCAGTGTTTGAGGGTTTGGATTAAGGGCGGGGGGCGCAAGAGAGGGAGCTGAAGGGAAAAGGGTGCCCTCGGTAAACTAGATTAACAGAGGGTCACATCTCCGAATACACGTTGGACCCCCGCGTCATGGCAATCGCTTGTTACTTCCGTTTGACCTCCCCTAACCTCCTCCTCTTCCTCCCGCATTTCCCTTCCTTCTTTATGATACTGTCTTCTGATCCGAAGGAGAAATGCTTTTACTTGTCCTGACCACTAACCCCAGTTTAAATGAATTTGAGTTACGAAGAGGACCAACTTGTAACCACGGGAATCTGATGGAGTTCGGGTCAAGAGTGCGTAAAATTAGAGGTGAATATCGAGAGGATGGCTCTAGTGGCAAAAGTGGACGTGAATATGCTAAAATTACAGTGTTCAATAGCTATGCGATGGGTATATCTAGTTACCAAATACAAAGATAAAACAACAGCGAATGTGAAGATGGATAATAAACATTCAGTGAGGAGAAATATGCAAATATGTGGCAACGATTCAATTTCAATATACAAGATAACGATAAAAGTACTATAATTCAATATGTAAGCAAATAAGAAGAACTAGAAATGAAAAGGTAAGGATTATAAAACAAAAATATTCGACATATGAATTTATATTATAAAAGAAACATCATGCGTTATCTAGCACTTTCGTCTTTAACATAAGAGCAAGATGGATAGTACTTTACGTCAATTTTTAAACGAAAAATTTTGATCTATTTCCCCATATACAATGTAAGTATATCTTACTGAAACGCATATTATCATTAATCAATTGTTTATCCACATTCGAATTGTATTTTTAAGGGTACTAGTCGAAATCTAAATTCAACTCTTAGGGTCCACTTCAACGTAGTTAAAGTACCAGATACAGTATACAGTAAAAATTTCGTAAATCAAAATACTGGAATTTTCCCTAAGAAATGGAATTTATGATAAATTTAAGGAAGGTTTTTCAAATATGTAATTTTAAGTAACTTCAATTATAAGGATCCAATACATAACTTGAAATCATTTAATAATTCCATGCAAGTAGCAATAAAGAATCATCTCCAAGGTTACTAATTCTTATTATTTCAGTATAAAAGAATATGAATAGATAAAATAAATTCCCATTTGAGTTTGAATGTTCTAAAACACCTCAAACTTTTCAGTAAAAAAATTCTCGAGAGATAAAATGGGAATTAATCAATAAGCATCCATCAATCAGCCTGAATGATTTTTACGATTCACACAAAAGTATGAGGAAACACTCTCAACTAATTGGTATCCCATATTTGCTGACGCCAATGGACTCGTATGTTCCTGTTCGCTTTGTTCCCCTCTTCATCCACTTCCTCCTTGATATTTGCCTCTTCTGGTTAACCTCCCCAACGCCCTCCCTAAGGCCATGCCTTCTACTGGAACTGTACGTGTCCCTGTGTGTCCAACTTCCTTATGCATTCCCTCCCAAATTCCATTTCGACGAATTTATTCAAATGCGTGGAAAACCATTCTGATTTCGATCACGCTGTTTAATTTCCCATCGCTCTGCGGGAGGACCGATTTTTTTTAGGACCATTTGTGAACTCCTTTGTGACCCCCCGAATCTGCTTCGTACACAAAGCTGTGGTTATCCGCTCTTAATATCAAATTTCGGATGCGTAAGTTTCGGACCTGCGTTAGCTGTACGGATTTCTGCTTTAATGAAACGTTGCGATGTCCAAAAACGATGTGACACGGGTGGATTTTTTAAATTTGCGTTCACGCTTGTTTCGATCAAAGGACTGACCACTTTGTGCGGATAAATTCATAAAATTTATATCCGATATACGTAGAAGTTTATTTGGTACTTGGGTAAGAATCAGCTGCCCATCAAACTAAATTCCCCATCATTAATGCTTATTCTTAGTGAATGAAACTCATATAATTAGGATTATATATGAATGTATCATATTAATTAAGACTTGGATGAGATTTAGATACACTTAAAATGACATTTATTAAGGATTAATTTATAAGGTGAAATAGATGCAAATGGTTAAATAGGAAATTTATTCACAATTTCTTCTATAGTGTAACACATGAAGGTGAGAAATCTTGCATGTTAATAGACTGAAGATCTATGAATATCCACAAAAATATATGTGCTTTTAACGTTACTAAACGATGAAGCCATAGTTCTGCTATAATAGTTTCAAAACCACGTATAACTACGATATTTAATGAATGGAGAACTTCCTTCTATTCTTTGAATCAATTGTATATCATATGGTACCAGGTGTCTGGATGACATTCATAAGGAGAAGTCGTTTCTCTGACGTGCAGTTTTTAATTTTAGAACCAATAATCATTCGTTTTTGGTAATGTTTATTCTTAATATACAATCAGCAATATGATTTTTAATTATAAAAAATGGGAGTAGTTAAAGATATCGATAAGGTCTATCATTCAGAATTTCGGAAAGTTAAGCTAGAGAGTATTTTAACTATGGGAACAAAAACCTCAAATACCACGAACCTAGTACAATAATTTTACAACAGATAAATACAAGGGCAAGCATAATTGATTTATAGACTTTGCTGGAGAAGAATAGAACACAAACGAGTAAATTTCTGAGGGATCGGAGGGATTCCAAATCCTTTAAAAGTATACGAACAACTTCAAGATCCCACAGTCTAACTCAAAACCACAAACTTGTCAAAACGAATCGCTCAGTGCTCATTTTATAGAAACCGCTTGAAAACAACGGGAAGTAATCCGATCAGCCGCGATTCAAAACTCTGCCTTCTGCTCAAATATTGATTACCCCTTTTTATAAGACTTTTCCCCATCTGCTTCGTAGTGCGATTTCTTAGCGCGACTGAGGATTTTCTTGCGTTGACAAAATTTTCCAATCTCTTTTCCTCTCAGGCTTCTCGTGAACAGGAAAAAATTCATCGCCGGAAACTTCTTTTTTTTACAATCCTTCTTCTTTCTTCAAGGAGCGCTTCACACACTCTTGGCACTTTTAAGAACTCCATTTTCTTCTCGTGCGGTTGCTTAGAGATGACGAGAGGGAGAGCACGTTCCGATACGCTCATGTGCTCAGGGGAGCATTGCTCATTCCTTAAAGTGGAGATAAAGCAGAGAGGAGAGGATAAGGCGAGAAATGCTTTTTTTACTCTCTTTTCGTATCCCAAAGTCGACGCAAAGAAACTGTGGTGCGGGATAGAGTTTCTAAAAACTTCGGTGCCTTACTGATTTATTCTGTTGAAGGTGCCTTAGAAAAATTATGAGAACCTAATTTTATTCGTGCAGCGGGCTTAGAATGTGATGAAGATGGTTGGTTTTCAACAAATACAGATTAAATTCAATTATAATTCTTTAGATTCTGTCATAGGGATATTTTTTAGAGGATAAATTAGGTTTATCCTGATGGAAAATACAAATTTATTCAAGACCAAGATAAAATACCCAAGTTTTTGGTTATTAAAAACATTAATTTACCAAAAAATTGACTTTTACATTACAGTGAGAATTTTTTTTTCACAGTATGCTAGTAAACGTGTCAATTTTTATGAGAAATTCTGTGGTAAGTGAATAGTAATAAGAAAGTATACATGTTACTAACGCAAACTAAATTCTACGTTTCTTGAACAGGTTCTATCAGATACTGAAGCTTTTAGTGCTATACTTACTTACTTTAAACCTTATGGCAAATGTTAAACAAAAAAATCAGCTTTTTTATAATAAAACCCTTAGAAGCTTATATATTATAATTTTTAAATTTTAGTGGTTTACTTCAAATTAAAGAATATATGTTAATCGTGATTTCTAACCTCTATAATTTGTCTAGCTTTAAAGATACATTTACTTTACTAACTATTTGTTAAAATAAGCTTATATGAAATATATATCAATCGCGTAATATCGGATGATGTAGTACAATTTCTAAGCAGAAAGGCAGGAGTTTCCTATCGCCATCTTTCCTGTTGCTCCTCCAGTTTGCTCCAAGTGGGAGGCTGAAAAATCACCTCTAACCCGAGGCTGATCTAAGAGGTTCGTATTTTGGGCCCAAGAAAGTTTTCCCTGATGTTGCTAATACAACAGACACCATGTTCCCTACATGACCACAGCATGAAATCTATTTATAACTTATCCCTTCCAAGAAAGGAAGTATAACGCGTTTAATCTATATCTACTGCACCTATAGTTTCATATATTTTCATTAGCTTCCGATTTTCCTTTCTTATAGCTGAATTCTCTTTAATATGCAATGATCTATAAAAGCCTGAAATCTAAAACGGAATAAAAGTTTTCGAAAAATCTACAGTGATTTTGATCCAATATTAAGTTTATAATGATGGATTTATCATAAAAATATCGTCATACATAAATGATACAGAAAGTAATATACAAATGAATTCAGTGAATAATACTTGAAGATATTCTAAGACATTATACTTCTGACAAGTTTAAAAATGAAATAAATTTAATTATATTTCGTCTCAAGTAATTTCATACAATATTTAGTAAATATTAAGTTAGAAGGGAATAAGAAATATACTTTATTTCAAAATATGAAAATGAAATATTGCATCTACAATTCATTGAATTCGTTTATCTAATTAAATCAAATATTGAGCTATCATAGAATTTTAAAATTAAAGCAAAATTAAATTCATTCAACTCATAATAATTATCTCACTATTTATTCCGTTTATTTCTTACTTGCCATTTACTAAATTCTGAGATATTAAACAAATAGGGATAAATCACCAAATCATTATATCAATATATATATATACCAAGTAAATATCGTTATCTTTTCCGATTGGCGACTTATATTTACAGTACGACTTAGATTGATCATATCATGTAAAGTTTAAATATCATATTATATACTGTTTTATTGATTTTTCATATATATTCATTTATTTCTTGCAATACTCTACTAACAGTAGTATGAACCTCCGAAAATACAGCCGAAGCTTCCGGATTGAAGTACATCAAAAGCGCCTACATTTGGCAACATCGCCCGAGGAATCCTATTCCGGGGCGAAGAAATCCTTCTCAGATTGGGAACCAATAAGGGATCTAGCAAGATGTCAACGACTGTGCGATAGATCCGCTTCCGGGAGAATGATGAATCGCGTTTAACGAGAGATGGATCAATTTGGAAGACGTCTTTAAAGGATTGGAGGGTTTGCTTATCGCAAGGGAACTTCTTGAGACGGCAATCGAATGCTTTAACCCCTTTAGAGGGTGTGGTGGAGACAGTAATGAACAAGATGCATCAGAAATGCGGATATGACCTTGTTTCGGGTCTTAAAATGTTGACTTCCTTTGGAGCTTGAATCTCTTTGTACTTTACTTGCTATAAGATCTGGGTCTTCTTATCATATATAAATCTACTTATACGAGGAAGTATGCAGTATACAAAATACCTAACAAACAGCTAGATATAAACAAATATAGATAAAGGATTTAAAATATTTTAAGTTCAATCAACGTTGATACAAAATCAGATTCTGGCTCTAAAAAATCTTCATAAACGGTAAAAATACATTAGAAATGTGAGGAATTGAAAATTCGAGACGTTTGCAACTAAAACATAATTTCGATATAGTCAAAAATATGTTTTCTGTTATTATTATCGCAATGAAACTTCTTGGTATATTAGTTGAGAAAATTGAGAATGTCAAAGAATATTATAAATCATTAACTATTTATAATGTCACCTACTTTCATCTTCTGCACGATCTCATTAGAGTAATGAATGAAACCAGATCCTTCCGTTTCATCTCGATTGAAATACTACCGGCGGACAAATCGAACCAGTTATTCGAGAAAACAAACTTAACTCATAAAATACATTACAATAACAAATAAACAATTGTTACACGTTGCACATATTATTTATTTTTTCTACCAAAAAGCATAAAATAATTCACCTCCAGATAATAGAATGCGTTAATAAAAAGAATTTATGTTTCAATTTTTCTCTCTATCCCTCTCAATTTATTTAAAATGTATGCTTAATCTGCTATTTTACTTTATTGCACTATTTCTCTTGGTATAGTTCTGGTTTCATTAAATATCTCCATCTTCTTCTAATTATAAACCGTTTGCTTTTTGACTTGCATAAAACAAGAACGAAATTCTCTTCTAGGTAGACGAGCAAGAAATCTGGCAGAATGGGAGTATGGAAAATTATGCAGCTGCAGATGCATGCCTCTATCAAGAGCAAGTGGATTAGCTATGGAGCCGTCGAATGAAGCTTCAGATCTGAGGAACGTCTCAGAAATTGTATCTCTAACACTCCCAAGATTAATCCCTGAGAGATGATTAACATTACGCATTCACAAATAAGATTCCTCAGATATTCAAATGGGTATTTCATTGCTACTCCAGTTTCCTAATTAATAATAATAAATTACACATCCAATTTAATGAAATCTTTTAGAAAATACAATATAACATATTTGAAATTCTATATTATGATTTTAGATTATGAAATAGGTCAAAAAATGAGAAAGTTCAATAGGTTAAGTAATAATTTAATATTTTTAAATTTTTTAGCAGTTTTTATGAACAAAGTTTAGGATCGGATGCTATCATTTGAACTTCTAAATACAAGTGAAGCCTAAAATTCCATCATAGGAAATTTTCTTCGAAATTCTTTAAATAGATCAAATTAAATAGTTTAGTAGATCTTGAATACCGTCAAGTGACTCATAAGATAAAGATTATACGAGGAAGGAATTGAAGTACAGAGAATGCAATAATTTTAGGAAACGTAGAGATTTTAGAATTAATATGCATTACAAATTAATACATTTATGGGCCTTCTTTCCATTACAGTGTGTAAGTAATTTATACATTTTTGTGATATATCTACAGATTTTTCAAAATTTCACTGTCAATCGTATAATCTATATATTTTATTATTTAGGGCGTCAAAATTTTTGGACGCGATAAATAATTTCAGTAAAAAATTAAAATACATTGAAGGAATGTTATGCTAACTTAGCTGACTTACTATTTTCTTCGGAAGCACTAAAAAAGAATAAAGCCACGAAAACAATGTTTCCGCCCGGGTTCGAACCGAGGACCTTCCGTGTGTAAAGCGGACGTGATAACCACTACACTACGGAAACGTTAATTTAGCACAATGATCATATTATACAAATATCAGAAATTGACGTGAATAACGTATGGTGCGTTTATGATATCAATATTGTTCTCATTAACCTCCATTAAGTTTTAGCGTAAATAACTCATAAATAATAATCCTATTTTATAACTCTTCAACTTTTTAGACTTGGATTTGATTAATATTTAAAACTTGTCTAAAATATTCTTTACGAGACATTAGTTTCTCTAACACTATGTATATACATAGGAAAAGCAGTGCCTTTAATATAATAACCCATTTTCGCATACTAGTTATTCTCTAAATAATTATTATTTCCTTCATAAAGTAATTTCTTAACAGTTTCTTTATTATTTTTCCACTTCGTACTTTTTCCTCTCTCTCTTCCTTAATCTATAGCCAAAAGAACTTCTTTAAAGCCTGTTTCCCCTCACAAAATCAGCTGTTGCACTTTTTATTCCTCCTTTCAATTCATATCCGCATTAAAGTCATAGGTCACATTTCTTAAACTCGTCATCAATACCTCGTACTTGTATACCTTCATCGTTAAAACAAAATAACGTTTCCGTAGTGTAGTGGTTATCACGTCTGCTTTACACGCGGAAGGTCCTCGGTTCGAACCCGGGCGGAAACATTGTTTTATTCATTTTTTCTTAAAGTTTTAGATGCAGATTACATAATCATATACTCTTCTTAGAATTCTATTAATATCTCTTATTTTATTAATCTAAATTAATAAATATTACTTCGAAACATTTTAAACGTCCTGAATAAAAAATATGTAGATTATATGATTGATAATCAAATAATGCAAAGGTGATTACTGTATTTATTAATAATTTTAAAATTTAATTACATTGTTAACTAGTATTCTATCCATTCTATATGATAATTAGATTAATATCTACCTTTCATGACGAAAAGATTTGGTATGAGATATTTTTCATTAATCCCTATTTCTTTATATTATAACATTCATACGTGCTCAGGATTGATAAAAAATATTTCATAAGATTTTACAGTAAATAGTTTTTTAGAATAAAATACTTTCGCTATGTATGAAGAGAGTAGCGATGGAAATATTATTGGCCACATCTTATACTTCGATTATAAGTTTTTTTACTTGGGCTACCAACCATGAAGCTAGTTCCAAAATTTCCCTCTCTCCTACTTAATAAATTATTCCCACTACGAAAGTACGTCTCCAGTTAGAAGACGTCCCTTGGTAGCAACCTTTAATCTCGACGTAACTTGCAAACCGACACACACGGAGCAAAAATAAGATTACACGATTACTTCAATGCTACCTCAGCCGTTCAATTTATAAGCCCGAAACTCACTCGTCTCCTTCAAATGCTCCCTTCGCAATTCCCGACACAAGACTCCGCAAACCGCATCTCCTCGAGGCATTGAAGAAGTCTTCCCTCGTATCCCAGATCACTCCTCTTTCAGTGACGTGTTGGCGGTCGCGCCGTTAACGTAGGCAACCTGCAAATCGTAACAGCTGCAAGGGTTGCATAAGCGACCGAAATGCATCATGGGAAAAAACTACCGCGGGCTCCACTTACTATCTTTACGGAGCGTTCACCTCATCCTGCAGGAGTCGATATAAAAAGAGGTGGATGTTTTTCAGCTCATCTCTCTTCAAGTGTAAAACGTGTACACTTCTGGTTCGGTGGCGTAGATGCTAGTTTTGGGAGATGCGAAATTGCGATGTTATGAGATGTGTGTGTCGCTCCCGTTGAGTTGCAAAAGGGGATGTTGGATTATCGCACCCATAAGAAGCAACGTAGAGGTGGATTGAGTGCGCTGTATGCTGAGGTATGATTAAAGTCTACGCGGTTATTTGGCGAAACAATAAAGGAAGCAGTGCGGTGATGTGACGAGTTAGGATTTCCGTAATTTGATTCTGAATCGAGAATGCCTCAATCGAGAATGGTAACTGTGGTGAATGACGTTTGAGGAGTAATCTTACGGAATTGCGTGCTTTCTTGGAAATTGAAGAATCAGTGCTTCCTGGTGCCGTCTGTATAATGTGCTTGAATGTTAAAAATTGGTAAATTGCTTCGAGTTTCATCTCTTTATCACATATCTTGTGAAATAAATATAACATGAATTGAGCTTTAAATTTAAATCTATGAGTAAGAGCTAAGGATGATTATTTAATATTATTATGTAAATACTTGTATTTATTATTATAACATATTCTTCTTCTGTATTTATGAGAAACATTTAAGACTACGGATATACAATAATTATACATAATACCATAAATCTTCTGTCAGTAGAACTAGGTGACAACAAATATCTTATGAATAATTCAATAATTTTATATATGAAAATATCTGCGTGAAATTTGAAGTTAATCGCAAGTCAATATAAACAATGCATAACATTAGTTATTCTTTTAGAAATAAAAAAGTTTGAACCTGAATTGGATGAATAGTGAGAACAATAATTGGAACTATTCTCTATGAATTATTTTTGTGCTTATAATTTTTTAAAGGGATAATAGAAGTTGGTCAACATAAAATCTATTTCACTACAACTTGATAAGTTGGAACAGTGCGATATTTCTCAAGAATACCTGGAATAAAACCCTGAACCAAAGCTGCCATAAAAATTTTAAAAGCACATATTGAACTAGTTTAACTTTACATCAGCAATCGACTGAGTAAACCACGATTCTACCACTTTAATAAAAATGCTATCTCCCGTAGCGATTTGAGTCACCAGAATGCAAAATGTTTTCTCAATTACCTGTTAGCCTGAGGTCTTTTAAAAACTCTCAAGCATATGAAAACTTTGAAAGCTTCCAAGACCCCTTCTTACGGGATGCAAACTCCTCAAAAGTTTAACCTTATCTTCGGTTCAAGTCAATTTGCTTTCATACCTTCTGTTTCTCCAAGAAAGGCAATCAGCCCTCCCCTAGATTATATTCTCGCGCCGAAGAGAATTGGATGGGGAGCACTAGAAATTTGAATAAAAAGAGATCTATCTAATCCTCCCCCAAGGGTGTTATTTTTGATAGCTAAATTTTGAAGAGTATTGAAGAACTTAAAATGAGTATACTTGAAAATAAAAGCCTCCAAAGCAATACCTGATGAATATAATATAATAATATAGTGAGAAAGTTTGAAACGCTTCCGTGATAAGTATTATTTTGCAATTTCAAGAAAATTCATGTTTAACTTACTAACTAAGAGATTAAATCTGTTCTAGATTGTAGGTCGCTAATATTGTAATTTAATATATGTAGTATATTAAATAAATGTAAAAATTGAAGAGTTTGGAATGGGGTAGTGATCCTTGCTTCTTAACTTTCTCTATTTTAAATTATTAATAGATACATTTGTTTCTAATATGAGCACAGCTGTGTTTAATTACCTAATGATGTCCATAATTGTGAACAAGACTAATTTTTCATGCAATGCTATATATTTTTGTACGAGGTAAACAAAGCAAATGAATTATTCATTTCCGAATCTTTCTCCCATTACACTAATTACTGCTCTTATTTGTAATATTGTAACGTTTAAAGTACTAATCATACACTCAGTTGCATTTTATTAATATTTTTATTATTAATTTATTGTTAGTTATTCATAAACTTTGTCTGACTCCGGTATTAATGATCTTAAGGCAAAAAAATATAAATTACCTTGCATAAAATTATCCTTTTTTCTATTTTTATTGATTAAATTAAATTAAATCATTTGCATATAATAATTTGGATATGATTGTCGCCGAATTATGCCAAAAATAATAGAAGAATGTGTAAAAATATAATAATAAACAACAATTAAATTGGTTGATTCCTCCTTCCTTCCTTCCTTTTTCCTATCCTGATTCCTTGATTAAATTGGCTAATCTAATCTAATAAATCCTCTAATATATATCTGTTATTGTAGACTTTCACTAATTGTTAAGCCTCGTGAAGGCGTCTATCAATTGTGATGGTATATTCTCTTTTCCATTAGTAGAATTAGAAATCACATAATTCACGCAATAAACATTCTCTCTTGCACACGTGCGTCTCTTAAAATATCTCATTTTTCCATAACGCAACTCTTCCTTTTACGACGGAATACTAAATGGGCCGAGACTCTGGTCATTTGTGGCGAAAACGTATACCGCAGTCGCCTAAGGAACTTTTCTGTCCTCGCGCAGCAAATAGCAGCTTTTTTGGAATAACTAAATCGTCGAGGATGGCGTCCTCTTGTGAGCGATGGAGTTAATTTTGGCTTCATTTGTCTACAGATTAACGGCCAGACGCTGCAGAAAGCGGCATTTTTTCGGCACATGCTCTGTTGCCAAACCGAAGAATAAAGGTTCGATTTTATTTTCCTTTTTTCAGATTCTTTACGCAGTTACTTCGGTGAATCTGTTGTATGTTAGAAAACATACTGTGCTGAATTACTCGTTATATATTATTAAAAGCGTTAAACTAGAGTTTATTATAGTAATTATTTCTCATCCTTGGATACAAGCATAGATAATAGTACTGTTTAGTGTAACTAGTCATAGTGTAGTGTAAGATAAAATACACGTAATTAGTTCTAGTTAGTACTTACAAATATAAATAATTGAAAATAAACTGTCTCCTTAGCTCCCCACCGATTTACGAGAAATTGTATTATGAACATCTATGAGTATGTATATTCTGCTGTGAATAATTCTATTCATAATTAAACTCCCATTTGTTATTATATTGACAAGTAAAAGTATGGAAGGAGAGATATAAGACGCGGCTGTTAGTAAATACTAATTATAAAAAAGGAATCACGAAAACCTTAATTTAACAAGAAAAAGAAAACAAGAGAACTTACCTTGGGATGGTTCTACAGCTGCCTATGAGTCAAACGTTACAAGGGAAGAACCTGTATCAATACATAGATACGTATCTCGGAACTTATGGCTCCATTCTCAGTATACGTATCGGACTGAAAATTTGAAGTTAATATTTTAGTATTTATACCTAAACTATCGCGGGAGGGAGTTGACCGAACTTGACGCATACGAAAGCATTTCCATCCGCTAACAGACCGAGCAATGAACAGTGAACCTAGCCTTCCCTTCCTTCCCATTCTTTTCACTGATTACTCACGATACGAAACAACCTCCTCCATCCACAGTTCAGGTATATATACTAATACACTAGCATACAATTCTCAGTCCAATACTTATACTGAGGATGGAGCCATAGGTTCCGAAATAGTATTGTAAATACGTAAATAGTGATTGATACAGGTGCTTCCCTTGTCAAATAGGACTCATGGGCAGTAGCAGTACCATCTCAAGGTAAGTTCTCGCTTTTCCTTAACCTTGGTAAAATACGGCTTTTGTGGGTTCTCGTCTCGTCTCTCTCCTTTCATAGTTTTATTTGTTTATATAATTCTCTATTTCTCTGTGATATTTAATATGTATGTTAATTGAAGTTATACCATATAAATCTTAAATGGACAGTAAATTAGGATAGATCGTGAAAAGGATCGATAATTACGTAATAATACGTTGATTTCGGAAAGTAAGGAATTGGGAACGAATATGTTCGTATTATAGTTAAACGAATGGTTTTTAATAAGAAAAATACGATAGAAATAGTGTATAACTCACTTGTTATCGACTCATGAATTATATATAATTACTCCGTAACAAAACACTATCGTCTCACGGGGATATTTTACTTTTCGAATCCATTGCATTCTCCGTCTGCATTCAGAATTCTTTTCCTCGCGAAACTGCACCCATTAGAAAGTATCCTTTCCATCCCATTTGCTACTCGCAGTTCCTTTTTTGGTTCCATTTGCCTAGAGAAAAGTGTAATTTATCAGAGGTTCGTTCAACTTTCTGGAAAAGTACTTCCCCTGGAGTTTCCTTATTGTACCGCATTTTTAACCGAAGTCACTTCCAGAAAGAATTTAATTGGCCAGACCGTTCCAAATTGATACGGAGCGTATTATTTTGGTTTATCTTTCGATTTTGAAATCGAGACTCCGCGAGAACGGCTAAGAAGTTCCGTAATTTTCTGGATAATCGCTTTTTAAACAGTTCCACGGGATGATGCAGGCTTCGAACAAACGACCGAGTCCACGGAATGAGATGGTTAACTCTTTAAAAAAAAAACTGCAGCCGGAGATTCGGAATTCTAGAGAAGTTGGATTTCTCTTAAATGCAGTGTTTTCGCATAGATGAAGAAAGTCGATAGGAAGGTTTATCGAGCGAACTGTAGTGGAAAAAGTTCTGTTCGGTTGTAGGTTCAAGTAAACTAAGTTTATAACGAAAAGGGGTTTGTAATATGATAAGAATTTGAAAACTTTTTTTTCTTCAAAAATTTAGTTCTTTAACTTTCATCAATATTCAAAACTATCGTCATCATTATATTTACAGTTAACCATTTTAATCTTCAGTATTTTATTAATTCCTAATTATTCAATACTCTTTTATATTATTACTTTATTAAATTAATGTATATATATTCGTTATATGATGATTTTGGAAGAAGATTCTATTCGGTATTAATGTCGCCCTTCATAAAGACGTAATGATAATAATAATTCTGCATTCTATCGAGATTATATTAAAATTCTTGAATAAAATAGAACAGTTTGCGTACGATAACATATTTTCCATGTATTATATCAATAAGGAATACTGTCGCATAAATTTTTATTGCCATTTATTATGTCCATTTGTCCAGCATACATAAATATTAAAATCATTATAAATAGGATTGAATGTAAACTTTATTCCAATAAAAATCCTACAATAATATTCCTCCAACTTGAGGCATTTTTTACTCTCTGAATTCTCATTATTAAATGGACCATATCATCTTAAGCGTCGTAACTTTTACACTATTATGCTAACGAATCCACAAATATTCTCCAAGTAGACACTGAAACTCTCGTAAAATGATCATCTTTGATTTACGAACAGCTTTGTATGAGCATTCACTGGCTTATATAAGCCATTTACGGACATGAAGTAGATCCTCTAGAAGTGTATATCTTACGTAATATCACACTTGTTTTTTCGCTGTAATCTGCTCACCATCGCAGAGCTAAAGAATAAGGTAGGGGGTCACTGTCTGCTTGCTTTGGCAAGACCCGCTGGTCACACTCGCTTTAACGCCGTCGCGCCAAGCAGTTATGGCGGCTGCTTCGTGGACGGAGTACGCCATCTGGCATTTCACCAAGATCCCGCTCTTTCCAGTGTCTGGACGTCTGCATCGCCCTCCGTTTCCCTATCTCGTCTTTTCCCCTCTTCCTTTTGGTCATCCATTTGTATCAATGCGTCCACTTTCAATCATCTTTATCAATGGCTCTCACGCCTTAGCCACCAGCATCGTTCCGCCTCTTTAATTTCCCATTTTCCTCTATTCTTCTTCCATTTCTGATTTCCACCCTCCTCCTTCCGTAGAATTGCGATGGTCATATGGATAGTTGCACTCGCTGCAAGCTCGTTTTCTCGGGATTAGTAATATCGCTTCGCCTTCTGGTGCGGAATGATGTAATGGGATAAAGATTGCCTGTCAATACGCTGGCAAAATAGGATATTATTTTTTATTTATTTACGTCTTTCAACTGTTTTGTTGAAAATGAACATCGTTATTATTTGCGGAGCTGAATGCAACTTCTAAGTTTTTAAGAAATAATGATATTTATTACGTGTGGAATCTTCAAAAAGAAAACCCAATTATTAAATATTCTACGAAAATACGTCCGTCAATGTTAAATTCTATTTTTTATTGAGAAAACAATAGTGGGGGGGTGAAATGATGATTGGTAGCGTACCGAAATCGTATTTTTATATCTCTAAGACTAATAATAATACTAAAAAATTGTAATAATACTAAGAACAAAGCAATACGGATGCGTCCAAATTACTTGGAGCGCTATATGATATATACTTAAATTCCAATGGCATCCAATATGTCATTCATTGTCAAATATTTGATTCTGGGTCTATTTCTCTCATTTAAAGAATATTATGAAATAATTAGAAATATAATTTGTACGGAGGAGATATCATGGGAATAGTGACTATAGATGATAAATACTTGAGAACTGTTGTAATATCAAACTGTACTATAATTGCAAGTTGAAGTATCAAAAGTTATACTCAATTCCCGATTCATAACAAATGAATAACATTATATTTAAATATTCACCCATATTAAGTATTGAAATTCATTCAATAAGATTATATTTGTCATCAAAAACATTTTGAGTAAGTTATGACATATTGGAAATGTAGCCAAATAAGATAATGAGTTCCAGTCTAAAAGATTAAAACCAGGTCAATTAAAACATAAGAAAAATATGAATATTAACATTAGATAAACTTCCTTTGACATACTTACTTATTCGGTATTGCTGCACTTTACGATCTCTCTTTATTTGTACAGAAAACATCTTCCTGTTTCACACAAACTCATGATTCGGTGAGTTTGAATATTTTTCTGGAAAAACTTAATTTCAGACCAAAATGGGAAAACAGCCCACTTTCCTTGACCCTTAACCTTTCAATGTAACTTTCTTTAGGTGGGTTCTAAATTAAAGAAAGCGTGAGGGAAAAACGTTTTATATTATAAACAGTTGTGTTTTGTTTTGACTCATTATACTTTGAGACACCACATTCATTTAATTTTAAATAACGATTAATCATTATAAATGTTGCCATCTCTAATTTGTCCTCCATTACGTGTTTAACCATGTATATTTGACAATAGTCTTTTTCGAATGTTTTAATCGAGAATTCACTATAATTACATTATATGGTTTACCAAAGACGTTCACCTAAATGTTTATTTTTCTTTTACAATTTTCAACTCAAATTATTATTGTGAATCGTTAATCATTTTAAATAGTCGTAAATTGGGATATGTAATAGCAAATGATTACCTAAAGGATATATAGACATCTAACTTAAGCCCTGATTTTTCGGAAGTGATGAAACTTCGGTATCTTTTGGAGAGAGATATTTTGTTCATTCTTCCTTGCGATTCTTGAAGTGACAGTCTACTCCAGTGTTAGAACAGGTGACGTCATTGATTCTTCCGCGAACAGTAGAGCAAGAGAAGCAGAGAAGCATATTTTCCCTCCAATTCAACGGAAACGGCTGAACGTGTTTTGAGATATATTTATTCACTTCACCAAGTTTAGATCCCTTGTGCCTATTGCTTAAAAGACAGGAAGAGAAGGAAGGTATCAGCTTCTTTGTATTTTAAAGGGGTTATCGATTACCATATACTGATATATGGGTCACAGAGTATGTTTTATTTAAAAGATTTCATTGAATGATGATTTCAATACGTACTGTTATATATCGGACAAAGGTAATAGGAAACTATTCACATCTGTCAGATCCGATAACCATCTTTTCATATAAATCTGAAGCTCACTAATATTCTCAGGTCATTCTGTAAAAATGGTATTAGTATCATGAGAAGAAATCTCGATTACGAAACTGAATGATGTGTTGACGCCCGTAGTGGCTACCTTATTAGGCAATAACATCCAATCAAAATAAATTAGCCTTTCCAAGAAAAGAGTGAAGAAATACGAGCTCCACCAATAATTAACCCAATTCCATTCCCTTCGCATTAACTTCGAGATAATATTTTCTATTAAAGAGGACACTTTTTCTGCTTGCATCTTCCAATTTTCCCGCTTAAAAAAATTATTCCCATAATACATTTATTCTCAAGGCCCCCTTTTTTTTCATCATCTTACGTTTCTAATTGAAAAAAAAATCCCATCGGAAGCAAAAAAAACAATAAGCGACTCGCTCATTCCTTCATATTTATTTTTGAACCCACAAGGCATTGTTCTGGGTCCGGTTTTTTTCATTTATATCTCTCTCTCTCCCTGGGCGTATCCACGTTCCACCCGAATCCCCTCCGTCTTCTTTAACAGGGATTCAAAGCCTTATTACCTTCCTTCTATTCCCCCCACTCCTTTTCGTATCTACCTCTTTCCTCCCCCGCCCACTTTACCTACATTCCATTGCGGACCTCCCACTGCGTCTCCTCATTTTCAGATCTCATCTTCCATTACTTTTCCTCGGAGCTCTTGTTTCCGCTCTGCTGGGCGAGTATTAATTGCTTAAGGGCAGTGATGTCAAGGGTTCGGGATCCAGCGGAGGTCGTGGAACTTTATGAAAGGATCACGTGTTCGATTGACGAAAAAAGCAAGAAGGCTCGGTGGATGGTTATTCGAGAAAAATTTTGATCTCTTCTCATCCCTCATCCTTTTGTGCCATGGAGACAGATACCAATGCGTCAATTAATTTTGGTACGAGTCTAATTATGAGGTATTGTAGCCCTATTGGATTACAGTACAAGTCTCCCATAGGAGTTGCAATGCCTTGTAAAAATATAAATTCTCTCTCCTATAGGTCAACAATGACATCAAAAACCATATAAGATAAGGTTCATAAAACTCCTCAGCATAAACCTCCTACTTCGTAAAAATATATTTATTTTTGATCCGTGGAAATCGAGTATCCAATAATAAATTAAGCCACGAATGAAATGCTCATAAATGAAATATCTCTCTCCAATATTTCTTGAGTCGAATTTTTTTCATTATTGTTTCTGAGAAGGAAAAAGGTCTTATATTTATTTGCTTTAAATATCTCTGCTTTATTCGTCCAAGGTCGTAGTTTATTAGGTACGAAGAAATGATTAATTTGATGAAGGAATGGTAAGTGCTTCTTTTGTGGCCGACTCAGAGTAGAAAATAATGTTCTAATCTATTATTAGAAATTTAACTTAAATTTAATCGATTTCAATGATTTACTTTCATCTCGATATTTTGTTTTTGAAAATTCTTTAGACTTAAATTTCGTATTTCGTATATTTTAATTGTTTACTGTAAACTACGTACAGTAAAACATGTTTATAAATGATTACTTAATTTTATAATTACTATTTATGAGTTTCACCCCCAAAGTTTTCATTAATATTAAATTAAATAAAAACATCTTAATATCTCTATTTGCTATCCAATGGCTATGGATCCATTACTGCAATAATTAAGTTTCATTAAAATAGAAATATGTACATGTATTTAGAACAATATTGTTTTCAAGTTGTAAACTAATACTGCCTTCATTTTGAGTATTACATTTAAAATTCCTTTACGTTCTGATAGCTTAAATTACCGTGTATCGCTTTGTTTGAAAAGATATACGCAGGCAAGTTTTTGTTCGAAGATTCCATAAAAGTTACTCACTTATTAGAAGCCTCGCAATGTTTCCCCTGAACTTTTTTACATACTTTTTTCACTTCAACAACTGCAAGCAAAAACGTTAATCGCGGGTCATTATTGAGCTGCAAATACCTGTTTAAAAGGAGACTTTAGAGTACCTGAGAAAGTTTACACATTCTTTTGTAATCCACTTTCGCAATACTTATTCTCCAGAATTCTATTAAAAAGGAACACTTGGTTCGCACTTCATTCTTGATGACTTAAAAAGAAGTATACAAAGAAAATGCTTTTGGAAGGGTTTTTCCGTATTGAAATCGTAATGACCAGAAAAATTCTATAAGCTATCAAGTATTTCGAACGTCTTAAAAAACACTCGCCGAGTTCAACATCTTTGGTCCCGCAGTTAAAATCAATAAGGAAACGGAATCAAAATGATGTTGACGATATTTTCGCGTACATTTCAATCGCACGACTAATCTATAATGGGTTTAAGATCAAAAGTTCGGGAAAAGAAATTTGAACGGGCGAAGGCTATCTTAGATGGCATAGGAGGAATATTTGGTGCGATGGATATGGCGCCCAAACCTCTTGACCTATAAAAACTCGACGTAAGCTTTCAACGAGGGCTCATTCCAGAGTTTATTGCCTGTAAAGGAATTCGAAGCTTAGAGACTACTTTTCAGGGGTGCTTGGGACGAAATGAGTGGAAAATTTTTCCAAAATCCACTCCAAGGAAAAATATTTACGGGGGATGGAAGTTGAAATGGCAGTAGATGGTCCCGAAATTATCTTCCGAACTATGGGACGGAAGTGCTCTCTGCAATTCGATGGTGTGTTTATCCAAAAATTAACTTCAGTTGCGGAAAATTTGGCGAATTTTATGAAATTTTATTTTATTAAATTCATTATTGAATTTTGAAAAGGCTGGAACGACTGTATTTTGGCAAATTTGAGGAGCAACGCCCTACAGTTAAGTATTCTTTGCTGAACCAATTTACACTATACGTATATGTATGTTTATAATGAGGTTTAAGTAAAATACTAAAAGAATCATTAAAAATCTTGGAAGTAATGCTGTGTCTCCTAAAAGTTCTTTGACTGCAGTGATTTACTTTAGCGAAGAATTATTTCTGATTCTAATATTGGATGACATAATTGAAACATGATTCCATTGAAGAAATGTTCAAATTAGGGAATCAATGTCAAAGCTCTTCTGGAGCATAATAAAAACATGAAAATTACAATTAACTTATTCATAATTCTTGGTTGAGTTAACCAAGATTTATTCTAAGTGTTTTAATTTAATTAATCTAGGAACTAATTGTATTGTTAAATATAACCGAAACAAGGTGATGAGCAAGAATAAGAATACAATCTCCACTATTTACTATCTCATATATCTTCGAAATCTTCTATAAATGATCAGATTGTACGATTTCCTAAACCAATATGGAAAAATAAGAAATATTTATTTCAATATTAATACATAATCTATTATAATATTTAATTTTATATTAATATTTTTATTATGAAGAGTATTTCAAAGTAATACAATCAGATTTGCTAAGGTAATGATTATTACTTTCGAATGAAAACGATTTCTAATTTACTTTCCATAGTAAAATTAATGTAAATCCTAAAGGAGTGATATGTAATTTTAAAGTTTGATTATATATTCTGCAAAAAAATGAATTATTGAATATAACACTTTAATACACATTTAACATACTCTCGATGCCAGCCGGAATACGTACATCTAGGATTCTTTGGAGTGAATTGCAATGGCAGTAAATCTGTACAATGGGGCTGTTAAAGAGCTAAAGAGGAATTACTTCTGGATAAAGCTTAGAAAAGAGGGTCAATGTAAGGTCAATGCAATAAAATTTCGTTCCTATGTGCTCGCAAATTTCAGCTATGACCACTTTCTGCTAATCCAATGGGCATTTCTGGCTCGAAATGAGATTATCCCTAACAGAGTAAGACCTGGTCATTTTATTCAAACTGTTAACCTCCGAATCTCTATTTCATTGTCCATAAAAGTTGGAGGCCTTTGTCGTCATCCGTTATCCAGGAATTCCAGTCATTTGGGAGAAATTCTTGCGCCATAAAAACAGTTCGGAACTTTAACAAAAGTTCTCACAAATGAAGTGTAAATGCAGTCAGAGAATGGACTGGACGGGAGCATACGGTATTCGTAGTTTAGAAAATAGAGTAAAATCTTTTACGTAGAGGTTCCGTTCGGAATTTATCGAGTAATTTGATATCATTAGAGAGAACTATAGTTGATTAATTACGGTAAGATAGAGAGATAAAGTAATTACATTACCAATTACTATCTAATCTATCAATCCTTCATACAATGATGTAGAAAAACAACTTATTAAGTATAGCAGTCCATAAGAGAGCAAATTCTAAATTAAAAAAATAAATAATAAAAGGGTATTAATAAACAGCGCAAAATGTTTGAAATATTATCTTTTTTCATATTGAAGTCTTTCTGGAGGAATCAATTCTAAAAATATAAATAAAAGTATAAATGATAGTAATCTAATAACCTAATAATCTAATAATAATAATGATTTAAGGTAGTATTGTATAACAATTTGGTGAAGTATAGGATAATAATATCAATTCATATTTGAAAGTTAGACCGCTTATTTTAAAAATTATCATCCACAACATGTACATGATTTATAACATCTAGAACCTAAATACCACAATTGGAACAAAAAGGGTAAAATATCATGGATTTTCAAATAATATATTGATGATTTTCTTGGTCAGCTACTAATAAAAATCTTATATTGTTTATTATGGCCCTAATATTAGCCTGTGATAGATACACATAGAATCTCATTGTAGATGATGAAGATCATGTTATAGAAAGATTGGTACTTAAAAAATGAAAGTTTTATAAATGAAAACTTTTGATAAAACTTTATAATCTTCTCTTTAATGGAATAAAAACCTACTCAGCCATGGAACCAACCATTGTACAATAAACACAATACATAAATATTATATCTAATAATTTAATACTTACGTAAAGGCTATAGAAAGCAATGGGATACTTTTCATTACAAATAATTGATTTCTATTCCCATCAACGATCCTAAAATCAAACACGAGAACTTGACCGAGTATTCTAACGCTTCCATGTTTCACTATCCTATTCATGAGCCATTGGGTGACGCGTTACTGATTAATCCAACATAAAAGCAACGAAAAAAAGCGAATCGTATACCCTCTAGCACTCAAAGAGCACACACCCTTTTAATAGATTTTAATCGGAGTCGAAATCCTTTTTCAATTTATTATTATTCCGAAGAGCGCTTTTTTCAGAGGCAAAAAGGGAAATGAAGGCATCAAACGAAACCAAGCTCATTCGAAATGAATCATGTGAGAGGAATGGTTTTAAATAATGAAATATCTCGTTATCTGTTGGGAGATTACGTAAAGGTGAGCGGAATAAAAAGGGTTTTTAAGGGGGTGGAGAAAGATAAAGAGATGAAATAAAGATGATACGAGAGGAATATGACAATGAAAGATACATTCGGAGGAAAGGATGGGAGAAAGATGAAGGGAAGAAGTGGGTAAGGGAAAAATTGCTTAGAGTGAGAGGGTGTGACCAGAAGAGAGATGAGGAACAAAAGAAGAGGAATACGGATGTGTGAAGACTGATTCGTATGACGTGATTGAAAAGGATATACGAATGATATTAGGAAAAAAGGAAGAGATAAAAAGTGTGAAAAATTAAAAAAGGAGTGGGATTAAGTTGAGAAAAAATTGTGATTGAATGTGTCTAATTAAAAAGGACGCCTGAAAGGTTAACGAAATAAGGAATGAATAATTAAGAGGGAGGAAAGAGTAAAAACAAAACCTCAAAGGGAAAAAGAGAGAGAGAAAAATCTTCAAACTACATATAACGAAAGATCAAATGAAGAGAGCCTTAATTATAAATTAAAACTATCAACACAAACTTAATAAACAAGTGTATGACTACATCTTGATGAAGGATTACGACTTTGTTATAGCGTAAGTTTTCTATAGACAAATATGCATCGTGGATGACCATAAATGCGATATTATAATTGTGACAATCGTGTTAATTATACACATGAGCTATACGTGTATGTTAGAAATATCCTGAAAATGATAAAATAAGACATCGTAATGGAAAATTAATATTTTTGATATATAACTTCTTCATTTGATGTTAAGAAAATTAAACCTCATGATGTAGAATGATAACGCTGGGAAGTTTAATATAAAAAGGAGAGAAATTCACTTAAAATAAATACTTATTGGAAATTGATGTACAGATTTAAAAATGAAATGAATTTTTAAGATTTTACTTAAAAATATCACTGATAAATTACTGCAGAGGGTAAGTTTGAGAGAAAACAAAAATAACTTTTAAATTGAGAACGATGCGTTATATAGTGCAGATATTGAATTTAAAAGGCTATTTTAGTTATAAGTCTAAGAATTATACGGCACTAAATAAGAAAACTGATATAATAGAACGTTCTAGCCGTAATAAACGGGAGTAGGAAGTGATCGAGTAAAAAAAATAGAAAGGAAATGAAACCCTTGGTAAGAAATAAGGACGAGAGGTAGCTAGAAAGACAATGAGAGAAACTTCCGGATTAGTATGAGAGTAGCAAAGCCGGTGGGATGCAGAATGTGAACTTCTTCCACTCCTGAGGCCTTAGCGAGCAGGTCACATCCTGTTCTATTGCTCATTAATCAAAGCCCGCGGTGGTTTTGGGCGGGAAATGTAAGGGAAGCGGTCGCAGGTGACGTCGACCACGTATGAAATGGAAAACGGCTCGAGATGGTGGCCCACTTTCTCCTCCGACGTCATAATAAAAGCACAATCTCGGACTCCAGTTCCTGTTTCCTGAATTACCTCGTCCATTAATAGAGATTAGGACTTTGAAACGCGAAAGTTTGAAATGGAAAGCGATGCATTTTGCATAGGGGCAGTAAATACGCGGAGAAGAGTGAATTCTGGTGTTCAACCGCCGCTCGGAAGTCCGTTATCGCCGAAGCCGCGGGAGAGAAAAAACGGGAGCTCTACTATACGAACTCGGATATAACGGGTCGATATTTATGGTGTAACGCTTCGGGAAAAAATGGGCAAAAAAAAGATCGCGATAAGTGTTTTATTTCCGGACAATAAAAGGATTAATGCGTTTAAGGGCAAAGCTTTCGAAGCCCTCGAGGTGAAAATGTCTGGTCATTATGGGCAGATCGTTAAAGGGTTCGGTAAATAGTTAACTGGTGCAGAACGTAAACTATGGGAACTGATTTGAATGGGGCTTCTTTTGAAGCGTAATCTACAGTTTTGTTCCGTTAACAGGGGACTAATTACTCCAGATTAGTGTCATTTCGGGTCTTATTTGTAACCTTTTTAGTGAAACTGTAGGTTATCGGAAATACTGAGTGACTGACAATAGTTTTCCCTTACGTATATTTACTCAAACTTGAAAAGGCTTAATATTGGCATGTATACATTAAATAAGGATCCACTAGCAACGAACAATAATTTCATCCTTTTATGGCTTCTTTAATTTATACTACATTGTGAATTTTGCTCTAAGAAAAGAAGAAATTATACCTGACATGAGTTTTGAGTGAAAGGGTATTATTGCTAAAAGGAAAGTGTCAACAAATGATATGGAGAGTTGAAAAAATAGAAATAAAGAGGAATATAACTTCAAATACAAACCAACGAGAATAGAATAATAAATTAATAAATAGAATATATATATATATATATATATATATATATATATATATATAGAATAAAATAATAAATTAATAACTTTGTCCAAAAGAGTGAATAAAGAGGTTATTTTGAAATAAAATTAAATCTTTTTGTTACAATAATACGTATAAATATTATGATTTTCTTTAATGTAAACCCTCCTCATGAGGTAATGTTTGGTATAGCTACAGCAATGAATTATAATCAATCTACTACTCTCTTCAAGAACAAAGTATTTTCATTCTAATACCATTGATAATTTATTAATGATGCTATAAACAGTACACTTTACCCGCTAACATCCCTTTAATTTCAGAATGATGCATTTGGATATTTTGAGCTCTATTCCATTTTGAACTAAATTATTATTCGTTAGCAGCTTGTTAAATCTGAAAAAAACGTGCTAACAAGTAAAAGCACACCTAAAATCATTCGGTTATCATTTTTAATGTATCTAAATGGATGAATCGTGAATCGTAATCAATTCACAAAAGAATATTTTTACAATTTTCGAAAGGAAGGCAGAACGCATTTACGCTTCTTTGGCTCTATTATCTTTTGTTTGAATATGAATGCGCATGATTAAGTTCGGAATAATGAGATGATTTTCATCAAAGATATCGCTTGAAATATCAATGATTCCGTTTCAAACAACAATTTGCTAGATAATATGGTAATGAATTTCGAACTAAACGACAGGTTTTTGTCATGTGTCGCGAAAGAATTCATTTAATATGCAGTGCGATCAAATTCGTTACTGGAAACAAAACATGCGACGAGATGTCCTCTTCCCATAATCACAATCAAAAAATATCGAGTGTATTAACAGAGATGAGTTTCAATACTAGATGAGAGGTAACCATGCAAACGGTATTGTCGTAGCACTTCCGGAAAATGAGTTTAAATTATACACCGATGACATTGTTTTCCATAAATTTTGTCGGCTAAAATGCTAAATTGATTTCGTTCTAAATTTTTGAGTTTCTAGGTTTACAAACAGACTACCTATGAGGCAAATATATTTTTACTTGCGAAGTGATAGCCAGAATTAAATGTATTATTTCATAAACACCGATATCACAGTTTTGGTTCATTCGTATAGTCATGTTTTTTCCGACGAATGAAAAATATTGTGCTTTTAATGAAGCTATATCTTTTATAAAAGAATTTTTTTAGAGTGACAGCATCGTTTCACATTCTCACCGCTGTTGTGAATGAATAAATTTCTTTCGTAACTTGTTACAGATTGATGGTATCATAAACTCTCATATGGACGAATTAAATTGCAACGTTTGGAAAAATAATATTTTCATTCCAATACACTGAAATCTACATCAACATCTATATGGATAGAAAAATTTAGAAGATATTGTTTATTTGGTTATATTATGGTGGAAAATGCTTTAAAAATATTCTTTTCATTGATCTATGATTTTTTAACTGACCATAGTTTGAGTCCTTACTAATCAATAAAGCTAGAAATACGAATAAAGTAATTTGATTGGTTTTGTAATATTTCTATACATTGTATTTAGTAACATAGAGATGATGAAACCTTTATTTGAATGTAAATAACGAAGAACATCTTCAATAAAAAGGGAATTCGTTCTTATATAACAAAAACTACCTCCATTAGAGCAAACAGTTCATTTTTCACGAACAACAAAATTTCTAATTCGTTGTATTCTCTACTTCGCATAACATTACATGACATCAAGATGCTTTCTTCTAAAATATATGAAATTTCACGACTCCTACAGCATATATATATTTTCCGTTCCACCACGTCCTCAAGCTCCACCAACTTCTCATTTATTTCCCGATTCCTCCCCTTATTTTCAGCACATTAATACGTCCTAAACTAATCTTTCCATTTTCCCCCTCATCATACACGTGCTCTTCTCTTTTTCTCCTTCATTTTTATCCATATTCTTTGCTCTCATATCTTCCTCTGTTTTCCCATCTCCCTGTGTTCGTTACTCCCATAATCCCTTCCCCACACACGACGACCTTTGCCTTTTTCTCCCAAAAGACCCGTTTCCGTTCGTTGTCCACCAATTACGTATCTTGTGTCCTTCCATTTAGATAATGGAACATCTTCCTCTCTCTCCATTACTTCTCCCCTTTGCTTAGCCTCTTCTCCACATCGGGGCAAAAAAATGATATCCCCATCCCATCGCGTACGTCATAATTCCCTCTTCACGTCTTACCGCTCTCTTTATCTTCCGTTTCCTAATTCCCCACCTTTTAAACATCGCTCTCTTTGTTTAGAGGGGACATATTCACAGAAACTCATTTTCTCACGTTACAATTTTTGGAGCGAGCAATGATTCAATTTTAAAAGGGGTGCGGTCAACGTTTATAATTGCACTCGTGATTCCCTCGGGAAGGAACGGTAATGAAAGAGGTTTTCTTCTTCTATACGAATGTGTTTCATTGGGTTTAGGACCCACGTGACGGTGTGAGATGACCGTTGGGATGCACGGTTCCGCGTAAATGTTAGAAATGAGAGGATGTAAATTAACTCTGTTGCGGAATCAATACAGTTAAAACCGACGCGTGATTTTTTTATCTGATTCGTTTGTAGGGCTTCTCATTAGTGGAGAATAATTGCGTTTAGGAATTCTCTGGAAGTGTGAAATCAAACGTGTGAATAAATTAGCATATATAATATAGAAAGAAAAAGTTATGCTTTTGATAAAAATCGTGGCCTGATTAACATAGGAGTATATCTTTTAATGAAATGGAGCTATATGATTTCAAATTTAGAATATGAAAATTACTCTAGGTAGAGAGTTTCCATCTGTTATTTGTCAACCTTTTTTGCGATGGAATAACTATTAGTTGCGTGAATAAACACGTATCAATTATTATACTATAAAACTACAGCTACGAAATCTGTTAATATAATAAGTGATCGTATTTATCCTGTATCAAAAAACAATTTTCAATCAGGTTTACAACATTTTTTTAATATAATATCTTATTTGTGAACGTAAAATACCTTGATTACTTAGCATTTATTAGAAGTATTATTAAATATACCATAGAATTATCTATTCCACCTTTATTAGGTATAATAATCGAAATAGTTAACCTTTCGATGTTAATTATCGATTCATTTCAACTGTAGATAGAACTGTAGAAGATGTAGACTAAAATATTATTACATAAAAAACTGAATGTTTATTAAAACACATGTGATTCTTAAATGAGAAATAAAAGCTAACTTAAAAAATAGCTAATGATCAGTGAACAATAAATGTATTATGGGAAGTATTTTTCAATTCTCAGTTTGAAAGTCTAACTAAAACTTCCAGCTAGTCGGAGGAAAAATATTTTGAAATAAATTCATAAGTACATACCTGGGAACACTCTCAATGAAAATATATTTTCATGAAAAGATGAACATGTGAACCCTAACGCATGGAGTTGAAATCATAACAAAGGTATTATTAGTCACCTTTTTCCTAATCACATGCAAAAATTGTCGTTGAATTTCCAGTAACAGAACAGAATATGTAAATATTTATAGACCAGTATTTATTGATCATATTTTAGCCGTACTTAGGCCCACTGAAATTTAAAAAACTCTTAAAAGTTAAATTAAAACAAAATAGCTCTTATATAGTTCATATTTTCCAGATCTTATCCCATTGTATGCTTTGGAGGTTTAAAAACATTACTTATCCCACAAAAAACAATAATCGCTTTTGGGTGCTTAAAATCCTTGAGATATGTCATCAAATATTACGTGCGTTGAATTCATTAAAAGGGAAATCCGCCCAATGTAAGCAAACCTCCCTTTCTTTCTATGCAACGTTGTATTTCTCAGTCATCAAAACCTTTTCTTATGACGCAACGTTAATTTCTACACTTCTCCGCACACACCTGTACTTTCACCCTCGAAATCGTAACCCTTTCCGAGCGCTAAAACGTTTACGACCGAATAAACTAATCCTTTCTCTTCTGTAAATCGGAAAGGTTCACTTTATGCTTTTCTCGTTATCTCCGAACGCCATACGAGGGACCTGTTCGCATCTCTGTGTACTACGTGGTACAGCTCTTGCATCTGAAGATATAATTGGACTCTTCAATGAGATTTATCTACGATGTTTAGAGCCATTTCTTGAAGAAATTTTTAAGTATTTGTATAAGGTTTATATAGAACTTTTCAATGCATCTTATTTGTCAATAAATATTTCATAATCAAATTTAATTACTGAAGAAACAATACTAGTCTATTTCATGGAGATTTCTAAAAAAAGGTGAGTAGCCTCTAAGTAGTATCAGAGTGTTCACAGTGAACAACAGTTCAAAAAGCGAGGAAAAAGTATGTCTTCTGCTGTTTTAAATTTGCATTTAAATGATAAAAGAGTTTTTTCCTTCTAAAGAAACATTGAGAATCTTAAAAGATAAGGCACGAATGCAATTATAAATATTAAATCCACAAACAAAATTTTTAAAATGTTCCAGTTTCAACCGGACGTATTTTTGAAACAGTTGAGTGACCCCCACTTTTGCAGTTCAGTAGAATATCTTTATATCTATGTAAAGAACACGTAAATGATTAAAAATGGACATAACAAATTTTACGTTTTTTCTTTAAAATACGTATAGAAAAGCAGCCAGTAAAGATTATACTTTTACTAGCTGTAAAAGTGAAGTAACTTTTACTCTTCAACTCAGAAACGCTCAAATTTACGCAACTCAAAGCCAATAGCATTATTTAGGCACCAACAAGGGAATCAGCCAATAAGCCATCGCTTCTTTTTTATCTCCAAACCGGAGTACGTACGTGAAACGAGTTAGATATTCCGTTTCAAACTTTGAAGCGCCATCATGTGGCATACTCCTTAATCTCTTCCACCGAAAAACATCAGTGTCATTCGGAAGCTGTTTCCTTGTACAGCTCTCTACCCTCTGCTAATTCTCTTCTTCTGTACCACTCTCTCTCATTGGATGACAGGTGAACGCGGTTGGAGATTACTCTATAGTCTTGAAACCCCTCCACAGATATCCAACCCTTCACTTCTGCAATCTTTGCACCCTTCCTTGTTATATACCCTTTCTTCCACAAACTTCCAGACCCTTTACTTTGCACCCTCATCGTTTCTTCTCTTCCTTGTACCCCTTATTCTTTTCCGTTCTTTTAATCTTTCCCATCTAAACACTCTTTGAAGCTCTTTCTTTTATTTCTTTCATTCGGTCATGTGGTGCCATCTTCACGAGCGTCCTCTTCAGACAAACTATAATGATTCTTTCAAAGGTCTTTCGTATAGCTCATGATGACCGCCCCTGCATTCATCCAAAAATGGATTTTATGTGTTTGAGTTGATTGGAGTGTCAATTATATTTTAATAATAAGCTAAGTTTATGAGCTTGTTATTGTGTTCTCATGGCTACGTAGAGAGTATTAAACATTAGATTTATTCCAATATTATAGTAGGTTTTTCATAAAAGTCCATAACTTTTGTTATAGTGGCCAGTGAATTCATGAAGCAAATTGTTCTTCTAAGCATATGATTATAAGTCTAGAAAAAGGGGAATCTTATACTACAATTAACAAATAATGATAAGAAAACAGACACTGCCACATTCGATTTTGTCATATTATTGTTAATAATATCATTACTCATCTATTATTTATTTACGTAAATATTACTACACTTTCACAACATAAATTTTGAAATTTTTTAAGGGTTTCTGTTTCTTTTGCATTCATATTATAGACTACCTTGATTCCTTTGATATAAATTTTCACTAGTAACACATATTTATAAAATATATTTAGCAATCAGCAACCGTACTTGACATTAAAGTTGCTCCAAAATAAATGCTCGACTTAGTAAAACTAGTGGCAATTTTGATTCCTTTAAGAAACCTGTGAAATTATTTTCTTTATCAATTTGCTTCTAAATTATTTATACTAATATATCATAAAATATTATCATAGTTTATCAGATTCTTCAATCGAACTATTCGCTTTAGCTTTCTTAAAGAATAACTTTTTTCATTGTAAAAGTCACGGAAATAAATTAAATATATTAAAAGTATAAATAATTCATCCGATTCTTAAAATCTAAATATCGTATTTCGTATGTATCAACATCTCTCACCTTCATTGAGTATTCCTCTTGACAACCACATCTTCAGCCTCTTCTTATCCCATCTATCAACCATTTCTTTTAGATTAAGACTTTGGTATTGCTTTCTGCTTTTGATCCACCCATTCTTCTCCATTTTTCACTTCTCATCCTCTGACATCTGTATTCTGATATCCTTGGCACCTTCTAACGTTCTATTTCCCATTTCCCTTGTGGTATTATCCCTAAGGCAACCTAACCCAATATTACTCCCGCTATCTCACCTGTACCGTACCATTCTTATGGACCATTCCCACCTTTTGTCTTTCCCTCATCTCAACCTGCCCAACCCAACACCTCAACTCATCCTTACCCATCCCTACTGTCCCCTTAACCTCCACCATTTTATCACCGGCCATTCCCTTCCCTGTTTATTAAGCCTTCCTTTTTAGTCCTCAACGGTGACGTGTTCTTGTCGTTGCAAACAAACGGATGACCATCGCGGTAAAGGAAGATATGCCGTCTCTGGGCGCAGATGCAAATGACGTCATCGAAGAGGGGTGTGGGTAAAGGAGGCTTAAGGGGTAAATTAAAGGGATGGAAGTCTTCGAACAACGCGAGAGACAAGGATATAAATTAAATCGGGGAATACGGGAGATGTCGCTGTGGAGTAAAGCTTCTTTTGAGGCAATACGGCAAACCCTACTCTCGCATGTGCGTTTCGATGTATAAGGTGGAATTGGAGGAGTTGAATTAATGCGGGTGTATGTCTCAGAGGAGAGATATGATGAAGGGGTTGTCTGACGTGATTGGCTGGAAATGTGGACGGTGCTGACGTAAATAGCAACGGAAATTGTTCGTCTTTTGTCGATGGTGTGTTTCGAAACGTTGGTTTAAGAGAATTAGATAGGGAAATAAGACAAATTAAAGTGATTAGGTTATGAGAAAAAGTTTGAAGGAAATGAGCGATATAAGAAACGTTCCTTAATAATAATATTTGCTTCATTCACGAAGAAAGAGCTAAGTTCGAAGACTTAAAAATTTAAAATAGTAGAGATTTCTAGATCGAGTAGAAAAACACTAGAAAAGCATTGCGTCACTGAATGTCATTTTCTAGTAAAAAGACTAATATATAATTTAGGCTTCAGGTGACAAAAAAAATAATTATTAGCTTATTATAAATGAAATTCGACGTACTATTACATCGAAAAAAACTTTTGGATCGATAATTAAATTAATTTTTAGTACAAGGATTTTTTTAACTTAATTTGAATTAATTTATCTTTTTTCTTAGAGGTACTTACTAAATTATTTAAGCGAAAAATTATAAGTTATTCTGTATTGTATATTTAAGATGATGAAATATAGGAAAGATTTTAAAAAGACGATTTAAATGATTGACCATAATGATTAAACAAAACATAAAGATAATGGATAAATAGCTTAACTTTACACAGATATTATATATTATCTCTGAAGGGTACTAAGCTTTTTATTCATTTAGTTACTATACTACCAAGTAACGCTTATTCATGTTAATATTACAAATTTAGATCTCTTATACTGCAAACTTTAGCCACGTTACAGCGATTTTAGTGCGAAAATATTCCAAAGTCAGCCAAAAAGTTATTTTACGGGACGGGAAGCGAACACGGTGAAAGAGATAAACAACCTAACCGAAATATTTTTTGAAACTGTGAAATTTGGAGGAAAATATCCATCGCATTCATTCATCGGTGTATCCCTCGCTGTGATAAAACCCTAACCGAATAGCGCACATTTTCCCTTAACAGGTTGTTGATCTATTCACTTCCGAGGGAAATGAAGAATCCGTGGAGGCGATAATAGTCTCTTAACGCGGTATTCTTTCACTCGTTTCTCTCCAGCGTTTCATAAAGATAAATAAAAACTCTCCCGCGCGCCATCTGCCGAGGGGAGGGAAAAAAGGGCGGGAAAAAAATATGAGGCGCGAAAAGAAAAGAAGGCGGGAAAAGAAGGGATTTTTGTAAGACGACGTTACAGATGACGAACGTATTTCTCGTAAAGATGATAGAATGAGAGAAGCGGGAGATAAAGAGCGAAATCAAAGGGAATTTACAAGAGGAGCCGAGGGTAGATAAGCCGCTTTTGTGTGCTGAAATTTTTAAGAAGGGACAGATTCTGAGGATAAGATATGCCCGGAGAAGGAAAAAAACTCGGCATTCGAAGAATAACGGTGAAAATTTTTGAAGTAGTACTTCCCCCGGGAATTTATGGAAGGAATTACAGAAAAATGGGCCCGGATTTGAGGTGTGATGTTGAATTTTTGGCGTTATTTGGAAAGTACGAGAAGTTATTGTTGGAAATATTAGGCTTCTGAGGCGTATGTTTTAGGTGTGCCGTACTTTAGAACTAATAATGCCATTCTTTAACCATAAAAAGTAAAATATTATACAAAATAAGTCTAAAAGGTGAAACAGTATGTACCTCTAACTGTTATGTATTCACAACAAGGTTTGGAGACATCGATTTAGGTTTTTGTTTTATTGTCAATTACAACTTTAATATACGTATAAAATATATTCAGAGTATTTATATGAACTGTATATGAACACCATATAACCAAAATTATTTCTGCTCATATAAAAATAAAATAATTACATTTTATATCAAAATTTTATACCGTTAACTATCCATTACTCTTGGCTATGTAGTATTTGATAAATGCCTATTAGAATGATAAAATTTTACTGAAATACGCTGTTTGAAAAATGATTTTCAATTTGTTTCACCCTTTTCTGTTCTTTTGGCGAAGTAAAATATTAGGAATATTAGAGCGAATAATTTTCATTCCAAATAGATACAAATCCTAAGCTGTATTACGCTTTTGAAGTAAAATTTTGGAATAAATGTATTCTTTATTTGGAAATCTACATATACTAAAAAGGTTCAAATTTAAATTTTAAAAGATGAATTACTCTCCTTGCACTAAAAATTAGTTTTAAATAAGTTGCCCAACTTTCTTATCAATAACAGAAAAATAATACGGGAGAAATAATTCGGATGTAATTTGTTTATCGTGCAGGTATAGTTACCTCCTTAAATTCACAGGAAGACAAATTCACTAAATGTATCAAGATTAAAGTACCTGCACCTTGCCCATTATCATCTAAAGAGACCAAGTAAAAAAGCACAAACGTTTATGCAATAAATAGAATAAAAATCTACTCTAAACATGCATCTTTGTTGTTAAAGCCCAAGCTCTTTAAAACCTTCCATATTGTCAGAAATTATTCACACTCTGCCTCTTTTCTTTTCAGTTAATTGGGAAGACAATTGGCTCGGTGACTTGCAAGATTGTTGTCTTAAAGATAGAACGTCTCTCATATTCAGTCGCACTCCTCAGACACGCGATAAAAGCACGCAAACTACCGTTTTCCCCCTTTACTTGCAATTTCAGAGTCGTCACTGATGTTAGCCTGGATTTCAATTCACGAATATTCATTTGAATAATGTAATTCATGGTAGGATGACTTAAAAATTTCAACTCTTATTTTACTCAAATTATGCGATATTCTTAAGCCGGGCTTGAGTACGATATATTCGTTTCAGCTTTAGTTTCTCATCCACAAGTGCTTCATACAGTAAAATAAAAACTTATCTATATTTCCTCTTCAAAATTGATTCTGCTCATAATAAATGATTTTCACAATACCAAGGACGTATTCTTTACAATAATACTGAGATATTTATCATGTCCAATATATACGCTTTACGTACCAATGTAACATATAATAATAAGCTGAACGATATATTTACTTGTAAACATGTATATTCTGTATATTCTGTATATCTTTATATTTTTTTATTGGAACGGAACTGACGTTGGACTACTATCTAAGGGATGTTTTACAATGGATTTCCCTATTAGAATGCCCTATTTCCCATTTGAACAAATGCTTGACTTTCTACTGTTAATCCCTCAAATATTCATATCTTTTGTTGTACTGAATTACCTAGGCTTTAATACTTCCTTCGGGTTCCGTATCTACTTGCAGGGATTTTCATTACAATGAATTTAAAATTAAAGCACATATATCTGAATAAAGAATGAATTCTAAAAAAAACTTATATATAAAATAAGCAATGAAATTAATTATGGCTTAAATTGAAATATAGAATATATAAAACCCTTCCAGCAAATTATATTTCTTTTAGACGATTCCAAGAAGGAGTATATATTACCAGAACGACTACTTAAAAGAATCTTCAGCGGCAGACAATCCCTCGTCCGAAACAAATCTGCCGTCATACACAAACACAAAGATCGCATCGGAAATTCAATTTACGACAGCCAATCGTGAGGGACTTAAGAGCGTGATTCGATCGATGCATGCGATAAAACCCCCGTGACTCTTTGAATTCCATAAAGCATCCGGTTTCGGGAGGAAATGGCATTTCGAGGCCCTGACAACGAACAAAAAGAAGAGCAAATATATATCTCGCCTTTGAATAAAGAGAGAAGAGCCCTTTGAGATAAATACAAGAGGAGAAGATAGGCGGTGGAGGAAATGGAATAGTCGCGGGAAGGGAGGTAGTGATGCGCGGATCGAACAGATGGGAAGGCAGCATCGGAGGAAAATTGTTTCTGTCGAGAGGGCGTCGGGGCGTAAATTTCTGCGTTCGCAGCAGGAAGTTTTTGATGCCCTAAAGCCTTCGAAACAGCCAATCTCTCTCTCTACCCAACCATCTTTCTCCATCTTACACAAATCCCTTTCTCTCTCTTAGGAGGAAATTGACTGTCCGTCTACTACGTTCGCAGACGCGAAGTTTTCTGCGATGCATTCTCTCTGTGAAAGGGTTTGATGCAATTTTTGGATGAAGAGACCGGATCGCGATGCAAAATCAGTTATTTAATTTCCTTCTGAGAAAGGGAGGACTTCCGTAAGGGAATTCGAGTCTGGAGGCTGTTTGTAGGATGTGTTTCAAGAGGCTCGCTGTCGCAATTGTGACGATTCTCTATGGAGATAACGAATTTCATTTGGTTGACGACAACGACATGCGATGAATATTGTTTCCCGTTTATTGTGTTAGTCGAAATTTTTTCTTGTTATGGAGTGTATTGCTTATATTCATGGCTGTAATTGAGCAAGTTCATAAAACTTCCGAGTCAAGAGTTAATATTTTCAATATGATATTTTTAAAATATCACCTTTGCTTATGATGTATTTATAGTTTTTTATGAACGCTGGGATATATTCCTTTGAAACTCTTAAAGAAATTTGTTCAAAAAGCTTCTATTCATATCTAAATTACTATCGAATACTTATTTACACGTTTATCATTATAATGAGATCCATATTTATACCTTTAAAGTGATAATCTAAGAAATGGGAAATTTTTTGCCGTGAAGCTTAATTATCAGTATTTCCTCATGTTATGAATTTATCAATATAAATGAATCGTTCTTTGAATCTTAAAAAAGTTTCTTGGTGTTTGAAATTGATTTTAGACTTTTCCAAAGGTAACTATTTATATGTTTTTCAGCTGTCATTTTATATGATCCCGGACATAATTTAGGATGAACCAAAATAAGACATTGCGAGAAAAAACAGAGATAAATAAAAAATATGGCATTAAAATCGAGTCAAATATATTTGAACGATTAAGTGCATAGTAACCAGAAATGGAAGTACTACAAAATGATTAACCATTCTCGGAGGTTATAGAAATTCCATAATCCTATTACTCCGTAAAATTAAGGAATTATACCTCCTCATATTTATGGTGAACAATGTCAAACTTCAACACTAGTTACGTATTTAATTCGTAATGTTAAATTGCTATTGAAATGAGCTGACAAACACTCACAGTATATCCCATTCGTTCTAAGAAGCAAACAAAATCATCAGGTTTGTCAAGACCAAAATTCTAATACAGATTCCAATTTCTATTATACTTATGCAGTTAGAATCTTAAAGCCAATGTTGAGTACAAGCTCTGAATCACTCGTTAATTAAATACACCTCTAAATTCCAACGTAAAATCGTAGTTATTTCCTTGTATCCACGAGGAAATGGATAGAACATGAATGTATTACCCACTTTCACCATGACTGACACCAGGATTGAATCTGACGGATAATGGTAAATGTGCTATGGATTCTCATTGGAAGAGATTCCGTACCGCTCACTCCATATATAAGTCATTCGTTGTCGGAGGGAAAAGTGACGTGGGAGTGGCGTTGATCCCTACAGCGAGTGCGATCTTTTTGCTCCGCCGTGTACTTCACATGGACATTTATAAACCCCCTTCCATCGCATTTATTAAGCGCTTAAGTACTTTCCCGTGCCATCAGTCTTACTCTTGTGAGGGAGGTAAAGTGACGAGGAAAGTGGGAAAGGTTTTTTGTGCTTCAGAACTTACTCTAACTGGGGAAATGATGTCTTATGATGGAGCATTCAGGGTAGGAGTAGAGATGGAAGAAAAAAGATTGTGAAGTGAACACAGAACTGTACTTACACGAAAAATGGATTTATACTTTTCGTAAAATACTGATAGCCAATTCACATAATCCTTTTTCTTAAATAATACAAAACGTAATTTAATTATAATTCTTTTTGTAAAACATTCTCGGAACAAATATGAAAATAATGTCATATCTTTCAGGTTATCGAATCTTTGATAGCTTTTTATACGATTTTGAGGAAATGGGAAATCTATTTATACTTCTGTTTGGTATTTTATTCTCGTTGTAATGTTTTGTTTTACACTACATAAATCATTCCATAACATTTCATTTCTATACTCCGTGTAGAACTGTGTTATTCATTTCTAATTCCTAAGCATTTCGAATTCACGTCCAATGAATTATCGATAGTTCTCAAAGCCAAAATAAGGTTCATAATTCACGCTTTACGATCAAATGTAACTTTAACGTAACCTCAGTACTTTGATATATCAGAGCGTTATCTGTCATAGGCGAAGCTAACACACTAAAGTCACACGCAATAGTTTGTCGTTTTCTGACTGAAGAAAAACATAAAAAACGCCCATGACCTATGCAATGAAATTTCTCTTATACTTTTGATTTATGTGAAACGTTCGGAATTCTGGATTCCTGTTCGGGTAACGTACGCTGAAATGTATCGTATTCTATCGATTATTCGTTGAACCGGAGAACTGTGGCATTTTTATCTCTCTGCTTTCACGAGTTATATTTATAAGTTTTTACGTTTCCTAACCCGGTTTTTCATATTCTACAATAATAATGGATTGTAATTTTCCTCAAAAATAGCTTAGAGATATTTAAAGGACTCTATCTACACTGATTTCATAGAACTAGAGGTCGTATTGTACTCGTTTAAATAACTCCAAATAACTTGACATTAATTTCGTTAGTAGTTGATTTGAAATTCGTTTGATAGGAAACAAAAAATAAACATCAATAAATGATTCAAATACTACTTTCAATCCCAAATTCAGGGAGAGAGTATGATTAGTAAATATTTTCATATAATATTTTTCGTTTGTCCCTTAAAGTTGTAATTAGGTGTCTCAAATACTTGATCACTAAAAACTGTTCAAAGCCAAATGACTGTCTTTCAAGTGTTAAGGCGCAAAATAAAATATGTGATAATTTTTTTGTTTTTCCATAATATTACTACTTCCACTCCTTTTTTGAAACGCAATAGATGGATTTACGTAAAGCGAATTTATCAGCCGGCCTCGTTGGCGGAATGGGTAGCATAATAATCTTCCAACGCTCCCGGGTTCATATCCCGGCCGAGAATTAAATTTTTACCTCACGGTGTGATTGTTTTAACGTCCGTTGTTAGGTTTCAAATCACTCTGTGATTGTCCTGGAAATGGATGTTTTTGTGGTATTTGGTAATAAATAAATAAACAGATGATATCATTTTTCCAATCTTTACTAACTTTAAGCTATTGCTAAAATAACTTTCCTAGCGAATTGATCAAACTAAAAAAGTAGCATTGAAGTAACATAGAAATAGCAAGTACCAGAATCTTCTTACAGACCATCTCGAAGCGTTCCTCACAGGAGTTATTAGCTCCCGCATTTTTCTTCTCGTCAACTCGGAAGGCCGGCGGTTATTCCTGTATTATGCATCGGACGCCTCCGGCCATTGGACGGCTGAATGGGGGTGGAATTGCCTCAGATGCGCGTTCTTATTAAGCCATTTTTTTACGTGACGATACGCAAACATCAATTTTAACGCAAAACTTAAGCGCAGGTTAAAGTAAGCTCTTAATTGAATTGGTAATTTGTAACCGTGCAAAATGATTACGAAATAACCTCAAAGTTCCTTACCTAATAGATAATGATTTGAAAATAATAGTAAACTAGAAACGGTTTATCATTTTAGACAGCGAGAGTAATTGCTCATAAGCACCATCTCTTATTTATTATTCCCGTGTTAGAAAGAAAGAAACTTTAAAGAATTGTTGTTCAACAGTTTGTAGTTAAAATAAAATGTACTACTCTATTATATGATTCTTGAGCATCCACACCAATAAATTATTTTTTGACGTTCATAAGATATCAAAATTTATTTCAGGTACCTTTTACCGACTCCGGGATTCCAGCGCTATTAAATGATTTGAAACTCTACCTGCAAATATGGACGCTTTAGTGCAATGAAATCAGATAAAAATTGCAGTAGAACTCTAAAAATTCATGCAAGCAGTGCGAGTAAAATGAAGTGCGTATATGCTGCATCTCTTCCAAAAATATGAGAATTTAGTACAAACTCGTAAAATGAATATGTACTAAGTTTATGCTCACTTATAAGTATACACAGAACCTGAGTATATTGAATTATATTAGTTTACTTCCGATGGGAATATGAACGTGACTCAGTTAATTTATCATGTAAACATATTGAACCTGCGTCATTTTATTTTGATTGATTCGATAGTTTTGAACCCGACTGCATTCCAGGAACTTCATTATCAATTGCCACATACCATTTTTATCTCAACTCTAAAGTATATATAAATCACAGAGCAGTATAACATATCCATCGGAAAATAAAGAGCATTAAATTTTTATTGGAATGTTTCAATTTATTTTCATTTAAATGAAAATATACATTCAAAAGTTGGACACATTTCTTTTAAATCGAGATATTCAATGATTCGTCGGAGAGATGATTTTCTTTCGATGCATTTGTGAAGGTTGGCTGGAGATGGCTGAACCGTGTATCGCACCATGGGTTGCACTTCAAGATTAGTATAGTGCATTTCCATCGCATGACCCATATTCTTTCTGGATGCATAACACAGCTTTCCAGCATGATGTTAAGTCGCAGCTTAATGGTTGAGATTTTCCGTCAACGCCCAACCAGCTTCTTAGGTGTTATTTTTCTAACCCCAATATGGGTATATCCTATTTTGGATGATTGGGGATCTATGGTGACGCATCTCATAAGGCGATGGATCTACGGAAAGTAACACATAAGTTTATTAGTGATCATCGGGAGAAACATTACACGGTTAAAACGTATTGTGAGATATGTCTTACACAGGTGATGATTGCTGATGTCTTTGATCAGAGTAATTACCTCCCTGGTCAGGTAATTGGGCCCTTCGGGTGCCTAAATGAAAAGAATGTTATCATGAGAGAATGAATTTATACGATTATAGGAGTTTCGAACCAAATTTAACCCCGTTGCTATGCAAAAATGATGACTGTTAGCAAGCTATATGCAATGCTTCTATCCTTATGCTAAGTCGTCTCATTTAAATCTCTCTCAAATAACGTTGAAATAAGTTAATCTCCATATATTTATCTATCATATGGACCAAAATAATGAGAATAGCATTGATTTATACAGCTTTTGTTACTAAAACAATCCTAAATATCCAATCAAAAATAAGTTTTGTACGAGTTCTTACTTCGAATTGTCCATATACTTTGCCACTTCTTGTCGTGCGGTATACGGTACGAGGAGAAGGGGGTTCCGGTCGACGGTATAACACTTCCACATCGTCGCTGTCTATATTCGAAGGAGCGTAGACAGTCGCTTCGCTAATTCTGCGCTCAAAACTATCACTACTGGGAGTAGTACTTGGAGAGTACAAAGTCCCCGTTTCACTCGCATATACAGTGTCTAAATAGATGTCGTAGATGTACCTTTAAAATTAAAACAAATCATTAAAATATGTGAGGAGGTCGAATCGAATGCATATCATGGCTATGACATGATTCAGTTGTTTGAAACCTTCAATTATAAGAATAATTTTCGATCAAAACTCGAATTAAATTATTTAAACGTGTACCTCACGGTTCGTATCAGGTAAACTACATATTTCTCGAAACGATAATTGTAAACTACGTAGGAAATGAGTGCCAATGATAGCGCCCAAATCGCAAAGATCTTCTCTATTGTATCGCTCATGATGAACTGAAGCGAATGCTTTGTGTCGTATTGTTATGGTTGCTAAGGATCGTTGCTATGCATTTGTTTATTTCTTCTATTGACGTCATCACGTATTCCATTGTATTATCGGTAATTAATTAACATATATTTTATCATAAATAAACTTTTCTTATCTATAATAATATTTAATATAATTTTAATATTGTGATATTCTTTATTTATTGAGAGCAATGTTTCCTCAAGTCATTACTAATTGTGCAATATTTTTACCTGAACTTTAAATTGCAGAAATGCATTCTCATGATATTATATGAGCTAATTTCGAACCAATAGATACAGAAAATGATTAACGCGTTGAAGATATTATTTAAATTATGTAGCAGTCCAGTCTATTGAGGATGTAAGCTTTACTAAGTTTTTGTTTTGAAGTACGATACCTATACACATAAGTTTCTTAGTTATGTTTATTAGTTACGTGTATTCGGGATAAAGAATTACGCGATTAAAATAGTAATATAAGATATATCTTACGGAGGTGATGATTACTGATATCTGTTATCACGTTGATTAACAGTAATAAGATACAGAATATCAATAACCAAAGCAGCCTTCTGAAGAAATACTAATCAGTTAGGACAGTGATAACTGATAGGTCTTCATCTCTTCCTTTATATTAACTGTCACTACATAAAAACTCGGTAATTGCGTTTGTAAGTTAGTAATTAACACATTAATTTTAATAGTATACGCTTTCCGAATCATCATTTGAAGATAATTGAAGGTCTAAATGCACTAATTTAATGAAAATATCAGCAAAATATGGAACGAATATCACTCCGCGTTTATTCAATCAAATTACAGTTCGCTCTTGATAACCTTTTCATATTAGGTCACAGGATGTGAAAATAAACATGTGCAGCTATAAAAAATACGGACGGATTGATTATATCAGATGTGAATTTCAGCAAAAACTGCATAAATTCAAATTATCATAATCAGAAGGCGCTCGCGCATTCATGGCAAGTTAAACAAAATTTAATGAGATGAATAACGGAGAGACAGGGTTCATAAAAAAGGTGAATGAATATTAAAACGTTCTAGAGCGTAAATAAATTTTAAAATAAAACGATTGATGATTCCATTACAGTTGTAAATGGTGAAAAAATGTTTTTCCCTTGCCTCTATTAAAAGCAGCGCTTTTTTGTAGACTACGATGTAGCTCGTTATTATACATTAACATCATGGATAATCACATTCGGGTACTATCTCTATAAATATTTCGCTTTATTATTCCTCTTTGCCTTTCACTATTATTATGTTACACTCTACGGCTTTTGATACGTGATATCATCATCGGATGCAAGCGTATAGAAATGCAGAGTATCAAAAAAATATTTTCCAATTTAAAGCAGGCAGAGACCGGAAAAAAAACTTGCTTTAAAGCTCAAAAAATCTTTAACGTATTCAGCAGAAACGCTTGAGACCTTAAAGAAAATGTGTTGATGAAAAGGAAAACGGCCCAAGATAAGCAGAAACACAAGAATTGAAATAGGAATAATTTTGTTTTTAGGTAAAGTTATAATTCTATAGATTATTAAGAGTAAAAATTATCAGAATTCGTATTAGAACTAGAATTTTGATTTTCGATGCACATATAAGTAATACGAGTAATCTTCGTACTAACGTAACTTTTCATTTGGAAATTATTAGAGAATACTTATAAATATGCAATAGCATACTTAGAAGTCTATATTATTATATTAAATTAACTGCAAGTAGGAATTAATAGCTATGTGTGTATAGCCTTTCGGTCTGAGGCAAAGGCAAGCATCATAACTTTATTTGCCTAAACGATTATTCTCGCGTATTGTTCGAGGAAAAAAACGAATTTCTGTATTTGTTCGTTTGCATCCATTTCCCTTAATATATTCGTTTTATCCAATCGACCTACATAACAGGTAGGACGAAGGATCTGTACTACGTCTTCTTTGAACCTTTCTTCTCTGAATCTATTTAATAACATTATCTACGCATTGATATTTCTAACATTCAGACGAATCCCATCACGCGTCCTTGACCATCTTAGTTACGCTTATTAATTTATCATAATAAAATTCTGCACTGAATTTACGTTGGACTTTTTCCAATCCACTTATATTACTTTTATCGGTCCCACTACATGCATATTCAAGTGGAGGTATGATTACCGCAAAGTAACTTCGCTTTTTTCAAATCGATAATTTTTCCCTGCGGAGGCTGTAAGATATAATAATTATTTAATTATAATCATTATCCATAAATATTAATTATTTAATTTTGAATATTTAACTATATGATCGATTAGGGTTTAAAATATCATCATGGTTTAAATGAAAACATCGCTGAAGGATTCAAGCGTTGATATCCTCCAAAACAAAACCCCGATATCAAACCTATACGCTCGATACAAATCCTCAACTCTTTTAGAGAGCTCTTCTTAGGCGAACAAACCTTGCCGGCGCCCAATTGAAAATTCCACGGCCCGATGATCGGAGGGGGTGGATTCTAAATTCAATCGGCCATGGTTTGAAAGGCCTGATTGTGGTCAAAACATGAAGACCACAAGCTCCCGAAACGACATCACGTATGCGCGTTTTGGTGGGGAAGAGCTAATCTGGGCAAATGAGAAGTCCATTTATTATTCCGTCTAACGAAGCTTGAAAGCTGTTGATTTTCGGCCGAAATGAAGTGGCCATCGTCCAACGCTGGCGAGGGATGGGTTTTTTTTACGCATTTGGATCCAAAGGGAGCTGCTGCTATGGTTTTAGCTTTCTCCCTAAATGACTCCCGATTTTGGATCTTTTATTCAACGGACTTACAACAGTCGAATGGGGAAATTGCGTGCGTGAATTACGTACGGTGCGACGCCTCCATTGTTTTTCTTTGTCGCCAAAATGGCGTAATGACGATCGCCATATTAGAGTTGGAAAATGGTGCTTAAAATTGGCGGTGGTGTCGGGTGCGGGAATCATACGTGTTTGGTGGTCAATGGAGCCGAAATAATTCCACTCGATCGTTGCTATGTAGTGGGAGAGTAGTGGCCAAATGAGGGTTTTCATTAGCTGAGGAATGAGACCATAACAGATCGCGTCAATATAGTGTCAAATGTATGTATGTATATATTTATCATTTTTTGATGTTATTACGAGGAAAAATAATTTTAAACCAACAAGAAAACTTTCTGAGTTCGATATGTCCACAGAGAGTCAACTAAAATTTAAAGTATAATACAGCCCATAAATTCAGAACCATACGCGAAATTGATATTGGTCTGTTAACTGTTTCGTATATATAAGTCAATAAATGTTTATTTACATAGGGTTTATAAACTGTAAATCTATTAAAGGCGTTTTTAAAAATTTTTTTGCCTCTTTTTTTAATAACTTATATACAAATAAAGTTACTCGATTGTTTAAAATAACTATTAGCCATGCATTTTATAAATATATACTCTCTCTTATTTTTTATGATAGTAATTTCTTATGATTATGGTTACGCCTAAAAATGAGGGGAATTCTCAAAGCCTCCCTGAGATATCTTCTCTCAAATTTTCGACCATTGATAGTTTTGTCGCCTTGGTTTCAAACTATTAATACTTGGAAGGAAATAAAAGTTCACTGAATGATATCCGAGATTGAAGATATAAAGTATGTTACGTTTAGTTAGGACATGGTCAAAATTCCTCAAATTAAGAGATATATTCATGGTTTTTTAAGGGAGATATAGAAGAACTCACAAATTTAAGTTCAAAAATAAGTTAACAATATTCGTTCAGCACTGAACTGTTAAGAAGTCCGAAATTATTCTAAATGAAATAATTAAACTTGAGAATAAATACGTACATTATGTTTAGAATTAATAGTTAATATTTACCGAAATAAATTAATATTAAGTTGTACCTATATGTTAAGATAAACTTTGTACAAATTGAAATATATTTAGGATTTTTATTATAATTTATTTCATGTTTCCTTGTTTCTTAGTCAGTATTTAGTTAAGGAAACTCAATATATTTTACACAATACAGTATAGTTAAATTATTAATGAATTAATCAATGATTATGTAATATAGTACAATCTTTTACATATTCTCTTTAGATGAACTTCGATGGCAATGTTAAAACGATTAAGCAAAAGCACTTCTGAGTAAACCATTAGTGAAACTTTGTTGCTATACCTTATTTGCGAGTCATTAGTCTCTTCATGCATATGATAGGTATGAGTGTTATAAATGAAACCATCAATAAAATAAGAGCGAGAACTGGCTTTTAATTTAGTGACCCAGTGAGAATTTTTTAGCAAACATAAAATATATAATTCTCAATGAGGGAGGTTTTTTCAAGGCGCGTGATATTACTACGGGTGAATATCCTCGGAAAAACCCCAAGTTTTCGCTTTAAATTTAATCTCCCACATTTACCCTTTCATATAAACCCTGAGAGCACCGAGATGATGGAATCTTCCTTATGATCCGACCGTGTTAGGGGCTCAATGCCCACGGAGTGTACCACCGGTCGTATGTAGGCGTTGAGGGTCAACGCTCTTAACTCAAGGTTTCCTGTTCGAATTCCAGCTATTCCAATATTTGGAGCAACGCACTCTCTTTATATCAATGCATTTTTGTTCCTAAATATGTATATTTTAATGCGTTTTTTCTAAAACGTATATCTATTTTAATAGATTCTTTCGAATTCTACGTGCGTATTTTTTGTTTATATGACTTTTACACTTTTGCTTTCGGTTTAAACTGTGACTAATTTTAGAATTTCTTTTATAAATCACGTTATTCCTTTTATTAATTCAGTCAATGAGTATAAATATAGAAATAGCAGTCCTTAATGGAGTCAACAATAAAATATAATTATATCTATTATTTATCTTCCTTAATTTTAATCTTAAATGACAATTACGAGTATATATTATTAATCTTAAATATAACATTATTAAATTATTCAAAACTTGCTATAAATTAAGTAGTCCAGGAAATTCCACAAACATTATTGTAAATCATTAATTATGGAAAAAAAATTTTTTCTTTTTAATATTAATTTGCTGAAGATTCATGGTTATGAGCCATCAAGCACTCTTTAAGGTTTGCAAGTCGATTTCTTTTCATTTAAATACATTTTGTGTATGATTCCGTGAACTATACCTTCAAATATTGATCGTAAGAAGTATATCATGGCTTTTTGTTTCTAATAGAATCGTATGGGATAGAATGGATATTTTGGAGCAATTAGTATGTTTGAAACTTTACAAAATAAATAATGAGAAGAGTCGTTAACAATAGGTAACCAAGAGATACGTCTGTATATACTATAATATAAAAAATAGTTAGATTAGAAAAGAAACTAGAAAATCAAGAATGTAAATTGTGGAGGTTGGGAAATTTTTTTGAGGTAATATAAATAGTTATAGAGTAAATGGATCGTAAATACATTTATAAAAGTTATTCTAGTCGTACTGATTTTTCACTGAGTTTTATATTTACTATGATGAACCAAATGCAAGAATAGAATAGAATACTCCACCCTTTTCCTATACATCTACGTGCACTCAACTCCGATCAAAATGACGCAATCAGTTGTTTATATGTTAAATTACAATTACCGGAAAACAGTTCCGTAATTAGGTCTTGCGCCATCGTTGTTTACCTGTCATTAACACTTAATCGACGCCCTTTGACTTCTCGAAAAGGTTGGTATGTAAATTAAAACCCTAAAACGGTATCGAGTTGGAAATAGCAACCTTTGCTCTCTCCCCGAGGTTAATTGCTTCCGGTACGAGGAATTCCCGACTCTCGGGAGTGAATACATTTGGGACTCGAGTCGTGATGCATGTTTGAGTGTGCTCGTCTGGAAAACGAACATTATGGAGGATTTACACGGGATAAGGAGGAGATGATGAAAACACTGAAGATGTGAGTAAAATCGATGTTTAATGCGATGACCGAGTAATGGGTTTTCATTTACTTTTCCATTTCTAAAATTTAAAGTTCAAATCTCATTTATTTTGCTTGCTCTACATTCCATAAATAATTTACTAGGAATATTGAGTATTGAAGTCATATATGCTACATTATTAATCCTTTCTTTCATTGATTTAATTATTGATTAGTTTTAAAAGTCTAAAAGGATTCGTCTATCCATTGTTATGTTCTTAATATGTGCTGTAACATGCAAGTTTAATCTTTTTTTCGTTTTTTTTGTTGAGAAATAGTTGATTCGATTTTTAGTTAGGCAGCAAAATCTATATCCTATCAGAGAGTAATCAATAAATAAGGAATTGGATGTTAGCTCATAGGAAGTCGAATTTCGTTCTTTGTATGAATTCTATTATTTTAATTATATTATAAACAAATAGTGCAGCACTTAACAGTACGTCATCACACTTACGAATCTTTATTTGGAGCACAGTACAAATATTACGAATTTTTTTAGGTATATTCCATATTATTATTGATATCAAATAACGAATAATATAATTATTCAATTAGTGTATTAGTTTCGTATATTTTTATCTCAAGCATTCGACTAATGTAATAAGTTTAGAATTATACGTAAGAAAACAATAATCAGAGTATCTGTAATTGTACCATATTACGCTCTGCTTCGATTTTAATTGCACGTGAACGACGCAAATTAAATACGTCAAATAGAAATGTTCCCACCAAATTCAGTTACAACCTACGAAAGGCCTCACTCGTTTTAACTCTGATTCAATTACAGAAGCACTTTCGACAACTACGTCTCTGCTAGAGTCTATGAAAGGAAATTTTCCATTATAGATTCTCCTCCCTCTCTATTCTCAGTCGAAAGTTATTTGAATTGAAATGAAGAGGTAATTAAAATCAAGCGCCACTGCCGTGGAGATGTTAGGAGAACTAGTCCTTATGAGATGCTGCGCCGGTGTGGATCGCGGAATTACTTCTCAATGCGAATGTAGAGTATGCTCCGTAGAGTGACGTAATTAAAGCACAAACAGATTAAAATTAATGAACTCTAACGGCGCAAATGAGGAATTTAAAGGGGAGATGATAACAACCGACACTTGTAATTGTAACTAATTGACAAAATAAGGATGTAATGCATTCATCCTGAGGATTTAACTAGATCTTAAACTTCCAATAGAATAAATTGTATAAAAGCGCCTTAGACGTCGAATCTATGCTAAAAGTGTGAATAATTTAAAACACTCGATGCACATTTTCTCTTAGTGCTTAATATTTCAACGGAAAGGACATTAAAGAGAATGAAGCTACAAAGTATGTTCCGAAAATATTCATAGTATTTTTTAAGGATATAAAAGAACATACCATAAAAATATATTTCCAATAAACTAGACACAAAATTAAAAAAAGAAAAAAACAAAATGTTTTTAACAAATTTTTCCATAAGATTTACTCTTGTATTGGGGAGTGTTTTCAACACAACTTGGTTCGCGAAACTAACAACACGTTTTCGTAGAAAGAAATCCTTTTATCCAACAGGAAAAAGTCGTTCTTTCAATTTAACTCTTCCCACGATACTTCCTTACTGCTTCCAAGAACTTGAGCAGGAAGTTAAAAATTCGAACTACCAGCAACTGTGCGAATTTATGTTATTTTGCAGTAAACACAAAGCTATATAAACGCCACAGTTCTACAATGAAATCAGTGGAAGCTGAAAAAGTAAATTGAATTTTTCGAAATGAAACCGAAGTTGGAAAAAAATGAGAATCTTTCTGCAGAAAGGTTTTTACTGTAATCAGAGGTAAATAGGAATAGGAAATGGAAAACGTAGCAACAATCAGGGTCATGGGAGCGCATCTGACAACCTTCCCTACCAATGGAGCCTTCCAAATATCTTTCTCATTCCTACATTTACATACCTCTTCTCCTTCCAACTCACTGACTCTATCGCTCGATGCTTTTCCTCGAGACATTTAGGCAAACCCTTCTCCGAGGTGCATTTCCTCTTAGCAACCAAGAATAAACATCCTCACGTTCATTGCCTGTTGATAGTACACTATTACTTAATAATATCCAAAATTCTTTTTCTAAATATTTTAAATTTTCGGCTATATAATAATGCACTATGAATTTAAATAAATACAAAAAATAATTGACAAAAGTTAATAGATTTTTAAATGATGATCAGTTATATTTCAGCTTTGGATGAGATGATTTGGTTGTTATTCAAATAGATTTTGGATTTACAATATTAGTAAGTGAATTACGCTTGAGCTAAACTTTGTGGTAGGGAGAAAAAAAAGGAAACTGAGTAACTTCAGCATATACTTACGTGAATGCTACTAACTTTGTTTATGTTTAAACAATTTCTGGAAAATTTGGTGAACTTTTCGTAATTTTTTAAAGTAAGATTGAAAAAAAACTTATTGCAAAATGTATAATTGCCATGAAATATTTAACACTATATTATTTTTAATGTAAAAGATGAGGGACGATAGAAAATTGCAGAACCTATAGCTTCCAGATTGCATACTGAATTATCAATATACTTTTATGGAAAATATATTATTATTATATCAATTTTTAAATACAATTATATTAAAATTATTTCTAAATCTACTGGCTTAGAGACATATATTGCTTCCAAATTCACTTCATATACCCTACATATCTATCGGAATGAAGATCTTTGTGTGGGTTCTTTTCAGCAGACCTGCAGATGAACAGCAATCTTTGAGGTCTCCACAACTCAAGACTTTTCAAGCAGATTTTATTCAGTCCTTACAATTTAAAGATCACTTCAGAGTACATTTAGTTCCTTTTAGAACGTTTCGCACCCAGACATTGAAATGTAACCTCTTCCCAGAGTCGACAACTAACTAAACTCAAGATATACACATACTTAAAAATTGGGTTTTTCCCTTTTTGTATATTACGTATTTTCAAATTGAATTTAAGATAAAGTCAAAGAGATTATAAATATTTTACGGTTTTATATCGAAAGATTACAAGGTAAGAAGCTCGAAGCCTTTGCAGAAGTTACAGAAAACTATGGATTTATTGGTGAATTATTTTAAACATTATACTCTTGGAATCGTCCGAATTAATTTAATCCTTAAATAGACGAAAACATTTACTCCTTCATTCATTACTCACAGAATAAATCAGGAACATAAAAACTAATAAATATCAACGCTCAAGCCTCCCAATTAATTTCCAATTACTAGAAATCTCAATTCCTAATTCAGTCCACTAGTGATCCCGCACAAAATAATATCCGATTCGAATGTTGAAAATGTTCCTAGGAGATTAGAGGATCCAAGTGTTATTGATGGCCTCAAGGTGGGAGCCATGTTCACGAAAAGGGGGAATCCACGCCACTTATTCCAGCGATGAACTTCCATCTCAAGAGGTACGTCTCTAAAGGTTGGGAAATTACGAGGGTTGGGAATGAGTGAGATGAAACACGGGGAGCAGTGGTGACTGAAGGACTTTGAGATTAGACGAGCAGTTTGTGGAGCAACGGATGCGGTGGCCATAATTCGGGTTATGCAACGAATAAGAAGCAGAGAGGATGACTATAAAGGTGCAATGAGGTTTCCACTTTCTCCAAGGAGGGAGAGAGATTAAAGAGTCTAGGATTCTGCACTGAGGGGCCATTACCCCTAATTATGTGCCCGGAGAGGAATCATTTTTATAGCACAGACTATCCTTTCGCTTAGTCTAATTAGTAACCGCTGTCTTATTAAATATAAGTACATTAGTTGATGAGAGTGATTAAAATGCTAATGCAATAAACATATACGCGAATATTTGAATGAAAAATCATTGAATTTGACTCGTACATTCTAGGTGTGTTTCAAAATTAAAATTCTTTTGAATAAAATAATTATAAATACATTTAGAATACAAAATCTATCATGATATTAATAATCATAACTTATTTCTACAAATGAAAGTCCAAAATACATAAAAATTCTATAAATCGCCTCTTTAAAATTGAAAAAACTTTACGTGGAAATATTTAACATGGAATACTGAATTCGGAGGTAAGGGAAAAGATATTACTTACCTTAGTAAGGGAATTTAACAGTTTCATGAATTCTACGTAAAAGAAGTAAGATTCGAAAAATCTAAAACAAAACATTGTTCTCGAATAAGGTTTCTATATTGTAATTTGCGATTATTTATTTCTAATGATAATATTATTTTTCTAATAACAACCAATGGGCAGTAATATAATTATTAATTTAATTTAAGGAATAAGATTACAGATAAATAATTACGTAATATCTTAATTACGACTTATTACATGCTGTTGAAATAAATTAGAATGAATAGCTTAGGCTAATAAGAGAGTATTATGCACATTAATTTGGAGTAGCCAGGGGCATTGACCCTCAAGTCACTAGGGTAGTATAAGTAAGCTCCGAGGGATTATCCCTTACTGCCTCTTGATATGGATTTTGTATCGTAAAATATTTCGCGGGATTACAGGTGCCCCCTGGAGGATTAAGGTATTCCCTTAAACAATATATTATCCTAGCTCATCTGATTTTAATGCCAAATATTTTTATTTATTTCATTCTTTCACGCTTCTCAAACACTGAAATGTGTTTCTGTATTTATTCAAGATGTAAGAATATCCCATAAAAATCAGGAATATATGAATACTTTTTAAATTCACCTGTTACATCAACGACTAACTATTTAACATAATTAAAACATGCCCATAAAGTACTCTTGTTATAGTTCACTAACTATTTTCAAATTATAAGTTTAAAAATTCTTGTACCCCTTAAAAATAATTTTGTAGTGCGGAAAATTCAATACACTTAAAAATTTTGTAATGGACCCGTATAGCTTTTTCATATTACTATTTTACGTTCACATCTGAGAAAAAATAACATTTTTATGAGGACCTCATCTGATTTCTACCATTTCACCTCATTTGTTTGTTCTATTTTCAAACCTTTTTCTTGTTAATCGGACAACATATGCATACTTAATAATCTCTTTTCATTTAAAGCCTCAAAGTGCCTCTACAACTGCTATTCTTGTTAATCGTTCAAACTTTTAGAAAGACTTCAACATAAAATATTTAATGCTTAACAACAGTGAACAGATTTCAATTAATCAATTATTATTATGGTTTTACGTTTTGTATGGTAACTAAGGCGTGAGGAGTAAACAATTTCGAGGGAGCTAATATACGATTTCACAAATTCATTTCAAAGTATAATCATATAAGACGATATAAAGTTCAAACGTCAAGATAGATAGAGAGCGTATTAGATGGAAGACTGGACACCCTAAGGGAGCGAGACTTATACATAATACGGCAATAAAGATGAGAAATACCTCAAAAGGGAGAAAAATCCATTTGCACCAACTCAAACTTTGCTTTCGGATCGTTTTCCCAAAATCCTCAAAATCAAATTCTCCCCTCTGAAAAACTAACCCCCTCACATCGATTCCCATCATAAACCACACATTGTCCGCGGCGGGAACCATAAGGCCGTGATGAAAAAACGTAAAAAAGAAAGTCAAATAACAAACACGCATTTGGCCGAGAATTTTGCTCCGTCACGGATACGGTGATGGGAAAAGATTGCATTGGCTCCTGAGGAACGATTTTTCCGAAGTCTCGAAAGAGGGGGCGGTGATGTTTGACGTTTGGTGAGCGATGGGTAATGGACGTCTGAGGGGTGAATTTGCGTGGAGTGACGGGAATGCATGCAAAATGGAAGGAGGATAAATATGGAGAGTGCAGGAGTGCCTGGAAACCGCACGCGTCGCTGAGTTTAAGGGAAGAAGGAGGAGAAGTTCATGAAGTGGAGGAATTCCCGTGGGGAGAAGACGGAATACAAAACGGGAGCTAAGAAAAGGAGGCGAAAAAGTTGAAATTTCGTTTCGTTTTATTTCGATCAAGACGTGTTAATGCACCGAAGCTTTTCCCCCCCTGTATCGTCTATTTGCAACCGCTTTGTGTTTGTTGTGAGTCAGTAGAAAGAGGGTGGGAAAGTATGGAATAAATGAAAAATCGACTTGAGTTAATAGAGTATCATATAATTTAAGTCTATGAAGAATTTTACAAAAATATCTTACCAATTCCTACCTTATATAAAAAGTAAAATAATACGAAAATTTTAGATTAATATACCAAGAAATAAGAATTGCCATTATTGAAAGAGAATTTCATAGGCATTTTCTGAAAACGACAACTGAAATTAAATATCTTTGAATATTTCGTAGAGAAGTACATCTAATATAATTTTGAAATTCGTAATAAAAAGAAAAGTCACGGCTAGAAGGTATATTATTTAAGGGAAAATAATATATACACAAAAATATAGATTTTACCCCTTCGTCGTACAAAATTTTTGGCTTTGTATTTAACTTATTCCTCTAAGGACTACTTAGAACTACTTAGACTAGAAGTTTTCGACGATAATCGTGAATTCCCTAGAGAAATAGTTTTATTATTAAGGAAATGTCGTATCGTCTTCTAGGAAATATATTTTCCATGTAAAAATTTTAACTGACACTATATGAATGTTATTTTGATATTTTGATGGCGTTGCAGTTATTAAATAAGTTGTTTTTACTTTCATTGTAACTTAAATTAATTTTAACCTTCATTTTAAGAGAAAAAAACTTTGTTCTGGTAGAAGTAGAAATATATGGTCGTAGCAGTAGCTCCTGCAAATCTGTCCTTCCCAAATGAAATTTAAGATAATTAAAAGATAGCTCCAAGAGACATTCAGCATCCATTTTTCGAATACGTTGATGAGAATAAACTTTAGGAGGAAAGACTACGAGTACGAGCTCTAGTGTACATGTGCAAGTATTTCACTTCTATGGAATAACATTTCATTCCTAATAAGGGTAATTGAACTTCTTTGCACGTTAAAGCGTGCGCTAGTGATATGACAGGAGCTCGAACCCAGGTCTCCCACTTTCCTCCCACAGCATATCTGCCCGGCAGGTGGGAGACCTGAGTTCGAGTCCCAGTAATGTTGCTATTTTTCACTTCTGTTCAACAACATTTCGTTCTACCAAATCTCTACTTAAACATACCATCGTTGGATTTAGAAAACATAAAACCACAATATTAAAAATAAATAAAAACAAAAGAAATTTAACACATAAAGCATATTTCAGGACCTAGCCACTTAGCGCTGTAGTCGCCGATGGAGAACGCGTGGATAACAATGACGGCAGTGAAGAGGATAGGCGATGGGGTATTTGGGGGAACAAAGGGGATGATGGATAAAGGGTGAGTATAAAAGTACATAAGGGAAATCGGGGAGAATCGAATGTTTGAGACACGTGGCGTGGGTGGATCTGCAAAGTGTTTGCTCTTTCTCAATCTCTCCCCCCTTCACGCATGCTTTCTTCCAGGATGCGGGGGGGCCTATATTTGCTCGTTTTCACACCCCCGCGCAACACCCATGAACCAGGACACTTTTTTATTGCTTTCGAAGGGTCGCCCGAAGGTGTGGGATTCATCTGCCGCTTATTTGGATACTTGATTCTAACTTCAAACTTCAGCATCGATATGGGATTATCGCGATTGAATTATTCATAAGTATTTTTTCGTTGCCCTTTTCATATTTCGATCAAGAGGTCAATAGCTATCAAAGTATGTCAAAGTATAGAAGAATGTAAATATATATACGTTAAAGGGATGAGCATGGAAGGGAATGAGATTGATGCATTTATTTCACCATCTTTTTCATACTGTTACAGTTTTACGTGCATCTCCATACGTATTTTGAAGTAGGTTTTTTTCAAGGTACATCCAGTATTGTGCTTTATACTCTACAACAGATAACTGTACCATTTACGTATATAAAATTTCATGTTAATGTAGTGATGGAATTTCTACAAGCCTTTCATCTTTCTGCAACTTGCATCCTGTCCTATACCAGTGCAATCATAATCATTTGATGACTTATGAAATATTATTAAGGTATTAAATTAAATATTATGTTTCAAACTAACATAATGGAGATCCGTAGAGTCATATCTTTCTCAAAGGACTTTATTTAGCTTAAGAATAATTTCAGTAATTCGTATTGGATGATAATCAAAATGAAATCAGTATAAATTTAACTGCTTTTCATTTCAAAAACATTGCAGTATTTTGCACAAATTTATTTTCAACTACAGTAGAAAAAAAGCCTTCAATTTTACTCAAGGTATCTAGAACACGCCGAGAGAATGATATTCTTAATATTTAAAGGTCGTAAAGATAGCTATAAGAACAGTATCTGCTGAAGTGGGGCATATTCTTGTATACGATCACTTGATAGCGGAATAGATATTTCAAAGGCTCTAACTCAGAAGTTGAATGTTTTGAATACTGCATATTTTGACCTAGACACTAGTTATGATGACAGAAATGGGACGAGTAAAGTGAGCTTCAGGGTCGTGTGAGATAAAATATTATGGAAGGTCAATGTTAAAACTGAAGCTAAGGATTTCACTAATCTATAAATAGTAAAGACTTCTACCGTACTTTGAATCTTCCATTGTTAAACCTTAATGTCCAAAATAAAAATACATCGGATTATAATTAATTAATTTAGAGAGAATATATATTTCATTAAATTCAAAAGCTTGTCCTATTTCTATATACTGAGATTAGCTCAAAATATATCGATATATTAAAGTCTGCTAAAGTAAATAAGTTTGCTTTCTCTAATAAATACATATTCTACATTTTTTTGCGAAAAAGGCTTCCATAACCTGTGAGATAAAATAAAAAATATTTATATTTATGAGACTATACCCTGAAAAGATTGACTTTCGAAAGAGTAAAATTAAACAGTAAATTTGTGTACATATAACATAAATATAATTAAAATTATCTTAGCTATTATGTAATCAAATTACTATTCACATAATGTACTAATTTTAAAATAAGTATAAATCAATGAAGTGATATTTAAACACCATATATACGTATAATCATCATTTATAAACTATTTTCTACGTTAGATATTCATTCATTCTTCCATTCCAGCTCATAACTCGAAGAGAAATAGAGGGAAAAAATTTCCAGATGATTCGGAAAATAAAACATTCTAAAAAAAACTGTAGAAAAAATAGAATTTCGAGCAAAAAACCTAACCCCCGTAGACCCAGAGCGTTAACATTTCACGATCGAACGCGAGATCGCGTGGCGATTGACAAACTCCGGATGCGGAAGCAAAAAAACGACGATCACCGCAACCTTTAATCCCCACCGCTTCCTTCATACAAATTTGATCTTCTCTACGGCTATTTGTTCGAGGATACGCTCCGATGTGTCCGTCGGAGGTAAACATTGGCGGAGAGGGAAAAAGGTTGTCAACACGTCCTTAGTTTGATTAATTACGGAGCCATTGTCAACACACGTTTCATAACGACGGGGAAGAAGTGATGGGGAAGCGGAGAGCGCAAAAAAACTAAACGGGGGAAGGGGATGCTTATGAATGCGGAAAGAAAAGGTTCCGAAAATAGGAGGTGTTGTTCGGTTCGTCCCTGGGATGGCTTCCGGATGGCGAATATCATTCCCACAATTCATCATCATTAATCCATGCGAATGTCTCACACCCCAACACCACTCCGTTTTCCATTTCGTAAAAGCATTCGTGGAAATGAATCGGGAGCTCTAATGTTGCGGAACGGGAGAACCTTGTTCATTATTCTTCCGAAAATAAGTATTCCTAGTAATTTATATTTGCATTTTATTCTGAACGATTTTTGGGCTTCGTGTAGTATTGGTTCCATCAAGTACTTTATCGCTGACTCACGCGCATTAGAGTTATTGCTTAGGTTCTCTTGATTGATGCCACATACATCAATAGTGTGGTGTCCGTATTCATGAGGAATTCACTTAGGATAGAGAAATACGGATTAATTATTCCTCATTGTGCTATATAGGAGTATTCGTTCATCAATCTTTATAACTGTCAGCGTCTTTTTATCAGTATTATCGATCCGGTTTGTGGTTTGATCGCGCTAAACAATAAAGAGATATAAAAATTAATATATTTTCACTCATGATATTATAGTCTTTTGCAATTTGGATCAGAATCTTCAAGTTTGTATAAGAGAAGTTTTTTTAAGTGTTTTTTTACGAACCGTTCCTATTCTTATACCATTTGGTCTGCAACTACATTCTTCCTGAATATTGTTCATACTGTTCCAAGGTTTAATTTGACCTTCAGAAAAGTATCAGTTGCATCATAAATATTTCCCAGAATAATAATTTTATTGTTTTAAAGATACAGTGGAAATGAATAATTACTGCTAATTATAGCTCAAGTTGAATGAATAATTCGAATAAGAACTCAAATCAGTTTTGCACTTTCTACTAACATATTATTAATTGAAGATATCTTTCTCTCAACCAATTATGACATAATACCTTCCTATGATGGTATGATATATTGTTTAATATTCTCTTATTAATGATTATTTCATTCATCATTAATTCATTTTTTTCATTCATTAACCCTATTTCTAAAGATGGTTGTGTTCAGAAGCATAGAAACGTCTATATGATTCTCATACTTCTTTAAGTTTTATCTGTCAAAAGGTATCTATCAAACGAACTGATATCAACGAATTTTAATTCATAAATTAAAAGTCGTAAACGAGTAAAATATAATTTTTGAATCAGCGACTTGAGTTTTAATTTATAATTTATGCCATATTACGAGTTAAATATGATTTTTGAAACAAGAACTTGAAATTCAATGTCTGTGAAAATTAAGTTCTATAAGATTATGACGTCTTTCGTAGAATGGTAACAATCAACTGAAATGCCAAACTTTCTGATGCTTGAACAATTAACACGTTCGAAGGAATTGAGAACGCCATCATCTGAACTAATGAAATTTCTAGCCTAGTAACGTGGCCATCGTGGTATGACATGGTGCTATCGTCGCTTCTAAAACCGCGGGTCACGACTAACGAGTCCACAAATACAACGTTAATCCTGACATGAGAATGAGCCCAGAAAATTAGATAGCACTGGGTGTGAGACCGAATAGACTTAAATACATATTTTTAACAAATTAATATAAGTTTTCCATGATGGTTATTTTAGGTCGATTTTTATTACGATTTCAATAATTTTCTATTTAGGATATTGTAATATGGTTGGAAGCTCGATATAAATTTGAGAAACAGTTAAATATTGAATGATTGCTGTAAAATACATTACGTAGCATGAATATGATTTGCCATTTCAATTATAATAATGAAAGAGTAATTTACAAATATTTCTATTTTATAATATTCTAGACATTCAACTCAAAAAAAGAACTGTTTTTATAGTAACTGACGAATAAATTGTCAGCTCATACAATTAAGGGGGAAAGAAGAAAATAAATAAATCCTATACAGAAACCTAAAAGAATTTCTATTACGTGTTTATTAGTTACGGTATCAATAACCTTGTAATATTTATGATAAAAATTAGACGCAATAAAATTTTGGACTGTTTGAACAAATTGCTGCTAATTTCTGAAAGGGTTTTAAATATTCAATAAACTATATAAATACATATCTCGTATGATCATTATCTATAACTCATCATTAACTATATAGAGCGATAATATTACTCTGCGAACCTCGATAAAAATAACTTAGGGACGGTGGCGAAAGCATTCGAACATCGCTTTCAGGTGAGGAGGATATAGGAAGTCTTACTGTAATATGACCGTTTACTTCACAAACTCAACGCTTTTCCCATTCTTCTGGCAAAGGTCCAAAGAAAGGTTAAATATCTAAGGAACTTTGTATGAGAAAGAGATCAAGAAGAAACTTGCTGAAAAGGCGAAATGGGCAACAGGTGACGGCGGCGTAGGTAGATTGGGATTTTTTTCTCTGAGGAGATGTAGCTATGAGGCTTAAAACAATGCGAAGGTAAGCGAAATGTTCCGATATATCCTTATACATTATAACACGCATATATATTATATATATTTATTAAGCTCACGCCTCCGAGTGTCATATTACGAATGATTGATGGATTATCTTTATATAATTGTTTAGAAATGCTTAACTTCAAAGAAATGGATGGTAAATGTTACTAAAAACTGATTCAAGAGTTTAGCATAGATTATCTATACTTACACGTAATAATTGATTTATTAAACACAGAAAGTTTGCGTTAGTAATTAAATATTCCACCGATTTGAAGTATCTCTTACATATGAGCATTAGCTATCCCATATGCTTTTTGTCTTTATTCCTTCTTTTACAGAATTGTCCTTGATGAAAATCTCAAATAGCGATACCACATGCCTTTCTTTATATTATTACTATAATTTCTTCTCCTTTCTTTTTGTTTCCTGATATCTAACTAACAGAAGATGATGGTTAAATTATGACGATGAATCCGTTATAAATAAGTTTTGTCCCTGAATCTTAGAAGAATTCCGGGTGATGACACGAGATTCAGAAATAATTATCTATTTTCTTATTTGGGAACTTATCTTTCTTATTATATGTATATCATGCGCGTCAAAATAAGCAAATATATTATAATCTATAATTAAAAGATAAATTACAATTTACAGGTAACCATGTTCATAAGCTGAAATACAATTACTTTCGCATCTTTCTTGATGTTAAATTATGCTCAAATAAATTTCATGTGGATCTTAAGGCATAAAAATCTCTTTATAATCATAGTCGTTATTTCTGAATTTAAGTTCATAGTGTCTATTCATCCCATCTATTAGAATATTTAAATGATGAGTATACCATTATAATTTTCACTAAAATACGAGTAGAATTTCAAATTACAACTTCCGTTATACATAGGACTCCACAAATACAGATGAAAATACTTAATGAAGATACTTTTAGTATTCATAATTCTAAATGTGTTTACGAATACACTTTTGAACAAAGTATATGTTCATTTTTGTTTTATATTACATTTTATCACGTACAACTCCATCTATGTCCATATAGATCGATCTGTTATTTTGCTCCATATGACTGCGAATAGGCCCGTAAGACAGCATCACATCAGCGTATCCAAATTCATAGGAAACCCCTAGATGACTATAACTAAACTCATATTGGCAGACATAGGGGGTTTCTCTTTCACGGGAAAAACCAACACTTTCGCACCGAAAGAAGGGGAATCGATAAGGTTGCAGATATCATGAATCAAGATAGGCTTCTCTCAGCTCTTATATTTTATACGGGAGGGGCAGTCGAGCGGGAAATTTTTGGAACGTGTCCAGAAAATTCTTTCCTCGAGCGGATACTCTTAAACACGAGGAAGAGATCCTAAGGTTTCCGGATTTGGAGAGGAAAGATGGCTGCTTACCTGTGTCGATAGATGGGATGGAAATCGAACCACGTATAAACATATGGTTAAAGGAAAAGATTTTGGATATCCCGATAAAAAAATTAGCTATGAAAGATTCCGCAATTAACATACAGCGAATAAAATTAACATGCATTAACATAAGAGAGAAAAATGACCTTCTTCAGTGATGTTAATAGGAAAATTGTATTTCATACACGTAAATTAGGACATTAGCCAAGAGTAAGCTTATTAAATACAGGATATTATGTCTATCGGTCATTTTATTCTCGGAAATATAGAAAATAGAATTCATATGAATACAGTATCATTGAATGGTTCACTTTAAATGTGATGTTCGGTGGATCAAAAAGTAGAAGAGTTTTAAATAAAGAAAAATATTCAGCAACAGCTATTTCAAGTGTAGATGTGATAATCCTAGAATTTATATAACCTCTTATTGAATAGGTGTCATTCTATGATATGGATACCACTGAATACTTGCAAAATTCATTTTTTGAAAATCTCATCAGAAATTAGTCGAATTGGATTTGGCGCAACATTAAAAATAAAACATTTTACGTGGTATTATTTTTTTCATGGTGTGAATCTATAAAGTATTTTATAAAATTAATTATAATTTATAGTAATTTTGCATACATATTTCTTATCCTATGAATCATTCAATCTAGTCATTTTAGTCATTAATCTAGTCTACAAAGATAATGCATGAATAAATGAAATCATAAAGGTATATACAATTTTATGTATAAAATATTGTATTGTCATTTGACTTTATGAGGCAATATGAGGCAAAATTTAGTCTACAGAAATATTATTTGATAATCTGTAAATGGAAAAAAATTCTTACATTTTTATGAACATGCTAAGCGATTATCTTTCCTTTTTGGTACAAGCAATAAATTGGATGTACAATAAAACGATATGCATTCAGACATGAAAAAGATGTCGAGATAAAATATCTCTCTAAATCTCACAAATGTATAGAGCGAATGATATGAAGATACGTTTCTCAAAAAAAAAAACATAAATACGAAAATTTTAATACATTGACGTTCCTGATGAATGTTTTCCTTTCTTTTCCTTCAAAAAATTTTTTCCCACACAAAACAATTTACCGAAGTTCTGAAGCTCAAAAATATCGCCGTTATTAGAACCACATAAATCTCTGCAAAGGAAGGAAATTTATCAACTTTTTAAGCCTCTTTTTACCTGCATCCATATCGGAAGAATATTTGTTTCGGGTCCAGGCCGTCAGAGACTGGGAAAGGGCATATTCAGGTAGATCGCCGTTTTATTTCAGCCCTCTCAATTGAGAAGGATGGCTATATATAGGAAAAGGCGGTAAATCTGTCGTAAAAAACGGCGCGAAATTAATTTAAGCCCCGGCGACCTATTTCTTGAGAGTAGGAACGGTTTGTTGGAGAAAAAGTGGGGATGAGTCATGGGTTCAGGTAGGCAATTATTCGGGACAAGCGAACGGAATGCAAGCTTCGTAACGTCACGTGTGAATAATAGTCGGTGAAGGAAAAGGCCAATAAACATACTCCCGCATAAAGGAGAATGAATACAGGATCCGAATGAATTTAGTAGTTTCCGGAGAAATAAGTCAAATATCCCGAGGAAAAATCCAATTTCGAGTTTTTTTTTAAGAACTAAAAACAACGATATTCCCCGTATTCGAGAAGTTTTTGCAAGTTCCGAGAAGTACTGGAAATCACATTTTTCCCCAAGGTTCTCCGAGGAGATGGAGTTTAAAGAAATATTAAATTTGGAGCTTTCTGGGACGAGTTGTTTAAAAGAGTAGAATTTCGGGTGAATTCTTTGGGGATAAACTGCACTTTTCATTTGCGTTTAGAAATCCTCCGCTGTTGGTACTTCATCCAGTCGTTTCGCAATCACGCTAAAAGCAGCACAAGCTCTACGCGAATGATGAATGGCTGACGTTCATAAGTAAATCGCGTGAAGGGCATTATTCAACAACAACTGATTGAAACGATGCGCGATATTTATCAGTTTTCCATGAAAACCGCCATAAGAATACTTGCGTAAATGAAAAAAATCAGGGTGTCTTATTTAGCTAAGCTTTGTTAATTATATTTCTGGGAGTTTTAAGTAATAGTAACATCTCGCTAGTGAAATATGTTACGGTAAAATGTTTCCGTGGAAATTTACGGAAATTATTTCATCTCAAAGTCATTATTAAGGAAAAGAAGTGTGGTTCTTTATATTATAATACCTCAAGAAAAATAATGTATGTTCTCATTGATATTTTATGGGAATAAAAAAAAACCTCCTGATGGAGAAATAGTATAGCATTGTTATCACTAGGATTACAGCTGAAATTTGGTTAATGGGTAAATAAATTTCAACATTGTAATCTCTTATTTAAAGTGACGAGTGTTTTATTATTAGTGAGATATTGGAGGCAGTAAAACGAGATATAGTTAATTGCTTGTGGTGTATTTATAAATCATACAAAGATATATTGTTAAATTTTCCATTTTATCGAATGAATAATTGGTCAAACATATGTTTATTAAATAAATAACTTTCTATCATAATATTTTCAGATATTCCTAACATTGGAATATTATCTTGAGCATAAGTAATTTTAATCAATTAAATTATTTGTAATGTTTTATAGAATTCATAGTATTGTATGAACTTTTAAATAACTGAAATATTCGTAGACGATGACCTATTTAACAAAGAACCAAGAAACACTGAAAGGGCTACGTTATGGTAAGCGATACAAAATATCGTGCAAAAGGAAAGCAGAAAGGTGAAAACGATGATGAACTCCCATCGTTTGCTTTCAAGTACGCTTAGATTCAGTTATCGTACGGTACCATAGAAGTTCAAACACTATAGAAATTGCCGAGGGATGGCTCCCCTCAAATTACGCCTCTGTCCTCTTTAATTTCCACACATCACAGAAGGACAAGAAACCATCCGTAAGAAATCCCTTTTAACATTCATTTCCCCTTTGATCTTTGATATGACTGCATAAAAGCGTGACCTCTCTTTCTTTACTGAATTCCCTTCCACACACACTCGCTTCCCGCTCTTCCCTGTTATACTTTGGTTGTGGAAATTTATGTGTCATTCTATGAAAGGTAATTTTAAGTTCCAAAAGTTACAACGTTTCATTAAGGATATATGTGTATTAAATATGGAATCATCTGCATGAACGTTGCTTACAGAAAGGTTTTATTCTAAATTGTACAAATTAAAGTTACACTTTTGAAACAAAACAGTAAATCATCATCATTTGAAAATGCTCATTTGATTGTAATTCCTATAATATTGAGTCAATTTATGAATGGTGTTAAGAAGTTATTCAATCGGGAATTTAACTATTAGCGATTCGGATTTTTCAAATGATGTCAGTATTAATATAAAAATTTCAAATATTTCATCCGATTTCATTTTTTTTTTTAGATTGAATTGCATGGTCCTTCCTTACTTGATAGTGATTTCCTCTCCCCATATTCAAAGTATACCCTCTCATTTAATCTATGCCATAAATTTTAGTATTCATCCTTGTTCTCGAAACTATAATTATCATAATATCTGAAAAATTTATTAATATTTTAATTTAACAAAAATCTATAGCACACAAGATTGTCGTATATCCTAAAACAACCGAGGGATAATAATCATGGAAACCCTCGGAGAGTGTTACAGGTTTTCACAACAGGTTATATGTCCTCACTTGTACAGTTTGTATCTTGGACCTGAGAGAACAAAAATAATGAATACGATGAACTAACTATTTAGGTAATTAACCAATCTCTCAGTTAACTAAATACTTAATCTTTAGCTTTAATTATAAAAATTCAATTAACAAAGGTCTCTCTCGATCTTCCTATTAATTGGTTTAAGCGAAACCTTACAAAAAAAACTGCACACTCTTTTCACCCATCAGCCGTAACATGCTACCGGTATCACAGACTCCGTTGTTGCTCGCACCCTCTATTTTCTATGGCTGCAGAATTTCATTTATTCCAAAGTGGCCGTGCATCCGTATTTACTGTAGCGCTAAATGCAACTCCTCTTGCAAACATCCCTACTGGATAGGAGCATAACGCGCTTGCGGTTAATTCTGAGGGGAGATGTCTAAATGCGAGGACCGGAAGTATAACCGACGGCCGCTTATTTCGTTTGCAAATGCGCGTATTTGGTTAAGGAATGCGGAGTTGGTGACGCACGATGCAATGTTAATATTCCGAGCAAACACTCGCCTCGGAATTGGTGATACGTAGAGAAAAAGGGTGATTGTACTCGGAGATATGCATTCGCAAATCTCTTTGTTGCTTTTTGGAGCGTTAGATTGGATTTAGTAAGTAAATTGGTCTTTTTAGAAACAATTAAATTTGTTTATTTGAATTTTTTTAGGGAAATCAGAGTCATATTCTTCACACGCAGTTTGCTTTTTATTTCACGAAACGCTTCATTGAATTCTTTGTCACGATGTCTGTATTTTTCACTCTATTTAATTTCCTAGAGTAGCTAGTACTACAAATACAGAACTTACAAAATAGTACTTTAATTCAATAAGTTTTTTTTAATAACTACAAGAAAATACAATTCCACTCAATTACATTTTATCCGAATAACCGAATATTAATATACAAAAATATAATATACTGTATATTTAAATTGAACAAATATGCCATCTTACCTTTTCGTAGTTTTAAAATTAACAAAGTTCTTAGCTTCTCAACACTTATTTTGGCTGTATCCGTTGATAATAGCTTCTTAAATATGCTTAACATTTTAGTTATATTATACGTGATTTCGAATAGATTTCAATATTGCATCTATGATCTATAGTAATATGGTAAAATAAAAAAATCTGGAACAATGTGACATAAGATCAAATCATTAAAATTTGTAAGAACAGATACTGCAATCTATCCTCAAATCATTTACCTCAAAATTTTGGAGGTAAATTTCTGCTTCCATTTCATCAAAAGATATCTATGATGACAGATAACGGTATTATCAGTTTGATATATTTATTATAGTAAATGAATCTAATGCTTGACTTTAATACTTGATTCATTGGATACAAAACATAAAACAACTACTATAAAATGATTGGTTTCAAGTTGAATATTATTACTAAAACTGTATGCATTATAATATTATAATGAAAAAACCGCAAATTAAGTTACTTAATAGTTCAAAAGGGTTCCGACATTCATAATGGTGAACACACAACCCAAATATAGCTCATTTATCCATAAATTTTATCCGAAGCACCCATTTTTTTCCTTTCGGAAAAATCGCAATAGCGAAAGAGAAAAGTGTTCCCCTTTTCATCATCGTGCGCCTTTATTGGTAAATAGAGACGAGTCAATATCTGAAGAGAATAATGGGCTCACGCGTGAAACAGGGCGTTGTGGGGGGGTGAGAGAAAGGATCCATACAGAGAGAACAACGGAAAACAAAGAGTACTCTCACGACCCCGTTTGACGGATCCTAAGCGAGTCCCTGTTGGGATTTTGTGAAGCGGCAGGCAATTCTCGCCCCAAGATCAAACATCGCCACCGTTGAAGTTGACGGCAGTTGCTATGTTATCCGAATCCTCGCTACCTGCCGCCCACAATTAAACTTGGAACTAGTTTGTGGTGTGCAAAGATACTGGGAGTTCTCTTTAGCAGACGGAATTTTAGATGCGGAGAGAGAAACTTGTTCTCCCACAGTGTCGATAAGTCGGTCTCGGAGTTGCGACGCGGCACATCCTACCCCCTTAACGTTTCAATCGGAAACAGCGAGGCATAAATGCCATTGCAACGGAAGAGGATGAATATTTGCTAGGTATTCTGCACTGTTTTGGAACTATGTGGAGTAAGCACGACAAAGTGATGGATAGTGAAATGTATTCGGATGCTTAAACACGTGTTCTAAAGTCTCACCGCTCCACCGAAGTCCAACTCCACCATCGTCTTTGTTTCAGTCCGCCTATTATGATGAAGTTAGCCGGTTATATTGTGAACTGTCTGCATTAATGTTACGGTGAATGTCCCTCTCCGGATGTGAATACGGTGGGAAAGGAGTAATGTACCCAAGAGTATTCATAGGAGAGCTCCAAGTTTAGCTTAGAGATTGTTAAAGAAATTGAAAAAGATACTTCACGTTTAAATTCGTTCTTGTATAGATATAATAGTACTAGGATTCAAAGTTTGCTTTAAGTCAAAATCCTAACACTAGTTTCGGAGATTTTTTCTTGTAATATTATGAATTCTACAACATTTATTCTGTTATTTATAATTTTATTTTTATTTAATTATTTTTAATTTTAGAATATTTCTTTATCGTACCTGTCTACTCTAGAATTTTCGAAATTTTACGAATACGAATTTCTTTGTTTTTCTTTATATTCCTTTTGTAATTCGACAGTTGCTGTTAACTATTTACAAAGCTATTCAAATACTTTACAGGTGATAAATATTAACATAGTATATAAGCAATTTAATACTTAGAGCTGCAATAAACATATAGATTAAGATCATCTTGCATATATCGAAATATGAGTGATCAAACAACATGCATTAATTTATATAAAGTTAATAATGGGATACGATTTGAAAATCTATGGCAACCGATAGCGTATTTTCGGTTTTACAAATTTCGTCTTGTTATAAATATTATATTCAATAATAATTTACTGATACGGATGCTAATTTATACCAAACAGGTACTTTCAATTTAATTCTAAGCCAATTTTTAATTTCACTCTTAATCAACATTCAACAACCAGAAACGTAAATAGCAAGTCTTTGATTTTTAAGTGAACACAATACTACGATAACGTAATACAATAGATTCCGCGAAGTTTACTCAACAGCAAAAATCCAGGGAAGACAAAACAGCATCGAAAACTCTCGTTTCTTCCGGTGTTATCTTTGGTTTCATTTCCCAGGATTCAATTTAATAAGAAGGACGGAAAGATTGACGCCCAGCGTTTCCCGAGCCAATGAGAGGAAAACCCTTTCTCTTTGAACCACTTTTTCTCTCCACACCCACTCGACCGGGTTACCTCCCCCTTCCCTTGGAATTCTTACCCACAGCGGCTGCCGAATTAATTAGTGCTTTACTCCTATTTGCTTGTCGCCTCGGGTAGACACCGGCGAATATAAGGGGAAGAGCTATATGAGGGGGACAAAGTGGGAATAAAAATACACCGCTTTATAATATTTTAACCCTCGAGGGGTAGAGATCGCGTCCCGACCCCCCACTCTGAATCGAAAAAAAAGAAAAAATTTAATTTAAAAGTGAGAGATTCAAAGGAAATGCTTCTCGTCGCCGCAGATATTCCGCTGCGTTTTTGTTTTTATCACGATGTTCAAGTTGCGGAATTCCGCAGAATGATGTGTGGAATGAAGTCCCGAGAGCGTTCAAAAGCGTGGATTGTATTTCTCTATGCGGATGCTTTGATGAGGTCCTAAAAACCCCGTGACGCTTTTTGCCTCCCCATTTTCCAAAGCAAGGGGGGGTTTCCATCGTTACAAAGCCGCATAATTATTAGGAATGTAATTTCGGAGCGCTGTTTTTTTCCTTTGTCGCGAAGGCGCATGTGAAAGCCGAATAATGGGATTCCGATACAGATGAGGCGGAACTGCCCCAGTTTTCAACTACCTGCAGTGAGGCTGTTTGCACTATCTCGACGTCGTTTTCATTTATATGCAGTTTATTCTACGAACACGCGAGACATGAATAGAGCAAGAAACTTGTAACTATCTACTCCTTACTCTAGAAAACTAACACGTAACATAGCCTTATTATTCAAACGTGAAAGCTGTACGTCTCAATGTAAAGTTATACTGTAAGTTCCAAGTATAAGATAGTTAAGTACAAAAACGCATGAAAGGATTATAAATATATTACCTGATAAAATTTATCGTAACGATTCTGGAACCTACTTCTATTCTCTTCTAAATACGTAATTTTTTTATACTCTATTATAAGATTACGTCACAGGAGTACGCCGACTAGTATACTTCAGCAACAACGTAGCAAAACTAATTTATAAAACAATGCGAAAATCAGAATATATATCTTTGAATCTATCTCACCTTAACTTACAACCTAAATTATCAAAGATTCAAAGTTTCTGTTAGTCTCTAGAATAGAGAAAGCTTCTGCTAAGATTCTTATACCTATAAAACAAACTCTTTATCTTATAAACGCATGCATTCATTTATTTATTTGTATGACATCAACATACAGCATGAGGCCAATTACAGTTGATGATGAACAAATAATAAATTAATTGAAAATACGTCTACCTCAGTTTTAATTCTAAAAGCTCAAGAATTACTATATATTTTTATATTATTAATTATGCAGATTTATAAATATTGCATACAGGAAACAATGTTGTACTGCTACAATTTCTTCACCAGTTTACGTATTTTGCACGTGGAATCTACTGCTATTTCTGTAAAATTCCGCTATTCAAAGTGAAGGAATTAAATATAATATTTACGTACCAAGTTGCTGATCTTATTCTCTAATCACCAGTCTAGTTGTGTTTTCGATCGCCTAATTTCAGCACTCGTGAACGTAAACCTTCCTCAGGCACATTCCTCCACTCTACTCCTCCTCATTCCTTGAATATTTTGATTCCTCGGTCGGCGCACCAGTTTACATAACTTTGGGATTAATCCTCGAGCAAACTTTCCGCTCAATGTGACTCATCAGCCTAAGTCAAAGGAAAATTTTCCCTTTTCCTTCCTCTTATTCTAAACATATTTGCTATTCTTCTTGTTCCTTTCATCCTCTCTTTCGCAAGCCTCTTAAAATAAAAAAGGCTGATCAAACGGCCACGGGATGAGTTCTCACCGACGAACAAAGGGGAACGAGAAAGTTTGTCGACAGAAGAGAAGGAACACGGAGAAGGAGCGGTGGGGGAATTAATTATTCATCTACACCCTCGTTACTGACTTTTCGCGCTAAGTTTCGTAGAAGTTTCCGATTCCGGAAGTGAAAAAAACCTTCCCGAAGATGACGTTGCGTCTCGTAACAACCAATCCCAAACCCATGTAAATGCGATTCGTTATGCGTGATTCTTACGGAATTCGAGAAATTACGCGTCGTTTCTGACGTGCGAATAGTTAATTACACGCTCGAATGTTCCGAAGCCATAGGAATGCGGAAAGCTGTCTTTTGTCGAGGATTCTATCAAAGTATTTCGGGTTATCGGAGGAAAAAGGCGCTCTCTCCAAAGAGCGTGGTTTCGGAAATATATAGCATTCCGAGTAATCGTCAAATAATCTTGAGAAGTTTGGAAGATGAAAGCGATTGTCGCGTCTCGGAATGAAGACCGCGTGAACGACGAAGATTGGAAGATTAAACTAAAGGGCCTTTCTAATGTGGAAATGGTACGAATTAATATCCGATTCGGTGAATATGTCAAAGAGTTGCTGAGGAATCCTATATTAAAGGATTAAGTTAATGAGAATAAGGTATTTCGAAGCTTTGAGAGCGTGTTTAAGGTAATGCGTCAAACGGATTCCTTCTCTCTTCGTTTTCTGAAAGTGAAGAGAGGAATTTTGAATGTTCCTTGATTAAATCTTTAGAATTGAAGAAATTAGTTTTAGTTCATCGATATAATCGAATGTAACTACTCATGTAAGGATGAATCATAAAATTATCTTTCAAAAGATTGATATTTAAAAATGATCGTTCATCATTAACTGTTAGACCAATTATTAACCGAATTATTTTACGCACTTTATTTCATTGTGTGTCTAAATTAAATTTTATGTGTTAAATAAGGTATAAACTAACTTTCAAAGTTACATTTAAAACATTATATATGCATTTTATATTCATTTCCCGTTTCAAATATATATACTCGGAAAATAACTTAATACTTTTAAATCCAGTCATTTAAATATTTGTTTATGAAATAAATTGATGAATAAGTCTTCGAAATAAGGACAGCTTTTTATTCTCGTTCTTTCATGATACATAACTCACATATTATGGAATATTACGAAAGTTTCTTACATATTTACTTGTTATAAATGTATATTTACGAAGAAAACTTTCAGCAAAAACGTCCATAATGGTATTAACTATATAAAAATTGTAGGCTATCCTACTGTAAATAAAAAATAAGAAAATGAATGTAAATAATACACGTTACGATAGACAGAACTGAAGTCAGATGAATTTCTAGTTAGACTGATTCCAATATCACATATTTTAAAAGTCTTTCAATTCTCAGTTCTAACTAAAAGTTTTGCAGTTAGTACCAAAAGTAGTAAGATATATCAAGTTAATTTATATTCTTTTATAAATATTAAATCTGTCGCAGGAATTTGAATGGTTTCTGGACTCAGATGGACTGAATATTATTCTAGCTAAAAGAATTGGTAAACTCTAAAGGATTTTCCTCTGAAATCCCATTACTTTAGAATATTTTTAAGGAAGGAAAATAATTTAATCTGATCCCAGTTTAACTCTATTTATAGAGTCGGAAGTCTGTGCAAGACATTCAAAAACAACTGCCTCAGCTGTTAGCATTATTCGGAGCCGTAAATAGTAAAAGCCCAACGCCACGAAAAGTAGAAATCTTTAAAAATTACTTGTTTCTAGGAAAGAATAAACAGAATAATAGAAGTTTTGCAAATTTATGGACTTCTGTGCAACAATAGAATTTCTTATAAAAAAATACATGTTCATTACAGAGCTCATTTCACGAATAAATTGTTGGAAAAAAAGGTTTTGAGATTCTAAAGATCTAAGAATTGATATTTATTCAAATGACATGTTAATAATTTTCCTTTTAATGAATTTTGTAAATCACATTTTCAGAATAGAATGTAATATTTGCGTTTTGATAGGTAAACTTTCAGAAAAATAAAAATGAATTATTCACTCATTTATTGAAAATAATATTATGAGATATCCTTTTCACTTCTATAAATATTTATTACGAATTGTGTTTTAGATTTAAAGTCAAAATTTTGACATTTTTCAATACAATACGATGTTTAAATATAACAGTACCAAAACAAAAAATAGAAGTAAATAAAAATCCATTTCATTAATGAAAATAAATATATTTCAATTAATTATGAACGTTAAATTAATCAGCAATAATACTTTCACCGTTTGACTGTTTTTGAAGGCACTTTGAATTGTATAGCGTATGTATTTAATTAGATTCTTCTATTATGTGTTGAATGACTGCGTCATAAATCAACTGCATCCAAACCATACACTAGTTTATTTCAAAAAAGACTAAATAATACTTATAAAATATATAATGTACAATTTTAAGTTTGTTGTTTCAATTTAAAGTTTATTATTATCGCTCGACAGGTGTATATACTTTTATATTTTATGTGAAGGATTTTTTATCAAGGAATTGAGTCTGAGCTCGGTGTATAGAAGCTTTTCGGCTATTAAGATATGAATCAAAATTAAGAACAACTTTCTCTGTTGAATTATTTATCAGCAAGGTTTACCCTTTGTTGCTTTTGTGGTTGCTAGTTTACCGCGCCGTTTGATAATAAGTTACCGAGATTTTAAAGTCCCCGAAAAAAAAACACCTCTCAAGTTTAGATTATGTTTGTTGAATTCTTGGCATAAGCGTGTTATTACATCACACATCACGCATGAACCATGTTGAGCTTTTGTTCCAAACTTTTCCGTACTGAAGCGTTAATATAAAAACAGGATAAACTTAAGGGAAGTTACCCTGAGGGATGCTGAAGTTTCCCTTCACCCAAAAGGGGAAATCTTAAATGGGAGCTGAAGTTTAACCCGACGCCCGTTTGCATATTCATTTAATCTAACGCATCATTTAATTTGTTTCGCCTTCCGTGTCTTAGATCATACAGCCTCTCAGTTATGTTCTTCCTCAAACATAATTAAGGCTCATGCAAACGAAGGGAAGCTGTAGGAGCCACACTCGACTTAGAGATGTGGAGACACGGGACTTATTGCTGCTAAACGGGGATCTCTTTGGAGAAGCACTTACGCCAATGATGTAATGGACACTTGAGGTTTAGCAGCTGGGTTACTGACCTCTCTATCTCTCAAGGCAACTGCGGCATTAAGGAGATCTCTCTTACACCGAAGACAGTTGGTTAAATGTCGTGTTCCTTGGAGAAGGATGCTATATGTAATAGTAGGTTCGAAATTAGTTCCAAAATGTTTTAGAGTCTGGTAAAAAAATTACAATAAAGATTTGGAAAGAACCATACTAAACCAGAAGTACTGTTGAAATATTTAGCGGGGTTTCGTCTTGCAGAAGTTTCGTCTAGAATGTTTAATGCAGATCAGTTAAATCAAATGTTACCTTATATAAATAATCTTCAGATATCGAATGTGATGTCAATGACCTTGTTGCTTAGTACGAGACAGTTCTTAAATAGCTAGGAAGTAGAATTTACACTCACCTAAAATATATTCATCCTAAATGTTAATGCGTTAATAAGTGATGAACGTATGTTTATTAGGTTTGAACAGTACGATGAAAACTTTTTTCCCCATAGTTAAGAATATTTCTATATTAAAGACAAGAGAAACTTGTATGGAAATATAATCAATTCGAAAACATTCGTATAATGTTTTCACAATATTATTTTTTCGAATCTTAAGCATGTATGTATATTTATACATTTAATATTAAACTGATTTTTCAAGTTGTAACAAGCATCTAAAAGTAATCTGAATTTCAAAACTTTGTGAACTAAATAAGACAAGCTTTCATAATTACTCCTTTAAGTAAGGTAATTAAGTTCAGACTACAATTGAACGGATCGCCGATGGACCATAAATTATACTTATTTTAACGCATTAGGCTAAGTACACATCAACAGGTGGATCATGAGCCAACACCTGGTTCTACCCATTACTTTGACCATTCTGTGACCTATATTACACAATCGGTACCCTGCAGGATGAAGCTATTAAGGAACATCATTAAGGAATCCACGATGTACGGGAAGATAGACATTATACGATAAAGCATCTAAATTTAAATTTACAAGTATTAAAATTATGTTTATATTTTTTTCATATTATTAATTTAACAATTATTTGATTTTATAAATGATACTATAAATTAATGTATTATTATAATATGTCTCTCTCAGTGCTAGTTTTTTAACTGTATATTAATAATATTACAGCAGAGACCATAGGTTGAAATACGTATGTTATATCTACTAAATCTTAATGTTTAAATAAAAAAATATATATTTTTTATTTCATTAGTAATAGACTCTAAAAATTGAGGATTTAAATACGATAGTACGGCATAATTTTGACAGAGTAAAAATATCATCTCACTTAAAAAGTCATTCCTTCAGAGCAAATATTCATCTAGCTATAAACTACGGAGAACACAAGACCAACAGATAAAATTACATACCATACAAACACGTAGACAATAAGCGATATTATATATCAACGCAACATCCTTATTTGCATAAAACGCGATGAGTAATCCTCCGCGCATAACTCAAGGTGGGCATCTCCACATTACGGGAGGATTGGATAGGTAAGTGGGTCATCTCTTAGTCATCCAACGCTGGTTTTCCGGGATCTGCCACGAAGCACAGTCCATCCTTCTCCCTTAAACCCTTCTCTCTCTTGGCTATCACTCCATCGGTGGACACAGATGGCCTTTATTAATAGCCCGTATCTATCTGGGGCTTATCTGAAAGAGGACCAACGCATCCTCTGGTACACTGCTGGGATTCTGGAAAGTGAAGAACGCACCTTCTGAACCTCCATCCATTATTCCTTCTCGAGGGATTCCCTTTAAAAACGTCGTTGGCAAGACGACCTCTTCGTCGATAATCATTATTGCGGAAGATTGATAAAAGGCTGGTGACGTTGCGTTATGGCGCCCCCAATATAGCACGTACCGAATTAGACGGCTTGAACGAGATATATAGATCCAGTTATGAGTCGACGTTCACCGATCAATCTTGAAATTCAATTTGAAATATTTTTTAAATTCGATATTTGGATAGTAATAAATGGGAGTTTTAAGCCAGTGATAAGTTGTTAATTAAGGACATATTTTAATTTTTTAATGATACTCTTCAAATTTTGATTCGCTTTTTGAAAATATCCAATCGTATTATTCTATGTAGAAGAGAAATAATTTTGCATAACAATAGGAAGAAGTTAATTCTGTTTAAATTATATTAGATTTTATTTTGAAGAATTTATAGAATGAATTGGATGTATTGAAGGATCTAGATAATATATACAGTACTCTTTTTTGAGTTTCACAATGGATTTATCAGATAAGACAAAATTTTAAATTTAATCAAATAGACATTGTTGCAGAATGATCTGCTTTCCTCGACTGTTGCACTATTATTTTAAAATTCATTTCTCGATAAAACTTATATATTAGGGTAAAAGGACAATCACAAAAACATAATCTACTTAATCTTTTACAAAATCCTACGTATTAAACAGTATCTTCTAAGTATTTTCATCAAAGTATGATTTTTCCTCAGTGGAAATTTTGGCTGAGAGACACGTCATATAAACAGAATAAATTACTAGATTATCAAAGTAATTATCCTAATTAAAGGCATACTATCAATTGCATTCGCTTATTAATTTTATGAGTAGCTTTAAGTGCTAAACCAAATTGATCTTTTCAGAACTAGAATACAAGTTAGTTGAACGTAAAGTACTTTACTTATCAAATCAGGTCAACTTCTATACAAATATCGTACGTAAAACGTAGTTAAATAGCGTCTAGCATAATGCACAGGTATAACTGAACGTGAAAAACTTTAATTTTCAAATAAGGACAATTTCTACACAAATACGTAAAATGTAATGTAATCGCGTCTAGCCTAATACATAGGTATTACCGATTAAGGGGATATCTCCAAGGAAGAATATTATCGGGGCCTAGTAACCCTGCTTAACCTCCTTTAATCCTCGTCCATTATCGGTCTAGGACAAGAGTTTGTGGGAACGTAAACAGAAGAGGCGGAATGCTAAACTCGGCTTCTTAATGAGCTTTGTGCTCGGATGGCCTCAGGTAATACAGAGTGTCGTCATCCTCTCACATCCGCTCTCCCAAATGTGCTGAGGTTTGGCAGACCTTTGGGAGGATGAAGACATGGACGTCTTGGAGAAATAATGAGTAGCTGCTTAAAGATTTCGACTCTTCACACTTTGTAAGGATTACGGTGCACAGTTATCCTTGAGAAGTTTATCCAGAAGGGAAATTAAGGTATTAGATGGGATTAGTAAAACATTCATGGTCTGAGGAAGGTTACGTTAAGCCCGGTGATATGTATTTTCTTTAAGCTAATGAATGTAGCGTAATGTAGTTATCTTTGTATATTACAAAAATACCTGATGAGAATTATTGAATATTTTCTTAATCAGTTGTTAATAAAACGCATATAAATTCAATAATATCTGTTGTGGATAGAAAAGAAATTCAAATGTTAAGGGAATTATCATCCAGTAAATGTTGAGATGAGCATTTTCAGAAGAAATAAAAAGTATATTCATAATATTACGTGAAATCATATACAACATAAAATGCATAATAATAATATTAGATTTATAACCTTACTATTCTTTATAATAATAAATAAAAACTCTTGTTATTCTTTCAATTGATAATTGAATAATAAGAATCTTTATCATACTTTTCTCTTTTCCACATCATTCCCATGAAAAATGGAGTGAACAAAATCAATTATAATTAACGAATACAAACAAATATTTCATTACAATGTAGTTACATTGCTTGCTTTCTCATGCTGATGATAAAACAAACTGTTTAATCGTATGCATACATCTATGGAGAAGCTCTAATTACAGTTGGAGAAGAGGTTTACCATAGTTAGCAATAAAATTCTTCTTTAGAAATATTGAATTAGAAAGCTATTAAAGTATCTCACAATAAGATGGTTGATAAAATAATATTTATAATATTAATAGAATATAATGGGAAAATGACAGTTAATATTTTACCACTTAGGATATCTTTGCGAGAATGGTATAATTTCTGATAATTTATTATTTCCATTAGCAACAATGAAACCACTTGCGTGAAATCTTGATGTAAACAAAAAAGAGGAGCTTATTACAATCTTTCCCATCCTTTTTTCTTGAGAAGCGGTATAAACCCATTTTGAAAAGATTTAATAAACTCATCGGAAGATATAATCCAAGTATAAAAGGTCTAAATTATTATTTTGTGGCTTAATCTTTTCGTTGAAGACTTCCATTGCCTCTTTCTTTAATTTTTGTTGACTGTGGACTTTTTAATGGTGAAAATGGCGTTTCGTATCAAAGCGCCACAGGGTTTCCTTATATTGCTCCTCGTAAGCGGCACTATATTAAACACGAGTGTTTTATGACGTGCATATTTCATGGACGAAAGAGGTAGCAGCTTGGTTTCGTATTCGCGTCCGAAGAGGTTCCAAGAAGGACGCTTTTCTTTAAGTTTCTTTTTTGCTATATCATTGTTGAATTAATGAATAATTATTAAAAGGTTAGGGCTTTCGCGTAATTTATTATTTTTATGAGCTATTATCGATATTTTAAGAGTATGAGGTACTCTTAGTGAGGATATAATGATGTTGAATGTGAAACTTGCGTAAGTTAGAGGAAGTTGTTTTCTAAGAAGGGTTCATAATCATTTCCTGAGAGGAATCTATTATTTAGAAAGTCGTTTCCTTCCTGTTAAAAACAAAAGGAGTTTCGCTAATTGTATATAATATTATTCTTTATAAGAAAATAAGAAAATAAGAAATATATTCCTTTAAGTGTCCTTCTAAATTTGAATCTTAAATGTTTCGCAGATTAAAACTCTATGTAATTTCGCTTTTAAACTTGTCTGGATTTGTCATTACTTGTTCAAATTTATAGAATTAATGCAACTAAAAGATCGATTGCTCGGTTTTATAAAGTTTTCTTTCTTAAAATATGCATAGAGGTATCCGAAATAAAATCAGTAGACTTATATACTGTAAGAATTTAAATTCATGATCGAAATGAATTAAACGAGAAAGAAGTATTATATGAACCAACAATGCTAAAACTACTGGATTTTAAAAATTCTAATACAAAAACTCAACAATTTTCGTAATAGGCATTAATGAAATAACAAAAAAAATATTGTGAATGATTGAAATAATTAAGGATCACTGAAACCTTATAAGAAATAAGGAATAAAAAGGAAACAGCGGTGGTAATTGTAAATAGACAACTCTAATATCCTAGAAAATACTTCACGACAAGCGAAAATGAAAGTCACCCTAATTGATAACCGCAATAACTTACCTCCAAAATAATATAAGAGAGCACCCTGATAATAACGAACCCATCCGAAAGGGCACGACACTTCAGAATACACTCTATTTCACAAAACACGACTCCGTTTTCATTAGGAACATAGCGAAGGGTGACACTTCTGCGCGAAACTCATCCCGCATTACGAATGGGTCGCGTTGAAAAAGGGCCCCCGATTTATCTACTCATTGGGACGGAGCCGTGTCATCGTCTCCGAGAAATAAGTTTCGCCCCAAAACGTTTCATCTACTTTCGCGAGGGAAAAGTCAACTTGCACGAAAACGATTTTACATATTGAAGCGAAAGGATTTAACGAGGGAATTTTGTCACAGGGCGTCATAAGGAGGAAAGGGACTTATACGTAGGGAGAGTGGAGGAAGAACGAGGAAGAAATATGCGTCAAAGGAACAATACTCCCGTCCCTTAAAGGGGTTGGTTGGAAGGGGAGAAGATATTAATGTGGAACAAAGGGAAGGTTTCCGAAGAAGAAAAGAGAAAAAGGTTCTTTGAGTGAAGGATGCGGAATGGGGAATTAAAGGAACGAGACGAAAGGGGGTGGGGAAAATATCTCCGGGAAATGGCGTTTAGAGTACGCGAAGAAGAGAGGCTAAAAACGCTCCCTATTTACTCATTTGTTTTCTGAGTTAGTTTTCTGTAAAGGTAATCCTATTCATTTACTATTTATTGGAGATGATCGAATCAATTTCAAGGTCAGATTCATTTTATCAATATCTTATGTAATGTTCATATATTTACATTTTCTCTTTATTTTCGTTAAAATATTATTTATAATTGATATATCAAATATGATCCTAACCTTATAAAATGTTGAATTATTTTTTAAAATGTTATATTTGTGATAATAATTTTTTTAGATTATTAATGGAAAGTAAGTTAAAGTAAACTATGAAATTAAAGTGGAGTTAAGTGAGGTAGAAATATATGATCAAATCCATTGTGAAATCCAAATGAAAGGGACATTATCTATTACGCAAGAAAAATAAACATTTTTTAAAACTTTGCTTTAAATTATTAATTAATCAAATTTAGATATTTTCAATTTAATAAACTTAAGTATATGGCCAGAAAGTTAGATAAATAAATGATAGTGCAGTAATTGATTCGTAATATGCCATCAGGCAAACTCCAGGCTATATAAGAAAAATCTAAGCAAATACGAGACAAATACTATCATCAGTAAATCGAGAGCTGTAGAAATCAATAGCTTACAAAGTACAGATTGCTTTTAGAGAATAAAAAGTCATATCTTGTTCGTAATGTTTATTTATTTACACTTCTTTTCTGATCTTCGCGTATGAATTCACAGAGTTAAGTAAATAATTATACGGTGATCATGAAACAAAATTACACATTCCACCCATAATCTGCAACATTCACTTCATAGAGACGCTGAATGAATAAACAACACGCTCATTCTATTCCGTCGTCAAGGTTATGACTGTTAATTATTCGTTTAACGCGAAACGCACCCGTTTTCATTATTATTAGCGAGGCTAAATTAATTTCACTTTAATGAAAACTCACGGTCGCGCGTAAAGATACGAGCTAGAAGAGAGAGAGAGACCAAGGTTTCCTCCCAAAAATACCCTAAAAGGTAAGATGCTGTAAGAGCATTGAAAAAGGAGTTACCGGAACCCGTGTTTAGTCTTGTAGTCCAATGCCTCGGAGGGACGGTGTTGAGCTATTATCCGGGCTTCTACCGATCCTCCCCCCCATCCCACCCGCTCTCTTCACCCAGCTCCGCCTAAATCATCATTATCATCACTCATGGCCTCCAGGCATCCTTTCTCTTTCCCCTTTATACCCTAAGGGTGCGCCCACCCGCCTTCTTAACATTATACCGTGGTCCGGGAGTTGCAGGATACAATGGACGAGACGGTCCCATAAAACTTGCATTCCTCGAGCTGCGCTGTTAGCAGTTACATTACCCAGATTCCCGGATGTTAATGCTATAGGATCCGTGTTATGACACCTAAACTTGCGCGCGCTAAAGTTTGTCTTCCTTCCGTCATTTAATAATTTCCATCTCTTAAGGACGTTAAACTTGGAATTGCAAATTGAAACGGACCGCTTTCGTCTATTACTAACTCCGCGGTTGGGTGTGTATGTGAAGACTCGGAAGTGAATTTTCATTGGGTGTTCCATTAGTTTGAATTGCATTGATCACAGTTATAGATGCGCTGTAGAATTTCTTTGTAGTACTCAAACTCTTTTACTCGTCGTGAACTTTGTGAGGTACATTTACGATATATTTTCGTCTTTTTAATTCGAAACTATAATGTGTTCATTACACTGATTCTCTGGTTCATATCTGTTTATCTAATCTTGTTGTAGATGGCGATTATAAAAATACTTTTAAAAAATCATAATTTCATTTACTTCGACATCTTTGATATCCGATACTAGTTAATCATGTGTATGGAGAAGAAAAATTTTTATTTAATGTAAAGCAAAAGTATATTTTGTTTCAAACCAAACATTAATTCGTAATTAGTATAGAAATGTAACTGGAATGCTATGGCATTGAAATTGGAGTTGATTGATTGACGTTAAAGTTAGATTAACTCGACACCAACACGGATATACTATGTATTGTTACGTAACAATGAAGAAATTTTAACTTTAAAAAATGTCACATTTTGAAACGAATTTTTCCATAATAATATAAATTATAAGGCCATAATTTAACAGTTTAATCAATACAAGAAACTATATGCAATTTTCTGCAGTAACTTTTTTCTTCGAAGTATAACTACAACAGTCTGTCTTCAGAAAAATTTGGCAACTTTTTAAAGAAAAACGCCAGAAAAAAAATCGATAAAAGACGCTTCTGCTTTAAGGAGAACCATTCATGATCACCCTGCTAGTAAGAGAGATTTAAATTCGAGGAAATTAATCAGAAACTTTTATTATTCTTTCTGTTAAATTATATTATGAGGTTACATTAGTTTTGGATACAAATTTGTTCAATTTCAAGATTTATATAGCTGAAATAATATCTATATATTATCTAGTTCGAAAATATGAAATGCATCGATTTAAATCATTTCAAAATACTATACGAAAACATATGCTATCTCAATACAATTTTTACATAGAGATCTCAGCGTACGCTTCACGTAGACCGTTGTTAGGGCCTCATTGTTGTATTCCCTCTCAAAGGAAAATAGATAAAATTTCTTGGAGATCGTAAAAGGGGGGAAAGAATGTCATTTCAGTGACGACGAAGGTACACTGAATAGAATGACCGAGCGGGAAATGGCTCGCAAAATAAAAGAACCTAAAAACTTTAACGGCCGACTCTTAGCTTTTACGAGCATTTAAAGTCTTTAATCGACGAGATGCCATTGAAAACATTGAAGAGGATGTGCAATAGGACGGCAATTCCATTTGAGCACATTTAGAAATAGTGCCAAGGAAAAATGATACCGAGTGGCGCAGAGTGCAGTTCTATTGCTCATCAGTTCGCTAAAAGGGATCGCCAATTTTCAATTCCACTTTGTCGGCAATGAATGAATTGAACTCGGCGAATATTTAAATCGAGAATCGTTGCTATCTGAAAACAATAAGACCTTTTGAATATAGGTCAAATGAGCGGAACTATTTCCATGCATTTGATTCGAAAACAGTTGATAGCTTTTACGATATATTTAGAATTGATTCCATGCATCTGTGTACGGAGATAAAGTTTAATCAATAATTCAGTTCGAAGCTACTTATTCTTATGTGTTTGAGAGATATATGGTGCAATTAATAAAACTCTAAAGTCTATGGGAGTTTAAATGTAGTCTTTGATCATTGCAAACCTACTGAAAGACATTGCTTGTCAAATTTTCCTGATACAATATTTTCAGAATGGAATCTATTTCTATCTCAGTTTAGGCATGAAAGGAAGCACATAACTCGAAAAAAACAATGCTCTAGAAAGAAAGATTCTGAAACTTTAGTTACAATATAAGAACATTAAAGAGGAATTTCATTATTTAAGTAAGTGTTAGCGTGAAAAGTTTCCTCAGAAATATGTCTTTAATTGGTAGTAACAAGTATTCCGAAATTTCATAAGCTGTAAAGTAATAATCAATGAACCATTTCAATGTCTTCTGAAAGTAATTTTTCAATTATAAGCCAAATTGAATACGTATAACCTTATTACGTCGACTAATTTTTAGTATTTAGCCTCTATAGAAAATTTCCTGTGGCTACTTTTGTAGAACGGAAAATCTATTTAGGACCTGCAGGTCAATGATATAAGGAAGTATTCGGATAAATTTTTTAGATCCTAAAGAATAGTCCGTAATGTGATATATCTTCCGAATTTTCAATTTACCTTCAAAAAGAGAGAAATAAAACTTTAGCGGATTGATTACGTTGCTTTCTGCTCAATCCTACGAATAGAAACACAACATTGTATAGCTACGATAAGTTCCACTTCGAAAACACATTCTACTTCACCCAAACCCCATTCAGTGGCCGGAGATTTTACCTTGATTAAAACTGTATCGAACAAAACTCCGGTGGGGAAGGATAGAGAAAAAATTGGTGCTCAAGACTAATCGATTTTCGGAATATCTTTCCTTTTGGAAGGTCATCCAAAGATTGGTTTCCATCCCCTGTCAACTCTACTCTTACAATTTGTTTCCCTAAATCTTTCTTGTATCAAAGGCTTTATTTTCCTGGAATTCTTGGTGGGATGCGGTTTATCAAGGCCACTTTCATTAAAAGGAAAACGTAATGGCGAAGAGCAAATCCATTTACATTGTCTGTGGATTAAGGTCGAAAACGAGCATTTTCGTTGGTGTTTTGTTGCCATTCCTTTCCGCTGATGCGATAAGGTAATCATTCCAGGTTTGCGTGAGCCAGGGCGTAAAAAATTAATGAACGCTAACAAGGTTAGGAAATGGAAAAAATACAAATGCTGCGAGCATAAAAGGGTTTGGAAGAATGGATATAACTTCCATGTTGTTGGGAAAGAAGAAAGAGAGGATAAACAAGATGATAAAAGGTGAGATGTGGATGCAAGGGTATTGATGGTTAAAATTAGCCGATATTAGTGAAATTAAATACTTTATTATTAATATTAATCATCTTATTACTCGCTATTATCACGTGATACAAGAGATAACTCTTCAAACTGAAAGGGTGCAGTATCGGTGATATAATTTCAACAGTCAACAGATAGATATAAAGTGTAATTAATTTCCATTGAAAATGTGAAAATATACAAGGCTATTGATTATATTAGGAGAATAAATAGTGTTAGAATGTTTTATTTTAATTCATCTCAAACTTTAAGCGAACAAAAAAGAGGAAAGAGTATTATTGACTTACAGAAATAAATTTACAATAATATTTATTGCAGCTAAATGTCATCTGAGTTAAGAGTTCAAGTATTTTCGTTAACGTGATGTCTAATTTATCGAACCTTCACTTTATTGCCGTGATCGTGCATTCCACGAATTTGGTGATTTCGAAGTACGGTGATCGCAATTCCATTCGAAAATGCAGCTGATGCAAAGGTAAACACTATCGTGTTTTAGCCCTAGTTATATATCATTCCAAGTAATCTTTCCGGTGATAAGGAAAGAGAAGAGGTGTACGTATATACTCCGACTATATCTGTACACCCGCCTGTCCCTTGAAGAAGGGCTGACATGTGGATATTCCCTAGAGATAGCACAGAGAAGTGGACGCATGTACTTTGACTCCTCAACCGTGTGACTTTAATATTATCGGACAAAAATCTAGACCCAAAATGTCAACGCTCAAGACAGACTACTGCCACAGAGCAAACCCTTTTTCATTCCCTAAACAGAAGATCAAAATATATTAATCAGCTCGGATTATTCATAAAAATAGTTTGAACTTAGATCACTTAATCATTATAGCTTATAGTATGTACCATTCAATATAAAATATTCAAAATTATTAATAAATAACTAATTAAACATTTATATAGTACCTGAACCAATTTTCGCAAACTACATTGATAATTGATTTTACTTAAATATCATTTACATATTGTAGTTTTTGTATTATAAATATCATTCTTGTGTAAATAGCGTCTTAAATTATTCAGTAAAGAAATTGAACCCTTCTTTAAAAAATGTTAGAAGTTTTGCGGAGATTAGAACCTTTTGATTTGAATTAAAAATTGTTCTTCTTTGCCTTTAGGGTGAAAAAAAGTATCGTCAATCAAAGTCAAACAATCAAATCAAGTCAAACAATCTAACAGTATACCTATGATTTACCTCGCAATATTAATGAACATGATAAATATTACAATACGGCTCTGAGTAACATTCGTATCGTAATATTAAGTTCAGAATAAGGTAAATACTAGTCAAGATATCATATATTACATTGTACAATTAAATGTTACGCTATACGATAAGCTCTTTTAAGAAAGAGCTTGTAAATACCTGACAAATTTTATCAGTGCTCAAATACTTTCCAGGAATATATAAATGGTATATTACAGATAGATAAAGAACCCATAAAAAGGCGATATTCTTATCGTGTCAAATTTACTTTTACACCAAAGCTCCAAGTTACGTCCATCGATACCAAAAATACTAGATAATAGCGTTACGTGCCATTTTTACATCAAATCCAATCTCTTTGTAGCGATTCATTTCACTTAAACCTTTACGGGAAGATATACCCGTTCAAAAGATACGGTGCTAAAAGCCAACTGGGCGAAATTAAATTTCGGAGAACTTATAAAAAAAATAAAAGCAAATATCCTCTCGATATGCGGGTCAATTTCGCTGTAAGTGACAGAAAGGCTTGGAAACAGCACTCTTTCGATAGCAAAAACAAAAGAAGAGAGATATGAAGCATCTACGGGAGATAAAGCGAATTACGAATGGGAAATATACGCTCGGAAGGCGTCGTTCTTTTGTTTATATCGTAAAAGAGGCCAATTGCTGCTCTCGAAAACGACACGAATATTTTTCGGCGTATTTCTAAAATATATCTCTCGACGAATATAAAAGAGTATCGAATGCGATTATTTCGAATGGATCGAAGCATTTCACAAAGGCTCTAGTATGCATTTGCTCCGATACGAAGTCAGCTTTTCTTTTGTTTAATATCGTCTCTTGACAACGGCGCTCATTGAATCATGAATCTCCATGCATTTTGATGGCGATTTCGGAATAGTAGTGCAGAATTATACGTCGCTGCCTTTGTAACATGTGAGATAGAGCAGAAGGTGATATCTGCGAAAGAACTGGAGTGCTGTTTACTTGCTGTTTTTTCTGTTTGTCTTTACTTAGTTACACTTTAGAGTGCTCATTATGTTTCAAAGGTATCGAAAGACGGAAGGTCTAGATACAAGAGCGTCTGAAGATTTCATTCTAGTCCTCGCATCACAAATGGCATTTAGTAATCATGAACAGGTAAGTCAATTTTTTAGAAATACCTATTACAAATGGCAAGGAAATGAGCAAGAGAACATGAAAAGTTGATGTAAAAAAGATCTATAACAGCCATGAAGGGTATTATCTTGTACTTATTGATTAATATAATAATAGTAATATGTATTTGATAATAGATTAAACGATAGCTCAATGAAATAAGATTGGTATTAAATTATATAAGTAATCTATAATATAGATAATAATTAAACAAATAGGTATAATCTACAGGATGGAACTACATAATGCGAAATAAAATAAAAATTATTATAACATAGAAATTATGTACGAATTTTTAAAAATATAAAAATGTCAATGCCATAGGGATGGAAATTATATTTAAATAAAATAACGATCTTAACGAATGCTATGGATTAAAATTATAAAGGAACGATATTAATGTTATAATTATGGTTCAACTGGAGTTACTAATTATTTACCTGAAACGCATGACCTAGTGAGAAGAGTAAATAACACGATTCAGGATCGTATTCATTGATAAACCGTAGAAGTATGAAAAGGTTACAACATAACCGACTGAAAGATATTCATCAGGTACTCGATGCGAAGTTCTCGGTGCATGGCACACTTCTTCTAATGACTTATTGATCGACTCAGAGAAGAATGACACATTTATTATTAAGAAACCGATCGTGCTGAGCGATGGAGAATCCAACCGACTTTTCTACAAAGATCTGCACACGACCTGGATGCAACGTTTCTCGTCCAAAATATCAATCTCATAAGTCATTCCATCTTTTGCCCGTGTGCATCGAATGCATTTTAAATGATCAGAGGCCTTCCCTTACTCCCTTATTGTGTTTTCATAAAAAGAACACCGCTGAATAGACTGAGAGATTCTTAAACAGCGGCTTCTGTGACCCACATCTGAGAGCATAAAAAATCCTCATTTCCCAGACTGTGTCGGATTGTCCCCTGCATCGGAATTCAAAGTTCAAGGATAGAAAGCGGTCTCCATGATGAGAATAAATGCCTAGGAGTGGTCGCGAAGATACGGTTTTGTAATCTCTTATTCAAAAAGGTCTCCTCCGTGTTTTCGAATTGAAAATAAGGAATCGACACACTCTGTGTGTGAATCGAAATGACCACTTGTTAGGGCCAGGAATGGTAGTTATGGAAACAATGCAGTAGATTTCATTAAACAAAAGTATGGCCAAGTATTTTGACATTAGGCAGAAGTTTATATAAGGATTAAAATTCATTTTCAACCTAATTCTGAGAGAATAGGTATCGAACGTAATTCTATCAATAAAGTTACAGTCATACGAAATAATAATGAAATATAAGAAGTGCACATAGATGAATGTAAAAATATCACTTTTAAAAAAGTTCGAGGTACGATAACTATAAATTATAAATAATTTTTCAACAAATAATATTTGTTTCTTCTAATAATCAATATCTAATTTATCCTACTAATACTAAGCATTTAAATTGATATACTTTAATGAAAGAAGTTTCGAATAAAAAATGCTATTTAGCTGTCTTTATGTTGTATTGCAATTGCTGTCAACGGATAGATTCGTCATACATTCATATTATTCTTCGAAGTATTTGCTAAATATAGATTCCAAACACCTCATTATCCCTCTTTTTGTTTAATCAATACTTCCATTCCCGACCTTTGCCTCGAAAACCGCCGTGACATTTACAAAACAATTCGAGGTCAAAAATTACAAATTTCCTGTTTGTTCTGAGATTCCACGCTTTGGATTTTTTCAGGCATTGTTGTGTAAATACCACACATCAAGAGAAATGTAAACAGATAAACGTTGGAAATTTATTTTGAAATTCAACCAGTCCACTATTTGTTAAATAGTCTCTACACGAGGGTAATTAATGCGATAAAAATAAAGGTCACCCAATATGTTTAGTTTGAATGCTGGTAACTTGATATCTTCTATCAAATGATCAACCAATTGTGACAGGTTTTCTCAAAATTATATGGATAAATTTCCTATCAAAGAAAGTTATGATAATTGATTTTATAGTTATTTTTACTCCCATTATTATTTTAAATGAATTTGAACAGTATTTAAACTTTACCTATAACTTTGTTATTGAGGAATCACTTGTATTTTTGAAAATGAATGTAATCAAGAAATGATGTTTAATATTTTAAAGTTAAATATTTTAAAAACTCATATAATTGAGATCATTATATCTCTGAATGCAAGTGTAGCAAATTTAGATTAGAAAAAATTAATAAAATACGTCACCTAAACTATCTGAATTCCATTATCAGTCGTTTTTCATAAAGACAATTACATATTAGAAGCGAGATAAATAAATATTTACATTATTTCTTAGAAAATGAAAAATAATTTAGTTTAATAAGGTTTATAAAGTTTCAAATCCACGAACAGCAAAAAAGAACAGATTAATGAAATAAAAATATGATATGGGAAATTTTTTCACTAACTTTTATTTATTTCTTGTTAATTAAATCTTATTTTTCACCCATTAATATGGATTAATAGATTTTTTAGAAAATAGATAATAATAAGGAAATGTCAAACACTCATAAAGAACCTGTATAAAAATCCTTAAGTTAATTTTCTTAACAATGAGATAATGTTTTCCTCTACTAAATGTAAAATTTTTAATTTAAAAATATTCCGTATCAAAGCATTATTCATCATTTCTTTTGTAACCATCAAGTATTCCTGATATATTATCTTACATCGTGTACAAATATAAAAAAATGAATATACTATAATACGAGTATAATACGTTTAACACATTTTTTTACAATTTCCTTTGCAATAGGCTAAAGAGAAAATGTACAGAGCCAAGGAGTTAATTAAGATTTACCTTTGAAGTATCAAAATGAGAATACATTAGCATCAAAAAACCAGCTCAAGATCTACCACAGTTAGCTTTGCATAGTTATTCTATACGTAAGGTAACAAAATACCCTTTTTATAATCAATGATACTTCAAAGAGCAATGTATCGTTTATAGCATTGATTTAACGATGGACACAGCCCGATGACAATACAAAAGAAATTCAAAGGTAAACGAATGATCCTTGACACTTTTCCTAAATGAGCCATGTTACACCTTCTTTTGATTCATTAGGAAGTGGAACACTTCCAACCTTTCACCTTCCCCATTCAACGCTACTGTCAAACTAAGCGACTTCAGTCAGTCGCCAACTGAATCGATACCATTCCCCCCTTTCTTCGCTACAAATTCAACGTCTTCTCCTTCGCCGATATTTAAACAGCAAACAGTTTTCCAACCCTACCACTAGTGTGCAGCACAGATGTACTCAAAAAGTACTTACGTCATTTCCTTATGAATAAATTAACCTTCGGTATAAATATGGGTTTCATTCGCTTCTGCCAGAAATAACTTCCCTGTTAGTCGGATTCTTATATTTCTTTTCTTTAAATTACAACACTAGTATGATAGTTTAAGTTTATGCGTACTTTTCTCTAAGATTTATAGAAATATTTCTTAATACGTGTATACACTTGTATATTCAGTAGTCTAAATTCGTGAAGAGAATTTAACTCCAATTTCTTTTTAAAAAGGCAATTTAAAAGTAAGAATTCAGAAAAAATAATTGGGTAAACTTTTAAATATTGAATGTATCGTGTTAAAAATATCATTCCAATTTAATTAATTTATTCATTCCTTTTTTTAATACAGTATCCTGAAAATTCCGTGATACTACCGTTTTTGCAGATAAGCTATATGGGTTGCCTAACTTTACGGGGCAAATTGTAAATGTACGGAATTTGATAACGGTAATAGAATGGAAAGAATTTTCAAGATAATTATTGTTCCAATAATTATTATAATTCAAATTTCTTCTAAGATTGCGAATTTAGTGTATCTATTATTCACAATACAAATCTCATATTTAAATACTGACAAATAAATATATCTCATATATTCCTTGTAGATTCAGAAACTGGATTCCGTACCTATTTTTTTTTCTTCCTTTCTAGTGTCTCGTTTCTATGTTCATAATACGATAGGTTGTGGTATTGATTCCAAGGAAAAAAGCAATTCAAATATAAATTATACTCGAAAGAATCGCTAAATTAATTTTTTACACCGAACGATTTTTACGCCAAAGATATAGCACATTTTTCGGAACAGGAAATGCAAAATTCATTTTCATGGAAAGAACTCGGAATGCTTTTAAGGAACACTGTGCCGTCGCATGGATACTGTGTTTAAACTATGAAAGGTCACGCGAATATTGAAGAGATGAGGAGCTAATTTTGGAGCATTTTTCTCCTGGATCCCGTTGTAAGGAATTCCTTATAAATTACGCAGAGTTTCAGAAGTAAGGCATCATCAAAATGCATAAAAGTAAAATGTATAGGATACGATAAGTATTTTTTTCAATACAAACGTAACCGTAGAGGATTTAAAAATGATAATAACATCACTATGAAGAATACTGTCAATATTTCCGTTTTTAAATGTAATTTTTCGATAAAAATAAACATATTCAATGATTTCTACGTAATAAATTAGCTATGATTTGAAATTATAAATCAATTGAACATAAATATAATATAGCTTATTCATTATTCATGATTTATAACAGTTGAAATTCTGTAAGGATATTCTTAGTCATAATATACTTTCATGAATGAATGAGATACTTTAAAAATCGTAAATTTCTGATCATTGTCCCATGAAGTCAACTATGAATTATTAAATTTCAAACTGAAAACTTACATTTCTCTTTATTTTTTAATAGAAAATTGAAACCATTATGAGATAACGTACACACTTCGTGCACGAAATATTTGCGAAAATAATCTTTAATGATTAAATAACTATTACGTATTTTGTGTATCCCTCTACAATGCCTCCAAAAACCATTAAGTTCCAAATCATTCATGAATTAGGTAACCAATGCCGCACTTATCCAAACACATCCAATCAAATCCTTAGATTAACTTGCCTTAATCGTAAATTATAATATGAAACTGTTTAACAGGAATTGTTCCTTAAGAGAAATGTAAGCTCAGCTATCTTTTTCAGAGATATTATTATTATAGAACATAGATATTTGAATGGGTTCCTTTCATGCACCATTCGCATCTGCCATCTACGGGAACAGTGTCCTCGAGTGGCCATCTCTCTGTACCTCAAGGGTCTCTCACCAAACGAAGGCGTTCCTCACATTACACTCCCCAACTCTCTTTTCCGCGTAGCTTCAATAACATCTTGCCACGGGTCTCCATTCCCTTATCTCTCATCCTAACAATGCCTTCCCTTCTGAAACGTCACAATGGCAGTCGAATGCTTCTCGAATCAACGCCCCCTTATGATACTTCCTTTCAGTTCTCCTTCACCACCATTTTTACTCTTATCTTTCCCCATACTTCCTTTTTCTCTTACCATCCTCTCTTTTATTTTCTATTCTCCTTTCCATATTTTTTTACTCCTTCCGTTTTATTATTCAGTTTTCCAGTATCTCTTATCGTTGGGCTGCCGTTACTATTTTAACATTTTTCTGTATTAATTTTGGTATAATAATACGTTACCTTTTGGATGAGTTAAAACCTTCATATTTCCATGTACGTGTATTATTTGATTAAATCTATGAATCATGTAATAATGATGTTTACTGATTTATACTTTACATTTATTTATGTACTGTAACTATGACTGTACTGTACTAAATAATTTATTTTATGTACTAAGTGAGATTTCCGCGCATTATACATAACAAAAAATATTACGTATATTAATTGAAGGAATCCCACGGAGGAATGGATTTGAAAAAAGTCAGACTGGACCGGGAATTTAACCCAGGTCTTACAATTGCCGGTTGGTTGCCATGTTGGTTGAGCTATCAAAAATATACATCTCTTGCCAGTGCTGGTTAAGAATATTAAAATTGCATTATTAGATTTCGTTGATGCAAATTCTGATGAACTTTAAAATTGTAAACAACAGGTATCGTGTATTAAGTATGTGTTACTTTTATGTGCACAGTGTAACAAGTTAACCATATTAAGTATCTCGACTAAAAGTTAGTTAGTTAAATATCTCAGATACTGATAAAGGTGATTGAAATAATAGATACAGAGTGTGAATCTTTTCATGATTTATAAAATTCACTTAAATGTCTCAATAATTATTCTTAAGTTGTATTAATAAAAGTTCATGTCTTGTCCTGGTTGGCGGAATGGTTAGCATGCTGATCTTCAAACGCTAAGGTCCCGGGAGGAGCCGGGTTCAAATCCCGGCTGAGGAGGAAATTTACCTCTCAGAGTCTGTATGTTTGTGACACCCGTTTAAGACCGCACTGTATTTGTCCGAAATAAGATGTTTGTGCGGTCTTTGTTGATAAATAAATTAAAGTTAAAACCGCTTTTGAATTTTTTATTTCAACTATTTTCTTTATTATGGTATTAACCAATAAATATTCCATTGTCTTTAGTGTTGTTTATTTAATCGTAAAATTCTTCCTCTCATAACATGATGCTCTTTTTATCCACTCATATCCTTTCTCCTTCATTCTGCCCACAACCGCTCTGCGTGGAGAGATTGAAAGATAGACGGTGAAAGGTAACTGCGGCCTCTGATGGTAAGAGAGGGGAAGTTAATGGACGCGATACCGAAGAAGAATGGAGGAAAGAGTTTTAAGCACACACTGGAGCAGGAATGAAATAAAGGGGAAAGAAAGGGTTAAAATGCTTTCATGGCGATACTGGTGCTTAATAGTCCTATAACCATCATGCTCGCAGTGATTTTATCAAGATCATTTGATGGTTGGCTACAGTACGGTTTCTAGGCAACGACGTAACACAGAAGCCATGAATCGTATCGCTCATCGGAGCTCATTCGGTCCAGAATAATTAACATTATAGAGATATATAAAAACGAGACCACATTTAATAAGCTCGAAATTAAAAAATTACGAATGCATCTCATTAGGCAATTATCCGAGCGGATTCATCGTAGATAATTTGCGAAAAATTAAATTTTGCAGATATAGGTATATCTGCAACCTGTGGCTTAATTATATTAAGCGAAATTGATTAAAAAAAGGAATGCATATCGGAAATAACTGCTGGGAATTGACGTAGGAGTTTAAATTTCGAGATAAATTAAGGTAGTTACTCGTAAATGTTAATTACTTCTGTTGCAGTTTATGTGGGGAGGTATTTGATTACATTTTTTTCTGTCAATTTGCTACCAATATAATAACTTAATGACGTTAACGGTATCTATTATACATAACTGCTTCAAGAGTATATATAGGATATGATATATTCACATACAGGATACGAATATCCAACCTAAATTACCGGGTTAATGAGCACGCCGAAGCTTTACATAATTTCACCCTCTACTAGACCTGGAATAAAAATAGGAAACCGACCCCACTGATCATGAGTTGAGTCCTGAGAGAGCCTCAAAATTGAATTTTTAACCTCATAAGAAAGAGAAAGTTGCCAGAATAAATATATTCGAAATCACCTTAATTTAGCCGTGCCATCTACAAAACTCTTTCGACATCCATTTTAAAATTTTGATTTTCCCTCTTCATTATGACTTCGTTAAAATGAAGTAAAAGTGATCGCTAGATGGCTCCCGACATTGGTTTGCAAAAAGTATTCGTTTATTAAGTTGCATTTAGAATTAAGAGAAGAATTCCTTCAACTATCACACATATTAGGCTCAGTTTGGTAGGTTTTATCGATTGATTTTATCCATAATTTCAAATCATAGTTCTTAACTCATAATATATCAAAATGCAACTCTTGGTACTCCCGTGTAGACAGCCCTCGCCGTAGCCTCTGAAGATATCTCGAATTTACGGAAAATGTCCTCTTGGTATAAAAGGATTTAGAAGCGGACAAAATTTTTGGGGGGTCATGGAGGAAATGCTACACCAATTCACATCGATGTACATTTCCTCCATCATGACCTCCCGTTCCAAATAATGGAACGAACCGAATTTTGAACATAATGTAAGACACCCGCCAAAATTTGAAAAATAATTTAAGACACCTGAGGAATCACCATTTCGTCATAATTTTGAAAACGCAAGAAAATGAAAAATGTCAAAGGGGAAGGAAGAATTTTTTTTTAAGAAACGCGGAAGATTTGGTCGGGAACACCCCACCCACATCCCCCTCTTCGAGCCTATGGGGGTTCAAATACATGACCTATACCCACCTATACATCGTACCGCGATGACTATAACCTTTAAGTTATAGAGACATCTATTCATCTTCTTCTCTTAACCATGATTCTTACCCTTGCCGTTGTGGCGCTACTGATACCCACCAAATTTCGTACCTTATATACGATCATCTTTGAACTTGGTTTCTGGCCTTGCCGTTTTGGCGCCATCGATACCACCAACAATTTCAAATCTTCTCTCTGTATTACTCTTTCAACTATTGCTTGCCTTGCCGTTGTGGCGCTGATATCCACCAATCACTATTACGTTCCAAATTTTATAGTCCGATACATTCCGTATCTTCCCCATACTTTCTTTCTGCACCATTTCATTCTATTCATTCCCATTAACTTACCACGTGGAGACTAGATAAATAAACAAAACTATATACCGTGATACAAAACTCTTTAATATTTCCAATTATTCTACATTCTTAGACTTTTCATCGTCTGCATCTTATATAAATCCCGCTCCAGACAAAATTTTCCTCCTCCCCATGTGTGCTTCAATCTCTTTTCTTCTGCCTTTGTTTAAGGGTATTCCATGCCTTGTATGACTTCTCTCCTGAGATAAAAAAGAAGAGACGGGATTAGACCACAAGATAATTCATGACAACAGAATAATAAGATTTTATTTTTGTATTTACATTTGGGCATTTAGGAAAAGAAGAATAATATACTTGATAAATATATCTGGGACCTTTTGGCAAAAGGCTTTTTTTTGGCTGTTCTATTGCCATACTGAGCCCAAAAACAAACGTTTACAAGCGTCAGAATTCTGAGAAAAAAATTTCCTACTGAGCCGGAATTTGAACCCGGGACCTCACCGTTTGTGGTAAGCATGCTAACCACTCTGCTACCAAAGCATTATCCTGTTACGCATTTCATTTTATTATAGTAAAAACAACCTGAAGTTATTGCTGCAATCGCTTCGAAAATCGTGGCTACTCCGATTAAATTTCCCTGCATAACCCTTATACAACAGCATATTTTCCATATTATATTTTCACTTTACAGTATCATATTCTGATTTCGCGGCATGACTAACGAACCTCACAAGAAGATTAGAACATGGATTCTCACCTTTTAAATCACACTTCTAATACATTTTGAAATTTTCAAATGAACTCGCAATCAGAGATACGAATTTTACGAAAGTAGAAAGACCATATGATTCTGATCCAGGAATAAATGCTCTAGACAAACACTCAGGAGCAGTTTATTGATCACTGTCTAAAATACTATTGGTTATCTAAACTAATTTTAACTGTTTTATAAACTTAAAGAATATAAATTAATGCAATTTTCAAGAGAAATGAATTCAATTAACCCTTCATTTACGTATAGTAGTTTCTTCCTATATTCTTACAAAATAAAACTTCCACTTTATGATATTTCACGGATTACAACCATCATAAAACACGTTGAGACACGATGTTAGCTTCAGCTTTAATAAGAACCTAAAAACTGAATATAAGTACGATAAATAGAACGTGAAGGCCGTAAATTTAGATCATAGGTTACATTCCTGGATAAGTATCAAATTCAGATAGACACGTTTCTTTTTGAATTCTTTTAAAAAGGAACAATAATGAACCTTCATCATTGCGTTCATTAAAATACTTATTCATATTAAAAGCTTGCAGATATCATCAGTGTTAACAAGCTCTATTCAACCTATAAATTTCTCTTAAGAGGGGAAAAAGAGTAAAAGATATCCGAATAAACAGACGTAAAAGTCAAGCCAAGAAAGATAAGACATGTCCTAAATTAACTGTAAGTATGCAAACGTAAGCGGAATGGAAAAAAAGGCGAGTGGAAATGAAATGCGAGACAGAAGTAGGAATGAGGTTAATCTGCGGGCGTTTCTGCGAATCGAGAAGAAAGATAAGAAAAAGGAGAAGAAAACACGAAGAATTGTTACACTGGTTGGCAATAGAGTCGATCAGATAAAGAAATGGCACCTTTGGAAAAGAGGACGTAGATGGAGATGAGATACGACGATGCTGTGGAAGGAGAACTGATTATAGGAGTGGGTTGAATGAATCATCTTACTCACAATTGAGAATCTGAAAAGTTCTTTCTTTTTAAAGGTGGTCACAGGGAGAACAGCGTTGCCTTGGTTACTAGTCAGTAGATAGGCACAGATCGTCTACGCTTCGGAGTCCATGACCGGGAAGCAAATTGACCAAAGATGCCATCTCCTACGCAACCTCCTCCTTCTCATACTGATGCAGGAGACTCATTCTTATGCGAGAAAGAAGGTGTACTCTGCAAATAAGGGAAGTCTTTATCTTCGAATGCAGGATTGTTTTGAGATTTTCTTGGATTTTACTGTGTGATTAAAGGTGTTGATTGTAGCATTTTAATGAAGTGAATATACCTGCTTAACAAAGGATAAACAGATATGCGTGCTGAGAAATTATTTGGAAGATGAAGAGATGTTTATGTACAGTAGTAAAAGCATTTTTATAATGGGACATAATTATTAATTAGTTCTCGAAAATAAACTTCTATTCATGTAGCTGTTAACACAAAAGAGGCGAAAAAATTTAGTTGAAATGAAAATTGAAAATTACGTTGTTAACTATGATTTGTCCAAATTATCTATTTTTACATACATAGAGATACATCAACATTATATTAAAAATAAGAATGATAATGATGATTACTTAAAAATAATGTAATTGTGTAATTTTATAGTTCATAGGTATAAAATACCAGCCTATTTTTAATGAGTTCATGAAACACTACATTGGTCATCAGTTCACAATTTGAGGCATTATTTTATATGATGCAGCGTATATTATAATTTCATTAATAATATCAGACGAACAATTATTTATAATCCACAAATTCTTATTTTAAATATAATTTTATATATTTATTCATTTATGTTAAAATTCTACATTTATCCTGATGGAAACGATAGTAAATGTCTATTTGTGTGCATATTTAAAAATAAAATGATTACTGTAAGGGGAAAGCTTAAAATCAATATTTAAAAGCTGAAGAAAGAAAACAAATAGACCTCGCACAAACTAAAAATTATTAAAGTACAACACAAAAGGACAATCTTACTGAAATGTCGGTAGTAATAATAATAGCTATAGAGTATATACGCTTGGAGTATGGAGAAAGACCGTATCCATTTAGGAAGCACCCGTATGGAAACTCCCTCATCAGCGCATGATTTGTGGAAGAGGTGTAAACGTCACTGAGTTCGGAATTGGAGTGACCGGGATTTCACGACCGCGAACGACGTTTCATCGGAATATTGACCAAATCCTTAAAATTATGGGATAATTAACTGCCCACTGCGAACATTTGCACATCATTCGAGTGATTTAGCGAGAAATTGGCGGTGTGCGAATGTCTGGGACTCAATTGCCCACACACAATTGGATGGGCAATTTAAATTAAAGCGAATGCTCATGAATATCGTAGAGTTTGCACGCCGAACTTTTTTGCGGTATTCGCAATTAATAAAATATTTAGGCGAAGTTGAAATTAGCGATCAAATTAAAATTTTTTTATTGTGAGGCTATTGGATGGTTGATACGAATGTTTATTGTAAAATGTATTTACCTAAGTGTCAATTTATGTTATGAAATTAATGAATGCCGAAAAAAACCATGCGATTAAATTTGGAAATTAACATGATACATTACTATCCATAGTACATTATATTTTCTGTTCAAATAGATAATAGTTAATTTATAGCCTTAATAATTTGTTTTTGAAAATTTATTTTTAATCTTGTTATAAAGTTATGTAAATACTTGATATGAAACATTATCCACTTCATTCATTAATTAATTGACCATAAATTCACATTGGATATTGACACAAATGATTTTATGTTCTATTGGCAATTTTAGAAAAAAAATTATAAAAAATATTATCTTTTGACATAGAGGTATTCAGTAAAGTATAGAATAAAATTAAATGAAGTAAATCATTAAAAATCAGTGGCTAATAAACAGCCAATAAAATTAAGTAAACACAGTGAATATTAATGTAATTATTAAAGTATGATAGCGAGAGATTGATAGTAATAAATTTAATGAAATGCTAGGAAAATGTTTGGTAACTATGCTATGTCCCAGATGTGTCTGCATTGTGTAATATCATGATGTGCTTTCATAGAATATTTATGTGATCTACTGCATTCAGTATTTTATTAATTAATATATAACAACTTTGCTGTAATTATGCAATATTTTTTACATGCATTAAAATGAAACCATTATCCTCATAAGGGTAAAAATAGTTTTTTAAGCTAATTAATTATCTATAAGTTTAACAATCACTAGTAAATTCATATTTTCTATAGTTCAATTATCAATAGAAATATAGAATAGAGTGTTATATATATTATAAAGTAGAATATTTTCTAAGCTTACGTTCTAAAAAGAAGCATTTTGAAAACAATTACTAATTTTTAAAGAAAGAATGCGATACATATTAACTGAAAAGTTCTCATATAAATTCTTATACAATTAAGATAACAATGAAAACAAATGACGTTAAAGTCTGCAATATAGCGATTGTTACAAAGTTTACAAGTTAGACTTTGGGGATTAAAAAAAAAAGCTAATATACACGTACACTAATGACGATGCTTCTAAATAGTGATGGAGTAATGCAACAGTGAACGAAAGTGAAATATCAGAACCCTAATCTGCACAAAATTGGCTTTGGATCCCACGAAAATTAAGCAATGAAATAAATGCCCCTTTCCCATGTTCACTGCAGCAGTCATAACCATTAATAAATCGGCAATTGACGCGAGTGAACGCGTTACCCGGCAAAACTTTTATCCAGAGGGGAAACTTTAATTGGGGGCTGATAACCTAAAGTCGTTAAATCAAAACCGAGAGCTTCATTCGCATCGGGGGAAAATCTTCTTCGCTATAAGAAATATAATCCGCTCACTCCGCAAATTATATCCAGAGCTTTTGGAGGGCCCACTTCCAATAACTGTTGAGGATGAATGAATTTTTTCCCTCCTGACGCGTTGAATAAGGGGAGATCAAGGGGATATATGGAAGAAGTATGAAGGGGGCAACGCAAAGAAGAGAAGCTTTTCAAGAACAATCTCTTAGCCGTTCCGGAATGAAGGCGTTGCCGCGTGGGTGTGGGAAAATTGCAATTTCGGCGAAGAGAAGGGAAGTGTTAGAAATGACTGGGATTGGAAGCGAAGATTAGAGAAGGAAGAGGGTTTTTCTTGGGTGCAGGAGAATCCGTGAGTGAGGACGGCAGACGGTGCCCACCGGATCGAATCCCTTCCTCCGAAGGCTTATCTTTTTTTAATTCGAGGCATTTTCCGAACCATTGATTGGCGGTTGATCGGATGGGAATATCGGAAGTGTGGAGTGAAAGTGGTGAGAGTTTTTTTTCTTACGGATGCAGTTTGCCTTTCCTCGGAATGGTGAGTGGATACTCCTTGGAGATTGTGCGGGAGTGGAGTGGATTAGTGGAATGAACTTCGCTTTCGTTATAATGCAAGGGGCACAAAATAAAACTTTTGAAGTCGCTTAGATTATTGATTCTATGTTCTTTGTGTATTAAATATTGCGTGATTATTCCTCATTGTGATTATTTAAGTATGAGAATTTGGAAAAATATTCTTTTGGTTCGGTAAAATCTGAGGAAAAATTTATTTTTATACTGATATGTGTTACTAGTATTTTCAGATGAATGTTTTTTCAAAATAAAAACTTTGGATACGTATTCTGAATTGAAAGACAATGAATCATTATTCTATTGAAAGATTACACGTATACATTTGTCTCAATATGGAATTTATTAATTCCTAAACTTAGAACAAATAGTTGGATTTCTTTTTTTCTCTCTGAGTTTTTAGTTTTAATTTATCCTTTCGGTATTTGTAATTTATATGCGATAATAAATATTTGGAGACTATAATACAAGATCTTGATCAAGTTAATTAATGTTAATATAAGAAATCCAAAATGATAAACTTATGTCTTAAAAGCTATCCAATCACTATTATGTCATTGATGGTTTAAATTTAAAAATGATTTTTTGCTTTCTCTCACGTGATTTTAAATGTTAATTTGATGATGTGAAAAAATAGAAGAAATGCTAGAGAAATTGCACCGACAATGTTCAAGTGAGTGAAGCATATAGTAAGGTAATATCTGCTACTCAAATATTTATGAAAATTTTACGTTATTGTAAGGTTTCTATTCAAACAGCAACGAATACTTGAAATACATCAAAAGCGATTATGATTAAGCAATATATGCAAACAATGCAGTACAATGTATAAATTGCGATGTAAACAAACAAATATTAATAGAAGATATATTTTTTGGAAACATACAAAAATATCTAGACTTTTTATTCGATTGATATGCAATATTAACAAATTTATACTAAAAAAAGTAACAACCATTACGTATTTCACACATCTTGAACCCTCTGTAGCTTAACATTTGTGAAATCATCATTAGAAAGTAAACATACCAAAGCACGTATTCAAAATCATGCTAATCCCTTTACAGGAAACACCGGTATTTTAATAAGACCCCAAAAAAGAAGTGGATGGACACATAATCAGAGAACAACACGGGAAATATCTCGAGCAAATCCCCAATCTATAGAGTGCTGGAATTGGAGAAAAATAGTGTCCTAGTAGGCGAAGAAAAGAAGGGAATTGGGAGAGAAAATCTGGGAAATAATCTAAAAGAAAGGAAGATGGCGAAATCCTTTTAAAGGGATTAGAGAGAATGGAACGTGAGGTGAATACAGGAAATAAGAAAGAGTATAAGAGTGGGTAGAAAATTGAAGGAAAACAAGAGGAAATGAGTGGGACAGACGGGGTGTGTACATGTGTATAAGACTCGGCAAGGGGTCAATGGAATACAATAGAGAAGGGAGTGGAAAGGTTGGGAAATTAGGAAGGGTAAAAGGGGAACGGTAAACGAATTTAAGGGGAGAAAAAGGGAGATGAATTAGAAAAGGATTCGTGTATTATATTGAGACGGAATGAGTATAAATTATTCTCTGTTGGCAATGAAGGGTAGTAGCTTAATGGACCATGCTTAGACTAGGAAATTTATAACAGTTATAAATCATTTGTATCTTGTAGCTAATGATTTAGAGTGTTAATGAAGAGCTATGCTAGAGTGATAATGCCTGTGCACAATTTAGACTTAAATTTAAAAAACTTTAGAAGAGAAAAAATGCAAAGCTTAGGATGGATTTTAGAGGTCTCAATTTTTGTTGAAATATCATGGGAAATTTTAAAACCTAAATTGAAAAAAATTTGGTCAGAAATAGAATGCGTTTTAAAAACCGGATGGAGAGAAATGTGTAGTTCACGGTCAGAATTGAGAGTTATTATCTTAATGTACATACTAATTGTATAAGAGAAAGGTCATGGAATCGTTAGTTTAGAGTTTATCATTTTACTACGAATTTGAAGTTAAGGAAAAATGAGAGAAACAAATAGCCAAAGAAAAGTTCTTAAACTCTGAGAAAGTCATTTTTGAGTCAAAATTTCATTTTCGATTGATTAATTTTTCCTTCTCTCTCCTATGCAATAATTTGAGCAATCATGTAACTATAAAATAAATTACTCGATCGATGATCCAATGTGACTAATAAGGAGTAGAAGTAAATTTTTGTATGAATTTTTAATCAAAATACGTTCTAAAGTTATAATAAATAGAAAAAAATGAGATTTATATCAACAAAATAAATATTCCTCAATCAAACTCAATATTCATATGTTAATTATATAGTGATAAATTGATGGATGGTATAAAGAAATGGCCAAAAATAGTCAAAAGACTCACAGATGTAGATTTTGTAGAAATTTGCTTTCTAAGGATTCTATAAGAAAACAGAAGCTACTATTCAAAACTTTACCTATTCAATACCTCCTGTGAATAGAATAGATACATGAAAATCAATTTAACATATACTCCATATAGAAGTATATTTGGAGTTGGTAGCACAAAGATAAGACCGTAATCAAATCCTGCAGCATTTTGTACCCAACATATAGGAGTCATACCACCGAATCAAAACAAGAGAAGATAAGGGGGGAAAAGTCTGGAGCAAAAGTGAATCTATATCCATTAGAACAATTCTCCCTGCAATTTCTCCAACACCGCTCCGACAAGAGACGAGAGAATGGAAGACGAGATAAGAGAATGAAAGAAACAGACAGTTTGGTAGGAAGAGAAATAAATTGAAGCATCCTTTAGCATGGGAAGGATAGAAGGCACAAAGGGAGAAAAATTGAGAGCGGGAGGTTGATAAATGCTCGTCTAAGAAGGGGGGATAACTCTTAGAAAGGGCGTGCGGATGGAGGGAGGGCTTGCAGACTACTGCAGTGGCAACAGCTGTTCCGAAAAGAAACGGAATCGGGGAAACTCTGCCGGAGGGTGGGGCGTTCGTGTGTATATATAGGTATAATAAGGATTGTTTTTCATATAAGAGGATCGTTAAACGGAATTAGAATGCGGGGGAGGTTAACAGTTATGCGCCTACATTCTGTCATCCCTCCTATCGAAAACGAGTGAATCTGATGGGATTAAAATCGCGTAATTGAACCCATAAACAAAGGTTCCTTTTATAGGAACACACCCTTTTTTTTCTTTGGGTCAATACGTACGAAATACTGAGACAATTATCCATCCGAAACAATGCAGTTACGTCAAATTGCAAGGCATTTTAATTAATAATCAACCGTAAAGAGAGAGGATAATCAAACGGATTCTTTTTAATTAGATTAGGCGGTGATATCGATCAGAGATGGAATAAGCGATTCCGATTGGTGGAAAGACCTTCTTTCCGCTTATGGTGGCATCATTAATTTTTTCATTAAAATATATATTCGGAAATTCAATTTGGACTTGATTTATCGCGTTGCTCCCGGAATTGGGTCCTGAATATTTAAAAGTTTCCCGAATCCATTCCGATAAATAATTAAGGTCACGGGTCCAAATTAGAATATGTTTTTTAAATATATTTTTGTTCCCGTACGTTATTTCACGTTTGATTAAATTCGGGGGGAATTAAAATTGAAAACTCTAAATGTTCGTGATAAATGTTCCGATATTGAAACTCTTGGAGGGACAAAGATAAAACTTTTTTCGAGCTTCAACTGAATTGTGTCCATAAGAATGTTATATGGAATTATATTGGTTAGTAAATTTGATGAAAACACTTTTTAAAAATGTAATTACATAAAAAATATTTCCTTTTTTTAATTGTAAGGTCTAAAGAGCATCAATATCAATTTAGACTTCTCTAAGTTTGGAAATTTTGTAAAGCTTTTGGTACAGAAATCATACTTAAAATGTTAGATCTATTCTGTTTCAGGACATTAAATAGTTTAACACAGTGAAACACTTCTACACATTCTATGTGAAATATCGAATTTTTCGGTACCTAGTTTTGAGAATTATTAAGTTGATATTTCATATAATAAAATTCACACTATTTCTACACAAAAAAATTTCATTTAACTTACAGGAGTTAATTTTATCTTAATTTTGCGTAAAATAGCAGAAACAATTTGAAATTTACAGCTAAAATTTGATTTTGTGATAGATATTTAGACTATCCTATTCCAAAAAAGGTAATCTATTTATTTAACTAATCATAAGGAAAATACAAACATTTTTAACCTCAATAAAGAATTTCTTAAAATTCGAACAAGCGAAAACAATATTAGGCTTACCGTTTACTTATAACCGAGACTTAATCAATTATATAATAAAATTTACGATAATCATTCATAAGAATGTTCCAAACCACATACCACAACAACAAATAAAGAAACTAGTCCTAATCCATTTAATTTTCTATAGCCATCAACATCTACATGCGCAGCGTAGATAAAAAGCACCGTTATGATACCATTTCCCGCAGCCTCTGTCTGGGAAACACAATTACAGCGCTGAAAAAATTCTCTAGAGCAGGAACGCATCTTCCGCATTTCACCCACCACTTCCGTGTTCCCAGACGCACCCAGCCGCAGTAACAAAAAGAATTCGTAAAAGGAGAGCATAATAGAAAAATTCTGAATTACACCCTCTTGTTCTCACCGCTCTGTTAATAAGAGCAGAAGAAAAGGATAAAATGTTCAGCCGTACGCGTACACGGTGGTTCTCCCAAATCTAGAAACGAAAACTGGGTCGCACGGACGAGATCCACGCCGAATAAGCACTCGGAACCTGCGCCGATGACGTGCGATATCAACTGTGTGTGTATCCTGAAAGATTAACGATGTCCCATCCCTCGGACACGTGGCGTGTATCCCATGACAACCCTCCGATGTTTGAGATCGTGTGACGCTTCCAAAATAGAGCGTGATTTTCCGGCGGGCGACCGCCCAGGGAGGCGTTGCGTCTGCTACGTTTATTCGGATTTTTCGATGCGTTATCGACTGATCGTGAGCTTCATTCCACCGGCGCTGCAATGTGGATGAGAGATAAGTGCGCGCCTTGCTGATCCTATATCTCGAGTAGCTATGGGCTGTGTTATTTTTTGGCTTCGGAAAGCGCCGTTGCTAATGGAAGATGGCTGTTTGATAGGGGAAGCTCAAAGCGGCGCGAATTGGTAGATGCACGAAGCGGTTGGAGGTTTCATGAGGCAATGGTAATTTAGATAGGAAGTGAAATAGGTGGTCGTTTTGGGTTCGTTTTAAAAATCGTTCAAGGAAGCGAAAATTGCCGCGTTACCACGGGATTAATACAGTCTTTAGTGCTATTTAGTGGTATTTGGTTTAAAAATACAATTCATTGTATAATTCACATTACAAAATAATAAAGAATGAAGAGAGTATTCTTTTTGTAACATCCTTTTATTATAATTTTAATGCAAGGATATAAAACCTCATGATCTCTATGCTATTCATCTCATCTGGATCCTTCTACTATTTTAATAACTTAAGACTAAAATTAAAAATTATGATTTTAAACCAGAAAACATTTCATTCGAACTCAGTAAAAAAATGAAAAAATATTTTTGTCACCTTTAATAGGCATAATTTTGTCATGTTCAATGGAATTTTGAGCCAACCATACAACGCTCTTGAATCGTATTTTTTGATCAGTTGTTTTTCTATTTGTTATACTCTGAAATCGCTGATTTTAATATCAAATCCCGAGTTATTATAATGAAAATGAACTGAATGTATTCTTTCTACTGAAAGGGTCACACTTTACGATTTAATTTGGAGATACTTTATAGATTTCTTTCCAAAATTTGACCGAACATTCTTTAATTTTTCAGTACTTCATCTGTTGAAAACAACTCGAGATTTTTTTCGGGAATTTTCGACTCCTCTCTGTGACTAATACAATTGGCCTCAATAACCTGACATTTACGCAATTTAGTGGCTCTCACAGAAAAATCATTTCTTCTCTGAACGATTTCGCACGCAATATCGAATGGTGAAGCCGTTATGAATGGGCCTTCATAAGCACCGCGGTTTTATGAGCGGGCATTAAACTCACTGTGTAAGTACTATCATAGATAAACCGAAAGGCCAAACAGCTATTTCCTCTTCAAAATAAATGTTTGACCTGAGAGGATATTTGAGGTCGACCACAGCAAGAAGTTGCTCCATTCTCAACGCAGCTGATAATGGTCAATGATGCTCCTGTTAAATTTAATGAAACCACTAACCTCTGATTAAACCAACTTTCATCTCAAGTAGTTCAATGAACGGGAACAAGGTAAATAGTTGCAGGAAGGAAGCGGTGCTTACCAAAGAAAGGTATGCCATCATTATTCCGTTTATTAAATATCACTAGAATATGATTTGATAACATATAATTTTATATAATTATTAACATATTAAATTAAATAAAATTAGTATCGTATTTTAATAATATCGTGAAGAAGACAATAGATATTTCATAATGACTGTGATTATCTGAATAAATTAAAATTTAATACACGGGGAATGAGAAATATACAACTTAAAGCTTTTATAGCATATAATTATTATTTATATAATTTATAGAGTATAATTTTGAAACTGGGGAGAGAATACAATTTACATTTATTAAAATTTTCCTTGGGATTCATGGACAAAACTAAGCTCTATGACTTCCACTTGTACTGATATAATACTACTGTTAATATTAGATATGATATTTTATTTCAGTCTAGATTAAATACAAAGGTACACTGGCTAAAAATTATCTTTTAATTCTAAAGGGCTCATAATATTCAAATCCTAAGATGCATTGGATGTATAATAATATATCTTATTGGATGTATATAATATACATTAGAGCTACCACCTGGCCTGGTGCCTATTTGTAGTTCTAATATACACTAAATAAGTAAATAAATATCTTATATTAAATTCTCAATTACATTCCATATTATCTTAGATTAAAGTCCACATTCTTTTATGGAGAAGGAATCAATAGGAACTGTCTCTGGACATCGCGCCCACTTTTATCTGCACCCTTCGAAATCGATGCACTTTTAGGGATTCTTTCATAATACTACAATACCGACAGCGCAAAATAAACTCATCTCTTTCTTTCCGTACAAAGAAACACTTTCCGAGAAGCGGGATCTGCTTTTGTTGCTCGCCCTCAATCCCCTCCCGATCTCCCGCAAGATCGGCTGCCCCTCTTTCTGGGACCACTCCTCGTTGGATTAAGAAACTCCGGCCATCCCCAATGCAATCCCTGGGTGACCCTCGCCTTCCCTGACCTTCTATTCCCATATGATGGACCCCACGAATTCTCCCGCCTATCGGCTCCCTACCATCTCCGCTATTTTCGGACCCTTCCTTCATCAGCCGTCTGTCCCAATCCCAGACTCTCAAATACGAGTGCTTACATCGCACCCTGACCCCCAATCTAATACTCGTTCGTTCTATGATTCCCTTGCTCTCTGATCCTATCTCTTAGCAATAAGGATAAGGGATATTTCCAATGTTTAGTCCCCTAGTTCCCAGCGTGCCTCCGCATATCTATCCTTTGATATGCATCCACTATTTCGTGCTTCAAGTACACAGAAGATAAGATTGAAAACGTTATGTGCAAGTTCAATAATAATCAAAGTGTTTAAACTAAGCTATATTTAAGTGCAATATAAAACGCATTTACAAGAAAGATATATGAATAATATAGGTTATTGTAAACTAGTTTAAAATTAACATTCTCACGAACAACTCAAATAAAAATAAGCTGAAGTTTTTAGATGAATAAGTCATTCAAAAGGAATAGTAACTTTTAAACGATTTAAAAATAAATCGATATGATTTTAATGAAATTACGAAAGATTTTATTGGTAAATTTGGCATTAGAGCTGAATTCTGAAGATTATTCACAGTACAATCCTCATATGTTTTACCAAATCATTAAGTTATAAATGTATTAATGAGGTAATTATATATATATTATAAATTGTACAATTAGAATATTATATATACGAGTTAAACGTATCATATTGTTTGATGCATTAGCGGTGTTTCCATTTTAATTATCAAATTGTTAAAATAAGCTAGAAAGAGACTAAAAATACTTTTAAAAATGCTCCTAGAAATTTAATGGTTTTTTTCGTATATTCATTGAAATATTTCTTCCCTTTAACACGGTCAGATTCAAAGCAATTTATTTTATTTTTCTTTTTTTGTATAATGAAATGAAGATGTTATAATAATACAAAGGACGTAGAGTAGTCAAAGCGAGTGAAACCTATAGACAACCGAGAGACGACAACTCAACAACTCCACAGAGTGTAGATTCGTTCCGAATACATGCGCACATATCTCTCTCCTCTAAGACAACGACCGTTTAGGCGTTTTATCAGTCAGTGAGCTGCAGTGTCCCATTGCTCACCCGTTCCTTTGTCCTCCAACGAGTCGACGGCCTCGTCTTACATGCACTTCCATTGAAAAGAGAAACCACATGCTTAAATCGTTGAGAAGAGAGCCTTTGTGTCGAATGGAGAAATGCAAATTGAATCCTCTCTCCGAGTTAAAACGGCAGCGAGGAAATTTAAGTTCTTGTGCCTATATAAGAGATGTTTTTCTAAATCGAGTTCTTTTTTTTCGCGTTTAGAAGTCTGCGGGAGGTAGAAAGTTCCTTACCCAGAAACATTCTAGGCAAGGAGCGCATATAATGGATTTGTGCTGTTCTTTCCGTGACGTTAAATTTTATTCGAGGAACGCGTTATTTTAGGCGATGGCCAAATTTTTATGATTTCTCGGGTGGAAAAATCTAGGTCGGAACAGCATTAAAAGGGTTCCAAAAAAAATCGAATCAGACATTCTACTTTGCCGATGTTGCCGCTCGTGTATGAAATGGGAGTGCAGAAATGCTTGGATTTGCAGAATGGATTATATTTATATTATATTATACCCATTTGAGCCGTAAGAGGAGAATGATTTAAGTTATAAAAACTGAGTATATACGTAAGCCATAAAAACTTTCAGTATATACGAAATAATCATAGAATTATGATAAAGATTTGAATTAAAATATCAAGTGAACATAACATTTGTTTAACGAAAAAAGGACAAAACTTGATTAAGCCGTTGGAAGATTACTAAATCTTTTATTTTATTCTGGAAAATGTATTTGTTCTCTCTTATTTCAATTTTTTAGAGATTTTATCAGTAATTCAACTAAAATGAAATGAAAATAAACCTTAAAGTTGTCATCAAATAACCAACTCATCAAGAATCTAGTATAAAAATTTAAAATCAGCAAATCTTAGTTAGTTATGATGATTTTTATATCGAACATCAATAGTTTAACTTATCAATCAAATTTGTCACAGAAATTGATAGGACGATACGGAAAAAGAAGAAAGTAAATTACTGTACTATACTATATTAATATAGAGTGAATAAATTAATAGATAGTGAATAGATTTAATAAATGAAAAAGCAATCAAACAAAGGTCAAACAAAATGAAAAGATGAAATTTCACACTGCAGAGAATAAGCTTTTCTCTTCATAAGGTCTAAAGAATCATAAAAGAAAATATCTTGAACAGTTACGACTTAGCCTTTACATAAACGTTTAGAGTAAAGATAATTTTTAAATTCTTAAGATCTGGTACATTTAATCACAAAACTGAGATATATATCCAAAGATAAAAGATAAAAGAAATCCAAAAGATAAAAGTCTATCGTTGAGAATAAAATGTTGGTTTTTCAAAAAATAAGAATATCATGTTTAAATATAAAACATTTCGTGAAAAATCTATAATGATGTAGTAATAACAATATTACTATAAAAACATTATATTTTACAATGCAAAGATAGCATACAATACAGTTTCGTTCCTTCAGAGATGAATACTCAAATTTTTATAAAGGATAAACTAATGTAACTTTCATACACTCTTCAGACGCTACGACCTCACATTCTGAACCTCTTATTACCAAACGTCTTCCTAGAGACGTAATCCGACTCGAAGGTATTGCACCAAAGAATCAATAAGACCTTTATTCAGTAGGATATGTCCCCTACTTCACAACTGATACGTTTCGTAAACAGATCTCTCTGCAGATGTTTTGAGACCACTACCGGCGAATGGAAGAAGTTCCATCCGCCGTTCGAAACCCATTAGAGGAGCACAAGAATTGTGTAAGGAAGACGTGTCACGAGGTCTCCCCGACACCAAAGTCGACTTATTCCTACGCCATTTTCTCATTGACGGGCCAAAGAAATCCTCTTTCACATTTCCATTCATATCCTGTTGGAACTCTCCTCCAAGGCGATTCCCATCCCAATTCATTCCTTTCCCAAATATAAATTGGAAGTTGGATATGAATGTCATCCCCCCAAGGGAAGGCACAATGTGGAAAAAAATACATTGAGCTCGGAATCAAAAAAGGAAATTTGATCTCGTACACGTTATTATGAACGCCGAACACAATTTATTCTTCGGGGCATTTATCAAGAGGGTGTCCCGAGGAAATTAGATATTCAGGAGTTTGGTTCGTCGACGATATAATTGTGGGTTTCCTTGTCGTGTTTGAATGCGTTGTGAGGTTCAAAAAAGCACTTCCTTCATCAATCATTGTTGAACCAACCCTTAACCATTCGTTTGTGTTAATTCCGCTGAATTTTACAAAATTAATCACAATTTGTAAAGGTAATCAATCATTCATAAAAATGTCGAGTAATAGACTAAAATATATTCCAATGTATTCGTATCATATTAAAGTATTTCAAAATTTTATATTGATAACGGAATAAAATATTTCAAACATGTAATACTTCAACAATCAGAATAGTTTACGGGTTGGAATTTTTTAATATTTCAGCAATGATTAAATTTGGAATCATAATCACTATAATTCACACAATATATATATATTTGCATTACCATAGGATTTTTCTCCGCCTCATTTCTACTGAGTCATAAGTTATTATGATGAGTAAATATTAATTATTCAATCTTAATATATTCTTAACTCAATAAGAAGAAACGAAAGAAATCAATTTATAATTATAATCATACAACTAAAAAAGTCACCACTATTAACAACTACTACTTCAGATAGAACTATTGAGTACAATAAAATTAATTACGATTCCTTCTCTGTGTACAAAGTAAAAGTAACATTCAAACTATTAAGCTAAAAGTCCTCTTTTTCATTCATGAACCAATACATCTATCTAAATACGAACCTAATTGGTCTACCAAGCTTATTTCCCTCTCAAAACATCCCCAAATCTACTTCAAGATGCATTTTATAGCACTCGTAGAACTTTTTCAAAAAAAAGAACACCTTGACTGTATCTCGATATTACCTTCCTACTCGGAGAATTAAGTAGGCAATTATTTCGCACACAACCCTTTAGTAGTTGCCTTTAGAGACAACTTTCTCGTTTTACGACTCCAGCACTTTGTGTCGACTATCATTCTTTTTATTCCACGTCTAGTAGCGTCTAGTTCCTTCGAAACTATCCAACGAGTACGTAAATTCTAGACCACGGAGTCGATGAATGCCAAGTCTAGGCCCCGTTTTATGGCTGATGACAGGTACAGGGCCAAGTGAATGAGGGACATCATCGGATTTTGCGAAAATAGATACGTAAAAGGGGATAATCGATTCACGACCGAAACTCATGAAAACCACGACTCGTTCTATACGACTCCCACACCTTATCGATCTATGAAAGGATGATAAAGCAATATAAAGAGGAGGGGGAGAAGGAAAGGAGGGGTCTTGATGACAGGAATGATCTGGATTCGTTCCAAACGAGCCCCAATATTATTCTCCTTCTATTCAACACCTCATCGGGAAAAGAGTAAGGAATAAAAGGGAGATCAGAAAAAGTAAAAGGCGCGGAACGAAGTACTGGCAATGCGGTGTAAAAAGAATTTTATGCGGGGGTTTTTGTTTAATGGACATTGTGATTTCGGATATAAAAGCGTATGGAATGGAACGGATAATGTTAACGTACATTACACGCCAAATTTACGTGCCTAATAAAGTTAACGTGTGGCTTTGATATTGCTGAGAAAGAGTATTCAAATTTAATCTATTGTAGTTAATACTTAGAGATTTTTACAACAGAAAGAGTTCACTACAAATGTTAAGGAAAGTGATATAATAATCTAAGTAACTTTTAAATCAATTTTAATCAATTACAAAAATATCTTTCAGCCATCATCTACTTGAAAACATCTAAAGATTATATTGAATCGTTTTTCATTTATCAAAAATTAAAGGAGAATGCTTAAGAAAATACTTATTGTTTACTACATAAATAAAATTAAAACTGTAAAAGTAATTGAAAAGCTTTAGTACTATATGAACAGCGCCTAGAGAAACCACTAAATAAAAGGGCTCTCTTAAAGGCATACATTACTTCGAACTAGGTTATATTTAGCCTCAACTTGCATAGGAACCTTTAGACACGTAATATATGAAGCAACGAAATTCAACGAAATAAATAATACGTAATTAAATGCAATGATTAACCTTAAATATTCAAGAAAAAAATTCATCTTATCAAAGAAAAGTGTTTAATTATATAATTGGCGACATATAAACTAAATCTGCGCAGTAAAATTATTAAAAAATAGAATTCCTTTACAAGAAATGTGGGAAAAATTCATTGTTGTACACTTCGGACACGATGCGTATTCTTTAATGTGTGACCGGAACTGTTGAAGCCATAAAATTTTGCTGCGCAGATGTTACGCCCAGTCATTCAGTAACTAATTTTTTCAACGAATAATATGCCTCAGAAAATTACTTTAGGGACGTACTTAAGATGTGTCTGGAATCTGTTATATACATAAGCATAGGAATTTCAGTTGTAATATTCCAGTGTAGTATGTCTTTAACAGATTAAGTATTAAAGAGGAAAAGAATTCGGTGCATGTCTACAATTATCGATAAGCCAATGTACCTACATTTCGAATCTTAATTCAGACGTATCGATGCATTCAATTCAGAGGGTATTGACTCCAGATACTTTGAATAGCAACGTCTCTTCGGGAGCGCAAAATAGGAACTGTCGTATCGAGAGAGAAGCAAGGAGAGTGTGAAATGGACCGAAAGGTGAGAAACTTCCTTCTCTGGCATCGATACGTACTCGTTATCTCACTTCCTCTTGTCTCTCCACCTTCCAAACCGCACGGAATCATTCCGTCCATATGATAAGCCAGTTCCCATTGTGGAGGCTTCTATGAAACCGATAAGGACGTCATGTCCGCTGACGACGAAACTCCCAATGCCTTTTCTACCATTTCACGTTACCATCGTCACCATCCCTTTTGTAATACTCCTTCGCTTCATAACCTCGAGAACCGATTTGAGACGTTAGATTTCAGACGCTTTTTAATTACGGAAAATACATCCAATTTTCGTATTTTAAAACAATTGTTGGATACACATGAAGTTAAGTTCCATGAGATGCGTATGTCTCAATTAGACTATTTATTATTTAAATATATATATATATATATAATTATCTATTATTGTTTAAATATATATATAATCAATGATATAAGACATCGTAAATATAATGTAAATATCTTAATATCCTTCTACACTTATTCAATGTAACATTAGTTGATTAGACGTAAATTATAGGTCTAATAAGAGTAATATAAAGTAATCATTAGAATATTTTGCAGACCCTTATGATCAATATTATTTAATATATAATAACGTATATATTTTATACCAAAATAATAATTGTCATTCTGATCCATCAATAACAGGATACGTTTTTAACGAGAGAATAGAGAGTAAATTATTTTTTTAATACCTTTCATTCATTTTAGCGTATTTGTGAACTAATTTAACAAACACCAATATTGGTAAATTATTTGATAAAATGAATACATACAGCGCAACATTAATATCTACAGCTATCTTAGATAATGAAAGCAAATACCTAGTATTCATGTTCATATTGACGTAAGAGTTAAAAATGGGAAGTTATTCCTAATAGAGAAAGACGTCCTAGGAGGGTATTTCATAAAATAAATTTAAATTTAAATCCAAGCTATAATTATCTTAGATGGAGATATCATCAGAAATCAAATTATGCTAACATAATTTTCCTTGTAATTTATTAATGAAACCCCTCTATCTTTCCTATTAGCAAAGGAAAGTTACAATATCAAGTGCTTGCTTATAAAAGCTCATGCATATTCCTTCGGTCGCAACTTTTTATCTTTACGCGACGCATGTTTTATTCAAAGACAGAGATTTCAAATTGCGGAAATGCATTCTAACAATCTCATTCAATCCCATTACTATTGCATAGTTTTTACCTGAAAAGGGCCCACGTATACAGCTCACGGACCAAGATAGAGGATTGCGGGCCTTAAATTTCAAATATTTATCACAGCTCAGGGGACATGAAATATTCTTTCTGCTCCTTCAAAACCAAAGGTAAAATGCTCATTCATGATTCGAAGGGAATAGAAAATTTTAATAGATACCGCAGTTGGGTTTTAGACTCGTATATGTCGGTATAAAAATAGAAGTTGCTTCGAATTTTCTACGCCTCTTATAAAAAATTCTGATTCATAACCACGATCTATTTTTGATAACATTTAACAAATTTTTTTTCAATCCAAAATATGCGAATCAGATAGCTTAATAATTTCTACAATATAGAATATAAAAACTGCGATTCTTAGCATTGACAGAATACTACGATGAATCACGTGCGATGTGTTATAATATATGTAAAAAGACCTCATATTCACATAATTTTTAATCAAAAGTTATTGATATAATTTTTAAAACGATACTTATATTTATTTACTAAAACTACATTTCTGTTTTTGTATACAAGATATCAGAATTAATAGATAAGTGTCTATATACATTATATAATTTATATATTATAATTATATATTTTATATAATTCGTCTGCTTAATTACTTTAGCAGCTTAAATTCGAATTGAAGTTTATATGAGAATATCTTTTTCAAAGTAATGTTCATCATGCGAGTTTAACTAGTCAATAAATTATACTAAAGGAATAGTTAAATTCAGGTGAAGACACGAATTATTTAAAACCATATGTAGTTTAATCTTCTATCGAAATTCTTAATTATCAATATGTAAGCTATAAACGATAACCATATTTTACAGGAAAAAAACGAAGAAAATAATAATGGAGCATTTATAAGAAGACAAAGGCATAAAACACAACATTATAGCGGGTAAAATTTCATTTGCTGCAATTAAAATGAATTATTGTCAAACCATATATATTGCATTAATCGCAAATTTTAATCCGAAGTATAATTAATTTGTCTAGAATATATTTATTAATTTAAGTTTTTTTATAAAGAAGAAACTCTAAATAGTCTACTATCTCTGTAAGTTTAAAATTTTAAAATTCATAGGAAACGATAGATATAAGCCAATTAACAACGGCCTGTCTACACCCTTATAAAATTTTCCTCAGTTGCGTGTCGAAGTTTTCAATCCGAAAGAGAGAATAAAAAGGAAAATTTGCAAGCCAATTAGAGACACTCGATGTTACAAAATTGGAATCTAGAAATCCCAATAACCGTGTGTTTCACTCAAGAAACATCATTTACGACCTTTTCGCCGTTATACGAAGAGAAAATGAAATTAGAGATGAACTCAATTATGGCCTCAGGATTAGAATTCTCTCGTGAGACTTGTATGCCATCGGATGAAATGACATTCATGAAGATTTCACTCCATTTTCTCTGTCTTATATTGGTGGTTGTCCAATTATCATCCGCGACTCGGGAATGACGTCACTAACGTACGTAAATATCAAGTCTACGAACTAACTTGAGTTTAATCAAGGCAGTTTATATAAGAATAGCAGTGAGAAATTGAAATGAAGATTTAAGTATGATTGATATATATAATGTTTTAATGTTATTTATAAAAACATACAATTTTGCACAAACTTAATTCCTACAATCGTATTGGATAGAATAATAACGTGATTTTTGTGATTAACGATGATTAATGAATTGCATGTAATATTGTATAGGTTTTCTGATTTTCGTTGCATTATAATTCATTTTCTTCATTTTAAGAAAATAATAGCTACGCGGATTATTAAAAATATTTTTTTAAATTAGCATGTAATATAGAAAAAATAAATTGTTCTTTTAAATCATTAAAACTTATTACAACGGCGAATATCAAGCAAGCTATGAGTTAAATTAATAGTCACTTAAAGGCTAAGAGTTAAAACATGTCGTTTAATTTCAATACTACGGTAAAAGTCTAAGTAAAATATAGATAATAATAATTTCATATAGCGTTCTATCAGCTTCAACAAAAATTAACTTCCAACGAATAATGCTGTTCAGTGAGGCGTAACAAATTTGGTTATCGCGCTTCCAAATAAACTGACATCAATGACACAAAGAGACGAGTAACGTTAAAAGTAGTGAATTTTTTTATCAATGCAACTGATGCATCTGGTCCACAGATTAGAGTATATATATTGAAAAATTTTCCTGAAATAAAACACTACATCCTTTAAAGCTATTTTCAGCACTTATACCCTTTAAGAACGGATTCTTCTAACAGTTGATTCCGATACAGCTTAGAAAATATTCCTGTTTTCAAAAAACTTTTGTCTGTGGAAATTAAACACAATTAATATTATTTCTCTTAGGTGTAGTGGAAGATTTATTGTCCCTCTAATAACTAAATAGCAGTGCAAACGACGCCATAGATTTAATTATTGTGAATAACAAACTTTTTGAGGAACCACGTCAATATTTCTATAATTAATATATGATATAAAGCCAATATAGGTTTATTTACTGTTACTAAGAACACTTAGAAGATCCATATCAAGATTTCAGTGTGTATAATCTGATAAAACATCTTTCGCGAATAAATCGGTAAAGGCGACGCGGGTTCAAACACGATAATCGATAGCGAAAATGCTGATACCACCGGATTAATTCTTCTGCTGGATATTGATCACCCGGATTATCCCAAAGGGGGATTGTTTAAATGAAAAATGAACTTAAAGAGGGTCCAACGAGAGGGCACTGCAGTGCTCAAACAACATAAAGCTTTCCAGGCTTAATTATTTCCTCCTCCGAGACGGAGGGCAGAGTGCAAAATTATTTCTGAGGAGACCCGAGTGCATTAGAAAGAACTGTGAAGTGGACGACCCGTTCCATAGGCTACTCCACGAGTGTTACTGGAGAAGTAATCATCTCTCAAATCGACAGCCGCATTGCATTATGGGGAAGTGGAAGAACCCTGCGAATTATTACAGTTATGGAAGTGAGTCGTAAGGATTTTACGGAGTGGATGGAATGGGTCTCTACTTGCCATAGAGTCCTCCTAATGGGCAAGGCTAATAAAAGTCCCTCGGAGAATTGTACCATTCCAAGTCGCGACGCCTTTAGTATTTCCTCGTTAGAAAAGCTGTCTGCGAAGGTGAATTATGTAGCCAAACGTGAATCGGCACTTTTCTTCAGATACTCTAGGGGAGTAATGTGTCACAATCGTGGGGCGTGGATGTTACATCACCGCATTCATCGTGTAAATTGACCCAAGTTTTGGAGAATAAGGATGGCGAGCTGAGGGGTATAAAAACTGCTTAAGTTAAGAACTTTGCAAGAAGTTTCGTCTCCGAAGCAAATGCAAGGTTCTGTCAACGGTTTATGTGAACAGGTTCATTAATGGTGCAGAATTATTAATGTACTTTTTGGAAGGTTCCATGAAAAATTTAGTTGACTTTATGGATACTAAAATTCCGTTAATTCTATCTTAGGGCTGTCAGCGTTTGTGTTGTATTTTCTTGAAAAATAAAGATATATTGTGGGATTATTTGAAATAAGTTTGAATAAGATGCAATAGATTTGTTGTCGATAATGTTGAAAAAAATATTTATATGTAAATAAAATAAATAGAAAATGGAAAAAATACCAAATAATTTATTCCAGCAAATTCACTGACTTCAACAGCAACTAAAGGTAAAAAATTCGAATTCAAATATTAAATTTTAATCGTAATTAATTTTTTTGCATTCTGACCATATTAAAACATTCATGTGCATGATTCAAGAGATCTAGATGATAGTTCTCTATTACAAATAGATTATCGAAATATGTTGCTGATTTTGGATGTTGAAACATGATATTAATCTTTTTTTCATTTTCATTGTCCATCAACACAGCACCTGATACGTAAATTCTAATATAATATTCTAAAAGAGGTAATTTTCAGTGTGGTGTAGCATTAAATGATCTGATGTGAATGAGAAGGGATTTATCACCGTAACATGCAGTAAAATAGTCCCTCTTTGAATCTTAACAAAACGCACGCTTGGCTACACTTCTATTCAAGCAATAATATATTAGATGGTTTACACCCAAGCGGATGAATATTAAAGCATGAATTAAATGTTTAATGGACTAGTCTAAAACGTGAAGGACGGATTCTGATACATCATTCACGTTCTTTCAAGAGCTGAACGCGTCAATAAAAAATGTATATGGAAAGGATAAAAGCCGACTGTCGGTAAGCGCACTTCAGTAAAAAAAATATAGAGGAATACATTTAATTTATCCTAGTCTCTGTTCACCCTAATCTCGAATTTACAATATAACTCTCCTATCCCGATCGATTATTATCGATTATCGATTAATCGATTTGTCAAAGTCGATTACTCGATATTCATTTTAATGCAAATATGCTAATAATTGATTGAAAGCTGTCTAAAGGTGTAGAAAATTTTGCTTTGAAAACATATGTAATTAAAGAAAAGCAATCGCATGCAAGTGAAAGGTTTAATGAGATCAAATTGATTAAACTCATTAACATTAAAGACAAATCTTATTAGGTGATTTTCAATCGCTCTTTCACCATATACGGGCGATTCAAAAATTAATTTGGGTCGAAATAAAAATGAGGTTTAATAAATGATATCACTTAGGTAATTAACGTGTTTTGAAAATCCAATTTTATCTCCATATAATATTCGCGAACTTGTCAATCCGAATTTTGGGATGTAATTTATTAGGTTTTTGGTCATCTTTATTCGTTAAAATTACGTCATTTATTTGAATCGATGATAATTTCCTTTGCGGCTGAGAGTAAAGTTTGATAAAGTAGACGATTGTTAGTTTTCGGATTAGTTTAAAGATTTTTTCTGTTTGTATGCCATGAAAATTTGATTCGTTACTTTGATTTTATTCATACTAAATATCAAATTTAATTATAACATACTTACTTGATTATTTGATAATATTTTTTTAGTTTTTGATTACTTACTTATTTAATAATATAATTAGAGAATGAATGTGTGGGATTTTTATACTAAAGTTTAACAAAATGTCATAGCATGCCACCCCGGAAAGTAGGTTTGGGGATCTGGGTTCAAGTCCCAGTCATGTCACTATTTTTTACTTCTATTTAATTATCGTTTTACGTTGAATTTTGTCTTATTATGCCACTCATCTTCATTACCCAATTCACATTTTTACTTTAGTATCTGATTTCTTTGAAAATACGTAAAACTATAATATATTGTGTATATACATTTATAATAATATCTAAGTCCACTGTCAAAATACAATATTCAGTCAAAAATTTACGCATTAAAATGATCCATACTCTTTATTAATATAATTTCAATTTTTTATTTACTCGGAGACGATTTGTTTATCTATTTATTAACAAAACTTTCATTAAGAGTCAAATTCTATTGGAAGAACTTCGGTATATATCATTCACACCTATATTCCGTAAAAACTTAACCTTTCGTAAGCTTTTCACAAAAAAATTCATTGAAAAAAATCAGATAAATAATTGCTGCTCCTCATAGCCAAAATTTGATACCTATAAGAGACGTAATTGATGAATGAACCTTATAATACTTATCGACCCATATATATATATATATAAGAGTAACCGATCAACCCATGAAAATCCCCAACCACTCTCAACCTTTCCGACCACAGCTCCTCTAGCGGACTTACCCACAAGCACTCCCCTTTATCATCTCGTATCCAGAACCTTACACGAGGCGGACTTCAGTCGTTCCCCGCTATCGAACGCTGGAGGTACTTCGAATCTCGCGTGCTCTTCTTCTACAGAGAGACACAAACACGTGACCAAAGTTTCGTCCGAACAGACCGCGTCACTTTTTTCTATTCCGCGTTAGTACGTCGCGCTCGAGTGACGTAAAAGAAAAGGGTTTTTGGGGGGTGGGTGGAAGTGGAAATATGCACTTACCTAAAGGGAGAGCCCCGACGACGGTGAAATGCTTCATCTAGCAGTTTCTAAAGCCTGCAGACGGGTCGAGAGTAAGCCGGATGCTGTGATAGCGTTTCTGCACGTGTTCATACGCACATGGGTCATGATCGCCATTCTTCCCGCGTTCTTAGGTGAGATATTTGCCTATTTTCAGGAGAATTTGCATTTTTATCCCCCTTGGCCTTGCTGAACAGGAAACCATTGACGTATAAGTAAAGTTTGTAGCTGCCTGGATGAAGGAAGGGAATTATAGTATTAACTTTTATTTCTACGGGAGTTTTAGAGTCGTTTACTTCATTGACGCGAACTATACGGAAATTACGAGTAAGTTTAATTTAAATTTATTTCGTAGTACGTAAATTTTCCTCCATCGGAAATATAATTCTCGTTAGGGTGCTATTATAAATTTTATTGCTCAGAACCAACGTAATATGTAACCAGGATGCATGGTCTGTCACGTACTGTAAATACTAATTACTAATATATATTAAACCAATACGTATTATTACGTACTGAACACACTCAAAATCCTAGCTCTTATACGGTTTGTTTTTTCGCTATCGAACACATAAGCAACCACGAAGATAGAAGATAAACAAATCTAGATTCTTCATTGAATCATAGAATCAATATGGCGTGCATGAATATAATAATCCGTTACCAGGTAAAAGTTAAACAAAGACCTTCATAAAGTAAACCTTCGAAAATAATAAAGTAAAGGATGAAGCAGCGCATTGAAGTAGACGTGAGCAGTTTTCCGATTGGGTTTTTAAAGCTGACAACCTTTTCCTCCACGATTAACCCAATAATCGATAATTTCGCCGTCAGAGCCTAAACATTATTCCAAAGATAGATAAGCGAAGAAGATTTATCGTCAAATTTGAGGAGAAATATGTATCGTACAATATCAATCAAAGTCCACCGCATTTGAGGAAGGATACGAAGCATCTAAAATTCGATTTGCATTGAGAGTATTAATATGAGCTACAGACACTTTCAAGCTCATTACAGCTATTATCCTATCATCTTTGTGGTCATTTGTCCATGATTGCTCTGCCTTTATCAATATTACTGTTTTAAAGTGAATACTCAAAGGACATTGAATAACTAGGTCATCCATCGTTTAAATCGATTAATTGCATCTAATAAAATCTTGGCTTTTACCAGATAGTGTGAACACCAAGTGCGATAATTAAAGAAAATCCCATAGTTAGAATATAGTGAAAGAAATAGATAGAATGGCTTTAATTTCTATAAAAATGTGCTAAACAAAACATTTGTAACTATGGGAACAGATGATGAAATAAAATCGGCTTCAAGCAGGATGAATCTAATATTTATGAATAATTAAATAGCAATTAATATATAACAATAGAAATTAATACGAAGCTTTTGAAATCCATGAATATCGCACTTTTATCTTCTGACGAGATTCTTCTATTTATCTATAATAAATTGCCATAAACCATGAGATTTAAGATAATATTCACATAAAACGACGTTTATATCTTTTTCTCCGTATCCTCATATAGCATATAAGAACCTCGGTCTGATACATCGCGGGATAGAACTGATAGGCACAAACCTCTTCTGCAATTGACGTGAAAGCGAAATCGGATTCCTATAACGGAAAACGGGGGTATCGACTTATAAAAACAAACTCCGCGAAATTTAAAAAAACCGAAAACACGCTCTCGATACTCAAAAAAATTAAGAGACTGTATCTGTTTTGTATCGAGCAGTTAAAACAGAAAGTAACGTAACAAATATGTGTGTATGAAACAAAAACATGGAAACAAATTTGTTTTATAGCAACATACTTTTTTTTCGTTCTTGGCGAGATTTCGGTATCGTATAACGTAGCAAACAAACAAAACACGGTCGTATTTTTCTGTCGACAAAACAGCAGCGGTATTTGAAAATCTCGAGTAAAGGGTCGTAGGTTAAGACCTCATCTTGACTCGTTGATACGCTGATGAATGTATTTGTTGCCCTCCGTCGGCTGGATGCCTTCCCTCACGATTTATAAAATCCTTCTCCTTTAATACAGGGTGCCGATTTCACTTGGCCCTCTGTGAATTGATATAGTTTCGACCTAGCTTCTTGCCTTATTACTTCTAGCCGACAAAAACTTAATGTGTTTCCGATAAATTCTAATTTCCCGGCCCTAATCATACCCAATTGAAGTCAGTCAGGATGACTGTTTATTTACGTCTGATGTTCTGAAAGCGCCATTGCAAACGAATCAGAGTCAAACTTGTTGTTTCAAGGGCAGGGCTTTGGTATTCACCGCTACGGTGAAAAGAATTAAAAACCAAGTTCCAAATAGGTCCACCAATTTGCATCCGTGATTGGAAAGACGCGTGTATCGAAAACGAAAGAATGAGTGGATCTAAATAAAACAAATGCGGAATAATCAAAGAGTTCATTCCGATGAAAGTTTCGGATAACTATTGGCGCACTGTGCTCCAAAGTTTCGTCTACTTTTGAGTCTCTTCATCCTGAAATTGAGCGCCGTAGACCCTAATGCGAGTTTTTCGGTCGAATTTCCGTCGATCGATCGTACATTTTCTGTATTCAATGAGATAGAGACGAAAATATCCCTCAGTTCGGACCATTTTGCAACTGGAAGCTGAATATTTCATGAATGGAAGTATCTTAAATATTTGCCTATATGTTAACGATCGCGAATGCCCAAAAAACTCTTGAAAACGACCCTTTTATTCTAAAAAGTTCTTATTTAAGTTCTTCAAGAGGGAAAGAGATTTGAGATCCGTTAACATTTGAATAGTAAGCATTAAAACTATAAGCAATTAATGGTTTTATAATACAAATTGCGAACAAGAAATATTTTAATATAATAAATCAATCTTATACGTTGCCGTCTGGTCATAATGCTAAATGATTGTGTTATTAAAATAAATTAAATAGACATAAATTCAGATGATCATAATTATGAGACAAAAAATCTTTGTTGTTATATATATATATATATATATATAAGGTGACTATTTTAGCAAATTAATTTACATCATCAAGTTTCAGAATTATCTACAACACTAATCGTCTCATTTATATTCTGTGGAAACTACAAAGAGTACGTTTCTTTTAATCTAGACTCAATTCTAATAAGTAGAAATAAATTATATTAGATCTATATGGCGTTATTTTATATGAAAATAAAGTCTACAGAAATCAAAATTTAAAATGAAGATACTGGTCAGTACCTCTTTGTATCTAATATTATTGATTAAAGAGTAGTAAATATCCCTTTTCAATATAATTCTTTCTTTTTATTTGCTTTTAAAGTAAGATAATCCTGAATCAAAAGGAACTATCTTTATAAAATAACAAGGGAAACAATAATTTGTATTTTTTGTTCATCTTCTTATTCATCATATAGTTAAATCTAAACTTTTTCAATCAAAACGAATGCTGAAAAAAGAGAGATTCGAGCAGAGAGTCATTCCCGATTAACAAGCGGAGGAAAAAAGAGAGATTTACCTTGAGAAAGATTGGAAAAAGGTCGGCGAAGAGCCCTGAGGGGTCACAGCGCGAAAATAGTGTGACCTTAAAAGAACCGATCGATTGCGGCAGACTTTAACGACTCGTATTCAATCAACCTTAGCGTCAATAAACGGCAATAAACAAGAGGGATTGATTTCGCAATATTTCCTCAGGGAGGAGCCAAAGAGCGCGGAATTTCGACCGTTCAAACAAGTAATTCCATTAAAACACCATCCGGCGAAAGGTTGGATTCGCAAAACTTTAGGCGAACTTGGGCTGCGAAATTATTTGCATTCCTTGAGAGCCATAAATAAGTCACACCTTTTGAAATAAGGTCGGGGAGGAGGGGGGGGGCTAGATTGGCAATTTATATACACTGGCGGGTCGTATTCATTCGCACACGGGCGTAAATATGTATAAGCTCTTGTGTCGAAGTGACCCAGATACGCTAACCGTCGATCCGGTCCCAAAAATTTCCGTCTATCGCTTCTCTATTCTTTTTTTTAAAGAAAATCATTTGGGTGGTAAAATGCAAACACCGCTGTCCTCTACGTGCGCTTTTCCGATCTTTTTTTGTTATTTTCGGGCTTCGCTAGGATTGACTCCGGGTCCCCGCGGCCTCTTCCGTTTATTCATAATTTTTTTACGGCCTTCCTGCATAGAGAGTGCACTCACGGGGGTTTTTTAGGGCATTAGTATAGGAGGGGAGATATAAGGGCTGTTGAAATATCCTGTTTGCACCACGGTTCCATTAAGCGGTCTTCAAACAGTCGATATTACGGACTATATATATGGAACTAACGACTATATGGACTGATCGCGGTTGAATTGGTGGCAGCGCGGATAAAGTTCCGAAAGAACTCCATGGATTGCTGCGATTTGGTCCACGGCCAGATTTGCGGAAAGGTGCGACTTTTTTGCGATCCCCCATGACCTAAAATGAACGAGTTCTTCCTTGTTTAAGGGTGTTATGTATTCTTAATATACCCTAATTCAAGGTACTGGCAGTAGTTACAATACACAGGTTACTGTATATTACGTTGTATATAGGATACATATATTTTTCTTTTTTTCGTTCTTCTTAAGTTTGTTTAGATAAAGGAATGTCAAGATGATTTAAATACATGTAGAGCATCTCTCAATTTTATTGATGACATTCGCAATGCATTAGCTTCATACAATAATAGGATGAAATGAGACACTTTCGTAAAAATCATAATTCGTTCTCATGCAACGGGAATGGATTAATATTCAGCGAAAATTTTGCATTACGTGTATGAATTCGAATACCTAGATTCACTAAAAGTTTAAATTTCGCTAATATTCAATCTGCTTAATTGTGCCTTAAGATGAATGTCATGTATGAATTATCATGAAATAGATTCTGATTTTGGTCGATTACGATAGAACTGGAGATTTTATGAGCTGTAAGTATTGATAAGTTGAGGTTGACAAAGTTTTGATAGAAATGCCATAGATATTTCTATTACATAGTTATTTTAGGCTCAAATTTAAAATGAAGGGATAGAACACAGTATTATAAAGATAATTATAGTAGAATAAAGAATGATAAGGAATAATTCAATTCAATTTAGTTTAAATTAAACAGTTTTAAGATTCATTCAAGAGAAATTACCAATATTTAATCTTCAATGCTGCATCACACTTATAGAAGATGCAGCAGCAAAAATCTGTTAAGGATCAAAGAATTACGTACTTAATATTCCTTTCATATCACTCATTTTTTCTCGCCATAACTTATAGTGATTTATCTAACACTTTATCTTTGCTGTTAAATATCAATGATAAAAAATTTAAATAAACATCTTTATCAATCATGATAATCGTTCTGAATTTTTATTCCACAACACATTTCAAATTCCTAAACAAATCGATATTCATTGAAGTAGCTCAGCATTGCCGAAACATTTTCTACTCCTAATATTTATTCCAAACACTTACTAATGGATTGAGAGTCAAATACACAGTTATCAGAAGACGTTTTCTCATACAATTCCCTATCCAGCACTAGAAACTTTATCGTCAAAGAATGAAAGGATTCACTAAGTTTCGATAAAGCAGACAAAAATTTTCAACCTTAAGTGATACACAAGTTCTCAAGAAGAATGGTTCAGTTGTAGAGATATCGAGAAACCATCAAAGTTTTCATCGAAGAGGCGGTGCACTCTTTAGGGATGACGTCACTCGGAGATTTAAAATCGGTTATCGAATGGCAGCGACGAAAACTTTTCTACGATAAGTACATGGCTGTCTTCTCCCGTATTTTTCCCTAACGCTTTCGACAAAATATCGGTCGGAGACTTTCTAGTTTCCCGATCGCACTTGTACTCGTATCAAGAACTCGCAGAAAACTGCAATAAACCAGGATTATCTCTTTCTTGATCCTCGGAGCGTGGTGGAAATATGAAATATAGGTTGTGGGCGACTTATCTTTGAAGATGTTTTATTACAAGTTACGTAAGCGGATCGTTGTAGGTCGATGATGTTATGTATGCAAGCGGAGGGAATTCTTTTGGGCTGGAAGCTTTTTATGAGAACAAAGGATACGTTCTATAACCATATCCTCTTGAATTATCAATAAAAGAACTGATTTAGATGGATGTTGATTAAAGATTAAAGCTTTAATGTTGTCTCGTTCATGATGCTCTATCTCTATCATTCATTCACGAACGAAAGAAGGAAAATGATGAAGGATTCCACAAGTTTATCCCTTTTAATATCATGTTTAAATTAAAGTTTCATTCAGTTAAATATTTGAGAGAAACAAAATCATATTCTTATGTTTTTTTTAGCTATTTCATACTATATTTGTAATATGCTATACAATTTGTGAAATCAAAAGATGAGAATGAAAGATTCCTGTCCAGTACTTTTTAATTCAGTCAAACGTTCATCCTAAGATAGTATGAATTTATTAATTTAAATAAAATGCAAATTATTAACTCAAACCCAACTTTGAAAAATGACAATATGTATGGTAGTGTAAGACTATTTATAAATAGGGAATCGTCTATATAATCCATCTATAGTATAGTCTAATAATCTCTATCACCCACCAAATATCATGTAATTTTCCCTTAATTCCATTCTCTCGCATATACGATTCATTACGTAATTGTTGGTTAATTATATTTACGATTCATCTTAACTACCCTGACCCATTTTTATCTTCATACATATAATCACGGCAACGTAATTACAACTTAAGATTTTAATTGAAAATAACTTCTTTTTCCCCACATTCCTCTTGGGAATAGATGGAAGAAACTAGCAAATACAAAAGCTTCAATCAAACCACCGCCTTCACGACGATAATTTCCCAGTTCCTTTGTTACATTAATGAAACCTCTTTCGTTGGGCAACGAGGCACTCATTTGCTCATCATCCCCGCAGAAGATGAAAATTACACGCTGCGTCACCGTTCCTTTTAAAATAATAATCCGTGAATCCGACCGCATGCACCATTTGTGACATACTTGGTCATCTCGGAATGCATCGATCACTCCCTCTGTTTTCAAAGGCTTATCATGATCCACAACACGAACACCGTCCATTTCCTCTGCGACATAGAGACCATTGTCCAATTAACGCCTTCTTTTCGATTGTGTTTTTTCCGCCATCTTTTCGATAGTGTTTTTCCCGCCATCTTTTCGATAGTGCTTTTTTTTCGCTTTCATCCCCTTTTCTTTTGTCTCTTTTCTCTTCCGTTCCGTAGCACTATTTCTTTTTCCCGTAGACCGCAGAATAGCAATATAACCTCCCGCGGATCACGTACGGGACTGGTTCATCCTTTTCCCGCGGGAGGGTGGGAAACAGTGGAAGGGGGCTTCTGGTACGGGAGGGAGGAGGATAGGAGTAATTAGAAAATAGGACAGAGATCCGCGGCCGCCCTCTGCGAACGTTAATTGGAATTACGTTGAAAAACCCTTCTTTCCTCTCTCCATGTCTTCCCTTCTGGGATCAGTTGCCGCATTCGGTGCTTTTCTATATCTTTGCGGATGTATATCGGCCCAGGAGGGTTTTATCTCTCGCGAAGGAGACGCACTTTCTTTTGGAACGGGGGTTTCTCTAAGTTTTCTGCGGGGCTTTAAGAGGGAATATTATTTTGGGATTGTCTGTTTCCCATTTATCGGGAGGGAAATGCGATGGAAGCTAAATGGTGGAGCGATGTTGAAAGTGAAAACTCAATGAGCATTAGCTTATATGGACTAGGTTTAGGTTTTGAATATAATTCGCATCCATCACACTCATTTATATAATATCCAGATTATAAATGTTTCATTAAAGCATATTTCTTTACCCATGTTCCTAACATTCAACAATGTTTATAACTTTTCGTTAATCTACGCGACGTACTACCCTATAGGCAATTGTTACGTATCACTCAAACGGACATTCTTTGGTATGGAGACTCGATCATTAGTTTGTTCCTTTAGTATTTCCCTTTGTTTTCGTTCAAATAACTAGAAGAGAATCAACAACTTGATACAATATTTTATTAAAGTTAACAAAAATTCTATCATGTAATCAATAATGATTAAGATTTGTATTACCAAAATCTCACGAATTTGAGAAATACTTCTGTTTGGTAAATGCACTTTAAAAAGAAGTTCATGTCCATACATGAATCCTTATCGACATTAGATGGATTTATTTTTTAATTTAATTTATTATTTAAAGCCTGATAATTTTTAAAACTAATTTATTCATTAGACTCGCTTATGAAATCTAAAATATTATTCTTCAAAAAGGTAAACATCTTCATTTGCAAATTTCACAGAATAGGGCAAGGTATCGTGAAATTCAATCTCACGAAATTAAGAAAACAGAGGAGTAAATATTATACGATAATTTTAGAGTGAATGAGATGAAAAAATACGTCGAGTGACTAAAAGATTATCGAAATTTTTCTAAAGAAAAAATTATATTTTAACCCTTGAATAAATTATTGATGGTCTTGAAAATTTATGAAAGATCAAAGAGTAGAAGAAAGCTCTCGATATTTTCCGATATAAAATAAAAACTCGATGGTAAGCTTTGCTATATCGGAGACCTTAAAACAAATTATTGTCACATCGATCTACTTTCAGAAGGTCCTCGGGTTCCCTTGAAAAGTTTACGAGCGGCTGATCTTGACAAAGTTCCGATGCTTTCAAGGTCAATCAATAGCGAATCTTTTTTGTTGAGAGGCTAAATTCATTACATTGCCTTTCACACACTCGTCAAATGAAGGTCATTATGACAAACTCTGCCTTCGACTGGATAATAATTGCGAAACGTTCAAATAAAAATTGAAAACTGAAATGAAAAAACGTATCGAAAAAAAATTTCTTCCGTAAAAGACCACTCATGACATTTGTAATACATTTCAATCCACTTGCAAGCAGAAAGAATATCCTCTAACATAACTCTACTTAAGAACTGTGATCTATTAGCTAATAAACTCTTATTCAATTTTAATAAATAGTATAGGATTTGTATTTTTTATCACTATCTGAAATGGTATGGTTTAAATTTACTTAACCCTTCAACAAAAATCAAAGTATTCTACTTATCAAATTATATATATTCTTCAAAATATTATACACAATCTTAAAATAACAATCGTTTTTTTTAATATTAGTTGAGCCGCATAGCAAAGATTTTTACTATAATTTTCAAACTGTTTCATTCAAGAAATTCCTTTTCTTTAATGAACAATAAATCCAAAAATTAACAAACGATATGCATTATCTTTAGAGCTATTTTACGTCATTTAGGTATATAGTGTTCATTATATAGATTCAACATCCAATAATTGAGCTCAAACAATTTCTAGATTAATTGATTATATTAACAATAATTTACGTAAATTTTTATCAAAAAAGCTACAGGACCCCTTCAAATATTCAACCTCTTTACTTTCCTCTAGTTAAACGAATATTTGAATTAATCAGACTTTGGTTTCTTATCTTCCAGCTTATTTACGCTACCTAACGATCATTCAAACACCAAACGCTACACTTGTAAAAAAATTAAAAGCCAAGTCTACGGTGATAGGATTTATAAATTTTATTGTCTTGGAGCTTCTTTTGTTTCAACACCAAAGTTTCCCATCATCTTCCGCGAAAAAAGCCGCGTTTTTGCAAAACTATCCAGTTACAAGTGGGCCATTTCACCGACTAGTTTCGTAAACACAAACAATAATCTAACATCCTGAGTAAACACGTGTACCAAAATGGACGTAATCCAGCAAACACGAGCCATATCTCTTATGAACTCCGCATTTTGCGGAACATATCGGATGGCGAAAGCCTTAAAATATACCACACGAATGTTTATGGATCAAGTATCTTATGAGATATCACAAAAGTAGTACGTTAGAATAGAAAATACAAGGATAAGGATGATGTTTTTAACATTCTAGAGACGTGAATTGAAACGTACTGTATATCTCCTCGTATTCATTGAGACATTCCTTTAAACTGTTTCCTTCCATTTGGCCCTTGTATCCTTTCTCTAGACAGCCATCAGGTTCCCTAACCTCTTCCCATGTAACCGTTCTTTTCCTATTCACTTTTGAATCGTAATAAATCCCGTTCGGATCGAACCCTTTCGCTTGATTTCGTCGAACGTTTCCAACGGAAAATCCTTCCCTTTTTTTCCTATCGAAAGTTTCGGACAATATCCGCCCGATAGAGTGTTATTCCCTCGGAGTTGTTTATCTTTCCCAGACTTGTGTGTTGCACTCGAGAAAAAGTTTTTATCCCCGATTCCGGCATTAATATTTATCGATGTATATTAAAAGGTCGGGAAAGGGTCAACACAGAAAAAGGGAAAGAGATGAAATTATTTTCGTTTCACGAGAGAACGTCTAAAAGAGATGGAAGGATTAGGAATGACGATGGAGCAATTAAGGGAAATTTGGAGAAAGGCTATATAAATAATTACATTGGGAAAAATTGGGAATGAGGGATGGAAAGGAAGGTCTTTCAAATGTACGAGAAATGGGATCAAAAGGTTGTGGAATTTTCGAGATCGAAAATTATCATTCTGATATATAGAAATGTCGTAAATTTATTTAAAGGGGGTTTTCTAAAATTAAAGAAGTACTTCAAGGAATGGATGGGATATTCAAATGTAGCTCAAGATTGGAATTTCTGAAATCTCGACGATTTTAAATCCATAAATAGATTTCTTAATTCATTCACTTTGTAATTCATTACTATTAGATGCTTCCTTAAGTTCTTGATCTAACGTTTAAATGTTGGAACAAGCCCCTTGATGTTTAAAGATCTCAACTTACTAACATAGACTGCACAACCTTATTTATCCATAATACAATTTGATATTCAATTAATTTAAGGTCATTTTCAGCAAAAATTAATTAGTGATTTAGGATTATTGAGATCTAAGAATCTCCCTGGCTCCATAATTTACGATATTATATTACAATTCTTCATCATCATAATGTGTATTCCAAGGATACTATAAAAAACTATTTCTAAAAGTAATGTATTATTTATTATTTCTTGTATCCATATATTCGATTTGGTATTAATTTCCTTTAATTTACGTAAATTTAAGTTCACCTAGAAATTTATATGTGAAACCATGGAAACCCAATTACAAATTTCAACTGTTGAATATTAATGCGATGATAACGAATGTTATAAATGTGAAAATACGTGATATTTATAGGGATATCGAAATAGGCTGCATGGTTTCATGAATATGAGAGATTTATTTCCTACATTTTCTTTGTTTTTCCATCAAATCGAAAATATTTTATCTGTTGAGCAACTTTGAAAAATACCTTATCTAAACTGCCTCTATCAGCCAAATATTCTCACGTAATTATGACATGCAATTATTCAAGAGATAATACAAATGACAAATGCTATAAATACTGCAGCAGTTTTTGCCTTAATCCGCGAAAATTCTCACACGCAGAACTTTCGCTTATCAAAAAATTATTCATTTCCCTTTTTCCTCTTTAATTCCTTTTGGAAAGACCTTTTTTTTTCCTTTGCTTGATTCGCACACAGAAAGGGACCAATTTCCTCAGAATGGGCACTTAATATTTTCTCCCGTTGAAAGAACGATAAGAGTCAAATTAACTCAGGAATCCCTTTTATTAAGAGTTCCAGCCTTTTATTTAATATTATTAAGAGCCACTGATGAAACAGACATTTTTTCCTCTCTCCTTATGATGTTTCAACCGAGTCAATTTTAACCCCCACCCAGTGGAACAGTTAGGTTCATTTGCAGAGGCCCTTAATATTGTTCTATTCCTGCAATATATTCCTTTACCGTTTACACACCGAACAAATTAGTCATTAGTTAAATTGATGGGAAGAGACAAATTTCTCGAAGGTCATTTGGTGCGGTAAATGTTTGCTTTCCCCAATACGCATAAATATGTTCTATCTACATTACTCGGCAATTAGGAATTCCTGTTTGCAAGATAAACGAATGCGAGAGGGAACTTTAGCGAATATGAGCATAAACTGAATTATCAATTGCTTTCGAAAGAGCGGTGGAGAGTATTTTAACCTACCACCGAAATTCTTTGGAGTATTTTAGAAGTGAAATGAATTTCACCAGCAGAATATAGATAACCTAAATAGTACAGAACAACCCATAGAAAGTAGGCTTCTGAATTACGAACACGTTTTTTACATTCGTAAGCTGTCTTAAATATTTGTCAGCTTTTAGGATATAACCATCAAGCTTTAAAAGAGCAACTATAATCAAATCCTTCGCTAGAGTTGTTTTAAGCGAAAAGTTAAATTAAACTGCGAGATGATAAATGGCAATTATTTAAGAGATATCTTTAGAGGATACAACGATATCATGAAATTTTAAATCTTACAAATAAATAATATATTTTTGGAAGTGTACTATACTGTATATCATTTGGGAAAATCGCAACAACTTCTTATAAAACCAAATCAATTATTGACATCGATCATTTTCAAACTCGATAGCATAATTTCTCTAAAGTTCAAACTACTTCGTACGAACAAATATTCTCTTTCCTTCCTTATTTAATCCAATAATTTTCATTGGAATTTCAATCCAGTCGAGAAGAGATAAGAATCACTATTAGTTACCATAGAAATTCCTACGAGAATATCTCATATTTGAGGAATTTTTGAGAACTCACTCTGCATTTCAACAATCCATTCCCAGAATTAGATTAAATTCTTTATGACCTTAAAACGACATAAAATCAGAAACGTCCCTGTCTTTGAATACGTTTCAAAACTTCCAAAAAAAAAATACCCCTCCTCACTTAAGGTCGAGGGAGAAAAGTTAGAAGTTGATACAGAGAAGGCGTTGAATATTTCAGCCCTTTTTCCATCGCCGGAATCTCTTAGCGTAAACGACGCTCAATACTTCAAGTGCAGCAATTCTTCAACTCCGTCTACTTCTACGGAATGAAACTCCACCATCGGTTCCACGGAGGGTTAATTAATTTCTAAGGCCACCACCTCTTCTTCACTTGTGCTCCTTATTCCGTCCCTCAGCGCGGTTGTGTGTAGGGGACGATTAGCCGAGAGACGTCCGGGATAAATAAGTTGCCCTAATGAGAAAATCTTTCCCAGGCTCTGAAAAATGTTCCTAATGTCACCGCCGCGAGAAGAAAATGTGTCTTCAGCTTCTTTCTTGACGCCACCTTCAATTTTTTCCACCCCAGTTTGTATCGTTCTTCCTTCATTACTCGATTTATATAAACCCCTCCCCCTCTCGGCTTCCATTATGGCGAATTTCTCGTTAGAATCTTGACGCAAAATCTTTCCTTTGTTTAATTTCGGATTTTTCAGAAATCTTCAGACTTCCTGAGAAAATTTTATAGAGGAGAAGCTTACGAAAGAATTACTTGTTAATCAAATAAAACTTCGTTTTTCCTTAAAGAGTTTCTTGGACTACTTCGACGCCCTTAATCTTTTTCGTCCAAAGATTTTAAAAATTATATTAGAAAAATTTGGAGCTAGGAAATATTATTAGTATTAGTAGAAGTATTAAAAATTGAGCAAAGAAGCTCTGAGTCTAAGTTTTAGTAATTCTTTAAAACTTGAAAGTTTTTGGAAAGATGAAGATAAACTGAAGAATAGATTTTCTAGAAGATTATACTATATTCCAGATAATATAGAGGTTTCACAAGCGTAAAAGATTTTTAGTAATTAAATGTTCGTTTTGATTCTAAATAATGTACACAATGTGAAGAATTGCAATAGAACTGTTATTAATGACTATTCAATTGTATTTTAAATAAAATAAAACGGGTTTTCATCAACTGATGAAAAGTGATATTAAAATTGTTGTTAAATACATAAAAATCATAAAATTGCAATAATTTGAAAGTGAAATATAACCTGAGGCTGAAACGACTTTAAATGAAAGATAATTTTTCAGTTTCTTTTCGCTGAAACCTGGCAACAGTCTAGTGGATGCAGTTTAAATAAATTAGCATTTGTACAAATAGTATTTCATTTGATGAGTATAATAAGTTTTTAACTATCCTTGCTTCTGTGAGAACAGCTTACAATGCTTCTTTCTTTTAAAGTCCCTCTAAATATAATTCCTTAAATATATCCATCTTTTTTATGATGTCACGTTAGACTACACACTTATAAATACTATATACTATACATTTAAATATATATATAGAAGCAAGGAAACACGGAATGACCATTAGAGCAGATAAAAAGTTGGAATATTTTAATTGGCTTGTCCTTCCCTTTACCCGCCATTGACTTTTCTTCCCCCGAATTTCAATCTAACTTTTTGTGACCTCCTTCCCCCATTCGCTGTTAACTTCGAAACTCCAAGTATGTTACGGAGTTAACTTTTTAAATGACTTCGCATCTCGATGCTCGATTTTTTTTATAACGACGAGAAGAGAGAATGCTTTCTTACACGAACTTTGATTCCTTCTCGAATGAAAAATTATGAGGGACGACGAGGAATTTATTCTGCGTTCAAAAATAAATCCGTTGACGCGATATTAATTATTAAGAGCTCCTCCTTCTATCGAATTATCTCCCGAAAAGTGGGTTTCTAGTCTCCACGGCTTCTTTACAAATGATCAACTCCCCTCTCCAAGTCCTTTTCAACGAAACCCTTTGCCCCAATTTTAAATAACTTCCAAAAACTTTTGGTTGTCGTCTTCTCATTAAAATATCCGGAATCGAAATTTCGTTCTTATATTTATCTTTTTTCGCATTAAATGAAAGATGATAAATTCTGGATTAAAGTTGATGAGATTCGAGTATTTGGAAAACTAAAAGTTTAATATATAATAGGTATCGAAAAACTTTAAATTTACTCTTTTATTTATTGGATTATCATGCTTTTCACATTATACATATCAAAAGAAAATTCTTAACGATAAACGGGTTACAATTATTCATTGAACCTTCAGCATTCTTGAGCACTTTCAAAGTACGTTACTTAACACATATTTCAAGCTCATATATTAAGAAATCTCGTATGAAGTCTTTTAACATTCATTAAGTTTTATTTCAATGTAAATTATATTTTCAATGACGATTTTTTCGTTAATAAAATGCACGTTGTCTTAAGTAAGGAAACAAAAATATTATTTGTTAAACACTTCGGATGTTCATTACTCAGCTTGATTGTAACTATATCAATTTCAGTAATAATCGAGCACTCCAATTACAAAAAAGAATGTAAAGACTATTTAATTTGAATTAACGTAATTTGAATGTTTTCTATGTCCGTTTTATAACTGGAGACTGAATTTCGCGATATAGTACTTGTTCAGTTTCGCGGGTGAAGTACATTCATCCATAGCGTATATTTGTCTTCCGTAGCTTACGAGAATGAAGCAATTATCCATTACTCTCTAATGATAGAAGGGAGAGAATGTAGCAAGTTACAGACTGCGGGTGTAATGATGCACTTCCAACTAATCCTAGCTTAGCTCGAGGCTCGCTTCCTCATTAGACTCAGAATTCGCATCTACACCTCATTAATTAAACCTTTGTACTCTCTGTAATTTGATAACTTCTGAGGGACATTTTACATGTAAAGATATAAGCCTCAGATTTTGATACAGACTATACTTTGAAAAATGAAGCATTATTTTCCTTTGCTACTCCACTGATTAGGGCATACAATTTATAGTTTTTAATTTTTTTGTGTATGATATAATCCTTCATTCCCTGAATTCGTATACGTACTTTTATGAACTTACAAAATATATCAATTAAAGATTTTATAAAGAATTACAGCATCTGTGAATGCTGATTATGAACCTTCATCAACTAGCTTGAAATAGTAGAAATATGCATTATATTTCTGTAAAAGAACGAAAAATACTGTTCAGATATTTTAGTACATTAGCCCGTACTAATTACAGAATGATACTTTAAAGTGATGAATGCCATAAACGTAAGGGTGCTTACATAAAATGTGGAAAATAAAAATTTCAGATACAGATATATCAATATAGTGCAAATGACATGAAAACTTGAAATAAAATTTTATAATTGAAACTAGAATCTAATAAATTTATTATTCCACTATGATCGAATGAAAAATTGAAACTATTATCTATAATAGTTCTCTAGTTTAATTATAATTGAAATAAAAATCGTACAGCGACTACCATTTGAAATGGTAAAATGAATGAAGGAAAGAAATATTAGGTCCTAACAAGATAGTCAAATAAACTAGTAAAACTTGATAAAAATCGTTCATTCATCTAAAAAAAACAGGTCTCATTTCCATACTCACTTTCGTTTCCCAAATTGGGCCGAAAACGAAAGGAACTGTGTAACATATCACGTTTTAGGAAAAATGATGGTTTGACGGAGCGGAATCAAACTCTAATCGGTTTGCAGCATTTTAACGATCCCAAAACTGACCAATTTTTGGAAGGAACGAGACTAAAATACGAATGAAATATCGCGAGATCCCTTTAAACACGATGTATGGACGCAAAATATGAACTTGAAAGAAGACTATCGATGTCATAGTGTTTTTGTGAAAATTGATTTCAATTAGATTTTGATTAGAGATTACAAGTAGTCTAGATTACATCTATATATATATATATATATATATATATAATATCAATCAGCATTTTTTATAATTTAAGAAGCGATATGCGTGGTATTTAAATCTTGAATTAAGAATGTTTAGCTTGTATATTTAAACCATTTTTACCTTTCCCATACATGGTAATATAAATATAGAAAATCCTACATTCATGTTGTATCTAATTATTTATTTATTCAGTTTTTGTATATGCCGTTGGGATTTCACAATAATATACCATTTTATAGGCAGATTTTGATACTAATACGATTGATACTTTTCTTTCATATCTGCATTGTGCGAGTCTTTGGATAAATACATACACGATAGAATAGAAATAATGTAATCGGAATATCTTTGATTCCAAGTATCTATATTTATTAAAACTGCAAAGAATTGGACCAGCTTATCTACGTGATATGCTACATATGATTCAAAAATCCTAACTCAAATGTATCACGTAAAGAAACGCCGTAGTAAATTTATGGGACATAGCTCGTTCAAATTTTATGTAATCCTGGAGCAACCATGCAAATGACCATCTCGAAATGTACATTCTATCTCCCAGTAATAAAAAAAATTGAATAAAGTCCTCCGGAGTAATTCTACGAATCGAAAATCCGGATATAGAATGAGCAGACAAAAGAAAAACAATTTTACTACGGATTTCGAAGCATGTCGGCCTAGAAATTCCTTGGCGATACCAGGGATTGATAACACCATTCTCCCATGGAATGATTTGTATATCTTAGTGTTAGACTTACATTCCATCCTCGTACGTAGCAATACGAGCACAGCATTATCTACGGGTTATATTTTATATTCGCACCCGCTCTTATAAAAAAAGCAGCGGGATGAAAAAAATCACGCTCAGCTGTATATTTAATTAAGCACTTCAAAAGCTTTTGGAACCTCTCCCCTAGACACACCAGAAGGTAGGACGATACCATTCTGACAGCTGCTGCTTTTCCCAAACAATTTCTGCGGAACCGAAGAGCGGAACAGCCAGTGAGTGTGCAGGCAAATCTTCTTTTGTTTTCGGTATCTTTTTTTAAAAATTTTTTCACCTCCGAATACCAAAAGCAATTTAGTCCCGCGGAAGGTAAAAAAAATGGAAGGAAAAGACTGTACAAACGGGAGCTGCACGTACGGGTGCGGGAGGCGTTTCGCAGATTTTTCGCGCGTGTTTTTTTTATCATTTAAAATCATTTTGTCCTCTTCGCAATCCCTTTAAATCAACACCATTCACGTTTCGACAATGGTCTAATTATTCAAGTTTGCTTTTCGAAAAAGCGTGAGTGTTTTTTCGGGACGAGAGGCTAAGGAAAACCTTCGAACGCATCGGATGTGAAAAACGCGCGTGCGAGACTTAATTGTGAGCCTGAATCAGTGGCACGAATTAATTTAAAGATTGCGTTCGTGAATATTTATCGGAACATTATTATTGGTGAAAATTTGTTTTTTTTTAATAAACAAAAATCACTATTTATTTTGTGTGTTTACTTGTGTGTTTCTAACGCTATCTCTGGCTACTACGCAACGGTTTTTTACGTTGGGAATAATATAGAATCAGCGAGTACTAATCAAGACCTTACGTGAGGATATATAAACTAGATCAACTTTATTTATTTATAAACTACACTGAATTAGGCGAGGTGTTGCGATAATCAATAATGGAAATATTCATAAAAGAAACACTTCGCAGATTAACCACAAAAATTTCTTTTATACACAATTAAAGAAAAAAAAAAACGACTGGTTTCGACGGATAATAGTCATCATCTTAATTTAAGTACTTCAATTCGCTCAATCGAATAATTACAATGTCAGAAAAAAAATGGGAGGCAAAGTTTTGGCTCAAAACCCTGAACGCCTACAGATAGAGACTTCATAAGCTTCTGTAGCTGACAGCCTTGTTCACTCAGATTTTTTCTCTTCTGACTGCACTAAAAAAGGTTTCTCGATCAAAATGGATACCGAGGTTAAAAATAAAACGCTGATCTTTCGTGAATCCTCACAGCCTAACGCTATATGCTTCAGGCCAATCTACCTTCACTTTTTTCACCATTCTAATCCGCTACGAACTATTCACCGTATCACTGTCTACTCTGATTCATGTGAATAGAATATGGTCTGATATTATCGTACAACGACCGGATAAAGAATATAAATATAAACTAAATCAAGTTTACTTATGAGAGATAGTTTGGGATTCTTGTTAAATGCATTCATTCAACATCAAACATCGATCATCAGTTACTTAAAATCTGAAGTGATTTTTATCACAAAAATTGGATATTTTTTTTCCATTCCTTCTTTAAACTCAATTCAAAACTAATAAGACAGGAACAAAAATCAGTATAGAATTGAATATTTAAAAAAGCAAATTTATCGTTTTCTTTAGCCCTTCTCCTCAGAACTGAAGCATTACGAAAATAATTTCAGTATTATCTCCAACCTGAACAAGTAAGGAAACGATGTACTAATTTTAGTCATAATTATTAGAGTTAGAGAGAAGGATGAGGAGAAGATGATTAAATAGTTTTACAATAATAAATAATTTCGGAAAGGATTATAAATAGTAAATAATGATGATGACTAGACCTTATCGAAACCGGTCGCAGTAAAAATTAAAAATTTTAAATGAGACTAAGTAATACGATATTATTTCTTGAGTAAATATCTACTTTTTGTGAAAATTTCTATTATTAGTTTATTATTATGCCTCGACGGAGAGATCTGCTTACACAAACGTCTCCGGAATCTTAATAAAGTTCTTATTGAATAAACTGATGTATGACTCCATATGCATGATGTAGCTTACGGAAGTTTGGTATCGTTCCGTAATATTATATATAATCTTCTTCAAAATGACTAATATAAATAGCGGTGACGAATTGGAATCTAGGAATTCAAAACTCCTATTTATCTTTGAAATATTCGAAATTCTTCGAAAGTCGAAAACTTCGAGTTACATCGTGAAATTCGTGAGGGACATTTTTGTCAACACATGCAAAGAACGCACGAAAATTTTTCCAATGGGACTACGTTTCTTACCTTAATTGACCTTCAACTTCGTATCCTCAAAGATCTTGTGCTTCAACTGCACTCATACGGCGTTTCTCTCCTCAATTAAACTTCCATGTCTATCATACCTTATGTCCAAGAAAACCACTTCACCAAACACAAAATAGTCACAATCAGTTAATCCACGAGGAATCGCGATAATTCGTTAAATTCGCAGTATTACAAAAAGAACACTACGGAACTGAGTACTCGATTCGCGAGCTACGTGTACAAACTTTGCTGGAAAGAAAGGCCACCTAACTTAGGCAGGAACGGGACACCTGAAAAATTGCTTCGCCCTCTTTTGGAATACAGTTTAGAATAACCTCTCTGTGACAACCAGGCGATCTAGTTCCGCGTCACTTTTAAAATTCCGAAGTATATAAAAGTAATTGCAGAGACAGACTACGTGTATATTCAAAACTCACCTTTATTGGTGGAGTTTGGAATAGTATCGAGTTTATTAACAAAGAGTAATAAAATTTGGCACTTTGGAATTAGGAAAAAATACTATATAGTTTCTTAAAAAATTGAGAACGGAAGGATTGAGGGAAAGGTGCTGACAAAGTGATTCTTCGAACAAAAAATGAAATGAGTAGTCAAGAAATCTTGTGCCGCAATTTATATACGAACGTCTTTACTATATTTAAATAAAATATGATAGGCCAACATTTGAAGTTCTAAGATCACTTCGAATTTCTTTAAATAGTCTGGAATAAAACAGTTTTTGAGTTATTTCTTTTTAAAAAAATAAAATAAATTTTATTGCAAATGTACAATTAATTATATAAAATGTATTATACATTCATTTCACGTATTTATAATAAAATTAAATACATTTTCCCACTGTTAACTGTTCTATCAGAGGCAAAGAATCATCTATCCAATCCTAAAAATAAAACCGTGCTGAACATTCGTTCCTTGGTCGAAATCGGTCGATCCGGCCTGGAATACTATTCGAAGCACCTAAAATGAAAAGAAGAGGATATATCAGTATAATATACTCTATTCAATCCTTTGTAAACATCATCATAGAACATGAGCACAAAAGCATACGTAGTTGATATTGAGTGAGTAAGAAGGAAATGTAAGAACTCCAGGAATGAAGCAGATTTATCCTGTACTATTAACTAAGGTATCCAGTGTCAAGAGTGTAAAGGAAAGCTAACAAGAAGTGCATATAAACATGATTCGAAGCAGTTCATGAATACATATAGAAGCTGATGAATAACTCGCGTAAAAAAAACATTAAGGGGCACTTATTTGTGACGAAGTGAATAAAAGTATGATGAGACCCAAGGATAGCAAAAATTGCATTTTGGAAAAAAGTAATGGGTATCAAAAATAAAACACTTAATCTGAAGCACATAATGTCAAAGAATATATTCTGAAAACTCTTGAACGAAATCTAAAGTACCTAATATGAGGATCAAAGGAAAAAACAGAATACAGCAAAGGGTATTAGGACAAATGAAACGTCGTGATAGAAAAGGAAGTTATTATCTACATATTTATGTGTCAATGACATTTGAGAGGGCTCTAGACCTCGCCCATTATGCTGAAGAAGAAAAGAAGCAAAAGGATGCAACGATCGTTTAAACCCAGCCTTCCAGAAATTCTACAGTATAAGAATATTATCTGGTAATAAGGAGATATATTTTGGATATGATCAAGGTTGAAAACTTGATGCTTCAAATGATAGTAGTACCACCTTGTCGGAAGCAAGTATAGGTCCATTGGAATACTAGCTGAAGCACTGAAAAGATTCAGCATAAAGTCATGTAGAATCCTGAAGAAATTATACTTTTGCAGGAAAAAATACTTTAACATATTAATTGGCTAAAGATATAGGAAGTTTTTTTATACCTGTATCTCAAAACTAACGTAACATTAGATGGAATAAATAAAATGATCATCAAGAAAATATTGCCAAGACCAAAGAGGAATTCAAAGATAAAGGCTACTTCTAAACTCCATGAATTTATGTTTGAAGAAAGTAAACAAGCAACCATTAATTACATCCTGTAAACGTTTGTAGACAATATTGAAATCTCTAGAACATTGCATTGGACGATTAAAAAATTCGAAGAAAGAACTCAAGCCTTTGAAACATGGTGGTGCTTGGGAACATAATATATGGAATACAAGGAAAGGGTAAAAATATGCGATAGTGTCCAGAGAGGCTTGATATGGAACATGATCTAGAAAAAAGGTGAATTGTTTATCTGATTAGATATAATGAATTTGCTAGAAATGCACCACATTGTAAAGAGAAATACCTAGTACCAAAAGGATTTCAAAAGTAATGAAAATTTAACCAATCAAGGACAAAATTGCTGATAGAATGAAGGCTGATGACAAAGATAATGAATGCTCATCCCGCCTTTTGAATTCCATATTACCCATATTATAATTTAATAACCAAAGACTAAACACACCTATGGCCTAATTTTTTCAAAAGGTGTATCTCTTGAAAAGGTAATAATACTCACATGATCAGATACAGAATTAATTTCTCCACTACGAAAGAAAATGAAGATGCTGTTGAATGAAGTCAATCACTCTTCTCATCAAAAGGATGGAGTAGATTCTTAAAACACAAGGCATCCTGAAATTGAAATGCAATGCTTTCATTAAAAAGCAAGTAAATATCCATTAACAAAGCTTTTCGTTACTACAGTAAAAATTTACAAGATATTTAATTGATCAATAACGATGTCAATTGATTCTTTTGTCAATTGACATGCAATTTCGTCAATAATTGTAAAGCCAGTGATGGCTGATGTATATTTATTTATAGTATCTATGTGACAGAGAAGGTGTTAGTTGTAAGAAATACGAAAATAAATTCTATCTAGAGCAATACATGATATATATTATTACTTTAGTGTGTTCCAAATTATAAAGAAGAATTAAGTTCTACTGTAATTAAATTTAAATTCTAATGTTTAAAAATTCATAAAATTAAACTCTCGCTAAACATTTATCTTGTTCCTGATTGGCTGAGAGAAATACCACCGCTGTCAGTGCAGGCGCTGTATTAATGAATTTCATGCCAAATATATCTTGATCCAATTACCGATCGAATAACCTCAAAATTTCTTTCTTCTTTTAGTCGACGGCGAGTAATGGCGGTTTTCCTCAATTCAGAAGAATAAGCTATCGATACATTATGAAAATAGTATTTTTGTGCTGTAAGACTCACGTAGTAGGAAAAAATCATAATAAATACAAGTCTTCATGAATATTTTATCGTTTACGATGTACTGCAAGTTAATTTCGAAAAATTTAATTGCAATTTTAGATTCTTGCCCGTAACAATGGCGCCTCCAAATACCGCCATGCATTTTTCACTTTCCACGGCGTCCTCGCCGCGTTCACGTCGTTCCCATACCCAGTCACTTATTTTCCCTTTTTTCAAAATGTAATCAACACGACTGAACACGCAATCATCCTCACGTAAACTATGATGCTACGATGGAGTGCCTTGTTCATAGGAACGGCTTCGCAATCTTAATAAAGTTCGCATTAGGGCGATAATTTACGAGTCCATGTGCACAGTACAGCTGAGAGTATTAAGCTTTCGTTCAAAATTATAATCATCTAGTCTTACTTACAGTTATTAAGATATCTACTCTTACGACGAATTGGAATGTTGGTATTCGAAACTTCTCACTTCGGAGCAATCAGCAGGTAAAATTAGCGAGGCACATTCTTGTCAACACAGGCAAGGAGAATAGAAAAACTTTCCATTAGAATTAAGGTTACCTGAATGTTTCCTTTGAGCCACGTATCCACACTCAAATCTCTTCTGCTTCACCTGTATTCACATGACGATGCCAGAATGCTTTCCTCATCTAAAGAGTCTTATCTATCAAAAATCTTATATTATGCTCCTTTAACCACTTAACACAAAAATATGGTCGCAATCACTTCATCTCGGATGAATCTTCAAAATTTATCAGCCATAATATTCATAGAAAATAGCATAACACTACGGAAGAGACTACTTGATTCACGAGCTACGGAGAGAAACTTACCCCACGGAAAAAGACCCGCCAACTAAGGAAAGAACAGCTACTCTTGACTGATCGCTTTGCCCTCTGTCGGAATACAGTTAAGAATATTTCCCGATGACTAAGAGACTAGGAGTTTCGATCTATTTTCACTTCTCCTCGTTTTAGGTTTCCAGATGTATGTAACAAATAAATGCAAAGACGGGCTTCACGTATATTCCTAACTCTCCTTACATTCGCGTTTTCGAAGTAATTTTAAGCCAAACGATGGATTAGGTTTCCATCATCCCTATAAGACATATAACCGAGAATGCCCATTACTTTCGAAACGTATGATTTTAAATAGGAATGATTTATAACAAAGGAAGGACAGAAGAAGTATCTTCCGCAGTATATGGGTGAGGAATGGAATAGTGATGAAATTATGGAATGAAATCAAACTTTTTGGCACTATTTTTAGAAATTTACAAAGTTTAATATATATCTTCTATATCTATTAAGGAATAAGCTCGTGAGAAAGTTTTCTTTCGGCACTATTTTGATGAAAATAAAAAGTTTCTCATAAACATTTTCTAAACGTATTGGACAAGGAGAGTCCGAGGGAAAATTTTCGACAATATTTGTGTAAGAATAATATTTCCTTTGAACAAAAGACAGAAATAAGTTTTCGCGAAGTTTAATCCGTATGCTAATGTCATTTCTTCTAATTTTTACAACGCTTAGGCCATGCGTATTTTTAAAACCCTCCGGCGTTACAGTAAAGGGAGCGCTAGAATATATAGTTCTATTATTCTGAGCTAAGTTTTTTTGCAATTGAAAGAAGTATCATTTCATATCAACACGTTACAGGACCATTTTTCTTATTTCGATTTGAAATCCAAAACGGATTACGTTCAATCGAATTAAAACCGTCATATACAAGATGACCCCAAAACTTCTGCTTTTCTATCTCCTTTAAAAAAGAAACAACTTTTTTTATGTCGAGTTTGAATTTCTCAAACGTGAATCGGTTAAATTTTTCGCGGGGCATCATCATGCTTCTGCGGCATGACATAACCTTTGAGTTCACCAGAGGTCTATCATTCTGCTATTTCCGTACCATTCGAACCAAAGGGAAAATTTTGACATTCTTTCCTCGCAGGGGTCTGCCACTGACATGTCCAATTAGAGTCGGCAAAGTGCTCGCAGCCGAGCGAAAAACGCCTCCATCAGCGACCTGAAATGGGCAGACATATTTTCTTTCGGTGAAATAACGCAGATGATATCGCCAAAGACAAGTCGGTCAAATTTCAGAACGAAGATTACGTTACGGTTCACACGTCTTCAACCGAAGCTCAGCCGGATGGCGCACGAATTAATGTTTCGCATTCAGACGGTTCTTCTATTTTCAAGATCGGACCAATAGATGCGGGAAATGAATGCGATTCATTACAGTTCGACTGTTCTGAATCCCCGTTGCCTAGTGATTTTGGATTTACAGTAGCCCCTTCCGTAATACGATTCCTACGTCCTTTTTATACTTTGGTGGCTTGGATGAAAGATGTAGGGTAAGGCTTTTTATTAAGATTTTGTATGAATTTTAATGGTAAAGGAAAAGTATACTAAAACCATTTTGAAATTTCCCTGTTTTGTGTTTGAGGGAAATGGGTTGTTTGGGTTTCTTGCAGCGTACTCGGGCTATACAATTCACAATTACATAAAATAGTACGAATTATATTTAGCGATTTAAACTTATAATTAACTGATCATACATAATTTGAATATAAATATATTAGATTGGATGAAGATATAGGAACATAATGAAATCAATATCACAAGGCGTAACTTCGTGGAAAGCCATAGTATAAAGAAAAAAATTTGTAATTTCCGCAAAAAATTCGCTTAATGGCAAATGAAGGCTGAAGATGTAATTTAACATTACGAAACCGGTCGCAAATTTAAAGTTAATTAAAAGTATAAATAGTGGTAAAGCAAATTTTCTGCGGAAATTAAAAAGTTTTTTATTCTATATGAACATAGTTTATTCATATTTTTATATTCTTCATGGGTTTACTAGTTACAGAGTTAATTTAACACAACGATCGTGTACGACCATTTATGACATTGATAAGTATTTTATGGCATGATCTCGCGTATTTATCACGTACGTTTTCCTGTATAATGTAATCTGATTGAGCAAAGGTCTTAAGGTGCAGGTCAAAGGATCGACCTTTTTAAAGGAGAATCTCCAATTCGAACAACCCCAAGTTTAACTGCTACTAATTTGTTTGATGAGCAATAAATTTTTACGTATTGCGACCTTTAAATCTGAAAGCATGTCCTTCAAATTTGGAATCCTCAGCAGATTCGGTTTTTCAATTAAACTGACAAAGGGACGGAAAGATTCCTTTTACATCCTCATTGTTCATTTTATGACTGTGATCTTGATGAGAGACAAGTTTATTCTTTCGCATGTTTCAGCGATTTTACGAGATATTATCCTGTATACACCAGTTAACGTAAATCCTCAAAGATACAGTTTTATGGCTAAGTAAATTCCGAATTAATCTTACTACTCCAGTCTTCAGCGTTAAAAAGAAACTATTCCATTACTTCTACGTAAATAATGAATGAATATAAGTAGAGGGTTTCATTTACTCATATTAACACTTGTTAACACGTTCACTCATTCAGTTAAAACTCAGTTGTTTATTTCATTTAAAATTTACTTTTTTGGGAAATCTTAAATGCGATATCTTTATATATTTTTTAAACTTTAATTTCCATTATTTCATTTTCATATCTCTAAATATCTAATAAAAAATATAATTTTGATCATCATCATTTTCCCCACATATCCAATTCGGTTTCTTTAACAACCTAATTCTTAGTGTTACTCATTCATTTCGACAATCATATCCTTTAAATTATTTTCATTTTCATTTTTACTACGTAAACAATTAAATTCCTCTTTTATTTATATATATGAATTATAGAATTAAAGAACTTTGACGCATTAAAAATCGTCTAAGTATTCATTCAGAGCCACTCTCATCTCAAGAATATGACATATTCGATAGACACAAAAAATTATCGATGAAAACGTATTGACTAAAACAACGACTACTCTCCGAAAACAAATTCTAGAAAGTGCTCTCGTCCGAACATTTGGTCTTTCCATTCACATGCGCCGGACGCTTTCTTCCGAAACAAAGCCGGAAAAACAGAATTCCATTTCGCCAGAATGAAAGTGAATCGTCAGCATTGTCAAAAAATCCACGGCCCGTGTTGTGAGGTCATTATTCCGCCGGGAAGTGCTCCATTCACGCAGGGGATATGCATTTTATTAAATATGGCTGCACGACGGCGGGACTCGAAAGCAAACACTTGGATATGGTTGGTTCCCCAGTGGATCGAACCAAACGCCGCAAAATGGAAACTCGGGTTGCACAAAAGCATTGCAAAGTACGTTACACTGTTTGGATGCGGTACTTAGTTGGTAGTTTTTGGATTAATCTGATGATCCGCTAAATAGTTTCCATGGAGACGTAGTTGCTAAAAGGCTTGAGTTCTAAAGATAAAAAAGCAACAGTAATAATAGGACAATGGAGTGAGTTGGAGTGGTCTGCAGTACTGCCAACATTGTTTCCCACTGCTATTCTTTTGAAATTACGAAGTACAGAACTAAACTGGCATTAAATACTGTAAGAATATGAGTCACTGAAAGTTTAGTTATATCCTCTCACATAATTATTAAGGAAACTCTAGGTAATTAAAGAATATAAAAGATTTTATGCACATAAGAATTAACATGAATAAAGATATTCTTCCATCTTAAATGCTGATTATATTAAGTAAACTAAGCAGTATAGCAGAATAAAAATGAAAAATGAGTATCATATCACCCTAGGAATTGTCTTGGGAAACCGCGTACGAAAACTTAAATTCAAGTCATAAAAGTGTACGAGAAATTCTTGTCATATTTTATATCTTGTGATATTTTATTGCTTATCAGGCAGCAATCACAATATATTTAAGGATAATGTCGATAAATACGGGTGAAAATCTTTTGAATAAATACAAAAAGTGTCACTCAACTTTGCTTTCATGCAGTTAAAGGTGATAAAATTTCCCTGAAAGTAAACTTTGGAAACTAAAAGAATTGCAAAGATCAGTTTTGAAACATCTCCTGAGAGTGCTATAGAAGGATATATCGAAGAAACTTTGGAGAGACGAAGAAAGTTTAAGAGAATCTCAGAGAAAATATCACCTACTGCTTTAAATATTCCATTATCTCTAAAGAAGTTAAGGGGTTACGAGTTTATGGAGCCAGAAATGTCAAGGGTACAATTTTATTTTTGAAAAATACTTGGTTATCTAAGTCATTGAAAGAAGATGCGAGCCGTGGGAATAAAATAACTGATGATCTTATCCCATGCAATATTGTATAAAAGGAAATTATAATACATAGAAAACGAAAAAAGGAACATTTTATTTACATCATCCTATCTATCAAAGTTTATTGTACATAATACTACAGTGAGGTACGATATTTCGATGTGCTAATAATTATGAAAACAGAACTCTTGAAAAGTACTACATGTGGAAATGAAAAACTCCAAATTCAATGTAAAACAATATATTAAATATTAAGTCTCATTAATGTATGGTTTTAACCTAAGGAAATGAACCAAGTTTCTTAATACATCAAACGAAAGGATGAAAATTTTAAAGTCACTACTCATGGTCCATGGTTTTCATAAATAAATTATCTAAATTAAAAGAAGTTCGTCAAAATTCCCCTAAATATCCATTCACAAAGTTGATAGGGCTTTATTTGCGATCTTTTTCGATAAAATTTCCTAAAAAATTACATTAAAATTCATATCGAAATCTACTAAAGTAATCCGCATATTTTCTAAAGAACGTACCGATTAGGCTACGTAATTGCCAAAGATTAGGCAAAAAGTTGAAATACATAAAATACAGTGAAATTAGAAAAATTAAAAGCAACAAACACTTATACGCTTACTTTCAAAGTATATATGAGAATATTCCATAGGTCTTAGATATTCTCATTTTGCATGCGTCGTAAGAAAAATGCATTCCGAAAAACGCGATCGGCTGTCTCGTTTGGATGCCAGCGACGTTGCACGGAAAAAGTGACGAAGGTATGGATTACGTCGTGAAGTGTACGTTAAGAAGAACCGCATTCCAGTCGACCTTATAGTTCTGCCCGAGATCTGGTTTAGCGAGCGGAGGTTTCCGATGGAAAAAGGGGTTAGAGCGGTCGGTGCGGAAGGCTGGTTCTGCGGTTACGAAAGGGAATGCAGTTGGGATAGACTATAAGAATGGGCATCTCCCTGGGTTTTGACACGGTCTATTCAACTGCTGGTATACCAAGGTCTCGGTCCTCGAGGTCGGGTACTTATAGTAGTGAAGGGGAAAGGACGGTAGACAAACTATAGCGGTCTCCTGTATTCAATTAAGGATTGCGGTGGCATAATCCCGTCAAATTCAGTCGATGACCAAGGTGACTGTAAGAAGCGATTATGAAGTTGGAGGTGGTTCCAAATGCAAATAGGTTTATCGAGTGCTTTCAGAACCGTCTTATCTTAATTACTTTTGAGAGATATATGTACCTGGGAATAGAGTACGAAGATATCTGGAATTGTGGAATGCTTTATGTAAGTCGTAACTGTTTTCCTGGAGGAGAGTTGGAAGAATAAAGAATGCTATTAGAATGTATTTACATTAATGAAAGTTGTGATAGCAAGCGGTTTTCATATGACTTGTCTTCAGGCTTTTTAGAGTTCACACGTTGGCAGTTCAACTTCATGATTTACGCCTTCATCAATGTATCAAACTTATTTCAAGTAATGAAATCAATATGAGAAGGCGTGACTTCGTGGAATGCCAGAGTAATAAAAACAACTTTGTAAATTTCCACAGAAAAAATTGGTATATTCGCGACCGGTTTCGTAATATAAAATCACATCTTCAGATGATGTAATTTTATATTACGAAACCGGTCGCGAATATACCAATTTTTTCTGTGGAAATTTACAAAGTTGTTTTTATTTCAAGTATCTTATTTCTAGTACTTAAATAATTAGGTAATTACTTAGGTGATTTTGATTTGACATAGTTTTATGAATACTTAATACATTACGACGACAGTAGAGTACTTCGAAGTTAATTTAGTACAGCTCCCTTCCACGAAGTTGAGCTTGATTATAGCAGAGTTTTATAAATGTCTGAAAAATAAGAATTTCAATTTTTAAAATTGATAACTTCCGCGAAGCAGATAACATCGCAAGGACTATATATATATATATATATATATATATATATATATATATATATATATGTACATCAATTTTAAAACAAATCGCCACTTCAATTAATTAGGAGAAAGTTTCAACCCTCCAATCCGCAAATAAATTAATACCTTTAATTCTCCAAGAGGTAGAACGAACCTAAATTTTTTATCTTCCCTAATTGGAAATTGTATCTCATTCCGAAAGAACGGTTACGTTCGAGCCGCGAAACTCTCGATAAGCGCGGAGAAAAAAAGAACAACTCCTTAATCTTGTCGATATTATCTGAAATTAGCTACGCAATTCCTTCCGAAGGAGAGCCATTACTCTCAGCGGTGGGAACAATTAAAAGAGCGCTTTCGTCCGAGAATTCGCAGTTCGATCACGTACTTCTCGCAGCCCTTTTAATTTGGCAACACGTTCCAACATACAAGAACTTCTTTTTTTCGCAAAAAGTATTTCTAATTGCGAGAGCAACGCGCGACGCTCGATCTATCCTTTTTTTTTGGAAAAAACCTCTTTCGCCACACTCTTTCGTAACGAAACCTTTTCTTTTTTCTTCTTATTTCGGTAAAGTCGTTCTTCTCTCTAATGGTTGATCTCTCTCCGAATCGGTACATAATTCACTCGTGCAATATCAGCGGCGGAGTCACGCTGCTCTTTCAACGAATTCCTCGAAAGTTTTTAAAAAAGCTTTTAACTCTATTGCTAGGTGAAATGTCGATTAAATTAATTACTCGGCACGAAATATTTCTCTCTCGAGAGAGGGTTCTAGGTGTTCTAATTTATCGTCCAATTAAGTTTCTGTACTTATTTTTTAGTAAAATAGGTCCTTCTAAATTCCTTTCAAGTAATCCAGGTAATAAAGTGAAACATTTATTAATTGTTGTTAAATGGTTACACGGAAACTATTATATCGACAATCTCTCCCTATTGCGCTTGAATTTTAAGAAAAGTAAATCGATAACTTTGAGTTTTATGCTAAGTGGTAAAGCTATAAGTGTACTACAATTGAAAAATAGATGATGAACTTGAATTATATATCATTCTGTTTATATTTTGAATGCTGGTTTGATTCAGAACTATAAATAGTCTAGCATTATATAAAATGTCAAATATTTATTCAAAATTGAATTTATTCAAAAATTGTCCAAATTTAAACCTGTGTTCTTCAAAAATATATACTTGCTATTTATATCTTCTCAAAATAAAACGCAGCCTGGATAAATCACCACAAAGAATAACATTATGGAAAAGAATATCATCAAAGAACTTCCATAAAATTAAGAGGCGTAAAATTACGAATCATAAACAAAAGGAGACGGAATTCAATTACAAAAAAAATTTCGAGTCCAATTGCGTCAACAGAAATTCTCATCTTGCGTCATCGCTTTTTATCTGGAAAGTATAACCACGAACTTCCTACGCACAGTCCAAAAATACATCTTCAAAGCTATATCTCGATAAAATTGTTCAGGGAAAGGATGACAAGGGTACAATTTTTAGCAAGTATATCAGCAAAAGCATTAAGCTCCTCGCTTTCAATTAAGAGGATGTACATGTATATTTAGTTTTGAAGAGGAAAATATGAATAAAAAAAGCGTAGGGGATGAATATAAGATTAGATCGAAATGAATAGAAAAAAATTCAACGAATTAAAATACTTATATAAAATTAACTTAATGATATCGATGATTTTCGAAATAATATCTGGGTGAAATTCTCAAAGTGAGCTTCATAGATTACGTGTTCTTACATATGATGCGACGAGACTATATTTTAATCAAATGTATAATAGAAGTATAAAATAGGGGCATGATAAGGACTCGAACCCGGATTCTCCCAGAGAGTGAGTCCCGCCAGTATTCCTGTCTGGGAAAAAGGAGTATGTACCTGTTCTTTACATAGTCTATATTTACAATCGTACCTTTAAAACTTTCTACATTCATAATTGTTCCAAAAATGTTAAGAGAATGAAGAATATAAAAGTCAACTGAATTTTCGTTTTATTTTATTGTCACAATTAAAATAGTTCTATGATATTTTAAGCTTCTCTTCAATACATCATTGAAATTGTAGGTTTTCGTAAGTTTTCACTCACTAAGGAGTAACCAACTAAATAACTTTAAATACTGAATAAATATCTTCACAGAATAAATATCTTCGTATATATCAGTATGTTATCATTCCAAAAAGTAACGCTTGACCATATAAACTTTATATATAACTTAAAACCTATCCTACGCATGAATTACATTTATCTCAAACACTTTTTATATCATCCAGTATTGAAACGAAAGGCTTTCTAACGTAATGAAAGAAACTTGAACGAGGGTACGTCAAAGCCAAAACCCCTACCTCAACTCTTAATGTGCAGCATTCCCCCTTAAACTGCGCGCCGAAAATAACAATTAAATTTTGATGGATGGATGAAATATTAACGCACGATGGCTAATACATTTTTGGGCTAATGCCTAATCCTCAGGGGACCAATGCTCCTTTTTTATTAATAGCACGCAACCCATCGGAGGCAAGCAGTTCAGGGATAGCCGGGAATTCCCTCCCGAGTTGACGAAGTTTCGCATTCCTGCAGGAGAAGTGACCAAAGCGGAATGATTAACGGTTTCTCCCGAAATTAAGCAGCGCCATAACGGCATCGATTTCAATTAAGCACCCCTCGAAACAAGAGAGATTATGGTAATAGTTGTACGGTGGCTCCACAGCGGCAGAGTACAAGAAACGATCGGGATTAAGCGCGTGAGGGGTAGGGGGGAGAAGAAGTCTACGAGGCGATGGGATTAAGGGGTGCAAAGGAAGCAAGAAGGTGGAAGATTGAGGAAGTATTACCTTCGGGGCCTAGGGGGATCAATTTTAGAATCGTCTAGGGAAAAGGCGCAGGGGAATTTGGGACTAATTCGCGGATCGTGTTCCAAAACGATTTCATTATCCCGCCCTTATTTCCTTTGGGTATTTCGCATCGGAGGATGCGACTCGGGATATCTCTCGTTCGCCTTATCTTTTTTTATTCCTTTTCCACGGATTAAAGTTGCTCTGTTTCAGAAGGGTCCATTTTTTCCCCTAATCTTCATTATGGACCGCTACGCTAATGATGCTGGGAAGGTTGGGAGGTAATGAGATACAAGGAATGTAGTATATACGGGACGCGATCTGGAGATAAAGGGATCCCGGCTCGATGATAAAACGTTTGAATTTATGGGGCCAATTTCAGGAGGAGGAGCAGCCCAAGATGTTCGTCTAGGATGACGTCGTGCTTAGAGACCGATGGAAGATAAGGTTATACGAGCACTAAAATGTAAACTATCGAAGGTAACTGTTTACAGGTTCTCGGGTTAATGCGTTGATTTACATGACGATCAAAGGCGACGTTCTTAAGTCCAACGACAAATACCCCAAAAGCGAATCCAGAAACGGATTTATATAAGACAAGATTTTCCGTGTTTAATACGACTCTCGAAAACGGAATTTTTCGTATTCTTTAATTGATGTTACTTGGAAATTAATACAGGATATTCAGCGGGTACAATAGAATAGTGATGGAGTGGTAGCACAAGGAATAAGAGAATACTGGGAACTGATAGAAAAATACCAAGATGAAATGCCAACCATTTAGAGAACATTATTAGAAGATATTGCATTCTCAAGAAGTTAACTGAAGGAAAGGCAGAAGGCTGGAGAGGAGAGGGTCAGGAAATGTCTCAAATAATAATTGACCTTGAGAATAATAAAAGTGGAAGTAAATTATGAGCATCTTAAGGCTGTAGCAGCAAATTTTCAACAATGAAGAGATAGATTTAAAATCAATTCACATACTTATCGAAGGATAGAATATCGATGACTATCATACCGGTATTAAAAATATACGGGAAAGTTTGCGAACCCAAAAAGACACAGCTTATCTATCGTTGAATTACAATAAGACCCTTTTTCCATATAATTCATTATTAAAAATGAGACTCAAGACACATGTCAAAATTAACAGCATCAATAATGTATTCGCAGACCATACTTTTTCCCTTTCAACGATAATATCTCCTATCCTATAGCACTCCTTACATGTATTCATGCAGCAGGTACTCGATAATTCACCAATTTCAATCGTTAATGAGTCGTTTGATACAGTATTAACAGTAGAATGGACTGAAATGTGTTTATATCCGTCATAATACAACGCATTCAACTTTAAAGGATGCAGAGCGATTCGGCCATTTATTTTGCATGAGAGAACTTGCCTCCTGACGTCAGAAGACACTTATCTGAAGATATAAAGGAGATCTATTGTTTCACTCTTGGATATAGGACCATGGAAGAACATTATACAGAAGCTAAAATTGAAATGATATACTTCCGTAAATCAAATACACATTTGATGAGTCTTATTAGTGGTAGTTGAAACGTTAAACATATGTCTCAATAATGATCAAGCGTAAATGTAAAATTTTAATATAAACATTTGCCGATCTAGATAGATATCAAGATAGACGCGATATCAGTAACGATAATAGTGACTATAAAAGATATTCAAGAAGGAAGGAGAATTTTTGAATAATCCAATTTACTTGAAATTACTTTAAAAGATGTATGATTATAGTTTCGTACACGAATAAGATACATTACATTTAATCTTCTTAAAAGTAAAATAATGATTATCTGAATATTGTCTATAGACTTGGTGCCGCAAGCTTTTAAATCTATAAGGAAGATCAAGTAATCGTGTAATATCAAAATTTCGAATCGTCAATCTTCGTAATGACACACGGAGTGCTTCTAAGATATCTATGATTCAAGTGTACTTTAAACAATGAAAAAACAGCCTCGCGTCTTCACCTAATGGTGATTAATATCTAATGGATACCGGAGAATGAAAAGCTTCTGACTTCCTACGGACAGAATATCCTACCCTGCAGACATTCCCACCCTAAGTCATCTCGTTCGGGGGAATGAATATCATGCAGTGACGAAATGGCGAACAAATTGAATAACAAAAGCAGATTGAATGCCGGGAGCAGTTCTCTTAGAGATACGTAATTTCGGGAGCGGAAGCGAAGAACTGGTACATTTTAGGACCACCAGGGGGCAGGATTACGGTCGGAAAGTCTTCTTTTGTTACCGCCCTCTGAGACTCTCTTGGGGTTGGCGGAAAAGTATAGTTCCCGCGATCACTGAAAAGAGACAACCGGTTCCACAGCTCTATCCCGCACATTCTGAGAGCACGGCGGTCTGAGGGCTCAGCCAGTGACTGTCAATGTCAAGGCTATCTCGTGACCCACTTTCATCTACATCATGCTCTCCCGTTGTCCCATGCGACAGTTATTTGCTATGGAACGTCACCTTTTCTAAGGGTTTCAAGGGTTAGTAACCTCCTTGTTGAGATGGGCTTCATAAATAAGCTATGTTGCAATTTTACCACGAATGGGGTTGATTTTCATCGGTCTAAATTATGAATTGTCCAAACTTATATTTCCAAACTCTATTTCCTTTTTAAACAAAGAAATATATATTAAACTACAAAGAATATAAGTATTATTAAACTTACTGGATGTAGAAAGATTAGATTTGTTGATTCTGACCAGCGATACCCCATAGATCCCAAAACATTTTTTTCTGTATATAAAAATTACAAAAATGAAGTTTTATGGATTACATGCATATATTTAGAAAATAATAATGATCATTTGTATTCATTTAGGCGCGAAATTTAGTCTATGAAGATGACTCTTATATATTTAACCTCTTAAATTATAAAAAAGAAATAATAACGTCTATCATTCATTGATATATTAATAAAGGATAAAGCACAGTTTGAAAGTAAATGAGTTAATGTATATCATATTAAATTGCGCCATGAAATGAGTGAATGATCGACATGTCAACAAAACTCATAAGCTTTCGTTGAATCAAGTTTCTAGTTAGGTAAATGAGATTAACTTCATGTCCATCAATTACCTCAATTTTGCATATTTTTCCTTTTATACAATTACACAACGTATTACTCGACTTTGATTACGTTTTCAGTTGAATGTGACAGAAATCGTAACTTCTTAAACATATTTCAGCTCTGTCTTTCCCAACCATATTTACATTTCACCCCCTGCCTTCGTTTAATCAACTTAATTAACACACAAAGCTCAAATGATTTCTTTTAATCAACTCGGTTATTTTTGATTCATTCACAGCTTAGTGAGGTTAATCATAGTTTGACTCTCTTATATTATTCTTAAAATTAATCTAAACCAAGCTCAAAAAAGTAGATGAAGAAAGAGGACAGTAGGTGTAGTTCCCATCCCTTAACCTTTTTCTTCCTTCTTTTTCCCTTACAAATTGCACACTTCCTCTTGGATTTAACTCCTCACGACCCTACGCAACCCTTTCTTCCCATATATATTCCCTACACTTTAATTGCCGCCATTCTCCTGTCACATCAGCCGGGGTCTTCTCCCTCAATCAAAGCCCACCGACGGATTGTTTCCAGATAACTCATCTGTAGCCGAACCCGTGCACCCTCCGTCCGTCTCTTCCCAATTACCGCGCCTTTTCTACCGTCTTCTTTCCCACACCACCCGCTCATCCGCACCACCCTTCCCAACGTAAATCCCTTGGTTCGGGTGCCCACGTGCGGTATGTGTAATTATTACCCAAATGCTCTCCCCTGTTAACTAATTTAGACCAATTTTCGAATGATCGGGGTGGGTTCGTCATTTGGTAACGGGATTAAATTTATTCGATAGCGCGAGGGTGGATCTCTGTACGTATGTCCGTGTGTTAATTAGTATTCCCCTCTTGTTTTATCTATCTGTTTGGATAGGAGAATTACATTTTGTGGTGTAGTTATAGGCTTTAACTAAACATACGTAAATATTCATGCGCAATATATTAAGATGAATTAATATATCATATCATATTATTATAAAAAGTATGCGCTATGACAAGGAAATGAAATATTAACAAAGATACAATACATGTTTTGTAGGTTTTTATGACGATTCTGTTTCGTAAAAGCTGCAAAGTAACGGAAATATATAATTCATTAATTTACGTTACGTACGTTATAGTATAATAAAAAATATACAGAAAGAATCAAATAATATTATCTAAATCCATACTATTACTCATTTAGAACAAATTTAGTTCTAAAAGATAAAATTAAAGCTATTTAATTAGAAAATATAAATAGAAATATTCTTGACGTTGATTAATTGATAATAATATAGTATGCCAGAAATAATTTTATCCATTACGTAGAATTTTTCATTTTATATTTACTTCCATCAATACAACCATATAGTTAGGAGATAGACTATGACACTGATGGTATGCTAGCTGAGAACAAGCAATAGGGCATATCTGGGAAAATAAAATCTAAATCAACAAATAACTATAAAACAAATATGAATTTTATTTATAGAAACCTACCAATATCCACCAGCCTTTAGTGGAAATCTAATACCGCATCCAAACCCTAATATATCATCTTCATTATCCACAATCGCTTTCCATGCGAGTAATCGATTATTAGTCGAGCGATACACCATATCATATCCGACAAGTTCTTGGAAATCCAAACTCATCATCCCAAGGAAATAAACCAGAGAGAGAACCCTTAGATACGTATATCGACAATATTTCTCAATGATCAGTTTCCCGGAGACGTGCGTCATGATACAACCGATTCCAGCATCCCTCGGAATTAACGGAGATGGAATAATCAACTAACCACCCACCGATTTCCTCTCCTCCATATCTCCATCGGCACTCCAACTAATTCCTACCCCTCGGACATCTTTTCCTCTTATCTCCTTCCAAACACCGCAATCGCTTCCATTCATTACTTCCGCCCCATTCTACTCGGACGTTCTCTCTTTTCCTAGACGAGCCACTCATTTCCTATTTCCGGTCCTCCTTCGATTGAGAAACCCTTTGTGTTCCCTTGGTTACTGTTCCTTCCTTTGGCTCAACAGACTTGAAATGCGTGAGGAATTGTAAATTTCGCTTTTGATACTGAATGCCGCACCACTGCCCATCTGCCTCTACAATGTATATAACCCGCATAGCGTGAAATGAGTCCAGAAGGAAGATCGTATCGCGGTGGATATGAATCGCTAAAAGGAGGAAAAATGCCAAATCAGATACGTCGCTGATTCACCATACATTCACCCCTCCCCCCTTTTACGTGTTTAGACGTGAAATATGACAATCGTTGCTAAGGGCTGATGGGAAGCTATGGCAGAATGAAGATTATACCGGACTTGAGTCAATGCGTGAGATAAGATCGGAATAAAAAATTCTACGCAGCTGTCGCTTTTTCTGGATGATATAGAGGAAATTAGCTAAGTGGAGAATGACTGAGTGTTCCTCGGAAATGTATGAGTTAGAAATATTTCTTCGAGCGTGACTCATAGTTAAAATCTCCCTATGGATCTACAGTTTAATTTTCTAACCCTTGACATATTTGATTTTCGACCCATAAATGTAAAACTGTAATAAAAACATAGCTTCAATAGCATTTCCGTATATCTATGCTTTAATGAAAGATCATCATCATCATTATTTTGTATGAGTTCTGAAAGAAGTGTATGGATTTTATTAGTTGCTCGTATTTCTCTCTGTATAACCCAGCATAACTTAATAAATGGGAATTCAACTGTTATAAAAATTTTAAGATAGATTTTATTCTAACTTTAACCAATTCGCTACATTTCCAATATTTATTCAATAATAAATATGAATACTTTTCCATTTTTCATCAAAATATTAACTTTCGAGGAAAATCACCACCTCACCTTGAATTTGTAAATTTTCCTCCACGTCCATAATCAAAGCCTTTTTATGTATTTAAATTTATTCCGCGTCAGCTGGCATCAAATTTATTTTTCCACTACTATTTTTAGAATTCCATATTTTTAGTCCAGTTCATTGATTCATCGAGCTCATCTCCTCGAAATGGTCTCTTTAATATTTATATATTTTCGAAAGTCGATGCGTGATTATTTGACGGACACTTCTCAGATGAATTGCTTCTGAAATTCAGGAGTGTTTCATTTTCCATGCATATTTAATGTAAAGTAAAAGTGAATGGAATCATAGATTCAATTATGTCTGGTCTATGTCGCTTCTAATGCACGAGTTTGCGATGAATTATTGATACAAAAGTTCGTTTTGAAACATCAGTTTCTAAACAGAGCGTTGGAAATTTGACAGAAGGATAAATTTATGTCAGGAAAAATGTATAGTTTCCATTCAAAGACTGATGCAAGTACCTTCCTTTAAAATTAAGTCCTTTAACTCTGATGTATGTGAAACAGTTTACGATACCTTCTATGAAATGAATATTTTTTTAGCAGAACTAAATATATTAGGATGCAATATTATACTCTTCAAGAGTTTTCTAAATCAAATTCACGAAATTATGAGTTAATGTATTTACACCATACCATATATAATATATTCCATATGGAAGCGGTAAAAACAGATGATATAGTGTAATCTCCTATGACAAGCAGCAATATTGCCAGTATTAGAAATAAGATATATATGATACACGAACACTTATTAATTTATTTATAATAAGCTCTGCCTCAACAGGAATGTGTGAATCGCACAAGCAGAAGTTTTAATTGCTATATTCTCTTAAAAAACTATGCTAGCTTCTATGCTAATTGCATTTGCTAAGTGCAATATTTATTGTTCTTAGTATCAACTAGTTTGCTAAACATTCAAATGGGCGATTTGCAATCTCAACTTTGCACATTCCGGCTATGGTTGGACTTCAACTCTGCCGAAGACTAAGAAGCCTTAAGTAACTTCAGTTACTAAAAACTAGGAGGCAATCGAATATCAAAGTAGGCTATATGTTCCCTTTAGGTGCAAGCCCTAATAGTAGGGTTCGAATCCAGGCTGTGACCTACAAGCAGATCGCCTTACGCTGCCCTTCGATTTTTAAACTTCCGACCAATATGTATTACGCGGAGAAAACACCGATCTGAAGTGAAATCTTCTTAAAAATTAAAGAACCACCATGACCTAGTTTCCATCACGAAAAAAACAAAAGACGTTCATGAAATCCTAATTGTTAGCTGGCGAGACTTCGAACTTAATCGTCTTATATATAAAAGATGAAATTGTGTGATGCGATATGAAAGAAGAATTTTAAAAAAGAATAAAATTCAGTCTCGCAGTATAAAATAAATTCCTCTATGGATTACAGTTTCTATTGTATATCTATCTACATGTCTTCTGCAGTTGATTATTAAGAAAAGAATTATTATACCCGTAGTTCATAAAATAAGTAGAACGAAATGGCTAGAATATAAAATTCCGTAAATATAAAGAAAAAAGAAGCGCATAGAAACAAAACAAACCTCTAGTTAGATAGGGATCTTCAGCATTATAAATAAACTTGATCAAGGAAGGAATTGGCCAGAAAAAAATGGCTAGAATAAAAAGGGAGGAATAGAAATACATAGTAAACAAAAGATAAAAATAAATAGCTAGCCTCATTAACTTTATTGTAAAATAAATACGTATGCAACGCAAATGCAAATGCAATTCTCCCTTATCTATAGCGAGATAGTGGGATTGTACCAGAGAAAGGTTTAATTCGTTGGTTATTTCCAGCGCGGTCTAATCCCTTGCAGAAAGATCCGCACAGCGAGAACGTCCACATCGGGTTGGATTACTTCCGAAAGCTGAAGATCGCCTTAAAGGAGCTCCATTGTTTGTCTCCGAAAGGATGATGATCGAAGCCTGGTGAGAGATGAAAGGAGGACAAGTGGAACACCAGCGAATGTCGTCAAAAGAGACCAGATTGATGGGGCCTTTGTCTGCAAATTGAGGGATTGTTTGATTCGGGACGCGGACTCGGTGCATTCGATCCGATTTTAGTACTATTTCCTATTGTTTCGTTAAACGTGTCTTCTCCGGTGTTTTGGAGAACCTTTCTCTTGACTATTTATCCGGAAATATACAACGTTCAATTCTTTAGATGTGATGTATGGGTTCAACTTTCTGGGAGGCTAAGAATTTTAAAAGCGATCTTTTAGAATTCGCTTGTATTGTAGATCTTCTTGTGGCGTTATAATTCTCGATCTATTGAAAGATAATTGTCTACTTTTAATGTACATTTGGGTGTATGTAAATACGATATCATCTTACTCCAATCATATAGAAACGGATACTAATATATATTTTTCAGATCTTTGTTGTTCAGATTTATTCCTCATATAACATCTCATCGCGATTAATTATTGTCTTGGGTTGGTTTTTCTATTCATTTGTTATCCTTATTGATCTCTCTCGTCTATGTTTGACCTACTCATTTCCCCTGCAGTCCCTTAATTACCTAAATCATAACTCTTATCCACTCCATCTCCGGGGCTTCCTTGTTTTTGTATCAAATTTAGACGCTATCCGTAATTATCTGGGATATCATTTTCTCCCAAAATATTACGTATCATATTTAATGACGCAATAATTAGAATTGTTTTCGACGCGTTATTATCAGTTGATCCCATCTTTACCATTAGTATACGCTATAATAGATAGGTTAGTTTGGTATGAGTTATTTGAATTGTTTCGTTACTTGTCAAAATATTTTTCTGTCTATTAAAAACTATCTCTCTTATTCAGAAAATAAGATACAAATCTTCTCTTACTACGTTTTGCACTTTTTTATTTCGTGTAATCTTCAGATTTATATACGCGATCATTAAAGAAAAAGATTCGGTAAATAAGGATAGTCAATTTTTAAAAGAGGTCTGGAGACAAGATTGGCGATATTTTGGGGAAAATATCTCTTGATAAATACTAAAAAAAAAGAACTCAAAAAGCAAGCATCTGCTGCGTCGGTTTCCAGGTCAAATAACAGTTGTGACTAGAGGATTACAACTCTTTCCCAAAATCTCTATTGCCATGGACGCTTATTTATAGCTAGACTTCAACTGTTTTTGCTATATGAATCTCACTTTGATGGAATCGTTGTCTTGGAAATTAATACAATTTGTGCGCCATAAAATTCTTTTGACACCCTTTCAGAGAATGTACAGGAGAATTAAAACGCTGAAATATTGGTGTTGCGATATGAATTCGTTAAGAAACAATAATAAGAAGTTTTGGATTTTCTACATTTTAACTCTACTTTGCCACATTATGTTTAATAAAATTTTGATGGACAATATCCATACGATAAGATAATACTTCACAAAATACCTTTATACTAATGTTCATAACTATTTATATTTATTGGGAAAAGTTAAATCAAAATTAAAGGATAAATATTTTCGATGAAAAGAGCACAAGTAAAGGCTTCACTAAACATTTTGAACGGCTAAATGATTTTAAAAGAGAATGGTTATGATATAAAAGTTCTCTGTTCTTCAGAGATTCAAAAATAAGAGTTAACTGAAAAAATATTTCCAATAAGTCGAAGTGTTTATCACGTAAAATAAATATATCCTCAGAATTCAAGCTTACATATTATGCTAAGCATAATAGCGACCAAAGCGGCTTAAAGAAATTCACCACACAACACATTTCATAGATAAGCACACACTTATTTATTTGCCCAGTCGTCGAAACTATTACCGCACATAAAGGAACAAATTCGTGAGCAATCAAGATCCGAATAGAAAATTTCACCACACATTAAATTTACTTATCTCGTCCTGAAAATTTCCGAGCAAGAAAACGAACTATCGGCCGATCAGGGTACAGGGATGTAATACACAAATAAATCACCCGTATCTTATCAGTAAAAAAATTGACTGTAGTAAAACCAACAAGAAAAACAACTTTAAATAGAAATAAACGCGAAACCTTCGGGAACACTTTGGCGTTAGGTTCGCGTGCTTTGGATGCATAACCCGTTCTCAGGGGGGGGGGGGGGAGAAATATCCTAGCATCGGCAAAAACGCTCCCCTACCACCAATCGATCGATATCGGTTTTTTTTAAAGGGTCGAAACGTACCGGTTTCGGAAGCGAAGATAAACATTCCCCCGCGTTATGGAGAGTATTGGCCGAGAGCAGTAAGAGTACGATAAGGGTTCTTCTTTAAACTGTTGAGTCGATGGCGCTGTTGCTCGGCGGGGGGAAGGCCTATTACTTTTATAGGTTTACCGTGAATGGGAGACGTCCCACACGAGTGCGGAGGGTTGATGAGGATGGGAAGATGCGGGCGATACGGCCGGGAACGGGACGGAGGGGGTGAGGGGGGTATATATACGTAAAGAGTTGTGTGATATAGGGGAAATGACCCGACAGAAGGAGAGAGAAGGCTGACAGCTTGCTATAGGCACTCCCGCATTTGAATGAGTCCCTCCATGCAGCGGAGTTTGTATGCTCTTTCAACGGATGAGCAACTTTAAAAAGAAGAGGGAGTTGAAGAAAGGGTCGATCGCCGTTTACTTACTTGAGGGAGAGGGAGGGGATGACGAGGCTAATTAAGGGAAGGATGATGGATTACTTATAAGGAATGGTGCCCATGCATTTGGGTTCCATTGTAATGAAGAAGTTTCAAGTGCAGAAATGCACGTGAGCAATTGAGTTCGGGGATGAATGGTTTACGGAGATATCTTCCGCGTGAAATGCTCCTTTTGGGTATATATTGCACTGAGTGGGTAATCCAGCGTATTAATCTCTGTTCACTTATCTGAAGGATTCTTTTATGCGTTTAATTTATTCGTTAGGTTAACGTTTCACGTGCACAGGGTTCTTAACTCAATAGAGACTTGATAATTTTATATATCTTATATTTATGAGTACAACACTGAATTTAGTGTTCCAATCATATACTTATTCTAAATTTTAAACGGTATTTAGGCACGAAGTAGTACAGCGTGAATTTTACGAGTTTGCAAGATATAGGTCACTTTGAAATTAACAATTAGAATACGTTAAAGAAATTGGAAACTACGGAGAAATCAATTAAATGAATACATTAATAATTTGGAATTGAGAAATCGAAAAGCTAGGCATTCTAATCTGATAATTGGTAATAATAATACCTGTAACCCGCTCCATAATCATAATAACTCAAAAAAGAGATACATATAAATATTATGATATGATATGGTGGTATATCATGGTGAATGCTGATAAAAAAATTAAGGCAAATATATGGATGAACGCATTCCGGAGATATCATTCATATTCTATTTCCAGCACATTGAACATTAAAGATATTTCTCTAAAAGGTTAATTAACCAGAGTCATTTACATTGAAAAAGGTTGATGTCTCTTTATATGAGCATACCCATTCGAAACATCCACTACGTCAGGTCCGTATCAACATTTCCCGACATTAAAAAAGAATCCGGACATGTGTCCATACTTTAATATTTTCCCAGTCCTTTTTCATTTGTTTACGTTCCGAATCGCTTATTTCCCGGAAAGGTCTCATTCGTCGCATTTGAAAGATAACCGAAGAAACGGAGTTGACAGAACGCCGACATTTTCCCGCTGAGAACCATGGCGACACCACATCGTCCCTCACTCCGCAGTCTTGTTTATTTTCCCGGGAAAATTTTGACGAAATTGAGCCCCGTGAATCCGTAACGGGCGGTCCGGCGTCTGCTAATAAATCTTCCAGGAGGCGCTTTTTTTACGTCAGCCCGCGTTCCGTCGCAGTTGATGACTGAAACATGCGATAAAGGTTGAAATAACACGAGGGTTTCCCGAGAGTATTCGGGATATATATATAAATATATTTCCTCATGACGTCGAATTTTGTACGAAAAGGCGGAGTTGAAAATCAAAGCGACGGGTCTGAAAAAGTTATGACTCTTGAACGAAAGTGGATGCGGTAACAAAATAAGAAGGCTTGAATCTTTGAGGGGAAATAAAAACCCACTTATCATCCGATCCGCGATCGCTGGGTGCGGAGATGGATGGTTATGTGAAAGAGTTTTAGATGAATCGTTGCGGATCTAAGGTTATAGGACTTTTAAAATGTTTCTCAGAGCGTGCAGAACGGGACGTAATGGGTTCCGTTAAAATGTATGATTTTTAAATTTAAAATATTCCGATTTTTTATGACCTAATTTTAGTTTAAATGCGAACCATTTACCTATGATATTAAAGAGTTAATATGTCGGAACGTAGCTTAATATTCAAAGTCAAACTTCGCCACTATTCAAAGAGAAAGTGATTTTACTATTAAAGGATAAGCAGAAGTGAAAATTGAGATATGACTGGGGTTCGAACCTAGGTCCCCCGATGTCATAAAAGGTATGCTAACTACAATGTGAAGAAATTTGGGGACCTGGGTTCGAGTCCCAGTCAGTCTCAGGGTTTAATTTTTATCATAAATTCGAACTAACTAACATTTTAAAGTTCATTTCACCTTTTCCGAAAACAGTCTTCTTACTCAAGATACTAGTATAATTTTCTAATTAAGCGATGTATTATTAAAAAGAGATCTTTTGTCTTCCTAATTCTTTTGATTAATTATTCATGGTAGTAATAATATCGCTATTTTGGTCTATTTTTTAAATTCGTTTTATGCATGAATCCACAGTAGCGATGAAAAAAGAAGAAAATATTTGCAAAGATATTCAAAACTTAATCTTCGCACACTGAAACCTTTTCTTACGTGTATTTTTGAGGGAATCAGAAAAGGAAAGCACTTGCAGAGCAGAAGTATTAACCCTGAGGTGTGCTGGGAGAATGAGGGGTTTAAATTTACAATAGAAGGCGAGACTGAATGGGGGAGATAAATTGAGTACAATTTGCAGAGGAATGAGATGTTTTGAGGGCTACAGATCGTGGAGAATAACACGGTGCAGACGCTACTCGTAGGAGAAATTTGTGAGCCGAGTTAAAGGTTGGTTTTGGAAGAGACAATGGTAGGTATTAATTCAACGTACCAAGGAAACACTCAATTATGGTTCACCTTATAGGTTTGACTGATTATAGAGTTACTTTTTAATAAAACATTTCAGAGAAATTATCCTAGCAATTGCAAAGGATAAGCTATAAAGTAAATAAGGGTTTAAAAATTATATATTTATTATAGAAATTATAGAATTTATTCATTGTATTCATGAGAATGAAAAAAGGAATTTTTGATGAGCTTTTAATGTACAGTCTTCGTGGTATGAATTTCTTCATACATATATAATTTTACACTCACTTAAATATTAAATTTAATGTATGAATACAGTCGTAATAAAGTAAACAGACTTCTAAAGAGAATATAGATGCTAAAAAAGAGTGGCAGAATACACACTGAGAAATGTAGAGTCCTAAAATTTGCTGATGAAGAACGAGTAAAACAGAAAATGTAGTGGAACTTGATGGGGTAGTAATAGGAAATAAGGGAAGGCAAGAGATGCACACAAAGATAGGGTTAGGGTACCCTTATGATGTAAGGCTAAATAGGATATAGAGTATATCCAAAGTTGAGAGTAAAATACCTCTCGAGAGAAACTACTGCGTGCAATATCTCTCTGAGATTCATTGCTACATAAGTGAGCAATTCATCCAGGGTTATTTACATCTCTGATTAAATATAATTAATTAATTAATAATCTCCCTATTATCTATGATTTAAGGACATTTATTTTTATGAGAAGATTTAATTTCTCAGAACATTCTACGATATCTTTCATGCTGCATGATTATTGATAGTGTTTTACTTTGTACACAATTAAGCAAAATTTGAATTTTTATGAATTAAAATCAATAATAATAAAAAATTATTTAGATGCATGTATCTTAAATTATTAAATTTTTTCTATATATTAAAATTAACAGAAATTATTCATTTTTATTTCCAGGAGGTGAGTTCCTGGTATGAATGTCTAAACTTAAGGCTCAATTCCTCCAAAAATACTAAAATACCTTTGGTAAGTAATTATTAATTTGTTGACCTTTACGTACTACCTTTCAGAGAATTATTTAAAAGCACTTTTGGAAATCACTCCTCAGGGAAAGTAAACAATTTAAGCATAGATATGCCTTTCCCTTCCACAATATTAATCAAAAGTTAAAAAGCAGATTAGTAATGAATTAAATATGAGAATCAAATAATCAATGAATATTTCATCTAACGTTTGTACGAATATTTTTTTGAATTGACCCACCTTCAGCCTTGACAAATAACTCGATGCAAAGTAATACATTCAGTTTGAAAGTCATAATATTTTAAATCTTAAATTTATTTGAAGAATATTTAATAACATGATTTTAAATACTATCTCATATTTACAGTACGTGGAAAACTAACATAAATTTTAATTACTAAAATGTAGGCTCTAAATCTTAAAAGTATTAAGGTAACGATGATAAAATTTTAAAGAAGATAAATCCAGCAGATATATTTACTATATTTCTCTCTTGGAAAATGAAGTGTACAATCCAATTTGCTAGGAAAAAGAATAATAACTCTTCTTTTATTTGAATATTACAATGACATGAAATTAAAGTCAGAATTTTGAAGTCTAGAGCTTGAAATTTAAAAAGTTAAATAATATGATTATATCAGTATTTTTCGTTTAAGAGATTAAAATATCGATACTAATCAGTTTTCTATTTATATACATATAACAACATATCATGCTAGTGACAATGATTATAGGTGTGGAAAATGCATACTAACAAAACTGTGGACATAAGGAAAACCAATCACTTTCCCTTTCTAAAATAATTGACAAAGAAAGAAATAAGAGAACTATTCACTACTAATATCTTTTTGGAGTTATCCGCGTATAATTTCAAATGCATGAATAGTTTTCCAAAATTATGAGATTCTTAATCCCTACTCCATAAGCTTAACATTCTGTTTTCCCAAGACTCTCTCAATTTATACCGTAGCAGCATATTCTCCATAACAACGAAGAATAAAATAAATATTCTCCATAACAATGCGGAATAAAATAAATATTCCCTAAGATCTCCGCTCCGCATTTCAGTCACCTGGCAACGATTAAACTGCTCCAAAAGATGTTCCACTCCGTTAACAAAATCCTCGGCGATGATCCTTATCTATCTAAGGAGAGTTTACGCAGCACACTTCCCATTTTCCTTTCGCCCAAAGGGTCGAGAAACCTTTAAACATTTGCTCTAAGTCCCGAAAACTTTTCCGGAGTGTGTGCGAATCAACGCCTCTGGGCAAAATTGGATCTCATACTATGCGCAAGGATCCATAACGGCGTCACAGATACCACGAGATGCTTCATGCTTTTAAAGGTTTGCTATCGATGAGATGGTGAAATGGGTGATAAACTTTCGCGAATTGATTGCGCTTGAGGAGAGGGGTTTAAGGATAACATAACGGTAATACAAATTATGGGTGAAAATTGTTAAATACGAAATGGTGGATAAATTCGTGTTGGGATGAGATTAAATATATCGATTGAGGTAAGATCTTCCCGACCGCTAATAAAAATCAATTTATAGATTCCTAAAGAATTACCTGTATTCAAATAGTTTATCATCGAAGATAGACAACAGGTAACAAAACTGATCACTATTTGTTAAGAAATTCAGACATCCTACCATATATTTTCATTTGATATAAGATTCTTAAAAGTTACATTGGAGAGGTGTCGAGTCTAAGCAGCTATTGATTGAAAGGGTCAGAAGTAATAAATTTTTCTTAAGGTTTTATCGTAATCATTTAATATAAAATATTGAAAAATATCTAAATAATATTTTTACATATTCATCATAATTATATATTATTTTCCTGTGTTTAATTTTCAAATTAGCTCGTATAATATCATAAGATTGAATTCCACAAAGTTAAGGTAAAACTATTCTCAGTTAGTAATGACCAACGGAAACTTTGGTCTCAATAAATAAATTATACAACGAAATTGAAATTGAATTACATTATATTCTAGATAACAAAATTTCTTCTTTGGCATTACATTCCTAGCTACATGCTGTAATTGATGAGCACCAAGGTCGATCTAAAATTTATAGCTAAATTTAGTGATTCTGATTCAGTCTAAAACGCGTCGTGAGCGGCGGATTATTTAGTTCCGCAAGTAAACGTTGAATTTAATATGGAAGAATCCAACGTAATTTATTTCAGCTATAAATTCAGACAGTGATGCAGGCTACTATCACATTGAGGACATTTGTTCACTTTTAGTGCGGCTTTTGACGCCTTGACCTATCCTGCAAGGGTATTCCAATCTTTAGCGTGAGACTACAAGAGCAAAGATCTATGTATCATTAAAGAATATGTACTGTTGTACGATGGTAAATAGCGAGGCAATAAGAAGAATAACTCGATAACATGACAGATTATTATAGAATACCTCAGAAAATATGGAAATGAAGAACAAATTTCCTTGACTCCTTCAAAACGAGAACTGAAGAGAGCTTCGATCCTTAACAGAATTAACTGTTATATATTTTAAATAATATCTTATAATATTTTTACATTCTTATTATATGTATATATAATTATTCTCTGTATTCTTTTCCAATAAGAACGTATTATATCGCAAGATTGCATTTGCGAAATCTTTAGTTCAGGTAAAATTGCGCAATTAGTAATGACAAGTTGAAACATTGGTCTCAATAAATAAACAATATAACGATATTAAAATTAGATTAAATACTATACTAGATATGAAAATTTATTTTTATGATGAAATATATGTTAATTAATTACCAATAATATAGTGGAATTCGTGATGACGTCAATGGAAGAGATAAACAAATGCATAGCAACGATCCTTAACAACCAATACGACACAAAGCATTCGCTTCAGTTCATCATGAGCGATACAATAGAGAAGATCTTTGCGATTTGGGCGCTATCATTGGCACTCATTTCCTACGTAGTTTACAATTATCGTTTCGAGAAATACGTACTTTACCTGATACGAACCGTGAGGTACACATTTAAACAATTAAATTCGAGTTTTGATCGAAAATTATTCTTAAAATTGAAGATTTCTAACAACTGAATCATGTCATAGCCATGATATGCATCCGATACTTACTCTTCGCATATTTTAACGATTTGTTTTATTTTTAAAGGTACATCTACGACATCTATTTAGACACTGTATATGCGAGTGAAACGGGGACTTTGTACTCTCCAAGTACTACTCCCAGTAGTGATAGTTTTGAGCGCAGAATTAGCGAAGCGACTGTCTACGCTCCTTCGAATATAGACAACGACGATGTGGAAGTGTTATACCGTCGACCGGAACCCCCTTCTCCGCGTACCGTATACCGCACGACAAGAAGCGGCAAAGTATATGGTCAATTCGAAGTAAGAACTCACACAAAACTTAGTCACCAATATAGAGCACGGGATTGTTTTAGTAACAAAAGCTGTTTAAGTCAATGCTATTCTCATTATTTTGGTCCATATGATAGATAAATATATAAACATTGATTTCTTTTAATGTAATTTGAGAGATATCTAAATGAGACGAAGTGGCATAAGGATATAAGCATAGTATATTACTGGAGAACAGTCATTATTTTTGCATAGCAACGGGGTTAAATTTGGTTCGAAACTCCTATAATCGGATGAATTCATTCTCTCATGATAACATTCTTTCCATTTAGGCACCCCAGGGCCCTAATTACCTTACCAGGGAGGTAATTACTCTGATCAAAGACATCAGCAACCATCACCTGTGTAAGACATATCTCACAATACGTTTTAACCGAGTATCATTTCTCCCGATAATAACTAATAAACTTATATTTGGTTTTCCTTAGATCCATCGCCGTATGAGATGCGTCACCACAGATCCCCAATAATTCAGAATCGAATATACCCATATTGGGGTTAGAAAAATAACACGAATCGCTAGTTTGGGTGTTGACAGCAAATCCCAAACATTATGCTACGATTTAATTATCAGACGGCCGTATCAATGCATTACATGATCAAGAAAGAACAAGGATCATGCAATGGAGTAATATTGTAATAGGGTTGAACATCGAAGCCATCGACCAAAATATAAAGTGGAGTATTTAACAGCCAACCCTGTAGAAGTTCGACAGGGGAGTGGAAAGAATAGCATATCTTCGATGAGGAATATATATTACTGCTGTATATTCTGAAACACATTCAATCGATCTGATGACCTTTGATCGATTAAGCTCTGTGATTTTCATCTCGTCATAGAATTGAATCATTTCAAAGAAATTTGTTCTAATTTGGAATGTAAATGTTAATATAAAATAATAAATTGATATTTTCCAATAATGGTTTACTGTTCCTTATTTATCGACGGATAGCGTATGTTACATTGATCAATCATTTTTATAAATTAAAAGAGATAATATACACTTAGACAAGAAATTATGATTAATGATGCTAATAATAATGCTAAGTATATAATGAAACAGGGATGAAGTTCGTCATAAGCATTAGAATGAACCTATAAGAAGAAACATAGGCTATGGGTTCAATGAGCGCTATAACTCTATTTCGACATACGAATCATGGAACATGATCAACAATGAGAATTCGTAAACGTGAAAATGTAAAACTTTAATTTTTGCATATATTTCACTCTTATTCTGGCCTTTCTGTTTTTGATAAAAATTTCGTGAGATGATGACATCCTTTAAGACCAGCAAATATCCTTTAATATGAATAAATAGGTGAAAACTGAAAAAATACCCAAAAATATTCTCCTTTTATTTCAATAATATCTGTGTGTTTCTTCGCAAATATAATTTACTAGAGATATATTTCCCTAAGTACGATTTATATAATAATTTACAATTAAAAATGACCATGAGTAATAGACTGCTGCCACGATTAAGTAAATCTAGTTACCTAAATTAAAAGAAATAAAAGCAAATTAATACGCGAGGGCGCATAAGGAATAAGGATATGTCGACATAAGGAATGCTCTTGAAGTTTTTGGAAATATATAAATCGAAACTCGTCCATTGAAGCGGGGGGGTATAATTCCCTCAGTGTGACAAGATCATGTCCACGGAGCTGATGGAAGTTTCGGGAAATGGACCCTAGATGGAGTAAAAAGAGTGAATCAATCACCTCGCAGTATAGCCGTGAATGTTGCACCACAAGGCACCAATTTAGGTCTCGTCACTTCTAGTTCATCATCGATCAATAGGGAGCAATTTGCATTTAAAACACCGCTCGACGTATCTGGACCCAAAGTGGTCGGGCCGAAAACAATATCTTTATCGATCTTTTAAAACCTCTTTTCGATTGGAAATTGGCGGGTCTTTCCCAAGAGCTAAACAAACACTGGCCGATTGAATTTTTATCCGGAACGATCTTTTCTGCTGTTCCTCTGTTTATTTATTCGGAATATCGGTCATTTTAAAAATTTGAAACCCGTAATTTCTGGGCTTTGTAACCTCGATATTCGAAATAACCTCCGCCGTGTTTTTGGGGAGTAGATTAAGGCGGTTCCCCGATTTTATTACTGTTTTGCGTTCACTTGCGTATAAATCTGTGGCCCATTTTGACCCAATCTGAATGTAGATTTCCTCGTAAGGATACCGATAAATCCAATTTGGACCAATAAGGTTTAAACATGCTTTTCAGCTCTTATCGCATGTATATTCTAGGAACGTAATGACAAAATTCGCAATAAAGATAAACTGAAAAATAGTTTCTTTATGAAATACAGATAAATAAACTACGAAAAGTGTTTGGGAGATTTGAAGTAATATTAAATTATTATCGTTGAAATATTAAGGTTTTAGTCAATGGTAACTAGCTAAAGTAAAGGTTATATTATGCAACGTAAAAGAACTATATGGATGAATTTTTTGTTAACATCTTCTTACTCTCCTATTTCAATATATCTGAATTTTCAATAAATATAATAAATATTTTTTTTAAATATTCAAAAATCACAATATATATATATATATGGGTATCATCCGAGAAGGAAATTTCTTTCTCTCTTTAGCAGGTCTCCCTTTAAGTAGAAAGTGGATTATAAAAGAGAACTTTTCTTTTGTAAGTTAGCAGTTATTAATAATAATAATTATTTATATTAATACTTTTGACTTCCCCTTCCCAAAAACTCGACTCAGTATGCTCAAATGAAAAATTACTCTTTAATCAGATTATTAGTTTTCTTTAACAGAACGTTATGTTGAAAGTTCAAACATTTTTAAAAGTGTATGACATATGAAGCAATTTCTTGTATTCCTAAAACAGACGTAAATATGAATAACATATTGCAGGTGTAGGGTTTCTCCCTACGTTAACTATATTTTACGGAATCATTTCAGTAAATTTCAAACTCTTTCCGCATTTAATTACAATATTCAATGGCTTAAAATAAATAAATAAAATACATTTCGTATCGCATAGCAACAGAAACTCGATTAAATATGCTAAAATTGAAATATTCACATATAACGGAAACATTTCGAAATATTTCTAATTAGAAAGCCCATTCTCATCTGTGACGAAAAGAAACCAAAACCGACAAAGGGTTCGTTTCCGCAGAAAAGAATGCAATCACAGCGCCAAGAAGAGGTCGGCAGAGACTCTTTTTTTTCTCTCGCCTCTTTCCCTCATTTATTCCACGGGAAGAGATTTCAAATTATATTAATTGCCTCTTGTGTCCCTCTCATAACCCTTCCTCTTATCAGAATTCTTCTCAGGACTACGTGCTTTTGCCCAGGCGACTTCATTAGACACCACCTCACACCGTCCACGTCAAATTCCAAACACGGTTTGTTGAATACACCCCAATATGAGTCGTTCTCCGCATTCCCTTGCCTAAGGTTTTCGGATGAAGCCTTGTTAATTACCGAAACCTCTGATTTCGCGAATTCTGGGCACGTCCTTCTCTCCTCACCGCTGCATAGTTTTCGGCGGATGGAGGAAGCCATTGTGATTAAAAGAAGGTCTTCTGCAGGAGGACTCTCTCTCTTTTTGTCCGGCTCAAGATTGTTTCTGCACGGTTAAGGAGATGAGGGAAAAATGGAGCGGGCAAAATTGGAAGAGACGTCCCAACGGAGTCTGAGGACGTGAAGAGACAAGATCCCGATATGACCAATCGTAATTTTACCTCTTCAGGTGGATCGATATCTTTGAACCGTACGGAAAGATTTACGTAATATTGGAACAGTATGAAACAGTATAGATATGAAACGTTAAGTTGCGAAATCACTTGAGAAAATATATTGTGCTCGAGTTACTATAACGATAAAGATATTTTAATAATATGATTAGGGCTACTTAAAAGAATGGTTCCTAATTTAAATTATTCCTGTTTTACAAAGTTTCGAAGTAGACCAAAAAAGGATTAAATAATGTTTATTGTTTAGGCACATATTTAATAGGAAATAGTTGCTAATAAATGCGAATATTAAAATAGGAATAAAGGAGTTTATTGAATTTTTACTTACAAATTACCTTTAATAAGAAAAAAATGTTCATTTAACAACTTTAATTTTTAACATTTAACTGTATTAAGGACTTAAACGACGAAATATAATTCCACCTCTCTTAATTCAATGCATGCAAACAAAATTCATTTAATCTACTCCATAAATCAATTTGACATTAACTGATATAATATGCGGATAATTCAAAGCTTTCCTTAAAATTATATATTCCGGATATGAGATAACATTTTTATCGATAACTCAATATTTTCGTTAAATTAAGGTAAAAAGGGGAAAGGTCAATATTTGACGCAGATGTATTGAATAAACAAATAAATAGATAATTGAAAAATATGATGTGTACGTGAATGATGTATTCGTAACTGAATATAACTTCTCCCTACGGATATCTGGATTTTTGGATTCATTTTCAATTAAAAATTGTAATGTACCTCATTTCCTAAAAATATATGAGGTCTTTTTTAAATCATCATATCTGCTCATCTACTCTTTAGATACTTTTTGTTTATGGTGGCACATTATCATATCATATAATAATCCAAAATTAAGACCAGCTGAAATTCATCCCTACTGACTCTTGGAAAATTTATCAGATCCCATTAGAATTATAATGTATTCTCAGTGAAAATAGACATCATTGAATAGTTTTCAAATTGAAATTGTTGAAGTGCAATTATTAATATAAATGTGAAAGAAGTCAGCTACATACATCAGCAATATTTTAGACTTTTTAATTGACATTTGTGCAAATTTGTATTCATCCTTATTTAACTTTTTCTGAGTAAGCTATCTTTTTAAATAGACAATAGTTAAAATATATAGACTCAAGGCTGATAATCAGTCTATTAATAAGGACGGAAGACATCTCTCACTAAAATTTCACTTTAATTAAGATCTTTTCAAATTGTAAATTTTCAACCTACTGGACCCAATTAAGACATCTGATTAATCATCTTTTTTATTCTTTTATTTATTCAAGCTTTTATTTATTAGCTCAAGTTTGTTAGCTTTAATTGTTCACCTATGGTAATAGACTAAGAATCGGCATAAGCTATAAAAAACTCGGTAGCGTTCAGCATTCGACCTTTCCATGTTCGATGTTTTCTGAGTGGACCTCCATATCGAACCATAAATATCACCAAATGGATAAATACGACTCTAAGAGGGAGGAAGTACATACACAAGGAAATATTTAGAACGTAGACCACTAATTTGGTCTTAAGCCACTCAAACGAAAAGCATCGTTAATATTTTCCACCGCATTAAATCGAGTCATCTATACTAAGTTCAGGAAACCGTGGTCAGGGGGCCAAGCCACCGAACATTTTACGAGTTACTTAAGAAATACGTTTGAACCGGCTGTTCTAATGAGGGAATGAATGCCCTTTGGAACGTAAAGCATAACTGCACCAATGCACCTTCCCTCTTGGCACAGCGCCTAGTTTGTTTCCATGCACGTTTCTAGTACCAGAGGGCTTCATTAAGGCAAACAAACGACCGAGCAATGAAAAGACTTAAAAATCTTACATTAGATTTGCATCCTCATTTTATATTGCCCGCTATCGCCCACTCCATCGTGGATGCTTGAAAAGAAACTGTGTTTCAAGAGGATAAGAGAAATACGTGCATTTTCCTCTATTCACGTCACGTTTAAATGAAATAGCGTAATATGGTTGATATTAACTGGGAGTGGATTTATCAATGAGGTAACTCTACCATACGAAAATTCTTTATGCATTAATTGGAAGATCTTTTTTAATAGGAAAGCACAGGAATACTTTATATCATCATTGAACCGGTTCCAAAATTATGTGAATTGGCCATCAATGCAGATTTTTAATGAAGGATATTGCCTACTTAAGCATACCTTAATGATTTAAAATTCATTTTTTCCTATTTTGAAAAATTCTTAGAGGAAGTTAATGATGACTGCCTTTGATACTTCTAAACCTTAAAACGGCGAACGCAAGGAAAGAATGTAAACTGAATTAAAAGACATACAAACTAACAAATTTCGTTTCTGATGATTCATCAAATAAATTCTTTTTCTGAAGCATTTTAAATTACTTTCCGGTGATGAAGGGTACTTTTTCACCTCTTATAAGCTATTTAAATATTTCATAAGACTTGATTTGTTCGGGAGAAAGAATAATCAGTTGTTTCTGAACACCATTAAGGGATTATGATTACAAAGCAACACCTAATCCTATTGAAGATTTAATGGTGTAGAAGCATTATAAACCTTTAAAAAAGTAGGATAAAATGTTCAAAGGAATCTAATAAATAAAATTATCAACCATCGATATCTTAATTTGAGCGGAATTCATAATCAATTCCAATTTAAATACCACAATGCGACAATAATCTCAGGCATAGTTGAACTGTTTCCAAGACACCAATCCAAAGACCTTTGGGTGCATCAATTTCACACAGAAAATGAATGTATCGTAATTTTGCACGTGATTTAAGAAAAACAACCACCACTACATTGTAATACACGAGAGGGGCTAAACTGTAGCACGTAGGAGTAGATCACGACATTCTTCGAACCAATCGCATTTATTCCTTTGATCCCATTCCATTGTCGTAAAAGGCATTCAAAGCGGTTATTCTTGGGTCTGCAAATGGAATCAAATTGTAGGGAAAAAAGGGCGGAACAAGGAAAAGGTCGAATCCGAGATGGAATACGGAACATGGACCAAGTGGAGATGTTTCGGAGACGCTTTTGGTCACGTGATTTCAGAGAACGGCTCTGAATGAAAGTGAACATCGAGAAAAAGGTCTATAGTAGATATAAAGTATAATAATATGTAAATGGCGACACTTTTTAATGGAATAGGCTATAATGGGAGAAGCGAGTTACTTCTGATTTAAGAAACGTCATAACATGGTTTACATATGTTTAAGAATGATGTGTGGGTGATAAGAAATACTGGAGACGATAGCAGTATTGTTTTGAGTTCATAAATTCACTTTTCTGTTTATATTGTTATTTATATTGTATCAGCTACAGAAATGGTTAAATATGAGTTAATAAAAGTAGATTTGTTTTCGTAAAAATAAAATAAAAATTTCGTATAATTGTCGTTATAACTGAACAAAGTATACGAATAATCGAAACAAAGTAATTTTAATTGCTTAATTATTTGTGTTATTTATGTTACTATGACAAAATGATCGATCTAAAAAGAGAATTAAACTTCAATTCACAGGAATCATTTCCTATCTGCCTATACGTCCTTGTGCTATCACTAATATTAATTAAATATGTTTGAACCAACTAGAAGCAACAGGGCTCCGCTCCCTTAACGAATAAAAACACAAGTTGTCTAACATTGCGTTTATATGGAATCAGTTCAAAAAAGGGCTGATTAGTTAGTTATTAATTAATTATTAGGAACTTACCTAGTACGTAGAGGCCCCAGTTTCAATTAATGGTCCATAATTAAACACTTCTGTTCATTTTTTCTTGAGAATCTTCTGAAAGGGGGGAAAAATAATTCTTCAGTTCTAGAAATATTGAAAATATATCGCTATTAAATAAAATTTTAATGTCCAACATTATAATAATAAAATATAAACCTTTAGATACATTAATATAATAAATCATAGAAAAGTAAAGTAATAGTAAGATAGAATAGATAAAGTTCAAAAATAAAAAATAAAGGAGACATATAGTATTAATATACCAAAAAGTTATCATCTCAAGCTAAATAAGTTTTCATTTAGCCTATAGAGAGAGTAACTGAAATTCTGACAGACTATATACACTAAGGATACATTTCCTATTTTACACACTGCCGTTTTTAAACGCTAACTTACCAAATTAAAGCTTTCATCAATGTAAAATTGTCATTCAGGAATTATAATAATTTCATTCGTATTAAAAAGCAGTTATAGACATTCCTAAAAACTAATCCAGTTAATGTATGCATCTCTTTAGTGATATAAAAGCATTAAATTTATTCCCTTTAACACGACACCAGGAGAAAAATGTCATCGAGAGCTTACGCTACGAAAAAGCCTCCAAGTATCGCTTGAGTTTCTAAGGAATCAATTTGTATTCCCATGTAATGATCTCTCGAAACTTACCTGATAACAGAATAGGCCATTAGCCCCGAGAGTCAAGTGTTATTTGAATATCAAAAGGTCCTCCCGAACAATGAACAGAGGACAATGAATCGCTCTAAAAGAAATTCAAGGAGTTGGGGTAGCTACGGGACTGAGATCAAGATACCGTACAGCTTCCAAAGGCTGTGGAGGTATGAACCGCGATAGCTGCATTTAAGAACACAGAATTTGGAGGAAGGATTCCTAGCTTAGGACAGGAATTCCGTAGATCAGGAGTGGCCGCATTTCTATCTAGAGCGTTGCTAAGTGAAATGCAAATTTCCGATGGAATAATTTACAAGGGGATTTCTATCTCGCTTAGTACCTCATGGCCTAACTACATCATCATTTCAGACTCGTGAAACGCACCGTGTTTAGAGGCATTCAATAGTTAGTTAATGAGAAGCTGCAAGCGTACGTCTGTTATCAATTATCTTCCGTACAAAAGGATAAATTTGTGATTAAATTACTGCCTCAACAGTGGACTACGTTCGCTGTTTTGGTGCAGCTATATGGAATATATTCTTCCTTCAGATTGAGATCAAAATTATTGCGTATGATAATTGTTATTCATTTTAGTATTTTAAGATGTTAAATGTCCTTTATGATTAGTTAATAAAATTGAATAACTATTTTCAGATTGATTAGAAATATTCCATGAATCTATTCGTAGGATATTATTTTTCAAAAATCAGCAACTAGAGTGAATCCTATCTTATTCAGTTGGTCCATTCGCATCTTTTAAACAATCTTATATAATTTTATAGATATAATTACCCTTTTCCATTATTTTTTTATTATATTATGCTTAATTTAAAAAAAATACCCATACGATTGATTTCTCTCTAGACAGGATTTAAATTCAAAATATCTAATGCACTTTTTCGATTTTAACCCATTATATTCTTATTCCGAGCAAATAAATGTAATTTATAATTAATGCGGCACTGATAGTATAATAAAATAATAATCATCATAGCTCTTTTAAATATCATAACCCATAATTGAAATTAATTATAAACAATTAAGTATGAAGGATCATTATTATTCGAGATGTGAATATATCAATGGATTGTCATGATTGGTGATAAACCAAATATATACCTACAAAATTACACTTACCGAATCTATAATTTACTGTTTAAGCCCTCGACAATGGAAAACCATTTCTCACAGGCTAGTTGATCACTTAAACAAGTATAATATGTACCCTATTGAAAATTTGATTCTCATGAGTGAAAATAATAAGCTTCCATATTTCTTCGAGTATATTAGCTTTAATACAGAATTCTTATGATGCAGTTTCCCAAATTAAAAAATATCATGTCGAAGGATATCTATGTATAAGGATAAAATAAAGGATAATATCTCATGTCCAGAATAAGAGTTAAAAACAGCAAACGATCCAAGTTTTGAATACTCCCCATCCTTCAGAAATAAAATTCCTCATCACACCTCCTCAAAGCATTCGAATAATCTAATAACTGGATTCCGTCGAACGCAGCTGAATCCGACCGCCGAGAATTCAGTAGGAACCGCGTGGAACGTTTTAAGGAAAGGCTCTTGAGATGGGAGTACACAAGGACGGTGGACGTGGGATGTGAAGTGGGGACTGGCAGAACCAGAGACGGACGTACAGAAGAAGGGCTTTAAGGGGTTATATAAGTGGTATGAGGAATTCCTTTTATGGGGAGATAAGTTGGATGAGGATGGACAGGGAGAGAGGGAACTCTGAGACAATGGAATTGGTAGAGAAAAGGATTTTATTTTTAGTAATGGAGGCGCGGATAGATGGTAGATATCTTTCGAATTGAAAAAAAGTCTTCCATTGTTGTTGGCCAAAAGAGGAATTTATTTTTAATTTTTCGATGCCCCCAGTAGATTCTGAAGAAAAGGTTGCGTGGTGGATTCGATAAAAAAAGGATGTTTTTAGTGCTTCTCGTGAAAGCTGAAAGAGGCCATTGTTTTCTTCGTGCCGTTTGTGGGCTTGCGTAAGGGGGATGGAGTGCAAAGACAGGGTTCAGTAGAATTACGAGTGATTGCTGTTTTAAGAAAGGAGGTGGAACGCTACTCTCCCACTGATTGAGCGATTTAAGGAGTAAGTGAAGCGGAAACGACTACGCCGTCAATGGTGAATAGTTTTTAAGTTAATACCGTGATTCCTGTTACTTTACTTTAGATGCTTACATTTTAGAATTAGTAAGGGAAACTTAGAGGTATAATTCCTTTAAATTATTCATGCAATACGTATATTTTTCTTATTAAATAACCGTGTAAATCTGAGAAAAGATTAATTTATATTATATTTACACAGGTATATAAACATGAAAATATAAAAGTACGTTTTTCCTACATTTCTCGAGAAGTAAATTTTTAATTCTTGAATATTTGCTTTCGAAAAGCTTATTGGTTTATCGGGATCTTCTTTCATAAAGTTGTTTCTAATATACACCATTTATAACTAAATATCCTATTGAAATTCAATCGTGAGATATATAATTTATTAAAGTTTTCACATAAAATATGTTGAAAAAAATTATAAAACGCAATATGCGCACCGATGATAAAAAATATGAAATGAAAACTCAATCAAAACTAATTTAAATGCAAAATTGAAAACAAACTTTTTAAATGCCTTAATAATTCTCCAGAGATTCCTTTGTACAATTCATTTTATAATAAATTGATTTATTATTTTATTTATCATAACTATACATCTTTTATGCCTGTAATATATTAATCTAGTTTTATTTTAATTATGGAAAAATAGATTTTAATAATGCAAATATCTCTCTTCTTTAGATATTGGAAATTTTGATCTTTTCAATAGAAAAAATTCTAAATTTGCAAATATTTCTATGGAAATCAATATAAAATTGCTGTACACAATTAAAAGAAACTGGTATTATATTTAAATAAATATTGTAGGTTTGATTCCTTCATATTGATAAATGATCAACAATTTGGCGTAATTTTAAAACAATCGGCATTTCAGCAAAGTAATAAATGCAAATATTTAATAAATACTATTCTCCATTTATGACAGGAACGAAATTGAATGCATCTAGACCCGAAATTTTTGTTGAAAAAGTAATTTAATTTACATCATTCTTAATAATAAAACGACGAATTTTTTGCAGTGAAACGCAACTTGTTGCTAATAAGTCGCTAATTTTAATACTATTCGATTTCTTTCTTTTGAAATTAATTTTGAGGGAGTCATTATTCAAACGCAATTTAAAGTTGATATATTCGAAACTAAAAACAAACTAACTTCAGAAGCCCCTCATGGATCATCGAACCTCGACGTAAAAAAAATCATTTTCACCAACGAATTCTGAATTAAAAATGACGATAAAAAAATATCCTTCGCTCAAAACCTGCAATCATTTATCATTCAAAGTGAATTTTTGGATTTATTTTGACGTGTACATGTACGTATTTTTCTATGAAAACTTTAACATATCGCGAGTAGAAGAAAATAGGAGCAAAAAAATTAGACTCTTTTGGGAAACAAAATGGAAGCTTCGGTTCGGTTTTAATTAAACTGGAATAACGGAGAAAGCATCGTTTGCGATAATCCGATTCCCGCGATGCACTCTTATCGGCGGAATAATACTCGGTTATTATGACAGGATCGACATAAAATTCCGCGAAATCCGGATAAAGCTGGAGAAAGCAGATTTTGAGCTTTCGAAAAGTTCTTTAAATTAGGATTAAAGAGGAAAAAGTGAGCAAGATTGCTAATTGGCTGGATTTCGACGAATGATTGGCGAGCATCGCTAAAAACTGAACTTAAAGTGGAGAACTGTAAAAATAACTTGAAAGATACATGGGAAGTATGTTTCCATATCGCTATTGATACGTAAAAATGTGTAATTTAAACTGTACTATAACATAAGATTAATTTATAATATGCCATGAATTTGGTTATAATTCTGAAAGGTCACAAATAATTATTAATTTCTTATTTAAATGTACTGGTTGGATTAAGTAAAAACTTTTTCATATAAATAATTATATGTTTGGAAAAGTGGTTACCAAGGAATTGAATGTGAAAGCTCTTATATTATATCATTGTTTATTTCAGATACTTTTTATTTATCTAATGATTATCAGCGGTGTTTCCTTCAAACTTAAACCCTAGTTTGGGCACCAAAATAATTTTCAAAAAATGCAAAACTTTCAAAAAACTGGAATTACCTTCCCTGTTTATAAAATATATATTCTGTAAGGTTTGTGATAAATAAACTCCTAATATATACTTACATTTCGTACACAGTGCTTGACTAAACTATAATTCTTTGTTTTATTTGATTCGTAACAAAGATGTATTACCAACCAACCGACATGAACCATGCTAACATCTGATTAATCTTATAATGAAAAGAAAATTTCCCACTCTGACAAAAAGTCTTAAAATAAAACTCGGCGACAGATGTTTCTTGTTTATTCCCAAACGTATTTATCTGCCTTTATTCAATGATTCTCTCCAAAGTTGTGAATTTAAGTGTATTACTAAAAAGAGAAGTTCGTTTGAGCGTGTGGTGGTCAATTTCTACTCCACTTAATTTCATTAATGAAAAATCAACCGGAAATTCCAAGAAATAAAAATCGTACTGAAAAAAAATTTTGGAGACAAATTTTTAGCAAAAGCTCAGTATTAAAATGAAATATTTTTCGGGCTGAATTTGAGTAAACATCTCCGCTCTGCAAAGTTAAAAATCGAGCCGTGAATTGGAGGCTGAATGGTCTGCGCAAACACAAAGTGAAAAGGAATTATGAAACACGGGAAACATTTTCACTCCCTAAATTCGACTCAGTCAAAGAGAGGAGTTCGAATGACGGCGTGTCCGGAATCAAAGGTGATGCAGAAGAGTTCAACTGTCAGCGCTATCTCAACACAGAAAATTGAGATCCGTAATATTCATGCTGAATTTTCGGTCGACGACCTCTTGGAATTGGACGAAAAATTATCCAATTCCGCCTCCGAAACTGCGATAATTTATTCAACGGTAGAATGAGGATTGTATCAGGTCCAAAACGGAGATAAACATCTGCAAATTAGACTATCATAACTTGATATAGTGATGAAGTATCACTTACGTAATTGGAATAAATATTTTATACATTTTCCTTAATCGTGGCAGTAATATCCTTCATTTTGAAACGCACTATGTTAGCAATGGGATATAGACGTAGAATTATGCGATGAAAGGATGTGCATAATTGCCTTAATACTAATTAAATAAATTGCTGTTTAGAGAATGAAAAATGGATACTTTTGACTCTATCCAGATGCCTGTTTGAATTTCCTATTAATTTATTCAATGTTCAAAGTGGGTTACATTACGAATACGAAATACGAATTGACTTCTCGCTCACTTAAGTAGATTTTATATTTTTAAAACTACACGAACTTAGGAGAATGAATTTGGATTAATTTTAATCCAATTCTGTTTCTTTATAGAATCATTATTTTCTTGCATCAATTAAAGCTGGAATATTACAACTATTTGGCTCATTTTTATTTTTTTGGCCATTCACTTCCTTATAATGGAGCAAACCCGTTGCTAGAATATTGTGAAAAAACTGGTCGCTGGTCTATTTATAATTTCGATCGTTCGCAAAGTCTTTTAAAAATTAGGTGTTTAAGAAATTTCTCGGTCAAATGTAATCGATAAAACCCAAGGTCGGTTGAATGTAGTGGGCAAATGAGATGTGTGTTAATGCGGTCGGATAATATGAGATTTGGGTCAAGGGAATGACAGCGAAATGGAGGTACATCAAACTTTAAGTATGGAAGAATAAATTTAATGTTCCACGAGATGTTTTTATATGACTTCAGTGTGGTAATTATAGCTTCCGCAGTTTGGTTCAGCGTCGCGTAAAAAAGTAAATATTAGAATGGAAACGCTCGCAAATTTAATCTCTTCACAATTTCTTAACTACAAAAACTACGATATGATAGATCAATGAAATTCACAGATGAAATGATGACACGGTGGTCTCTGACGTACCTTAAGTCCGAACATCTGCAATAGACAGGACAATGATGGAGGAAAACGATCCCAAAAAATAAGCTGACACTTCAATTTAGGGCTCGAGTAAGAAAAAGAAGGCCAAGGGTAAAGAAGTGGAAGGTCAATGTTTCTATGCTTGGAACAGGAAACTAGAGGAATCTGCAAGGGACAGGAATGGACGGATGGTCAAACATTGAGGGGACCCCCAATCAAGTTTAGAGTACCATTGGAACAAGCTCCTAACGGAAGAGCGTCATAAATATTCTCAATGGGGAATTATTAAGTAACAAAAAAGGGAGATTGAATAAATCAAGCTGGAACTCTTGTGGAATATTCTCCGGGTTTGAAAATGGCAAGGGTTGAACCCTAATGCCACCTAATTTTAACTGAGACACATGGATTTGAATCAAGGTACTATAACATACGTACTTTGTTCCTTGTTAGAAAAACTACAGAACTATAAAGACAAAAACTTGAGTATCGTGTAGGTATGATAGATTAAGGTCGTTTGTAATAATACAATTTTTCAGCTAGCTTATTTTCAACTCACAGCCATTAATTTATTTTCCATTACTTTTAAAAGGTCTATTTAAAGTAGATTTTAAGAGGAAACTATAATCTATAAGATGATTTCGATATTAAAATGAATGTTCTGTAATAAATTTAACAATATTACGTAATTATAGTACACTTTTTAGCAGGATCATATTGTCACCATCATAAAGAGCAATAATAACAAAACTACAAACTTATGTATCATTTCCAATCGACATAATAAAACTTTTGAAAAATTTACAATTTTAAATCATCGCTCATTTAAAAAATTCTTCTTCAATTCTACGTCACGAAAATTCACCAAATAATTCACAGAAACGAAATGGACATCGGAATATCCAACGCTATTTACATAGAAAATCAAAATAACGGGACATAATTCATCTCGTGTTTGAACATAACACGTACGAATTGCGGAGTAAAACGGTAACTGTACGTGACGATACGGGATCAAGAATTCCCGATGCGTTGGAGTACGTGTAGAAGAATGAATTAAAAGCACCGTGGGCACAGATCGTTTTGCGACGAGTGGCCACTCGAATAGGATTCCTTCTGCAGACACGCACACGTTAGGGAATCGGGAAAGAATGGGTAAAGAAGAAGGGGTGGTGAAGGGCAAAGGGTTGACGAGGGGTAGAAAATGGGTGGTTGAGTGGACCCAGAGTCCTCTTTCGGTTTGTAGTGGAAGGAAAGAGATTAGGCAAACGGATGCGCGAACATGGTACCTCGTCAAAAAAAGGGGAAAAGGAAAAATATATTCGGGAAGCAAACAACTCGAGAAATGTTTGCTTCGCCGAAGTTTAATTGCGTCATTGATTTAACAATTACGGAATCCCTTCGTATTTTTGCAAGACACGATTTCCAGGAGTGCATTTTTCCCGGACGGAACGTTTGATGATCGATGTTTATTTTTTTCAAATTTACGTTCCCGTAGATGAATTGTTTCTTTTATTGCTCCAACTCTTCACCGGTTGTATTTCGATATCCATTCATATGTATTGAATAAATATCAATATTCCTGATCAATTCAAATATTCCTATTTGAACACCATCGATAGATGTTTTTTCAATTTAGGTTATACAGTTTTATGAATTTTAATATGTACTCTAGACTTCACTACTAAGTATAATTAATTACATAAATAATATGCTTTTCGTTCTAAATGAAAATTTAAGGCAATGTTCGCTCTATGATATAAATTAATTTACAAATAGTTCTTGCTTTTTTCAATATAAAGAATATAAATAAAAATTTGAAAATATTATATTACACGAATATAAGCTATGAAAAATGTTCACTGAGATGTGGGTAAATTTTCAATAGAGTACATAATAGTGATAAATTAGTGCCTACTACACATTTTTGACTTATAGCTCCTGTTAACCATTTTAATATTATCTTCTCATTTTAAGTTTTACTTTACTTTTACCTTCAATAAGTTCTGAAACAGTTGCACAGATTTAAATGTCATGGGAGTTTGTGAATATAAATATATAGGTATATATATGTAGATACTAATATAATCTTACGGGATGAAAGATTGTTAAATAATAAATTAATGTATTACGATTAATAATATTTCTATTATATTAACCAGGGGTAATGCCATGCAAGACAGTTCTATCCTTTACAAGCCGCTGAACTCAAATCTGCCTGCATTCTGTGTATTTGAATGCATTTACTATTATTATATAAGAAGACCTCTAAGCAATTAAGCAAAAATCAATCAATTATATAATGTGGGAACTGTCAAAAAGTAAAAGAATCAATTAAAACAATCAATAAGCGATTGAATTAAATTGGAAATCAAGAAGTGCAAATTAATAGCATCACCTACAAAACGATCTTGTTGTATATCTTGAGGATTTATGAACAAAGATGTACAAATTACCTGTATAATTCAGTTCAGTTAACTTGAAAGCAAAGATATTCATAATAAGCCACAAAGAAAAAGGTACCACACAAAAAACTCCTTATAAAGCGAATAATGTGATTCAAATTATAATTCGAGGAGACAGTCGCGAATAATTTCCAATTCGCGACACTATAATTAGTTGGGAATGTTCTTGACACACATAAACGAGGAATTCGTACCAAAATTGCAGCTGCCTCCTAAACCCTCTCATTTCCCTACATTTCAACCTCTACTTATCTCCTCTTCTCATAAAGGGACCCTGTCAACTCCCAAAAAAGAGAGAATAAAAGCCCTTTCTTCTGGGAAATCCAGTCCCGCGTACACACAAAAAGGGGCGTTTCTTGTTTGTCAACTGTTTTGCGTCCGTCCGTGTTTGCAGGTCCTTAGCGGATCTCTCTTCTTGCTTTCCCTCTTTCCACTTCATTTCTACACATCCTTCCCCTGCGTCCACTCCAGATCTCTTAAGCTTCACCTCTCTTCAGAACCCTGGACTTGGCGGATACCGCAACACACACATAAAATATACACTCCGAATACGTTCTGCGAAAGGGCGGGAAAATCCGAAAATAAGAAACCGCTTGCCTTGAGCCGATAATGAGACGAAAGTAAACGCGTGTTACGTAATCAGGCAGTTTATCTACAACACTAGAGGCATATGGGTTATTTCGTTATGTTTCCATTAATTGACCGCTTCATTGAGATTTGCAAGTGAAGTAGACTATTCTCAACGTGGAGCAGAAATTTCATTCATAAAACTTCTATATATAGGGTAAGTAAATTAGGTCTTACCGTAAGCAATGGTAGTGTTATTCAGAAAAAAAGAGATTTTCATTATATTTAAATAACCAATTTTGAAATTTGAATAACCAATTTTGTTTCTGATTTTTTCAATCGTAAAAACAAAAGATTCTAACGAAGTTTCCTGTACTATACGAGAGTACATATTGATCACTCTTAAGTCATGTAATAACTCTCTATATCAATATACATATTCCATATAATAATTCAGTGAAACAATCAACTAAGGAGATTATAGTGTTTTTGTTTCCTAGCGTGTTGTTAATATTACTCAGCAATATGCCTCAAGCGATATCCTTTACATAATATACCTCCTAAAAGGTCCCATATTGAATTTTCTCTTAAATTATTAATAGTTTCCTCTGATAGAATATGCTTCTCGTAAATAACCTCTATCAAATACTAAATTGATTTTGTGAAACGATTATTCATAAAAATATACTTCTCTTCTCGATTTTCCGCAAAAAAACGATGGTGGCACTCCTGGAGAAACGAAATCCGTGAGGTATGCCACTGGAATGAATAATAAAATTTTCGCGTTGGCACTCCTGGAGCAATGAAATCCATAAAGTTGACCAACTGAAATGAATAATAAAATTTTCATGTTGCCACTCCTGGAGAAGTGAAATCTATACGATTGGCTATCTGGAAACAATAATAAAACTCTCGCGTTGGCACTCCTGGAGCAATGAAATCTGTAATGTTGACCTACTGGGAGAAATTAAAAATCGCTCGCGTTGGCAATCCTGGAGCAATGAAATCCGTTCGGTTGGCCAAATGTAAAGAATTATAAATAGTTCGCAATTTGATGTAATTGAAGAATCGTAAAAGTTTAAATTCATTGTATATGAAATTCGAATTATTTCAAATATATACATCAAACTATGTAATATTTACCGACTAAAGTAAAATGATCCGTTAAAAGTAATGCAGAAAAGATACATGTAAATGAAGAGAACTACTTTTAAGTTAAATGATATTTTAGAATCACTGGGTCATATTGATAATAACACATCGATAGTTAAACATAAAAATTGTGAGCATTATTTTCTTCGCCGATATTAATTATCCATCATATAATATGTATATATACTGTACATTATTAAATACCACGCAATTCAGTTCGTTGCCGTATATCACATACGTATGCATATATCATACATAGTTTGTCATTACGTGGAGCTAAGGTATCTGAGAAGGAACCACCACTACACAACGGATCCCTTAGACACCCCAACAAATAAGCGAACTTGGCGTATCCATGAATAACCTCGAGGAACTTGGCTCATGCAGGTACGAACCGAAAGGGGGACTTCTTCAAAACAAATCCTCTTCTCAACAAAGTACATTTCCCTCCCCAATCTCGCAAACGGCGAGACCGAACGTCTCTCCCTCTCTCATCTCGTATAAAAATCCCACCGTCTTGACGCGTTTGTCCATGCAAGACACGGCGGTTCCTTTCTTCTTCTCGACCCGGAATCGCCTCTCCCGAGAGAATAGTCTTCATCTCTATTCAAGACGACTCCATCACTCATTTCCCTTCCCCACAGCTCCCCCCTTTTCTCCACCCGCAAAAGAGGTTAACCTCTTCCTCATGAAACCATCTCCATGACAACCTTTGAGAAATCTCTTTTTTTCCTTCGTATCTCTTCTTCTCATACCCATATCTCTCATATGAAAGGTACTTTGATGTAGAGTACTGGAAAACACGCGTACTTCGTAAAGAGTAGAAAGATGCTCATTCTCATATTTTTCTCTGACCCTGCAGGGTTTTGTAATTCGTATTTACGAAGCCTTATGATTAAATTGTTCTTTTTTACTTGGATGGACAGAATGGGACCCTAGCCCGAAGGCAAAAGAGCAAATTAACATTTATGAAAAGTTGTTGCTCGGAATTAATTCGATGGCAATTAATCCGAGCGTATAAATAACGTTTTGGATTATTATTTAAGTTTCCACACGAGGCGGTGAGGTGAAGATTTAATTGGAAATTAATTCATTTTGCTGAGGAGTGTTTTCGAAACGCTTTAAAATTCTACGTAATTTATCCAAATTAATCCTTTATTAATATTCGGTTCGTTATTTAAAATAGCGTTGTTTATAAGAATTTCATCGTGATCATGAAATATTTAATATAACTTCACTCTCTCTCAATTCCTAATTTTTTACTATATTATATGTGCCTTATTAACAATACAAAATATTCAGGTCTCCATATATGCTCTATATTACCTTTATGAACTATTTGAATGCTAGTAGGTCGTTTTATAATTTCTATCTTTCTTATTTGAATCAAGCATTTTAACACCTTTAAAATATAAAGATTACAATGAATTATGTGTTTCTAGGTATTTCTTTATGTTTGAAGAAACGAATACATTTTAAGGAATAACTGAAAAGCTTATCTATGAGGTCAGCGTATAATGATATCATATATTTTATATTTAACAAATATTTTATGAATTTATTAGGTATATATTTTATAGATATTTATATTTTTACGAAAAATCGCGTGAATTATTAATTTCCATCTCATCATATAAGTAATTAAGTTTACATATTTATTTGTGTCTTAGTTTACGTTGTCTTCTAACCCAAATACTGACGTCAAACATTCAGATTCATTACGATGAAGTGTAGAGGGCTGTATAAAACTTCAATAAAGCGCTTGCTATACCTATATTATCGGATAAATATTATAAATTCTATAAAAGGGTGAAAATCTTGTTATCGAGGTCAAACTTCTTAAGCCAAGAAAATATTTGAAGTATTGGATCAAGTGGTGTACCGTTTAGGGCGAAGTTAGGCCTCTAACGCTATATGGGTTAAGGAATTGAGTTGTTAATGCGTGAACACTGGCCATCATCTAGAGTTTACCCGGCAAAGTTTACGGACAATGATGTGTACATCATCTAATGCCGAAATTGCTTCATTACACAGCATCGCAACTAGCCCTTGCGCGCTCTATGGGAAATTACATCTTCATCTTGAGTGTACGATTGGACTATTCAAGCAGACAATTATCTTTTAGGGGAAGGATATAGACTCAACTCAATAATAGCCTTATATAATAGTTATACAGATAGTCAACACCTTTTTACTTTAAATTTTGAACTGAAATTATATCGATGAGCTTTCACAATATCCTAATAAAACAATATTAAGGGTACGAATTTGTTTTTTTATATTTTATGAGCACCTAAACTCTCAAAATTTAATACTCTCTATCTATTTATGACAAAGAAATGTATCGAATGAATACAATTTTTAAAATCCTACGCCTGGGCAGTAAATCATCCCAGAAATTGAAATTTTGAAATACTGATGCAACGCATTTGAAATTTAAATAATATACAGCTAGTAATGAATAATAAATTATTTACTAAAACGCATGGCATACATATGTAAAGCTAAGAAGAAAATTCATTTCCTTTCCGTAATTATGTAATTCAACGATATAGTATAAGTAATTTGATATCAGTGAATGTAAAAATATATTCTTATAAAAAAATAATAGCTGTTAGCATAGAAATATTTTACAACACAGGAATACAACAAAAAAATTAAAGTTAGAAATTATCTTATTAACACTTAGTTAAAAGAATATTTTACTATACATGCTAATACGTATCATCATGTTCTGAGCATTGATGATTTAATACAAAAATTTATATTAATAAAAATAACGAATCCCACGTACTCTTGGATTACAACTATCATCTCATAAAAATTCATATTTTATCATATTCGGATGCCTTTGAGAAAATTATTGAAATATTTAGATATAATATACAAAATTTCTTAATATATTTAGATCTAATCTAGAGAATATTCACGTCTGTTAAACGTTAAGCGAAAATTAGACATAGGGTCTAAATTTATATCACAGAAACTATTCCTCTTGGTCTCTATTAATATGACGCAGCTGTCTAGTACTCCCCTATAAGTCATCTTCCAGTTAAGCCCTGGCAAATGAATGAAATAGCTTGACGGTCAGAGCTACTTTCTCCGGTCAATTGTGATGGATCCTTCAAAGAGATCATGCTATTAATGATCAATCATTTTAAGGTCGCTGGCTAGAACTCAGAGGGCTCATAGTTACGATAGAGAATGGATTTACGACCAAAGCAAGTGTCAGTCTATATAATCGCTTCCTCTGCATTAAATTCCACCGGGGGCATTCAAATATATCACATATGCCTCCTTTGTGGTTGAAATAGAATCTCCAGCTGTCTCTTCCTACTACACTGTCCATTGTTTCTATTCGGTTATCTATTAATGTAAAGATTCATCAAAGGCTATCTTTCGTATTAAAATAACTAAGGAGAAATTACATGTTCATCAAAATTAGTGAATTTTGCTCCAAAAGCGGGATTGACAGAAAGAGCAGTGACATTACTTTACCAAGGTTATATACGGGGAAAAATAGCTATGTATCTTTTGTAAAACATATAAGAGGACATTGAACATTTCATTTAATTGAAAATTAGACGATTCTCGCCTTTAAATAATAGTGACCATCAACTCGTTCAGTCTCATTCAACAGTCTGCAAACTTTATTAAGACAAATGAAAAATTAAAAGAATTTTTCAACAATTCACATCAATATTAGTAATGGAATAAAAAAAATATTTTTTATAAATATTTGAAATGGTAATGTACTAGTATAAATTTCAACAAACATATACTAACGAACGGTATAAGTAAATGATCCTGAAAATATATATTATTATTAAATTATTAAATATACATTTTCAAGTTGGATAACTTGCTGAATTGAATGATTAAATCTCAATCCTAGATAATGAAATTACTCTATTATATTTACTAATTTTCAACTTCTAATGAATATGGCCTGAATACTGATATTAATTTGAATATTGAGGTGCGTGATTCCTATAAACAATCCATAGCTTTACAACCGATTTCATTAGTAAATTTATAGCTGCGTTTCATAGGCAAGTAATAAAGGTTAGAGTGTAATTAGATTTATCGCTGCCGAATACAGACTGCAAGAGAAATGCAAACCGCTAAAAAAACTCTAAAACACACCCCATTAATTCAATACCTTCAACCCTTTCAAGACTGCATTCGAATAAATTCGAAAAGCTTCGTTTCGGAATAAATTCAGCGAGATAAATTGGTCCTTTTACACTGATAAATTTAAACTCCGCTCGTTGCATTAGGAACACCGGAGCAGGAAATAAGTCATCAGACTAACTTCGTTGAAAACGTTCCATTTAGGTCGCTACCGAATGCTCGCCGTACTCTCTCTCTTTAAGGAATCACGTAAACGAACGAACGATTGCATAAATAGCTTTTCCCCAAATCAAGGCCTCGTTTCACCTAGTTTCCCAAAACATATTAGTTCCGATTGCTTCCAACATGTTTATCGGAGCGCTGATTGTTCACCTGATTGCTCAATTGCAGGGCGCTTACTAATTCTGACCGGTTCGTACGAGTTAACAGAACTTCCGTAATTTATTTGCAGTCGGAGCGACGGCATTTACTGGGGCGAAAACAAACCTAATTGGAAGGAGGAATTGCGAACTAAACGACGCAACGCCGATGACATTTGCCTAATTTCAACGCTCGTCCGACTCTCTTTTGTTCGCCGATCGCAGGGGATTCGAAGGGAAAAAGTGCGACTGATAACGTGGTCGAATCCTTTCGCACGCAAACGTTGACTGATTTTGGGAACGAAAATTCCGCGGTCCGTTCAAAGAGGGCGTGACGAATTTTTACGACCGAAAAAAGTCTGTGAATGCACGGATCGATGTCGTTCTATTTTTCAATGAAACGACCCTCTATGGTAACGAAGGGTAAGGTAAGGGCTTCGAGTAAAAGGTGGTAAAAAGACATTAAGAGACATATCGCATAAATTAATGGTTTAAAAAATTGATATACATACATCATCATACATATGCATCTAATTGTATCCAAGTCGAACAAGCTCAAGTTATTTCGCCTTCCCTAAATCAATCAACATACACAGTAAATTTATCCAATACGAACATCGGAAACTATGAAAAGGCTCATAACATTACGTTTCACAAATATTTATCAGTCCGAATATTTTATAATGGAAGATATGGATGGCATCAAAAGGTTTCCATCTTGAAATTAATATTGTTCTCGGATATCTAAATATTTATAGGAAAAATACCTTTGTTATGACCTGTTGATATGATGTGCAGTTTATTATTTCCATTTTCAAAGGATAACTTCATATTAGTTCATTGAATTTTTTATCAATCAAGTTTGAGCTCCGAACATTCTATGGTACTTTTAAATTTAAATGTACTTCTTGATCTTAAGGAAGAATTGTGGACAACAAAGCATTCTTATCTAATGATCAATCTGAATAGAATTCTCCTAAACCTAACAAAAAATTTGAGCAATGAAATTAATTCCGAATTTATTAAAAAAAAACAAAAGATCGAACCATATACCTTAAAGCGTGGTCGAAATGACTTTATCTATGGATATCGTTATGGAAAGCAAGTTTAAACTACCACAAAACTTTCCCTTGTGGCGATTTATGCTAGATATGATGTTTTTGTTCCAGGCGATGTATTTAAAAGTTCAACATACATTTTGTATATCAACTCTCATAACATATAAAAATGATTGAGCAGTGTAACATATCCAATAAATGAAGAGCAGTAAATCGTTATTATAGAAGATGTCAATTTATTATTTTAGATTAACATTTACATTCCAAATTAGAACAAATTTCTTTGAAATGATTCAATTCTATGACGAGATGAAAATCACAGAGCTTAATCGATCAAAGGTCATCAGATCAATTGAATGTGTTTCAGAATATACAGCAGTAATATATATTAATCATCGAAGATGTGCAATTCCTTTCACTCCCTTGTCGAAATTATACAGGGTTGGCTGTTATATACTCCACTATGTAGTTTGGTCGATGGCTTCGATGTTCAACCCTATTACAATATTTTTCCATTGCATGATCCATGTTCTTACTTGATCATGTAATACTTGGACATAGCTGTCCGATGTAATAATGAAATCGCAGCATAATGTTTGGGATTTGCTGTCAATACCCAAACTAGCGATTCTGTTATTTTTCTAACCCCAATATGGGTATATCCTATTTTGGATGATTGGGGATCTATGATGACGCATCTCATACGGCGATGGATCTACGAAAAGCCACACATAAGTTTATTAGTTATCATTGGGAGAAATGATACTCAATTAAAACGTATGTTGAGATATGTCTTACACAGGTGATGGTTGCTGATGTCTTTGATCAGAGTAATTACCTCCCTGGTGAGGTAATTAGGGCCCTGGGGTGCCTAAATGGAAAGAATGTTATCATGAGAGAATGAATTCATTCGATTATAGGAGTTTCGAACCAAATTTAACCCCGTTGCTATGCAAAAATAACGACTGTTCTCCAGTAATATACTATGCTTATATCCTTATGCTACTTCGTCTCATTAAGATATCTCTCAAATTACATTAAAAGAAGTCAATGTTTATTTATTTATCTATCATATGGACCAAAATAATGAGAATAGCATTGACTTATACAGTTTTGGTTACATAAGCGATCCCGTGCTCTATATTGGTGACTAAGTTTTGTGTGAGTTCTTACTTCGTATTGTCCATATACTTTGCCACTTCTTGTCGTGCGGTATACGGTACGTGGAGAAGGGGGTTCCGGTCGACGGTATAATACTTCCACATCGTCGTTGTCTATATTCGAAGGAGCGTAGACAGTCGCTTCGCTAATTCTGCGCTCAAAACTATCACTACTGGGAGTAGTACTTGGAGAGTACAAAGTCCCCGTTTCACTCGCATATACGGTGTCTAAATAGATGTCGTAGATGTACCTTTAAAATTAAAATAAATCATTAAAATATGTGAGGAGGTCGAATCGGATGCATATCTTTGCTATGACATGTTTCAGTTGTTTGAAACCTTCAATTTTAAGAACAATTATCGATCAAAAGTCGAATAAAACTGTATAAATGTTTACCTCACGGTTCGTATCAGGTAAACTACATATTTCTCGAAACGATAGTTGTAAACTACGTAGGAAATGAGTGCTAATGATAGCGCCCAAAAGGCATAGATCTTCTCTATTGTATCGCTCATGATGAACTGAAGAGTTTGCTTTGTGTCGCATTGTTATGGTTGTTAAGGATCGTTGCTATGCATTTGTTTATCTCTTCCATTGACGTCATCACGTATTCCATCATATTATGAGTAATTAATTAACATATATTTTATCATAAAAATAATTATTCTTTTCTAGAATAATATTTAATCTAATTTTAATATTGTTATATTGTTTATTTATTGAGACAAATGTTTCCGTTGGTCATTACTAATTGTGTAGTATTTTTACCTTATCTATAGATTTCGTGAATGTAATTTTTGCAATGGAATGTGATATTAAACGTGCTTACTGGAAATAAATACAGAAGGTAATTATATATACATATAAGAGAATGTAAAAATATTATGAAGATATTATTTAAAATATGCAACAATTCATTCTGTTGAACAACATTCATTCTCTCTTCAGTTCTCGTTTCGAAGGAGTTAAGGAAATTTGTTTTTAATATCCATTGTTTCTGAGGTTTTTTAGTAAAATCTGTTATGTTACTGAGTTTTTCTTCTTATTGCTTTACTATTCGTCACTGTACAAAGGCATGGATACTTAAATGATACATTGTCTTTGGTAATGTAAGCTCACGCTAGTGGTTGGAACACCATTGCAGGTTTGGTCAAGGCGTCAAAAGCCACACTAAAAGTGAACCAATATCCTAGATGTGATAGAAGTCAGCATCACTACCTGTATTTTAGAGCTAAAATACATGACGTTGGATCCTTCCATCATAAATCCATGGTATACCTGTAGAACTAAAAACCAGCTAATGGGAACGCGTTTTAGCCTAAATCATAATCACCCTTAGTGCTCAGCATTTGGCGCAAATCGCTGGCAACGGAACGCCAAAAATCGCTGGGTGATCCACAGACAGAAGAAGGATTAAAACCCTGAGCACTCTTTCCCAAATTCCCGAATGGGCACACACACCAAAGAGAGACGGAATTAAAAAGGGAATCCTCCAAAAATGCCCGAAAAAACTCTCGTGCGCATCTATTTGAGTTCAGCGGTCCGAAATCCAACCGCCGATTTCTCGTTCTAAAATCGCGATAAATCCCACTCGACTAACACGCGAAGAAGGGGATGTAAAAAAAGGAAAAAATGGGCAAACATCCGCTGTGAAGAGAAAAGAGAGGAAACGCACGTGATTTTTGGAAGCGAATAAAAAAGAAAGGAAAACCGGTGCGAAAACCTCTATATATACACAAACAGGTGAGCACCATCGGTAGAAGATACGGGGAAGTAAAGAAGCGTGGATCGTAAACCGGCGTGGTTGCGTGGGAGAGCAAACCATCGCGGCTTTGGGAAGTAGAGAGGCGTGTCCTCGCATACGAATTCGTTCCCTTATTTCGCTTACCGAACCACCACCACCGAAGGGCTCTCTCCTCATTTGTCTATCAACCCCTCCCGAATTCCAGAAACCAACCCCAAGTGTTATCTTTCCGTAACCAACCCTCAGTATGTGCGGTGAGGCTGATTAAATCAAGAGTTTTGAGAAGTGTTGGGATTAGTGGAGGTGACGAGTTGCGGGGGACAAGAGTTTCGTTAAGGAATGTGATAACCGCGATGAGTTACTGAGAGATTAATTAAGGGGATGAGGTGAAAGTTGCGAAATGGTTCGTGCATCTGGATATTAACTGGTATTTCCAGAGTAGAAGTTGAGGCGGAATGGTTCCTTTGGGGTTACGACTTCGAGAGGTAAATCTTACGAAAGCATATGTGGATTTCATGAGTGTATGATCTTTTACGCTATGATTAAAGTCAGGGGAAGGGGTATCTTTCTGTTTAGCGCTCCTGGAAGGGGATAATATCGTCCCTCCTATTTTATGTCCACTATCTATTGACTTTATTTACTTATTTTTCTTAATTCAAATGGAAATAATTACCAGAATTTTTCAGCTTCATCAATATTTCATTTCTCTAAAGTATTGATATGATTCCGTTTAGTGAAGTTTAAGATATTTCTTGTATGATAACAATCATTTAACTGTGATAATTTACAGAAAAAAGAATTTGAAAAGTAGATGATATTAATTAAATATTCACGTAAAACTACCAATCAAAAAACTACCAGAGAAACTTATATAATGATTTATTAATTTTTTTTCTATTATGATACATGGTTTAACCCATTCTCCACCATAAGTTTAAAGATCAATATATAATATAAAAGATGATAGTAATATAAAGTAAAATTCTAATAAGATAATTGAATATTAGTTGTTCAAGTACTTGATTATCGAATCGAAAGAGAATCTATTTGACTTAGAATGAAATAGAAATAGTTTCAAATATTCACTTCGGTTTAACTTCAAACATACTTGTGATTTATACTTAATGATGCTGATGGTTTCCAAAATTTTAATAACGAACCTTATGATAGATGAGATATGTTATTAAAATTAAAAAGCTTTGGGCATTGCTAATCGTTTGCAATGAAAAACACTTCTTATTTTGTTTTCTAAACTTAATAGCAAAACATTTTGTCTTACTAATTTGATTTAAAGGAACCAACATGCATAATTTGATCGTTCAAATCCATAATTCGCACCTCATCGGAAATTTACGTAAACTCTCTTGGTCAAAACGGCGAAAGTCCATCATCCATCAAAAAGAAACCCAAAAAGTATGAAATATCACACGACCTATCCTCAGCTCCATATCTTAACTCTACCATCCTCCATTTCGAAGGTCCAAAACTGTCTTTCTTCCTCCACTTACCACAGAAACTCTTCTCCAACCTACTTAAAGCGACATGAAACCTTCCCCACGGACATTAATTCACCGTCCAAATCTCAGAAGTGTGTTATGGCTTTTTTTTATAAGTCCTCATAACTCAGAGCACCTCATACTCCTCTAGGGTCCTCATCCTTCTTTGTCTTTTCTTTCAATAAACGATCCCATGGCGACCTCTCGCTCAATCCAACAATACCAACCTCATTTTCCCATCGGAGCCTTTTAAAGTTGTTGATCTCAATCAGTGGAAGTGCCGTATCCTGGCTCTAGCTTCAATTGGAGAGGAAGGAAACCAATATCCTCAGCAGGATGCTCATCTTGATACGCGTTCCATCCTTTCGCCGTACGGTTTAGCGGCGAAGAAAAACACCGTCTGTTTGCGATCGGGTTTTCCTCGGATTTCGGCTTAAGTATGATGCTGTTTGGAATTCGATTCGTTGAAGTAATACCTTCCGATTTCGCTCGACTTAACAGCTTTTCGTGGGTAAAATAATTTGAATATATACTGAACTTATCTAATAATTCGAAATAATGAAACTGTATAATAGAAATGGATGGAAATGTGGCGTAATTTTTTATAAACAAAGTAAATATATGACGAAGATGATTTTTTAACCTCCTAGTATGCATTAAAGCTTTTAAATTAATAATGCAGGTATACTGAAATCAATAGGAGAAGGTGTGACTTCATAGAATGCCAAAGTAATAAAAAACTTTGTAAATTACCACAGAAAAATATATATTTTTATTTTATATCTACAAAGTTTTTATTATTATGTAGAGATACGTATATTTAACTAAAAAATGAAATAACTAGAAATATTTGCTAAATTATTTAGTCATAAAATGAGCTAACTAATTAACACGAGTGAGATTTTGATCATTTTATACGTACGCAAATGTAATTGAAAAAATCACTACTGCATAAATTCATTCTGAAGTAGTAATCGATAAATGTGTAGTAGTTTTTGAGTACTCGCGTTCTTTATTAGACCTTATACATTCATGCTAGTTCTCGGTGAGGAATGCATATTACAATCACAACCTTTTTTTAGTTCGTATTTAAAACTCTTCATGCGTCTAACTAGTAAATCATAAGAATCGCCTTATTTCATTTAAACTTTTGAATAAATATATTACGTACGAACAGAAATTTAATTCTTGTTACCAACACCTTTTCAATTACAATCACAACCTTTTTTTAGTTCGTATTTAAAACTCTTCATGCGTCTAACTAGTAAATCATAAGAATCGCCTTATTTCATTTAAACTTTTGAATAAATATATTACGTACGAACAGAAATTTAATTCTTGTTACCAACACCTATTTCAATAAATCACCGCAGATCAACCAGAACTTAGTCGGGTAATAAGTTGGCAATCTTATTACGAATACGATTAGCTGCATAAGTAGGATAGAGCCTAGATAAATCTCGCCCGTTTGATTTATGAACGGAATCTAGCAGATTATCGCGCTCTCGGAATCAAGGTCGAGGACTTTCACTTAGAAACGAGCTCCGGGAAGATGAAGCACCGAAACGCTCCCGTAACAAACAGCAAGGGATAATTATGCCAAAATTAGGTAACATAAACTACGCTTATAAGAAGGTGTCCGGCTATTATTAAAAGATAATTTAAGCTTGACATTTGCAAAAGAGGGTACTTAATTTTCCCGAATGAATAGGATACAAAAAGAAGTATTTCATTCCTGGATTGTTACCATGGAAACGAAAGGATTGGTCTTTTAAGAAAAGGGAAATACAGTCAGAAATTGTTTAGCCACCAACTTCCATACTACAGTATTAACGGGTTATTATTATATTTCGTATTGTATGCAGTCTTAAAATTGTGGTTGATTATTTACGATAAATATTAAAACGATTTATTTCATACAGTTTTCGTCGTATGGATGATATTATACAGGTAATGCCATGTAAGTAAAGTAGCGTCACTGTTTTCAGATAATTATTTAGGCTAGTTAAGGGAGTTTTATCGCTCAAAAGATATAAAAAATTAGATCACGCAAGCACCATGAATTTATGCACCGCTGACACTCACCCTTTCAATTACTTTTCCATATTCCATTTTTGATTTTCCATTCTTTCCGGCTATCATTAACTACCCTCTTATTTACATCGCTTTCACCCTCCCGATGAGATTTACCCTCTCCATATGAGCGGGTTTAATTATGCATGCGTGTGGGTGTACCTCTGCGGTGGAAAGGTGGCACTCCTACCACCACACTTTTGTTTGCGTCTAGAATTTTCATTTTTTGTGCGGCGGAGAAGATAAGGTTTTTATTCCGGGAAAAATATTATTTTTTTTTAAAGATACGGGTTTTTGTGGAAGGGAAATATCGAGGGCGTTATTTGGTCGAAACTGGGTGTGACAAATGACGTCATTTCTGGCTGTCGTTTTCCCGAAATAAGGAGGGCTGTGTTGATTTTCATTCCCCGCTGTTCTGATTGTTCAAAGGGGAGGAAAGTGGGGAAACTCTCTCTCTCTTCGTAACCATGGTCGCTCGTCGCCGCTTTTCACTTTCATTTTTTGAAAGAGACCGTTCGAAATTTTCGCTCTTATCAATACGACGTTCGGATTGGATGTCACGGGTGTGATTCGAGGAAATTGTGCCTTTGAAGACATTTTTGGAGGCGCAAATTGTTTGTAGTCGACGAAATTTAACGAATTTTCCGCGTTTTTTTTAATAAAACTATTGAGAAGATCAAAGATTAAGTTTGGATATTTCTCGTAAGACAAACAGACTAAATATTAAACAAAAGTAATTTACGAGTCAGAAAATAATGAAATCAATATAAAAATATATATTTATATATTAATATAAACATTTTATGATTTTTAATCTTTAAATTGTTCATTACTTTGATAATTATAGATCAGGATTCAAAATGTAAAATTATGACTCTGATTTTGTTCTACTTATATCACGCAAATAATTAAATCTATTATTCAATTAGCTTTTCTATCCTGATAAAAGAATCTACCGATTAAAAAGATATGATCAACAAACGCGATTTTCCATTAAGTAACTACTTTTTTCAGAAAATAGACATTGAAATCTGTTGGTCTTATTTTTTTAGATGTCCTTTGATTCACGTACAGCAAGTAATTAATTAACAGGATGAAGGATATAAGTTAAAGATGGTATCTGACTTCAGATATGTTTGATTCTTTCTTGGTATATACTTGTTACATCTTAGAGAATTGAGTTACAAAATAAAGAAACGTATAATTCAGTATAATACGCGGTTTCTAATTTCAAAGAACAAAGGAAATAATTTGTTTCTAAATTGTCGTGACATTTAACCTACTTTTATTGTATTACGAGCATAACATCTGTGGGAGAGTGAGTACCTCGGAAAAGAATATGAAACCCTTGAAGCTTTTCCTCGAAAACACTTGCATAAAACATTCTCTTCCGTTCTTAGAATGTCCAAAGTATTATCTTGCCCATAAATTAGTTGTGGTGGTAGCAACAATAGTCAAGTCGAGTATATTTTTAGATATCGCAAAAGGTAAATTGTCACGCGATGCAGGGAGTAAATCTTGGAACTGATTATAGAAGATTATTTCGAAGGATTCAGTCAAAAGAACCAATTTTAGGATTGAATAGTAGCACTGTTCCTGTCCATTGAATTCAATCGGCGAATGATAATTCTTTCCGAAATAAAAAAGCTATCGTTTGTCAGTATTAATCTTCACTTTTGAGGCCGCTTTAACTTGGCTGCCACGTTGATATCGGGGTATCGCTTTACCAAGTCTTCATTAATTTCAGCCCGAAATTAATTTACTAACGTCTGGCACGGAATTCCTCACTTCTTATCACATATTCACCCCTTGGAACGAAAATCAATTTTTCCACCTAAACACTTTTTGTTCTTGAACCGAGTCTATAGGTCTAATCCTGTTTCCCCCTTGAATCTAAAACTCTGATTGATTGCTGGTAAACAGAAACGCAATCTAGATAAAGGTGCGGTATTAGACTTCCAATCAGAACACCCTTTAGTTTATTTGATACCAAGGAAACAAAGATTCAATGTCCTTTCTATATATTCCGTGGTTCTATGGAAATCAGGTGAGAGTATTTTTCGTTTGTAGAGTGGTACGAGTAAGCCAATGGGAACTCATTGTATACCTAAAATACATATCATTCCCTCCCATTGTCTTTGACTCAATAATACAGTTCAATTACGTAAGATGATGTTATCTTAGATATAATATTACAGTGTGAAAAGGAACTATTTTAATTTATTTCACCGAAAATATTCTTAAACTTTAAAAACAAAATTTGAAAAATAATTTAGAAAAATATAGGAAAGGGAAATTGATATGTTAAATATAAAGAATAATCAAATATCTTAACTCATAGTGATTGATTTCATTTTTCAACAAATTGGACATCCGTGGATATAGTAACTTACTTTAATTATTTTCTAAATTTTTTTAATTTGAGAAGTTTTTTATGAATTACAATCACACTTTATTAAAGTTTCGAGTAATAACAAAAAGCTATTAATTTTACAATAACGTAAGAATTTATACACAAAAATTATTCACAATAGATTTAAAAAAATAATTATGATATTTTTATTGTAAATTCCAAAATATAAAAGCCATAATTTGATATGAATTATAAAGAAATGACAACATATGACCTTTAGATATCTATTTACATGAAGTGTATTTGAATACTAACAATAATTCAAATTTATATTAAATTCCATGTTACCCGTTGATTAATTTTCCATTCAAATTTATCTATTTCCATATTTTCCATTTCATTTCTCATTTTCTTCACTCGTTTACTCAATTGAGAAATTACTTTGAATAGACTTGCTCTGAAGCTGTCGTTAGAATTCTCATTCAGGTACTTATTTTTCCTAAATTCAATGGTCAATTCAATGAATAAGCATGAGTAAATATAATTTTCATATCTCCTTGTTTGTACGCTTTAATCGTAACTCTTTAAGTTTGAATTGAATTTTATGTCAAATAAATATTGCGGTGAATTTTCTGATGATCATTTGAATAAAAATTTAACAAAGAAATTATAACAGGGGACAATTTTTGTCGACATTATTTATTCAAATGTCATTTGGCATCAAAATCACAACATTTTAATAAAACCAATTATAGTTGCCAATTTGAGAAACCGTCAGATTTTTCATTACGTAGAATATTCTAAAAGCCATATTTTCTTTCATGACTTTAAAGTTCTTTTATTCGATTGAATGCCTTTATTTAAATAAAAGTGAGTCTTTGGGACTTTTAAAACAATTCCCAAAATTTAATAAATCTACAGAGTTGATATTTTAGATAGTTATTCCAAATGGAATCAACAGCAAATTCTATCGAATTTCTCATTGAGTGAGGCTTGAAATGTTTGAAACTTTTAGCTCGAATATTTCATTCACACAAGAATACCTTTCGTTACTACACAAAATCAACAAGTTCAACAATTTCAGTACGGTATTTAAAGCAATCGAGAGGAAATAAAAATCATTCATCGCACTTGAGTGCCAGAGACTTTTTAGAGTTAAACATTCACATAAATTTGAAATATCAAACATTCAATTTAGAACTTGTCCTACAAATCTGAGTAATTTAATAAGGAACAATTCACCCATAACTATATTTCAATTAGCAATAGAGTCACTAGCCAAGGAGATTAGCTGTTAAGCGAGAACTGCTAATCCAACGTTTTAAGATGTAGCCTCTTAAATTTCCGGAGTCTTTGTTTTCTACTTCCAACGAAAATTATCGCAGATAAACAGATTGAACATCTCTAATTGTCATACGAGAAGATTCTATCCCTTGATAAGTTTATATATCTCTAGCACTCTACAAAACTTATAAGAAACTAATGGAAACTATTACTGCTCCTCGTACCATTGCTGTCAATTGTTTTTTAACCACCCTTGTCAAATAATCAATCTAAAAACCACAGCTATTTTCCCCCAAAACCACCCTTATTATCGTGTGCATCTCGATCTCGTAAAATCCCCCATCGATTCCACCATAAGGCGCCTGCATTACTATTCACCGTCCGTCCAATATTTTCCATCGGAGACACACCCTCCTCCTTCCGCGATAATTTAATTACTCCACTTTCACTCGCGAGAAAAGTTTCCAACTTTGAATACCTTAATTCCATTTCGGGTGCTCTTCACAATTTTTCCCTCTTCTTTGTGCTAATTGTCCTTTTCAATTCGCTCCTTATAATTTCCTCCGAAAGGGGGCGCTGAAAAGACGGCAAAAAAGGTTCTCCGTTGACTCTATTTTTCCTCTTGTCGGCCGGAAAATTGAATTTCGTACCACGCGGACGTCTCACCTGCTCTTTCTGGTGAACAGGAAGGATTCGGAACCTAATTTCCACATCCATTCGGAGACGAACCCTTGGGAAGGTGGATGTGTTACTCGTCTCTCTTTTTTTTTGGGCTCCCTTGAAAACTTTCACGGTCAAATGAACTTTTTTTCTCGCCGAAAGGAATTCTTGTGTTTGTCAGTGGTGCGATGATACGCGGTTTCTTTTTGTTGGGATGCTTAAGAGTATAGCTAATGAAAGCTTTTGTAAATAGTTGGTTCTTAAATAGTTGAGTTAAAGTCCGTAAATGTTATACTTATGAGAAATTGGGGTTATATCTGTCCAAAGTAATTAATACTTCGCTTCCTCAAAACTCCAGAAGTTAATGTGTATACGAGTAAGCATTTTGAGGAACTACAGAATTAATTTCGAAATTTATGAAATATTCCTTCGCTAATACAGAAGCTTTTATTTAATGTTTATATTTTAGTAATCCCTAAGGAAATTCATCAGTTGGATTGAGAAAGTGAAGTCGCAACAGAAAGAATTTTATATAAAATTCTATAATAATTTATTCAAGCATGGGTGTAAATAGATTGAGTAAACATAATGCAATTCCAGTAAGAAGCAAGAGTTTGGAGGATACAATGATAATTGTTCTCCAACGTCAATATTACATTGTAACAGGACAATTAATTTAATATACGTTATGTTCAAAATTTTGTAAGTTAGTGAAGGACACGCCTCAATTTTAATCAATTATGGACACTATAGTCAACAACCTAAAACGTGTATTTCACTAATCAATTAAATTGACCTTTTGGTCAACCAGTTAATGAATCATGGACCAAATTCTCAATCAACTTTTCCCAAGAATTGGAGATGGATTGAAATATAATCTTATCCATGAAAGCAATACATACGATTATATTTCAACAAACGTTCCATTAACCCATAGCCGCTTGCCTGCTTTTAGAAAATGAATTACACCGAATTTTAAATTAATCATTTACGGTTTGCGAATTCTCTCGTAATGTTCGGCTGATTGGGTCGTGATTGCGGGGATGACATATCGTGGACCGTAAATGAAATCAAATAATCAAATTTCCCGCAAAGGAAACCCCCAATGGATTGAGCATCGCATAAAGAGGCCGTAAAATTAACCAGGACGACAAAAAGCTGAATAAAAAACAAGCATTTCTATCGAATCCTAACCATTTCAAAATTGAACAATACGCATGGGAAACGGCTCATTTGCGCCCGAAATTCCGAATCAAATAAACATTTCGCGAAATTAAAATTTGCGAATCAATCACCGCCGGCAAGCGCGCATAAAAAATTTCCGCCCATTTTATTCGCATTAAAACAATATTTGCTAGGTTTCTATTGGCTAAAATCGTCCGTTTGCACAGCTGACCCTTCCACAGGTAAATTTTTACATCTCGCGCAGAAGTTGCGAAGTATAACTATCGCATTCTCGGCATCCTGAAAACCTCGCGGTCAGAATTTAAAATTATAATTCTCCGCGATGTAATTCTTTACCCGTTTTGTTCAAGAGCCGGAAAATGAAACAGGTGGACTTTGGAGTGAGAAAAGAAGGAAAGCAGAAAAAAAGACGAAACGAAAATTAAAATTTTATCCGTTCAGAACGTTTTTATTTTTTAGGCTCTTTCCTCACCCTTGAATTCCCCATCTTTTGGGAAAAACATATGGGCGAATTTTTCTCGATTTTTTTACGACGGATCCTAAATTCACTGTACTAAATGATTTGCTCACTGCGAAGAGACTTAATTAATTCAGCAGTCGCCCTAAAGAGGGAGTTTGAGAAAAGAGAATGGTTCCGCGAATAGGAGTTTTTAGTCGTCCAAAATTGCCGCAGGGGTTTTAGTCGAAAGGGGTCGAAATTGACGGTTGAGCCGAAGAAAAAAAAGTGGTCTCTTTTTTATACGCTCTCTTCTTCATACCTACGTGGAGTGACGATGATAATGACCTTTGAAATAAAAAAAAGTCCTTCTAAAACGCCCTTTTAGCCCAGCAGCGCTGGTGGATTTAGAACGAGAGATTTTCCTGGAATGACATTCCCTCGGATACAATTTTTTCGCAAATTGCTTTTGTTAATTAGGTAATTTTTTTCTATTTTCTGCTCTCAGCTTTGGTGGAGTTCTGCAAAACAATGGGCCTTGGCTAAATAGCCCAAGGGTGATTGTGTGTTTCAGTCCAGGACTCTTCGTAGCCCTCGTAAGGCGTGAATGTGGAGTTTTTTTATATGAATAGGCATTAAAATACTTTCTGAATGTTTTAAATACACATTTTGGTGTTCAGATTCGGTTTATAAAACTTTTACTTCAGCGCAAGCATGATATAAATAACGTATGAATAAATCTCCATTTTACAATTTCCCTCTAAAGCGAAGTTTTGTGTACTTCAAATCAATTCAATTCTCTAAAAGTGCGTGTGGATGGTTCATTTATCACAGCTTGATGGATAGACAAAGAGCGTCTTCTACTTAATTTCTTTTTCTTGTTTATATAGCTTCGATATAAGGGTTCTTTAGAAAGCGTGCTGATTCTGAATAATGGCTTTAATCACAGCATATTCTTATGCATAATTCACGAATACGTTTCTGGTGTCAGTCAATACGCTTCCTCTACAGGAATTACTCTCATTGCATTTTATGTGCGGAAGAAAAGTGAAAGTAGACTTCAGAAGAAAGCCTCATTCTTTTCATCTTGTCTACGATGTCTTCCAATCCGATAAGATTCCCACCAGCCCATGGGGCCAATAATTCACATACATATGAAAGTGCTATTCATCAACATTTTTTGAAGTGTAAGTATGAAAATGCTGCTCAGTAAGAGAATAACAATTCATCTACATGAGATTTTAGCTTCTTCATCCACACAGTTTCCAATGTGTAATTTCAATTCTCTTCCTAAATAATACACAGGAGTGAGAGAAATAAATAAAGAAAGAGATATCTTTCCACATCAGATAATGGCGGAAGCCAAATGAAATCGGTTTCCATTTCCAATTTTTCCAAAATGATTATCATAATAGATGATCGAGTAAAAAATAAATTTTACGTTTTATAAAGTAACGAATATCTCGGCTATTATCGTTCTGCTAACACTATCTCCATTTTTAATCCCTCCATTCCGCTATTAAATATTTTCTTTTTTTAATTCTAATCATATTTTAAAAAATTGACTTTACATCTAACCTATTCAAAAAATAGGTACCACTTAAAACATTCCAGTCTTCCAGGCAATCTATCAATTTATAACACTATTTTCTCGCTTGTTCTAAATAATTTTCAATGAAAGTCAACAATGTTTTAAAACGAATACAGCCACGTGTCTTTTTTCCTTCCAAACTATTTACTTTAAACCTAATTTCCCGCAATTTGTTCATTCTGTTCTCGACACCTTTATCCCACTCTTCTTAGCCCCTCTCAAGTCATCTCACACCTGTCCACCTTTTTCTTCCGATATTCCAATTCCTACCGCTCTTCGTCGGAAAATTTGTTTCACGGCTTCTCACCTTCTTTTGTTTCAATTTTACCCCAGTTTCCATGGTTCCCAAGAGGACCAACCTTTCAAGCGACGCGTTCTCTCCTCCCGTATTCACCGCATCTCTCTTTCCTCCTCTTTTATTCACGTCATTCACCGTCTTTACCCTCTTCTTACTCTTCGTAGCAATCTAATTTACTTTTTCTCTCTTCCTCTAATTGTGTTTATTTCGACACCTCTTTTTCCTACTTAATCCTTTTAGTATCCGAAAATATCTTTAAGATGGATGTTAATTCACTATTCTGAGGAAGTTTCTGCTATAAATACCGTAAATTTCTTGATGATATAGGTAACTTATTATTCATACCAATAACTTTACTTTAATAATATTTACTCTTTCTGTGTCCTAAAATAACCTATCCATCGGATATTTCAATAAATCTACTCTTTGTTCCAACTGACGTAATATCTTTCAAAAATGTTTTACATAAAAAACAATTCAAAAACTAAAGTAGGATTTGAAAGAACGAAGAAATGTATCCTAAGTATATTAAAATCATTATATCCTAAGATATAGGCTACACATCTTCATTGACTACACAAAAACATCGTGAATTAAAATATAATATTACGTAATAAATTATTTAATTACGTACGCGACTTGAAAAGTATTTTAAGGTGATGAGGGATCCTGATTATAGTGCCAATATCGGTAAGGATCTTATACCTGAGAAGTATAATAAGTTTTATTAGACGCTAATGCTGGTTTTCCTGTTTATACATATCATTGTCTTGTTTCTAGTTCACATGTATCTGCATTTGATGTCATTCCCGTCCCTTAAAAATCGTATTATTGCTTCTTACCCTTTCAAATTTTCGTTTAACTTTTCATAAGATCGAACTTCAATGCATCTAACGCAATATAGTTCATTCTATGCAGAAAATAATTCGCTAATTAATACTTCAAGGCTAATTATGCAGGCTGGAATCTAATCACAAACTTTATCCGCTCATTCAGTTCGTTACGTAACCTTTTGCTCATATTCTCCGTGCTAAAGGAAAACGGCCCATTTTACGGGAAATACGAATAGAGGGCGTGAAATCGCTTGTCTTACGTCCGCATTTCCACCATTCTTATTTCTACCCTCAGGTTTCGACCGTCAACGCTTTTTTTAATTCCTTCGATAGGAGTTATTCCGCATTTCGCCAATCGACCTGCCCGCCTTCTATTTCCGAGACAAACCACTTCACATCACATCCACTCCCTCCAGATATTTCTCGTACTCGATTCTTCACTGACCTCGGTCCAAAATGCACGTGCACGGCAAAAAAGTCTTTGCGAGATCCACAAACTCTCTGTTTTATTTCCCCACTATTTCCATGCCATAGTTCTTTGGTGAATTTCGCCCACGGTAATGTAACTCGGGTCGAGTGCGTTCCCTAGTACACGAATGTACTCAAATGTCCCTCAAAGGTTCCTTGGAAAAGCATCGTGAATTCTAGATCGGTTTATTCCCAAATCAAAGATAATAGGATTTCTAGTGTCCTTCGATTGACGACCTACAAATATATCGGAAGAAAAATGATAAAGGATACTTCGATGGAATAGATTTGATTCGATTTAACATAGATTTCAGCCAAAACTACTCTAATTCTTCTATTTCCTGCAGGTATTACCGTGAAAATTTTTTGCTGTAAACCGTTCATGCATGTTATTATTTTCTTGTTTATTTATGAAACTAGAATCATAATTCTAAAAAAGAGATGAATTTCAAGTTCGAGTTAGCTATAGTCTTATATAAGCTATACTTAGAAAATGTGTAAAATATAAAACGGAATTTCCAATGTTATAACAAAATAGTTGCGATATGCAGTAAACCAACTTATATTTATTCTGAATTTTTGGATAAAATACTTTAAGATCCTGACAACCTGTTTATTTGTAAACTCGTGGTTTAACACTAGAACAGCGGAGGGTGTCCTCAGGACACCTCGCTCATGAAAAAAACGCACCATTTTTTTAATTTTTATCATAGAAAAAAATCGTTTCGTGACTTTTAATAATTTAACATTCTACGTATTTCTACGAAGTTTTATAATTTTTGGAACATTTTCATAGGAGATCCTACCACATACTCCCTAGAACAGCGGAGGAGTCCTCAGGACACCTACTTAATATTTACTATTATTTCTTATGATAAAACCTTGATTGTTTTATATTATAAGCTCTTACAAATGTACTTTGAGATAATATTGCTTTTTGCTATTGTTTTGTCCCTCATCTCTAAAATTAATTAATTATATTGTTATGTTTAAAAATTTGAGGTAGCAATTCTAATGATGATTTGAGTGGGAAACATTTTGCCTTATATTTTCTAATATTTCCATGTATAAGATACGTTTCCCATTTCTATTTTCGCAATTCACTAATTTGTCTTATATCTTTTTGTGACACAGACTCATTGAATATTGCCAAGCTTGCTACAAATCCGGCACAAAAGTGGCGGTGAATGATCAGCTTTTTCCCAGAAAGTGTAGATGTCTATGCACACAATTTATTCTTGATAAACCTGATAAATATGTACTTAAGTTTCGGTTAGTAATGGATTATAATTCCAAATATGCATAGAATAGATTTCCATAAGTTGTCGAGTTGGAGGATAGGCCATCTTCCTGAACCATGTGGTCATGACCTTGATGGGACCTTTTCTATATAAAAGGAATTAACCTAATGACCGATAAATATTTTAAATTAAAGAACCTATTTAAAAGGCTGAAGAAATTAGGTATTTTTTTATTTGGAACATAGAACAAATTGTGATGAGAGTCGCTGGAGTTGAAACCAGCAAAAATCTGCAGTGAATTCCGATGTTGTCGAAAAATTAAGAATGATCCCTGTTTATAAAATTAAACCGAGTAAACATGTTCTTCTCGCGATTTAGATGCTTTCTAATGTCGTATTTGACAGTATTAGCAAAAGAAAATCAGACGCGGTGACGTACCATAATTGTACAAAATGCGGCATAGTGGACCAAATAGCGCGTAGGCACACGGTGAGACAGACTCACGACGTTGCCTAATGCATTCTTTTTACATAAAAATTTATCTAGAAGAAGTCAATGTAAAGGTTATTTACAAGCAGAAAAGAGGTCGCCAAATAACCAGATATAGATTCTTTCAATGAATCGCAGATAAATAAGGTAAAACCTTAGCTGTCTAAAGAGATCTCAAAAAGGACCTAAGTAAACACTAGATGCACGAGATATCATCCAATGAAGCCACCGATATCTGTTCAAAAGAAAATCCAAGTGAAATAAAGCATCAGATAAGTGTAAGAAGTGCAAGGAATAGGTTAATAGAAACTGTAACATCCGGAAGATTTATCTATAAGCTTCGTGGAAGGATTTTTTTGGAGTAATTACTTTGTGACAGTATTATTGTGCTAACAAAGAAAAATGAATATAATTGCGTATGCAAATAACATATAAGGTCCTGTTTGTATCTAAAACCTTATTTCTGGTCTTTTTGTTGTGAAATAAAATCAAAGGAAGGTACGTGAAGCGGTAAAATTTTATTACTCGAGATTATTTTTTCTTGTGCCCCATGTAAATTGTTAATAAAATCGGGTAATTTTCATAAGTTAATCAAGTAAATAATTATTTTATCTCGAAAAGGCTTTATATTAATTTTTTCATATAATTAATTTCTGGCTTTACTGTTCTGCATATTTTTATATCGGAATATGAGTTTCATGGAAATGATTGAACACGCCAACAATTTCTATATTAAAAATGTAGCAACTATTTACCTCATGATCTGCCGATAAATAAGTATCCGTACTTAGTTATTAATTTTAAAGCATTTAAGGAAAGACTAGGAAGTTAAATACGACTGCCTCATGCTATTTAAAAGAAGCGCAAGTGTTGGTGTCCTGAGGACACCTTCCGCTGTTCTAGGGGGGTGTCCGTTTCCCGCTGTTCTAGTGTTAAATCAGATAACCAATTTCGTAAATTATGCCTGAGAAAGTTACAATACAATATTAGAATAATAACAGTACAATACATTCAGACATAAAACTTGTAATTTTCCTCAAACCTAATTCTATAATTAATTTCTATAATATATTTCTAGTATTAATCATTTATGAGATAATTTTTCCTTGCATTTTTGGTAATGAGTAATTGATTAAATAATGCTTTACGATAGGTTAAAGAGAAGTTTCGAAATTTTTGTTTACTAAACAGTTTAAAGAAAATATTTCACTCATGTATCCCATCTGAGGTATAAAAAAGTAGTTTTTATTGACCAAAACCAACCAAGTTATCAATCAAGTTATACTTTCCTTACACCGTAAAATTCTTTCAAAAATTTGCCACATTCGAACGCCATCGGAAAAACTTACGCTGCTTCAAAAAGCATTTCAAGAGCAACGCAATTAAAAACCCGACTTAAATGAATATGTAAGAGTCGTATCACATCCTTTCACTGCATATCGCACGTACCGCGCGGAAATAACGATTTCAGAGGAGAAAAATCGAGCCTTCCTGTTTCCATCAGAATAAAACATCCAACCGACGTTCATGATTAAAACTCTTTACATTATTTCCCGGCTAAATTACCGCCCATCATTCAACTTTCAACGAGGCGGGGTCGGGCATCCGAACCGAAAACAAACCCTTGTTTTTCGTCCATCGCCATTATATTAATATCCCCGCTAACGACACTCGTTCGATGCATCAAAAATTCGGGATGAAATTAAAACAGCTTTGTTTCCCCTCGCTAATGTGTAATGGAAACGAAAACCGGCGATATTTTCGCAAATTTAAACGAACTCGCGTTGTCATGCCTCCCGTATATAATTCCCCACAACAATCGCTCCCGACTCGTATCGCCATCATTTATGGATATGGAATTAAACCAGGACATTTAATCAGAACCTTTCCTTATTTTCGCTCGTATTTTTTGGGTGATTAATGAAATTTTCCATTAATGGAAGACATTAATGTTGACGCGGGGTTTATTCCCGGGTTTTATCTCGGAATAGCGGTCGTGTCTGTTTCTTTGCCCGAGGAAAGGAACCAAAACGTATACCTCTCGACCGCCCCGAAAATTTTGTCGCCTCGAGAGAAGCTGTCACCGGATTTTATTTTTCCCTCGATAAGTACTCGACACGCCAAGCGGTTGGAGGAAAGGAACCACGCAACAATGAACTGCTCCCAATTAATCTCGGGCTCTCGCATGTTTTGCGGATTGCCGTGTTGAATACATATATATGGGTTTTTGCGAAAAAAGTATAATGACGCGCCGACAGAAATATTCGAATCTTTCTTATTTTTTGGGATACGAGATAAATCTTGGTGACTTTTCTTGTGTTTTGTCATTGAGGTAAATGTCTCTTTAAGCTCGCCATTTCGTGAAATGTAGTTTTAGACTCATTATTTCTCGCGAATTTTCAATGCTTGAGAATCGGAGATTATAATTTTGATCCAATTGTAAATAATTTGGCATATTTCTAGCGAATATTCTCTTAAAAGTACGCTAGTTTTATTTAAGTATTTTAATATCCGTATTTCCTTGAAATATGGACTAATTAAAAATTTTTATAGGAAAATTAAATGTTTTAACTTCTATTTTTCATCCAAAATACATGTCCACGTAAGATTTGTAAAGCAGTATAATATTGATAAGGTATTACGATTTATAAATTTCTCATTTTAGCATTTATGATTAGCCATACCATTGAAAGAATTGCATGAAGTGGGAAGCATGGATAACAAGAGGCCAAGAGATAAAGTTTTGAGTGTTACCATAAATCATTGATGTTTATTAAATTTTAATTTACAATAAGTACAAATAACGTACCGAATAGAAGGATGTATTCATTAATAGTCATAACTGCATTATTTCAGAAATTATCTAAGCAATGAAGAAGATAAAAATAGAAGTAAATAAATCAAATTCTAAAATGCGTACTTCAACCATTGGAGTACTTAATATGAAGATAAGAATGAAACAGCAGATAGCGTACTACTCTTTGCCAAAGCTATCAAATCACTTACAAATATTACAACCATACCTATTACCTATATGCACAACGGAAATAGATAATAGAATTTTAGAATTCTGTACCATAAAATTCTGCCTGGAACCATATGAAATAAATTTCGAATGCTTGTAGTTATCGTTAAATTTTAGGATTGGAAACTAAAATTTGAATGCAAATAAAATGCAATTTTTGGGTCTGGGAAAAATATATAAACAAATAATTTTTAACGGAGAGTAATTCATCATGATGTAGGTCATCGAAATAAAAGAAGAACTCTCTATAGGTTTTCATTTTTGCAAAACGAATATTATATATTGCCCATGTACCGAAGTGAAATTGCTTCCCTTTCCATTGAAAATATTTTCATTACGAAAATTAACGAGCGTAAAAACGAAGCATTAATTTTCGAATCCTTTTGTTGTTGCCATCGATTTTAAATCAACATGCGTAAATCTGAAAAACGAATGAAAACTTCGATGGAGAAAATAAAATTTACGTAATGGTTCCCGCGAAAACAAACAAACCAAATTAATCCAGCCTTTATCTACGTTCTCTAAAATTGCTTAGGTAAATTTGGTTCCATTCCAAAACAAAAAATTATCTAAATATATATTTCGGCTCTCAAACCTCGCTTTTCGGACTAAATTGGGTCAAATGGCGCTTGGAACGTTGAAAAATGGGGAAACCCTTTTATCAGGACATTGCCTAATGGCAGAAAGGCAACTGAAATCGTTTCCCCTAAGCAAATTTCCGCAGAGCTGCATTATGAAGTTGACTTGTTTGCTTACTCAAACTAACCATATTATCATGAACAAGTGAACAGCTTATCCAGCGTCAACAAAGAGTACCTCATGTTGGACCCATAGCAACCCTAAACACTGCCCACAACCTTTCTGCTATTTCCACGTTATCGCCGGAAAAATTTCGGAAAGGGATTCAAAAGTAAACATTGTTAACGGCAGAGTGTTTGTACGCTAAAATGCATGGGCATGGTCCCAAAAGCCATGTAAGTTTGTTTGAAAGGATCTAGACGCAGTAACTAGGGCACGCGGTATTGTTGAAATTGTCAATTTCCTTAACAGCCTGGGAAAAAAATGAAGCGAGAGGAAATTGCCCGATGATTGCAAAAATGTGCTATTTTATTCGCTTGCTAAATGCAGTGCCCTCCGGTGAGGAAACCTCAATGAAATTTGCGACACCAATCAAATGGATGCTGATCGATTGAAGTTTATGGGCCTGCAACGTGATTGATCCTCACAAAGATTACGTTCTCACGATCAATCCAAATTACAATATCAGTTTATCTGACTCAGAGTGAAAAATCAAAACGAGGAAAGGATTCGCGCATCAAATCAAGTCCATTCGATAGTAATAAGAAACTTTAATCTCGACGAAAATGGAAGAAACTAATGTTGCATAAGTTCTTATCATTCATCGCCATGAAAATATTAAGAAAAATTTCCAAGAATTGAGGATAACTAAACACGATGATTTAGGGCTACTTGAATGCAAAGACGATACAAATGAAAAAGAGTTATATGACTGGGACTCGAACCCAGGTATACCACTTTGTCTGCAGGTATGTCCAATATCAACGATAAATATGAAATTCAAAAAAAGTTGGTTATATGTAAGTTGTTTTTATATGTTATATGATTTTAACCAAATCATTCAGTTTTTATGAAGATATATCATGCATTATTTATTAATGAAAGAACATTAACATAAGAGTTCAATTCATTCAATTCAAAGAGTTCATAATTAACTAATATACAGCATGTGAGCGGAAGATACATTTTTCTTTTTTTCGAAATTAAATGGCCTGGATACGAAATAAAATGTAATACGGAATCATTACGTCAATAAAATTGAAAATATCATATCAAAACATTTCAACTTTGAAGCTCTAGTCCTTGGAAGAACTACTGGAAGATTACATCAATAGAAAATGTGTACCATACTGACACGAGCTTTCCATTTATGAATCATTGTTCTTCAAGATAAATTTAATTATAAAAGAAAATATAAATGGTACAAAAATTTACTAACGACAATTTAGATAAAGTGCAACTTTTTCGTCAACATTTTCTTCTTGATTTTAAGCGACTCTATGCCCATTAATTCGTGTGGAATAACTCATATTCAAAGAAAAAACTCAGTGGCAAAGAAAGCTCAAGAAGTAACGGAGCTGCATACATAAATATATTTTCAAATATTTATATATATTATCGAATACTTCGTAACTACGGTAACCAATCAATGGGGCGGTAAATTTACGCGTGCAGAAGGGGTGTGTTGAGTGCATCGAGATTGGACCGCGTCGCAGTTAGCAGGTGCTCTTGAGGTGAGTTGGGTTGATGGCTCGCCCACGTGTGCAGAGAGAGATTTCTTTTTTCAGAAATAAAACTTTCATTCGGGAGGCCTTCAATCGATAGTTCTTGCTTTGCTTTTGGATTGACCCGATTCTCCCACTCAGGTGGAATGATGGGACGCTAGCGCCTCTGCTGAGAAGTGATGGAAAACTCGTGCTTTAATCTCACCTTTGAAGTTTTCCTGAACTGATGAACTAGGAGAAGGATTATCTAAGATAGACTGGGAGAGGGAGAGCATATAGGTTCTTGGAACCTTTCGCTCTTGGCCTTTATATATGACGAAGAGACCACACATTTTTATATGAAAAAAAAACAAATAAGCAGAGTTATTATCTTCAACGTTATTCTATAGTAAAACCATTATATCAGTAATTCTTCAGTGATTAACAAATCCAGAACTATTTATTTACATGGTTGCTAAGTTATCTGTTGGCCTATTCAGAAGGTGATGGCCGATTAGGTTAAGGTATACAGAAATGGAAATTTAAACACGATATATAGCTAAATAAGTATACATCTTGCATTGCGATTAACCCTAGGACGAATTGTCGAACGTGAATATGAGTAATTTAAATATTCAAATAATGAGGTAATAACAAGAAAATGTTTGGTACCTTAAGAAGTATCGCCAAAAGGCTTATCTGTGTACTCTAGCGCTTACACTGGCTGAACTATACGTCCGGAAATTGGGAGAATCCCGTCAGCCTCCTTTCATATCCGTTTTTCCTTGAGACGGAAGTCCTACGTCACGATAAACGGAGAGTTGAGTGTAAGAGGTAAGAGTTTTACATCAGTTTACCCTATCATTATATAAAATATCTACGTCTTCAGGAATAGGTAGAAATTGGAGTTGGTTGTTAGCAAACGAAGAATACTTGCTTGTAGCATTACTAATTGTAATTAATGTATAAACAGCAGGATGAGGGAAAGATGAAATAAACTATTCTTCACTTAAGTTTCACCTTCTGTGATGTAAATATACACTGAACTTTTACTGAGCATTTGAAAGGTTAAACTTATTTCTATCGCAGAAAAATAGACCTCTGATTCACAATTAAGTTTAAATGTATATATTTCTTTCATTACAAAAAAGTATTCACTTAAGTGAACATTCAGTAAGTAACTTAACAGGGAGGTGTTTGTGAAAGATAAAGAGTATATGAAAATGTATACTAATCGAGGAAATTACTAGATGCCGGAATATAAGAACCAATTGCAAACTAAAGGCAACCTTTGATAAATTAAATTTAAATAAAAACCTAAGTCATAAAATGCATATAAAAGTAGAAAAAAAGAAAAATAATCAAACAATAAATTATCAAATTCAGGTTTAATCCATGGAATTTATGAGGAAATATAATATTATCAAAAAATCGGTCATAAAAATGAATAAATGTCATTTGCAGAATATTTTCAAAATAAATATGACACACATTACAAGTGGAAGCTTATAAAAATGAATATTCATTCATACTATAAAAACAGATTTTTCTCTTAATGAGTTTGAATTATATTTATGTGAATTATTAGCAAAAACTCATAATCATTCATGCTTATGAGAACAAAATATTTATATTTGATTTTCATGCGAAAAGTAAATAACTCATACCATTTAGGAAAATAACGCCCGATACGAACGAATTCAAGTCTTGAATTTTTCTCATACATGAAAATTCAGTGAATAATATTCGATTGTACCTTTCCTATGAAATTATTACGAGACGTGAACTACAGTAAAGAAAAACTTGAGTTATATTGACTGATCAAAAAATGGTTTTATTTTTCACAGACGACATACATATTTCATCCTATTCTTAAACATTTTACTTGGAAGAAAAAAATATACTTAACTGATGAATAACCTTAATAAATAGAGAACTAAAAATTTATGATTCACAAAAGAATTTTATAAGGCCTCTTATTAATAATACTTTACGCTCATAGGCATACTTCTGAAAGCAATAAGGGATTAGAAATACAATGTCAATAGATTCAAAAGCCATTTTCTCACGCATTCCACATAAGAATAGCTTTAAAATCATCAGCTAATATCCGATACCTATATAAGCATAATTTTCAATTAAAACGAGTGACACCTACGAACGGAAATTGAATTTGAAATTTCATTCATCTACGATCCTTGTGATAATACCCAAACTGAATGTACCTCAAGTTTAATAAGCCTAATTAAATTTTTGATTGGCTGAAAGGTTTAATCTCAAAGCGTCACATTTCCATTAGTTCTGATGTAAAAAATCTGATGTGCCAAATTTATTTTCATTCAATTCATTAATAGAAAACCTTAAATGAAAAATCGGAATACTTTTTGACTTTCCATTAGGTTAATTAAGTGACATTAACGAGCAAGATAATTGGATTGAAAATGTTTAAGTTCAAGGATATTTTTAGAAATATTCCCTGTTTAAAATAATTCCTTGAATTCAATTTGAAATATTTGGCAATAGCAAAGAAATTGACACTGGCAAACATAAATTAGTTTCAATAAATCCTTTCTCAAAGAGCAAAACTATTCCATATAGAACCCGTACTGAGTAAACAAATCTAAAAACCGCTAAATTATTTGTTGATGTAAAATTACCAACTTCCCATTCTTTTACTATCCTAAATATAACCTGTTAATATCAATTGAACGATATGATTTCGATATGGAGATTTTTCTTTCATCTATTGAATTAATATTGAATTTTCAATGTCTGCTGTACATGCATTTATTTAGTATTTAAGTTACATTTAAATGTGGGCATTTACATTATAGGTACTTACAAAGCATATGTAACTTTCAAATTTTATTGAACCGTTATAATACTTCATCTATAACTTAATACGTCATATATTCGAATTAAATTACACAAATACCTTTCTTACCAATAATAGAAAATATTCTTCGCACCTCCTGAGTCAGGAGGAAAGTTATGACGACTTTATATCTAAAAAAAAATCCCTTCTGGCATATTAGTCATAAAAAATAACGAAAACGACTCCCATCAAATAAAAATCAACTGATTAGTCAACCGATAAAAAAGACAAAATATTTTTAGAGGAAAACGAGAACAAGGAAATGAGTAAGGATTTGATGGAATCGCCTCGAGGAAGGACCAAAGATAGCTTTGATAAAGCGACAAGGAACGGAAGAGTGCTGTCGACAATGCGTGGGCAGGGGTTTGGGAGGATGATGATTACGATCATTAAATTACCCAAAAGAAGAGGAAATGATGTTTTGAAAATCGAGCTACCCGTAAATTGGAGTAAGAGGCTTAGACAAACTCAGGATGAGGAAACAGGTTCCCCTAAAAAATCATAGGTGCCGATAAGGTAGAAAAAAAGCTCGTACCGATTTAGCACACGACGACTACAGTCGTTCGTTTTAATACCATCACGGTCGATTGGTCGGAGGCGTTGTGGAAGATTCGCTTCAACGGTTTTTCTCCGCGTGAGTCGTTCACAGGGAAAACCTTTTCCTACGCTGTTTACCTTTACCACAACGTGCCTTTAACCCGAAAGGGTTTTATTTTTCAAAAATTTCCCCGAAAAAAGAACTGACGAATAATCGCCAATTATTTATTTTTTTTCGCTTCGCATTTGTCTCCACTGTTCCGTTTGTTTACTCCGATTCTTTTTTCCCGTTGCCACGATGGACGAATTACGGGCAAAACAAGTGGAACGGAGCAGTTGACACGTACGGGAGACAAACACGGGACGATTTCGGTGTAATTTGATGGATGTCTCCTTGAGATTGGGCCGTGTTTACTACAAATGTTTTTACTTCAACCTTTGGGAGGGATTTGTTTAGCCGAAGGGAATACACGTGAGGAAAACTTGGGTTTACTTAGAAAGGTATTTCCTGAATCCTTTTGGAAAGATTTCGTAACCCTTTACAAGCAGTTTTGTAAAAACCACTTCAATATCCCTGACATCACTTATCTTGCCTTAAAATTTGAAAGAAATTCATGTAATACATGATATAAATTTATATATAGATTTTAGTAGTAAAAATTGTGTTCCAAGGCAAAAATCTCACCAATTTCAATAAAAGAATGTATGTCCACAATGGAATAAATTTCACCATTAAAATATAAACTCCGATTTCAATTTATTTATTTTATGGATAAACATTTTAATTAAATGTTAAAAAACTAATAGTCGGAACATTTTAGAGGAAATTTTTGGTAATTCTTCTACTCTGATATAAACTAGATTACGAAGAGGAATAACTTTAAATACAATTAAATAAATTAAACGTGAACTTGTTGTGGAAAATACGAATTACTCTATTTACTTATTTAAGATAGCTTTCCTCAATATCAAGCCAGAGCATCTTCAGTTAAATATTCATTAGCTATTCTGAACTTAGATGTACAGTCTGCATACAATATAGATGTTGGAATGAGTAATGCTCTGTTACTTTCCTTAGGATCGTTAGATTGATTCTTAGATAGACTATAGTTAGTTAGATAAACTAGAAGCATATATGATTTTCCTAATCAATACCAAAATGAGTATGGACAATATTACCATAGAAATAGACATTTCCTAAACTAGAGAAGACTTCTTCTTTTGCGTGTTTAATAAAACTAGACTTCGTGAATAAAAGTCAATGAGCAGGTCAACCTTCTATAGCAGACTTGAACCATCTTTTAGTAAAAAATGTCGTGATTTTTTTCAAATTTCCGATTTTAAACTTCCCTAAAATGATCTCACAAACTTGGATCAACAATTCCTTTTTACAGCACCGGATACCATCAGCACCTCTTTCGAGGGCCTTAGTAAGTAGACGAAGATCGTGAAAGGAAAGCAGGACTTGCGTTGATTGAACACCTGTCCCTTCCAATCCAGCCGCGGGGGGCATAAAACTGAAGAGAAGGGGTAAAAAGGGGTATCGGGCGGAAAAACATTTAAAAAAACTAATATCCTTCGTTACGACGTCACCCGGGATCACGAGTCGAGTGGGTGGAGGAAGAGTAATGGCGGATTATCTCGCAGAAGATGCGATAGGAGGCGGGACGGTCGCTTATGAAGAGACTTGACGTCCGTTGATGGTGCGATTAACTGTAAGTTGAAAGAGCTAAGCGGGGGGGGATGGGGTAAAAAAAAAGAGATGGAAAGATGAAGAGATTAATAGTGAGGGATGCTCGAAAGACCGCTGATTTTACAAAACGAGTGACGTAAGCGGAAGTGACGTGGAGGGGGAAGGGAAGGGTACGTATTTTTTTTTATACCTCCAACTCGAAAATCGAATTCCGGGACGCTATGGGGAAGTAATATACGGGGAACAAACGGGTTATGAGAGGTTTTTTTAGGTCTGCGTAATAAAATTCTTTTTTTCATGTTTCATCACAGCTCGGCATATCATTCGTTTATGGATCGGTAAATATAACGAAGGACGTATATTTTCTAATTCGGGTGACGGAACGAAAGATCCCGCATTATGTGGAGTTTTAAGGGGACTGAGAGTTTTCCTCGAGCTGTTTCTGTGTACTAGAATCCCATGGCTTTAATAAATTACTCTCATTTACCAAGGTCTCCGGCGTTTCGACGTCTGACAGATCGCTTTATAAATAGAGAGTGAAAGTACGAATCTACAATATGCTAACTTACGACCTAAAATGTTTGCTGCAAACAGCTCGAAAGGGAGAGGTTTCGTAAATAAGGCTCGACTAGGAGCCATTTTTTATCGCGAATAGATTGTTTACCTGTTCATTTTCTATTCGGAGATTAGGTATCCTCATACATATGACTTTGATGTTATTACGAATTATTACGATATTCTGACATTAATATTCAATGATAATGAAATCAAAATGTTTCAATAGAAGATATTTTTTTTACATTAAGGATTTTAGTATTACTGAGCTTTTGTGGCTGAAGCTAAATAAATGTGGTTTAGTTATTATTTCAATTTTTGTCTTCAATACCAGAAAATACCTCCCAGAATAATTTTATGAGCCAATCCAATGTACAATGGTATAGGTAAAAATCAAAAGAAATAATAATTGATAAGTCTTCAAAGCAGTTTACTTATCAAAATTCTAATTAACATAATTGAACACACGTATTTCTTAAGTAAACGGAAATATTATAATTACAGATAACCCGCTAGAAAACTACGTACACTAGGTTATTACGAAGAATCTTTGAATATCTCTAGAAATTCGTTCCACATACATTTAAATTCCACAATAAAGTCTCAAATCCTTCAATAAATGTTGATTTTAAACTAAACTCAGTCCAATTATTAAATATTTTAAATTTTCATACAATTCTGGAAAACAATACGGTAAATTTACAGCTTGGATAACAAGAAAATGGAGACATTTCTATCCTACAATTCCTCAAAATATATTCCATAATTACTCATTAAATTTATATATCAAATAGTCTAATAATGGACAACTTTATGATTTCACATAAGCACCCTTTTAGGGCAATATATATTTCTATCCCACCATTTTCCGATCGCTAAGGAAATACATTATACATTCCAAGTAACGCTTTCCAAAAGCTATAATAGTAGAGAGGAAATGGGAAGGGAGTAACTCGTGAAAGTACCGTCACTAAGAGCACCGGGATATCCGAAATTATGCATCGCGGAATAGATGTATATGGGCCGAAGATGGTAATACGTGCCATTTCTTTCGATTCCCATAAATGAAAAAGAACTCGAATTTGCGGACATCGGGAGACGGGGGCGGTGTCCCTAGGGATACGGACTTTTTCCTCACGACCCTATTCTTTCTTCTTTTTGCCTCTTTTTCTACTTGGGGAGGTTACCATGGGATTGAAAAGGGCGACAGAGGAAAAAATATATAAAGAGGTTTCCGAATGGCTTAGTGAAAGAACAGCACACCGAATGGACTTTATGACTGTCTTCTCTCTCTCCTTTTCCAGATTTTTTTTAGCTTTTTCTCGCTCCAACAGTTGAATATATACATAGACATGCGAAAGAAAGTCCAATCGGTATTTACGCGTGAGGATCGCTGTAAATAAGGCGTGGATGGCAGGGTTTTTTTCTCCGGGAAAAGTTTTTGCGTCGCCGAATTCTTTTTCGGGGAATAAAAGCTTTTAACGTTCCCTGAAACTGCCTGTGCGAATACAACCTTTTTCTTCTACACTGTTCGTCATTATCTGCCTCATTTTCAGTAATTTTTTCCATTACCTTGACGTTATCTAATTACTTATTTGAATAACAAGCTCTAAGCAAAGAATGGCTAACGTAATCCAATCTTTCTCTTTATCAATTGATTTGGTGTTAATGTTCTAAATATTGTAAAGTATTCTAAATAGCAATTCATCCCTAATTTTAAAAGTAACCTTAATGAGTTTGGTTCATCGATATAAATTTTTTAAAATATTCTCTTAAGATTATTTAGAACAGATATCCACAATCGTGAGGGTAAAAGGATACATATAAGGGTACTTAGTGAACAGCCACAATCGATACAAAATCCTCTTAATATTGAATTCTTTCTTGTTTCAATTTTCATTCGATTTAAACTCGCAGAATCTTAAATTGTATTTCTTGATGGCGAGATCAATTTAAGAAACAAATCTATTTCATTAATCTACTTTTTTAGAATCGCTGCCAAGGCTGCCACAAAAAACTTTAATCTCTGTTGTAAAAACTATTTATAATGGGCTCAATTTATAATATTAACGGATATGGAAATAAATTTCAGTATTTAAGTCAGAAAATAATTTAAGAAACTAGAATTAGTGGTCTAAACAAGCATCTATACGTATTCAAACGTAAGTAAATTATAAAACTATTCGGCTTAAACAAACTTGTTTTCTATGAACAATCCCTTAATTAAAACCGATAATATAATAGCTTATTTGCTATGAAAGGAATATATCCACCATTTTTCGCACACATTCAAATTATATCATGCCTCCTCATGATCTTTAATCGCAGAAATTTTCACTCTTACTCGTACACTTCCGCTTTAAAATCTCACGTACCTTCAAAAAGCACCAACGCTCTCTTAAAAAAAAAACTCCGCGTGTAATCCCACATTTGATACCGACTTATTTTCGCAACTGAAATTTCAAAACGCCCCAAAAACCGCATCGTCCCATAGATTCGGAGGAGTGTGAGAGAGGCTTTCCATTAAATTCCTATTAAAGCGTACGAGGAGAGAATAAAAAAAATCTCTCTCACAAATCCCGAGGATTCGTCTTTGGTTAGCGTTCGTAAAAAGAAGCGATTTTCAGGAGCCCTTTTCAATGAGCGCTGGGCGAAAATTACGCGCGGACGCGTCTCCATGGGAACGAAAGGAAAAAATACCGCATTCCCGGCTGAATAATCAGTCCATTAGCGTCCCATTTACAGCGATGTATTCGCACACCGTCCGTGTGGCTCTCTCGGATAAGCATCTTTCCCAACGAGGAATTTATACTTTTGCCTCGAGGGCCGAACCGCAGATGGGAATATATTTGGAGTCCCTCTTTCTCTCCAAGGGTTTGGAAAAAAGCGGGATTTGGGTAGTTTTAAGGACGGAGTGGGGAAAAATTCCATTTCTAAAAGCCGCTAACTGGGTCAAGACCAAAATATACTCTCGGGACTTAATCCGCTTCTCTCTCTATATGGTGATCTCCGCACACGCCTCTTCCGCGTGCAGTTTCGGCCGTCGAGGGTGTGCTTTTTATGAAAGAGGCTGCGAAACAACGCGAGAGGATGCACTTTATGCATCGGGTGAAATGTGTTGCTATTGGTTACCCCGATCCAGTGGTTCGCGATAAGGGAGTTTCCAAGAACGTTGGAATCGACTCATCAATGGGATATCGTCAAGGGCTGAATCGAGGGTTTTTGGATGTGTATGAGGACGTCTCCCATGGAGATACTCAGATGTGCTTTGGGATTATTGCCCGTTGAGTATTGTTCGAGGTCACTTCGACCTTCAAAAATGTTATCTGCAGGAAAAGTTCGAAGTTAGATACTTTGCTCTTTAAATTGAAGCTTTGATAATCATGGTTCTTTAAGCGTCTTAACACTCAATTTTTGGAGAATTTACTTTATATCTTCTATGGATTGGAAACACGTATTTTCTAATAAAAGTCTGAAATAATTTTAACCAACATATATTTTGTAGAATAACGTAAATTAGTAATTATACTGCTAAACTTAATTCCAATTAATGAATTATATGAGTAATATATCTTGATAATTATGATGACTGTTAATCCTAATCTATATTTCAAATCGAGAGAAAATTAAAATTACAATAAATTGGCATTGGCAATTTCCTCGTGAATATTTCATTTTTTAATATATATTCCGTAAATGTGAGAAAAGATTTCTTAAAGTTGTTCTGAATTTAAATCACTTAATCATAATAAATAAAATTCAAACAGACTATTAACATATTAAATATGAACTAATGTAGGCCACTAATTCATTAAAACTAAAATTATATATAAATGAAAGACTGAGAATGATGTGATACGATACGATTCTGTTGAAAATCAGGTAATGTAAGTAAACGTATACAACCATACGTTTACAACCATATGGTATTCTTCTAAATGCGATTGATGTATAACAGAAACGTTTCAATTCAAGTAGAGATAAAGTAAATTTTTAACTCCTACTGAAATCAGTGCTTCTGGTACGGATCCTAATAATTCTGCCAAAAACCCACGCTGTCAAAAAGGTTTTTCGACCATAAAATACAGAGTGATATTAGAACGCCATAATGAGAGTGAAAAATATTCAAAAACAAACAACACCGGAAGCTGCGAGGGAAATTAAAGGAATGAAAACCTATTAAAAGGAACATCAAAAGCAACAGTTGCGGAAATGAAAATTCCTCTGATGCCGGAGTCATTCTAACGGAAAAAGGCAGGGATATTGAAGTGGTTTCCCACATTCTCAAAGCAACTGCATCATCGCGCAGCTTCAGAACTATTCTGGAAGAGTAAAACTATGCGGAAGTACCTCGTTGTTTGGAGAAGAGACGGATTGCACGGGCCTACATATCCAAGGGTCGGAACGGGAATAGCCAAATGTGGGCGGAATAGTTAATGGATAAACAACCCATATATTCCCACAATATCATCCATATGTTTAACTGCCTTACCCCAATCCAATTTCCTTATATGTCTGTATGATCTGCACTAATTTTTTCTCCCTTTCTTTAACCTATTCTTTTTGGTTGCGCTCGCTTTTATATAGCATTCCAGAAGGCGCATTCCCTTCCGTACGTGCCAAGGCATTCATTTCATGGCGCGCCAGTTCTATAGTCCTTCCGCTCCATTTTGTTGGGTTCGACGTCCATTCTATCTGAGGAGGACAATATCCGGGCCTCTTTCTTGTGCTATTTCCCATCATTAATACAATACGAACGAGTTGTTTCACTTTTATCTATGATTATGTAAACAATAGTAACAGAATAAGTCATTGATTCTTGTGCTGGAAACACCCGATTTTTTGTGATAACACTTAGAAGATTTATTGAAATAAAACCTCTTCAAAAGATAAGCCTAAATCAATATAACTTGAAATAAAGGGTAAAAGATAATCGGCAATTAAAATTTCGTGTGGGATTTCTTCTCATAATTTATTTAATTTTAATGAATAAGCTGTTTAAAAGATTATATGTTTCTCATACTGACCACAAATTTGTTTAATATTCAAGGTATCACAAATTACGTCATTTATTATGATTGATAATAATACTTTAATATAATACAAATAGTATCTACTAAATTGGTTGTAATAGATAGTGGGAGATTTTGGAGAAAACAATCTACAAGACTATAAATCAATCGGTTTTTGATGAATAAATAATTAATTAAAATTAAAAAATCTTTCGATGTAGACTATCATTTCTTAATGTCACTCATTTCAACATTAAAAAGTTATACTTCATCAACAATCAAATGTAACCACATATTCTTTATGGATTCATTTTATAGCATGATTCAATGTATGATTTTTAATTTAATGAAAAATGAAAAGCTTATGAAAAATGATGAGCAGTAAAAATTAAATAAAAATCACACAACCGTAATACATACGGTGTGTATCATTTCTTGAGATGTAAGAGAGAGGTCCGTTGTTATCTCGAGTTCGGTCAAACGGTTGCTGAGTAACTATTGCCCTGAAGGGGATCGACCTTTCTCTCTGTTTATTTACGACCTCCCGTTTCTGCATTAGAATCTCGGGTTCGAATCCCATATTGGACATAAATACTTGTTTATCCATAAATTGTGGGATACCTCCAAAATGACCGCAACCCGGGGTCTGCGAACAACAGACGGCCGGGAATATTCGAGAATCCTGAACGTTTATCAAGGGGAAGTAGTTGTAGTGCGTTTTAGATACGGATATTTGCGAAGGAAGTGACTTTAATGCGGTACCATAAGGCATCCTTAGTTTCCCCAAAAAAATATCGTTGTATTGGTGGCTGCATAAGATTCGGGGGTTAGTCTTTCCGCTACAGCTCCAAAATATCCGAATACGTTCGAATTAAATTAACAGAGAAGATAAAAAGTTGTGTAAATTAAAAGTTTTTAGAACAGATGTAAATTTAAACTAATAATACTATAGATTTTGTGTGAAATAATGGGTATTTTCTCAATTTTAGTGTTGAAAGTTTCTCTAAAAATAAATATCTTAGATAAAATATATTTGCACGATGATCCAATACGTAAATGTAAAGTTTAAAACACGCAAATTTACTTCTTACATTTTATTCATCCATTCAGTTGTTTATTGATCGGTCTATTCACTTGGATATAAGATCGACTACCAAATTCCATCGGAAAAAATAAAATGGTTCAGCAAAATAAATATTCATAGTCACCTTCAATTTCAAATATAATCAAGTGATCCGATAGTCTCTTTTATGTTTTTAAGTGAGTAAATTATTTATAATAATGAAATTCATAATAAATGTGCATCCAAACACATAAAGATCCAAATTTATAATTTTATATTCTTCAGAGCACGATCTGTTCTTAATCTTTATTTCTTTTAGCAGCTTCAAAAGATATGAAAGATATTTTATTAGTTTGAAGAGGATAATATAAGAGAAAAGAAGGATGAATCCTTAGGTAAAAGAATTTCTCTTTTAGAGATAAAAGAAGCATTAAGGACATTTCTCACGAATTGTTATTCTAGAGAGAATATACGTTAATCTACTTAAATTCCGTTTCTTAAATTCCATTTCGCGGAATTTCTTTGTAAAATTTTCTTGTTAGAGCTCATATTCTTATTCTAGAGTCTCTTTAAATAAAAAGAAAATGATGCCCAAAAAAAACATAATTTATATCGTCAATGATATTTAGTGTTTTCCTTATTAAGATAATGATGGCGAAATTTCACAAAGTAAAGACTACATCTTGATTTTTTAAGAAACAGTAGACATTATTATTATTTCTACTGCAAGATGCATTTAGAATATTCTTTAATGGTAACGCTTCTACAGTATGAAGTCAATTAGTGTAATGTAAAATTCACAAGTAATCCACAACCCCTGATACCTTATAAACATAAATACCTCAAAGCACATAAAACCATTCGTCATCACATATTTACAATCTAGAACACTCTTTGCTGTTCTTTTAACAGTAACCAAGCTACCTATTAGAGCCTGTTGCCATAGACTTGTATTTATCGAACGAATATCCCTAATTGGAAAAGGAATGGTGTCAATAATCAAATTAAGCTACTGTTTTAGTAAACCGTAATCTAAAGACAAACTTAAATCCATCCCTTTCGCGAAGTCAAGCATCTTTGGTTGATTCCCCAGTGGCCACGCTTAATTACTCCCTCTAAGAAAACTTACAACGGAGTAAAAATACAAAACGCCTTGTTACTCCCTTCTTTCCAACGCTCAAGGCAAAAAGATACGCAAACTCCGTCTTTATACGCATGTGAAATCTCCTACGAAGATTTCTCTTTGAGACGGATACGCAGTTTCTTTCGTCTTTTTTTTCCTCGGGCCATTAAATGGCACGCGATCTTCAGATCTTCCCACACATACAGAGATTTCGGCTCATCTGCCCCTTCATCCAAGAACCATCAGCAGTGACCTTTCAGCCTTATTTCGACCGCTACCCTCACTCCTTCCCTTCGTCCCTTTTATATCACCTGTTGCCGTACTCTCTTTTTTTCTAATTTTCATGCTGTCGCGGAAATTCTTTACCCATTCGCTTCTTTTCTTTACTTCCTGGATCGTCGCCAACAAATCACGGGCTGAGGATGTTTTGTATCGCCCGCGGGTGTCGTTGCGTTTTTGTTTTTTTTTTTGTATCCGTCCTACGTTCTAAGAGTTTACAATGCGACGCATTACATTCTAATCTGGAAAGAAGTTCCTTGTGCGAGGAGATTAAAGGAGTACTGTAATGAGTGCGCAACGGTTCGCAGATAAGAGTAACGAAGTGAAGCTGTACTATAAATAGCAACGGAGTCAATAGTTGATGTTATTGTTGTTCGTTAGGTTTAAGTTAAGTGAAGTATTGTTAAGTTGTTGTAGTTCGCGACGATATAGAGCTACTATTGCATACTTGTAGTGCTTCAGAACTATAGTTCCCACGATATGAATTGAGTTACGAGGGAACTCATTTTTCAAATTTGAGGCGCATAATTACCAAGCTTTTTTGAAGATACCTAATGTCTACCGAAGGTATTTTCTTTTAGATATTACGCGTATATTTTGATATTGTTCTCGTACCAAACAATCAAAAGCTTATTATGGTATTCATACTTTTTTTTTGCTAGACGAGTTATTATTTTAAAAATAACTATCGTACTTCTGAGGAAAGATAGAATGACCTATAAGTTGGAATTTAATCTTCATAATCATTATTCAGAAGCGGTTGAAGCTAAGGATCAATGATTCCCACTAAACAATCATCAAATACTAAATGAATATATAACTAATATAATGAAATTTTACATATTTGGTAAAAGTTGATGGGTGTATTGGATGTAAAACTAATGGTTTAATTCATCTTTCTTCTGTAAGACGTTCCTTATTTTACCGGATTTAACCTACCATAGAGATGTCCAAGTTTAAAAAATAATATCCATACAAGGAGAAGAAAAATTCTTCAAATTCAGGGAAGGATTAAAGCAGGGGAAGAAAAAGTGGAAGATGCTAAAGATCCCCTTCTCTTTAGAGACCGTAAAAAAATCCAACGGCTTATACCCCTCCAACGAGAAAACTCCCGACAAAGTTGTAGCGTCAGTCTCCTTAGAGAAAGTGAATATTCATCGCGTTTATATCGCGCTTCATAAGGCAATATATTCATAACCCATCCTTTAAGACCCCTTCTCCTTTTCCGAGCTGATAAATTATGAATGGAGCAATTCATCACAGTTGTTTGCTCCACTCCATTAAACCGGAGGACACCGCGGGACGGCGTACATTATTCAAATCAAATCCGCCTAAATCCTATTGTCCACAGCAATAAAGCTTTTCAATTAACATCATTGTGCTCTAATTTCTTTAAGAAACCGCGTCAATCGTCGAAAAACTCATCCTAGCCCACACTTCTATGCTATTCTTTCCTCTACAGTTATCCCGTTTCCTTCTCCATTGTTCCCTATTCACGCTTCCGGCAGAAAAATAAACCGGTATAGCGTACACGACCAAGAAAGACCTTTTTGTGCGGTAGCCAATAAAATCGCCCGAAAAAAAACGTATCACTGGGCCCTCACGGCCGAGACCAATTTGAGAGGAACAGCGCCCCTGGAGGAAGAGGGAGGAACTAAAAAAAAGGAATCGTCTGCAAATAGAACGTCTTAAGGATGAGATGAAAAGGAAAAACTGATCCGGGATGGTTTGGCGAAAAGGCGGTTTTCATTTCGCTGTCGTTTTGTTTTCCTCTTTGTGCGCAGGGACTTTCTTTGATGAAGTTGGTATCCTTTTCCGTGGATTTCTCGCCAAGGGCGTGTTTGTATATATACTGCCCCTTTTCCCTCTTGTTCCTTGTGAAGAGGATGTTCATGTGGGAGTGAAAGATGCTCGGATCTTGTGTATACGTTTAGAAGGCCAACTTGCAGGAGTGCAGTGGGAGATATCACGGTACGCTGAAGACTTCAGAGACTTGGAGATTCGTTCCTTTTGATTCTTGGGTAACTCCGAAGTGGATTCCCCCGGAAATTAGTTCGCGCCTAGATTCTTGCAGAATTAGGTCTCCAAACTCATTCATCGGAGTTGTAAAGGGGTTGCAGTAAGAAGCGATCCGGAAATTTTGAGTTCACATTAAGACACGTCTGCAGAACCCTTAGAAAGGTTTATCTGGTATTTCTCGTAGTATTTTTTTGGGTTCCTTTAGATAAAGTTTTGCAAATCCACAAGTAGGAATCTGTGAGGAAGTGCATCAGACCTTGAACTAGTGACCTTCTAATGAGAGAAGCTATTAGGAACCGATGATTTAAAGCTATATCGTTACTTTCGACTTGGTTTGTGGCAAACTGATTGCGCAAGCTTGGGAAAATGTTAAGTAAGAAATATAGTAATATCCTTCTACAAAAGTGTCCCATTAAATTATTTATAATTACAGTACAGTTTATTCCGTATAATTCTAAAGGAAGAGCTATTGTTATTATTAAGTTACCACTAGTGAAATGTCGCATGTATTAAAGACGAGGAGCCAAAAACTATACCTTGACTTCGTACGGAATTACTCCAAAGGTAGATAGGGTAAAGGTAAAAAGGATTTGAACATCCATTAGCATGAAACAAGGTTGAGAAACCGTAAGTTATCTTAATAAAAATATTTGATATGTAGTTTTCTGTACCGTAAATTTTTATGAAACTATGATGTTTCGTAAATATTACACTGAAAAGAGAAATTTAAGCTAGTTATATATGCATGATTTACAGGTTGTGGTTTATATTAACACGCAACCACTTGCATAAAGGACGAATGATTCATGACTGCGGCGAATTACACACTTCACAAATTTAATATTTCTTTAGAAAACCACACTACCTTCCACTGGAGATATTTCGTTCCCAACGAAATAGTATATGCCATAAATCTCCCAATCTTTCGCGTTAAGGAAATATTCGAATGTCGTCATTTACTGCAATGGTCGGGATGGAAAAATTTACAACTTCCGTATCCACCCTTACATATATATAGCCCATAATTATAGCTGACCGATGTTTCCGTTAACATTTCCCTGTTAGGACACTCTTTGGTATCACTCGCCATAAAATTACAAGGAAACGAGATATCTACAGCGTGAAGAATCCAGTGATGGCACGGTAGTTCGAGTAGTAACTAACGTGGAACAGTATTGCTATTGACGATTCGAACAAGAAAAAAACAGAAACATGGATACACGCCGTGTTTCCACGTAGACAAATACATTAGCCGCGTCATTCCCTTTTTTAAAGTCGCCTTCGTTTTATTTATTTGTCCGATTTTGCTCTGTCGCCATTGGCTTCACGTCACGTACACTAAATAAAGTTTTTTCCTTCACTAGTTGAGATATACGTTGGAGGCGCTGGAAGCGTATATACGGGAAAAACGGGGAAATCGACGAGTTTCCTATTTTAGAAATAGAGAATGTTACGAACTATTTTCGGTTTCAATTTATCACAGCCGATGAATTACTTCCTAGACCGAATGTATAAATCATAGATTTTCGCATTTCGTTTTTAATTTCGTGTTTCTACTTCGCAAATAATAAAACCGTAGCGACGATGCAACAATGAAATGTGGGGATAATTTACGTGAGTGTCATGCTATGGCCAGATCGTTTTTGAAAGATAAATTCGCAGAAATATGTTCTCTGAAAATATTGAACTTTGTCCATCAAATTAATGAAGTTTGCTTGAAAATGGGCCATCAGTATGTTTTATGATCATCGATAGACAAGGTTTATTTTTATAATGATGACGTCCTATAAAGCTTTTAGTGTTTTCGACAAAAAGGTTTGGTTCTTCCATCCGTTTTATATGGGTATATAACAAAACCAATCATCAGGAGTTAAGTTTTTATTTATCGTTAAAATTTTCGCTGAATTAAACAAGGTCATTGGTAAAAATCATGATTTTGTAGTTCCTCGTATGATGATATATCTCGCATAATTATAAATTGCAGCATATAGTTTGACGTAGTCATTAAATATGAATCAAAATTAAATTTCCATAGTTCTAAAGTGTGATAAAAAATGTAAATAACATCTTAAGCTTAAGTAACATCTTGCTGATGAATGTAAGTTACTCAATGCTATTCCTGTCTAAAAATGAATCCAGAAAGCTTTAAATTTAAAGAGGAACTATGGCTTGGTAATTACTTCTTTAAGACGTGGTTTTATTCAAGATATTAACCCTTCATCACAATCATGTTATAAAGTATACAAATTCCAAAAAATAGACACTCATAAAACGAAGTGCATCCTTAAGTTTTACCTGTGATAATTACTTTATCCTAAATAAAATGGAGTTAAGAAATTGAACTTTCTCCACTTTGTTTTTCTTGTAGTAACATGAGACGCAGTTTCTTCACATAACTACTAACATCAGACTAAATTGCTCAATGAAATTAAGTGGAACGTTTTCATTAAAACTTATAATTAACTCAGGTTTTAGAAAATATCTCATGCTTAATTTCTACGAAGAACACCTTGAAATATCGTTTACACCTGTTATCTTTGTAGTAACACACTCGCAAGATTTCTTTATAGGGTATTAATATGCAATACCATGTTTTCTGGCTCACCAAGAATATTTATGAAGCATAAACAATAGAATTAAGGTCCATTAAAACTCATGATTAACTCATGTTTTAGAAAAGGTCTCAAGCCCAATTTTTACGAAGAATACATAGCAATATCGCTCCTAAAGAATTATCTATTGGGTATAAATATACAATAACATGTTTTCTAGATCATTAAGAATATGTATGTAGCATAAACAATAGAATTACAATAACAGGCAACCAAAAACCTACCAAAAATCGAGCGCTACACCCACCGACTCAAGAAATATCATTAATAAGCTCAACGTAAATGAACCATACAGCTCCTCCAGAAATAAAACCCTAATTTTCATCCAAACCACCCTCAACTTTCCAACACGAAAATAACCCAAACTAAGCCGAGCACGATCCGTGAACATTCGCAACCCCACGTGACGCGTGAATTATTTTCTAAGCGGAGCAACCTGAGCGCGAAAAAATTCCTACGCCCGATCAAAAACTCCCCTCAAAAGAGCAATGATCCAAGTCCTTCTGCTCTTGCCCCATTAACAATTCACTCCACCGTCCATCCTGTGGCCTCAAAAAGCCTCCGCACGCACCCTATTTATCTATTCCTGCCCAAATATTGTTTGCGTACGTCGTCATGCATCGCAAACACCGCACACAGAGAGAGAGAGGGGGTAGGAGCTTTAAACCTAAAGGGATATCCAGGGGTCCTTGGACGCAGTGTCCCCGAAAGCTACACACACACGCACACACCCTTTCTTATTTCCCTCAGGAGTCGCCCCCCTACGGATTCCCTCAAGTCCCGATAACTTCCATCGCCTATGTTAACAATACCTTAATAATTAATCAAACCTCCTTTACTCCCTTATCTTCCGTAATGGACTCGATCCGACGCGACACGCAAACGCCGTACGAAAAGAGAGGACGTTAAAGTCTGCGTAATTTATTCACGGAGAGACGGCTTCTCAGGTTCGTATTAATGTCCCGATCGGAATCGATATTGCCCAATCCACGCCGCTTTCTCGATTGGAAAATGTATTTTGTATACGGAGAGAGCATCTTCCGCTAAGGATGGGATAAGATGACGGTCGCGGGCGAAATGTTTACGTGAGCTGAATAACGTGTCGCGTATGTTTATGCGGGAACGTTGCGTGAATAAATGATCTTAACGAGATGTGTCTGATGGTTTCCAGGGCGTTATTCGATTGTTAACGTCTAGCGGTCGTTGTCGTTTGTTTTTCGTTTCCTGTAATTTATTTATCGGGCGTGTAGTCGTGGATTTCCTAACTGAAATAGAGTCTAGGAACATGAATTATTACTTCATAAGGACACCATATGCTGAGTGTGGATTAAAAATAGAATATTTCACCTCCAAAATACTTCTAAAGTAAGATTTCAAATTCAGTTCAACTTTAAATACGATTTTGCACCAATATAAATACGTGCAATACGATATAAATACGTGTAAAATCAAGAAGATCCAACCACTACTCTAATTCAATATTGATAGATAAAACGTAATATACGGACTCGTTAATATCTAAAACGAAAGGTAAGAAACTCAGTAAAACCAAAGAAATACGTATGGCCTGACTAAATTTCATTCATTATTAAATTTTTCGTTTACAAACACGAATACCTATTTCCCAAGAGGAACGTAGAATACAAATTATGTCAGCAATTTATCTGCCCTAAGGTGGGAATACGTTATCAGGATTATCTCACGAAATCTCGAAGCCATATGGTATGATTCGCCATTAATTTAAAGAGAGATTAATGCGAATATGGACGGTGTTTAGAATCCAAAGATAAGAAATCATTAAAGTATATTAAGAAACTTTATTTTAATGGGACATTTCTTTTTCAACTACAGACTACTCTCTAACTAATAACTACTAGTAACATTAATTACGAAGTACGAGTTAAATATTAAATTTCTTACATTGAATTTAATTAAAATTTATAGTAATTAAGATTAGAGTTTTCGAAAATTCTTTTTACCTAATCTGAATACTTTAATTCTCTACGCAGTTTATAATAATTCTATCAACAAAAAACTCGAATTAATAAGTGATCAGTTTCTTTTTAGATACAAATAACTCGTGTTTTATTAATTCATAAGAGAATCTAATCGAATAATTCTCAATGGCATCGTTTGAATTTTATAAAATAGTCTTAGTGTTGTCATAAGGAAAATTCCATCGCGCTTCTATAAATAAGTAAAAGGGTTCTTTAATTATTCAAAGGGAGAGATAAAAGAAGCGAGTTGCAAAGAAGCAAACAGAATGCTATTATAGCAGATAAGGAGTCATTCTTGGAAGAAGAATGCTTTCTTTGTTGCCCATTCCTTCCATTCCCCTCCATTCCACATTCATTCGTTCCAAAGAACCGTTTTCCTTTGAGGAAGATTTTACCAAAAGAAAATAGGGCTCAATATTGAGATATTTTGTTGAATGAATGCTATTTTCCTATTTTATTCTAATTTGACGATTCCAACAATAGGAATTGGACTTTAAAGGTAATACAAAGAGATGAAGAGATCCAAAACACGCTGTTGTTTATTTACGTTCTAGCAATAAGTAAATGAAATCATACGAAAAATTTCAATTTTTAAACACCCTTAGCGACATATATCAAACTATGACTAGAAGGACAAACAGAAACTAATGGTGAAAAATATGTTTCAATCGGGATTGAGTTTAGATAAATATTATGCATAAATCCAATCACATTCAATAATATTTCTAAATTTTTACCTATGTATTTTGTACTTCAACAACTTGAAATTTTTCAAAAAATGATTTGAGTTAAGCTAATTAAAATATTGTAGTATTTATGTTTAATCATTCAGATTGATTTTCTATGAATATACATTATTTTGAAAGAATTTAAGGCATAATAATACCTAAATAAGTTGAATCATTAATATGATCTAGTTATGCGGTGAAAGTAAAGTAAATATGCATCACATTCAGTTTCTAACATAAAGATAAAGATCAAATATGTCCTAAAACTATAATAAGGCGATGAATCTTTCTTAAATAAATTTATATTATACATAGACTATGGTAACAAGAAACAATTTAAAGATAGTACATTTATGACGTATTATTCTTCAGCTGCTATAACAAATCAAAAGCCAAGATTACTTACCTCCTCACAGAAATGTTCATCAAAGTAAACGATAACAATTTCTTAACGTGTATTCAGCACGCAAAAATCCCATTCAGAAGAGTTCATAAGAATAAGAAACGAACAATTACACTCAGATGTTAAAGGGCGCAGACCTGGCAAGCTTAACTGGCTAGAGCTTTGATCCCGGAAGGATAACCTTTGCCAGAAAGATTACTAGACAGACACAGGTATTCTCGTAGCATCTGCTCCTCAATGAAGAGTCTGCCAAGGCATCTACGTACCTGAGGGACCGTCTGATGTCGCGTCTAGGATGATATCTCGAAAGGAAATAGATATCTGCTTTCTTCTTCGAAACGGGACAATAGTATTGTCTGCACATACAATGAAACGGAAGTCGCTGTGTCGAAGATAAGTTATGAGATATCTAGCGATAAGAATGATGGAATAATAAGGTAAAAAATAAACAAGATACAGTTTAATTGTTACACTTGATATTTTCGTTGCGTAATAATGCTGTAATGTTATAGACTGGTTATTGATAATAACTAAATACATCCTCAACAAAGAATAGCATTTTAATGACTTAAGTTGACTGTTATAAAAGCAGACAATTCTAGTTTTTAATACTGTTTATATACCCTGCTTTAGACCCAGGAATCCAATATCGACTAAAAAAATCAATTTCACATTTCCATCGCACATTAAAGTTGAAAACATCAAAAAGGATCGGAGAGATAGCCTATAAAACCAAATGAATTATTAAGTGAGTTAAATAGCGCATCTGGGTTTTAACTTTTAGATTCGTTACATAATAGCAAGTTTAAGCCTCATTTGAGTTTAATTCCGCAAACATTCATTCCGGTAAACTGCTGTTGATTAATTTTCCATTCGGTATGAGAAAATGTCGTAATTTTATTTGTTTTTAATCTCATGAATATATTCTCGATGAATTTTAGGGCATCACGAGGTAATCAAATTATCGTTCGGAACAAATGGTCTCATCGTTAATTGCAGTTAAATCATCCAAGAAACTACGCTTGTCCATAATTGATAATTTCCAAAAATCGTTTTCGTTCAAATTCGATGATAACTTTCTGGATAATTTATTATAGCTCATAATTTCATATGAACTTCTTTCATTAATTTACGAATACTAATACTCATATAAAATATACATCATTACAATCCCCTTTTGTTGAATAGTTTATCACCCTATCTCAATAATTATTATTCTAAACAAAAATGTGTTTCCTAGTGTATAAACGGGCTACCAATGTTAAAGCCATAATTTATATATTTTGTATTTCAAGATTCAATCGCAGAAATTCTATTCATAATTATTATTATTTTGTGCATTAAACTTGGTCGCGATAGAGATATTTTCCGGGAAAAAGTATTTCAAAGCAGTCGTCCGGTATATCATTTCAAAGGACATCATTTAATTCGGTTAATGTATTCTACGGAGTATCCTCTATACACGAATGTACTACACTACCCAGAAATAAGTTTACTTTAAAATTTTCACAGATCATATTCCAAAAATAATGAACACTGAGGTAAAATCATATATGCATAAATGTATTTTTTCTTTTGTTATGTATTTATAATATTTTATGGTATACTCCTATTGTTATAATATTTAAATTTTGGTCCGTGAGTCTTCAAACAGATCGAGTATCACATTACAATACCCAGCTCCAATGGATCGTAATGAAAATAATCATATTCATTTATATCTACGTCATCAAAATACAATTTATGAATCCTCGATATTGTATTACATTTAATAATGAGTATGACAACTCCTGATCGTCAATAAAAATAGTTCTCCTGTCTTACTCGATGGTTTACGAAGAAAAATTGGCATCAAATTTTTAGTACGCCCAACAATGGAAAAATTAAAATGAAATGTATATTTAAAAACTTTTTTTCTAAATAAATAGTGGATAATTTTCAAATGAATTAAAATATTTAGAGTATCTTTATTAATATTCAACATTTAATAGTTCGTTCTAAGAATAAATAGAGTCGGTTCAGTGAATACAATATGATCGATCTTCATTTAACCCTACGTAAGTTTCGATTAAAAATATTCACTCATTGACGAGCAATCTCTATACTTCACTTCATCCTATAACTTCTATTTTCCCTTAAATTCATCCTTTCTATGCAATATTTCCTATCCAAACATCTACCCATCTCAAATTCCCTATCATTCATTTTTCACATTTCCCTCAATTTAGTATGATTCTCAATTTACATCCTCCTCCTTCCCGAGAAAGAGCCTAAGTCAGCTTCAACATCTTCAATGGATCAATCCCGAGAAGCAGGAATCTATTTCCGTACAGACGGATCATATGTACCCTTTGTGAGCCAAGTCGTCCCCGCAAGTGTCCATTCCTAAAGGGCAAACACATGCAGACGACGACAAAACCTCGCTCCATGTCTTTCTCCTTCCACCACGTGTCGAAGAATCCCATTGTAAGAGGCACACCTTTCCATTGAGGACTCGCACCGACATCCCTTGGACCCATTCCCGCCCATTTGGTCTATTTCCATCGCTCTCTACCGCTATTTGTAAGCCCTCTTCCATTCCTCTGCACGACACGTGTAGTATGTTGCCGATGGTCCCCCCTTTTATACGAGAAATCCCCCTCGCGTTTCGTTTACGATGCAAAAAGCTTTCACATCCCTTGCTCTCTGGCGGCTGTTTCGGTTTATTGGCATCCCATGATTGGGTTCCATTGAAAAGCAAATTCGTAAATAAATGGGTGTCGTCGGGATTCCGACGTGTTTTTATTCTATTCTGCCATAATGAAACCAATTATGACGACCGCCCACTGGATCGACCGTGATCACAGCTCGTTTTCGTTTACGGGAGGTTTAATCTAAGCTTGTACTCATTTGATTTTTCTAATTCGCTGATGTAATTTTATAGCGTGTTAGAATGGTGCCTAAAGTCTGGTATTAGGTGAATTTCTAAGTAGTACCTGAGAACTCCTCCTAGGAAATATATTGAGAAGAACATGTCTATCCATCTGAGTCGTCCACTGACATGAGGATTGGCAAGCATAGAACAAATCAATAGGAGCGCTTTTAGAGATCGCATTTTATTACACAATAATGCTCTTATATTTTATTATAATATAATGTATTACTGAAAAATAAAAAAAGTTTGCTCACTTTTTTAATTCAATTATAATCGTTGTCAATATGTCAATAAGTAAACTAGATAACGCGTCTTTTTAGATGTTATGAATGTTCCTGTAGTATTAGCCATAATTAAAGTCATGATTCATACTTCAATGAACTTACACAGACTGCTCGATAAGTTATAATAATTGCTTATTGTGGTATAATTTGATGATATTTATTGACAACTATATCTATAATTCTCAATAAATCAAAGAAGAAGAACAATCACCATTCAAAATTATTCTGAAAGTTTAAAGAAGATTTACGAATTTTGTTATAAGAAAGTACTATTCCTTGAACAGTCAAACATCAGTTCACGGAACCTTTTTAAAAAACTCATTTTATCTCTTTTCGTGAGCGATTAATAACAAATTCTCAGGAATATCTAATAACGTGTGTTCATTTCTAGAACATATTAGTGATTTCTATCCTATAGAAAATTTGAGACGAATCAAATAAGTCAAACTTCGACTGAGAGCTAATATTATTCCGAGATTTATAAAGATTTCTCTTTCTTCTCCAAGCTAAAAGTAAATTTATCCAGGTAAACTCAAATCTCTATAGAGCTTCTACACTCAGCAGCTATTAAATTTACATCCTTTGAAATAATATTAAACATAAATTCATTGGAATTTGAAATATTATGTGAACCATGTGGTTACATCAACAGTAAGATATTTTGGCACCATCATCTCCTTGCATTATGTATCTTGGATCCATTTTCCCTTAGATGACACATATGTCCACCTTCTCTCCGTATCATTAGATCCCACATCATCATCCTCTTTGTCATGTCACGCAGAATACCCATTTTACGTTTCCCTTCCCATAGCTCTCTTAAAACCAACATCGTGTTAACAGCGTGGTTGCCCACTGAATGTTGACAATGTACCAACGTGGCGACGAGTACATCGCCCTGGCAATGCGTGTTCATTAGTCATCCATAGTAAAAAAAGCTTCCACTACGCTCTAGGTTTCATTAAGGAGAGAAGAAAATGAGGAGATGATATTTTCGTAATTGTAAAGCTAGTCTTTTGTAGTTCTTTATCCAGAGTAAAGTACTGAATAATCGATTATTTCATAAATTTACTCATTTCCACTCCATTGCCTACGTAAAAACTGAATACGTAAATATTATTATAATTATGAGTCATATAATGCATTATTGATTAATAAATAAAAAATGTATTCCTGAATATCCTCAGTAATATATGAAATAAACATATTAGTATTTTTTGTCATTTATTGTCTCTTAAATATTAATATGATTTTAATGAAAAGAAATAGCTAGAAAGTAAATAAAGTACCGCAGAATGATATTCACCATCTTAATTTCAATAAGTTGGCAGTGATGCTCTTAATCCTAATTTCCCTATATTATATGGTATGCTTAGTTGATTTTATTCTGTTATACATGTTAGAAATAGATAACAGGGATACTAATGTCGCCGTTAATTCATCGACATTTATTCTGCAACGGATTAATTATAAAGAAGTGTTTCCCTGGTTCATTTTTTCTTCTCTTAACCATGGCATACGAAGGAGAATTTTGAGGATAATTATTCGAGATTTCTTTCTTAAGTGACTGATTGAAACAACCAATTCTATATTGTTAAGTATAAATTAGTTACAATGTAATTCATCAAATCGAGTCACCATAATTTTTAGCTTCCTTCTAAAGAGTATACAGAAACTGATTCTTAAAAAGTTAAACGACCTTTCGACACTTTTCAATACATTCATGAATCTAAATACTTAATCAGCTACTATGAGCTTAAATATTCTGAAAATACTTTTTTTGAAACTAAGAAAACTGAAATCACTACTAATATATATTTTTCATTGTCAAAAATAATTCGAAGAAATGATCAAATCATATTGCGGAAACGGAAATCAGTTTTATACTCAAGATTTTAAACTTTAAAGGGGAGCTGAAAACAAAAACTTATCTAATTACTTATGCATATCATTGTCATTTTACATATAATGAGGAGATTCAATGGTATAGGATTCCTTAAAAGTTATCATGATTAATCTTGAAAGGAATTTATGTTAGTGATTACACTGGAGAACATTAATTTTCAAATATTTATCTGCTGGTATGATATAAAAATCTACATCCAAATGCTAATCTGTTGTTTATGTTCCCTTAAATTTCGTAAATCTTTAATTAGCACAAAAAGGTTGAAAATATTTCATAGTTTAGAACCAAAATATGTATTGCATTATTTAATATAAAACGATATTTAACGATAAGAAAACAAGTGAGTTGATTTTGATTACTCGGTTGGATGCGTGGCAACAGTACATCGTACGTAGAGAGGAAATTATGAATCTTATCTTTTACGACGTAATTATAACATGTAATGAAAGGATAATTACATAATTTCATGGTAACGTTAGAGTAAAAAATCATGATATACTCTAATTACATCATTAGCAGTGATATTTATTAATTTAACGGCAAACGTACTCCTTTTTCGGGATCCGAAAATATCGAGTGACGACACAGGCATTTCTCTCTTTTAAGTCTATCTCATTTTTAATCCCAAGGCAACCAAATCGTCGCCTCTCAATGCGTTTGCCAACTTCTCAAAATTCAAGGCAACTTCTCTTCCCTTGTATACGATCTCCATCATTTCAAACCCGGCGTCTTCTTGGTGTCCTCCTCATCACCCTACCCCAACCCTCCTACTCCACGCCCCATCCCTACTCTTCCTCCTCCACGGCCCACCCCCTCCTCCTTCGCGCCCACCAACTCCGAACTTGGGGTGTCAAACAGTGAGGGAGAGGAACTCATGGACGTGGCAAGTGAAGCGTACTTCTACCAGACGGAGCAAACAGCCTTATAGAGAGGAGACTGGAATAGACTTTTGCCCAAAAAAGCTTGTATTTTATTAAAGATGAGAGGACCTTGTCTATTTTGTACGTTGGTTCATATTAAATATGATTAGAGTTCATTTTTGAAATTATAGAGTCGTATTACGAGTAGAAATTTTTTAAGCTGAATGTATATTGAAAGTAAATAGTTCAATTAAACCCTTGTCGGAGTGAATGCTAAAATTAATTATTATTATTTAATCAATGATCAATCCTTGGTAAATTTTAAATTATAATAAATATGATAAGATGTCTGCTTCGCTGAAATACATAAATTTTGTTCAAATGCATATTATTTCATAATGATTTCTACGAATCAATATTTTACCGCTTTTAATACAATAAAAATATGGGTAACAATTTTTTTGTTACAGTTGAAGATTCAAGTTCATTGTCAATGACTTCTGTTTACTAGTTTCCAGAATAATTTTTCAAATAAGAAAGTATCGAATTCTTCTCAATAACCTGCATTGAAGTATTAGAGAATAACAAAAGTTATCAAAATTACTAATGTCAGCATAATCCTAAATGATATTATAATGCTTATAAATAGTCCCTTTTCTAAGCAGAACACTTTTTGAAAATTTCAATCAAGGAATTGATTGAAAAAAATTCTAAGATAAGAAAAGAATTCGAAGAAATAATTTTTCTTATAGAAGAGGAGGTTGTAAATAGAGAATCTTGTAAAATTATTTTTTATCTTTAATATAAACAATTATTACATTGAGAATATCATATAAAGAGATTTTTAATCCAAGGACCTATATAAAACAACAATGTAGCAAAGCTCATAAAAAAGCCGAATAAATAACGAAGAATATTCAATTTTGAGAAACATATTGCAAAAGAAAACGTCTAAGATGATTCCGCGTACTCTTTACAACCGCTTCTTGTGATTCAGAAATCCTCGCCACCAAACACCCTTTCAGATCTCTTTTGTCATTCATTGGGAAAAAAATGAAGAGAAAGTATGCATCGATCTGCTTGGAGAATTTGACGCATTAAAGGGAAAAGTTGAAGAAAATCGAGAGAAATAAGATTTTCTTATAAGATAAATTATTGGGTGAAGAAATTTAAAGAAAAGAAAAAGTGAACTTATTCCTATTACACTCTGAGGATTTTTCTTTTACATTATCACGAAGACATACAAAATTATACTTCAATTATTGTGCATAATATAGGTTATTGGTCATAGATATAAGGAAGAAATAAAGTAAAAAATCTCACGTCTTGTTTTCACATCCCATTAATCCATTTTAACAGATATATCTTGTCTTTCGTGAACGAAACTACGCACTTTGCCAAAGTACTAGGAATTCATTTTTAAATAAACCCATTTACGATTTGAGATAATTATATTCACATAAAAGAAAATAATACGTCATTTTAATATTATCTGGCCATAACTGCAACAATTGTTTATACGTGTAGATTCATATCTTCCCATTATTAAGGTAGAGGATTAATGATCAATAACAAGTCATTCCTACAAATAGATAGAAATTAAATTTCTTAGATTTGTGTTCAAGATACATCGGTATATAAAAACTTCAATATGCAGGAGATTAAAAACGTCATCTGTTTAAGGGATTTGAAACGATGGCAAAGCGCGTCGGAAAACAAAGAGAAACATTGGAAGGCGAGAAGAAGAAAGAAGAACAGAGAAGTGAAGGGAAAGTTGCAAAATGACGTCTTAAGCATGAAGCGGGAGTATCTGAAGGGGCGAAGATTTTTGAGGGACAAGAGGGAGAGGACGCATTTTTAAGGGAAATGTATGAAGATAAACCGTGAGGACGTTGACTGCACCTTCTCCATTTAAAAGCCTCTTCCACCCTATCCCAGACATCTTCCGAGAATCAAATGATTTATTCACGTAGTCCCTCATTAATCTAGAGGTCATAAACGGAAACTCGAGTTCGTTTGGAGTGCATTAATCGTTGGATGCATTCGTTCCGAGAAGACGTACATTCATCCTTTCATGGGTTTGTGTGGGATGCGGATCGACCCATTCTATTAATATATATCTATATGCATGTGAAGGAAGGCATTAACGTTTGATCAAAGTTTGCTGTATGATACATGTGTATCTGGAATCGGGAGGGAGTGATGCATTCATTATCGTTAAACTGTGGGCACTGGGCCAGAATATTCTGGGAAGGGTTGGGAAATTCCTGCAAGATGAATGACGAATAGAATGTGGACTGTCTGGTACGTAATTGACTCGAGCTAAATGTGTCCTCCTCCATTTCCCTGTAACGTAACTCTACAACGCGTTAAGCTCAACAAAAACTTAAAATCTAGGAAATAACATTCACACGTTAGCATTATTACGAAACTTTTACAAAGTAATGAAAGAACCAAAAATTTAAAAGTTAATTTAATGTCGTTAATTTCATTAAATGTAAGATTTAGTTATTTTAATTCTCGTCAATTGTTATTAAAATAACATCTAATCATAGTTAATAATCTTAGATAGAAGCTAAAAATGAATGTCTTTAAATAAAAGATTAATTTATCAACAATAAAATTGTAACTAAAGTTAATTAATTGTTACTATACAAATTAGCACAGATTAAGTTCAGTACAGTGTAGTTAAAAAGAATTGAAAAAAATCTACTTTCTGTTCTAACTCGTTACGCTAAGTTATATCACCTTTACTCTGTACAGTTAGATTTTAATTTACTTTTTATCTGTTTTTGGTGTTTATACAACATGGAATTCGATGTTATAACATTTTTACTCCTATTACTAATTAGCGATCTTATTTCTATTACTACTAAGCGATATGATAGACTATAATTCCTAATCAACAACCTATCACCGAATTCTCTATTGTTGTACATTAACTTGGAAAGCTTGAGAGTATCGTCCTCAACAAAGGAGTAATAAAAACCTTCCAATCGAAACGCGGCGTTGCCAAACAGAGAAAATGCCTTAATTTCTCGGCAATTAAAAGTCAACCGTTCGTTATCCACATCAAGAAGTTTCCTGTTGACGTTTGCGAAATGTAATGAGCGCTCAATTCATCGCAATTAAGAATAACATTAATCACGTAACGTCCGTTTACTTTGTTAAGGAGAGTTCATTGGGCGCGATGAGAAAATTACGTCACGGGGCTATTTGCCTTCCAATTGTCGTTCCAACGCAACAGAAATTCGCATCAAAATCGTCGGTGGGTGTTGCCGTGTCCGGCGGTTAAACTAAATGCTCCGAATAGCCATACCGTTTCGCCTTTCCCTTGCTAGTATCTATTCGGAGGTGGCGCCGCCGGGGGATTGTGGCAGATGAGGGCATAACAAGCGAAAGAGTGAGTTGTGGGGATAAGGAACGGTCGTAAACGGGGAACGAGAGTGATGTAGTACGTCTGCTATAATACCTATAATCCCGACTACTTTTGTAGCTTGTAGGGATGAGAATTCGGTAATGCGAGAAGGTGTAGCATAAAGTTTTGAGTAGACAATGGTATTAGTTAATAAAGTATTAAGTAAGGCAATAATTAAATAAACAATCATCAATAATCCCTATGCATATACATTTATAAAAGAAATAATTTAATTGTAAGGTATCGCATTATTGATTTGGCTTTTCCAAAGTAGTTTATATCCAACTGCAATTAAATGCACTTAAATAAAAATACAAAAAAAATTAATAGAAATTAGTAAAACATTACATATTTGATGCTATTTTATGCTATAATACTTTTTTGAATAATTTTTTTATCTCTTAATGGCTCTTCTTTCTAGAACATGCGATGAACTTATCTCAACATAATTTGCATTACCGTGCTCGATATCCATAAAATTCAGTCCTAATTAGCTAGGAGTTGAGATGCTTAAATAATTAAGTTTACTTTTCATTGAATTAATGATACCTTTTATTATACTTTGAACTATACCTACTTAAGTTTTTTTCACAGAATATTCTGTTAAAATGAAAGGTAAAAGATAAATTATACAGCTTTTCAATAAATTTTAATGAGCCACTAACGAAAAGGAAGTTTCGACAATTTTCAAAAAATAATTTAGTCTTCCAGATTAATTAGAGGTTGTTATCTATAAATATACAGAGGCAATGGGCATGTCCTCTAATTATAAAATAAATCGCTGATAAAATAAAATTCAGTTATGTTTTTTGATTGAAATCGTCAAAGCAACAATATTTTCAAAGTCATTATATTTTTTCGTGATAGCTTATTACATTAAAACTGTATCCTCCGGCTTAAATTTAAAAAGGTGATCGTCATTAAAGTAATAACATTGCGTTGTTGGATGACTTAATCACAAAAATATCCTGAGGTTGACCTTAAACCTGTTCGTCGAAGAATCGTGTTCTATATCCATTTAGCTTATATTTATATAAGAAAGATTGATAACTAGAACGAATCGGTCTAATAAAAACAACAATGGAATCAAAAAATTCACCGATGATGATTGACCAATCAATTCCTTAGTTTCAATTTTTATTTACTCGATTGTTTTTGAAATTGAATTTTGGAAAATCAACTTTTAAACTATATTAAATATAAATTAAGTTATATTTCGCAGGGTAACATATAATTGAAATTCTTCTATACTAATAGGTTGCTCTACGAATATATCCACACAGCTATCTATCACAAAAAACTCTTTCGATATTATATTTCTTCACGTAAAAATTCAAACCTTAAACATCTACTTAGCTTCATAGCGCTCATAGCAAAACGAGGTTTATATAAACTTGAATCACTCTGCTGAAACCCTTCCTGCTAGTCGACGCACGTTAATTTCACTCTAATCCGAAACATCACGCCCTGCTGCCACGTCACGCCGGGAAGTCATTCAGCCATCGTTACGTCACGGACCCGCCGTCTGATATATATTTCGCACCTCCGCCGCAAATTCGTACGCAATCACCGCCATATACACTCCACCCTCTCGATCCCCATTTTAAAAAAATACTCGAGACATGTCTCCCACGCAGAGAGTGAGGAAATGAAGTGGCCCTTCTTGGTCCCCCTTTTTTTATAAAATACCTTCAAAAGCGATCGCCGTTGGGCACTTGGGCAGCCGCCCCATCCAAAGGTTCGTTAGCCAGAATAATAAATGGGCACTCAAATCCCTCTCATTTGCCACGTCCTAGAGAGCTTTTAGACCACGTCACCTTCCTTCATCCAGAAGCCATTCGACAGGTAGACCTTTATCGTTTGTTCGACTTCCAAAGGAATTCCGCAAATGCCCTTTAATCCAGCTCTGTAAATACCTCTCTTTGGCCAATCGAATGGGAAATTTCGCTTTCGACCCCACACAGAGATAATTGATCGAGAGGGTAATTTTTAATCGATTGATTTTTTTTACGAGTGGTTCTGTGAAGGTGATAGAATTAGAGGTCTGATTAAGATTGAATGATTTAAGTGGCCCTTAAAGTGGGGTTTGAGCACGTTTTTTGATTCTATAATGACTAGTCAGAACTCTAGACAAGAAGGCAACTAGATTTCTAACAAGTTTATTACGTACGCCTATTGAGATTAATACGTCAAATAGTAAAGGAATGGTATTTCGCCCGCATCTTATGAGAGTAATTGGAATGTAATGTGAGTGATACTCGATAATACAAGAATAAATGACTATTTCCTACGTATTATGATTCATCTTACAAATATAAGAATGGATTAAGACTTCAGCCACTGAGTTAATGAATACTATAAGTGATACAGTGCTCACGAAAAATGTACAACTTTAGCAATCTATTATTACATTATATTATGCTCGTATCTATTGAGAGGAATTGGATTTATATACATAAAAATCGAAAATATAAGAGTAAATGACTACTTCCATATAATATATAAGAGTAAACAACTATATACTTATAACAATTTATCTTCAAATTTTAAGAATGGATTACGACTTCAGCCACTGAGTTTAATGAACAGTACAAAAGATAAAAAGTTCTTAAAATATGTTCTACTTTAGCAATCTATTTATAATTTTCTTCTATCAAAACTTTCAAGAATAAATGTATATCCAATTGTTAAATGAAATATGTTATACAGAAATGGTTGAGTAAGTATAAATAGTAGTAACTTACCAAAAACGTAAGGCTTGTCCATCGAATCTTTCCAGCGATAAAATGGGTAGTCACGTAAGAGAAGTAGTGCTTCAACTGAAGGTCACTTGAAACAAAAAAGGTGGAAAACGTTTTCAATAAAAGAACTACTATATAGAGTAAACACATCCGTAGAATGCTTGCAATCACGCAAGAAGTACACAGGAAATCAATACGAGAAGGGGTGACTTCCTGGAAAGCCAAAGTACAACGATAAACTTTATATTGGTTGGTACTTGGGAAATTCCACAGATAATATCATTTTCTGAGGAATTTACCAAGTTTATCATTATAAATATAGTTTAATCAAAAATTTCAGGATGAACGCTAGTAAACCTGCAACGTATCAACGATACTTCCGGGTTAAACAGGATCTAAGCTAACGGAAGCTCATGTAGATGAAGAAATAAAACATCAGGAGCAATCATTACTTATATGTTAACATGATCTAAAAACTTAATAGTAAAAAAATTAAACAATCCGAATTAATTCAACACAATGTACACAAATTAGACACTATGTTCAGCATAGAAGTATTAGGAAAGTATGAATTGCATGTAATTACCAGTCTCCGATGTTTTAATGAGAATAGAAGCTCGAGCTTTTATATTGAGAGTACCGAGTAAAGGTGGTGATATTACATGGTGATACTATACATCGACAAATTGGCTCAAGCAGAGGTTATTTTTCCAATTAAAGTTTACTCATAGTTGCCACTCCCTTCCAATTTTCCGGACCGGTGATTATTTGAAAACTAATTCCATCCTCTCACATTGTGAATCCTTTTTGTTAAAAAAATGTCGTTAAAAGTTCTAAATTGCGAAAAACATTGCGCGCACTCTCCAAACGAAACTGGCTTCATCAACAATATGCAACAAGGGAACAATGCCTTCAGCTTTTGACTTTGAATCTGAGAGCGTTATTAGTATAATGCAGAAAAATCTCGTATAATCTCGTATAAATATGCATATAATCAAAACGCTGCTAAATTGAGATTAAAGATAAAGAGGTAAATATCTAAACGATAGAACAAAATCAAGTTTTACGTAAATAAATCCCAATAACTAAGAAGCCTACATTAGAATGCATTTTATATGCCATTTAGTTATGTTAAGGTGTGAACAATACAGCTCAAGTAATAAGTTTGTTGGAAATTTCTAACATTTTACACTCCTCGTTGATCCTCAGTCGAGGAAACTAAATGTTGTTGTTGTCTTTTGAAAGTTAGTAATTATTGGAAAGTTTTCTCATGGTTTTTACAAAAAAATATATGTGTAATATTTTATCGAGTAAAACTGTGTAATATTCTTGCCTGAAGCTAATAAATCCAAGAAAGTATAGAAGCATTTATATTGTAGAAATGAGTATAATTCTAATATATGATGAAATTGTCGGTATTTTTATGAAAATATTCGTATTTAAAATTCTCTTTAAAGATTGAAAATTATTCCTGATTTTGTACACAATCAATCTATCAGTTAATAATTTTATTTCACCAGCTAATATGAAACAGCATTTATTGTACACATCAGCGCTTTAACATTCAAAAACTACTTGGATATTTTTTGCATTACACAATCATTCAAAATTCAATCAACTAAAACTTCATTGTTGATGCACATCGTAATATCAAACTGTGGTAACCATGACGTATCTGAATAACATCTAAATCAGACGTAAAAAATACGTAAAATATATCTCCAACAAAATAAACAATGTAGAATGAATCGAAAATGAATATTCTTCAGACAAAGATTACATAAGGCATATTTTCATATATCAAGCTTGAGGATATCATCAACACCGTTACGATTCAAAAATCTGTAGACCTGACAACCGACTCATCCAAATGTACACGATCAGGGAGAGGATATACGTACACGCGTAGACTTTTTCCGCTCCGGTTGCGTAACTGCCACGAGGAGTAACGGACAACGCGATCTCCACAGTAGCATCACAATTCTCACGTATATTATTCGCGCACCGACTCTCACGACAGGATAATCGCACTATGAGGGGGTTCGGAAAGAACGGGCGTCGTCGTGAGGGGTGCATCTCTCTCGGGAGAGATTACCACATCGTAAATCCAAATTAAGCCTCTGTGCACTAGCGTAATTGGCGCCCACTGGGTAAGCCAGCGCCATCGACGGAGGAAGTCGAAAACAATGGAGAATTCCGGCAATTATTTTCACTTAAAGCCGGCAAAGCCTTCTCCTACGGTTTTATCTATATTGACTGCTTCCACTTGCCGAAGAAACACATCACAATCCGGGAGGATAACGATTGAAATCCGGGGATGCATGCACGCGCGTATTTTGAGATTCCTAGACGCACCAGAGGATACAGTACGTAAAGGTTTGTACACAAAGGGTTCGTAAACAACCGTAGTTAAGGCTTTCTTTTGTTTAAGATCTCTCCAGGATTATCCTATTTGTATTATTTCAATCAAGGTCACATTGAAAGAGAGTTATTAGTCAAAAACTAGTTTACTATAACAAGTCAGCACTCCCATTTCGTATTCAGCGTGAATGTTCAACAGCTAACATTAATTCATACATATTGTTAAAGAGTGATTACATATATGTATGCATAAATTCATCTCTCCTGTTTCCTCCATATATTTAACATTTATTTGTGATTTTTATTTTATGTTATCCATTTACACAGACCTGATAGAATATACACAACGAAGGATAATTTTTAATACAGACTTCATCCATTTGCTAGCTAGGTAGACTATTTGTATTCCAAATCCTATCGATTTTGAATAAATAAAAAATTTTATCATTTAAACATTTATCATCGACTTTTTATTCAATAAAAGTAAGAAGATTTAGGCAGAAATAATTTTTTAAGGGTATCAATTACAATGAAATGAAGGAAAGGAATAATTCGAATCTTGATAAAGTTAGAAGTGGTAATAAGCCATGAAAAATATATATATTCATAGAAGGATGGTATACAATTCATATTCTACCTAATCCTTGAATATAAGTTGCCTTGAATCTCATCCTCCTGAATTTATTTTCACGTTACTTATATTAAAAACGGCACAGCATGCTTCCTTCAAATTAAATCAGCCCTCCTGTTACGACCCCTAAAATTTCACGATGCCATATAACAGTACAAAACGAGGAGGTGTGAAATGACGTCAGAGATGCAGTTTTTCCTCGTAGAGAATTGCATGCACGTAGGTTGCACCGTTAAACCAACGCTATCCAGCATCCTTACGTGTCAGCCGTAAAATGAAACGGCCATACGTCACCTTCGACGTTATAAACAACTCGATGAAATTATTCCATTCCTAAAACTAACGTTATATTTTCCCGAGAGCGAAGTATTTTCCTCAGATAAATCCGTATGTTATTTCTAGGCAACGGAGTGGGTATTAAAATTCGGAAAAAGGTAGGATTTGAAACGGTAAAACAGCAACAATGTGACGGGAGTTACTAGAATGGAATCCGACGTCCTAAATATTTACCGGAGGCCTTGTAATCGCGCATATCCAGCGTGCCTGGGAGCTGTAATTTGCACCGTTGCCTCATCTAAGCGTGTAATAGCCTTGCAAATCCCGCGTCTGCGATTCACTCTCTCGCACAACGCTTTATCACGGGATTCCGTCGGAAGTGCGTGTTTTAGAAGCACCGGAGAGCGTTTAGCCAAGTTTCGCTACGCCTCCCTTTTGATCCGATGCGATATTTTTTTTACGGATGTCGTATCTATCTGAAGTTTTGAATTTTTAATCTCTCATCCGGGATTTGTAAATGTTACTGGGAATGGCTCTATATCTCTATATCTAATACGACATTCTAAGAAATGTTGACGTGCTCTGTTTTGCCAACGAGAATTTTTCCTAGAGTTTTTTTTCCGTATGCATTTCGAAGTATTACTCGTTTAATATTTCTCTGAAATGTTACGTTTGGAATCAGTCCAACTTTATTGTAATTTGAAATGGTTAAAGGGAATGAATTCTTTTATTTATATCACTCACAAAAATCTTGAATTTTACAGCATAAATAACAATTCGCAGCTGAAATTACTAATTAAATATAACGAGTAACATTAATTTTTGTATAGGACGATAAATTATTTTACGATAATTTTACTGATTATTAATTAATAATTAAATTATAATTAATTAATTAATTATAATAATATTTTAGTGAACTTAAAATCTTTTTACAGTTAACAACAGGCAATACATCTATTTATTCAAGTCTGAACATCATTACATATAGTATTTTCTCTTATGGAAAATTTGAGAAATTAAGTTTTAGATTCACTCTTTACAATAATACGTATTTCAGTCTTAAATACACTTCATCGAAAATAAATACGTTATTGTGAAGAAGAAGAAAGAGAAGTTGCCTAATTGCTTTAACTAACTCACTGACGTAACTCAATCACAAAAATATTACGTACAATAGGTTTTTAAAAATTAATAATGCTAGTAAGATCATAAATCTCCAGCAGTTTAAATTATACACGTAGTATTCAAGTATTACATAACTCAATCGTAGAAACAATGCATTCAAACGTTAGTCAGGGACGCGCTACTCTCCTACCGATGCGTCGCCAATCCACTGCAACCCGTTAAGAGTAATAATGTGGGCGGGGCGGTAATTTTTGGGAGGGATTATCAAATTGATCGTCGGACATCCTCATCGTATCGAACCAACGATTAAATTTACATTCGATTTTTCGGTAACATATTCCCATCACCCTTTCAAAAGCTCACCCTCCGCAAACGGTCATCACGCGGGCATTCTTTCCCCATATGCCCTACGGAGGTTTGAAAAGACTGTAATTTGCACCGTGTCAATGTAATAAAAGACCTTTTAACATCGCAAATCACACTCGATGTGACGTATGTAGAAGGACAAAGAGAGCAACTTCAATATGCATTTTTCTCTAAAGAGTGCCTATTTTTCTATCACGAGGTGTTCACACTTAAGTGCTTCGGAAATGGTACTTGGAGGAGTAGCTCTTCGTTACCTTATTCGATTTACATAATTACAATGAGATTCGAAAGAACGATTTCTGGTACTTTCTTACCTAACTACCACATTGATGAAGTTATTAGAGTCGTAAGAGGTGCTACTGGGTGAATATATATATATATATATATATATATATATATATATATATATATATATATATATATATATATATATATATAGGAGATAAGTGTCAATAATACATTTTAAACAAATGATTGTGATTAATAGGTTGGATTAGACCAATTTCCAAACGAAAGCGTTTTCTAAAGAAACATTATGCTAAACAAACATAAACCAGATGAATTTAAGCTTTCATGGAAAGGCCAAACCACTTATTTGCTTATTTAAATTGTCTCCTTACCCTTCTTAAATTGCATATTTAGCCTATCATAGTTTATTTCAACATCTAACGTACCTTCGGGGCTAATGTCAGCACACACAGACGCTGTTCAAAAAGCCATATATACTTAGATATGGACTTTGTAACTTGAATGAAATAAAAATGAGATGCAGTTGCAGGGCATGAAAAGTTAACTTTAAAACGAAAATTATGATACGTACGTACTGATGCAAGGAACAATTGTTTGGAAAGAGTAAAGAAAAGACCTTAATGTTTGACTTAGCCGAAGAATCTAATTGAGTTTACTTGATTGAGAACACAAACATTGATGATCATAAGCATATTTAAGTCTTCCGAAAATGAAACTTTTGGTAAGAAAACAGAGTTTCTTCCGGGCCAAAAAAATCGGCTATATTATATTTGACTGGTCACCTAATATAGATATCATATTAATTTCACCAGGAAAATAGCATACAAATAACACATAGAATAATCAACAGCTTATGGTTGTAAATACAATCGATAAAGTAGTTACATGAATCTTTTTTATCAAATCTACTTCTTTTTCCACCGTAATTTGGTACAAAAAATAGAAAAGAACGCTAAATTACTTACGGAAGAGTTCGTAAATTACTTATCCAACGAAAATTGAAAAAGACTATTCCGGTGTATTTAGAGACCTTCAATGAAAAATACACTCAAAAGAAGATGAATGAATTTTAATTTTCCCTTTTGTACGTCGCTGAAAATTATTCACCAAAAACAAAACCCGTAAAAATATCTATTAAAAAATCGCTTTCATCTTAACAGAAAACATATAAAGCCCGAAAGATCGGAAAAGTCTGGAACGTATTAAGATAAACAATCATTTGAATTCGAGACGGAACCAATTTCGCACAAAGGAATCCGCGAAAAAAAGATCATCCGTGACCAAAACGATCCCGAAAAGTATCACTTCCACCTCTAATGATCCATTTAAAAATACTGATGAACCCGATCCGCGCCAATTTATATATATAAAGCCTTCGAATTGAAACAACACTCCTTATTTTCCTTTAATTTCCCATTTGGAGCAAGCCAAAAAAATAAAACAACCGAATAACGAAACGCGATCGGAGTTCATTAACGCCATTTCCTTAAGCCCGCCGATTTTCGATTACCCGATGAGAAAGCAAACCTTTGGAAATCGACGCGAAATAATAAAAAGATCCGGAGGGGCATAGGAGGGGGGTGTGGGCACATCCTGTTGTTCTTATGCTCCATTTTAATCATCCCGCGTTGATCTAGAGTTGATACAACTTCCCTTCCGCAAACACCCGCCAAATCCATCTTTTCATTATTGTTTATTAATACCCGGAGCCGCTCTTTTATATCCCGATAATTGAATATAAACCCGGCATTGTGATCTCGAAGTTTCCCCGCGACTTCTCCCCCTTCTCCTAATAAACGATTTCTACTCCTGAACCAGTCATCGGCACCGTCCAATTCCATTGGTAAAGACCCCTTCCAAAAAGCAACCCCCCGAAGAACTCTGCCCCATCAAATATTTAACGCCAGAGTAATTATGGCTTGGAGGGGACACGGGGCGACCCCAACGGGGGAAGTAAACGGCCCATGCGTATGCCCTCCCCATCCGTAGGGGTTTCACGACATTCCGCCTTACCTCTTTGTCCTTATATTCCGATATTTATTCGAGCCCTCTACGTCTTCTCCCGTCGGTACGGCTGCTCTAAAGAGTCCAGCCTTTGATCTCAGCGGTTCTGTACACACCTCTGATTTGCTTCCCAATCCTTTTCCTGTCACCAATGTCTGTGATAGTCGCTTTCTTCCCATCGGCCCAATATCTCTTGGGCCGCTCTCTACTATTCAATTCGTCTATGTCCTATTTATTCGCTCGTAGTATAGAAATTGAAGTCGTTCGTAGGAGATAAGCAATGAGAGTCAAGCCATCGGTTTCAATTATGGAGACATGAATCAAGTTCTTCAAATACTTAATTTTGAGTGCACACAGGAATTATAATTACAAATCGATAATAACTATAATTCCAAGAAAACAAATTAATTAACATGAAGGATGAAAGCAGAAGTTAGCGTTAGTACATTCCGATTGGACTGGTAATGTTGAGTTGTATGTAATGTATTTGAATAAGAAATGTTTCAAAGAGACATAATATATAGATCGTATTTATTGGAGGTTATCTTTTCTTCATCTCGTTTTGATGTAGCCTTTTGAAGGTTGTGAGAGATATCATTATTATGCGCAAATTATTTCCTATGAGGAATCTTTCCACATATTGCAAGTAATTTACAGGAAAATAGGTAAAGGAAATAATTTTCTTTGTTTAAATTAAGCATAACTCCCATAAAATTCTATGCTTCCCACGCAGTCAAGTTCTCAAATACTGTTTTGGTTAAAGTTTTAGCTATGATCTTATAGCAATCGACCTATACATTTAAAACATTATAAAAGAATTTATATAATATCTACGTCTAATCGTCTTATAATACATTTAAAATAAATCGAAACATTGAAAGCGATGATACTGGATAAGAATACGTTTCAAGTCAAGTAAGAATTCAGTCAAGTAATTGATTATCCGGCGTCTGTTCAACTTGATTATCTCAGTATTTTTTACGATTCGAATCCTCTCTAAAATAGTATTTTTTTATCGCAAATTTGAATATTTTCAACTAACTTTATTTTAATATCTTACATTTGATATTCCATGAAGGGAACATTAATGAGGGATATTAACGAACAGTAGCATTCTTTTCCTTTTTTATAAATACCAGCAGACATATTTCAACAGATATGAAAACCATTACTCCAAAATAGTTGTCAAAAAACACTGTACACTTAATTTTCATGAATAAATGAGTAACCGAACGCTTTTTTTTATCGAAACTCGCTTATCTATATGGTACCCATCATTATTTTAAACGATCAAGGGTATTTAGATTCTAACATATTTCATCTTTTAATGGCATATTTTTCTGCATCTGGCAGTTTCCGATGAGAAAATTATATTTCAAACAAGATAATGAACGCCAATTTTTTTCCTTAATGGAATACTCCCAGACGAGTTAAACAGATAAAATTTTAGTTTTATCAAAAGCTCAGACAGTTTAATTTCCACGAATGATATCCTAGTAATTCCGCCAGATAATTCTTTTCTGAAGTCCTGCGGTTGACACATAATTAAATCTCTTCCCTTAATCCCATTCGAATTATATCAACTCTTTGAAATTGTGCCATTATTCGCAGCGAATCGTTAGCGGACTGCAGACAATATAGACTCCGAATTTATTTATCCCTTATCATTCATTTTATCCGATCCTTTTTCCTTTTGTATAAAAAAACATGAACGACTCAGCAAAAATGGTTTTATCAATAAATGACTAAAATTTTTCAAGCGGTTGCTATTTAACAATACTAAACAACAATAAATTGCTATGGTTACCTAGCGCGCTTTAAACCGGCAATTTTCTATTTTATTACAGCTTCTTACCAAAGAGAAATTTAAGCTTCGTGCATTTCCCACTGATCAATAAAGGTCTTTGAACTGAAATTTATAGCCGCGTATCTCGATCAATGTCCATCAAAACGGCAATTCCACTTGATTACCAAGGTTGCAATTTCGTAGAGAGAAAAGCATTTAGGTACCAGTTAGCCATAAAAACGCTCTTTTAACTTTAATCCAGAAAAGTGATTATTTTCGTCTACCAAACATGGCTGGAATCGAGTCTAAGTGATCAGCAGTAATACAAATCTATATACACATACAAATTGTTTTTTCTTGATTTTTTATGGCTGGATTCGATGTAAATTCAGGATAAAAGTATATAAAACATGAAAATTTGAAAAATAATTTTAGAATATACTAATTTTATAATTAAATATTCTGAATTGATCTCATTATACATCTTGAAATATGTTTCCTATAAAACTACTTTTAAAATAGTCGAGAATATTCAAATTCAGTCTTCCATCAAACAAAATTAGTACTCATTTTAAGCCTACATTAACTAATCATAAAGTTATTTTAAATGATAATTCAAGATAATGACATTAATAATGCTATTATACTCTAAGAATATTCTGCATTATATAAAATATTATAAGATCATGTAATACATTAATATATATTGAACATTCAATTTTAAACTTCATCAAAGAATGTTTATTATCCACACTTTTCGAGTTTATTCAAAATTAATTACATATTATCTCTATTCTACATCATTCACTTGCTACACCTTCTTTCCACATTTGAGGTAATATCCTCGTGATATTACATTAAAGTTGGAAAAAATTCAACAACAAAATTAATATGCCAACTTCATTATATTAACATTATACCTTCAAATGCAATCCTAAGAACATAATCAAATCCCTCAGAGACAATTCTAAGAAGCCATTTCCCTTCACAATTCAGGCATCGCAATTCCACTGAAGATGTTAACCACGGATGAGATACTCTCAGAATATAGGATCCGTCTTTTTTCCTCAGATTGCACTTTCGCAAAACAGATGAAATCACAAGATGAAGAACGCCTTCTCATCAACTCCCTCCCTCACTTTCGGATCGATACCAGCTTCCTCCAGAAGCCCTCTGAGAATCCAAGATCGAGTCGAATAAACCCTTAAAACATTTAGGCTTCATTTCCTCCCCCCAAAAAAGGGACCGAAAGTTGAAAGTAGCCTTCTTCCACTCCTTCGTTTGCATTCCCAAGATATGTTTATACAATCTGTTGTACTTCTTCCGATGCTATGTTTTCCCCCCCTCGAAATCAGAACCCTTTGTTTCCCATTTCCGCCTTTTATCTTACGTGTTTTGTTTCCCGATGCGGGGCCCCTTCGAGAAGAATCCGATCGGCGGGAGAAGGGGAGGGAACTCGTTCACGGGCCCTTCGATGGGTCCATTGTTTCGGCCCGCTTTGTAATTAATGAGAGAGTTAATCAGCGGCGATGAGGAAAAGCTTGCCTCCGTGATAGATGCCTCTCTTTCGTGTGTCGTTCCGCGCGTGATTTGACTGATTGGGAACGGGTCGAGCGTCGACAGCTATCGACTAGAAAAGTGCGAGTGAATTGTTTCTGATTCTGGATTCAATGAGGCGATGAGACAATGGATATCGAGTTCATTCATGCTGCCGAAAACCGGACGGTTTCTATTTAAAATCCTTTCCCGAATGATTTCCTTTTATCGATGAAGTATTTGATGTATAATTCCCGAAAGTTATTGACAAGGACAGTTTCATTCGGAAGTAAGACAGACGTCCTTTAAATAACACCATACAGAGCTTTTTTTGATATTGTTGCAATACGTGTATTTTAAAAATTTAATTGTCAATTTAAATGTAAAAAGGCCAAGTTTGAATAAACATTCCTTATAATTAATGATATTCTTTCAATTTTATTCAATGAAACATACTGTTAATAAGACTCATTCCTTAAGACAGGATAATTATAAAGTTATAGTTCGATTCTGGGCATTTAAGGGTAAGGATTTTTAAAGGATAGGACTGGGTTCGTTAACATTAAGTTCGCATACATTTGAGCATTCAAACTGTCGTATCATTGAATTATAAACCGAATTGGAATTCAATATCAATTGAGTATAATGCAACATATAAAGTATAATTTCTTTCAATCTTGTTTACTGTAAATATTGAAAAAAGGTTGAAAAGATATTGCCAGCACTTAATGTGGTATTTAAATTAAATCCTTGCCTGTCCAGACTATTTGAAATAATAAAAGTTAAAAAATAAAGGTGTATACCGCTCAGATGCAAGACTAAATGTATCGGAAATAAATACTAATTAAATACGTTACAATTCGAGAATACGTTTGCAGAAAGATTTCAATCAAAGCGTTCATTACTGTAATTGACGAGACACCACAGAACAAGACTTGATTATAGCTGCTTAGAATTTCCTAGAGCCGAATCGAAGGGACTAACTCCGGAGTTTCAACCCCTAACTTCTGTTTTCCACGAAGCGCGACAACACATCGTGATCGGATTGCTCAAGTGTCTAATGAAACCTCACAAATGCGATTCAAATGACGGAAAACTGATTCGCCAACAGATGCTAAGCAATTCTCTCAGTATCACGCTATACGTATGTTTACAAACTGTAGCGAATTCAAAATAGGAGCCAAGATTTTGTGCGGATGGTAATATGCTTCGCTATTTACATTCATTGCACTATACCCAGAATAGATCGCTGAAGAAGATGATATCAATTTCATTCTGATAGTCAGAAATTCATTGCTAAATAAATAAGCTCTTTACCTATAAATAAATACGAGCATTTGGAAATAAGCAAAAAAATATCCCAAATACATTTGAATTTTCACTCGATGAACCCATATAATTCGTCCAAAATAAATAAATTGTTCTTATATCGCTTTAATATAGATAATTATCAGTTATTGAAGATCGAACCTTAAATGATTTAAGTTATATTAACATACAATTATTCTGAAATTCGAACAATGAAATTACGTCTAAGAATTATAAATTACAAGCATTCCTTAGACAGATAAGTTATGTTTTACATTCTAAAACAGTAATTCTTCTTCAAGTCATATCAGAATATAACCTTCCAATCTATTTCAAAATATTCATTGAAATTTGTAAACACTCAGTAGTTTTTGGAGCACATAAATAGAAACAATGACTTAGGATGCTCAAACGAACTATACTTCTCTGTAACATACTCAGATATAATGTTGTGGTAAGAAAACGCCTTATTACTCTATTTTATACAATATTCATTACATAAAATCACTCTATTATCGTTAGCAGAAATTTAAAACGTGTTGAAATTTATTCAAATATGCAATTTTATTTAAATGTGACTGTATTAATTCTTTCACATGTTTACAGTCATGGAAAAAGGCAGGGTACGGTCGATCATTGCCCTTTTCCTTCCTACTCTTTTAATTCATTCAACTAGAGCGAGTGCGTTAAAAATAAAAGCAATGGACCCTCTTCCCTATCATAGCACCCCATATCGTCCATCATTGAACGAACAATAACGACCGTACGAAATAAAAGAAATTCGTTCCGCATTTCGCGACATTCTTCCGTAAAGAACTAAAGGAACGAAATTAAAGGTGACGTCTGCCACTTAAAAGGAAAATGGATAGCTCTCTCTCTGCGATTACTTAACTACATCTGACGCCGAACGGAGCGTGAAACTTCACAGCACACAAATTCTCCATTCGCAGGACAATTGTTTTATCCTCCTCTTTCACAACCTTTTCGAATTAATCTTTGCGAGCTCATCTCCCTCGATCCAATCCTCCCCTCCATCATACTCTCTAACCCATTTGCTTTCTTTATTGCCGTCTTAACGACCCGTCCCCGAAAACTTAATGCATATCTACTCCTGGACGTGGGACTCATTTTTCCCCTTATTCGTATTGCCACCCTTTTCTGAATACATATTCATTCATTCTGTCGCTATATTTGTGCTCTTCTCTATTTCTCAGAGGCTCGAGTATTTACAGATAGTGGAGTGTGGAGAAAATGCTTCCGAATCAACCAATTTATACTCTTCTTCAATGCTAAGTTGCTATTCCTTTCCCCGTTTTCTTACGCGATATCACTTTATTTATTCTACTTCTCCCTTCGTATCCCATACGGTGCTGCGATGCTATGAATCAATACAACAGTCTTCGTGAAGTGTGTATGCAAGTGGTTCTGTTGAAGTTTGCTTTACTTCCTGTATGGTTATGAGCAGTATTTCGAGGAAATAACAGCCCCCTGAAATATCCTCAAATTTTATAAAATGTGGGATGGTAGAAGGAATAATTCAATGCTTTATAATAAAGCCGTTTTTAAGCTCCTCTTTACATAAATTTGGAAATTTAAGAATATGTGTAACCTTCGCGAGATAAATTTATTGCAGATTACAATGCAGGCAATCGATTTGGGGGAAAACTAAGCAAATTATGTGATTTATTCAAATATCTTTTATATTCTGTCTTAGAAACCTTGTAGAAAATATCATTATTTTTTAAATTCAGAATTTTTCAAATTCATACTTCCAAAATAAGTCTTTAAGTATTAACTTCGATAACTCAACACTTATCGTATTATTTTGTATAAACTAAAGCCCCTCTTAAGAACAGGAAGAATCAAATCATCTTAACCAAGCTTTATTATTTAATCAATTATATTAAGGACCTGATGGGAACATTAGCATAATCAATGGCTAATAAAAGAAATATCATTTCATTAAATAAGACGCAATTATTCCGATTGTAATGTGAGTAGATATACACAGTAATCACGAGTCATCTTTGAAGAAATTTCGAAGTTGGGTTATTTATTCTAATTCATTCCTTGCCGTTGTTTACCTTCACCGTATCGATATCACTTCCTGAACGCCATCTCGATACTTAAGACGAAGGATAAGATTGTATCCGAGATTTGAACCTCGATTCCTCCAGAAATAAAGACATTACCTTAAATAGTAAGCATGAAAAGGCGTTACCCCGTTGAAGGCCATAATAAAGGGTACGATCTTATCTAATCAACCATCCTTTCTTTCAACCCTTCTGTCTGAGAACCTCACGCCTACCCTATCTCCCTACATATCTATTTACCCCTACCCTTCCCTTTACACATATATTTCCCCTCTCCTCCCCTATACATCTACTTCCCCCTCCCCTATACATCTACTGCCCCCTCCCCTTCCCCTCCCTCATAACATCTATTTCCCCTCCCCCCTTATTTACGCTCCCCCTCCCCTCCATCAAAAACCCCACCTATTTCATTTGCACTGGAATTCCTTTCCCCTACGATTCCCTTTTTGATTTCACGGCTACGCCCTTTGCGAGATGTTTCGTCCGCTTAAAATATACAGCTTTCGATGTATCATTGCCTTTGATCTACGTTATCTCTTGAAAGGTCGAGCTGCAATTCGTAAAAAGTACGCGGGAGTTTTTTTAGAGTGATTGGGCGTGAGGAAGTCAAGGAATTGATGATGAGTGGAAACTCTTGACGCGATGAGGGCTTTACCAAAGGGGTGATGATGCTCTCTTCCATTTGGCTCCATGAAATTCATCTTACGGAGCCCTCACTACTCGTTGAAGGATTGACGTATCAACAATGCCGGGCGAGTGGGTTCGAGGTATATACGCGTGGGTGGATCTCAAATTTGACTCATCTCCGGAGAGAGGATTCTTGCTAAAATTTTCGTTTGATTCGGAATTCTTGATGATTAAGAGTGAGAATTTTAGTTAATGTATGTTCTTTGTGCCTTAGAGAACTTATTAGCACATTTTAACGTTTATTAATATTAACACCGATTCTTGAGAGTCTACTACATAAATAAGTATAAAATTTGCTGTATTCATTATTATGACCTTTCAAGGTTAAAGGGAATAGATGGAATTTTACCATAATTACTTCTAAACTTATTTTGTATGCTTGTTTATATTTATTTAACTTATATATGTATTAATTTGCATTAATTTAACTGAGAAAAGTTTATGTCTCTCAATCTTTCGAGGATATGAATAAGTGAATAAGTAAGCAATAAGTCCTGAAATATTCAATTATAAAAGGTTTTTTTGAGGAAAGATTTTATGTTAGTTTAGGAAAGTTAGTTCATTATCTATAGACATTCTATAAGAAGTCGATGATTAGACTACTAATTCTCAATCAGATATATATTTTATATTCTAACTTATTCTAGGAAATACGTTTTCTTATATGCTACTGCTCAAATTCTGCGATTTATATGTCACACAGGCCACTTTGATATTGCTCGAAAAATAAGGGATGAATGATAAAATAAGACCCTCCCAAAACGTATTTTTCTTATCACTTAAGAATCATTCAGATCCCAGAATTCAGTAGAGGAGATTATGCTTAAATCATTCAGTTAAACTCTTAATTCGATACACCCTTTTAAGACTCAATCTCAGATATAATCAACTTTGATATTTCACCGCTACATCAAATGCCGCACTGAACTGAAAATTTTCCGATGAAAGCTTGCCAGCATTTTTCCATCGTAATCTTGCTTTCATTGAGGCATGATTATGCCACAGAAAACGGTTGAAATCGAGGTTAATTACTTTTGTGATTGGGCGGTATTCGAGTGGAAAGCTTTGATAAGGAACGTAATTTTCGCAGATTCCCAATCTAGCTGTTTTCGTTGCATGAGCGCTCTAGATTCCCTCAAAACATTCCTTTAATTATCGCAATTATTTGGAATCCTCGCAACAAAGAGATGCAAGAGGAAGCAAGATGGCGGATTTTAATCGAGTGAAATGCCTTTCATTCAATTTTATATTCTCCTCATTTTGCTGATATTTAGAACTCTTACCTTCGCTTACTTCTACTAGAGATTTATCGTATAGTTGTGTATAATTAATTTTTGTACATTTTAAATCATTTATGCTTAATTATTTAAAGGAAAGTTATTGTGTTTTCATGAAAATTTCATTTTCTATTTTTATTAAAAGAGTGTCGTTTCAAATTTTATGATAAAATAAAGAATAGTAAATAAAATACTTTTGTATTCGCTCTTCGTTAATCATTTGTACTATTTTCTTCCATTGTCATTTTAGAGCTCATTGCTGGATATTTAAACATCTTTTTTATTAACTTTTATTGCTTTCATTTCAAACAAAAATCAGCGGAAATAAATTACCCGATTATATAATATGATAAATAATTGTAAATTATCCAAATTCCTTATCTTTCAACTTATCTTGAATAGTCGATGAAACTTATCAACTTTATCGAAACTTGAAAATCGAAATCTTTGATGGAGAGACTTTAGTTTACATTTCGACACTCAACAACAATATTTTTTTTTATTTTTGCATCTTTAATTAGTATAAATATGAATAGTTTTATTTGATACATGCAAAAAACATAAACATCTTAATTACATATATTAATGCGATACATTTCTCGATGCAAATCGATGAAACGCAACTCAAGGGACAAATATTACGAAAGTTTACGTAACATGAAAATTCTGGAGAAGACTAAGGGAAGGTTTTGTGGAAAAACAAACTTAGTAGAGTATCCAGGCGATATTAGCAGAGGACTTTGTGAGTTCTGGGAAGGCGTTCCCTTCATCGCCGTGAGAATTGGGTCGTGGGAAAAGGGTTAATCGCAAGGGATTCTAGTCACCATAGAAAGAGCGAAATAGGAGTAAAGAAGGACAAAGTGTTGGTATGCATGTTTAGTGTGATGGGGATCAGAGACAGTCCGACCCATATCATCCTGTCCATCCTACGCAGGGACTTACAGTTTAATACCCCTATCTCTCACCCATAAGAACTCACTTTCCATCTGTCGCTCTTAATATCTAAAAGATGTTATGTTTCAAAGTAGTACTTTCACTAGTGGCTATTGTCAAACCATGCATTCTCTTGTAAAGTACTATGCTAAGGAGATGATTTGTCTTTAAATTCTCTTACCTTTCAGCTCATTAAGTTCCTCAAACGAGTCAAAACAGCTTTTATGTACAACTTTTTGGATGTAAATAATGTATTTTTTATTATAAATTGATAATTATGAAATGAAGATTATTTAAAAATACATTTACGTTTTTTGAAATATTGTCTAATCATAACTACTAATTTATAATTGTCGTGAGTTACTTTCCTTTCTTTTGCATTTCATTAAAATGATATGTGTATTACACACCAAAACTTGTGAAAATTGTATAACTTGCAAAATAGTATATATATTTTTAATATTTGTTATAGAAGGCGATGGCCATTTGGATATGTTCTCAGTTTTTTATTTGTAGACAAATGAATTTTAAAATTTTCTTACAACATTTGCAAATTTGAAGAAGATCACTATATTTTTCGATAAATTTATCAAACTTTCGTGTATTTTAGACAGGAATATTCTAAGATATTCAAATTAATTGCATTTATACCGATTGTATACTTTCTACTTATTTAGAGACACAATAAGCAATAAAGCATATTCCCATCTGTATCCATGCTAACCATTGTTATTCGTGACATCTCTACTGTTTTATTTTCCTTTCCGCGATTCATTTGATTGAAGGAGAAAAACCCGATGTTTCGTTTATCGGATAATAGTCCCTTCATTCAAAGTCGAGACTTGTTCTCCATCTCCGAGAAGTCCACAGAAAACAGAATAATTCATTCCATCGTCGTTCACCCGATCTTTTTCAAGAGCCACGATATTGTTATACGAGTTATGGATATCCAAATCTCATTGAATCCAGCCTTCGCAAGATTTGGCATCGCTATCCCATTCTACTCGATCTATTCAGTTTTTAAAAAATAACTACCATAATATTAATCACTTCCTTGTTAAACTTAAATTCGTCTTTTGTGTCGTCATTTAATCTCCCTGAATAATTCAGCCAATTAAATCTATAATTGAAAATGGAACTGCTCGCAAATTAAATCTCCGGCAATTATTAATCTTTCGATAAATTTTAAGCGCTCTTTAATGAATCGTGAAAGGGATTAATAATGGAAATATTATCAAAACTTATCCAGAGGGAAACCACAATCGTGATAATGAACATTAATTTGTAAACAACGATAATAACATTAAATTTCATGCAACGTTAATTCTGTTAATTGGATATTGCATCGATAAACTTCTAAGTTTATAAAAAGAACAGTTATTAAAAAATTGCTAAAAAAATATGAATAAATATTGTATTCTTCATAACTTCAGTGTTTCAAAATTTTAACGAGTACAATTAGTCAAAGATACTTAAAAATCTGTATGATACTGTATATTAAACATAGAGATGATGCTTACTCACCCTGACACACACTTATAAGTAGTTCGTAGGGTATACAGTAGACATAGACATTACCGAATCAAATTCCTTTTCCAAGTAAATATACCTTTTTAAATATTCGTTCAGAATACATCAACTTTAATAAAAGAATAGTATGACGTTTAATATAATTGATGAATATTTTACGATGCTAATTTTTTGTATGTATTTAGTTATTTATTACTATTGTTATAAAGTACGAGATAATCAACGGCTCAAATAATGAAACATATAATTATTTTCTGTAATTCATATATCATACGGAAATTTGATAATTACAATCGAATTCTTTATTATTAACTATTTATTATTTTAACTAGTTATTCCACTATTCGTTTATGACAATTTTAAAATATACTAATTGAAATTGTAAAATTCAGTAAATAATAAACCTAGCAATCCTAGAACAATAGATAATCCAAAATGCAAAATACGCCGCAATAATAAAGAAGATACGATTATCAAGTATAGGTACAGAACAAAGAATTAACATAAAATCAATAAATCGAACCACAATCAAATAAAACCACTTGAACGACTCCCTCCCTTACGAGAAACCACCACCACTAAAAGTCGTAAAAATAAATACCAGGCAGACGTCCAAAACCTTACGATTTAATTTCTCGGGGCAATAAGCACGCTCGACTGCAGTCGTTTCGGAGAAGAATGTTTATCACTTTATCAAAATTCCTCCGCTCTTTAATTTTTAATCTCCCGGTCGTTCATTTTTTTACGAAAAAAAACACCCTCTCCCTTTTCCTTTTCCCATCTTTGCACGTTTTCCTCATTCGCCAATCGACAAAAGACGATCGCTTAATCTCGTCACGCAAAGAAGATTTTCCGCTCTCTTCGAAGCCTCTTTCCCGATGCTTTACATCCTGCTTCAACTGCTGGAGGAGTTAAACACTCCTCTCCCAGTGCATTACATCTCCCTCCCCCCCAATTCTTCCAAGGATTACATCGGAAATTTCGCTTTCTCCCCTTTTTATGCACCGATCCGATTTCTCTTTTCGCCGTACGCTATTGTGTGGGTTTTTGTGCTCTATAATCTTCTTTGTAGGATTGGTAACGTGTACAGGATAAATTCTGATACTTTTTTATACGATCGGTTCTTTTTTAAGGGGTTTTGGGTTACATCTCGTAATTCCGCGGATTTATTCTTCGCTTGATGGGATGTTGAACGCAAGGAAGGACACGTTATTCAGGGGCTTGAGGTTTTTTTATGAAATATATATATGACGGGAATGTATCCGCAGCTTGTATTCGTTCTAAGAGTTTAGGGTATCGATGTTTTTGTCATTGTAAGGCCTGGTATTATATTCAATAAGGCTCGGATTTAGAATGCATGATAGCGGAATGTACGTATAAGTAAAAATTGAAGGCTTTGATATGCCTTCTCATATGCTAATACTTTTCTTTTGAGGCTTATCAAATACTAAAGAAAGCGATTTTTTTAAAGTTCTGAGTTGATTCTCTTCCTTTTACGAGTTATAAAGTCCTCAGTATTTAGTTTGTTTATAATGTTTTTTGATAATTACTATGCAGTTATGGTTAATCATATTTAAATATTTTAACAGTTCATTAAAAAATTCTTTTTTTTACATTTGATTAAATACCATTTAAATACTAATAATAGTCAAACATTATTTCCAATTGTAGTTAGATATGTATGCAACGAATTTCATAGCGGCTCTTACTAGATAAATAAGCATAATTCGAGAGCTAAAAATTAAGTTAATACACATAAAATACTTTTCAGGACCATAATTATTATCCTTTCAATTTTATGCTTTCATTCTTATAATGGCGTGACAATTTTTTACTAGAAGAAGTACTGACTGACGTTGGCTATCTATATCTATCTTGACTATCTATAGAAACGCTTCAGTTCTTGGTTCAAAAATTAACGAAATAAATTTATAACGCGGAATCTCAGACGTTAGCGAACGAACTCAGAAATATAATTAATTAAACTCGGAGTTTTCGCAAAATTCAAAAAAAGAAAAAGATAGAACGTTCTCAAATCACAATGACCTAAAAAGGATAGAGATGGTCATGGATTATAGATGAATCTAATTTTTCCATTCCACGGAAAGCTATTTTCCTGCCTTCATGCCATACTGCAATGCTCATCCTTTTATCCTTTCAGGAAGCTAACTCCCCTATCTTATCTCTTTTCAGGTAAGTGGTCAACTCCTGGAAATAGATCTTCCTCTCACGAGTTTTGTTGGCGTACTCCACGACGTGACTCGCACCACAATTCCTTCAGGAGATCGTCTGCGCTGCCACCTAACGCCTCTCCTTCAACTTATTCTTCCCAAGTCCGCCTGCATTCTACTTTTACTGCCCTTTCCTCATTTCTGAGAGTGCCTCCAGTTCCAACCTCACGGAGCCATTTTTCAAACGAGACTTCGCGAATGGTATTAAAATAGAGGTGAAACTTTTCTAGCACTGAAGAATGAAGTAACTATGGGGACCATTGTTTGAGTGCTATGATACGTTTAAATAACGTTTTTACTATTTTTGGAGCTTACATTAATGAAAATCTTACCTTCGCAAATAGATGATACTGTATTCTAATTAATTCATTTATTCATACAATACGTCGGTTCAAAATTTGTAATATATATATAATAATTTGTTGTAAAAATGGGGTAGTAAACTTTATAAGAAAATATTTCATAAGAAACGTATATTATATTTATGCATAAATGGAATGGAATGGAAATCAAAAAGTGTGTAGTTTCAAAGTCTAGTTGTATTTTAATAGAACGTTAAGGTTTAATTCGCATTTCTTTAAGTCTATCCTAATTCAGGTACATAGATTTAAAAAACTTGTCTATGAAAAGGTTTAAATTTAAAATAAAACTAACCATAAAACTTTTAAAAAATATGTAATATTTAAATCTAGAAAAAAATCAATTCAGCAGGTAAAAAATGATAATAATGTGTGTACGAACGAATAATTTTCAAGTTGAACTATGGTAAATGTAAAATGATGTTCAACCACTAATTACACGTATGCATCAATACATGACACTGAATTGCATAAGAAATGAGGAAAAAATCATCCTAGAGGTCGTTTTCCTCTATGATCAACTATGTTAAACTGTGTCTTAAAATAATTGCATTAAGAATTAAATCATGATAAGATACTTAATAGTGGAACTCTACAATTTGATCCCTACAACAATAGCTTATGAATTCTTTTTGTTCCATCTTCAGATCGTTGATAAAAGAGATATTGAGATAATGTAAGCATTCAGAGAGCTCCTATATGTTTACAGAGTTTTATTTACAGAGCTCGAATAAAGTAAGATATTTTTTTAAGGAATCTCCTTCTTTCGAAGAAACGTCGCAGTCTATCTGCGAAGAGTATTTTTCCGCAGATTTACTAGACGATGGCTTTAAGGCATAGAGAAAGGAACCGTCAAAAATAGAAGCACGAAATATTTATAGTACGAGATGACAGGATTTCTCCGTTCGCTGGGGGAAAGATTGACGTATTCTAGCGAAATAGCTTCATTGAATTTGTCTTAAAAGGATATATCATATTCTTTACGCTGAAATTTTCGTATTTTCAACGTTCACTAGACAAAATCAAGTTAGTAAAATATTATGAATTGGAGCAGATATAGGATATAAATATTCATTTAAAATACGGTAAACATTCCTTCAAAAGGTATCGTTGAATGTATGAATGTATAACTTCGTATGAAGTCGTTCAATATTTTTATAATTTACTTATTGATAAGAAAGTTGACGAGTCGAGTATAGTTCCTACTGTACTGGAAGAAAATGACATAAAGTAATATGTACCTTAGCATACTAAGGCTGTGTACTACTCGTTTGTTTATTAAACATTAATCATAAAAATAATTAAGTCTCCTGATCATCTTTTCAAAGTTTATTTCTGTAAGTCCTTATAGATTGTAATTCATTTAGGATATTTAATTATACTTCTTACTTTAAAAATATCAACTGAATTAACCGGCACTTATAACCTGATAATTTCTTTAAAATAATAGATATGGAGATGCATCGAACAATCGATAACTAACATTTTTAACGTTTGTCACCTATCTCTCGTTTATGTTCTTTTATTATATTTACCCTCAGTATCAGTTAACCCTATACGCAACCATAACTTTAAAAACTTTAAAAGATATGATACGATAGATATCTATGATTTACCTTCATCGAAAAGTTTCCTTTACGTAATGCTTACTATTTGTATATCGTGCATTGATTCTTTAAAATTTGATTTTTATTAGTTCCGATGTGTGATTAAATGATAATAACAAAAGATAAGATACAGAGGAACAAGAAATTCCGTTTGATAATATATATTAATAGATCAAACATTGAAAATATCTCCGTGGTTGCCATTGAAAACCTTTTACAGAGTAAATATAAAGGAAAAAAGTACATCAATACATGATTATATAGAAACCTTTCCTTTTTATAACAGAATGATAATAAGACTAAATAAACTCGTCTCTCAAAATTAAAATTCTATTCCTCCTCAAAGTTTATAAACTACTCATAAAGGGAAAATTAGAACAGGAACGATATTTTTATACTGTAGCAGCATTTTTACTTTTTTTTTCAATTTATAGCAACATCAGGAGCAGTTAAAAATCCGAGCAAATATGACGCATGTGCACCCGGCAAAACGCAGCCCATTTCCAGCTGAGAGAAATGGCAGCTTCCGTCACATTCGAACAGATTATTGCCTTTAAAGTAGGAAGTTTCAGTTAAAGAATTGACCGCGTACGTTCCATCTATGACTCACTTATTTTTAGCCGTTCAACAAATTATGAACTCGCCAAATAAATCAGCCGCAAGGAAATGTAATCTGCGAATTCATAAAGTGGCAATTTGAATTATTTTATCGCGAGGACAAATGTATTTTACGTGAAACACGAGAACATCGACGATGGCAAAATGCTTTTGAAGACCCATAAATTACAACAACCCTTAATCCAGCAGTATAGCAGGGAAAAAACAGGCTTTCGAGAAAGTTCCTCGATGCGATAAATCGTGAAACTTCCTCTATTCTCTACACCTTCCCGTTTCAGGTCTTCCGACTTTATCAATGACGTTGTATTTCTTTTTGCAGGCGTTGAATGTTTGCCAGTTTTGTTACACTCTAATTCTGCTACAGTGACAGCCTAACGAACTCAGATCGACCAGAATGCAAGCTTTTTGCCTATATTAAATAACTCTCATTCCTCATCATTATAGTGTAACCAATCGCATTATCATTACTAACATAATTATCTATGTTCCATAGACTCTCCTATTAAAGTTTGCATTATGTAGTAGTACTTGTTACGTATTGCTGAAATCACATATTACGACTTCAATAAGGACAACGTTCCAAACTATGAATATATTTCAGTCTCATGTATAACTATAAATAATAATTATAATATTTAATAATGCAATGCACTATAGCATGAGTTCATATAATAATGTTTTCATACTGTTAGGCATAAACTACTTCACAGACTTAAAATATTTACTCGATCTTAGATCTGATTTTCTATCTTCACTACCTTTGTTAAATTATGAAAGTCATTTAATTCATATTATGTATATTAAAGAGAGAGTAAAAATTTGGAAAACAATATTAAATATAAGAGATAAATGGTAAGCAATCCCTTTAAATACAAAATTTGAAGTAAATAATTTCTACATAACTATTGGAATGGTCCACAGGTATTGTTTTTCACATTACACTACTTTAAGAAGAATTTCATGGACATCAAATCATTGAGATCGATACAGATCGTTACTTACACTTCATTAGATTTCACTCAATAATGGCAATTTAAAATAGCGAGAGAAAAAATTCCCTTATCGATCACCTTGTAATATACGTCTATATTACATAACATTGATTCAATTACAACGCGTATCCTTTTCAATATCACCCACACTACCATCCAGGTAAAATACACCACCATTATAAACTCCCCTCAAAGTTAAAGACATCTAAGGTATTTGTGTAATCATCCATAACGACTCAAGAAGCTAACATATTCGAATGACAGCAGGAAAGATTTCCGGCAGGGAAATTAATTGGTCTACGCTTCATTTGTCATAATCTTCCACAAACAAGCTTAACGCTATGATCACTAGTTTCATCCTTCGAGAATTATGCGCGTCTCCTGGAATAAATTCCCGCAGTTGCCCTCCGCGGAATTCCCTCCACAAGGAAGCATGTGCCTCGGGGGACGAGAGGGAAAGGGAGTTAAAGCATTAAACTCTCCATCACGTATACATCTGCCTCGATTCCCTCCTTTCCGTTCCCTGCGTCTTATCAGGGAATCCAGAAGAAACCCTCAAACATTTTCTCCGTTGCTGAATGCGACGATGGGCGATTTGTCCCCTTATGCTGAATAGCCAATAAAAATACAAAATTAATGCGCGTTGATTCTTTCAATACGTTCTATTGTAACGGAGGGTTGCGTTCAAATTGCGAGACATTCAATTCACTGCTGGATATGGCGTACGCTCTATAGACCTCGTAAAATGAAATTTCAAAAAGTAAAGAACCTTCGGACGATGTTAAAAAATGATTCTTACGTAAATCTTACGTAATTATAGAATACGAAATTAGAAATTGTTCGTAAAAAATACGGTTATTCGCCAGCGAATTTTGATTAAATGTTGTTTCAGGAAAGGTTAAAAATAACTTTTCGTGACGCTACTTAGCAAGCGACTTAATCGCTTAGTTAGCTTAGTTGGTGGAGTTAAAGTGAAGCGAAAGATAGCAAAATGACCGGGACTCGAACCCAGGTCCCCCACTGCATCTATCACAGGGTAAGCATACCTGTCCAGGCAGTGATGGATCAGGATTCGAGTGCCAGTCATGTATAAAGTATAAACGTTTGTAAACTGGGATTATTTAAATGTCTATTTCCGATTTGCAAGAGATTCAAAGTAGGTTTTAGTTTCGTTCATTGATATACGTATTTAGAAGTCAATAAAGTATCGTAAAATTGGTTCGAAATCTATTATTTAGCCCTCAAATCCGCATCCTTTATATTTATGGCTCTCCAATTATAGGCAAAGCTATTATGATCAATATTCCATTCCCATTCGACCGCAACGCTTTTTCATACTTAATCTGATCGAAAATTCATACAAATAGGCAACGAGTATTACCTCCGGAATATCAACTCGTAATTACGGTTACCTCATTTCGAATTTAAATATCATCAACCGGCACAATAATAACAATACTCAGCTTTAAATTCGCCCTTTAAAAACAAGCGGATGCGCCAAACCGAAAAACTTCACCGATGTACATATCGTAGGAGCTCTACGTAGATATCGCTACTTCATTTGCTGCCTCGCTAGGCACGGCTTCATTCGATTAAAAATAGATGTATTCATCGAAATAGATTCCCATCCACTCCGGCGAGATGAAATTACGCACCCCGGAGCCTTCGCTCTTCCTTTCCGCTAATTCCGAAACCTCCCGACCGTCCACCTTCCTCTCCTTTAATTTTTGCGTGGATTTTTGAATGTTTACTCTTTCGCTTGAACCTTGTTTCATTCTCTTCCTCATCTAATATAACCTTTTCTTCTCTTTGCCTATTACCTCTCTTGTCCTCCTATACTCTTTCCCTCGACAAACTGCTTCCTTTCGCGAGTATTGCCGTGCGTTTGTTTGTGGTCCACACAACGGTTCGCATTCGTAGCCACGGAGACCAAACGGGGGCGGAATTTTGACTGTTTATCTACGTGTTGAAGTGGTCCAAGGAGGTATAACTCGGATGGTTTCAGAAGGTGGGCTCATGCAAGATATTCGTGCATTAATATGGAACGGGACGAGCGAAGTTTCCCGCTGCTTTAATTAGGTTAGTTTTATAAGTTGGCGTTGAAAGGTTCTTCCCGAAAACAGGATGAGTTTTTCGGGGAAGAAGTTATCTCGAGTCAATGACACGAAAAGAATCTTTTGTAAGTCGTCTAACTTAATGCGAAAAGTGTAGGATAAGGTTAATTAAAAAGCTTATGAATGGCTTATATTCTGATAAAATCCAGTCGTTTGCTTTAAAGATCATTTTAATATGCGTCTGTATATATATATGAAATCTTTCTGCTTTCGAAGATGTTCGGGGAATGAATCACGAAAGTTTGAAACTTTCAATGAGTTCATTCTAGTTCTGGATCCGCATTGAATCATCTATAGGATAATACCTGAAATTTTCAAGTTAAAAAAATGCAGAGAAACTTAAATCTAACCGTTTTAAAAGTACACATGGTTTAAAGTAATCAAGAGTTGACATAGTGCTGAATCTGCGCTCAGTAGGAAATGAGAGAAAATAGTACTTCGCAAATATTAGCACGTAATATCTCTCGAGTAGAAAACTGAATAAAAAAGGTAACTGAACACATTGAAAACAAAAATTCATCATAATTTTTATATTTATCAAGTTAAAATGGAGATTATACTCCAGAAATTATGAAAGTATCGTATAATAAAAAAAGTATTCATAATCCAGTTTTCAGGATAAGATTTTCAATTTGGAAACTGAATGTCACTCCAATCTTTGAGAGTTTGATTTTTAGCTTTCCGCAAATATATTTGAGTGAAAATAAAATGTAATGGTGCTACTTCATTCTATAGAGTGACTTTTACAAATAGGTCACCAAAACAGATGTGCCGATGTAATAAATTTTAATTATTATTTTAGTTTTATCCGACGTACTCCGCATGCAATTCACGAATTGGGTTAACGGAATACCTTTTTTTTGAAAAAGCTTCGGAGTGACCGTGAGCTGTGGATTTGAATTAAATATGAATTTATATACAAACGAATCGGAGAAATAACTTCGATGTAACGATTGAAGTTGATGCAATACATCTTTCATAGATTCTCTTCAAAATAGAAGTAGCGATGTGAAGTACATAAAATAATTCTGTACAAAATATGATGTACAAGTGAAAGTAGTATACGATAAAAATGTAAAAGCCAAAACATTCGTGCTTTAAGAGATAATATATAAAGTGTACCAATAAGTAGTAAATTTATAATTTAAAACTTCCTAATCCTGTAATCTATAATAGGTTCCACAATGAATAAAGGTCATAATTAAGATTAAATACGTTTTTTGATCTTGATATTGATATGTTGTGATGAGTAAAAGCGCATTCAGTTTTAGAGGTTAATTAAATTCATGCAATTCACTCACTTTGAATAATTCATATTCCTTATCATTTTAATGCATTAAATGATAAAAATATGAATTAAAATTTTAATATTAAACATAAATCAATATGATAATAACCTGGCACTGCGAAACACCAATGAATTATTCATAAATGCAATCAAACCGCAAAATATTTATAAAATTAAAAATCGACTTGGGCTTACTGCCAGATTTAATTGTGATGATCTGGTATGAGTTTAATGAGAGTTAGTTAATGATGTTCCTAAAACATATAGACTTATTCTCATAAATTAAAAAACTTTAATTCACTTTCTCCCAACTATGCTATGAAAAGAATAAGAATAGTAGAGAAAATATTCGTAATCTTCTCTCTTTAATGAAAAACATTATACACAATATATATACACAATAAGTCCAGTTCAAATAAAATTTTTTAATAAATTTAAAACCCATAAACGACTCTTGAAATCATTTCAGTAAAATTCTTCCATGTTAAATACTGAACCAGACTTTATTTAACAGTACGCAATATACGAGATGTATACATAATATTTAATGATCATATTCTTTTTCGATATAATTAATTTAATATGTGTAAATATTTAATATGTCATAAAGAAGTAAATCATTATCGTTCTTATATAGGTTTGAATCACTTTTATATAGTAAATAATAACAAATTTTGAATAACTAAAGCAACTTTACTCTAAAATAAGTTCTATAATGAATTCAGAATAACTAATGCAAATTAATGTTTGTCCCATAAACTATGGATCTTGTTATTTTCGTTTACAATTTTTCCTTGAATATTAATCCAGTTCCCTTCTTAGTTTTGTTTACGCACACAAAGTTCGCGCAATAAAAAAGGTACAAGGGACCACTTTCACATAAGGATATCCACACGTAAAAGGCAGTGAGTAGAGCAAAAGAGTTAGAGAGAGTCATCGAAGGGGGTCGTTATAGCAACCGCCTAAAGAGGAGTGCGTGATACGAAGGACGGCACGACAAGGATTAGAAAGGAGGCAAAGGGATGATGTTCCATTATCTAAATGGAATGACATGTGATACGTAATTGGTGGAAGCATAGGGTGGAAGTGAGGGCTTCCGGGTAAAAAGCCAAATGGGCAGGAAATGGAAAGGTGAGACGTAGGGGAGGGAAAATAATATAGAAAATAAACGCGAAGAAGAGAGGAAACAATGGAGGTCGAACGCTTTGATGTCGTGAAAATAGAATAACGCGAAGCTTTCCTCAAAGTAAAGGGAATTTTAAACACCAAAAGAGCTACTGGATGAACGAGGAAAAATGTAACACGCAATTTCGTTTTCGTCGTAAAAAAAGATCGAGTTTGCGACTTTCATTGCGAAACACGGCTGCGCTAGTGTTTGGTCACCTAGTTAATGCGGAGTGGGTGGTTAGGTTTAATGCGGAGTTGAAATAGAAATTGTGCGCGGAACGATATTGAATTAATTCCGGTAAAACAGAGTGGAATATGAAATAATATTACAAAGCAATACCTAGTAAAAAGCGTCCTAGTGTAGAACAATGTTATACACACATCTAATCCGTACTAATATACAATATATACTAAAAACAGCTCGCACAATCAATTTTTTTACACGAATTTAAATCTGCTTTCTTGATAAATCGTTGAAACTCTTTTATTTTAAAAATTACAAATTCGTGTAACACCGTATATATATCTTCATACTCGTGCTACTTATTTGCCTGACATGGTCTTATTATAATTACTTTATGCAAAAATGTATAGTATTCGTATGAATAATACTCCAAACAAAATGAAAATATATGAAAATGAAATAAACTTTGTAATTTCCACAGAAAATTTGCTTTACTAGCGACCGGTTTCGTAATGTTGAATTAAATATTCCTATGTCAACCTTTAAATCTGTGTAATATTTAGTCACGTACAGTATTCTCAAATTTTCAACGAACGGAATATAGTTAAAATTATAGGAAATATTCAGGAATTTCATGAGAAATTTACAAACAGTGACTGAGAATTTCAGAAAATAAATATATATTTGTATTATGAGAATTTTAAGTTTTTCAAGTCACTCTAATTTTTGGTAATTGTGACGGCTTTAATGGCACAAGTATTGTTAGTTTTTGGAAGTATGATATAGAAATTCGGAAATATATTCAGCTTTTTCTGCAAATTAAAAAAAAATTAATGTCACGATCTATGAAATGTATTTTACTGTGTAGTTGGTGTAATCTGTTCAGCTCGTTTGGTCAGAGAGACACGATCAATGAATGGGAGAAGAGACAAGGCACGTCCATTAATTAATAATTAAAATGAATTTATAAAAAACTCCAAAGCAGTAAATGTAAGGCTACAATGATAGTCACTTTTTTACATTGGAATACTATTTCTATAATTTAAAAGTGATCAATTTCTTAAAATGAAAGGAAAAAGTTATTCAAATGCATAAATAAGGAGAAAATATAATATTAAAAATTAAAGAATCGATAAAAATAAATTATTCATAACTCCAAATCGCAATATTATAATATTTATTATTCATAAATGTTTGAAACAAATATTCTTGTATACCAACGACCCTAACCAATTCATTCACAATTCCAATTATTTACATTTCCACCTTCCAGTCCAATATTACGTCACACTAAAGCGAAATCCAATTCGGACCCACGAACGGGTGCGAGCTACGTCACACTACGTACCTCATTTGCGCACCCTCACATATATATATGAATCTCCTAATGAAAAATTAACCCACCCATTTCATTCTTCATTTGTTTCGGGCCGAATGCCTTAGCAGGTGTAAATTCTCAAAATGAAACCCGTGTCTCGAGGGGCGAGCAGAGGAATGTCTATATAGAGACGAGGGCGCATCCGCTGTAAGGAAGAGGTCCGGATGGGAGCAAGTGAGAAATTCCCACGTACGTGATACCTCGTTCGCCCTGGGCAAATTCCTCACGGCACAGAGAGAGCCGATTTACGAGTTCGAATGAATGGAGCGAATATTTTTTCCCTTTCGATTTCGCGTAAAAATTTTTTGTAAAAGGTTTTGCGTTCGAACGGAACTAAAGGAAGGTGAGATTCCGCTAAGCGGCGTGTTAAAGGTGCGGGGTTTACCTTGGAATTCGGGAATTCCTAAAGGTGACAAGCAAACTCTCGCCGGCTGAATTCCTCGGATAAATCGATAATTTTACGTAAAGAAGTTTGCTTAAAGTGCGAAAAATGTTGACTTAATTTAATGCTGTAAGAAGGTTATTTTTGGTGCTACGTAATTATAAAGCAATGATAATTATAACGTATGTAAATTTGGCATAGATAAAAGATTCCCTCTGCAATAAAATTAAAGATTTCTAGAAAAAATCATACATTGAAAGATGCCATAATTCTTTTATTGTATCTCTTCACAAATTCAATCGTAAAACCATTTTTAAAATGGCTTTCTGTAACGAGAAAGTAACCGAAGAAGAAATTTAAGACAAACACTCTAACATTCTCTAGTATAGAATAGAATTAAAGTATCCAATTCAAATTTAAATTCTTTTCTCATTTGTAAATTTTTAAACCTGTCTCTTTAATTTCCATGTATTTAATGAATGGAATTCCATCTTATATCATTAATAATAAAATAAGTAATCTATGAAACGCAGCACCTTTTTCCTTATCTATCGAGGATCGATTTCCAAAGGAGAACCCTGACCTCAAACAGTTGAAGCACTTTCAATATACAGGAAGATCTCCGATAAATTCCAGGAAAAACCTTTTTATATTATGTTCACAAAAAGTTCCCTACCCACGCTTGTGTCCTCATAGCACATCTTTTAGCCATCCCAAATGGAATTGTTCTTTTGGTTCAACAGGGATAGGAAAGTTGAATGAATAACAATGTTAAGGGCATCAGAACGTTACGTTTATAAAATCTTCATCAAATTTCACCTTAATTTGTGACAAATAACTACAAATACTAGAGAATACGTGGAAAGAGTATTATCATTATCTAACCGGAATCATTCATTTTAAATAAATATTCTCTTGATCTCATTATTAGCTATTTCATGGGTATTAGGTATCTCGTGAGAAGAAAGATAAAACGAGAAAGTAGTCGCATTCCATAAATCCCTCAGCCATAAATATATGGTGCTAAGATGAACTCCCTAGGAGTGGATTACATTTTGCGAATTTATTTACCTCGTAATTATGTAATATTACAATCACGGACGATAAGATGAGCATAGGGAAGCACGTATATCATCATCACGCCTATTAAAACTGAAACTCCTCCATAAATTTTCTAGGCCCTACCTTTTATTTGGTTCCGGAATGAAATATGAGTACGTTTTTTTAGCCTGTGAACACGAATTAGAGTAAATGAATGCCAAAGGCTACAAGCAAAATTACGAAGAGTTAACGAAGAGAGATCACGAGATTTATTCACTACCACATTAATACATCATATTGGTTCATATATGTCTGGATTAATTAGTTAATTCAGTTAAGACGTAGTTAAAAATCCATCTAGCAATGATTCTTTGCTCGATTTGCTAATAAAATACATGGAGTCATGGATTGAAAACGATTGACGTTGCACTGAAATTCATTCGCTTTTATGAAGTTTTAGAATGGATTTATATTATATTTAATAAAATTCGTACATTGAATGACTTATTCGAACATTAAATCCTACCATTTTTCGTAATTTCAACTAATTACCTTCATACGTACCACTTACTAACTTACACCAGCAGCGGAATTCAACTACAAACAAGTTTCTGTCCAAAAAATTGAAGAAGCTGTACATTTACGTACGTCTCAAAACATGTCAGATACGATTGACATTAAAAACATCGCACTCTAGGACTGAAACGTTACGGGCGTTACATTTCAACTCCTCAACCCGTCCGTCATCAACTGTATCCAGCTTATATAAAAGCCCCCAATTCCATATAAAAAGCACGCGGTTTCCCCCCGTTGTTTACCTTCCTCCCAGGTGCGGCCACACTTTTAACGCATCCCGCGAGTGCACCGTTTCTCGCGCGTGCGTAACGATGCAATCGATTCCTATATCCACCGAAAAAAAAATACGTAAAACCGCCGCCGTAGGGATGGACTTCCGTTTCGCGGAACGTATTTCCGACTAATCCGACGTTAATGATCCGTATCGTCAAAAAAGTAATAAAAGGGTGGAAAAAATCGTCCTCGAAAAAAAATATATCCCGATCCCTCTAATTATTTTAGCAACAATAGATGTCGGGGAGATTAACTCTAATCCGTCCGACTCTGACGAGGAAAAAGGGAAAATTTTTTTAGGGGGTTTTAAAAACCCCACCCGACCGCAGTGGGCCCTTAGGTCTTCCCCTCTCTGAATTCCACACTCTGGTACGTATGGGCGTGGTCACCCTCTGCAACATGTCACCTGTGACCGCTGCCCTCCGACCACTGTCTCCCCCCGCCCTCCTTGGCCACCGTGCCCTTTGATGGATGACCTCTTTGACGGCGACCCGATGGGCGGAGAGACGTCCGACTGAAAGCAAATCCCATTCCCCGTCTGTCTCCTTATTTCTCTCTCTAATAACATCGTTAATCGGCGACTGTAATATATAGCTGTCTCACACGAAATAGGAGAAGAAATGGCTCGAATTGCGGGTTGCTATGGAAAAATGAGGAAGTGTGTGTACGAATGCGGTGATGGTATTGTTGAATGAATGAATAAAGGATCGTCGTCTAGGATTAAGTCAGTTGTGATAATGTACTGTTATTGGTGGTGTTTTGTAAGAATATTTACGTAAATGATCGTCGTTAAGGATAAAGTCAGTTTAATAATATATTGTTATTGGTTATGCTGTGTACAAATATATACGAACGTTGAGAAAAATAATACTTCGTCTTAGGTCTACTAAAAATATTTCGTACGTAACTTTAGTATAAAAGATTTAATTAATATTTAAGTGGAACTAAGATGAATTATTACTTTCCTTAAAGTTACAAAGTTCCATAAAATTAAAGCTTCATCGATTGATGAATATGTACGAAGTTCATGATCGTATCATTTTTAAGAGAAACAAAAAGGATTCAAGGACTGAGGTATTTATAATTATTTTTAACTTATTCTAGTTGGCGTTATTCTCTGGGCCTAATTGATTTCCTAAGGATAAAAGGGAAACTATGAATAATCATCGATTCGATTTGATTTATATCAGCTCTTAAGTTGTTGTCGAGCTTGAAGGAATATTATCATTATCTGAGACAAAATAGAAAAAGTTTCAATTACGTTATTAATGAACTTATCTTCATACTATCTTAATGTTTCATTACAATTACGAAATATTAATTTTATTTCACACCAATCAAATCATTTTCATCTTTAGGAGAAATGATGATAAAATAATAATTCATGAAGAAATACTTCGCAGACATTTTCTTCAAAATTGCCTTTCCAAAACTATTCTCTACTATTCAATCATCATACTGCATCAAATCTCAAATATACGAAAGATTTCAACTTTTTTTATTTATTTATCAAACGATAGATCATTATTAGATAGTACGAGAGTTAAGTTTATGCTTTACTTTAATAATATTTTATATTGTAGAATTAATATCGGTAATTAATTGCCAAAAGTAACATATAAATTTATATGAATATAACTACTCTTTAAACTCAGATGTAGAGAACTATTTGCCCAAGGGTTTACTAGTATTACAGGCAATAACCACTCATGAATTTCTGTTATACCTTGTAAACATAGTCCTCACTCTTAACTTTCAATAATCCTTACAAGTAATTCATTAAAATTTATCTGTACCGTACATCTCCAAAATCATCATTAATTCCTTTTTTTGGCCATTTAAAGTTTCTCTTTGTTTTTGCATTCACTTTCCCACTTTCTTCCTTTCACTATTCTCCGATACTCCGTCCGATTCAGTTATGCTCTCTACCGTCGTTTTTATCAACTTCTGAACTTTCTCTCATAAAATATTCTTCGTTTTCCATTCGATGTTGCTATGGCTCTTTTTATTCTCCAAAACGACGGCTTTATTCAGACCACTCGAAAGAGGAGCACTCTCTGAGATATGGATTGCTTTGTTTCACAAACACGACCGTCGATGTGCCGCCATATACGACTCTTTGGCCATGAAAACTACCGAAACTCGGATATGCATGCATGTCGTAAATGGAGAGTGAAACTTTCTTATCGAAGATTCACTACTTAATTCTCAGGAAAGATAATATAAAATAAATATCATTTTTTTAAAGCTTGATAGTATCTTTATGCTATACGTGTTCTTCGAAAGTTTCAAACACCCTCTCGATATCGCAATGAAATAGAATTATTGTATTCTTTCTTGAAGGGAAAAGCTTTGATTTAATATCGTAATAATGAACAACGGCTTTTTGTATTCACTGTTATGAATTGGGCGGAGAATAATAACTTTAATTATACCAATTACGAGTAAATTATGCACTCGAAGTATACATTTCTTTTTATTTAAATTATAATATCACACTTCAAGATGATGTTTTCGATATGAAATTTAATTGAATTTAGCTTTCTTAGTGATTAACAGCTCTACTCATAATTATCAATTAATCAATATATGTAGCGTTTATTGATTTCTGTATAAACGCATTTTAATTTTGAAATTAATTTTTCAGTCAAATTAATCAGCAGTTTTACGCAAAGAAAATGTCGTGGTGAAATAAATTATATGTATTGGCGTAATTTTTATCGTCATGTAAACTTCATTCTTACAGTTATTTTAACTGCTCAATTAGTTATAAATTGTAAATTATAAATATTAGTTGGTAGTACTGAGAAAAAATTAGCTTAATATTATAAATATATGTTTAGAATCATGAGTACTGATAAGGCATATCCAAGAGTAAATACAATGATTCTTGAACTATGTTTACCTATACATTTTCAGCAGTTATCCCATGATTTCAAATACTATTATCATAAAACAATGCGATTTATGGACGCAAAACATTTTCGTTTGATTTCCTATGAATGTTTGTTATTTGTAGAGAGAAAGGGTTAGGTTTTCTATTACCTTTTAAATTTGCATTTCAAATGGCGTTTCGGAACTAAACCCCTCTGAGTAATTGAATCATTACTCAATTCCCTTTACTCAAGATTTAATTTCAAATATTCTATTTCCCTATGAACGTTTTCTTTCGCCTCTTTATAAAACTCATTCGGAAAATTGGTTCGTTTTCACAGCGTACCATTCCATAGAATGAATTAGAAGGCATGAATAAATTCGAATTCCATTAGTGACAGTAAAATCTCGCCTATTGCTGTATTTGGTTTCCTATCCTCCAATAAATCAATGTATAGCGTCAATTCTCATTAACTGAGATGTATACAACAGTTGTGTTGATAATCTTAGAATTACGAAAGGATATTAACGTAACCGTCATTTGCTTGAGATTATTCTGAATACTAATAGCATCGATAAAATCAATATTATTAGACGTAACTTTGTGGAAAAAATGGTAAAATAAAATTTAATGGTTCATTTTAGATTAACACTACATTTATTTCGCATTATAATGAAAAAATTCGTATTTTACACAGAATATTTATAGATATAATCACGACCGGTTTCGTGATTTACGTTGCAACTTCAGATCGCGTCGACTGAATCAAATTTTTTGAGGAAATTACAAAATTCTTCATTGTAATACGTCTTTTCACGAAGTCACGTCTTCTTACATTGATTTCTTCATTTATTTCACCCATGATACTGATCCAGCAGAGAATCAGCAATTGGATGAAAATAAACGTTTTATCGAGAAATCATTCACAATCAGAGTCATCAAATTAATATCATTTTTCCCAACTGGGTACTTCTAAAACCTTTCCACCATTTTCCACACCTCTACCTTCACTCTTCACTTCCCCACAACCCTTTTGGTCACTCGTGGTGGTTCAAAGGTATTAATAGAGGGGGGAAAGAATGACTAAGGTGAAGGGTAGGATGGGACGAGAACAAATGCCTATCAGATAGCGAGGTAAAAATGTAGAGAATAAAAAAAGGGTCGCCGGAGGGGTTGGAGATTGAGACGCGTAAGGTGTCGCCTTTCATTTTTTTATCTGCGCACACCCCCTGCCATTCACTTCTATCCAAAATCTCTCTTCAGCCCCCGCAAGGGAAGTGTTGGGAAGAGAATGATGGTCAAGCACGGCCTTTTTGGATGGACAGATAGAAAGTGGAGGAAATTTCGAGCGATTCTGCGCGCGCTCCCCCCGATTACAATCTATCTTTTTTTATTCCGGCAGTAGGATGGTGAAAAGAACCCTTCGAGATTTTTCAAAGGGAAAATTTTGAAAGGGGAAGATATCCGATGGGAAAACATAATGAAAGAGTTCTTTCGAGGTGTCCATCGTCAACTGATGTGCTGGCAAAGACCTTTCCACCGTCGCGACTCATTATATCCGTACCTTCCCTCAACCTTTCCTTGTAAAGAATTACGTACAGAAGAATGGACTCCTAATACGTATGAAACGATGATTCATGCGCTGTTAGAATAGATAAAGACACCTGATGTTTAGTACCGCTAATAAGCATTACGTAAATTGATGGAAATATAACCCTTAATCCTTTCGTCCCCATGTATTTATTTAAAATGTTAGAAATTCGAACTTTATCTTACACGCTTAGCATAAGTAAAAATGATAATGCCTTTTTTGTTAAATTCATTTTTAAAATTATGTATTCAACAATGATTTATTGAAAAATATAATACATTAGAAAAGAATAGTGTTCATAGCCCAAATATCAATAGGTTATATTAACGGGTAGCTTGTTATCCTTCTAACGCTGAGGTCCCTGGTTCAAGTCCCGGCTAAGGAAGAAATTTTCCTCTCAGGGTCTAAATGTTTGTGACGTCTGATGTTAAGTTTACGAATAAACTGTAATTGTACAGAAAAAAGGATGTGGATGATAATTAAATACATAAATAGGGAATCATTGGGACGATTAAACTCATGAATACAATTATTAATCACATTAATTATAATGGTAAATATTCTGAACAACTTATTAAATAATTACAAGATTTATAACCATTTTATCACATTTCTTATACGATATGGATGTGAAAACATCCGAATTTAATTTCGCGTATTTGGGAAAGCGTTATCAACACGGATCGTTTCCTGAAATCTCGATTCCATTTATTTCATATGTACAATGAATCTCTTACAAGTAATTTGAAACGCTTTCCGAAGATGGATTCTATTCAAAAAAACTTTTTATTTGGGAAAAGCGGTGAGAAAGAATTCTACGGATATCACTACCTTTTAGCAAAATACAAGAAATATCGTTCGGTTATTTTAATGGATTCCCGATAGATTATAAAGATATAATTCATAGAAACGAATCTGCGCACGTAACATGGAAGTAAACCGGTGAAAGTAAATGTAATTTTAGCATCATAGAATCCTTCTACCTGAGTGTCCACGCTTTTAAATATTTTTTTCTAGACCAAAAGTAATAAATCCGTCCGATGAAAGAGGAAGAAACTTTCGGAATTTAAATCGATATTCTACTGGGAATAATGCATCTTAAAAGCATGCTCTTTTTTTCGCTTTTTTGCATAACAGTACCTCACGTGCTCCCTTTCAAAAACCCCTACCGTTCCCGGAGATTGCTTTCCGTAGTTTTCGAACCGATTCGACCAGCATTATCTTGTTCTTTACAAACGAAAAAAAAATAATATCGTTTGCTTTGCATTCAACGTATGCCTGGGAGAAAGCGAGGCAGGAAATGCACGGTACATATTCCCTAAAAGTTCTCTCAGAGTCTTTTTGAAGGACGTGATATATGGGGGTAAAATATGTATGCACTCGGAATAATATTGTCAAATTCCTGCGTATGTTAAGTGAAAGTGGTTAGCAGTAAGATTTTTCTACCCTCTAGAAATAAAATCAAAAGACTTTATGCTGTAGCTAGCAAAATTGAAATCACGGTCCTATAAATAATATTCGAATGCAAGAATGTTGAATGAAAGCGTCAGACATTCTAATTCACGAATATTCGTGACATGATCCATTTGACGTCATGATCCATCACAGACTTTCAAAGTATTCTAACTTTACGATATCATATATTTATGTACAAATGTATGTGTGTATACATATATAATACTACGATAATAATTGAATCAGCTTAAGTTTCAACGAGTTGGGAATGCATTTATTACTATTAAAGGAACGTATTTACTTCCTTTTGATACATGATAAAGTAAGAAATCTCAATTATGATAGTGGCTATCTGAAAAGAACCTTTCATCGTCGACATACATTAACCTTTCGTAATATATTTTTATATTTATGTGGAATGTATACTTATTTAGCTCATATTCTAAGAACGCATTAACGATTATTTGCAATCTCGCTCGATTGCTGAGAAGAATTCTTTCGGGCATTCACCTACATTATCTTCCTACGCAAGACCGGATACACTTTGAGTTAATCGCTGAGAATGGAATATAAAATTCACATTCATTTTATAGGAAGAGCTGATTTAAAAATATCGTGAATAAAATAACCTGAATACTAATGTATTAACCACAGTTTGCATATAATTTAATGTTTGAAAGATGTCATATTTTGATATCCTTAGATATTTTATATCCTACTGATGGATTACGAGCTAAAATCAGTAGAAAGATTCAAGTATTATTATTATTACAAAAAAGCTTACAGATGGCAAGGATAATATACGTCCGTATGGATTATATATTTATGAAATATATAATGTATCGGTAAACTAAATCGATTTTTCATTTACCAGTCTTATTATGGGTTGAAATATAGGAGGGGAATTTCTAGTCTCAATCTTTTCCGAAATTAGGACGATTTCATTTCCCTATTACCTGTTTTTTCCTTTAAACTGTTGTTGAAAACGGAGTGAGATTCATAGTCACCTCGGTCTACTTAAATTATCGGTGAAAGTGAATACGTTTACAAACAACTTGTCGGAAATACTAAAAAATCTCGCGAAGTTAGATCGCAATGACATCGGACGAGATGAATTCCAACAAAATAAAGCAGTACGAATACACCAGCAACTCATCCTTCCATAACTTTTTCCCCCTCCGAGATCTATTTCATCAGGAAGCTCTCGTAAATGGATTCCATTCTATAAATCGCTAGCTTTGGAAGTCCTGGCCCATAAAGCTCTCTTTCCGAGGAATTTCGACTCAATACTACGATCCATTTCAAAGATATTCGTCCTTTTTCAATTCCCGAGACTATTATACTTTAATCACGATCTATTTCTCGTTTGTTCTTTTATTTTTATTGGCACTTCTTCATTGTGAGGGATTTTTTCGTATCTGATGTGCGTTCTATTGCAATTTTTCGACTTTAATAATCCTTCGGAAGTACATCTTTCCCATGGAAACGTAAACATTGATTATTTTTCATTATGTGACGCACATTTTAGAGATGTTAATTTTTCAGTTTCGATGGACTTCATTCTTTTTTCTAATGAAATTCTTCCATTGGAGCAATTAAACATTCATATGAATTAAATATAGTGGAATAGCTTAGTTTTTCTTTTTTTAAATTCTTAACATTTATTTGTTTTTTTTTTTTTGGCAAAGCGAAGACAATTGATATTGGATTTGGAAGAAAATGGAACAAAAGAATCACAAAAGTTTGAAGATCATTTTCTTCTTCCTCAGTCATTGAAATGATCTTCGATGCTATTGTCTCTCTACGTGAATAAATGGATAGATTATTTTAAGTATCAGAAAAATATATGCTCTTTACGTTTCAGGGCAGCTTGGAATTTATTTTATAAATTGCATTTTCCGAAATTCCAGAATAATTTCAAATTTCTTCCTATATCCAGCCCGATGGAAGATTACAGAAATCAACTCCTCTATTTTTTTCACCTTTTATAATTTACTACAAGAAATAATTTACTATTTATATAGCATAGATACTTGGAAAATACTGAAAGAATTTTTTTATAAAGATTTAATCATAAAAACAATTCAATTTCTTTTCAAGGGTTTGGTTTTACTTACTTTGAGTAAGGATTCATTTTTAAGTTTTTACACACTGTTTACGAATAATACGAGGTTGTTAGAAGAAAAGATATGATTCTTTCTCTCACCAAATGAATCTACATTTGGATACAAAGAATGTGAAGCATATTCTTAATTATTCATTAAATTAATGTCTGTAGCGTAGTTTTTCTTTGGGCGCTGAACGAGAACAAACAACCTAAAGAGGAGTATTAGTTTTTTTTAGAATATCATCAAAGATAATCACGAATTAGGCTCTTTAGTTTCCATGGTGATGGGGCATTCTCAAAAGGGTTGCCATTCTCCTGAATCTCACCTTCCCTCACCAAAAAGGGCACGTTTTCCTTTGCTCTTTAATTAAAACGCGATAGGGCTAATGAGGCAGGAAAGAGGAAATTTCACAGAGAATAAATTATCGGCGATGGAAAGATCACGATACAGGTGAAAAATTCGTCGATTTAATATTCCTTTGAGAGATCAATCGGGAGAGAAAAGATTTTAACTGGATTTTTCTATTACGATCCAGTCAAAGGAAACTAATTTATTCGTCAAAAAATAGGCGTGGAATGTTAATGGCATTCTTAGATTTGCATGGCAAGGGAAATAAGCTCTTGATTGTTCATTTACACTCAAACTTTTAATCAAAAAGGGCATGTTGGATGGGTGATATCGTAAGTTAAGTAAATTTTGAGACAGAAGAGGGGAATATTATTCGTAACTATTTTTACAAAAAGTAAGATTTGGTATGGAAGGTTATTCGGTTTATATAAATTAGAATACTTCAATTATCTTATACTTGTATAAATGAATAAAAACAACTTTGTAAATTTCCACAGAAAATTGTATTTCGCGACCGGTTTCGTAATATGAAATTACAACTTCAGGATGTAGGTGCAGGCCTGAAGATGTAATTTCATATTACGAAAGCGGTCGCGAAATACAATTTTCTGTGGGAATTTACAAAGTTGTTTTTATTACTATGGCATTCCACGAAGTCACGACTTCTCACATTGGTTTCATGTATAAATGAACTTAAGGTATGTTTATTTTAAAATTAATCTTGATAAATTATTTTCAGGTGAATAAAATATATCGTATTTTGTCCTAAGAAATAGGATTTAAAAGTTTCTTAATTCAAAAAATCAGAATTTATAAAAAAAACCCCTAGCTTATGCACTATATTTCATAAATATTCATGCTCAAACGCTTGAATTAAGATTTAGTATGTAGATTATTTGGTTTATATAAATTAAAATACTTATATCATCTACCTTTTTATGAGTCAACGTCTTTGTAAATTATTCTTGGTAAATTATCTGCGGGTTGATACAAATATATTCTATTTTTTTACTAAGAAGTAGGATTTAAATGTTTAATTACAAATCAGCGTTAGTAAAAAAATAAAAGCTATACTCATTCACCACATTTCAGAAAAACATGTTACAGTGCTCCAATGGATGAACTCCATCAAATATAACAATGATTTCCATTGATAAAAGTTCTTCTAACTAGGTTCTCTAATTCTAATTGAATTTAATGATTTACTATATAACCATTGAAAAAATAATAGTAATAAAATTTTTGTACGTGACTTTTACATAAAAAAGTATCGGTCCACAAAGACATTTAAAGGCTCCAAATTGAATTCACCGATGGCAACTAATAAATTTCGAACGAATTCCGTTGATGATGATGGGATGGAATTTCTCATCTGCCTCGGAAAATTTGACGCGCTGTCAAAAGAATTAAAATGCCTACATTTCCAAAAATATATTAATTATACATTTTCATTATTTCGGCTCCTCGCACTTCGGTTATGAATTTTCACAAGTGGAATCGCAATTTGGCCTCTGTGACACAAGAACAACGAGGGATTAAAAATTAATGTTTATCAGCTGCGACACGCGTGACAGATTGAGAGCAATTTTAATCGTCGAAAAGAGAGCAGTTGGAATTCCAGACTCAGTAATTTGTTTAGAGTTTTCAACGGTATTGCGAAAAAAGGAATGATGCTTAATGTAGCGGTGTCAGACGCACAAAAAAAGCGATGGGAATGTTACATCCGACAAAAGTCTTCATCAATTATTTTTCGCTTTAGATAGTTTCATTCCAACTTTTATTCCCGTGTGATTTATCGCGTGCTTGCGAATCATTTGCGGATATTTTTACACGTTGTTTCCCTGATTCATCAATGTCAGGGATGAGGAATTATGACCCTTTTAAAATAATCCATCCAATGGTAATTAATAAGGTATAAAGGTGGTGCCTTTCAAATTACATTTATTTCAAGAATAATAACGTATTTCGTTGTAGATTGAGGGAATTCTAACTTAGAATAAAACAAAAACGAATATTTTCGTTGATATGCGAATATAATTGCCTAATTTTTCGCGAATATTACATTAATCAATCAACAAAACGAACCATTATAAAACAAGAAAACTCCTCAAAAGATTTTCATCAAATTCCAACGAAATGAAGAATGATGAGCTTTCCAAGATAGTTTGATTCTAATCTTATCACTGCAAACACATATGTTTTGTTTTCACGATGTTTTACAAAACGTAACTTTTCTTCGAACGGAATAAGACAACTCGATGCCCTGTTTTGTGTACAGTAGCTTGAATCAGATAACAATCCCAGCGTACGAGAGCGATTTCTTGTAAACGCAGCTGCGTTGTAGCATAAATCTTTTTAAAGGGCGTGCAAAATGCGTTCTTCGACCGAAATTGCCGATAAATTAAGGAGTGAGTATATGGTCGAAAATTGCCTTTTCTGCAGCAAAACTTACGAAGAATTGTTAAGTATATAACTTGATATTTACCTGAAGAATTAAGTAACATAATGTATAACTTTAGATGATAAATATTCATTCAAATTAAAATAATTTGTCAAATATTATAAAATGGTTTAGATATATAATTATTACGCAAAGTTTGACCAAAAGGGAGAAGACACGACATGAAATTTTCTCCATTTTGTAATGACGTAATATTGAATCCTATAACTTAAAAATGTTACGTTAATTGTCTAAAAATTCTTCGTTTCGAACAATTAAACAATTCTAACGCTCGAGTAATTTCACCAACAGCAAAAATGGCAAGAGAATTCGCGAAATTAATTTCTCCTCATTTCCTTAAAAATCTCCCAATTATATCGCAACAAAATGCAGCGCGTTATAACATTATTAAGAATCCTTTCATGTGAGTAAATGAACCCCAAAATCATCCGTTCAAAAACGTACGTAACGTTATATTCCAATGGAACGCATCGATAATTTAATATTCACTCATCAAATTCGTCATTTATCACCCGTATCTATGTCGTATTTTTTGGTTAAGTCTCGGCGAATACGTCAAAAATTATAATAATAATAATACTCTTGCCTTTATTAATCAGGGCGAAATTTAGTCTATATAGACCACTTTTACATTTAACCTCTTAATGGAGGTACACAAACAAATCCCATCGCAGACAAGAAAATTTTCCGATCCAGGACTCGAACCTGAGACATCGAGACTAAGAGCGCAACGCACTGGGCCACCGAGGCCGGCGAAAATTCTAACCTGACATAAAAATTACGAGATGAAAAGGTACGTAAATTTGTCGTCGTCACATCTCCATTATCGATACATCAAAGTTTCCCTTTATAGGTGCTTAACCCCCTTTTCAACTTGGATTATCACCCTCCCCTACCCGGAGACCCCTTAGTCGGGCCGCAGTCAATCTGCAGACGTTCCTCGGTGGTTCCTTCAACCGCGGGTCAGGGGTCCCTTTTTGCCTCCAGTGTCCGCCCAATGGAAAACAGGCATTCGGCCTGAATTATCGCGACAAAACGCGAGAAAGCCTAGACATTGGAGATCTATCGTCCTCTCGCAAGGGTGGCCAGGACACAGTGCCATCCCTTGGAAATCGCGCCGGTGTGTTTTTCCCTTGATTCATGGTCCCCGTTGTGTCTCCGAAAACCAGACTCTATTGACTTGAAGCTAGGAAAAATCCTCCGCAGAGAACGATGTTCTGCGGGGACGCGTTACAAATCCGGTGCAATTTATGGACCTCTTTCGGGAGCAGATGGAATTCTCTCTCTAAAACTTATACTCGATCGTAGATTTATTGTTTATGCCGCGGCAGGTGCAGCAAACTGAAGAATGTCTTTCGTCTCTGTGAAAAGGCGCGAACTGCACTGCGTATCCATCGAGATGCTAGGAAGTTGTGTGAGTCGAAGTAATTTCACGGATGCTGGATTTGGTGACATAAGTATTTTTCATTTCGTGTAATTTAACAAATTTGATAAATTGAACGAAAGATATTGTTTACGCTTAGTGTACGCTATTATAAGGATATAAAATACATTGGCAATTAAAGCTTAATTGATATGAATTTTCTTTTCTCGTCGTTCAAAAATTATCTACGTTTTTTGGAGCTGTTAAGAGGCCACAACATTATCAATATGGTTTCAAATATATTTTTTCTCAACATTTTGACATTATTCATATATTAAATTTTTATATTTCATAATAATTGAATGATACTAACTTGACTGCTGTTTTATCATCATTCATCAATTTTCCTCTTCGAAACTCTCTTCATCTTAATTCTTTAAAGCAAATATAAATTACATAAAATATAAATTTTTTCTGTGGAAATTTACTAAGTTATTTTTATTACTATGGCATTCCACGAAGTCACGCCTTCTCACATTGATTTCAATACACAAAATATCACTCAAATATATTAATTGAAAATAATATGTTGTTACGGGAACTACAGTTACAATTAACTTGAACTAATCATTAGTTAATGCTGCAATGTAAAATATCTAATCTTAGACTCTAAAATAGATACATATATATATAAGATTTATGCGTATAAATGACGTCGAACAAATTAGTTAAATCAATTCCACATTTTACTTTACTTATAATTAATAAATGAAAAATTAATCACGAAACATTTTTGGAGAATTTTCGAGGGAATTCCGTTAGTTAGGGAAGGGAATAAACACCTTTTAGTTGTCCTGACGACAAAGTAACAAGCATCGGCATCGTGCGAGCGATGCATCTCTTGACAAGCTACGAGACTAATGCATCATCGCGCCCAAAAGGCTGCTTGTTCGTACGCACCCAGATTATCCGGGTGTCGTATTATCCACAAGGCGAGATTTTTTTAATTTCAAAAATGGATCAAATGAAACGCAAGACCACCACGTTATTTCCGATTCGCTGGAAATGAATGATGCAGGAATGAGATGAGGAAAGGATTTAACCCCCCTGAGGGGCCCCAAGGAGTTCCATCATTAATCAAAGTCAATCCCCAGACGGATGAACGAAGGAAAAAATTGAAAATATGGCAGGGATGAGGTATTGGACACATAGATCGTCATTTATCCCATCTAATATCATCTGCCTTCTTCAACAAGGAGAACTCCCCTCACCACAACCCTTTTTACTTCTTTCACGCCTCGAATCCTTTTCAAAAGGCCCCGAAGTGAGCACAAATCCTGAGTAAGGCATTCTGAAAGCCTTTTGCTTAAACATCTACTTTTCAACATTGCTCTTACTTTCGGCGTACCTTAGTCATTCGTAATTATCGACAACCGTGGAATAATTAAATCACTTTTTACTTTCCTATTATTTTCTTAATCTATTTTTCTTATATTTATCCTAAATGCTCTTGCTGCAATTTTAAAATTCATTTATTCGTTTTCTTTTGATTTTTCTCGCGTTAAATCATTCTAAACTTGAATATTAAAAGAGTGAATATGAGCCTTAAATTGTTTCACAGTTTTTATTTCATCGCAAATATATCCCATATCGTCCAATGACTTAAGGTATTCTACGATGTATCTATATTTATGGGAATATTACACATACTAAAAAACCATAAGAATGTTGAATACACAATTTTCGTTCAGTAATTGAGATTCATGCTTAACTTTGGGTGAAATTCTAACAATCGTTTTATCCTATTCAATAAGGGAGAGTATGAGGATAAATCTTGCAAAACTCATTATTTTTATAAGTAGAAGAAATGAAAGCATTAATTAAGGATGCATTTAAAGTGAAGGTCAAAGTTTCAATGATTTTTCAAATTCGAGTAAACAGGTTTCATCTTTTAAAAATCATAAAAAATATTTAAGCCTCTTCCATTAAAGTAGCTCCTTAGTTGTATGATGAATTGAATATTTCGCCATCAATATGTTGTATTTTGCCCAAATCTTACCACAAAATATACATCAAAGTTGATTGTTATATTCTGTATATTATGAAATAATACTTTTTATTCAAAATCTTTCAAGTTCCAAGCATTTATTGTAAATATTTCTCCTCAAACCTTTTCTTCATTGGACTTTCTTAATGAAAACTTTTAAGTAAAAACGGTGTAATATTCTTTCTAGCTTTTCTTTTCATGAATTTGAAACGAAATTCATTCGCACCAAGAATTAACAAATTACTGATTCAAACTTTAATTTTCGATACTAAATTCTTTCTGTTGTCTTATAAATTTAATATTTCTTATACTTTTTCAGATATAAGTTAACTATTTGAAGGTGAAGAACATTATACTTAACTCTGACTTCAAATCTAAGCCTCCTAACTTTTTCTTCTCCCCTTATACTCCTTCCCTTCATCTTTCCAATCATGAAAGGAAAAAGGGGAGTGATCTTCAGATTTCCATTAGGTAACAGGGAAGGCGGTGGCTTGGGAAGAATGACTAAGAGGCTTTCTTCTCCTGCGTAAGGGGTTTATTCATTCATAAATCTTACTTAGTAGTATACTGCGATTGAATTTTAATGCATCTTTTCCTCGCGGATACGTTTCTCGGAAAAATAAATGCATTTTTTCTGTAAATTCACGAAATTTTACCTGAAACCACTGATGCGTACTAAATGCATTGAGCTCCACGAAAAGTTTGCAGACGTATTCGATTAAGGCTTAAGGTATCGGAGGCAGATATGCAAAGTATATCCCGCTCGAGATACTTGGAAATTTCAAACTATTCTAGGTATTTTGAGGAGGATAATAACACCTGGATTACAAGTTTCTGATGTGTTATATTCCTCGACTGATAAGTTGGACTTATAAATTCAATTTTACACAAAACGCTGCATGAATGCAAACTACAAACATTTGGTAACAAACGATCCATCAAAATATTTGAAGGTAAATCTTAAAATGAAATCAGTAACGTAACTGATAATTAAGTTCATAAGAATTATAATAAAATAATTGTGAATTATTTAATTCGTGCTCTATAACGCATGAATATCCTTTTAATACTTAGATTAATATAGGACGGGATGATTTTTAATACTTATCTCGTTAAAGCGTACACTTTTTCACAATGTTAAACAGAAGTGAAAATAGCGACATAACTGAAACTCGAACCCAGAACTCCCATGTCTATAGACGAGGCATGGTGGTGTAGTCAGTACACCTGCCAGGCAAGTGGGAGCATTTGGTTCGAGTCCCAGTAATGTCGCTATTTTTCCCTTCTGTTTAACATTGATACTTATTGTTAGATTGTTTACGGAATAGTTGCTAAGTTCAGTTCAGTACACTGTTAATTATATAGCAACCGAAAGCATATACACCTCACTTACAATAACACACATTAATTCTCTTAAATGGATACAAAGTAAAAGGTTCAAAAAGGAAAGTATGTTTTATGTACGAAGGATATACAGAATCTATCGATTTGTTTATAAAGAGGCCTCAGATATAAGCCACATCTTCATCTACACTTTCGTAATCCAAAGGCATTGATCTGTTTTCGTCTCTCTCTCTATCGTGCAATAAATTCACTTCACTTTTGCGCGGATGTCTTTGATTCTCGTTCGAAATTCATTACCAACGACCTTTTCCCTTCGTAACTCCCCCACCTCTCTAATGTTCTCCATAAATCGCCAACTCTGTCTTTCCTCCACATTTTTCGAAATCCCTTTTTTCTGGTTTTGATGACTTCTTTCGGCAGTCCATTTCCCTTTGGAATCCGATTCACCATCTTATTTCTAACTTTGAATTTTCTTGTCACCGAAGATTCCCTTCCATTTCTACCAAATCTGATTTTCATTTGCTCATTTTTACAGGTTCTTTCGGAATTTCCAGCGATTTTTATAAATTCATCGCAAAGTGAATTTGTGTTTGCGAATGGATCTACCGAATCGATCTTTTATTGTGAGGGCCAAGAACCAATGACCTATCAATAGATGAACACTTGATATGAAATCGATTTATACAAATCAACATTTTGAAAGAAAAATGTTTACTGAATCTTTATAATCATTATTCAGAATTCAATCTATTTGTTCCATGAAAACAAAAACGCGTATGTAATGTATCGTCTTTCAAATTAACTTCACTATTATTAAGTGTTTCATAAAAAATAAATATATGTGATCAATAGAGAATTATGATATGTGGCTATTAATTATTATTTGTGTTGGCATAAAAATATTCATTTGTACATACTCACTCCCGTATCTTTATATTTTGATGAATATTCAATAAGAGCAATAATACTTTCGTCGTCAATCATTGAATATGATAAATTAAGATTTAGTTCCATGATAATTTTATCATTAAAATTTAAAACTTTGACGGCATTTTCTTAATAAATCTTATCTATTCACTGTCATCCTACATAAGACATAATTTTTAAAGTTTTCTCTTTTAAAAATCAGCCATTTGATTACTTAAATTGATAATATGTAACTCGTATAGAATTATTTTTAAATGGATATGTACGTATCGAAGAAAAGAAAATCAAAAATAAAATTTAAAACATCGCTGCCCTATCGTAATATTATGGACAAGCTAATTCAGATTCCTTTAGGATATACATTTATATTACCGTTGAAATACGAGTAAATACATAAATACATGCATTCAAAATGTAAATATATAGAGTTAACTACCATTCAAACTCATCGTTATATGTTTCAACTCGCAGCATACATTTATTCCCAGACTCAACAGTTCCATAGGAGCCCTCGGTATAAAAGAGGCAGGAAAAATCGGAACATATTTCAATACTGAACCTCTGCTCTTTTCCATCGCTTCCCGATACCCATCAAATTCTTTCTAAGCTTATTAAATCGAATGGCCTTCGCTTTTACTTTCCAATCGCATGACCCATTCACCTCTGCAACTTCATCCCCATTCATTCAGATTCCCCATTCATCCCTTTTGCTCCGCTCATTACTTTTCCTCCCTTTCAAAGACTCCTTCGCATCACAACTCCTCCAACGGAGCGCTAACCGAAAAATTATTCCCCGAAACATTTTCTTTTTTAGCCTCTTTTCAATTCAGAGCTTTCCTTTTAACATTCTGTTCCTCGTTCTTTTTCATTCTTCGCTTCAAAGTCTTCCAATCTCTTCTTTTCCCATCACAATATTATAAGCGCTTCCCATCAATATCGTTTCCCCAAACCGTACTTACGATAAAGATTCTCCTTTCCTTCTCTTGTGAATCACAAATTATTCCCTCTGATGGCTTATGTGTAGAGTTACGTGTTTAAACATAAACAATGATGATCACAGTATAACAACGGAATCACATTCTTTATGGTGTATATTAAATGGAAATTTAATTACACTACAATTCATTTACACTAGATATATATATACAGTAGACTCTCGATAATTCGAACCTCGGTAATTCGAAAACCTCTATAATTCGAAGAAAACCCTCGGTCCCCTGAGAAAACCTCTATAATTCGAAGAAAATCAATGTATTTTGGTCCCCTCGATAATTCGAAGTGAAGCTAGACCGGCCCACTCCACAATTCGAAAAATTAGTCATTTTATGGAAAGTGTCGAGGCAATTTTTCCAAGAATTTACCTTTATTGGCTAATTATGAAGCGAAAGATATCTTTAATTGTGATGAAACAGGGCTGTTTTATAAATAATTACCTGATCGTACCTTGGCATTTAAGGATGACACCAGTCATGGAGGCAAACACAGCAAGGAGAGGGTTACAATATTATTGGCAGCCAATATGGATGGATCACAGAAATTTCGACCTTTTATGATAGGAAAATTTGCTAAGCCTCGATGTTTAAAAATATGAAATCTCTTCCTCTAATCTACAGATCAAATAAGAAGGCGTGGATGACAGCAGTATTGTTTTCCTAATGGAAAATGAGCATTGATGCTAAAGAGAAGAGAAAACTGAATGGGAAGAGAAAAACGAAAAATTTTGATGTTTATCGATAATTACTCAGCCCATAAAGATGTCCCTTAACTTGAAAATATAGAGCTGAAATATTTACCCCGTAACACAACTTCAATTCTTCAACCCTTAGATCAAGGAATTGTTAAAAATTTTAAAACCTTGTATCGAAAAGAAGTGGTTAGAACTGTAATAGACACAATGGAAAATGGAAATAACCTGTGCAGCATTTCAATGCTTACTGCAATGGAAATGGCTCACAAAGTATGGGAAGATGTTAGCTTACAGACAATCGCAAATTGTTTTAAAGCATGCGGATTCATCAAGGATTAGGAATGCAAGGACGGAAATGATATGGTTCAACAAGATCTGCAAGATGAGGGACCTTTTTGAGTGCTTGGAACAGACTTCCAGAGGTTCCCATAACTTTCAACGATGTTAATATTGACAATAATGTTGCTACAGCGGGTACATTGTCTGATGAAGACATTATGAAACAGTCAATTGTGGTCAGTCAACAGATTTCTGACAGTGAAGATGAAGACGACGATGTTCCGAAGGTGTATTCTAAGGAAGCAACCTTTTTTTAAGAGGGTTGCGTCGTTTCTTCGAACAATCCGAAATAGATAACATCCAACCTGGTTGTGTGTTTAAAGCAGTGAGCACTTTGGAAAATGCTGTGGACCAGATTGCAGCCAACCAAGCGACCCAAACGAAAATAACCGATTTTATTATGAAGAAATGATACAACTTTTTTATAATAAATAAATTGATCCACATGTATTATTATAATATGTATTTTTGTTTCTACCAGCATTCACAATCTTATACAATGACAAATAGAATGTAACTTTCTTCAATTCGAATTTTACTTTCAGTCCCTCTTTAATTCGAACCCTCGCTATTTCGAAAAACTCGATAATTCGAATTTTTTGTTCGGTCCCTATAAATTCGAATTATCGAGAGTCTACTGTATATATATACTAAAGATATACTTCACGCGAATGAGTCACATAGCCGGAAAATTCACAGACCTTAATAGATGTGAAGAAAGTCTGACAGGATCGGGACTCGAACCCAGATCTCCCATTCTCCGATAGGTTTCTATAGCTTTTGAGTTATTGTGAATTGAGAAAGTTTTTTATTTTGTTCCGAATAGAATTTATATATATCTAGATATTCTTTTCAAATTTTTACATATTAATTATGATTTTCTTATAATATTTGGATAAATATATGGAGAACTATGACGAAATCATTATCTTAGATATGGATTCTACTCATTTTTAAGGTATTCATACAATAATATCGATTTCCTACATTATTAAGATGTGAATTTTTACCACAGGAATCCATATTATACAATGAAGGGTGATGAAAATTTTATTCCATATATTTTCCATGTTCTCGATTAATTTAATGAACAAGATATAAATAGTAACATTTTATTTTATGATATTCATTTACGATGACAAATATACGATATCCACCAAAAAGAACATGTAGTATAACGATTTAATAACTTATAGCACTTTAAAATCGCGCGTCTCAGAGTCAAATTTCAAAAAGGTAATTTCGTTGCCATAGGAATAAAAAATTTACACTTTCCCTTCCGTATCTCGCTCACTTTATCTCTCACACGCACACCTCTCCTTTCAATCACTCTGTACTGCACGCACTTCAATCTTTCCAGGGGTGCTCTTTATTCACCCCTCCCGCGAATCGGTTCAACCGCTTTCAAGACCACTCTCCACCCGTCACTTCTTAACGCGTCTTTCCTTTTACAGTTACACTTATTTATGCGACGCTTACCCTCGTCTTTTCTCAATTGCTCCCTCTCTTATGAAACCGTTTCACTCAGTTTATCGCATTTATAAAAGGGAGTTTTTCTCAAATTTCCTGTTCCCTAAAATGTCAATGATACGAGAGAAAAAAGGAGAGGAATGCGTGGTGTTTGATGTGACGAGTCAACGTTGGTCATTTTTTAATTTCAAAATATATTTTTAAAGAGAGAACAATAATGTGATTATTTTTCATATTTTTATCTTATTTTTTTGGAACTGCAGTAGATAGTAATTATTAGTAGATTCATAGAAATGGAAAGCAGAAAATTTCAATGATAAAATTGAATTTTTTTGTCCTTTAAAGGTTTTATTATTAATTATTTGTTTATTTCTTCTTTGTCCTTATAATTTTATAGTTTGTCCTGCTAATTTCCCAAATAATAGGATCCACACTTAATTCCATTGGTTTTAAATTATCGAATTGAATAGTAATTCGCTCCATTTCTAATTATTCGATTATAAAAATGATATAATATTGAAAAATAAATACATTAATCAGTCTTTATACTATCATCGATATATAAATATCGCACATCGTTAACTAAACTCTAGTACTAAAAATCCATTCTCTCTCGTTAAAAAGTCATCGTGATCAGATATCGATAGAATTTTTAAAATTGGATGCCCTAGAGTTCATTCGACGTAACTATGAAACAAAATGTTGGCACTATTCCAATTCATTATATTCATTTAGCTCTATGTCTACTAATTGAAGTACGAACAATTAAGTGTTTCAGCAAGTGCTAAAGTAGCTTCTATTTTTAATCTATTTTAATTCCTAAATAATCATATTATAATGTATCATATACAGCGATATAAAAAAGTTAAAGAATCTCCGACTCTTTCAAAAATTAGTATCAAAATATGGCACAAATAGTTTCAAAATAATTCTAGAAATTTATGGTTTTTATAGCGACCAAGAAAATATAGAATCCATACGTGACACAATTGAGTACACACTGATCGACACACGAACTTAATCACCGCTTAGCTCATCATCATCCACCACCAACTTCAACGCATCCTAATTAATCACTCCGATTGACATTAATGGACTCGAAGTCTCCGCAAATATTTGGAAACGTCTCCCCGCTCATACGCGATCATTGACGGGTCATCGAACGCGTCAATGGTCCGTGACCCGCGGTCTTTCCGCACTTTGTTCCTTCGACGTTTACCCACAAAAAAGCGAAATTAAAAATGAACACGGGGGACAAGTTGACAGAACCCATTGTCCTCCATGTCCCAGAAACCCATTTCACTATCTCTGCCACGCAACCTTGATTCGGGAAAGCGGTCGCTATCCTGTCCACGTCACCCGGAAGGAAATGGCCAAGTCAAGCGTCAAGGTTTTCTATTCCGCCAACGTACCGATGGCAAAATAAAGAGAGCCCATCCCATAGAGGATTAAATCGATCTCCACGCCCGACTCTTTTGTTTATCCATCCATAAGTAAGCCATCGCCATCAGGAGCGCCGATGCCGTCTCCCGATGTTTATAAACGGGCTTCGAAAATCTCCGCGAATCCGGAGTTTGAAATAAGGACGACTTTGCAGCGCACCCAACTGACGGATGTGGAACTAAAAAGATCGAGGATCAATTCAAGTAGGAAATCTTTTGCACGACCTTTGTGCATTCGTGGAAATGCAAGTGGCTGTCAGAGATCTGGGTTCCTTAATTTCCTGAGGGCTTACACAGCGTTATGGTTGCTCCGATTGAGAGACGTTTGTTTTATAAAGGATTGATTCCTGGAGTGTGTTCCTTTGTAAACTACGCTGAGGATAAAAGAGTAGCTATAAAGAAATATATTTATTATGGAAATGGTTCCTCAAAATCCAGATATTCTTTTAAAATTTTTATATATTAATAATGATTTTCTTTTTCTATTTACGTAATTTAAAACTTGTGCAGATCATATATTCTGTTACATTATCAAAAAGTTAAGTATTTTTTCTTTATCGCATGCTGAATCATATATTTCTATACCACATTTTATAAGTAAACCATACATTGCATAATATATATATATATATGTGTGTGTGTACATTAAATATATCTTTTGATATTCCCATAATTAACCATTCATGATTGCATAAAACTAAATTTAATATTTTAAACTAATTTTACTGTGCGAAATAATTATTTAAGGAATAAATACGATCTTATAGCTCCAACATGGTTAAACAGCTAAAATGTTACACGTGATATTTCAAACATTCATCACAAATCGTACTTCAGAACCCCAGAAACAAAAACGATAAGGATCAGCACAAAACAACGCAGCAAATACATTTTTAAAGGAGGAATCAATAGAAATCATATATAAAGGTACACTCCGGGAACGATCTTTCCCGAACGATTGTCCCTGACACACTTCCAGCGCCTAACCCGATTATCAAAAGCTTTAAAACTTCAAATATAAACCCCACGACCGAAAGATGCATTCTCCTCTTGAAAGCTTACAAAAAAAAATACACAAAAATCTCACATATCGTACGAGCTCCAAAATTTTGGAGAGGAAACCCTGAAAAAACTATTAACTTTACGGAAACCGCAAACAGAGCAAAGGAAGACGGATTATAATGACAACGGATAGGAATCGAGGTCATGGAGGCGGAAAAAAGGTTCGATTCCCGTAAAATCTCGATAATTTTCGCTTTTGTCGCCAGAATGCAGTAGTGTACACTCTTTGTGTACCACGTTAACATTAATGCTTTCTGAAACAGCGTAAATGCGGGAGACAAGGAATTGTTCGCGTGGGGTAGGATTTTGGTGGGATGCGCCTCCAATCCAGCGGAAAAAAAATCGTTCCAAATGTACTATAGAGAGAGAAGGAATACGTACGGATAAAAAGAACCGATCGTTCTACTACTCCCTGACGAATTTCATGGGCATCGGGTTATTTTTTTTTCTCCTCCAACGCTCTAGCGTTCATTTCGTAGTTTATTTGGCACAAAGGGTGTTTTAAATTGCTTTTATTCGACATTCTATATGGAGATTCTCTCTCTCTCATTTCATCTTTCAATTCATCCCTTTTTCAAATTCTTTCCGATGATTTATACCGCTCCGTTTGTCCGACGCTGCCCCAGGTGATTTAAAGGATTTTTCCCGAAGTAAGAACGCTACGCTCAAAAGGACGATTTTTGAGCTTAATCTTCTTTTATAATACTGATAAAAATCTTAGGGGCCGAAAATACAATCCTTTACCGTGAGGTTCCCTTAATTTTGCGGTCTCTGTGAGGGAATGTTTTTTGATAATAAGGGTTCCTTTAATTCATTCGTGAAACGTACTGATTAATTTTTGACCGATTCTGTGGGTTTATCAGGGTTCGTATTGAAATAATTACGGTCTGTTTTACTGGCAGAATTAAATATTTCTTTCAATTTCTCACTCTGTTATCAAACAGTAACTAAGGAGTGAATTTATCGATACTTAGGATTTACCCAAATACCGTCACCAACATACTCTCATAGTATGTTTCTTCGTTAACTTAGGACGGGATAATAGCTAACGCTTTCCCATGTTATATCTATCTTCCACAACAACTCATAATACAACATTACAACGAGTTGTTGAATGGCATTGTAAAAGGATCACACTTAGTTACGAGATTAACACAAAAGTAAACTATATAGCTACACTTCATCTTATCTATTAGAATGGATTAAAAACGGAATAACTGAAATAATTACAAGCAGTTTAGTCCAGAAGAATTGAATATATCTTTCAATTTCTAACACCCTATACCATCAGACATTTACTAAGATATGAATTTAAATGAAACCTGAATCAGTAATTAAACACGATATTAAATATCTGTGAACAATAACAATCAAAATCAAACAAACAATTACTTATTACTAAAGCAAATACACAGTTCCGACTTATAAATCACTCGTTTCCATAAATCAGCAATCCTATTAAAATCCTGGAAAATCCAAAACGTAGATCCAAGCTTATCATTGGCATTGACCAACAACGAAGGGGGATGGGGAATCAACCAATCGAAAAGGTTTTCCCAAACAGGAAAAAGGCACAGCTACAGCGTAGGTATCGGAAGCACAAGCCATATCGGAAAGAATTTGGACGGAAAGAGGTTTTGGGCTGAAAGGAATGATGGAAATCTCAGACTAAATGGACGCGTTGAAAATTACGATTTTAGGCAATGAGTGGGTGGTTGGAAAAGAGCGGGAAACGAAAGCAAAACTGATGGAACAGAATTCTAAATAGGTATGAAAGATGAAAGGCTTTAGAGAGAGAGAGAGGTAAACGTGTTCCGAAAAGGCTGAGTAGTCTGGTAGATTGAAAGATACAGCCATAGACGCGTGAGATGATAAAAGAAAGAGTTTTACGCCAGTCAATACAAGAGTTAAGCAGGACTCACTTGTTGTGTCTGAGCTACAGCGAGAGAGATTATGTACAAAGGGCCCGTTGTTTATTCGACGGAGTAATGGAAATCTGACAGAGAGGTAATCCTTATCCATTTCAATGCATTGAGAATGACGTTGGAATCACAGAGCGTGTAACAGGCTATTTATTCATATTAATCGCGAAATATCATTTACTCGTACGAGACGAGAGCGAGCACGTCAACTGAAATTACATTCACGGCTAGATACCTCTTGTCACAATGGATAATATTCGACGAATATTTCGGTAAAGTACTAGTTCAGATTTATTTATCGTAGAAATGGTTATCGAAAAAGTTTTCTATGTGATACGTAGAAGAGTAAATTAGTATGACTCCAATTTTATTACTATTTGATTTTTGAAACTGACTTACAATAAGCTGAGAAATGTATTCCAAAAAAAGTTTTTACCTATGAATGTAAGGAGTTCAAGAAACTCAAAACTCAACGTTATTATTTCCGATGAATCACACTTACAAAAATATTGAAATACTACTTAATATATATTAAAATAAACTTTCTTCATTTATTAAGTGCTAAAATAATAATGTAAAATAACACGGAACAGAAAATTGATTTTCCAATTCTTTATAGCGGATATTGAATAATAACCTTTCGTAAAATAATTTCTAAACGAGATTTTTACAGATGGAAAGATAGAAACAGAGATTAAATTACATCTTTAATTACAAAGAATTAGAGACTTATTTGGGAAACAGATTATGCCACATCCTTATAAAAATTGGTTCATAAATGTATATAAAATAAGCAAATAAATAAAGTAATGCAAAATACCATCTGATTTTGGGCATTGAATCAAGCATGCTTCATCTCTTCATAATTAGCATAAATTAGAATAAAATTATGCAAAATACATCTTCTAAATCATATCGGTATCAATAAATATTGTAAATAAATATGAAATACAAAAGTAGAACTAGGAATTATTAATTTGAATCAAAAATTAGTTTAACTTGCATAGTTTTCTATTTGTTACAACAAACTTTACATCATATTGTTTTACTGATTTCTCCTTACAAAGGATTCATAAGTATCCTTTAGGTATTAATGAGTCTTTTAGCAAAGGTCACGAGGACCTAATTTACACCCGTGCCAAGCACGTATTTGCATGGCCAGTCACCTCTTGAAAAAAAAAACCTTCTTGAATGAAGGCTTTAAAATAAATCGAGCGGTGATTGACACCTCTCGAAAATGTCCTAAAACCACTTACTGGAAACCGCACGAGCGATCCGACAAGCATCTCGAGCGTTTATTCTCTCCCGAACATTCTAGAGCACGTTGAAACGGATTGAGTAGAGCGAGGCTTTTATCGAGGAATCGAGTCGGACTTGTAAAATGGACGACGCATCAGAGGCGGGCATTTGGTGAGGTTCATGGACGGAGAGAGAGAGATCAGTCCCACGGGACAAGAACTTCGGAAACATTGGATTCGCGGGCTAAGAATGGTTAACGAACTGAAGGCGGACTGTTCCTCGTAGACCACGCGGTGATTAAAACTGAAACCCGTGAGTGTCATTAGAAAGACAGTACCCAAGGCCTGGATATGCGCAAACTTTGTGTCTACGGAGAAGGATATTCTGGGAAACAGGAGTATTTCGCGTAATAGCCTTCGATTAATTTATAGGATAATGGTTGGCGGAGAATAACTAAGTAGTCCTCCAATTCAGTAATTTACTTGGTCAATTTGCGTAACGAAGATTAAAATAAGCATCAAAAAAAGAGATATTTATGCTAATGTTAGTCGCTACATTGAAAACATCATAAATGATAATAATACAATTCTATATTTAGTTCCTGTTACGACTTAAGCCTCACAATATTAGTTATCTGGCGTCATATCTATTGCATCTAACTTTTAGTATCTTCAGACTTAGCAAGAGATATTGACATTTCTACATTAAAGGATAGACTTTAAGTTTTCGTATTAATTATTATAATTATATACATATAATTGGTGAGCCAATTACTCTCTTGTTTTAGGTATAATTTTAAATAAATTAGAATTCGAGCTATATCTTACATTTACGTAAATAATATCTCTTTCAGCTATTAAAATGAGCTATTACATATGAAAAATTTACGTAAACACTCGACCATTATTGACGATAAAACATCATCAAGAATAAGTTTATGAATTCAAGTTACCATAAATATTATAACATAAAAGTTATAAAGAAGTACCGAGCAAGGTCTTCATTGATTATTTTTTTAAATTTATGTTTCATGATACCAATTTTAAGTTAATTCATCAAAAAATAGTAAGAGATTTGATAGTCATGAACTACCTGAAAACTTTACCTTATGTTTGTGAAGGTGTCTATTTTATGTCTTAGCACCCATAAAAGTTTTAACATTCAGCATTTTCATTTCCTCATGCATTTACCAACATGCAACGTATAAAACAAGTAGATGATTTAATTATCACTTTTCAATAGAGCAAGAGTTTTCGCGGAAAGTTGGCTTCACTTTGAAAGCCGTACATTATTTAATTAGCAGTTTTAATGAAGCCGAGAGTTTGTCTGAAAGCAAATTTTACGCATCCTTTTATCCGCGTTCATTTTGTATGACTTGATGCGTGAACGTACGGGAGGGCAAGCGCTAACAGTGAATGGAATGGCATTTATGTCACGCATAACAGTATTCTATCCCAACAAAATGACGTTAGCGACCGATGGCAATCGTGCTTTGCAAGCGAAATCAACTGTTGAGTGCGGTGCGATGAAACTGAATTGCAATGGCGAGTCGGCCTTCCGAACCAGAGTTTGGTATCAAACTATCTCGCGCTTTTTACATCTCATTGGATCGTTTTTACAAAGAGTAAATCATCTGTATAAACAGTTTGATTCCATGTTGAATCATCAAATTCGTCATCATATTTTAGCTAAGTTCCGACAAACTTATTTCGACTGATAACTTATGTCAAAAAAATATAAAGTTTTAATTTCCATTGCTGGTCGTAATTTTTATTACATAGGTTTCAATGATTTTTTTCTACATTTCATTGAAATTTAACCATTAAGAGAGAGTTCAACAAAAAATTTTCTATCGTTGCTATAGTATTAAGCTAAAGAAGGAACAACACACATAATATTGAAAAATGCACTGTAATAAAGTTGTCTTCCAAACTCAACGACTAAATTTTAATATAAATAAGATAATTTCTAGTTGTAATGAATATTAAAAAAGACTGAAGAAAATAATATACTTTAAAAAATGTTCATATTAGTATCCGCTTCAATAGGATATTTGAACAAAACAAAAGAATAATTTGAGGATCCTGGCTACAGCTCTTTCCCAAATTATGATCCATTACAAAATTTTGAGAATATCATCTTTAGAACATTGATCTAGTTCTGAGTTACGTAAAAGTTTCAATACATTAAATCTAGGAGCAATCTACTGATTCCCTTTCCTAATATTTCAACTCCTTATAAAAAAATCAACATAAATCAACATAATTTACTTTTGTATCCTTCCACAATCCCATCTCCTTCAAACTAAGTAAAGGAAAAACTTAAATCGATCTCTTTCATTTCAATCCAGTGATAAATCGCATCTTAGCGAATAGCGGTTAAAAAAAGCACATCCAAACGAGGAACAAAAGAGCAGAGGCGAACCACTCACTCTCTTCCTTCCAATTTTCGATCTTCGGCTTATCCGACTTAAGATGTCACCACCCCCGAATATCTCCCCAAGAACTCCCTCCAAAAGAATCCCGCTGACCTCAGAGACTACCTTAGACCCCAAGTCTTCCCGGTGTTACATCAGTTTTCCATTATTCACACAATTCCTGATTCCCCTTTCGATGCATGAATCATGCGCCTCCGGTCAGATTGTCCCCCACTTCCCTCGGACACCCCTTTTTTCAAACCCTTTTATCCCCTTCCTTAGGATGCACATTGGGGGGGAAAGGCGATTGGAATATCTCGGGGCAGAATGTGGGCTAAAATGGGCATGAATACATTACGAACGGGGTCATTACGAACAGTAGGAACGGGTGTTAATGCATGCAAAGCACCCAGTTGGATATTTGACGGATGGCACATAAAGCAAAATGTTTTTATTACTACAAATATTTCAGGTTATTTTTAATGCTTAGGAGACTTGTTGTGATTCAACAGAAAAACATAAATATATTCCCAGGACCCTTACAGATAATCCAGTTCTAATTAATATATTTTTAAAAATATTTTCTACGGGGAAATGACTGTTACGATACAATTTTATGAATGAATACCAACTACGTTTAAGCGAGTTAGCTATTTTTTATACTACTACATCGTATTGAAAGTGAACAGCCTATACTCAAGGATATCATTAATAATAATACAGGCAGGATTCATTAAAAATCTTTATGAAATATCTTATTTCGAGTTTTTATACGGCTGTAAATTCTAAGTAAATAACTTGAAGTAAGAATGATTTGAATAAATAATACAACACTTATACGTTTATCCGCTTACATAAAACCCTTATATGCAAGAGAAAATTAGTTTGAATGTGTTTGAAATCAACTTGTAATATTCTGTGAATGAGTTTAAAATACGTTAGCATTTATGTTAAAGTAAAATGCAATTTACGTAAGTAGATATATATAATTAGGTATAAGTAAAATGAAAAACTTGTAGATCTGCTTTGAAACTCAGCACCTTCATGGAAAAATTGTTAGAATGCATCCTTATTTGTATTTACTCATTGTGATAACCCCGTTGAACTAATCCTTTCATGTTAGAATCGAATATAGGTATTAGTGCTGTGCGTAGCTGTTTACGTATAATGTTCGACGCGATAGTAAACAGTGGGGAACCTAAAAATCTTTCGTAACAAAATATATATAAATATAGTTATCATACATTGTTTATGCTAAAATATAAATTATCATTTCAGATCAATAAAAGACACCAAAGAGTATTAATTCTCCAAACGATTAAAAAAATATAATTTTCATTTAAATCTATAACTGTGACACCAAACAATTCATCAACATCGCACGATAAAGCGTTCACGAGACGTAAAAAAACCTCCTTTCATCGCACATTGTTGATGTGTGCCACTTCACTGCTCTAATACACACACTCCCCGAGCCCTTAAACCCCAAAGGGTAAATTCTAAAGGGGGACGGCTCACGTTACCTAGGAGAATTAAACCCTTGTGTGGATCGCGGTTTGGGTGGAAAATGGTTTCCTCGCTTGCTTGGATACTTCGGAGGGATGACCAAAGAAGCATTTTTTCCCGAGCGTGGATGGATGGCAGAATGCTCCGCAAGGCGCCGACTGAGAGGAGTGAGGCCCGGATGTGGTTTTTTTGGGTTGAATCCACACACACATGGGGAAAGATGGGAGAGGGCCCGAGCGTGATAGAGTGCAGTTGATAGAACCGCTCTCTTTGCCCCGTGAATAATGTGCCGACGTCCCGCCTAATTTAACTCCTTGGCCGGATTAAATTTTCCTTCGATAAAAACTCGAAGAGGGGAAATACCTCGCATTAAGTTTGAATAACTAGGGGGGCTCTCTTATATGATACCCGAACGAAATTGTATTTAAGTTGGATCTGGATCCCGAAATCTAATATCCGCCTTTTCTTAAATATCACGCGAGTTGGATCTCAACGACATCCATGAAAAGCAACCAATCAGAAATTATAATACACATAATACATTAACCTTAAATTTTAAGATTATAGATATTTGAATAACTAAGCATTTAGCTGCGTATATCCGATGCAATCTAGAACTGAAATAAACCTTTATTTACTGTAAAGAATACTTTGCTTGGAATTTTAATAAAGAATGATATATCATATCATGAGTAAAGAATCTATAATGTAAAGATTATTATACATTAATATTAGCTTTTCAGATCATTTTTAAAACAAAATAGTTCTAATGAATATCAGATAATTAATATGTGAAAACGAATAAATATACAATTCAACTAGCAAGTTCAGTATTGTTGTTTCCTCTACGCTATAAAGAAAGAAATAGCTAATTATTACGGACAATTTATGTATTAAAAGTAACGAAATCATCGAAAAAGATAATCAATATCTCTTGCATGAAATTTTGTTATTTATTCGGAGTATTTTCCCTTTATGAGAACTTTATTGGAACATAATTCATGATAAAATTGCATTTCAGTAAGATAAAAACACTCCATTAAGTATGCTAAAATAGTGAACATAAGATTCATTTCCAACACCCTCAAATTAATACAGAATAACCTTTGGAAGTAACGAAACGTGTTGCATTCAAGTGAGTACATTCGATTTCTTTAAATTAATATTTGCAACTCCAATTTCCCATAGATTCCACAGTCGCAGTGCACATAACAGCCCTGAGGGTCCCAGCCATAGTTCGCAACGGATCTCAAACTGGTGCTCTGCTAGACTGCGAATATGCCTTGGGCGCCAGGGAACAGCGCCGCCTGGCATCTGAAATGGGATTGGTGGTGAAGTGGTTCCTAGTGGGATCAGGCCCTGCCCCTGTGTACCAGTGGATACCAGGCCAGAGGCCGCAAGACTTTGGTGCCCTTCGGGGGAAAGTGGATCTCGCATTTAAGGTGAGGATAGATAAGCTTATATTTCAATCAACTATCCTTTAAAACTTTGACGTTCTAAAGATGTAATCCCTCTTAAAAGAAAATGTGGATAATGAATGTTTAATTCTTAATCCCAAATGAAATTAGGTAAAAGGCAATATATGTTATACTTTTAACTCAAAATTCAATTGTAAGTAATTTGGCATATATTTAAGGCGTTGAAGATCTGAACAGATCCTAAAAAGACTGAGTTCTATTTACGCGTTCTTAGGTGACGGGTTCTGACGGAAGAGGTGAACACAGGGCGTTGAGGATTACAACACTAACTACAGATCTTTCCGGAGAATACAAGTGCTCCGTTTCTACTTTTGAGGACGAGGACTTCATGGTGAAAAAGATGCTTGTCTTCTGTGAGTAGTAACTCAAACATTCCAATATATTTGATAATTATGATGAGAGATGTGAATATAGATACTCAAATGCATAAAGAATTCTTCAAATTCGAATTAGAGATAACCAAATAGAATAAAAGATATTTTATTATAATTCATCCCATTTTATTTTTGATCAAAGTTATTCAGAAATAAGTACGTTCAAGAATCGTTTTGGCAAGTATGTCAGAAATGAGATGAAAGTAAAGTAAGCTAAGTTTGAGCATATGACGCGTATGATGAAACAAATAATAATTAAATAATCATTTTATTAAGTAATGAAAATAGCAAGAAAGTAGTAAGCAAAAACGTAAGAATAATTAACAACTTTAAGAGCAATATGATACGATAGAACTAATGCAAAATGGAAAAATACGAATATATAGTGTCCATATGAAATAGCGTGTAGAAACTCTATGCTCTTTTGTAGACAAGGAAGTCTCAAAGGTAACAGATGATGAAGATTAAGCCTATTCTATAGAATATAAGTACTAACGAAACACTTCAATAAAATTAATTGACTAACACGCACAGGTTTCTTCAAGAACGAAAGATCAATTTCAGTACAGAATAATTTTATCCTAGCAGTTAGGCAACATTACGTGTTTTTAAGTGTTGCGTGACACCGCAATTACAGGGGCTGATCATTACCCACAACTCAATATCCTCTTAATTTATGCTACGCGGAAATGACAAAATGAAGGGGATGAAAGATATTATGACATCAAATCGATAGCCCTCAAGTTTAGAACGCTATTTGAACATTTGTAAATAAATTGAGCAATGAAGTGAAGCACAGTTACTGACATCAACGTCTGGATTCACAGCTCTTTTACTGTTCAAATTTTTAGTGACAAGCGGAAGAGAGCAGACGCAAACCAAACCAAGTTCTCTCGAAAGCTCGTTAAGCCGTTGGAAAAGTGTCAAAGGAGTCGGTATAATTGAAAAGGATTAGATAAGAGGCGTGAGAAAACTCTAGAGTTGGATGGAGACGGAGTTTTCAGAACTTTAGAGAGAGGCTCTTTACGGGGATATATTTAGCGCCTTCAAACGGCTAAACCTTTTGACAATGTCCAATCTTTTCGCTACGCTTTCATGCGGCTGGAAAACGGCAAAAGGGAGCTATTTATAAAAGTCGCGATCTTGAGGCGACTCGAGTGCGTCCTTCCCTCTCTACGGGTCAACTGCAGTTTTAAAGTCTCCCTCGTTGCAGACGTATCAAGTATGTTTTATACTGGTGAAGGAATTCTAGAGATGAATAAGTTACGCCTCATTCAGTTAATAAGCGACAAAATTATAATTATATCTTTCGCTTGAAAAGAAGCATTCATTAAATTTACACTAATACTTAAGTTTGGTTAAAATTTTTCTGACTAATTATAATTATTCGTAAATTATTTGTTCAAAAATATGTTTTAATTAATTTTGAAAGATGTAATACATAAGTAAGTTTTAGGGAATTAAAGAAGAAAACCGGGATGGAATTTCATTTAATAAACTTTTCGCATGAGAATTTTAGATCTAATATTCAACATTTTAGAATACAAAAATCAATAACAGGGTATTCTTATGAAATTGAATGTGAATAAGTATTACATAGAATTATCAGAAATAATAGTTTTATAATAATCTAAAGCCTCAATATTTTAAATTTCAGGTCAATAAAGTAATTTTACGAAACGATAAGATATAATTTTAAATAAAAGAGGTGAAGAATATTAATGTTTTAATTTCAACCCAATGATTCCAGTAAATTACTCTGTTGTGACTATGGTTCAAAATTAATTTCTATTCTTCACATATTATATCAACTTTCCCCTTCATTATTAATTCTAAATTTTAATAAAATATTTCCTCAATCCATTAATTTTTGTTCTTAAATCATGTACTTGAAATTCATTATTCATTTTAAAAAATTACGTTATTTCTGACTTTTAACCAATTCTTTACTTAAAAATAAGAAAATGTAGAACTTATTCCTTCAAATTTTGATATATATTAACTTATACATAATTAATAAAATATATCCTTTGTGCTGAATGCTCAAAAGCTTTTCTCGCCTTTATAAATGAGATTCACGATTATAGACAAATATGTCTACAGATTAGTGTATTATTTTGGTCCAAATTCATTAATGAAAAGAGCAGAACATTAAATATCAAGATATATCAATTTACTCTTCTTCTTCTGTTCTGGAGTTCTTGGAGTTCTGTTCATATTATTCCTTGATACTCCGAAAATATAATAATAAGGAATTGATACACAAAATTAAAACGCAATTTCATCAAACATCCAACTCCATGGAGATACAATTAGTTTCGAGTCATTATACATCCGAAAACGTAAGCTTACTAACCCACAGCGTATTCGGTAATAATGTTCGGTCGAAACCTCCGAAAGTGAAAGAGAGAGCGGACCCTACCGCATTTACAAAACTTCGATCTAAAATGAAGTCGTAATACAAAACCAGAGAAAAAGCATTCGGAAGCCTCGTCTCACCACAATGACAACAAGATAAACTAACCGCACAAACGAACGCGAGCGGTTTTCGAACGGAAACTGAAAAGTATTCGGTATCCGCAGAAAACAACTATGCCAACAACGGATCACCAAAAAACGATTTTTAGAATTCGTGCCTTTTCCGAATTTTTTGGTCAAATGGAACCGTTCTTTTTTTTGAGTCGAATAGATAGCCGCGGTTTTCTCGATCAAATCCTGCCCTTTAAAATGAAAGTAGGTAAAACGCCAACTGGCTAGCGTTTCGATTGTTTCATCTCTTGGCACTTTGAAGGGCTTTTTTTTCCCGAATAACTGGCATCTGCGTGCATTGAGGAATCCTGAGCACGCAGAGAGTGACCGCTGGTCATCGCTAGGGCCGGCTATCGAACGATTCCCGGAGGTCAAAAAGGTGTTCTACGGATTTAGATTTTTAAAGAGGACGGAATGACAGGGAACTTCCCTGTTAGAGTATCCCCAACTAAAGCGACACTTCCAATGACGTGAATTACTCTAACTTATGTTTGGTTACGTGTCGATTTTTTTAATATGATGAATACTTGCATTGAGTTGTAATAAAGCATTTCTGATACTTATTACTATGTATCCTTATCCTTATTGATCTTCTTTTAACACAAGTGAGAGGAATTACCACGCGAAATAATTTTACATCTTTAGGTATTTATTAATTACGTCATATTACCTTTGCAGTTAAATATGCATAACTTTTCCAACATCCGTAGAATGAGAAAATTTTCATTTGCTCGATGGAAGCAAATTTTTCAAAATTTACAGATACTCATAGTTTTCTTCTCTTCTTCTATTTTATCGTAGCATTTTTCGTTCCTGTATTAATATGATTATCGATAAATCAATAACCATATATGTTATTTATTTATGTTCACCATCAACTCGCATTCAATACAATAATAATTTAGTAACTTATCATTCATTAATACTTTTAAATGTAGACTTATAAAAATATCTAATACACTTTACTTTCATTTTTATTAATATTACATTACTGGATTTTATGCCATACAAATAAAATATACATACATACATACATGGGTCTTTATTAGGCGAAATTGGGACTAAAAAGTCCATCTTCCATTTACCTAAATTCATTAATGTAATTAGTCAAACAATAATAGTAAAATAGAAAGAAGAGAAAAAATACAATAATATACAATAAATAGATCAAAAAATAAAATCAAAATATGATCAAATTATTAATTTAAACCATTATGGTATATATAAATATAAATATATATATATACATATATACACGTAATGGTTTTCCATAATAATATGAATCTTTAAAAAAAACATTTTTAGACGGAGATTAATAATTAACAAGCCCATAACGTACATCCATCTCATTTAGAGTAACATTCATCTGCTAAGTTAAGTAGAACAAACGGCTTGATGTGACTGAACCATTATTTGCGAGCACGAGAACTTGCCCGCTTAGATCTGGCTGTGAAATATGCATACGAATTATCACGACGTGTTCCATCACGCAGTACAGTCAGACATGATACCTCGGCTAAAATAATTTAGATGGGCTTTTAAGCGAGTGCTATCTACTTCACTTTCCCTCCATATCGATGGAATGAGTCGGTTTATTTCTCAAGCGAGGCACGCCAACTTGTAACCCGTCCCTCATATTTTTAAGTCAGATGTTTTTTTCTCCCCTCAGCACAACTGTATGAGAGTTACGCGGTATGTATACTGGAAAAGAAAATAAACATCTTTCTAGTCTCGTGCTAAAAAAATGAAAAACGTCACTGAGTTTTGTTTACGGTAAGGGTTATATATATTCACCCCATATGAGGAAAAAAGGCAGAATTTTGGATGCCTAAGGGTAGGTAAGCATGGAAATAGAAAACTTATGGGAAAGAGAGTGGGATGGATTAGAAAAAGATTAAAATACCCTCGCGATATCACGAAACGAATGGAAATTCAAGGCAAATTATGTTCTTTAGAGTTTATACCACTACCACACAAGCAATTAAGGACTTCCCCTGAAAATGATCAAAATGCATCACCACTAATTTATATCCACCAAAAGGTAACGCTGTAAATCAAAGTGCATGAATGTGGCGATATATTTACGTAAATCTCAGATAGCAGTTAGCAAACCAATGCTTTTAAGAAAACGAGAAAAATCTTTCTTTCATAATCCCAGCATCTTTCTCTAAACTTTCTGCTATTTTTACCTCACGTATACATTCAACACATGGCTAAGTAGTAATATACGCAGACGTAAATTCTGGAAAGACAAGGACACCCGCTTCATATTCCACACCCGGTGCCCTTCTTCAATTATCTTTGTCTAGAAATCTTGCCGTTAGTTCCCCCTTTATAGGAGGCAAACTGAGATGCCTAAAGAGAAGCTGTTACTTAGCGCATTCAAAAACGTGTGCGTAACTACGGAAAGGAAAATAAACAAAAATTGCCCCGGCAACATTAGGTGATATTTTGAATGGGCTCTGGAACATGAATGTGCGTCATATGTTTCTCCGAAATGTATCACTTTATGCAATTAGGCAAGCTATGCATTATGAGGTGTTTACGGATATATTTATGAATTAAATTGTAAATATTATTCATTATTATTTATAGTAGAAGTTTTTATGAAAGATTAATCACGTTATAAGAGCGATTATATTGTTTGTAAACCATCGTAATTCAAATTTATTTATTACGCTCCTTTTTAAAGTCATACATCTTATGACTGCCATTACTCTTTCATTTCTTAACAATCCAATATTTCCTAAATCTAGATTGTATTTTCGTGATTTTGGAAATCTTAACAAATATCACAGAGAACGTAATATTAAGATTGTTCGTACGATTGAATAACTTGTGCAATTTAATATCTATTTCATTATTATTCTTAACAAACTGTCATATCAGTACCTTCTAATCTGTATTCTTTTGTTACTTAAATACGTAAGTGATATGTTGAATAGATATTCCATTCTGAAGCACAGTAGTTGAATTTCTTGCTTTTCTCGTGCCTCGTATTATAAATCATTGTTTGTCATCCTTTAATATCATGTCCTGTTCAATGAATTTCTACCATCTTTAAAGCCATCAGCCTGCGGTGGTTAAAACACTCCCACGTATAATCAGCATAAAGATGCCATAGTTGTAACTTTTCATTGCATTCAACGGAGTATCTAGGATACAGTCCATTGTTCGGAATCATACACACACACATGGGTAGCTACTCGTATCACATTACTACATTCACGTGCAAAATAGCGACATAAGTAAGGATGCGTTTCCCTTTATCCTACAACGAGAACAAGCAAAAAAAGTAACTCATCTACGCGATATGGCTGCAGGAGGACCAAAACGCCACCGCAAGTAAAACGCAGACATCATTCAGCATCAACGATCATCACGCAGAGGATGGTGGACGTACAATAAAGAGAGACACGCATCCAAAACTCTCTCTCTCTTTCCCTCTCAGATATCCGCGAATTTATCCGATGCACGATCGTAATTTAGCGAAACTGCATCCGATCCCTCCATCAAAAAAAAAAGTTAAAAAGAAAGCAGCCGAAAATAAAACCGAAAAATTTCCCCTTTTTCACTAGCGGACTTTCAATTTACCAGGATTGTCACTTAAGCTTCATTTCCCCCATCCTCTCATAACATTCTCCCGCTCGAATGCCTCCCCGATCCATCACTCTACGCTCTATTTTCCGAAAAGCGTTCGAAAACGGTCACGACCGGCTTTTATGAAAGGACGTGTTACCCGAGAGAAAGAACGAATGGGAGCTTTGGAATGCTCCCAAGAGGAGGCGCTCGAAACAGCCGGACTCGGATGTGATGGATGTTAAGTTGCGTTTCCATAAACGATAATCGATATGGATCGATGGATCGCAAAGGATGGCTTCCGAACGCACCCAATGCGTAGTTTTTTATTTTTTTTAAGTGGCGGTTCCGCGTACGGATCTTCAAAGGGTTGCATTACGTGGAGTGCTGGGGATTCTTTTGTGGTGGTTTTTTTTACGGTTCCGAAAGAGTATGGTGCACGTTTTCCGGAAGCTTTTCGTTTCATGAGTACGCACTTTCGCTATGCGACGGTGGTTTCCGTCTGTGACTAAGTTCGTCTATTCATTGGTCATGTACTTAGAACGTCATTCTATTTTATAGTAACTTTACGAGTAGAATTGGGAGTACTTCTCGACGAAATTTTCCTTTCATGTGTAATAATCTCATCATATTGAGAGTACTTTCTTTACGAGTGATTTACCAAAAATTGCCCTTTCAACTGTATTTGGAGAAATTTAGAACTGTAATGAAGTTAAATTTCGTTCGATATATAATTTTAAGGAATAAAAATTAGTTCCCCATCTTTACTTAAATGAAATATTGGCAATTTTTACAATAAGAAGAATTATTTAATATATTGTTATTTAGAAATAAATCAATTCTAACATTTCTCATTCGAAAATAATTACTATAGAAAAGACTTCACGAACGTACAGCAAGTCTTGTGGTGACGTTTTTAATTCCTATAAAATATAGGTATCCGAAACACAATAAAAGACAAAATATAATACTTAATCCCAAATGAATTTCAATTTTGATATTTTTATGATCTTTAACTGATAGTTTTAATAAAATAAAGTGTAACTGTGAAATAAAAATTAATAATAAGCCATTAATTTCATTAAGGGAAAAAATACACCACGATTTACGCTGATACAGGATAGCACAACTAAAACTATCTTCTAATAAAAAATTATTTTCTGAAAAGTCATTGATATGATTTATGTTGAAAGAGACTTTCTTGTCTTCTCTACATAACTCATCACTTATACATGATTCCAAATCAAACAAAAGAATTTTATAATTCAAAGATCTTTTACGCCTCACATAATTTTCCATGTCAATACAGTCAAGGAAATATCAACAGTTATGACGTGGAGCAACTGTCATTGGATGTAACACAACTGCCGAAATCTCTCATTTATAAAATGATTTCCCTTGATTGTTTTCGAGCAGATGTCCGTTGATATGATTGGATGGACATCGTCCACTGGATTTCAATTGGAAAGGGGGATGCGAAACCTCATTCCCCCGCCACATATGTTGAGGACGTCATCGACTTTAAACGACATGTTATCTTTTCGCACCCGATTTCGAAAGGTTAGGCAAAGAATCAGATTATTGGCTCGATATTTTCAGATATCTGTTTCTTTTCTATTGTATTTAAAGTATATGAGTGTTTAGGGTAGAAAAAAGATAAATTTCAGCGAATGATATTGAATCTTTTATCACCGAAAACTCATTTATGATCATCGAAACATGAAGTGAGGTAGAAGAATGATTTTAGAGAGAGTAAAAGTTTTTAACTTAATTTAATTTTAATTTCAATAAGACACTTTAATAATTTTGGAATAAATCGTGTGCATTTAAACTATATGATTTTTCGAGTAGTAAAATTATTATTACGTAAAATATTATCAATAAGACGAATAATACAATAACTATTTTAGAGAGAATAAATTAATATCGATTTCAGAGTGAGAATTTAAGAATTTCGCTAAAATTAGGCAAATTTAAACTGTAAGATAATACGAGCAGTGAAATTCAATTACGGTAAACTTATCAATAAGAAAAATAAACAGAAACACTCAAGAAAGAAATGAATAAATACATAAGCTACACTGTAATGTTTCGTGAAACAGTTTACAGAAGAAAAATTTAGGCCTAAAAATAAAGATGCAGTCATAACGAGAGTTCTAATATGGCAGCATGGCAGAGTTCTCAAAAAGTTTCATTCCCAAAAAAGTACTACGTACCACGCCTCCACGGGGAGAATTCATGTTTGGTCCCCAAAACTTTCTTCACGCCTGCACACTATCGACTATTAAAAACTTCCATCTCCTACGTTTTTAAAAAAGAAACCTCTTTATAGTATTTATACTTTTGTTCCCACTAGCGAGTAGTTGGCAGAGCACCCTGAAAAAAATATTCGCTCCACCCCCTCAATATTCCACCCTCTGGCGGTAGAGAGAGAGACTACACAGAGAAAAAAACCTTCATTTGTTAAAGGACCGTGAGATGTCACGAATTGCGAAGCGTGCTAAAAAAGTGAGCGGCGATTATGCGGGAGCAATGGGAAGGAAACGGACCAATCGAAAAGAAGATGAGAATGGGAAAGGAGAAGAAAAGGATCTCAACAATGGAAGGAAAGGACATAAAGGGGACGTTTAAGTTCCAGCAGTTTCCGAAGAATGGTTTTCCCAGCATCTCAGTGGGAGCGCCAAAAGGGAGTTTATTTGCCCCGAAATATTTTCCGATTTGTCTCATTTATTTGCATTTTCCCGTATAAAACGAACTTCCTCAGAAGAAGAAGGAGGGATCCTCTACCTCATAACGCTATAGTTGTGCGAGTTTTGAATTTCATACGAAATAAAGTTAAAGAGATTCTCGAGCGACAGTTCTCGTTTTGAATTCACTTCTTCGCCGAGGATGAAATCTCCCGCGTTTTCCTAAGAAGGGAAAGTAATTTATACGACTCCGGTGATACCCGTGCTTGCGGGTTCCCATTTTTTTCCTTCTCGAGAGAGATAAAATTCCGAATATATTGGCTGTTTAGCGAAGGGAAATTGCGCAGCTTGCCTTTTTATGGCGATGTAGATAATGTTGAAAAAGACAAATACGTCGTGTGTCTCGACTCAGATTTTTATTCATAATCTGTATCTTACGTACTGCTTCGTATATATATATACGTATTCCTTAATATTACGCGCTCTCTGCTGCGATGGGCTATATGAGCTTTTCGGGGTAATATATGGTAGGGCTTTTATGTGTAAGGATGTGATGGTAAATCGTTCTGAAGGAGAATTTCTTCGCGTTCAGAGATTCTAATGAGTTTCACTGAGAAAGAAAATGTCGCGAATTGGATCTTATGTTATGCGTAAAACGGGTTTAAATTCATTCATGGTTTTAATCGTAAAATTGAATTGAATTACTTCTTTATTTTTATTACTTCATTTAATCTATGCTTTATTATTATAGAGTCATGAAAATAGGAATAATTATTTCCTAAAATTGACGTGACTCGAGAGCGACAAGTATGACAGTCAATTAATAGATTTTATCGAAAAAAATAATATAAACAAAAATTTGGTAACACTTTTGATTTAGAGAAATAAATGAAATAAAATAAAAATAAAAAAATAAAAAATTAGAGAACGAATTATTGTTTATGATTTGCACCTTTTAATTCTTTGTTGATCTTTTCATGAAAATTCCATCGCCGATAAATTAATGTCTATACTCCATGTATCTTAAAATCCCTAACTCTAAATTTGTGAGCCAGTAACATTTTTATGAATTAGATAGCCCTTAAATAGTTTTGCATAAATATAAATATAAATATAACTGAACAATTTAAAGAATATTAATGAAATGAAAAATTTTTGAAGTGTGATACATGGTCTAAATTTATAAAGAAAACTGTAAAACTCTATGGTAATATGAATTCTTCAACGTCAGCAAGGTTATAAGGATAGCATGTAGTTCAAAGTGCTTTACACCTGAGGTAATGGAGATCCATACTCTATTGGGGAACCAACTCAATACTTTATTCTTAAAAACTGTTATTCAAATTAATTATATTATACTGAATTATTGTTTAATGAGTTCAACTGAATTGACCTTAACACCACCACCAAACCAAGAAATACAAATAATTATTCAGAACAAATTCATTTTAATCAAAGATTCGTCATCGACAACCTTATCCTTTGATAATGAGATCTCGTTTACAATTAAGAAAACTTCTGACTGAACCACAAAGCTCTAATGCATAAAATAGAAATAGGAATAATCTATTATAGACAGAAAACCGTTAGATTCTAAGATCTTTAACTAATCTCTTTGATAAAGTCTAAAATAACTCTAACAAACAAATAAAGCGTAAAAATAAAAAAGCAAACGTAAACCGTCCATTAAGAACCCTCCAATCTCCATCCAACCGACAACTAAAAATTCTGACCTTAAATACCACTCACTTCCTTCTCTACAAAAAAACCTGAGAACCTTTACTCATGACGAAGAACTCCTGAACGCATCTCCCCTGAACTCGGGAAAAGACTTTAAGAACCCTCTGGTCCAGACGGGGCGAACTAAAAACCGAGCCGCATACTTTAATTCGCACATTCTCGGAGAAAGTTTTCGCGTCCCTCTTTCAAGATTGCGCCGTTCAGTCGTTCGCATTGCCCGCCGAGATATCTCACGGTGTGACTGCGGTCGACGCCTATCATAACGAAGCGTATGCAGACGTACGCACGTCCAACCACCCCGGTAGTTTTTGGTTGATTGCCAGATGGCGGTAGCGTACCCTATCCTACCCCATCCCATTCGTACTCACCCCACTTCGCAGACATAACGACCGAAAAACTGGTGTGAGAGGAAGTCTGGTCGAAACCACGGGTCGCTTCCACGAATCCTCCGATGCCAAAGTTTCTCAGACGGAGAGCTCTCGGCCATTACGAGATTCGTATTCAAATGCGAGCAAACTTAAATCATGCGGTCGATCCGTATAAAAAGCGCGCCACCGAATTCCCACTCTTTCTTTTTAGTCTCTTCGGGCAGCATAAATTTTTTCCCGAAGATTACGTCCTCCCCTCTGCAGGCAGAAACACAAGGCTGGAATCGGTAGGTGATTCTTTACGCGCGAAAATGCGATCTTCGGGATACGGTCGGACGGTTGCGTAGCGACGATGCGTCCCCGATGGCCATTTTTATGTAAATATCCCATCCCGACTCCCTATTCTACTTCTGATTTACCCACCGGAAGAGGGTCTATCGTACGGTTTTTTTTGGGAAATCGGCGATTTTTTCCCCATTTATACCCGAAATGCGTTTGATTCTTCTCTTTTGGGAGCGGTTACAGCCGTGTTATATTATCGACCATAGATGGGGAATTGATGGGGAGACAAATTTATTACGTATTATCCTTTCTAGACTGCTTTTGAGGATAAATACGCTGGTTGGCAACAGCGGAAGGATACGTTTGATACGTATTTCAACACATTGAACTCAATTGCTAATTTCCTCTCCTCTATAAAATGCTTATTATTAAATGAAATGGGCATAATGTTTATTAAAAGTCTGTAAATACTTATAAAACCTATAATTGGATCTCCATCGTTCATACAGCTTCGTCTCCAGGGATATTAAATAGATTCTAATAAAGGAGATTTGATAACGAAGTTTAATTCGTAACCAATTTATCCAGAAAATTTGTTCCCGATCCCAACTAGATAAGATATTGTCTTAGTATCAGTTGATTGAATTAAATCGAATCTCAACCCTTTTAGTAAAATTATACTAAATTTCAATCCATATCTACTGAAATTTGAGTTAAGTAAATTTAATGTCACCAACATTTCTTAGTTTCCAAAAATACATCGAAGAATTATAGTCAGTAAGTAGGAGTTTGTTTAATTTGAACTGTCTATTATTTTCCATTCTAAATCCCATAATTATATTTTATTTAGATACTGCTTTATTCAATCGCTGGTTAAACATGGCAATAAATTTTATAATAACTAATAAATAAATTTTAATGCTCATCAAAATTCTTAGCTAAATTTCTCGAGATATACACGTATATTCTTCCAATATGTATCTACTAATTATATCTAAACACTGAAATCATTTAAAGGTTCTCTGATTAAATATTAATAGTCAACACAAATTATATATATTTGATGAAGGTTCCTAGACGTACAGAATATTGAGAATTGTATGCTGACCTCAAAATATTACTAGGATATACTTGCAATAATACGCACATAACAACGCAATTATCCTTTGTAGAAGCAATTCACAGTTTTCATGCTATGACAAACAATAAATCATTCTCATATCTCATGCATACGTAGGTACATACTTTCCAACCAGAAGCCGCACCCTACCGCAGCCACAGCGTTCCCTATCATCTGCGGCCATCCCCTCGACACACCTCGGCCATTGAAATCGCTTCAAATATCAGCTCCTAATTTCGCTGATTCGCAAATTACACCTGCATAGATCGGCTGCTTTGTGTCGCGAATAACATGGAAACCATCGCCTCATTGTAGCGAAAATTCGCTCCAATGGCGGACAGCCATTTACGTTTGACGTTTTCCGACACATCGAGTGCCTCCTTCCACGCCCTGGGCCGCTTCTATGACAATGGAGTAATTGCCTTTTGCGACGATAGTTGTGGATGGCATGGCATGTGGTCTCCGCTACAGAAGAGGCTCTGTAATTGAGGATCCAGATGGCGCTTCCACGCCATGGGAGTTTGTAGGTGGCAAGACGGGTAACCAAAGGACACCAGCAATGCCCTATGTCCCACGTATTCTACCTTGCAGATTAGTAACCAGCGAGAATTTCAGCGCATCGCTCTAGGTGGCGTCAAAAGGTTACAGAGGCCGTCACCGTCGTTTTTGGGTAGCTTCGAGAGACTTTAAGAGTTAAACTGCTATTGATTTTAAATTCTCCGAAAATACTGCAATCCAGGAGGAATTTTCGTATTTTTAGAAGGTTGGGGTATAGTAATCCGATCAAGTGAAGCATAGTTTAAAGTAACTAGTAATCAGCTCATTTCAGTATTATATTTTTAACTTGTTATAGTGAATAGATGGTTGATAAGGATTCAATTTTAATAAAATCGGCAATAATAATTATAATATTAATGAGTACGAGTGCATGTTTCACAAATAAAACCAGTCAGTTATAGACAAGCATATGCTACTTGCATTATTATCAACACAGTTGTACAGCTGACTTACTTATAATAACTCCCAATAATTTACGATGCAACTTCAAGTTTATAAACAGTAAAATTTAAAATACTTTCGAAAGTTTCGAATTATTTTTGTTAATATATCGTAATGATTCAAATTTATTAAAAAACGTATATCTTGAATTCTATCAATTGTTGGAAAGGACGAATTTAAAGGAAGAGTACTAATATCTTACTATTAATAAACGACTTTATTAAACTTCTTATAGATTCGTACACGTGCAATAATATCGCCACCCGATGCACACTTCGTGAGGTATAAACTGGGTCAGGTTTGAATAATGAGCGAACCAAGCTGTCTACGCCTTGATTTCTGTTTCTAAAGGAAATGACTGCGCTCCCCGAACGACTCAACCGGTTGATATTAGTTCAGAAACTGTGTGTCATCATCACAGTTCAAGGTTCGGAACGGATTGCCGTCAGTGTATGCGACGAAGAAAATAAATCCCTAGGAATAGATTCGCCTAAAGCTGACCCACCACTACTTCTCGAATGTTTGTCTCTAATTTTAAAGCATTTTCATTTCGATCCGAGAATTGCTGGCAAAAAATCACGAGCCACTCAGCAAATACTTATAAAAGTAATAAATTTTTGTTTATTTTTTTCACTTGGAATTCTTATAATCTGTTTCGAAGCTACTTTATTGAATCGTCAAGAATTTTTTCTACTAATTTCCCGAATGTTTCATTCATTAGAAGTATGTTGATGATACAAATAACTAAGTTTTTCTATAAAGAAAATGTTTAATATTTATCAGGTAATCTTTTCCTTGAGCTTAATGAACAAAGCTTAAAAGCCAATAAGTTTTTAATATAAAAATATACTATAATAATATTATTTGGAAATAAATTGATCTTATGTTCTTGGTATAGCAGGAAAACTGACAGTAATATAACATAATATGTAAAATAATAACCTCATTAATAGATTAGTTAAAAAAATATAGTAATAAAATAAAATTTGGAACACGTTTTAATACTTCAAAATTCGATCAAACTATTTATGTTTTTAAAATGTACGATGTTAAAAACTATTTTGTTAAGTCTTTGCCTTCCATTATATCAATTATACCATATTTTTTACGGAAACAACTGCAATTGAAAGTAACGTAAGAAGGATGAAGAAACATCTGATCCAGCCGATAATTTTTACCCTCATTAAAAAATTTTAGCCAAAAATTAAGAGCATGAATAAGGCAATACAAACTCTCGAACTTTCATAAATTTATTATATGAGTGAATATAAAATATTTATATATAATGCAGATGTCAAAAGTTAAAGCTTATCATTATTTTAGTGAATGCTGATTTAATATTTTTTTCTAGAAGCATATATTTTTAAAAAATTACTTATATAATTCAATAATAAGTAATTCGCTCGTATGAATCTTACTTTGCATTAATTTTAAGGAAAAGTCTTCCTTTTGAATAAATTCATAAAATATCGTAGTAAGAGAACTAATACTTTACAATGCTACACGCCATATATTTAAAGACTTTAAGGTCATCACCGAAAGAACGACATCTTCCTCAGAACGAACGAACAAAACCTTAACAGCGCCAAATCGTCACATATAAGAGAACATCCGAACAAAAACATGACGACCGTTGTGAACAGTTACTTCGAAACGGAAACTCTCTTCCTCTGCGATAATAGGAGGAGCATCCGGACGAGATCACTCATACTAAAATTCCCGGAGGAAAAAAGAATAGAATAATAATAACTTTTATTTCTCGTCCAGCATCGTCAAGGAACCTTTTTTTTCAAAATTCCGTCGGAATCTGGGTCAGTGGACAAACGCGAACGCTAGGGGTAGAATAAAAAAAAATCCTCTTGAAGCTCTATTTATTATAGAATTGTCCTCGCGCTCTTAACGAACGGACAATTCGCCAGAATGAGAGAGAACGTGTCGTGAAAAAAAAGAAGAGATTAAGGCGCAGATAAGAGACCATTGTTCGTCAAGAATAACTTTTTCGGAGTGGAAAGAAGTGCCCGATCGGCGGAGTCAAACATTATCTCGCTGAAAGAGGATGAGTGGTCGCGGAACTTTTCGCGAAGCGGACACATTCCAAAGGGCGAATCGCATGTGACGCTGTACCGATTCACTCCGCCCTACTTTCGCGAGTTATTTAAATCCCGACTCGGTTTGTTAATGTTGCGATAGGACGATTTTTGGCGTTGATGCGCTCGCGTCTCGTTACCCTGGCAACCCCGTTAAGGATCATCGATGTGGATTTAGGGAAATAACGATGGCGTGAATTGAAATTGACTAGCACTAGGGTGGGTGTAGATCGACACTTCTGTAGAAATGAAAGTGTAAATGTATTATATACATAGAGTATCGTTGTCGTCAAAAGTTCATCCAAGAGTTTATTGATTTCCAATTCAACGAGAAAGGATTCTATATTTGTGCTTTACTGAATCTTAAATATTTGGAGTTCATATGTGAATTTGAAATAAATTAGATGCAATACAAGAGACAACTTAACGAACTACTTACAGTATTTTTGGTTACAAACTTTGTATTAATGCGCGAATTAGGTAGAAGCTATTGAATTCAATAGAAAGTCACAAAATTTATATCTTATCCGCTCATCTATATGTTATACTATGCGTTCACTATGTTAATCAATATGTAACTACCAATTTCAGAAAAAAAACTCATTAATTTTCATTGATCATAACTGAATTATGAAGTAGAATTAAATATCAAACTATCTATAATACACTTATGAGTCTTTTTAAGTTTCCTTCACCAAAGTTTGTTTCTTGTACGTAATTTCAATCAACCTTAACCACTAGTAAAATAACGAAGATATTTTCCAAGAATAGCCTTTAAAGTAACTAAGATTATAAAATTCTTCTCCATATCCACTGAATAATAATGAACTATACCTCAGATTGTTAAATTACCCGAGGTTAATTCAATCCGGACTATGACATATCATTCTACCCCCATAAAATATAACAAACATTTTACACTCACTTAATATTCCACCGATAAGTTCCTTCATATATCTATGCATATTTGTATAATATAGCAATATATATTCAATTCTATGAATAACTTTTCGAGATGTTTATCTTTTCGGTAAAGAAGGAGGTCTAAAAAAAACCTTCTGATTTTTCTTTCAATTGGAATAATACTCGTTGCCTCGTTTCCCTTGAATTTTATATCACCTCCACCATTCCAGAATAAGCAATTCCCAGCTTTCTCACGGGAAATCCAAGTAATATTGCGTGTGGTCTTTTCCTCCATAACTCTAGCTCTCACCATTCATTCTCCTAAACTTTCTTACCCAGAATTCCTGAACTTTCTTTCCGTCCGACTTTTCTTACTTCATCCCCGTAATTAATTATACATCTTGCATTTGTTTCCGACATCCGATCCGTAACTTTATCTTCTCCGCCGCGAGAGTTAATTCAAATACATAAGGATAGAAAAGCTTTTGGAAATTCCTTGACTTTGGTAGCCTAGTATTTCTCAGATTGGATTAATAGTGGATGGAGTTCGTAAGTGCGAGACGTCATTTAGGAACCATTCTGCATTCCGCGTTATAATTCATGGTAGCTGAGGAATTTCTCCATCTTTCTATATCGTATTCTAGTGTTGTTTTATCTTTGAGTTCAACTTATGTCATTTAATATTCAGGAAGAGACTTTTTCAGTGTTGATAAACTTCAGAATTTTTTATTGCAAAAGAAATTAGGATGGATATAAATTGAATAAATAATCTCTAAGAATATAAACTTCAGTTACTTTATGAAAGGTGCTCTGGAAATTAGGGACGAGCGAGCGTTCCAAATACTTCAAGTAAGAATGATATTCAATACGAATGTATTTACTGAAAGACATTTCTGAACCTTCCCTTTAACTGGGGAAACGTATCCATTTAAAATTCAAATAAAAATATATAAATTAAATATATTATGTAAAAAACCGTAGTCTAGCAATTGTTAATTAGGAAAACGTAGTAAGTTCGATAAAATATCGTTCAACTGGTAATTTTACAATCCACAAAATATCAATCTCACGTAGAATAGAAAACAAACTCATCAATAGCTTGAACATTATCGATAGTAATTTCCCATAAAAATAAATTGTAAGGCGCATTTTATCCCCATTTCTTACACTTATGTTAAAAAGAAAAAGAATGGCTAATGGGAGAAATAAAGTGACTCTAAGTAATTTATACGATGCAGACGATATATATATTAAATTGTTTACACACAATCGAGAAAAGAAAGGGCACTGGAGACAGAAAGTAAGCGCAGTAATTTTATTAATGAGAAACAGAAGAAATTTTCTACTGTCACGCACAGCGTGTTACAATTAGCTTAATGGTGTATCGCTAGTAAGTTACGCTAGGGCTGTTAATAGCAGGGAAAGTATACGAAAAAAATATTGGAGATATAGACTTAAGAGAGAAACATCGAAAGCGACATATATAATGCAGCTTAAATTTATTCTTCTCATTTTCTAATCCTTCAATATACGTGCAAAACGCCAATTTGCAATTTTTTGTATCATGAACGTAAATGAAAAAAAAATATGGAGCCTAAGAAGCAATAGATCCTGGAGCATTAAATCAACAAATTTAAGTAGTGGAAATAACAACAGATTATAATTCTCAAAGCAAAATTTGGCTAAATAATTCACCTATATATCAAATCGAAGCGACATTAACAGAATAAATTCTATCAAGATATATTTCCTGCAGTTTCTATTAAAATAGATTTATAGTTCTATTATCACTCTTGCATCCTAAAACATTTCTGATTATTAAATAAAAGATAGTAGTCAAGAAAACAGTATTTTTTGAGGTACATTTTTGTGCTCTTAAACAAAATCGATAAAATACGTATTTAATACAACTCGGTAGAAGCGATAGGTAGGTGTTCGGTACTTCTTTCCCTTAGAGGATGGAAAGGAATTTCCTGCATGAAAACCATACTTACTTGATCTAAAAATATAACTAATATCTGTTATAAATAGACATATAAATTTATATTCAGTTACTTTTATCAAATATTAGAAATAGAGGGACTATAATTTTAGGTATAGGAAATACGATTCTTTAACTGAATTCCGTCAATAATCTTATAAAAAATTACCACGCGCAAATAGAATTTAGTAAACTAAATTGATAACTTCAAAAGGACAAATTTTTAGTGCCCAATTTTCAATGCTCATGCTCAAAATTATTTTAAGTCAGGGAAAGAACTAAGAGAAAATCAGTTTGAGCGGCGGAATTCTGAGCTTTTTGGATTGGATTCGAGGGTAATTAATGAACGTGATGATGGCAAAGGTTGACGACCGTTCGGTATTAATGGAAATGATTAACCTGAAAAAGCCGCTCTCTGCCATCCGATGAGACATCTGCGTCGATTTATTACTGACCTTGCGTTAATTATACGGAATCCTCTTCAGCTGCAGAAACTCATCTCCTATGAGATCTACCGCTCCACTTTGAATGCCTCCAGATCTTCCGGTGGATGTATTCATCTCCTATTGGCACATCTGTAGGAGATAATTAGAGAAACTTTAGAATATAATCCTTACTTAGTAACATAAGCCCATTACCATTATGTCTAAAATACATTACTTAGTAACATATGTCCTCATGAATATTATCATCTACGATGTATTTAATAACCGCAATTTTTGAACGAGAGTTTTATACACTCTGTGAGGTATATACGTATTTTTAATGATTTAAAAAATTATACATTAAGACTCCGCTTAACGCGAAGGATATGTTCCAATATATATATTTTATTGAAGATAAACTTAAAAATTAAATAACGATCTATATGCATATTTCTCATCACAGTCTACACAAAAATAGATTTTAAACAAACAATCAAGTCCTACTTACAATTTTTAAATGCATTTACGCTTTAATAGAGAAAATTATTAAACACTAAAAAATTAATATAGACTCGTAAATTTAAATTTACAAAAATTAAGAAGAAAATTATTTGAATAAACGATGATTTATGTTAAATATCTTATAAAACATGAATAAATAAATTTCAGTAAATATAAGAGGAGTCAAAACGTATTTCAAAACATCACTAATCAAATAATACATCCACTTATGGGTATGAAGTTTAAGTTTTTTCGTTAAATGCATCCATTAAATTAAATTATTAAATCGAGAAAATGAGCAAATGTTCAATTAATTAAGGGAAAATTTTAAATCGTACCTGAATGTGACGTGAATACGGTGATAAAAATCTCTCTTCGCTTAGCGAAGAAATACGGATAACGTGGGATGCATTAAGAGTCATTCGTGCGTCATTTTATAAAGTCATTTAATCATGTGAAAAAATCCCGATAAAATTCAAAAAATATTCTTTATTTAATAACGTAAAAAAGAGCGACTGTATTATACAGAAATAAAAATTTTATCTGAACATCAATTGCAAATAAAACTCCGGATAAGACACATTTTGATATTGCGGATGTATAAATAATGTATACAGATCAACATTTCGGGCTGTTAAAGTTCAGCAAGATTTACAGTTTTATTAAACTAGAATAATTCACATGAAATCCTTATGAATAAACTGGAATTTATTTACACTTAAATCATTGATAAAAAGTTAAACTAAATTTATGAGCTAAAATTTTTTAATTATATAAAAATTAAAAAATGGAAATCAATTCAATTATTGATATTGATTCAAATTTGTCAATTCTTCACTAAAAATAGTAGTACAATAGAAAAGCATTAAAGTAAAATAAACTTTCAATTCCATTTTTAATTTAACAAGTTGATAAATCATTTTTCAATTTACTCCTATTTGATCTTAATATTTTTTTGACATTTTCTTAGTATTAAATTCTATTAGCAATTAGCGTTTTTTTGATTTTTAGATGATGAATGATGATTACAGTTTCATTATAAAGTGAATGAAAAGATCTCCAATGAAACTTATAGGAGACATATACCGTCCTTCCCGTAGTATCTTTCATTCATATTTACAGTACATTTAAAAAATTTAAGTCTGATAGAACTTTTTGTTATTGATAGAGTAAGCTTTATTTCAAAGGATAAATACTCTTCCTTTGCTAACCTTTCCCTCACATTTTTTCACCACGCGAAAGGAATTTGAAATACTTCAAATTCGTAAGCGTTGATTCCTATGCATTTTCTATTAAATTCTCACATCTATTAATTCCATTATTTAAACTAATATCTGAAACTCAAACAGGGGTCGTATCTGATTACGAATACCTGTTAACGAGCTCAATAAGTTACTCCGTAATAACAATATTAATACTAATAATAAATGTCTTTATTTCGGACGAAATTGAGACTACTCGTGCTACGACGTACTCCTCGTCCATAAGCTGAATGCATTCTTATAATATGTGCATTGGATGAAAAATTCTCAGCCACGTCTATATAAAAATGGCGGAGAACGTGGGATCACGTGACAATGGGTGTATCTGTGTAGCGAAAAGGCTGAAACGTCATTCGCGGCCAGGATTCATTTTCTAAGGTTCTCTGTTCACGATGCGTGACACCCGTGACAAGGCCAAAATTAGTTCACGGAGAGAAACAGCGTCTGAGGCCACGAGGCATGAAGAGAGCTTGAAAGGGGCCCTTGGTCGGAATCTTAATCATCAGAGAGGCCTTCTGAAATTTATCAGAGCTTGAATTTGTTAGTCGTCTTTGTTTCACTGAGAAAAGGCCTTCGCGGGGCAGCGCAACGATGTCGGAGATAACGAAGTTTTTTTCGCTGGTTTTCATATTTTGGTTAACTATCGCTACGGAAACAAGCCGCGGAAGGGATTTCAATGTTTTCGCTGAAGAACTTTAAGGAAAAATGTCCTTTATCGTGGCTGCAGCGCAGGCGTTGAAAAAAGATTCATTAGCGCATAATTAGGAAGGATGTAAAGGTAAACTTCCACTAAAATACAGCGTTTCAATTTAGGGATCAAAAGAATAAGGACATGATGTCCGAAAAAGAAAAAACTTAAAAATCTGAATGAAAAATTTACGCACAAACAATATCAGTTGCTATGTCAACAGTTAATTATACTCAGCTATCCTAAACGATAGTTGCAAAAGAATGAAATGTCAATAATGAAATGAATAATATTAAATAGAATTAATAAAAGTTTAATAAAGAACTAAATACGATAAAGAGACAGGAATGTCTTAGTTCTGATTCTCAGAGAGAATTTATATGAAGAATTAACATGAATTCCTAAAGAAAACTTGGTTATAAAGCTATTCCAACAGGTAAGGTAACTTTAAGTGAACCTATTTTTTTCAAGTAAAGCATTTAAAATGGAATGAAAGTGAAGAAAAAAGCGAAGAAATATACAAAAAATAATGAGAATCCTAAAAAATATCCTTTAATAAATGATTCAAGTTGCCTTTTAGATTTAAGAATCTTATATATAATTAATAGAATCAAGAAGGATGGGTATGGAGTGGTATTTTTAATCGATAAAAATGGGCTAAAAAATCAGCGCTGAATTTCATTTTTCATCGTCGTAAGATAAAAAAATAATAATAAGTCCTTTTACCTTAATATCACAGAAGTTCGTTCTAAGAAATTTCAATAGCCTTGTATATCATTAAAATCTCGCGGAAGGAAACTTTACATTACGTTTTACTCTTTATCTATCTTGTATACTCATCCCATCTCCGTAGACAACACGACACAAAGGAATTTTTAAATTATCGAGTATTCCCTTCATGTTTGCGCTTGAGATAACGTATTTTCTTTCAGCAGCCTCAATCGGATTAATTGAGCCCAACATATATTCCGGGCTAAATCAACAACCAGGATCCTGAATAAACATGCCTCGGGCTAAGATCAAAAGATCCTGATTAAATGGGCCATCTAATTAATAAATCATTCCTGACCTTTTCCTTTCGACGTAAGTGGGGTCCTTTGAGCTTTTGACGAGTTCAATGACAAATATTTTGAATATCGAGTCCCATCGACAAACTTAAGGGTCGAATCGAAATGATGAAGCAAAGTCTCAAAGTTCCACGTCGAAATATTATACGATTAAATAGGTCGCATATATGTTTGAATTTTAGCTTTTACAGAAATGAATTATTTGCGATCTTTCGATACGACAAAGACCAATCGTGCATGAATTAAGGTGATTTAATGAGACGTTTACCATTTTGAATCCAAAGATTCACTCCTTTTATGTAAATTCATGCAAATATTGTTCTTAAACCTATTTTTGGGTTTCGGATATCGATAATGGGAAAGGTTTGATTGCTCTGCTGTGCGAAGTTATAAGAATTTACACTCCTCCATTTCCACAATATTCCTTAATTTTATTAACAATCATACAGACATATGAGTTTATTCATCCTATAAATCCTTTCAAAGAGAAGCACCCATGTATTGGAAAACTGTTTAAGGGAATGATAAAGGAGAAAAAAACTTTTAAAGGAATTAATGAGGTGACATGTGGTATCAGAGATTTATGTGTTAAATAATTCTGAAACGTTAAAAGTTTCTAAAAACGTTAGACTATAATCAATCTGTTAGAACATTTCACTATTAAAAATTTATATGATAATAATACATTATTATTTATTTAAATGACCCAAAATCTTTGACCAATACGATCCATGGATGGAATTGCATAATTCCAAAAAACTATATTTTGCCCCTTTAGAAACGCAAACCATGTACCATTCCTGTACAGAGTGGTGTCTGCATTAAGGGGTAACCTTACTTTCCATTCTACTTCTTATACTAATGTATTTTAAATTCATTTATGTATTATGTTTACTTTCACATTTCTCTAACAAAGTGAGTTGAAATTAAACCTAATATTTCTTAGTTAATTCTTAAAATGTTATTAATTTTAAGGGACAAAAACTTCAATAATCGTCGTTGAAAAATTTACTCTAAGCATTTATATACATATATAACATATACAAATTTTTGTGTATATATATCGTCTTATTATCCTCCAACACAGTCACAAATTTTATCTACAAAAGAAATCATAGCTAAAGGTAGATTTAAGGAATATAACTGTATTTAAATTACTATTTTATCACCTTTTTTATCTACCAAATATCGTGTAACACATTTTGTGTATGCCATTAGGATTAAAACAACTTCCAAAATAGTTTAAATAGTTTACCTAATTCTTATGTACAATTCTCATTGGATCTCAACAGTCTTTTGATCCTACAACGATGAACTGCATTGCGCACTTAATGACAGTGGATTAGATTTCCCTTGTAGAATGCAAACTGTGCAATTTGATAGTCACAAAGGCCTCGTCAGAAATGGAGAACGAAAAAGAGTGATACATTATGGGAATAAATCATTCAAAATAACTCTTCTAACATATGTAGAGTCGTAAGTATAGAATGCGAGCAATTCTGCGGTAAAAAAGACCTCGAAATTGATCGAATTTTCTTATGTTTAGAGAAAATAAGGATCCTGGATCAATGGCTGTAGTAATGAGAATTCAGAAACAAATTTCACAACTTAAAATAGCGGTATTTAAAGAAGGAATGAAGTACAATTAACGATTAATTTTAACAACTTCCTCATCAATTATCAAACTATTAGTTCGATTGGATTGGTCTTCTCTACACAAAAAAACAAATAATTTTAATGAAGATATTCATTAGAATTTATATAATTAATAATGTAATTTTATTTTGGGTTTAAAAAAATATGCCTCAATAATGCTGATGCATCGTACACAAAGTATAAGCTTTTTGAGGTTCAATTTTTGTTCAACATTCGCAATATTTTAGTGCTTACTTATTCCGTAAAATATAATGAATTTAAAAAGTAAATAAAAATTCTATATTCACTTAAATCTCAATTACAAAATATTTCTCTTTGTGGTAATTTGTAACTCTTTCTAGGAAACTACACTCAAGTAAGTAAAAAGGATGAATTAGGGTAATTTTTAGTTTCTAATCCTTTAATTTTCTAATTTCTTATCTTTGAAAATAGCTCTAAAAACATAAACTTATTTCAAGCTTAGCAATACAATGCATTTCCTATTATTCGCGTAATACGCTTTTAAAATTTAAAGAAAGCACCCCAACGTTAAAACCTCCTTTCCAGCATCTTAAATACGCTGAATTGCGATTTTTAAAAAAACTCGATTACGTACCTAAAGTAGGAACCAACAGTTAGAGCCTTATTTTTCGGTAGTCGCGAGATAATATCTCCCGGAGTTCGAGGAACAATAACGACCCATAAGCTCCTTCTCCCGCTCAACAGTTCCTCCCTCTAGACGATGAACGACACAACGAAAAAAAAAGAGAGAAACTAAAACACTAACCCGCGCCTTTCAGTACCCGAGACACCGGTCGCATTTAGCGCATTTTTAACCTTTCCTTTTTTTCCACCGCAGCGACTTCCACGGGCTGCTCATAAACCCATCTTTTCCGTTAAAAAACAAACGAATAACGAAATTTTTTAAAAAGATCCGGATGCAAGGAGGAGGATCCGTTCTTGGGGGTTTTTCCGCAAATCGCTAACAAGGCAGCGTCTGGCGGCCTCCCACTTGCATCCACGTTAAATAAAGGAAAGATCTACCAAAAGGCCTTGCAACAATGGGCTTTTTTAATTACCCTCTCTTTTCGCGATGCGGCGCATCGTACATTTCCCGCAACAATGGTATCCGGGGAGAAAAAAATGTAGATCGAGGAGGTAAGAAGAGCGGGTACTGCGCACAGACGTTGGGATATATTGCTTCTCTTCCCCTACACCAGCGTAACAGTCCTCTTTTTCGGCTGCAAAAAGAACTGCATTACTTATTGCCGGGGAATAATTAGAATCCCCCTTCCACCGCTCGCCTTCCGATACAAGCCCGTATAAAAACAGTTTGAGTTCCGGAGTCGCGAATGGATACAGCATTGCATTCCTCGCTTATCTAAAGGAATCGGATATGGTGCACTTGCGCCCGAAATTCGAGGTTTCCCTTATGCCTCGCATCTGTTTTTCTATTGGAAAAAGTACGTTTCCGTTTAAGCCGACTGCTTCTCGATGAAGTTCATGTATTTTAAAACGGATCGAATAATCTACTATTCCACTACGCAGACTGTCTATTGGAAAAGGTGAATGATTTCATCACGAAACTACATTCACAATTCGTGGATAAAGAAAACGCTTAACTAAAAATATATTCAAACAAAGGTCTTTAACCTTCGTAGTGAAACTATAACTAAATTTAAAGCAAATAATTTTTAAAACGTTTCTTATGTTTCTCAGCAAAAACAATTATCACCGAACATTATTAATCCAACATCTTTAGGAACGCAATATCACACCATTATTACGTGTTGAAATTCTCCACTTATTTAGCATATTAGTGGGCATTCTGATGGAATTATGGTAATTTAAGACACTTTTTATTCTCTCGGATATTCTTGGAAAATATCCCATTTAGCACGTAGTTCTCCAAAACCATTGTTCCTTTTTATAACATAAAATTTGGACGACAATTAAGCAAAATAATTATATGAATTTAAAATCACCATAAATATAATTCGCAATCATTCATATCTTAACAATAATAAGAACTATAGACTTCTATGTAATAACACACGTATCGTATCCATTCACTGATTAAAATAAATGCTATTTGTACTTATGTATTTATATATACGTAAATACTGCAACTAATCCGTTTTTAATCTCTGTAAAGGAATAATTTAACCAACCAAAAAAGAATGAAAAATACGTGAACACACTTTCAGAACGTTCAACCCAAGCACAGACATTGAAACCAAAAAGAATCGAGTTTATTCGTTAGTCCTCTACTAACGGTACATACAAACACTGTGAAAATAGAGTACCTGGAACGTAATGGCGAGTCAAGTTACACCATAGCAACGAGCCTCTTTGTCAACGGCGGCAAAAAATCTTCGCACTTTAAACAACCGTAATTTCTCGCCATTCAGAGTCATTGGCACCTATTAATGACACAGAGGTAATTAAAACCGGTACAAATTAGCCCGCTCGTATTTCAAGCAAAAAATGTGACCAGGGAAAGCTATCAGAGTCAGAATGGAAAACGACACGCATAAGTGGAGAACGCTTTCTCTTGGATATTTTTAATTAAGAGTTGCTCACGTGACAAAGTATACACGTAAAGGTGAAAGAATAATAAAAACAAACTTCACCGTAAACCTACCGCAAAACTAAATATCCAATACTACTTTCTCTATATCTTATACAGTAATGAAATATACTTTATGCTATTTTTAATTCAACATATGTTTTAACGATTAAATATTTATTCAGCTTAAATTACAATAAGGTGAATACCTTTTAAAAAATCGATAACAAAGCGGGAATAGTAATATTATTTAATTAAAGCTTTTGATTACAACCCTCACTAGTCAAAACTGAGTGGAAAAACAAATCAAATTGCTTCCTATATTTTACCAGAAGAGCACAAAATTACATAAAATCAAACAGAGGAAATTTCCCGACATTTCCTCAATAATACTCCCTCGTGTATTTTTATTTTATCGGACATTTTTTTCTACTTCAACCGACCTCTCTTGAAAATCGTGATACATGACTCATTTTCAAATATCTTTCGTCTCTGAGGTTTATCAATAATCGATGCCACAAAAGCCATGCGGAAACGAAGTGGAATAAAGACAAACTGCTTCCTTTGAAAATGGATGCTTTCTTTTTCTGCCTCATTAAAACATTAGTTCCTGTTTTTATACAAATCTTAATTTTTAGTTCAGACAATACGCTGGAAAAGTATTGGTTATCGGTGAATAAAAAACGTAACTAAAACTTCCATATGACAATCAACTGCACCTTTAATTTACATTAATTGGTGAATTATTTCTTAAATTCATCATATAGTAATACGTAGGTAGTTTTAATATGTATGCTATACTTCTATACTATTACTATTCCCTCTTGTTGGTGGACTTGTTAGTAATTTTCTATCCATGAATCGTATACATCATACCCATATCATTACCTTACCATTATCATATCTTGTTAAAGAAAAAATTTATACTTTCTCACTCCATTTGACTTTTTCCTGCATTCTATTCCAATTAATCTCCAACAGATGTTCTCTTGTTAAAATTAATAATAAGATGCGTATTAACTGATAATGATGGTTCATTACTTATTGACGCAACTCTCATATTTTTATTTATGTCATTTAGCCTGACATGACTATTTACTTCCTATCTTAAGCACAACTTATACAAATATATAAGCGATTCGAATCAAAAACCATCAAAACGAGCTTCTTTATTGATTCGAAAACCACCCTTCACGAAGACGATGAAACCCAAAAAGAAATACTATAGCAATCCCGCTAAACAATACCACACCAACAACAGATGATTTTACGTAATCCGACACTACTAAATACGTCTCGATACAACTGTAAAACTCGTCCTTGGCTGCTTATTCTCGTCCACGTTAATTTCCTGAGATGGCACACAAGGTCCATAACTAGCAGACTGCGGAATTCCAGCCGTGGCGTCAGAAAGGATTGTCACGGTTTTGTCGGCGCTGAACCCATCCAATTTAGCTGCACCGCTCGATCCCTCCTTTGATGTCGGACATGTCACGTCTGTGGCCGGGGGTTACGATCGGATAACGATGATTATTTGGTCAGCGGGTATGCGTTAATGTCAATTTTGAGCTTATAATCTGCATCCCGCCCTCCGCTAGAGCTTAGCTACGAGTAATTAGGGACTGTTGGCTTATGTACTAATCAAATACGGTAGACATTTTCATCTAGCTGTAGAAAAGCTGTCCGGAGATTAACCGCTACACCTCCCAAGTCGTGCGGCGCTACTAAGCCGATCCTAGGAACGGACGCGTCGCGTTTACTCTTTTCTGAAGTACATCTAATGCTAAAATCTCTCTCACTTTGTAATGGGTTTTGAAACAACCGTAACGACGGGAAATAAGCTGATGAGATCAAAGGTTTTGTGGTTTAGAGTTCGCGAAATTATTCGGTATCGGCTAAATCTAGTTTCTTTCGTGTGCAAATAATTGAAATACTTTAGGTTTTGAAAATAAAAGCGATTTGATATATTTACCCAGCCTTGATAACAGAGCTCATAAATAAGAGCAAAATTAACGGTGAAAAATTTACTTAATGTATAATATCGATATTTCCCATGAAAGTCATGAAAATCACGTCGCACTCTGTTTGATTAAAATATTACTGGACCATTTAAAACAATGGTAAAGTACTTTTAGAAATTTTACTAAATATGAATGCAACAATTGTAAATGAATAACAACACTATTTTTCCTTCAACGTATCTAAAAACTGTGATAAATTTCAATAATTGCCATAAAAAATATTAATGATGAATGAAAAACATTTGGTAATTAAATGTACACATACTGGTAGAACATCAATTAAGTCGAAATATTTAATTATCACCGAGTTGAAAACTTTAAAGTAAATTCATTTACATGATTTACGTTCTTTGATAATGGCTTTAAGAAATGATAGCTTAGGATCGTTTCAAGCAGACAATACACTAGCAATATTATTTTGACCACATGTGCTATTTCACTCCGATGAAAAACGCATCGGAAAATGTTGAGAGAGTTTACATTTTTCTATTTGAAGGATGATGCTTGTATTTTATTAGCTGATCTCTGGGACTAGTGAAGAGAAAAGATATTTTTTGATGGATTTAGAAAAGTAACATCGATCAATTTTAAACTAAAAATTCGTAACTGTCATTTATAGAGTTCTTTTTGCATTGACTTTTTGTGAATACAATTTCTATCTCTTTCTGTATTTATGAAGTGCAACAATATGCTATGACATGCGACGGTTATGAAATATTCATCTGTCAGAAGCATCAGCTTTGGAAAATATCTTTAACGGCAATATTTCACCTCTAGTAAAATTTATGAGACAAAGAAAGCATTTTTCCGAAAGTGGCTAGAAACTATAAAGTATTTAATTTATTTTCAAATATAATATTTTTGGAACATTTAGAATCACTAAATTTTAAATTATTTTTATTGTACTATTAGCTTCAATCTCTCAATTTCAAATTTAATCCACTCTAAAAAAATGAAGGAGAAAAAATTTAGCGTACATTTTATACATGACAGTGACATTTCATTTGTAGAAACGAATAGGTTTTGCGCATACGTCAAAATTCCATAACTGTATCAAAATACTCAAAACAACACTATTTTATAATTAAATATCTCAAATAATCCTCATGGAATGACTTCTATCCTTATATATTTTGAATAATGCAAAACACAACGGATCTAAGTTCTTTGATTTCTTTAAAATATAAATTTACGCATTTCAGCTTTAAAATTGAAAACATTAAAACATCCGCTATCGATTAGAAATAAAAAATCTTCTAAGGAGATATTGCTCAAATATATCCTGAGTTGAAAGGTTACCAGGAGCCATTGTACACAACGAACCTTGATTAAATTGCGAAGAACCAAATAAAAAACGTCGCATTCCCATGAAACAAGATTAATCCCTCAGTCTCACAATACAAAGAAACGTCTACGAAACTTTAATGCTCTTCTATTACGGGAATGCATCGTTTCCTAATAATCCATCGATACGTCCGTCTTTCCCATTGGAAACAGAGCCCATTTCCACACGGGATCCAATCCATAAACGGAGTCGTAAACATGCCTCCGTCCTATTTAAGAGCTTCGATTACTGTCACTTAAGGAAGATACCAATCTTACCGCTGAATTCATGGGATTATATAGGCTCGCGTTTTGGTTACCATATCTGCCGAACTGGTAATGTTCCCCAACAGTGTCGTGACGGGGTTCTCTCTCTTACTACTATTGGATTTCGTCGGGATGTATATAACGTGATTCTCCGATACAGTCACAGCCCCACTATTATTCGGCAACCCCGTTGCGTGCACGTAGAGTTTGATTGCGGTTTGCTAGAGAATTCCTCCTTTAGTCTTTAGAAAATGGGACGAATACCACGTCAGCGGCAGACATCTCTTTGTCCCTTCGCATCGCTACGAACATTACTCCCTTTCTAGTTAAACTTGATTCTTCCCCTTTCCGAGACGTTCTCAACTCAAGCGGTCGCTGAACCCTTTCATATAAATACCATTGTCCCCATGGTTTCCCGTCACGTGATACGTATCGCCCTATCCGCTTCGTGTGTTTTATTTTTTTTTCTCCGCTATGATTACGGGCTGATTTCCTTCCCTCGTTTAGCCCGATTTTCTACCTCGTGGATGACCCAAGGAAGTATCGGAAGAAAAAATAATCTTTGGGGGATTTGATTCCTTCGAGTTCTTGTTTCGAGTCGGCGGAACTCTTCTTCCCCACTTCCTGTTTTCCTTCCCTTCCACTCTCGTTTCCGAGTACAAGAGGATGCTGTTCAAAGCTTTGAAAAAATTTTAACTATCAAGAGAGATCTGTTTTGGATAAATTTTATATTTATCGAATCCTGAAGCTGAAATGTAGAATAAATTTTTTTTGGAAAAGAAATTTAGTTGATTTTTCACCGGAAATAATCCTCTTGTTACCAATTAATTATTTTTTCGATGGATTTTTTATACATTTATGTTTGGAGAAAAATAAAGAAAAATTTGGACATCATTTATTATTTTCATAAAATTCATGATTAACATATCCTCTCTTTATTAAAATTTCATTTATGTTCTATAATTTTATTCATTTTTTATGATTAGATAATCAGGGAAACAATACAATTAAATTCCTTCGACGAATATCAGTTTTAAGAATTTTTTAATAATTTATATTTTGAGCTTTATTTTGAAATTATTTTCACCCATTTAACATTATTCGATAATTTTGTTCTTCATGTCCATATTTTTTGAATTACCCACGTGTTTTTCAATAAAAATATCCTCACTGATTTTATTTTCGCGATAATTTACTACGATTGGTGATTAAATAATATTAAATATTTTTATTGAAAATGGAACGATATATGTCGAGGAGTAAAATGTAGGGTAATTTTTAAGATGTTGTACATAGATATTTTATCACTTAGATTTATAACTGCAACTCAATGATCTGAAGTTTCAACTTTCTTTGCACTCCCTGTTTTATAACGTATTTAATCTTTCTAAATGAAGAAAAAGCTTCTCTCAAACCCCTGGACAGTATATGAATTCACGTAAAATAATCACTGGAATAGCTTCGAGTTACCAAAGCAAATATTTAACTTTCGAAATCCTGCATTAAAATGTGCATAGATTCTTCGTTCATTAAAAAAGTATTTCATATAATTCAGAACGTCCTTCTTTCATCTATTTGTTTTTAAAATTTAAGATACGAAACCACTCATTTACACTGCATTTTAATTTCAATGCTGTAACGCTTGGAAAGTTTTTCGGAGCTGTGACTTAACAAATCCTGTAAGCGTCCTTTAATGGGAGTCTTATCTGCTCTTTCGCAGCCCCAGAGAAAAGCCTGGAGCTCGGCCAGTACAAACCGAAAGAGAACATTGTAAATATCACGTGCTTCGCCAGAGGCGTGTATCCGGAGCCGAAATTGGCTATCTTCTGGAGTGGAGAAGAGCACGGCGCGGGTGAAGTCTCACAGTGAGTTGTTCTAAACGCTTTTCAGGAAGTATCGGGAATGTTTTGCTATCATATTCGCAACGGAAAAAATCCCACGAAAATGAAACGATGCATTGACATCGGTATTTATCATCATATTTTCCATTTATCAAACAATAATTATTAATTTCAAGCATGAATCTTTACGAAAATAGCTCTATGAAAATGTATAATTTAAAATAGAAAGTATCAATTAAGACCTATAAATAATATATAATAAATATTATTTATAATACTCTCCGTTAAATCAAAATGTATCAGGGATATTTATATAAGTAATTATGAATAAGACATAAATAATTAATAATAAAAAATAAGATATATAAATTTTATGTATAATATTTTTCGTTACATCGAATGTACTAGGGATATTTAGAAAATTTAGTTATTGAAAACTCGAGTATAAAATATCTCTGAAATTTTTAAGCAATAATTTATCGATTACCGATAATCTAATATTATCATTTTCAGATTTATTATTTAATTTCTTACTAAACGTCGATCACAAACAAAAATCACAAGAAAGATAAAATAAAACAAGGGAAATTCATCGCTAAAGACTTACATTAACTGATTCTTGCTTCTAATGTCTCATCACCCCTGTTCCTAAACCATTCTTCTTCGAGGAGGGCATTGATTCCATTAGAAGGAGTTTCTACACGGTCAACGTTCAGAAGAGGCGCTTATGACGTCATTGCGTCGAAAACTTTAAATGACGGAGAGCTTCCATCGCCGACGATATTCAACTGTCAACTCAGAGTAGCTGAAGCAGACTACGTGGTCAGAAAAAGCATGGTCTACTACCCCAACGGTGAGTATATTACGTAGGGTCTATTAAAAATACCATTGTTTAAAATCATACATCTTTCCGGAGCAAAATATTCATAATCGGGATAAATAAGTGTACGTAAAAGTCTTGGAATTATGGTTCTTCGATTTGACGATAATTTGATGATCATTTGGGGTTACCGACCATTTTTTAAATATCGAGATAACCTATTCTTATCAGCCTTGATGCGTAGCCTAGCAACTTGGAAATAATAAGTTTTAAATACATAAATTACTACTAAAGTGATATGAATGCTTTAAATGCATTTAAAAATACGAGAATTTTCATACTATATATATTCAATATCTCATACAAATCGTAATCTTTAAATATCCTTAATGCCGATTCTTTCAAAGGGATGTTCCATACGAACATAATATTAATACAGGATAATTGTCCGTATAATTGAGCATATAATTCAAAATTAAATGAAAACTTCCGATGTTTCATGTTTAGATTCAGTTGGTCTTATACAATGAAAGACTTATCATATTAATGTTTCTAAAGTCATCACTCCTGATACGATACAATATATACGAGAATAATTTGCTTTCAGATTGATATAAAAAGAAGGTTGTTAATAAGTTTGGCAAATTGACTTGTTCTACTTGGAAAAAGACAAATCTAGCTTTGGCATTTACGATGACAGATGGCATTAAAGTGTGCTGTATTTTGGTAAAATATTGATGGCTCAATAGGGATGAGAATGAATAGAGGGAATGGGTCACGCTATCTTGTTTTTAGATTTAAGGCTCATAGGAAACGGATGTTCAGATGAAGGAAGCAGAGGGGACGGAACTGTCATGTCCAATATTCCTATCAGATAATGTATTCCCTATTGATTATTAACGTTGCATATATAATCTATATATATCTACATATGATTCCAAATTAAATATTTTATAAAGTCAATCCTATCATGGTAATACGAGACGATTACAATAAGCAGGAGTTATAAGTACTTAAAATACGTTTCCTAGGAACCAAATAAATGTTTTGACATGAGACATAGATGCATTTACACCACCCTTTGAAGGTAAGGAAAAGGATAAGAAAATATGGCTGACTCTTCCTTAGGTATCGAATCAACAATTACTTGTATCTCATATACAAACAATAATAATAAAATTCGAAATAATACGGAGGGTATAAGTGATAAGTAGTGTTTAGTGGATAGTTTTAAAATGATAAAAATGAAAAATAACTTTAAAATCAAGATAAGAATAAAAATCTTGACTTGCTGTCGTTCTAAAATCTCTGAATCCTACTGAAAACGTATTACGCGTCAGGCTTTTCTTAACATATCGATCTGCCGCTAGTATTTCAAGGTCCCACCGCATCTGTGAACGGCTGTTGCAGACGGACAAACATTTTCTTCTCCTCATAAGATTGAGGAAAACAAACGCCGTACGGCATATTGAGCTGCGATAAAACTGGGTTATTGCGGAGAGGGCGTATTCCAGTTCAAAGTAAAGCTCGCAAACAAGATATAAGCATTGCGATCTCTAGAAAAAATAATAAAACCTCTCCAAGTATTATAATAATATTTTACGATAGAAAAGTATATCAAGACCATCTGTCGAAATAAGTTAAAACCTGTTTTTAGAACTATAGTTTACATTCGTATTGGTAAATGTATTAGAGTTCTAGTTTCATATTTTTTTATATATTGCGTGTTTTCCAACTTACGTATGTATTTCCATATTTTTCCGTCCTATTTCTTAAATTTCGTGTTTACCGAGCGAAACTAAAAAATATCAATAAATTTACGTAAAAAAATCCGAGAATCGCATATTTTAGTTCAAGTAGTTTGAATTTCTCTTCAAAATAAAAGAAGAAAGATTTGATTCTCAATTTCTTGTTCTAAATTAAAATTCGATAGTTAGAGTCCCTATAATTAAATGCTTATTTACTAGAATAAAAGAAAATATAAAATTCAAAAAGACCTACATAAAGAACTATTTCTGGCGAAGTAATAGAATTTATCCAGAATTAAACAAATTATTTGTCAGCATACGTAGTGTACTCTTGTTCCGACAACAATGCAATGAGCTCCATTGTTGCTTTATTTTTATGTATTTTGGTCAAGAACCGTATTATCTTTAGGCAATACATTAAAAAAATAAGTTTAAATATATATATATATCTAAAACTTATCTCATTTTGTAAATAAATTACATTTATTATAATTAAATAAATATTTATAATAATCTACCTTTCCTAAAATGTATGTACAAAATATACCGTAAAACAGAACAATATATTATGTATTTTTCGTGAAAAAACAAAGAAATAGATTATGCACTTTTACGTAAGAAGACGTGATTACTATAAAGCGAGCGTTCTCATGAGTACCTCCCATTTTTCTTCAATAGCTAATCAACCTTCTTACAAAGAATTCTCCTTTGAGAGAGCAACTTCTCCGTCCCGAGTATTGTCGGGCAATATTAGATAATGGCTACCGCTTACACTCAAAAGCGTAACACGATTCCGTGAAGAGGGAGCCTCAAAATGTTCTAAACCCTACAAACTAAATTCCTTCCCGTTGAAATCCCATTTAATCCCTGTTGGGAGAGAGAGAGAAAAATCACCGTTCCGCCTATTTTTCGTTTTTTTATGACCTCTGAGAGATAACTTAATCTTACGGAAACTTTTTCATTCCCAATTCCTTTATTCCCTCGAAGCATTCACGCGACGGTCGGGAAATCTTAGGAAAAAATTACGACTTTTTTAAAACTTTAAAAAAAAGCGTAATCTCGAGCGGCGAGTTCCTTTGAATATGTTGTCGCTCGCTAGTGGCTAAATCCGAGTTGATTACTTCCACGTTTACCAGAGGTTTTCATTTCAGGTAGTACTCGCTTAGAGAGAGTTTACTCGAAGCAATTAAGTAATTAAAAGGAAAATGCGCCTCTAGGGTACTCGGTTTACGGACTTAATCGCTGATACAAATCTCCTTATGAAACGAGTTTGTCGGAGAAAGTATACTATAATAGAAGCGGCTGTAACAAGGAGAGTAGTGATCTTAATTTTTCTTAAAAGCTTTTCCCTTATAAACATGCACATTAACGGACCGGATGATCTTGAAATTATGTTCGTGAAGTAAATCATACATTTTATGTATGGAATTTTGTTTCTCTTTAAATTTTGTGGCGGTGTTTTTATCATTAATTTTAAAATTCCAGTGTGTTTGGTTCTTAAAGAATTTAATTTCTACGAGCTTATTAGTTCTTCAATTTCTATGGATATGCTATGCGTGAAATGAAACTATTCTGCATCGGTTTCTCAAATACGTATAAACTTTTATTTTTAATCCTTTAAAATCATATTATTATAACAATAAAGAAGAAATAACTCGAAAAATTGAACAAGTAACTTTAAAGAGTGTAATTTAATATTTTGTCGAAAGGATCCAATTGAAGAAAAAATTGATAAATTTTATGCCAATCATTTATAAAAACTAATTATATGTGACTATTCATCACATATCCATCGTTCCGGAGAAAAATTATTTTTAACTTTTACGTTAACATATATTTATCATTAACAATAACTAATTTCAGGTGGACTAGCATTACTTGCGAATAGTTGCTTTAAGTATTTTCCCTTGAAATGATCCTATAATTTAACATCTATTCGTATTAAAAAAGGCAGTCCCTAAAGAAAGGAGCGTTGTTAATGCATTTTTGCCTATAACAAATATTTAATTCATAAATTAAAGTAGTTTCATCATGAAATTCTTAGTAGTATTTATATATACACTATAAATATTCTTGATAATCAAAATCTTTAAGCAATAGATATTGCTTCATTAAAATAAAATTAGTCTTATCGCAATAATGATCGCAGGAATTAAACTGAATCGTATACTACACAGAAAGTTGTTTCAATTTAATTCTGAATCTTTCAATTTGTGAAAGTTTGAAATAATTTAATACATGAAACGAATTTAAAGAAAAGAGAACTTTTTAAAGCTATAATCTTTGATTTGTTGAACACCCTTTTCCAATGGAAAAAAAGTATTAAAGATTAATTTCATGCGTATAGGAAAGTCCTTCATATTAAAACGCATTTGTAAATCCACATTTGTTAGGCTTGCAGCAGGATTGATCTCAAATCATTTTCATCAAAGAAATCAAAAATATAAGTCGCTCCAAATAGTACTTTTTTAACGTTCCAAGGATAGATAATACGATAGAAATATCCAAGAAATGTCATTCTTTTCAAGAATGGGAATTAAAAGATAAGAATTTATGAAGATCGCTAGGTAATTATGGGGATAAGTTTGTGTCATGAGACTCAGAAGTATAAGAAAACCTTTGGGCTAAATGAGATCAACTCTCATTACTCCATCTCAATCTCCTTTTGCAAAACTTCTGCATCCTAAAGAAAATCCTCTCTTTCACTCGGAGTAACTCCAAAGAGAAACTTTTTGGCCTCTTACCAAGAGGAGGATTTTGCAACAGCTTTCTTCCGCAAATAACGAACTCCCATCCTCTTTATCGGGAATGAAAAGTTCCATTCAAGCACAATATAACTTATTCGCATAATCGGTAAGGTAAACGAAGTTTAGGAATTGAAATAAGTAATTGATAAACTTTCGAACGATATACGAACATTTCTTATCAAAATATAAATAGCGATTGATTTGCATAAATGTATTGAATATTATTATTATTATCTGGAATTATATTCCATCAAACCCTTTGTTTTGCATTTCAATATTACATAAATAGAAAATTTTAAAAGAATCTCTCGTACTCGCTACCTTTTTAATAAGGTATCCTTCTTTCAGGTCAATTATCTAAGTATCATTCGTCAAAATAAATTTAAACCTTTCCGTTTCCATTTATGAGCAAGATATTCACTTGGTTACCTTATAGCGATGGTGAAAACAGTAATTAACTACGATGTCATCTAATGTCAACTAATCATTAATTATATCAGATAGGCTAGGAATGATATGTTTAATAACTATTTACGTTAAAACGTGCGCTGGTTCACTTCTGTTTAACATTAAAATCAGTTATTCTCTCATGGTATGATTTCTTAATTAAAAACGAATGAATTTAATCGAAAACATTAGATATTCTTCCTTGGTGACATAAAGATTAGTTAAGATATACTCATGACATCATATCTCAATCAAACCCAAAAAACCCAATTATTTCATTAGCCTATTACTTAACATAAAACCTCGTATATCCGTTCTCAACCGCTTTGTTCCATATCAGATTTGTTCAGGAGCGTGCGTGCCTTGTTAATATCCACTCCATAAAGATACCGTTGACATTTCTCGACACTTCCGTCATTAAATACGACTGTGTTCCGATCGAAGGAGTGCCGAACGTGAGAAACTACGGCCTATCCGTATCAGTGTATCACTTTTGCGTGCGCGTGTCGGCTTCTTGTTTTCCCTCGCCGCAGGTGCGAGCTTAGCCGTTCCGCTAAAGGCAATTCTCACCGATGGCCATCTTGAGGTTAATTCAAGGGACGGGGACAGCCGTTGTGGTCTGCATCCCACGCGGATCGCGACTTGGTTGCGGTGACCGCGCCGAGAGACGCACGACATCTGCGGCCTGCTCTTCATAAATAGAGCAACTGTGCCACGGTATGTGTGCTCACGAGGAAACTGACTCCTTTGGTGCATTTCCTGAACGGGATGGAAAAATCCTATTCCAACCTACTTTAAGAGTTTTTTGTATGATACGAGGAAATAGCTAAATGAATACGAAAGAGGTTTTTTTTAAATTCGTATTGTTAATTTTATCGATCTTTTTGAGAATAAAGGATTTAATGTTAATTTATATTATAGGTAAAACTGATGCCTAACGTATATATTACGAGAAAAATGGCAGTCAAAAATAAACAAATGGTTTGAAATGTAATAAATCCTTAGAATGGGATACTACTATATAATATATATAATATAAAATAAACTTTCATATAGATAAGTGTGTTGTTTCACTATAATCGGCAAGATTTGACAAAGTAGGACTCTTTTAGGCTTAACCTTTAAGCTTCATAAATAATATAGAATTAAGCTATGGATCAACAATAATATACAACTAGAGATAGCAAAAAATTACTAAGGGAGAACGTAAATAACAAAAATATAGAATGCGAAATCTGTGACTGATTTTGCTATGCAAGATTTGGGTGGGATATCTGCTCCACAGAAGGTTTCCGATAAATCCTCGTTTGAGGTAAACGCCCACTTGATATATATAAAAAAAATCGAATACAATCATAGGAGTAAATATTTGAGAATATATGCATTCGTTAACAGATACTAATACTTCCTTTTATTTAAAGAAAATTTAAGTAAACCCTTCGTGAACTAAAATTACTCTACTAAATAATTGAAGACGTTATATCTAATACTTTCGAATAATTAAATCAAAATCAAGAAAAATTACATACTTTCCCTGCTAATTGTTGTAAATATTCGGTTTTATTTAGGGATATTATATTCTCATATGCCTCAGAAATAAGATATTTCTTACAATAAAAGTTTAAATTATAAATTTATCAAAGTAGATTACGGTATGACTATCCTTGAGTTTGGTTCGAAACTACAACTGATGCTTCTTTCCATAAAAAGAGTAGTCTTTCCCCAGAAGGAAAACATGATGCCTCCTTCAATGCAGCCCTTTATGATACCTGAACTTATCTGCTTGAGATGTCATTTCTAGACACTTGAACAAAAGCAATATTACGCATTACAAAGTTTCCTATCCTTTCCTAAACGCTCGAACTTTTGTTTACAGAGTCAACTTACTAAGAGAGTATACTACTTCCAGAAGTTAAAATGGAGGAAAATCCTTCCCGACAAATGACGACAGTTCATACAATGGCAGAGTATCTGTAATACTGCGATAGTTTGAAAAATGTTCGCACACAAGCGACCACATTGCGTTACTTCTCCGTAAAGAACGTGACGAGAGACGAGAAAGATATAGCTTAGCAGAAAATCACGGTTCCATTCACCATTTCATCTCCACTGAAGTGCCATCTTTTGTACTAGTACCACCGATGTAAAGGTAGTTTCTAATTTTGTAATACCCTTTGCACGAGATTTCCTACAATATCCCTGAGAGGGATTTGTTATAACTTCGAGCACTAGAAATAGTAGATCTATTGAATTTATTCTCTCTCTCTCTCCAGGTTATATACTCCCTAGCTCCCTAAAAATCCTCAACGGACGGATTTAATTCAATCCTAATCCGCTCGAAGCGCTGCGGATGTACGTCAAATTCATCAATTTAATCAAACTGAAACGTACCGTAAAGAACCAAGTCAAATGGAAAAAGCCGCCCCATGCTCGGGAAATATAACAAAGGGAAAAGAATAAAAGGTCTATACGTTTGCTGTAGGCTGCACGTAAACTTCATATCGCGGTTTTTAAGTTACTATCACGTCCTCAATTCTGAGAGCCTCATCATCCATATCAAAAGAGACCTATTGTTCAAGAATGATTTTATTGCGTTCAACGCTTGCGGAGCTATTTTCGTTCATTTTGAATTTGCGATATAGCGGTGGGTTTTAAATTCTTTATTTATTAGAAGAGTAAGGATTCGAATATTCTGCTCTTTTCCTGTAGCATGCAAAATTACGGCTGTGGTCCGACAAATTATTTATGAATATCTTCCGGTTAAAACTAAACACGCGGTTGGTTATATTCTTTTCTTATCACGGAAAGCCATTTGTTATGATATTTTATTTCATCGATTCTAATATTTTCCAGAAAACCTTGCATTTTAAGAAATTCGAACGGTACCATATTCAAAGCTGAATTCCAAATCTCATTTCTTTCTAAAATATACAGCCACGTCTTGAACTTATAAGAAAAGTATTTTCGATATCTTTTACTCTTGTAACCGAATTTCAGGATTCATAATATTTTTCCAGAATACTTAAAATAAGACTTTTCAGATAACATAGTGGATAAAATGTATTTTCAATCTTGAAATATATTGCATAATATTATTATAATATTATTTTTATCTTACATAAAATCAGGAGTCCGAGATTTTCATACGTCAAATTGAGTTTAAAAAATTGTTCTAATTTTACTTATATATGAACGATCACACTGTTTTGTTCTTTATTCAAAAACATTACATATTATTTGCCTATAATCATCTATAACTTTAATATTATAACGAATAATTTGATTTAAATTTTAGGATTTTCTGAAAGACTGCTACCTAGATAGATAGATTGATTGATAGAGGGGAAGTAATGTACTCTCCATAAAATAAATCGAGAAATTTAATGAAATAAGTTATAAAAAATGAGAATTGGGGAAAATACTCATAGAATACTGCATACTGTAGAGGTCTACAGATTAATTTTAGTGACGCTTTGACCATATTCACACTACTAATTCTTTCCTCATAGCATTTCGTACTTCCTTCGGGTAAATCGTATTTAGATTCAAGCGTGTATTCATCACTGAATAGAAGCGAATAAAACCTTTGAGTTTAGGTGCAAATACGTTTTAGATTACGATAGTTGAACATTTACTAATCCGAGAGATTTACTTTGTAGCACTAAATCATGAAATTTATGAACGTAATTTTTTATATTCATAGAATTATAAGGAGAAATTATATTCGAAAAATGTTACTGAATCGATCTATTTATATTTTAAACGATATACGAGCTTTTAATGTCAATATATCGTATTCTATGGATCGCACTTAAATAATACATTCAAATCCATGCTTTTTCTTTGCAAAATAGACGTATTCTTCCATGAAATGTTCTCCTTAAGACCATCGATTAAAGGGCTGAATAATATAATCCCTCGCCTCACTGCTTTATCGCATTGAGAGAACATTAAGATCCACGATTCTTATCCACGTGACTGACTACATCTTTAGCAGTAAATTCACCCAGTTTTTACCTCATATCCTTTTTGTTTTCCGCTTAAGAACAACTCACCGATTGGGGAATCTTCTCTCCGATGCTCTGCGAGTGAACCGATGTTCGATGGAAAAATGACGAACGGAAATGCAAATCCTTCTCGGTGGAGACAGGGTCATTTTCCCTCGAACGCAATATACGTACGATCCTCTTACGTGAAAGAGGACCTCATTTTTTGCCTATTTCCCAGATTCTAGAGAAGTGCTGTCACTCCGTATGTCCCCTTTTGCCCTTTTAAAAACCTTCAAACCCATAAATTTCCGTGGCATCTCCTTCAGAAGAGTGACGCGAACGTAGTTTATGACCGAAAGCGGGATTGTGAGGTTGTATAACAATCTTTAATGAACGATATGTAAGCACTCCTCTTCATTGATTTTTATGGAAAACATTAAAGAAAGTTAAGGATCGCTTTTAAATAAACATGAGAATTTTAAACAGCTTCAAGAAGCTATTCAGTTGTGAAAGACGTTGATTCAACGCATTTAGCGAAATAAGGGTCAATGAGAAAGATTGCTATTAATAGTCTTCTAGTAGATTCACAGAATCTATTATATCAGCTCAGACATTTTGTTTTACATATCGAACTATGCATCAGATATCTGCCCCGTTTATGTACTGGATATTTACTGGACCCTAGGACTGTCCACATAATTCTGCACATAATTTAACTCGTTGCAGTGGTAAGAGGAGTCTAGGTTGCAATTCGATTTTAAATACTCGGAAATTTTTAATGTCAGGTATAGTATTCATAAATTTAAATCAAATTCCCTCCAGATGTCTTCTTACGACTGGATGGGTATTTCTAGGTTAAATGTCTTTGAAGACGAACTATTTTACACCGGTTTAGATGCTTAATAATGGACATAACATTTTCAAAAATCAACCAATATAATCCATAAGTATTGAATAAGTAACTATATTTAAGCACACTCTGTAATGTATCTATTTAGAATTAAAAAGTACGTGAATAAGATCTATCGAGACGCAATGGATGAATTCAATTAATTTAAGATCTTTTTACCTTAAGAAATGGTAATTAAAAATTAAAGACTTAGTTAACGAAGATTTAAAAGGTAAATTAAAGATATTTTATGGCATTACCTGAATTAATATTCATTAAACAATGTACAAGAATTAGTCTAAGAATGAATTAAAAAAAAAAACAATAACTAGGTGTGGGAAAAACGCTTGTTTCTGCGTCGTTTCCACTGGATTAAAAAATATAAACATGGGTGCACCCAAAACGACATGTATTGAATGCTCTATCCCCATATACGATTCCGTGACTTGAAATCCGAGTCCCGGATATCGAGAAGCAAAATTTATGGGCTCGGTTGCTGTCGAAGTTCACAGTGTTGGCGTTTTTTGAGCTTCGTTGATTCCATGGAAACATCGCTGGGAATAGTTCGGATATTGATGCATTCTACGGTCGAAAGATATTTATAATTCATATTGCTGCTTTCAAAAACGATGAGCCAGATAAGTATTAAAATTTATAGAATATAACGTTTAAAGAATCCACGTTTTTACACGTCACGGATACTCGCTTTTAAATTCATCCGATGCAACGGAGATAAGCAAAGATTAAAATGCAACGATGTATGATATGATAAAAAATATTCGTAGAAGCCTCTTGCTCCATACTAGAAAGTGTACAAAAGGTATGGAGCTTTAGGAGTTATCGTGAAAATTTTGCGAATAAGCTCATTTACAAAAAAAAAATATTTAGGTCAAAGAGATATTTCCTTTCAAGGATGAAGCCAAGACAGCTCTAGAGTGCTTACTGATGTTGTCTTAAATGGTATCCTTATCACTCATGAGTCACATTGGAATATTTCTATGAGAAATCTTTCTTTAAATAAATTATGGCTCGTAAAATATCAATGTTGAAATCAGCTCTTCTTGTCCTTCCTATCTTTAATTTCCACGAGAGAGAGAGAGATTTTCCTTATCAGAGATGCTAATTTTATCAAAGATTATGATTCAATATTAGGCTACCTTGTGGACCTTATTTCTATTTCCAGTAACATAAGTTTAATGAATATTTGAAGAAAAATTCTCTTTGTTGTATCTAAATTATTGTTCCACTTTTCAAAAATAACCTTTACTATTAATATTAAAATTAATTCTATTTACATGAACTCAACTCTATCTCTTTAAATGGATACCGACCAATTAGAACTTACTCACTTTAAGAAAATCGGTTTACTTTAACTTCAGTCCTTGAATATTCTACGTATATTTTAATGCGAATACGGGATACAAATAAAATTGACAAGCGTTAAAATCCTCCAAAAATTTATGAAACAAACGTTCTGCAGAGACGTGGCATAGTTGTAAACCGAGTTTTATATAATAATAATTTCAATAACGTTATTTTTAAGTTCTTCCAATTAGAGCCAGCTATGGAAGTCTACTACATAAAATGAGACAGTGAAGGATAAGGTACAACAGAAAACAGCACGTTCCCTTAAACTCTTATTTCGTAAAACCTCATTCTTAAAATCTCCCACTACGCTTCAATTATATCTTTATAGACTCTTCAAAGGAATACGAAGAATTGTGACGATATTCCCACCGTGATCAGAGAATTTCTTGAATAGAGATATATTTCCCCAAATACTTGATAATCAATTCGTGATTAGCACTTGCGTAATTATCACATACCGTTCTTCTATCAATGAAATTTCGAATAATTGCTGAGATACTTAGTTCTTCATAATCACATTCAAATCCCTTCCAAAATAAGAACCAGTCTCGAAGCAACTAACATTCCCTTTCGTTTTCTTCATGGGTTAACGACTCTATAGAACAACTGCGTCGCAACCCTGCAGCTGCACCAATCATCCATCCGCCCGCTGCGACAGACAGATTGGACGCGAGCAGTCAATCAATCCCGCGTAAGAGGGCAGAAAATGCGAATGATTAGAAACGACGACCGGATGAGATGCTTAATTCCTTTCGAATGCCGTCAGGGGGAGATGATGAAGGAATCCAGATGCGTTCAGGCACCCCGGTGCGACACTTATTGCCACGGGGAGCAGAAAGTGGTTTCTCATTGGAGGCCGAATGCGCTGCCCTCCAAGTAGATTAGCCGCAGGTCACATCTCCAGATAGGCGGCTGTGTCGTCGCACTGGGTAATCGCTCTCCACTTCCGGTTGACCTCTTCTCACACCGTGATGATGGAACCTCGCCGATCTTATCACCCATTCCGATCCATTCGAATCTTCGGCCGTTTCTCATATAATACGTGAATCGAGCCCCCGCCGTGATCTTCCATCAGTATTTTTTCCTCGCAGGTGCGAATACGTGGTTGTGCGATGGGGCCGGATATTACGCGAGAGACAATTCGCACAAGTAACGCACTCTAGTTTATTACGTTATTTCCTCCGGTAAATTGGCGTAAATAGCGGATTCCTGTGCAATCGCTAGGGTGACGAACGAGTGTGAAATGAGCGAATACGCTCGGTCGGAGTTAAAACTCCATTCCGTTTGAATCCTCTTTGGAATGGGCTTTGGAATGAGGCCTCTAAGAGTGAATGAACAACTAGCGATATTTCGAACGGAAGCTACTTTTTAAATAGGCTCCATCTATTCGTTTGGCTCTAATAGGCGGAGATTATGACGCACTAATTTTCCATTTCGTGTCTCGACGATGCGCGTAATGAAGAATTGAGGTGCGATAAAGGAATTAAAATCTCATGACAAAGTAAGAGAGTAATTTTCATACTTTGATTCAGAATGAGATAAAACGGAATTCGATCACGGAATGAAAATTGATTCTTACAGCGAAACCACCATCGGTTGCTTTAGATCATAATCAATGACATTGATTCAAGAATTCATTTTTAAATTTATTTTATTATTTTATGAGCATAATCAAATGAGTAAAATATCAAGAAATCCTTAAATATAAATCATAAATTTTAAAGCTCATAGGCATCCTATAATGTTACTTCAATACTTCGAATCTAAAATTGAAATGTTACAGATCTATAATGTTACGATGACTCTTGAAATATTTACGGCTCTATAACAATTGGTTTCTTTACTGGTTATAAAGACCATATTTATAGAATAGAGAAAATATGGATATTACTTTTCCAAACGTCCAAACTTCCTCATTCTACTAATTTATCTAATATATTATATATAATAATCTACATTATTTATAAAATAAATACAATACTATTTGATGGAACACTTTTGAGTAAGTATATTTTTGAAGATCCTAATTCATTTGATGAAATGAAATGTTTAGTTTTGCTGACAGAGCGATAACTTATCCTTCCACTAAAACCTCCAGGATTGTGAGCACATGCAATAATCCTGGAATATCCGTAGGCTTTAAATAGTGCAATATTAATATCAAAACTAGGTCACATTTCATTATCACACCACTAAATAACGTACTCTTTGTACAAATTAAATTATATTGTAGTTTCGCATCATTCTAAATCTACTCTTGTGATCTTTATTTAAAATTTGATATTTTTCTTTTGTAAGTAATAAACAATTCAATTACTACCACAATTTCCTATACAATACTGCAATATGAGTTACTTTAAATAGATACATACGAAAATCTTACAAAAATAATTCCAAAATGTATATCCTTATTCGACTCAATCTGATATTTCGTAAGCAATAGTGCCACGTACCAGTTAAATGTTTATTTACCCTAGCTTAGCAAGCATTTCTCTTCCTAAACGTTTTAATTTTTAGTAATCACGTAAAACAATAGCCTTGCACCGTTAAAACGTGTATCGAAGTACGACGGAATATCTCCTCTTCACACCGCAACGAGTTTCCGTGCCGTACTACCGTAATTCAATTTCATTCTCGCCGCTTAATAGAGCAGAGTCTCTTATTACCTCTTATACATCACGCAAATACCACCGTGAACCACAGCGATAGGGAATATCAGCGATTCCCCCTGGTGGAAAAAAGGATAAACTTCATTTACATTTACTTGTTCGCATGCACTTCCGACGCCTAACGGACTGCGCGTTTTTCGACCGAATTCGTTCTTTCTAATCTCTGGTTACGATGTTTGCCGCACGATCGGGTTAAAAACCTATCTTCGCTCGACCGTAAACTCGTTTGCTGCCGACCCCTCCCACGCGAAATCACTCTCCACGAATCCACTCGACACTCAACGTTTCATCCTCTTGCTCGATTAATCAACCTCCCTCCGTTCCGATACACTTAGCAACGAGGGAATCCATCTGGAGTGTCGTTCCCTCACGTGGCATCGAATTTATCCACACTATATTATCCCCTCCTACCTCCTTAAATTTTCCCTAGCGAGAAATTATTTTCCAAAGCGATGAACCTATCATATTTTATGCATATATTACATTCGCTGTCGTTCGGCTGTACACGGACGTATTCCGCCCCAAACTTTTCCACCGGTTGAACTTTTGAATTCCGAAAGGCATACAAGTGCGAAAACAGTGTATATCGAAGATGTTTCGACCGGGGGAATGCATATCGATTCATTACGATGATCTTTCATAAGCTACAATGAAATTTTGCTCTAATATGATGATTTAAAAGTTTAAAATCAAAATTACTGACTGTATCGTCATGTGATCGTAAGTGGATCGATAGGGTTGTTAAGGACGAAGTATAGAAAACAAGATGGAGTATCATACGGGAAAGAGGAACCAAAAGTATTGGGTATCTCCTGAGGCTTAATGAATTGATTAGGAACGTACTTGAAGGAAAAGTAGAATAATAATCACTAACAGTAACACCAAGGAGTGAATATATGAACCAAATAAGGAGGGATGTAGAAAAGAAGAGATATGCGGATGTAGCAAAGTAAATCAATAATATAAAATAAGATTTTCTTTACATTGCATTAGATAGTGTATTACGCAGAGAGGAAAACTAGAAGGCTACAGGCAACCAATCCGCGTATCGAATATCCAATGTTGATGGTATTCAGATTGAATAAAAATGTGTAAATGTATTTCCAGTATATGAGCTGTCTACTTAAATCTAGCTGTATGCATAGACACGTAAGTGAAAATCTGATAGAGCATCCATCATTTACCAGCATGTGTAGAGCAAGAATTGGTTAATGCCTATAAATTTATATAATGCAGCTTCTAGCATATACTAGAGGACGGAGTTTACCGCTTACAATACAAAATATAAAACATTTCACATACTTAACGCAACAAGTATTTATTTATTATCTCATTTATTCGTCAATGCGATTCCATTCCTGCGTCGATTCCCATTATGACGATCAAAGAAAAACAATCTCAAATTTAAAGTTTATGGAGTTTGAGGCTTAAATTCATTAATAAATGTCCTCATAATGTTAAAAAAAAGATAATCATAAGACAATAATGTAACATTTCCTACGCGAAGCGATCTAATTTTCCCAAAATAAAGGCAATTATGAGAACAAAAAATCAGGTTAGTAACATATTCTATCTCAGTGAATACGTCAACTATTTCACAATGAGTAAACTTCGATCCAAGGATACAATGGCATCAATCTATCTATCAAGACTCATGTACGGAACTCCTTATTACGTTTCAATCTGGACCTGATATATTTCCCCACAAACCTCATCACCAAATCTTGAAACGACACACTACGTAAACAACATTATCAGGATAGCATTGCATTTGGTATTTCATTTATTAAACTCGTAGTATGGCCTAATTAATCAAGCGAATTAACCACGATAATAACTTTCGGAAACTCGTATAGAAATGAATTTTTCCCTGAAAATTGTCACGGAAGGATCTTTTCGCGCCCGTTCTCACGCAATAACTGGGTCGACAGTGTCATGGATCACTACTCCTTGTGTTTAGTTCTGTTTGCATCAAAATGAGAGAGATGTACCTCCGGGCGTATAACTTCCGCGCGAAATGACGTTAATGCAACGTGCACGGTCGCTGTGTTCCACCCTCTCACTCCTGGCGCTTCTGCATGGCTGGAAAAAGATGGAAAAAGGATTTTCCACAGCAGAATCCATTGCGAGTGAAATAGGACGGAGAAAAACATGCCTGGAGTATATTGAATAAAGTAATTCGCCCATGCTATATCCTGGATATGGAAAAGGCAATAAGCTCTGCGAATTTTTCGAAGAATTTGAATTTCATCGTCCTAAATTCCAAGCAGAAGAAACAAGAAGTTGAAAATTCAGCTTGCGCGAGAACAACTGTATTGTGACGAATAATTCGAGAGCATAAAAAAGTATTATTACATTCGAATATAAAATTGCACTGTGCAGGTGTGCATATTCTTTAGATGTTTCTGTGTGATGCTTTAATAAATGCATGGTTACATGAGAGCAGAATTGCAATCATATAAAAATCGCCTAGGGAACTGTTGATTCTAATTCCAATTCATCTTCACTATAACAATGAGGTTAATCTACAAAAGTTATTTTTTCTGGATGCTATGCACATATCATGTTATAATTAGTTGTGCTTTAATTTGATTAATAATAGATGTATTTTTTCACTAACGATTATCATAATGTAAAATAAATATTACTTTTAATGATTCAAACGAATCATTATAACTCAAAATCAGATTTATTGCACTATTTTGGCATTAAATAAAAATTACCATTAGAGGATTGGAAAAAAAGATGCTATAAAAATGACATATCCTTAATTGATTGGTCATTTGTGTTTTCATTGGTACCGGTAATTTCAAAATTTTTTTTCTGAATTTGAACAATATTTTCCTGTACATTTCAGGTAGTGATCCAGCTTGGTCTTCAGGTAAGGACCCTGATGCTAATCTTTATTCATTTTTTAATTTAAGAGTTTACTGTATACTATTACCAAACTTTAAAACAACAAGTGATGTAATCCTTATTTGCTCATATTGCCTCCAAAAAATAACTACTTAAACCATATCAATTGATTCTTAAATTATTATTTATGATAATTCCCATTTAACCCAAAAGATTTTACTGCTGTTTGACAAATTATATAAAAAATTTTATCTTTTATAAAAATATAATCAGAAAATGTGTTTACCCAATATAACATAAAAATGAAAATTTTAGCATGACGAGTCTTCAGCAGTAAATAATAACAAGTTCACCTCATGACTTTAATCTCTTATTAGCTCTTATGACTCTTATCTCTTTAGTTGTTTTTAGTTTAACTTACCATGCTATTAAATTTACTTTTACCACAAAGCAGCTTGTAATTATTAACAACACTAATAATGCTGATGAATAAAGTATCAAAAGTATATCTGGAGTTCAACTGAAGTAATAAGCAAGTTAATAAATGTGAGTAATGATCAATTAAAAATGATCAAGCTTTTTGATGCTAGGAAATAACATACTTTTGGGCAATAAATTTTGAATTAACAAAAATCAATCCTGATTTATAACAAAATTTCATTTAATTATAAGCTTATTGCAACTCACAGTTTAAAAAATCTTGATAGTAATGCTGCAATCCATAATAAAACTGTTCCCAATTTCAATTGGAATATGAATCAAAACTAACATAATTATGAGTGAGATATTTCTAATATATGCATACCTTTTATCATAAAAATAATGTGGATACTCAATTCCATTTCTTTTCCCAATATAATCAATTGATTTTCTCATTTTCACAGCTGCAGGTACATATTGGGTAGGCTCATCCGTTATACGTATTGCTGCCACACTGGTTGCTGTGCTGATCATACCATTAACTCTAGGAAATCTCTTTGTACAAGTACCAGTTCCGAGAGGAGATTCAGTGCCAAAAGTAGCATTAAGAAAACGAGCACCATTAGTTACTGCTAAGTCTTCTGAATACAGGACACAAAATGGACTTGCTGAGTTCAGAGGACCATAGATTTAGTCAAACAATTTCTTACCTAGAATGAATAAATCAACAATATACTGGAACCATCTATAATCATAAGTAGTTTTTTAATGATCTTACAGTGATATATGAAATATTGTGTTAATGAAAACTAATTACCACAATTTGAACTGAGTGATTAACATACAATGGTATTTTGTTAACATAAACTCCAAAAGGGAAGAAATATAAATATTGTGATTCATTAAATTTAGCTTAGTGCCCACAAAGAAGTAATGTTATAAATTTAGCTAAAAATCCATTTATGAATCTAAAACACTGATGATATATTTTTCTTGATGTATTTCTATTATGCATGCAAAGGAGATATAAATGTTTTGGTTTATTTGCAACATATGATATCTATTCCGTTCCTTTGATGTAGAAAGTGTTCAATACTATCATAATAGTTAAATCTTTCATTGCAGTATGATAAAACATCCAATGAAAACATTTATCAAACTAAAAGGGTTTAAAAATGACAATACATTCTTTTCTGAAAATTATACATATTTTCATGATCATTTACTAAAAGTCTTACATTTTCTTAAATGAGCCAAAAAGGGTCAGATGCTGTATATCTATAAAAAAAAACTATATAAAAAAGAATACAAAAATAAAATTCCATTGAGAAATGAAATCTACTTTATATAACAATAATATTGCCATTGTAATTACATTCAATCTTTGAGATGAGTATAAAGACAGCTAAAAAACCATATATAAATTCTGTATACTTGTAGATAAAGAGATATGTTTATTATTGGTACACTTATATCTAATGTGTATGAATATTACTATAATTTACTGTTTGAAAGTGAAATGAATTTTTAGATAATGAACAACGTATATTCTAGAAGAAATTTTAACTGAACTTTAATAAGTATAACTTAAAGTTTCCAAAGGCTCAGTAACTTAGAATTATAAACCCAACTATCTCTGAGTTTTTAGAACTTGTAAATAATTTATTATTATCTTATTTGAGTGTATATAAGTAATTGTATTTTCTCAGCTAATCTCTTTAAATATAAAAGTTAATGAAACATAAATTCTTAGAAATTGGCATATTCATTACCCATCAGTCTTTGAAAACCTCTAAAATTTAAGAGAGATCAATTACCCTACTATTTTCTTTGAACTTTATTTTCATTGATTTATCTTCATTATACAATGTAAGATAAACTGTCAACAAAATTACTTTTCAAAGCATATGATTACCAAAACGTGGTCTTAGTGAGGTATGCAGAAATTATTTTGGAGGGCTATCTTTCTACAAAGAAATTGACTAACTAAATTCATAAATGTTTTAATTGAAATGTTTAGAAATTTGCTCTGTTGAGATTAAAGGTTAAGTTATATAACAGATGAATGAAAAAATCTAGACTTACAAATCAGGCAATGAAGGACTATTGTAAGAATGATAATTTAAGATGAATATTACAGAGTTAAAATATGAATCCATCAGATACACATATGTAATCAAGACTTATAAATGACAAATATTTTCTTAACAATCACTCAAAGATAAACTGAATTAATATTTAATTTGTTACAATCCTTATATACTGTAAGAGTTCAATTGAAAATTTAATAAATCAGTTCAATTTTAAATAGCCCTTTGGTATTTACTCCTTCACTGAAAGCATAAAGATTAAAAATGCTAAAATAAAAAGCTATGTGCATAAAAAATCAAATACTTAACATTTAGTAATCTATTAGTATTTGTATGTGTATAAGAATGTGATAGCAGTGCTTTGTCATGCACCATGTCTTCAAATCATACATCTTTAATCTAGCTTCATCTAGCCTGAGAAAACTTTGGCTACTGTCTCAGTTATTTTTTATAAAATTGGTCAGTAAACTAAAGATATAATTATCATTTTGATTCCATGCTTTAAAATTATTATTATTAGAATACTCTGAGTTTAATTATAATAATAGAAGGATTGCACCCAAATGATTCTGCTAGATGGGAAGCAAACAAGGTGATAAGTTTCAAATGTTCTTGATTTCTTCCATTATACACTGTATGATATTGTTTCCCATTTTAAAAATAATTAGTAATTGATGCTGAGTAAAATTTTTGATAACATGAAGGTTGTGGAGATTCACATAGTACAATGATCCTTACCATAATCAGTTATTGAGTTGGAAATGTTTTAGCACAAAATGTGAGAGTACATACAGGATATTGGTAGATGGGAAATTTAAGAATATCAATATCTCATTGGAATGAAGTTTGCTGATAATGTGAAGAGTATACCTTCATGTATGCCATCAACTTTTATGAGCTAGAGAAAGCTTTGTCCTTAAAGAATATGATATATCATGTGATTGTCAGAATTAATATCTCCAGCATTTTCCAAATGTTACTTAAGTCACTTTTTTCTGAGGTAAATACATTCTCATATCAGCAAATTGTTTTAAGGCCACTTTTGATTCTTATATATTTAATCATAACAGCAAGTTTATAACTCCCCAATGTAACCCTTTCACTTTTATAGGGTTCAATCCAAAACTTTGCCAGTGGCTGACATCAAATTCCTCATTTCAATTACCAATTGTAGAAAAAACAATGACATAGAAATATGGTTAGCCATAAAAATTATCACAATCCTTCTAAAGGAGCTCTGGGGCTTTAGGAAGGCATAAGCTCCACACAATAGATACCCACAAGAGATACCTGGGCATGTAATGTCAGTAACTAGGATGAGTTTTTATTAAAATGTTGCTTGATATATATTCATAGACTAGTAATGACACTTAATAATATTCGGAATCTAACTCATAATGTTAGAAAGTTAAAACATGAGAGCTCAGGTCATAGATATTAGTTATTCTACTTGCAAAGTATCTCTTACCGGTAGAATTCAAAGTTAAATCAAATAAACCCCATCTTAACAATTAATTTTCAACCTTTTTACCCAAAAAAATGTACCAAAAATCCTATTAGGTTGCCATATTTATGAATAATGTGTGCAGCAGAAAGAAGGAAGCAAGATCCTTGAACTTCAACTCTTCTATTCAAAGTTCGAGCAAGAATATTTGTGGAGAAAGTCCTACAAAATACTTGTATATTTTTAAATATTCAAATGGTCAATACCTTAGGATTTTCTTTTACTTCTCAACTAAAATATCACATTACCATTAGTGAGCAAACTTGAACAATAACTAATTCCCTAAATACGAGTTAATGATTTGGGAACATTCAATGCAATATTGAAAAATCTGTGCACGATAATTACATAAATAATATTCCTTATTAACTCACTTCATCTTATTCATATCAAAATAAAATTTTGGAAGAGAATTAAACCAAAGAAACAATACTCCATCCATAATATCCGTCAGAATTATCATCCTCGATATATACTTGCACTCAATGACTAAAACTGTTCTCATCATTCAATAAAAACATAATATAACGAATTACTATATACAGTAATCCAATGCCATTGATTTAAAATCACCCACAATCTTTCAGATATTTTAATTGGAGTGAGATCATTATTTGGTCAATTAGATTAGAATATTAGATAGATTTACATTATTGAGTAAGTTTTCTTCGGATCCGATATCACCGTTTCTTCAATACTTGTCTCTGCCATAAACTTCAAACGAGATTTGCGCATTTATCCTTTCCATATGAAAGAACCTTTTAATTAAACATACGATTCTGGCACTACGCATTTTGTGCTTCTGGTCAAGGAATTAGAGTTCCTTCGAAATTCTACTATTAAAAATATAATTTGCATTACGTATTTTGAGCTGTGATAACTTCTTCATTTCTTCTTCATGCGCACTATCGAATCGATAAATGCTCTCAACATAACTAATTCGATTTCAGGAAGCACATCTTAGAATAATTAAATTAATTAGTTGAAGAAAGAACATGAAATATAAACTTCATAATTGTTTGAATCTTGCGTTAAATAATTAAGATATACCAAAGAACTTGTAATATCTTTGTGGAAATTGAATGAGTAAAATTCGAGATGTTGGCAGCGTTGAATACCAACTTCAAGTCGTCCATGTCCCTCCAAAAAGCTTGAATGGTCGGCGCTTCAATAGTATCAATAGACTAAGGAAAGCTTCTGTTATTTATTTGTGCTTTTGCGGTTTATTTGTTATTGACGCTTTAGATTTTCAATTGATCATCAAAGTTGGCATCATTTGAATAATAGTCTTTCAAAGAGTTTTAGTGAATTCAAAAAGCAGTGTACTACCTCACGTTATAGAAACTAAGTGGTATTTTAATATATGGTGAAATAAATATCAAGAATAGGTAGTATGGAAGAAGATATGATGGAGCCAAAAACTGAGGGCGGGGAAGTCAAGAGGATACGGCGTCGTCGAAAGAGGATATACCAAGCTATACTGAAGCAAATGGAATTTTATTTCAGCGACGCTAATCTATTAAAGGATCGTTTTTTAAGCAAATTAATTAAAGACGACCCATGTAAGAAATTTCTTAAATTCTAGTGTGATATTTATTTAAAATTGAATTAATACAAAGGAGTACAGTCTTGGAAACTATTCATTTTCTCATATTTTCAGATGTAGACTTGAACGTGTTCTTGACGTTCAACAAGATAAGAACGTTGACTAATAACGTGGAAGACATTGCTAATGCTCTCATGAAGTCTGAATTATTGAAACTTTCTTCTGATCGTAGTAAAGTTTGTAGGGACAAGCCGCTCAATCCCAACTATAACGAAGATGAATGCTCCATTTATGTTGTGAGTTGATGTAAATATTCGTACAGAATAGGAATTTATACATTTCCCTTAAAATTTATAAAGGTCTATTTTATATTTCTAGGAAAATCTGCCACTCGATGCCAAACATGATTGGTTATCAGAAGTTTTCAGTGTATATGGAAAAGTTGCATATGTATCTATTCCAAAATATAGACAAAGTGGTAAAATAAAAGGCTTTGCATTTGTTGAGTTTGAGTCTGCTGAATCAGCAAATCGCGCCCTTGAGGTAAGAGAAAGTAGCTTATTATGTAATAATATAATGAAGAATTTAAATATAATGAAGAGCTCCATTATGCTATCCATTTAAAAGAATTTTCTATCAAAAAGAGAAGCTTTACGAACCTGAAAAGGTCATAAAGAAATCTATTTATATCTAATTAGTAAACTTATTCTCAAATAAAGTAAGAATTAGTTGGTGCTGAAGTTCCTTAATAGATCTATGTCAAGTGATAAGATTGTCTATGTTGTTATAAATGGTCAATATATTAAATTGTAATTCCAAATTTTGTTCTAAATAACTTTCAGCTCCAGAAATCTATGATTAGATCAAGAAACTATGTTTGCTCTTAAAGGATGATTCTCAGTATCTTGGTGAACTTTAAAATAAATTTATTCAAATCTCATCCCAGTTTGTTAATTGTATAAGAATTATATGCATCATTGGGGTACGGTCTATCTCATTTCTTTAGGCATATGGTTCTGCAGGTTGCTGTTTGCCAACTGACATGCCACCAGAAAACCTTTGCAGCATAGCCACTTTTGAGCCTGGAGAAGGAAAAAATCAGGTTGGGTTTGTGGAAAGACCAGTTAAATTAGAAGAAGAGATAAATGAGCAGAAATTACAAGAAGTAGAAGAGAAAGCAGAAGCAGTTTCAATAAAAAAGGAGCCTGATGATGAATGTGACACTTCACCACCTAAGGAAAAAAGAAAGAAGAAAAAGTTAGAGGATGATGAAGATGGTAGGTTATACTTATTATATTTATCACAAATTGTGTTAGTTTTAAAGAAATTATAACATCTTTTGATATTGGAATTATGAACTTGAATGTGATGATGAAATGAAACATTTTTAAATAAATTATTTTTTCTTTTCCTTATTTTATCTTCAGCGAATGAAGAACCATCTGTGGAAAAAGAGAGATCACCCACTAACTCAAAAAAGAAAAGACCCAAGGAAGAGTGTGTTAGTGATGAAGAAGAGGATGATAGTCATGAAGGTTTGTGTTATATATTTACATAGCAAGTGTGAATTAATTTCTTTTATGAATCTGATTCAATCCGTTAAGATACCCCTATATACTTAAAAAATTTACTTTTTGTAAAAATTTGAGCTATATCTGCATTAAAATCATTAGGCCTCTTTTTGTATCAATTATGAAGTAATGTATTTATATTTATGGTTTTAAAGAGATAATAAACTGTGTATCTACTATTAAGGTATTTTTGCCTGAAAATTCGTGTGACTTAGATAAACCTGATGAACAACAAATATGAAAAAAATTTAACAAAATTAAGACTTGAACTTATACCTCCAAATCACAGATTGGTTTATCTAGCTGAATGGTTAGAGTTACCCTGGCAGTAAACAATGTTATTTGGTTGAACAAAACTACTATGTCCATGCCTGCCAAGTACCTCTGAACTGGGTTCAAGTCACAGACTTGATACCAATTATTATATTTTACTAGGGTTTATATTTCTTAAGATTTATCATTATGTTATTAAATCTTTATGATATACTTTAGTTGATCTATCTGTGAGACATCTTTTGATTGATTTTCAATCACAGTATCTTATTAAAAATATAATTTAACTGATTTCAAAATTTGTTTCTAGTGCCAAAAAAGAAAAAGAAAAAAGTCAAGTCACCAGAAGAAGAAGAAAGTAGTTTACTCAAAGGTAAGCTCAGTTATGATAATCAGTTAATAATATCAGTAAATTTATCTGCATTAACTTTCATTGCCAGTAAAATAGTGCTCAGAAAATTAGTTGAAGTAATTAAGGGGTTAATTCATTACATTTAAATGATATTCTAATTTACATTAATATCTTAATAGCCACCTCTCAGCATGTGGCATGGTTATTACTGAATTATAGCTGCCAGATAATCTTTAATTTTCAATTATGATTTTAATTTTATTAATGAAATCTCTCATTATGCCATCTTTATATTAATAATATAAGTCACAGTTAAATTATTTCCTTGAAATCTTTGCTGTAAACATAGAAGGAAGCACATCGGTTAAAGTTGAGGAAGATGCATCTCCAGTTTCAAAAAAGAAAGCAAAAAGAGCTAAAGAAGACACTGCAGAAGAAGATTGTACAAAAGGTATTATAAATAAATAATATTAAAACTATATATATTAGTTATTATATTTCATGATAAAAATATATCTAGTTAGTGAACTCATTATTTTGTTCAAATTTTATTACTGACTCATTTATTTTATAGAATAATTATTACTATACTCTTGTCCCATATCAATTATAGAACTAAACAGAAACCCATCACACCCTTCAGAGTAGTGATAATAAAAGTATTAGAGTTTCTGCCTGGTCACATGACCCAATTGAAACATTAAAGAAATATAAATAAATAAGTAGTAGATAGTGATTAATTAAGATCTATAAAAAATAAAATTTCTTATTATATTTTTCATAGGTGATGAAGACAATGGAGATACAAATATTACTTCAACAGATGAAAATTCAAGGGATAAAGAAAAAAGAAAGAGGAAATTGGAAGAAAGTAATAATGACGAAGATGAACCACTTGAAGATGGTGAGTACTTGATATTGATAGAATTCTCAAAAATTAATATTGTTTAATGATTAAAGTAATGATTAATAGTTAATCCTAATAGTAAATATGTATTCAAGCTTTTTACTTACTTTGTCTCTGTCAATAAGCAATGTTGTCCCTGAAACTTTTCAGTTCTTCATTTGATAAATACTAATTAAAAAAAAAACAGTTTCCAACACAATTAAAACCAGTACTTTTTTTAATACTTTATTTTATTTGTATATTTATTTAAAAGATGAGAAGGACATTCCAATTTTTTAGATTAACAGAATGCCAGATTTGAAATTTTCACACAAAGACTATTGATTAGATGAAAATGAAATTAATTTTAATATCAACTGGTACCCTTCAGATTACAGTCTATCTAAGAATAGCATCTTTGTCATAATGCACATTAGTATTTATCTAGTAAAAGAGAACTTCTTGACTTTGAATAAATAATAATAATAACTTATGTAAATTGAAAAAATAATAGATAAGGTTCTTCCTTAAAGTTAAGCTGTCACTTACATGAACCTCAACTTTTGTATTTATGGAATTTGCAATAATGACAATATGAGAAGTTACATCTTCAGGATAACATCAAAACCTTGGGTTTTCAAATATTTATATTTTGTCATAACTGAAATTAAGTGTATTGGTTAGCTAGAGCAAAGATAAAGATAACATTTATTTAGAATTGAATTTAAGAGAAATTGGAAATGATATTATTTTTTATTCATATGCTTCAAATTGTATTATACAGACAGTAAAAAGGCCAAGGTAGACGAAGGAGAAGAGGCTGAGAAAGAAGAAGCCATTGCCTCTGAAAATCCTGATCAACTGACAGAAAAGAAGAAGAAAAAGAGGAAAAGGAACAAAGAGAAGAAAGAGAAGTTGACAGAGGAAGCCATTTGCTTGCAAATACTCTCTAAGTAAGTTGATACAAATATACCTTACATGCTCTGACCACGATCAAGATATATTTTTCTTTAAGTTTTTGTTCTTCCATATATCATTGATTAATATTACCATATGACCAAGGCATAGTAAAAGAAGGTTTTTTTTTTTTGCTTTTGAGGTTTTGATGAAATGAGTGAGGGAGATAAAATTTTTATGCTGAATTCTTCATTCCCTTTAATATTTCATTTTGTCAAATATTAAAATAAATGAATTTGTCCTATAATTTATTATTAAGTCTTGCAATTTACTTAAGGAAGCTGTTAAGTTCTAAGTGTTGCATAAAAATATATCTTTTTATGTTTTGATTGTCGTTTTCATTTATTTTTTGAAATCACATGGATATGAGTATCATGAATTATTAGTATAATATTAAGATAATACACAGAATATCTAAGATGGAATCTTAATAGAGACGTGCAGATAAAAGTTATATTCAAGTAAAATTATCATAGGTTGAAAGAAATTATTTTGTTTAAAAGTTATGCAATGTATTTATATAACATTTGATAACTGTCATTGTGATTTAATACCATAATTTTTTTATGTAGAAAATAATAATCATTTATGTTCTGAATGTACGTTAATTGACTGTTTCCTGTCAATAATATTCAAAATATTATACTTTTAGGAAAGAGTGGAAGAGGTTGAGAAATAAATATTTGATGCTTCAACGAAAGAACATGAAACAGCTGAGGGCACAAATAATGGGTCATAGGTGGGATGGCCCATGGCGAAGAAATGACAGGAATGGAGAGGAAATGCATGATGAAGGTTGGCATGGAGAGGAAGAGTATCATGAAACTGAAGAGCATCACTCCAATGACAAAGAAAAAGCAGAAAAGAATACTGAAAGTAGCATTAGAGTACAATTCACTCCTGGTGTAATAGTGAAAGTTCAGCTCAAGGAACCGCTTGAATCAGCCAAAAAATTTAAGGTTTGTATATTTCGATAAATATAAAAGTACCTTATTTACCTTGATCTCATTTATCATAGTATCATATAGTGATATGAGGCAACAAATTAGTACATATATATTTTTTTCAGAGTCATTGACATTGATGAACTGTCTCTGTATATGCAATACTTCTGAGTTTTGGATTACTTAAAAGCCTAAAACATCAGCTTCTGTTCATTTCTCATTTTCACTCATAAATAAGTCATTTTAATATAATTATCACCACAATACTAAATTTTGAACTTATATGTAATTATAAACATTAATTAAATAACAATGTCAAGTAAATGTTTTATAAAGATTCCTTTGAATGGTTGGAATTTGATAAGTAGTAATAGATTTCCACTGTATCAGAGCTGCCTCCTGTTCTTGTTCAGACAGATGTATAATATTTATTTTAGAGGTGTTGTATTGGGCTTACAATTAGGTTTTTTAAGACAGATATGGAAATAAACGGTCAACTTGAGAACTTACGAATAGACTTGATGCATATTTTATTAGTTCTGTATTTCTTTTATCTAGGCTGAAGTAAAACATCTACCTAAAAGCAATGTGATAGCATATATTGATGCTAGGGATGCCAAAAGTATAGTCCATCTACGATGTGAAACAGCCGAAGCTGCAAAAGATGTTTTAGCAGACCTGCCTTGGGAAGATAAAGAAATAATTGATGGTAAATATATTTGCTTGGTATTGATGACTAATGAAGTATTAAATATTTGTATAGTAATAAAAACTATAATGGAATAAAAATGGGGCTGAAATGAAGTGGAATCAAATTCAGATAGCTTAATTTATATCTGTTGCTCTTGGCAATGGTAATGATGCAATCTTTTTAGGCATTTTTATAATTGGTTTATTCAATTGTTTGGCATTATCTAGCAATATGTTTCTTAAAAACATTGTTCGCATAAATAGTTATATGGAACAGACCCACTTGAAGATGCAATAGGTAAGGACATCATCATATGACATAATGATTTCAAATAGTGTGTGATTTTTCTGATCTTAAAAAATTGTATCAAGATAAATTTCTGTGACTACTTGTCATTGCTAAGGATCCATTGTCACTTACATTTTCCTGAGATTGAACTACTATCAAAGTTTGAATTACTGTTAGGATCAAATTATGAGAGATATGTATGGTTAAAGTTTCATCAAATACCATGTAAAATTTTAATTTCAAAGGAACATTCTGTGATGCTTTACTACTCTTACTGAATGGATCGAATGTAAAATGTAAAAGAAATTTGAAAGAATGTTTTGATTTGTCATAAGAGTTGTGCCTAGTAGTGTGAACATTGATTATATCATATTAAGTATTTTTGCTTACATTTTTTACATAAATAAGTATTTTTCAAGGAGCTTTGAGTAAGATATAATGTTTGATCATATGTATGTAAATATAAAGTTGTAAGGAAATTAATGTTTGGATATAATTTTATTTAGCTTGGATTGAGTGGTTTTTAGAAAAAATAATTGGATTGGTTGCGTAAAAAAATTATAAAGATTTTTAAAATTATTATCATTGTTTTGATATTAGAGATGAAATCAAAATTTAATGCTAATTTTTCTGTTTTTAAAATTTGTTTTACATGTTTCATTATTACATTCTTTGCAATTGTGCTTCTTTTTTCAGGAGAAGAAGAGAAGGAATATTGGGATAAAATTCTACAAGACAGAGATGAGAAGATAAAGAAAAAAATTAGAGTGAAAAAAAGGGGAAGAGACAAAATCTTAGATAAAGCTGAAAACCTTATAGGAAAGCATACACATTATGACAACTAAAAACTGTTTCAATTGTTGTACATAGTAGCATGAATTGTCATATTTTTAAGATCTCATTAAAATCTTTTATAGAAATTGTAAATTCCTGGTTTTTTATTATTAATTTGTTACAGGGAGAGACATCCAGTAATTCTCTCTGGTTTTGAATGAAATTTATGATTGAAGAGGAATACAATGGCAGTTAGTGAAAGTTTTGCTGTAATGAGGTTATTTATAATTCAGTCACTAAAATTATCATCCCTTTTGGTCCTCTTTTGTGAAGATTCAGTCAAGTCTTGTGGATTGAACCTGGTTATAACTATTTTTTTCTTAATTTTTCCATTCAATATATTTTGTTTCTCTTTACAATTGATTGATATCAATAGTATATTTTTTTTAAAGAGTGAAGTATTCTTCATCGCTCCTTTTACCTTGAAACTGCAGAATGTGTTTTTCTACAATCTGTTACAGCAACTGCTGGAAGTACAATTATAAATGTATGCATTCTTAATTTTGTCCCTGCTTCTCAGTGAAGCCTTGGATTGATTCTGTCATAAGATTTTCAGAAGTTTTTCACCTATAAAAATTGTATTTGAAGATTCCTTCGTATGATTGAAAGAATGCTTTGGTTTCAAGTAATACATAAGAGGAATAGATTTGGCATTTCATATAATTGAATAAGTGGTATTATTTTAGACATGATCATGTATACCAGAAAGACTGAAATTGGTTTAGTGATTTTAGAGTGTCAGGTGAGGTGGCAATAAAACTGAAAGGAAAGTATTCAAGGAAATGAGACGAACTGTATACTGGTAGTTACTACACCAATCCCAAATTGATTATTTTATCTGAAAATTAAACTTGCGTAGTTGATAGTAGTAAAAAAATCATGACACAAATTAGATAGATTATTTTTAAACTAGACTACATTTATTTATTTATTAACAAAGACCAATCCTCTTTCGGAGACAATTACAGTGTGGTCATAATCTCAACAAAGGACATCACAGACATCCAGACCCTGAGAGGAAAATTTCCTCCTCAACTAGGATTTGAACCCAGGACCTCAGCGTTCTAAGTTTAGTATGCTAACCATTCCGCCAACTAGGCCGGCAATATTGTAGAATCTAAAGAAAATATCAGACTTGTGGAAAAAAAATGGACATGATGGTGTCATGTCAGCAGCATGCATTTTTACTAAATTTTGACCTATATTTGGGAAACTATAAATAGCTAATTTCTCCTTTTAAATTAAAATTTCAATGCGAATGTATTGATCTATTGACTGTCTCAGGCTTCATTTAATTATTCATTGCATCATAATATTAAGTTTCTAAAAGCAACTGTCCATTAATCAGTTTGATCCTTTGAAGATACTGAATGTATACAAAAAAGATGTAGGTATTTTTCTGTTGAAGCAGAATATAATTCTTTTTAATTGCTAAATAATAATGTAAAATGATGTCTGTGACTTGTAGATCAATTACAGAGATTAGTTGAAGCATTCTTTACTAATTCATATCTTGAAAACCTCATACATTGGATAGTTTCCATGAAGAATTCGCTTTCTTAAAATATAAATCTGAGATCTTAGAGCCATGTATATTTATCTATGTACAAAAAGTCATTGCATTATATTTAAGTACAACCTGCTAATTAAATATAAAAGGTTATAAAATGATTATTCACTTTATTTGTTACTTATGTAGAATTAAGGTAGAGAATATTTTTGTTACAAATACATCTTCTTGTAAAGGTGAAGTAATCAATACATCAGCCACACATTAAGTACAGTATTTAATGAAATAAAAACATTGTTTTATATAGGACGAATGACAAAGACAAAATTCAAATTCAGGTCATAGGTATTGTTATCCTTCCTAATATGTCAGAATTTGTCTTAATGTCTTTGTTTTCAAATTAATGCTGAAAATCAGTGAAACGATAATGGTGTACAGTAAATTAAAATTTTTAATCATCAAAATGCTATTATTAGATTATCAATTTCAGTAGTTTCATAATTAAATGCTGAAAATTGTTTCCAACACCTTTCACTATTTGTGAATCCAATTTAATGTTTAGTATTGTATCGGAGAATTTGCATGTTAGAGTTGATCACATCGGAAGTGAATAAGAAATCGCGACGGGAAATACTTGTTAACCATAATTCTCTGCGCTCACCTTTTTTACAGATGGGACAAAGAGGTATTAAAAAATCGAATTAAATTAAAATGCACAATTTGAATAATTGTAGTCTATCGTAACTTGTTAACTTATGATGGTAAAAAAATCCATATTTCGGAAACGTATTTGTAAATTAATGGTAATTGATAAAGTAGTGAGCAGTATTTAGAACGATGTTGAATCACACTTAAAAAACAACATCACAAAATTCATCGATACTTTTCTTAAAAATAGTATCATAAGAATTAATTAATTTTAAAAAATCATATTAATTCATAATTTTCATTAGAATTTTTTCTTTTTTAAAACATTTATTGTAATATGTCGTCGAATAAAAATACGCAACGCACTGTTGACTGAAAAGTTTAAATATACCAACAGGTGTCACTTGAATGAATAACTAATGGTCGTATTGACAACTATTTAACGAAATCCATCAAATTTTGTATTTATGAAAATGGTTTTATGGCCTTAGGTTGTTGAAGATCATCATAGTAATCGTAATCAAAGAACTGATTCCAATATTCATCATTTACTGGAGTAAGTTGAAAAATAATTTAGAACTGGATTTTTAAGTTTTATAATTCACCACGTGCTGATATTGTCTAATTGTAAGCTTCATTTTGATAATCAGCGTTTTAAAAGATTTCGCCGAATTTTCTATTTGACTATCCCCCTCAATAATTTTTCATCAATTTTAATTTATTACAGATTATTCTAGGAAGTGTTGGAAATTCTCGTGAAAACTTCAAACGTAAACGTGACCAGATCAACATGTATGATCTGAGCCATAGATTTCCTAAATTACCAGAACCAACACCAGAACGTGTTGCGCCAGGCTCGTATAATATTGCTGGAACTTTTGGAAAAACAGGAAGTAAGAATATATATCTAACGAACGTAATCTTAAAGAAAAGAAAAATATGAATAAAAGTCTTATAAATTTTCATGTCTAAGCTATGGAAATTGGCTCGCTATAACATTCAGGTTATTTAATTAATTATTAATTTTTTACTTGACAGTCAAATGAGTATTAATAACAGATCAACATTTAAATTAATAATTACTCAAGACATCTAATTAAGTTTATGCCGCTATGAGTTTTTGGAAGTCAATTATTCATATAGAAGGGGATTCAAAAAATTAAATATGTAATGAATTTATTTTAACCCTGCATGTTGCTTTCTACAAGCCAAGCCAAGGCCAAGCAGAGAATTCGTTTCAGATTAAAATATGTCCTACCAAGCGTCAGTATCTTATAATGAAAAATCATTTTTTATCATACATCTTTATCATACTTTTTTGATTAAGAATTTTAATTTACATTTTATATTTCTGTCTAATGTGCGACTCTACAGCCTTTTTTTACAAACCATGTGCAAATTAAATAATGTTTTTTATGTAGTTATTAATTCTCTTATAAGTACTCAATTATTTTCTCACAATCCTTTTGCTGCAACCCTAAACCTAGGTTCATAGGTAATATAGACCTTACTTTACTAAAAGTAAAAATTATTCTTATAATTATGCTATATTTGTTTGCATATGTTGATAGCTTTAACGTAACTTGTACTCAAATTCCTCAAGTCACATTTCTCAAGAAATACTTTTCAGTATCTTGGAAAGAGAATATATATATAATGTAACTGGAATTCTTATTTAGAAAGGTAAAGAATTCAGATCATTTAAAGATTATTACTGTTAGACTTATATTTTCTATCAATTTTGGATGCGAAAAATATCTTTATTACAAGTTTAGGTTGATGTGGACCAGCAACTGGTGTATTAGAGAATCTATAGAAAAATTTTGTTTTTTTTGTCTTCTCAAATTTCTGACTTGATAAGATTAAATCCAATACTTTTCTTTGCACTACTAAAGTGATGAAAATATTTTCTCTGAATAGGAAATTTTGCACCATTTCTTTCCTCCCAGCAACACAATATATTTCTTGGTAATAAATCTTCTTTGTGTCAACCAGGACCAACTAGTTATAGCCCTAATACAAAAGAGAGGCTTAAGGTAAATAAAATGTACAGTAGTTTCAGCAAGTTTCTATATTATCTGAACCTTTGTGAAAAATAGTTGTTTTCTAACTAAAAAATACACAATCTTATTAAATATTAATATCTCCATTGCAAGAATAATTTTATACTTTTGAAGATTACAAATTTTATACTATTAATTGTATATTTTTTGCAAAAATAGCAGTCCATCCTTCTTTGTATAACATAAATATACAAAAATGAAGCTCTATTCCATATGCTAATATTCATTGTTTTTAATGTGAGATCAAGCTTTAATGGATGACTTGTATCACAGTTTTCAAACCTATGGAGTATAGGCTGTATATCTGGTTATATATTTATTAAGAAATAAGTGTGTATGCTATGCTATGCATAGTATGGTACAATTTCTCTTCAGTTACATGCATTATGGCCTTAGAATAGTCCCTCCTTTTCATAGGGTGTCATATCCATGGATAAAGGAGCTCCACGATTTATAAATGTTCAGTCAAGAGTTCATTCTCAAGTGGATTCAATAATGGAAAGGGAAAAACAGGATGATTTATTTGAGAAAATAATATCTAAACATTCGAAGAAAGGAAAGGTATTTGATTCATAAAATATTTTTGACAGTTTACAGGATAAAGCACATTTATTTTTTAAATCATACTTTGTTTCATATTTGTCACAACCTCTTTAGTACTTTAAAAATAACAAAGGTGTAACAGAAATTTAACTCTTTTGAGATGGAAAAATTTCCTGAAAATCTCACTCTGTCTATGATATGAAGGGTCTAAGGGTAAAAACTGCTCCATGATACAAAGCCTTTTCACTTCTTTGAATATGCAATGTTAGAGTGTGTAGCCTTTTAGAATCCTTCTCAGCAGGATGTTTTACCCTTTACTCTGGTACAGCAATGTCAATGGGGAATCCATCTTCCCTTTTCAGCTTGGGTCTGAGGCACACCTTCTTACTTCAGTTGTTATTTCCATATATTTATTTGTAGTACTAATTATGAATATTAAAATTTTTTATGTTGCTGACTATGTAGAAATTTTGAATAAAATTCTACTATTAGCTATTTAGCATGCAATGTAAATGATGAAATTGTTTTTGGCCTAAATATCATTTACCAAAATTTGCTTGTATATTATGATTTTTATTGAAATGTTAATTTCAATCTTCACATTTTATTTGCTAAAAAAGGGGGTGTAAAATATGCAGCAAACATGGGAAAATAAATGAGTCAGTCTACATGTAATACAGAATGTGATGCTGGATTGTTTAGCTCCTTGTTTCAAAGACTATCACACAAAGAAAACTATTAAATTTCAGTTGTATAAATATTTTTGGGTAGGAAACAATTTTTTCATGCAATAAGAAGTTAAAATAAAAAATGCAAAAATGTTTTTAACTCCACCAATGCCCCATGGCATTTCCTAAAACTTCCTAGAAAAAGGTCATAAATGTTAGAATATAATACTAAAATTCTCTGCATCATCACACTTATAAGCTTTAGTACAAACTTACATCTTCTATAGATGATGTTTGGCGTTCTGCCTAAGGCAAATCCCCATCATATATAAACAACAGCAGTATTCTGGGGTTTGAAAATCACTGTTGTTTATAGATGACAATAGTCTTGAAAGGATTATTTTTATGTATATTATTTTATTATTAAAGGACTAAATTAAGCCTTATAATAACTACTATATTGAATTATACTACTATTTGTATATTATATTGTCAAATACATTTTATTTTGAAAATGTTAGAGATAATGGTTCAGCTTCTTAATTACAAATTCATTTCTTTTGATTCACGTTGCACCATATTTATATCTATCCACTTGCAGTTATTTAGATGTACTAGTATAGAGAGGCCATTGACTTCTGTACCTTCTGTTCCATACCCAACTGGAGGAAAAGAAATAATATTGTCTTACAATAAGGATAAAAAAGAGTTTGTACTACAGCCTTTCTTACATAAAACTAATGGACATCAAGAACATCTTTCTCATGTGAGATATTTTTCAAATAAAAACCTTATAATTTAGGAATTTAGATCAATTTTAGCTGTTTTTTATGAAGCTACAATATATGAAGTTTACAATACAAGTGTATTTATTATAGTTTGCGTACTGCAAAAAGACTGAACAAGTTCCCTCACATTGTTAAGCAAACTTCATTGGAAAATGTGAGCATCATTTCCTTATTCTACATGGCTGTGAGACATATATGTATTTAGATATTTTCAATGAAATTAATATGAGAAGGCATGACTTTGTGGAATGCTATAGTAATAAAAACAACTTTGTAAACTTTCTGTGGAAATTTACAAAGTTGTTTTTATTAGATATTTTCAATATTTAATATTTTGCATCACCCATCCTTGATGATTTTTCTCCTTCATCTATTGGATTTAAGGGGTTTCTTGTATAGTCTTTTTTCAGTGTAAAAAACTTTTATTTAGTTTATTAAGTTTAAGCAAGTTTATTAAGCAGAGTTTAATGATTATTAAATCCCTTAGAATCCAATGAAGGTTAAGAGGTTCAGAGGAGTTCGTTTTAAAAAGAGAACTGATCATAAGAATTCTGGGTTAGAGAAGAGGTCAGTTGGGCCAGGACCAGCAGACTATGATGTTTCAACTAAGACTTTGGAGGTTCCTTTATCATATACCGGCAAAAAATGGCCAGCTATTCTTCATGCAGTAGATAGGGGAACCTATACTTTCATAATTATGGACTTTGGGGACTCATCAAACACTGTTAAACATGTTAAAATGATATGCTTATCTAAAAACTACAGTACACCTAGTTTTAAATCTGATACTCTGAGATATTTTGAGCAGCTGATTTGGAATACAATGAGAGAAGTAAGTAATGCTTTCATTTTATTAATCACTTTATAGTTCTTTATTTGAAAGTTTAAGAAAGCCTCGAAATGTTAATACTGGTTTATCTTAAGATTTTTAGATATCATAGTATGTATTGAAAAAGATTTCTTTGAGACCTTCAGTATGATATTATTGTTCAGCATTACACATTATGTAATTAAGAATACTCTGGTTACATTTAAAATATAGATAACCTTAACAAAAATTACATTTTCCCTCTTAGTATGTGTGTTTATATACATAAGTACTCATCAAGTCTATTGATAAGTTTTTAGTAATCTGGCTGACAACAAACAAACTTTGTTCAACATACCCTCCTGTTATCACCATGGTTTTGTTTTTGTTTAAACATCTTTGTATTTCATTTTATATACAGTGTTTTGAACTAAATTGTATTTTATTATTCACTGGCCCTGATCAATTTAAGGTACTTTGTTTTATTATTTAATACTGGTTTAAAAGAATCAACAGATGTGAAACAAGTCTGATAATAATCTGTATCTGGTTGGTTGTCTTTGATCCATCTTGCTAGAACATTGAGATGTGCAATTGAAGGATACTTTGTAGACATGGATTAGTACATTAGATTAACCTAGATGAACTCCATTCAAATTATTATAAATTAACCAAATTCAAAGCAAAGAAATAATTTATATAAATGTATTTCAATCATAGATTGCTCACTTTTCATTACCCTTATTTATCTAATTCGTCTTAAAATAGGATTTACCGGCTCCAAATTATTATTGTATATCAAAAGATTCGCTGTCATATCCAAAGAGTCTAGCTTCATACAAAGGGATTGAAGAAACTTCTTTCATCAAGGACATAAACAGCATGTTAAATAACAGAGTGGGGAATGCAAAATATGAATATCCTAGACATGGATTCAATTCATCTAGTTTGGTGAGACCATTTTTTATCTAATCATTTTTCAAATGATAGATAATTCTTCTTAAATGACCTAATGATGATAATTCTAAAATTCTAAATAACAGTCTAATTCTAATTTTTTTCTATTCATTTTACCCTGTTTGATACATATCTTAGAAATTATTCAAAATTTATATTTTTTACTTCTAACCAATACCAATAACATTTAAAATTCCTTTTTTTGCATCAATAAGACTATCAATTTATCTATCTTCGTACAGTGGCTATCTATACGGAAAGAGTTCTAATAAAATACCTTATTGCATGTTCAACTTTGCTTATTATTGTTGAATCCTATCTTTCCTATTTCCATCATTACTTCAAAATATCAATAGAAAAATATAATGAAGTAAATTGTGGACAATTACTATAACTGTATTTTATTTTGTTTAGGATAATGTGATGATAATATTAATCTAATTTCCGTATAGCGTTTCCAAGTAAAAATACCAGACATTCCTGGACCAGGACAATATGACGTTGCCTCCAATAAATCTCTTCTGAGTATTGAGGAAGTTTCCAGTTCAGCATTTCTTAATCAAAATTCCAGATTTAAAGATTGTAAAGATGATACTCCAGGTATATTGTGTAAAATATTTCACCTTAATAATACAGGACTTAGTTTATGATTCTAATGTCTTTGTGCTTCCGTTTTATCTATTTTAGTTACATCTATTTTATATAAATTTTCTAAAGAAAGAGACTAACTCAAATTGCTGAAATTGGCTGTGACTACTTCTTGAGGTGGGAATACAGAATAGACAATCAATGATTTGGGGATCTTCAATCATTTTAATAGAACTATGTATAATATAGACATTAAATACAAAATAATAGAAAATAAAACAACAATGGAACTTCTCTGTGAAAGAATTAGATAGAGTAAAGAGTAAATGATTAATGGGTCATAAGGATTACTTAGAATTTCAACTTACTCACTAGGACATCAACAATTTACTGTGTTAGTCAGAGTTATGAGATCCTTTTTTTCTATATCTTGAATAGCTGATAATACTCCTCTTCATTCAATAAGATTCTCTGTCATACTCTTACAGTATGAATAAAACTCTTCATTAAATTATGAGTAATTTAGTATTCAGTGAGAATGTTAATGAAGTGAACTTCATATCAAATGATATATGTTGAATTTTTATGTTGATGTTGAACATATCCTTGTGAAAATCCAGGTATGATTTCAAAGTTAAATTATTTGGGTTATGTTAATTATTAATATCTACATTTGCCCCTTCCTTAAAAAACTTAAATTTTGTGATTTTAAAATAGTGTATTGAAGACTTTACATTAGATAATACAGTTAATACATCATTAATAAAGTTTATTATATTATTCTAAGCTCTTCAAGACTTTAGCTGAGTTTAAACTACATTTTATTTAATTTCTAAAGATTTTAAATATATATATTTTGTAACTTTTTCTTATTACCAGACTTCTTTCTCATTAAAGTAACTTCTCAAATGGTCTGATTATATTTAGGACCTGGCACATATGAACTTCATGGAATGGACTATGAACTAAAGAACCGTTCAAGACCTAGTTGTTATCTTCCCGTCAACTGGCAAGGACCTCCATTTGGTAGCTGTGTTCCAAGAACAACACCTTTTTCAGATAACAGGGATAACCCTGGTCCAGGAAGTTACAACACTCAGGTTATCATCAGAGATATTTATTTAAGAATTTTTACCATAGCTTTCTAAAGCAGCATTGTGTTTGTTAGTTGAGAAATTCAGAGCAAAGATGTTTGCAAGAATGCTATTTTTACTAAAAATCATTTAAGTAAAGATAGTAGAGTAAATTCTCTGAACTATTTCACTGTAAATTATGTTGAATTACTGGTTATTGCATTTCTATTTCACCTTCTTTCAGTCTAACCAATGTATTTTGAATTCTTTTTGTTTTAGCCAAGAGTATGAAGAAGAATGGATGTGTGAATGGATGGATGAATGAAAAGTGTGGTTATTAGAGTACATATTATTTTAATTAAAAAAATAAACTATCGAGAAAGCACAGTATGTCAAGAGAATGTTGTAAAAATTGTCTATTTGTTAAAAAAAATATTCCATAATTTATTGTCCCGTATTTAAGGATTAATTGTTGTAATAATAACTGAATCATCTCATATTATTTGAATTTTGTTGTTATAGAACTCTCATCATGTTTATAGATGTATTGGCTAGTTTCTTTCTCAAAAAATAGACATTGGGTTAAAAAAAAATTGGAGAATTTTAATAAATTATACATTTTGAAATTTGGAATTCAATATAAAAACCTTGGGTAATATAAAAACGCAATCACTTACGAAATTAAGTATTGAACGAACGGCTTTCTCCTACCTATCATGAATACTTCTCGTAGTTGTTTGAAATAGTTTTGGTAATACAGCAGGATAAATGCGTCCCTAACATTTTTGCTCTCTGGAAGATAGGTACGAGTTCAATTAATATAGGGTATGGGTTATTTTTTGTTTTGCAAGAAATTCGGTACTTTGACACACCAAAATTCATTTATCAGCGTATAAGACGTTCCTACCGTACACGTATCATTTTAAGGTAGAAATTTTAATAGAAGAACTAAATTTTAAATAATGAACTTTGAAAAAAAGATGGATTAGAACTTTTTTACTAATATTTAAGTGGTTATAAAGGTAAAGAACATAATATGAAAGTAAGAGCTACTGTTTTACCCAACGTACGTTTATGTATCGGCGTATAACGCACGGAAGCGATTTTCTCATTTTCGCGAAGAATAGTGCGCGTTATTTTACTAAATTTTACTATCATTTAATTAAAAATGTGTATATCACGAAAATGGCAAGGATTTTCGTTAAATTTTAATTCATCATTTGATTGATACATTATTAAAAGTACAACTTTTTACTATACTGCATATATATGGCAGTAAATAAATTTAATAAAATATAATATAACCTAGTAGTATCTATAATAAAATTTAATTTAAGCGGAGTAAATGAATATTTAAAAACTCTGATCTCGGTTAACGTTGGAGAATGTAAATTGAACAGAAATGTGTTGTAGTTATTATTTGCAATAGAACAAAAAAAGGTACTGCACTGCCCGGGAATCGAACCCGGGTCACAAGAATGGGAATCTTGCATGATACCACTACACCAGCAGTGCGCTAGCAAAAATATGATATCTGTACTTATAGAAAATTATTTTAACTATTGTTCATAATTACTAGCAACGAAATAAGAGTGGGAAGCAAATTAATTACCTTGCGACGAAAGTACTGTTACTCTTTAATACTTATCTTTAATTTTAATTTTTCATAATACCCGCAGTTGTGAAAAGAGAACGTATGAGTTAATCCTTATTTAATTATTTTAAGTACTATATTATGATTTTATCTGTACTTCTCTATGGTAATATAATCTATTAAATATCGTGCTTTCTATTCAAATGCATAATTCTGAAACAGTATGTGTTAGAGATAAATCTCATTCACATTTCAATCTTACGCCGATGGAGTTCTAATAATTTTTGTCAAATTAATTGGATTAAATAGGTTATTTCGATCAGACTTGACTCATGACGCATTTATGCCGTTGGGCGAAGATATTCATTCCCTTTAGTGGTTCAATGTTCGCAAACGGGCGTCTCAAGAGATATTACCTCGCGTAATATTTCAATTTTTTTTTCGTGCAGTTACATGGAATTTGATTCTTCGGTAAAGGAAAAAATAACCTATATAACATAACCTATATAATTTTTAATCGTAAGAAATATTTAGTAACGAATATTTTCATAATATAATTATTAATTTCTGCACTCTACAGCTTTTATATTGCTCTGTGGAATTTAAATTCACAACCAATGCTGAAATTATCTATAATTTTTCGAGAACTTTATCATCACCTGTACTATTTCACTCAAATACAATACACTTAATATAACTTGGAAAATTGGTCCTCATTTGATCATTTATCAATTTATGTTCGGAAAAACACAATATTATTGTAGAGTTATGTTGTAGAATGCTGTTGAATATTATTCTAAAATCAATTTCACCATTTCCAGGATTTGTGGAGAAGGAAACAAGGTAACATGGATGCTGTTTTTAAATCACAGACAGAGAGAGGAATCTTTCCAACGTACTCGGTGAGTGCCAAACTTTTTATTTTTTATTGTTGGATAAGACCCAAAATTGATCCAGCAAAAGTTTTTGCATATTTACGATGAACCGGTCGTAACATTTGGTAACGTGTCAGCTATTGAACCGTCACTATTAGCATTCGAAATTAAATCGAAAGATACTGTCTTAAATATTTTATCGATTATTCTATACAATGTTATTATTAATACGTAAATGATTAATACAAATGTAATTGTGAAATATGAATGTTAAATCTAGAAATAGGAAATGGAAGAATAGATATTTAAAATGTGAGTTTTCCTTTAATAATTTAAAACTTACGTAAACAACTTTTAGTTACGGCATAGAATGTAGTAATGTTAAGCGTAAGTTTCCATTTAAGTGTACATAAAAGTGCTATTTTATCATTTGCTAATAACAATGAATCAGATAGAGAGATTTGATGTGGCATGAGGTGGTTAAATGATCTATATGAGTAATCTAAACTCCTATTCTCATTCATTTATCATCGAAATTCATCTAGTATCGTAAGTTATTAAAGAACGGAACGCAAACCCATCGAACTGTTTTATTTTCTTTTAATCACTATTAATCGATACGATGTCTACGAAAAAGGTCTTATTATTGGGGTACGATTTATGTCCCATAACGTATTCAAAACACGATCGGAAGCCATCAAAGTCAGGTATAGTATCCAAACAAATTTGCGAGGCCTTCGAAAGAAACACGGCCATAATTCATTTTTATTGCTCATTCTTGTTCGGGGGTTGTCAATATTTTTTGCATGTGAACGGATGATGAAAGGGCCGTCGTTCGTTTACATGTGCGATGCGTAGGAGCTCTGACCGGATGCGAGTGGTCCGTTCGTCGTCTAATATAGGCCACACATAAAGGCGCGCCTGTCTCCAAGGGAGATGTCAACTCCAGAATATGTAACGCCCACGTTGAATTATAAATGAAAACTTCCTTCGAAGAGGGATATGAGACTTCTAAGATATTGTATCCGCTGCAAATTACCACTGCCGAATTCGATAATCGATGATATTGGCTGTCAACTGGAACATAATCGGCCTTCTTTTCTGTTTGATTTAGTACGGAATGGTATCGCTGTTATTCATGGGTTAGCTTTTTGGTGCTTTTATTTCAGCTGAACTTTGCTGTGTTGCTTTAAAGTAGTTTTCATGAAATACAATGTATCCTGTATGTTGCGTTAATGCAAGTATTTTGTAATCGAAGTATTGGAAGTCATGCTACAGATGTTTCTAATATAGACGTATATCAAGATAATTTGGGTTATATTAAGAGCAATATAATACAGCATGATTATGGTTGTTCGGAGATAAAAATCGAGTCAAAAGATTGCATACGTATGTATGTAATGTGTTTGATATATTTCCATACTTTCGTTTTATAGTATCCGTTATTTGGCTTAAAAATAAAGAGGGAATTGCGAGTAAATACAATTCAGTTTAATTGAGCATATCTCTTTTTTCATATTTTTCTTTTTATGATTATGAGAGATTATATGAACCTATTTTTTAAACTTAATTACGAAAAACTCTTCCTTGAAAATTGAAATTGTTAGTTAGCTAATTTTAGTGGCTTATTGGTATCGTTATGGGTTGGGTCCATATTTAAAAGTAGAGGAGACATTGTTATTGAGCTTTTGGAGATGAATCACGTAATAAATATCTTGCCCAATAAGCAATAAATACAGATGCAGACAGAGGATCTATATATACGGTTTGGATTTAATTTTCTCAGTTAGTTTATTAATAAATCTTTGAAAACATTTATGTACAATTTCCTATGTAAAAGGTTTAGTAGAGATTCATAGATGCTTCCACTCGCCAAATAGCTCTTTGGTTTCGAGGAGAGATTTCTATATTCACTTAACGGATGCGGGGAAGATGACGTTCATATTTCAGATGATCTCTTGGCGTCGAAGTCTGGATTCTTCTCGTTCATTTCTTCCACATCCCCAACACTCCAACCCCTCCATCTCTGATTTACGGTCTCACGGGTGAGTTGGTGTGGTCGCGGGGGTGGTCCGAGAGGAGGGGGAGATAACCGGAAGAAGCAATGGCAAAGGGGATGAGATTTTGTGGAAGGGATGCTGGAAAAAACAGTTAAGATTCTTTTTCTCTGTCTCTTTATCTCTGTGGACCACATGAAGATCGATTCCTTCAACGAGGGAAAGGAGAATTTTTATTTGTTTACGATCGTGGTATGAACTCGCTCCCCTCATCGTATCTCTTTCCCCGTTTCTCGGAATTCCCGGATGAATCCAGTCACGATTACGACTAATTTATTGTTCTTTTCCGTTACGTAGTTTGTGATAAAATCGTGGATTCCGAAGTGTTATCATTCATCTCCTAAATTGACGGATGAGTGTTCTGGGTGGGTATTTCACGGTAAAATATCTTCATTTCTTCGAATCATTAACGGATGTGAACAAGGAGCAAACACGAGTAGAATCCGTCCAGTTTTGGGAGCTATAAACACCATTTAAACCAGACAGCATATTTGATTTAATTACTTTTAAATATGATGATTTACTCCCCTTTGTTTCCTTCATAAGTGGTCTCTCTCTTTTCTTTTATCCTCGAGTTTTGAACGTGAATCAAATTCTTTGCTGAATGGGCATTGTTTAGATGCGTTTTTGTTTAACTTTTTGCGAGACAGTGCCGTTATCTCTGGTGGCATAAATAGCGTACAGTAAGACTCAGTAGAAGTGACGGACCAATAGAAAAGCCTCCCCAAGCACCGACGAAAAGATATCTATAAAAGGTTAGTGTGGGCGTCTGGATCCAAAGAAGAGGAGAATAGGGGAGAACGAACAATGGGAAATAAAAATGAAGAGCGGAAAAGTAGTTGATGGGAGGGAACCTCGCAGTGATTAATGGGAAGAGATAAGGGCATTTGATTGTCAGCCAGTCTTGCGTCTTTTTTCCCGATTTCTTCGGTCGAATCGCAGCCCCATACTCCTTATTACGCCCGGATATGGTTTCAAAGTCGTCCATATATCTTTCTGATCATTCCAGTTCTGTTTATTTTCGTGTACATCACCATTTTGGACCATTACTACCGATTTGAGGCGGTAATGTACGTGTTTCTGGCTTTCTCAGGGAAATGAACGCGTATTGGAGATGTGTGTGGAGAGGTTTATCTCTCGGCCAATTGAGAGGAAAGTGAAAGGTTATGTTATTGTTATGCAAGGAGAGTACGTCGCCCATGATGAAATATTTATGAAAATAATTGTTTATGTTTTCATTTCTTTCTAGAATATTGTAAGATTAAAGGTGCAATGTTACGTGGTGAAAGGACTTTGTATGTATTTGATATGTATTGCATCAGATTAGGCAATTTTTGAATCTCTCGTATCCGAAATTGTTTTGCCCATCTATTCTTTTAACGAATATTTTTATATGTTGTGTTTAAAGAGAGAATTAAGCTTATTGTAATTCGTTGTTTGTAGGGAACGTGATTCCTTTTAACAAATTCATAATTCAAATTGATATGTTTTACTGTCGACGATTCATGATCATCCAATTACTAATAATCTCCTTGAGATCATAGATTAACCACTTAAAAATCTGTCTGGAGTGAGTGAAATAGTTCGGCTCCATTGTACTTTTGGTTGTTCTCCAAACTAAAGTTGGCAATGAAAAGAGACCGTTACAACATTATTGAGTATATCTAAATTATCACTGCATTAAATTCACTATTATGAATATATATTTTAAACTAAAACTTATATTTCTAAGGTACATTTGGTAGGAAAGAGCTGTTGAGTATTGAATTATTTGAATAGAATTCTCTACAGTATTCATATTGAAAATGCACAATAGAACCTTCGATTGTATTTAATATTTTGGGTAAAATATCTGGATTTTTTGAAATGGAAAAATATATTTATGCATAGTTGTAACTTATGTTGATGTTTCATTGTAGATTCGTACCGTTCGAAGTTAGTGGAGAGTTTCTTTAAATCATAGAAATGTCTAAGAGATTGATAATCTGGTTGGGTGTCAGTATAGGATAATCAACATTAATTTGTGTCATAAGAGATTAACTTTCTGTAAGGTTAATTTTATTTATATAATTTTTATTCAAGGTTATTATTAAACTATTAATTTAATTTATACATTTCTCTGCGTGAAGATTAAAAAAGCATGAATTTAAGGCTGTTCTAAGATACAAGAAGATACATTGATTTTGATTTAACGTAAGCTTAGTATATCTGTAGCACTTGTCTCTTTTGTATCGACTCCCAATACGTTCAATTATTCATCCACATTCCCTCCTTTAAGAACCACATCCATTTCTTACTCCTCTACATACTTCCCTTCGGCATCTCTCTTCTCCCCCATTCCCAGCATCCCTCCCCGCGGTCCATTTAATGTCATCCAAACAAAAATAGTTTTTAAGTGGCGCGGCACTTAACAAGCAAGACGGGAATCCTAAAAGAAATAAAACGGATGGAGGAAAGCACCGGGACCAGGAGAAAATTAAATGATTTTTTATGGACGGAGATAGAAGAAATATATGGAAGAGGCGGTTGAATTCTAAAGATATATGTACACCGAAAGTAGTCCTCCATCGGGGCGAGATAACCTTAAATTGCTAGGAGGGAGTGTTAAAGAAAGAGGGCGGATGGGATCGTGGGCGGGAGGGACACTAACCCTGCGGCACTTCTGAATGCTTGCGTGAGATACACCAGCTCCTCTCATCCTCATTGGTGTCTAACCCATTTAAAAGAAGGTATTCTTCACTACCCGATTATGTCAAAGGCGTTATGTATAGCCTTTTGAAGTCCGATTGGTTTTTGCTTCTTCAACTTCTCACTCTTGCCGCCGCTTCGCGGGATTGCGGCTTTATGGGACACGACGTGGTTTCCGGTCCCGGGGAAACCAGACGGAAAAAGACCAATATAACGCTAAGTTTTAAGAGATAAATTTAACTTTTTCTGAGAGTAAAATTTAAATTACCGAATCCTTCATTTCCTCAATTTGGATATAGAAGTATTCATTTATTTTATTACTTTTCACTATGGTTTAATAGAAGTGAGAAATAGCAAAATGACCGGGACTCGAACCCAGAGCCTGGAAATCGAATATTTTTTATCTCTGTTCGACTTTTTTATCAGTTCACAGTAAATTACTGTAAAGTTAAATTTGATTATCCCATTTTTGACTTTAATTGAGTTACTTATTGAGTTATTTGGGTGTAGTTGGTAGTAGAAATTTGGCAGACCCATCTTTTTCGATTATCAATTTAATATTTTTTCTCATATAAAGATTATATCTTCGACAAACAGACATCTACAGTCCTAGGAGTTGTATGTTAATTGATATTTCCATTTCTTTCCATTTCCAATTAATGATCTTAATTTTGAACGATACTTCATCTAATAACATCTTTGACCTTTTCTCTTATTCGAGCCAATTGATGATAAATGAGCATGTGGAATTTGTTTCTTCTTTTGATGAAAAATGGCCAAAATAAGACTCATACGAAATACCAATGATGTTCTTCATTCCTAGCTTTTTATGCAATGATTTCCTTTCCTAGAATAGTGAATCAAATGAATAGGATACCTTTGAAATATCGTCAAAAAGTCCTCGCTGGGAAAGATAAACATTTTTTGTAAGCCTTTTCAGACATTGTAATATTTAGTGAGGCTATAATGTTGCTATTGTAACATTGTAACAGAATTTATTTCCCGATTCACTCCCATTCTATACTATTCATTGCCTTTTCCTAGACTAGAGTTCAACGTCTTAGAACCACTAGATATTCATGAGACCTCTTGTTGTACTCGAATGCGTATTTTCAGGAAAACTTCAAAGGAATTACTTTCCGAAAAGCGAAATATACACTCTCTTTGAAATCATCGAAAGAACGTCTTCCACAAAAGAAGTTCACAAGAATTTGCCCTTACACAACGCCATCAATATACGCTGGCGACATTTGGCTCATTTCTATTCGCAGAATTGCTTATTTTTCCGTCTATTCGGAGTAGGAAACGCGCGAGAAAGGGTTCAGAAACATCCTCGGGAGTTCTTCGTTGATTGCCTTCGCGCTATACAATCACAAAGCATTTCGTTTCCTCATTTCAATGCTTTCTTTTGCTCATTGGAGTTTTTCGATTTCTCGTCTGATCCGCTCCTTCCTTTCCAATCAAAATTAACAATCGTGTCTTTTCAGAAGAGGGTTGCATCGCGTTCTTCCGCCGCTCATGCGCGAGTGCCCCTCTTTGCAGCATCCTCATCTATTAGCTCCTTTCTTTTGATCATGCATCACAGCGACGGAGTTGTAGTATTTGGGATTTTTTTGCGCACTTTTTTTTAGAGAGATTTTCAATTCTCTGATGTTACGCAGTCGAATAGGAAACGAAGTATTCGCAAGCCCATTGATCGCTGATCGAATTTTTTTTTTTTACGGGCTCAGAAGTCATTTGGAACCGGGCTTAGAATGATAAGGATGATTTTTTCTCTTTCAGAGCTGTTCCCATTGATTCTTTCTAGAAGAAAATCATGTTCGAGGGAGGTCAGTCGAGTTCGTTCGCAAACTTTTTATTATGTTTTATATTCACCGAAAGAAATTTCCTTTGAGAATTTTCTTAAATAAACATTCTCGAGTCCTTTGTGTAATATTCGAATAACGATTCTAATAGATTCTAAATGATGTATCTCAATGAAGATTATCGAAGACAAATACGAGAATTTGGGTAGACTTATTGGATATGAGTTGTTGGAAATAATCGTTGTATTAGTCCAGGATAATAAATTATCATCTTTATTAAGTTAGTAAAATTTCTTCTTAATTCTTTTAGCATAGCGAAGTTCTGTATCGAAACGAGTATTTTGTAATGGCTTCATCATAAGGATAAAAATTTACATTCAAATACGTAATAGGTCAGTCTATTGAATAAGTTATAATGAGTAATAGACTAAAGAGTATTATTACTAACGCTGGTTTTATGATACACATGATATTCTACATGATAATATTTTTATGATGTAAGCTATTTATGTATTTATTATTAATGTATTTAGCTAAATTTTATCATAGTAAATTAAGTTCCACTTTTGTTTTTCTGCTAATTTATGGCCATCTGAATTGGGAGGGCTTCGTCCATTGAATTTATGTACTCTATACTTTACTATTTTATAGAAAAGAGGATAGTTGCTATGACGACTCACGTGTTGAGAAATGTTTTCTCTTAAACACTGTATTTAATGCTTCAGCTGAATTTTAACACAAGGTTACTCCGATCCAAATCTTGCTGACGTCCTTGGAGAGTTTTCTATTTCAAAGGTGATATATGGATCGCCATCTGCTCAGGCATACGTAGTACAAGGTCTTTAATATATAGTGGAGTAGAAGTAGTCAAACCTAGAGATGGCGACAATAAACACGAGGCGATGGAAATTCTTCCCAAAAAATTCTTTGAAGTTTGCAAAAGCATATAAATTCTCTTAGAACATCTCGACTAAAAGCTATCCTAGTTCCTATGAGTTTCAGACTTAAATGTAGATGACAGGAACATGAATTTATGATTAGATGCTAAGATAGCCATTTTAAAAAGGATTTCTTTCCCCTACAAGATAAGTACACAGCGAATGATAATAATTCCCTCTCGGTTGATGGCTTTTTCAGAAAAGCAGAAGAAAACTTAAGGCGATATTACTTAGGGGGAGGACGGGCTATTAATCTGTATAAGCACAACGTTCTGAAAATATAACTTTTTCACTTGAGGAATCCGAGGCTAAAACTCTTACTTAACGCATTAGAAATCGCGTTCATTACCATATCTCCCTCCCCCACACCCCCTTCCGCAGCGATTTTCAGATTGAAGAGTTTTCATCTCATTAAGCAGCGCGAATTTTATTTTAAATTTAAAATTCTAATCCGTTGCCAAAGTTTATCTCTTTTTCCTTCCCCCCTCAACTCTTTTTGCCCCCATTTCTTCACACCCCCATCACCCTACGCTTGCATTTTAAGCGGGTATGTGTACCGTAGTCATTTTAAGGAACCTCCCCCTAATTTTCACCCTGCACTCACCCTCCCGTGTACCGACCGTATCTTCTCTCCATTCCAATGCACTCAGGTTCCTTATCTGCTTCGTTCCCCACAGGTCCTTCCTCCGCCTTCCTTCCCAGGCTTCTTCCCGAAGGTTTTGAGTGCCTCTCCCCTAACCTCTTCCTTCTCATTACACGGGTTTGCTTTCGTCATTAATCTAAGGGTAGGGTGCGCTTGCCATCCTTAATTCGACTTTCTTCGCTAGTATTGAAGAACGGTCCGGGATGTATCCTCGCCCTGGTTTTACGGTGTCCTCACGCTTCTTATAAAAATGCTCCCCCCCACTCATCCTAAGCTCGCTTTGAGAATGCTCCCAGACGAAATATCTTCCTCCCTCCACAGCCGGAAGTACTTGGCCCTAAGAGTGCTGTGCTGCACTCAGACAAGGTTAACTAAATTGTGAGGATGCGGTTTCTGTCGTGTTTTACGCCGAGGAGTGCCTCGTGGCGGGGTAGCGCTTATAAATCTCGTTCACTAATGGAAGGCGTGTCTTGTGAGGACGGCGAAAGGTAAAATGCTTCCCCGGGTCAGGGAATAAGGTTGGTGAAATTTTAATCGAGGCTAAGAATAATTTTTGGATGACAAATTGGGAGAGGTTGTTCAGGGTCTGACCTCTTTTACGGACGGCCAGGGTTTTAATTTGCACTCGCTCAAGAGCGTAGCTTATAAAATTCTAACGAAGGCTCATATTTTTGGTGGAGTCTGTTTTTATTCAAGCTCAGGGGCTGGTGACTTTAATGGGCGAATTTTTCGTATGCTGTTCGCTGAAGCTAGATAGTAACTATTTTTCCTTAAACTATACACAAGAATATCTCAATAATCACCATCCTTATGGAATGAATTCTATTACTATGATACATAGAAATAATTGATCTCATACTATATAATATTACACATGTACTTGTATTGAGCATTTACCTATGAAAATAAAAAGTAATGTACTAAGTGGAACCATGGATGTGTCTACAATACCTTCAAAAAATATATTAGTGGTTAGATTGCTTTGAAAGTCAAGTTTAACGATTGTTAATTCTCTAAACTAAATTTCCATATTCGAAATAAATGTTTTGACGTAACCATGTTTACCTATCAAGCAAATTGGAACCCCCTTTCATCTATAAAGATATAATACTTCACTGGTTGATTGTTTGTAGAAAGGATTCTATGGTTTCTATGCAGACGAGTGCAAGATCAAGGATCAAGTTCTAGATCGAATTATAAAGATCAAAGGCTCACTCATCTATTTTTTAATCGAGTAATCTTTTCTACAACCTATAATATGTTGAATTGAAATAAAGAACTCGTTAGGAATCTTCAGCAAAGATATAATTTTTTTTGACTAAGTTACCGAATACATATTCCAATAATTTCTAATTGTCCCTTCCTGTATTTAACGTGAGTTTATTTTTCACATCACCGGAATTAGATTATTCTCATACACCCCGCTAAGTCCTTCATAAAATGAAACAATGTAAACGAAATCAAGGTCTTTAATATACTCATAACTGCGGAAGAATATTCATCCAGCCGTTCTCCGTAACAACCCCACGTCTATTAGCGACGATCCCTCCCTCGGAAGGGCGGTACTCTGATCTGATTCCATCTTCGCAAGGAACTCTTTCTTCAAAGACATAACAATCTCTTTCCACTACGTTTGCTCGATAACTATGAATTTTAATTCCTCCCATCCTCGGTACGTACCTCATTTCCTTCCGGTTAGGTAGTCGAGCGTAAAACTAGATCGGGAGGGGAAGCTCCTTAAGGGTAACGAAAAAAAAGATCGCTTTGATGGATGGAGAGTCCATTGGAAGTAGTTAGGTCGTAGCGGCGCTGGGGGAGGGGATATCTCGTGAATGAACTCTCCGTGGAAAGAGGGATACGTGATCAGAATCTCTCTCTCTGCTCCGGAGTAGGAAACTGTACGGCGAAGATCGTCCTTTCTTGGCGCGCGTTAGTGGACCGAAAGAGAAATCAGCTCCTCCGGGAGGAACTTAAATGTTTATGCGAGAAGCAGGCCTTGTCTTTCCCGGGTGTTTGCGATAATGAGATGCCCTTTGCTGACGGAATGGGACGAATCTGCATTTTCATGAACCGTCTTCGTGACTTTCCGAGATGCGAGGGGAGTGGGGAATATATCTCCCTCTCCCCCTCTTGTCAATTAAAACTTCGACTATCCATTATGCGGAATTAATTATGTTCGGAATTTTTCGTCCCGTCTTTGACGGAGTTTGTTGTGGGATTTCTCCACCGCGAAAAGGCACGGTTATAAAGTTTGTGCTAGTTAAAGCAGGTTTATAATTCACGTGATTCGTTATTAAGGGGAGGATTATGAAGTGCCTATTCCGTACTGATATTTTTTATTGGGTAATACCGTTGATGGTATTCAGAATGGACGGATTGATCTATGATTTCCCGTTTTCAATCATTTACTCCTATTTGTATGCTGTATTTACGTTGATAGGAGAGAATTTAAGTTTAAGTGTGTGTGTAGTTAATAAATAATCAATTGTAAGGGTGGATTTTGTGTTATTATTCTCCCTAAACCGTTAAACACCTTGTTTCAGACAAAATTCCAATGGTTTTATGTTGAATAAATAAATATATCGGCAAAATCTCAAATAGATCATTGGGCATAACTATGTTTATTCTTTGAGATTCACCCTTCTAGTATGAGAATTATAATATAAAGAAGGTTTAATTTGAAATTAATTAACATAAAATAAGAATAATTTTGCAATAAAATCCCAAAACTATACGATGCAGTTCAATATATTTTCCTTTTTGAAAGTTCTATATATTTTTCTGGCTCAGCTCTTAATCAATTTCTTTGCAAGGTTCGAAGAGCTACATAAATATCTCTGTAAGAAAAATGATTATTTGTAATCTTTGAAAGATATTCAAGTATCAGATATAACCTCTCCGTGTGTCCTTTTAAAGTTAGATAATTTTAGTTCCAGTCTATCACGCGTAAGATCTGTTATAGTAATTTTACACGAATGAAAAGCTCTTGGTCCATCATTGGATATTAGAAGCGGGAAGAAAAAGTTCGAACGTTGATTCGGAAGTTTTTTTTTCCTACGAACATTATATTTGATATTCATTGACTATTTAAAAGTCTATTGGTATTGAGTTTATTAAAAAATTACGTTAGATCAAGCCCAGTCAAGTTCAAGTGGAAAACTTCTAGATCTACCCCTATCCTCACACAACTTTTTCAATGTATTCGATAGATTGCGATAGCGCTATGAATAGGAAAAGCAAAGGAGGATGAGTGGATCTATACAGAGAATGTCGGCACTTTGAAAGGAATGGTGCCGACGTCGGACGAGAAGCGAAAGAGGATGGACTATCTAAAAAGAAAAATATATTCCTCTTATGCCCTCTTCATACCCTTACCCATCCCTTAGCGCTGAAATCGTTCTTTGCGCTACAGAAACGATTTTTCCTTTGCGTCTTTTGACAAAAATACGTATCGGATCCTTGAAAGAGTAGACGGACGAAGAAAATGATACACACGAGATGTTTATTCAGACATCCACTCGAGGTTTTTGCAAAAATCAATTATCTTTTGAGGATTCAAAAGGAATCAAATCCTCAGAGGCTTTGTGAAGAGTTTGAATTTCACTAACGAGTCAAAGCTAAGCATTGTTTGACCTATCGGAAAACTCGCAAAATGTCTTAGGATATCCTTTTACAATTTCAAAAGCTCTAAAATTTCTTTTATAGACACCATAAATCAACTTGCTGTTGTAGTATTTATGAATTCAAGTGATTAAATATTAAGATGCGTTGTTTATTCAGATCTTACGTGGCTTTTTGAACCGTTGAAGTTTTTTTTTTGACTTTTCGTCTGTACTAAAAGGATTCTTCATTTCTGCCATCACTTTGAAAGAGATGATGGTATTAAACGAGTGCATGGCATCCTACTTTTTTGTCTTTAATCTCAAATCTTAATATGTAATTTCATTTCGTCCTGATTAAATTTATTGATTAAAGAATAATTAGATGTAACTGTTATCCTTTGGTAAATATATGGCTGGAGAGTATTAATTTATAGGTTTAAACGGTGTTGGTTAGGTAAGACCTTCATTCCCGCTTACTTCCACATCTATTTTCCTATCTTTCGGGCATTTATTTTATTTTTGAGTAACTGTTACACCCAGATTCCAGTAATTTATTATTCTTGTTTTTAATGAAGCAATACCAGATAGTTTAGCTGAATGGTAATAATTACTTCGTTTATTTTATAAAAAATTGCATTAAGATAATACTTCGATTGAGGATATTATATGTAATTTTATAGAGTAAAATAAAAATATCCTATTATCCTTTCAACGTATATTTATCAGTTATTTAATTCAATTTTTATTTAATTTTAAAGAGTTTTAATCGATTTCAGGCAGTTACGTATAGTAAATGTTTGGATTTCCCGTCGTAATGTAAATGCTTACGACTTTACAAGATATTGTATCTCGCTATTTCCCTATGCAATTCGATTTTAAAAATATATTCTTTATGTATATTTCAATCAAAACAGGAAATTTTGCATCCTCCGCTACGAATGAAAATTTCATATTCAATATTGCATCGATATGCATTAATTTTGAAAATTAGCCGACCAAATATATCGGGGTAGATTCAATAATTGGAGTTTATTTTAGAGGAATAGATCGCCAGATGAGCTGGACGGAGAGGAACATACTCGACTATACTTAGAGTCCGTCCTTTTCACCGCTGAAATTTCGAGAGCACTCAAACGATGCCTGGATGCGGGCCACGTATTTTTCAGGAGAAAATCCCGCTCGAAAGCTTTAATGCATTTCGAATTAATAATAAATTTAATGCAGTTCGCGAGCCCTTTCCACGAGCTTCATTTTAATCTGCCTAATTGCTCACGTAGAATAAACATCGCACCCGATTACGCGGATGCTGCGGTTCACGCATCTTCTGAACGAGAAAAAAATATCCTTTCGGACGAAATTGGAAATCTCATCCACGAAATACTCGTACGAACTCCTTTCACTTTCATCCCATCGTGGTATTTTCTTTAGTTTCGAGAGAGAGAGCACTTTTCATCTTTCCTCCTTTCTTTATTTAACGGAAGTACCGTCATCTCTTTCTTCTTTCGTATCCTTTTAAACCATTGAACATTCAACGACCATTACCTGAATTGAATACGGTCTGGATGTGAATGCGGGAGTACGGAGGGCAGACGGGAGTACTCTCTCATACCGATGCGGGAGGTTAAGATTTACTAATTTTATGGAATAAAAACGCGAGAGACCTTCTGGAGGGAAGGAAGAGAAGGGCAGATATCGAATCTCGGGATTTTTTCCATCCCGAATGCATGAATAGATTTACGCGATAGGGAGAGGATAGCTATGCCATTCGAAGCAGGACGACGTAGTTTCCTTTTGGGAATTCACGAGTTCTCGGAGCGTGCTCTTTCTGTGTTATTTTTCGTGTTCTTTCTCCATCTTCTGGAGATTCTAGGCCCTTTTTTTCTCACGCTGTTCGTTCTTTCTTTTCTTCTTTTTTATTTTTTGGCGTTATGGTGGGTTATTGCATGAATATCGTTCTTGGGACGTAAGGAAATTTCATCTCCGAGATGTTACATCGCTTCTGATCGTATGCAAACGATTGATGTTCGACTCTAACATTCGTGGGAATGTTTTTCGAAAGTCAACAAGGATTTACGTAAACAGAGTTGACTGATTTGAAGTAAAGTGAATTTTTCCCTGTTTGTGAAAGAATTTTTATATTTTTCCATTATCTATCAATTCATTTTGTGGTTATTATTTTTTTCATTTATATTTCATATAAAATAAGCTTAGAACTTTGGCTAAAACTTAAAACGATTATATTAATTATTTTAAGTATGTTAGCTTATAAATAAAGTGAAAAAAATTATATTCTGTGGAAATGACTAAGAGAAAAAAAGAGATAATTTTAATATTTTAATTTTATTATTTTAATATATTTTTCGCATAATAACAACAAGTAGCTGGTAATGTATTCTATGGACTATACTACATAATATTAAAAATTTAATAAAATTATTTATTAAATGTTATCATATTTAACATAGCATAAAAATATTTGATGATTGATTTGATTTTCAACCTGATTATCTGTAATTTATCCACTCAGATATAATTATAGATTTCATAATTATAGAACATAATTTCCATAGAGGTGCTGATTTTTTCCTGTTTGGGTTGGCAAATTTCACAATATAATTTGATTTGCATAGGTTCTTATTAAGTTACGTTTCACTCTACGTGAGTTCCAAACGTTTTGCCCTCAGAAAACTTTTATTCAATAAACAATTTCCGATAATTTTCTTTCCTAATCCACTACACTCCCTCTAAAAAGAATCAGGCTTTTGAAAAACTGCTCGGGTTTCCCAAAAGGACGTGTCGTTTCCACTTTCTCCGGGAGACAGTTCATTTATTAAGGCCACATCCAAGAATTTTTGGCACTCTCATCTTCTTTCCATTTGTTGAATTTCCTCCTTTTCCAAAAGGTTCCATTAGAAGCCAATCAGAGCAGAATGAGCTCGATAAATATCGCAGAAAATCGAAAATCACCGCAAGGAAGATATACTATACAGTCGAAGAGGGGGTAGAGGGAGTTGGCCAAACTCCACATGAGGCCATCGTCCGTGTCTCGGACATGAATGTACGGCGCAAAATAATGGCCGAGTCTGCAAGAGAAGGAATCTATAAGGGGAGTGAATTGTGAAGGTTTTGGCTAGATAGCGTAAGGGTGAGATGTTCGCGAATGGCAAAAGTTCAGCACCCTTCAGAGGACGTTGGAAACTCGGAGAAAGAACGCTTTAGGTGTATGGGCGGTGGCGAAGTAGTACGTCACTTGCAGGGAAGTTTTTTTTCTGGCAAGATAGCTCCATAAAGGACATCGGAAGGGGTGATAGAGGAGGGAAAGAGTTCGGCTTATAGGTGTGAAAGCTTGCGTTAGAGTTCCTAAAGATCGCCTTTATCGGTTACTCTTTTCACCTCGGGATAAAATGGGCGCGTAATCTACTTCTACTACTTTCTGTCCCCTTATGTGCGTACATATAAAGTGAAGGGAGATTTAAGATGGCACTCCAAGTCTCTCCGAAATTTATAATTGGAAAGGATTGTTTTTTTATCTTTTTTTTAGGTGGATACCTTTCTTTTATCGGAGAATAATTTGCGAGTTTCCGGGAAGGTTTCGAAAGGAATGGGTTTCTGATACGCGAAAAGGGCTATTGGGTGGTTTAATAGATGAAGTAGGGTGGAAGTTTTGGGAGTAAATCAGCGGAGTTGATTTCCAATGAGTGGATAACAGGATAATGGGGTGCTTTATGAATGAATAGGTTCAAGGACGTTAATTATGAGTAATTCGTGAAATATGATAGCTGAAGTTATGAAAAGGGATTGCTCGTTTTTGTGGATTGTGTTTCAAGAGGTTTTTTTTAGAGAAAAAATGATTCAGCATCATGAATTAGACTTTTATGAACTATATTTTATTTTCGTAACGTTTATTTTTAATTACGAACTTAATTTACATGCCTTTCGATCTCTGTTCGTCCTTAATTTAGATAATCAAACTTAAAACGAACAACAAATGTCATTTGAGATTTGAGAAATAATCATTCCCTTAAAGTCTAGCTTTTATCTTTTGATATGTACGTTTGTATTTTCCGTTTCTTGTTAGTTTAGTTACCACCTGAATGGTATTGACGGACGCTGATACCTACTGCTGGGAATTAAGCAAGGGAAAGATTTTTTTGTGAGGGGGAGAAATTGGTTATGTGCAAAGGTGAAATAACCATTTTTCTTATTTTCTAATTTCTCTGCATGTCGGTGATATCACCTTGTCGGAGAATGTTCTTGACGTGTCCGAATCAATCGTTGGAGCTAATTGAAGGAAAAAATACACAGGAAAAAGGGTTGAGGAGTTCTCATATACTGTGGGGTGCTCGTAGGGTCAAGTTGCTTTGATTCTTATAGGTGAATAGGAAATAGGATACTTAATTTGCGGTTACGTAATTGATTCATCATGACCACTAAACGCTCATGGCCAGTTAATTATTGCTAAGAAGTCTGTTATCTCGTTTGAGGTTATTGGGCCAGCTAAATCAATTTTATATGAAAATATAAATTTCTTGTGTAATTTATCTGTTAAAACTTCCAACAGCGACGGCATAACAATACGATTTATTAAAATCTTCCTAGAATATATAGCGTATATTTAATTTTTCTATGTAAGAGAAGAAATACCCGTTCTAAAATTCTTTAGAGGAAGCTAATGAAATGCATGCTTATGAAGTGCAATAAACGCCAATTTTAGAGCCGTTGTATTATGTACATTTTACAAAAAATAATTTATAACTGACACTTCCAAGCTAATCCTATCATTTTCTATATTCTATATTTGTAGATTTAATTTAGTTTTACATTCTCGTCAGTATTATTCGTAAATTTGTTTCACTACGTTCACTTAAATGATAAGAAAAATAACAAAATATCTGACTTAAACTGACGATAGGAAATACTTTATTTATCCAAAACGTAATTTATTAAGAAAATTTTCTTCCCTAGGGTCAATATCTTCATGCTAAGTAATTGAAATTTGTGAATATATGTCATTGATTTAAAAAAATAAGATTCTTTGATAATAATCGATTACGACTGTATTTTGTATGGATTTTTCTTTCGCAAAATATTCAATTCGAGTCAAATACGTTACTAAGTAACAAGTTAATTTACGACGAAAACAGTCTGCTCGACTGAATCATAGCTAAACTACTTATTCACGATCGAGCACTATAACAGAAGTGCCAGAATCCTTACACCCCTAAACACAGACCGGAATATTGTCGGACGTTTAGCCATATTGTGTTTATGAGCCCGTTACTTTTCGGAATGATTCCATAAAGTGAAACTGGCCTAATATCAATACGCCAGTCTTATACGTAATGGTCCATGCAGCGAAACGACCGCAGCGCCCGGATAGAAATGAAAGCAGCTTTTCCATCCGAACCATCAAAGTCAATCAATCCGTTATCTGGACGAACTTAACAGGCTATTGTCGATGACGCACCCGCGAACGACGTCCATGGGCGTCGGATGTATGTAAAGAGACGACTTTACGCGATGTGAGAGTGGCAGGATACGTTACAATTTAGCGGGATGGTGTGGGTGTCGGTCATACGGGAGTGGAGCGGGGGGATGGGGGAGAGTTTTGACACGAGCCTCGGACGGTAAATAGACGCGACGTCATTTCTCCATCCCCCGCCCGTGACGGGAATTGACCAATTAATCCCCACGAGAGGCGTAATCGGAAGATGACGGCGTGAGACCACGCTGATTTGGATAATTTCGCGTCGCGTACATATTCCTACACGTCCCTCGATGCATCCGGTTTGATGCGTGTAAACACTAATCACGTATGCGAAACCGTATCACAGGATACAGCCCCCCGAATGTCCGCGTATGTTATGGAAAAATCGTGTCAATGGTACCGGTTGTTTTTAGATTTATGTTCGTCTCTCGTTCGTCTACCATAGGGTATTATTATTTTATGGAGGATAGAGATATTGATTCCTAACGGAATGACTTTTATCTAGAATGGTATCTCGCAGGATGAATCTATTATTATTATTTTTATGGTTAGAGTAATGACTGGAGTCCACCATAAAGTTTTAATTAATATCCAGTAAAATCCAGTAAAAGAATTTGTTTAATAATATTGTATACCATATGATTGTAATGTTGGAATCATTATTATTTACACATCTATGCGTTATTTAATTTTGAAGTTGAATTTTTTCCATTTCTAGCCAATCGTTTATAACCAATAATAGAGTGTAGCAAGTAATGAAGTACAGCAAGAATGCTTTTTTTATATTGATTAAATCGATATCTTTGTGGCAGAATATGTTAGTATACGATTGGTTTCACATAGTTAAGAATTGGAAAACCTTTTGAGATGTATAACTTAGTTCACAGTCTAAAATAGTAATTGATTTGGAGAATTTATTTGATTGAAAACTAACTTCTAATTTCGAATGTACGGTGACGCGGTTATGAAATCACAACTTTCTATAAGTAAAATATTTTTTATGAAGTGATCGAAGTTCATTTTTAACACTATTAGTGTAACAGGTCCTAAAAATTCTTGTTTATGTAAATATTACATCTAATGTCATTTGCAAAGAAAATAATGGATTAATTATCAGTTGAATAACTTAGTGAAGGACAATTTAAGCTATTTTATTTAAATTTGTTTATTCAAACTCCACGTGGAATTACTATGTTTAGAATGCGGAAAAAGGCAAGATGATGGGAATGACTAAACAGTAGAATCATAGAAAAAAAGCCTCAGTTTCCTAAATGGGACAACTCTTTTTATTCCATCGATGACATCCAGTTTTCCTCATTGCAAGAGGATCTCAGTAGACATTCTCGAGTAGTAACAGCGAATTGAAGTTTTGCAGGTGGCATAGACACGGCTCTGCCAAAGCTCTTCAATGCTGCATCAATCAGCATTCGTATCCAATAGCCCCCATCATCTAAGGCAAGCAAGGCTCGACCAGACGCGTAAAGAGTTGCACTTCAACAGCGAGCGAACTCTGTTTGCACAAGCTGTACTCTTTTTCCTTTAGACGAATCGAACGCCTCATTCAACATCCACTCACCTACATTTTTCATCGCGGAAGCTGCTACAAAAGCCGAGAAGGAAAACAAATGAATGAGATTCTATTTGAATAGGGTTTTAAATAGTTGGATATTTATTCTTCGTAGGAGTGTTTCTATTACTAAGAATTATGATAAAAGAGCTTCAAAACTACGTATGGTGTTTTTTCAAATCTTGATTGAATGAAGAACTGATTAATTTATGTATGTAATGTTAAGAATATGTATTGTAATTTTCAATACTTGTTTAACGTAAAAAAGAATGGATAGTATAATTTCTAAATCTATTTTACCATATTCGTATTAACAAATATGTAATTATTTGAATGAATCAATGTTTAGAACTTGAGTGAATTGATTATTTCTGATTATATAGGAATTAATTATTATATATGCAAAAAGGAGATATAACACATATGTTAGGAAAGTAAAAATTATTTTCTGGAAACAAGGAAAGATCTATTTTCCTCATAGTTTACTCACAGGCTATGAAATTCGCATCAGATGATGGTAGCTATCCTTGTTTTTGTTCCGGAAGAACTTTTATCTCCGAAACTCAACCACTCAATTCTTAGTAGCACAATTCAGTTCCGTAGTCATAATAAGCACCCTCCTTGTTTCTATGACGAAGTTCTCTCGTCAACAAGAAAACAAACCGTCTCCAATTTTCCCCACAATGCGGAAGAAATCCCTCGCAGTTGTCTAAGAAGCATCCTTCGTGGAACAACTCCTACGTATCCAGTTTCTGGGTCCACAAACCTCTCCATCTCCCGTACCGATTTCACGGATTCCACACAAAGTTTGCGCGATATCGAGAGTAGGGCCAAAGTTTGTCTATCAACCAAAACTAACGCCAACTGTGGATATCTCCTGATGTCCTCACGAGCCCATTCTCAGATCTTGATGGGCTTCTTTAATCCTACCCTTTCTAAAGCTTTCATCCCTCATTATCATTCCAGCTTATTATTCTTATAGTGATATGAATGAAATGTAATAGACACTCAAAGTCTTTGGCATTCATTGTTAATCCTATTTTTTTGGATTTTCGTGGAATAAATTTACGTATTTTGTTATTCATTTATTAGCGAAAATATTGGCCATGGATATGTATGAAAGTAATTTATGAGTTAACATCCATTCTATTAATCAATCTTTAACCATTTTTTTTATCTGTATTATGATTGAAAGTAATATATGTCGAGAATAACCATTCAATCACTTCCTACTGCAATATGAAGGAAAAATCTAATATCATATTTGTCGATATTTTTTGCTTTCATCATTTTTACGAATATCGTTAACGTTAAATAGATTCTGGTTATTAGATGCCTCTTTTTAGCCAACATTTTAATCACCAGATCCTAAATTAGTGTACAATTTAATTCTTTCCGTTTAAATATTCTTTGCTTTCATTTTTCTTAACTCTCATGTCTCATCAATGTAAATTTATCCTTACTTGTACGTAAATTAATATATTTCATATAATTAATGTATTTAGAAATTTATCTCATGCTTTAATTATCAACCTTTTATTCTTATGTCACTCAAATCTTATTAGAGCGGTATAAACGTGTCATTTTTATAAAGGTATTATTTTCCATAAAATTTTTCGTGAAATTTCTCTCTGAAGTTGAAATTATTTTATGATTATTTGAATCGCATCACTACAATTTTTTTTAGTTAATAACCAAATTTTCATGGCTCATCATCTACCAAGAACTTTTTGTTCTCTAACCCTTTTAAAGTGTTTATATCAATGGCAGTATCAATTTAATAGAGCAATTGAGGGCTGTTTCCATTGTAATATTAATGGAACATTTAACATTTCTTGACATAATTATGTCATTATCTAATAGACCTACTCATACCTATGCGTGCTTAAGGGCACCTTATTCCTTTAATCGTGTCCCATAAATCCAGCGTAGAAGCTTAATATCAGATGGCCTCTAATTGCAACGAAAACTGTTTTCTCCTCTAATTTCATCGCATTAAATTCCCTCTTTTCTATTCACCATTCCTTCAATCCAAACAACAATTTCCCAATCCATCGAGCGTGGACGTTGGTTTCACCGTGTTTACACCCCCACCACTCTGCACCCCATCTGCAAACCCTCCTCCACTGTGCCGTCAGCTGGGTTTGCTTTCCCTGGGCACTTACCAGCCGTTAGGGATTGAAGGGTTTGAAACTGTGTGTGTGTGCCCACGTGAGAGTGTGATTGAGGAGGGAACATGTGAAACTGTTAAGAACCTAAAGGATTTAGATCGCTTTCTAAACTGTTGAAATTAAAGTTTTATTTGGTGGAGGCTATTTGTATTCGCTCTTTATGTTTGGGGGGATCCTAGTCAGTTCATTTAGTTGGTTGATTGTGAATAGATATCGTTGTCAATGATAAGAAATATTGCGTATTCTTAGAGAAAGGCATACAGATGTAAATGCGTTCATGCTTTAGCGTGCAATTGATTTTTCTCATTTTTAGCGTATGCACATAAAATATCTAAACGGCTAACGTAATATAATTTCCTGAAGTACTGCTGAATTTTGGCCTGAGCACGTCCATTTTTCATACTCGTTTGTTCTCATGTCCAATAATTTTTAAAATATATTACATGTACTAAAATTTATTTTTATATATTTTATATTGATAGTAATTTATTAATATTTTATTAATGCGTCTTAACATATGTAATTTGTTGTATGTTATTATTTATTTATGTAATGTACTAGCATAATTTTTAATTAATTCAATTTGTTATTTAAGAATTTCCATTCGTGGATATTTATGGTTCTTATTTATTTAATTAAATTAAAATAAAAACTCAGCTGGGTAGTTTTATAGCCTAGAGAGTAATCAGGTGACTTTTTTTTATTCTTATGAATTTATTTGGTGATAATTTCGTAATTTAATATAAATCGTTGGACCAAAGAGATATCAGAATTTTAGAATCTTGGTTTGGTTTTTTAAATGAATGATTATGTATTCGTAATATGTATTAGATTTATCTAAACAAAAATGTTCACTTATAATTTAGAAAAGCGTTTCATTGATTTCTAATAATTAGTGAGAAAGATTTAAGGTAGAAAAGTAAAATGAAGAAATGAGAATGGGATGAAAGCTGTGGGTGTGGATGATATTTTTCTCTTTACAAATAGCATACTTTTTTATTTACTGATAAATTTGAATGAGCGAATATAGTGATTGGAATTCTATTGCCATCTTATATTTCGAAAAATGCATCCAATCTCCGAATCATTAATCTATAAAGCGTTTGGGATATGCACTTTGAAGTATAAATTGTAGTGGTCATATAACATCGATGATCGTGGAAATATGCATTCCGTTTGAAAGCGAAATTAATGTCGATTGAGCGTTAAGTGTACATTTCTGAAGCTATAAAATCAGTTCAGAGGATTGCTTTCACTTCATTTATGCATAAAGTATGTGCGTGAAGCTAAATGCTAATTTTGACCAAATGAGAGAAACGTTTCAATTTCAATAATCCCAGATATAGTGTAATGGAGTGGTAAAATTTTAATTCACTCTCACTTAACTAATTTCTGTCTAAATATAGCATTTGGTGGCTTCGAATTATTTTACAGACCATCGTGCGTAAATCACAGTTTGTATTTTTAGCAGAAGTATCGATTAAGTATAACTACACGCAATCATGTAACTATTAGTCATTCTTCTATGAGCAATAATCGCTTGGCTAATATTAACAAAGGATTTGCTTTATCTCTTTAGTTCTTACAGAGTGACCGATTATCTATATAATTAATTGGTTAGATGTTTTGAAATCAGTTTTCAGCTCCTTTTAAGCTATTCCTATTTATTTTTTCTACCCAGTGTACAGCTTCTCATCAATTACGTCTAGAGATAAGCTAATTTTCTCAGATTTGAAATTAGACCTTTTTACTACATTATTTATATTGGGATCCATCCAAGTGCTGCACAGAGATTTACTCCTTTTGATTTATCGATGTTTTATTTCACGCAAACAAAAACATCACGACTCTCAAATTCTAGTAATTCCGATTAATTCCTCTTCTTTAACTACCGTTTCTTTTCCACTTTAAACCGTTTAATCCGACGTAATTCCTTTCTGTTCCACTTTTTCCTTTCCCTTGGGGCTTTTTTCTGTCCTTCCCGATCGGATACTTTATCCACCTTCGCTCTTTCCCGTCATGCATTTCGCCTTCTCCTCCTCCTTTCCTCCCCCAAAAAACCCATTCTTCCTCCCGAATCCTTTTCATTAGCATGAATGGGAAGTGGTAGACAGCAGTCGTTTTTCCCTCTCTCCCTACATCAATTTCACTCGTCCTACCAATTCCACCTTTTTTAAAAACGAGACCAGATCGCCGCCAATGGCTGCAGGAGTGTCCCAAATGGACCATGCTTTGATTGTATTTATTCCCATCACTCTCTCTCTCCTTCTCGCTTTCAGCGTTTGTTTTTTTATTTGCACCCGTTTTTCTCCTTTTTCATCCTCTTCAGAGAGGTCTCTGCTGTTCCTCCGATTTCGCCCAATGTGTTTCTGTTTGCACTTCGTCCCTCAATCGCCGCAAATGTCATTGGCTCGCGATTTACGCCGTCAAATATGTTCGCGTTTGAATTTTTATCTCTTTTTTCGTATTTGTACTATAAGCTCCTTGTCTCTTTGGCGATAATCCCGGAATGTTTTCACAGTTGTATGTTTCTGATCGGCTCAATAATGAATGCATACGTACGCGCTTGACCCGATGTGTTTATGTGTGTTCTTTGAGCATGACCGATCGCACTACTGCTGTCCCTTATGTCTATATCGCCATAGTTACAATTATTACTTCTAAAAACATATATTATCTTCATATTATCATCATACACGTATCAAATACTAAACTAATGTATCAAATATTATTATAGAGTATTAATAACCAATGATTTACGACGACGAGTAATATGGTTCATTTTTTCTACATTTGAAAGGATTACGTTTGTTACGTGATACATCGAGGATCAAACCTGCGGCTTTGCGTACATCAAAAGCATGGGTGGGAATTTCATTAATTGTCGCATCGTCTTACAAGGCTTTATGGATGAATTGTATTTTGGAGTAATTATCGGTCATTCTTATAAAATAATATGGGTAAAGATTTTAAAATTTCGTTTAAAAAATTTGCGTTTTTGCTATATAAATGTTTATGAAGAGGTTTTAGGTATTTTTATAGCATACCATTACTGGGAATGTCTCATACACGAATTAATGTTAAGTAAATAAAAAATTATGCATTAAAATCTTGAGATTCAATTTGGAAAATGTGAGTCATTTTGTAGTTATAGGTCTCTCTTTTGAATATTCTCATTATGAGCTAAATTGAAACCCAGAAGAAATCCCACTGAAAGGATGTATATATAGTTGTATTTGCTCTTACTAGCAGTAGTCTGCCTTAACTTCCTTTTTCACTTTGGAAAAACACGAGTGGAAAGCTGCAAAAGTGTTTGCATTCTGAAGTTGTAATTCTTTAAAAGTTATCTGATAATTTTCATCGGTGCTATTACAAATATTTTTATCGTGTTCTCTTTTAAACACAGTGAAACAACATTACTTTTTGTATTTATTTGTTTTTGTGTACTATCTTATTTTTATTGTCTGCTACTTCCTATGTAATGCTATTACGAGAAAAGAATGGTGTCGTTTTTGTATTTTCCGCTTGGATAAGATGTCCACGCAGCATTTGAAAAGGGACAGCCGTGCAACAAGGAGTTTGTATCTTTGTATGCATTGGAAATTTATGTTTAAAAATAAAACGTTCCCCTTACGAATATTTGACCACGTTTTTGGAAGCAAACATGTAGAATTAAGAGTGTTTGTGGTTAAAGATTTGAGTGTTTTCATTGTACTACTCTGTTTCTTGTGAGATAAGTACATTCGTGCTGTTTTTAAGCGACTCTATTTAAACTTTAGTAGAGACACCGAGATTGATGTTTTCATGTGCATGAGTAAAATATCCCATGAATATGGAAAAATTTCGCTCTAACTTAAAATGTATGTTTTTACTTTACTCATTGACAATTATTAAGTGCAAAATTGCTTATTCAGAGGGTTTGTCGCAGATTTTGGTAAAATATAATTTTAAACAGCAAGAAGTTTGTTAGAGTTATGTGATAGGAATGTTTTCAGTTATTTTTTATCAAATGCCTTTTTTTAAGGATAATTATCAAGGAATATCGCGAGCTATAAAGGCGGCTCTGCATTGAAGTATTTTGGAACCGTTCGGGAAAAATAACCGATTGAACTGAGTAAAATATTACGCACTTGGACTATGAATATGGAAGACCAATTTACCAATATGACTGAGCTCCCAAAGCCTCTATTTAATTTCAAATTCAATCGCGAGACCATATACAAAGAACTATATGCACCAAGTCAAGTGAACTAAAAAGCCACCCACATGAAGCAGAGTTTGTGAATGAGCTGCTTTTAATTGGCAAGGGTGTTTTCAGGAGGTTCAGGTATCCCAATCCCAGAAGCCTCAGCGGCGATGGACCAAAGAGAGGATTTATTTTTATTTTCCAACTCAACCCATGTCATACTCATACCCTTTTCGAAGAGCATTCTCTTTTCTGCACAATTTGCAGTAACCGCGTTTCCCAGGTTTTTGTTTAGTCTCGCGTTTCCGACTGTTTTCCGATCAGTCTCGCCCGAGATTTATTTTTCATCCCTTTTGCCTTCATTTCACGGCATCGAAACCCATTTGTCTATTTGGCTTTTTGTGCGGCAAAGCTTATTCCTTCTGACTACAAGGGGAAACGTTGACGACTCGCGGCTAATGTTTAGCCAACGCAGAAAAGGGAGTTTTGGACTCTGGAGGGCGTTTGCGAACGGGGAAAAGTCCATATCTGTCTATCTCCCGCCAAACACGCCCTTTCTGCATATCCTCTGCGGCAGCACGTTTCCCGACACGCAGTTTTACCGCCTCTTTAATTCGGATGCGAGCTGTTTTTGTTTGTTTCTTTCCCGAAGATTAGCTTTATGTCTAGCCGTGTAAAGAGACTTAAATTTGCTGTTTCTTTGCTTTCCTTCAAAGGTTTTTTGTTTTAATTTTTGAAGTATGAGGGAGAGAATTTTTATTTATTGTTTCTCTTTGTCTACGGTTCTGTTCAAGATGGCTTTTCATTCGATTTATATTGCGTTCTTTGAGGTTTGAATCCAGTTATTTTTTGGTTGGCTTTTGTGGTTTATACTTAAACTTTTAACTTAGCAACGCTGCGGTTTTGAGGTCCAATTTTGATTATTGGAGTTAATTGTGTATTTTTTATTGGTTTTTGATATTAATAGGAGATTCTTGCAATGAATGCTTCGATAAATATCTGAATGTCAAAAAATCTTAAGCTCTCTTGAGGACGAAAGAAAGTTTTTCTTAAAAGTGGCTAATTTAATCGAGAATTCAATTATCAATTCAATATATATTACTGCTGTTCTCGGGCGTAAATACTTTCCTTGTTTTTTTTTACTATTATCGATTCACTGACAGCATTTGGTATTAACTTGTACATAGAATGTATTCAATTCTTTATTTTTCTATGATGATTTCGATAATGTGGAATTTAGTGCTTAAATAAGGTTTATTGAAAGCGTTTTAAGTAATATAAATAATTCCCTCTACATGATGTAAACCTGATGCTGAGAATATTTCATAAAGAAGATAACAGATCACAGGTTTATCTCATTATAAAGAAATCGTAAAATAAATTATACATATATTTAACTAATGGTGGTACTAGGCTGTGTATAGAGGCATTGAACCAAAAAATACCAAAGTTTCACTTAAATATCGTTCATTCTAGAATTACAAGCGTATTTTCCGAGATTTAATGCTACTCAATCCTTCGTACCCTTTTTTCCTTTAACGACACTTGTTCGTTTTGAGGTTGTTTTATTCCGCGCCATTCATTTCTGGCATTTTTCCTCTTCTTGTTCCAATTTTTTTTTGTCCGTAACCGAAGCCGGCATCCCTTTGCTTTAGCATTTCCCGCAGCGAGTGATGTTTTTACGCCTCGTAGCCTTCAGCTCGCACGCATCAACTGTGCGACACACGTGGTCACCAGCACGGGGCACCGAGCACCATTCTAAAGTCTTTAAAACCACCTGCTACCGCTGGATGTTTACGTTTAAGAAAAGAGATTTTGGAACTCGTATGGGTTTTTTTGCGAAATGACTCCAAGGGATATGTTTTAGAGCTGGCTGTATTTATTAGGACTAGGGTTTTTAAGGTTAGGACTTCCCGAATTGGTAGAAGGAATGTGTTTCAAGTTTTTTTATAATGTTATTGGAGTGAGTAGGAGTGGGTTTACTCAATTTTATGAAGGTTCTTTTATGAAGTTTCTTCGAATATATCGACGTACGCGATTCCTGAACTGAGAATGTTTCACGAATCTCTGGGTACGTTTGTAATGGCATCAATAAATTAATTAATATATGTATTAAACGGTTAGTATATTTACTCAGAAATTTATCGTCGGTCAAGATTTCCGTTGATAGATCTATCTTGGTTGAAATTCTGTTAAAAGTCGATTTATTTTTTATATTAGTATTGATTTATTTTCGTTGCCTAGCATCTGTTTGCAATTATCAAATCTCCCAACAATTTATCCCATTCAGCGAATTATAAAATTTAATTCAATAAAACAACTTTAGAATATATGTACAAAAATACTTAAATATACAATTTTTAATAATAATTGTAATTTTCAAATCCATAGATGAATGAGCCAATGAAGAACACAGGAACGAGCAAGCAGTTACGTTACACTAAATCTGATTTGGCTTCCCGGTTAATGTGCCAAGGTATCTCTATTCAAAGTTTATCTAAGTCAGAGAAAAAGCGAAAACCCGTAAGGTTTCGATTTAGAAAGAAGAAAAAAGTGGTCGCAAGATATCCCTTCAACTCGACGGGACCGAGAGTGGAAAATGTAGTAAATCCTGACTATCCAGGTAAACTATTTCCCTCAGTAAATCTTCATCTGCATAAGTTAGCTAATATTCCTCTACATGTGGTTAATTTACTATGATTCACGATATATGCGTTTGCATATGTGACGTATTTCGTCAGTTAAATATATCGAATTATACTGAAATTAAAAAGAGATACTTTTGCTATTTTATATGTATTTTATTCTAATTATTTATGATCTTTATTTTCAGTTAAGACTTAAATGATTATCATAATATATCGTAAGAAAAGCGATTGGAATTTTTGTCTATCTGTATCTAACTATGGCACTCAATGTATCGTTCATCGCTCAGAATCATTTAAAAGTATTATCGATTTTAAATTAATTTAAATCTTTGTGCCATTTAAATTTATGCATATTTAATTTTAAATTATAGGCCCAGGAAGTTACTACAATGATTATGATGCTCCTGAATTTTACTACGATTACAGCGGACCAATAATTCCGCTGGCGCGTCGGTTTTCAACAACTGTGGAGGAGAGCCCTGGCCCGGCGGATTACCAGGTCTGTGCAATTACCTAAATACCTTTTATTTCTAATATACATGATATCGAAATAGATATTAGGTTTGTTTGGAAACAGCATTTCCATTAGGTTTATATAATTTGTCGTATCTTCTGAATTTTAGTAAAATTGTTTTTGAATATATATTTGAATTTTAGGAACTATAGAAATGTTTTAGAAAAATTAAATATTGTTATTAGTTCAATATCTTGTTCTGGTTTTTAGAGATATTTTGTGATTGAATCTTTTGTGAAAGTGAACTATTATTACTTTTCCGTCAAAATGTACTCACGCACAGTAGATTGACGTGTTTACTTGGAGACGATGCAGCCTGTTTGAAGGTCTGTCTTGGAAACTCATGGGAGAATAGTTTTCTCTCACTCCCATGTCTTCCATAAAGTATCTATAACGAAGGTTTAATTCATAAATCAACTAACATGAGGAGTTATGAATGATTGAAATGGAGTGTGTATCCTAAAAAATGTTACTATCATTACTTTATTTGTTGTGTTGTTATATCCATTCCAATGATAATGTTTGTTATATGTGAGCTATGGAAGGATTTGATTCTTTAAAAAATGTAAGTAGTAGATTCTTAAGAGCGGATTATCCTGAATAGTTCCGCATTAAATTTAAATTTACTTCTTAGGTTGGAAAGTCTTAAAACGCGTGGAAGTTGTTATGACAGTGACTATTTTCAGTATCTCGTGCTAAGTTACTTGGTTACCATTAGAATGAATTTCTATTGCTGACGTTATATTTTTTCATCTCTAATATCATATTCTGTTTGCATTCAGAAACGAATATTTTATGAAGAATCTACTTTTCTTACGTCAAACTTGGCCCAGTTGTACAGTAGGTTGAGCTGTTTACACGTTTTGCGAGAGAATCCTATTTATTATTCTCGTAAGGTTAGCGTCAGGGATCAATTAATGACTCGGAATAAACATAAATGTTCGCATTTGGGTCCTGGAGCCAAACTCAACCAAACAAATATGTTTTCAAATTTCGAAACATCGCGCTCTCATTTTTCTTTTCTGGAGAGCAAAAATTCCAGTCGGTATAGTTCCAAAAGATACGGTTCGTAAAGCAACGCGAGTCTCAGAAAAATTTTCGAGAACATTTCCCGCACGTAGAAACGAACTTTCGGTTTCGTAAAAAAGGACTTTATCTCTCCGCCCGTGGATTTTTATACGTCTCATATACGACTCGAGACGTCGAAAGTGTCAAATCCATAAAATATAATAATACACGGCAATAAAATAGTTGCGACCCCAAACACCCGCGCCGACACTTTCTTCGAAAGCGAAAAAAAAATGAGACATCTCGGAACCCTCGGAAGTCGGAAAGAATATATCATCGAGAGTTATGACGTTCTGAGAAACGGAAGGCTTCTGAAATTAATAGATAGTTATAAAAAGAAGAAACGGTTGCCTTAGAGTGGATGGTCTTGGCAGCACTATTTCCCCTCGAAGGCATCACCCAAGGAGTTCGAGGGATTGGGTTTTTTTTTTTGAACCCGGACCCCGCGGGAGGTCGTGGGAGGGCCAAGGGTTGGGAACCACCACCGAGGGTTGGAATCGGAAGAGATAGGGCACGGAGACTGATTTCATTGTAGTGGTGGTGCTCGGGTGCGTGGGGAAAGATGGTTCGCTTTGTGTTCCAGTGGAGGACGCCGCGAGTAGGTTTTATAGGGGATGGATCATGGGGGAGGGACTTTTTTATAGAGCAGTAATGGGAGTATAGGGGTAAAGCCCGTTAACGCTTCACCGTGTGGTAATAATTCCTTCCCAGAATCGGAACTTATTCATATTTCAGGTGGATGAAAGTAGAAAAGTTTCCATATGGATGTAAATGTCTTTCGTTTCGGTGGTTGTTATTTACGGGCGCGGTTGATGCTTGACGCGTTGCATGGTTTAATAAGGTTTTGGTATATTTATCCGATTATAGGGGGTGTAAGTTTTGAAAGGCCGTCTTGTTTGTGGTGTGCGTAGCGGAAATGGGCGTGATTTTATTTTAAGTTTACTATGATTGGTGGGGAGTCACTACTAATATTTCGTGCCTTTAAAATAAATTTTTATGCTGTGTTTTGCTGAAAATGTCTAGCTTATGTGTTGCTTCTTGTTTGCTGAATGTTTGAACACGAAAATGATCGGATTCTTAGTTTCTTCATTATTTATTCAGAAATTGCGAAATTAGTAACCTCCTCAAGCTTTTAAACAATATTTAGGAGTGAATTCTGTTGTTAAGGGATTGAAGCAAATGATGATGAATTTAAATCTCATTATTTGTTAATTTTTTTGTCGGTAAGTTTTATATTTACGTAGTAATTCATACTTTTTCATGCAATCAGTAAGGTAATAGAGGGGAAAACAATTCGATACATACCACATCGATTTTATTAAATATTCGTTCAAAATATTTATAATGAGAACAATAAAATACAATAATAAATAAAATGTTGTCTTCTATTATCTCTTTAAGTTAGACGAGCATTTAACGAAAGCATTAGATGGTAAAATTTTCTTAAATATAGCTTAAATTTAATTACCTTCATTTTTATATTATTTCAATATTGAGACATTTAATTGAAACAATTCTAATAATAATACAGCGCTCTACAAATGGTGCCCCGAATTTAAAAAAGCGATATTTTCGTTCCATTTTATCTCCACCATATCATTGAAAATGTAAGATTTTCCTCAATCATGACGCAAAGGCTTTGTTAGAGCAAGAGAAGGATTGCCTTTCTACGCAATCCTTTCCATTCGACGGTCCTGAATAAATAACAGTGAGCGACGTTCAAACTTAGGTTGCTAATTCTAAGTGGCTCTTAATACGAGCTTTACGTAGAGCACTTACGCAACCACTCGTTTCGGAAAAGAGGAATCTCGTTTCAACCCAAATACGTAGGTAAATGTCAGTGGTCATTTTATCTCCTTCTCGATAGGAGCAAACTTAATGAAATGAAAGAATGCAATCTCATTTGTTCGGAGATTAGAATGATGTTTGATTAGCATTTCATTACGTCAGGAAGCCTCCAAAGTAATGATTTTCGTTGCTTTTGGATATGAAATCGTCTCAATGGATTTGAAAAGTATATTAAATTCATAATGATAAGTATTTTTATATTTCTATAGAGTATATTTTGCTCACAGAAGCAGCAAAATTAAAATGTCATTTGCAGATATTCATCTTCACCGCAAATCTAACTTCCTCAATTTAACGTGCCATCAGTTTGGCCGAAATCGTTCGTAATTAGAAAAGAAAATTGCGGGATGGGCAGAAGCCTCTCTTATATAATGCATTGAACCTCCATCGCGGATGAATTTTAATGATTTCATTTCGGGGCGCTACTTTGAAGTTGACCGCGTACAGCACGATTCGTTTGAGCTCTCAAAATATGCTCGTATCCATTGGAAACGTGGGAATAAAATTGTGGCGTATTTAAGCCCGATGTATCGGATACCCTCATTATTAGATCCCTTCCTTTTACTAATGTTTCGGATCCGTTTGGGGTCCAGTAGCGTCAACAGGGTTAACAAAAATAAAATTACGGGGTTAGATAGTGTTTTGTTTGCGAGTTTTGAAGTTCGAGGGTAGAAAATGCGACAACCGCAAGAATCCGCCATCTGATTGGTCCGCAATAAATCTCGATGCGAATACGTCGGCGACGATTCGGCTGACGGGGGGAGGGGAACGCAGAGAAGAATCTCTTTGGGAAGAAGAAAATAAGGCTCAAAGCAATCCGTTAGTCGGGAGACGGAAATGCTTTTTCACGTCTAGCAAAAACGGCGGTATATCTCTTGGGCGATAACGGCGGAAAAATAAGTTAGAGACGGTCGCGTAGCGAAATAAGAGATAAAATGAGACAATGCTCGTTTAAAAATAACTTTAGCGAATGTCAGAGGATGGTTCGATATAGAAGTTTCTCTCGTGCTAAAAAAGGCTAATATATCTTTTCAGGAATTTCTCCGAGAAGGATTTGGGATGAAATTTAAAGAGCTAATTGATGTTTTTCGTCTTATACGCGAACTTAATCCGTAGCACGCTTAATCCGTTGTATCGCTTGATTTTATTTTCGTGATTGCGTTTCTTGCTTACATGACAATTAAATGGTAATCGAATATATATTGGTAATTACATTTAATATTGTTTAATAATATAAAATGGTGTAATTATCTCATAACAATGAAATTTTAACTTTAATTTTAAATTTTATTATTATAATAATAAATTTTAATTTTAATTTTACTTTAATTACTTTCCAAAATTAAATTGGTAGGGTCAAATACTTTTCTAAGACTAATAAAATGAGTCGTATTCATAGCTCTAGATAAGAAAAATAAGACAATTAGTTTATCCATTTCAAGCCTAAAGGGAATTATACTAGAAAATAATGAATCATTTCTTTCTACGGGGTGGATATGTGCTGCATCAGTTGCTAAGGGAACTTTCATTTCATCATCGAATAAAATAGCAATCCTTTTCGTAATAGAAACCACGACTTTGTCAACTTGTTTCTCCATTTTGTAGATAAAATATTCGAAAGAAATAGGAATTTTCATGTAGTTCCGCCTCAGTTATCTTCGGAAAACTGCTCATAGAATTTCAGAAGTACTGTTTCCTAAATCCTGTATCTCGAGGAATCTATGAATTATTTACGGGAGTGATTTTGTTATGGAGAAGCAATGAATCTAACTGAAAAGTACTTTTGAACTCTGCACTTTTTTAATCCTCCTTGAAGCTATATTTCAGTATATTCTTTGTCTGTAAATGATACGTAAACTCTGGAGCTATCTTTCTATTAATATTTATCTATTAATTACAATTTGATATCAATAAATGAGCTATACGGTCATTAATTAAACGATGTTTATAAGTAAAGGTAATACGTGAATGTTTGAGGAATTTTCTATATTAAAAGATGACTCAACAAACATTTATAACATTGATGTACGTTAGTGATGAGAAATTTTCTTGTTTTCACTAGACATTAGTGAAGTGGTTGTTAAATGAAGGCATTTCATGCCCAAATATACTATGTTATATACGTAGTATTTTAATTATAAAAGAGTAAATGGTTTTGTTGTTCATGATAGATCAATCGATAAGATAATATAATGTAGCTTATTTTATTTCATTGTATTTCTTACTGGACTTCGTGGGAGATGTTTACACTCGTTTTTATATCTTCAGTATCCGATCTCCTTAATTTCTGACACTTTCAAGAAATTCCAGGTTCATATAGTTTTAATCATCAATTAAGACCCTGGCGAAAATAAATTGTTTTACTTCCAGTTCACATCATGAAACTAAAGGTATTGTAATTTTAGAAGGATTCACCACAATTTCCCCTAGCCTTTACATTTGAAATAGCCTTGTTGCGTTGAATTCCTCTGTAAATAGGTCCATGACATTCCGCGGAGGAATTTTCTAGGCGTCAAGAAGATACCATTGTTAGCGGATGTCGGGGATTTAACCAAGACGTAAACAGAAACAAGGCGGTAAATACATCACTATCTCCCTCTTATACTGCGCAAATTCCTCTAAAAGGCCGAGCAAAATGCCTCTGTGAGGATGGCAAAGGTAGAGAGAGATATTCGCCTCATTGCGTTGTTTTCTTCCAAGAAAAGGCAACACGTAGTGTTTTTCTGAGGGGTCCAGATAGTGGGAGTAGAGGAAATTCCTGCGGATACCAAAGCAGTTAGTATCCTCCTCAGATTACGATTCCGGACCGAGATATGTTCATTGGGACTTTGCTGACTCATCGAGTAATTTCGACCCCCCCTCAATTCCATTTCCCCTCCCGTTTATATATAAATTTTCCCCTTTCCCCCACCCACTCAAGGTCCCTAAGAATCTTCTACTTCATCCAAAGTCTCCCCTACCCCTCCCATCATCGCCACCATCCCATTCTTTTCCGAGGCATTTTATTATGTTTTCTCCCTCCCATTTCATATCTTTTCTTTGCTCGGAAATCTTCTTTCAAGCTAAGTGGCGAAGTTTCTTTCCCCATCTGACTTTGCACGATTTTGTGGGTTTTTAGGAAGTAGAAATTGGGATGGGGTGTTTTTTTTCTGGTCTTTACGACGAATTGAGGGGCTGCAGAAAGGACAGCGATTCTCAGAGGGAAATTTAGGGGAGTGAAGTTTTCATCGGAGTCATACGCCGCGTTCTAAAGGGTGGACATATGCGACCAGGTCGTAAAACACGTCTGGAGTTTTGGAGGAATGATGTTAGATAAGGGATGGCTTAAGAATGGGTTCAAAAGTGGAGTTTATACCGTCTATATGGTTGTTATTATTAATGATCCGCTGCTGTAAAAGATGTGAGTTCTTGAACTGTTTAAATTTAAGTGTTACAAGCGGTCATAATGGCTTTTATGCAGCGAAATAAATTTAAGTTAAGCATTACAAATAGCGTATGATTATAAAGAAATAATTTTTAGATATTCATTACAATTTTTTCATGTTTGAAGGAGAAAAATATTCAGGATTTTTTATGCCAATAATATCAATCAATCTTATTTATATAATTAAAATTATTGATGAATCAAAAACAAAATTGTTATTCCATACCGTTCATTAAAATTGTACGTTAAAAATTATAATATACGTGAAGTAAGTTAAAGAATAATTAATAATATTGTTTGTATAATAATTATGAATTAGTTCGTTTCATAAATTTATTTCGTAAGAAATGGAAGTTAATATTATGTTTCGAGGTAAATCCATATTTACCGATGATTAAATTCTTAGAGAGAGAGTTAATTTAGCAATTACAGTTCCATTTAGTAATTACTTCTGCTGAAAATTAAAATAGGTCATATGTAAGGAAATTAATTCCTACTTACTCTGCAGCAATTAAGGATATCACGCCAAATCATACCGAATTTTTATTTAAAAAATAATCTGAGCATAAATGAAAATTATATCATATGTCAATATTTGAATTCGTTATTCTTAAAAATGCTTAAAATTTTACAATATTGGGATCTATTCCATACATTAGATACATTATTTTCTTCGTCTGTGTCTTAATCGCAGCGTACCATGATGCAACAAAAATTCCTCTTAGTACTCGAAAACTCCGAAATTCAAGCATTTAATGTTTTAAGGAACTGATAAATAAGGTAGCATTCTCTTTAATGTATAAGGTGATAATCTCTTTAAATTTTTAAACGTTCCTCAAAAAGCCCAGTCTAGAATTTTTGCCGGTGTCAAGATTTGGACGTTCTATAAATAAATGAATCCCTTTAGAAAGAGGAGTGAATCTTTTCCAAACTTTGAGAGTTGCGAATGACAGGATACTCTGTGTGAATGACCATTGCTTTGGGCTTATGACAGTCCCTAGCACAAGGGTGGTTTTGTGACGTGGAAGAAGAGAGCTTTCTGTCATAGAGCTATGGTTACGGTGGAAGTTTAACTTATAATAATCCAGTAATCCGTATTCACATTGCTGTATTATAAGTATGCTATATATTAGTTAAAATAAAATCTGTTTCGCATCAGTAAACCGTTTTAGGATAAAATATTTCTCATATCATTTTTAATTACTAAATGTTTCCTGTCGATGTGATACTTATTCAGAGTGATTTAGGTTTATCCACGATTGTTATCGTTCTGGATTCGCTATTACGAAAGTAGTAGACTGATTTATGAACGAATAGCGAGGAATTATACAAGCGTTCTAAATTAAGCATTCGTTCATTTGCATGGATTCGGGAATTATTCTTTGGCTAACAGAATCCTCTTTTCGTAGGATTATGAAGAGAATTAATTAATCACCAAAGTAATCTCATAGATCACGTTGCAATTGATCATTCACGAACCGTTTTATAATTTTTAACGCGATTAATCCAAGGTGGAGACCCTCGCATTTCCATGGCTAATTTCGGACACATTCACGTTATAATCAAAGCTCTCTGGCTGGCTTCCTAATGGAGGGAACTTTATTTACGTCAAGTGACGGTAGTTCTTTTCAAAGTGATGCGGTAAAGTAGCGTTCAGCGGCGGGCTTAACCGCATGAATAAATAATTCCGATCTGGGCGTGGGTTACATTACCGCGATATAATTAGCAATTGATATTCAATGGAGTATCTGGGCACGGGTGAACGCGTGGAGCTTTTAGCATCTGAATCAAATCAGCCGATAAATATGAAAGAGTCAGCACGGGCTTGAACCGTTGCTATCGGAAACTCCTCCTTGTTTTCATTAATCACCCTACGAAAAACACGTCGGAGCGGAGTTTATGGGGAATGGGGGAGTTTTACGATTGATTCAGTAGTGAACCAATCCAGGATTAGAGGATGATTTCTTTTATTTAGTCGCGGTTAAGTCAAACTATTTCGTATCTGACTAAGTACAATTGAGATTAAATGTTACAATCATCTGGCTTTTAGGTATGGAAAGCACTTTTGAATGTAACTCACTGGTCTTGTTTTAAAGAGGAATTAGTGAGACTGAAAGTGAAGAATACAGTTGTTGATTTGTAATCTATAATCTACAAATTAATTGATTGAAACTGGAATAGATATATTAAATTATTAGCTTATATTCACTTCGGGAGAAGAAACATTGCTATTTGCATCTTTTGATGAGTAAAAGTACGATTGACTGGGATGTTATTTACAGCGAAACACATCAATTTGATTTCATTTTTTCTATACTGAATCAATAAACTACTAACAAAAATGTGATCTACCAGATCATAAAGCTTAATTGTAGTGAATGTGTTATTTAAAGCAATATCATTAGGCAGTCGCTTTTATAAAGACTCATTTTACCACGAAAAACGCGTTATGATAATAAAATGAAAAATTAGTGCAATCGGTCGGTGTTTACACCCCGTAACTTACACCGAAATGTGGATTTCAGGATATTTATCTAGACGCAGATATCATTAGTTATGCACTATCATTCAAACTGTTAGTGTAATGTCGTACACTATTTTCGTTATTGTTTTTAAGAATGGATAAGTTAAAATGTAACTTTTAGAATGTTCATATTTATGATATTTTTTCATTTATATAAATATATTACTTTAATTTTTAAACTTCAATACCCTAGTGCGTATTGCAGTAAAATTATTAAATCATCATTACTCAGCACGATATTTTTAAGCTAATTCTAATGAAAAATCACATTATGATATGATGATATTATTCTAAATAGTTATATCGATACCCATTATGACTGATGATAATCTTAATAGACAGCTGTCCGCCCAGTACATCAAGATTTAACCATAAGGCGAAAGTATCAGGAATTTGCGGACAATAAGACATCATATGCTTGGGTTGTTTTTAGATAGACGACGTTTAATTAATTCAAAATCTTTTGTGAAGAGAGACAAAGGTTTTTCTGCTTTTTGGATTTATTCAGAGGTAGATCAAGGAGATCACCGCATTCCGTCCTCACAAAGTAAAGGATGTTAAAAGAGGCAGCTGATTTAAAATCTCTCGTCTGATATTTCGTCTCTTCTGCAGAAAGCTTCCTCAGAAGTGGGTCAGACACTTTAAAGAGCAAGGAGAAAAAAATGCAAAAATCCGTCTCTTTGATAATTTCATTAACGCTACGAGTCCTTTATTAAATCCTCTTTCTACTGCGCATCAATTTAAAGAGCTTCGTAATGAGAAGAGGGAATAGTCGAGGAAATGCTCTTGGAAGTAGTGAGTGTTGGCTATGGGTGTAGTGGACTTCGGTTAGGGTGCCAGTTAGATTTCAGAGTTAATATAGACGCCGCGGAATGCGGGGGTAATGAGATGTAAGAGGTCTACAAAGGGAGATATAGACTGTGTACGTAAGTGGAAAGAGGATTTAGTGGTGTTTCATTAGCAAGGAAGGAACGGTAATCTGTGTAACGGGCACAAAGGAAATATTCTATGATCTTAAGAGGCGTAGCGACGCGTAATCTCGTAATGAAAGATGAAAAGTCTCAACGACAGGAATCAGAGCGGGGAACGTGTTAATGGGATGAAAATAGTGTATCTTACGCTGTCCTATAATGACAGTATTTACGAGATACAGATACACTCACCTTTAAAAAGAAAGTTATGTTTTCTTCTTTAGAATTGGGTCGATATTAAGGGTCATAGAAAAACGCTAATATTTATGTCGAGATAATATTTTTGAAGTCTCGATAGTTATGTGGATACATATTATTATATATAAAATAATTTCATGCATCCTTTGCCTTGAAATATATACTGCTGCATAAAGATTGGCACGTTATTAGTTGGCAAATAATTCTACCTTAAAATCAGCATTGAATGTTAATATAACAGTCTTCATAAATATAAAATTTTGAAGCTACCTTAAGAAATTTACTTATTGAAAACTAAGTATTCGACTTTTTCTCTATTAATTATTTTCGAGTTATAGTTCGCACAAAAAGTGCGAAAAGGTTAAGTCAAAGAGTATAAATTATCTGATTAGAATTTAATGCTTCAAGTAATGTTCATTTTGGTTAGAGAAAGGAACATCGCCCCGAAATAGCCGTGATCGTATAGTGGTTAGTACTTTGCGTTGTGGCCGCAACAACCCAGGTTCGAATCCTGGTCACGGCAGTGTTGTAACACTGGTACGGCAGGGGCTCTTTTTCGTTTACAAATTTTTAGTGCGATACGTTTTGTAAAGGATCATATATTTCGGATAGAATTAGGTAGATTGCAGGGATAGATTACGGTGTGAATCTATTTTAAAATTCAATTTCCCGCGAAAGGTACGCGAAAGCAATGAACTGCATGAGTAGTCCTGGTGATTTCACCACCTACCTCACGCCGAAAGGCTGCTTTCACGGTTAGATGTAGGTAAAATTGTAAGAGATATTATAATATTATTTTGATATAGAATATTATTTAATTCAATTTATACGTGTATAATGGAACTTTGATTTTCAAGGTAATTTAAGGTAAGCTTAATTCATACTCTTAAGGTATTGATACTTGAAAAAGACGTGGAGAAATTATAAATCATTAGGAATACAAGATTGTATACATATATACTAGATGAATGATTTTGTATTAATTCGTTAATGATACCTCATCGTCCATAAGCCATTAGATAAATCTACTACGATCAAATGCCGTTGAGAGGTGTACAGCAGTCCAAACACTTCTCGCGTATTACGCCGTTGCCACCTGATTCGTCTTTGGTGGAAGTATGCTCGAAAAATAAATCAATCCGCACGCTTTTCGGGTTGGCCTCCCTCCACATATCATGTCCCTCAGGAGTCCTCTCTCTTTCATGAACAAAGGAATCGGATAAGAGAATTTGATGGCCAATCTCGGACTCTCATTCGCTCAATGTCTGAGGAAATGGCGGTCCTGAGGATGGACGTCCAAACATGTACTCCGAAAGGCGTAGGAGGCGAGAGAGACCGTGCGATTGATCGATGGTAGAAAGTAATGGAAGAACGAAAAGAGGAAGTAAGGTAATGGAGAACGGTACAGGTGATCGATTGGACAAATAAAGTGTATCCAACGGTGGATACAATGGAAGGAATGGGGGTAGAGGGGTTAGGTTTTGGTGGATGTAAGGAGCTGGAGAGAGAAAAATTCGGTCCAGTCCAAGGAGCTCAGATCAAGTGTCTCTGAACGAGGGTCTCAAGGGTAACTATTGTTATTTTGTTGGAACTGCGTGATAGTGGATGCTCATAGAATTGGCTATGAGAGTCTAAGGGCTTTGGTGGAAATAGTTTCACGTCTTTAGAAATCATCTCTCTAGTTTGAGAGTAGTTTTCAGGAAAGATTCGACGTCATGATGTTTGTAATTGTCAAGTTAGCTTGTTCATGGTGTGAAAGTTGAATAGAATTGGCTAATTCCGGAAGAAAAATTTTGGGAATTTCGATATAGTTTTTTTTCTGTATTGATATGTGAATTGTAAGGTTCTTAAAGTACTGATTATAGAGTAAGCCATTATAGTAATCAATAATTCAAATCAGTGCTTTAAAATTGTATTTTACTTTATAATATTTTTATAGTGTAATTTTTTCTTCATTTTGAGAATTTTCATTTTTTTATCTGTTAAATGAGAAATATTTAAAGACAGCTATCTCACTGATAATATTGAATAAATTTTTGGCGAAACATATGCAGATTCAAAGAAATCAAAAATGAAATTTTATAGGAAGCGTTACTATGTCGGCTATGAATTAGTTTTAAGCTGTATATTTTTAGGACATTATCGCTCGCTATATTACCTTCAACTCTGATAAAAGAAAGTTGTGGAGAGGTCTAAAAAAGCTGTTCCTTGCAGTGTTATTTTTTGATTTCGGATTAAATTTTCTAACAGTAATTAGAATCTTTTTATCTTGTATATATTACAGTATATAGATGAGGATAAATTTCTAAATGCATACGAATAATATAATAGACATTCAATATCCAACGAGTTTTGATAGAGAAATCTTTAAAAAGAGAAGTTAGAATGGAATTTTAGGGTAGTTCTTTTTCATTTTGAACCGACCTCATAATGTAACATTTGAACAAGGTTTCTGTTTAACACTAGAACAGCGGGAAACGGACACCCCCCTAGAACAGCGGAAGGTGTCCTCAGGACACCTACACTTGCGCTTCTTTTAAATTGAATGAGGCAGTCGTATTTAAATTTTTAGTCTTTCCCTATACGCTTAAAAATTATTAACTAAGTATGGGTACTTATTTATCGGCAGATCATGAGGTAAATAGTTGCTACATATTTAATATAGAAATTGTTGTTGAGTTCAATCAATTTCATGAGACTCATATTCCGATATAAAAATATACAGAACAGTAAAGCCAGAAATAAATTATATGAATAAATTAATATAAAGCCTTTTCGAGATAAAATAATTATTTGCTTGAATAACTTTTGAAAATTACCCGATTTTATCAACAATTTACATGGGGTACAAGAAAAAATAAACTCGCGTAATAAAACTTTACCGCTTCACGTACCTTCCTTTGATTTTATTTGACAACAAAAAGACTAGAAATAAGGTTTAAGACACAAACTGGACCTTAAATGTTATTTGCATACGCAATTATATTAATTTTTCTTTTTTAGCACAATGATGCTGTCACGAAATAATTACTCCACAGAATCCTTCCACGAAGCTAATACATAAATCTTCTTGATGTTACAGTTTCTATTAACCTATTCCTTGCACTTCTTACACTTATCTGATGCTATATTTCACTTGTATTTTCTTTTGAACAGATATCGGTGGCTTCATTGGATGATGTCTCGTGCATCTAGTGTTTACTTAGGTCCTTCTTGAGATCTCTTTAGACAGCTTAGGTTTTACTTGGTTTATCTGCGATTCGTTGCAAGAATCTATATCTGGTTATTTGGCGACCTCTTTTCTGCTTGCAAATAACCTATACATTGACTTCTGCTAGATAAATTTTTATGTAAAAAGAATGCATTAGGCAACGTCGTGAGTCTGTCTCACCGTGTGCCTACGCCATTTGGTCCACTACGCCGCTTTTTGTACAATTATGGTACGTCACCGCGTCTGATTTTCTTTTACTAATACTGTCAAATACGACATTAGAAAGCATCTAAATATCGAGAAGATCATGTTTACTCTGTTTAATTTTATAAACAGGGATTATTCTTCATTTTTGACAACATCGGAATTCACGTCAAATCTTTGCTGATTTTCAACTCCAGCGACTCTCTCCACAATTTGTTCTATGTTCCAAATAAAAAAATACCTGCTTTCTTCAGCCTTTTAAATAGTTTCTTTAATTTAAAATAATTATCGGTCATTAGGTTCATTCCTTTTATATAGAAAAAGTCCCATCAAGGTCATGACCACATGGTTCAGGAAGATGGCTTATCCTCCAACTCGACAAATCATAGTAATTCATTCAATGCATATTTGGAATTAAAATCCATTACTAACCGAAACTTAAATACATATTTATCAGGTTTATCAAGAATAAATTGTGTGGATAGACATCAACACTTTCTGGGAAAAAGCTGATCATTCACCGTCACTTTTGTACCGGAATTGTAGCAAGCTTGGCAATATTCAATGAGTGAGTGTCACAAAAAGATATAAGACAAATTAGTCAATTGCGAAAATAGAAATGGGAAACGTATCTTATAAATGGAAATATTAGAAAATATAAGGCAAAATGTTTCCAACACAAATCATCATTAGAATTGCTACCTCAAATTTTTATACATAACAATATAATTAATTAATTTTAGAGAACGGGGACAAAATAATAGCAAAAAGCAATATTATCTCAAAGTACATTTGTAAGAGCTTCTAATATAAAACAATGAAGGTTTTATCATAGGAAATAATAGTAAATATTACGTAGGTGTCCTGAGGACACCTCCACTGTTCTAGGAGGTATGTGGTAGGATCTCCTTTGACAATGTTCCAATAATTATAAAACTTGGTAGAAATATGCAGAATATTAAATAATTAAAAGTCACGAAATGATTCTTTTCTATGATACAAATTACAAAAATGGTGCGTTTTCTTCATGGGCGAGGTGTCCTGAGGACACCCTCCGCTGTTCTAGTGTTAAGTGAATGATGAAAAGTTTCTAAACATCTTTTAATGTAAAATCTGCTCCTGTTGTTATTGAGTATTTAATGCATATTGCAGTCAGTAATACTGATTTCTGGTTCACACTCACTATTTTTTATTAATCGTCTTAATAACCCACTAAAAATCACGAATTTTCATTGGGTTTATTGTCTAAGCAAAAAATTTACCTTTGTCATCCAATTGCACGCTATCGAAGCAACATACTTTCCCATAGCAACATTCTCTCGCGCTATGCAGGAGCGGAATTAAGCGTTCGCGAAATAGAGTTTCCTGATCAGCGGTGCCTGAAAAATTCACCCGGAACAAGGGAAGGAAGCATCTTGAGCACCTCGCAGTATGCAGTAATAGAATACAGTGCCATCAAGGCACTCTCAGACTGAGAACCGACGCCTTATCAAAGATTCATCAACAGGGTTCTCCCGCTTGTTCGAGCACGAAGAGTGGAACACGTTAGAGAGAGGCGTTTTGAATCGTAAAGGAGAAGGAAAAAGGAGAATCCTCGCGGAAAAGAGACAATTGAAGGGGTGGAGGCACGTGAAAAATAGATTAGGGAAACCATAGGAAGGCTGGTGGAGTAGTGGGGGGTAATGGTGCGGAGTCAAAGCTTTTTTCTCCCTTAACAGCTATCGGATCGGTTGGGAGGAGTGCAGCGCAAGTGGAGGGGAATGGAACTATATGCTCGGAACTTTCTTCGCTGCCTCTCGGTTTTATTTCGAGATATTTGATCGTTTCATGCGAGGGAAGAATTATGCAAGGATTATACAGCCGTGTATTGGTTGGTGAAAGATGTTTGCGAAGTTGAATCGATGTGGATGTTGAAAGTGAAGTTGTGTTGAGCTGTTTTGGGATTCTTATGATTTAAAGTATCGTGAATCTATTTAGAGTTTGGTTCTTCTTGGATGTGATTTTGAAAATTTTAAATTTCGTTGTAGGTTTTTTGAGTGGATATCTTTGTTACCTAAATCATTTATTACTTTTTATGTGTGTTTTTTAAAATTTTAACTAAAAAAATGTTGAATATTTGGGTATATATATTAAGTTGGTGTCTTTTGATATCGTGTTGAGATCAGGTTTTCTTTACGATCCATTTCTCTTGTCGCACGTTACGTTCTCCAAACATAAAATATTTACTGTTATTATTGCGTTAAATAATAAAAAATCGTATTATTTATGCATCTGTACATATTTTTTAAAAAGTAATAATGAATAAGGAATTAAAAATGGATATATTCTCTCAGTCAAAATAAAAACACGGAAATTATTAGTATTCAAAGAAAAGAAAATAATTATAAAACATGATGAAGTGGTTTTCATAATATTTTTTTTTCAATTTTAATGTTCTCATTTTCCTATTAATTTATAATATTGGCCATCTTTGTGTAATGAAAGACTGTTATATCCACAGAAAATCTCATATTGATTTCGCCATCTATGTATTTTAGGAATTTAAAACATTTGACAATATTATCAAGAATAGAGTGATGGGTTTAAAGCATGATATTTTGCATCGAATCAAAACATTATTTAATTATAAAAAATTATAAAAAAAATATTAGTGATTTCAAAGCGTTGAAGTGTTCCCGATCCAATTCTCTTTAATCGAAGTAGTACTGAGATTACGGATGTGAACAAGTCCTTCGTCTGTCCTCGTCATTTACTTTATTTCCTTGATAACTTGATTATTTTTTCCGACATAGATTGTTTCGAAAATGTGCTTCTAGTCCCTCGTTATTTTGTGTCGATATCAGCCCATCCTCTTCCAAAAGAACGGCTTCCCAACGCGCTGACCCTGTAACGAGTCGTGGTCCATGGTTTTTATTTATTTTGGACTTGATTCAGCTCCCTTCACTTCCTCCTCTTTCCACTTGGAATAATGCCATAAGGAAGATTGTAGGCTAGATAAAAAATATAAACCTATCATGCGACGTTTGAGGATCTTGTCGCAAAAAGTATTTCCAAACTCCATTCCACATTTCTCTCCGGAATAGCTATTTCTGTCTTGCTCGTTCGGTTTAAATTCTGTCTTAAACGTCTTATTCTATAAAGTTGCTAATTTTGGTGTGTGATTGCAGTTTGGGATTCAATATCCTTTGTACTTATTAAGTAATTTATATATAATTTTAATTGCATTTAATAATTATAATTAAAACGAAAATAATTATTATTCAAGTTATATTTTATTGGTAGTCTCCGAATTAAATTGAGTGCTTAAATAGTATATTTAAAGAAATTAAAATAGAAGAAATGATTTATAAATAATATTGTTCTATCGTATTATGGGTCTTTAAAGCTTACGTAAAAATGTTTAAAAGATGGAATTAATAGTTTAAATAATAAAAGCTTACATTTATTTGGATTAGCATAAATATATGATTGATGTTGTGTAGTACAATTATATACTTTGCTGATAAAATATTATGATATTTCAATACGATGAAAGCCTTTTATTACGTGGCTAAGGACATATTCTTCTGGTATTAGCAGGAGAACCAGTGAAATTTATTGAAACCGAGCCATATCGATGTCTTTATGACCGCAGAAAGAATTTCTGGAGATGTATTCATCAGTAATTATTTTAGACGCGAATCTCGAAAAAGTTATTCTTTCCACAGCCGTCACCCAAAAGGACAGTTGCTCGAAAAAGTGTCAATTCCGTCGCACAAAAGTTAAAACGCTTCCTCAAAAGTTTCTTTCTCCGCCACAACTTGTTCCCCTTGCCCCTTATCCTCAACACGCGAGGAACGGAAATGATATTTCTGGGCCGGAAGATTTTGCCAAGAGTGTTTAAACTTTTCCCCGAAATTATTTTAGAACTTCCCGGCGGCCGAAGAAGTTAAAATGATGGCATCTCAAGCTTCAGTTTCTCTCCTAGGACACAAAACTGAGACTTTCCGTTTAAGAGTTTTGGGTATGAATTTATGCCAACTCTTTAGCCTTCGATCCAAGGAGGACTTTTCTCCCCTTTCTTTAGCAAGAATTCTCTGGATTTTATATCCCTTAAGACTTCGTGGGTGTTTCGAAAGGAATTATGGAACTTTTAGAATATAGTCGTACTCAAGGATTAGCGAAAGATTGAAGTTGAACTCGTCCCTAATTGAATGCATTGTTTATTGCTATAGTCACTGCTTTTTGCTGGGTATTCTACAGGTTCTATTTTGAAGTTATGGTGGTGATGTTTAAAAGTTTCTCATTGCTTCCTTATATTGTTGTGTGGTTATATCTTCTTTAACTCATCTTTTGCCGAAATATTTTTTGATCTTCTCTCTCATCCATCATAGTTTGAAGTCATTATCATCTTTTCTTTATCAGCACTTTTTCCATTAATATTAAGATGTTAAGAATATTAAGATTAGATAAGATTTTTAAGCATTGATCCTGTGCCATTTGTCATGTATTATTGAATGAAATAGTTGAGGATTATCATAAATCAAGGCCATTGTAATTTTTTCAATTGTCTACTTGGGTGGTCTGAGTTCGAGTACCGTTTCTGTCAGACTTTTTAGACTTTCGTGCATTTATTGTTTTCAGTACTTTTATGTTTTCATTTTATGTTTTCTTTGAATTTGTTTCGTAACTGCAAATTATTTTTAGATAAGATTTATTATTTTTTTTAAACTATTGAGATAAAATGAATGAATGAATTTGAATAAAATCCAATCTTGCTGGAATTTAAGAAAACTAGGTGCAATATGCCGAAGATAAAAAAAATTAGTAATAGTTTTTATTATAATAACAGACGTCTTTATTAGGCAAAATTGGAACTAAGAATACCATGGTTTTGTTATTGTTATCATCTGGCGATATGGTTAAGTAACGCGTAGTATAATTGGAATTAGAACAGTGAAATTATTTAAAGATTATGATTTCCTATACAGAGCGTCAAGTCGGAGATGATAAAGAAATCATTCAACTTCGTAATAGAAAATAGAGCAGAGTGGGAGAAACTTGCGAATTCGATGAAGCCAAAACGAAAGAAGAGTGCCAAAGTAGAAAATGATACCACTTCAAAGTTTCATAATACCATAGCAATCTGCGAGGCCGGTGGAAGAGTACTCGTTATGAAGAAACCGTATATACCTCCTCTTCAAGCTAGAGCTGAAGAGAGAAGTGTGTTTATGCCTTCGAGCGTTAAAGATGAAGTGAGATCATCGTTTTGATTTTAATGTAAACAAATTTAGGTGAACTTGATTAACTTCAGTTGCTTTCTGTAACTTTTTAATATTATAATAATTTTATTTCGAAGTATTAAGTGGTAAGGTAATGGAAAACTTAAATCTATAAGTACATTCAGAAAATGTGGAAGGCATTTTAATTGAAGATAAAAGCTAAATGCAAGTTTTCAGTTAAGTAATAAAAATTATGATTTAAAATTTATAACAGCACGTAATTAATTTCCTAATGCATTTAATGCGGTATAGTGAAAGCTTACAATCATTCCATCTCAGTTTTTCTAGAAAGATATATGTCTACAATGCTTTTTTAGTTTAAATTGATTAAGTAGAGTATCTCCAAAACACTTGAGATAGGAGTGAGGAACCGGGATGTGCTTGTTGCTAAGCTACCATCTCTATCAACGCTATACACAACATGCTTGTGCGTCATCCGTAGTAAGGATGCTGGATAATGAAGTCATTACTAATCATAGACTAGCTTCCGGAGGGAGTGCACCACCGTGGCGCCAGTTACCACGGTGTCTTTCATTGCAAAGAGAGGCTGCAAATGGGACATTGTGCTCTGCCTTCCTTATCAGTAGAGCGTTGGAATTTATTTGATTTATAGAGTTGATTAGGGAATTATCATCTACGTGAAGGAATGGTATAAATTCTATAATTAAATCGTAAAAAGTAGAAATCTTTTTGGCTGCAAAAAATATACGGGAAGTAGAAAACGCAGGTACAGAATATATGAGGAAATTTGAATAACGTACTCTTGAAAACTGCATTCGCAGAGCAGTTTTGATATTTCTGCTTCAAATTAATTCAGCGTGGGAGTATTGTAGTGAACGAAATGCAGCCAACTCTTAAATTCGATTAGGTACGGATCATAGAGCAAAACTCGACTTCAATATCTCCAGGTGCAGATTCAATCTTATTACCATTCTTCGGGATGGGAATTTTTGCAGATTTCGCAGGACCTCAAAAATGCGAATTCATACCGCGAACATTTTATGCTAAAACCTCTGGACCACTCGATCCTTGCTCTCGTATTAATCTCCTTTCCACCTCTCTACAGAATCTCCGTCCATCGAAACGAAATCTTCCCGAATTCCCTTCCTTTTCAACCCCACTCGAATATCCATGCAATATTCATATATTCCCTAAAAGTGGTGCACTTGGAAAAAAGGCGCCCGGTCCCGCCCCGTAGTATGAGGAATGAAAAGGCTAAGAAAAGAATCTGAATTTTAAATTGGCGCAACTCATTTTCGCATATTCATAAAACGGCCCGATTAGTTTTCCTATTTTATTTTTCGGCGGTAAATTTTCCATCGGGTGACGGAATTATTTAAAAACGTAGACGGCTCTCTCTTCTCCCAGATCGTGAAACGTGAGAAGGGATTCTGCACAGAAGTTTTGTGGCCGATGGTTGAAGTCGATTCTGCGGGATTCTTCTTCTGTCAGTTCGCTCATCGTGTATTAGCATTTATTGGGTTCGGTTCTCCCCAGGAAAGACGGTATAATCTTCGTGGGTGTTCGTGGTGTATAAGTCACCGGGTTTCATTCCTAAGATGAATTTCAGATTCGGTAAGCATCGAGGGTTTATGTGAGGAATATTGATCTCTCGGAAGAAAAATGGAAATTTTCGTGTTTTTTTTTTTAACTCGTCGGTTCATTTGAAAATCATCAGAGGAAACTTAACGCCAGCACGAGGTTAATTCGGGATAATTTGACCATAAATAGAAGGTATCATTCAAACAAGATTCAGTCAATTCAGGCTTTCAAATCAATGAGGCTTAAACTTTTACGTAATATATACCTAATTCGTGTTACCTTGACCGTTAAGTTTCGTAAAAAGGTAACGAAAAGTGGAAGCAAACACTTGAAATGGTTGATAACATATTTTAAGATACAAAATGATCCAAATCTCAGTAGTACGCTAGTAGTATCATACCATTAATGCAACTAAGAGTAGTACATGTCGCTTATACAAATGCTATAGTTTCAGAGAAAATTAAGTTGTGTAAACCATTTAAACCTTTTACTTCTATATATTTATATATATTTATATCGTTATTCAATATTTACATTTATGTATTTATTTATTCATCTTACTATTAATTATCATCTGGAACCTCAACTGAGAACGTTGAATAAAAACAAAGTTTCTACGTAAATATACAGTAAACAAACATGAGCCTCCATGGTTACAAATTCACAGAATTTTCACAGGAGTCGTTTCAGAGTTCTAAAATAAATTCCCCCAAAATTTAGCTTCGCTAAACGTAAGCTAATTTTCATTTACCGTATCTTTCCGCTCGCTCCTTTATATTTGTTTAAATTAATATCGAAAGTGGTCCTCGAGAAACTCGATTTATTCCGTAGGGAGGGAATGAAAACAGTGGAAAGGAATTCTCTTCGTTGTATTTCGAGAGAAGAATGTTCCTCGCGGAGTGAAAAGAGAAATCACGTATAATGAGAAGAAGGCGATTTAAAAATTCTCTCGGAAAAAAGGGGAGTCTTGTTATTCCTTATACGAACGGTGAGAACAAGGAATTTAATAAACGCCTTTCCGCTCAAGAGCTTCGGAAAAAACTAATAAAAGAAAGGGGCGTTAGAATGGAGAGGTTTTTGAACGACTGAGAGGAGAAATGCAGCTCGCACACGGGGTGAGGGAGCTGTCTCAGGGATTGGACCAGTTGAGCTGTCAAATCTGCAGGCGTTTGTTCTATGTGACGAATTTAATAGATGAATAGTTTTTAATTTTGTCTAATTGGGTAGTCGAGGTGTGAATAAAGCAGCAGGGCTTTATTAGATTCTTTTGTGACATGTTGGTTACAGGGATTCATAATTTAGAAAGAAGATTATATTTAAATTTATAAAAATATGTGAAGAGTAAATAGGACGGATATATTCCTATAGATGTTAATATATCAAATAGAACAGTGAATTTGTAAGCATTAGTCTTTGTTCTTATGAAGGTACGAGGTTTTGAAAACAATATATTATTTCTTTAAGGAAGAACAAGGTCTATAGCTGGTTTATTTTGAGGTAAACTTATATTTATGATCTATATATTCATAAGGAAAGACATAATAATAAAGGCGTTATTATTATATATTCATAAGAGTTAATGCTTTTCATTTTAACGTGTTATTCGGTGTATTTATCATATCTCGAAGTTTACTCAATAAATAATAAAAGTTAAGAATAATAAACCAAGTTATGCCAGTCGCTTCATTATTTAGGTATTACTTATTTCGTTAGGTATTAATATTCTGTTATTTATTTTGTAAATTAGGTATTACTTAGGTATTATTATTTCGTTGATTTTTTTTGGATTTTCATTCATTCGTTTTCTTTTGTATTTAATTTTATGGAGATCAAGAGTAAAAGTGAGTAGTCTGGTTATAAAATTTAAATGCAGTATTTTGAAGCGGGTAGGTTCTCTTTTTCCATTATGATCCTCCTTTAATACTAATTCTTAGAGTATGTTCCCTTTAAGCACTGCCATGTCCTTAAAGTTAATGATAAAATTGGGTGATTGCTTACCTGCCCATGAGAATGATTGCATTTAAAAGGTTTCTGGGTCCTGGAAGAGAAACCCGCCAGAAACGTTTCGAATTATCCAATATCCTCAAGACAGATACGTCTCTAGGGAACTCAAATCCATATTATCTTCTCTGAATTACTTTTTTGTTTTTTTTTTTAATTATTATTTTAAGTGAGAAGTAGTAGAAGTTCAATTCATTTGACTTATACGAATGTTAGTGTAGTTATCCCTGGTTTGAGGGTACCTGGATAATTATTGGTTATATTTCAAGAATTATCAGCTACTAATAATGATCTTCAATTGATTATGATAAGAATTTAGTAGCTAAATTGAAAACTCATTTTTTTGTAGATGAATGAATCTTGTCTTTGTTTTTTAGGAAATTTCGTTTGTTGAAATGTAATTAACGAAAGTTAAAAATGAAAAAATATATCTTATAATGTATTTGATGTTTATGTTAGGGATATAAGAGATAATTATATTTATTATGTTATTTTATAAGCTTCATCTAGTGCTAAATTTACTCGTTTTTCCAAGAATAAATATTTAATATTATTTTTAGACTATTTCTAGTGTTAAACGTTTCATCATTTCGTGCTCTTTAAAGGGAAAAAAATTAACGATATTTTAAGATTGGTATCCCGTGAATACTAAAGTAGATTCCAGTGAGAGATATTTATGCAGAAATGCCATGAGAATGCAACTCAGTGAGCGTCAAGTGCGAATGCCAAAACCGTTGTCAAAGTCAAATCACTTACTGACAGAGCTGATCAAGCACAAAGACAGGCAGTCAGCACGGAACCCGTCACGTTCACATTTCTTCGAAACTGCGGATCAAAAGGGTGCCTTTCCAATGATTGGAACGAAAGAAAAAGACCAGAGAAGAAAATAATAAAAAATGTAAGACCTACGGGTAAAATCGACGGCAAATAATTGGAAGTCCAAAGTGGCCGGGGGTAGTGTTTCGAGGCGCCTCCGTTCCCGATCTATCGGCGCCACCGTCGCTCAAACGGGAAAGAGATGATAGAAGAGGGAGTAGAAATCGAGCGTCCCGACGCCTGGCGCCCTCTCCTGTATTCGTGGCGTCTAGGTGATCTCTCTCTCTACCATTTTCTGGCCCTCTCCACGGACTACATTATCACACCATTCAACCACCTCGTTCATATCGGCCCTCGTGGGTGTTAGGCCATATCTCTTACGCTGCTTTGCATGTACTATTCACGGCTTTGTCGGGAATGAATACGCAAGATTTGCGGACGTGAGGAGGCAGTTATCACTCTGATTACGCGAGCAGCGTTTCCAACGCAAATGAACAGTCGCCTAGGCAGCAATCCAAGCGAACGTGTTTCAATCAAAATCACGATGGCTTGATGCCACAGATGTGCGAGAGTTTTTGTGGGGAATGCAATTTACGAAAGCGCTGTGTGGTGATTTAAAAATGCGAGAACAATGTAATCATTTCGGAATGTATAAAGTCCGGGGTTTATTACGGTAGAGGCACGATTACTTTTCTTCTTTTTATCCGACGTGAATTATGCATTTTTCTTTGTACGAATTGTAATAAATACTAAGGTGTAAGTTGCGAAATAGCTAAATTAAGCCTTTGAAAGTTGTTATAACGGAAATAATTTTCAGCATCGTATATTCTAATTGAGAAATAAAAATGTTTTTTCCTACTGATATTTTATATTTGTGCAAAAGCAACTTATATTTTCATTACGTGATAAATCATAAAAAAGGTGAAATAATAATAATTAACATACGCGAAACTCCTGTATAGAAATATTTTAATCATAATATAGCTTATGTATTAAATCTCTATTATTAATACATTTCATTTCGAAAATTTTGAATAAACGTTTCAAAATGTCTCTTAAAATGTCCTATTATATCCATAGCATCTCAAATTAAATTATCACATTTAAAATTTTCGTATTCGTTGCACCATTAAAACGGACACGAATACAATAACCTTAAACTAAAGAAGATAATAAATACTTGCGTAAATCAGTGAAATCGGTTACAGCTACAGTTGTCTTATTATGTGGAATGACGACCCCACTTATCTTTTAAAAAGGTTTGGGTCCTAGATTCTAGATACCATTCCCCAGTTTATTAGACCGTCTGAGTTGCTATCCGCGGGATAGATAGAGCATGCAATTCCTTTGAAGTGATGCACTTCTCAACCATTCATAGCCCATCATTATATCCGTTCCGAAGCATTAAGCCTTTGGGGATATCTTAGTGCTATAACTCTAGGCTCGCATTGAGGGAGCAATGCTCTAGAACTGCACTCTGTGATAGCAATTTTGCGAAAATGGCTTCGCCTCATGGAACTCATATATTTCGCTCAATCTGCTTCACTATGAATGGCACTCATAAAAGGTAATCGGGATATCTTCCCTCTTTATCAGCAGTGATTTTTAATAATATGAAATTAAAAAGAAAACATTTTCTTCTAATTCTGTAAGCAATATTGTGAAAACTCTAGAGGGAGTATAATTTAAAATAATCTGCAAGCCAAAACGACGACGTGGTTACCTTTACTTTACCAATAACAATTTTAAGAGAGATGACTTTGTCCAACAATGGATGTTGTGTTCCACCATAATTTTAATAGATTTTTTGTTTCCCTCAATGAAATTTCATTTCATTTCCTGTAAGTTTTGCAAAGCTAATTGCTATAAAGCTATGAAATTTATTAGATAAGCCAAAGAAAATATCCCAGATATTCACTATACTGAATAATATATATTAGCTATTTACGCTCTTTAAGAGAATTGATGCAAATTAGATAGGACTGATAAAAACATATGAATTTGCCGAAAAACATTTGGGGAATACACTGGTTTTCTGAAGTTTATTTAAATCGAACTCTTGTTTCTGGATTGAAAAAGTGAGCAAGATTGATTGCAAATATATAATTTCCATGATTTACAGATATATGTTTTATTTTCTCAAGAAATATATTCACTGTATTATCCCAGATGAAATTGCTCTTATCAATTTATTTTATTTATATCCTATTACTGATATTTTCTTTATATTCACTCATATTTGCTTATAAATCAAGTTGATACTTTGGATTAATCATTAAAAAATTCAAGATATATAAATATATTTTTAAATATTTTGATCTTTACGAACATTTCTCCAATGTATTCATATTGAATATTATACTAATAAATACTAGGCATATATTTGTCCGAAAGTATTCAGGAAAGATATTGCTGTATGTTCAAGATGTATTCGTTCATAAGTTGATGTTTCTTGTAGAACTACCGACACAATATACATTCCGGAAAGAATCACCATACTTCACAGACAGAACAGATTTAGAGTCAAAAGCAATGTATTTCTTGTTGACTAAATTACCGTAGAAGAGAAAAAGATAGGATAAAAATCGTGGCGGATTTCTCAGAATGAAAGACCCCAGGCAAAAGGGGTTCTTTTCTATAAATTATTTTCCTTAAAAAAGACCTTTTATTGCTCTCTTAAACTGCAAGTTCCTAGCGCTCTTAATGGTACATCCTATAGGTCTAGATTATCTACACAGTCTCGTACACTTGTAGAGAAATATCTCTTCATTAAAAGCTTTAATCTCTTTATTACTTCATCAAGAAGGTAGACTTTTTTATTTCTTATTTACTCCTCTTTTACTTAAATTACGCATTTGAGCACTATTCAAAGCTCTAAGAGAGAGAGAGTATTAGTAAATGTAATTAGTCTTGAAAGATAATATGGACCACTCCCCCAAAAAGAAACCTTCATCTCAAAAAGAAGAAGCAATCTGGATTACTTCTTGAGACGACGTTTTTCAGGATGTAGAGATTAATGATTCCGTAAGAGGATAAGTGTGCCTCTTTAGTGCTTCTTCAAGGGCTCTCGTTTTTGAAGAAGGATTTAGAGAAACGGATTATACGCAAAAGATGAAAACAGTAGATTTAATTTAATGCAAATGTTTAAGGATGACGACCCCCTTTCTCCATTCTAACGCTGTATCGAAATTTAATATTAAAGTGACCTTTTTTTTCTTAAAGAGGATTACGAGTCTTGAAGAAAAGGTTATTGCTTGAGGATTTCTCATTTCGAAATGGATTCGTTGATTGTATAAAAGGTTTTTTATTAAGGAGAAATTTATTGTAATTTATCTTTTAATGTATCTCGATTACTAGTTCCTACGATTCAGTAATGGCAGATAGTGAATTTCTGTAACCAAAAGAAACCTCTGAATTAGATATTATTATTTTAATTCAAGTTCTTATATGGCATGAAAATTAGATGAATATTAAAGATCAATATTTCGGAAATGTCCAGATAAAACGAAAAGTAGAATTATATTTTAAAATATTATTATTCGATAGAAATAATTTATCTGAAACTGATTATAGATACCGTGATAAATAAGATTTCTGTAAGTTTGATTATAAATATTAAAATTTTGATATAAAGTGATTAAAATAAATACTTACTTTCAAACTAAGAAATTAGAGGAATATTGTACGGCACCCTGTTTTTATTTAGTTTTGTATTAATTTGTTTATTGATGATTAAGTCGTGCGATTAGGTTTTGAATTTTCTGTTACCTATTCTATAAAATGATACTTAATTGCGAAATTAATGCTTTAGAGTTTCGTCGTCTAATTTTTATTTTATTTGGACTATTTCACTGAAGAACTTTGTTATAACTCAATCTTAGAGGTCATTCCAACGACTAAGGAGTTAAATATCGTTTCAGAGTACAGATTACCTTGTTGCGAAAACTTCAAATTATTATTTAAAAAAAATATATTCGTAATGAATGAATATTAGTACATCAATTTTGGTTAACAGTTCATTTTAATTTATAGGAATGGATATCTTATAAATATCAACAAAAACAGAATGTTTCTGTTCCCATTTTAGGTGTTTTGGTTGATTGATGTATAAATGATTTAAACATGTATTTTATGTATTTATAAAGAAATGATTTTAATTCTTTTTAAATAAGATTTGAAATTTATATTTTTCATCGGAGTATTAATCAATTTCTATCTTCTTATAGCCAATGGTTAATTAATTCAAGAATTAAGGTATATTTAATTTGAGATAGGTCCATCCATCCTACCTTTCAATATTAAGATACGAATTAAATCAGATTATAATTCCGATATCTTCTTCACCGATTCCTTATCTTTCCCTGGAACAGTAGGCGAAAATCATTTCCCTCGCAGAGATTAAATAACTGAAATTCAATTACCTCAACTCGGACGGAATAATGGAATTTAGCGGAATTTTAGTCCAGTCTCCGTGGACCATTATCTTGCACGTTACACGAAGGTCTGCACTAGCTCTAGAAGTCGGGGGACCAATGGTAGAGATATATCTGCTTGAACCTCTGAATTACCGCGGCCATTTTCCCGCTATACGACAATGGAACTTAATGTTCCGGAGGAAATTTTTACGGCGCAAAACAAAGGAAATTGTTTCTCTTTTTATCTACATCTACCCTTGTTAAACCTTCTGCAAGGGGCGGGAAAAGAGCACGAGAGAATGGAAGAAGGTTGGAGCATTGGTACCGGGGGATTCCGTAACAGTAGGAACCGCACTTCTGGCTTACCCCGGGGAAATATTTCGTATGCTAATAGGTTGACCCACGAAATCGGGAAAGGGTACATGGGCAGAGGTGTGGGAAGCTGAAAAGAAGTGCTAATGTTCGAAGGAGTGGGTATTTTAGGAAGGAAAAAGACCGGCTCGATTTCGCACCGGACACTGGATGAAGCCATTCTCCAGAAATAAGGAACGTTGATATGAATTCCTACGGAAAATGATGCATTAAAGTTGCATGAGGAAGAAGTGGGTTTCTTGCCGGAAGAACGCGGAGTAAGATGGAGTTGATGGTGTGGGTAGGGCGTGGGAATCGGTAGCGTTGCGAGGGAGGAAGCATCCATGAGTTTTTCATCCTTTGCGTAAATTCTGATACGCGCTGAATGGTTTATTGAGGCGAGGAGCAGAACAGGTCCGGATTAGGATATATTTCTTACGCGCGCTGCTGGATTTTTATGAATATACTTTTCTTTATGTATGCATTTGATATAAAACATTTTTCTGTGTGCATTAGAAAGGAAACATATTATATATACATATATCCTAAAGGAATTTTTGATTTCTTTGAAATATCTTCTACTTTACGTAATAATTCTAAGTGCAAAATAATTCATGATTTTATGTATAAGAAGCTATAATCCACAGTATAGGGCGATTGGTTTTGATAATTCTTGAAATATAAAATGATGTCCGGTTACGAATATGAATAACATCTTAATACCATCATTTTTTTATAAAAAAACTGCATGTTTTACCATGAAAAAGTTACTACGAATACTTACTTTAGATATCTGTCAATTTCGTTTCAAAATGTCGTTCAAAAAGATTCTTTTCTTACGAACAAAACTCAATCAATGATGCTTTAAGCTTTTTTCACTATCCGGAAAGAGAGATAGATATTAATCAGTTTTTGTGAAAAATAGATATAAACAAATTCAGCCTGACTTTTTGACATGGAATATTAAATTTATCTGTTGCAAATAAACCACTGAAAGGCTAAAGGGAAATCATAAATTTCAACATTGATAAGTCTATTGTCGAATGGAAAACAATCAAATGAAATATCTATTTTTCCTTAATATCATGCTAGGGTATGAACCTAATACCCTTTGGGTGCGTGTTCATGAAATTTTAAAATCATTTAATGGAATTATTTACGTCACTTAACTCGGATTTTCATGTTATTTATGTGTGCATCAACTAATCTCATTGGATGTAATTGTAATCTGCTGATAATTAACGTACTTATAATATCGAAAATTAATTAGGTTTAAAGTAAATCACTTTCAATGTGACGGCAGAGATGTAGGGCACTCTTACGCCTAATTTGTGTCAAAGCAATGAGTCGTATCTATTAAATATTAAATGATAGAACAGGATATTCATAGCATCAATTTTATTTTTACGTGCTTTCTTAAATACATCTAACAAATTTTCCTTCTTCATTTACATGAAATCTCTCATTAGTCAAAACGTATTCATGGAAACCGTGGAAGCATAATGCTTCAATCTTGCATTTGGATTGATTTGTTTACTAGCTGTTGCTCCTTTTTCGCCTCATCTTCACCAAGGGGTGCAGAATTCTAAAACAGTGTGCTTTCCACTCAACCAACAAAACCAGTCTCGCTCCAAGGTGCCACTTTTCTATTTTCCCGCATAAGATAATGCTTCGAAAAACCTCCTTTTCTTTCTATGACGTTACCTCGTCGAGTATATGGCCTCATAGGACATTTCTCGATAGAAAATTCTCCTAGGAACCATTCTGTTTCCTAGGCTCGAAAGGATTTGTGCAACGCAAGGAATTAAAGTTAAATCGTCGCATTTATCATATTTCTCTGAAAGGTACAGTCTACGACGTAAATGGGATCGCGAAACACCATATAACTTTGAAATTTAACCGCTTCACTGCATAAGGTTTTGAACTGTTTAAATGAAACGAGTTCTATATTCAATTAAATAGCTTACAGCAGCTGTTAAATATGACAATTTAAAAAATAATATTTCGCCATGCACAGTTAATTTATAATTGATTTACGGTAATTATTTTGCATTTATCAAATGAATGAACAGTGTAATTATGCAGTGTTATTCTTACTTTATTATAATAAGAGTAATAATTACGAGAGTGTACTGATAATTATTTTCGAATTCGGAGTGAAAGAAGTAATCAGTTTTCACGCAAATAACATTTGATATTAAAATATCATTATGATACGATTTTTATCCTTCGTTTTGTTAAATCAATAAATACTGAAAACTAACTAACTAACTCTTAAGGGAAGTGAATGAATATTATTTCACCCTGATATTGTCCAATGAGTAATTGGTAACAATAACGAATTACATAAAATAACACCTCCTACTTTGTTTGGTTGAATAGATTATGATTTATCATTATAATTTTCTTGAATAATCGAATGCATACGTAAAAGATTTCCTCATACGATATCATTGAACTCTATTCTTATGAAATATCATTACTAAAATTTGCTGTACGTAGTTTGCAATACTAGCGTATTACTTCCATTAATTTTTAATTTGTCATTATCTCTTTCGTCGTATTCCATTGAATTCAATTCCCATCTTTTTAACGCCTGTCTTATTCTACTCCATTCAACATGCCATCGGTATCAAGCTGGTTTTAGCGTTAATATTTAAGAGATGGGAGTGGTTCGATACCCCAACCCCCCAAAGCTCCCGTCCACCTTCCGAGGAGAGCAGCTTCCTTTCTTCCCACGGTGGAATCCTTTACACCTGTGCATATATGGAAGGTCTGATGCGGGAGGGATACTTCCTCCTCCAAGTTTAGAGAGAGAGAGCTAGAATTCTCTGCGCTCTTAGAAAGTTCCGCGGAAATGCTAATTCCATTGAGCTACTTATTGTTGGGATCCTGCGGTGCGGAGTTCTCTTTTTATCATACGTAAGATTTTGGTGGGAAGAGACTGCGGAAGGGAACGATTCCTTGCGAATGTAATTGCTTAAACTTAAAGCGTTTACTTTGAGACTGTATAAAGAGGGAATTATAGAAACAACACGCGTTAGTATCTATTTCATATCGTCATTAATTGGCAGAAGGGATAGCTTATGCAATTCGTACCTATTTTGGTTTGTAATTGAATTGAATGCTATTAGGTATTTTATAGTGTTTCATACATGAGATGGGAATGCTATTTTAGGCGTATCTAGTGTGGGAGTAATTATGTGAATATTAAATAAACTTGTAGAAAAAAATATTTCAAATTAAATGGAACAAATTAATAACATCTTATTGAATCATAAAATATGTTCACACAAAGCATACATTGTCATTATAAAAAACAATCTCAATGTTTGCGTTGTCAGTTTATTTTGATAGTATTATTTGTCGTGTTCGATATTGTTTAAATCTTTCATTAAGATAGTAAGTGCTGTGATTGCAAATTAATCACATTAAAGAGTAAGAGTTAAAAAATTTAGTTAAAAAATAACCATATAAGTAAATAATAATTTAATAATGAGGTGTAAAATTATCTTATATTCTGTCCTCTTGATTTATTATAATATTATCACTTCTCTTTGTTTTCCATTTACTATAAACAATCTCATAACAGCGAATTGAAATTTTCTTCTATGTGTTCGATCGATATGTATCATCTCTGAGCGTTATTCAATGGAGATACATTTGAAAGGCTAAAAGTACAGCATGCAATAGAGCATCTCTTAGACCGTAATGTCTCCGAAGAGATACATCTATCTACCACTCAATAAAAAGCAGTTTTCCATTCTAAGAATTCACGTCGAAGCGAAATGATATCTTCCATTTCGATATTCGAAAAGAGCAAGACCTCTTTCAAAACCCAATCAAGGAAACCTTTTTCTGGAAAAGCATCGGTTGGGACATTAGCCTTGATCCTTTCTACGCACGGAACTCTTTTGCGTGTATACCCCCCTCCCTCCCTCTTTCTTTACACAGAAAAATGGGGGAAAACGAGCAACGCGAAGGAATAAAACCTTTTCATGCAGATTCCTTTTCCAAGGGATGAAAGAATCCTCTTTTCACCCTTTCCATTAGAGACCCTCCTCCTGTCTTTCATCCCATCTTACTCTTATAATTTTTTCCTCCTCTTTCACGCCCTCTTTACTCCGATCAGTGCAGAATTTCCGGTTCCCTCTCTCTCAAAATCTCATTCTAATTCAGCCGCGTCAGGTATAAAAGAACCCGCATTATGGCATTAGCGGATCCTCTCTCTTGAGTCTTTCCGTTACTTCTTCTTTCCCCCGTTTCTATCATTCAACTGGGAGAAGTCACTCTCTTTCGGTGAAGGGACTTCATTTTTTTATGCTTTTTTTATTTCACTCGGACTTATTCTCTCCGTAACCCGTTTAAGATTCGTGCCTCTCTCGAATTTTTTGGTGAGGTGAGGTGTTGAGTGACTGTTCTCGAGTTGATTAAACAGTGAGATTCGATCTTCTTCAGGTCGTGGTAGTGGTTGAGAAATGCGACTTATTTTGGGTTTAATTGCCGATGTTAAGGCTCAAGGGTGAGATTAACTGGTTGGTTGTTGAGGGTGAGAAGATTGCACTTGGGATTTTTTTGTAATAAAAGTTTTTTTTTATTTGCAGCAGGGTTGTTTGGTCTTAAATTTTTGTCTTGTGTTCTTCAATAATTGCTCATTCTTAAAGAAAGACTTTTTATGAAAAAATTGAATATCGTGCATTTGAGGGAATTTATTTTAAATAATGTAGACTTCTTTATGCACGGAAGATATCGAATAAAATAATTCGAACAAATAATTAAGGCATTGTAAGCAATGCATTACGACTAAAAATGGATTGTAATAGAACTGAAAGAAAAGCTTAAATGTATAGCCGAAAACATATACTATTTTATTGTATTTTAATTTTACGATAATATTAGTTACTTATCTTTATAAGGAAATGAGAATTTTCCCTTCATTGAATCATCTTAAATGGTGGAAACTTGAATTAGTTCGTCAGTATATTTACAAAGATGTTATAATAACAGTAAATAATAATTGATATCGTGCTTTCGATTAGTATGTTATATCCAAGCTTCGAATTAAGATTCAGAGATTTAAGGCACTTCAGTAATTTAATTACCAAAATCCATTAAATTTTGAGTTGCTAATTCCGCCATAAGTCTTAATGGACTTTAAATTATGTAAATTGCCATAAGAATATTTTCTTAATTAACGCTATAATTTTTAATATGATATAATCATCTTCTAGACGTTTTGACCAAAAGCAAAAACGGAATTTGAATGGACTTTTTGCGGATTTTCTCGTGATTAAGCATTTTCAGTTTATTTCAGCAAGAAAAATGAAAGATGAGAACGTGCCCATTAGTCATGTTTGTTTGCGCTTTCATGTCTATTCTCTAGAAGAGATTTATGCGGTGCCTTTAGCAAAAGCGCTAGAGGAAACACAACAATATGGAACGATTTTAAGAAAGAGTAGGACAAGCTATAAATCGCCATGCTTTTATCTTAATCTAGTTTATTTTTGTTTCTTTTTTTTGAGTTGTTTTATTTTAATTTATATTTTCTTACTATATGGTGATTTATGAGTTCTTCTAGATAAAGCGTAGAGTAATACCCCGTATAGTAATGAGATCCTTTGGTAGAATAGATAGTATTGGATTATACAACCATGGCTTTTTTCTATCTAAGTTCGATTTGTTTACAAAAAATTTTCTGGTTACTGATGTACTTTTCTCGAGATTTATATAAAATTTTACTGAAAGTATAAAAAAAAGAAATAGAAATCGTTCTTTCTGATAATATGGGAAATCAACTACTGGATCTTAAATCCAATTATTTTTAGATCTGGAAGAAATAATTTAGCTGTATCGTACTGAAATAAAAGTTGGAAATCAAATGATTATTGTACTGTTGAAATATTATAACTGTTACGTCCTTAATTAGAGCCAAATTAAGACTAAAAGTCCCACTCCCTATTCCACTACCCATATTCTCTGACGTAATTCTTTTTATTTAACACTAGAATCAAGAATAGTAATTCACTCTTTTTGCTTATACGTATACCATATATTTTGTTACGTCTTAGAATCTTACGTCAATTATAATTATGGATGGAGATATAGCGATAAAAATCTAAATTTTGTTTTATTTAGAAATTTTTAAAACCCAAGGAAATTATATTTATATTATGTAGTTTTTTATTATTGCGAGTTTAATACATTTCTTACGAAAGAAAATTCTTTTTGTAGGTATAGTTTACGTAAAAGATGTAACTTTCCAACAAGACGTGAAATCCAAATTTGAAGAAAGAAAAGAACGCCTCAACCTCATTTTCGCCTCCTCTCCTCATAATATTTATAGTTTCCTACATTTTTCCAATGCGAACATTCCCTTCTTCGCACCAAAATAAATTTCTTTTCCCTTCATCCCCTTTTCGGATCCTCCGCCGACATTCCATCAGAACAAAAGGAAAATCAAATCTTCTCTGGAGAATCTGCATATCGGAAAGTATCTGAAAACAGGTCTCTGAGCCGATTTCCATGATTCGAAAGCAGCGGGGATATTTGGGGGAAGAAAGAGCTGTAAATATGTATTGTACATAAATCGGGAGATTATTCTGCTCAATGTGAGTGGCGCAATATATAAAAGGATAAAAGAACCAATAATTCGTTGAAGTGTAGTAGTTATTGCCATAGGAACCAAGGGATTGGTTGGACAAATGATGTGGAATTTTAGTGGAAAATTAAGAAAAATAGTTTTAGCATTTAAGAGTTAATAATCCTTTATATATTCATAATGTTGGTGATGTATTATATAATGTAATTTCATTGATTACACATAAATTTGTTTACTTTTTTACATTGCATGTAAATTACAAATTCATTGGTTAATCGACACTTATATTGCGTAAACTAAGGCTTAAACTGTGTTCAGAGTTCGCAATGCAATGGCGTTCAAACAGTTGCTAATGCACAGTTAACAACCATTATCACTCTTAGTTACATAAATTAGGAGTGAAAAGCAATAAACAGATCGATCGAACGAACGATTCCAGCAGCTCATGTTATTCTCTAGATTCTATCCAATTCACGGTACACGATACACTACTCCCGCTGGAGTTTACCTAAATCGCTAGTTGCGTGAATGCATTAGCATTGCGTTCGGAAATTTGCTCGAAAATCGTGCTTTCTGCCTCTTGAGCGAACATTTTCAACGCTCCAGTTCCAACATCTACCAAAGCACAAACATGACTATAAAGTATGATTACCCAGAACGCCTTACAGTTGATTTGGTTATTGTAGGAATAAGTATGAGCCCTCTGTATCGAATGCATTAGATACTATCAATCAAAATCATACTCCATAAAGTTTTAATGAATGGCCAACCATCATCGTTTTATCATTTAACTTTTTTGCTTGCAATTAATTTTTTATCTCTAGAAATTTTTATTCACCATTTTCTAATAATCGTCAAAATTGTGTAAATTGAAGATTAATACTTTAGGGAATTGCACAAACAAGAAGAACATCGATAAAAATAATCAATATCGTCAATTATTACTATACGCACTTTTTATGTGTTTCCTACGCGGAGATTTTTAATAATCCTCAATTTTTCATTGGCGTCTAGTTTACAATATATCTTTCCTAATCTTAAAGGAGTTTTGTACTTTTTTTACTTTTCTAAAGAAGACAATAATTATCATATTATTCCTCGATACAGATTCATTAATAGTATCTATAGAGATGATCATTCCATTGTTGCTGTTGGATAATATAGTAGAACATATTGATATAAAAATATCATATCATATATATATTTCTCTACATTTAATATTTCTCATTAATTTTTATTAGTATGATTGTTAAATTAATTAAGATTAAACTATACATTATACATCCTAGAATTTTAAATCGTCTGGTTGGTTAAAAGTTACGACGAAACTGTTGCATCACCGTAAAATCTCAGAATTAAAATTCACTGAATATGAGCAGCAATAAGACTTGACGAGTTTTTTATCTAGAGGATTGGGTTAATTCAGGTTTATTCGTCCCCCGAGGAACACAGCGTATAAGCTACTTAATTATATGCGCTCATTCCACTTTTCAAACTAACTCGTGTCCCCTAAAAACTCTCCTACCGTAACCAGTTTCCGTGCTTAATGAACGCAGATGAACTGCTTAATGCGCTCTAGTATCTTCACGAGATATTTACGCGGCAATTTGGAGATCGTGGGTGTTTCTTAAAAGCCTTTTAACGTATTTTTTAGAATTCAAATTGTATTAAGAAAAAGTGGATCGATCAGGCTTATTATCCGCGTGGTCAGAATATGAAACCATCGCTGTGTAAAAAAATAGCGGTGGGTTCAGAGGTCGCTATTAGTTCCACAGACGCTTCGTTAAGGTTAAGCGAGTGTCCCTGCCAACAGTACGGAAAATGCGTTCGTTAATTGCGTGGTAAAGTCGTCCTCAGAGAAAAGGGTGTTAATCTTCCACGTTTAAAAATGCCCATGCTTTTTTCATCCCTTTATTAAGGAGTGGTACTTCCAACCCATTTTTTTCTCACTGTCCTTCCGAAATCGTTATTTCTCGAAAGGGGTCTCTGTGGTCTTTACCCTCATAAGTTTGGGCAACGGACACTTTTTCATGTGTGGGCGGAAGATGGGGTCTGTGGGGATCTGCTAAATCTGCGAAGGGGTTGAAATCCGGGAATGAGGATCGTTGCAGGAAGTGGGAGTGAAAATGGTGGAAGAGATGGAGGGAGCTCTAAGATAGAGATGTTTTATTGCTAGGAGATCTTTCATATGCAAAGTATGCGGAGTTCTGTTTGCTTTCTTCCTACTGGTGTATGTCCCTGTCGTCCATTAAAGTCTCCTGTACTCATCAGTTACTTTTTACGTGGTTTTCTTGAATGGAAACTTGTTTGGATGGGTTTCTTGGCAATTGTGGCACTAAAAATCGGATGTATACTTATAAAAATACTTTATCTTTACTGTCTTTATTTTCTTTCTTGTAAAGTATCGTTAAATCAGCTTTAAATACCAGATACGTAAATTAATTGTATATGGTAACATCGAATTATTATTTTACGAAGACGATGTGGTGAATTCAATTGATTTAAGTGTTTCGTTTCTAATGGTTTCTGATATTCTCCTTCTCATGTAATATTAAACTTTTATTTAAAAAAAAAACTATATCAATGTACTCAGATTGTACTTATTTAAAGAGAGGTTAACACTCTGACAATGTATTAAGAGCTTGAATTAATTCTTCATATTAATAGATTTAATCTGAGGAAGCTCCATTTTGCTGAAAAATTCGACCATCCATAAAGCATTATAAATCCCTAATTTACATCTTTTGTACTATGAATTTTTCAATATTGAAGAATAGGAACTATCTGGAAAAAAGTATGTTGATGAGTTATTCAGATTATCCATCACTGATGAGGGAAATTTAAGATTTCAAGATGCGAAAGAAGTAGTCTCTTGGAAGGAGAATTTCATAATACCTCGTCTCCGGTCATTGGCCCCTTGAAGAATTACTATTTCCCTTTTTCAGGGCATTCACTAACTTCATTAGCTGAGATTAGAGATTTATTAGTCTTAACAATGGGTAGGGAAGGGTTTGGTGTCGGTTTTCTCTATTACATAAAGGTTGTGCGAGAGAAAAAAAAAATGTACTCCTTTTGACGTAGTTCAGTAAAAATTACTATGGAAATTCGTAATATATGAGGATGATAGCTAACTCGGGTTAGGAAACCAGTACCTCAAACGGAATAGTAAAATGAAAATTGAGTTGGATATAGCGGTATTAAATCTCATTGTCAAAAATGCTATATTTTCTTCTTAGAACCCTAACGGCTATCAAGTTGTAAAAAAACAAAAATTTATTTTTTTTGTGTATATGTATATTATTAACAATCAAGTCACCATCAACAGTTCTGATATTAAAGAATGTATTGAGTAATTTATTATTAATGAATATATTAGATCTAAATATTTTTAGCGGACTTAGATAGTACTTATTTTCCCCTTTAAGTATATGCATGGCACTTCCATTGCTATATCTAATCCGAGATAAACAAGGATGTTATTATAAGCATTTAGAACTATGGAAATTTAAAAACGTGAATTGATTTTCAATTTAAAAAAGATGAATTTCTCTTATAATTTATTTCAATTTCAATACGATGCTTATAAATATGGAAAAAGTCCGTTTAGTTACCCTACTTCGGTTTGTTATTAAGAATTATTTTCTATTCCATACTTTTGTTAATGTGTGTTAAGCAGTCTTAAATTAAATTTCCTTTACTCTTACCATTGTTTTAGATTCACCCCTCGTAACGAGTTCTATTGAGCGCGAACTTCAAAGAATTCACTTATCCCCTTCGCGAATCTCATTTTCCGCGTAAAAAGAACGGTAACAGATACGCGTCCGTTTAATAAAAAACGCGAAATCGCAAATGGTGAATTTAATTGAGCGTTGGAAGGCGACAGCCGGGCGAAGGGCACTGGGTGGTAATTAGATCTCATCAGCTGTGCCTCTGGGAAATGATGACGAATATTCCTCGTTGAACATCGCCAACCGACGAATGCCAAGCTCCTTGATTAGCCAGCGTTAGTCAGTCTAGACGAGCCTTTACTAATTGAACCAAACGAAGTGAAAGATTTGGATTTATCTCTTACAGCTACGTCCCACGCTAAGTCCTCTAGCTCTGATGACGGTAGAGCGTCGGTCGGATTCAAACATTTCGCGTAAAACTTCATTTTCGCGGGTTGCATCGCTCGATGGAAAATGTTGGGTTTTAAAGGAAGATGCGGATGTATTATAAAAAAGGCGGAGAATCCGTGTGAAATACGCGCATATGTTTTAAAGAGGCATTAATGAGGGTTGGTGTTATAAAAGTGAGTAAAAAGGCATACGTTAGTATTGTTTACGCAATTTTTTTAATTGGATCGTTTGCATCGGGAAGAGCATTCACAGATCTTGTAATCAAAATAATTGCAAGTTGAAAAGCTTCCGGATTATTGATGTGTTTGACTCTATTACCTACATTTAAGATTTAATTTACGAGAATGTTCTACTTATAGTTTTATTACTCGTTTGGTGGATATATCGAAACGGTAATTATTCATGCAAAAGTCTGATATTTTTATTGAAGGTGTAATTCTGCATTTCTTTCGCTTTGAATATTTGAGTCAGACGTAATGAATTTCCGGTTGAGATGCAATCGAGTAATTACTTCGTCAAATAAGTCTTTGGAGGCTGTGTTTTTAGAATTTCTTCACAATAGGGATCATTAAGCTAAGCAAAACTTGTTCATCTTTATTAAAATTGACCAATTAGAAGATTATTTTTCTTTTACTCGGAGTTTTTCAACGACCCAAGTTACTCCAAAAGGAGTTTTCGTTGCGCTTCTTTCATTGAGTTAGGACTTCTAGTACATTTTATGATTGACTTCAAACCTTCCGTAATGAGTCATTTTTTCAAATTTCTCTAATGAAGATATACCTCATCAGTATCATCTATGTTTATTAAATGTTCTTCAAAGTAGAAAGAGTGAAGACTAAGAACTTCCTTGGAGCATAACTCAAAGATAATTTAAATATTAAGATAAATCTAATAAACAAAGACATTATGATATACAGTTTTCATTAAGAAATAAAATTCTGCCTTAATATAATTATTTACGAAATTGATAATCGCAATCTTACGTTCCAATTTCTCTAGAATGACTTGGCAGTTAACTCGTTCTAGGGTCAAACAGAGGGGAATTTTTAAAAAGTAGTATCTTTGTCAAGTACAATGACCCATTCACGATTAACGATGACAAATGATAGCCGCATTAACTCTTTCTCCAAATGGAAACTAAGGCTGGAATTTCAGCTTGACAATCGGGAGCATTCTAGAAGAGCGAGATTCGTCTTTCAAATCATTAACAGAGCAATTCACCCAAAGTGATTACGCGCTTATCTGTTGCAGAGCTATATCCTGAGTATTAGAGGCAGTTTCTTATTGTATCCATTGCATTCCTTTAAAATTGCATGGAAGTGCTTAGGATTAACACTTGTGAACTATTTAGAAATTGTATGCAGTTAAGATCAGACGAAATATATATACTATTTATTTCGTTGTTCAATGTGCTAAAATAAGAGTCAAGATTAGATGTTCTTCATCCAGTGAAACGCTCGTACCTTTAAGAAGAAATTTTCACTGTAGTTTTCTATTTTCTATGGTTTATGCATTTTCCAAATTAGGCAATACAATATATTTAGCCTTTTTACATTTTGGCTGCAGTCAAGTGAAGTTCAACCAAGAACAATGCGACCTATATTCTGTAATAATTGTCTTTAAATTCTTATTAGTTTTATTTAAAGGTACTCGTAAAAGAATATTAAAAAGCAAATATTTTTCTATTATTTATTGATTTCTCGAGTTTTCATAATTTTATAACATCGTATTCTATACGACTGAAAGAACAGGATAACAATGCGTCATTTATATTCAGATTATTTCTTCAATTGCTACGTCCAACTAAAGTAAAGTAAATGTATATAAATTATAGGTAAAATATGTAATATTCTACGTTTATCTATGGTAATTAAAGATTAGAATTTATGTTAAAAATCTTTCGAAATTAAATGGAATACGTTCTTTCTGTTTAAAACTGAGCTAAAAAAAATGCAAAGTAAATAAGATACTAGCTTTTCATGATAATTAAAGATTTCTTTAAAGATTATCGGGAAAATGTTTAAATCTGAGCGCAAAATATTGTATATATTTAATTATTTTATATATACAAGATGGTTTTAGAACGATTCTCAGAAAGTGTAATATTTACCCTTATTTTAAAAATTAATTGCTGTAAATGAAAGGAGAAAATTTCCTTTAACTCATTTGAAACTTCTTTGTCACATTATCTCATTTCACTCTCGCAACACACCAACGAAGCTCTAAGTCTTTTACCAGTGCGTTAAACGCCTGATTTCCGATTCATTCACGGATGCACTCGTGACTTTTTGCCTACTTTAAAGGAAACACGGAAAGAGTTCCCTCTGTCGGATTTCTGGTGAATTTATGGCAACGCACAGAACAAAAAAAACTCGCCATTAGGATGAACGATGAGGACCGGGAGACGATAATGAGCGAAAAAAGAAAAACTTCTAATTTTTTCTCGCCACCCTTTTGGAAGGGGAAAACTGAAAGTATTTCATTAGCGACTCCTGGTTTTTATTTTCTTCAACTGCTTGTCTGCAGCGATTTTTTCGCAGGGATAAGCTATGATGAGTCGCTTCCTTTTTCCTCTGTTTTCTCATTCCATGATTTTTTTCCTCTTCTAATCATTCGCTACCATTTTTCTTTTGTGAGGGGAAGATGGGGCTGTTTCGCAGGTAATGAATGATGAGGAAGAGAAAAAATTAGGATTTAGCGAATACGGATACCGAAAAGCGGAATTTAGGATTGTACGTTTATGTTGTTGCTTAAAGGGAATAGATATTAGATAGAGATCCATTGAAACGAAATAAGCTTTTTTAAATCTGTTATTTATGGTTGATTCCAGGTTTCCATTGCATGGTGGGAACATGCTGGGAGTACAATACGAATACATTGGTGACTAATGGATATTCCTGTGAGTTTACACTATTATTCTATTTTAGTAGCTTATTTTACTTGCCTAAAATATTTATTGCATAGGCTCTAAATTTCACAAATATATTTTTTCTATGTGCCCCTGCAATTATTTTCATCAGTTACGTTTTAATTCAGTAAGTCATTTAATCATCTTTCCTCGTTTACGTCTGGAATTTTTAAAGTAACAGACTACCATTCGTGATTTTATCTTTTGATTTTTATTATCGTGAATACTCATATCTGTTAAAACTGATTGTCTTTTCCTTTTGGACCGAAACCACCGTGTTTCAATCGATATTGGAAGGTTTTTCTCTGTGCAGACGCAATGTTAAATGTATTCAATTTTATTTGTGTGTCAATCTTTTAGATATGTACGATTGAACTATGTGATCAACTTTGCAGGTAAGTGTATGCTCAAAAATATTCCGTTCATGAGAAATGTATCTGGTATACATAAAATTTAATACGAGTCGGATTACTCTACTCGATATTGAGTATTACTGACAATGAGTATGATATATTTCTGTATATATTATATTTCTGTATATATTCTGTATATTCGATTCAGTGTATCAGTTTTCTGTTTACAAGCATTAGAAAAGTATCGATGATTATCAGGATCCCATGGTATCGACCTGCAGAATAGTAGAGATATTTGAGCCACGTAAAATGCTGCGTAGCCAAAAAGAGTCATCGCGTATTCGATAAAAAACTGCGAGTCGTTATTCGTTCCGTCGGAAGTCAAATGAAGTGAACGTTGCTCTCATAAACAAGGACGTCGCGCATGGGGAAACGTCGGGGAAAGTCGGCTACCCTATAAAGAGAATGGATTGGATAGGCAATCAGCGGTACTTTATTCCATTCAGTAACGCGATACTTTGGAATTCAACCTCCATTTAGCTGATCAGAAAGTGTGGGGCAGCTGCAGTTTGCAGCTGAGTGACTCCAGATAGCCTCAGCCTTTCGCAGTGATTATCCTATGTTACGAGCGCGCTCTCATTCCAACGCAACAATGCAACGGAAACCATAGGAGCCGTCGGCGAGCGCGGATCCAGCTGATCTTCATTGTTATTACGTTCAGCCCAATCCATATCGACTCCACGGTCTATTGTTAATGCCCAGCTTGTTTCCAAGCTCATTCCGTTGCCAGCGAATTTTGATGACTCAAAAGTTAGCATAAAATGAAATCTCTCTCGTGTTTGACCTAATGAGTGCTGAATACAGCCGGGGTACTTAATGAACGAAGCCTTTTAAAGTATACGTACTCATGTTTTATTCCAGTGGTTGCGGCCTAATATTTTCGCAATAAAGTCTTTTTAACTTTAATTAGTTACGAGTTTTTGAAACAGATTTTCCGTTCGTTTAATTTTGTGTGGTTTCAGCTAGTTTTTAAAGGTACGTCCTTACTCCTAACGAAGGTATTTTTTGTGAATAATCTGTGCAGTAATTTACAACTCTTTTATTAATAACTTACATTTAAGACAAAATTTATCAATTTACGACTTAATTTTTTGTGCTCATTTAAAGAAAACACACTCATGAATATAGAGCATTTCAGTTCAAGCTAATTTTCAGTATGCAATGGAAATTAAAGTATAACTTTTTATTATAATAAAACGACTCAAAATGATTTGAGCAAAATTGTAATCACGAGTGGAGTGTGTAGAGATATATATGTATATATAGAGAGCTTTAAATGAACCTTACGTCTCGATTCCACGTAATTATATCGTCCATGTATCGTTCGATCTTTAATTTCAAAAGGACTGCTTTTCTTTAAAATAATAGTCTATCAAGATTTAAAATTTCAATTAAGGGTAATCATTATATTAACAAACATAAACAAATATTTAAGTCATCGTTTAAATAGATTTTATCAATTGTTAGAATAGTTAAAATTTATGACGTTTTGAATTACTATGGATGTGAACGTAATGTTGCTTTGTGCATCAGTTTCACGATAGAAATATACTTTTTCTTACGTATGGAGCAGATGAAATCATAAATTTCCTTAACTTTTTTCTGTTAATGATTAGGGAATATTTCTGACTATTTTCTGCGAAGTGCGTCTTCTATTTATCGAAAATAATATCTACTGAGTTTTAATTAAGTATTAAATCACATTAGATACCGCAATTATATTTTGATTACATTTGAAAGACTCGAGAAGATGTAATTCATTTACTTCGTCCAAACAAGGACAAACAATTACTCACATCTCTACCAATATTTTTACACCATTCGCTCACACATAAATCGCAATCTTTGATACCCCAATCATCCGAGAACATTCGCCTCCCTCTCCTTTAAAAAGCCCCTCAAAGACGAACGCAAGTGGAGAACGTGAGAACGTGTGAGAGAGGGAAACCTGAACCACGTAATTGCAGCCTTAAATCCGTCGGCAATAAATATGAAGTATGAGTCGTGCGGGAGTCGCCATATTGCATCCACAAGGAGCTCTATCTTTCACCATCTTCCCGCTTAAATTCCCTTCAGCACCTACCGCATTCTAGCGCTCCTTTTTTTTAAGAAGAACTACTCCTCTCTCTCTTAAGAGGCTTCTGCAGAGGTTTCCTCAACCCCCCCCCAACCCCACCCTCCCTCGTACTAATTACACGCAACTCGTCTCACCTCAAAAACTAACCTTCAAGACCTGTATAAGCATCGTGCGTCCCACAGTCTGTTCTTATCTCTTGCCTCATTCATCACGCCTCTGCAACTCTTTGCGTTTATCCTCCTCACGCCTCGGATCTTTTTTGCCCAGAGATGGAAGATTGTTGGCTGAATCATTGACGTTAATGAATGGACTTATAGCTTGTTATTACTCGTTATAGTATACTTATAGCTTGTTATTGTTATAGCTCGTACGGTGTCCGAAATTAACGCATTGTTTTTTAGTGTTATTAAATATTTGTGTTTGGAGTTCTCGTGATTATTAAGATATTTTTTTAGATTGTGTAGTGTCTGTATTGATTTCTGCACCCCTAAGAGGATAATGAAGGTGTGCTAATTTTAAAGTGCTTTTCGGTTGTTTATATTTTCTTATTAAACGTAGAAAGGTTCTTCTAAATTTTCTTAGAGTATTAAATTGACCTAGAAGTCTTCTGGTCGATTTCTCGTCTAATGACACGTGTGTTAATTTGAAATATCTTTTACGTAAACAGAGCTAATATAGCTGACTATTTAAGATTATTCTGTGAATAAAACGATATCTTTACGTAATTTTACAACAATAGAGGTTAATATTTCTCTACGGTAGTTAATAAGCTATCTATTTGCTAGTTTTAAGGGTAATGATTTTATCTAAGCCAATCTTCTATGATAATTAATGCTTTGAAACAAAAGGTAACACGCCGAGCCAAAACTATATGTATAATTTATTTGATAATGTTATTCCATGTATTACCACTTTTTATGTAGAGATTCACTAGGAAACAGTTACTAAAGAATCATTTAATTATAATATACGAGGGCTAAAAATATATCCCTATTAGTTATTGCGTATGTTAACATTCCCATCCAGCACTTCACACACAGTCGTTCAATCATAGAGAAATGGAAATTCATATTTACATAACCGCAGTCTGTGTTCCAAGTCCGCATTTCTCCGTGCTTACATTTCCCCGCATCATACGGTCCCAAGACTCTCATACACATCCGAGAGGTTGCAGTTTCTCGAGGTTTCTTTGTGTTGTTGTTGGGAGTAATTCGGGCTCCGTAGCATTCCTTCCCGCAATCCTGGGATCTTCAACCGACTCCTCGAGGGTTACAGTTTTTTCCTCGAGTGTTGTAGCAGAAGTTTTAAATTTTAAAGAGGTTTAGTTAACCTTAAGCTCCAGAGTTCTCCTTTCTTCAAGTACACCAGCAATGAGCTTGATGTCAGAGAGAGTCTGCTAGGAAATATGTTTAGCGTCTTTGTGTTTTTAGGATTACGTGCAGCTCAAGGCTGTGACTGCTCGAGTTGCGATAGGCATAGAGAAACTTTACGTAAAGAATTTCTAAAAGAGGGCGCGAAATGAATGGGGAAAATTAAACTCAAATGAAACATGAAGTTGTAACTAAGGTTTCGGAGACTTAAATCTTACGTTTCCTTCAAATTATTACTCAGAGGATTTCATAGTTTTATTATTGAAAATATAATTACGAATTTAAGATTTATATACATTTTCATGCATTAAATTTGTTTTTTGTAGACTTCATACGTTGACAATTTTTCTAGAGAAAGGAGTAAAATGGAGTATTCGTAAATATGTAGCTATATTCTTTGGACATTCGTAATGTAATTTAATGTTATTAATTTCAACAATTCCTAAGTATTTCTATCGTCTTAAAATTCGCTTAAAGTAAAACTGAGGTATCTTACGTATATTTGTATAGTTTAGGTTCTAGTTATAAATAATGATGAATTTAAGTATGAGAATATTGCTTTTTCTTTGAGAGAGAAATTTTTAATTTTAATTTATGAAAATTTGAGGTAAGAAGAAATTTAATTTTAAATAAAATTCGTATTAATTATTTACCTCAGATATTTACGTAAGTTATTCATATATTACTTATCACAATTTTTATTAGATACTAAATTATATAATATTTATTATATATAACATTATTATCTCAGAAATTTACGTAAGCTTTTCATATATTACTTATCACGATTTTTATTAGCTGCTGGATTTTATAATTTTATAAAATTTATTTTGTGAAAGAATCTGGCATCACTTACATAAATATGGGAAAGATAATTTCAGAATATTTGGAAGAACTGAATGTGAACCAAATATTTCATATCAAGGTTGAAAAGAAGCACCTTCCGTATGGTACTTTAATGAGCACCACTTACCCCACAGAACCTCCCTTTAAACCCTCCTTAAATGTTCGACTAAAACATTTTCACGCCGCGTTAGGTCGGACTAAACTCCCTCGAAGAACCCTTACCAAGTCCTTTCTCGCCTCTAAAACTCGCCACAATCTCCTGTGTGTCCCCTCATAAGCACTGCTATTTTACTCTAAGTTCAACCTTTAAGTCTCCTCTAAATGTCCAGTCTTTTACTCGTGTCCTGCTCCCAAAACCCTCTTCTTGCTTTCTCCGAATCAACTTTCTTAAATCTCCTAGAAAGGTTTCATTAGTCAGCCCAACTTAAGTTCATCTCGTCGACTCTCCTCAATCTTGCCTAAATTTTGTGTCACATGAACTTATCATTCGCATGCTAATTTTAGCCGCGTTTTGTTAACCTCGCTGAGCTCTTTTTATTAATGTAGACTCAAAAGAAGGTCCCTTCAGTGGAAGTTTAATTAGAAAGCATGCGCTGGCAGAGTCGCGCTAATTTCTTTGTCTTATTTAAAGCTCGCTGTCCATTAGTTTATGGTATTAAATTGGATACGGAAGTATATTTTTAAGCGATATTAACTATTTAAATAGGCAAAGAGGTCTATTCTTCGTTTATTACATAATGAAGCGTATTCCATAGAGGTTTTATTCACAAAGGCTATAGTTGTTACTTGCTATATATACAAAAACCGTTCTTGTAATATATAAACACTTAATAATATATAAAACAATTTTAACGATGAGTAATATGTTCATCAGTAGCTTCATTGAACGAATATAGACTTAGATATAAAATTAGAAATGCTTCAGAGAGGCAATTTATTAAGGCAAACCGATTGATATCACCTAGAATTCATGAATAGTTCCGTTTTCAAAGAGATATGTTATCAGCTAGCCTTAAGAGAAATACTGTAGTTCATTTCTCCATAGAAAGAAGAATTGGATTTAAGTCAAGAAACCCGTAAAGTGATTAGTGGTATAAATCGAACAGCAACTACGTAGATATTCAGTTAAACAAAGAGATATTTGCCCAGAAGTGAAATTAAATCAGGGATTTGTTACTTACAAACAGAAATTCATCTTCTCGAGCTAAAGTAAGTTTCAATCTCAGAACTCTATCTTTCAAGGATAGATAAAAGTTTACAATATCTTTATGTTTTTGATAGTATTGATAAAGGTCACTACTTTGAAATGTTTGGAATAAGAATTCAAATTTTCCATTCTTTATTATAACATTTTTATAGCAATATTTCCTATATTATTTGAAGAATCACACGAAGTTCTCAACTTACGTATAAAAATACGTTAAAAAACTTTATTGCAATAGGCCTGAAATCATAAAGTGTATTGCTTTAATGTTCGTTATTTTTAAGGACAACAGTCAGGGTATGAATAATAGTTATCTATAGTATATGATAAACTGGTATCTTTGTCCTCTTACTTGGTAAATCAAAGCAAATTCGTATAATTTTTTAGAAGCATTATATTAGTATTTAATTAAAATTCCTTCAATTGCTTACATTTCTCGTTTAATGTTCGCAAAAATGTCCCTCCGCCATTAAAGATCTCCATTTCTCTAAAAGCGGCCGATAGAGCCTCGTTGCAAATAGCATGCGGGTTGTTCCAGGCAGATTAAACTGAGGTGAATAGGTATTCTGGTCTGGAACGAGTCATTAGCAACAGTTGATTTTTTGCCGCGGGATAATTTACGTTCCTCCGTCTCTTTGAAATTGATTGCAAACCTAACGCACACTCGTTTCCCGGGATTTGCTCCACTTTTTCCCACAGCGAATAATAGCGGTTTGGGGCACTGTAAAAAGGGCATCTCTTCATCGGCGGAGCCATTCGCGGAATGGGATTTATAGCCGCGTTTATAATTCTCATCTGCGGTTGTTCCCTCGATTTTCTTACCCTTAATTAACCCCTCGAACTTATATTCTGGAAGAAGACGCGTGCTCTCATTCCACCCGCGTTAAGTGGCAATTTAGCGGAGACTAATGGAGTATATTCGAGCATTCCTTTAAGTGTTGCGAGAAAGCTTTTGGGTCAAAGGAAGTAGCGAGAAGTGGATATTTTTCGTTCTTTTTTTAAGCGGTTGCTAAGTTGCGGCTTGATTGATTGCGAGCATAAAATCCGTGATGTACGGTTCTGACTTCATAAAATTGGGGCGAAAACTTGAATTTTTGAATGGTTGAGACGAAGGAATCTAATTTACGATAAACGTTTATGTCTCACGAGGGTGATAAATTGGTCGCGTGAAGTGAGCCGTGAGTGTGTCGTATTTCAATGAAAAGTAGCAGTTGTTTTAGTGTATGAAAAAGGAGTGCTTGAAACTTTTGTCGGAAATAATTTGTGTTAAGGACGATACTTAATGATGAAGGATATTTCAAGCTGTAATGATCCATGGAATGAAATATTTAGTACCTGATTTTTGCGTAATTAAAGAAATAAAATGATTGGCTGAAAATAGTGTTCCTTAAAGCGAGATAATTTATCATTTGATAGCTTTTCAGTAAGTAATCATGCATAATATTAAGGGTTAAATACAACTGATTGTAGTTAAGGGAAGAGAATTAAATACTGTTAAGTAAAGTAAGATAAAGTCTCTAAGCAAGATGAAATATCGTTCTATAATTTCAAAAAATTAATCTTGTTTAATAATAAGCTTTAGACAAAATCGGATATGAATAATGATCGTATATTAAACTCCGTTGCAGAAAACCTCAGCTGAATTGACCTTATTTTTGATTGAAAAACATCAATAAACGGATCTACCACAATATTTTCTCATTAATAAAAACAACTTTGTAAATTTCCACTGAAAATTGTATTTCGCGACCGGTTTCGTAATATGAAATTACATCTACAGCCTGAAGATGTAATTTCATGTTACGAAACCGGTCGCGAAATACAATTTTCTGTGGAAATTTACAAAGTTGTTTTTATTACTATGGCATTCCAGGAAGTCACGCCTTCTCACATTGATTTCAATACTTTCTCATTTTCATACTATATTACAATACACAACGAACTTGAGTTGTATATGATAAATTTTAAGTGTTTTTCGAATCAAATATCTACGAAAGAGCCTCTAATTTTCGAGATCTTAGGACAGAATCTTTTCTGAAAAGTTTCCAAAAACAGCCGTGAGATACTCTCTCTTAATCACCCGCGGAAATTATTAGCAACCCTCAAACGATAAATCAATTATGTTCCCATAACCACCCTCCCTTTCTCTCCATCGTTTACGGGAATAAGGTCGATAAAACTTTCAGAAATCCCTTGTTCGCATTTTGAGTAATAGTTCTCGGAACGCTTTCACGCCGCGATGCAGAATGCATGGACGATGGGGCTACGTCATTTTGGATAAATCCCGAGCGACCATTACTGTAATTAATTCAGACGATGTCCTTCTATAATATCTCACCGCTTGGATCACGGTCCAGGGCCCTTTTCTACGGCACTCCTTCGCCAATTAGCCGACCGCACGTCACGGTCCCGGTGCCTATCCACCGAGGGAAGTGCTATGGAGAGAGTACCCTAGGGTGCTGTGCATCAGGGTACGATATAGTTCCCTCCCCACGCTCACAAAGAAAAGGTTATAGATGGATGTGGCCCGAAGAGGAGTTTCTCATCTAAATGATCAGCCTCTGCTCTTTCAGCACACTCTTTATTTTCAGGGTGTTCATCCTCGTCCGTTCCCTTTTTCGGACGATGAATTATCACTTCCACATCCGAACCTACTTTTTTCCGAATTTCGACCCTTTTCTTTTAGTGTTTTTTTTTCGTTTTGGATGGCTTTCTTTTCCTTATTCTTCTGACTGGTTTTTGGGAGATGTCCAGTATAGCAACTTATGATTGTTCATACGATTTTTAAGCAACCAATTTATCTTGTTTTAAAAGGACGAAATTACCCTATTTCTAACATACACAGAGAATTGAAAATATAGTTATACTATAATATTACTTAGAGGTAACCGAAAAAGTAGGAGTAATATATAAAAATAAGGCTAAATTTACTACTAAAAAGCTACTGGAAATGTTAATTTCTTTCCGGAATGAAAGTCATCTCTTCGCAAAAAATTTTGGTTAAGAAGACCAAGAAATTAGTGATATTTATTTATTGCATTTTAAACGCTACTTAGAATTCCTTATTAGTAATCTTTTCAGTATGAAGATAGGCTAAACTTAGCCATTCGTTAAAATAAAAAAAATTAGTGGTTTTCTAAAACATTGATAAAATCTGTTTCACGTTAAAGATTCTTACTTTTGATTTGATTTATTTTATTTAGTATATTTGAATACTAACAAAGTGCATGATAAATGCTAGGTAAAGAAAAAAATTAAAGAATCCCATTGTACATTCCAGGATGTTATTTTATCTTGTACACGTATCATTTGAACCGAAAAATAAAGATACTATTTAGTTTCTCTTTAAATAGCTTTGAATTACTCTTTCATAGCATCTTTAAAAATAGCTAAAATTTCCTTTCCTCAAAGTTATACTTTCAATCAATATATAGAATAATAATGACAGGTAACCAATGAAAATCTCATTTATGTATATTTTATTATACTGTTAGTATAGTAGTACTGTTTTCCTCCGTTCTGTAAAATATTATGATAATAGTATTACTGCTAAATACTTATTAAATTATCAGTGTAAGGATAGACCAACATCATTGAATTGTTGAGCTACAAGTTGTATCTAAAAAAGAAGGGAATGTATTATAAATACAATTTAATGCCGTTAAAGTTTCAATCTCATACCTTTGGAATCACTATTAGAGTCAACGAATTCAAGATCATTCTTCAGCGGTAAATAAATCTTCTATATCCTACGATGGAGTTAAGTGAAATGTTCGTTTTCACTTTTTCCGTTGATTATTATTATTCAGGAAGGTCACAGCGGTGGAAAATTTCGGAACTAAAAATCCAATTTTTCAGAAAATAGTCAAGTGGAAGTTTTTAGGAATCTCTGGATGGCGTCCTCAAATATTTCCGCATCTTCTTAGCTTTTTCTTTCTTTTGTTTGCGCAGAGTATCAAAATTAATGGAAAGAAGACCGTCTCTCATCAAATAGAGACTTTTTCTCGAATGGCTTCATTCTTTTCCGCCTTTGTTTGTTCGAAGCTCGTTTCAAACAACTTTCAAATTAACTAACGATAATTAAAGTTTGAATTTTGCGGGTTTATAGAGCGGAAATGTAAATGCTCCTTTATAATTCCCTTGGTAGAGAATATTCCGTCATAATTATGTTTCTTGGAATCTTTTGCTTGATATCAGAAACAGCAATAATGTTTCATAAAGTCGTGTTTTAACGCTATGTTCCTTATATTTAGTTACAAAATTGCTTTTTGTCCTTATGCTGATGATGAAAATCTCGATCAAATTGTCTGTGGTCCAAAAAATCTCCTACCAAATTCGAACAAACTTTCTCTAATATCAGGATTATATTCCTTTTTAATTACTAACCAATATTAAGAGTCTGAAATGATGTTATATGTTTTCAATTAACGGATCAGTTTTCTACGATTCAAGTTCAAATATTATCGGTGATTGAACACTATTTATCACCAGATACTTAAATTAATGTTTTATGACAAAAATGATCAATTAACCACGGAATTAAGTTATGAAAGTGCATCAAAATATCTCTATTTCTAAACAGCAAGGGATCTTTTCTATTATTTAATAGATCCTAAAAATGGAGTTGACTTTTTGAGCTTGGATTACCTTCATAAGTAGTATTCTTTTAAGTAAACATACAACTTTGCTGTAGGAAAATTTTCAAGAATTAATTTCATTGGAAGAAAACTACAGCTTTAAAATTTAATCAATTACTTGCTTAAAAAGGGACTTTGAGTCAGTTTATTTTTTGTAATGGTTGTTTTATTTTGTAGATTTAATTTTTTAAATTTTATTGTGAGGTAGTACGTTGTTCATTATTGTACGAGTCACTATATTCAACAGTTTAGTATGCTATAATATTTACAGTGTTTTTCTGTCTGAAAAGCGCACAGCTCCTTTTAATGTACGTTTTTGAATTTAAAGTCATTTTATACATATGTATTTTTTATTAACTTAAGATTTATTTTTACTCTCTTCCTCTTAATTTCAATAATTAATTCTATTTAACTAACTCATTATTGAACTTTATTCATTCTTTTTTCGTAACTGAACTATTAATGGAAATTAGAACGTGAGCTACTTTTCTTAGTTAAATGGAGCTTCTCATGTTTTATTAGTTGTATGCAATTGCTTCAAGTTTTAAATTAGAACAATATTATTAATTGACACTGTTGCCGTAAAAATTGAAGTTTCGGTTTGTCAATGGAACATCTTCCGCTATTGTTGTAACTAATGATGTTAGGGCGCCAAAAATCTCTCTTTTGTAAACCTCTGTTCATTTGAAATACGTCCACTCTGCATTCATCCTCTCCCATTCGTTTCAACACTTTGACGTCAGCGCGATCCTTCCACTGGTGCACTCTGCATTTGTCAGTCCCGCGGCTTTTCGGAAGGCCCTCATTTTTCCACAGAAGATGTGAGCGCATTGTTGACACCATTTCTTTTTCGTCAATGTCATCACCAAACTCGTTGTTGAAATAGCAGAATCTGTTCGGAGTGGATTTAGAGGGAAATTAAATGGCAACCGCGTTGATGAATCAGGAGACGGTCCTTCGGTGACAGATGCTATCCTTCCTCATTTCCCAGAGTGTTCCCTTCTTTCCGCGACACATCGGAAAAATGGAGCAGGCATTTCTATTTTGTTTGATAATTACCTTCATCGGTTGCGGTGAAAATGATCTTATTGAAGTTTTTAGTATTTGTGACAGAGTCAAAAAGAATTTTGTCTGTTGCTCTTATTTCTATTATTTCTTTTTATATTTATGGGTTGGATGTAAGAGGGGAAATTTTGGTCCCAGTTTCGAAGTTAATATAGAAGATTATTATTTTTGATTTCCCTAATTTTTATAATTTTCGATACCTACCGCAACAGGAACCTGATTAATAATCGGTAAGGACTTTGAAATATTAAGTCGTATGTCCTATATTTTCTTGTTACTTAAAGTACCTCTATAACTTCGAATTCCGAATGGATTTAGTTAGAGAAATATTTATCCATGATTGACACATTTTATCTTTCATTCTAAACTATAGAAGTCATTTTTGATTATGAACGAGGTATTCCATTAGATACATAAGGGTCCAAAAACAATATTATAAACTATAAAAAGCATTGAAAATATTGAAAGTACTCCAAAAAAAATTAATTAGAAAAAAATTGAAAGAAAGAAAGAATATAATCATAGAAGGAATAACGAAAATAAATTTCCACTCCCCGTGATCGATCTTCATTTTATTTAGGATACTCCTATAGACTACTGAATCATTTATTCTAATAATTGATTGGCCGAGCAAATTGCCTGTGGTCATAACGAATATCGTGGGAAATTTAGATAAATTTATTCTAAAATCAGGATCGTCAGCAATTATTCTTTAACAAATCAGGTATATTAGGAATTGGAAAATATATTGTTTTATAAAATTTTTCTGTTGAGTTCTCTTCTTATAATAGTCGGAATTTAATTTTTACTAGCAAAATACAAGGATTATCAGTGATTAAATACTGTTTCCCATTGTTATCTAAATTGATTTCAAGTAATAAACAATTGTAAATCAGTCGTATAATTTAGGGTCTGAAATTCCATTAAAATACCTCAATTCCCAAACATCCAAGGGATCTTTTCTACGAATCCCACCCCTTAATGTCTTCAGCATCCATTATCCGCGCCACTAAAAAAATCCTCTAATTTCCCACAGAGCTAGCAATTCATCCGGTAACCCAAAAGCGATGGCCTAGCGCCATCCTCCTGCATGTTCACCCTCATCGGCCCAAGCCGTCGCATAAATACCAGCTCCGTTCCAAAAGCCATTCAGTTATGGCTCTATTTGCAGATCCGCATGAGGGAAAATTAATTGCCGCGGGGAAGAGTCATCGTGGGGGAGGGTGTGGGTGGAAAGGAGCAGCGGCGGAATCTGTGGGGTGGGGCACTCGGATGGACCGGAGAGAAAGGAGGCAGTTCGGGCAAAGTGAAATCCATTGACGGCTTTGAATGCCAGAGGATGGGGAATTGGACGGATTGAACAGTGCAGATTTGACTCTTTAGAGAATAGGGTGTGTTTTTGGGTGCGGATGATCCATTCCATTCTCTCGACAATGCGGAGAGCTGCATTATAGTATGACGGAGGATGCTGGTACATTGGTTAAATCGAGTCTAGACCATCGAATTCTCAGTGTACAGAAGAGGTTCCCTTGACGATGTCGTGAATTGAATTTTAATCCAAGTACATTTGATTCAACGAAAGAACAATCTATTACTGAAGTTATATCAACAGCAGTTTGCATGTAATTTTTTAATTTTGGAAAAGTCGTATCAACTATTGTTCTCTTAAAACATTTAATTCTTTATTGGGATTACTGAGTGTATTATTATGGAAGGGAATTGTCCCATATCGTACGTCTAGTAATTTTATAACCTGATAATGAGAGGAGAGTTAGAAAAAACAGTAAATATACATTCATAAACTCACAAGAAAGTAAGAACAAAAATTCATATATTGTCGATGTTAAATATTAAAACAAAAAATTAGTGTTTTGTTTATCATTATTGTTTGTATATACTCTAAAATATAAGTAACATTTCGGTTTATTTAGATATAAACGGGCATATTTTCTTATTCATCTCCTACTTTATTATTAGTATATTATATATTTTTTTATTTTTTAATGAATTCAAATATAGAAATAAATTGACCTGTGGAGTATCTTGATAAACAGTAGGATAATAGTTTCAAAATTCAATCTGTATTCATCCTATCCTCGTAATGTTCCGAAAGTCTTCATGCATTCTGTGTCTATCATTTTTCTTTGATTGATTGAGGTTGACCGCTGGATAAAAATAGCTCTGAACCATTGATACAAGACATGACTTCTATCCTGTTTTTATAGGAAGAGGTGAATCCTTTAGCTTACTACGAAAACATTTAAAATAAGATTACCAGAGAATGATGATTATTATTTTCTTTACGCTTTTAAAAGACGCTTGTTACCTTATTGTTTGTACAAAGTTTAGTTGAATATGGATAATTTTATTTCATGATAAATTCTTACGATACTTCTCAGTTCAAATAATATAATCTGTAAATTTTTACAATCACTTATACCTTCTGTGTTCGACATTTTGAATAATGCAAATTCCATGCTTCTGAGACTCAAACATTTTCACGATAAAATTTATTCTTTATTTTATGATAAAATACATTTTAGAAAAATGGCATTTTTTTATGATTTATTATGGAAGGAAATTCATAGATACCTATAAGAATAGTTCGATTATTTATGTACGTATATCTAATCGATTAGAATTTGTTTGAAAAGATAAATTTAAGGTAGTTAACTTTTAAATCGTCCAAAATTGTATTTGAATCATCTTACTTTTATTTAAGTCGTATTTATTTTATTTAAATCGTATAATTTTCCCTGAAATAGATGCACATGCTTTACTTTTATCTATGCAAAATAATTCAAGGTTGCTTCTGTACGAAAATATTTCGATTTTTCAATTTAATCAACTCTACATAATCTAATTAACCACGCTTCGCCATTCCATATTCTATTACCTCAACTTCATTAGGACAATAGACTATCGACTGACGGAGACGAGAGCTCGGAAGACGTATAGAGAGGAAAGTAATTTCACGCACGTACGTACACACAGGCACTCCATTACATTTCATTGTCCTTTGAGTGGATGCAATCCTTCGACTGCATATTTGATTTGCGTTTAATGTAGGCAGACGTGGTTCCTTCGCAAGACACGGTCCGTATACGTGACGAAGGAAGGCGGTTGTGTGCGAAGACAAAAGAGTAAGAAGATTCGCCTCTTTCTCCTCCGCCCTAAGTTTAATGGCCAAACGAGATGGCGGGAAAGAGGACGGTTAAATGGGGAAAGGGTTGGAGGGCGTAAAGCGAGGTTAAAAGGGTCCGCTAAACGAAGGAACAAGGGCGAACCAGGAGGTGGCTCTCCCGCTTCTTTGAAGAGGATCTCCCCCAGAGGGCAAAAGAGGAGGTCTTGGCAACAAGGAAGTGGGATGTGCAAGGCGTCCAGCGAATGAGTAATTTCTCGCCCCCACGGGAAGGTTTTCCTTGGCGCCTCGCAAGGCTGCGTGAGTCTTTGTTAGGAGTTCGTAAGGGGGTGAAGAAATCGTTTCATCTCTTACCATTCCCACCTAAGGCAAAGAGCATAATTGCGAACGTTTTAAGAGAGTTGCGTGGCTGTCGAATCGATTACGTTGCTACATCAGATCGATGGCTCCACAGATACAGAAGGTGCTGTTACTTGAGGTCTGTGTGTTAGTGACGTATTAGGACGTGTCGTTTATCCGTAATCCGCTACGATCTCGGCAACATGTGCGATAAGTCTTATAGATTTGATCCCTTTAATTTGATCCGTTTAATTTGTTGGGGATCAATTATTTAGGAGGGTGATGTGTTATTCGGGATGGAGTGCTCGTAGATATGAATGAATTAGGGATGGTTAAATGAAGGAGTTATATCTGACCAAGAGTTTCAGGTCAAACTTCATTGATGTAAACGTTCCATCTATCTTTACGTATATGAGGACCTAAAATAATTGATGTTATTCAATAAGTAAATGAAGCAAAGGATGCTATTATTACTATTCTTACATCTTAATTTTTATATTATTAATGAAGATTAATATTTGTCCAAGTATAATAAATAATAACTTTTATCTTTTGTACATTTATGCAATAATAATTGTCACACATTGACGGTATGTTCTATTAAACGCTGTATATTATTTCCATAGTAAAGATATAACGTTATTATTGAAACAATATCTCCCTTTTCTGAAATGGGTCATCTGATTTTTTAAACGTGAATAAAACTGCTTAAGTTTCAGGATGGAGACTTATCGTTATCTTTCACTAATTTTTACTATCCACTTTTTGTGCGACACTTCGTTAATAAAATGGTATTTCTTTGTTCATTGATTGATTTTCATCGAAGACGTAGTGGACGATTTATTATCTTATATAGTCAATGTATGTAATATCAGATGTATGATTTTATAATTTTACATAATTTTAATGACAGAATTTCGTATAAAATTTTGTAATCTTAACAGTGAATTTTTTTATTGACAAGATCAATTAAGATCTCTCGTGTTTTATACAATACAAACATATCGATGCTTAACACTTTATTGATTACCTTTTAGCTCTAAATTCTACCTTTGTACGATTTTCAATCGATTAATCCTATCATTCAATACATCTTTCAAAGGTTCGTATTTTTTATCTCATCTACTTTTTCCATCGATTTTGCAGTTTCATCAAATACTCTTTTAAAATCCTCTTATTCCATCTGATTCCCCTGCCTATTCATTTAATCTCCTCTCAGTTGCCATCGACTACGAAACATATCCTTAATATGGCTAAACCCCATGTTCTCCATGGACTCAAAAAGCCGATAGTAATTCACACCACTTCCGCCCCAACCGGGTAATTCGGTACTACGGAATCCAATCTAAATCCAGGCGTACTTTTAAACCCTTTCAAAGCTACGTATATAGGTTTTCCCGTCGTAACCATGGATTCAATATTATTACGCTCCCGTTAACTCCCGGGGACGGAAACAAGAGCCATTCGATCCCAGAACCACCGGATGGAAATCCACCTCTCGGCAAAAAGGGCCGAAAACACGCGAATAAGTTTTCCGTTCATAGATTTGCGGAGATTGTGTTTCCAACGGCGACGTAATGGGGTGCGATGGGGTTTCGGCAAACCGCGGGGATTCCCCTGACCGTTTTTGTGCGGTCTCCCGGGATTGAGAATCACTCCGCACACCCTTTCCACAAAATAAGTGCGCATCTACGCATCTCTTCAGTCCACCATCGGTCCCTCGGGGATAATAACTTCTCCATCGTACATAAAGGAGGTTAGGGGACTTCATCCCGATGTAGGAGGGGATGTAACTCCGTGGGGTGAGGGATTCCAAGAGGTAGAGCTTATGGATAAAAGGTGGGGGATCTTGGTCGATACAAATGTTTTCGCGTGCTGAGCAAAAAAGCGAAGGTATCACGCGGAGAATCTTAATTTAACGATTCCTCGGGGAAAGTATAGTAAGGGGGGATTGGATTTATCCCCTTGTCGAACGGAATTGATGAAATATCACGAGTGCATTATCGGAGTGTGGTGCTGAAAATTAATTTTCTCTTATGAAACTTTACTAAACGAGTGACAAATTGATGTGTTAGGGTTTTTATTATAGGGTGATGGTGGAAGACTCCTCTTCGTTTTTTTTTTGAGGCTAAAGCTTTAAAGTTTGGAAGCGTATTGTAAACAGTTCGATATTTTGTTCGATTAACTCAAGTGTTATTCGTAAGTTCAAATGAATACATATAAATGTGATGATACCGCTGATAGTTCATCAAAAGAGATAATTTTAATCCTTATCAACCTGAAAGGTATTTTGAATCAAATTTGGTTTTCTTGATAATTTTCATGGATGGATTTGAAGTAATTTTTAACAATCTGAAAATTTAGCGTCTTTTTCTGGGATGTATAAAATGCTATCATTCTTCGTGATAATTTTAGTTTTTTAATGAGTAATTTTTAAAGCAACATCAAAATAAATATTAACAATAGCCAAGTTTATACTAAGTTACTGTTATTTATCAAGGACTCGAAGCTGAAGTTCTTTACGGAATAATGTTGTAAGCTATGTTTAATTTGGACGGTTAATGTGCTCCAAGAAAATAAAGGCTATTTTCCGACATCCTGCGGTATGGAATCAATCTCCAATACACTGCACATCATAGTTCGTCCACAAGTAACTCTTATGCTCAAGAAATTCTGAAAGTGTACTGTTTCAAGTTCCGGGTTGTATTATATTCCGCAGTCAGTGTAAAGAATCCTCAAACCTCTGTCAGGGTCGATGTACCATTTTTACAGCAGAAGAGAGATATTAATCCACTTGATACTTCATGGAACACGTAAGCAAACAATCTGAAGACATTATAAGGGCGTTTAAGTATCTATTTTCGTATGGTATATTAATAATGAAAAGATAGATAGAAGAATATTTCTATAATTATTTCAGTAAAATTTGAAATTGATCGATAAACTTTTCTCTTATTACATCGACAAATCATGAACCCCAGCAATGTAGATAAACCTATATCCATCAAGTGGCGTGCAAGACTAGTGCCTATAGACGGCTTAAGTCTTTTTTACATTTGTATACTTAAATGATATGATTCAATTGAGCGTATTGTTTCATACTCTCAATTTGATTAAATACTCTCTAGTTAAATTAATTAATTTACTCTATTTAAATATGCCAACGGCGGAACCAATTTTATCAATGCACTCCTACCTTTCCCTTCAGTAAATACGTGAAGGATCATAAGGTTGCTGCCAGCTCATAAATTAGGCATCCTTAAAGTCTTCGAAACCCAACAACTCGTCCCTAAACACAAGCGGTTTCACTTTGCCTTTTGGCATTGTGCATCGTCCAAGAATCGCGTCGTTTTACTTCCTTTATAATCTATTTGGAGAATCCATCCCATCCCTTCAATCGCATACATACACGCACTCATCAATAAAACGTCCACGCAAAACAATCGCTTCACGGTTCGGGTGACACTCGTGATATGCTAATAAACAACCACGAATACTTTCGCGTTGCGAAAATACCCTCTCGCCCCGGCGTGCCTAGAGTTCGTCTCTATTTCACGTTTCCGTGAACGCAAGACGGAATAAAAAGAGCTACAGATTCGTTTTATCGTTTTATTCACTCTCCCTTTTTGCATGTCACGTGCTTTGGGAATGGGTCGTAAAAATCCAAGCGTCGAGATTTTTCTCTCTTCCTCATACGAATATATCCGCTCTTTTGTCTTTGCCCTTTTTGCCGAATCCTCCTCCTTCCCGGCGCTCTCTCCTTTGTATGTTTAATTCGTGTGCATGTACTCGCGGCTTCACGCAACACAGAGACATATCAAAGGATTACTCTTTGTGTTTCGTGCTCTCCCCACCCACTTGTGTCGCATCCTGCGTAATTTTTCTTTTTTCTGTACTTCTTCGTCGTGGAAAACGTAATATGATGTTTATGCTCGGGTTGCGTGCTAGCTCCTGGATGTAGGATATAGAGTCGTGCTTGTATACTTGGCATTTAACTCGGTATATTAAGTTAGTGTATTGTTCTAACTAATAAAGTAACATGTTTTTTCCGTATGCTTTACGTGAAGTAGATTTTACGGGAGCTAATTGTATGATATTACGATTTAACCAAAATGAACGAAAAGTATTTTAATTAGGATTATCTTACAGCTGTAAATAATCGAGAATTAGGTACAAAAATTTGACCGTCATGGTTGAAACACTAATTCGTCTCTTTACTAATGTATTCGAACTAAAAATCTATTGAAACATTACCTATATACTAGTCCGGTAACTAATTCGTTAATTAAAATATATTCTTTGAAAAACGATAGCTTAGATGTTTTCTAAAAGTTTGAAATAGTATTTTGGTTTCAAAAGATTGTTACTTGAATATCGGATTGACAAATTTTTGCTACTTTCATAATCAATATTTTTATACATTGTGGATTTGATTAATCTTCAATTATTTTAACTGCCGTTAATTAATTCGACTGATAGTGTAACATTTTTTTCGAATGTAATTGTATTACATCTCGAAACAGACAATTTACATCGAAAGATTTTCCCCGATCCGTAGGGTTATTAATTAAACTTCGGCGCACGGGTTAATAAAACCATCAACAACCTTTTTTGTCAAATTAATCCCGAATCGAAAAAAAATGTAAAATCTTTTTTATACAACAGCTTAAAAAAATCCCCGATTACAAAGAAAATATTCCAATAATTTCGACCGCAAATTCCATCCCGTCCCTCGACGATTAAAAAATTTTAAAATAAAAAAAATCAAAGGCATTTCGGACGGAATCTCTCGGATTATTACGGTTCCATTTTCCATGACAACCATCCATCAAAGGATATTATCGAGAATTTCGCCAATTTATTTATCGGCACGAAACAAAATCAGCGAGGAGTTTATCGCAACGTGACGGGAATAATCGTGACGTACTTTTCCCGTCGTGAATTCGAGGCACGGATCAACGGAGTCACCCTCATCTTTATAGTCATTCATCGCGTATATCCGTGCATCGTGCACGCACCCCACGGGATCTGCTACGAGGGCGTAGAGGGCGTCACCTGACTCCTGCAGACTGAAATGGGGGGCACTTGTATCGCAAGGGTTTAAAGCGGGGGACAATGTTGTTACATGGACTGCGCGAGGCCCTCCTCTCTCTCCCACTCTAGAGTGGAGGGATAATGTAGAAGGTGAGCATTTTGGAAACAAAAGGTCCCGGAGTGGTGGGTGTGAGAACTGAATGGGGTGTCGGGGACGGAATTGGGGTGTTGGTGCGGCAATTGAATGGGGAGAAGGCGAGGAGAGGGACAGTTGATGGATATGCCGTAACAAGAAAAGGGTTGGACTGGGGGAAGCCCGCGAGAGCAGATTCTCTGTGGTACATCGGAGGATGGCGTGTTCAGCGATCGGATTCGCTGGGAATGGGACGTTTTTCGCGGGCGACACGGTCCGAACCTTATGGGTCCTGCGACGGCGTTGGGAAAAGAGCACATCCGACGGCTACGGATGGGATTGCCGCGCGATGTTCTATGGAAGAAATAAAATGGTCGTTAACGGTTGGAACCAAATCGGAAAAAGTGCTTTCTCAGGTAGTGGTGAACTGATGAAAGCGCTTAAACCGGCGGGATTTTATGGAATTTTAATATCCACGTTGTCCAGAGCTCAGTTTTATGAAAAGAGAATTCTTCATTTATTGAGAAATTAATGATATAAATTATATTTAGTATCGTATAGTTATAGTATAGTATAAGTTATACACTTAAATGAGCGGCTACATCTTGTAAAGTCCTTAATATTTTCCACTGATGATACTTAGGTATAAATGATGGTAGAAAAGAAATTAAGTTACGTTCCTAGAAATGAAATACTAATAAGGTTATCATTTGTTTTGTAAAAATAACTGATTCTTTAACTTATTTGGATGATTTTGTATTATAGTGTATGCTTATGTAGGAAGAAGTTATGTTAGTAATCTTGCTCTTCTTCGTATTTTGTATGCTTCGTGTATTTATGATTCCCATATCTTCTAGATAAATACTATTTGAACTGTTATAAGTCATATTGAAGAATGAAATGTTAAGAGCTTTTAATACATTAGATTGATATATACCTTAAAAATTCTTTCTTTTAAAAGTCCATCACAGAATTTAAAGATGAGGCCTTTAATCTATTTTCCTATTTATGTAAGCATAAAAAGTATATGCATATCACTACTACTTCCGTCCTAACGTCGTTTAAATGTAGCATTTTCCTTTCTTAAAATCTCGCCATATTTTCTCATTCACCTATCCGTATGCCGAGAAACGGTGGAAATATGCATATGTAAATGAAACACGTCCGAAAGTAAACTGTTTAGAGACCTCAATTAAGCAAAGCGGCCCACAAAACGGTAACTTTTTAACATTAATCTGTGCACCCGAAACTCTGCTTAAGCGGTCCCTTCCCCGTCTCTGCTTAAAGCTTAAGAAAATATGCCATTCATATTCATCCAGCGCTTAAAAGGCGAGAAGTACAAGCTAACCCTTCCCCTTAAGCGAGTATTTCTCGGAGGACGCATTATCATTTAGGAGACCTTGTATCCTCAAGAGGAATCTTTCTCAAGTATGTGCGTTGGTAGAATATGTTCTCGGTAACACACGCAGAAGAAAGGAAAGGGTTTAAGGTGGATGGGTGCGATATTTTTCTCAGGGATGAGGGGAGGAGGGAATTGCAGGGTTTTGTCTGCGGCGGGAAAATGGTTTTCTAGAGAAAGAGGGTGTGCGCATTTCGCTCGGAAAGGGAGGTAAATGAGGGAAGAGTTGGCGCGTCCCATAGTCGCATACGCATCCTTTTATTTTCCGAAGGCAATGTACATACAAAGACGAGGGTGAAGAAGAAGGCCGCACGGCACAAAAGTGATTGTAATTAAAATTCATGCGGCGACACAGTTTTAATTAAAAGGAGAGAAAAATATTAGAGGGAAGTTTCGTAGGAGGTACGGAAGGGAAGATGGATTTTTTTTAGGGGGAATGGAAATTTACAGGTGTATGCATGGGAAGTCGCAGAAAATGTCTCTTGGGTGTCCCGCAAGGTTCCGTCCTCGGCCCCCTCTAATTCTCAGTTCTCCATTCATGCATTATGACCGCCTTTTCGGAGGGAGATGGCTGCGTGAGGTGGTTTCGAAGTCAACTGTGCTTTCCTTCCGGCTTTAATTTTCGCCTATCCGTTTTCCTTTCTCATTTTAACATTCGTTATTTTATTTCCTTTCGCCATCCTCTGACCGTCGCATAGTTACATTTATAATTTTATTTCCTCTTTTCCTCCCCTTATTAATATTCCTTCTCATACATTCCTACGGCACAACTTTTTTGGCGTTTCATATTCCATTTCTGAATCTTTTATATCTTCTACACGGCACACGAGATTTATAATAACACTTTGTGTTTTTGGCTCAGGGTCGTTGACGGTGTTTTTCGGCCTTTATTCCTTTTGTTCGGATATCAGCTTTACTCTCTCTCTCTCTCTTGCGCTTTTAATTTCAAAACAATGGAGAAAAATTTTTAATTCAATTTATCCTTTTTCTTTTGTCCCGAGGAAATGAAAATATAGCCAAGGATGAGCTATCAGTGTCAGTGGGATATAAGTTGTTTGTTAGTGCCTACAGTAATGCTCAACATCTTTTGCTAGATTCATTAAAACATTGTGTTAATTAAAAAGAATTTTTTTCTTTACAAAATCGTTTGTTGGGGGGAAATGATTTGATTTTGAACAAACAGGTTTACTTGGATGATCGAATTTCTGATCTAATTAACTAATTTTCTAATTTGAAATAAATCACTCACATTTACATTATATTTCATCATTCAATTGTTTTAATCAAACATAAGAATGAATAAAAATACGTTTAGAAAACTTAAATAGAATAGATTCTTTTTAATTTAGAAAACCACAAAATATCTGCTTCTATAAAGAAGTGAATGTTTACAAATAATTCATGCTATTATTGAATTCAATTTCTAATTCAATTTACTCAAATAACATAGGGATTTCTCTGGAACCTATTCCACGATTCGTAAACACTCATCCTATCTCCTTTTGCTAGTGTTCCTCTGTGGATATTTAATTAAGTTAAATTGGAATAGTTCCAAAGTACATTCATTTCAAGCCGATAGGATTATTCGTTCTAATATTCCAATTTAAAATATTATAGGATTAGCCTCACATCCTAATCGTGAATAAGACAACAAATAAATGACTTTGAGTTATTTAAAATTATAATAAGATCCTAAGCAGCTTTATGGTCAGTTTCTTATTTACCTCGAGGGATCAGAGCGTATAGAAACCTCCTCAAAACATAATTGGGATCTCTCGTTTTGTATAGTTCCGATTAAGAGATTGTGAGATATATGCACAGCTGAAATGAATCCATCGGTCAGTTTTCTTGCGACTTATAGTGTCAATATTAATTCTCCATTGAACCCATAGCATCTGGCCCAAGCATCGACCCGGACGCCCCCTCGTGGCCTGTTTGCATTGTCTCCAACAAAGCCCCAGATGGAAACAATGGGCAGTGGCCATTGTGCCCTTTCCCCCTATCGGACATCCCGTACCACGATCACTTCAAGCCACGATGTCCTGCTGAATTTGCCTACTGGCATTTCGCACAGCTTGACGCCGGGTGTGAAATTCAATTACCCCGTTCCAACATTGTATTCTTCCTCCCAAGTTATAGTCCTATTCATCTTCTTGGAATTTTAACCCTTCCATTCATTCCCTCTTGCTCGCATTTCGTTTCTCGTTGGCATCCGGGAAAGGTTAAGAATTTCTCCACGGGCCGCTTTGCCTTCATGGCGATTTAACCGCTGCGTTAGTGGGCGATCGTGAAGGCTAATTCGCTATGTATGAAGATGTCGTTTGGATCCTAAGCATTCGGTGAGGTTGCATGAAGAAGGGGAATGCTTAATATTAATTATAGTCGATTGTATTATAAAAGATGAGGGAATGAAGTATGAGATTTTGCTAGATTATAAATTGCTCTATTTCGAATTATTTTTAAGGTATGATATGTATGAAGTTAATACACTAAATATTAGTTTAATTTTGAAACGTAGAGTTATAGGTAGGTTTTCTGGTGCTACGCTTGAGGTTTAGACCCACTTTCATTTAGTTTTTTATATACTAATTATTGCTTCCCTTTAATATAAATTAGAGGGTGATTGAAAACCTACTCTTTAAGTAATTGATGCTTAAAATTGGAGTTGGGCTCAATCTTATAAGCAAAAAGCGAGATGTTTTACTTTAATCAAAACCGTTTAGTCTCTTGTATAACTAAATGTCTGCGAATAATAATCTAAAAAGGAGAATTAAATCAGGGGAAATTTGATACTTAATTTATACATATTTAATTTACATTATTACCCTTACATGCACCGAAAAAATTTTCAGTTCATTAGTAATTTTATTTTAAAATTTTAAATTATGTTCATTTTTATAAGATATCAAGTAATAGTTCCTGAATTTTCCTTTTATCGGAGTAATTGAGAACCAAGCTTAAGCAGCTTACCGCTTACCTTTTAAGAATTTATTTGCAACACAACACATTGTCCAGAAAATTGTAGTAGCGTGTAGGAAATTCTCAAATAATCCAATCTGAGCTCTGTAGAAGGAAACGTGAGGGAAATATAGAAGGCCCTCTGGAGGAAGCAATGGGAATTCCCCTTTCGGTTCACTACAATCGCCTTTTCTTCTGCAACCAACTCCATCGAGTGCTAGAGAATGGGAACCCAAATTAAGTGGCGGAGCGTGTCTGAGGATACGCCGGAACCGATGCCCGAAATCAACGGCCTTTTACGAAAATCTGTTTCCTTGGATACATCCTTAGTACTCCCCATTTGCTGCTTCTCACACACACGCTTTTCAGTTGCTAACGTTTTTCAGACGTAATTCTTGTAGCCTTGATGTATGTTTTTAGGTGGACTTGTTTTCGAATTATACATTAAAATAATAATTATACGATACATTAAAAATGTAACGTAATACGCGTGAAACTTGGGAGATTTTTTTGTATATGAGACATAATATTATAGAGTAGGTTAATTAGTCATAATAAGTTAATAAAAAGAAGAATGTGTTCAGTAATAATAATACTTTAGTCTCTATTATCCTCAAAAGGAATTAGACTGTTTGTGTTTTAATAGTTCATGTTAACAAGCCTTGAGGTGTTTTTAACAAAACGGTTTTTACAAGTGTTTGTTTGTTAATATTTGGGTTTATTACAAATATTTGTTTATATTTAGACTCGTATATCTAGTATTATTTAATCGTATAATGATTTGTATTATTCCTAGATTGTTTTTGTAGCAATTTTTTTTATTATTTACGTCGATATATATCGATGTACTTTTACGGATATTTTTTCTTTATTTTTCATTCCTTTAATGAAAATATAAAGTTAATGGGAAAATTAGTGTGAAAATAAGAAAAAGAGAATTACAAAATCAACATAAGTTTGCTGAAAAATGCAAGTGTTGGAAATCGTTCATGTAGTTTTAGCACGTCTCTAGTATTCTATCATTAATTGCATTTAGGAAATAATGATCTTGAAAATTCTCCTTATGAATTGTAACTTTATACTATTTATTCACTCTTAGTTATTTAAAGATACTGATCGATTTATGTTGTATCGTTACTTTACAATTTTAGTGTGAAATGTTGTACAACAATTATAAAACAATACTTTGTTAATTAAGTCGTGTTTTTCGCCTAAAAATGTATATTATGCATGATTAAATGTTTCTGCCTAAACGTATATAATGAAGTTAAGGCATAGTTCTGGCTTAAATGTGAAGCAGTGAAAAACATGATTGGATAAAAGTTGATATTTTTTGTTTACGTGAATTTTCTCTGTTGATGCTTTTCAACGTAGAATTCAAAGCCATCTGTTGTAGATGTGACAGCAATCGTCACTTGATTCTCCTCTCACCAAATCTATTTTTTACAAAACATAGGATTTTTTCCATTCGTATCTAATGGAACATCTCCTCATCTCCGCTTTCATTGTCCCCATCGTCACGTCCTGTGACGTGCTCTTCTGTCTGTCTCGTGGGCTCAATTAAAAATCTTTCAACACCTACTAAATCCCACTGTTTTTTTTATATATCCGAAATATTCGAATAAATACACAAAAATGGGGGTTTTGTGGACCCTTTGACACGTACGTGATGCGAGACGGGACGCGTGCTCGCGAGTAATCGTTTTAAACAAAATTCACACGCTGGTATCGACGTATCCCCCATATAAAAAGCAAGCATGCAAATAAACGGGGTGTTCCTACTTAACTCTGGAGTCCGAGAGAGGGATTTTCATTTGACGAGAGTCTGAGGACAGCTTTCTTTTTTTCCCGGCAGAGGTCGCGGATGAAAGCCCTCTATTCCATGCAGCTAAACTCCCATACATATTCGCTGGTGGAGTTTTCATTTTTGGGCAGCGAAATGTTTCAATTTTTAGGAGTACGTACAATATTTGAAAATGTTTGCGCATAAGATTTTTTTTTTGGTCCTTTGAAACCGATTTCTATCTTTTGACAGTTCAATTTGGTTACGTTATTTTTTTTTCTTCGAATCACACCTTTCAGTAAGATTTGAAATTTAAAATATTTAGGACGTCATAGTGAAAGATGAAATGAAATAATTCTAATTTTTACAGGATCATAGGAAAATTAAGCTTTCAAGAGAAAAACTTTACGTTTTTTTATAATTTGTAACTATAAGAACCTAAAATTTTAAAGTATGTCAATATGAAAGTTACAAAAAATGTAAAATTTGAATGACCAAAAATCTAAACTATCATAGTAGTTGATTTTGCTCTTTATAATCGGAAAGTATATCGCAAGGAATTCGTTCAAGATAAATAAAAAATAGCCAATAGAAGCAGGCCTGTACTAAATCCCCTGAGTATTTATTTTTTATTCATCAAAGCATTAACATGACTTAGAATTACTCATTCATTATCGTAATATTCGTGTATTTATGTAAGCTGTACAAAGAAACTGAATATGCAGTTTTTACTGTAGTGCAAAGCTGTCAAATATAAGAGTTTCCATCGATTAAATAATTTCGCGGAGATAATTCGTTCGTAAATCCCAAACAATATTCTCAGTATGGTTAAGAGTAGCAACATCCACAAACATTCCAGTTTAATTTTTTTACAATTTTACTTCGCAAGTGAATGCTCGTTTCCAACACGGAGCATTCCAGCCCGTGTTGGCAAGAAGGCTTTCTCCACGTTTTTTACGGCTCTATTTTTACGTTGGCCAGCCGAGCGTTTAGCGTGCATTCAGATGCCACGAATGCTCGTCCTTGTGCCTTTAGCAGATTTCGCGAATGCCTTTGGGAAAACGAGTGGAAACAAACGAATGGATAGGAATAGGGAACCGAGTATTCAGCCGTTTCCCAGGAGACACTCGGGGACCATTTTTTTTCCTTCTTTTTCTTCAGCGCCCCATTTTCCGCTTTGCCCTGAAAAAGTCCTCATTTCAAGGAAAAAAACAACCCAAACACGTGAGGGAAGAATAGGATTTTTAGCGCTCGTAAATTTGGGAGTTTTTCAACGGTGCTCGCGAATTCTAAGGGTGGTGCCCGCTAGGTCGTACCGTGTTGTTTTGGATGAGCAGGGAGTAAGTGGTAATCCTTTGATCCGTAAAGAATGAAACCAATTGCACGAGTTTCGTTTTTAAGGGCCCAGGATGATTCCCTGGAGTTTTGGAGGCGTTGTTTATTTTTGACGGATTTGGGGTACGTGAATATCGAGGTATAAATCCGTTTCTATAAATGATTACATTTTTGAAGGAGGGGTTATAATTCTTAATTGGATAGTTAATGATATAAAACTACAGATTCTATTTTTGAAAATTCTAGAACTAGTTTTCACAGAGAGAATTTTTCAACGGTTAGTTGGGTTTTGTCCAATATTTTGTATTGCTCTCCTAGCATCTCTGTCTTAAATTTAAGAGATACGAACTTCTAGCCCTGTAGCTTTTTATTTTCTCCAAAATTTTGTTTCCTAACAAGTTGAAATTGTATTTACTCTTGTGTTCTTTTTTTATCTCATCGTAATTATGTGCTATATATCCATTAAAAACTGCAAATAAATCCCCGTAAATACTTTTGTGTGGTTCACGATTCTATAAAACTCTAATTGAATTTGAAGAGGAACTAATCATACTTTTGGCTATTATTACGTTATTTTAAAGGTTCTTTTATGGTTTATTTTCGTTAAAATCTATAAAATGTCTTTCACTTCGTAATTAAATTTTTCATGTTTTATGTAAATATAGATTTAATTATCTCATTTTTCGTAATTTATTATTATAAATTAATTAATTGCTGAAAGTATTACTAGAAATAAGATAACCTGAGATCAAACTCGATATTTATATATAAAGATTATAAATATTTCCTGATAGGTCCAGTATATCTCCAAAAGTACCCGTGAAAAATATCGCACAAATAAATTTCTATAATATTGTTAAACATAATTCTTTATTACAATTAAGGGTGAATCATTCATTCCAAAAAGTAATGTTTGGTTTTATAATTTTTCGACGTTATTAACCTTAATTTTTATAACCTAAATCTAGAATAAGCTATCAGTTTTTCTCCTTAAAGTTCGATGATGTCGAAATATCCTCTCTGTTATTGTCACCACCGCGTAAGATATCGCTTATTCATCCTCTGAAAGATACTTTCCATCCCTCGTAGACATCTATGATTGTATAACCCCTCGACATCGCGTGCAATGCGATTCGATTGCGCGTAAACTCTTTCTTTCGGCCCATTAAGCCAATAGCAGCGCTCGATCCATTTCCCCTTTAGCAGCAGTCGCATCCCGCGGAACGTATTTTTCCATTCCCTACCCCTTCATTAAAACACGCAGTCATTTGTGACGTCAGACTCAGGCGATCGGTTCTGAACTATGAGCCAATGCATTTATGCAGCATCAGTAGGACCATTATACGTCATTAAGCGTACGTGCGTCGCTCGATTGAATAGGTCGCTTAAACGCAGGTAGAGGGTGCATCGGAGAGGCGTGACCCGGTTCGCACGCTACGTGAAGCCATGGAAGCTCGTGACTAGAACGCGTGCGTTCCCTAACGGAGAAAGGATACCACGGCAAACTGAATGGGGCACAAATTCTCTACCGAACGAGAATATTGAGATGCTCATAGGGATGGACTCGGGCTATTACTACGGTGCTTGCATATACCTCCCTGACTGGAAGTGCGGAGCAGCGTGAAGTTCACGGATGCCGGTCTTACTAACACTCTGGAGAGAGTGACCCTCGACCGCTTGGCTCTATCTCGGGGTGAAATGAGGGAGAATTTTTTCGAGGACAGGTGCATTCGCATGGAAACGGAAGAAGGCTACGTATACGAGAAGGGATGAAACTGTGAATCGTGACCCGAATTACAAGTCGGTTAATGACGGTTCTTGGTTATGGAACTGGAACGTTTTGGGTGTTTTAAAGTGATCTTTGAACAGGTTTTTGATTGAAAAACGAATTGAAGAGGTTTAATTTTTGATGAGAAATAATAGGAGCATTCCTAGGACTTGGAGTAGTGCGCTAGGAAATCTATAATTAGCATATCAGTATTATTATTTTATACATTAGTGATGAGTATTTTGGAAATAGAACCGGATTTCTCTGTCAGGGAATGAGTTCCTGTTTTAATACGTAATCACTAATATTTATACGAAACTAATATTATGTTGCTATGGTTTTGTCTACTTGACAGGTTTTTAATTAAAAACTGACGTAAGGTAGTTTAATTTTCATAGAGAATAATAGGAGCACGGCTACGAATTAGATTAGGGATCAGGGTATATACTATTTGCATATCAGTGTGTATTTATGCAATCTGAGTATTAAAGAAATAGAACTGGATTCATTATTGTAATATTATATATATCATTTCCTATTTCAATACGTTATTAGCAATATTTATATGAAACTAATACTACGTTAACGTGGTTTTGACTACTTGTATTCGTATTCATAATTCGTCTGATACACTTTTGAAGTTCCTGATACGTTCAAATTTCCAGTTTCTTAGCTCGAAAACCTCCCGCTCTTGTGCATAAACAATTTCACGTCTCTCGTTAAATTTATATCCCTCCAACGAATCCCATTGGGCTTCTCAGAGCAGTAACTTTTATGCACACAGCCCTCTCAACCTTCTCTTTTAACCCCGTCTCCTCTGCGAAATTAATTTCCCGAAATAGCGTAACAAATGGTCTATCAAAACTTAACACCTTCGAAGAGCACATTAATGCATCATATGATGTACTGTCAACGTGTGTAATTATTTCAGAATGGCAAGCTCTTAAACAATGCCGTAATTTTATTAATGCATGAAGAAAGGAGATCATTAAAAATATTGGAAAAATAGTTTTAAAGAGTTTGAAATAGAAATATTTAATGGTTATTTATTCATTTTTCTAATCATATAATGATAATCTAACGTTCGGTAGATGTACAATTAATTCGTTTAAATCTTCTTTCAAGTTATGCAAGGTTGTACGTAAATGCTTGTGATGGAAAAAAGTACTTTTGTGATTAATTCTTTTGTATGTATGTTTTTAGATTTGCGGAAATCATCTCTGCTTAAAATCAAGATTTTCATAATTTCCTTTGAATTGCCTATAATTTTAACTGATTATCAAAACGACAGTTAAATTTCAAGTACGATATATCGTTTTTTGATTCGCGAAATGTTCTGCATTATATTTGAAGGTTTTATATATTAACATATATTACTTGAAACAATCAACGTTTCATGAATAAGATATGAACCGATTTATGATCCTTTGACTTATTCTAGCCACGCTTGACACACACTATTGTTGACTTGAAAGATTAACATATCAACGCAAAAATATTTGCTCTTGAAAATCTGTGTTCTTGAAAGTTGTTTGTGTATTATGTGCACCATAAAACGAATTGCTGCAGTTTTACTAGTGATACGCTTATCTCAAGTTTGATGCAAAGTTTCCCCATGGTGAGATTTATTAGATACGTTTGCACATGAATGCTTCAGTACGAGATAATGTACGAGGAACACGCTACGTTTCTCGAAGTAATGAAAAAATGCGTGTGTAGGCGAAGTCGAGTCGTATTATTACTGAGTAAACTTCACTGATTCCAACTATTGTATCCATTGTATATATTTCAATTCTTTTTCTTCTAGTCAAAGAGATTAATACAAAAAATACTCTAAAACATATCTGAACATTTCATTAATATAAAATCACTTATTATTCAATTTCTGTATTAAAATTTAGTATATACTAGAATAGAATAAAACACAATTAAAAGTTATTTCATTATATTTGTACCTGAACATCATGCACTGTTTAGATTTGACAGTTCTTAATATTGCTTAGTCATCATCCTATTTACGTCAACGCAAATATAAGTTTACGTGAACTTTTTTTCTGAACACTCTTTAAAAATGATGGAACCCATTCTTCGATGGAAGCGAGTTAACCGTAATACTTTATCAAATTGCCTGCCAACGTTCGTCAGCAATTGGTTCCCTAAAACGACAATTCTCTATCCTTCCAAATCACCAACTGCTTTAGTGGACCATTTACGGGACGCTTCCACAAACTTCGCAGGGAAAATAAACATTAGTAGACTCTTGGAACTAGTTAAGTGCAGCGCGTCACTGTGCCAATAAAAAAAGGCAGCCTATTTGGAAAGGCATCACGCTAACTTCAACATGGTGGAACCCGAGAAGGCGTCAACCTGGAAGTCAGATGGAGAATAGGTGGGGATTATCCACCGAGGTTCTTGCGGATAAGGGGATGCTGGGAAAGAAGAAAGGGGAGATGGCGATGACGGCCCGTTGATGATGCATTGTGGGTGGTCGTAAGGAAGGCGGTCCGTATAAGGAATAAACGAGGGGTTGGGGGATGTTTGCAGGCTGAGGTTGGTTACGACCTTTACGCTCCATTTCTCCCTTATGCAGGAGACTTAGGGTGAAGTGGAGGAGCGCGAGTACCACGATCGGGAAAAGCTGACAAAAGTAGGAGGATGAAGTTGGGGTTACGATAAGAAGGCATATGACAGAAGATTGGTGGGTGAAGGTGAAAAACAGGATATGAATTGGACGGAAGAGTATAGAAGGAAATATTCCGATGTTTTTCTTTCACCCCGAGGGTGCGTTCTTGTCGTCTCATCAATGTCGCCGAAGAAAAATGCCACCGAGGCGTATGCTTTGATGTGCGTTAGAGATGCGTGCTGTATGAGGTGTGTTTTATCGGTGGAATGTTCGCTGATTTTTATGCAAGTTGGTCAGAAGTGTGTTAAAAATCTTTTTGTAGACGGAATTAATGTTTAAAAATCTATGTAATATACATTCCACAAACATGCATTTTTGGGCAGTTATCATGCGGTACTCAAATCAACAATAGAATTATATTTACATTCGTATCCAGAGAAAAAAATTTCGTCCTCATCTGGGATTCGAACCCAGAACCTTAGGGTTAGAGAGTTATTTTCGAGCTCAAGGTTTGCTGACATTGTGGAAATTTATTCTAGACATAAAATTAAATGCGGAGTACTTTATAATATATTAAAATTTTAAATTTTATGTCATTGAGAGGTATTTGAAGTATGCATTAAACTCTGATATGTCTTTATAAATATTTAAGTGTGCTCCATAAAGATATCTTTTATATTAAGATAATAAGAATGATATTTTTTTTGAGTCTGACTTCAAAACTCGCAAATATATTTCGATAATTTATCCGTCAATAAAGCTCTGAAACGTGATTTATTGATAACACATAAGTGATGTTTATAGAATGTAAAGCGCACGTCATTCATCATGAATCTGTCATTGGAGACAATCTGATTACGTTGATCACAAGGCTTTTCACAGTAATGATGTCGATGCATGATTTAAGCACTTTCACAAACGTCCTAATGGAAGTGAAAGCAAAATTCAGAGGAATGTGAATCTGAGAACGGACCATTTGCGTAACAGAGATAGGCGGGTTGAATGAAAGGAAAGCTTGGGATTTCACAGAGTGAAAAACGAACCCTTTACGGGCAACTTAATGAGCCGTGGAGAAACAATCGCGTATAGCTGAGTGCAGAGACAAGGGTTTGTTGTCACGTTTGCCGGACTGTTTACGGGGAATAGCTCCTAATTAGGAGTGGTTTGCATGGAGATGCTAATTCTGTAGCAAACCATGCGTCACTCGGAATGAGCCAATGATTCAAGGGATTTGCTGGACTATGTGTAAGAGGATTAGTGCATTTAGGATTGTGAATATCAGATGTCACCAAACGTAGAGAGGAAATGAATTTTTCCCACAAAAATTGAGAGGTGAATAATAATTTTAACTTCTTACGTTCTTATTTTTGATTAAATAGCTTTTCCATTGTTTTTCTATTCCTTTCGTATTAGATTTATTACTCCTTTACGTTTAGAATCTAGTAATGCCAATTAAAGATCTGATTCTTATAAATTCTTGTCCAAATAATTGAATTATAGTTCGAAATTACAATCCTGAAGAATCGCATTTTGCACGGAAATTGGTAAGAATTTGTCGGTAAAGATTTCGATTAGATAGATTATTTAAGAAATATTCGATTATAGAAGGTAAAATAGAAGGAATATTTAAGATAGGAAAAAAGAAAAATTGTGATCTATATAGTTGAACCCATTGGTTTCGTTATTTCTTATTCCTTTCATCATGAATAGCTTCCGCAAGTTCCAAATTCTTGGACATTGTTTCAATGTAGTGTATTATGATTGTTTAAAATATATCGATATTTATTTTAGCCTAATTTTTGTCATTTCATCAGAAATAATATTTCTTTTAGCAAGGTTTCATAAAACGTAGCGTAAATGATTGACATTCAGTATAATAATCATTATTTAAATCGTTTGAATACATTCAGCAACATCAGGTTCATTAATATTATATATTTCGTTGATTGTTTTATTATTTATTTGACTGCTTAAGTATAACATATTCATCGATGTTTTAATTTCGAGTGTTTTTTCGTCTAATACATAGAAGAGATTTTAAGTTTTAAAGTCAAAGAACATTTTTTGTCGTTTTTTTTATAAAGTCACAGCATGTATGATAAACGTTTTCATATGTATTTTTCTGAAGGGGTGAGATGAAACAAAGCATTTTTCACGATCGTCGGAATGAGCAAAGCGGGAGTGTAGCCATTGAGGCGATCTTCGCGTTACTCACATCTCAAAATATATTCGGAGTCGTAAATAATTTATACGGCGACATTTACTTTGAAATGATGAACGGGCCCACCCATCTTCAGCACGGTCGAAGGGACGTGACTCCGAGAAAATAATTCCTCCCATTAATTTCGCCCTAACTTCATTTGTGACGCATCGGGGGCAGAAAGTGGTAAGATTCCCGGAAAGACAGGCAGGGAAAGCGGGTGGCCTACGTTTCGGGGGCCCTATGATTCAGAGCGAATTTGGCCCACTTCTCGCTATAAGCACACTCCCCCCCTCATACGGACTGCTGATTCGGAAAGCGCTCTTCTACTGTTTTCGAATACGGAAAAGAAGGGTGGCGGCCAGTTGTGGGGGTGTTTTCCGTGTCATGCAGTATCAAGTTTATCGCCCAACCCCCCCACTGGGGGACTATGTGGAATTTTTAAACCCGAGGACAGATATGAAAATATGGCGTTTTATTTCGAAGTCTTTACGATTATGGAATCTTGTTGTAACGGTGCCGAATTCGCTTCGGAGTGCGTGCGGATACGCGCCAATGCTCTTCGCATACGAGCGCATTAGCAGGGATTTGTTTCGAGCCCATAAGTTTTGAGAGAGATGGCTATACTGTCGTGGGATTGGTTCGTAAATTTTTACGATGTAAATTGTTTTAGGATTCAACGCTTGGATTCAATTATTATTTTTTTGATTTTGGCTTTGCATTTTATTATTTTAGATATGATTTTATGTATGACTAAGTAAAGCAATAAGAATATGATATGAATTCACGGTTTTTTACGTCTGCATTTACGTAAAATTTTAATTTTTTATGCAAAAATATGAATGAAAAATAAGTGATAACATTTGGATCATTGGTAACTCATTTCCGTTGGATAAAAAGATATGATTCTAAGAGTATTATTTTCAATAAGGGATGAAAAAGTTTGCATATAATTTTTATTTATTAATTTATTAGGTTTAGTGATGAAATGGAAATTTATCTGACTTTATCATAGAGTTATGAGCGAGCTATGCACTAGAATTTTATATTTTCAAAATTTGATTCTGATTACATTCACTTACCTACATTATAGTAATTCATTTATATATGTCCTTGTTAGGTTTTTATGATTAATTTTCAGATAAAGTCATTGTAATTTTCATAATTAAGATAAGTTTATCCATGTCCGTATTTATGCAATGAAAAGATTTTGCTCACATATATCTTCTGAAAGCAATTCTTTTTCATGGTTAGAAGGATGAGATATAAATTTTACTGTCCATCCTCAACTCTTTGCTTGAGATGAATTCGGATTTATTTCTCGCATAAATATATTTTTAAAAATACACAATACCCCTTTTATCAAGTCTCTCATACATCAGGTTCAGTTATTCATCTCAGTTATTCGTCTTCATTCATCCACACCATTGTTTTTTCTTTTCTCGCTTCATTATGTTTGAAACAACGAAACGAAATCAAATGAGGTAAATTAAAAGGTTTTCCATGACAACCACGAATTGAGCTTTAGTTTGTGAAGAAGTATGGTAAATATGAGTTTTACACTAAATACGTAGTTTCGAGTCACCCGCATTTTAGCGTCATAGCATACGCTCGATTTCTCTCCATATCTTCTCTTTGTCATCCTATCTCCCCTCGACGCATCCACCATCACTAAATAAACACATCCAACCTCTCCGTTTTACATTTATTTCCATTTATCCAGTGTTCGCGAACCTGACACCAAACATTCGAAACCCATTTCGAAAAAAGCGACGGTAAAGAAGCAAGTGCGCGTGCACTCGGTGACTCGTCGTGCGTTACGGAAGTCTTTTTTGTAAAAAAGCCCTGTAGCGATGGCGTCAAAACCCCCTTTTGCGAATTGGCAGCGGGAATTTAGGAAGGGTAAAGATTTCGGATAAGAGGAAGGAGAACAAAGAGGAAGAAGGAAAAAGAACGGTAAACTTCAAAGAGGCAGCGACAAAAGAGAAGTGGGATAAGAAAGGATAGCGGTTCTGATAGGAATGTGTCATCAAACAAAAGTTTTAGAGAACAATGAGTGGAGATAAAAGAAGAGCGAAGTGACGAGAAGACGTGAGGAGAGGATGCGGTTTCTCTCTCTCTTGATTCAACAGAAGGAAAAGGGAAGGAAATATTAAGTGAAAATGAGGTTGTTTTTGTCAGTGAAAGTATATGGATTGGTTATATTTATGGATGTATAAATTGAGTTAAAATAGAGATGCACAAAAGAATCGGATTATTGTCTAATAATTTTTGTTTCTGACTTTTGAAAAATATTTCATTGCATTCATTCTTCCGATAATTACCTAATTTCTTATACACATGATTAACGATTATATAAATTACACAATACAATTATATATTACTTACAACGATACAATAATATGAAATTATAATAATATTTAGAAAAGCATTATAGATTAAATGGACAAAAACTACCGACGATAACATTGTTGGCTTAGTAGAATCCAGCTTTATATTACCGAAATTAATGATGATAATAGTATTTTTGTATTTTTATCTTTGAAAGGTATTAATATAGTCCAAAATAATTTATACGTTTATTCATGCATCAATGAGATAGATTAGCGTTTAGTTTATTATAGTTGAAGATTTAATAACTATAATTCTCTTCAATCAAAAAGTGTTTTGGATTGACTACGTAACCTTCCGAGTTTTTAAGTAAGAAGAATACATATATTTACAGATATTTCGCTTTTCTTTGATGTTAATATTACTTTTTTTAATCCTTAAGGGGGAAGCTATTAAAACGAATGACCCCAATGACGTAATGATAGAATAAGAATGTGAAGATGAGGGAAACTTTCAGAAAAACTAAAATATATTCTTAATTAGAAGAAATTATGCAATTCATGAGACATTTTAAATTATATATAAATAACGATAATTTTCTTATAAAAAATTCTCTTCATAGCCAACATCTCGTCAATAAAAAATCAAACTTCGTTTCTTAATAATAGGGATGAGGAATTCTATTCTTCCGTACAAAATCTCAGCAGAAAATATCTTCATAATATTTAGCCGAAATTACAACAGATAATCTTCTTCCAGGAAAACGTATAGGATCAACTTTATTAAGCCAAAAATATTTTTTATTATCAACTCAGACAAGGAAATATCCCTGACTACGGTAGACTATAATAGAAAGCAGTTTCCCGGCTAACGGAGTTTATATCAGACAAGAAGATCATGAAAACATCCTCTCAGTCTTCCGTAGAACGTCCCCATTGTGGCGAATTCATATCCCCGGACGGTCACCCTTGTATAAAAACAACTGGGAGTCTAGCAGACATCCAGAATGGCCCATTCGAGACAAGGAAAGGGCACGACTCAAGATCGGTGTTCATCGATGCGTAAGGGCACCAGGTCAACTTTACGAGGAAAGAAATCGTGGCTTATGGAGCGAGTTCGCTAGGAAATAGATTTGTCTCTCGTGGGGCTATGTGGAGTTTAGCAACGACGAGGATACCCCCTGCCACGGGAACGGTAGGTTGGTTATGCGATACGTTGCCATGCCACGTCATAATTGACATATGAAGACCCCCGTTTGGGTCGTGTGCGAGGAAGATGGGTGTTGCGAGGGGAGGGTTTATGGTTCTTGCGGATGTTCCAAGGGACGGCTGACAGTGTGGAGGGGGAGGAGAATGACAGGGTTTTTGACGGCGGATGAGAGTTTTTTTTCTTAGGGACTCTCTAAATGGAGTGGTTCGACGATTCGGGACCTTTTTAAAGTTTTTTCCTACGAGTTTGTTCGGCGCTATCAAAATTCCCGGGAGTGTCAAGTTACGCTGTTGTTTTAGCAGTATTTGTGTTTCTTTAAAATAAACTCATGGCGGTTGACGTTTGAAGGAAGCAGTTGGGATGGTTTCCTGTTCAGACCGTAATGATTTGGGGTTTAGAATTTATGTCGTTTACGTTCTCGTTCGTTTCTGATTGAATAGCTAATTTATTAAGGAATGAATAGTAGCGGATTATGAATTGAAGATTGTCTTTGTTACATACATATAGAAGGAATTTAAATAAATGATCAACTATTCATATATAGTGATTTAAATAGAGTATGCTGAGAAGGGTTAATTTTGGTTATATTTATATTCTAATTTTATTCTATTCGTGTACCGAATTTTTCCAAAAATGAACACAAAAAAGATAGGAAAGATAGAGAAGAAATCAGGAAAGTTAGAAAATATTCTAAATGTCATATTATATGGTTATATTAGGAGAAAATTCTAAAAGAACATAATTTCTTAAATCAATCATAATTATTTCAGCTAACCGTTTCATGATTTTTTTATATTACCATTAATTAAATTGTATACGTAAACTTATTTGTTTTACGTGAACTTCTCTGTTCTCCAATTTCAATAGTTTCAAATTATTTTACAAATATAAAGTCTATTATCTAGTTTTATTATATTTTTATTTATAATATATATTTTGTATTGTTGAGAGCTAAATATTCTTAAATTACTTTCCTATTGGAATTCTATTTGAAATATTCCTTCATAAAACAGCAAAAAATAATATAATCGCCTTTAAAGGAACAAGGTGATTGAAGCTGGTAGAAAAGTTGAAATACTATCAGGCTCTCGTCACTTAAAATTCTTTTTTATAATATTTTATCTTACATAAATATCTGAATTTATCGAGTTTCTTACGGTGCTGAAACAATTCAAGGTCTTCATTTTTGCGTTCGTTTTCATATGGTTTTCAATGAGACGTAGAGGTATTTGAACCGCATGTGCTATAGATTTATGACAGACAAATATACATACTGCGGGTCTGTATAGGATTCATACGGAAGAAGTCCCATTAGTCTGGGTTTTTTCTTTATTGACCCCAATCACAATGTAGACTCATCTCTGCCATGCAAGGTGGTCGTGCCAACAATTGCATCCTTCGATGCAATCGACAGACCAATTTATTTTCTGCTCACGAAAAATAAAACGTTCCGTTGGTTTGTTTGCAATTAATTTGGGGCGAATAATCAATTGCACCGCTTCGTTGATAGCCAAGTCACGAATTGAAACACCTGTGTTTCGCTTGATGGAAATGCAGTTCTATCTTTAATATTTCCTCTTACTTTTTATCGGAATTTCCTCATGTCATGCGTGGACATTGATCTATCATACTGCGCCCAAATAAAATTGGACTTGAATTGAAAGCGAAGGTTTTGTTCATTCACACGGTGGATGTTTATCACAAAATTTTTCTTACTTTAGAGAGGAATATTACTTTGTCCTTAATTATCACTATCTATTTCTAAATAAATATCATTTTACTCACGAGGAATTTTGCCACTCTTCTGAGGATATTATCTGTGTATGAGTGACATTAATTAACATCAACTTTGTATACCGGATATTAGGAAATATAAGAAAATGAGAAAATTATAAGGTCCCTTTTCCTTTTCCTAAAATCTATCCATATTCATTAAAGCATTGTCATGAAACCAAATTAGAATTTTAGACTTAATTGTTGAACTTTTATTATTTTTAGATATGTGCAACTTTAAAATCACAACTTTTGTAATGATAATAATTGCGAAATATTACTCAAAACTTCATAATAAAACCTTCGCGAACATATCGTACCTATACCTATAATGGAAGGATAGAATTCTGTTTCATCATCCATGTATTCAGAACTATTTTTTGATTAAGTCATAATTTACACTTTCCAAGAATAAAATTTCAAAGCACTTAAGTAATTCATTATTAGTAGTGCTAATAATGTTGATAACACTGATAATATTAATTAATATTCATACTATAGTATTGATTTAGCTACGTACAAGTTTTCGAAATTCTCCTTTTCGTATATTTTTACCTACAGTTATTCTTACCAATTAGAATTCTATTTACCCAAATGATATCCGGTTTTTTTTTAGCCCTCAATTCATCTTCCTTTAAAGATATATTTACTCAGTCGCAAACCATACGGATTCAGTTAATTTTTTGCTAGAAATATCCTATTCTTGCCCCTTAAAACCCATCCTATTTTGCGTGATTACCCCTAAACCAGTTTAGCCTCAGAATGCGGTGCTCTCTGAAACGCTTCTTGTCCGCGGCAGACAATGCCGTTTCCCTCGTCTATGTTTTCAGCCGCAACCTGGGCTTGTTTACCACGGCGAAAAAAGGAACGTAGACGGGCGAATAGTTTGTGGAACGTGGCCGTCTCTCGGTTGGTTAGCTCTTTCCCCCACTCACGCATACCTTCTTTTTACTCCCAGGGGGTGGACTCCGCACACCGGAAGTGGCAGACGGGGTAGTTAATGAGATAGAAGGAGAGCGAATAGAAAATGGGCGATGAAAGATTAAATGCAGTGTGTGTATTGAAGGAAGTGCTCCGCGTACCGCTGGTTATTTACAGCGGGTCTTGTTTCTAGTGCCCTGTAACCGTTCTTTTTCCCGGAAGATGTTTTCTCTTGTTATTGTTACGAAGTGTAGGGTGTGCTAATAAAAATAGATTCGCTTAATTTCAAGTTTATTTTCATATTTCATGACTTTCGTTCCATATTTCATCAATTTTAGGATATATGAGGATACATTAAGTAGTAAATGGTATTCACGATGAATCAGGGTTATTGAACTATATGAATAGTTATATGACTTATCTATAGTTATATGACTTATCTAACTCAAGTATATCGTTAACAAGTGTAGGCTATTTTCTAAACTGTTAAATTTTCTATGATTGAGTCCTAGTGGTTCCTGCAATGCGGGCGTTAGTATTTCATATTCCCTTGGTTTTTCTTTTATTATTCCCCAATGTAAAGCTCCCGGTGAATATTTAATTGATATCCAATAAGGAGGTTGCAGCAAAGTAATATTAATCATATTTGGAATATCCGAAGTCGTAACCTAGTGATGAGCTTTAGCTAATTAATTAATTATATTAAACTCCGTAAAAGGAATATTTTTAATTGCAATTAGTTTCACCGGTGAACCATTATTTTCGTGTCCACATATGAATTATCATAAAATTTGTATCGTTTCATTAATTATCAATCACATCCACTTATCATTACTTTGCAGTAATAGCGCATTAAATATATTTGTTGTTTCTTTTCATTTAATTGAGTACGAAATATGCATTAATTAATAATCGTCATTTTGTTGAGAATTTTTCATCAATATTTGTATTATTTAATACACAGTATAAACTCTTATAGCCAATTACGCTTTTCTGTATCGCCTCGTAAGAGATACATAATTACATTCGGAAAAATCCTATTAAAATCTCATTTTCCGAATAATTTGGCATTTCAATTCGATCTAAATTTCGTTATGTCCAAATTAGGTGTTGGTCTGGTTGTTCACTAATCCACGATTCTCTTCAATAACGAATCGGCTACCTCAAATCGAATACAAATGTCGATTTGATTGGAACAGGGGCACGTCAATTTATACGGTTAATGCAGCGGTTAACATGACGGATTATTAAAGTCCGTGCCCTCACGTGAAAATAGTGATTTTCGTGTTGGAAGGATAACAATATATACCTTGCGATTGAGGCTATAGCAACCTATGTTCGTATTATTATTGGTAAGACATCCTTACCTCTAGATAGCATGTGACAAATATGTGTGTCTTAACGATTGAATTACTAACTATAAGTGTTAACTTACAATACTTTACAATACAATACTTTTATTATACATACGCCATGACGCAAAAATTGTGCTCAACTTTTACCCTATGAATAATTATACACTATTATTGCATAGAAAATTATTGTTAATGATTGTACAATTAAAGAATTATTTTCTCTTAAGGAAAAAGTTTAAGATTTTATATTCAACTTATGTGATTTTACGAATAATTATGAGTTTTTGTTACCGTAACATCCAGGATGTTCGGAAGGCATTTTTAAATTCAGAACAATTCAATATTTTCCTGGAAATATATCTAGCTCGTCTTTGATTAAAATATCCGAAAATATGTAAAAAAATCTTTTCGTATTAGTTCTGCGAATAATACAGTATAGTTATCGCTATACCGAGAAAAACTTCACTTTATTTAATTTCTTATCAAATTAACTTGGCATTAAACAGGAGTATTTTATTAGGATTGCAACGCAGAAATTTTCTTGAAAAATGTTCAAGGCCGAGATAGAACATTCACAGTGTAAACATCGCTCCTTTTTTAACCGATCGATTACCCCATCTGAAAAACATGTCAAAACGTCTATCATAGCACCTCACAAGATGTTTGCAAACAGCCCATCTGATCACGCTCCGTATGGTAAATGCAGCATGCGAAATTAAAGATAAACACGTGCATGCGTTATCCTTGGGAATAGCGGCTTATTTACCCAGAAAAAGGGGGCCGATCTTGAGCAGTCCATTACCAGCAGATCTTCTAATGCTCAAATAAGACGGTATAAGATTTCACCCCTCATCAGCAAAGAATAATCACTCGCGAGACCCAGACTTCTTCTCCCTTCTGTAAGAGACGCACGGCAAACAAAACCCCTTTGCGAGCACTCCTAAATTCGGAGGAAAGATGATTGATCTATCGGAGCAGAGAAACGAACCTAAAGACAAAAGGGGTTTGGAGCAAACACAACCTGCAAACAGTTCCGACAAAAACGTGCGAATGAACGTTGTACGGGGTCACTCGTGCAACTATATACGTGCGTATAAAAGATCACGCAACTCGATAGCATGACTCAGAGTAACAAGGGGGAAATTGATTCGGATGGTAACTATACGTATGGGAAGGAACGGTAGGGAACCCCTTAGCGATCGGGCGCGTGTGCGATTCGCACGGGCGTGACTTTCGTGGAATAAGGGACTTCTTTTGTTTATTAGCAGGGGGAGTTCCGTTCTTCTTCTTCGGAAGGTTCGCATGATTGACGTCTCGTGTCTGTCTCGGACCCTTCCGACGGCGTCGTATGAATTGGCGGGTTGTTTAAGGAGATATCATAAGGGGCGTATGAAAAAAAGGGTTCGCAGAACAAGAAATGTGTTTGAAAGAACCGCGCGCTGTTTGCGGGAGGCCGTCGGTCAAGCATATGCTTATGACGTGCATCAGATTTTAGTTCCGGGTTTTTCCGCCTCGATGGTTCTCAAACCGGTAGGATTAACTACTCCAGGTAATGCAATGGTACGAGTACGCATGCAGTTTGTAGTGCGTGTGATAAAAGATAAGGGTTGTTCCTTGTTGGGATCGTTTCCCACGAACTTAGGTCCGCGTGGCGGGAAATCGGTTCAGGGGGCGAATGTTTGTTCATATTAGCGGTTCTGTTTGAGGAAGATGTCCTTAATTAAAACGAGTATTTCAATTTTAAAATCTCACAGATTTTCACTTGCAGGACGCTGTCGAAGTCGTTTGCGTTTTTTATAACGAGAATATTGAATCACGGCGTTTTTTAATGTACACATTATCACCTATTACCATGCAAAGATTTCTACATTATAATAGTACTATAATAAAGCATTATATTAGTTCCGTGGAAAGTTGATTATTTCAGCTGGTACTATAGTCTGTTCCACTTTTCTAGGCAGTATGGGGCTTATGGAGAAATCGAATAGCCTCGTACGCCGGGTCATTTTTCCGGAATGTCCGCGATATCCACAAAATTTGCCTTCGCAACGGATGAAATTAAGATTTTCAAGTTAGTTTGGTGGATTTTTTTCCAGTTTTTTGGTGAAATTTGGATAAGGAAGGATGGTTCTATGTATTGACGGAGTTTTTTCAACATTTAAACAAAAGAAATAAATTTAACAGCGGAATTAAAAAAAATGGTCACCTCACCAGCCGTGAACAATACTAAAACTGCCATTTCTCTCATCCTATCCAACGTAAAGAGCTAGTTTTTTCTTAGATTACTCTTTATACCTTATGAATACAAAAAAGTCAACTTATATTAATTTTTGACTGATGACATTTTAGTAAAAAATAATTTAAGTGGAACGCAACCTCTGAAAAATTGGATCGTGCAGTCAAATTTATACATCGCCTAAAAATTTTTTGTTTCTTACGTTACGAAAAACTTGTCGCGAGAGAAATTGAGATAAATGTTGTTATTTTCATTTACAGGTTATTTTGAGTCGATATCTTGAATAGAACCTGAGTTTTTGAATTTTATAACCGAGAGCGGGTCCGGATCAATCCGAATTACGCTTACGGGTCTATTAGTCTCGAGCAAAAAAGTAACAATGATTAGCAATCGGAGCGCTAAATTAATTACTCCCTCGGTTATAAAATTCAAAAACTAAAGTTCTATTCAAGATATCGACTCAGAATAACCTGTAAATGAAAATAACAACATTTATCTCAATTTCTCTCGCGGCATGTTTTTGGTAACGTAAGAAACAAAAAATTTTTAGGCGATGTATAAATTTGACTGCACGATCCAATTTTTCGGAGGTTGCGTTCCACTTAAATTATTTTTTACTAAAATGTCATCAGTCAAAAATTAATATAATTCGACTTTTATGTATCCATAAGGTATAAAGAGTAATCTAAGAAAAAACTAGCACTTTATGTTTGATAGGATGAGAGAAATGGCAGTTTTAGTATTTTTCACGGGTGGTAAGGAGGTCAGTTTTTTTCATTCCGCTATAAAATTTATTTCTTTTATTAAAATGATGAGAAATCTTCGTCAATATGTAGAACCATCCTTCCTTATCCAGGTTTCACCAAAAAATTGGAAAAAAATCCACCAAACTAAGTTGAAAATATCAATTTCATCCGTACAAGTACCTCAGAAATAATTAACTGGCGGCTTGGAGGAGGCTAGGTTGCTCTCTTATGGGAATTTACGTGCATTTATTTCCCCATAAGCCTCCCGTACTGCCAGCTTTTGTGGAACGGACTATAGTTATCATTAAAAACAAGGATGATTATCTGTACGGATCTGGCCTTAACTTGGCAGTAGTCTTCCGTACTTAAAGACCGAAAAAATGAATAGAGAAAATGTACAAAATTACAGTACTTACCATTACTGATATAGCATTCCATTGCTAAGTGGCAATCGAGAACTAAGCTCTTCGGGGATGAGAATATGAACTTGAATTATGCTCATACGAGATTATATTTATCCTGTGAGATTAAGGCAGGGTTCGGTTGGTTCTCTGAGGCTAGTCTTTACCACATCCGGGCCAATTCAATTAAAACCAAACACTCTAATGTTATCTTACAGAATTTCTGGTTAGCTTTAACAACGAAAAGCATAGATAATCTCAATATCTGCTAGAGAATTTAATTCTCAAGTGGAATTTGATTGGTAAGGTTTATTTTTCGTGAAAATAATTAGACATTCAACTCTAAATTCTTCAATAAGCTGAGTATTAAGCGACTTTGTCTCGAATTTTGGGATGATATTTGGAACGTTCTTAACTTGATACTTTATTTACGAGTAGCTAACGATCTTAAGCAATGTTTACCGAAAGGGGTCATTCATTTAACGCCAGAACCTTCTCTCTCTCTCTCCTGAAGATGAGCGAATTTATTTTTACTCCTCCAGAGTTAGGGAATAACTATAAACATGCCATCGAGAGTCTCCCAGATTTTCACGAATTTCCTAATGAGCCAATACCAACTCAGCGAAACGGGAGGGCACGTGGTGGGTGGGACGGAGGGTAAGAGATATATAATGATGCAAATTTGAAATGAGGGCGTGGTCGCAGTAGGTCCCTAGTTCTTTCTCTCTGCGGGGGTTACAGGCGGTAAAAGTGGTGAACGTAAGGTATTCACGTGATTCGGGGGAGGGTCGTGACGTATGGATGACGACCGTCGTGTGCCGGAGACAGTACGGGGGATGGGATACTGAAGGGACGGCAAAAAGGTGCGGTGGGTGGAGTTAAATACATCTGGGATCTCTCGAGATGGGATGCGAAGATTTTTTTCTCAAGGGTTCTTCTCCTTTTACCTCTTCTTTTATTCTTCTCCCTAAAAAAAAGAGTCGGATTTGGGGTAGATCGGAAGGGGGCAATTTTTGCTGGTCTGGGGGTTTTTTGCAGAAAAAAGAAAGAGTTTGTATCTCGGGTGAATTGCTTCCTCTCCGGAGAGAGGAGATACCGTCTTTTCTTGGACTTCGGGAGACTTCAAAACGGTTTAGCTATTCTGGTCGGGATTTTTCGTGTTTTCGTGTTTCCAACGAGTGCTGCATTTGCTGAAATTTACGCAGAAGGTGCTTTTATCGTTCGTATTTACGTATTGTTCTATTCTAGGAATATAGGTGTTGTTTCGTATCATAGAGCATTATGTGTTTACTCTCCAGAATATGATATTACATAATCTATTTAGTCGTATATACTTTATTCATTTTCCAACTATCTGGAATTTCTTATTAAAGATGTTTAGAAAGATTGTTGCTTTCAAGTATCGAATTATGATGTTTTATGTTGATACATCCATAAAAATGATTTATCTAATTTTTTACAACTGAATTTTCTTTTTTTATATTGGAAGTTTATCTTATCATTATACTTCTTGTTAATACTCATGTCCAGAAGAATGCTCCATCTTTAATTATGTCGTCTTCATTAAATGTCGTTCAATTTAAATTTGGAGTACGATAAATCTTACTGGTGCGATAGTAAATAAAATTTCAATGGCATGATAGTAAGAGAGAAAAATTAAGCAGGATGTTTCAACAAAAATATCTCTCTCTAATATTCAAATCTCTCACATTTCAAAATATTCAAATGATCATATAAAGTAACCGGATCATTAACTACGCAAAGCTCATAAGACTCCCTATTTTGTAATGTTGCTGACTCAGAGTTGTGTAAATTGTTTATTATTGTATACTTCCTCTCGATGTACGATGCTATAAGTAAGTTAAAAAGAATCATATCTTTGGCTCTTCCGATATAACTTAGAAGATAAAACTGTCGGATATAGATGGGTATCGAATAAATATTATTCTACCAGATCAAGTGTCCGAAGCCATTGACGTCCGCATAATTCAGTCGATTAGGTTACTCCAACGCGTGGAGTAGTTACCCAAACTGATTTAGAGCACTCCCTCCGAAATGCATCGCTTGCATCCATTAAAGAAGAAATTTCGCCAAGGCGGGTCAGTCAAAACTCCTTCTCGAGAACATTTTCACATCGTTACGTTCACTTCGTACAATTGGCGTTCGAACACGAGAAAGACGGGATGAAAGACGTCAAGGGGGCGGTGTTAGCTCGTTAAGAATCCACCCCCTTGACTCCCATGGACCGTCTCATCCCACTAACCTCTCTTGCCCCTTCCACTTTCACCCCCCCCCCTTCTGAAGATTCCCTCCGAAGAAAAGAGGGGTGTTATCGTCGATTTCTCTTCCCTTTTCAATTCATTTTTTCCCTAGTCTCCTTTATTCATTTCCCCTTCTTCCCCGACCGCTCATTCTTCCTTCTTTGCATTTCATGTTCGGTGGAAGTCTGGGGGGAAATTATACGACGGCTTAAATCCCAAGGGGTGGGGGGAGAGGGGGGCGTCGCGTGGTAATTGGGAAGGGGGTGCGACGGAGGGTGGTTATCGGGAGGTTTGTCACTTGGGAGGGGAGCTACGCGTGGGTGATGGGCTTGTCAGACAGCGCGATACGAAATGGCGTGATGAAATAGCGATAGGAAAATGACGTGAGGGAATACAAGGGTTGTGCTCGCGATGCACGACTTGAGGGAGGAGGGAAACTAGTTTTCGAATGCAATTCATGAATTTTGGATGCGAAATTAAACGGGATGGTATGTGTTTTGGAAATGGAGATGTTTCGTTTTTGTTTACAGTTGGCCGTGGTTCTTGTTCCGGGGTATTACTTGGTGTAGTAACTTGATATTTATTTTGCTAATGGTTTTACAAATTAGTAATTGTTAACGGTATGGTGATGATTATTAATTATTCTGGGTCTTTGATATGTTTCATTGATATTCTCAAAAGTAAATGAAAATAATAAAATGTATACAATGAAAAACAAAAATTCCTGAATATACTATCATTATACTGATCGATGTACTATGAAATATGTCATAAAGGCAGATGAACTCAATGGCCCTTGCTAATCACAGTGAGATCATAACTTAAAAACAGATTCGGAAACGAGTATAATTTGGCTTATTAGTAATTACGCATAAAATTTTTCAGAAATTTCCATCCATAAGTAGAACTCGCTCTCCACATCTTATGAGACATCTATATAAATATTTAATGATAATTACAAATTATGTGATCAAATTATCTATTGACATTAAGCTACTTCCAAATTAAAATGATAGGCAGAAGTGATAGAATTTACTAGAAGTATGAATAAAGATGGATTGGTTGAGGATGTTTTTTAAAATTTTATATAGTTTTGATATATGCTAAGATTGAAAAAGAAATTCGTAGTTATTTAAAGAATATTTAATCATAAAGTGGTATAAAAATTATTTTTACGTTTTCTTTATTTAAAATTATTGCTCATTTGAATAAAATTGCTTGTATGAGACCGAATTTATGGCGAGAAAACCACACGCACTTAATATTTATACTCTCATTATCATTTAAATGCAATCTATAGGTAGGATATGTGCGGTAATTATCATTAGAATGCAATGTGTTGGTTGAATATGTGCGATATATTTCACAGGGACGTCATAGAAGATCTCTCGCAAAGGAATGAATGAATTTTAAATAAAAAATCCAGAAGAATAAGAGGGAAAACGAACGTGGAATTAATCGAAACGTTCTTAAGATATTCATAAAGGTATTCCCATTAAGACAACGAGAGGGTATGAAGAAATGCTTATGGTCAAAAGGTTAACTTCTTAAAGAGACATTAACGACAGCTATTAGAAAGGAGTGCAAATGGGATAATGAATTCCGGTTATATGGCACGAAAGGGGAGAAGGAACGGGAAGATTGTGTTGGGGTGAAAAGTGCAAAGTTCGGGGTCGAAAGGCACCAAGAACGCGCCGAGTGAATCATTACTTTTTCTCAAGGGCAAAAAAAGAATATTTCCTTTTTGAAGAATCTTGTAGCGGTGGAAAGAGAATATGAAATACCAATGAATGGGGAATTAATGCAGGAAACGGAAAATTTGAAGATGAAAATAAGAAAAACAGAAAGGAAGAGATATTCGTCATCCAATCATTTCTTTTCTTTCCCCTTTTTTAATTTCCCTTTTTCTCCTTTTCGGATGATCTGGTGGAGGAAAGAAGATGAAGCTGAATCTAATACTTCCCTTTCTGAAAAAAGGAAATGTTGTGGAATTTTCCCGAACTTCTCCTCCCCGAATATCCTCGCATTTTTTTCCTTAAACATTTATTGTATTCCGTTTATCTTTTCTTATATTTCTCGAGGGGAGTCCATTTAATTTTTGCATTCCTTTTCCTTCGGGAGGATGCGTTAAAAATTGAGGGATTCGAAAAGATGAGGTGAGCTGTTAAAAAGTAGAATCTCCGACGGTCTCCCCCAAACCACAAGAATTCGTTATCGTTGAGCAAATTGCGTTAATATAAGTCTTGTCGAGTTATGAAGAAGTGGAATATTGTTAGGGACGATTAACAGGGATCGAGAACTTGGCTTTTAATTAAATACTTTTCTTGCCCCAATCATATATTCAACGTGTCCGTCCTGAATATGAATTAACGCTGTTGAAATATTTGAATCTTAATTTTTACGCCCTTGAAATTTAATATAAAAATATATTTATTCATTTCGTACACTTTATGCAAATAGGATAAGTTTTACAATGCTTTTATTCCAGAATTTTATATCCAGATAGTGATAAAATATGTATGGGCATTTGATTCTGTTTTGTATGTTAGTGATTTGATAAAGGATAGGATAAATAGTTTAAACTGTGAGTTCGCGGGTTTGAATACCAAAGTATTATGAAGTAAATATATGTAAAGTAAAGAGTTCAGGGTTCGAGTCCCAGTCATGTCGTTATTTTAAACTTCTGTTAAACTTTGTATTCTATTCCTTATTTGTCGATAGCTTTTATGTCTATCTCGAGTAGATCAACTATACAGCTGTGTACCATCAAATCTAAAAGTTAATTTTTAAAATAACCCTTTTATTAATTAATCATTGCTATTTGTTTCTTTGAAGGAGTGTCATCCTCGTTCTATAGCCTTAAATGCTTGAAATTTACTTGAATTCTATTCTTCTGGATGAATTTGAATGTATTTTTTTCACATCACCTCACTGCTAAATATTCCATCGTATTTTTTTCCGAATCGGTTTTATGTGCATTTCTCCTCCACGTGACCCTGAGCGCATTATTTCTGGATCTCGTGTGCGACACTTCTCCACATAACCCAAGCCGCAGTCACCCGTGTTTACGAACCGGAAAATCACGGCCCGTTCCAGATAAGCACTCATGCATTTAGCATCTAAAGAATCAGAGGCATTCTTTTATCTCCCTCAAGACGTCGTTAAAGTCCCTAGAATATCGTCCCGACTTCCCTCAGTCTCATCCGAGGAATCTCCTCCCACTCCCCCGCCCGTCCCTATGGTAACTACTTCCTCGGCCATTGTTACTCACGGCACCGGAATAGAGCTGTATGTCTCCCCATCAGTGCCACATTCCGTTTTTCAACGGGAGCGGTCATGCGTGCGCCCCTCCCTTTATCAACCCCCTCCATATTTCTCCATCATCTCCAGCTTCCTCACCCCGTGCAACGACCTCTTACCGAAGATCTTAGTTTTACTCAAAGTCATCCTCCCGCCCCACGGACCTCTCCGATGCATAATTTCTGCTCCCCGACACAATGCCAACTTTCAAAGGTTCCCCACAGCATAGCCGTACCCCCTCTCCACGTCGTCACTGCTATCCCAGGCGTAGGTTAGCTTAGAAGCTTAGGCCAATTAGTTCCCACAGAAGTACGATCTCTTTTTCTAGTCCCTAAAGTTTGTCCAATGAGTTCGGGAAGGGGTGACTATTTTTATTTGACAGATGAGTGAGTGATGAAATTTATTCATCGGGTGTCACGTTCTCTATTCATAGTTCATTAGACGTCATGTGTGTGGACTATTTTGTGGGGTTTAGAGTTTTAGAGGTTTGAGTGTACTGGGGTTGGATAGCTCCAATGATGGTTTTTAATCAATTTAAGCTCGCTAACTGTGAAGTGAATTGATAGAGTGAAGTAGTGAGGGAGTTCATGAAATTGTGTTGGTTACGGCTATATATTGGCCCTAGTTTCATGCGATGATTCAAGTCCCTGTTCGTAAATATTCCCATGACTGTTTGAGGTTACCCTTCGATTTTGAATAGTTTGGGAAAACGTTCGTGAAGAGTTTTTTGGAAAGTTTTTTTTTTCTGCTATTGATGGAATTAAAATTTGCCAACTGTATGATATCCTCTCTTGTGTCACTTATGGTTAATCTTACAGAGATCGTTATGAATCATATATAATTGATGTATTATAAATAATTGAAAGAGAGATGTATATTATTACTGTGTAGTGATGATCAATTATAATATTAAAATGTTCAAATGTAACTTGGTAGAATGACATCTTCAAAAAGAAAACGATGTATTTTTTGCTGTAGCTCTGCCAGACTATATTTTCTACATCTTTTCTTATATTTTCGTAATTCCGCAATTTACTCACATGTGTCTTCATCTTTTAAACATCCTGACGATATTCTTACTTTTTTCTCGATTAAGTCGAAAGATTTATCTATTTATATAAAAGCCCTTAGTATAGATTATTCCATTTTTTGTAACTCATACTGAATGCAATTAATTTAAACTACGGTTAATAGCGTATGAAAATTCAAGGTAATAATTACAGATTTAGTATGTAGAAAGCATTATTAAAGCAAGGAAAGTTTTATTTGTCGTCTCATGGCAAGTATAGAAATAAAAAGATCCAAATCAAGTTTCTGGTATAAATTTTCATGAAGCTCGGATATTATTCTTATCATCTCCAATCGCATCAGAATATTGGAAAAGTCGAGTGGGAATTTGGAGAAAAGCACGTTATTTGCGCAGAAGTTTCCGACGAGCGGCCAACATCCCAATCCTTTCGTCAACCCCAATCTCTCCGCATAAAATGCCCTCTAACACTAAAAGCAAAGAGACTTGCTCAGAGTTACTCTCCACCGAAAGTGTGCTCTTGAGATAAAACAGTTTTGAGAGGACCATAAGACCTTCGCCAGACTTGTCCGAAAACAGAGAAATCAGGACTAGAATAGGAAAAGCTCCTGGAATAGCTGTAGGAAACCATAGAAAGGGGAGTAAAATCTGTCAATCAGAGTCTAGAAATGAAGATAGGGGAAGAGTTTAACAAAAGACGAGCATTATGCAGACACCAGTGGTTTCAGACTAACAGCTGAGACTCATGATTGGTTGTCTGCGGAGGTCTCTATATGTATGAATATGACTGGATCTACCCACTGCGCACTGTGGGATAGCAAATCATTTCCCGAATGACTCAATCTGTTCACGCTGGACTGATCGCATAGTAAATGAAGGGAAGTAATCAGCAGGAGGAAACTTAACAGTCAATCAATCCGTTCGATGAACATCTGAGTTAAGAAGTTCTCCTTCTTATGAGCTGTGGGTTAGTTATGGATTATATAGCTGAAGGGATATGGAGTGAAAATGATTGGTTACAAGAGGGAATTACGGAGACCATATTTTGGGTTTAATTATATAATGAAGTAGTTATTCATAGAAGTTTTAATGCTTTATTAACTACGTGAAGACAGTTGCCCCAAGGCTAGTTGGGCCTAACCCCTTCATCTCGAGTGCCAAAAACTTTTGGGACGGATATGAGGTGACTAACTGAGATGAGGAATAAAGGAGTTTCTTCTTGCTTTATTGAGGAAATGAGCAATGGAAAACTTTGGTCTAACTTTAGTACAATGACCCTGAGTTTCATAATTTTCTCTTTTTTTAATCCTAAGTTTTTAGTGAATCAATGTTGACGATAGTAGTTTACACTGTAATCAAAGTTTCTGATCTTTAACTCAACATAAAAAGGAGTTCACTGGTAAAGTTTGAAAGTTATACGCCTGCGAGATTTCTTTGATACCACCAGGCAAGCATTAGTGTATTGCGGTTCAAATACGAAGGAGAAGAGGTTCATGGTTAACTGACCTTTATACTTAATTTAAATTTTTGAGAGATACATTCAATCTCTCGTAGCTAAACACTTTAAACAATAATGTGAGCCTAAAAAATTTAATCTAAGACTTGATATCATTGAACCTATTAAGGCAAGGATTGGCACTATTTTGATTATCTCGGAATCTATCTTGTCAATGAATTGAAATTTGTTTAGAATTTTATTGTTATGAATTGGAAAAGATAATCAAAACCTCACATATTCTCCGTCTACATCGATAGTTTATTTTCCTCAGTAAATATGACTAATAATATCTTCCAAGCCTGTAATATTCGGAAAGTAATTAAAAACTTTCATCTTTCAGTTTGCTCAATAAAAATCATAGAGATACAAGTTAATCTCGTTAATATTTAACCACTAGTTAAAGATTCATTCGTAAAATTCGTGAAGACATGAATTTAGCTATGTTTTATCATAAAATGCTTTTTAAAGTATTAAAAAAACATAAGGAAAATGAGAGTGTAAAGGTATTTATATACTCGTAAATAGTATTTTAATATGTACATTTTATTTTATTACTTAAATTTTATTATATTATTACTAGGTTATTTAAATTACTTAACAAACACAGCTGTAGTTTTCATTTAGGTGGTCGAGATATCGGGAATGTTAAACATCGTAATGTAAGATTATAGATACGAACTTTTCCGTAGGATTTTTCAGTAAAAGTAATGTACAATGAGAAATCGAACGTTGATCGTTTTGTTGACATTTCTATAAAATATTTTGCGCTGAACATATATTTTGTTTATACATATGGCATTTAGAAATGTAATGTAAATATAAAACATATAGAGTCTCGTGTCTGCTTCATTTCAGGGATTGAAATTCCTCTTTGATTTGAATTTCATTCATCCACTCCTTCTTTAATCCCATCAAATACTCTTTGTTTTCCTCATTGATTGCCCCTTTTATTCTACGTATCCCTGCACTTCTCTTTCACCTGCATTCGCTCTCAATTTCATTCTTATTGTGTTCGCCTCTTCTAATTCCGCACCGCCGCTTTTCCCTCGAGGACCGACGCTCAGTCTGAACAAATTGGCGTTTCTAATGAGGACGCCCGAGTGAAAGAGGGATTGAGGGAGAAAGCTGTTAGGTGCCCTTTTCTTTCTCCCTCGCCATCCCCCTCCCTTCTGCTCACTCTTTTTTTTTCTAGACAACACTTTTTTTTCTTTCTCGACAACAGACTACGGTCGCCCTATCCCCCCCCTCTCCCCAAACTCTCGTCCGGAGTTGGCAACACGTTCGTTCTGGTCCAGGTTTCGCTCCAAAAAGTTATTTTAGTTTGGTAAATTTTGTTTTCGTTCCGCTATTCTTATGTTAACTCGTTAACTTTTTGGTATTTGTTACCATACTTATTTCTCCTCGGAAAATTATTTGCTTTCCAAAATATAATTCGTTCTGTCTGTCACTGCGTTTTCCAGCATCCGTTACTTTTTTAATGCCTTATTTGAAATTTCGACCTAAAAAGCTGCTACAAGTACGTTAGTTCTTTTGTTGTATCGAATTTCTGATATCAGTTATCAGCAAATATATAAATAAACTACAAATTACGTTAAGAAGCGAGTTCATTCTGTTGATAATTATAAATTAGTATATCCTCTGAATTAATACAAATTTGAATTCCTCAATTGCAAGGGCAAGGGCAGGAGTTGGGAAGCATGGGATGGGATCAGGAAGCAATTAGTGAATGAGGAAGAAAAATATAGACTGGGAATATAGAGCATAGAGAAACAGGTACTTTTTGTTCAAAACTGAGCAAAAAATATTATTTTCTTAGTAAAACTTACCTCAATATCTGTAACTTATCAAGCGATTTTTATCGCACAAATTAGTCGTACCTAATTTTTCTCAGCTTATTATTTTAGAGAGTTTTAAGCTGTACGTTTTACATGGAAAATGAGAATGAAAATTAATCCTATTTTCAGAGAAGAACTATATATATCTTGAAAAATTATTCCAAACTAAATATCCTATCATTAAGACTATTTAATTGGGTTGAAAAGGAAAAGAAACGTTTTCTAAAAACGGAAGAAATTGATGAATAGAAGAATCTTATTTACGAGTCTAGGAAGGAAGATTGAAATCATTGTTTCCGTATTCCAGATATAATTTGAGGCAAAAAATATCATTTTAAATTTAGAAACTTTGAATTAAGTTTAAATAGAAGATGATCTCAAATATTTTATCACTATAGAGTACTTGTACAATTAATTTTCTCGATTTGAGTTTTAGACTTAAATCTCATGTATTGTTGAGAATCTAGCATGTATATGCTATGAAAGAATTCCGTAGGAGTAAATTGAGAAGTGTGACATATATGTATATGATACATGCAGGGTAATATCTTAGATCATCATCATCGTATAACATGATAGGTTATATATTTTGGATTAATGTGATTGTTATACAAGATAATTTGAACATGAATGAGTAATTATAGGTATGTACACGGATGATTGATCAATGAAACCTAACGAAGTATTTTTGAGTTTTTATGCATTATCATGGATAAGAAGAAACTTAATTGATTATAACCTTCGCCGGAAATAGAATGGGAAGGATTAATATCGATTTATATAATAAAGATGGCTCTTACTTCACCTCCTTATGATCGATATTCCTTTCTTGAGATGCGGGAATGGAAAAAGTGTCGGGAGATGAGATAGTGGGCGAATTTAAAGATAAGAGAAGAGGATATTGAAAAAGAAGAAGGGCGATGATGATAAGTGATACGAATGGGATGGAAACTCGAAGATCGAACGTCATGGACAAATGCTTTGGCGATTCTAGCTGTCGGATTTCCTTCGATCTCCCACACAAAGGGTCACATGCTGACTTCAGTATGGCATCCTTGTCTTACTTCACCTTCCCAAAGCGGTCCTCTCAATCACTCCTTCGCTTACCTCCAGACTATTAACGCAGCTCGTCTGAAAAATCGTCTTTTTTCTTCCCTTGGAATGGAAATCATTTACGTAATGGACGCGTATTCCACGTCCGAAAGTACCGTCCGCTCTCTCTCGATGGAGCTTTTTTGTGAGACGAAGATATTGATTTCGGGGTGAGAGTGAATTTTTTTCAGCGTTCGATGATTCCCCGTAAATGTCCATTATCGATAAAGTATGTGCGTTTCAGTATCACTCGTTAAGCCGATGGCGTTCTAGAAAGGAGGTATTACTCTGGGCTTAAAGTTTTACTGGAGCTGTAGGGAAGAAGTTGATTGTGTGCCTAGATTTATGTAGCATCAAAGAATTGGAATTAAAACCTATGGGATTATTTGTTATAACATTAGGGTTTCCTGCTTTAAGGTATCTTCGTAACGATTTTTCCTTCGTTCCTTTATTTTTGAAGGAAGTCCGTAGTTTGCTTTAAGTAGTTTTTGTTTATTTTTGCTTAAAAATTTCACCGAAGGGAAAAAGAAATGCACCAATTAGTACTAAATTATTTTCTATTAAATTAGGAACATATTCCGTCAGTATTAAGTTAACGTTAGAACTATTATTCGCATTTTCTTTAGGTCTAATAAGTACTATATTCGTTTGAACAGTTATAATTCTAGTCATTTAAATATGTAAGAACATCCAGTCTAAGTTTATATATTATGATTTTAATTACTTTTTTTATAGGTTTATGTAATGATATCTTTCAAAATGAATCTAACCTATGCTCTAAGTACACGAAAATACACCAGGAATCCCTGTTTTACAGCAGCTGACTTCATTGCTACTGTGACTAATACTATGTTGTAAATTTTTAATTAATACTATGTTGTAAATTTTTCTAATATACATATTATTTGGATGACTTCATATGTTTCGATCAGGAATGGAGGTATTTGATTCTTAGTTTGCTTGTAGATCGTCTTACAAAATTTTCTATAGCTTGTTAATTTGCAGCAGTCAATAACTCTTAAAAAACATCTTATATTATGAATACTAAATTAATTTTAGTCAATATGATAGGCTAACGAGAGTATTTTGAATTATAATCGTAAAAATCAAATATTAATACCTCTAATGTTTAGAAAGTGAATTAACTTTAATTTTCCTCATTGTTTATCACGCAAATACCAGTTATACTACCTAATTTAACATTGGGTAATGCTCTCAAGGAGATTGTTCGTTCTTCAATTTCGGAATACATCTTTTCCTCTTCGGCTCATTTCTTTCGGAATTCTAAAAGTCCGTATCGTCCAAGATACGGACGATAAAAGCCTTCATCCAGATATACGGAAAGATTTAAACGTAGAATTTAATAAATCGTAGAGCTCGCTCTAGCAAATCGATTCACTATCTTCTCGAAATCCTACTCCACTTTCTCAAGAACGAAATCCTTTTTCCTCTTAGAACATTCCTTCTTCGCTTCTGAACTCTTTATCCACCCATCCAACGGTGACATACTCCTCGATATACCTCATATGAATAATTTATACGCAATTTACGGACTGAATTCCGGCGAAATTCGGGAATGAACGGCATCTTCCGGTGGTTTAGTCGAAACACCTGAGTCGTGTATTTGATTCGGTAGTCGTCGGTTATCGGTGAAAGGAGTTTGGGACGAAGCAGTCGGCAGAGCTTCATGGGATCAGCAAAGGCGATTGTTATGGAAATGGAAGTCTTTGCATACAGTGAATGTCTCCAGGAAGGAGGAGAAGAGAAGGTTCCTCGGGAGAGACCTTCTTCAAAGCGTGATAAGGGATAAACACGTCACTGTCACACGAGTTCACGTCGAAGGAGGATGTAGATTTTCTCTCTGTTTAAGGGATTCAAAGGAAGCGAGCAATTTTAGCGGAACGGCGAAGGCTTAAGGATTTCTAGGAAATAATTTGAGCCTGATAAGTCCCTTTCCCTCAAGAAATTTTCGGAGGAAATCAATTTCGTGGCTTAACTGTTTTACGAGGTGCTCTGTCGTCGTCTTGGATAGGAATATGGGTTCCCTTGGTTACGTGAGCTATTACGATATACAATAGAGGTGAAGGGAAATCGGAAGCACGTGTTGAGAAATCAGTAGCACATGTCGTAAGGGTATGATTTGATAGGAAAACGAAAGATATGTATTCCATCGTACGTGATTTTAGTGAATACATTATTCATTTACTAAATTATTTCGGAAACAAATTTGTCTCTTTATTTGACATTGAATATTGCAAGTAATATTTCTCTTGGATGCATTTGCTGTTATTTATGGTAAACATTGAAATTAATTTTGGGCTTAAAATTGTGCTGTATAATTTATGAAATTTACTATTTTTTATGAATATTAAATTCATCTTCTATTGTAGGCTGCATTGTCTATCATATTTATTGATTAATTCCCTCAATGTTCTTGCCGTAATTCAATTATTATCTTTAATTTAGATATTTCACAGAATTACAAGAAAGTAATTGTGAAATAAAAATAATTTTTATAAGAAAACTCTTTCCTTAAGTTAAAGGGGCTTGTTTTTTTCGGTTTATTTTTACTTCCTTTTTAATTTACTCCAAGTTTTTTATTTTGAGTTTCATTTTCTTTACTTCATGGATCGAATATCTCGTACTTTTAGTTTGTATAGATTAGGGGACTATTATAATTTACTCAACCGTTTATTACTATGCCATTAAGTAGTATCAAATGAAAAGCTAGATTGTAAGAAAGGAATTTTATTCAACGGCTGAATTGTATACTCAAAATCACGGTGTAATTTCAAGGTAATCCTAACAGAGAAAATTGGAAAGCGAAGTTCTCCGGAACATAAGATACATCTCATATTCATCGCGATTAATGATTCATTTCCTCGGATAACGGCAGTCTCAGATTCTCCAAGATTCCAATTTCAATTGCCTCGAAATTTCCTTGTTTCAATTTGCTATTCTTCGGGTTACCCTCATTTCACAGCTCTTCGTGATTTCCAATTTCAGAATGGAGGAAGTTAACTTACCAAGAGCCCCTCGACTCAGTCTATATTAAAGTTGCTAGTGATAGTTTTGTAGGAATGTATGAAAGAGCAACTCTAGGTTATAAACAATGAATTATAGATTAATTATGGTACACTATTTTATACAGTTTATATTTCTATTTTTACATTGTTGAATTGTTTTCTTTTATTTTTATTACTAATGGAATCATGTTACGATTTTAGAAGTAATTTTAACAAGGGGAAGTAACTGAAGTAAAATGAAAATACTGTATTCGGTGTATGGTGAAGTTATATGGAGAAGCACCTGTTACAGGATACTGAAGTACTTTTTTCATTCGTATCGTAGCATCCTTAAACTCCACTCAAACATTCAACATTCATTTTACGTAAAAAACATTTATCAAAGATAATACTTGGGAGGCTGAAATACTCAAATTAAATTATATTAGCAAACCGACACAGAATACTGAAGTTGCCTTAATTAGGAACCTGAGGATCTTATTCACGATCAACTACGATATATATGAAAGTATGGTATATGCGAAACGGAAGGTATTCTAATCAGAGATGCCTTTAAAATACGTCTACTAATTCCATACGCGCATGGCCGATTTATTTGATTTCTTTTCTACTTTATTTGAAACGGGTATACGTATGTATTTTATTATCGAAACGGGCAAATTTCAATATTCAAAATCAATCGCATTAATGAATATTTTTCCATCTATTCATCGAGACCAGGAAGATCTAAATTTAACGTCTGGAAAGTTTCGTAAGAATCGACTTCATTACACTGACCGGTCCGAAAGTGACTCTCACAACAGCTCCGCGTGAAAGGATCTATTTTCCACATCTTCCACCGGAAAAGGACATTGGAAATTGGAAGCAAATTCGCAACCCCTTGGACTCTCTCTCTCTTAGGGAGTCCCTCAGGACTTCATTGCATCCGAATGAAAGACCCTCTTTCTCCTTCACAAGGAAGGATCAGAACTAGAAAAGTAACGGACGGAAACTAGATTACGTTTTAAAAAAAAGGAACAGTGGGATTCTCTCTCTCTCTCCTTGGTGCGTCTCTTACAACGAGATCCGAAATGCAAATAAAGGGGGGCGTGACGTGGGAGGAAACCTTTAGGATTTCGAAGGGGAAAAAGGGACGGTGGAGTGACTGGGAGATAGTGGAGACAAATCTCCAGCCCCGGCAGATGCAAACGTTTCCCATAGTGACCGCCCAATTTTCCACGGGACCCACGCTACAAAGGGATTAACAGAATGCCCTCTGCGTAACTCAGCCTCGTTGTTTCCATACTACAACTACTACTACTTTCTCTTCCATTCAATACACCCTTTCTCTCACTCTCTTCTTTCATAATTTAGCTCCTTTTCCATACGCAAACAGTCCGGCTTCCTGTGATCTTTTCACCTCTCACCTTCATCCAGTAGGTTCTCTTTTCGTCCCGTGTTGATTGAAGGGAATGGTCGCTTCGGAGGTTGTGTAAAAAAGACCATCGCGGCCTTTTTATTGTGTGGAAGAATTAATTTTTATTTTTTTTGGGTGTTGACGAGTGTATAATGAGTGGTTTGGAAGGTGGGATTTTTGTGGAGTGCGGGTGAATTGATTGGTTACGCGATTGGTGATAATTCTGTTGTGAATGGAATCGCTAAATTGAGTGGATTTAATGTGAAACTAGTTTTTTGGACTCATTGTTGCTGTTTCTTCGTTTATTGCGTATGGTGTTACTGTAACTTTATCAAAGAAGAATTCATCTTCTTAAAACTGCAGTTAGCTTAGGAGCTTTAAGAATTACGTAATATAATACGTGTAATGCGTATAATATAATACGTATAATATAATAATATTAGTAATATATTTCAAAATGATTATAGGGATCTAAACAGAGGTAAAGGTCTTTGTTTTGGTGTTTATTCTTCTATGAAGAGACGACTTTTACTATTTAACTATCCCGGAGTATAAATTTGACCCTTTTTTCTCATCCCTCACCTATTTATATGATGGGCTAGTTGTTTAACATTGTTGAAAATTGTTGTTGAAAATAAAAATTCTTATGTCATCTTTCTAATTGTAGTTAGTGATTCTCTTACTTATTAACTAGATTGTGCTGGAGTACCAACAGCAATGAGCAAAATGGTACGTAGGGGGTAACATTCAGTGTAGTTACGGTTCTAGAATCCGTATGGCTCATCATTACCAACCATCGAAACTGAATAGCGTATGTTTTAATCCTGCATTGAAATCCATCATATGCACAGGCTTCCCTTCCGCAGATTCAGAGAGGGTTATCTTAAATGCGTCATATTCCACCCACACGCCAATCAGAGCATCCCTCCTCAAACTCTTCCACCCCGAGGCAATCATAGGACCACGCGTGTACTTATGAATAGTCACGTACGGGATTTCTTTAGAATTCAGCTCCTGTTGATTCCAGAAGTTGCCATTAAATGTATTTTTTTTCGAATGCGTCACATTGGCCTCGGGCGGTATGCGGAAGCTGCCCGTAATCATTATCGGCATTTTCAATAGCCGACAAATTGTGCCCACGAGGCATTCGGTATTGTTTCTGAGCAATGTGCGAATGTAACAGATTTTGGGCATTACGTCATATCATGCGCACTGGACCGTTTTAAACTCCAAAAATATTTCCTACTCACTTCGATTTTTTCATTTGACGACGTTTTTAGCATGATCGTTAAAATATACAACAGAATTGACTTGAGATAAACTGGTACTGCGTATACTGTTTTAATACCGAAACAGATTAGTTTTAATCATTATTAATATATTAATGTTTCTAGTTTAACTTATCTAAATCAATAAGTCACATTTAACTTTTTAATAATTCTAATTTATTAATATTTACTTTTTTTAACTTGCTATTTACATCGTAAAATTTAGTAATAAGATGAATTTAATTTGGATAAGTATTTGGGCATTTGCTTGTTTAAACCTATGAAGACCGATAAATAAATAAAAGAGGATGAAAAAGCTCACCACCGAATATTAAGAATGAGTAACTTTTTCCGTACTTATAGTCGGCATAACTAACACCTTTATAATTTTCAATTCGTCACGTAAGAGGAAATACAGATTGACATCTATTTTCTCGAAGCACAACGAGAAAGTATGATTAATCCTAATCTTATAAAAGTACATTAGCATTATTCTAAGACGTTAAATATTGTTCTTATTTATTGTAGTCATATCTTCATACAGCATTACAGCCAAAATGCCTAATTACCCAGAAAACTAAATGTTTCTGTATTTCGTACTCAACCGTATCCAAACTTGTTACTTCACAGTCATTCATTCAAAACTCCGTGCAGGAGTCGTGATCAATCACGAGCACGCATTCCAGATTCGGACGTTAATTCACCTCTCATTCAGGAACTATTAAACTTCCACTTCTTATCGCATTAATTCGCTCTGTTTATTCTTCCCGAAGCAATCAGCGGGCAATTCCTTTCCCGGAAGCCAACAAAATTCGAGGCAAAAAGGCCCGGAACTGTTTCGCCGCATCTCAGTGGCGCAATTTCGATGAGAATTTATCATCTGAAGACGTCTCTGGAGTGGGGATAGAGACGTTGGATTTTTTCACCGCAGTAAATATAAAAGGGTACATCTCAGGCGGACAGGAGATAATATATCCCGTTCCCTTAATGATTATCTCTTGAGGTTGTTTTTCCGTCCAGAAAAGGAAGTGGAAGGCAATAGAGAAGAAGGAAAGAGATGGGAATATAAGGGAGTGTTTTGGGCCTTTCCTTTAGTGATGCTCGTCTTACGGGAAAATTAACGCGAATATAAAAAACAAGCATTTAGTTACGGAGATGTCCGCGAGAGGGATTTTTTTATCCCGCTCAAGAGATATAATTTACCGCTTTCAGTTCGCGATTTATATTAAATCAGCACTTCAAAGGTGAAAGTAATGAATGTAGTTTGCGGAAGGATGTTTTCTTAGTACTTCTATAATATGGATAAAAGATTCTGAAAGGTTGGCGCCTACTTGGAGGTTTAATTTGTCTTAGTTTTTCTAATTTGATGGTATTACGGATAAACATAAACTAGGACCCCATATGGATACATACAAATGTAAATGAAAAATGATGGAATATTTAACCTATACTTTTTGAAAATTGAACTTAAAAACTAGCATCAATTCTTTAAACAATTGCGTTCCCTAAACATTCGAGAAGTATGTGTACTTTTCATTCCATTCGAAGCAATAAATATTATTAAGTTATGTTTTCTATATTATCAGGATTGATCTGGTGCTTTCTGGTATATTTCATCTATTTTATTTTTATAGATTATTTTATCTCTATTGCTGAAAGATGTTTGTAACTATGAAATTATATTTCTCTGATAAAGCCCAATTTAAGTTCTAAAAAGAATTGTTATCTTATGCAAAATAAAAACTAAGGGAAAAAATTCTATCCAAAACTGTTGAATTGTCAGTTTAGAAATATTTTGTTTTAACCTTCCTTCTTTAAATTGGTCTACGTTTCATTTAATGGTTGCAGGATAGTGAATATTTTACCTCCATTCCAATACTTTAAAATTTTCCTGGAATGAGGATTTCATATTTTTTAATAGTTAATTCCTTTGCGTATTCATAGTTAGTACATAGGAATATATTTTGTGGATTTTTGTTATCAAAAGAGACTTGCATCGTAGAATACATCCTATAATAATGTACATCATTTGAAGCAGCATCAGTATATGCTATTCCCTATCTATTTATATATTTATGGGGACTTAGCTACGTAGAAAACATCCTAAAATGATGATAATATAAAGAAGCATCAATTTATGTTATTTCCTATCTATTTATATATTTATGGGGACTTAACTGCGTAGAAAACATCCTAAAATAATGAAAATCATTCAAAGCAGCTTCAATATATGCTATTCACTATCTTTTTATATATTCATGTAACATTTCGAGATGATTTCCTTTTGTATTGACTTGTTTCGGCAGCTTATGGCGTCGAACGAAAGATGTCGCATTTTCCCACAAACAAGTAAGACGCGAAAGAGCTCTCTTTCGATCCTCAAAAATAATCGCATAAAAAAAGAGGATCGGAAATATGGAAATGAAAGCAAGAGTAAGAGGTGAATTGGTGCGTTAGGAAAATATCTGGAGGAAAAGGAAAGAAAAATATTCGGATAGTTTTTCTTTTTTTATATTCGAAAGGGACGTTGGTTGATTCGATGCGCATAAATTTGAAGGAATAAACAATTTTCTTCTGCCGTTTCTTCTCGTCTCCCTTTGAAAATCAAGCGTAGTCCATCCGTGAGGAATTACTGGAATTTTTATTAGAGAGAAATAATGTTCATCCGAAATGTCTTTCTTAGACGTAGTAAAAGTGTGATTACGTCATGTACTTTTGTTTCTTCCTGACTTGATTTTCTTTTACCAATCTCCTTTATCATCGTTTTTTCAATGTTAGTAGTTATACTTTCCTTAAGTAAGTTATTATTAATTCGTAAAGGTTTCAGGTTAATTCTAAGTTATTTGAGATCTTTAAGTTATAGAGAGAGATATAGAGTTGTTTCAGTAAGATGGTGTTAAAGGTTCGTTATTATTCAACATTTTTTTTCGTTCATCAATCATGCAAAGTGATGATGGAAAATTCAAATGATCCGTCAATTTATTCTTTAAATTACCCTTTCTCTCAAAACCTTGTTGAATTGGAGATGGCATTTCCTTTATTTCGGTTCCTGTAAAATGAAATGGGTGATCGCATCTGTGAAGAGTCGAAGTTCGTTCATTATTTTAAGCAAGCTAATGTGATCATTGATTGGTTTCCATGGGGTTATATTTATAAAAAACAGTCGAGCATTTCATACTATTTCGTTTACCTTTGATCATAAATTTTTGTTTTCCTCTCAGAATATTTTCAGTATTTTATCTCGTATATTTAAATTTGGCATAAAATTATTTCCATTAGAATCAAAATTAATAAAACGCCATATCTTAAATTTAACTTTAATATTTCTATACTATGGTAACGGTAAATTATACTGAAGAAAAGAAATAGATAGTATGCTCATCTACTTTATGAGCATCGATATTAACACTCTCAGTAATTAAATTGGACTTGCAATTACTAACTACTAAAAATATAATAAAGCATATTTCTTTAGCGTAATCATATCTTTTGAAATCTAAATCTCGTAATCCCATTTGGAAACTGAATCTTTACTTTCTCAAGCGTCCTATTATTTGTCCATGCGATCAAACCAAGGAAGGAATGTAATTCGTGCTCGAAATTCCATTTCGAACAAGGAACAAACTAGAATAGATCTAGCATTTTACCCAAGTTTACGAGAAGATTTTCCTCCGCAAATTTGCCAAGTGGGAAAGAGTTTGAGAAACGGGAACTTTAGGCAATAAAGGTATGACGACCTTCCATGTACTTAATTCCTTCCGGGAAGTGGAGAGGAAGTGAGTGGCATCTCCCAGGAGACATTCTGCGTGTGGATGAAGGGATTATCATTTCCAGACGCCTGAAAGAAAGATTTTTTCGTCTGTTACGTCGCAAGGAGCCCAGCCTCTCTCTCTTCAAGACGCGGTCTCTTCTTCAATCATCTATTTTTCTCACCTTTTTCTCTCAATTGCGAGATGATTAATGCGTCTAAAGGAGCGAGTTTACGGAATTTGTTTAGGAGGTGAATGACACTGAATTCGTCACTAGGGGAAATAAAATAAATAGATTTTACGCAACGAAATATTTCGATCAAATTTACGTAAACGTATTCTCTTTTCTGAGTTCAGGGGATGGATTTACCGTAGATTTGAGCCAAATAATCGGGGAATTTTTTTATCGTATTGTCGTTTTGAGGGGTTGTTTCGTTTTATTGGATGGCATTATATTGTCACCCCGCGAGAGAGAAGTTTCAATTTGATTATCCTTCATTCTGGAGTGTGTGTATATTTTTTTATCGGATAGGGCTCTTCCGCGTCTTCTAAGATCCACGTATAAAAGACATCTGTGGAGGAAATGATATTTTGTCTCAAATTGGAGACACTGCTATGATTAATGGAGTTCGGATATCTCGAAGTCTTTCGCCTAGTAATCAATCATGGCGTCCAATTTTGAATGCCCGTGGATGTTGAGGAATAGGATGCAAATTAGTTTCCGAGAGATATAAAATAATAATTTCAACTTCCTCGAAATATACTTAGGAACTTAAGGCTGAAATTCATTTTTATAAAATAAATATTTTGGAAATATAAAATACGAGAATTTTTGGGCATAAATTTAAAGTTTCATTTAATCATTTTTTAATCATAAATTCAAACTTGAGAAATTCTCCCGTTTTTATAGTTTCGTAGACTTTATTTAAAATAAAAGAAGTACTCGTTCAATGCTTTTTCTTATTATTAGCTATTTTTAAGGAAAACGTACTAGCGTAACATTCCTAACTATGCATTGCCGTTAACTTGAATCATATGTGCGTCTATGGTTTGTTGATTATTATAATTTGATATTCGGGTTTTGAATTTTATATAAACGAAGTACGCTATAATCCTCCCCTTATTTAGTATGGGTATATAGGATAATAACTGATAATTTATAAATTAAAAACATAAAACGACTAACGATATTAGAATTCGTGTTGAAGTTTTAAGCCTCAAGTGTCTTCAGATATTTTCAGTGTTATTTATAAGCTATATAAATCATCTTAAAGTAAAGCTATAGTATAATCGTATTAAATATACATTACAATGGGCTGTAATAGTCTTCGATTGGCCATAATTCACTTCGAAAACTCATGTATAACACATTTAAATTCTATTATACCGGTACAATATCTTCAATCTTCTCTTAAAAACCGACATTTATTTCCCTTTGGTCATTTATAAGACCCCCAACATAATTTCTACATTCCTTCGAAAACTCTCGCGCCCTCATCTCATTTTATAGATGGCTTCTAGCTGTTTCACGCACCTCTCGTTGGTGTCGCCCGCAGCGCCAATTTCCCGCCCAATTGTTCCACCGCCGTAAGGGAAGACGGAAATCTCGGCCATTTTTTTCTCTCTCGTTCCTTTTTTCACGTTGTTGGTTTAACGAACTAACAAGCATAACTGCCTCAAGCATTATTCGTGCCGAAACGCTCTTAAAAGTTTGCTAGTTGTGGGAATGAAGTTTAAAAATGTGTTGGTGAAGCAAGATGAGTGCCAAACGCTGTAAGAAGGCACATCTCCCAAAATATGTTCAAATGAATTTACAGTGATATCCATATTCTCGTAGTTTAACACGTTAGTTAACATTTATGAATATCGCAATATTACTGACGGAATGCAGAAAATTCTTTAACGAATAAATTGCTTAACTATCTCCCGCGAACTTCAACATTCTAGCCGTATGAATTTCGGATTACGTCGTTTACAAATAAAATAATATTTATTTGTTGCTGCTGTCAATTTAATGATAATAATATTTAATAAAAAAGGAGATTGAAAATTTACGGAAGAACAAAAACGGTTTGAAGAATTTGCTGAGTTCTATTCATTTCAGTGAAAATATTTTTGAAGCTCCGTTTATACTTACGTAGTTAGTATTTGACATTGATATACTATCTTACTCTTATTTCCTGTTTTGAACGATTTCGGATCTTTTTAAAATTTAAATTACTTAATATAACTGAGTATAGATACGTAATTTTAACGTACGCAATTATAACTGTGATCCGCAAAGGAGGGTATTTTACTTATAATTTTTAATTTTTTTACCTATACCTAAAAGAAAAGGAAAATTTAAAAAAAATTATGATATATTCTTTTTTAAATGCACGTTATATTATCATAATGATTATTAATTATTGCTTTATTCTTTTACAGCTTAAATATTGAATTATTATAAAAATTGGTTATTCTTTAGTAATCAACTCGACACTTATTTTGTAACAGATTTTAATTCCTTTCTATTATTCATTTTACTTTTAATTAGTTTAAAATAAAACGCGAGTAAGTCGAGGACTCGGGACGACCTTAATTGCTCGTCCGTATTATATCAGTGCCTTTTCAATCAAAGGGAGTAGTCCTTCGCCTTCAATTAATCCTTTATTCACTTTGTTAACCGAATATCCTTTTTTCGTCCTATTTCCTTCGTTATTTTCCTGCGCTGACACACGTCACAAAAGTGTGACGCCCTTCCTCTTTTGCCCAGGGCCGCCCAAATTGTGCCAATTACAGGAGCCGTGATTGTGGGACGCCTCGTTTCCCTCTTTTGTTAATTAAGCGACAAACTGGAAAATTCCCTGATTTCGGTCAATCGGACTCCATTGCTCCTTTTGAAGAATGGAATTGATCGAAATTTGAAACCACTTTTTCCATTCTTTTTTAAGTATCGGAGTCGGAGGTTCTGTAACAAGTGGTCTAATGAAGACTTATAAAAGAGATCCATGGGTGGGGTTTTGAATGGAAATGGGTTTATTCCTTCCGTATTTTCTGTACGCTATTTCTTTCATGTATATTCTTTAAAATTTTCACTTATTTTTATCTAATTTAACCAATAAATCGTCATTCAAATGATACCGTAGTTTTACGAATGTATTTTCTTACGAATGTTTGTTTTTTTCCTTTTTACAAGCGAACATTCAAATCAAATAATAGGATCAGATTTTCATCTGAATAGGACTCAATGCAGTATTATTTCCGTTGTATTTTAGGAGAATCTATAGCTGAATTTTCCATAAGTAAGCATTTAAGATCTTCAGAACATATTCTTAAAGTAATATTCCTTGGAAAGAAACATAAAATAATTGATGATCAGTTTCTTACGAAGTCGTCTTTTTTTTGTCGATAAATTAAAGGAATCGTGTAAACTAAAAAAGGTCAATTTTTTATAATGATTTGATTTATTAATATATATTATCTTTGATAATGATCATGATGCGTAAACTTTATTAAAGGAACCATAGTTTCAGGATAAAAATATGATTGAATTTCTAACAATACTTAGTGTCTTGCGTAACTAGAATAGCAACTTCTCGTATTTGAAACTTCACTACGAATAACAGTTAATGGTGAAAGCCTTTTTATAGTGACTAATTGACATGAAACAGCTGCTAAAGGCACAATTAGGACTCGACACCAGGTGGGAGATCTTGGTTTCAAGTTACGCTCCTGACGTTCATTTCTAATATTGCTTTTCTCTTGGCTTTGACTAGCAAAGGGTCTACCTGAACTTGAATATTTTCTTTGAAACTCTTAGGTATTCAAAGATGATTAAAACAGAATCATCTTGGGTAGTCAGTCTGGTGCGATTTTAATAAGCTGACAGTCCACAGATGGAACTCACCTATTAAGCTGACGGAACGTCAGTTCCTTTGAATACTTTTCTTGCGTTAACTGGAACAGGAAATAACAAAACTTTTCAACAATAGTATTGTAAATATTAAAAAAATCATATTATTTAAATCGCATTCCATTTGTTACGTATTTTATTTAACAAGGACTTTATTCTATTTATTACAGGAGAGCACCGTGTGCTGTGTGTATTTAATCAAACCGAATAAGAATGCCGTTGCCATGGTGCCAGCTGACCTTTGTTTCTTGCTTCAAAGTGGGTAAGTAGACTGTTTTGTTTTAATTTAATATGAATCAACTAAAAGGCACAATCTCTCTTCATTTATTACACAAAAGACTAGGAATTTTTTTCAAGTTTGAATATACGCATTACATAGTATAAAACGTAAGATATTCCGAAATATAATCATCAATTTTACATTTGTATGAAATTTAAAAAATATGTAACGTGTATAGTAAATTAAAGGGCAAAGGAAATTTAGGTAGCTTAATTAATCAATCATACAGCAAGTAATTGGATATCGAAAATTTAAATTATATCAATGCAGCAATAGGATAGAGTGAGTCATAAATGAAATGACTGGAGATTCCAAAGTTTTAATCATCATTCACAGATTAATTACCTTTTATGGGTTATATTATTAAGAATTATTACCTATAATTTCATTAAGCATAAATATATGAAATAAATTATTAATGTGGACGAATATTCCACTGAGCAAACACTTTATCAGCAAGCTCGTATTTGAGATTTTTGTAGTTTTTATGACGCACAGAGGTAATGTTATTTCATTACCTAATATTAGATTTAAGTATAAAATATTGTATACGATTTATATGCGTGTATTTATTGAAATGTATCATTTACTTTACAAATGAAGTAATGCCATCAACAAGGTGCCAATTCGCACAAGTGCTTAATACCTTATCAAATCATTCTTTGAAATAGTATTCGAACATTACATCGTTTTCGTGTTTGTTCTCGTGTTATTGAACTTGTATCTGACTCATTCGGGGGACGAGACTCAACAGCTGAGAGCAGGAGAAGTTTGTTCAAACAATACTTACATCGGAAACTCCTTCAATCCTCCCTCCAGTGCTCAATTGGGTGTACTTATTGACTACCATTTGTTCTTCTGATAAAATAGAACCGCTGCTTCTCTCGGGCTTCACTTGTCCTATTGCTTCTCCCGATTCCTCCTCATTGGCTCTAGTCCATTTTCCACACTCGCATTTATATACCTTCCATTTCAATACCTTCATTTGCTCTCCTGTTTTTCTTCCAAGCCACAGACTCAAATAATCATTCCTCCCCCACGGCTTATTGCATTTCATCACACCCTGCAATATCTCTATCATGCATCCCTCCTCTTCGCATTACCCACCCTTTCCACTCAGTTCTTTTTACTCTTCTTACTCTCTGGAATCCCATCTCATATCCTTCCCTCTCCATTTACCGGCTTCAACTTCATCCATTGTCTCCACATATTAAACAACAACCCCTTTCTGCAGAAAACCCCCCTCCGACCGGTAGCTCCACAAACATGGCCCCCACCACTCCTCGACGGGCTTGAAAAGGATGCAGACAAAAGCCTCAATCCGCCTCAAGAGAGCCTGGAATGGAGACTTAAGTGGAAAATGAAAGTGGCGCTGGTATTATTATGGATACGATGCATACCGCTAAGTCAGTTCGTGGGCGGGGAGTATTAAACGGAACCAAGGGGAGGATAAGGATTTTTGGGAACTCTGGGATTGGTACGGACCTCGGAGGAACCTCGCGTCCTTTGTGTAAATTTGGGATTTTTCGACCCCGAATGCATTTTCCTTCTCGATAAGAAATTACAATGGAAGGGTCAAGGTATGAGGGGGGACTTCGGGGTTTTATGACGGGCGAAACTTTTTTTTTACGTCTGCGGCTTATAAAGAGGATATTTGGGAAGGTATTTTTTCGTGTCTGCGGAAGGTGGACGAATACAGCGTTTCAGCGAATTTCGTTCGGTTTTGGTTTGGGGATGAAATGGTTCACAATACCTTCGGCACAGCGTTATTCGGAAATGTTTACGCTTTCACTGACGCGAGTTTCGTTCGTGTTTTTTTTCATATGGAGTCGATCCGGGTTTTATGGAATTACGTCACTTTTACGAATGAATCGCTCGTATTGTAAGCTTCTATTTGGTATTTTCTAGAGTATGATTTCTGTGGATAAAATATTTTTCTTATTCGTTTTTCATTTATTTTCAAGTATGGTCTATTAAGAGAAGATTCATTTGAAAATTGTTTTGGCTAAAATACAGTCTTTTTATTTCGATCTTTCTATGATGGATCACCACAACACCTCGTCTGATTCAAAGTTTTGTGGTCTATTAAACTTGGTATTTTCGTTTTTGAGGTATTAGAAAAATTGGAGGGGGAATCTTATATAGTATAAAATTTCATATTATTTTATTCTTACGTGGAAAGTTATCGAAATACTTTTCCTTCAATACGTTTTAATTTACGTTTATAATCTTCATCAGTCAACCATCTTCCTTTGTTTAAAGATCCATTTCACTTCTATCATGCAGCTTTGATTAGCCGATAATATAAGTAACAATAAAATCATAATAAGTTTTGATTCCTCCTAAATGAATAGATATTTTTAGGTAAGGTAATCAATCTTAGTATTGCGTATGAAACGCTAAATGGAGTACGAAATATACAGGCACATGTTGGAATTTTAAGAGATATACAAGGTATTTAGTTTGAAAAAATCTAAAAGTAGTTCTCAAAGGAACAGTCAGACATATCTGATTAAATTTGTTCAAAAGAACTAAGTTCTAAAGACTAGCGAAAAGAAAATAATCTAATACGCGTGCTTTTCAATGGCTTACTTCTGTACGGGATACCTCACGCTATTCACTCATTTATATGGTTGATGGTTAATGTTTCAAAATTAATTTATCAGAGAGCTGATTCTGCTTATTCTAAAGGAAGACTTTTCAAAAAGTTCTTGTTAAACATTTCCTCAACTTATCTATTTCTAGAATTCGTTTACGTTAAATTTTATCTTCTTCTCGGAGTTGTCGCTTGAGCTCTTATTAATTTAACACAAAGACATTTCTGATTACGAAGCGAAAATAAGAGTTCGGAAGGCGGAAGACTTGGAGATGCGAGGACGTGGCGTTCCAGGCGACAGCTCATGCATTATCAACCAGTTGTTCTTCTCGTCTCTTGGAAACGGGATGAAACAAATGGAGGGTGTCGAAAAGTGCCGTCTCGCGTAAAGAAAATAAAAATTCATTCTATCAAATTCTCCGGAAACCGTCGCCTAAAATGGTGGAAATATCTGGAAGTTTCCGATTTCTTTTGTGTATGTTTATAGAGACGAGGAGAGAGGGCGGTAAGGATGTGAAGGGATGCTGTGGAAGATACAGAAACGATGGTAGTGTCAAGCGAATGGTATCGATAAGAGAGGATTGTTTTTCAGTGGGTGGGAAGGCGCGGGAAGGAAAGAAGAAAGTTTCAGCGGTAATTAAAAGAGAAGTTCTCGAGTTGATGACGCATGAGGTCAAAGATGGAGGGGCGAAGGGGGTTGACGAAGCAGGGGTTGTGGACGTTATCGGATGAATCACTCGCAAAGAGAATGACAGCGGAAGAGATGACTGGGAAAGAGGAAATGAAGAGCGGGTTGACGAAGTTGAGACAAAACAGAAGAAATCGGGATGCTCCGTATCGTTTCCAGAAAGTTTTGGCTGGTCGGCGCCGACTGATAGAATAGAGCTCTCGTTTCCAATACGCGGAGATACAAATCACGTCAGTTCTGGAGGTTTTTAAAAAGATGTTGTAACTTTAGTGTTCTTTTAGTTGTGATTTTGATGAATTTACGAAGAATTGGAATTGTTTAGTCTCTGTTTCCAAACGCTTGTTTTAATACGACGAAATTTTAAGAGATTCATCAATTTGAAAGCTGATTTTTACGAGAATATTAAGTTGTTCTAAAAATTAACGAAAGTCATTAATAAATAGTAATTTCTTGGATACATTTAAAATGTTCATTTTGAAATAGCCGTTAGAATTTTCTGTTCTGTTTTAAAAATAATTTGCGTAGTGGACGTTTCTCTAGAGATATTTTTCACAATAATGCTGCTTAAATTAATTTTGTGTCTAGCAATTAAAATGTCGACGTAGAATTAGAATTCCGTGTCAGTCGTGAGTAATAAGAATTAATTGCTACACTAGGTTAATTAATTACCATACTAGAAGAGTACTTACAAGGATGTGCTAGCTAACTTAGTAAAGGTGCAAGATCAGGTCCTAACCTACACTTGATGATGTTACATTACTACAAGAACGCAGTCATTCTTCTTGTGGTTTAGAGGAGTAAATCTCTGTCGGGGCTTATCTTGGCAAAAGTGTTGCAGAATGGATGTACGGATAAACTAAGCAAGGAGAGGAAGATAGGCACATTGCATCATCCGTGCTTAGAATTTGCAGTTCTTTAAAGATTGTCTGGAAATCAGAAAGTCAAAGGGAAACCTTCGAGTTAAAAAATTACTACGATGAAATGCCTATTTAATATTGTGTGTTATTATGAACTGAATGTTCAAAGATATTTTAATTTAATATAGGTGCATTAATGGTGATTAATTAATTCATTCATTCCCATGTTGTAAGTTCTATATTTTTTCGTAATATGGCGGATATTACATTCTAAAATTTTTACTCCAATACTCTTGGTCTAAATGACTTAAATCTCGATAACGTTATTTATGTGATTTCTCATTCTTTAAATCATTTCTTTGTTGTAATGTATTTAAGAAAACGATTTGATAATAAGAAATAAATACGCTCATTTATTTGTATCAATCTCACAGTAATTTAGACTAATTCGCATAGGAATATTCCAATGCATTATACCCCCTCTAATACTTCCGTATAGTCTCGAATTAAATGACGCAAGTTTTCGTTCGAAAGACTTCATTATCGAAACAATTCATCAACATCCTCGAATGCACTTAGCAATGTACCAGTCGTGCCTTTTAAAACGACCCGTTATCAAGAAATAGCACGCGATCCTTTTCTAGTAATGCATTCATGTTTTCCCTCGTCCCATTATCATTTCGTTCTTTACAAGAGTATAAGCGGAGGGAGATATGCAAAACACTCGCATCGAATGCAAGTAAATCACCGATATTTAGCACCCAAAGTGCACCGGGGCGATTGAATATCTAAGCACCACATCAACATAACCTGTTTCCAGCCACGATACACGTCCAGCAACGGCGATTGTTAATTCTCCATACAAATTGCGCTCACGTAGTATTTTGTTCGATACCATCCCTCAAATTATAAATCGCTCGTGTGGATAGGGCGCCAAGGCACGGAACAATGTGGCCGTGTACGAAGGAGCATGTCGCCCGTACCGGAAGGGACGAGTGGAGAAGTATTATGCCAGTCGTTTCCCGCGACGTGTATTCGTGACGCCTTGCAAAGGCTAATAAAAACACGACGTCTTGGGTTTGTGCCTCAGGTGGAAAACAACTTACGTGTTGCGTCCGCATTGGGAATTAGATGAGCTGGTGGATGGCTTTCCGAACCTCGCCATGTTGTTGCTGATAGGCATATTAGCGTGTTTCTTATGTATACGTTGAGGAGATGAGAGTTTTGGTGGTTTGGCGCGTTGTAATGTGGTGTTTCGTCTTTGGTAACGCTATACTAAAATGGAGATTTTAACAGTTTACGTTGTTATCTTAGAATATAAAGAAATTGAAAAATATTCATAGAAATTGTAATGTAATCAGGTATTTTATTTGTTTCTTAAGTTGAGGAAGTACTCAAAAATATTTGTTCCTCATTAAAAGTTTTATTATTGACACTATTGTAGAATGAATTAATGGTATTATATTTAATAAAATAATAGGTATTTATTAAAAGAATTCTAAACTATTTTCAATTTTCTTTCAATTTCTTTTTTTCTTACGTATGTTTATATTGTTCCAATAGTTTCATTATATTATTGATAAAACCTTTTGTTTCTTGGTTCCAATAGAAATGGATTCAATCTATAAGTTCATTCTATTGAGATGTAATTTATTAGGGTCCAATTGTCAAATATTTAATATAAATTGGTTTTAGGACTCCTTTCTCAATTTTTAATCTTTAAATCCATTACTCCAAAGGTAAATAAAATAAGCGGGGCTCAATAAAAGGGCTTTTATAAGTCGAATTAACGGTACTCTTAGATATCCTTATTTGCTTAAGTCTTTAATTAGGTTTCTCCAAAAACATTTTGGTCTAGAGCTAAACACCCATATTTTTATCGGTATATATAACAGTTTAAATGGTATTTCACACCATTCAAGCATAGAACAAGTAGGCGGTACAATACTTTGGGGTTTACTAACTTGTCGTAGTTGAAATATCAATGTACAGATGATTTAAACATTAGTTAATGCCGAAAATACATATGTTAGTCCCTGCATAGAAAAAGAATTTGCTTTATAATACGTTGTCAGGATGTTCAATTGTTACCCGGACTTTGACTAATGATCATAATATAGTGTCCTAAAGTGAGGATGGATTCCACGCTCACTCTATGATGCTAGGCCTGAGAATATTTCCATACATTACCCTTAAACATTCTAAAGGGTACAACACGCGTGGGACGAGTCATCCATCAGAGCCTTAAAAGTCAATTTAATGATAGCTTTAGTCCTAATCGCCGAATTGTACGCAGAAATCACCTCCAGATGGACACTAGGAAGATAGGGTCCGAACAAAATGAGTTATCGGAGGTAAGGATCCTCAGATAGCCACAGGATGGAATTATCTAAAAGCCTAAGAAGGCAGGGGGCGGGGAAAGGGGTGGTCGGGAGGCCCGAGGACTAGAGGGAGTGGTCCAGGGAGACAATGGGTCTTTCCTCTTCCCATAAAGCACAAGTATCAACAATGGAGCTATTCCCACCCCCTCTTTGGACTGTGTACCCCGAAGATTTTTCATCCAGTCACCGCTTAGCGAGTTCCTTTCTTAAGCCAAAACCTCAACCTCCCACTTCCCTTTCATTTCATCTCCCACTTCTTTCATTTAGCCCCACTCTTACTCTCGTACCGTTTCCAAAATCCTCTCTACACGAGGAAAGGACTTTCCAAAATTCGTAAACTTCTCGTACGACGCTATTGAGAGACATGTACATATTCCGCTTTTTTATCCAATCACGACCGCATCAAAACCTTTTATGCGCGTTCAAAAGGCGCAAGAATGGAATATTTATCTTTGAAGTATTTATGAGACATTAGTTTTTCTCGGTTTTAAAAGGGACTTTTGTCTGGTTCCGCGTAGGTTTTCGGGAGGATTTATTTTAAACGAGTTTTGCATGTCCATTGGTGCGATTTTTATTTCTGAATAGAACGGCTCTTTCTTTTTTCTTTCATGGATATACGAGTGCAATATTTTCGGGATTTGAGAATCAAAAAAATCTTTTGGAAATGAATCGTTGGCTATGAGTGATACTAGTTCTCGGTAACAGGAAAATTGAACGGGTTATTCCAATTCTATATGGGATGAATTTGATAAACTATTTGAAGTTAGTATAAAAACTTATATTTCGTGAGCTTTAACTCAATTATTCATCTAGTAGTTGCAGTTGCGACAAAGCTTGATGATGTTAGCCGATATCTAACAAGCTAACTAAAGAATCATTGAGAATCATGGAGGAAAAATAAAACATTAAATATTGCTACAAGCTTAGTTGTTTTTTAATAAAAGATGAATTTTTTAATGAAATAATATATAGTATATGATATTTAGTTTCCCTTATTATATTTTACGATTACATTTTGTACATTATTACGATTATATTTTTCATCAAATACTGATTTGTAAGATGAAAAATCAAAAAAAGGAAAGGAAATTCATTTTACATTAATCTTAATTCTTAAAGTACATTGAGTCTAACAAAAGTTTCCCGCTTTAGAACAAGAAGGAAATACAAGAGAATTGAAAATCCTCGAAGTAATCAATTAAATATACTTTTACTTCGTAGGGTACTCTTGTAGAATCATACAAGAATATGTTATAGAAAATAATTAAAGAAAATAATGCAAGAATCATAAAATATTATTCCATCTGGTGCTATATGGGTATTGTAAAAGATTTAATTAATCAGTTGTAGAAAATGTATTGAAAAGGACGTAAATTAATAATAGAATGTAAATTAGCGAAATTGAAACGTATTACATGAGCAAAATCATTAAGCAAAAATAACAACTATAGATCTTTTTTACTCCATATTTAAATCAGCAGTACACTAGGAAATTATCGATGCTAGTACACTCAAAAAATATCCTCTTAAGTATATTATACGGAATATAAATCAACTCCAGAGGAGCTGAATAACCCTTTCAGATCCTCAGAGAAAATATTTTCTATAACGTTCCAAAAGTGGCTTTTCCCCAAAGGCATCGAGATAGCTCTCAAGGACTCTAAGATAATCGGATCCCGATTACTTTCTTTTCGATCGGCCATTGTTTTTCCTCATGTCGAAAGCGCGGGAAAATTAATTTCATTCGGATATCGGTTAAGCTCCTCTTTAACGGCGGACGAAAGGATTTTATGCCTCCATTTCGAGTCCTTTTAAGATCCCTTTCCCATATTTTTCATCCAAGGAAGCGGTTGAAGGAGTCCATTCTTATCCTTAATATTCAGTTCTCCTCCATTTACCTTATAAGGGTCAAACTCGTGCTTTTTTTTCTTTCTTCTCCCCATTACCTCTCCGTATAAGTCTTTCCGATATCTGTTTTCGATTTAACCTTGGCTTTCTTTCACCCTTTTAGATTCCTTTCTTTTATCTCAGTTTTTGTTGCAGCACCTCTTCTATTTCATGGGATGCCCCGGTCTCCATGCCAACTATGTGTCAATAATGTACATTAACGTCAAAATTTCCATGGTCATTTTACGTTATGGATTTGTAAAGATCGTGATGTGATGACACCTTATGGTAATATGTTGTTCATGTTTTCCATCTTACAAAAATGTAAATTCAAAGATTAGATATCAGAAAGATTTGTAGGAGTTTTATGAAACGTATATCCAGTCTTTTTTATACAGAATATTTTCTAAGTTAGTGGATACTTACGGGCTGTGAATGCCATGTTGAGCGTTTTAAGCATTTCATTGTTATTAAAATATTCCGCTTACATTTAGAAACCTTGGTCTAAAAATCTGCTTAATTCTTCTCTTGTAAAATATTAACTTATAGTTTATAAAAAAGGTTCTATAAAATTAGTTAACATAACAGGTTTAAGAACGAACGTTAATAAATTATATTCTTAAAATGCGTACAATTTTTAAGACTTCTTATTTTTCAAATTTTTATCTTTGTCGTAAGCTATTTTTACTATGTATAAGATTTTACTCTCGTGAGCAGTACTGTACAAAAAGAACTATTAGGAAAAGTTAGGGTGCAAAAGAAAACTTTCACTTCATCTTTATAGCTTTCCCATCGTTGTCTTTATATACTCACTATTTATACGAGGAAATAGCTATATTGTCGTCATTAATTTAACTCCGTACAAAAATATCCCACAATGAGCATTTGATATTTGCCTTTTATCCTTGTTTTTGACGATTCACGTGTTTTCTCCTTCGTTTTTTTACGTATTCCGACTGAATTATGGTCATAATAGCGCAGCGTTACGACATTACGAGTAATATTTCGAGAGATCAGTGTTACGATATGATAATTCAATGGTCGATGACGCATCGAGTACTTTGCGGGGGAATTTCCTTCCCCTTATCTCTTCCACTTGCGGTTTAAATGTCTCTATTCGTCGCTGTTCTTTATTCATCGAATCAGTGACGAGTTCGACGTTTCATTTATTTATACATCAGACGACTCTCGTCCCCGAATATCGTACGGAATGCGGGAAAAAACGAACTCATCGGAAACGGAGTTCCAGAATAACCAATGAGTCTATTCCCCCACTTTTGTGCGCCACTTCCTTTTCCTACGAAAAAGCGCGAATTCATTGTCGTCGAAGAGGGAAATGTTCGAGACGGGCGTTTTCATGACCTTACTATAACCCTCGTCCCGAAAGCTACATTTCTACTGACTCCTCCGAAATTCTCCTACATTACGACCCGCACACTCCCATCCGAAGCCATCAAAAAATCTTCATATTCCATTTTTCCCAAAGGAAACAAACCTCCCCCTCTGCATGACATCACGGAAATCTTTCTTTCTCTCTCAATAGGGGTGGGAAATTTATTCCTCATCCCTCCCTCCCTTTCCGGAACTACCCAACGCTCTCTTTCCTCTCTTCACGGTTGAGGCCCTTGTTTTCATCACCACGCCCGTAAACACCGACTCACCCCTGATCTGAGCTGAGGTATCCTTTCCGTTGCCCTCTTAACTCGTATCCCCGCTGTCGCCGAACCGTCCCTCGGAGTTTTATTCCGTAAGGATTCGTCCCCGTTTGGGAGATCTTACCCTTCGCGACAATGGGACGTTTCCCCGACGCTAACCTATTATAGGTGCTACATGGCGCCTACGTTTAGCCCCAGATTTGTTATGTGGATTTATAATTATGCTGGTACTTGGGAACTTTTTTATTGTCACATACGAGGTGTTGAGGGGGACATATGTGTCGTTGAGCAGAAAAAAATTGACGTATGAAATTATACCGGTATACTGAACGATTCAGCTTTTCTTGACAAGGCTTAAAATGGTTGTGCTCAGATTTTACAATATTAAATTTCAGGAAAAATTTTTGCCAAATTCTTCATAATTGTTTAAAATAGGTGAAGATAAAGGTTATAGATTAAAGGATGCAATCGATGATGGATGATACAGAGATCGAGTGATCTAAAATCAAATTATATAGTTTTAGAAACACTACTCCTTGGCTTGTACAATTTGAAGATCCTGGTTTATAATTTCCTTTTGTAGCCTTAATCTTCTCGGGGAATTTATTTTTTTGTCAACATCTCTCTAATCAAATCTGGAGTAAGGTTTTAACCAGTTTATTTCCTTAAATTGCTTCATACCTTGAGTTTCTTTTTGATACATCTCTATGAGTTGTAATTGATTGGAGTAAAAATACGTTTTTAGGATAAATAATTTTTTGGAGTTGTCAGAAAGAAAGGGGAATTATTTGAAAATGGAGATTATTTTTACTTCCCATACCTGTGATACAATGAAAATTTGGTGAATTTAGCGTTACCAAGTGATATAATTTTCATTATTTCATTTACTCTCAAGTACCATGAGTTTTAAATAATTTACAAATAATACATGGTGGACATATTACAATGGATAGAGATTATAATGGACTGATTTAGTTGCAAATTGTCCTTGATATGTAAATTAAATCAACTTGAATACCGAACAAAACGAAATCACACGCTAAATGCTGCATAATGACACCCTGAAAACATACCTGGTGACAGAAAGGCGGAGTACGTATGGGGCATTGTCAAGACCCCTTGAATCGTACCCTAACCATCTTCAGATCACCCCTTGTGGTCCTTGGAAAGAAAAGTTGCATAAGAATTCATTTCCTTTCCTTCTTCCCCTTAAAGAGCGTAATCTCCCTCTACCTTTTTTAAGGTCGCAATTTTCGAGAAGCAAGAGTGTCGAGTGTGCGCTGAGATCGGGGGGTTAACATCGAGGGTGCGAGTGAATCCGACGGAATGGGTGGTAGTTATGCAGATGCGAATGGTGGTGTGAAAAGTCCAACGAAAAGACTCTAGAGGGAGATAGTAGAGGGAGTTTGAATGGGCGTAAATTGCGATGGAATGTATCGTTTGTGTTGGATGGGATGGGTTCCCTGAGAGCGCTGGCGTGTTAAAACATAACGCGACGACAAGAGGTTTTATCAGAGAGTTCACGGATGGACAAGCAAGGTCGCGTTTTAAACGTCTCTAGAATACGTTTATAAGGCGGCAGTCGAACGAACATATCGTTTACCACAACCGAGGGAAAACGTTTTCATTTCCTTGAGAAAATTAGTTTCCATTCCTCGCCTCGTTCTTTCTTTTTTCTTTTTTTTTAAAGGGCATATTTGGGTGTTTAAGTTCGTGAAGCGGAAATTCGTAGATTGGCTCGCGTAATGGAACTGGCTCAGAAGATAATGCGAATGTTCATCTTATTCAGTGTTGCGAGGGAATTTTGTGGTTAGATAACGCGCGGGTCATGGAAGATGTTTTTTACGAAAGGTAAATGAAGTGGAATTTTTGTGTGTTGGAAAGCGATCGTTACGAATTCTTCCGTAGGGTATCTGGATCAATATGGAATAGATTTGTGAAAATTTAAAAGAGAATGATAAGTTCGGAGATTTTACAAAATATCGTATTTTTGACAATACCAGACGCTGTGAATTTAGTCGACTTTCTACATTAGAAGTAACCTAATCTGGTGAAATAAGGTAGTAATATCTATAGAAAATAATACATAATAATAGTCTATATAAGATATATAATAGTGAATCATCATTTGAACAATTTATCATTTTTCTTCATCGGTTCAGTCACATTCGTCAATTCTTCTTTCGTTAGTTGTTTACAAGAGATGGTATTGTTACGTAAATTCACGTTACGTTTCTTTTCTGATCAAATAATTACTAATCATTATTAGATCAATTCTTATGAATGGTTTTTACGTTATACTCATTATTATTGTACCCAATTATTAACTAGATATATTCATTCGTGTTCATAGAGATGAAAAGAATCAATTTTTAGCAGGAAATAATCAAGTTGTCGTAAGATTATTTGCGAAAGGTGATGATGAAATATATTCTTCCTTCTTCAATCGAATAATTCGATAAGAAAGATTAATTCCAAATTCCAAATTAAAAAGGGAAATCAAGATATCACCGTGGTTACAATACGGAATTAAAATGACCAGCAGATGAAGGAGATGTGGATAAGGCGTGTGGTAGCTGGATAGGAATCGAGGATTTACGGTGGGAATACTGCCTTGATACATTCAAGACCATTGTTGTGAGTATCCCTGGGAGAAAAATCGACACTTAGCTACGCAGTTATTGACTGTCAAGGGTCTTGTAAGATTTGCTTTGGTAGGATTGGAGAAAGGGAAACTGGTGTGGGAAGGACTTATGCGAATTGCCAAAGGAGCGATCGGTAGAAATATAAAGCGTGATCAAATGGAAAGATGAAAACGTAGAGGGATAGCGAGAGAACAGTCTCTTGAGAAATCAACGGAAGACCTTTCTGGAATCCTTAGGAGATCGTCAGCGATGTCTGACTCAAAGAGAGATATCTCGCTGTAATTTAGTTGGTATTCAATCACGTCGCGCTTTGCTCAAATAATACGAACGTAGACTTCGATGATAAAAGGAATAGAAGGAAGAGAAAAGCTGCGTGTTTTCGTTATCTGCTGGAAAAACAAAGCCTTTACTGATTGAACTGATTGGTTGTTTACTTTTCATTGTTTGATTTCGTTTTCTCTTTATCTAAGAATGAGTTCAAACCAGACTTTCTCTAATTTAGTAGGAGAGCTTTTATAAGGAGGAGGATTGGAAATAAAAATCGATTTTTTTTAAATAAGGACTCGAAAGCGGAAAATCAGTTCTTATTCCAAAGAATTCTTGAGGTCTCTCGAAGCGCTTGCTTTCAATCCCATATTTTTTTGAGGATTCTGCTCTTCAAATACGTGTTCGATTTTATGAAAGAGAGAAATTCTTCGCGCCTGCTACAATATTTGATTAATCATCTAACGGGTGTTATAACAGGTTATGAAAAAAACGTTTTAATGAATACCTTATTACTTTTCATTTATACTTATGAGTATAAAATTGGAGTAACCGCTTCAAAATGTATTATACTACAATCATATTTATTGGAAATGGTTCAATACAAATCGAAAATTGAGTTCATTTTACAATGCAGAATATGTATTTTATGAGTAAGAGAAATGCGTATTTGTTGAAATAAGTATGTTAAGCGTAAGAAATAAGTATGAAATACTATATTCATTTTGGAATGTTGGATATTACATGTATTAATTATTTAATTAGAATTTAAATTGTCTCGTATAGAATGATTTATGGGTTTATAAAATGATCTGTTCGATCATTAAATTTATAGTTTCTTATGAATTTGATTTTTAAATATGTATGTATTTTCGAAATTATTGCTTTTCATAGAGGAAAAATACACACGACTTCCAAATATTGAAACAGGACGCGGGAAAGATTATTTACCTCAATCCTGGAGCGAGATCTAATTTTTGAATTCTTAAAATGAATGTAAATATTACCAATCACAGTACTACATATAATGATAGAGATGAAATGCTGAAGCTGAAGCGAGGGCCAAAACTTTAACGCATAGATTTCGCCCCGTAAAGTACTTGATCTGAGTCATCATATATTTTAATATTCCTTATTTAGTGCTTCACGTTTTCCATCTAAGAACAAGCTAGACGATAGTGGCTCTTACAATTAGAAATTAGAACGCCAATTTAAAGGAAATAAATACTCTTTGAATCTTCACGAATCCATTCTACAAAGTTGAACCCTTTCATATCAGTCTTAGCACTGATTATTTAGTTAAATTCTGATATAATTTGATTTCGATCGCTAATTTTAATCTTGACAAAGGGCATTAATTCAAGTATAACGGTCCAAGAAGATGAAACATTACGATTAATTCGCACAAACGAAAGCGGTCCAAAAACGTGGCCTTGTGCACAATGTCCTAGCGAACGTGAGTAGAATATTTCGTCATAGTAATAATAGGAGGGCAACTCCTTGGGAAAGACAGGGCGTGCGCCAGACAAGAGTAGTAGACGGAGCTTGGCTGTTTGTCCCATTTCAAGCGTGACTGATTTTCTAGTCCGATGAGATCCGGAGGGAGATGTCGGGCGCCAGGGCAAAGAGACAGCTGGAGTCCCTCCGCGGATGTGGTCCAGGGGGTGACTGCGGTCGTCGACTAAGGGATGCTGGGCGTGGCAAGGGAGATAAAGCGCTACCGGTGCCGGAGATGGATTGATGGACGAAGGTTGGACCACTTTTTCGTGAGGAAGAGATGCGAGAGGCGGTGGCGTGTACAAAGCGGCGTCTGAAAATGAAGATGAAGGGGAAGAGGGGTTCTGAAATTAAGGGATGATTGAGAGCGAAAGGCGTTTGGGCGAAAACACGAAGGGGCTCTTAATTATCTTGTTTTTAAGATTGAGGGAATAAAGTGGCGCCTTTTAAAGGGTGTAATTTCCTGATTTTTACTGTACTAGATTTTTGGTTCGTAGTCGGAGATCAGAATGGTATAAGAGTGCTTCTAAATGTTTAAGAGGATCATTAATCCGAAGTTTCGTTATAAAAGCCGAAACTGAATACTTGTGGCCATTTCTTAATAGTTAAATATTCAAATATAAAGAAACTCTCGATAGAGTATCTAAATATAGACTTCAGTTGATGCCATTATGTGCCATGTATAGGATTTTAAGTCACACGAGATGGTTCGTGGAAAATATTATCTCTCTCGATTTATTTAATCTTACTTTCTTAAATTTTGATCCAAGTGAAACTGTTTATTTTGATCCAAGTTTACTTAAAATCCAAATCAATGTTTTATTCTGGAACCTTATTTCTTATTTTCGAGACTTAATAATATTTTATATATTTTTATTATTTATTTATAGCTTTGATTAATTGCATCTATCATTTTCTACTCTTTTTATCTTCTCATACAAATTTATGAATACCTTTCAAAACATGGTAACACTATATTTTGACCATGTGTCTATCGCGTGAAAACTATTGAAAGAAAGTAGTATAGTTTAGATTGAATTCATTTGAAATATTGAAATTTGAAATTTAAAATCCTACTATCATTAATCTCCAAATATTGAAAAATTCAATCTAAACATGACTTAAAGCTAGGTTTGCTTTTAGTTAAAATAATGATAAGTATTGCCTTCAAATTACTATAGCGTTGAAACGTCTTTTGGGTGTGTAATTGAAAATCTCGCTAAATATTATATCGTTCTTGATAGTTAATCTGAGAATAATACTTTTAAGTATAGCTTGTTTGTTATTTTTACGAGATAGGGTTGAAAAGAGAGGGTTTTTGAAAAAAGGCCCGGAAGTTTGGAAAAAGAACTTCGAACCCAAAGGGTGGATGAAAATTTCCCTGGTATAAAGTTGGACCCTTCTCCAATCCTCCCGAATTCCCTCTTAAATCTTCCCTCGTGTGGGGAAGTATAAAAATCTGCGAAATCAGCATCTAAATCTTCATACGCGTGTTTGGAAGGTAAATGAGGATTTAACTAATAGGGTTGCAGGGGGAAGTTTGAAGTTTATTCTCAATGCAGAGAACTCGATGGATATATTAGCATGATAGGTGAAATTATAAATATAGATAGTGCATAAAGTGCTAATTCAGATCATTACAAAGACAGGAAGATGATAAGTAACGTCAGGATGCAGTAATTATGTTCAAAATCAATAGAAGTACCGCTTTACTTATATTCATTATTTTACATAGATATACTTTTCACAAGCAGTGATTATTGTATTCATTTCACTCTAAAATACACATTCCTCATCTATGGCTCTTATCTATCTTCTTCGCTAAAGGTCAACCTATTCTTTAACCCATTACAACTTTATGAGTCTATCCTTTAAGGTTGTTAAACCAGCTAATTGGAAAATTCGTTTAAATCTAGCTTTACAGTTGAATTGAGAGGTTCTGTTATCTCACCTAAGATCGCAGCTTCGGGCATATCATTATAAAAGGAGGTTTAGCTTCATCTACTTGTGTGGCGATCTTATCATCTTCTTTGAACAACCGTTACTTATAAATTCCTAGAGCAAATATGGAAAGTGATTATGGAACGGAAAACAACAGTATTTGATGTTTTAGGAAATCGTTTTTGGAAGAATCAAACTATAAATTAGACTACGAGAAAGCTGAATTGGCTTGACATTCAATGGAATGAATGAAACGAATTTAAGCACAAGGTATTCAGGTCGCTTTCTGTTCTACTGTAATTTTATTTATATATAATGTTGAACAATACGAAGCATTATAATAAAATTGATAGAATAAGCACGAATGTTATTAAAATATATATATATAAATTCATTCAAATCGATGTTTTTTATTCAACATGCATCTCCGATTGAGCAGACGTCATAAGGAAAAACTTTCTTAATACGACGCATAATGAATTATTCAGGGTTCACAAGAAGACATAATAGATGTTTCAGTACTGAAAATATTCCATGAGGCAGGTGTTCCAAAATATAAGGAGTTGAATTAAGTCATAGTTATAACGTTCGTAGATGATAGTAAAATACTATCATATATAATATAGTTTCGTACCGTGGAATACTCAATGCTAAATCAGATGGTTATGATAGAGTTTTTAGATAACATCTGTTTCTATTTATTCTGTTACTCTGTATCTTCTCAAGTATCGATATTTCGTAAAACATTAGGAATCGTAAGTCAATGTCATTGCTTCGTTTGAACAAGTCTTTACGCGCTTTTGTTCCTGCTAACACAATCTCTTAGCATATATTAGGGAGAACGAAGAGACAAACGATTTTCGTCGTAAAACGAATTTCAACCGTATCGGAAATAAGACTGAGAATTCGCGAATTTACATTCTGGAGAAATATTCAGCGTTCATTACATATGCATAGTGGTTATAATGCGGTGGGAAAAGGGACGACTTTCACATGTAAAAATGATATCCTTTTCGGGTCCAGTATAAAAAAGCGATTTGGATTGAGAAATGGAATCGTGGGTGGGGTGAAATCTTTCTTCTCTCGGAACATTAAGGATAATAACGTTTCGGTCATCCCTTTGAAGAGGGTTTTAGTGGTCTGCCTAACCCCTTTTTCTGATAGGGGCATAAAAAAATATAATGGGAAAAAAGCAGAAAAAGATGTATAGGAAGAAGGGATGGGAAATAGTGGATGAATTGATGAAAGCATTTTTGAGTTCGGAGATAAGGCGGAGTGGAAGGGGATGAGGTAGATTGTGAGGAAAGATGCTGAAGGAGGGTAAGAAAATAGGTTTGGGTATTGGATGTGGAATTAGAGGATGAGGGGTTTGGAACAGGAACTGTTTTCGGATGAGGAACACTGTATGGGTGCTGGATTCGACGTAGTATGAGGTTACGTGTGAAATAGAAAGATATTGAAAATTCTATTTTATTGTGACAGGACGTTGTTCCGAACATTGACGTCATTCTTGGAACAAAAATTGTTAGAAGGAGAATTTGTATAATATTGCTGGAATTCATGCTTAAATTGATCCGAATTGTACAGGATTTATATTTCTTATTGATATTCGGATATAAGTATGGATAATACGGATATGGAGGTATCAATTACTATTTAAAGACATAGTAAATGATAAAGATGAACGTTGCGTAAATAGCTTAAACGGCAGGAATAAATCCAAGGAGTTTATTGGTTAAATTTTAGGCTTTTCAGCTTGATTATATTCGAATACATGCACATTATTTGTTTTCGAACCATAGTAAGGCAAAATGACACTATTATAATGTCAGAAAATTTTTCACTTTATACTTAACACAACACTGAACTCATCGTTAAACCCTACATTTTTTAAATATTGCTCTTATTACATCATTCTTAGGTTACTATAGGTCTAACAGGTTTAACCTATTTGTTTAAATAACGTATTTAATTACAACGTAGGAAATTATTCCTACTGTATAATGCTTACGAAAAGAAGATAAAGGGTAGAAATTTTCGATACGTGGCTTCAAATTTTTTGTAGCAACTAGGCAAGCAAACTGGTAGAATCGACAAAGAAGCTATTTATGCCGATTTCATGCTACGCTATGCCCATTCTACCGAACCCAGCGATCTTTTTTGCGAATGTTTACCTTTAGAGCTTCTGTGATTTTAACCAAGGTATCTGGAAGAGTTGGAAAAGAATGAAATATATTCCCGGTATCGTAGAAGTACAAAAAAGTACGCATTTTTTGTTTGTTAAAGTCTTTCTAGTTTTTGGTGGAAAAAATCCAGCTGTTTTGAGGCCTATAATGGGGTGATATTATTTGCAATCGGTATCTAAAACAAAGAAGAATATGCCGTATCTATTCATATTTGAATACGTACATTCGGCGGTAACTGTTTTTTGATTTCAACAAATGAACTGCGATTTCATCAACATCGACCATGGATTAAAAATAATAAAATGCTTCTGTTCCTTAATATCGTTATTTCCATTGAAAATACGGGTCAGTGTAGCAAAGTTGATACTAGATATTCTGTCAAGTTAAAATTTGAAAATGTATTATTTTCGTAGTTAGAGTATTAATTTAATAATTCCTAATTCAAAATATTGCAAGACTAAAAATTACGAAAATTTTTATTGGGTTTGTATTAGCTAGTATTGGAACGAGATTAGATAAATTCTTTTATTTCAGAGTGTGTACATACCTAAATCATTCTGATGTGGTCCAGCTCATTCCATTCTACAGATCCCTTAATAATCATTCTATTATTAGAATGTGCTCCAAATAGACCATTAATCGTGAAGAAAAATCTTTCGATTCACGATTATCGATTAACATGACAATCACACCGTGGGTATCCCTGCACATAAGCGATCGTATCTGGTTTTGGAGCCCTGTCAGACCGGAACTCTATATCATCAATCTGTCATTATCACAATTTCCCTTGCCTCATTATATCGCGACTGTCACAACAAGTTCTTCCCCACTAAATCATCGATGGACAATGATGTATGAATATCAGTCAATGAATCCGATCAGGAGACAGCGGTCAGGCAACTCGTCATGACCTTATTGGAATCGTAAAGCCAATGTTACAACCGGTTCCCCTCTTTCAGACGCTTATTAGGGCTTGTTTCTACGTTAGCGAGTTTTGTTGATACGTTACTATGTATCCATCAGCGGCTATATCCTATCATGCGCTGTAATCTTTTCTTGATGGACAGATCTTAAAAAAATTGTTATTTCTTTTCTAATAGAAGAAGTAATTTATGCAGACGTCTCTCTTTACGTATTAAGTTGTTTGATATGTTATTCTTCTGGTTTTAGTTTCCCCTTTAATGCTTTTATCTATATACACTTAAGTGTTTGGAAATTATAAGAATCGTTTGATGAGGTAACAAACATTTAATCCTTCAATAACTTTCTCTGATAAGTTTTATCGTTACGTAAAAATGTCCCAGCTCATTTGAATACATTTTATGGAGCATCCATTTCTTCATTTTTGGTTCTTTATATTTCATTCTTAGTTATATTTTCTTGATGGACCTATCTTGAAAATTGTCATTTAATTCCAGAAAGGGGAGTTAATTTATGCAGATATCTCTCAGTATGAATTAAGTTGTATACAATGGTGTTTAGCTCCTTCATGTATGCTCTCATCAATAAAAATTTAAGTTCTACGAATTGTAAAAATCTTTTGATGAAGTAACAAGCATTTAATCCTTCGATTACTTTCTCCGATAAGTTTTATCGTTACATAAAACTGTCGCGGCTCATTTAAATACATTTTATAGAGCATCAATCTCTTTATTTCTTCCTACTTTGTATTTCATTCTTACTTTCGTAACTGCTTCAAAATAAACGAGAAATAAACCCTACAAAAACTCTTGCGTAGCGAGCCAAAAGAACTTACGCTTTTTTATCAAAGCCGGCGTCAGAAATTAACTTACGCGATACGCATTCGATTTACATATCAAGCATTCGGGGCGTGATTTATCGAACAACAGCGCGTTTAAATCCCAAGGAATGTCGCTCGTTTCCCCTCAAAGCAGTTACACATTTCTCCAACCATTCAAGTGTCCATCGCTTGAGGCAACCCGAAAATCCACCCATTAATCACCACCGAGGCCAATTCCCTTTGCATCCACTTACCCGGAGGCCCTAAGAAGGCTATGGAAAACCGATTTCAATAGAATTTCCCCCGATTCATTCCACAGCGGCCATTAAACAGCCGTACGTACCGGCAAGTACCGTCAATATCTCATTACTCGATCCAACCGATCCTATTTGCCGTACCCTTTTTTTGTCTCGGTTCCGCGCGGTCCAGTTTTTGGACCCATCAGTCGACAGTGCTGTTCTCGAAGTTTTTATTCGATAAGTATCGATCCGAGCGATTCGACCGCTCCCCCTATTTGCTCCGATCGACCTTAATTGGAGCTTAGATCCTTTGACTGCGGGTTGTCCGATATTAGGTCTTCGTTCCGTGAGGTCTTTTGTGTTTCCCGGGCGCCACTATATTACCGGGAAAATATCTGCCGTTGCTATCTTACGGGGAAGGGAAGTGACCGGCTGCTGGGATACCATCGGGTACAAGTGGCCGAACAAAAAAGAGCTATAAGGTTTCTCTTTTATAACATGCACAGGTGGGAGTGAGTACTGCCACATCGGAATGTTTTTTTTGTTAATTTAAGAGATAAAGGACTCCCACGGAGCATGACCATTCTAGATTAATTTAATTATCTCTCGAGGTAGGAATTTTAATGATGTTTAGATGCGTTATCCTAGAATTAGATGGGGAAAGGAAGAGAATAGAATAGGAATTTTGTATCTAGTTTATTTGGAAAATATTTTTTTAGTGTCGTTGAGAGAAAAGAATTGATCTATATTTATAAGTAGATTTTATTTGACACTGATTGTTACAATGTTAGCAGTGAAAGTATTTCAATGTCTCTTCATGCTTCAGTTTCATCGGAATTCGTTTAGATTAAAACGATAACGTATCTTTATAATGATTATAATCTGATTATTAATTTCTCAAAATTGTGATCTCGCTTGCTGGTTTATAATTAATTATTATATTTTTCTTTCATACTGTCAGTACATGCGTTCGCAAAATAAGGTATGATAAATGAATACATGATTTAAAGAGAGTTGTAACTTTTTTGCGTTTCTTAAGGAAGTATACTTTTAAGTATACTCTATGTATACTTTTCTATGTACATCCATGAAATGAGTCCTTAAAGAAGATTTTTTTCAATATTATAGAGTTCCTACTTTTAATTTTTTTAAAGTTTTCTTTATTTAATTTTAAACTTCTTAAAGTTTTAATTCCGATTGAGTGATTCAAGCTAATTAAATTTATAGATATTATTTCTCCAGTGTCTGAAATGTATCCCTGAACTTGCTGAATGGTTCTTTCTAAAAAGAAAATATGTATATATTATTATTCACACGTGTACTTTCTATATTCCTATAAATAAACAAACTATTCACTTTATGCCGTAAATAAATGTCAGTCAGTCAGTCTCTCTACTATCTCTCACCAATTAACTTTCTTTCATTTGAGACTATTTACCATGCCGAATAATCCCTAATCCACACATTTCTTCTCCTACCGCATACCTTGCACACAATCATCCATCAAGTCTTCCCTCCACAGCATCCATCTGCTGACTATGGAAACCAATCACTCATCACAACCGCGGTTTGTTTGTCGCCCAATGTCTCCAGAACACCCCCCGCAAACCCGTCCCTAAGTTAATGTGAATTTACCTTACATTCTTCCCTCTTTACCCATCCCATCCCTCCAGTGCACTTTTGGGTTCCCTCCACAGGTTTGCCATACCCCTAAACCACCAAACTACGCCCGTCAACCCTCACACTACTTATTTGCCGCCCTCCGAATTCGTAGCTCTCGGGCACCCATTCATCAACAACCGCTTGTTCCTCGAGTGTTCTTCTCCCTACGAATCTTCTTCCCCATCACCGATTTTCCCCACAGTTTTCCCATCCTCTCTTCCTCACACACACTGTAGCACAAAGTGAAAACGAGGTTCTCAAACTTCGCAGTCTCGAGGTCTTTTGCATAACGCGCGAAACTTGGGAAGATGCGTCTTTTCCGCGATAAGTCTAGTCGATGAGGAATTTGTCATCTCGGGGGAATTCTGCAGGTTTCTGGAGCTCGGTTTTGATGGCAAGCTATTTGTTTTTATCGCTTGTTACTCCGCGGAGTTGGCAATTAGCGTTCGCCATAATTCCGGGAACTTGGGAATCATTGGCGGCAGTTTGAATCGCCCGCTGAGGTTATTAGTATAGTTATCTGTCTGGCTAACCGAATGGAGGTGGATGCTAGTTTTAGAGTTAACTTCTTTGTAACGATCGTGATTTCGTTTGTTATCGCTGCTCGTTAAGGATGGTTTTTATCGTTGTATTTTTATCGGAGACAAAGATCGAGGCAGGACTGGTAAGGATTGTTTACTGGGCTTCGTTAAAACTCAAACTTTTGAATTTTTAAGGAAAGGAAGAATTGCTTATTAGGATAGGTATTGTAGTGAATTTCAAAAAAGCGAGATATTGATGTATATAGACATGTAGTTAGATATATACAGTTACAGAGAAGTAAACTAAATTACAGAACAACTGAACTTTTCAATTAAAAAAGAAAGAGTCATCTAACTGTTTGAATGCACATAATGAAACTCAATTTTGTTAGAATAAATTTATTACTCGGTACCGTGAATCGATTACTACAATGAAATTACAAAATTTATGTGTGAATGTTTGTGTAATTTTGTATATTTTATTTCATCTCTAAACATCACTGTTATCATATGTTGTTTTAATATTTTTCTTATCACAAATGTTAATTTGAAAAATGAAAAGCGCTAATTTTATGAAACAGCGAATATTACTTTTCCCAAATTAGTTAATTACGCACGAATGTTTTAGTTTAACACCCAGCTGAATGAGATATACCTCAAATTTAAGTTATATGGAAGCTATTAAACTAAATTTATTGATATTTAATTTCTCTCATATTGTAATTAATTTCAATATTTGGCCCCTTGTCATACGCAGCAGGGCGGTTCGAAGGGTAATCATGTAGATATAAATTAAAAACGTATGACTTTATCTCGCGGTAGGACAAATTCAATCTATGATCATTATAATATATAATTATATATTCTCTCTTCGATTTCGATACAGTTTAAAATGAGTTATAACTCCTTTTCGCACCAAATTGAAAGCATTGCCGTATTCCCGATATCGCTCGTAACGCACATTCGACGAAACTAGAGCGTCCAATGAATGGCGCGACCGATCTCAATGTGGCACCACCGACTGAAAGAGATACCGGTTCATTAATCTCCATTTGGTCGAGTTATGTCGTTATATATGGGTGTATTTACTCAAAACTATTTCCATCTATCATTCGGATACGGCCCGTTATTATTCATCACTCCACCGCGGTGGATGCGGTCGCTCCCAGTCTTCGGCTTTTGAGGTTTGGATCTGAGCCAGTTCGAGTCGAGGCGCGCCACTCTGATGGATAAGTTAATAAATCACTCGTCGCGAAAAGGAAATCGTCTCGCAGCTCCATCGACAGATGCTGAATGCGAAAGCGCCACGTTCGATTCCGGTGAATGAAAGTCATGGAGATTATCGCGTGAGAGTGGAGAAAATATACATCGCAAAGTATCGAATTCGGATCGTTTTTTTTTTTAATGACTGATGGTCCCGGATGTTGAAGTCTCCCGACACGTTATCGATGAATAAATGCTGTCTTTACGTGAATTACTTGAAATCAATATCTACTTTCTGACGCTTGGATGCTCGTCTTTGAGCTTTCACAAGGTTTTATATCAGCACATGTAATCAGGTGGAAATTTCGTGAAAATGATCATCATCATAATTCACTGAAAATCTTATAGAAAGTATATATTGATCTTCTAACATCACTGTTGGAAGAATCTATATTTTTTAACAATATCAGCTTCTTTCGTGTAATACCAAGAAATATATCAATATATTTGTCTGAGTGTTTCTATATTAATTCTAATATGTACCACCTATTTAGGTACTTTTGGTTTTAATCGAGAAAATTAAAACATGTGTTCGGTATTGAAATGGGCAGGAACTTCTGCAACAGCAGGAACAGCGCTTCTGTTAGCATTATGAGTCACCATTGATGGGAAAACCCACTCGTGCTCTTGTTAAACCCACGATCACATCTTTGCTTGTCTATTATGTGGACAGTTGACTTCAATTTCTATTCACATTGGTTTTTAGAAAACATTTGTTAAGCTACTTTCTTGATGAGTAAAATAATATATAATGCCAGGAGCAGATAATGTCGATATTATACTGTGAAGATGGACTACATATTATGTGAGTTATAAATGAAAAGATACAAATTCGCCGCAAATATTTATAAAATGAATTTAAAAAAGTACTTGCAATAAATTTTATAAAAATATTCCACCGATTTCCGACCGAATATATTTGAAGTTGAAATTTGGAAATTATTTTCTTTTTTCTTTTACGTTTACTCATTTCAAAGATTGCATATCAATTGTTTTTCAATCTATTGCTGTTTAAAAACTACAGAAAGAAAACACTGAGTTCTACTCAAAGAAGGATTGTACATTTAACAATGTTAGAATATTCAGATAACCTTGACTCAGTACCAAAATATCTCATTCCCTTTAAAACACCAGGCTGTTTCAATTTAAACCTCTAAGACTTAAGTTTTATACTTTCAAACGTTTTATCGTAATTTGGATGCTATTTGAAGATACAAATAAACTCATGTATTATTTAACAAATATTGATATGAGCACTAGAAAAATCATCTTTTTCAATTTGGAGCATTTCAAAGTAAAGTTTCAGATGGGAATGAGCATTTTAGAAGGAGAATGGGAACTTGGAACTGAACCTCTGCTTTATCAGTTTAGTTCATACTGATAAATTTTTATAAAGCCATTCCGTAGAGATATTATTCCAATATTATTATCGCGATAATTAAAAGTTTTACATACAATATAATTATATACCCTTTTCACAAATGAATAATTCGCAGAATTAGATACAATTATTTGATTTCAGTATAATTCATATTAATTATCCTTATAATATGCATTTAATAACTAAAAACCTAATTAAATATTTCTTTGGATAATTTAGACACCCATCATTCCTACTAACTTATACTTATCTATAAATAATATGGTCAAAATTTTTCTTGAAAATAGCATATGTACGTACATAAGAAGAATGAAATTCACTTACTGTATATCGCACCGTTGCATTCTTTCTGTTCATTAAAGCTTACTGGGTATACCATTGAATAAAAATATTTTAATTAAACCACCAATCACGATAAGACCCTCCGAGGAATCAATACGATGTTCCAATGCTTTGGATCTTTTCATTAAAAAAATCTCCCTACAAATTGTCCTCCCCTGCACGCGTGCGTGCTAATTCCACACACGCACATACGAAACCCTTTCCCTCTCAATAGCACAGCCGCTCTATCGCCCTCCCATTGTCTGCCATCCTCTCTTTTGATCCTTCCTCCAGGCGTTTGCTCCACTTCCGCCCTCAAACAACCATCTTTCGAAGAATATTTATGCTCCGATTGTGTTCCGGATGAAGGGGAAATTCGCAATCTGCCGAGTTTTGCTGTTGCTATTGTATAATGGCTCCCTCTGCTGTTTAATTGCACCGATCTCTGTGTTTGATTTCGCTAACAATGTCGTCGGCGGAGTTGCAGTTTGTAAGGAGCTATTCTTTGTTGGAACTCTCTATTAAGTGGAGGTTTTGCACGCAACTAAATAGTTACTATGTAGCGTTCGTGTTAGAACGTTAGCACAAATGTGAAAGTGAATAGAACGGGATATCATTTAGTATATTTTTGGAGTAATTTTAAATAAATACGTGCATTTATATTTAGGAAAACTTCAAGAATATAGTGAAGTAGTAGGAGACTTTTTCTCGGTAATATTCGAATAGCGAATTAAAAATCAGTACTATAACTCATAAAACAACAATGATGCGAACTTGGATGGTGATTATTCTTTTATAGCTTACCTGAATGCATTCTTTGTCTATAATGACATGAGAAGTTTATAGTTTAAAGGTTTAGTATAGTTTAGTTTAAGTGTATTTTTAAGGTTATTTCTAAGTCAGAGTGATCTTTTATTCAAATCTTCTTAATGGTTAATCTTAAATAATTAGATCCCTAAAATTAGAACTTCTATAAAGTCAATATCTTACGAAATATTCCAAAATTTCCAAACCCCTATTAGGCTCAAGTGGTATGAATAGTTGTTCTACAATCTATCTATGCATCTATCAATCTGTTAATGAATATGAAATAGTTACGTATTTGATTTTATCGTTAGGAAATATATCTCTGTACTAAATTCAATGCTGTATATTCCATTTCAATTGACCGTACATAGAATTAGGACAAGAGATATAAATGAAAATAATTACAGTATAATTGTCATCGCTTAAATTTGGGGTAATTCTACAGAGATTTGCTATCTAAAAATACGATTAATCTTCTAGTGAAATGAGCCCCGTATTTGAACTGAAAATTAACATACGCTTAATTCAGGTTACGAGTGTGTAATTTCGTTCACAATCAATTCAAATGCAACCACTTCCATTTTCCGTTAATTTATTCTCTCTGTAAATTGGTAGTAAACCAGCAATTTCATCTGAAATAATGCATGAAACTGTTAGGAATAATCAGGGTTTTAATGATAATTCATTCGAGCGAATCCGGTGCATTTAGAGTGAATGCAAGTTAAATCATTTTCCCCGAGTGAAACTGATTTTTAGCTGTATCGAAATCAACATAAGCATCGGTGTAATGATTGATTCATGAGCACGAAAGCCACTCTACTGTTCTTTATCGATAGCTCTCTGAAAGAAGAAATAAAATTTTTGCATGGATTTCCCTATGCAAATTTAACTACACGGCTTTGTCGTAATTTGGAGTGAGGACTTTTTCCTTTAAGGGTGTGGATGTTCGTGTTTGTCCATTTCTGAGTTGAACACCACACAGTAATTGTTAAATAAATAAATACAATATATATAATTTTTCATATCGCTGCAACTTAAAGTAATAAAATGTATTTTACACCGTAGCTCACAATTTTCTCTCATTGGATTAATATTTGAATTAAGAATTAATTATGATAAAAATTCTTTAAGTTACATAGTTATCTAACTTGCCTGGACCTGGGTTCGAGTCCCAGTCATGTCGATATCTTTCTTTTTTCTGTTAGACTTTGACTCTGAACAAGTTGTGACTTTTCCTGCTAAAATATAATCTAACCTTCCCTTTTTTTCCCTTATTAACAATCATTATAATCCACCCACTATTAAGATTATTACTCTATACCCATCCTAATGCTGAAATATTGGCAATATTACATTTCCCTTATTGTTAGTATGATGCGATCCTATACCTACAACTAACAGACCTATTGATAGAGCCTGATAATTCGTCTCACATACGATGTAATCGCCCGAGGTTAGATTTATATCTCCACGGATACCAGACAAAGACGAATCGAAATCCAAACACGGATCCGTAAACTCAATAATGAAGAAATGAGCTATTCATTCATTTCGAAATAAGTTATGTCACGGGACATTTGTTCCCCGCACGAGAATCCGACCAAACATTATTTATCTCTCTCTCATGGACCACGCCCATCATACTTACCGCATCATAATTGTGCGTCGGATCCTTCTATTATACGCTTCAATGCCCCGGAAAAAAAATCAGCTCACAAATCATTCCCTTCGATCAGTATCTTCACATAGCGTTCCCTTTTACCACCTGCGTAAAAGGAAACAACTCCCTTATCCTTTAAAACTCATCTCGCCCGAGTTTATCGCCCATCTTTTATGATTTCATCCCTTCCATTCGGAACGCACTTCTTCCAAACGTCCTGGTTCACCCTTTTTTAAGGGCCCGTCCCAAAAGCTCTCTCTCGACGTCGGTGGTCCATGAGGAGGCGAAGGCGGTGGCTTCGCAGCGCCGCTTTTAAAGACTGGATCATTACTCGGTTTGATTGTCTTTACCGTCTAGAAGGTAAGGCCCCCCGTATAGGCACTTCAGATTGGTTCTAGGGCGGGTCTGCGTGCTCAGGGGGATGTGTATGTTCACTCCCATCCGTAGATACGTCTGAGCAACCGCTTATATATTTCCTTTTTAAACTTGTTAACAGACGAATGCTTCATCCTTGCGGACCCATCGATGCGTCCTTCATTTTGAGATGACAGGTGGAGTCGCTTTAGGAGATATTAGTCTTTTAATAGAGGGCGGATACTCGGTTCGGTAGTCGAGTAGTCGTTTATCTAGTTATTGCGTCTCCAGCTGGGATACGAGTGGAAGGGATGTCTTCTATTGTTCGCTATTCGTGGATTAGGAGCGGAATTACTTAATTATTGAATTGCTCTATCTTCTTCTGCTTTCGTATTGGAATATTGTTGGAGGGGAAGACAAAGGTTTGAGGGGGAAAATTATGCTAGACTTTGGTATTCTTTTCCTCTTAGCTTTGCTCATTTGCGTAAGAAAATGTTTGAGCGAGCTCTGATAAGATATTTTGAAAAGCTTACGTTTGAAATTTTTGAAATAAGAAATTCTAGTTCCTCTGTATGAAGAATATTACCAAGTTACAGCCCCAGGTTACCATTTTTATTATAATTGTTCTTCTAATTAAACACAGTATCGCAGCAGCTTGTTAACGTGTTTTATAAATAGAAACAATATCAAACATTGTTTCTTAAAAATAAAATGATGAATATGATTAGTATATAATAAAAAAACCAAACCAATCTTCAACTATACTCGTAAGAATAGTGATTGATTAAATCTTAATATATGATACAAGTATTTGTAAATATTTTATATAAGTTTATAATAATATAATACATAAATTCGCTTTTTTATTGTTAGTATTCATATATCAATAAGTTACAATATAATGTGATGAATAACTTTTAAAATATATTTTATATTTACGTATTAATTTTCGAATTATATCAATTTAGATTATTATCTTATTCCTTCAGAATACAGCTTCGTACGAAAAAAATTTATTGTTTAATTGTACTTTTCATTCGTAGACAGCAGACAAATATTTAATGTAATCCCCTGGCTTTTAATTTCTTAGTCTCATTCTCTCCCAAATATCCAACTCCGGATACGCGAAACGCTGCTCCTGCACCGCACTCTACATTTTAATTAAACCAAGAGATAAGAACATGCATCGCGATTCCGTTTGCGGCAATTATTTCTCATTTAATTTTTCCCCTTCTCTGCGGAACCACATTTTTGCTCCCAAAGGCTAAGCGTAGATAAAGGAATTCCTTCAATATTGGGTTCCGACACGTTTCCTTCCTTCCATTTCGTTGTCCATTCACTTTCCCCTCACCTCCACTTTCCCTCACGATCTCCTCCCATTTTAACCCTATCGTTCCCGCTCACGTACAAGGCCCTAAGTTCTGGAACTCCTCGCCATCCAAGATCCTTCCTTTTTCAAACACGTCACAATAGCCCCCCGGGGCCCCCTTTTACCAGGGCTCTCCATTCGACATTAAATTTCTTTCTTCACCAATTAATCCCTTAATACTTATTTCCCGCTCTTTTGGATTTCTTCTTAATTTTTTTCTATGTTCTCATCACCGCGTTTTCTTGCAGGATTGCCTCTATTTTTATTCAATTCCGGGAGCGTCTACTTTTTTTTAATCAGAGTAATTTGGATACGATGAGATCTTGCAACGGAAGGCTGGAATCGCCGTGGATTATTTTGCAATATCGCACAAGGGAAAATCTCTTTCGTAGCATAGTTTCAAATCTTGATTGAATGGCATGTAATTTTCGAATTGTTTCTCAGGATATTTTTACGAAGGTTGTTTCCATGGAAACTTATAATCGCCCCAAAAATGGCTTTTCTCCAATATTCTCATTTCCTATTTGTCTGTGATTATTATTCGGTAAGCATATGATGGCTTTTGTTGTTCCTGGTATTTCTGTCTGTATCCCATTATCTAAATCGTCCAATGAACTCATCTGTATTTTAATTTCCAGAAATGACGTTCTCATTTAGACTCTACAAATGATCTAGGTAATGGGTTATTATGAATGAGTGATGCAGTACGGAGCTATTCTGCCTGTATTTCAAATATTCTCTCTTCCTGTCGTTTCATGGTTTAATATCGTTTATTATTGACGATTTATACACACGTTGTTTTACAGTTGATCTTCAAATATAACTTTTTATTTTCCAATATAATTTAAACATGAAAATTAAACGTGAAGAAATAATAAAACTCAAAACTTACTGTAATATGAACTTCCTTGTAATGAATCGTAAATATCGTACGCATGCAAAGTCGAGAGTCGTACGATATATTCCATTTTTCAAAATATATTACTTTAATATATTTTTATTGTTGTTTACTTACCTGGAAGAGTATTTTATGCAAAAAGAGTACGACATCATACGTTTCATAAACAAGAGGATTAAAACTTCCTTATAGAAGAAAGCTTGAGCAGGAAACGCGGAAGTTCTGAGTTCTTTGCGTAGGAGAGGGATTAAAGTAGATCCTCCCACGTGTTTGTTTCGCGAGATATACGTTGATCCAAGCAGTTGGCCAGCTAAAGTTTATCGTTATATCCTTAAGATTCAAACTTAGCCTAGCTTTTTCATACGCGTTGATTATAACAGGATTCATAGTTTACAACAATTCACACTGTGTTGTGAAGCGAAAGTGTGAACTTTCACTTTTGTATCCTCTTATAAACTTTGTTTTTTCTTCATTTTGCACTCCATTCTCGTAGAATTAAACCATAAAATATACTCTGAGCTATCCTGGAATCCATATTCATGAAGAAACTAAGACACTTATTCTCATCTATTCTAAAGAATAATAAATTCCTTCAAATCCGTTTGAAACTCTTTCTTACTGTGCCTTTTAAAACATCGAACCTTAAATTATATTAAAAATTTTATATACTCAATATAGTTTTGCAATGATGGAATCCTGCATACAATTTTACTTCATGAACTTTAGGTTTGATTTTCATAAAAATGAGGTGCAATACTATGCTCTGTAGTACATCTGTTCTCCTTGATTTGTCGTTGATACTCGTTGATTATTGATATGTAATATATATTGATATATGTTTACAATCGGAAAACATTACCGAAATACTTAACAGAAATTAAATGGTGTTATTAACAAAATTTTATTCTAATATTATTAATAATCAAATGGTTTTATCGCTAATACGGAATCTTCAAAAGTAACCACTTTACCTCATTATAAAATTATAAGAAATTTCCATTCCAAAGCATAGAATTGGGTCGACTGTAATTAGATAGGAAAAGCCAAACTTTAAGTCGTAACTTTTCTTAAGAATTTGATGCCACGAAGCCGATAAAAATAATAATACCATTCCTTTCTTCGGATATTTTTGAAAGAAGAAGGAAATATTTGAAATCTCAAATTCTCTGGATGCCGTAGAAAATGTCAGGTTTAAATTGTACGCCCATTGATTGACGTTATTCCTCATTTAATGGCATCAGGTTAACTAATAGATACAACCCTAAAAAGAACTTCGGATTATACCTGTGGAGTAGGGAAAGATCCTAATCTACAGCTAACAAGGCCTAACATTTAACTAACATTCCTCGTGCTTGTTCTATTACAATCCAATGACTTTAACAAGAGAATATATGGTTGATTGCTGATACACGAGTTAAATCATCAATCATTTTGAGATAAAATTATTTAAATGGGATATCATAAGGTTATATACGAACCTTAGTGATGGAGTATTATAAATACCGATTGATATATAATATTACCTTATAAAGAAAAACCGAAAATATGAAGTTTTCCGTTTGAATAACAATGATCTGCTATTAGTTGATATCCATATCAGAATCGTTGGACGATTTCAAAGAAAATTCAGTTTATTTAACTATTTCTCATCCCATGGAAGGCTATTGTGAAGTGAAATTATTAGGTATTGATTATAATTTTTATTGATACTTATAAATAATTGAGTTCACAAGTAGTTAATAATCGTTACTCATCATCATTTTACCCTACCATAGAAATACTGAAACTATCGACTCAATTGAACATTTTTTCTTGAATCGTACGTCTTGTATGATAGAAAGATTTTTGTCGTGAATTCCTTATGTACCAGAATATATATACCCCATTACCCTTTTAATTAAGTATCACGTCGTATCGGTACTGATAACGTATGTCATTAGATTATGATAACATAAAATGAATAATAAATCATTTAACAGATGCATAAGACCCGTCTGTGCCTTCATCACTGTATCCTTTCAACCCTGAGCGTTCAACTGCAGCGTGAGAGAATTCTCTTTAATTATAAAAACAAACTGAGGCAACAAAATTCGCCGCAAATCATTTTCGTTCGCCCCATAAAAGGGACTAACTGGTCTCGTCTCCCATAAATGGTTCCTCCCGAACCTTTATTCATTTTGTGCCTCCATCTACTCCAATGAGTCTCCGAGGCAACTGACCGTGGCTCTAATGAGCTCTGGAGGTATGCGGTTTTCGGTGATGAACTCCGCCAAGAAGAGGGCGCGCGTTGGAAAGAGCTGTTGAAGCGAATGAGATCGGATGATATGAGGTGTCCCCTGAGAGAGAGGCCTTTTAATGAATGTTAGGGAGTTTATTCGTCGGAATGCGGCGGCCAAATAGGTTTTTGAATTGCGGGAGGGGATTTTTGTGGCAGACGCTAAACGCAGAATAAGCGGTTCGGGGATAATCGGCCGACGTGCCTCGGTGTAGTCTGCGGAAGCTGCTATGCGATATAAATTGTGCGTATATTATTTTAATAATTTGAAGTTCGTATCTATAGAAATTCTTGTTGGGATATGTACAAAAATATTCACCAGCCCTTACGACCAGTAATATTTTTTTATTAAATCATTTTGTATCCTGTTAAAATTGCTATTATGTTTAGTCGAATGTAAATGTTTTCGAATTTGAGGTTCAGGAATATTAATGATGTACTAAATCATGTATATTTTTGATTTATCGCTTTGTAAGGGAAATATATCTTACCTTAATATACTTCTTTTTGTCTCGTAATCTCTGATCTTCCTTTTATCATCTCGTAATAACTCTTGCCTTTGTCTTTGCATCAGCGATTTTCTGTATAATTTGGCTTGATTTAGTTTCTATCGCATGACTTCTCCTATTCAATATTGGCAGATTTATTCACCTCACTCTCCTTATTTGGTCTCAGCGAATAGTTATTAGTTATTAATATATTTTAAGTGAAATTTTAACTCTCTCCTAATGGGGGGTAATGGTTTCAAAATATGAATTCGCTGGCATTTCACTAATAATATCTCCTTTAATAAATGACAAAACCTAAAAGTTCAGGAGGAGATAAGATGCCTATCGTTATGATTTCTTTACTGTTTGATGATCCTTAAGGATACTTTACCCACTGTTGAATGAATCATGCGGCTAGGATTTCAATTAGGTTCAAATAAAGCAATGGCAGAAATTTTAGAATCATGGTTGCCAAAAATTGGTGGATATAGCGAAACTGGTAGTTCAGGATGAATAGATGACGAGATATTTTCTTTCGTAATAGATATTTGCTTCTTATGTACTATTTTACTTGATTACTGTATTTGAAAAGAATTCTAATATTTCCTTCGCAAGAAATAAATTTTTGAACAGGTAGACAACAGTCAAATGTTCACAGTAATGTCCAGCAATTTGGTACAACTCATCAAATATTTTGATTATTAATTCCAAAAATTGAAGTCCTTTAACCAAGAGGGTGGGTACATACGTAAAACCTAAGTATTAAAATTGTTTACATATTTTGATACGATATTCATTTTACTGGAAATTAATATCACGTTCCAGACATGCGAATTTCAGAGTAGGTTATTTCGTAAATCACTAGCTGCAATTATTCCTTAGTCCTGCGAGTAAAATTAATTTAGGGACCATGTATAGGTCTCTTTAATTTTATAACTAAAGAACCCACCCCTTAAAGAGAAGATTCAATATTTGCGTTTAATAATCTATGATATGGAGGACGAGAGGTTTTTTTTGATATGAGTGAGATTCGACTTAGAAAAGGTAAACATGAGGGACCTCAATGTCAGCGCTAAGTTAGTAACTATCCTTCGTCTCTTCCGAAGAACAGAAGTCGTCCACATACCGCACATAGTCTACGATGAGATGAGAGAGAAATAGAAGAGGCAACCACGTTCATCAGGAGAGTTTTAAGAGGATGGGAAGAAGAAAGAGAGAAGATAGGGTGAGGAAAAGGGGATAAAAAATAAATCCGCAGGAAAGGAAAGGGCAGAGGTTAGTTCAGGAATGATACGAATGAGTCTGAACACGCGAAAAATGCGGGAAAAAATAAAGAATCCGTGGGGCGCATTTTTTCCTTTTTATTCCCGGATTTTTTTAATTCTCTTTTTTGTTTCTTTCCCGGATTTTTCTGGAGGGAGAGGAAACATTTGTTGTGTGTGCGTGATCCAATCCGAACTCCTTCCATCTTTTCCCTTTGATGACTATGGAATGTCATGGCGGTGGGGAAAGAAGATTGTGGCTAGGTGGGGTGGGGGCACACGTGTGGAAGGGGGAGGAGGGGTTTTTTTTTCGCCCCGAGGATGGGAAGAGGGTGTTTTTTCCGTCGGCACCGTAGACAAAAGAAGGTGGAGGTGCGGGAGGGAGAGAAAAGTTGAATTAAAAGCGGAATGGTTGAATTTTTTCGTCTCTCGCGAGTTGCAAGGCGGTTTCTACTTAAGCACGAGTAACCGAGTCATACGCCGCCCTCTGTTGGGATGTCTCTGGAGCGTCCGTGTGTTTTTGTTTTGGAGTCTGGGGACATGTGGGGAAACATGCAAAGATATTCGATGGCCGGCGGTGGTTGAGGAAATCCTTTTATTTTGTTCGTAGGAAGGTGCAATTTCCTTTAAAATTTCCGTCCGCTTACGTAGACTTGGTAGAGGGGATTTTAAGGAGAAAGCGTTGATCACACACGCGAATTTATACGAGGAATGGCAAACGATTCCCGTGTCGTTAAGCTTCCGGAGGAAATTTCTCGTTGTTTACGAAAGTGAAAAGGCCATTTATAGAAATGAGCGCATGCGATTATCAGCTGAGGAATGTCCGAAACGATTCCACTGCAGTAATGACTCAAGATTGCAATTATGTTGTTTCTTGGTAAAATCTCTGTTGTATTTTATTTACCATGTATTATATTGTGTATATAAAGTGTAGTGCTTATTAATTTTATATGTTTTTCATTATTAATTTTATCGGTAGTAGTAGTGGTAGTCTTCGTAACTATTAAGGTTGCATCACAATATTGTAATTTATTTCCGTATTTTTTCCAAATATCTTATTTTACGAATTAAATTTTAATTTGCTCTATTAGTAATAATACTAAAATAATTCTGTTTTTCTTAATTCTTCTGTATTTTAGCTGAATGATTACCAATGCTTAGGAGATGAAATATTGGTATATTACAATATGCCTTGAAGTTTACTTTAATTTATTTAATATATCTTAAAAGATTTCTATTTAAATAATATTCCTTTTATTCAGTTTGGACTCAAAATTAAGTCAGTGTTCTTTATTTTACGTTTTATTTAAATATTTCTACTAAGATGTTGGTTGAAAAGTTCGATTAAACCGTATATGATTTTATATTAAGTAATGGAAGAAAATACTACGACCAAACTTTCTACTTTTATCACAACTAATGCCCATGTTTTCACAGAAAATTCTTAAAAAATACTCTTAAGCTGCCAGTAGATTATTATGAGCCTCTGTGGGTGCTGTTTTATCTTCCAGTCTTTGTTGATTTTCGAAAAAAGTGCTTCAATTGTACGCGCTTTCAACAAGGCATTAATATCCTCTTTTCCCTTCATAACTCCTTAGACTCTGAACAGCACAGTTCCACGCTACATAGTCGGGAACCATGTTCACTACCCTGCGTCGCAAACATCCAAACTCCGACTCAACTAGCTCTCATCTGCAGATCCCTGGTATAGGCATGATACCTTTCCCTCCTACATCTATTACACCTATTCGCTCTCTAAAAAGGGATCCGATATTTCGTAATAAAAGGCCCACCATTGTCTTAATCCGTAACGCACACACCTTCTCCTCAAGGGAGGATAAACACCAAAAACAAAAGAAAGCCTTCTTAAGCGGAATTCTTCGACTAAGGAAACAATTCCGTGGAAACTCTTTAAATCAACAACGCTCGAGGCAAAGGGACCGAACTCAGTCAATCGGAAACTTTTCTCCCCCTGTCTCCATGACAACGGAATCCCATATTTTTCCGTCCACTTTATTCCCATCGCCTTCACTCTTCAATAAACCTTCATTCTCCCAATCTTACTAAACGTGGAAGTTTTAATTTCCGGAGATGCAAGGAGCTTAACGTGCCGATGAAATATTTCGTGAGCATCTCGTCTTCTGAGGGAAGCACCGTTCAACGGTTTGGAACATCCAGGAGAAGGTATTTTCCAGGTTCCTTCCCTCGTCTCTGTGCAGCGGGAACGGTGGGAAAGTATCTGTTCGAGACCGGAATTAATTCCCGCCGAAACCTTTTTCAATATTCACGAGTCTGGGAAGGAAATTCGACGCTTTTAGAATCAAGCCCATCGGCTCCGAGATCAAATTTTAGATTCGCGCGGAGGTGAATTAATAGAAATCGCGGGGAATATTGGAAAGTTTCAAGTCGATCGTGTTCTAAGGGAATCTCCTTCCACGCTTGGATTCATCCTGCAGCTGGATACGCTCGTCCTGTTTCCGTTGCCACCAGTGCGAGGCGTTCTACTATAGACGAGTCGAAATTAGATTTTCGGAATTTTGAAAGATGGGTAATTATGGAGGTGATTCGATTGGCGTGTGTGTCAATAAGTTTTTATGAGATTGGAGAAGTATATTAGATTCAAATTTGGTATTATTCTTGTGAATTATATTGCTCCTTGGATGTCGTAAGCTGTCTTTCTCCTTTCCACCGCTGTTCTGTATACAATTCTCATCCTACGTATAATAAGCTAGTAATGCAATTGATAATTTTTGATAATGACAAGTAATTTAATACAGACAGCATAAATCTTATATTTCCATATCATAACTTCTTTAAATTTTTGGTTCAATGTTATCCTACATCAAAAGTATTTCTTTCATTCATTAATTTGATTTCTTGGTAATTTTGGATGAAAATTTCTCAATCATTAGTAAACCTCTTGTTTTGTTGACTAACAGTTAATTTACGAGGTTAAGTGAAGAACTTTGAATTCATATGACAAAAATGATACCTAGTATTCATAATGATAATCTACGAAGCTTTGTTTATTAATTTGTTCCTTTTTCTTCTTTTTTCTAGTGGTAAAACGTATTTAATTAACTATTCTTACTACCTTCAGAGGTTTATATTTGCTATCCAATTTCCAAATGATAAGAAGTTTGCGGTTCTGAATCACATAATATTGTAAATTCAGTTTGATAACTCAGTGGCGAAATATTTAGTTCGTAATGCATCGTTTTCATCACATTCTTGTTTTAAAACGGCCACATAAACCGAGGAATTCATTATTTGCATCGAAACAATTCCTTTCCTCGTTCTTTCGAATTCCAATCATCCAAATGGACTTCAATAAGAATCTGCATCCCTCTGCATGGGGTTCGGTACACAAAAGATATCCCACATTAGAAGATAACCCTCATTCCAACGCTGGCTTGAATCCAGGTTTCTTTGTAAAGAACATGTAGGGATAGACGTAGTGCTGGATGATAGTCCCCTATCCATTCTATGGGCATCGGAAAATTAATATGCATCTCAATAATGTATCTTGTATGATGCAGGGGTCTTCTATTCTACTATGCAACTCTTTACAAACTCATTTCTACTTCCGGCTATAATTATTTTTCCCAGCTTACAATCGTTTCCATCCCTTCAGTTCAACTTTACTTCCTATTTTTCTGTTTGAAGCATTGTTTTGTTTGATGGAGAATCTATTTTGCTCTTCATTATAGTTTTTTCTCATAAAATTAAGTATTTCGTGATTGGAAAATTGATTCAGCTTTGAAAGTGTTGGAACATAATGTATGAGTTTTTTAGTAAAGACATACATTTACAGCTTCTAATTCATTTATTTTTCTTTGACGGAGATGTTTGGTCATATGTTACAAACACTCTTTTGTGACAAATCTTCTTTCAACGAAATATTAAAATTCCTTTTCCTTAAATTATGAGATTTAATTTCCATATTTTCTTACTATTCAATATTTTCCCTCAATTAAAATCACAAATGATTATCATGGTAATTATTATTATTACAGTAAACTGATAGGTGTTGTAGTTATCTAGTAATTAAAAGAACATATTGTGGTTCAATTTCGTAAACTATTTCGATTATTTAAAAGAAAATAGATTAAGAAATGAATATTTTTCCTTGGTTATCATTCTTTTCTAATTTTAACTTTCGTGCAATTCTTATGTTATCAGAGATCCTTGACATTATTTCTATGTACATTTGCTTCTTCATGGTTTATATTTTTATTATTTCATTTCGAATACGATGTATTAAAATGAGTAATCCCCAAATAGTCTATAATCTAATAAGTATATTATGAGCAAAACCGGATAAATTTATCGATAATAGTCCTTAATTTACTTAAAAAGTACATTCTGAGAAAATTAGTCCCTTTTTTCTCACAAAAATTCCCTCTAGATATATATGGTACAGTATCCATTCTATCCCATGCATTTTTTTATTCCGTGCATAGTTTTTATACTGTACATGGGTAGAGATAAGGATTCTTATGGGAAATCACGAGCAACAGTATTGCGCATGCAATTTTTCGCGTAATAGGAGAATAGGTACTTATTCCTTTATAAAAAACAAGGAATAACAAGATAACGTGAGCAAGTACCGGTGATTCTAACTCTCATTCGAAAGAGTTTTTCCTCAGGCTGCATACGGTATTCCGCGATAATCAGATGTTACCCAGGAAAATATGGAAAATTTCTTTTAGAGAGAGTAAGTAATACCTGGCCTCAAGAGTAAAATGAGAATTTTATGATTTTGCACGTGTGAGATCTCATAGGAAATGCCATATTTGTATATTACTTATGTAGAAATACCACGAACAGAAACAATTTCGTGCGAATTTAACCATTTGTTGGATTAAATACTAAACAGGAAGCCTTTATACTTTTACTCGGCTCGAAAGTGATACGTAAATAATTCTTGTGATTCATCTTATCTGAACTTTTTACGATTCATCTATTAATGTATGTTTCTTTAATCTCTGAACTAATTTTCTTAGTGAGGCTGAAGTAATAATTATTTTGCGTAAGAATTATTTGTCCGTGAAATTTTTCAATTATAAAATTTTATATATGAATAAAGATTTATCAAATTCTTCCGACATTAGGTCGGATAAAACACTTCTTTGCAAACATTTTTATGAAGCCAACTAACCTCTGATGGCAAATATCTACTTCACTTCGTACGTAGATTTTCCCCAATCTATGAGATAATAAAAGTAATCATTAAGTTTAAATATGCTACGAGTTAATTGGTATTAACAAATATTTTATAAGAAATGGCAAAACTAAAAAATCTATTTTTTTGCTTAAATAGTGGTTGCGATTTTATATATCTATAAGATGAATATAATAAATAACAGAATTAAAGATAGAAATAATAATACATTACGAATTTAATTGATTACTCATAGAAGTACGCAGAAAATATAGATCAGATGTTGAATTAACATTATTTCACTAATTTTGTGTGTAGAAAATATTTTACATCAACATATCCTAAAACCTAATCCAAACAATAAGATTGTATTTTAATATTATTTGTTATTTTTATAATTTACTTTTTTCGAAAGCGTAATTATTTACGTACGATTATATCTTCTTATCTGCTGTAACTATTACGGCACACATACTCGTGTGTGATCTCTAACGAAATTCTGATTAGGATATGAAGTCTAATTGTATTTAATTTTCATCATTTTGTAGAATGTTAATTCAATGTTCCTGACACTAAAAGGCAAATTAAAGGGATTAATACAATTTAAGATAATAGTGTTTGCGGTTGACCCTTTTCGTTGCCCTCTAACTTCTCTTACCCCATCTTCGCTTGTTTGTCCCCACGATCTCCTAGCTCACACGTTATATTCCATCTCCATCCCTATGACGACCCCAGAATCGTCTCCTGTTGCGGTATGCAATCAAGGCGCACTCATAGGCATCTTTCCTCACCCCTTCCTTCATTCCTCCACGTCCTATGATATCCCTTTCTCTCTGAAAGCATCGTCCCTTACAGATGAGTCCCCATTCCAACGCTTTCCTGCTCTCGCCACCAGAGTAACCATTGTGTGTTTCTGAGGTCGTTGATCTCACATGTTACAGTTCTCCAGAATTAAATCTCTATGGCAACAAGGGTGTCACCTGTTTTTCGTTTTCTCCTCTGTTTGCGTGAGGGATTGTTTCCCGCTGTTATATTTGACCCGCTATGAAGATAATTCGGTGCGATACACCTAATGGAGTTTTCCTCTTACGGAAAATATCCTCGGTTTTGTCGATTATGAGTGTTCATGTATGTAAATGGGTATCGAGAGCGCAATTTCCTAGGATTTCGTTATCTATCGATGCTGTTCGTCATTCGTCGTTGAAGGGCTCGGGGATGACACATGTTTGGTTTATTAATTTATTGACGTTTGAGATAAAGTTTAGAAATTTATAATGTTTCCTAAGAAAATTTTACTAAATTAAGTTTTACCATACATATACTTTAATTTAAAAAAATTAATTTCTATCATTTTTAGTAAATGTGTTTTAAAAATTATTGAGTTTCATTTTAAATTTATTTAATTGTGGAAGTGATCTTTTATTATTTATTTTATCAATAATTGCAATTAATCATATATTATTATTAATTTTGTGTTTTTATTCTTATTAATTACCACTGTTATTTTTACGATTGATTATATTTATTTTTATTGTTATAATTATATTATTATTATTGCTATTTATATTAATCATTGATCATATTATTTATTTGATAAACGATCAATTAATTTTATAGCCGTAGTCGATTATAATGTTTCATGATGAATAGTTTACGATGTGTAATATTGAAAATAGTATTCATTTTACGCAATAAAAATGCAAATCAGGAATAGCACTAAAAATTCTAATTACAAAATTTAAAAGATTTAATGTGAATTCAGTACTATTTCTGGTAATAAAGTAAGGCATATATTGACATTAAGCTTTTCTAATCTACTTTAAAAATCAAACGTTACAGTACGAATGTTTGAACCCACCACTTCATTCTGTTTCGAGAGTTTCAGTGCTTTTTTTAAAAAAGATTAATCTCAATCGAATCGTACATAAGATCGTTAACACAGCACGGATTATTAATCTAATCTTACAACACCCCACGTATCACCTGCCAGAAAGGATTTCTTATCGCAAAAGGACTTCACAACACGAACGAATTCCCCTCCATAAAAATATCTTCATACCCTTTTGTCTCTCACGAAATACCCGGACGATATAAATCGGAATAACGCCACTTTCATTGAATATACCATCATTAAGATTTTTTTAAAAACCCCATAAAAATATCCCCACATTATTTTTCGCCCGCGCAGATCTTTTCCACAAATCACCAGAACAAACGGAAAAAAATCAGAGAAAAAACAGCGGGATATCTCTCGCCGAATATCTCTACGAAGGCACTTATAAATCAAGACATACTTTTAACGGGCGTGTCGTTCTCTTTTTTTCGAACTCCCACTCGCGCAGGGAACACACATGATTAACTATGGCGCTTGAAACTAATGCCCATTAATTCCCGCGACGTACACACGCTCAAACTAGCTTCTTATCCACGGAGCAAGGACATGTTGCTCTCCGCCCAACCCTTCCATATAATCCGCGCAATAAGACCAACACGCCCGGCGTCATATCCCTCCCGCATTTCTTCCACTACCTGTCTGCCCACGCGATATGCGTGGGCGTGATACTTACGGGTGACTCACGTTTATTTCCCGCAAGATCGGTCGAGGGTGGCGGAGATAAAGAAAGCTAATTCACTACCGAAGGACCTCGTGGCAATGCATCATACTTTCTCCTCCTTTTTAACCATCCGGCGTATTATCCACAATTTCTCTTTACACTATCCCAAGGTGAACAGCCCCCCTTACTGCAGTTTCACCCTTTTTGTTAACCCTTTCGAATGCAGTGATCTCACTTTGCAAATTTCTCTGACGGCGGCTCAGCTTTGTTCGCTCTTCATTCCCCCGGGGGCGTGGGCTATTCATTTGGTGCATGAAAGAGACGGCTGTAGAGCATTGTGCAGTTGCACATGCACCGGTCTCAAGATTTCTATATCGATCGATGTCCCGTTGTGCCACACCGATATGTATATAGAGTGACCTTTTCGAACGCGATACAGTTTATCCCCGACTAATGCTCAAGTCCGCGATGCCAACTGGTTGAATATGAAGATGAATGTGTGGATTAGCGGTGTTTGTGAAGATATTTGGCCTTTCTCTTTTTGCTTTGAGTTTGCAGGTGGCCTTGTAATGTTTTAAAGGTATCTAATCTCATTTATTCTAAGGGAAATTAATATTTTGTTTCTTTAAAGTTAAATTAAGTGTTAGAGTATAGTTAAAATGTTAAAGTGCACTTAAAATGTTAAGGTGCAGTATAAATTTTAAAGCTTGTTTGCAAAGTTATGTCAAATGATTATTATTAGTTTGTAACTGCATAAAACTCTGCTGAAAGGCGTTAGTTTACCAGATGATCCAAGTTTGATTATATCGCTGGAAACAATATTATTATTAATGTTAACATAGAAAGATAAATCGTTGAATATTTATGAATTTTTGATTAATTATACGTCGCCATAACAATTATCTGATTTAGAGGAACAAAAAATAATTCAGCTCTAAATTCGTATCTTTCACGATGAGTCAACATTCATATAATTATCGAGAAAAAGAAACCGACCTCAAAAATCTTTATCGTTCAGACGAGGTAGTATTCCCGGAATTTCTTCGGCTTCTTTGTCTAACCGAAAGCATTTCCTAGGATCATCAAGGGAAATAAATACCATTCCCGACTCATTTACGACTCTCACGAACGAAATTTTTTTCCTTCGACGTATTCCAATGCTCAGAAGAGTAAAAATCCCGCTTCGGAAAAAACACCCGGCCGCGGTGACGTCACGTAGCCGGCACGCCCTCTCACACGGGATCATAAAACACGGTAATTATCCGCGACTCACCCTTTGATTTCTGGAACCAATTTCGCAGTTCCCCCATTCGAAAATACGGTCCCGTTTCGTACGTTTTTCTCCTCTCTTCCCCACCCACCCACCTTTTCCTCACCCCGTCATCACCCTGTTTACAGGTTTCCAGGCTAACGGTGCGATACACCCCTTTCAGGAGACGGTCGTCGGGCTAACTAAGCGCGCGGATAACGAACCCATTCTGTAGCCACAAGCGACTCTGATCAAAAGGTTCTATGATGATGACGGCCCATTTAACCGCCTCCTAGCTCTTTTCCTTCCCCCGCCGGGAAGATCCGCCGCTCTCCGTCTGATTAGAGCCAATGTCCGACCTGAATGCATCGAAATCACCGCGTCCAAGCAATTTCAACGTTTCGCGCCGGATTGCACAAATTGGTCGGTTTTCCCGAATGCCATCCCGTCCATTCTTCAGCGGGCATCAGCAATTACTCGGCTCTCGTTCGAAATATATAATTATTTAAGATAAGGAAAACATTGGATGAATGTAGGTTGATTATTCAGTGGGGTACTCGTTATGCATCGATTATTGTTTGAAAGAAAAGGGTGAGTCATCTCTCTAGCTTATTATTCCCCCGGAGCTGTTGCCTAGTGATCAATGCAAAGGTTTCGTTCAGTTTCGTAGCCAGGAGCTACAATTAGATTCTTTTCATTTTTTCTATTTCGCTCGTGTTCTGCGTTAGAAATGGGGTGTTCGTTAAAAAGCCTTGTCTAGGGTAATGTATGTTATTTCGTCGCTTTATTTTCATCTTTATTTATCTTCTCTTCTTATGAAATAATCTTGGGGAGAGAATTGCTTACTATATTCAGGATTCTGTAGATTCTACTTAGAATGTTATGAATTATCATTCTATAGAGGGAATAATACAGAATGAAACTGTCTATAAAATCACTATATGGTTCGTATAAATTCCATATGGTTAGGCTTGGCTTTCTGAAAGGATATCCTACTATAAAAAGGAATGGAATATTTGGCGAAAGAATTCTCTTTCGTCCTTGTCTTTATATTAAATCACATGTTATTGGTTAGATTCACTTGTTCATGGTAAATGAATTATTATAAAACTTCCACGCATATATATATTTTTATTATTAAATTTGGTATGTCTGATACACTGTTTCTATTCCCTTTATTCTTACCAATTTATCTCCTTTTAAATCGAATGTAGCGAGTTAAAATTTTTAGAATTGTATTTGTAAAAAGGCAACATAAATCATAGGTTTTGAATCAGAGTCATCCTGATATAAACGAAAATGATTTATTCAACTGATTCTGGTCCACCATAGAATCCTGCCTTTTGTCTTTTAGGGAATATATGAATGAAAGAGAAAGGAAAACCATATAGATTGCAGGAATTGTGAGCGGAAACTCTGGAGATAATTGAGTTTCAATGTTTCTATTGGAGACAAGATCAATCCGACAGAACGATATAAATTGATTGTGGGTTGGAAAATGTTATCGCTCGCTTTCCGGATAGAGGAAGACAACGCTGGAAATTTAGGTTATCTCAGAGACTTGTAGCTCATCCGCCAACACATCATTGTTTTTTGTTTACTATCGCCATACGATAACTTTCTCCAAAATTCGAGTACTTTCCTATGATAATTTTTTCGAGTTAACGGTGCAAAGAAACATTCTGCCTCTGTATTTGTGCTAGTATTAATCTTTAAGCAAGTTTGATCGTAACAGATTTTTATTCGTATTTTTGGCTGGTCTTATCAGATTGAGAAGTCTTTCATAACATTCTTTCTCTTCTTAGGGTTAAAATGTGCAATACCGAAATTTTAAATAATATTTTTCTCACCTTTAAGTTTGTATTATTCATAAAGTTTACGTCGACGAAATTTTTGCAAGTTAAATCGCAACTGCAGAAACATTAATCAAAAAATATTAAGCAACAAGATCCAAAAATAAATTATTTTCGTATGCTTTTTAATTTTCAGATTTTATCGACATCATGCGACCATTTTTTATTTTAAAAGATAATCTTTTTATAAACGTAATTAATTCATTTATTTTACTTATATTAAGGTAAAATTTTTGTCTAAATTTTTATGCCTTAGCCCTTTATCTCTTTACGTTGAAAATTATTTAATATAATAATATGTATACAAGATGGTATATAGAAATATTTTGTTTCGCTGAAAACATCAAATAAATAGATTTTCTTTTCGTTGCTTATTATTGATAGTATGAATGATTGCATTCCTAGCGTTGTAACACAAAATTAGGCAATCATATGTTCGCAGTTGCGCAGAGTGTATTTGATGGTGGTCACCCGGTATGTTACTGTATCCACTCTTCCTCATTCCATCAAGGCAATTACCCGTAAGAACAATCGGAGAGATAGAAGAATGTTTATCATTCATTGAAAGCAATTTGGATTCGTAAGTACCTTGGCATCATCCCACTCAAAGCAAAATCACTGTCGTTGCCTACGTATCGGAAGAATTTTAATTTTCAAACGTAGTGGTTTCGTCATAAGTACCCCTAATGAAATGCCGACTCTGACATAAATCAACCTTGCGAAATTTTCTCCGCCCACGCTTAAAATTTTCCGCTATACCTTCGCATCCCAAACAGGTATTAGCTCGAATGCCGCGACCTTATGGTCATCGGCGGTGGATAATATCCCGTGATTTAACGTCATTCCCATTACGCGCATCGGGCGTGCATTAAAATAAACCGCACGCTATTCGCAATTTACTCACGCATAGGAAACTTTTTGGCATCGAGCTTCCCTTCGTGTTCCTGCGCCAGAAAGAGATACTCCCAAGCGCAAAAGCCCCTCTCCACCACCCCCGCAATCGGCCCAATCAATCCCCCTACGAGACTGTTAACTACGGACAGACCGGCGCCAAATACACCAGAAGCTTTGCGGAAAAAATACGCGTCTTCTCTCTTTTTCTCCCATCGCGAAATTACTTTCCTTCGATCACGTTTTCTGCATCCCTTTTTTCACTTATTAACGTTTTCCAGAGGAGTTGTTTATAGAAGAATGTGATTAGTTCTGTCCTGCTTTTTTTCCTTGGAAACAAGGGACGGGAATTAAGTGTTATCGGCGTTGCGTAGGCTGGATGCGGAAGGGTCATAAAAGAGTTGTTTTTTTGCGACGTGGGCGAAGCGGATGGCCGAGACAGTTTTTAATGACCCATTTAAGTGCCACGAAGAAAGTTTTTAATAACTCTGCATGAAATTGCGCGAAATAATAAGCTGTTTTTTTCGTTTGGTGGCTTTTGTGAAATGCTGGTAATTACTTCCGCTTTGGGTTTTGATTGGAAATATCAATCACGCGGTTCATTTATACTTATTCTTCAAATACTAGGAATATTAGTTATTGAATATAATAATAATGCTTTATTAACGGCACGTAAATAGAACATATTTTCCTTCTTTACAATTAATATCTACATATAATTTTTTATTACTATTGAAGTAGTATTTATTTTTTGGTCTTAATGATAAATCTACGTGGTTCTAAAGGAGTAAGACTTTTATGATCTTAAGAAAGATATAATCAGCGAATTAAAGGCTTATTGTATGTTATCTATATTTCTTATCTTAGAATGTGAGAAAAGAGAATTAAATCTGATATATTAAAATTGCGGCTCAAAGGTCCAAATTTTGCTCATTAAATTTCTCAGTGAGTAAGATAAGAATATTTAATGATGCAGTATTGTACTTTATTACACGAAATGAAGTCTATATTCACAAAAGAACTTTATTTGAGAGTGTATAATCAACTGTGAGAAAGATATCATAACTAATTGACTAAAATTTACTCAGAATTATATTAAAATAAGCCAAAGGGCACAGCTGGCTTGGACATTTATTTCAATAAATTGAAAGAAAGGATTAGGAAAAGTGAAATATGTGAACAAAGTAATCGTTTACTCATCCACATACAAATTTTTTAGTCTTAAAACTGCTCTAAGTATATTTGCGTAGTGTATAAATAATTGATAGCTCCATACAAATATCATTGAATTTTATAAATCATCTGAGCAATTATTTTACTTCTCAGGTATTACTGTTGTTTCTCAAGGATTGTCGAACTCATTCAGTGAAAGTGGACATCTGGAAAGTCTTCAACGGTGAGTGTTTCTGAAATTACTTTCACCCTTACTTCAAATTATGCATTTGCTAATTTTATGTTTAAGGGACTGCTCTACTTTAGTTTATATAGAAATTGCATTTGCTCTAAAATTAAATAACATTCATACAGCTATGAAATTTAATACTGAGCTTAAAATGATTAAAATCTGTTGTTGTTAAGGCAGTTAAAGAGCAAAAGATAAAATGGGAATTTTTTTCTTATGAAATACATATTTTTTCTTCGTTTTCATATGAATTAGTCCAATGCTTATGTTGTATGTAGAACCATCAATAACCAATGTCTTAAATGGTTTGCATGAACATATCCTTACTATTTTTTGCCAAAGTATAGATAAATTTATAATGTTGTATAAAAGTAGCAATACTTGAGTATATTTCTTATAGAACAATGAGTTTATTCCGAAATACCGAACATTTTTTTCTTGTTATGGCAATCATTCATTGCATTCTCTCTGTACTTTATGCTGATTCCCTCGGTCGTTGATGTCTCCCACAATTTCAGAATTTTTCACAATTTTGGTATATCCTTTCCTTAAGACGGTTCTTGAGACAGAAATTCATCGTATAGTTAAATTATGATATTTAAGGAATCTAACTTCTCCTGAATTACATATTAATTATGTTTACTTAATCTTTTATTAATTAATACTTGTCATCAGAATGGGGACTAAACTTCATAAAACTCTGAGGAAAATAAATATGGTTAAATTAGATTTTATTAAAAGCCGTTACTGACCAAAAAATCTTTGAATGAATAAATGCTATGCAATAGTTATCTCTGCATGAGTAGCCTTTTAAATACATCGTCGCATCGCGTTTTAGTTGCATGTATACAATGAGGAAAATTTCGACATGCCATAGCTCACTTTTCTAATGATCTGATCTAAGGTATGAAGTAAGAAAAATATAATTTACCATAACATACACAAATAAACCAAGCTATAAACATGTGACACATCAGAATACAGGAGCCGGTACTACAAAAAACGATCCGAAACTTCAAGAGAAAAATTTTTGAATGATAGCATCTGACAGTCACGGACCCATCATCTTTCGCAAAACCATTTTTCTCAAATATCATTTTCGAGGTCCTTATAAAGACCAGTATTCCCCTCGACCTATGGACGAACGCCAGCGAATTTTTCGGAACCTCCAGACGCTCCATTTTGGGAGATGTCAGCACGGACACCAGTCAAGGTCCTGAGACACAAGAGTCAAAAAAGCTCCGTATCATCGACCTCTTAAGAGTACGTGACGGTGTAGAAAGCATCCTCGTGCAGATTCCTGTTCGCAATTGGTATTCCTTTCCTCGCAGAACGACATCGGGGACACAAATCATGCGGACGTCCGATTTTAACTGGGAATGTAGTCCCCGGCAGCGTCTTCCCCTCGCGACTTTTTTTCCTCCTCTTTCTCGTTCGCTTGTTCTGTCAAAGGTAATGTCGATCGTAAAACTAGTCGGTCCTTTTTGAACGTTCAATTCGGGAACAAAGGGGACTGACGTTCGTGGAGTAGGACGATGACAGCATTGGAGCGGTTATTAAATTTTTTTGTACGTCGCGCGTGTTTGTTTTGAACGCGGCACCCGTTTTATGAATATGGAAGCAGCGTGATAAGAAAGAGGAAGCTCGGACACGGCTCCTTTTCATCCTATACCATCTTTTTTAAAGAGGTTTTTTTATAATATAAAGTTGCTTGTTACTAAGTTATGACGTATTGCTGTATAAGGAAAATTTTCAGTGCATTAATCCGAGGAATGTATTTTATTTGCTGGAAATGAACGTTATGCTGAAGCGATCTTATAAAATGCTTTTTGGATCAAGCATTAAAAATAAATATCTGGTTAAGGGTTAGCCTCAAGTAATACGTAGTTTGTATATGTATTCTATTACGCCCCACGCTGTTTCTAGAAGTAGCGATGATTTTTTCGTAATGAAGGATAAGTATTATTGTGTGACATATTCTACTCAATTATTCGTTTATTCCTTTTATGTCAGTATTTAAGATTTCTTTTGTTATTGTTTGATCTGGTATACCTTAAAGATCGAGTTGAGATGTAAGAGGAAAGAGTTAAGGGGAACTGTTTCTAAAGAAATCGTGATGAATATTCACTTCACGTACATCGCGTCAATTATCGGTGAGTAACCCTTCATTCTTTGTTTGTACGATGGAAATTTTATTGCCGTTTACCAGCAACTTCATCGTCCTTCTTTCTCCTCGATTATTTCCGAGAATGAGGAATTAATTTAGGAGGGACAATTACTTTATTGACTTCTCTCCGTAGATTCTTTTAGCCTTGTTCTTGTCAATAGGCCATTATTTAGGAAACGATTAAAATACCAATAATTTCATGCATTATAATTTTTTATGAAATACTTTTATCACTTAATGAGTGAATTATAATGCATTATCTAATTATTAATTACTTCTTTGTACTTTATAAATTTCTCTCCATAGATTTTTTCAGCCTTATTATCGTCAATAGGCCATTATCCAAGAAACAATTAAAATATCAATAATTTCATGCATTATAATTTTTTATGTAATACTTTTATAATTTAATACGTAAATTAGAATACATTATCTAATTAATAATTATTTCTTTACCAATCTTTGTTAGGACAATTTTACTTTAATGAAACACAACGTACTGTTATTCGATTACCTTTATCTGTACGTTGTGATATAAATCAGCTTAAATGATCTATTTTGGAATCTTATCTTCGTGTAAAATAGCTCGCTTAACGTTTTAAGTGCGATTCTCCTTTACTCTTCAACGTGTGAGGTAAATGACTAGACTTACCATTTCGTAACTTTTGAACTGTACCGCCAAGTGCCTAATTTGAATTTGAGGATCCTTCCAACTCTTCCTAGAATCATAGCTTCCTCGATAACGAACTCCTTCTCTCCCATAAATAAATTTTAAGGCTCCCGAACGCCCTCGCGTAGAATTATAAATATCGCCATTATTTCCGTCTTAAGTTTTTTCCTCCTTATCCCACATCCCAACTAGTTCCGTCATGGATTTCCGCGCATGTCAGCACGTGCCGCGTGTGTGGGTGGTCCTGCCGTGTGGTCCTTCCATTGAGGAGTCCCACTACGACCTCTTTTCCACATCTTTCATTTGTTTTCATTATCACGTTTTCGACCACGCACGAGTCGCCCTTTTCCCATTCATTCCATTGTTGGGGATCCCGAACTGCTGTTGGTTGCTATGAGGAGGTAAACATAGATGAACCCCCTAAAGAAGGTTTATGATCCTATTGGAGATTGGACGATGGGACTGTTTCACTATTTTTATAGGTCTCTCGCGGGAGGATGGATGTATTTTTGAATATTCATGGTATCGATAAATGTTTTAAGCTCCTTGTTAAGGGTAGAGAAGTAGTTCATCGTTTAGTAGTTAAGGGATCAAAGCTACCGTAAGCGGAAGATTTTCTTGTGTCCTAATTTACGTAGCTGTATTGAAATGCTATAATTGTATGTTTTATGTATTTTTAAAAGTTACTGTTAGTTCAGTCAATAATAGAATAAAGTGTAATTATTATTAACAGTTATTTTAATGCAATAATACGCAATGAGAATAGAATATGAAGTACAGAATTATTTGACTTTAATGGATATTTAATGATTTTTAAACTTTTGCCATCTTGTGTATCGGATATAAATTGAGATTTAGATTTCGATAATTCAAATATTCGGTCGCATTTACGTATCGAAACTGGAATATTATCTACTTTTTCATCTTTTCTATTTAAAGGAGATAAGGGATATCATTTTGGCTGATATAATGAGAGACCATCATTATATCCTAAGAAATACTTTGTAAATGACAACTAAGAGTCATTTCTAAAGCTGTAACTTTGCGGTAGTGCTTCCCTCGTGTGTTTCTTTCTATATATTCCATGAGAAACATTTTCCCCGTAGATCATCTTCCTTTTTTACGTATCCGGCTCAAGTCTCTCATTCTTTTTTTGGTATATATAGTTCAGGGTAATTATCGTTTCTATTTTAGGGTTTGAAATATTGAGAAATGAGCATATTCTACCGTAGCCTTGTTTTATTATCATTTGTGTTATTATTGTTTGAAATATTGCTTCTTATTTATTTATTTCAGTAATGAAAGAATACGTTGATTTAATCCTTTTAGTTGTGAAATTGATAGATTTATTTATTTTAGGTACTTATTCGACGTAGAACACTATTTAAATCGAAAACGAATTAAGAGTGAAAATAGATGATTTTTCTAATATTAAATAATGCTTAATGCATATAATAGTGTGAGGACATATGTGTCTACCTATACGCATCTCCTTTTACGGCCGTTACTTCATGTCCCGGATTGAATTAACTCCGTGTTACCAATCCTTCATGTATATAATACAGTGAGGATATATGTCTACCCATAAGTCCAAAATAAGATAAACTGATACAATGCGAACTATCACTTGGTATTCTTATCCTTATATTCACATCAAATGAACAAATTTCAACTTATATTTTTTATTTATAATCATAAAATTAAAATTATTCGTTTAAATGATGAATATAAACTTTAAAAACAATTTTTACTTTGTTATTCAGATTTCAAACCCAATTTTTATCATATTTTAGTCTGATAAACTATTATCATATAAATATAGAGAAAACTAATAGAAAGCCACTTCTTCCGCCTTCCATTTTATTGATTGACCATACTTAGGATAGCATTCCCTGATGGATGTTAGAGTCATCGATCAATTGCCATAGGTTCCGCAGCCGGTCTTAGGAAGTATTTAATTTCTATCGCTCTTCCGTATCGCTTTTACCCGAAGCAGGAAATCTATTTCGATCGCTGTAAATTGTTCAGACTGAGTAGATACGTACACATATATCACTTGGAACCATTACAGGATAATCATTTTACGGAGTTTATGTTTCCGGTCGCCGTACTTTATCGTCTGCAAAGCCAGCGATGATAATGGAAACAAAAAAAGTGCAACTGTATCATCGTGCTTCGGGAGGCAATTGATTAACAGCAATCCGATTCCCATCTTATTAAGATTCATTACGATTCGAACGTTAATAAGATTCCTTTGTCAATTTGACCCGATCCTATAATACGATTCTCTCGTTAATAGGATTTTGATGTGAATGTGATTCCGATGATAATACAGATTCGGTATTATTCTTTTGCCTCGTTTTATGCTCATGATAAACCCTTTTAACCTTTTTATTGCGGACATTTAATGACGAAACTGGGCGAATCGATTCGACAAAGTTAATTGCGGATTCTATTGTATCATGACTCTGTAAACGAAGCATTTATTTATTATTTCTCATTTCTAATCTTTTTGCAAAATCGTAATTTGCATGGTACGGTGTGATTGGGTATACGTATGTATCTTCAAAACTTTACAGAAGTTTGTGACTAAATTAATGTCCGGAAAAATGTATTATCTCAAATTTAGGATAATATGGATGCTTTCAATGTAAAGAATATCAGCAGGGTCGTTTTCAAATATGCTGCATCTGTTGGAATTGCATTCAAAAGCTAATACGTCAGATTCTGTATTCAAGCACATTCCTCAATTTTTTCTTTTATTAACTCTACGAAGGGATGGCATAAAATTTTTAAAAATTCATTTAAATAATCTTTTAACCGTGATACTTTGATTTGCTCATTACATAAAAGTTTGCTACAAAATTAAACTTGTTTAAAAATTTTATCGTGAAATTTTTCATCGATTTAATTCTTTTTAATTCTACGGTGTCTCAAATTAAGTCTTAAGTAGTAGGAAAATCCTAAGATTTAATCTCATTTTACATGTATATAGCCAGTTTAATTATAACTTAGGAATATCTTATTTCTCTTTCTTTAAAAGATCAAATAATGTATGAAGTTTATAACATTTATTTAATAACATAGAATTGCAAGAGTGTATGATACACATAATTAAAAAATGAGCATAATATTGCTGAATTGTATTTCATAGCTCAGGAATTTTTCATCTTCATTTTTGTGTAATACGTACCTTATGTTTTGTAAGAATAACCTTGAACTTAATAGGATGCTAATTTAATTAACCTTAATGAAGCGCTATTAACTATACGTGCTTAAGCGATATGACGTGCTTGGCATTGGCTATACCCGTCCAATTCGATTACGTTCGTCCCATTTAACCCCAGTCTGAACCCTCTCGAGACGTTGGTTTTGAAACAATATCACATCAATGCAATGATTCAGATGAACTAGCATAACCTTGTTCTTAATCATACCCTGTCAGATCCCCTCTCCTCAGTATGGCTGTGTCACGCTGCCCTGTCGACTTGTCCGTTTGAGCACTATTCTTACCGGCCCCTGCTCCCGATTCCCACGCTTCGGTAAACCCACGTTTCAACATCAACTCTCATCTTCTCAAGATGCTGTCATGCATCCCCTTGGTCACATGTTACCCTGTCCTTCCATTATCCTTGGCATTTTTGTGAAAGATACCATTGCCGAATCTCCCGTCTCTCGATAAATGCTGGAGATTTGCTTAAAGGGTAGCTTTCTTCTGTCGTGGGTACCTATCTTTAAGTTTTGATTTATTTTATATTAAATGTACAGGAGGAAGATATTCGGTGTCCTAATTTTTTTCTATTTTAAACACGTAATAATCCCAAATAGAATCGGGTAAAGATTATTATTTTTTTATTCAATAAAGGTACTTTTACTCTCAAATCTTTGGAATACATAGTAAAATATATACTCGTGGTATTCCTGTTAGTTAAATCCAAAGTAGATATTAAATATGGATTGGATACATCAATTTACAAATGAATCTGCAGTTATTACTGCCTTCTTATAAGGATTTTCAATCCCTATTTCACAATTATATATCTTTTTTAAATATAATTTGATGTAATATATTAATGGTTTTCTAAAAGATTCTTAGATTAAGTATTAGGATTAGTAGTTATTTTTGGCTCATAATTCTCCTATATTCTCAATTAAGACGTTTTATTATTATTGTTCATTTGTAATTTATTTTGTGATATCTTTATTGTAAGTCTCGTATTTTTCAGTAAGATCTTAGGTTTTGTAGATATGTTGTATTTAGTATTTAAAAGAAGGTCGTTCGTACTCTTTGTACTCATTAGTAAATAAACTTTATCCATTTCCCTCTGGTTTTGGAATTTATCAAAAAAGCTAATATATCCGCTATGTGATAGGGTATACCTACTGTCAGTGATGTTGTGTATCGATGTTTTTTATTGAGCCAAAGTGAATCTTATTGATATATAACAGTTAAATACAAAAATGATAACTACCAATGATTAGGTATAACTGTTTGATCGAAGTTTCTGTTTTAATCTACCTTCATAACTGTCAAAAATTTTAATAAAGAGAAGAATTGATGAACCGTTTCAATCGAAAAATGAACGAACGGCGAGTTAAGACTTTATATTCTGAATTTGTGTTTCCTCTCGCAGAATCGCATTTTTCGTAATAAGATTCGTCTCCAAATTTGTCCTATGTACGAAACTCATTTGAATATTTCCATACTCGAATCGGATCGCTTCGGAAACAATGCAGTTACTCCCCATAAAGTTTCCATTGAAGATTCTGAAAGAGAAAAATCAAAACTGGCCGCGTGGTCCAAACCAGATTACCACTGAACCATCATTATCGGCCGAAAAAATGCCCAAACTGTCGGTGCAATTACATATCAGTCCTGAATGGGAGCTAGATTTTTGCCAGCATCCATCAACCCACCATCAATAGTTCATTCAAAGGCATCCCTGCCACGTTCATTCAAATCCCCCGGCTAAAGTAAAAGAAAAAAAATCCCCGATCGAATCCGTACCCCGTACTTAATTAAACATGATTTAGGCCGTGTCATGTATCACGCCATTCTCTCACTCCCTCCCGATGGCGCTTACACCTCGAACGAAACGCACCCCTATATACTGCGAAATAAAACCGAATAATACAAAGGCTCTCGGAGAAACAAAATGAATAAAAAAGGTGGGAGGAAACTTATCCAGAATTTCAATTAAGCGGCAGTCGTTTTTGGGACGATCGCGGTGCGCAGACCGGCGGCAGAATGAATTCTCCATCCACTTGATTCCCTCGTGGTTCCGACGCCCCGTCACCCGCCATCCCGTTGATTCGATCATCCCCTTTCAGTCTGCAAAAGGTCCCGTGAAAGTTCCATCACACACACCCTCTCTCTCTCCCCGCAACCCTGGACCAGGAAGTTCCCCCACCCCCGCCCGACCCATTCTGCACAATCCTATCAACCCCCCCCCCCCCATCCCCCCATTGCAATCCTAACTACGTCGCCCATTCCTCCGATTTCCCTTCTTTACTTCGCAAACAAGGAATCAACCGTTCCATTGTCGCACTTCAAACAGCTCGACGCGGGCACATGACAGCGCATCCGCTCCCTCTCTGTCCGCCTGTACGTAGATGACCCGTACCAGGGTTCCGTTCTCTAGGCGGGTTTCTACGGGATCGATCTAGCTTTTTTTTTAACCCGTTAGGGGTCGGTGTTGGATGGGTACAAATCTCTCTGTGCGGCGCTAGGAATGGCGATGGAATGCCATTAGAGTTATCGATGCTGGAGACTAAAATTTGAGATTGTACCAAACGCTTTTGGTGTACTAGTTTTCGGGTATGAGCGTAGACTCTCTATTCGTAGTTTTTGGAAGATTATGGACTTAGGTTTTTATGGAAATAGTTGAATTACAATTCTTTTCGTCATATCATAAAGGGGTTGATGATAAGACATCCCTAACTCTTAAAAACTTGTTCGATTTAAAGTTACAATGATATTCTGTACTTCTTTCTATTTTGATTCTGGATGTATTAACCCCTAATTCTGTACCATTTTGTATCATTCGAAGCCATTTTTGTAGAATATGGTGTTGAAATTGAGTAAAAGTTTTCATCTTTAAAAAATTCATCTGGTTCCAATTAGTAACTGTGAATGCTTGACTCTGATTGTTATGATGTTGGGTTACCATTTTTAAAAATATCAGAATTTAAACAGTAAACATCGAAGTAAGTGAATTACCTTTACTCTTCAATATATAGATAATTACCTCAAAGAGAATATTATTGTAGTCAAATTCCTGCTTTTGAGAGACTTGCTTTTATATCGCTATTAAAATGGTACATTTTTTACGTGAATGCAAAATGCATATTCGCTCACAAATGTAATAATGCTTACTAATACAGTGCATCAAAAAGATATCTGTGGTTGTGTATCGGAAACTATCCACTGACCGACATGCTCTATCAATCCATTATCATTAGTTTAAAACTAAATCCGGGCTTTGATAGTTTGTTCTTTTTATCTCGGTGCATCAAAATCCTTTTCCACTCATTAATACATTTATGACGGAAAAGTTTTCGGACCGATTCCATTTTTCCGAAGCGACACGGAATTCCCTTCCGCTCCTCCCGAAAGAGTGCGCTGAATACGTAATGGAGTATGACGTACGCCTCATTCCGTAAGCTATTTTACGCGATCCTTTCAAAAACTATTAATGCAGCGTACGCTCCGTTACAGTCTCATCCGGAATTCGAAATTGCCAACTAACCAACCGTAGATTTTGCGGGCTTTTTCAAGAGAAAGCCTTTTATATCCCGAAGTACATTTAAACCCATTACGAAATCAATTTTTGCGGGCGGAATGTACGATCCGTGGCCATTTGAGGTTTTATGCGACGTGCGATTAGGCCTCCGCCGACGATGTATAAAAAGAACCGTCGGAGATTTCACGTCTCCCCATGCGTCACTAATAAGGAAAAAGGTTTTGGAAACCTCATTTTGGGATTGCACAGCTCTCTTTTTAATCGCTCAAAAATAACTTCGAAGGGGGCTTTAAGTATCCCGAAATAAAAAGGAAGGAGTTCAAAGGAACGGGAGTAAGTCGCGATCTTTTACGACAGAAAGAGCTTTCAGTGCGATTGAATCACAATATTCCAAAGAAACGTTTTTGATTAAATATATATATATTTACCATCTTTTCTTGTTCGTGCGGACAAAGTTCGGTACTTTTCCGACCGAAAAATTTTCCTCTTCCTCCTTGATCTTCCTCGTTTAATCCTTTCAGATTCACTCGAGGGGCAATCAATGAGGATTACTAATTCCTTTCCCTTGTTTCAGTCTTCTTTACCCCTTGTCTTTTTTTTTCGATTCCCAGGGCGCCATTCCTTTTTCATTCAGATGCAAATTCCTCTCTCTCTCAAACCGCTCCCCCCCACTGTCTGTTTTTCTTTTACCTCATATCCTCACTGACTTCCCCAAATGGGTTGCCAGGAAAGAAAATCGAAAATGCGAAAACATTTTTTTTTTGCCGAAGCGTCGTTTGCTATCGCGGAATCCTGACACGTGCAAAAATTAACTGACGGATACTTTTTTTGTTCTTTTTTTTTGGCTTCCTCGATTTTCAATCAGGGCTTAAATAATCTGCCATCCCGGGACTTTTCGAGCTTTATCGTTTTGTTCTGATTCTTTCGGACATTCCAATATCCCGAGTTGATTGTGCGAACAACGCCTCTCAACGAAAGTTTGGTGTGATTTTACCGGATGTTTCTTTTTGGTCACTTATATGTACGTTAAATACCGTATTTCTATGGGAACCAGAGTCTGTTGGAGTTGTAGTATTAATATTGGAAAGAACATCTTAATTTTGGTACGTTACTTCGATTTGTGATTTATTGGATCACACTTGACATTACTGTTTTTGAAAGGGCGTGGTACATACCTCTAATTTAGGCAGAAATCATCAGAATAAATATATAACGAATCATACTATTCCCAGTTACCTTTTAGATGTATGATATCCTGTATTTTTTGTGAATCCACATGTTGGAATAAGTTTGATTGGAAGAAACTTGTCTATATTATAAATCTAGTACTAAATGATCTATTTTTTTTCAAAAATCAATGATATATTCCGGAAATGGGGCGAATTTTGCTATAAATCATCGCTTTCTCATTTAAATCCTATTAATCCTAATCCCTTAATTATTAAAATTGAACTGAGGAAAGTTATTTTGATCGATTTGCTACATCATTTAAACTCAGTTTAAATTGTTAACAAAATAAAAGATCAATTATTTAATTCAAAATGATTTCGATAGTCATGAATATAGGATCTTAGGAAGATTTTTTATTGTAACTAGTTAGCAAAGGAATGTAAATTATATTTAGTTTATTATGGAATACAAATATATGGATGAATACAAATTGGAGAAAAAGACTTCTGCTACAAATCTGCTATGAAAAAAGTGTACAGATGATGTTGACTTTGAAATGTGTAATATACATGAATATCTCTCCAAGTTATTTCGCAAAATATATAAGATACTTTATTCTGTAGCAGGAACAGTTTCACTTTCATTCTGCTGCTTACTTAACAAGTAACTCTCGATAAATTCGTCATCTGTATTTCTCCATCTAAATATTCCATTCATTTGCCCCTAAATCCCCTTTCCCAACGCAGTACTCCATCTTCATTCCACATACACATCAACTCGATTCCCTCAGCGAATCTCTCTTCATTGTATTCATCTTACTCCATGTTTGATTTCTGGAATAATTGGTATCGACCCTCCCTCGTATCATCTCCCCTACGGACCCCCTCCGTCAATTGTCTTCCCTCAGACTTTCCACTATCCTTCCCAGTCACCGAATCCTCCCTGGTTACCACTACTGATTGCATTGCTAATTCGCTTACGGGGGAGCAAATGTATTTCGTCATTTTACACTCGGACGGTTATCGTTCAATTTTTCATCTTTTAAATCGACTCCCATTTCAATAAGGCCATTTTGGATGTATATATATATATATATATATATATATATGAAAGCAATACCGGATTACGTAAAATAAACTCTCGTGTGGCCTTCATCTAATTTCCCTAATACCAGGATAATGAATTGAAGGGAAGGTGGTTATTGTTGAAGCACCAACCCTCTCAGTTAAGATTAGAGTTTCATTTTCAAAGCTAAAGGATTATTCATTTATTAATTATTTGCAGGGTAATATTTCATAAATATGAGAAGGGGTACATGCACTTTTGTTCGCTCTACTAGGCTTTGATTTTGTCTGAACATTGGAAGAAGATAATCAATCATGAACAAGGAACAAAGAACTCTGTTATGTGAGCTCTATTAGAACTACCACAAAGTCAAGGCTGAATCAGCTAATTCTATTAAGATACACCATCGAAAAGATTAAATTTAACAACGTGGAGCTAAGCTACATTTAGCCGCTTGCTCATTTCCTATCCATCAAAGTTTATCAGAGCTTAATTAAAAATTCGTAAATTCTATTACTATTTAATTATGTTTAATCTTTAATTCAAATTGATTCCATGCCATGTTTACTCGATTTTTCAAGTTTAAATTTTATTAACCTACATGTTGATATTTTAGGGTTAACTTGATATTTGTCTCTGTAATATTTTTAAGATTTAATCTGAAAAAGATCTCCATTCGGTAATTCATTCGTATTCCAATGCTATCTTAAATATTCAGTCTTTTAAGATGATAAACAGTACATATGCATCCTTTGCGAAAATGTTAGTTCATAACATTACTAAGAATATTAGAGTTATTCAAAAAAGTATAAAATTATCCCATTTGAAGTACATAATATAACATTTTTATTCTTTCGTTCATAGTTTTGTGCCGGAAATAACTTCCTTTATTCTATTTAGATTTATTTATTTATTAATGTAATGAACCTCTTTCCGAGTCAGCATTACGTAGTTACGAGCTCAAGCTTTCGTTACGTCCTTCAGATAATCCGTGCGATAATAATGCACCAATCGCACTCGATCCATTGCTTCAGGGACGCATCTGTTTTTCTCTTTCGTTTCACGATCTCCGTGTTAGTTTTGGGAGCTTCCCTCGCAACAGGGTCTCTCGTGCGAAATCCGTTGAAAAGCCTATCAACGCCCATATATTTTCCGCGCTCCCGATGTTCAATCCGCAGAAGCGGGTGCGCGATCGTGCCGTTGGGAAAACCGTGACCTCTCGCACACCAGGATCTCCATTCGGAATGCAGAGGAAAGAGAGAATGCGTGCAAAAGAGATGGCAGAGGGCTTTGACTTTGGAGCTTTTGTACTATTGCGAAAGGAATGGCTGACGCAAAACGATCGGAAAAAAGGGTTCGATTTTTTCGTTTGGGTTTGCTTTTGGGAAACTCTCTCTCTCTCTCTCTTTTGCGTGATTTTTTTTGTTTCTGAGAGTCCTCACGGCCACTTTTGGGTGCTCTCTCTCTCTCGTCTTTCGGTTTGTGTAAAGACGCGGTGGTGTACGAGAGATCTCTTTGACGTGATAAATGCAACGGGATTAATTCCGGTATATTTCAGCGTTTTTTACGTATTGTAAGTAAAGTAATTTGCTCTCTTTGATGAGACGCACTGATTGGTTGAAAACTTTACTTTCGGTCGTGTAAGTAGCGTACTTCATCCAATATGCATGCATAAAAGTATCTTCTTGAATTCAAGTCTAGTTAAATGATTAATATCCAGACTAGGGTACTGTTTTTATTTGCTCGATACAGTCCTGAGATGTTGAAAACGAAATAATTTGCATAGCTGATACAGCTCATTATTATAATTAGAAGACTATTCTGAAATCGATTCGATGATTTTATAACGTCAAAGAATAGATTAAATATTCAATTTCCCTTTTCGTCTTTAGAAGAACTAAATTTTTTGTGGATTAGATATATTTTTTTTTCTACCATCGTTATTCTTTAATCACATTCTGCATAATGTAAGAAAAGGACGTTGTTTGTAATATGAAATGCTGAAATAGTATCTTCTTTCTAATTTTATTGATTCAAGCACTTGGAAAATTATAATTCGTATTATTGTCCGAGCAGGGGTTTACATTAATGTAACTTTGCTAAATTTGTTTTCTCTGCTGCTTTTGAATTTATGCAGTTAAGTAATACATATTTGTAATGGTAATATTTCATTGTAACATCGTCAAATTTTATAATGCGTATAAATGAAACAAAGTTTTTCTAATGCCTTATATTATGTGAGATATATAAAAGAATATTTTACTCATATTCATAAAACTTCCAAGATTATATTGATAAAGTCAAGGGTACATTAACCATTGTAGTCTTGAATGGAATGTATTAATATTAATGTAATAAGTAAATGGAACTTGATATGTGCACCTAACTAGTATTCGAACATCTGTAGGTTTTCGTATGGATCCAATCCATTCGTTACTTTTTTTGAATCCGGTATTAGACTGCCATTGAAATTAAAAGAGAGCGAATGCACAAAATCAAAATTCATTGAAGGGAGCGATTCGTAATATCATATTCTGCAATTCTAAAGCACTCTGAATAATTGCTTCATCACGTGCAGCTGTGGAAACGATTCTATAAAATCCTATAGACGATGCGTTTCAATTATAAATCCATTCCCTAAAAAACTTCGAAAGAATGATAGTGTACGCTTGCACGAAAAAGTGATATTGCAACTGTTAATGTTGAATGCTGACTTGAAATATAGCTCATATGGTATTGGAGCTTGAATCCGCTGCAAATGTAATTCCACTTTTTGGTTTTATTTTCCTCCGACGAATTGATACTGTAGAGTTTTGGTAAAAAATTGATTTTACAGTAAATATATTCCAATCAAACACCTTTAGTTATAGCTTTTTGGGCAAAACGTATTTGGAAATTAATTACGAATATTATTTCTTGTGAATATAAATTTGACAAGAAAATTGATATTTTAAATGTTTATTTAAATTTATGAAATTCATATTAAATTCAAAGTAATTCGTAAGCTTTTTATTACGATATTTTCATCGGAGAGTTCAAATTAAATGTGACCCATGTTAAAGTATATATTTCAAGTAAGATATTTGGAAAGCAATGAATTATTATGAATATATCTTCTTTCCTTTCACAAAGTATTTTCAGAGAACCTAGATTTAATAGTCGTAAAATATGGAACTCATGAAAGTGACCGTGTTTTTAGTAATAGCAGATTTTGTTTTCCTAGTTTTCATTCATAATATTAAATTTTATAAACTTTAGTATGAATGAGGAGTATGGATTTTTTCATAGATTATAGGATAATGTGCCTTAAACGAATTGATTTAATTAGCTTGAGTTATGATTTCTTCTTCCCTTGACAAATAAACCTCTTGAAATACTTGAATAATTAGTCAAACCTTCACAAATACAATGAAATACTTAAAGATTTAGTCAAGCCTTCTCAAATACAATAAAATCAAAACATTAAATCATAAAGAACATTTAAATCACTCCTATTCTTTATATTAAAGGCATCCTGTTGTTTAAGCTCTAGTTAAAGGATGCTCCACTCAGAAGACACTCCAAAGGACGATCCCCGAAGTCAATCCTCAGAAATAATTGCACTTTCTCCTCTGGTGCAGCAGTTTCTTTCGCTTCGACAATATTTGCCGTGAGTCCGTCCAATCCATCTTTATCCCCTGTGCCATCATTCATTCCACTCCTCTTTCATCTCTCTCATCCAGCCTCTCTCTCTCTGGACCCGCATATTCCCACGGCCTTCTCTCGGAATGTCTACCTTTAAGCTTGACAAGAAGAAAGGTCCTTTCTCCAGCATTGTGTTGATGGGTGGTAAGAGGCTGTTGTTTCGGCGACGTGAAAACATCTCATCGGTCAAACCATTTCGGGGGAAAAAACGGGAGGATGACTGTGACTCAACCGGAATCTGCCGCGTAGGATAGATTTATAGGCGGTCGGGAACAGGGGGTATTTCTATATAGATTAGGTTTTTTGCGATGTTTTTTCGTAGGGAGATTTTTGACGAATGTCGCATAGGTTTGGTTATCGGCTCCTTAGTGAAATGAAGGGATGTTCGAATGTATTAATAGCGTTATGAGGTATGATTTTGGATGAGTTATTAGGATGCAATCTGGGAGGGATTGATGAATTCATTTCTGTTTGGTTCTCTACTGTAAGGGAGGAGGGTTTTGAGATTTTTCCGGCGATGAAGAACTTTTTGGTTGAATTCTTAATGTGATTAGATTAATCAATTTTTAATAGGAGGCTGAGAACAAGGAAATGTTTTAGATGAGATATACCGTTTAAAGTTGAAGGAAATGGATTGTGTAGATTGCGAAATGCCTTATCTATGAAAGGGAAGTATTATTATATCAAGGAGTGAGCGAATTTGGTTTAATTGATGTTCGATATTCGATTTATCCTGGAATTAATTGCCATAGGAACTAGTTATTATATTTATTTCTTACTTCTATTGTTTACTATTTTGAATTATATATAACGTTATAAGCAATAAAGCTTCTTTTTTTACCATCACCGATCTGCTTATCAATCTAAAAATACTTTGGTGTAGTGCAGCATAAATTGTGCATCATTTTTATGGAGTCTAAATGGGCGTTTATCTTTGATAACGATTCTTAATATGGAATATAAAATTAATTCATAAAGATACAGCGATATTTTGTGCGACGTTAACGATTCACTTTTAAATACTCCAAAGCAAATACTTGTTTTCCTCGTTCCGTCAATTGCGTCAGTTAAAAATTTTGTTCGTAATCGACGAGTTATTTTAAATAGCTCATGCGTGCCGATGGATAATCATATTGTGTGAATGTTGGTAAATGCATTCACGTCTGTCGCGCCAGAAATAAATGAATTTTAACCGAAATTCCACTGATGTCATTATGAAACATAAGTATGTGTATTGGATTTTAGGATATTTAAATCTTTTCTTTCTATATTCCTGTATTTTATGGACCGAATTGGTAATATATTGAGCATTAAACGCAAATATACAAGTTGATATGATAATTTTGAAATGTCTATTTGATTATTTTATCCTCCTTTGAAAATAACAATTACATTGCAATTCGAATTCCTGAAATATAAGTATGGAAAGTGATAACTGAATCAGTATTTACATTTCAAGTATGCAGGAGCGTGTGAATTAATAACTGAATCGATATTTCAAGTATGCAATTCCGATTCAAGATTTGTGATGTTCTATTGATTTTCTTAATGATTTTTTTCTTCATATACTCACATAGATTATTCTGTAACTCGAGAAAACAAAAATTAATTCAGTTTTCATAAAAAAGGTTATCAAATGAGAAATTTAGCACGTAAGCGAATTCAGAATCAGCACTCCTATCCACGTATATACTCCATTAACATAAAAAATAATTCTACATGTAATAGATGCATTCGTATGAAAGAGTTGTAGACCCGGTTAGAACATCTTTCTTAAAATTCCCAAAGAGAGGCATATGCATGGCACGTCCCAGACCAATTCACCTACATTCCTGGCTCTTTTTCTAGGATTCTTTGGATAGGATTTCCATAGCCTATCCCATCTTTTACATATCAACTCGGCCTTTATTTTTCGAAAGGGTGATGAATGACTTCCATTACGTAGGATGCCCCACAGCGGCCTTCCTTCATTATCCTCCAAGTGTTCTTCCCTTTCCTGGACTCAGTATTCCTATGCCGTTCTCCGCCGATGACCTCACGTCCGTTGAAGATCCTTCCTGCACTTCTGTTGCCGGAGAATCGGAGAGGTCCCGGAAATTCTCCGGAAGGTCACGCCTTTTACATCCGGCACAAAAGGGGTGTCAGCTGGAATGGGTCCACTAGATGGGAATGATGTTAACGCTTCTCTAACTGCCATCTCTCTCTAGTTATGGCCATCTGTTTGAGAACATCTGGGTTTTTGCGCGGAACCGAAATTTGTGGGGTTGGAAAGCCTATCGGTGACGCGTCATATTCGCATTAAATTTCGATCAAATGAAAATGTTCCGTCTTACTTTATAACTTAGTATTCCAGAAATAAAAAAATGCATGCTTAATTTTACTATAATAATATTTCGGAGTGCATTTATGAATGAGGAATTCTTACGGGTACATGTTCTAACCATAACAAACTTCGCAGTAGTGAAATACGATTCGTAATTCTTAGAATTCATTTCGTACTATCATTTGTAGCCTAATCTACATTCTGTACAATAGCTGTCCTCAAATATATTTGTTTAATTCGATTAGATAATCGTTCCCTTTATTAATGAAATATTTCCTAAAATAACAGGATTTTTCTATTAGCGCAACTTATACAGACTGCTATGTAAATCATTATTTTTATTCGTATTTTCATCTATAATACACTGGAAATAATACTAATAGTCATAAATAGAGAAGGATAGGAACCTAATGCATTCCTACTTGTTATTGACTAATAATCTACCAGCTTAGTCTTTTTTAAGATTCATATAGATAATAAATAGAGTATCATTCCAGGCATCTCTTTCGTTGTAGCACAAGACAAACCATGAAAAGGTTCATCGTGTACCAATGGATATACATTAATTTAATTCTCTGTAAATTCTGGTCGTGAAACTTCTTTGTTCCTCTCCCTTTCATTTCCTTCGTTTCGGTTCCGAACATTCCACTTTCCGGGCCCCACCTCATTTCCCTATCCTCTCTTCACCTTTTTCCTCCAAATCCCATCCTCTTTGGTCCATTCTCCCTTTTCCCCATGACTTCGCCCCACCTTGTATTTTTCCATGCGCGAAACCGTTTTCATAAATCTGGCTTCACTTAATCCGTCGAAATTTCGTTCGGGACCATACAAGCACGTTGGGATACCATGTAGCGGGGTATGGAGTGAGGGACTTATATAGTGGGGAAAGAGGCTGTAGAAAAAGGTTTTTCCACGAAGTAGCAGAGATTGTGAGCATGCGAAGGAGTATGGTAAATATGTACCTCGAAGTGTAGTCGGGTGGTTCTGAGGAAAATCCAGGGGACTATGAGGAAAGGGTTGGACGGTTCGGAATGGCAATAATGCCAAGGTTAGTCGGCCCTGAATGGAGTCGAGGTGTATTTTGCGGCCAAAGAGGTAGGGATGAAGCATTACCGTGGCTGCGAAATTGTTGGAGTTCGATTTATGAACATATAGCTACTATCTGTATTATTTTACAGATCTCTCTCGTTTTTGTTAGTTTAAATGTTGGATGGGGTTTTCAAATTTATATCTATACGAATCATAGCCATGAAAGCGTTAGAATAGGAGTTATCATATCTATGAATGGAATGGATCTAGGTTCAAATAAATCAGAGATGTAGAAGTAATGTTATCGCTGCGTAAGCTCAAATGAAAGGTTAGCTAATGGGAACTACGATCGGTGATAAATGTTATAAGAATAGGTGATATTGCGTAAGGGTTTTCCCTGATTAAGGACGTGATATTTTGAGATAAATAATTACTCTCATTAGCAAAGATATTAGAAATATATGCCATGATCATAAATTGAGATTGTACTGTATTGATTTTAGAGCAAATGATTAAGATGATACCGCGAAGGTTTATATTAATTACTAATCAAAATAAATTATATCTCAAAGAGTTAAAGCGATTCACTTTATAGTAAGCTTTCATAGGAATAAAGATATGAATATGCATACGTAGAAGTCATCATAACGTTTATGTATGTACATTATATGACTTTACGAATGTTTTTAGAGAAAATTGAAAGTAACGAAACAATAGGATGTTCTACTGATATTTCACTCAAGCTCAACTCTTAAATCGATATTGATATCGTGTATGATATATGAATTAAGGTTTTCTTTGGATGCTAATCTAATCATATTTACCCTAATGATGGAAGATATTACCACAGTATTCAACCAATCTGTTCCACTTAAAAAAGCTGGACCTTAATTTCAACCAGTATTTTCTCATGCTAATACCTTTTCTTTAATGATCGAGTATGGTCCGATGGCAAGTTAAAGTGGAACTTTTCACTAAAAGGATAAGGGATCTGAAAGGGGAAATACTCTGAGGGATTAATACCCCCAGACCATCGAACACTTGTGTAGACGTATTTAAGCGTGTGCAGCAATAGGTAAGAGAGGCAATGAAAGGTAATGTGGGTCTGTGGGTTGGGATATAGAGGGCGCGGGTTTGCTTTTCACATGCACCACGTTCGGTGGGTTTTTTCGCCGTGCCTTCAGGGTGGAAGTAATTGGAGGAGAGGGGATAGGAATATGCGGTCTGGATGCAGGGTTGAATATGAGAGGAAAGGATAAGGACCACGTGGAAAAAAGGGGATAGATCGGGCAGTTGAGGAAAAGTTATTTCCATAGAAATCGAGAAAAAATAGCCCGCAGGACGAGGGAAAAATTAAATTTACGGTAAGGAAACTCGATAAGCTTTGCCATGGTGACGCGGTCGCTGTACGCTAGGATTGTTGGAGGGGTCTAGCAGAAATTAAAAATGGAATATCTCTCCTTTGATATTTTTTATTTTCTGCCGAAATGGTAAGGGGATTAAAGGGTCGGTTGTGTTTTTGGAAAGGGTCCCTTTTGTTGAAAACGAGAGGGCGATGCCCAATCCTGCATTTTTTTGCTATTTTTCCAGAGTCAAAAAGTGGGAGAATTTATTGGTTTGAGGATCAGTTAACTGTGTCGGCTGACTGTTTGAAAATTCTTGGGAGAAGGGAACTGGGATGAGTTGGATTTGGCAAGGTTTTGCGGATGAAAAGTGTTTGAGGATACCTCATCAATAATTATTTCAGGATTTTTAATTATCGTTCAACATTATTTTAGTGTTTATTCTTTCGATAACTTGTGCTTTTTTGTAGTTCTCCTTTTGAAATTTAAAAATTTTGTGAGGTATTTTTTTCAAATTGTGATAGGAGGATAAGTTATCATTGAATATCTCAGGGATTATGAACGATTTAAGCAATTTTATGCTTTAAATTGCTAACTACCAACGTGAATGGTCACTGTTTTAAATATAAGCTAAGTTATTCGATGAATTTAGCTATCAGAACTCTAAAATTGATTTTAATGAAATCATGATAGTATATATAAAATTCGGAATAACAGATTTACTCTTCACTATTTAGTTCCCGTTCCAACCAACTTAAAAGAATATATTTCATTTAATTCATTAGTTCTAGTTGTAATGGGGATTAAATAGCTAATAAAACTGGAACTGTAATTTTAATTTAGAAATAATATATACTTCTAACGTTTTTATTTTTGTTCCTGGACATAACTGTACGATAATAAGTATTATAGGTAATATGTAGGCTCACTATTATCCGTTGTAATATTACTTCACTCTATAGTATGTTCAGTGTTTAATTTAATATTATATTTCTGAAGATATTTAATCCCTTCTGATTTATAATCATGAATATAAATAAAACGCCGAGAATGGCAATCAGATGTTTAAGTTATTAGTTCAATCAACGATTTCATAAAGCTTTTCATATAAATTAAAGGGATTTTTAAGCCAAAACAGCTAATGAGCCACCATACATTTTACCCTCCTGCAACCACCACTAGAAATATCTACGTCTCTCTATGAACACGATTGATTTCCAGCCTAACAACGAAAACACTTTTGCCGTCCTAATTAATGACTACTCACCTCCAAAATCCGCATATACTACACACTGCAGATCCACCTTCAAAAAGCGAGATATTCCCATTGGAAAGTAAACACACTCGTAAATCTCGCAAAGCCGGCGCATTCCAAGTGGAGATGCGCTAATCCAAAAAGGCAAGTTTCCGCTCGAAAGAAAAGAGGATACCCTCGCAATTCACAGCCACTTGGGCTCCCCGACCGAGATTAACCGTGGACCATAAACATCACGCAGCCGATATCGTTTGATGATGATACGAGGCCTAGGCTTAATCTCATTTGTTGAGCGGGAGTGCTTTAAAAGCAGAGCTCTCGTTGAAGCGGTACATTTTTGAACGGAATAAAAACGTACACGCGAATCGACGAGAGTTACTATGCAATCGAGAGGGTTTTTTTTTATTTCGCGAGCGTGTAAAGGGTACGCCAATAACAAGGGATAAGGGTGCGGAAAAGAGAGGATGTAATAAAGAGAGGAATGGTGGCAATGAAGGGAGAGAAAACGGACTATATATATTAAAAAGAGGAGGCTTAATCTGCCGGCTGAGTTCACCATGTTTTCGGAGGTGGATGGAGTTGGTAATCGGTGTTAGTGAAGCGACGCAGGCTAACTCACCTCTTAACATACATCACTCGTGTAAACTGCGGCCCTACGCTCAGGACGAGTTTCGTGTACGTGTGTTTAAGCTTGCGTTGTTCCCTCGATATGGTTTTCCGCGTTAAAAGGAGTGCTTTAATGGTACGTGAAAGGAGAGGCGTATTTAGATCGATGGAATCTGTTCTCGTTGCCTTAGTACCCTTGTTGAGGTTTTATCGCCGCAGACTGATTGTGGAGTTCGATTGGTTAAGAATGTTTCTCGAAGTTTATTGGTTCCCGTAGAGTTCAAAATGAGGTACTTGAAGCGAGGATGTAGTCTGAATGGATTTTTCTTCGTTTATAAATTTTTATCCGAATGCCGTATATCTGTTATATTCTTGTTGTTAGTGGATGTTTTCAATTGAAAAGAATCAATCTTTCAAACTGGGAGAGTGAGTAAAAGTATACCAGGATTATCGTAGACTTATCACCACCTTTTCTCAATAAATACAATTCTTTTTAAAACAATTTTCATTACAATTACGCTGTGGACGATATACGATTCAGAAATAGATTTCAACAAATTTAAGACCGGGAAGAATTGCTCTTTCTTTTCTAGTTGACTTATTTAAAAATGTGAGTATAACTTTTATCCCATTCCTCAGTTATTTTTGATATTGCTTAATACGTCTTCATCGAGCCATAGCGACATTTTGATCATGAAAAATCTTTCGACTCGTTATCAATCCTTTTTGAGTTTAAACTGAGGAATATTATATCCATTAATATAGAATTTAATGTTTAAAGTAATACGTTTGTGGTCATGTAACGCGTTCTTAAAATCAGTAAAGATATAAAAAATTTGCACTGAATGACTATTTTCATTATAAATTATTAACTGTAACTTAATTATTACAATATTTTATGAAATACTTTTATAGAGGATGTCGCTAACATGATCCACCTAAATTTTTGATCCATATTATTATCTTCTTGCGATAGGTTAAGTTAAGGAGTGTGCTTAGCTTATAAGGGATGCATATCCTAAGCAGTGTACGTATGCACGAGAAGTACGATGTTCACATGCCACGCGGGCTATATAAGATTTAGGATAAATCTATCTCATCGACATTTGGCTACAATCGCTCTTCTTCGACTTCGTCATATCTTCATTTTATATTCTCGTAACTCTTTTGGCATAAAAATTTACCGTTGGCTTAGAGTAGCATTTATATTTAGAGTTTTCAAATTTATATGTGAGGAGAAAGTTTTGAAGCATAGCTGTAAAGTAATAGAATTTGAGTAACTGTTTGGAGTTTATATTCATATCGGTATAGCGTTAATTTTTTTCCCATGCAAGACTTGCTTCTTAATATATTTTCAACTAATTTTAATTTTTGTTTTGTTATTAATCTTCAAAAGAACCTACCATTGTTAAAAATTAAATCCTATTCTTAATTTCATATATGCATTTTAAGAAAAGAAAATGTATGATTTTCGTGTCAAATACGAAATTTATCGCTATAAGTTTACTCATAGATGAAGCAAAAGTATATTCCGGTACCGGGAATCGAACCCGGGCCTCCCGGGTGAGAGCCGGGTATCCTAACCACTAGACAATACCGGATCTTGAATGCTGAAAAAACAAGAAAGTACTAAATGGTTGTTAACGTCATGGAAACAATTATGAAATAATATTTAAATGAAGTTATTAAGATTAAATTCAATGTCGAATCTCATGATAATATTTTTTATGATATTTATTTTCACTTTTACTAGAATTTTCTCTAGTAATATGCTTGATTTTCTTTCGACTAATTTTTGCCTAGTTATAAGAAATTTTAGGAAGTAAGCGTAAAGAAACATGTTAAAGGAATATCTGCAGAGTATAGGAAATATATACATATACGTGTATTGGTTATCTTTCTTTTCATTCGATCTACGAATCATCATTATATGGGAATAATAATGATTTTATGGGATTTTCTTTAGGTTTCATTAAAATTTTACGCCACTTAAAGTGTGAAGCTAATATGACCCAGATTCTTAACCAGTAGGCTTTCAATAACATTTTTCCTCGATTACGGTTACGGAAATATCAGCGGTCGACGGGATATCTAACCGTAGCAATAACTGTAAGAATTCTGAATATAGCTGTAAAGGATTCCGAATTAGAGATAAAACGTCTGTTGTATAAACAATAAAGTTAAGTATAACGTTCTTCGTAATTCTTGTTTGTTTGTTTGTTGTGAGTTTGTATCTCTCATCTATTCGTATACACACACAGACAGTACCCCCCTAATATATGTTAACCAATCCCTTTTTCTACGAGAATCCCAAATATATTCCCATAGATTTTAAACCCTTCGCAATTCACTAGATGCGGAAGAAAACCACAGTGCCTCGCAGGTTCCACGCTTAGTCGCAGAAAAAATACCTCGCACATAAAACCTAGGCACACCGTCTAAAAACACATCCTCACATGCTTCAGACCCTTCTTTACGGCAAAGCACCTTCCCTTTTACGCTTTTTTTCACGTGCCCATTCGGGCGACCGTCCAGTGCGAGGTGTGGGATTCCCTTTTGCCGCTCCCGTGCCTTTATTTATTCCTCATCCATCTCACGGCATTTCCCAGAGGTAAAGAAGGACATTCCCTAGAACGTCCCATCTCTTCGTACTTTTATTCCATCCAGACCATCATTTAGGACGGAGCCTCATCCCAGACTACTTTTTATGGTTTATTCTTCCTCTCCCAATGGCCCTACGTCTTCCCCAGCATTCTCTCGCATTCCAAGGGCGGTCCGCGCTTTAGCACCATCCTCATACCCTTATCTTCTCCGAAAGATGCGAGGTAGATGATAATGTTCCGTTTTTACGTTATTGATGGCGATTACCTGTTTCTTAGAGGAATTTTACTGGTCTATATCTTACGTATTAGTTGAGGTGGTTGAGGTAATTTGTGGTTCTCTGGTTGAATATTTTCAGGGTTTAAGGGTAAGCGTAGGTTGTTTTACTTTCTGTGTTATTACTAGTGTTAGTTGGTGGTAAAATTATAACTTTGGCGTTGATGTTCGTTTCGGTCCAAAGATAGGGATTGTTCGAGTAAATTCATGATTTGTCAAGTGTATAACCCCTTCTATTTACATTAAAAAGGTCTTGCATAGAGGCTAGTTCTTGCTATAAATGTACCGTAACGAATCTTTGAGACTTTCTGTTCAGAAATAAAATTTGTTTTATAAATAAAATCTTAATTAATTTCGCTATTTATTTTCTTTTCGTCTATAGATTATTTTAAATTTGTTATCATCATTAGATGTTTTCCGTACTTGCTTGAATAAAACTTGTAATGGAAATTGAGGAAATATAGAAAGTTAGTTTTTCAAATCATTTGATTATTTGTATTAAAAATACATGAGCAATATTTTTCCAAATCAGATTCATTCGGGTTTAAAATGAATTGCGTCTAATAACTTAATATCCAGGTTGATTTCACCAGAGTCTTTGTGAAGCTTTCAATCGTTGATATTTGAACCAATCAATCGTTAATAATTAATTGGCTGTGCAAATTGAAAATCGATTTGCTAATATTAAATGGATAGAAAATATGGAAAGTGGAATTGAAAGGTTTCGATTATCTTTCGAAATGTATTTTATATTTCTTGGAATCGGCATTTTAGCAATTCTTAAATTCATAGCTTATAAAATCAGTTATCATAAATAGCATAAATCTTGAACTATATTACGTTTTCTTTATTAATAAGGATGAGTCTTATTGTAGAAAAGACTACTATTTTAGTTAACCGTGTTTAGTTTATACAAGGACATCCATTCTCAGATCAAAAGAATCTTTCCTGGCCTAATCTTTGCCATATATTCTTCAGAAACTTTACATCAGTCTCGTTATTATTCTCTTTTGATATGAATAAAATAATAATAAAAATTTCCAAATTCTGTAAATAAATCCATCCACAAATCCAAAGCTTTTAATGGAAACACATTGATATTTCAGTGCATTTGAGGAACTGAATCTATCAATATTATCCTATTCGAAGTTCTTAGTATGATAAGTTTTCCTCGAAATTCTTTTCTTTGGGCTCAAGCATTTCTTTCTCTCATGAGCTTCCTTGTGATTCCCTCGTCGCACCCTCTCGTACGTTACCCATCACCCCTTCTCGCTTTATTTAGATCCATACCAAAACTTCCATATCCTCCCCTGTGCCATTTCAACCCTCATACAAAACCCTCTTCTTCCATACCCTTTTATGGTCAATTTGCATAATATTCGCGTTTGGAAAGAGGGGATAGCCAGAACGCTTTCGGGTGGAGAGAAATCTACTGTGGGGTGGATTCCAGAGTCCTTGGTGCTCCTGGATGCTCCCATGAGACACCAAAGGGCACCCTGAGGGTGTCTAGTAACTCAGCGTCCATTGTTATCCCAGTCCATGTACCCCTTTTTATCGTCATAAAACGATTCATCCTCTTCCCAGAAGCGATACAAGTTGCATTATATATCATCCTTACGCATAACACGCTTCATTAGCCAATCAATAATACACGCACTTAGGCAGCAGTTTTTCATTGCGCTAACTGGATCGCACCCTAGCGGTTGTTTACGGAAGTATGTGGTTACGATACGTAAGAAGATATTTCACGTATACGGAGGCGTTAATGCATAAATTATGTGCGAAATGGGGCCATTTTGTGAGTCGTAGTTCAAGGAATGATGGGGAGATTAAGTGCAAGTTTATATATTAGATTGTCAAGGATGAATTTGAGAAACGAGTCGGATGAAAGTTTTTCTAGTTCTTATTTTTCCGCCGTGCCTCGCTGTGTGATACCTCGAGATGAGATTTAGCTGAGACGTATGATATAACTCTTCTGAAATCCTAGAAATATTGGAGTTGTATTTGCATGCGGTGGAATCCTCTGTGAAGGATGATAGAGAGTGGTGCTGCATAATATATTCGCCATAAACGTAAATCTTTCATCTAGCTAAAAATTAGATCAGACTAATGTAAGGTACAAGTATCTTAATTAGAAAAATGTATAGGAAACAGTGAGCTATGAATAGTTAATCGTAATAATAACTGCATAAAATTTACGTTATTAACTCAAAAATCTTATTAAAAATTAGCGAAATCACATTATTGAATGATTTAACTTTATCTATGGTTCATTTAGTTCTTGACGACTAACGACGGAAAATCACGATCAGCATAAAATAATACATCGGAAATTTATGTTTGAAAATACTATATTATTTTAATTTTCACTATAAATATGATTTAGTAATAATGTGACATTAAACGAATATAGATTCAAAATGATACAATTTAAAATTGAAGTACAAAGAATACTAAAATTGCAATTCACCACATCAGAATCTCAGAGATAATAAAATTAAAATAAATACAAAAAGTTGTTTTAGTTTAATATAAATAATAACGATTATTTTATAAATTTTCATCTCTGTTTCTTTGGATGAAACTCCAAAAATAATTCATGCTTTTCAAAACTGGTTGGTTTCTTTAACCCTTTTCTTTTTATGAATAACGAATATGTTGTAAGCACGAGAAGCTCAAACTACAGATTTTGCTCTCTTTTAACAAATTTATATAAAATTAAATAATTAGCTTATCTTATATTTTTCTTCCAAGTAAATAATGTTCACCTTTATTGCGGACTATAATTAAAGTAAGTTAAAAGTATTACTATAACATTTTCAATGGTACTCTATGATTCTTCGAATGATGATACTTTAACGTTCGTCCTCCTCCTATGATTCTGTATTTTTAGCGTCCATTTTGAAGTGTAGCTCCAGTTTATATTCATATCGGATTCCAACCCTCGTTTTTACCCTTTCTCCGAAAATCCAATTCAAATTATCGCTCTCTCACATTTTACTCCCCCATAAGCCCCACAATATTCATGTCTCGTGCGAGAGTAGGATGCTACTGCTTTTCCCACGCACGCGTCCAAAATGCTACCCTTTCTTTGCCCCATCCATCACACGCAACCCACTCCATCGCCTACTCCCACTTCCACTTTCTCTATTTTTACCCACTTGACCGCTGCTATCCCATATCGTTTCAAGACTTATGACAACATAATATTCTGCGTGCTATACTGACGTCTCCATTCAAATCCTTTTTGTCAAATAGTAATCGAACATAGGTAAATTAAAATGATTTTTCGATAAATTATTGAATAAAAGGATGTTTTCCTTTGTATGAAGCTTGATATGTAAAAATCTTTCTCGATATTGGTTAGTTATACCTTTTTTTTTCGATACTTTCGATTAGATTTCTGGATGATGTTTGTTGATAGATTTACTGCTCTCGATAGTCTCTAAATATTGCTGTGAATTGATCTGCGTGAAACTTTGTATTTATACCGCATGGTATCTACCGTAACAAATAAAAAAGTATCTCATGTAATCTTACATTTCCTAGATATTTTAGATAGATCAGTTAACCGGAAACGAATTAAAATTATTGAATAATAAATTAATGCTGGATACCGTCAATGAGTAAACCACGTAACAAATTAAATCATTGAAAATTAAGATAATTATTTGTTTAAATTAGATATATGTTGAAATACAAACTGTAATTTTTTAAATTCATTGTTGGTGAAGTTAAACACTCGAATTCTATGAAATTGATTCTTAAAACAAATGATTTACTAGAATAATCTGTTATTAGTTAGTAGTAGATAATAATAGTATGGAACAGGGAGAAGTAGGATAATGATTTTGATATCTTGTTCTATTGAACAGATATAATCATACCAGTTTGTAGTAGACTAACTGAATAATCATGAACTCACCTATTAACATATTCATCCACCCAATCAATAATATGAATTTATTTTGCTTGCAGTTTTATTGATATCCAAAATTGATTCCTTGAAGGGGCATGTAACGCATGGAAATGTACTGCTCTTTAAGGATCGCGATATCTTGTTTCTAAACAAACAAGTGCTGATGACTTTAAAGGAGATATATTCATGATAGTATGGAATTTTTATCTTTTATTCCGTCAGGGTTCTATCAGAAGATGCAATGATGGCATTGAATCCTGAAAAACACAAAATTGTAAACATATTTCCGAGCACATCTTGTCCAATGTTGTCCAAATTTTGACTTTCCGTGAATGTGCTACTCATTCATCTCCACCTCCGAAACATCCCATCCATCAGTCCCTTCCGAGAAATACGTACCAATTCCTCGTTTCCACCTCTCATCATTTCTTGTCTCTTAATAAATCTTTTTATCCTATTCCATTTCCTTCACAGTTCCATCATTTCCCAACTCTTCAATCATCTTACTCAAAGAGGATTCCCTCAAAAGCTAACGCCCCTGTTCCTCATATTCATACTCAATGCGTCTTCGAGGGAAAAAATCCGACGTCTTCGGAAACAGGGCTTACAGCAACGGGAATCAGATGTTTCTTCAACAACACAGTTCGCCATCTATCTTCACGTCACATTCAGAGAAAATATGCTCCGTTTATTAGCCTCGTGGAAATTTCGTTTTTCGTAAGTCATCCTAAAGTGTAAACACGAAGCGAAAATTTATAAGAAAGTGGAATCCAAGTAATTCATTGAACTGGTAATTTTAATAATAACTTAGACTTCAGTATGTATTTATTCTTTTTCATTTTAGAATATTTAGTATGTATATATTTTAGGCTCATGACATCTAAGTAATTATAGCCATATATTTTTTAATTTAGGGGAACAATAAAGTGGCATCTTTGCAGTTTCTCTTATCAGTACCCAAGCAATACATTTATCCAGAGTATATTATTTCGCAGTTCTCATAGATAGGATATATATTGTAATATATCACAGTAAATGTCATCTGTATGTGTGGTGTCACAAACTTCTTTGGCAAAGATCTCAAATTAATTCTATTCTTTTTCTTTTATCTTCTTTTGTTCAATTTTAAAAACTTCATATCCAGTAAAATGTTGTGAATTAGAGTAAAAAATTTCAACAAGAGATATACGTTAATATTCACTATTTTACTCATAATCTCTTTAAATACTTTGGAAAATTTTGGTTTTTATTGTCATGTGGCTGACTTGAATTGATATACTTAATCAGATACGCTATTGTACAAGTTGTTAATCGTTCTCTTAGAAGGTTTTAGTTAATTTTTTTTACATATGTTATACCTACGTTAATGTCTAAAACTTTTTCTCTTCGTGTCATTGCCATTTAAGGAAATTATCCGAGTATCTATTTAAATAATTATCAAAATTTCTGTATTCAAATATGCCCTAGCAATCTATGAAGTAAGTTTTGTAATCTTTTAAGTAATTTTCTCCTTTCAGTTTTGATTCATACATTTTTTGATTTTCTTCTTATATCTTTCTGATATATCATTGATATAATGTAATGGAATGTATCGACAATGACGAATACCGTTTGTGCCGCGAAGCTGTTCTTTCACGAAAAGAATTTTGTAATTTCACGTTCGGCAGTGAAAAAACGGGTAGGCACGATCGTTACTTTAGTCGAGCATTTTTCCCGTTTTGAAGAAATCACGAAACAGCTACCATTAAAATTACCATTCCACTTCTTTCTACTTGACTCAATTACTGGAGGATTTCCCTACAAAAAATGCAAAACTGCGGTATGGATCTTTGTCGTTATTCTTCCGACAAAGAAAACAATATGTCCTACACCCCTTTTTCCATACAAGGGAAATAGCTGGGAATATAGCAAAAATGCTTCAAATGAGCGTCGAGCGGCTTTTGTGTAAAAATTCCTCCGCAGAACATCCCTTGTTTGCGGTCGCATTTTATCTTTTTATGAAAATACCCCCACATCTATCCTCGCTAGCGATGTTTCCGTTCCATTTGACGCGTTCTGGAGCGCCCTCCCCATTTGACTCGCCTTTTTTTTGCTTCCCCGAAACCCTTTTTTACTTTACGAGTTTTTGATCCCTAGCCAAGCACTCCGTTCGTACCCACTTTTCCCTCGCGAAAGCTTCTCGATTCCCAGCCTCTTCTGCGTCAAAATCCCTTACCGCCATACGCGCCTTCTTTTTCACTGCTATTTATTCCAGTTTTTATTTCTTCACTCTTTTCGCACCTTGGAAACGATGTGCCGAAACACAGGGGAGGTTCCTATAGCTACTCCCACCACTCCCGCAGGCGTTCGCTCCATACGGTTCGTGTTTATTACGGAGAAAGAGCGAATGCGTTCGAAAGCTTCTTTTCGCGATCTTTTACTCTCTTTCAAGAAGGAGTGGATGGCGAATTAGCCACCTGTACGTCTCATGATTGCCCGTCTCATTCTACCACGGGACTTTTTTACGATTCACTTTTGTTTTTTTCTTTTTTGTAATGGAACTTTTTTAGGGTCGTTCGTTTTTTTTTCAGAAGAGGGAATTTATTAGTCCTTCCTTTCAGATTGGTGTGGTTTATGGCGCGTTTGGCTTTATCGGAACGGAATATGGCCTTATTTTTTTTGGGTCGTTAGAAATACGTATCGTTTAGTTTAATTTGAGATCGTAACGTACGTTCTTCTTGGGATTGGTTATGTGATAGTTGAATGATCATTTTTAGATCTGTGTTTATTTTCTCTGATTTATGTTGTAATTGGTAATTATCTCGTACATGCATATGATGAAAGGTAGTGATGAGTGATCGATGTTAATTCCCGTTATATATGAGTTTATCGGTGTTATTTCAGTAATATTTTAATGCTCTGTTATTGTATATTTAATTATACATATATTCATATAACATATCCTGAAAAATAATTTAAATTGATTAGTATCATATCTGTTTATTATGTATATTATTCTAAGAATCAAACTGTGATAAGATTATCAATTTAAGATATAAAATTAGAGGTATATAACCTAATAATTGTTTCAGCTTAGGATTCAATGCATTTTCGTGAATATTTGTTACGCGATTATAATTTTGAGTCATTTGAAAAGGGAATTGATTTGGGATTTCCCATAAGCCTCAGCTCCAAGTTCCAAGTACTCCAAGTTACTCCTTCCCTTCAACAAACACCCACTCCCCTAAGCGATTGGCTTTATTGTTTCACTTTCGTGCTTACACTCCCAAAATGAAAATTTCACCGTTCAATTTCCTTCCACCAAAACTGTTACTTTCCAGTAAACCAACTCCTCCCTAACTTCAGCGCTAAAAGTCTTTCCAACTCCTCGCGACATTAAGGTTTAACACGAGTCGCGGCAAGTGGTGGTATATCTTTTCGATAATTCATCGACTTCTCCGGAGGCGAAAATTTCCTCTCGAGACGATAATGCTCGTTTGACGAAGCACCGTAAATCTTACCTTTTATTCTCCGCCGGCAATAAATTTTTAACCCCATTTTTCCTCCAGTTTTCACGTCGTTATTCATGCAACCGTACCAACGCGCCCTCTACCCATTTCCTTCGATCATCTTTCTTTCGTATCAAACCCTCCGCAGCTCGCATTTTTAACTCTTTTCGCGTATACATTACTCTTACGTAAGTATCGCATACGTATATATATTTCCCACTCCGCCCGTGGGTGGCGTTAGTGGGTGTAGCGGTTGCCGGAGTTGGAAGACTCATTTTGTACGTCTCGCCTTTGGGTGTTACGTGGGAGAAGAAATACGCCGTCGAGGTTTATGGGTCCGTGTGCTGTTAGCGGCGAAAGCGATAAACTGTGAACTCTCACACGTATGATTCTCTTTCCGTGTGTGCGAACGCGTGTGCTCGCTCGACCGTAAGGGCGTTAAAGTTGTGGGAGACAAAGAGAGTTGCGTCTTTTTTATTTTGTTTCCTTGTATCGGAGATTCATCCGGTGTTCAAAAGAGGATGGTTGAGCAGAGTGTTGAGCCGTTTCTTGAGTATCGATTTGGGAAATGTATAAAGGGATTTTGGAGTCTTTTTGCGTGGAAATGGATGGGTTTAGCGGGCACTAGATTTAGAACGTAGATTTGCGGAAATTTGCTATTGATATGGATAGTTAGTTTTCTTGTTTTTCAGTTGGGAAGTTGTAATCAGTTTTGCGGATTAACATCGGCTTTCTGAGATTGTAATTTTATTCCACAATGCGATAGTTTTCGATTATAGTAATCTTTATAAGGACATATTAATTTTTCTCATTTTATTCCATATTTAATTATTACTATTGTAAATATTTCATATAGGTAAACTATCTTCCTTTATTTTAAATCCAAGGATTTTGAAAAATATATGCACTCTTGAGTTAATAAGGAATATCCTTGAGTCAGTGTTAAGCTAAGATTCTATGACAAATAAAGTATTTATTTTAACCTACAACTTATTTATGAACGTCTTAACTTTTTTATCCATAACAACCAAATCAAAGCTCCTTTCTTTTAATTTATTTGATTTTTAATGTTTAATTAAATTAATGAGTGATCTTGTTTTTTAATCTCTCTATTTTTATTTTTCGAGACTTGAGACCTAAAATTCAATTTTGAACTAAAATATTGTCGATCTCGCACCTAGCAGTTACTGTAGAATTCAGAATATTAATTCTAAGTGAGACGAATTATTAACAAGCCGCATTAATGAGACACTACTCTAGCCTCGTTAAGACGATTCCTATGCTTAGTCTCTCTATGTGTACAGGATTCTTGCCTCCGTATTATGCAACCCACAGTCTAGACAAGCACACAAACCCTTCCTGGGTGTAAACACGTTCTAGTAAACCGAGCATCGCCACGCCTATTTGCCCCTCATTTAATCACCGTAGAGTACTCCTCGGTGCACCGAACATCTTACAACTCCTTTTTCGAACCACTTTCCCTCCTTCCAACACTGCCGAAGTCCGTCCCACACTCTCTCCACGGACCATCTCCCCCATATTCCTCCAGAAGACACGGCTCGTGCTAATGGAGCGAGGAGCTCTTTTGAGGGCGGCATATCCAAGCAACCGTCATAGAGGGCGTTAGTGGCAGTCCTTTAGCGGTATATGAGAAGGATTGAAGGATATTGAGTGGGGGGTCTGGAGTAATGGAGCAAGGGAAGGATGAGATAGAGTGGAGGTGGTTTTTTTGGGGGGGGCCTTCTTCTAATGAGTTACGAGTCGGGCATGAAAGATGGCAGCCGTATTAAACGGCGGAAGGGGTGGGTTCCAGTTTTAATATGAGGGATGTGGCAGGCAAGTGGAAGAGGCAAATGGAATACCGCTTAAGATACATACTCTCTTAAACGTGACGATTCCCCGATTCGATATATTTCGGATGAAAGCTACGCGCGCTCTTTTTAAAGGATGCCTATATTCGTGTCATATTTCAGTGTCCCTCCTCAAAGTTTGCCTTATCGACGGGTATATATTTTCGGGGACAAAAAAGGAGGCTGAAATATGTGAAGGAAGTTTGAGATTTTGGTGCGGTTTTCGTTTAAAATGTATCAAGTGGTGTTCCTTCTTATATATCTAAGGCTATGTTTTGAACGGAGTGAAATGATGAGATAGGGTTCTACATTGATGTAGTATTCTAAGTTTTTAATGAAAACTCTCCATCCCAAGTGGAGGATTTTTAAAATTATAAAGATGAGATTTTGTGGTCATGAGTGGTACTTTAGTGGTACTAATGAAATCCAATTTAAGAGCTTAATTAGAATTTTCTGTGCTCGTAATTTTATCCTCTTTGGTGATACATATTATGCAAGATTGAGATAGAATAAACATTATTGTGATTATGATTATATTTATTCAACTAATTCGATAACCTCATTCCTATGAGATGGCACTATTAACTGACAAATAGCATTAATGTTACGATAGTTCGTTTCAAGGTCAATGTCGTATTTCCTTTAATACTAAATGTAACTAAGAATAAAATTTCAAAAACGTATGATTTAGGAAACATCCAACCTATATTTGTGAAATATTATAGTACCTATTATATAAATGAAAATTAATACAATATTTTAATAGTGACGCTTACTAAATTCAACATACCATTGAAAATGTCTTTTAAAAATTATCTAGGAAAGGTATATATGAAAAAATAAGAGACAGAATTATCAATGACATATATTATACAACATAGTGACGTATGTATATACTTTCGAATTTAATTACACTTTAGGTTTGTTTGCGAAAATTAGCCAATATGTAGTTTATGAGATGAAAAAGATATCTTATTGGTATAATGTACGTATTTAAAACGTGTAATTAATATTCTTAGTATTAAATCATTTTATTCACTTTATAAGAGCGTCCATTGAGCTGCCTAGAGTTGCTATAGTTAAAATCGTACTCTCCCATCTATCGAAACTCCAAATTCGCAGAATATCCCCGATAACCATCCGCAGGAATTCAATTGCGTAAGAAGCCCGTAAAACCCACCCAACGATGACACAGGGCGCGATAATGATCCTCGTTTAGCAGTTAACCGTCAGTCCGCCTTTCAGAATTTTATCGCTCCTTTTTACTGTCTACTTGCATCGGACTCCGCCGTGAGATGTTTATGGCGACGTAATGTAGTCCCGAGGCGATGGGGAAGAACTACTACTACCGCCATCGCATGAAAATCGCACCGGAGTCCGAACGGTCATCGCGGCGCTGGAGTTATTCGTTCCGCTCCACAGTTCCCACACCTTATAAATTAGGGCGGCAATACGCGTTTTCGAAATGGACCGAAGAGCAAATGGGGTGCAGCGAAACGAGCGCTTTCGGACGCGACGGGATGTTCGGATCGCTTGAGTCGGGAGCGGAAGAGGTCTGCGTTTTATACAGACCGAATGAGCAGCTCGTGGGAGAGGTTACGTTTTCAAAGCTTAGAACTAAAAGGCGGAAAGAGGGTTCCTAAGATTAAGGGGCGCCGAGGCGGAAGACAAGGAGGTAGTTTGTGTTGGGGTGTGAGGGGGATTTTTTCGCTATTCCTGGACACTGGTTAGTTGCCGTGCTGCTTCTTCTGAAGGAAGTGGAGGATGTTTAGTCTTGTCTTGTGGGTCGACCGGAGGTTCGTCGGATGGAACTTTATTTTGCGATTTAAGGTTATCTGTTTGTTAGCATCCAAGTAGTACGATTGTTGTTGTTTTTGTGATAGGGAAACATTATTTACGTCCGCGCAATAATGAATTACGTAATAAAGAAAGGTAATCAAAAGTCGAAAAGATCGAATTTAGAATTTTGCTAATAGTGTTTACTCATGCCTGTTTTAATACATCATAAGATCTAGATTATTATGGGAGAAATCGAAAACTATAAATGATGGCGAAAGATGTATATTATCATGACGTGTTCCGATTTGTATTATAAATAATAGTTTAGCAACTCAAAAAATCAGTAAATGATTATGAGAGAACTTGAAAAATGTTTATCAAAATATATAATAATAATAATATCATAATTTTTTTTAGTAATTATTTTATAAATGTACTCTCTATAATTTTCAAAATTCTACATAATTCTATTTGTTTGGCTGTGATATTAAAAGAAAGGGTTAATATTGGTAGGGAATGTGTTAAAGATTTTCATAGAATGTGACCCTTTATTCTTGGAAAAGTATGATTTAGTTTTTGAATTATAACATTTTGCACTGTCTATCATATTCCAGATGCCCTTTCAGATTAATTATATTTTACTACAGCAAAATAATAAAATACTCACTATTCACATGAATATTAACGAATAAAATACCATACCTCTTTAGCTTACAACTGCTATTCCTCAGGTTATGATACTTCTCTAACGTAACGCAATATATCACACACTTTCTAATATATAGAACAGTAAATTTAAACCCACAAAGAACGCTGTCACGATTTTAAATGGCATAGGATATCTACGACGATATATGGGACAATTTCGGTGGAAAAGGGTTTAATGCGACAGGGATATAGCTCCGGAAACGTGTAGATATAAATTTGATCAAAAGGAAACGAGAGGTTCGTCCGGAGCGGTTTCACGAAGGGACGTTAAATACGCAGAACGGATATGAAAAAGCTGAATTCTTCGCACCGTGCGACAGCAAGAGAAGATGGTGAAGGGTTTTAAGTGAAATATTTCGGGCGCATTGAGATGAAATGACGCCTAAAGGAATCAGAAAAAGTGCGTTAGGAAATGGTGCACATAAAAGCTGGCGCCACGAAAACTAGCGGGGATATTAAGGGTTATTTTCTAAACGAAGGGAAAGACAGAAAACATGGAAGATTGAAGATATACTTCCCGTCTTGTACGGATTAGGAGGAACTTTGGAACCACGATTTCCTGAGATATCATACATCAGTTACGACAGGGGAATAAATTGATTGGGGCTCTCTAGTGTCTTGTATCATTGATGTTGTCATATACGTGTCACAGAAGATTAATTATTATCTCTTTTTCCGAGTCATTACGAGATTAATATATTTTCTATTGATAGATAGTTAGATACAGTATGTAGATATTGGCTAAGATATCTGGCTTTAACACAGAAGGCTTGGGTTCGATTCCAGGAACGGGAATTTAGTTTTAAACTTAGTCCAGAAAACTGATTGTTGTGTCATGTGGTCTAGTATCTATAATAAATAAATAAATAAATATATTCATAAAATAAATTAATAAAAATATTTAGATAAATATGAATGAAATCTAACAGGATTAAGCTCAACATTCTGGATATATTTTCAGTGTTCAAGTTACATTCTCATGTATCCTGAATGAGAATTCATTTTGGTATTGCTTTGTACCCAAATTGTTTCGTATCCATTAAAATTGACCACAATTCTGTAATATTTACAGATTATGTATAATTACAGAATTTAGTAATTCTAGGAAACTTAAAGAAACATATATTTATAAAATTATATTTACCCATGTCTTTTTTGTGCTAGCAGATGGAAGGAGATGAATAAATTTACTTAAAATCGGATATTACTAAAGAAAATTAAACAGTTAATTAAACCAATTATTAAAGTAATTATTTTTTCAGTTGGATGAAAATTAAAAATTCTCTAGTTCCTCGAAAATTTTTTTATGGTGAGTAACACCGCACAATTGTTTGCAATGACTGTGTAATTTTTTCTTTTAGGGTACTCACTTTAGAAACGTAAATGTAAAAAACTCTAGGTGTAAATATTTCTAATATTTGCTATGAAGTCTTTATTAGAACTACTCAAAAAAGTAAATATTATTTTATGAAAATATTTTAATGCTGTATAAAAACTTAAGAACCTTAGCTTTCAGTCTCTTCTACTTACTCTCATAAAGTCTAAAAATAACACATCTTTTATAAAACGCGTACTTAACATCTCATCCTTACCTCGGAGCAAAGACATCCTCCTCCGTAAACCAAATCGTACCGAAGAGCGAACGCTTTTTCACGGAACGACTCGCTCCTTGTCACACATCTCAACCGGATGTCGTACTTCTTTGGAGGAATGGAAGTCCATCTCTGGAGTGGATGGCTCTTGTGAGGTGCATTAGTCCCGACACCCACGACTCACTCATGCACTCAGCTTCCGTTGACTGATGGACCCACTCGTAGACGACGAAAATCGCTCCCGTTCTCTTCTAAATGAAACCGCTCATCCGAGGGCTTTGTTGGATGTGTGTGTTTTGTCATACCGAGAGTTTGCCCCTTCTTTTTTAAAACTCCTCTTCGTTTTCAAGGGTCTGTGTTTCCCTTACGAGGAGTGAATATTAAACGGGTTGGAAAATGTTGGTTTTGCTTTCGTTCCCAAAGGATTCTGTGTGTGACGGCTCTTTCTCTCTCGTTGTTTGGTTGACGGTTTAATTCTCGTCTCCCGTTGTTTGTCCGTTGGCTCTTCTTTCCGATAAACATTTAATACGCTCGCGATGGTTATGAAATGACTCAGGCGGTTCTGAAAACATCGAGCCACAGGTGTTTCTCGTGTCTTGATGCGGTCGACCACGGCCGATGAGTGTTTCACATTTTGATGCTACGTCCTGATTGTTATCGTGCCAAGAGGAACGATTTGATAAATATTAATAGGATTATCAGATCATATCTGACATCATTTCCGTCTAAACAAGAGGTACATTTAGAGTCGTATGAAATACTACGTACGTTTTCGATTATTATTTTTGATGATTAGGAATGCTATATAGGGATGATTAGGAATGCTATATTGGGGAGCAGATAGGCTGTAAGTTTGATGGAATCGTGATACTTATACTGCATGCATTTCAGCAATTGAAAGAATAAATATGAATTATCTTTAGAAGGATACTTAAAGATGGCTACTTTTAAGAACATCTGTTAAGAACATTCATTTACGAGATTTTAGGAATGATATTGTGTTGAATGATAGATTTTATGATGAACAAACCCATCTCACTTTGATTTTGATAACTGATTTGTTTTGCTATCATTCATGAACATTTTGTTCGATTTATTCGACGATTTATTGCATTTATTTTTTCTTTGAACTGCTTGCAACATCTGTTTATTGAGAGAATAAATCATTGTTTACAGGTGCCAAATTCATGGATCTGTATCAGGAATACACAAAGCGAATGCTGAGTTTGTCAGTTAAAATTTTCTTTGTGTTGAGAATTTTTAAGTAACTACGTAGGTAATAATTTATGGTTGATTTTTTCTAATGTTTCAGAAAATAATAATATAAAAATTTTATATGAATCGGGAAGAGAAAATTTGCAAGATTGTTTCAAGTGAACTTTAGTCAATACGTAAATCATTCAGTTCGTTGAAAATTATCGTATTTTCTGAGTTTGCTCGTCTTTATTTCACTAAAAATTTAATACTGTATTTCATATGTGATTTATTTCATCCTGCAAAGCTTCGCTTTCCAAAAATATCCTTGAAAGTTTCATTTAGTTAATGGAAAATTCCAAATGCTTCTTCCAGACTTTCTTACTTACCAAATTTATGATTCTCCAGAGAATGAAATAACAAGTCGAGTAAATAGCAAATAATGCAACTCAGATGTATGAACTCTATCTCTCTACTCTAAAGCTCTATGTCTGTTTACCAGATTCATCTTGCCAAAATTTCATTAAGCCTGAGTAACAAATAATTCGTACTTTTGCGTCGTAAATTTCGCTAAGTTTAATTCGGAAAATTATCTCGGGCTTGAAACTTTGCGGTTGGAACACTGTATTTTACCAATCTCCTCTAATTTAGGACTAATGTAAAATGAATTTGTATGTAATGCATTTGAATTGACCTGCACCCAAGGACATTGTCTTAAATTATTGGTTAGCGAAGTTTCGGAGCAATTCCTTTCGTGAATATTGCGTAATTCCGGTGTTAAATTGGAGGGAACCATAACTACCAGGTTGGATGGGAAGTACTATGTTTCACTTCTCCAGGTGCGATGACGAATGGAATTTTCCGGTAGAGTGCTATTAATATCTTCTTACCTTTCAGTTGAGATCGGCCTTCCTTGACGAATTATTTCTTGAGGAAGTCGGTGGTTGGTCATGGCATATAACCTCATAGAGATACCACAAAATTGAATCATTGAATGAACTCTATTGTTTCCAAGCTTAATCCTACTATATACGTGTGATTTTTATTCAATGTCTTATGAAATAGATACAATTTATATTTATTAGTGAGCACTCTATAAGTACATATATTATAACCCTAAATTTTTAAGCTGTGACATAGTTTTCCTTTTCCTTTCTAGTTTTACTTTCCTTCTTTGAACATCTAATATAGCTAGGAAATAAAGTTTCAGAAATAGTCTACGAACTTTCTTTCTCTAAATATTTTCAATACATTGATTCTTTTTCTGAAAAATTCTGCATTCTAATAATTTCCATCTCACCCAATATAATACTACGTTATAGTACATAATTAAAATATTAATATTAGGGATTTTAATAGAATATTAATTCTTTCAGTTTTAGATAAATCACCTAGAAGCTCCGCCTTTCTGCAAGAATCCTAGAATAATGAACCACTGACAGTATCCCATAGCAGTGTACTCCTCTTCACTAGCCCAACTGAAACCAGTTTCTGCAGCAATGGTAAGTACAACCTTTTACATTTTCTCACTACTATTAGACTCCAGAATAAACGTTTCTGGTATCTCTTGTGTCTTTTTTCCAGCTTCCCAAATAAGGGTAAATATTTATTTTATGCAGAACGAAATCATTTTTCGAAGATCAAAATGCAACGAACATGCACTTCGCGCGATATTTACACACACATAACACAACTCCCTCCGTGTTTCACGTGTACTTACTTACGTTCGGGAAGATTTTTATAAGCATCTCGTTATTCCAAATGAGTCAAGATGCAGGGCACCGTAAGAAGAGAGCGGGAGACATATAAAAAAGCTCATTTTTTAAAGCGTTAGTCGTTTAAGGGAGTGGCTCAGTAGTCTTTTTTAATGGCCACGGTCACACGGAATATGACGGTAGAGGAGAGTGCGGGAGAAACCACGGGGTTCGGGATGACTTGCCGGGAGAGCATGCGGGCAGAAGGACAGCAATAGAGATAAGTGTGTCCCTTCCTTAGAAAAAAAAAGAATTCTTCACGCGTAACCACATACGAGCTTCCACCCCTTGTCCCACCCACATTTTCTCCAACCCCCCTTGACCAAATTTAGTGCTCTCTGCCGGTTCATGAGTACAAGGAGAAACATTTCCTCTAATGGGTTTGAAATTGCGCGGTAGGGGGAGATAAAGAGAAGGGGTAATTTATTAAGACACTCACAGCAACCAAGGACAGCGCACGGAATGCGTTTTGATGGACAAGAGTGGTGTGGGAATTGGAGGGCTTTTTTTTAGGGACATCTGTTCGAAGGCTCCATTAGTGACGGGTCGAAATGGAAAAGAGGCAATATTCTTCGAATGTTTTTTTTTTGTTTAATGCGGGACGAGAAAAAATATACACGCCGCTATATCTGTGGGTAGGAGCAATCGGAAATTACGATATTTTTCTCTTTCGGATGGTTGTTGAGTTTCATATCGCTCTCTCTGAGAGTGGTCTTATGGCTTCTAATGCGAGATGTTCGTAATGGTGCTGATTGCCAATTTTTGGTAAGAGCAACGTCCGGTTTGGTTGAAACAGAACTTTAATAACTGTAGTGTATGCTGTCGTGTATTGGTTAGAATATTAAGAAGGGTTCAAGCGAATTGATTTCAAGAAAGAATTTTTAAAGAAAAATTTTGATCTTAGGTTTGTGTTCAGCATTCTATTTGCTCCACCATCGTTCTATTTACAATTAATTTTGTTTTTTAATAAAATTCATTTTTATTAGATCAGCTTATTCATTGGTTATCTTTAAAGTTACTAAAGCAAATAGTGTTATGAATAATATAATAAGTTTATTAAAATTTTCATAATTTTTAGTATTATTAAGTCGAATAGATGGTTCGTAGATTGTATTAAGCTTCCAAGCTTCAAGTAAATTCCAATTTATTTAGACAATGATTAGAAATAAAACTTAGATGATATAATTATCCCTCTTTCCTTTAATGATCATAACTAACTTCTGATTATCTTGACGAAATTTTTTTTAAGTGACAATTTATTGTTCCGAAAAGTGTTACAATAAATTGGGAGCTAACTGGAATACTATGGAAGTAAAGGTGAGGTAATGGCTACAAAATCTGTATGGCTTAAAAAAGAAGAAGCAAAAATCCATCCAGTATGAAAGAGAGATCAATAAAAAGTGTGTCATCCAGATATATGAGCACCTTTCGATACTCGTGAAGGGCAAAGCATTCGACTGGATAATCCAGTTCCTCTCCGCGATATGAATTTGTCGAGTTCTACTGCTTCTATTTCTGAAGAATTCGAACCGTGTGCTCTCGAGGTTATATCTTTTGAACGTATCATTTCCTCTTCTTTTCAAATCCGCAATTTCAATGCCGTATCCGAAAAAATACTTCGAATCCGGTTTTCTACATGGGAGGTCTTTCATTACAATCTTTTCAAGAACTCTAATCATTTACCTGCTGAGAATCAGATGCGACTTTAAAATGGAAACGAATATAAGTTCCGTAATATTAGAGGTGCGCCAAAATTTTTAACCGAAATCCTCATGGTCATCTTTTTATATGATTTTTATTTCCCATCAATAAGCCATATATAGTGTCGTTTTATCTCCAACCTTTTTAAAAAGCTTTTAAGGTTACTTACCATAAAAGAGCGTATCCTTGTATTGGATGTAATTTCAAAGTCCTTGAGATCTCGTTGGATTAATTTGTCAGTCCGTTGAGATATTAATATATCAAATCAGGAGATGGAAATCTTAAATATGAACTTCACATGATTGATAAAACATGTTAATACATGTTAAATAAAATCATGAGGGGAATGATGTATTGAAATATCATGTCAAAGATAGCAAATGTTAATGAGAAACTTCGGGCAGAGTTCTTTTTATCGATTTGTTCAAATGTATTTTCTAATGAAACACCGTTTCGTTATGCATGCCTTGGAATATAATTATTAAAAGTAATATTAGCCTGGATATTGGAACTAGGACTAAATTATGATTCCAATAAAAAATTAAATTTTCATCAGTAATTGTAAATGTCCATTGTTTTGTATCCATTCTGCTGACATACGTAGACTCGTTCGAACTGTTTGTGACTTTCTTTTGTTTGATTTTTCAATTTTCAATGTGATTATTTATTTTTCTTTTTCATATTTCTATGAATTATATTCATTTTTTGAAATTTTCATACGTAAGATATTACGGTTGGAAAGAGTAAATATCAGCTCTGACTTAAAACTTATTAACATTCGAGATAATATTCATCTAGATTTGGATTGATTAAAAACTTTAATCAGTTCTTCGCGTATCAATTCGTTGAGAGTAATCGAAATTTTGATCCAATAGTTGTTTTTTGTGTTAATTAGACTGCAAAGGTATTCTCGGAATTAATCAACAAAACGTATTTATATGAGATTACGAACGCAAACAAAATGTAGAAATCCTTTTACTGGAATGAAATTAATAGATTTTATTTTATAGAAGCGGAAGATAGCATATGATGAAGAAGTTATTTTCGGCTGCATATATATCTCCCATAATTTTCGTCTCATTTTCGACTTATATATTTCTGACATTAGCAGCGATTTTAATCCGCTTTCATGTTCCTTCATAATCAAGGACTGTTGTGAAATGGCTTATTTTCGGACGACACTCCATCCGCGCAGAAATTTCAACTCAGACATTCGATACGACCTTCGTATCCTAGATATAAATCGAAGAGCTCTTTAGCTATTTGCATTCATCCGCCGCTAGAGGCGTTCCTCCACAGCTTCTCCAGCATCTCAAACTGCATCCCACACACACTGTCAAGTTTTTCTCCTCCTTCGAAAGTAAAATAAAAAAAGCTTTTCTCAACCCATTTCCTCGAAGCCTGTCCATCAAGTCAGAACTATAGTGCACATCCATCCATCCAAATATGTACCAGCTGTTACTAGGCTCTTATCTCTGCTACCGATCGAGCTTTCCTTCTCTTTATTTCTTCCGATGACGTACTCACGGCTCGTCTCTCTTCGCCTTGTTATAGGCCGCTCTATGAGCTACCGAGTTCCTTTAAATTCCCGCGTGTCACTCTGTAATTCTCCCATCCGCCGATTCTCGTAAATCGGTCTTCATTTATTTTTTTTAATGTGGAATTACCCCATCAGTGCCTTGTTGATATCATCTCCTCGTTGCTATGCTCATTTGGGTCCAGTGACGTCTTCATTGGCTCATTATCCGACCATGCAGTGCACAATTGCTTTTATTCTGTCAATAAGTACCATATGTTTCTTTGATTTCATTCTCGTTCCCTATTTTCGTATTTTTTAATAATTGGCTAATTCTTAATATTTGTAAATAGGCACGTTGTGGTTTGGCTCAGACTTGAGTAAACAGATATATTATAACAATACTAAATAAATCTATTCCGAGCTTATAAAAATTATATTTCGGTCCTACTTTGTTATATATTGAGGTATCTTCATTAGTAGTGTAAAGCTTTCCTGCCAGTTACCTTATCCCTTATAGTTGATTATTATCATGTGTCAGTGAACTTTCATCTTTATTCAGGGTTATAAGTATTTGATATCTTGCTTCATTTTATTATAATTTTTATCAATATTTTATTAATAATTTATAAAATCGTCACAGGAGTATCTTGTATTCTAATAATGAAGAGAGAGATACATCGTTATTTTTTCTCGATTTTTCCAAATAATCGGGACTAATTATGTTAATAATAATTATTATTATATATGACTCTTTCATTAGTGTTTATATTTGAAAATTTCCCAGTATTAGGCTACAATTAGATTTCAAGATTATTTAATACGTTATTACAGTTTTAATGAGAACTCTTATAACTCACCCAAAACTACGTACATTTTTCAAATCAATATCTAATACCACTAGGTTCTAGGATTCATTCTCCTGAGTAATTTAATTCGAAAATTAATTCGAAGCAGAACTTTGGAAAGATATTCGTGGAATGAATACATTTCAAGGCAATCTTCTCTATTTCTACGAACGACGTTTGCTTGATTTAGAAACACGTACGGTTGACATCTTCCCTTTGGTTATTGATGCAGAGGAGTGCGGTATTGATCACCTCTACATTCATCGCGAAAATGGATATAAAAAAAGCTTTTCCTCAACATGATAACTCCTAACGCAAACGACCCTTTTCAAAGCAAACAGCTTCGCGAATTCCGTCACATTTTTAACTCATTTCAGACGCTCTCGCCTCTGAAAACCCGCTTCGTTCCCAACGGCTCACGGTGCGTACATCGAAATGACATTAGCCGAATATCTGGAAAGTATCGAAAGAAAATAGTAAGAAGGGTTCCCGCCATTCATTCGAATGCGCTCGATATTTTTTTTATTCCCAAGTCTCCGCTTGTATTTGCAAAGCAAATAGAGCGAGGAAAAGGGTAACCATGGTAAACAAACAACACGCCTCCGTAAAAGGAGGTCAGACAGTTCTTTCCCTCACACTTCCCTTCCATGAGAACGTTTTTTTTCGTCCCCTACTTCCCCAGACTTCTCTCTCTAGCAAAAGGTCCAAAAAGCGTGGAAGTTTTCTTGTTCCTGCTAAGATGGCCCCAGCACTAGTCATTCCGTTCCTCAAGTACCACCATCAGATTTTAGCTGCTGGAATCTCATTAGGGTTTCTCAGAATCTTACGTGGGAAAGACATTCTTTACTCGTACGTACTTACTATCTATCTGTAAAGAGTGTTTAAAAGTCATAAATGCGTTATATAAGGTTAATGAAATACTAACTACAAGTACCAAAAATTCTGATTTTCATATACTAGATACTGATTTAAGCTACACTGCTTCTATCATATTCTAGCTAAAAGTTTCGAGAAATTAATGCCATGAAAGTAGGAAAATACGGATGAGGATTTAAAAAATTTATTTTCTCTGTTAGTCAAAATTCCTCCGTGTCCCTTTGAGAAGAATACAGCAACTATTTCAATTACTATCAAAATACAGTTCAAACTATTATTCATATTCTACCAAATCTATTTAAAAGATGAAACGCTAATAACCTATGAATATATTTATAGTATAATTTCATTTAAATATTTATAATAATATTTATGTAATGATAAACAGAAATTTAATTTAATTATAATTAAAGAAAATAAGTAGTAAGTGTTAATTGAAACTACCTTTAGTGTAAGATGGACTTATTTTGATGATCCTGTATTTTTAAGCATCATTTGATGTTAGTTCTTAATATACTAGAAATTGGACAAAAATAGATAAAAATTCTATCGAATGTTATGAATTGTCATTTTAAATACCTTTGGTACAATTATCTATATATATGACCCTTTATAGAATTTTTACCAAAATATAAGGAAGAAGGTATGGGTTTTTTAGACTCCTATTTGATCTATGAGACTTGAAAAGTATATATTTCTCACACATCGACATTTTTCTCGTAAATGGCTTGGAAAAATATTCTTAAAGCTTCGGAAAAGTAGAAGGAATAAATCAACCTTGGACACAGGGTAACGATAGTTTGATGACTTCGGTAATAGCAAAACCCCTTACGGACGGAGGCGTGAAATATCTCAAACGAACGTCTGCGAACGATAGATCGATGCTCTACTATATTTAGGCTATTCTGCCCCAGTCTATTCCATCTGCGCATATTTCCTACGTCTCGAGCAGAAGAATCTTTCTTTTTTTACGACATCTTTGAACTCATCCGCGATATCCCCTTTTTTTAAAACGCCTCTCCCTCTATTTCACGAATTCTGTCTCCCCACTCTTATCCCTCAACCTCACGACATCAAAATCCCATTTGCAGTTTCCGTTTGGATTTGTAAACCAAGGATGGTTTTCGATGGAAGGAATCTCACCCTTCTCTCTCTGCTTTCCTTCTTACCTCCTGTCACCTCCTCAATCGACTCCCTAACCACTCTTCCCTCCCCTTTTCACTTACTTTACTAATCTTCTATTTTCACGCCACCTGTCCCCTTCCTGTTCTACTTCCCCACTGTCTTCTGCCTTAATCCTTTACTTCCCCTTCTACTCACGAACCGGTTCCCTGGTAACTGCTATACTCCCATTGTACTTCCGGTTGTTCTAACAATAGGAGTTACATCTATATTTCTTGCTCGATATCTCCTATATTTGTGGAAGATAAATAGATGTGTTTATCAAGATGGATCTACACGCCTTTCCTCAGACGGGATGATAAATATTTTCTGCTCTATTTAGTGACATATTGCATGGATACTATATAGTCTTCATCTATCAATGTGTGAAGTTTCTGCATTGTAATATATATATATATATATATATATATATATATATATATATATATATATATATATATATATATATATATAAAGAAATATGAAAGGGTAAAATATTATTTATGAAAGAAAAGATTACAATACATCTATGTTTTATTTCTAATTTCTATCTTTTAATGGTTCAAAAAGTTACTTTTAGAAAATTCTATTCATAGATGATCATGAAAATTAGGGTAAAATATCAGCTATGTTTGGCTTCAATTCATAAATTAAAATTAATAAAAAATCGTAATTTTCACAAACATTTGGCCCAAAAAAGTAAATAACATTCTTTATATTTCATATTCATTTTTAAATTAGCTTTGCCTATTATTAAAATTAAAATGGAATCTGACTTGGTGCTTCAAAATCGAAAAGAAGTTTCAATAGGATTCGAATTAAAAGCGGTGAGTTATAAAAATATCTTTTCTGTAAATATCGCTCAGGAAATGCATCTTCAACAATGGCTTCTACTATTTAAATCTCTGGTTCGTAGGTTCAATTCATGTTCATTCAAGGAATATGCAATTCATGTTCTATTGCAGTTCTTTTCCTGCAAATATATGTAGATATTTTGATTTTTTATCCTTAGTAAGTGATGGTTATCCTTGTTTCTAATTTGTCCATGATTACTGTTAACTTATCGTTGGTAATTAACGTAACGAAGATAGTCGTGGGTTGCAATTTGAGTAGAGCTGCTTTCTATCCATCAGTCTTGTGAAGGGAGGAAGACAAGGACCACAGGAGCCATGCATTATGTCCATGCTTATCTCCTATTCTGGACCGCTTTAGAGGGAAACTGATTTGCTCCTGTCGGATGGATTCTATCTAGGTGGTTTGTGGAAATTCTCAGCGCAATCGGCGTATAAATAACATCGGTTTGACGTAATTGACGATAATTTTTATCATAAAATTTGATTTCATCGACTGGTATAATAACCAGACTATTATATTTGATTTCCACATCCGGAGAACATTTTTAAAGCTGGAAACAAATTCGGTGGTATTACGGACAATTCGGAGTAATTTAACGGAGAGAAATCGAGCGATAACTCGCAAATAGCTAATTAACATCCTTGTCATTCAACGACGAACTAAATTTAAAGATCTAGTCAACTGCCTCGATGATATTTCCAAATGGAGTCCATTGCCATCACGGATAGCGGTCACTAAAAAGCCAATTAAACATCCTCTTCATTATTGAAGTCCGAATCTCATCCGAACTAAAATAAATCCGACATTACTTCGTTTACGTCCTTCAAAAGCGGTAATGGAATGCGATTAGCTTCGGTTGACCAATGGAAGCGAAAATCAAATAAAGTTCGGAAAATACAGCAGCCTTAGGCAAACGATTGTTTCTGATAAATCCGCGAAATAACTCATGAATCATTAATTTATCGGCTCAAATGGGAATTTATATCCGTCATGCCCTTTTGGAATTGTAATTAATGAGTGGAGAATGTAGGGAGTGTAAAAATAAACAGCGGTCCGCAAAATGCGAATTTCCATAAAACATCGCTCCGTGCCTGAATCGTTGGTGACGGGTCGCATTTTGCCGGAATCGATGATCGGGACGTACATTATTTCTCGCGAATGGCACGTTTGGTATTACTCAGACTGTCGTCGACTGTGCAAAAAAGGAATGATTTGGTTTCCGCTAGATCATCAATCTATCATTTCGCAGATTTGCCAAAATGCGTATAATTGTAAAGAACTGTTCAGTAGCTGAACAAATCACCGCTTTGTCAAGGGATAAATATACGGAGGAAATCGTGTATTTTTGTTTTAATTTCCGGTGTGCATGTTCTTTTACCATTAATTTTGGTTTCTTTCAAACTTCAGTCCATTTGTTGTTGATAGATTCAACGCAATATTTAAACTCTACGTCGAATTCAGAAAGTAATACGTGCTAAGAATTCCTGGCCTACATCGTGAATCCTTACTGTTATATAGGTCATTCAGATACTGCGGGTTGGTTCAGAAAATGCTCACGCATATCTTTTGAGTATTAATTTTGTCCACACGATCGTATTATACTGTTGTTTTTTAGTTTAATTCTTCCAAAATTTTCTAACCTATTTTCCGATTAATTCGACTATTCTCTTATGCTAAATATGACACGCGTTAAGTTCTTTTAGAATTTTAAACTTGGCATTAAATCTAGCGAATGAATCATTAATTTGTTCCCCAACATTTTCAATGAAAATCTCTTTTAAGTAGATATAAATTAAGGCAGATATGCTCCATTCTTTTCCTTTTAGAACTCTCTTTCGTTAAGGTTAAGTAAGTTTAAGAGTAAACTAAGCCTTGTTCGAAGTGTATCCAACCTTTTAATAGAAAGACAAAAAACTTCGCCCTTCAAAAAAAAGAACCTCATGCGGTTCGCCTAGCGACCAATCCCCATGGCAACCGAAAAGAATGTCCACGGAACGAGATTTGAGGAAACAACTCGGATGCTCTTTCCCTCCGTTTTCTTCTCATTGGTTATTTACGCCTTAATGTTTCTAAGTTACGTCTCTGAGCTCACTTAACCGTCCCCTTTCTTTCCTTCATTCCGTGACGACCGAACCAAAACCTTCCCCTGGTCGGGAACCCTTCCCTCTCAAAAGCCACTTTTATCTCTCACTCTCTCTTTAAAATCACCGCCTCACACCACTTCGGAGGAACCAGTCTGCGTGGGACCACTCTTCCCTAAACACCAGCTTTTATCCGAGTCTTCGCGAAATATAGGGAATAATTAATTCCGAAAGAGGGGGAGAAACTCCTTAACTTTTACCTCCGGGTGCCATTCCGTTCCTCCCAAAGACGCCGTTTCGGAATTTATTTCTCTCCCTCCATTCATTCAGCCTTCAACTGTTTTTATATGGCTGATAAAACTGGTCCGCCATCTTGTAACACTTTCGTGTGGAGTCTTCCATCCAGCCGATGGCACGCTAATGGTCAGGCGAGCTTTCAGACCGGTGTGTGCGGACACGGATCCTCAAGGACGCCGCTAAAGTCCTCAGTCTGCATATTTTCCTCATCGACCGGAGGACGGGATGCAGAAGGATATTGGAACACCGATTTCCTTTCTGTGTTCCGCTGATAAGGGCCGAATATTCCTAATGGATCGGCCGTGAAGATAACGGGAAGATGTTGGTATTTTCCGACCTTTTCAGAAGGCGATACGTAAAGGTCGTTTCAATACGCGGAGAAGATTCCGAGGCCCGCAAAATCCGAGTGGAGCACTCAGCTGAAATGTGTCTAGATAATTGCAAATGTTTTTTTAACCCTGAGTTTTGAAAAGGTTTCTTTCTGTATGATAAGATTTTTAAAGCGTTTATCAAGGACATGGTGATCGTCAATATGTATCGAAGTATCTCCATTTAAATTCTTGCTGGCTTCTGTGACGGTAGGCACAGCGATATCGTGCTACTGTTCGTAATGGAGGCTGATGGAGGGTATACGAGTAATTCCTATTCAAGTCTATAAAAATATATCAAGACGTGAACTTTTTTCCGTCGTGTAATTCGGTAACATTTAAATATTGGTTCATTTGATTTAAACTCTTCGTCTGGGGAGATTCTACAGGTTGTAGTTTGTTTTACCGCATAAGAGCTTTATTTGAGTAGCTACCTTGTTTCCATTCAATTCAGTTATTCATCTTATAAAGCATTATAAGTTTTTCAAATCTTCTTCTCAAATATTGAGTCTTAAGTTTAGCTTTACAGGAAAAATCGTACTTCAATATTTACAAATTCGATATCATGCACATTAACCGTTAGTCGTCAGAAAGTAAGAAGGGCTAGATCAAATATTTTTAGGCACAATACGAAGTGAAAACTTAGTTAATCAAATTATCCACTGACTAATGAAGAATTGACTATAAGGAGTTATCAGGTCTTCATATGTTTGATGGAAATTTATTAAAATCTTTTTGATGAAACCGTTAAGAAATCCATCGTGAAAAAAACCATTCTAAATTTTGTTAAATATAAAGTAAAAAAATATGCATATAATTTTTAATTGTATTTTAAAATTAAAATATCACTCTATAGAGTCGATAGTTAATAAGTCGTACATAATAGTAATGGAACGAGTCGTATTATCGTGATGATGAAAACGTGAAGTTTCCATTCCGGTAGCAATGTCTTACAAATGGGGGGACTGGGTTCGAGTCCCAGACATGTCACGATATTTCACGCCTCTTAGACCTTGGTTGGGTTATTGGTATCAAAAAAGATTGATTAATCCAGGATATTTTTAGGAATAAAATAGATGCAACTTGTAGGAAAAGAAACATTAATTTTTTTGATAATTTTAGAGAAAAATTTTAGACCTTCCCGATCGTAATTAAGTTCAACCGCGAAAAATTCGCTTTACTCTTGATCCTTTCACAAGAACACATACAATCACTTTAAATGTGTAAGAAAATCTATACGTATGCATTACTTCTTTGAAAATTCATCTCCTAGGCCGTATGAATCTTTATATCATACAGTGAGCATTTAATTAAACCCAGCCAATTTCGATGAAGACCTCTCAATCGATGTCACGTCTTGATAATTGCCAACCATTCCTCGAATCTCCGGAAGTTAACCCATCCCGCAATCGGTTACACGAGATGCTACCGAGAATTTAAAACACCCGTAATGGCATCCTCTCCTGGCCTGTTTCAAATGCACGGAATTAACCAGCAACGATTTAGACTGTGGCAGCAGCTGCGGAAAGAATTCGTGCGAGGGCGCGGTCGTTTTAGATGTCCGATTGTACTCGGATCCGTTGGTACATCGGCTCCTTCGAATGATTTATACCCGTGCACGTGTCACTTTTGATGAAGGCGATACGTCCGCAAATCAGTGGGCATAATTTATCGCGGCCCTCCACGGCTATACTCAGAAAGCGTCCGCTTCGAATAAATTCCGGGAGAGGCACGTATTAGCAATCCGAAACAATCCCACGGAATATCCTAAGCCTCCCTTGTTAACGCAGCTTTTTTTGTACAGCGACAGTGTTTTTTTTCGGGAGAGGATTGAGTCGTACGGTGCAAAGCATGGCAATTACTCAAGCGACTGCAATTTCTCACATCTTTATCGCATCTAAGAGTCTAGGGTCCCGATTTGAGGAAGGGGAAAAAATTTATGGAGTAATTTTTCCCACAGGATCATTTTTCCGAGAGTTGTTAAGGTTTGCTACCATATGCTGTACTCGCGCATCGTCCGGGAGATAACGAATTGAGTCTGAGTTATTACTTACGGGAGGGGGTTGGTCAGAATGGTTTTGGAGGGTTGTAGTACGTACGGGGGCTAATATATATATTTTTTTGGGAAAAGTGGTGGCTTACCCTTTGGGAAACCAGATGATTCGTGGAAAGTGGGGGTAGAGTTGAAGCGACTATTATACGAAGAATAAGGAATTATTGCGTCTCTGACGTGGGTTTTAATTGGGATTTGGATAATTTACGGAGTCCGTGGAGAAATTATTTTGAAAAATGAGACGTACGGTTTTTTTCTACGAAATGAAAATGAATTTAGGGAGGGCTATCCGAGGAAAATATTTGTTTTTAACAGAAGGTATAGGTTACAATGAGGGTGGTTTAGATCCTATCATTTTATAATTTACTTTCGTTGCAATTTAATTATTGCTTTGGGTATACTACTTTAGATGATTGATTATTTGTTGAAAGAGTATGTTCTAAGCAGGTTTTTAATGATAATTTTTAACGAAATTTTGGCTTTATAGGTGATGTATACAGACAGATTTACGACTGAAATATTCTATAATTTTGAATATTTTTTATTTGTAAGTGTTTAAATCTGTTCTTCACTACAATTAAACGAGGAATAATCCTTTAATCGGGATATTTTATCGGAACATACTTACTATTCGTTTTCAAGGTAGCGGGTTCGAATCCAGGGTAACAAGATATTTTCCTATTTGTAAAAGGGGTTTGTGCTCATCTGTTATTACTAAAATATTCCCCATGTGTTTAATCGTGTATTAAGTAATAAGTTTATGCAAATATAAAATAAATTGATGTTCGTGGGAATACTGATAATTAATATAAAAATACATAAACATTGTTTCATATATTGTAAGCTCGTTATAACTTACGTGACATCAATTATTCCATAACATATGCATCTAGCTGTATTCATCCCTCCTTCAACAACCTAAGCGTGGGAATAGAATCTTCGGTTAATTAGGGCCTTAAAAACTCGTACTAAACATGTGCAAACGAATCTACAAACTACGTGCATCTACGCAGAGTTTTTTCATACCAAAAAATACTCCTATCTGAGTTGAAGGGGAAGGATTGATGGGAAGACGGGCTGGAGCAATGAAACGACAAATGACAGTGTGTTGATAAGGAGTGGGTGTGTAGTGTTCGTGCGGGGAATAGATGACTTTCGGGGTTAGATAAGGTAATGGATCGTGGACCGGCGAAGGAAGAATGGGGGGTCAGAGGAAAAATGAACCGTTGCATATGAATAAATACGGACGTAGACGGATGTGGTAAGGGCATCGGTTGGTCATACAAGTGGGGGTCTCCGAGGGGACTAAGACTAAACGGAGGTCAGATAAAAGGGGAACGAAAAAATCCACAGAGAGCGTGACCACATCGATAGTCTAATTAATTTCGAGAATGAGTTATTTTCTCGGCTAAAATTTGTCTTGGTTTGGGTGTTAGCTGTCGACGTAAAGTGGAAGGTTTTCTAGTAAATCATCCAACTTGCGAGTTCTTATCCGGTAAAGGTTATAGAGGAGTTGGGATGGTTTTCAATAGCGTAGAATTCGACACGGAAACAAAAGTGAGTGTTTATTTTTCGTGAGGTTAAAAAGGTTTAAAAAAGTTTACCTTACTTAGATTTGTGACGAATAATAAGTGGTTTCACAGGGAGGTTTGACTAGGAGCGTAGAAAGCAATTTCATTATAGGAGATTAACTTGAGATGTTCGATTGATACATTTAAGTTAAAGCTACTGAGTTTTATACGATTTAAACTTAATCTTTGTTAACTATTGAGTATTTTCCATGAGAAAACTTAAATTTTTTATTTTCTTTAATCTTAAAATTTTTGATTAGTTTGTTCTAAAATAGATATAGATATTTTTAAATTTGATATCTGCCTATAGTTCTAATTTTAAAATTATTACTCTACTTTCTCTTACTAATATACTAGTTATAAGTGTTTACTTAGATCTAAATTGTGAATAGAAATAATTCTTTTCTATTAAAACCATCTGTTTAAGACTGTAGTAGTAGAAAATTTTTGGTATAGTGCCAATGAGTGAGGTGGCTACCATGACATAAATAAAATTATCTGAAAATGTCTATCACCAATTTTTAAGTAAAAATTGCTCAAATGGAATTAATTCTTAAATTATTAGCTGGTTGAATACTGCTTTTTATTCTGTGTGGTGTTAGGAAAAGATAAAAGGAAAGAATCTGACATTTTTGCTGAAGTATGATATCACATTAGATATGCAATAGGGCTTACATTGCTATCGTGAGTCAAACTCATGCCCCAGTAGACAACTGATGAATTTATCGGCAAACTAATCTATTCTGATGCACGTGAATAGCAACGTTAATTCGACTGAGTGGTATTGGGAGATGAATCGATTGCATCCTTCAATTCGGAGCTGCATCTTATCGGTATTGCCGCAATCGTAGTTTGATACTTCTTAAATTGGCAAGTACGTGGTGATTTGAACGCGAGAATTTTACGGACATTATGCGGTTCACGTGTGAGATATCAGCTGAGTGATACAGTCGCGTTTCTGCACAAATGCGGGGCATCCTTCATTATCCATCGGCAGCGTTTGAATGCAAGTCGAGGGTAATTTGTTATCAATTGAAAGTTCATGGTTAATACTACGTTGACATCGTAGAGATGAATGTCAAAAATGTTTCGCCTTTTAAATATATTACTCCAAATAGAGGAACGAAAATATAAGATTTCTTTTTAACGTCGAATTTAACGATTCCTTATGATAGCTATTTTCATTTCCTCACTGAAGGAATTAAATGGATAAAATATGCTCTCTTATTGAATATTGGCAGTTATAATTCTTAAATCTACTTCATATCGCTTTGATATTACTTAAGAAATCTAGGAATCATCAATAGCTCCTTACCATAAAAGAAAGAGTAAAATACTGCTTTTAATTTTATATTCGCAAACTTGATATACTAATCGTCATAACACGTATAGAATTATTATCTTTATATTCCTCATTGTTCGTGTAAAATAACTATTATACATTTTATGTGAATGTAGGTTCTTTCCTTCATCTTAGTATTTATTTATGCTTACCGTATAATTTTGTACATCTTAATTCTTTTTAGCTATCATTTTTCTGAATAAACTTAATATTCCAAAAAACTTATCTCATGATATGTTGATGTATATCTGAATATTATACTTAGAAGAGTAAATGGTGTTAAAAGATATATCTCTTTTTTAATTCTAAATTGATAAATCAAATATCAGCTGTCTTTATAATCTTTAAAACTTTCGCTAAGAATATTAGGAGTTTCAATAGTTAGTGCTTCAGCAATTTGGGAAGTTAGCTTTCGCAAATTATTCAAATTTCGGGGAATTCCGTGGGGTGCACACGAGGAAGCGTTCGTCAGGAACCAGATTACAAACGTGTCACTCCAAATACAATAAATTTATCCGCTTAATAATATCAGGCATAAATATTTATCTCACCTAACAGGACATCCTCAAAGCATAATCTTTCATTAGCTTCCATCACTCTCACTTCCCGCATCATCAGCGAATGTAGCATCGCGTTCCTGACGTCATTTCCTCCCCTCTCGCTGTTTGACGGGAAACCCTTTATCGAATTACATTCGCCCCAGGGATATTTAAACACGTTCCATTTGGAAATCTCAGTGTCATCGTATCCCTGGAATCGGAATCCCTGATGGTTAGAGATATTTCGGAACTGATTCCGCGTAATCTTAATAGGAACTGTTTGTCTCTCCGTTCGTCTGTCATTACGAATTGAAATTTCAAACTTTGTCTGCATTCAGAGAGACACTCAGCGTTCTATTTCACGTAGTTTGTAAACGAAGTATGATGAAGTGTTACTTTATTTATTCAATTGTCATTATTCTAAGTGCTTAGAGAAAAATCAGATAATTTTATATGAATTAGAGTATATACTTCTTATTTAGTATCCTAAGAATACTTATTCACTTTTATGTGAACATATTTTCCATCTAATACATCAATCAATCATCTGAATAACTTATTAAAATTTAAATTTTAGAGCTTATAGTAGTATACTTAATGTCTACGATCTTGAAAATAGACACCGAATAAAGTTGTAGTCAATCGTGGGAAACATTGGTTGATACGAGGATGTTGTGATATCTTCACAGAAATAAATTATGATTCCATCCTTAGCATTTTTATGTTTTGACGCACTATAAATCTTGCCACCAATTGGGATTATATGAATGCATCCGACGCGAGTTTAAGTTTGACAGGCGATCCATTTCAATGTAATTTATGATTTAGTATCGCCGGCTGTCATTGTTTCAAGGATAACTATAGCGATCTTTGAGGGGTATTTTTAGTTCGAAGAAATTTTGAGGAATGAAAAGTATTGGGCGTGAATTGAATTGATATAATTTCAAGAACAAAAGAGCATTGTATTATGAATGACACACTCACTAATCGTTGTACCGTTCATCGTATAAGGTACTAATTTTAAATTATCTATATTGACTTCTATTTTTTAAACATCATTATTTATTGCAGTGATTAATAATGTAGCCTCTTTATTAAAAGGCATTCAGAGGATTAACGATATTATTTCTCAAACGAATTATTTTTATCTTACAAAACGTTCTCCAATCCAGTCAATGGTACTTTATCCATAGAAGCCTTTTATCTTTTCATTGAATGCGGAATATCTTTCGGGAAAATCATTGACTCAGATAAAATTTGGTCTCTATATTAACTGGACCGTAAAACTAATTTATAGGCTATAAAATCATAATTCATGCAATCTTATCTCGAGAACGTATCCACATTTTATGGGATTCCGCTCTTTGAGAATAAAACCAACTTATCGGAAATCGGTGATGCTAACCTCCCCAGAGCAAGGGTTATGTCTTCCTTTTTCATAGTTTTTATTGGAAAAAAATATTTCGATCGGAGACTGTACTAAAGGAGATTTTATGATTCACGATTTTTTATTCTAAATTGCCTTACCAAAATCGTTTGATTCAATAAAATAATTGTGAAATTAGAATATTCGTACTTTTGTGTAGGCAATAAAGTCATATTCCAGTTCAGTGCCTTTTATGTTATAGATATCTGAGAACTTATTCGTTGCTTTAATTTCCAATTGCAAATTGTGTAGTTTTATTTTTTGTCGGAATGAAAATGGAAGACTCATGTTCTTCTTTTATCAATGCAAGCTTATCTCTTCTCAAACTATACAATTTATTAAATATAACATGTGAAATTTGATTTACGAAAGTTGATTTACGAAATGATTTTATTTATGATTTATTAAACTAATAATATAATCATTTTCTATCTGGTAAATAAATAAATAAAGTAGATTCATTAAAGTAAGATTCTTGGTTAAAGCAACATACTTATTATGTTTAATACGATTTATTTTTTGTAATATTTCTCTCGAAAGTGATAGGTCTTATGAACAGAATTTTTCTAACTGTTTTAATATAATTAAATAAACATTTTATGACCCTAAATATGATGAATAATATGAGCTTCCTAACCTATTCCTAAGCCAAGAATATTAGTATTAGTATACCAAGAAATCAATAGCTATAGTATTATGGAGGAAATACGCTTTTTTCAGCTTTTATAACAATACTATGAATGACCCTAGAGGCATGCAGAATTCTTCCATAATTTATCGTCCTTATGCGCGATCATTTTTTTAGCATCTACATTAAATGTTTTCCTCATTCCTATTTCGCTTTAATGAGTATCAGTAGGCAATAAAGAAACAAGTAATAAAATGCATACTCAACGTGGATCACGTAAGATTATTAAAAAACGATGCAATAAAGCCCATTTAAGCGAAAAATCCCGGATGAGCGCACGGGATTCATTATCTCCCCGTTGCATATGAGCCCCGATGATTCACTCTGAAGTACGCGCAAAATCCGAGTCGAATATCCAATCACTCGCCCACTTGTCGGATATCATCTTCCCCATGACCTTTTATGCAAGAGTGGCACCCTTATACCCGGTTCACCCTCTTAACCTTTTTCCTCCCAGCATTCCTACCAAGTCACTTACGCGATCGTCTTCCCACTGCTTTTGATCATAGCAAAGGTGGAGGAAGTTCCTTTTTCCCCGCTGCCTTACTCCTTCCTACCTCCGGACTATAAGACTCTATTGTTCCCCTGCCCTTCTGACCCTCGTTACTTCTTCTATACCTCCTTCCTCCCTCGTTTGTCCTTTCCGAGTCATTTGCCACGGATCATTTCCTGCTTTCCCCGAGGGAGAGTGGGGGCGCAGCGGTAGCGGATATTGCACGGGATGCGTGATGGGGGAGTCCTAGAGATAGGTCTACTAGGAAAGTGACGTAAGAGGAAAGAATTAACAATTCTCTAGAAGTCACAATCGTCTCATAAATTGCTGTTTTTTTGAGGGCCGCGGAGACGGTTTTTTGTATCTAGGTCATTGTTGTTGCTTCGTAGCTAAGTAATTCGTCGGTTGTCACGTGAATTTGATAAAGACCCATCCAATGGAATGATGTGGAGTTATTTAATAGAATATGTCTTATTCGTTGGTATTCATCTAGAGAAATTCTGTTAATGTGAGCGTGTATGGAGTTTAGTTGTTTGTGGATGTTGTGACTTTTTCGTGGTTGAATTTAAGGTTCGAAATTAAGAAGGTCAAAAGAGTTGAGTGCTCATTAATTCTGTGATATTGTCTCATAATATGTAAATTGAGGTAATGAATGGAAGTAGTTAAGTTTAAAGTCTTAAGTTAGTGTTAAAAATGCTCATATTTATGGAATATCTCACTAATAATAACGGTGCTAATTAAATTACTCACGATTATATTAATACAGAACAAAATAGGAATCAACTTTTAAAATTTAAATTAAAGTAGATCAAAATTAATTTAAGCCCACCAATATATAAAAATTTAGAGTATAATTAATTAGATTAAATTTAATTATTTTGACAGAGTCCCAAATTATAGGAAATTTGAAACTTTTGGTTGCTTATATTAATACATTAGTTTTTGAGGTTTTTGCAGGTTATGAAATTTAATTTAACGTAATCATTACTTGATTGGTAAAATATAACGTAATTTTCTGTAGTTTATAATGGAAAAAGTAAATTTATTAAAATTTGTGCAGTTCTCAAGTGACGAAATCATATGAAATACTCGATTATTGCTACTATATTACTAAAAGTATATTAAAAGAAGGAAATATGAATGTATATAAATAAAGGAAAAGATGAAATATAAGATAAAAGGGCTATTTGAAGATAATCCATTATTTCGAAGACTTAATGTATGATGTACAATACCTAATTAGAATATTAAGTGTGCATGGCCCAAGCTTTAAGTGCATCCTGAATGCAGTTCGAATACTGCTTCCTGCGATTCACAGATCCTCATTGTTCAGGATGCCCCTCACAACTCCAAATGGTTGTACAAGTTCACGCACGAGAAAGTTTGAGCTATACTCCCTCCTTTTGTGTGCAGTCTGTAAGTATAGGGTTATTCAATGGCCTCCATGCTTAAAACTCTTTCGTGAGCCATGAATCTCGCTCGTTGAAGGTCAAATGTATAAATATCATAAATTTCCGGTCAGAACTCGTATTTGCTTGTATTGGCTATTAGTTGGAGTTTATCCATAGGCTAAGAAAATAATAAGTAGTTTGTTTTCAGTACAGTGAACACTGCTTCGCTGCGAGTAAGCTAACCTTCATGAAAAGAAAAATTTGCGCTGTACTGATAAAAAGTATTTTGTAGTAGTGGAGTGAATATCTTTCTTAACTTACTTTCAAACCGAATTCTTGTAAGATTGAAGCATTAAATAGAGTGGTGGAATTTTAAATTAGATATCGTATCATCCGTGTTGACCATATATTCAAAAGAATTCATTTTTAATTGTCATTGATAAGGATTCCTTAAAAATTGATAATATATTTGATTTCTTCAGAATATTTATGTTTCATAAGAGTGTATACGGACCGATTTATGAGTATAGGGATGGGAAACAAAAATATGAAACATAATAATGTACATTCTTTATTTGTTTAATCTGGACGACAAGTGAATACCCATAAAGTCGAGTTCTAAATCATTAAGCTTCGATTATTCCGAAATCCTATTTACTCGTGTCCAATTTATTAATGCTTTTTATCATTTCACTTGACGTTTCCACATAATTTAATGAATATTTCCAAAGGAAAAAATACATCCACTTTTGAATCCACTAACTTTATAATTTAAAGCAGAAATCTGAAAAACAGCAATGAGGTTACTTAGTCAAAATTATGTTCATTAAAAGCAGGTTGGGACCCGAAACAACTTTGTAATTAATGTGTTTTCCACTCTCAAAATTCATTTCCTCCGTAACCAATGCTCGATAATTAATTATTACCGTGTGCCCTAATTGAATTAATCGGATACGCGTGTCTATTCAACGTTTAACGACCGCTTGACAACAGTCCAATAAACAATGGATAAAATACAAAGGCTATTGTACCATATTTTATGGTTAATTTTTTTCTTTTCGAATATGGAATTACAGAAATGACAGCGTTTTCAAACAACTGTTCATTCAAATGAATTCAACAAGCAAACATTCATGTTTTAGCAAATAATATTTTCTAATTATTTTATTTTATTATAGTTTAATTTTTATGTTTCATTGTTAGTTGGTTTGTGTAAATTTTAATTCACTTAAAAATTTACTTAACTTAATTGAAAAATGTAACGAAAATTAAGTACACAAATAAATATCACCAAAATTTTTAGTGAAGTTATCAGATGAGGGAATGTAGTAAAATTATTTTTTTATTCCTCACTAGATGCCTCAGAGTAGTTGAAAATATAATATTGTTAACTGAAAATTTATATTGTGTAGCATAGTATCGTTATACTTTTAATGTACGATGGTCTAGATTTTTTGTGGATCTATCTATTGGATGTGGAAGTGGATTGGATATTAGTGTGTCTATGAAGAAGTATCATAATCCAAATATTTTTCGAAAAATTCTTTTTGTCAATATTTTTTTGGTCTCCCCGGTAATCTATAAGTCTTAGATAGATTTATCAAGGAAAATAAAATAATACGGAACATTTTTACGTAATATATCTTCGGTATACACCAGCGATGTAACCCTATGACTTGCAATACTTTTCATCTCCTGGAACCTTAAAAAATTATAGCTTAGAAGAGTTAGACAACAATTTTATTGCTGAATTATTGGCTCGAGGATGTTTGTTCCTTTGTCGTAGCTGTATTTCATAAACTCTAACATTCTTCTCCACTAAGTTCCTCCACCATATATATCTCCATTGCCCCGTTCCTTACGATAGTCGATGATTTAGGAGAGAAGTCCGGGAAGGACAAAAAGAAGTGTGTATCGGACGGTCGTAGGGTACCTGGAGTTCAGGAGACATCTAGAGATGAGAGGGGGTGTGTGTGGGGTTGGAAAGAAGCGGTGCAAAAGAAAGGGTACGTGTAAGTATATAGGAAATAGGGAAGGAAGAGGGTTGAGGATAAAGAAGCGGAAGTTGGGAGTAAAAAATGAGGAGGATGCTGGCGTAGAAACCAGAGAGAAGGGGGTTGCTTGGATGGGTGATTAAAGAGGTGGGAGTGAGGGCGGAAGTACGCCTTACCGTATTGAGGGAGCAACGGCGTTTAGGTTTACAGAGGTGGGCGGAGTGAGTGGTGGTGGTGAAACATGTTCTAGAGGAGGGTGAAATACAACTGTAAAAACAAAAAGTTCGCCCACTAAATTCTTCTTCAGGTATAGAGGTATCCAGTGTACGTAGCGATAGGGACAATCCATGACGTGCATCATCTACTTTTTGTGGGTCCAAGTCGGGATAGGGATGTTAAGAGCCTCTGCAGGCGATCTTCATATGGGTGTCGTTGAACCCTCGATGGGTTCGAGTGTTTTCAAAAGAGGTTTCTTATTGTTAGGAATAATTTTACTGTTAAGATGCGATATCTTTATTGATATTTCTTCTCCTAAGAATTATTTTAAGTATTTTTTTAGGGAATATTGAACAAAAGTATTTTCGATTGCTTTTTCTACATTCTCTGCAATTTGATGTCTTTTCAACAGCAATTTCCTTGTATCTGTTCTTCCTTTTAATATTTAAAGCTCCTGAAAGAATTCTCCATTTCCATATCCTCTGAAAGTAAACAATGTTCTATTAAGTCATGAAGACGTACCCATCATTATATAAATTGATTAGATTATATTTGTTTAAATTATATTACGTTAATATATAAATTGATTAGACTTATAAAGTATAAGACTCTAAATTGGGAAACACTGATCGGAGAGCACTGTCAAACATTCTAACCTTGATGAATATATAATAAATATGTATAATTTTATTATCTATCTATAAAGACTTGAAAATTAAAATTCTGCATCAGAAAAAGTATTCTACCATCTAATTTAATTTTATAACAATATTTTCAGGCGTGACCTTGATAGTAAAATAAATTTAAATAACTGTTACGATACAATATTCAATAAATTTAAATACGATTACAATACAAAAAACGAAACAATGTGCGTAAACGATATTTTATTATAAAGATAAAAGCATAGAACTGACTTGATTATTGAATAGATTTTGGTGCTCGTAATTCTATTCGAGAGACCGATGAATTCTCCGTATCTTGATTAGATGGTGAAGATGATGTAAGTTTCATATTTACTTTCTGACGTTCATGATTATAATAACTACTCACTCTATAACATCCGTGTTAATTTTCATTCAACTGGATTTCATCGAATGGAAATTCTGAAAGCGAGTGTATTTTTTGTATCCCCATGGGAACGAGTTAGCGGTCCTCCCTAATCCTAAGTAGCAGAAGTGGAAGCGAGAAGGAAGGAAATAGGGTATATTAGGGAACGAATGAACGGTAGGAAACGAAGCGACCTCAGGTAATGGAAGAGTGGGAAGTGGGAGTATTAGAAAGAACAAGTGAAGCACGGGAGATTAATACGGAAGAAGGGAAATGGTATTGCGCTGGAATGAGGATCGCTTCAACCTGAAAGATTACTAATTCAAATCTCGTGTTCCCAACGTAAGCCGAGCAACGAACGGATTCGGAATTTCTCAGAGAGTATTATTCATGCATAAGCTGTTTATTTCGAGTATCGTGAGTAGTGCAAGTCGTAAAAATGGCGGAAAGTTTTTGGCATGTTTGAACTTATTTATTCGAGTCAAAATAATTAGAATTAAAATGAATTTTCAATTCTGGAATTTTTCTAATTCAATGCTCAGGCTGGAGATGTGATCGTTTAGTTATTATTCTAAAGACGTTTTGAGCAGTTAGGTTTCCTTTACCTTATTTTATTCTATTAGTTTTATTATTAGTTTTCCCGCGACTTCACTAATCCTATTTTCAATATTAAAATTATTATTTAACCTGCTGATGGAACTTTCAGGTCAAGTTGTAGGGACTTTTTCTGTTTTCCGAGCTTTTCAGAATTAATTTTTGCTCAATCAGTAGTCTGTTCGATAATAACTTGTAGATAATAGAAAAGGACTTAGATATTAGAAAAGATTAAATGCTTTGTTTGAATAACATTTTTAAAATTCTGGTCTTTAGACTTTCTCTTCTTCATTTACGAGATGTTAATGAAATAAGGATTAAAACTGGAGAATTCAGCTTCTTTAGGTTAAATAAGATTAATTATTTTTTGAAATTGCTCGTCAGTTTTTCAAATTTCATCTCATATTTTTCTTAAGGCAAATGTGTTGATACAAAAGGATTTGTGGAAAGTTTAGTTTCTGCAAAAGAGTCAAAACTTATACACATTGTTATCGTTAGAACACCTTATGGGACCATTCCAACAAAATTCATTACCCATTATACACGTCCCCAATTTGAGGACATAAATTACCCTATTATTAATACACTTTTTTATAAAGATGGTATAAGCGATAATTATCGCCTCGGTTCCTTTTTGATACTGCCCCATTCTTTTCACCGGCAAAAAATCTCGAACAACGCGGTCTCCTACGGTCCAAAAGAAAGATGATGGATGGACACTGACAAAGGGACAAAGAGTGAAACATAGGGAGGGTTTGTCGTGGGGTGGGTACCTTCCTAACCCCATCCCTCAACGGCCGTTGACGTGCGCGAAATGAAGCGGAAAGAATGGGCAGAAGAAAAGCATTTAAGCTCGGATGAAATAGGTGTGTTCCGAAAGAACAAGTTTTAACGAAGGAAGAGCTATGGATGCCAAGTGAAGGAGGAGGGGTTTACGGAGATGAATTGTGATCTTGGTGTGGGTGACTCATTGTCGGCGAATCGACGATAGAGTTCTAGAGTTCGGAAAAAATAAGTTTACGACAATCGATCGAACGCATGAGACCGGTTTATTGGTTTTAAGATCGGGATTTTTTTCATTTCTACGAGAATATGAGGGTAGGATTTCAACGAAGTTTTATTTTATTTTTAGGGTTCCCTTTTTATGTTCCAGATTTTAAAATTGGATCATAAGAAGGGGTGGCTCCGAACTGGAGAAGTTTTATATTTCTTCGGAGTTATTGTATGGGTGGGATACAATGGTGATGGGCCATAACTATTCGGTTTTACTCATCATGATTTCATTGTTCCTTCGAACCAAGGGGTCTTGGAACGCATCCCTTTTTTTCATTCTTGGCTTAAATTGTTTGAGGTGTAATGGGGAAGAATTTTTCAGTAATTTTATTGCAAGATCGAGTGGATTTAACGACGTAATGCTGTCGAATTTACAGTTGGAATTTTCGTTTTTATTAATGTTTTTATCGTCAATCAGCGTTGTGTTCGAGCTGGATGAAAATTTTTATGTTTTCTTCGAAAGGTCGACTCATAATTGTAGAGATGTTCCAAGGGTAAAAAGTAAGATTAAAGTTCCTCGAGGTCTTAAAAATTTAAATTCCATAAAAGCGATCCTTTATCCAGATTTAAAATCTTTAACGTTCATTCTTTCGAAATTAGTGAATTATTGAAAGATGATTTCCCTGGATAGTATCATGAAATCATTACTCCTATAAAATTGATCCATTATGACTTTATTAACCGAAACATAATATTCCGTTCTTAATGACCTACAATTATCTTAGCTTGGTGTATTAAATTTATGCTACTATTTTAAAGGGATACTGAAAGTAATTGAAATGTCTAGAGAGACTCTAGATATATAATAGACTAAAAAATTTAATACCTACATAATTTATCTTAAAGTAAACTCGTATTATTTATTTTAAAAAATGTCCTAAATGTAAGTAATATTATTACTGCAACATATGATTCATAATACTAACAAATTTGCTCATATATTTGAAAGAAAACATATTAATCTCGTTACGTCTATACGTTGGTTTTGATGGATATTCATCTTTCTCAAATCGTTTAACTCGACATAAATATTCTATGCCATTTTTATATTCCCCAATATTTCACCTTGTTTTTTTCCTTAAAACTTCAATTCACTCAAAAATTCCGCGCTTCCAAATTGATTCTCAAATAGATTGGTGCACGTTGCGCCAGTAATCCAACGCCTATAAAAATATATGGAACGGAATTTTAATACGCCGTCTGATAAAGAGGAGAACATTTCGTGCGAATGCCACCATCGCGGATTGATACTCGCAGCGGTAAAAAGCAGAATCGTCTCTTTTTTTCATTATATCGCTCCTCATGGGATTCCCGAATTACGAACGGCGTTTCGGAGGTTTAAAATAAAAGAGGGAAATCGGAGATGTAGAAGAGGCGTCTGCTTTCTAAGTGGGCTGGAGGTGTAAAAGGGAAATAAAAAGAGAAAATTAAAAAGTAACAGCGGCGTCGGCCGCCTTTTCAATTTTTTTTAAAGCGTGCCGTCTGTCAGAAGAGCAGTTCTGTAAAACGCCTCTCATTCTATTTATCACGGGATTAAGGAGGCGGAGATGGAAGTGAAAGATGCCGTGGTTGGGAGGGAGATGACCAGGTGAAGGTAGAAGAGGGTAACGTTCTGTGTTAGCAATTACATCTCCTTGGTTACTAAGGGCATCTGTTAATGAGGAGTTAATAAAATTGATATTTTAAAGAGTATGAGATATCATACCTGTGATCAAATGATTCTTTTATCATCCAGTTTAAACTAGGAACCTTTTAGATTCCTTTAAGTTCCGTAAAATATATAAAAATGAAGTTTTATTTATGTACACGACAATTTTTGCCTTTATTTTTGAGTTATAATCAGAAAACAACACTTAATTGTCCGTTCATATCACTTGAATTTAAATGTCTCTCCTTATTATCAGTAGTTTATACATGTTTTACGATATTAGAGTAAAATAAATTACAACCATTCAACAAGAAACGTCTTTAGCTTAAATATAATATATGAATACTAACTTTTACTTTTAATCATAAGATGTATGTTTTATCATGAAACTCGACTTATTATGCTTCTTACTTTATACGCATTTGTGTTAAGTTACCCACAATTGGTATTAGTTTGAAAATAGAGATTATTTTCCGTTACTCGTTTTTCTACTCAAAGAATAGATTGAGTAAATTAGTTGCTTAATTAAAACTACATTAAATAAATTATTCATAATTATATTTCACCTTGTACAGCATACGCAGATACATTTCCGACAATAAAAATAGTGAAGACTACGCCTTGAAACAAATGACAGTTTTTCATAAAGTTATCTATAATGAACCATTTACTAAGTGAGTTATCTCAACAAGCATTACTCTTTCGTTTTATTCCAATTTGAACCATGATCGTGCAAGTTCCGCAATCAAACAGCAATTCGCAAAGAAAGGGGTTAATAACCCAGTGGAACGAATCATCATTGTGCAGAGGCAGGAAATGAGAGAATTAGGCGGTGGAATACGAGCATATGTTGAGGTGCTGTGAGATTAAAAAGAAGTCAAACGGGGACTGTAACGATTAGGTTGCGAACGGTTATAAAGGATTGAGGGTTATGTGGGCGGAAAGCTCGAGGAGAGCTAACAGGGAGAATTTTCTTGGAATGGAATGATGGGGTTGAAAAGATAATTGGAATACAGATTGGAACACGTATGGTTTTGAGATTGTCCCATTTAGCCAATGAAAGTAGACTCTCTTGCTAAGGAGTCTATGCAGACTATTGTCACACCCATGTGTGCCCATTGCCATAAAGGAAGGAGATTGATTCTACAAAATGGGTCATGTTAGGCGGTTATTAGATCAAATTATGCACAGGTTTTTAGTTTATTAGTTATGAAAAATATTGGTTGAATATTCGACGGGGAAAGAAGAGCGATATTGGTGTTATGGATGAACTAATATCATTTGTAAAACAGGAAGAAAATGATAACTTTTTAAAATCAAACGACTATAAAAGTTATGCTGCAAAGTGTGATATTCTTCACCATAAAAGAATCAGATAATATATATTATGATGATGACAAAGATAAGGATTGCTATTAATATTGTTTTGGAAGGAGTTTCGATATAAGAATGCCCCCCAACTATTTACATAATAATTATTCTATTATTAGAGGTACTAAACAAACTGAGTTTGTGTAATACCATATGATTAGATCACTCATTCATTACAGAAAGGATTGTTCGTTTAGATCCATTTGCATTCAATGTTTAAAGGGAGGGAGAACTTTATTGATATATATTACGCAGCAAGAGTATTATATGTTATTTTTATCGTATTATTTGCATTTCTTTATAATATATTTTATTTTATTATGTTTCCGATTTATTTAGTATAGAATACTCAAAACTGACAAAGAAAATTTTTAACATTTGACAAATATGCGACTTATTTACGATTGGGTATTTCAGAGTAATTTTTAAATGATTGAATATGCCTCAGTAGCAGAATTGTGATTGAAAAATGAAGAAGTGAGAATTTCTATTTAAATAGGACATTTTTGGTGTGCCTACATCAAAACACCAAATAGTAAAATGGTGTAAAAGCAAACAAATAACTTGAATTTCATCAGCGTCGTTAGAGAGATGTTTCAACTCGTCATGGTACTCTAAGGGTCGTTATACTCTTCTTAAAAAGGATGTTTAACCAAAGTCTCTTTAACTCTAGACAACGCGGAAACGTTCCTGCCATCACTCGAGCCGTGAAAAATATTTCAGGGATCTTTGAAAAAAATCCTTTTAATGCGAAGAAAGATCCGGACGATTTCATCCAGACCTTATAAAATAAAAGGGGACGGACGGTTTTACGGAAAAGAGAGATTCTTTTACCGAGGCGTCGCGGAAGATCGCTTTAAGGGGTAAGGGATAATTCTGAGGGATGAATAATGGAATCAAGGAGTGGAGGAATTCTTAAGGGTTGAAGAGGGAAGTGGTTCGGGAAGTTGCGGGAGTGGGTAACGGGGATGAAAAAGCGTGTTTTAAGACGGAAATTTCGGAAAGAATGGTGTTACTGTTTTTGGGTGTGGCGGAGAAGAAAGCGTGGGAGGGGTAAAGGAAGTCGTCTATATATATATTCATGGAGGGAAGTTGGGTTTTCTTCTCGATTTGAATGGATGGCAGTCGATGGGAGATTGACACGCGCTACGTAGATTACTCAGTAGATAAAGAATTGAATGCTTAGTGTCTGATTGAGCGTGTGTCTCTAGGAAAAGGAATGAATATGTTATACGCCTCTCGATTTTACATTTGTCTAAAGCCAAAATACGTGTGGAGTGCTTAGAATGTATAAATTGCAGCTGCGGGTGGAGATTTGATTTTTTTAGCCAACTGTCGTCTGATGAACAGGAAGTTGCCGGATTCCTATATTGAGTTGCGTTAGTGAATTGATTCAGGCGTTGATTTAAGAAAATTAACGAATTCAAAGATAAATCAAGTTTTTAAAGTTACAATGTCGATATATCTTGGTTCGTTTACGAAGGTTATTTATTCCTATCAATTGTTTTAGGTAGTTTTTACGTAATTTAAATTCGTATCTTTAAGAAACCTTAAGATCGAGATGAACTCTAGTTGGGGAAGTTCACAACAAATACAGCTGCGGGTACATTAATCTAACTCTAAGAAATTCAATAACTATGAGTTTGAGTTTCTCTCGTATGGAATTAACCTTCAAAATCAGCGTTCTATTTTATACGATCAATATTATATTTCCAAAATAAAATCGATTTTGTTTTCTCATATACATTTCGAGCTAAACTTATATTATTTTCAATTGGATTATATTAATGAATGCATTCCTAGAATGGATGGAAACAGATGATAGGTAAATTTGTAATAGGCTAATCAACTATCAGTTTCGTTTGAAAATTAATCGTAAACGATTATTACGTAGAAATCTTGCACAGGATTAATTGATATATTGTGGTAATTAATTAATCTGTTTTGTTAATAATTATAGCTTAATATTGGTTGTAGATTTCATAATGATTTCAAATGAAGCTCGATCAAATCCATTTATATGCTACAAATTTCACCTTCATGTATTATTTAACTTTCTTCCATCCATAAAAAAATACTTCGATGAGTAATTAAAATAATAAAAATAGGAGCAATTATCCTTCTCAAAAATAAGGTCCAATTATTTTCTATTATCTATCAATTAAGAACTAAAGGAAAAAAGGTGCATAACTTGAAAAGAATATCTGGTTTCGTTTAATCTCCGAATATTCATTTATCTTATTCACCTGGTTTAGGAAGACCAATAGAATTCAAGAGGGTGATCCTAAAAATGCAAATCTTTTCTTAGGAATCCATTGCCTCGAAGGAGATTAATGAGCTCATCCGAGGAAAAACTTAAAATGAATATTTAAAAAGAGGGGATTCTCCCTCAAAAATGCGCTATCATTCAAAGCTCCCTGAAAAGTTTGCATCTTTATGAAATTGATTAATGTTGAAGAGGCTCCTTATTTTAAGTTGCAAAGATTTTGGAGGAATATTCTCAGAACTGAACAGCGTTTCATCGAATGGAGGCAAAGAACTGTACACTGTGAGATGAATCCATTAAATTATGGTGAAGAATATCTTTTCACACATTTATAAACTGATATTAGGTCTAAAATGTTTTATCTCATAGATAGGAATTATCAACAGCTGGTTGAGTTATATTTGACGATTTTTGGTAAATAAATAAGAATATAAAATTTGCTGTTATATTTGTTTGATTTTCAATTTACATTTGATACAAGAGCTATCGATCGAGTAATTCGTTTTTATTTCGTCAATTAAAATCGTGAAATGGTGACACTATTTGCTTATAATTGCTCTTTTGTATTTGGTTTTTTACTTCGGAAATACTTAAAAGAATTGAATGAAAATATGAGCAATATTTTTTAAAATATTATCTAATAAATATTTATGTATACATAATTCAATGTTATATATTATAAGAATTAATGATTTAAAGAATAGAATCCACTAATTTGGCCTTAACTCTTTGGTAGTTCTCTGTAATGAACTGGGAGGAAATAATAACACTAACTTTTATCAAAACTGTGGCAAAAGTAAAAGTACTTTAATTGTTTTTATAAAATTGATTGAATATTTACGTTTTGTAAGAACCATTCGACTTACCCTTTTTAATTTTAATCGCATAGTAGACTTGCGTGATTCATTTAGAATCCTCGAGCACCGAATGTCATTCCAGTTTGTTATGACCTCAATCAAAAGTGCTTCACTGGAGTAGGGAGAGGATTTTTGTGTCGTTTTATTCTCATGGAACATCGTGACAGGCAGCACTTGTCCGCAGACTTCCAAAATTTGTACCCATCCTTTTGTAACTCTTCACCCATTGGTCCATCAGACACATCTCTCATCCCACACTTTCCCCCGCACACAACTTTTGAAAGGGAAACAGGAAAAGCCCTTTGGCCGTTCCTTTTGAAGTGGATGGCTTAAAAAGCTGTTGGTGCAGTATAAGTTATTTGAACGACTAGTGATTGCTTCCTTAAAGGCTTTTCACATACACATTTCGTTTCCTTTAACGTTATTTCCTTTATCCTTTTTTTTAGTTTTTCCTTTCTACGCATCCTTTTCCTTTTTGCTTTATTCATTAGATTCCTTTAATGTTCCGTAAACTGTTATCGTCTGCTCTTTACTTTACCTTTGTCTTTAAATGTTCATTAAAAGTGGTTTTACCATGTTCCTTTGTTTCGAACTTTAAGGTCTACTCATTTTTATACTATGTATTTATTTTGTTCATGCTTTTTATTATGTTTTTTCGTAGTAAAATGCATCTGGTATTATACGCACTTAATTCATGCACAAATATAACATTCGTTATTTATGCTAACTTCCATACGATATAGAGCTAGTGCATGTGAGTTTTCCTTTATTTAACTTTTTCAATAAGTTCGAATGATTAGGACATAAAATAGATAAATTCGAAACCAGGAAACATCACATACAGGTAAATTCGACTTAGTTACACTCATTGAACTGTTAATATACGTTTAATCCTTAGTAATTGGGATAATATTCGTTGAATAAACTTTTTTTTCTAATAGAGAAGGAAAATATATATGTGATCGTGATAAATGTAAGATTAAAATATAGCTTCATATTTATCTTCTTGAAAAGGTAACTTCCTTTTTACATACGTAATTATATTTTAATTTCGTCTCCTCGTAATAATCCGATGTAAAATTAACATCTAATTATCAGAAACACGTTTTCTTAAATATATTTACTTACAAATAAATGTTTCCAGGTCAGTGGTATCATATGATTTTGTGCTCTCTAGCCCCAGGAAAGGATTTCAATATGAAACCCAAACGTGCCTTCCTTCTTTTCCCATATTTTTCTATTCTCCTTTTCCTTCCATCGTTTCCTTCCCTTCCGACCCAAATCCACCCTCTTCAGAGCTCTCTTTCCCTCCTCAATGTTTTCTCATTTCAACCCCCTCATCTCCTCCTTTATTTCCCTCCGTATTTATTTGTTTTTCTTCCGCTTACGTCCTCTCATACTCACCGTTTTGTTTCACCATCCAATCCTCTCGAATCACGTCTTATTTTCTGCCCTCACTTCGTCTGTCTTAAATTCTATCTCGTGTAATTGTATATCCCGCACTTCCCGACCTTTGCTCGTCTCTCTTTGAGCTCCTTTTCCGTAATCCATACCCTCCGAACATATTCCTGTACCGCACAATTATTTATGCTCACTTTCTCCGGATTCTGCATCCAATATCTTATCCCGTTAGTGCTCTGAGTAGAGTTTCATGTAGACGGTGCAGTTTTAGTTGGGTTCAGTCTCCAATGACATCTACTCTTTCCATACGTATAACCTTGAATATTACTGATACAATCCTTCGTATAATACATGTAAATATTGAATAAAAGGAGATATATTAACTAAAATATATTTTCTCGAAGTTTTGATACAGTCTCATATCATGCTTTGTGGAATCGTTTTGTTTCTTTAATAATTCTTCCGTTATTTTTAATATATATTTATTTTTCGTTTTATACTTATTTGATATCTAATAAATAGAGACCAACTATTATAGAGATTAATCTCTAATACATAAATTATTCCTGAAAGTTACATTAGTGTGTGGAAATATTAAATAAAAGAAGAGTTAAAAAACTAAAATTTTTCTAAGAAACTCAAAATTTAGTACAGTTCCGAGTAATATATTTTTTAGAAACATTTTGTTTCTTCGATAATTCCTCCGTTCAATTTAAATATATATTCATTTTACGTTTAATACTAATTCGATACGAAGTACTCATTTTTCCTACTTAGCATGTCGTTCCACGAAGTGCGGCCAACCACGATAGAATTAATTCGATATTTAATATAGAGACCAATTATTATAAAGATAGATCTCAATTGGATAAATTTTTCTTCCAATTTACATTAGTGAGTGGAGTAATAAATTAATGTTCAGTAGAATAGATATATATTTTTATTAGAAAGAATAGATAGTCCTTTCTAACTGGGTTGGAAAAAATTGATTAGGGAAAGTTTCTTGATAAACTGTTTATGACTTGATATTTTCGTCATATTTTGCATAAACGATTTTGTGTGTGCTGAGGAAGCAGTTAAAGTACGTCGAACTTCTGGATACTTCACCCCTCAAGGGTTTCACGGAAGAATAGAATATTACTGCAATTCTTCTTCCGTGCCAAAAGAGTGCTTCGAGCAGAAAACACATTTTGTAGAAAATCGTTAGAATGCGGAGCTCAGGAAAGCCGATTCAGCTAGTTTTTCGCTGCATCTAGCGATTGCTTCCTTCGCCCTATCGACCTACAGACTGCATCTAGCACTCCACCCAATATGTTCTTAGACTTCTGCATTCAATCCTCTCCTAGCGGTTTTACCTTATCGAAGTTTATTATATTAAGTACGTAATTTCTTTACTTGAAATAAGACTTGATATTTTTATTATTTACTGTTTCAATTTTTTACAAACTCTTACAGATATGCACTGTTTTCATCGCGATATAATTTACGTGAAAAAATAGTTGTAGCGATGTGAATTAAAATTTAAACCATTTTGTTGTCAATAAATAGATTATCAAATATAATTCTGTACTGAATAATAAGATGTAATGTATGTAACATCAACTTTTGTCAATGAAAAATTTTTCGTTCCAAAATCAGTAGTGGTTCATAGGTATTGTTTCAAATTTCGGTTGCTAGGTGGATACACGTATAATATTAAGTAAAGAAGTAAAGCTCAGGTTAACATCCAGTCTATGAAACTAACCCCACACTATGGTTTTGGCTGATTCACGCAAACTGAGTACAATTTATAACATTACGGAAACAAAATATCTTAAATTTTCAATTTCAAATATATCTTTGCCTTAATTATTCACCGTAATTCTTCTTAAGACTACTGCCCGTTCCTTTTTCTCCTATCTATTTTTGTTCCTGTGTCAAGGCATCCGATGCACATAGGATTTATAGCGCGTCCGTGCTTTCGTGAAAAGAGCATGTAACAGGATTCACCGTGTTGAGACACTCTCTCATGGGATGGTGGTGACAAATCACTCTCAGAAGTTACACAGTTAAAGGTCAACGCAGTGTTTCGCTTCGGTTCCCACGATAATCATCAATTTCATCCCCTTTTCTTAGTGTATTCATTAATAAAACGTAAGATAAAATGGATAGAATAATCTCAAAATATATACTTTCATAGCATCATTAAAAGCAGCTATTTTTAGGCCAACTGTAGTCGCAGATTATAGCGGTTTCTTCTTTATTTTTACGTTTTTCGTATTATTTACGTAATAGAAATTAATTCATGTTATAACTGTAATATAATGGGACAATATTCGTTAATATAGCGGTTAGTTTCTGGATTATGAACAGTTACAGTTCAATTTTAATCCCCTTTCTTCTCTAGCATTCTAATATCTTCATTTAATTTTCGTAGTTTCCATTCATCCCTTAATTCTGTACCGTTTCTTATCTTACGCAAATCCTTGCTATAACTCCATCATGACGCTCGCCAGATCTTGATCCTTAGCAGCATCTTCTCAGGAGTCTTTCCCCATTTCCTTCCCATCATAGCGCGTCTTCCAATTCTCATCTCGAAGACGTAGCGAAGAGAAGCAAGTTTTCTTCTCGGGGTTGTTTTCTTTTTGAGGTGGGGGGTGGTTGTTGGGTTTTCTCCAACCCCCCGGGGCTCCGAATGGTAAAGCGAGTAAAGGAGTGGGGTGGGACAAATGAACGTCTTGTTCAGTCACAACATCGGGGAACAAGAAGGCGGAGGTCTCTTAGAAGCGGTATAGAATGGCCTCGGGCCAACGCCGTGTAGAACGGGGAATTAGTGTGATTATAGGGACGGATGTGGCAGTGGATATATAAAGTCGAGGAATTAAAGAGAGATGAAGGAAGGCATTCAGACATCAAATTGCCCTCGGCGTTCTCCACCTCCGCATAAAGGGCCATCTCAAAACGTATTTTATTACAAATAGATCGTTCCTCGAAATGTTTCTCCGTCTCGGAATCTAATTTGGAAATCTTTACCGCTAACCTCTTTGAGCGGCCTAATAGAAAGAGTTCGCTTTTGGGGGAATGTAATTTAAAAGCACATCTGAATCCATTTCGACGTATGCGGAGGAATATAATTTAGTTTGAGTCCCATTACACCCCAAATTATATGTAGAAGTTAGTCGTTGTTTCTTGATATCATTTTCTCGATTGTGAATGTGATGAGAAAGTTAGCGGTTCGTCAATTGGATGTGTTTATTCTCTTACGCGATGATTTTATTTAAGAACTTTGGGATTATCGTTATATTTGGGGATGAGAGAATGAATTTTTGGTTATTTTTCTTTACGTAAATAACTATGCAGTTTACTTTTTTATTTAAAGGGATATGAGAGTATGTAAGGTAATAATTGTGTGCCATAATGAGTCTTCAGTTCAGTCATTTTATCCGATCATTATCGAAAATCTAATTTTTATATAAAGACTTAGGATTATTTGAATAAATATGATTTCTATGTGTATGTTATTTTTTAAATAGTAGCATAAAAAGCTTGTTTGCTGATTGCCGAAAATTATTTATCTAATATTCCGGTATAACAACACTACTACCTGGTATATTGGCAGTCATTGGAATAATAATTATGATATTAATATTATTGGAATGGTTCAGTATTTATTTGACATTCTTCAATTTTAACTTACGGTCCATCAATTACTACTCGTACTCAAAACCCGCAGACTTTTATGAGACGATGCAGATTTAACGCGAGAAAAACTTCCTCTATGACCTAAATCTATTTTCGGAACATCTTCTCCTCCAATAAATAGCGAGGTGGCTTTCAGTGGATGGAATTCTCAGCTTTCGGTGGTATTTGCTCGGACTTGTGTCGAATCTCCATTGGATTTCACCAGCTTGTTAATACATTACCCCCGCCTTCCACTTTGAAAAATATATAACCTCTTCCGCGGATATTGCATACTTTCTATTACCTCTGTTTGCCCTCACACGAGCCCTTCATCTTCCCGAGATCGGGTGCACCGTCTATTGGTCCGTTACCTCGTCGCTCTCGGATGGCCTTATAAAATGCATGCGTCGGGAGAAACGCTGAAGGGCTCTTCTATTGAATGGGACGAGGTATGTAATAAGAATGCTGGAAGGTGAGAGAAATGGCGCCTCTCGAAAATGAAAGAATAAAAAGAAGTGAGAATGAAGATGGGGATGCAAAAAGGGTTTTGTTCCGCTGTTCATTTATTCCGTGTTGAAGTCTCTCTCTCTCTCGCTGGATATAATTTTAATGGAGGTGAAGAACCAATCCGCTCGACTGCTGAGAGTTATGCTGAATCGGAAAAGGGTTTTGGAAAAGGAATAGGAATAATGTATCCCTTGATTTGCCTGCTTATTTTATGATAAAATGGGTCTGTAGCTAGGATGGTAGGATTGGAACTGTAGCTTTGTAATAAATGTTAAATATGTATCGATGATTTCAACGGAGAGGTAGTTTTTGGTTATGTTTTATATGTTTATATTTTATTAAGGATTACTTATATTATTTATAATTGCATTCTTTTATAATTGTAAAGCATGGCTTAGTTAACTAATAAGTGCGATTATAAAATGTTGTCGGAAACTTAGACTATACTGGATTTTACGTAAGTTACGTATGGAAAAATATAGTCGTACTGTAAGAACTCTTATAGCTTCTCTTGGAAGTTTAAATTTGCTTGGGATTTGGCAAAACGGATTATTTTTTTAATTAAAAAGAGCAGAATTACTTTGTGTTCGTTCCTTATTAAAAAAATATAATTAGTTCACCACTTCTCACCACTGGGTGCGGAAAATTTTCTATTAAATCTTCATTAGAGACAAATTAATCGATTTTATTTTAATTTAAATTTTTAATTATTAATCGAAATATAGTAAATTTATATATGAACATTTAATTTACGTCATAATATATTTCAGTATTATTTTCCCTTACTGAGAGTGTAAAAATTTAAAACAAACTAGAAACAGTTAATAACTAATAGGAATAATCATCTTAGAAGTCGTCTCTGAAGACATCCTATAAATAGGGCAAAAGGTGAAAGATGATTGAAAAGTGATAAACGTGATGGGTAAGACTGATGCATCCTCTTCGTTTGATGGCGGAAATGAATCTGCCGTTGGACACTCCGGAAAGCGGTGGATTAACTTTATCTAACGGATCCGTAAGGAATCGATTCCATCCAACTTCCGTTGCAGAGGAAAATAATAAACGGGAACAAAATCCGGAGAAGGATTCGAGTTTCAGGAATATAAAAGGAACTCTCAATCTTCCTTCTTTTGCAGTTGCACGGCGCTGATGGAAATAGGATGATAGAGATCTTGATTAGGTTGTGTCGCAGACGTCCATGTCTGTTCAGATGCATTCACTTCCATTCGCTGACAAAATCACGGTTACTGTCCTTATATTCTTATTCGCCTGATCTACTTCCACTAACTCTCTCTCTCTATTTATCCTTTGCATTAAATAGAAATACGATTTATGTGCGGTTGGAAACTTTCCGGATCGAAAAAATACATTTTGTGTTGAGTTACGCTATTATTTATTCCTCAGCATTATCAGAATTATATATTTTTAGTTCTAGGATATTGATTATTTTTTTTTCTCATTTCGATCTATAATTGCTATTGATCTATTCCAAGTTTCAATTTATTCATATTAAACACTTTTTGAAAGAAAAACTTTCCCATACCCAATAACCAATAAGAATCCCACGAGATATTTGTCATATAAAATATTGGAATAGTTTTGACATTTATTGGTTTCAAGAATACTATCGTTTTAATGTATAAATAATTTGTATGATATTCTAAACATATATTATATTTGCGATGTATTAAATTTCGATTTTCCTAATTTGAAGTGAAGTTTCAACTTTAGAAATATAACAATCGAAGGACTTGATAAGTAGCTCGAAATAAACGTCCGATAATTGGATTTTTATTTTATCTCTTTAAAACCATTTGATCTGCAGCAGAAATTATTTTCTTTAACTAAATAAATCTTATGAGTCGTTGAAAAACATTGAATAATCAACGATCTACGTCAAGTAGATAACAAGTCAAATAAATACGTAAACATGCTTGTATAAAGAGAGAAATTGTGTGAGGAGGAAATATTCTTTTATTTTACCCACTCCTCCAATTAACCAGTAAACAGAGCAACTCAAGAATAACTCCACGAAGCTCTGAGCTTATTTTTGCTGCCCTTTTTTACGTTAGATCCAATAAAATTTCATTTTTGCTGCCCGCTAGAATTAAAGCAAATTTCGTGTCCCTTGCCTATAAGAGCAAACTAACCGTGAACGTGTCGCGCTCTGCGGACAAAATTTCCCTTGCTCTATTTTCATTCAAATTCCTCTCGTTTTTTTTAAGAACCGGCCATTTCGTCCGTCTCACGAATTTCCCAATTTTTTTTAACCTTTACTCCTTTTCGGGATAAAATAGGAGCAACCTAGGCGTCCGCGTTCTAAGCTATTCCGGATACGGAAACTGCTATCGATTCCCCAAATACTTTCCACGATCTTTCCCCACTGCACCCCCATCCCGTGTTTTCAGACCGCCGAAAAAATTCGCCCCCCGCACCCATTGCGCTCTTCCCACGCCGTTCCCATATATTCCTTCATATTCCCTCATCCCGTTCCACCCGTATATACCACGCTTTCCTCGAATTCCCTCCAGAATCTCTTTGGTTTCCCCACCCTTGTTGGAAATTCCAATGACCGCCTCCCCCTTTGATCTTCCCCCATACCTTCGCCCATCTCTCTGCCAAAGGAATTTGGATTGCTGTCCACCTGCAGTCGAGGAAAATACGTACACCGGCTAAAGGCGATCTTTTCGTAAGGGATGCGGGGTTCCCGTTCGTGGGCGTTTTTAGGTGCACGATGCAGGTTGTTGAGGACATGGTTGTTTGTTTTCTCTCCGCGGAGAATGTTGTTGTCTAGCGTATTCTGAAGGGTTTAGAGAGGCGCTTGCCCGCTTCTATCTGCTTCTGGTATTTGGACTGCGGTATCAATTTGGAGCGATATTTTATGGTTTTCGGGATTATTGCCCTCTAAAGGTTTGAATTTTGAGGGTTCTAGGGGGGGGGGAATACACGTAGGAATTGGGATTCTAGTAGTGAATAGTTTCTGTAAGTAATGTCCCAATTGAATCGAATGGTAGGAATTCTGTTTCTCTTTGAGGATACGGAAAGTTCCTTTCTGACAATTATTACGTCCTAACTTTGAAACTTTATAGTGTCTAAAACACGTTGAGAATTCTTTTATAGTTGAAATCTATTTATTTCTCTGTAGTGTGTTTTTCTGATAGAGCTTAACTTCTCTCAGTTTTTATAATATCAATATTACTAATATTAATAATATTCTTCAATATCTAAATCTATACTTTGAGCACTTTATAGAAATGCACGAGATCCTCGATATCTTTTTATATTTTAATGAATTATATCAAATTTTAGGATATAAAGTAATAAATTTATAGAATTTTCTATTTTATATTCAAAATGGAAAATTTTCACAAAATATGACTTTATTGTGTGGAAGAGTTCCTTTTGTTTTCATGATTTAAGCTTATATATTTTCCGCTTTTTCGTCATCCGTTAACTTTCGTTATGATATCAATGTACTTCTTTAATACCATCCGTTCAAAGTTGGCCAAACCATGGTTCAAAGTTAATCTAGTTTAGGTACATTTTCCATTCGCTGAAGTAGATGAAATATTAATGAGGATGAGCTATCATTGAGATGAGAGATAATTAATAATATCTCAATGATAAATTAATGACATTTTGAAAAGGAAGATTAAATATAACGCGTAATTGTATCAGATACAGTTTTGTGACGAATGACTTCTTACTTTTTCAATGAATTAACCTTTACTTAACGATATATGAAACAAAGACAACTATCAACAGATGCGATGCACTCATGTATGCTTTTCGGCTGGGTTGATCGATTTGCTTGTGCTCTAAAAGCGCATTAGTTTGAAAACTTATAGTTTATGCTGGCAGGGAATTAAATATTCAATTCAATAATTAACATAATATAAGTAAATTTGGATCAATAAAAGTATTTGAGGAAAGTGACATTTTGATCATTTAAGTCAAGAGAAAATGTCTTATACCCTTTTTATCGCAGGAAATGTGTAGAACGACACTCATCAAATCTAATCCTCACCGATCAAGGCTTTACACAACACCCTCATTCAGGCGCCTAATACAACTCACAGAACCCAGTAACGAAAAATCCTAATCCACCAAACACCTCTCTCTAGGGATCCGCAAAAGTTCATCCCCAGTACTTCGAGAGATCCCAAAAACTTCGCCTCATTAGCCCAATCGAGCCGTAGCATACATCGGTCTCATAATTCGGCGAATCCGAGGGCTTTAACCCGCAGACCCTTGAGGAAAACCTCATTATCTCTGAAATAATCTCTGTGGGGGGGGAGGTCCTTAGATAAATCCGAGAGACAGAAAGCAGCATCCCCGATGTAACAAACTCCTCCTAAATCCCTACGTCATCGCGTCACGCAACCCCTTCCGCAAGACAGTTCCGCCGTCATGCATTCAGGGTCCTCTGTCACGATTTCCTCCACTAACCAATCAATCAGGCGAGGGAAATAGGAGAGACAGGTCAGCCAGGGTTAGAGCCATGTGATGACTCGGGAAACAGGGCCCAGTAATTGCAACGCGGTCCCTACGTCACCCGAACTCAGTGACCTCTCTCCTTCCCTCACCAGAAGCAGCTTGTGTTCGGACCCCTCAGCGAACCACGCCCCCGACGTGTAACGTCATTGCGTTTGCGGTCTGTTCCCAGTAATGGTTCTATAGGAAGAGCGAGGAAGGCACCCTTTTCTCTCGGTTGGTCCTATCTGTCCGGCCCATTGTCTCTTTTGTATTGCAAATTTTCCTTCGGACGGGATATAAATAGATGGGGTGCTTGGGGAATAAGACGTACTGCCCTCCGCAAATAAAGTTCGCTATTGTGTTTTTTCATTGGGTCTATCCCCTATGGCATGAAAAGCGTTTTCAATATCAATAGATCTTTTGGGAGATTTATGGGATGTTTTGACTCCAAGGAGGATAATTGGTTTCTCAATTGATTCCTATTTCCATCCATGTGTGAGGGTTATGGCTATAGATTCATCTGCGCAAAAGTGGGGTAGTAATGGTTTGATTTCCTGGACTAATAATATAAGCTCTCTGTGTATTGTGTTTCGTTGTGTTTTCAGAAGAGTGTCTATAGGATTATCTGTGGTACCCTTCTGGTTAAATAAATGCTGAATATTTTCAAAGCTGTTGAACTTTTGAAAACCAACTTGCGTGCTTTTAAAAACTCGTGGAAACAAAGATGTGTGATACAGGGGAAAATAATTTACTCATATTTTGTAGTGTAGCATTTTTATGTATTATATTTTAATAATTTTAAGTTTTATTGTAAATTATCAGTTGATCATTTTTTAGAATCATATTCTCTTTTTATGAATCGCAATTGCCGTAGGATTTTGTGAAATAATCTTATGGAATTTTTTTTTATAATATACGTTGTATTCTATATTATTCCATACATATTTGAGCAGTTTTATTTCGTTTAATGAAGTTCCTGAAAAATCTTGCATAGTTAGGAATAGATTATTAGAAGTAAAAGAATAAATTAAAAAGGATTATTGAACTATTGAATAACTTCATTCCTTTAAATCACATTTACTCAAATATAGGAATTAACAGAATAATACGTAAATTATCGACTTACAAACTCAGAGAACGATATGACCGAGTACAAACTGTGAACTCAGTCCAATAAATCTAAAAAAAAATCATTTCATAAGTACAATACACTGAACACTCCTTGATTCCCAGCACCAAATACTACAGTTAACTTCCGCAAGAAAACGTTCCACTTGGAAACTAATATCCTCTATATCCACACGGATGACCCCATAACGTATAAATACTAACTGGAAAACGGGATTCACGGGAAATTGGCGCGAACACCCACTCGCAGTACTCCTCTCTCTAAAGTCCATTAAATATTTACCCTCCCAATCTCGAGAAGTATTCCCGTACTCGCATCAAACTTGCATTTCCTCTCCCAAACTCCCTTTTTCTCCACGAATATGTCGTATATATGATCAAGCACCCACCGCCATAACTCCAGTCTCATCCGTTATCCCACCGAAGCCGAAGGAAAGACAATGCGGATGAATTATCCATCTATCCTCCCGACCGGGAATTCTCTTCCATTCCAAACCAATTTATGATCCCACTCATGTGTTTGCGAGCACATTCGAACCCCCTCCCCCAATCCCTAAAGCATCCACCCCCAAACCTTTCGTAAACTTCCTATCGAAACTCTAAAACCCACTCTGACCACTACCTCCACCCCTTTGTTACCATCGAAACATACCGATGTTGATTTTATCCGAGTCGATTTCCTGGGCCGTATCTAGCGAGAGACGCTCATCCATATAAGAGGAACTGCCTCCGGTGCATGAATATGGCATGTATATGCCGCAGACCGCCCCCACTTCGTCCGTGAGGTCGTTCTCAATTGTGGGAAGATGTGACCGTTTCCATTCGCGGGAGGATGCGGCAGTCGGTCAAGTGTGGACGAATACGTGGTGTGTGTGTGTGTTGGCGAAAAATCTGGCACCCGAAGTAGCGTGGATTCGGTTCCAGAATGCTAATGGACAGATGGAGGTGAAGCCTCGTAAAAATACGCGATGAATCGTGGGAGTACAGTTGGGGTATCGGTGGAGGAGATTGATTTGTTTGTCCGTTTATTCGGTTGGTCATTCATTGTTGTGGAGAGAGATCGCGCGGCGGTTCTTAATGGGCTGTTTACGTAAAGTTTGTGAACGATGAGGGACTCAGGAACTGAGAAAGTGTGACGATTTGTCGAAACCTTCGACTCTAAACATGAGTTGCATGTTTATGGTCTTAGACCATTCATTGTGGTTGATTCTCACGCTAACAAAGAGATGTCCAAGCTGAATCGACCTTCTGAGACGTATTGATACTTTATTCTTCATTCCACGTCCTTATATTAATTCATTGATGTATCTATATGAAGATGACAGTTAAAAGAATATTATTTTTTTGCTATTTCTTAGTACTAAGATGGGTCAATGAAATTCCAAGCGTTTTGTTATAGAGGAGAAATATCAGTCCTTGGTATACTCTTACTGCTTTTCAGCACCATGAATCTTTCTATATACGTATAAATATTCCATATACCGGAATTGGACTTTTTATCCTTAATGAGAAGTTAATAAAGGAATCTTAAATATTCCGAAAATTGCGTAATAATGTCAGTATGTTTCCCACGAGTGGTTTTATCTACTTATTTTACGTGAAACCTATCCATTGTACATCCTTTCCTCTCATATTGAACTTATTCTTTATTTTTCGTACTCTGAAAGCCAATTTCCTTCAAATAGATGCTATAAAATGTGATAATTTTGCAGTAAAGGGTTTTTTAATCAGAGATTCCAACGTCAGCGTAAGATTTATGTATCGTTTATACTTAAATTACGATAAAATTCGGTCAATTTAAAAATTTTTGGTAGCAGAATGCATCATTTGATCGTACTAAGAGCACTTTTTGTTTCTCCCGCAATTACTTTACCGATCTGTATAGTCAACGTACGGTTTCCTCGATAAATGCTCAGCTTACCCAAGCATGCAGCAGTTATAGGATCAATTTTCTCAGTTATTTTACGAAGGTGGAGCTTACGAAGAGACTACGTTTTCTCTAAACAAAAAAGCGCAATCTACGTTAGTGGATACCTTCTGCACTCAAAGTGGTTTCCGGTCTGCGCCGAGGGAAGCGGATTATTACCTCTTCACCGTAAAACATTACCCTTTACGGAACGAAAGCTCTTCACGAGGCGGATTCCTCAAAGGTGATCAGTGAGGTAGCTAATTGCTTTTCGACTTACTGCACGCATCTGAAACTCCACTCCGGGAGACACACTCGCTAAAGGAAGTTGCCATTTCAGCATTCTTGTTTAGCTTCTTAGGGTAATCATAGCGTAGCGAGGAATAGGAGGGTTTTATAAATGCCACTACTCTATAATTTTAGCATAATTGAATGTATAGAGAAAATTAATTGGATCTTACGAAACTAATTTAATAAGATGTTACCATTAGATAAGGAAGATATTAATTTCGACAGGGATTATTGAAATAAATATGCACTATATGTTAAACTTCTTTTTTGATGTTAGAAAGTCCTATAAATAAATATCGGCAAATAAATAAAAACTTTATTTACTTTATAGATAATTTTGTATTATAATTCAATATGCTTTATGTATTATTATTACAGTATTTCTTAAATAAATCTTTTACTCAAATACTCAAGAAAAAACATTGTTAAGATACTCAGATATCACCCATTATAATATAATCCTACAATTTTTTCACAAAAACCTTTGCACTTTGTTTTATAGAGTATGCTGCTAAATACAAATTTATCATTATCCTTTATTAATTTTAACAATTTTTGTTTTCATAAAAATCCCAAACGATTTTCGATATGAACTATCTTATAAACTAAAAATACCGACTACTTTTGGTAATATTACTCTCGAAGTTATCCCGAAAATTGATAAGCATTTATACTAGTCCTAAAATTAATGCATGCTTAAGAAATATGCCAATGTTTCACTAACCATCTCAACATAAAAGAAGAGCCATCGATGTAAACTAGGCTTATCTTAAACCACCCATCGCTGTTTCCATTCCACTTGTTAAATCGTCGCGTATAAAGGAAACCTTTTCCCAGCATGCAAAGTTCTCTCTTTGACATTCTACATCCTCCCGATCAATTAACCATACCCTTTACCTTCCTCGATTTTTCTCGTAAAGGCAGCTGTTAAATGGCTCATGGGAAGAGTAGTAATCAACAGGAAACCATGCCAACATCTAATTTCAACCGTCATTACATTTAATGAAGCCAACCGAAACGGTGGGACCACAATTGTTATCTAATTTCGACTCCGGTTTGATAGTCGAGCGTTTTAGTATTTGTCCCATCCATTTGTTTCTGTGCGGTGAAAAAAAACTAGACGCAAACGACAGGAAAATGTACGTACATAATTGCTATGCCACCATCTCGCGCCTGGTAACCTTTCACGGGTTACCACCCACGAGAGCGTAAACAAAGGGTTCGGCAGGAAGGGGCGTTACTAGACTTCATAGGACTCATGATATCTAAAGTGACAACCCATCATTACGCAACCCGAGTCGTTTAATTAGGCGCAGGAAGGCGCAAACACAAAACGCTTTGAATCATGGGAGAAGGGCAGTTATCAAGGGACGGAAAATAACGAAGAATAGCGCGAGGTTCGAATAAAGTGCTCAATTTGGGAAATGTTCGGTTTCCCACGAATCGATTCTCAGCAGTGTTTCCCGGCCTCAAAAATGCGGGCGGTTTTCAAAGGGAAACCCGATGCCAACTCTCTCTCTATCTATAGGGTTAACTGATTAAGGCTAATTCGTCCCTATAAATAGAACTAGAAATTGGTTAATGATTGGAAAATGATTGATTCTATTTGCTCTGGAAGAACTCTGCCCTTGTTGTGGTAATTCAAGCATTTGATTTCTAAATTAATTCGAAGTAATTTCTATTTGATTGATTGTATTTGAAGATGCCGAACACTTTCTGTTTGGTACGGGCGGAATGCTGAAAAAGTTATCGATCATTTTTTCGTCTCTTCCCAGATTTTGCGTAGTATTGTAGTTTGAAATTATTTGCAACTATTATCGTTGTTAATTTAAAATGTATCGGTATAATATTTGAAAAATAATCATATATTTCAATATTTTTAATTTACTGTTAACATGATTAAAAGCTGTCTATGATTAAGTTTATGATTCATATATTTCACATGTATTGTTATCGCACATTTATATCAATTTGAAGCAGTGAGAATTGTATTTTAATTAACGTACGGCAAATAATTTGATTTCATCATAATATGACAATAACTTGCACAATTTATACAAAACCCTAGAGCAGTGTTCGAATATTGGCCAAGGATAGTTTGGATGTTTCAACTTGGTAAACCGACCTAAAACATCAAAGCAAAATTTACTGAATTCTTATAGCAGAGATGAATATGATTTAATAAGAAGTACAGTCGTACTAATTTAGGCATATACATGAATAATATACAAGCACACCAATTATTGTGAACAGTGAAGAGCATGTCCGTTTCACATAACCTATGGTGAACATTTTAGGCCTCATATGCAGACAATTATTTCCACTTCCTTGTAGCAGAGGAGCACGAAGTTTTATAGGTATAGCTATGCTTGATAATATAGGGTAATTTTCATGATTTGTCAATTATTTAAGGGGGTATACTTATTCACGATTATATCGTAAACTCTCATTAGTTCTCTTCAATATAAAGTACACCTTTTCTCATTGTATAGCTACGAATCGAGCCCGCATGGAGTGGTTCAAGGGTGAGTGGACAGGAGCTCGTATTCGATTCCGAATACTTTGTTTCGTCGGGAGCGTGCCACTTTTCTGCCTCAATTGACCGTGTTTTCCATTTATTCGGAATAGAAAGGGCAGGAATTTCGCGCGTGCGTGGCCGATATCTGCGAAGCAATTGAATGGCTCAATTTTTCGTCGTATCTAAAGCGAAAGGGGCCACTTAAGCGCTGTAAAATAGTCCTTTCTTCTCGCAATTTTCATGCTCCGCGAAATTAGGTTTCCAATCGATAGCTGACCTTTAAGGCCGTTCCAGCTTAAATTCCTTCCGCACATGACAACTATTTGATTTCGTGGTAACCAGCTCGAACCGGTATTTCTGCCTTTATACCTTTAATTTTCTGATATTTCGTATTGTATTCTAACGAGTATCGTGCTGAAGAGGGACTACGGTATTGAAAGCTGCGAAATGATAACGAACAAATTTTGAATTGAACGAATTAGATCAAATTTACGCGAATTTTATGCTTCATAAATTTATATGTAATACAACTGGGACAAGTAATTAACCTTATGAACGAAGGTTAGAAGTTTTAGGTGAATAATATGATTAAATAAGCTTTCATTTTGGTTTAATGAAATTTTTGATTAATTTTTTACGTTGAATATAAATTTTTGATCGAAAAATTCACTCTCATTTTCTATATCTGAATTCTCTACAGTTTGAAACGAAATAAATTATCGTTTTTCATTGCTGAATTCATGTATATAGTAGTGATAGTTAAAATTAAATAGCTTAAATTTACTCTGTAATACAAATAGGAGGTATTATACATATTTATATCAGCCAGAATATCAAACCAGGCAGTAAGTACGAACCTGTAACCCATTTGGGCATAACATGTCTCAATACAAACCAACCACTCGTGATAATGCAGCCAAACACTCTGGATGCAATTAGGAATCCGCACGAACAAGAGCATCCATCTCGACCGCAGAATAAAAACTCCACAACGGTGCAGTATTCTCTCTATTAAAGTATTCCGTGAATGCCCAGGCGCTGATCTCGAAATTAAAACGGGGTCACGTTCTAAACCAATGCCCCATTCACCCAAACACTCGACGAGGGAAGGAAGAATTTCCGCAGCAGTAATTACTTGGCCAGCCTCCATCCGCATCGATCCAAACCTCTTCATAATCTCCGACTCCTTCCAGCATCCAGCGCGTAATTCTTTCCTATTTTTATCAATCGTCCCCCATCAGTTGTAATGGGCTCGTTCCCAACCTCTATTGAATGTCTTCATCCAGTGCCAACCAATTTCCTGCCTCCTCCACTACCCACTGCCCCCTTAAACCACTTCCCCTGGGCCCACCTTTGACTTCCCTTCACTTTACTACCTTCACACTCACTTCTCCACCCACCGTTTCCTTCCCCGTATAATTTTTTCCCCACCAAAAGGGGTTCTGACCACCCTCAAGTCCAAATCGACCTATTATTGGCGTCCACGGGGTCAGATTCCAAACCGCCGAAGATCAAATAGTGCTCCGTTCGGAGTGGTGGAAACCGCTTATTAGATGATTGTCCGATTGTGGGACTGCGTTACGGAATACTCGAGTCAATCCGGAGCTCTGAATTGGGTTTTTTGGGCGTAATCGTGGAAGTGTGGGATAAATTTTTGAGCTTTCGTTTCTGATTAACTATAAGAGAGAAATTGGCTGGGCTTTTTATTGACGATGATGAAAGGAAGGGTTATCAAGATCGCCCGATGGTTTATACAAGTATTTTTTATTTAATTCTATGGCTCCAGGAATATTAGGATTGACAGGCCACTAAAAATCGATCGAGCGGGTTTAAAAATTCGTTCGGGAATTTTTCTCGTTGGTTTGGCTTTAGAGTATAGTTCCTAAGTATATCAAGGACCAGCTTGGGAACTATTTTCTATTATATCTTCATTAATAGGATTTTATTGTCTTAATGGGTTCAGATTATTATTTTTTTTTCAATTTTATTTCATCCTTTAATAATGAAATAAAATTCATCTGCTGTTGCTACGTAACGGATCGTGGCAGTATGGTTGTTTTAAACATTTAAGAGAATACGTATTATGTTTTATTTTTATTTTACTATGAATTTAGCTACGGAATATAGTACTGGCATTGTTACTTTAACTTTCATTCGCCTTTTTCCTAACCAATTAATGATTTCTTAAATTACCAATTACAGTAAACATAGTAAAATTACTGGTCGGCGAATTGATGAAAGTTTAAAAATTAGCTGGTTAATTATTTGCATTTCGATATTATAAGTACCGAAAAAATATTATTAAAAAATTTACCCTGAATGACGAGATGTTGGGTTCATTCGAATTCGTACTTCTATAATCACAGTCTTATTTGCTATAAACGCGCTAAGTTAACCCACATATCTTGATGTAGTTGTTGATGCAAGTCCAAAGTATGACTCAGTACCCAACCCGTGGAACTAACGTGGAAAATTTTAATGGATTGGAAAAACGAGCGAATCGTAAATTTCGTAACAAGACCCAATTTTTAAGCCGAGAAACTTTTTAAGAGGCCATTTTCGAGACGAGATGAAAGGCGTAAAATCGTCCGAAATCATTTTTCACAATCTACGCCGCGGCGAGCATGTGCTTTCGAAATTTGTCACCATCTAGAGAACATACGAACGTGAGTGTGTGTCGTCATAGAGACAGCCTCTCTCCTCTTTGTTCGTGGCATGCGGTCCCAATTTTCACGGAGCCCTCATCCTCCATTCCACAATCGTTTTTTTCATCTGCTGCTACGCTATTCATAAGTACGAGTGGAACGAAGTAGCAGCCGTGAATGACTTCCGGTTGGAGACACGTGACCTTATTGGTCAAGCATCACTTCCTATAGAGAGAGTCCGATGCCACCCACGTACCATTCATACGTCGCTGCGATGGAATTAGCCACGGACCGCATTCAAAAGGCTAAGATTATCGAATGATCAATACGAGGATGTAATTGTTGAATTGAATGTGAGAATGACCGTGAGATCATCTCGAGATGGATTGATTATGATTGGGAAATGTGGGTGGAAATAAGGTTGTCAGGGTATGGACGAAATTAAAGATGGACGAAGAACGTATTTTATATAAGACATTTTGGTTCTGTGGTTATTTCCAGTATTTCGAGCGTTCATATACTTCTTTCTGGTGTAGCTACTTATTAATTTAATAATAGACTCACGCAGGCTGACGTCTATATTTACCTTTTCGTGTAGTTTCGTTTAATTTATATCCTCTCCGTGAAGTTATTGCGGTTACGAAACATACATTTTTGTTTTTTAGAATTTTAGCGATTATTGTTCATGTTGCTTAGTAATTCTTGGAATTAGGAACAAAACTAAAGAAGTATTTTTGAATTATTTCTAAATATGATTGTCTAATTGACAGTTGTCAGAATGTGAAGGATTATTTATATACAGGAACAGGAATTTATAATTTCACAAGCAAAAGTTCAACGAGCGTTGTATACTAGTATAAATCTTTTTCATAGCTAGATTTCTCGTAATTTTTGAGTCAACCGATTAAAAAAATGATACAATACTTGAAATATTTTATCAGAATAAAAAGTTTGTGTATTTTCCACTTAGTTTTTATTTAGCTTTAGGTTTTTTAAGTAGGCTTACCTCTTCTTTTATCTAAGAATACAGTCGTTCATTAAAAATTAAGGGGGAAAAGATTTCTAAAATTAACCTTAAATAGACCTCCATTTTTATCAATAGAAGAATTTATATTAGGAAGATATGATTAACAGACTGTTTAAAAGAAAACTTTCCAAACCCATCGGACTCTAATTTTAAATCGAGGAGTAAACACTAATGTTGGGTTTGAAGAATTATTTATAGTCTTTGATTGGTATCCTATTTCAAACCCATTTCCGAGAGAGAGAACCGATCCTTAAATTTCAAACACCAATGACTAGTTTACTTGTCATAGCCCGACTTATTTTTTCGGACACCATCTAATGAAGTCGCTTTCAAGAGTTCGAATTTCTAACTTAGCATCCGAAGGTCACCCTAATTCATTTCCTAAACCACTCTTCCGTGGAAATCGAGTGGAAGGCAAAGTTGTCCGTTCGGGATAACATTCCAAAATTTACGAGAATCGAAAATTCTACGCAGCAAAGCTTTACCTAAATGTCAAAAAAGTTATTAAAGGCAATCGTTCAGGATCGTGATTTTGTAGGGCAAACTATTCTCGCGTGGAAAATGGAGAACCTTTCATTACTGTGGTTTAACTGGCTCCATCACGCAGCGAGGCATTCGCCTTACTCCGTTTAATTAGCCGATGGCCAATTAGATAACCCCCCCCCCCTACACACGGGTTCCGTTCCATTACCTTCACTCCAAGCACGCCCCCGTCCTCGGATAACCAAACGTGGATGTTGTTATAGCCTTTCCGATAGAAAAAACAGCTCGGGATAGATTGTGGGAAATATAGGCTGCATATGGTGGTGGTCTGTGGGTTGTTCACTCAATTGGAGAATTTTTTTACTAGGTTATCTTTTCGAATGAGGAATGGTATTCTTTGTCAGGTCAAGTGGGATGTAGATTAATTTACCTTTCAGAAAAATTATGCTTTCTGTGTATGGTTTTAGTTCTGTAATTATATATATAATGATCTTTTTTTGAGTTGTACAATTTAAACAGTTATAAATGAGTTTAGATTTATCTCTGAACTATAATGAATTTAAAGCACAAAATTTATTCTTTCAAATTAGATATCCACTAATTTTTCAATCGTTTACCTGCCCATTGATGAATTAAATATTCTGAACTGTAGAAAGGAATCGTACAAAATATGACAGCAGCTGTTTTCGTACTAAATTAATCTATCTGTATTCTACGAAATAAAACGTATACTCGTATGTAGTCTGATTATTATTATCCTTATTGTATTCAATAATTCGATATTAGTAGGAAACAAGAAGCTGTAGTATCATCATTAACTCTTCATATTTGTAATACTTAGCCTAAGTGAAACAGCATATTTTGTAGCTAATTGGAACATTCAACGTTGTATTAAGATACTTTTACAGCTAGTTATTACATCACCTTTTAGGAAATTATATTGGAGCGTTGCGTTGTTAAGGGAGTGTTGCTAAGGAGAAAATTCGGTCATCCCGAGCTTGGCACCCTGCATTGGAGGAAAATTTATTTTATTTGAGATGACGTACTACGTGATCATATTTAATAAGAAATTTTATTCGGGATGACTATGTTAACATAGTTTTAACGAGCGACGAAGTAAAATTGCAGAGGCTGTAATTTTCTCGAGTGTGCTGAAAATCAGAAATTACTTTTAACGAGGATAAGGGTGTCTCTCGACTACGAAATTTGAAATATTTCGGAAAAATCAAATTAGTGATAATCCTATGAGGGAAGGAAGTTCAACAGCCGACTTTTCTCCCTCGGATGGGTCTAATCATGTCAAGAGGTAGAGGGACTGGTTAGTTTCCGAAAATGGTAGCAGTGCTCCTGATACTAATTTCTGAGGAAATTGCTCGTGACGTGGGAGCTGTGGAGCGGCAAATATAGGACAAGACCGACTATTATATTACCTCGAAAAAAATCGATCTTTTAAACCCCCTCTTGTTGTCACGCTGTGATTCTTTATTGGAGACGAGGGTTGGGGTCACTTCGTATTTTTAAAAAATTACATTTAATTATAAAGAAGTCTAGGGTCACTTGAAATTCTTGAAATCCATATCTAGCTATAATTAATTTTAAATGAATTTTATTTATGATAATAATTATTTATTTTTAACTTCATATCATTTATGAATAACCATGGACTATTGTAGAATTAATCGATATTTTCTTTAATTTCGAGAATCGTCTATGATCGTTATTTTATGGAGTGATATAGTAAAAATAGTAAGATAATAGCCTACCTATTTTCCTTCTATCCTCAATCTCTTCTTAGCATCTGGTATTATTTCGTGAATTTTAGTCTCAACTAAGTTTTATTTTTAGCTATCTAGCAACTGATTTATTCACTTTTATAATAAGTAAGATATTTGTAAATATGATTATGAATTTAGAATGAAAAGTAATCAACAATAATGAAAATAATAATAATATACTATATCTCGTTTATTTCTTTAATTGTAATCATAAGATATTTTGTAAAAATTTGGTGACGACCATTTAATCATATTAATAGCGATACCTTTTTAATATAGAGCAGTTGTTAACTTTTTTTCGTTCCAATTTTTAAAAAATGTTAATTATGAAATATTTCGTTCGTAAAGCCGGAAGCGCATCTTGTATTCATACTCATTAAATGGTATGCTTTTAAGGTCAGCATCTTATTTAGAAACCCAAAGTCTCTCCCTTTCTCACACAATGTAACATAATTACCCCAATTTGGACGAATTAACTTAAACTTACGTTTTTAAAACGCTGCTCATGTTATTACTGCATCGTAATCACATAATCGCATGTTTATATACTTGTGGAAAATTATGAAGATTTGCTGTTATGATAATGGTGATGAGAATGTATGTGAATATTCTCATCATTTTTACGCAGCCTAGAAACTCTCTTTTTCTCACGTTATTCCTTATCTCTCATATATCTTATCTCATGCTTCTTTTTATTACCATTAATTATTATTTTTCGAAATTCTACAGTTAAATCTTTAAAAGATTTATAATGCCATCATTACGTAACAATTCTTCATTTAAATTCTTCCTGTAGTTAAACATACAGCTCATGAATTTTAACTGTACCTTTATTAGTACATACTTTAATAAATGCATATCTTTCATATAATATTGAATTGCAAGTATTTCTGTCTATTCCATGCTTGATGATGCTGCACATAAGCATTTGAAAGCTAATTAATTTACGTATATAAATATGAATTAAATAATTTCTATATAATAATGAACTTACGAAATTTTCTTTGGACCTTTTTATATTTATTTACGTATCTTTTTGGAAGCTATAGGTCTCATTCTTTTATATTAATGCGGAGTTGTCATTGTTCTTGATATACAAAAGCGCCTAATATGAAATTCTTCTATGTCCTTTAACAGAAATAATTATTAATAATTCTCATTTCTCCTACGTATCATCGTAGAGGAATAATTCGAAAATTCGTATCGTAACCACACAAAGGGACTTAAAATCTCCCATAACAACGAAAGATAAAATACGTACGGAGTAGGGGCGAGTTTTCCTGTAATACGAGCATGGTTAAGGATAAGAAAGCTCCATCCGATAAAAGGAAATATCAGCGGGGGATGAGGAATGAAATTCGTCGCGTAGAATTGAAAGAATTGGTCGGACTATAGGAAGCTCTCTCTCTGTGAACGGAGGGCTGGAATGGAAGTGGTAGTGTGCCGTAGAATTAAGGCAGCCAATTATTGACTAATGCAGAGTGACGGCTTGGTTGGCCCTTTGTAATTCCTAAATTGCCACTCCCAACAAACTCTTTTTCTCTCCTCTGCATCCTCCTTTCGCGCTACCTTTGCCCTCCAATTCCCTCCATTGTGTCCTTCCCACGTTCCTCTTTCGGAGATTTGCTCTGCCTTTTGCTTCCATTTGGCCATCTTTCCTCCGATGGCGAAGTCGCCAATGGTGAATTGAACGGTAGCAAACTTTGCCGATTGTCGGTGCTCTCTCTCGCATAGGGTTTAATCTCGTCGGGACCTCGTGATTATTTGATAAGTGCGCAATTGGGCATTCGTGCTTCATCTGTTTTTTTTAGACCTAATGAGGCACCGCGACGTTATTAAGTCATCATCATCTTCGAGTTCTGTTGGGCGGTCTGTCTTTTTCTCTTTTTAACGGACCGAGTCTACTTATGGTCGTTGGGATAAAGGGTCGTGTTCTTTTCTTCGCATTACGTAATTTCCTATTGACGTAGCGAGTCTTTTGTTAGTGTACGTGCTTTAGTACGAGTTGAAATGTCATTTTTGTTAAATTTCTTTGGTTCAGTATGTACGTTATAGATGATGTTTTTTCTTTCGATCATGATAGAGACGAATTTTATTAGAGTATTGTTTCTATTGACGAAAATTAATTTAATAATCAAGTTTACTTTTCGTAATAATTTGGAATATTTCGTATGTATATAAAATTAGATGATTCTACCATTGGTATTAATGTTTTCCAAGGAAAATTGTTCGTTCTATTAGAAAGTTCGTGAACGAAGTTTTAAAGGATGTTGGGCTGGAAGGTAGATCTTCCACTTGATGGATAAGAGCGCTCACCTGAAAATTTTCTTACTAAACGAAGAAAATAAGTTTGGAGAGTTATTTATTATTAGGTCAATGACAGAAATATGATTTTTTAAGCTCTACTTGGGTAAAAAAAGATTTAGGTTTGAGTCCAGGTCGTATCGACCGTTGCCTTGGTCACATAACTTAATTGGGAGTAATTGTTGTTTAAATAAATAAATACAAAATTTTTCCTGGTTGTCAACCTTTGATCTACGTCTTTTCATTGTTGCAGATCTTCACGTATTATCTGAAAATTTCTCCTTTCATTAATCTCCAAATATTAACAAATTGACTTAAATTTTTAATTATAATTGATTTCTTTATATGTGGCTCACATACATTTAGGTCGATTCCTCCATAAAATTTTTCGTATCTATATATATATATATATATATATATATATATATATATATATATATTATTCTAGGGATCTTAGGTATTGAAACTATTCCGTAGTACCTGAAACGAATCGAAGGGGTTGGTTGCGAAGTTCTAACCTTGTCCGCTAGAAGGCCTTCTATGTATCCAGAGAAATATCATTCCCGAATGAAATTTAGCATATTATTTTTTCGTCGAATATCTATTATTTCCTTAAAATATAACGAATACTTTGTTATTTGGCGAAACATTATTGTCTTGTTTCTCCATAAGCTTTCAGTAAAATGAACCCTAGAAATCAGCTGTAAATACTGCGGAAATAATACTTGAAGGATTTTCTTTAAATAGAGTTTTACGGATTTGTATGAATTTAAATATACAGAAAATAGTTCATTGCATCTAAGGGCAAACGTAAGATATGTTTTGTACAAAGTCCATCTCCATAAATATTAATGAATATCTAATCTTGCATAATATTACGTGATAGGAGTTGAAAAAGAATAAAAGATAGATAGATATTTATTGAATGACTTTTGTACGATTAAAAACTAGCACATTTCCTAAATTATTTCAAGATATTGCTTTATCTGTAATTTTATTTCAATTCATCCCATTGATTATTCAAATATTATTTCTTGCTTAAGTTATTATAAGGTACAAATATTATTTCGATAATCGAAAACTCTCCAAAAAATGTTCGATAAGAGTATTTTGATACTGTTAAAGCACTCATCATCTTTAAATTCTTATTCTTCCTTTTTCTTGGAATTTTCCGATATTTCTCATGCCGAGTTATTCCAACTTGACAATTCTTGGAATACGAATGCATGCTCCACTAATTCTCACTGTTTACCCATCTATCTTTTATCCCTCCCCTTTTCTTCTGTCATAATTAACGAAATGGTCCTCTCAAAAGTTTCGGGAAATTCGCGTTTTTGTGAGATATACATTTCGTCTCGGAAATTCCGAAACCATTACAATCAAGGGGAGGCTTCCAATTCATTTGGGGAATTCCTTTCCAAAATTTATGTCGAGTATTTATTGGGCACCATCAGAATACGAGAGACATTCGATAAAGATCGAGGAATTAATTTTTGAACTCTCAATTTGTAACTCTCAAATTTCATGTGTACGTTAACGCCGCAAATAATTGGTTATTGTTAAGTATTCCGTAATTGGTAAATTGTTGCAAAGTTTCTTCAATCTACTACAATACTGTTATTGTTAGTGAAGCTCTAGCTTGATATGGCTCATTGTTGCTATAGTTCATATTCGAAGTAAGTTTACGATTAAATGAGACTCAAACTTTGTTAAATCAATAATTTAAATGATATTACAAGATTTAAATAAGGGTTGACTTTTATCTTCTTTAATGTACAAATCGATGTATGATTTTATGAATTTGGTGTAACCTTCACGATAAACGCTAACATTTCGACAATAATTTATTTATTAATAGGTATATTTCACGCTGATTTTTTAATTAATTTCCTTCTACATGCACTAATAAATCGTTTCTTATTCAAAATAAACCGCATTTAAAAATTACTGACGATTATTTTAAGTGAAGCTAATAGATGTTTTCTCTTTTCCTGCAATCGATAATTTTATCCCTTTAATTTTAAAACATCCGAAAAGTATCCGGCGTGAAAAAAATCTGAGAGATCCGGGTTCGAATCCCTGTACAATCAGACTTTTTCACATCCATTAACGCCTTGGTTTAATCCAAGCCGCATGAATTTCAACGCGGATATACCCTTACCCCTTCAGTTTTTTAAACACTTTATCAGCTTCGAGTAATGTTAAGCTATCCATCGCTCCCTGGAGGCAAACCACTTTCATTCTTTTAAACTCCCTTTGCTTATTTCTCACTTCCTCTCCATTAGTACCACCCCTTCTTCCGTTGTGCATACATTCCTGCTCTTTCCCATAACCCACTTCCCCTATATTTCCAATTCATTCCGCTTATCCCGTCTCAGGATTTCGATCCACAATCTAAATCCATATTCTTAAAGTCCTTATCTTTCCTTTTCCGCCAGTTTGCCCTCGTTTTCTCCCATTACATCCTCCGACTCTCGCCACCCACAGTCTCCATAAACAACTTCCTCTATCACTTTTTACCGATCTTCAAATCTAATTCACTCGAGGGGCACCTATTCCAAATGGAGGGCTTCTAAAACGGCTTCACGGGCACGTGGGGTTTGTCAATTGGGAGTTCCTGGCTTCAGGCATTCTAGTTCTGTTAATTCGAGGAATTTTCATTTCGAGTACCAGGATGTGGAACATTGATGGCTATGATGGCAATTAAATTTTTTAAATTTAAAGTGTTTCTTCATGAACAATCTGCTCAAGTTGGAAACGATTCTATGCTTCAGTAGGATTACCTAGGATTTTATATACTAGTTTGTGGGTCCTGTAAAGTACTATTATAGATAAATTTTCTCTGAAGGAAAGGAGTTTAAAAGATTGTTCAAAGCTTAAGAATTTCGGGTTCGTTTAGGATCGTGAAATGTCCTAAAACAGCGTTAGTTAATGCTTTTTACTATTAGTTTGCTGGTTTACAGTTTATCTATCATTTTTAGGGAACCATTCTTTCAGTTTGCTTATAAACCCTATTGCAATTTTTATAAGAGTATTAATACCTAATTCCTTGTGGGTAGAAGACTATGTTGGGATAGCTTGAGGATAGAATGAAATTAAATAAAATTTATTTTAATTGAACTTTTACGAAGAGACTAACGGTATCCTATGGTTGTTTTTGAGCCTTAAGGAAACTCATGGAGAAATCCAAAAATTTGAATGTCGTCGGTTTAATTTGAAACTTTCAATAATGGAATCATGATCATCTTGCATCGAACATTCTATTAAACATCAAACGTTGCTGCTGCATGATTGTATAAAATACTTTGAACTACTAATTATTAATTTGATAACAGTATCGTTTTGATTTCATTTGAAGCAATCTAAGTATATAATAGTGTTTACTGTAAACTTCAGCATTATTTTCTTATGATAATGATGTAAGTTCACTTTACTTTTTTCGTTACTTGACGACGATCACGTCTAACAATTTTTGAGATCATGTGATAACGATTTACCCTTTGTTACTCGACTTATACTCCCTATGTTTCCATTCAGCATTATTAATAGCATTAAAATAAATTCGGTAGCAATAGATTAATGACTATGAGACTTCTCTGATCACCTTATTCTCTCTCTTTTCCTTTTCACTTATTTCTCTCAATTTGAATTTCAATCACAAACACACTTCTCCATCACACAATTAAAACTCCGTTACACCTTTTAGATCTCTCTCATTGAAGAGTTCTTTTAATTATATGCCTCTCTTTCACCTTAATCCATCGAGAAAAGACTCCCTTTTGTTCATTCTCCGCATCAAATCCCAGTTGAGCTTTTCTCTGTTGTGCGCTCATGCCATTTTGCCTTCAACTTTCGCATCTTTATCTCCCATTTATTTCGATATCTTTTGTCTTTGAATCGCCCTTTTGTACGAACCTGATTCTGCGGTTTCGCTATCTTCCAATTTCATCTCTACCGACGCCATTTCCGCTTCGTTGAATTCCCCGCTGTCTTCATTGGAAGCCGTACAAAAGAGCAAGTATCTGTTAATAAGACTCGCACGCTTGTGCTCCCGAGTCTCTCCATTTTAACGGTTATTGGCTGAAAGCAAGCGTGCTATATTATCTCGGAGTAAAACCTTAAGAGGGAACCCTGATGGATCTCTACATTATTCGTTCCACGTTATAATTAACTCGTAATTCGTTTCCAGGAATATGTTTACGTTATTTTGGCGGTGAATTGGGAGTGGTAATTATCTTAGTTACGGTTGCTATGGATTCTTAAAGTATTCCTTTGTTATATCTCATGGATTTCAGCTGGTAGTGTATAAAATATAATGGTTGGTCACTAACAAGATCGTAAAATACTATTAATGTTGGAATATTAAGGCTTCTTCCACTATTGTGTAGTATTCACTCGTTTACGATTCTTGGGCTGTTAGAAATATTTGTAATAATTGTACTTTTAATTGGAATAATTTACTTATCATTTTTTAGTCTTTCAGATATAGTTAGGCCTAAATTATATATATTGGTTCACTCTGGAAATAAGTTTATGTTTAATTAGATTAAATTAACAGTCTAACGTTTCTTTTTATTGTGAACTTAACATTCATTCACGTTAAGTGACATGAGTTAACTTAAATTTTTGTGTACAACTCAAATAAATTAAATAAGGAGAAATATACAAAGATCTTAAGGCATTTTAAGCATCAGAAACTCTAATTAGTTTAAGTTAATGTGACTATTTTGTTCAGAGATTTAATCCACAATAGGAATAATTGTCTGGTAGCAGTTTAGTAAAAAATTTTCATTTCTTTTGCTAATATATTAAATTCTTTTTCTAAGTATTCGTCGCATTAATTTAATAATGAAAGTTAAACGAGTTCAATAAATAGTTAAACAGAGTGGAAACAAAATTCTAAATTCAAGTATCATAATATTGAACATAGATTTATTTCGTAATTAAAGAAAATTCTCGGAGTTTTTAGTTAAAAAAATTATTCCGAATTTTCTTAATAACGTAACGTAAGCTAAGTTGCTTTCCATTTCCTTTCCGCTCCATTCCGATAATTCCATTTCTCTCCACGTATCCCTTCAATTCTCTCCCCCTCATTTCCCTACACTTAATCCAAATACCCATTGTCCATCTCGTAAGTGCTTTCAATGAGCTAAAGACGGCCGAATGGAGGGAGAAGATGGCGCTACCACCATTTTTGGTGGGGGGGGCGAAATCGTTCGGAATAAATAAACAAGAGAGCAGCGCTAATGGGGGTCCATTTTGAGGAGGGGAGTTTTTATGGAAAGGGGCAGTCTTAAGGTCGATTACGGACGTACGTGACGTTGGAGGATTGGACGGATCATAGCGAACTGTCAATCTCAGGGGTCTTCTCTCACGGGCTCGTGTTCCACTGGGAGATCTACGTTTGGTCTATGCAACAGGAAACATCTTGTTCTCCGAATGAAGTGGTTTTATGGTTCCGGTGTATGGGAGTAAGGATGCGAGTACGAGATTGATGATTGTTTAATGTGGATAATTATATCAAGTGGAAGGATTCTGACATTACGTTTTACATGGATTATAGATACCGTGTCGTTGTTCGCTGAATTCTTTCTCGCTAAATATCAGTTAGTTACGTAATTTTTACGTCTCTGTTTAATTTTAAGTCATTTCAGGATCTTATTTGACGAATTTGTAATATATTAACGCTCAATGAGAAATATAAGAAAGGATGGTCTCTAGCAGTATATAAGACGTTTAAAAATCGTGAATGCTCTTCAAAGGACCAATTGGTTTATTTTATATCACATTTTTTCTTGAACAATAAGAAATAATTGTTAATTATTATGTACGCCTCAATAATTTAGTTCAATTTGATCAGAACGTTTATGAAATTTTTAATATGGACAAAAGATTGGGATTAAAACGTATAAAACTAAGAATAGTACATTTACTTCAAATATTAGTTACTTGAGGAAATGGATCATTCCTCAACGATAAGTTGATAGCTAAATAAATAAAGAAAAATAGACATCATGAGAAAATAAGGTTGTAAAACATTCATTTTTTCAAATTTAAAATAGATTATTATATGAATGAGAGGTCCTTTATATGAGGAAATTACACGGGAATATAAGGAATGTAAAATAAAATATATTTAATAGGCTTCATTTGTATTTTTCAATTGCATTAAAATGGAGTCTTGCCGTAGTATTTAAAAATGCCTAAATGAGCATCACCGGTAAAATGTAGCAGCTAAGCTAAAATAAGGAACATTATCATAGGATATATCCTCATGAACAAATCTAAGAGTTGTTATGACGTATCCCTTGATTTTTTTTTACGTCCCAAAGTAGAAGAAATTATTGAAATTTTAATATTAAATTAAACAAAAAGGTTATTTTGTTGACTTAAGAAATATTAACACATACACTAGGCAAGTATAAGCTCTGAGAAAATTCCATTTTGTATGGGCCAAGAGATAAATCATAGAAACTTTTCAAGCACGAATAGTTTACAGATGGGACCTCTAAATTTCGCTCACGACAAATGATGGTACTTTTTCGCCAGTGGTGCCATATCCTAAGTTGCAAATCGTCGGAAATATTTTGCGGATTTACGGTCGCGCTTTAGAAACGTATTCTTTCTTCTCTCATATCTCGTGCGGTCAAAATACGTCCGAATTGCAAATTTGTTTTGATAATTTCAACACAAAAACTTCTCGCAACCAAGAAGATAAAAATGCTTCAGTGCAGACGTTGGAAAGGAATTTATGTCTCCACTCGTAATTTAGTGTGTTGCCGATATGAGCAGGAAAAACAGAATTTGTCGCATTCGTTTCACTCCGTCTCCATTTCTTATTTGTTTTTTTGCTCAGCTGTTGTCATGTACAACAAATATGAATTTTTTTTTGTAAATTCAATATCACTATCTTCAATAATTGTTCTTCTTTTTATTTGTTATTTATAATATTATTAATAATGTAATTATTTATAATAAATATATATTTCTAATCTTTTACGATTTCTTCATAAATCTTTAACGTTTCAAACTATTCCTTTTTTAAGAGTTCTGATAAGAAAATAATTTTCAACATGAGCTATATTCTTTAATATTTTGCTTCTCTTATACTCTGTACGACATTTCTAATTAATTAATGTTTTATGGATTTTTTTGCGTAATAATTACCTTGAAAGTTACATTTAAATTAGTGGATTAGGATCATTTTAGTTTACATAATATTTGTATGGGATTTGAGATTGTTATTTGCACAACCCACAAACTTGACTTCACGATTTGAAACCTAAAAACAATAAATTTTTGTATATCCGAAGAACAAAAATGTATTAAAAATCCATTCTTTGCTTGAAATATCTCATTGAGGGCTCTCAAAATTTTCTAAATAACTTTCTATCTCTCTATTTGTAATCTTTCATTTATAAAGTTTTTCCACCACTTTTATTTCATTTAGAGGATAATATATATACTTTATCACTTATATATTATACTTTATTCATTTTGAAGTATAAATGACTCGAAATTAATACGATAATTTACGGCACGGGATGGAAAGAGCGTGCGTGCACATTACTACCGTTCGACTCATTGATTCGTCGAGTTCTATAAATGGTAGATGGTCGTGCAGAAGACGTTGCTCTATAAAAGCCACGAATCGGAAACATTCCCCTTGAAATATGTTATTGCACCTCGGAAGAAGTGAGACATAAACACAAATGGGGGGTAAGGGAAAAATAAAACAAGAAACGTCAAAATTCCCATAGATATCGATCTATTCGGTAACATTTGGGATATGGCGGGCGTATTTATGACCCGAGGCATTATGATTCAATGCTTCCCAATGACTGCCGCCTTTCACCTTCGCCACAAACTCCCTCTCCTTTTCCATGTGAGTGTTCTTTCCGGATCCACCATATTTCGGCCAAAACCTCTTTTTCTCCTGCGGCTGTGACGCGCAATTTATCGCCGATGTCACCAACTCGCGTCGTCGTTTCTCTGTGTTCTACCGATGTGATACAACTCACTGTTAGTGCGAATGTATGTGGGGATTTTATCTATGGGAACCTATACGTTATGAATTCATTGGTTTAGTATATACGTACAAGGTTCTGTTTTTTTTTGGCTGTAAGGTTGTATAGTTTTGTTTCTGCGTTAAATCATTTAGTGGTATATTGGGAAATGCGAGTTGTAATGCAAGTATAGGAAACAGTTGACTTTTTCGTAAATAAGTATTATTTTAAAATTTGCAGTAGTGAGTTAAATGAACGCTAATGATCTACGGAAGTTGTTTATAAGATTACCTTAATCGTATATAATATCTAACATATCTCTGTGCATTAAAGGTTTCTAATTCGTAAATAATTACCCGTCCTACGTGAATTTTCGTTTAATTATTTTTTATTATTATTCATTATATATAATGCTCGTTAACATTCAGTACTTTCTGTATCCATATCTTTCAGAGGTTTTTGAAATATGTATCGTTCTTTAAGAGGTGCAAAACAGTAAAGAAAAAATTAATACTCACCTTAACTTACTCTGGTTCTAAATTCAGTTATTTTCTGGGAATTAAATTTATTTTGATTTCCCTCCAAAATTTACTGATTTGTTTTAAAGTTATTTTGTAATTTTTGTATTTTTATGTAATTTACTTTAAGTTTCAGTAGTTCCCAGATTACAGAATAAAATTTTAATAGGTATGAACTCTCCTATATACGAAATAAATACGTTAACGGAGGCTCATTTTATCTAAGAGATCCTTAATGGATACTGCGGTTGTAAAAACTTTAATTATTCCCGACTTTTAGAGTCAGGAACGATCATTTTAATGGGATAGCAATAGTAGTAGAGCGTAGTAAAAGATCAAAGACGATGCATGTCCATTATCTACGCATTGTTTGGAAAACAATCCACTACTCAAGTAACTTTAGCGATGATTAACATTGGTACTAACTTGATTCCTATTTTACAGTCCCATTAAAACACATCAAAGAGGTTTAATGACGCATCGTAAGGCTAGATACATGTGTCGAAGTTGTTAAATTACCTTATTCTCAAACAACTGTTGAGAAACTTCAAACATAACAACGTGTTGCTGCGAGAGGTTAAGCGAGATAGGTGAAATTAGGAATGTCGGAAGTGGAGGAAGCTTTTATGTAGGGAGAGGTGAACCTATGGTATGCGTGCCTGGAGCGGTTCGAAGAGAATTATTCTGGCACGCGTAACTTTGGCGAGATTTTTCTTAAGCATTATTTACATTAAAATTTCATTCCTAAGTAAATGAATAATTATTGAACATAAATTACTCTTAAAAAATCAATAGTTTGAATCGTAAACTTTAATTTAATTAAACTTAGTAGCTGTAACCAATTACACAATTTGAGTAGATATTTATCGCAAGATTCTTTTATCTTAAAGGAGACATTTCTCCGATACATGGAAATTCCAAAGAATTTCCCTCTTGTATGAGGATGAAAAATATTTTTCTGCTTGAATGCGAACTTAAGAGGAATATTTTTTTATAGTCCACAGTGAAAACTTTGGTTTAGAAAACTAAGAAAATTCCCTCCTTATACTCACAAAGTAAAACTTCAAATAATGTAAACAGAACAATGAATTTCTTTTATAATTCCTACTGATCAGTTATAATTTTATTGCAAGATTTTTTTATCTATGTTCTCGTAATGAAATTAAATTGAAAAACATTGGAAGAATAGAATAACTGAAATAGAATATATAAATAGAATTAGAATAGCTAGAGACACGAGTCTAAACAAGGTAGTTTAGACTTGTCTCTCATTTGGCAACGGTATCTTCTAACATTGTTATCTAATTTTTCAAGTGTTAAAGAAATCCAGCTAAGATTTTATTAAGTTCTAATATGTAATTTTATCTTGTTTGTTTCTAACTCAGCAAAAGTATCTTCTAACATTACAATCCAATTTTTAAAGTGTTAAATATATATCTCTATAAGAAATAATGGAGGGTAAATTACGTAATTTTCCATATCGCTGTTGCTTTAATCATAGAAAAAGCTCGTTGCATACAAAAAGTAGAATTTCTTAACACTTTTATCATACTCGTATTAAATTTAGATCGTAAACACATTAAGGAATTTTGGGGGATATAGAAAAGGGATGCTTGTGACAAACACGGTACAGCCCATCCTATTCGTTTCGCAGCGAAAAACATTCCGCGTTGGCGAGAAATAAAACACGCTCTTTCTCTAAAGATAGACGATGGATCCGTGTTTTATTAATCAAGCCCAACGCTGTCGCCCAAGTTACATGAATCGCCCCCTAACGACTTAGTTGCGATTTTTTTTCGGTTTCCGGCATCTCTTTTTTTTATTCGCCATCGAATGGATGCCCTTAATGACTCACAAAACGTCAAGCCTCGATCGTAAATTGTCGTTCCATTCATTTGCGGAATAGCGGTCGTCATCGATTTCTGATAGTTCCCCTTATCTTGATGGAAACTGTTAGGAGAGGATGCGGCGCTATTTTTCGTTTCTTTTTTGTTTTTTTTTTTGGGTTTCCTCCATTCCCGACTTTTCCGATAAGAATCTCTTAAAATTGATATCTTATCGGTCTCCCTCGACCGATTACGGTTTTTGGTGAAATGTGTAAAAAAATTAAATTCGATTTTGGGAAAATTGTGGAGCGTAAATTATTTCTTTTGGTATTTCGTCAGTGTTTTTCGCGTTAAATCGTTTGGTTCAGCGAATATTTTAATTGAAAAACTGGGAGTATTATTGGTTATTATTATAGGAAAGAGATATTCAAAAAATATGCAATACTCTGATTGGAATACTTTTAATCAAAGAAATATTTTTAAGTATCTTATTCTTTGAGGATGAATTATTTATAAAGTAGACCTTTATAAATTTACTCTCTTTCTCTTTATTTTATCTTGAATGATTCTAGAAAATTAAGTACTCGGAATTTTGAATAAGTGATTACTGACCATTTATGAGTTATAGGTCATCGGATGGTTTCAGGATAACGTAAGAAAATTATATTCAAAATAAATCGTAAATATCTTAATTCTGATGCCTTTCTAATAAGATAAACATTCTCCATACCGTAAGAGACGACCGAAATGGTGTTGAGCTGAAACTTGTCTGATAATAAGCACGATAGTGGTTGATTTAAGGAATGAACCATAATGTTTAGATCCTCTATTGCTTCATAAATAATTATTTTTGTTCCTCCTTAGTAATTTAACATAGTGCCAAGAGAATAATATCTATTTTATTTACTTCAAACCATCTGCGACTATGAGCTCACTATCGGCATGCCATCAAAAGTAAGATTCATCTCACCTTAAGGATGAAAGGTAGCATTTATCTTCCCCATAATCTCAATCCACAACAGATTGAATTCCTTTTCGCTATAAATCATACTGAGTTCAGAAAAGCGATGTGTGCATCACAACCAAGAAGTGAGTAATGCTCCTCGTAGGATGCGACGAACCGATGGAAAATATTCCGTAAGTGAGACATCCATTCTGGCCGTCGGGGATTTTAACGCCAAAATCACGTCTTATCCCTGCAGGGGTTCTTTGAGAGAGCGCACCCTAAAATTCTCACATTCGCCCCTTTGCTAAATCCCTGTACAGCATCCCTTTATCGCCGGCGCGTACTCTCCCCCTTCAGAGCTCCATGGCAACCGCATCAAATGGAAGCGTTGACATCCCAAGGCATTTGTCTCACCTGTGAAAGGTTGTGCGGTCGGGATTTATACATCGTTCGACGAAATGGGTTACGTGAAAGATGAGTTCGAAGGCGGGTGTTCCTAAGGATTAAGATACGTCGAACGGTCGTGAAGTTCATTCTTCGTCTCGTGCTCCCTAAAATGGTCGCAGTACGTCTTTTTTCCGCCCGCAACTCCTTATCCGGGTTCCAGTTACCTACGACCTATTCTTTCCGTAACAAAGGCGCAGCGGGATTTTCTTTTTCTTTGCTCTGCGCCGCCTTGGCGTGCCATTTGGGAGTTCCTTCTTCTTCTTCTATACGTATTTTCTTTTCATCTACCCACACCTCTGATATTTGAAGAATGCAACCCGCAAACATGAGACTCGTGTAGGTTCCGGCGGCTTTTCATGTGATCTACGGTGTTTAGAGGTCATGGTGCTTCAAAATGGGATAGTAGGTCTTAGATATATATCCGTACTAAGATAGAAAAACATTCTGTATTTTTCGGTGTTATATAACCAAGTGCTTTTGCTATACCATAATGTTTGTACCATTTTTATTTCTTCAGTACTTTTGTTTGGAGTAAACGTTAAACTTGAGTAAGGTAATACGCTGAAACCTATTCTGTAACTGACTTCATCGATTGGTATTTAAAGCTATGTATTATCTCCAAGTATTGTTTACGCGAAACTTTGTTTTGAATCAATCTAACGAACAATTTTAAATGATAGTAAATTGTGAATAGCAATTCCAGTTTGACAATTAAAATTCGACATTATTTTCGTAACAATTTTAAAAATATTTAACAAATTATGCACTAGTGACTAGATCTTACTAGATGAATAATCGTTCCGTAAACATTCTGAATATTTAATCAATATTCTTTTTATCTTAATCTGTATTAAACTTTTATCGTATACTCTTTAATTTTAAAATTTTCTGATGAATTTAACTCAGTTGAAAGATATTTCACTCATTTCGTTTCAATCGTTCTTATCTTCCCTAATAAATTCAATTATCTACTTCGAATTTTAAAAGAAACATAGAAAATGATGGAGAAAATATTGTTTTCTTTAAATATTGCTTTCTTGTTCAACCCTTATTTGTCTTATATTTAAATCCAGTATATTTTGTTTTAAGACAAAATCTCTCTTTTATATTATTTTCAACAAAAATATGTACACATTGAGGATATCTTAACAGAAGAAAGTAACAAAACGTGTAAAGTACAGAGAAAGGCTTAAATATTGTAAGTTAAAGAGTTCTTCACAGAATGGGCTTAAATGAAGCCGAGGAAAATGAGAGAAAATCACGTTCATCTGCTCTCCTCTGTCCATCGTCCACTCTCTTTTCCTTTAAAATGTGTACTTCCATCCACTTTACACCATCCCTTCACTTTTAGTGTTTCCCCTTGAGATAAGAACGGAGCTTCATATTTGAGCACAGTTTTTATGTATATATAATTATATAAGGTGCTGTTTTAATTTGAACCATAATCATTTTATCTCTTATGTAGTTTCTTTAACTTGAGGCATTTAATTCCGGTTATTAGACGGACTTTCACCATTCCTAATGTATGACTAGTTATTAATATTGTCCTTTTTAGGACATTAAACGTGGTTTTGCTTAATCAATCGTCTAAAATAAGCTAAGCGTTTGAGATTATATTGATCTGTTCTGAATATATTTATTCCAGCCATTTGAAATTATATTTTATTATATTTTTAATCGTAACAATCGATAATAATAATTCAAATCCTCATGATCGAATATTTTAAAGAATTTCATCCCTTTCTCGTTATATGTTTGACCATAATGATGGTAAATAATTACCTTTGTCGCCTCTTATATCTTCACATTCAATTACTATAATCATCGAGTGTTTGTTCCCGATATTCCTTAAATCGGTTGAATTTAAGATAGAATTTTCATTCAATTATCGTATGTAGGAAACTTTTTTCGTAATCAGAGTGATTAGAATTTATGAAAATCACTTGTTCCATCGCTGTTCATCTATTCCTCTAAGCACCCACATCGACTTTTCATTACAACTCCGCACCCGATGACTTCACGTTCACTTCTTATCGAATAGCATCCCATTCCATCTTTTCTAAGAACAAGCCCCCGTCAAAGTCCTTTCGTAAGAATGAAGGAGACCCATTACCTCGTCCAAACCTTTATAATCACTCATCCTTTTGCCCTCACTCGCTGTTTTGCGAGACAACCTCTCAGTGTATCCACTGTCTTCTCCTCTCGTCCCATTCACCGGTTATTCCTTCGGGGATTCGTCTCTCTCTCCCTTCGCGTTGAGATGTAACGTTGCGGGTGTAACGAAGTTCTCACGTCCGTCCTCGAGAAGCTTTGTTTTGCCTCAAGGTCGGATGTATTACTTTCCTTTTTAGTGCGGAAGAAACTATTAATTTTTGTTAAGCTCCACGTATTATTTATGTATCGTAAAATTACCGTAGATGTTTGATGAGTATTTATTATCTGTTTTGGTTACGATAGGAATCGTCTAGAATGTGTTATCAGTAATTAGAAGTAGATAATTCAATTGGTAGTTTTTCCTGTTAGGAAATTGTTAGATGATTATCTGCAGTAACGGAATTAAATAATTAGTTAATTCTTTTTTTTAAATTTTTAAATCATTTTTTCATTACCAAAGTTGCGTTATAGAGTTATAGTGTGTGTATTGGTCGTAACAGTATTATTTGTTATGTAATTTTTTACTCATTTGAGCATTCTCCGAAAAATCTTTACCTATATTACTATTTAAGTAATGAGATTGTATTTCTTACGTTTTTAAATTCAAAATCATTTTAAGTTAATTATTATAGAAATACGTTATATATTAAATACATTTTTACAACAGTATTTCTTTCAGTAAATTTATATTTTTTTACTAGTTCTTTACTGATTTAACTTGCTAAGAATAAAAAAAATGAATAAATTTCTTGCTCATCTGCTTCAGAATAAGTTGTTGAACCATAATTGCTTATAAACTTTAGACGGTAATCCACTTAATTTCACTCTTTTTCAACAACTTTAATTCTCCCTTTTATTCCCTACGTAAATTATTTATTTTCATTGTAGTGGAAATCGGTCTTTTCGTAAAGAATATAGGAAATAAATCTAAATGAGGCAATCAAGAGCTAATTTCGCCAAGGTAAAAGTACTCTCATTTCATAAAATAAGATTAAACGAATAATTAAAATCATCCTATTGATAATGTACCTCTCATCACGTGAACCAGTTCACGAAAAATGCGAAGAGCTTTCAATAATCAAGACGAGTGCAAAACGGACACTCACTTTTCTCCGAATTATTTCCGCCATTTTTTTGCCAAAATTTCGCAGACTCATTCTTATGCAGAAATCTCCTCTCAAACATCCCTTTTTCCGCCCCTTCGTTTGTTACTACGGCACTTCTTTATCCTTTCGCCATTTCGAGCCAAGGAGGGCTCTTTTAAGAAACGCACTCCCAAATGAAAAGGAATAGTCTCGGACAGTTCCTTTTCGCACACACCCAACCACTATAGGACTCTTGCCACACCTCTTCCCTTTATTCCCATTTCTCTCTTAAGTTCCACTTCAGACGTCCTTTTTAACGCAACTTCCCCCCATTACTCCTTGAAGCACTCTTCAAAGACTAGCACACGTTCCCTCACTTTTTTCTAAGCTCTATCGTCTCCTTTTCATTCCGTTCCTTTTTTCTTCGAAATTGGCAATCTAACGATGTTTCGGTATTAACTCTGTTTTTCCGTTGGATTCATGGTCTTTACTTGGTTACTTCGGGAAATTTTTGATGGTGAAGGAGTTTTGTAGTGCACGGTTTACCTTCACTCTCTTGATACATTCGAGAAGGAATTAAGTGTTGTAAAGACTAAATATTTGATACCATTTTAAGGTATAAGATGTATTTTTTTCGTTTTATAATTCATCCGTTATAAGTTGATGGTTTTCGCAGTATGAAATATAAGTAATTGAATTCACACACGATCTCTATATAAGATATCCCAATCTGAAGTTTCGATATGATTAATTATTTTTCAATTCAATTTCAAAATTTTGTAGCAATAATATTCTGGAAATATTTAGTACTTAAAACGGTCATACTTCAAAAATGGATATTTGCAATAAAATTAAAATTCGGTCGTTAAAATCGGTCAATTTTGCGGACATAAATTGTTTACATTTTCATTTGTTTTTTCCTATTTTGTATTATTGCTAAGCATCTAGCTTACGAATATGCATGAGCAACTTTTACTATTATAAATCCAGGTAAATTGATTACCTTTATTCGTATTGCCGATAATTTATCCGATTTTGCAAGCGCTGTTAATCATCTCATAATTTCAAATAGTATAACGTAATTCAACGTAATAGCTAAGTTGGTCTGAAATTTGAAGTTGACCTACTTAGAAAGATTATTTATAAACTATTTATTTTTCAATTCATTTAATTGATGTTTTGTTTCTTTTCAAAAGTATGATAAGTAACACAAATTTATATGTAATATGTATAATAAATATTTAGATATACAGTATATGATTTAGGAAAATGGATAGAAGTGGATAGTGTTATCTAAAATTTTAGTCTTGTTATCTTCTCCATTAACTATTCTCAAATATATATACATGTATCTTTACTTCTGAGTATTTAATAAAATCAATGTTAGGAAGTTTAATTTCGTGGAAATACAATATATTATTCATTATATATAATCTGTATTTATCTGGTATCTGGTTATTTACTTTATATTAGCAATATTTCTTTTTTCTAACGATGAAATTTTTGTACCGGTGGCAATGACCTTACAGGTCGTACTCGAAGTAAAAGGCATCACTAATGCATCGCACGGCGAACAATCGCTCATTGGCTGAGTGCCTCCTTGTCCCATGCACTGATTGCTTGATAATCGCCCGGAGAGAAACGGTGACCTCTCAGGTCACTCACTCCCGCACGCACCCTCTTTTTCCATCACGGAGGTCTTTCTAATCCAGCCTCTTTGCTGTACCAAACCCCACCTCCGATGATGCACCGGAGAGCGGGAGGGACGCGTGTTCAATCCACGGGCAACTTCATCAAAAGGCTCGTCTCTTCAAACATTTTTTTCTCTTTTCTTTAGCACGATCCCTTTGTGCTGAGTCTTCTAAGAGGACGTCCCTTTCTTACTTGCATATCTGCATCCACTCTCATCATCGGCTATCTCGGTGAAAACATGCCCGACTGAGTATAAAGTGCGTATCGGAGTCGAGGGATTTCGGAATGTTTCACAAAGGAATATCGGGACGGAAACCGTTGTACCCTCGAAGGTTTTCTATCTTAAGAATAAAGCTCTTGAGGAAGAATCGTAATTGACTTCTAGTTGTTAATTTAGTAGCGAAATTAACCATCGATGGTCTTAATTAATTTTAAGATTAATTAGCTCTCAAGAAAATGTCGTCGAGCATTTTGTTCTAATGTTTTCTTCCAATAGAAACGTAAATAAAACGTAGTATCTAATAATGCAATTTACAGAAACGGTTACTCTTCTGCGAGGTGAATAGGTTAAGGCTTTGTTAGAAAGGTTATTGTTATTATTGTTACGTCTTTATTGAGGGCGAAATTATTAGTGCATTGTTGCGTAAAATACTTTTAATAGTTGTTCGATAGGAATGGAATGGAATGAGAAATATGGTACGTAATGTAGACGAAATGTTAAATTACTGATAGGAATATGCAAAAAGTACCAAACGTTGTACTTGGTATTTTTTATTAAAAATTATTGTTATTAGTACATATAGGAAGTTAAATTCCTCAAAGGAATTTCAATAATGCTTAGTATATGTTTTATAATTGTTATTGAATTTCAATCTTAAATATTGAATTTTTCTCTGAGTTAATATTTACGAAATTATATTCTTATAAAAAACAAGTGACGGAAACATATTGGCAATCATCAGGTAAATATAGGATTTTGTTTTTCTTCTCCTCCATGTCGCACGATGTCCGCCAAAGGACCATAAAAGCCGAACATAACAATCTCACCGCTAAAAGAGCTGATATTTGATACGCCCTCGAACGGTAGCGTCTCGAGAACTTGTTTTGAAGAACCACGGTCCCAAAAGGGTCCTACGAGTATATAGTTCTCCCAAAAACACTCCTTTCTGCAGACCTTTTCTCGACCAAAGCGAGGAAAATATCTTTCGGGGACAAGTAGCGATAGTCTCTTGTCTTCATCTCGGTGTCCCTTTTCAAGCCCCGACTCCCTCACTCCCCCTCCCTGATTCGTCGCACCCCGTTTTTTGCCGGCCCTGACCTTCCCGCAGGCCCGTATGCAACTCCCTCAATCTCTTCCCAGATAGCCCACACCGCAAAACCTTCTTCTATCTTCAATTCTAACGCCCCCACACACGGATGACCCCCCCGATTCAATCCCACAATGCGCCGTGCTCATTTTTTCCTTCGCCTACTCCATTCTTACCTCCCGTTGAAGTTCCCCCACCTTTCGTACCCATTGTACCGTTTCCCTCCCCCGCTATGGGTACCTAAATTCTACGACACGGGCACATTTAGTCCCTTTCCCTTATCCGAACCATCTACGCGACACTCCCATTCGGTGTAGGTGTCCTCAGTCCGAGTATGTTCCTCGACGGTGCACTCTTTTTTTATCCAGGGTCCGTGTTATAGGTGCAGGGTCAAGCGAATGAAAGATGGGCGGTACGTTGTCTCCGCTTTTTTTTATGGATGGTTTTCTTGCAGGGTTTAATGAAAAGCATTTTGCGATCTATTTTCCGCGGAGCCTCCAGTAATTTATTCCCATAGAGAAGGGGGATATGGGCAGAAAAAACCCTCCTCGTTTTGGGGGCGATATCTGAAATATGGGAATTTTTAATCAAGGGGGGATGGGTGAGGAGAGGAAATGGATTAGGGTTCTTCTATATCTTCTGTGCTCTATGCACGATGCTAACTTTGAATTTCATGAATTCATTTGCACTAGAGATATTTTTGGGTTCATAGCGTAAATTTTTGCTTTGTTGCTTACTTGAAAACCTTTTATATATGAACAATTAATCGTGAAAGAAGACAGAATTAGTTCTACTGTAACAAAATACAAAAGAAGTATCTTAATTTTATAACCCGAACGAATATCTAAAACAAAGTATTCTATTGAAGTTGTTTTATTAATGTAACCTAATTAATGACTCTATTGATGTAGCCGAAAAATATTTAGGAAGGTTAATGTTTAATTGGCTATTGAAATAGTTTATCTTTATAAGGCCTTTTTTCCCCTAGTAATTCAAATAATATTGAAAATATATGTGACGAATTAAATTAATAAAGCTGGATTTAAAATTATTTTATCTTTTATATCATATTGATTTGATTGATGTACTTTTCCATATATCATACAGAATTTATTTAACACCATGACAATAACTCGGGAATTGTTTCAAATGATTTCTTTTGGGAAAATTTGTTTTATGTTAAATCGATAAATGTTTCAATTTGAAACTTTTTATAACTTTGTTGGAAACATATATACCAGGTTCAGAGATAATTTAAACTTCCAAATGAATGTTTTTTAACTATGTGATCATTTGTTTAACTCTCTTGGCCGATGAATTATGAATAAGGTTAGGAAAAATACATTTCTAATCGTAGCAGATGAAAGAGATTTTTTTGTTTTTTAATTTCTATTTATTTCTAATAACTGGAAAGTAGATACAACTAGAAAGAAATTATTCTCGTGAGTTCCACTTATTGTAGTATTTCTTTCTTGATGCTATAAAGGCAAAACTTTTTAATCGCAATACAAATTCGAGGGACAAAATATTCAAATTTCCACGATTTGCAGCCATTCCGTCTGAGAATAGAACCTCTCTCCTGTGACGTCGGATGGCTTTAATGCCATTCGCCATTAAAGAAGCTCCAAATCTTCACTTAGCCTAAGAAATGCCGCATTAAACCAGGATATGCCCCACACCGATCCGATTTACTCTCGTGAAGATCCAACTTGTTGCAAAAGTTTGCCATAGGATTCGCAGTAAACCTAATCAAAATTCACCTAGTCCCTTCCCGCGACAGAGATTGCTCTCCGCCGGGGTTAAAATTAAATCCTCGAGATATGCATATATTAAGAACGGAACATTCGGATGTTTTTGGAGCATATCCTTTGGATGTAATGAGAGAAAGGGCTTTGCCGACCAAAGGATTCCGTAGACCCGTGAGAAACGCCTCATGTGCCGGACGATTTTGCGTCATGGTGCCAGGGAAAATTAGGGTCCATGGATAGGGTTCGGGAAGTGGCATTTTCATCTCTATTTGCGGGTCCAATCTTTGGAAATCACTGACGAAATGTGCCCCGGGATGAAGCTGCCCGAAACCCACCACCTGAGATTGAAATTGAGACTGTTTGCCTCAGTTACAAAGTAATCTAAGGCATTCTAATCTTCTAAGGCAGAGGTCCCGGGTTCAAATACCGGCTGAGTAGAAAATTTTCCTCTCAGAGCGTGGATGTTTGTGAAGGTCCGTTGTTAAGTTTCGAATCACGTTGTAATTGTCCAGAAAGTGGATGTTTGCGTGGTCTTTGATAATAAATGAATAATGAATAAATCTCTATAAGTTCTAGAAACCAATAGGATATTGAATGAAATTAAATGTTTTCTAACGATAAATTTTTGATAGATTTTTGTTTGAGAAATTATTTCTAATGTTATTTCCACTTCAAATTTACTCTATTTACACATTTTAAAATTAATTTAAAATTATTATAATCAAATTTAAGTTATTTACTAAAAACCCATGAAATATTTAAGTTAACATATTATTTGAAATCATAATGAATTCTTATCAAATTACAACTTTTCTTATGCATGTATATAATAATTACTATTAGCTTTACAAAAATCTAATCTACTATAAGCTTAATTATATTGACGTATATCATTAGGAAAAATTATTAAAAGCAAAATATTTACATTCGATACCTGCTTTATATGAAACAAATGTGCCCTTAACACATATATAAAATGTTTAAGTTGATGAAAAATTGTAAATTATTCTTAAAGTTAATCTAATTTAAAGTATTAACTTTCATCTTTAGAAATATTATTTTAAATTTCATCCTCAAATCGAACTGGAAAAATCACTTTTTAACATCATCCACGCTTTAAAAAATTCATACAAAATAATGCGATCGATGTATTTTTGAGTACGGGAGGAAGCTCCACGTCGAGTACATGCTTCGAATAAATGGAACCCTCCGGCAAATATTGTCCTCAAATGACGCTTCGTGTTAATGCTAATGCCCCAAGCTACGGATAAAAAAACTGTCGTATTCCGTAGATATCGGACATGAGTACGTTTATCAGCACTATTCGGTGCTAGTAGCATGTCCTGGTATGCGGTCTGTTTACTTGTTAGTTCCCTTTCGAGCGGATTGAGATGTAAATCCAACGAAATTAATTTTCGCTGCATCACCGAATGGACGAGATAAAAATGTTTCTACATGTTTGTGTGGTCATGGTTACCTACAAAACCTTTTTGTGGGCTCGCTTCGAAACAGTTTTTTTTTCCGAATATTAAAATGAGAGGAAAGGTTACATCGAATTGAGTTCGGGAACGAGACTGATTTTTTTCTCTGTGGAACCTACGTTTGCTATCTCTTCATATTTAGTGAACATATAGTTATAGTTCATACGTTAACTATACAGATATACGTGAATGAATATGCATAGAAGTTCACTAAAGTTGTATACCTTCGTAATTTATAGTGAATAGTCATACAATTTAATCAATTGAATTAAGACCAAGATTTTTGCCATACGTTTTCATTATCTCCCTTCATTTATTTCGGCATAATAAATTTGCTACTTACAAAAGTATATACGCATTCGTCGTGTGTTACTTTCTTATTGTAGAGACGGTCAAACTTTTACTTTTCTAAGTCGTTTTCCAGTTACAGCCCGCAGTAAATCGTGCCTAGGTCACCTAATTTTCAGGCTGCTGCACGAACAGTTAGGCCTTTTCACTTCAATAGCTCTTCATCCTTTTTAAGCAACACAAACGCTCATTCAACAAACTCTTTCTTCCTCCCAAAAGGAGATATTGCGTGAATGGAAGTGGGAAGACTGTTAGGGCAGGTGGCGGGTGACTGCAAAAAGGATAGTGTGTGTGTGCGGTGGTTTCCGAAAACTCTCGCTAGAAAAATACACCACTCCCTCCTCTACTCACCTTCTGCACTATCTCTTTTTCGGGCGGAGGCTCCTCTAGGACGAATGAGGCCTTTTATATCCAGTGCGGACGGATGCTCCCTTTCTGTTCTTCTGAAACTTCTTTTTCGGCTTTCTCTTCCTATCTTTTCCTTCCATACGTTTCCCATCTTTCCATTCTTCCCTACTTTTCCGAACGAACTGCTTTTGGCCGTTTGCTTTGCGGGACGATGTTTTGTGAAGGTCGAGAACTTGAGCGAAATATCGCGTTTCTCAGCTTTCCTTAGCGACTTTATACGTCCTTTTTATGTCGCTGTATATCCGAGCGTTTCAGAGGTCATGGAAACATTTGGAGGAAAGAATTGTGTAGGGTGTTTTATGTAAAATAGAAATAAATGGTTTTAGAGGTGTGATTTTTCTGTTTTTGAAAGTTTAGGTGCCGGAATTCATTCTTTTATTTATTTAAATAGTGAGCAATGTTATCACTTCGTGTATCTTTGTCGAAATTTGATATTACATTAAGCTATCGTATTATTTATAAATTAAAAGAGTAATATTGTAGCTAAATTGAGCGAAAGGAACTGATTTCAAATGACCTCCGATATATTATCCTTGTCGTTATGTCGGATATGGTAGAATGTCATTATAACGGAAATATATTACAATATTTTATGTCAATTCATATCTATATTTTTATCTGTAACCTTTAGCATCAGCACAGTAAAACCTTGTGAAATTTACGTAAATTTAAGGAATTTTACCTATTATAAGTATTAAAATAATCTGCGCAATATCAAATATATAAATATAAACACAATAGATAAATATTTGAAAATTAATTTATTTGGAAAGCTTTTCATAGAAAAACAATTTTCAATTACCTCTTGTCTATAATTGCGTACGCGATAATAATCTTAGCTTATTTCCTTTTTCCATCTTCCCAAAATTGACGAAAAAAGAAATAAACGATGATTAAAATTATGCCTCAATTTTCTGAGTTTTCCAACCCCAATCGATTGCCTTTTCGTACCAAGGATTCATAAAGACACACGACAAATCCTCCACTTGCTGACATTGGAGGTATTTTCGATAACCTTCCACCACTTCAAAGAAGATATAACCCGTATTAAGACATAGATGCGTCCCCTCATCCCCTAATTCCGACGCGTCATAAGGGAATTCAACGGACCATAATATTGCCAAGTCCGTATAGATCGGCCGTAGGGGGAATTCTAAAGGAGGGCGGGTCAGGAGGAAGATGGGCATAAGAATTGGATTTCGGACTCACAGACGGACCTCTTTTCCCCGAAGCAGTCGGGGAATCTGGGAATGAATTGGCCCTAGGAACGTGGGAGGAGAAGAAGTTAGCGTCTTTTTCTCTAAGGGACTGTTACCCAACGGGTCTCCAAGGCAACCGCTTCGTTGAACGAGAGAGTCTTGCTCACCTGCTTCCCTTTTTCGCAGTCTTTAAAGAGTACGAATGGCAAAGGATATTTTCCTCGGCGTGTGTGTTGGAAGTATCCTTTTCCGGGTCATACGCTTTGTCTCGTTTCTTTTGTTTGGGAATGGGAGTAGAGTTGGAAGCGCTGTTCGATTTTGGTGGGACTGGGAGGAATTGTTTTTGAAATTTGATGGCGTGTAGTAAGGTTGTTAGTCCCCAATATTTGCTTGTTTAGAAGGTAACATAAAGGAGATTTGGAATCGGTGATATTTACCCCAATTCCGTGATTTTTCTCCTTGATTAACAGAATAATAGTTATTTTTTTCTGATGGGATTCCGAATGACGGGAAGTGTTATTTTGGAATTCTGGTAGGTTAAGACGAGATGCTAAAATTTAAGATTTCTCTTCCTGTAAATTATACTGCCATTCCAAGTAGTTAGAAAGAATACGATTAATTTAGTATTTTTTATTTTAGGAACACCGTAAAGTGTTGAGTAAAACACTTTGATATTCGGGAAAACGAAATCTCGATGTAAGTTCGTATTATCTATTTCAAGTCCTTAAAATTATGCAATTTTATTAAGATATTATTGTCCGGAAAGTTTGAGTTGTGAATTTTGTACACGAAATTCGTCTTGAGAATGAATTTGAAAAGCAAGAAATGATCTCTTATTTTAAAGATTTTTTTCTTTTTGATAGATTGTCAGGTATTACACATACTGAAAATTATTCGAAACCAAACCAGAATGTTCTATTCATGAAATAAGACGGGAAGTTACATCATTCCTATTATGTCCTTAATCACCTAATCATATTTGTAATGAGGTTTGTGCTTTGCATCTAATTCTAAACAAGTCTATTCATTCATTCAATGAATTCCTAATCGTTCGTCACGTTACGTAAATGCATTCACAAAATTCGTCATCGAGTACTTTGAGTTAGAGGGAAAACCTCCGTACCACGTTCCTAAGGAAACTTCACAAAATTATTAAGGAGATGAAGGAAAGGCACACACCTTAAGAAACATTCGAAGCATACGTAAACGTGCTCCTTCCCATCGACACATCTCGAGTTCAAAAGCGAATCCTTCGTTAATAGGAGCAGTCTCTCTCGAACGCTACGCCAATACTCAGGTACTCTGCGAAAGTAATCACTCCGTACGCGAGTTTCCAAACCCTTTGGGCAGATGCGGAGACTGTATTCAGAAGCCTCGAAGCTCGGGAAATAAATCAACCTCCGTCATTCAGAGTAAATAAAGATCTTTCCTCGGAAAATCTCTCTCGAACCATTTACGCAACGTCTTATGCGCTCTCTCTCCAAATATCCTCACGTTCTATTTCGCAGAGCCTTCGTCACTTCCTACCCGTCCAACCTTTTTAACCAACTCGAGAGCGCTTTTCAGAAAACCTTCAACCCTTCCCTTCCCGTACGAACTCCGAAAGATATATACGGAGGCAAATCCGAGTTTTGAGCCTTCTTACGGACGTTTTCCCGCAAAATAAATATCGCTCACCTCTTCGGACTTTATAGAGCGTCTTCAACGTGCGTGGATGGGTTATCCTCCTCAAGATTCGGAAGAAAGAAAGAATTTCCTCAAACAACTTTCCGGTCCAATTCATTCCGCGAACGTGTTTGCGGAGCTCTCGAATTTTTTCTCGGGTTTTTTTTCGTTCGATGGCGCCCGCCCTCCAATCGTGGCTCGCGAAAGGTCAAGAGGAGCTATTTTTCTGCTTTTGTGGATCGCTGAATCTGCATCTTACGGTGCTCTCTTCTAGTAACTCCCATCTGAGTTGCGTACTGCTTTCCGTATTGATCTCGTATAATACAGATTTCCTGGAAAGAGGGCGAGAAGTTTTATGAGAAAAATGGGCTCAAAGAATGCAGAATGAACTATCGTTGAGTTATTGTACGTTTCACTGAATGCGGCTGCTTATACTTTAATCTATAATCCTTGTCGTACTAATCAGAGACTACATTCAGAATCAGAACTACTTTATAAAGGAATAATGTTAAATTATTGAATTTCTTTATACTTATAATTTTTATTTATATATAAAAAGTATTGCAATGGTCAGAAAAAAATTAGAATTGCAGATAGAACGTCTACTAGTAACTGAACATTTAATAAATCTATTACTTTAACCGAGTTAGAATTATTTATGGAACTTATAAAAGTAATATGATTGTATGAATGATATGTTTTGGTAAGGATTTGAGATATTTTTGCCGAAAAATAATATATTTATAATTTTATTTATATAAAGAATTTGCTATTTCATTAAATTCTGAAGTAACGGAGGACCTCTAAACTGTATCATTTAGAAGTCATCTTTTTATTGGATAGCAGAAAAGTTAGTACGTTTCTCCCAACTTTTGAGTTAGGAATGCAAAGTATTTGTAATAAAAGAGGATCAAACGCAAGGAGGAAGATTGCAATAAGTCTCATAGGGTTGTTTATATATTTTATTGGCTCCCAAAAGTAAAAACTATTCTCATCCATCCAATAACTGTTCATAATACTGTGTTCTGTATTTTGCTTCTGTTATAGCAAACTGGCCATTCAAACTCTTCTCCTTCGTTATCGAATAAAATCACGCATCCAAACACTTTCAAATATCTTAGGCAATCCTTTAACATCGCAGAAGAGGAGATAACACAGGCACGATCGACCAGATATCGCGGTAAATATTAATCTCGTAGCGAATGCACCGCAGGCGAAACTAACGAGCGACCAGTGCTATAACTCACTCGCGTCGTAGGAGTCGATTCATTCTCACTCCGCGCCATCTCAATCGGGGAAAGCGCGCGTGGGGACGCCGCGATATCCCTCATTAATCGCTATGGAAACAGCGGCAAACACTCGCACAAAGGCGCAAATGAGAAAAGCAACGGTTTTTTCCTTCTTTAGGGATCCGTCTCCAATGAAAAGAAAAGAGACTTCCACCCCATCCGATAAACACGGATTGCGATTGATTGACGGCACTTGCAAAGAGTTTATTCTCTTTTCTCCTCGTACCCCACTGATTTTCTCTGATGACGTACACCTCGTCATATCTTACCCCCCCTCTCTTTACGATGGAACTTCGCATTTAATCTCTCTCTCTCTTAATGGAGTTTCCATGGTGACGACATGCAAAACATTTGAAGTCGACTGCGCGGCGTCGTCTCCATTTTCACTGGCGATCCCCTCTTCACGATTTGTTACGTCACGTTGCATTCGAAAGGGTGTGTCTCTCTCTCCCGCATCTCATCTGTTGTACACCCTTCCTTATCCGCGCTTTTTACTCGGGGAATCGAAAAGATGTTCGTATACACACAAAAATGTCTTTCTTTTTAGGGTGATCTTTAAGGTTCGCGAGAATTTTCGTGATTCGATTCTCTTTGTTAACAGTGCAATTGTTTACGTTGTTATATGAGAATTAAGATTGTTACTGGGTGTTGATGTTGATTAAATTTTGCGAAAAATGTTGGTGTTTGATTTTTTTGCAGAGTTCTGCAAATTAACATTACTCAGTTATAAAATAATCTTGAAGCAGCTGAATATTTGCATGATATGCAAAAAAACTGACAGACGCTTATTCTTAAGAAAATTCTTACATTATTGTATTATTAGCAATTCACATTAAATAGTATTAGATGAGATTTGATATTTAATTCTATTTGGTTAACACAAACATTTATAAACACTCGCGTATTGTTACTAATGTAGTGAAAGACAATTTTTTACTAATTAAATTATGTGTAGCTATTATTTTGTTGTATTCAAATCATTTGACATAAAGAGAACATTTTGCACATAAAATACGTTTACATGTTTCGAGTAATTTAGAAGATGTTTTAGATTGCTATAAATGCTCTGCTTTTCTCATAATATGTTAATAAAGTAGAACGTTCATATGAGTTAACTGGTATTGATTTTTATCAGTCAATATATTCTTCTGATTTACATATATTTTTTCCTTTCTCCTTCAGGTTCAATACAGCTTAATTATCAGGATAAATTGATCCAGGTTCCAACATCTCCCCAACTTCAACTCTTGGAACAGGAATTAATATAAAGGTATGAACTCTTGATAATTTCCATAATTTATTCTATTTATGACCTATTAATTCGTTATGTCCGGCTGAGAACCTTTTATCTTGAATTGAAAAAATTGACATCTTACGATCTTGATGGAAAGAGTATTTATTATTTCAGGAAAAAAAATTAAAGCATACTAGAAGTTATGAATTGTATAGAGATGATTTTAGATGGATAGATTTAGCTAGATTAATATTTGGTTAACAAAATTGTTAACAGGAATCCTAATAATTTTTAGCAACCCTTATTTAAATCTAACATTTTACTATCTCTGTTTTTAGGACTTTACTTTTAAACAGAGCAGATAAAATTATTTCCTTCTCCATTTTGTTTCATTACTAATAACTAATTGCAGTTATTTTTTTATTTTATCCCTCCGTTATCCTATTATTATCAAATAATAATCGTGCATAAAGTAATATAGGGATTTGTATACATCTTGAGTGTACGTTTTGAAGTACTTTTCGTTTTCATACTCCATTTCCATCTATCGACTTTCCCCTTTAAATCGATCCCTTTCTCTTATTAAATTATATAGGGATTTATATACATCTTAAGTATACTAAATTGCACGTTTTGAACTACTTTTCGTTTTCATACTCCATTTTCATCTATCGTCATTCCCTTTTAAATCGATCCCTTTCTCTTTCTACTCCACACGTCCAAATGCGGCCCATAACTCTTAACGAGAGCCCTATGCAAGGGAGAGATAGTGCATCCTCCATAGATCTTTCAATTCCCCATCTATATTTAGCCATAACCCTTCCGTTTTATGGGTTTATTAATTTGAAGCAAAGCCGAGAGGACAGGCTCAATTGCTTTACGTAGAGCAACTGAATCGTGTGATTAGAATGTTGCGTCAAATCAGTGTATCTCTCTAGATTCCCTGACAATTTCAGAAGCCTCACTTTGTTTACGCATCTAAAGTGACGGCCGAATCGCCTCAAGTGGGGATCAATTTTAAATAAAAGCGACCGAAGAGCTCCGGACTCTCTTTGAAGCGCTCGTGGAAAAGGATCTTTGAATTTGCGGGCAAATTTAATTATTTTGAAAGGATATTTATTTCGGGTTTTCTGTCTGGTTCCCAAATGTCTGCGCGTAGCTTTGAACTTCGCTGGTTTGTACGCCAATACGCGATATTTCGTTGTCAGTGTGTTTTTATCTATACGAAAGGATTATTTGGTGGCTTTATTAGTTTTAGAAAAGCAAGTAATACTACTATTTCACTCACTACTTTTTGTGCTTTTTTTTAAACCCAATTTATAGTATGCAACTTTTTCATGTTCTCTATACGAAATTAACCATATCCGATTTTCATTTGTTATCTAAGCGTAGGTTGATCATTCATTAGAATTCCATTAATATGATTGAAAGGTTTATTTGTGGGTCTTTATGTGATCACAAGGGGGAATTAATCCAAAAGTTATCAGTTTTAATCGAGGCACTAATCATCAAAGCAGTTGTTATTCAGAAATCTAACCGATACTTTTACTTTTTGAATAGTATAAATGTGATTTTAATTGTCATGTACGAATTGATTCCATCAATCAAAGATAAATTCGGTAACATCTAATAATAATTGATTTATTCCTTCAGTATAAGTATCGAATTGATTTTTCAACATTTTTTACATTCTGATTTTGATAAAGAAATTTTTAACTACATGTGTGAATAAATAAAACACTATTTTATATTTACGTGACATTTTATTATTTCTTAGGATTCATCCGCTTTAATGCATACATTAATTAGCACTTCTTCTAATGTATAGATATCTTCCCTTAACTGTAAGAAAATATATTTTTAGGTATGCATCTTCCTTTGATTGTAATTAAGTTCGTAGAATTAAAATACGTACGTCAGAGATTATTAAAGATTCAGAGTTTGCGAAAATATCACCCATCCCTTCTCCGGCCTCAATGAACGACCTCAATGCATCAATTACGGTCAATTGAGAAATTCGCGCATAATTTTCGCGTTAATACCTCCACTTTTTACGTAAAATCTTTCGGCAGCTATAATATCGTTTGTATAAACGACATCCCAAATGGGTTTTTAATCGATATTGAGGTAGCCTTACCCATCGACCGTAATTTGCCAAACCATTCGATATCATATTTATCTCCATCATTCAACCATTTGTACCCCTTTTCCTTCGGTTATTTTTCCCCGTAGAATTTTCCTCCATTTTTCCCGTAACAACGCGAATTCGCCATCCTCGCTGTCAGCTCACTCCACTGGTTTACGTAATGAGAGGAGCAGGTGGCATCGTATGGGACGAGGGGCTTACGGGTGAAGGGGAGGTTTGCATGAGGGATAAGTGAAGGCTACGGAAGGTTTTTCGCGCATGTTTTAATGCGCTATTTGGATAAGGCCCGTGCGATGTTTCGTCCAGACATAAAGTGCTGATCCCAAACGTGCAAAGTCCACAGAAAAAAATCATTTTTGTCTGCGAAAACATGCTCGATTGCATGATTAAGTGCGTTTGAACAGCGATGGAAATGAATATGTTTGTCCAGTATTATGGAGGGCGTCGCGGATTAAATCTGGAAATACGGGAGAGGAAGGGAATTCCAGGGAAAAGGATTTCGTACGTGTTTTAAAGGAAATATTTGTGTTTGGAAAGAAAGATGGATGGCTAGGTTGCTTACACAAATATATATATCATGATTTTCAATTCTATCATGAATCGAATTTGTTCGTATAAAATGCAGGTATTGGAAAATAAATAGTCTTGAAAAATAAAATATATATAATACATAAGCAAAATATCCTCTGATATATCTCGAATCTGTAAGCTACAGGTATCAGAGGCTTCATATATGCATCATTGAATTAGTAGTTCTTTGATACTTGTAGCGTACAGATATTAGAATGGCCAGAGTAGAATTGACCAAAATTTTCACATTTTGTCGATTGAAAAAAAAGGAGAATAAATTTCATGTTCATGTAGATATTTATCTATGTAATCGTTAATATTTCGTAAATATTTATATATCATCGGTTTAGACGTTTCAATGAGATGTTGTGTATAGAATTTCCCACTAAATTATGGTAATGTTATATTACGTATTTTACTGAACAGTTTTACAGAAAGTATACATCTAGATCATATGATTACAGAAGCATCCATTTAACATCGAAAATATCCATGTCCCTATTGATTTTTCAGAAAAATAAAGTTAGAAGATCCAAAACATGAGCGCAATGTAGTTTTAATATTTATTGAGTAGTAGTTTTAAATTTAAAAGCTATAAATTCTTCCATTTTACATTTTTATGTTCGTAATGCAAGATTATCTAAGAAGACATCATTATTTAAGTAATCTACTTTACATATTGATATTATTTACCTTTTATGAAATACAATGTTAAAGTTTGGAAAAACGCATTTATTATATTTGCATATTATTGTTATTCGCAAACTATTGAATTCATTACTACATTCGCAAGTTTCCTAAAGTAACTCCATCTATATTCGTTTCCAGTTTTTTCCAAATGCAAGATGAACTTTCCGTAAATTAATTTATTCGAGTTTATATCTCATTCGGTCGCGCCCTCAAAGCATAACCGCACCCCGACATCAAAAAAGAATATTTTTTCGAAGCTTTTTCAGTTTTCCGTGGCTTCAAAGGCAATGAAGGGATATATAGATATAGATGCACATCGATTTTTTCCCCTCATTTTTCGCATCTCCGCAGTAAATTAAGGCGCAAAAACCCTCCTCTTGTCCGCTGCTTGTCAAATTTTAGCATCGCATGTGTTGCGAATCCAGGTGCGCGAAAGTGACTGGATTTTCCCTCCCCGTGACATGTCAAATTCAGCCCACCACTGCCCATCTTCATCAATCAAGGCTGTCAGGGACAGGCAAAAATTTCGAACTTTAGAGAAAAAAAACCTAATACATACATCCAGAGTTCAGTATACGTACGTATACCGAAAATACAGGCCTGCGCGCGTACGAACGATTTTCGAGCGTGTAAACTCAATTGGCAAAGGAAGGGTTTTTGGTTTTTTTGTGCAGTGCAGCAGTGTGTCATGGGAAATGCGTGGGCGTGAAAACAACCGGATGGCTTTTGTTTATACACCGAATCAGGATCGACGATCGGTGTAATCTCTTTCTGATGGATTATAGATTACGTTGTTGATTACCCTTATGGAACGCGGATGAATTACCTCGCTCTAAATTGAATCCTTCAAGATTTATTGAATGTCACTTAACGCCAGACTGTAGCGTTCGGAATTAATTTGTTGATAATGGTTTCATGTAGTCGTGATTATTTTTGGTTGCCATTTTATTTAAACGTGTGCTAATATAAAAACTTTGTAAATTTCCACAGAGAATATATGCTATATTTGCGACCTGTTTCGTAATATAAAATCACATCTTCACATAATTTTATAGCATATATTTTCTGTGTAGATTTACAAAGTTTTTTATTACTATGGCCTTCCACGAAGTCACGCCTTCTCATATTGATTTCATTAAACGTGTGCTTTCCACAAGTATTAAACAAAAGGATTTTTTCTTTATCTTCCTTCAGTGGCAAAGATTTTTATCCAAATTCTACTCTTCGAATTTATTTGTTTCAATATTTTACTCATATTACTAAAATGATGCCCTTTTCGAAGTAGAAGAGCCTTATGTCTAACCTATAAGAAGGGTTTATCAATATATTTAATTTTGAAATATTACTTATATTGATAATAGGTCATTATTAATACCGAGAAATTTATTACGAAACTGAGAAAGATGTAACTTGCATCCCAATAAGATCTAACGGAGTACACTGATATTTATTTGAGATAAAAATTTTAATAAAATGTTACACAGATGCTTTAGTGGACACTCCTATAATAAAAAACACCTATTAAGATAATCTTTAATTTCGTAATCATAATATTCACCTCGTAATTACTTTACTATGTAAATCAAATTAGAGTCTTTAATCTTCTCATTTATTAATTCCAGTTAGAATCATGGAACCACAGTATTCATTTAATGACGATACGGCTTTTTTGTACTTGCCGGATTCCCCTCTATTTCTTTTCAATATTAAATTACCAATGTTCCTGATTCTTCCATTCATTCCTCATTGCATTCGCCTACTCCTCATGAATATTTATAACTAAATTCGTCCGGAATTTTAAACCAATTTTTGTCACGTTTATGGAATGCAACCCCGTGCTCCTCATCTCGAACAATAATTCGAATGATTGAACAAACAAGCAGACTCCAGATTCATTTCACGGCCGCATTAAAAAGTACACGTGCTCGCATCATCCGGAATTTACAAATACAATCAGCCACGTATCCATTTTCATCTATTGTCGTCGCCGAAAAATAATTAAAACCGTACAATTGAGCAAATAATATTTGCTTTCCGGGAGCTTTCATTTCGCGCGCATTTTCGTGCACGTGTTTAATTTAGATACATCTGCACGGTCGTCATTTATCCGACATCCGATTGTGACGGAATAAAAAAAAAACCTTTTTCGGAGGTTTAATTTTTGTCGCTGTAATGTAACGGTCTATTGGGGAAATTCAATAATGATGCGGCCTAGGTTTGCGAAATGTACGGACCAAATCATATCCCTCTTCGCAGCTAGAATTGCAATTCGGGATTTGGTTACGTGTTTTTTTTTCGTTCGGAGTAATTTGATTGGATGGATTCGAATCCCGGTGGAACCGTCTGAAATTCCTTCACCATCGCTCATCGAAGTACGGGAAAAAAATATGCGCATCCGTGTACAACGAGCGAATTACGACACGGCAGTGGCGCAATAAACTAGTTTTGTCTCGCTCAAAAATTCAAAATGAGAGGCAACGGTGTCAAGTCTGTTTTTGGGGAGGCAGTAAATTGAAGGAGATACAAATATGAAAGGTTTCCGCTTTTGAGGCAGGATATATATCGTACTGCTGCTATGGAAACGGGAGAAATATGCGGTTTTTATTTATGTGCCGATTTCGTCATAGGGACACATTTTAGAAGCATCAAGGATAAGAATCGTTTCCTGACTGATGATACATTCCCATGAGTTTTTGATTTAAAATTGAATTGTTCTCAATCATTCCTTGCGTTAGGTACTCATAATCGTATCTTTACGTAAAAATAATCTGAATCAATAAGCATTGTATCATTTACTTCCCATTTATTTAAAATTGAAATTTACCCTATTATTCCTTGCATTAATTGCTGTTAATTGTATCTTTACATGATAATATTTTAGTTCAATTAGAGTTGTAGTGTTAGCTTCCCATTCGTCTCTCTATAAGCACACGTTTTTTTTACAAGGAAACAGTTTATTAAAACTTAATGAACTCATTGAATATCTACCAGTTAAGGGACAAAAGTGGAAAGTAAAATTTGAGGAGGTCTCTGTATTATTTATCAATTTTTTCCCATTTATATTGTGACAGAGAGGGGAAGTCTTTATTGGGTATAATGGTCCAAATGTTTTGCTTCTCGTCGAAGGTTTCAAATCCGATATCCGAGCAGAACATATGGTAGAACTATTATAGTCAGTTAGCAGCTGTTTGCCTTATTACCTCTCCTCATTCGAAAGGAGTTCTTTTCATTTTTTAGGGATCAAAGCACGGTGCTGCATCAAAAGCCTTTCTCTTCTTTTTCCATTCTAAGAATTTTAATAGAAATTGTGTGGTTGAATGGGAAAGGTATATGTTTTGAGTACTTATTTAATGAATGTTGGGTATAATAGATGAATTAGTGCTCTGGAGCATGAAACAAGAGTGATTGTTGGTGTTAATATCTTTGGGTGAAGCGAAGTGTAAAGATATGTTCAGAAGTGGAAATTAATTTTTAAAAGTTGATGGTTACAGCAGATGAAACAGTCCTTTTATTTTCGATAAATCTTTCGAAAATGTATGAAACTCTATTAATAACAGTTTTATACGTTCAAACAATTAGTATTCAATTTTAAACGTTCGCAAAAGTGAAACATGGTACAATAACTCAGTATCATTGACTTCTCTAAAGTTTACTCTTCTAATTACCGTTACGAATTCGGTGCGTTGCATCTACTTCGCCCTCAGGCCCTGAATAAGAGGAAATGATTCCGAGTGCATAGGTGTTTACGATGGGGCTACACTTTTACCTTACACTTTGATTCCTGTCATAAACTTCCCAATTGCTCTGATGCGTGTTCACTTTTTATCTGTGAATGAATGTATACCAGATCAAGATTTATCTTGATTAATATTGATAAATTATTGGAGAAAGTATTCGAATAATAGTAATAATGGATGTGGATTGTTGCGTCATATTTCCTTTAATTTATTTCGAACCGAAATGTTTTTAGATCATCATTCAAAATTTACAATTCGTTGCTTCATTATGGTATTTACTGTACATGAATCAATATTTATTATTATTTGGTATTCTATTTTAATAATATAATTAAGGTAGTATGAAGTAAAAACTGGTGGTTTCTAAATCACAAAAAATTCAAATCCTTTAAATTACGTGCATGAAAGGAGCATTTGAAATTTAATTTAATTTAGGAATACATCTGTTTAAATAAAACTTGGAAAGAGCTTACGCAAGACTACCACCCATGGACAAAAAAACAATGCCAATCCTTCAATACTTATTATTATATTATATATCTATCAATTGGCTTTAAAGTCATGGCTCTCACTTAAACGTATATTTGACAGAAAATTGAAGAGTCATTAAGTTACAGAACGCATATGAAAATTGACAGGAAGGAAAATAACTCAAAAATGTAACGAATATTTGGTCACCAAACGTCAAATCCATGTTGTTAATAAAACCTTTTATTTCCCTTTAAGTTTTTAATCAATAACCCCCTATATAATAAGGAATCAATAATCCCCTACATGTTATAAATAGCATTCCATTGAGTAGTATCATTATCCCAAAAAAGATATTGTCTCCCGCGTAATTCAACAATAAACCGATACATTATCCAGATGCATAATGACTCCTCATCAAGGTTATTCTCCAAAGAACGCCGCCTCCACTTTGGACATCAAATCGATTCCAATAAGAGGATCCCCCAATCGCTTCGTCGGAAGTATTTCAAAGGAAAACATTCCCCAATCATCAAATGGCTGCCGAGAGATACATCACAGACGTCTTTGTCGGGGATGCATCGGCCCCCGTAATTTGGGCACGCGATCTAACCGTCGCCAGGTGCTGCTGCAAGCGACGGTTATAACTCGGCTCAGCCTTCGTAACAAAGCTGACGTCCGTGCATTCCCGAGGATATTAAAGTACTCTACGGAAAAATAGCGAGAAGAGACGGGAAATATAACTCAGAGATACGCAGCGTCAAGCACTCGTAAGGCAGTTTCGACCGGCACGTTCGCATCTGCTACCCAGATATACCGTAACCCTTTTATGGAGAGTAACCTAGCGACCAATAAATAGTCTCTGTTGCAAGCGAATAGCTGAGCCGACCGCTGCCTCTATAGCTACAAAAAAGCGCTATCCAGATGTATCGAAGGTTATTCAATCGCTGTGGGGGATTGTATTAATTATATCGTGGAAAACTTTGATGTCCAGTTGGCCTAGCTATTAACAAACTGCGTAGTATTTCGTTGAAAGTGATTTTACTTCTAAGTACTCTACAACACGGCACTCTGTAATACAGTACTCTAGGTCTAATATACATTAAATACGTCTGAGAAGATTTATTTCACTAATAGGAGAGAATACGATATTGCTGCGTAACAATATGTGTTGTAAGTAAAGATAGACTTAATTAAACAACGCACCATTTAAAATTTCTCTCCGAACTTTTAAAAGGTAAATCTTTCATACCGGCCCATATATTATTAATTTAGTTTTATACGTGAAATTTACGAAATGTTGTTCCCATCTCGTCTCTTGTTTTCGTGGTTAATTAAAAAGGTAAAAGAATAAATAAGCGATGTTTTTGTATTAATTGCAACGGATTGATTTATTTATGAAATTGTGTCAATTTTTTTACAGTCTGCATTTTAATCAGCGCGTGTTTCGATATTGATTAAATTTTCCGTTATCGTTACTGGCGGCTGGAAAGCAAGAAATTAATCGCAGGAAATACGAAAAAAATTATTTAATACGTGCTCATTAAAGTGAATGATTTTTCATCGATACAATTTTATCAAATTAACTTTAATTGGGTGATATTCGACGGAAAAATGGTCTGCGAAAAAAATTGGAGTCAAATTAATATTTCCATTTTTCATTGTTATGGGCCGTTCGTGGCTTATTAAAAATTGTACGCCGTTGTTACATTTCATTATAATTATGTATTTTCCTCGATATAAAATTTCATTGATAGAATATAATGAAAGTACATTAATAATATATCTTAATTATTTTTGTTGTCAATATTCTTTGGTATTCTCTCCTTGTTTATTAAGCAATATAACTGCGTAGTTGAGCTGGTTTTTGTAATATTCAAGTAGGTTTCTATGGAGAGAAAATCTCGTCTATATAAACACCTGACAACCATAGTTGTTGATTTCTATTATTTCCACTACAAAGATCAAAGACTTTCCTGAGAAATGAGAAAAAATTAATTGAAACATCAAAATTTATTTAGATAGAGTTCTTTTTTGCTTGTTTTGACCAGCGAAAACATTAAGAAATAATTCTAATTGGTCTTGTATGAAGGAGGAAAGAACATGTACAGATTCTTAATGATATTTTTAAATAACTACTATAGTTACTTGAATGACACGTACTTGTCTTCAAATTGAAACTAACTAATATGTTCGATTCTTCATGATCGGGTCAATGAATTTCATGTTTTCTTTTCTATGATATTTATTCAGAATATGGGATTATTTACAATTAAGTAGGTAATTCGCTGTCTAATTAGTTAAAAGACAGAATCACCAAAACTGATGGAAAATTTTAAAATTATATTTTTAAGCATTGTATTGTTAAAAGATAGCTTGAACTCTAACATTTCACTAAGCATTTAAAATAATTTCTTAGGATAAAATCATTATTGATTTAAGCATCGTTTACAATAAATCAACTCAATTATAGCTTTGTATAACACACTCAAATTTCAATTCCTCAATTGTAAATTTTTAGAATCCATCACGTATTTTGAATTGCTCACATGAATGATTCCCATCTCTAGACCAGAAAAATACCCTTAAAATAATAGAAATGCTCTAGAAATCTCCAGTCACTCCCACCTCCTACCTGAATAGTACATCGTCTGCGAAAACAGCGCAAAAACTACTCACCCCAACCCTACGTCATTTGCATTTTAAATTTCGCCGAAATATTTCTCACGTCTATGTAGGCATTGTGTTTATTCGAACAATGCACGGATTCAGAACGCCTTGCACTCACCACGTACACTTGAACACTCTCTTAAATCCCCAAAAGGATGCAGGCTGCGATAAGAAACGCGAATAGAAAGCATACTCTTCAAGCGACGGCGACGAGTCGGTGAAATCCCAGTTGTTGTCGAATCTTGAAGAGGGCGTCGTCATCAGCGCTCTCCAGGGAATGAAGGCGCCGAGGTTCTCCGTCTTTCTCTACTCATTGCTCCCGAAAAACGGTATGAGTGTTGGAATGCCGAAAACTCGCATTTAGAATAGAAAAAGAGATAATGTCGCGATTTCTTCTTCGAAGACGTAGGCCAACTCCAGAGAACGTGCCGATGCTGCTTCTTCAGAAAAATACTTACTCGTTTATTCTTTTTTGTCGTTTGATTCCCTTCGGGCGAGAACTTGTGTCGCGTTCGTCGGTTTTCGTTCTCGCTTCGAGTGCTTGTATTCCATCCCGTACCTGTCTACGGCTCCTGTCTAAACTCATGGATGGTTTTGTGCTAAAAAAACCTCGCTTCGTGCCGAAGAGTACTTTCCGAGTCCCTCGAGAGAAGGCGGTGTTGTGATTTGGGATAAATCTTATAGGCTCCGGGCGTTGCTAAAGGGAGAACTATGTGGAGTGAAAAAAGTACGAGAGAAATGTAGTATAAATCAGAATTTCTTTTAGAAGATTAACTAGACTTTTCTGTAAGAGAAAAATATTTCATGATTGATGATGGATTTATTTAAGGAAAATTATCTTAAGTATGAGTTCTTCTATAGACATTTAGTTTTCTTATTTTTATTCCGCGAATTCTGTGAGGGAAAATTACCATTCGTTTTTTGTGTACGTTGCATAAGTTGTAATTTATCCGATTTTTATTCAGTGGAATATTATGTGTTTAGTTGTCGTATGTATACTTAATGTTATGTTGGACTTGAATTATGTTTAGCTCTCCTTGCGTTTAGGAATGATATATCACTATGTTATGTTATGATTCCTCCTCAAAGTCCATTTACATCAAAACAAGTCAATAAAATACGTCAACAGTAGTTCCACGGTAACTTTGAGATAAGAAACATCATTCTTCATATCCTTGAACATTTATTTAATATTTCTAAAGTAAAAATAATTGTTTGCCTATTTCGAGTATACCTAGATATTTAAGTTTATGTTGCAAGATTTTTGTAAATTAGATACGATGTTAAATTTTTATAACTAGGATTACTTCTATCATGTCTATTACCCCAATCTACTGCTGTTTAAGTATGGTAAATGCGATATATATACTTGATAGATTATAGGAAGAGGATAAATATTGATGACTCATGGTATAACTGATACAGCCTCCAACGTTTTAAATTTTAAATACTGCCGTATTTACTTCAGTTAGTTAGTTAGTAGCAGTGTTTGGTCAGCTGATACTTTGATTGGAAAAGTACATTTGGGTACATTCGATGAAATATACAAGAAATATTTCCCGCTAAGATTGCATATTTGCTAAGCTGCTGTACCGTTCCCTTCCAGAAATAAAGTAATCTAACGAATCTCATTTTGGCGATGATTAGTCGTTCAAAGGAAGCAATACCTTTTCCTTCATCTTCCTCCCTTAATCCTCCCATCTCGTCATCCCCTAGTCCCTTCTGAAGTATCCTTCTCAAAAGTGTTTCACGCGATCCACTCTTACGTAATAGGATGCAAATCTGCATGTCCGTTCAGCGTGTATTGGCAGATGGGAGCCAAAAGAAGAGGGTGACAAAAATCTAATATTGGGAAGAAATAGGAGTATGGACGGTAGGGGGCAGTGCATTAATTTATTCTTTGATACAGTAGGAGTTCAATCTTGGACTCTCCTTACGTTTCGAAATGATTTAAATGAAGGATAAAGGGAATATTGGATTTTCCAAATATAAAGTAGGTTAGTGATGTTCCGAGTAATATTTTTCCTAACTGATTTTGTTCTATAATTTCATAGGGGGAAATACGAGTAAAATGAGTTTTACGATGTATGGAAGACAGAAACAAAGATACAAGTCAATCCAACGAGAGAGAAATTTTAAGCTTTATTCTCAATTAGATGCTAAGGAAATATGGTGAATATCATTATTTATGTTGTAGAGCATTAAAGGTAGTCATAAATTATTTTTTTATATTGTTATTTTGTTATCATATTGTATCAATAAGACACTAAAGAGTTTAAGTTATTAATTAAATTTCAAAATACCTAATAATAAAAACTACTTTGTAAATTTCCACAGAAAAATTTACAAATTTGTTTTTATTACTATGGCATTCCACGAAGTCACGCCTTCTCACATTGATTTCAACTTCAAAATACCTCCTAAATATACGTGGTGATTTTGGTAGACTGGGGTAGCGAATATCAGTTGAGATAACAAGTTTATTTAGCTAATAATCTATCATTTTTTTCATAAAGATTGGTTTAATCTCTTTCAATAAAATTGCATTCACTTTTTGAAAATGAAGATTGACAAGCCTTAAAAACGATGTTTAATCAAAATTTATCGATACGTATAATTGTCATCTTCGTGATTTATTCGAATGCTTTTTGGTGAAAGGCAAAGATATTTTTTTTTAATTCAAATTATAAAATTTAATTTATTGAATCTAGGTAATCAAAAATCGTTTTAACGGCTCGAGAAGTTTTATCACTCCAATTGAAGTAATATAATATAAATTGGACAGTGAAAACTTTGGAATCGGTTTTGAGTAACTCAAGGGAAAAAATATGAGTTTTTCTTAGGATATTTCTGCAAATGGAAGAAAGGAATTGTGGAAGGAATGAATTTTACTCGAATTGGAGCAACTTTTTTCTTTGTGGAACGGTTAGAAGGTAGTCTTATTTCCTATCTTACGAATTCTTATGCGAGCGAAAGAATTTTGTCGGTATGAAAAATACGACTGAGGTGGAAATTCTCTTTTGAAGAAATACTCGAAATTAATTTCAATTCTGTGATATCTTTAAATGAAATGGGATAGGCGAATAAAGGAACTGTTTTCCTTGAAATCATTGCAGATAATGGATCTTTTCTTTCCTTTAAAAATTCGTGTTCTCCAGAATGGTTTAAAAAATACTGATCTTTAAAAGTGCTTGGAAAAATTAATTTTGTAGGAATGCATTCGAAGCCGAGATTAAATTTTGAGAGGAGCAAAGTATTTTAATTTTCGGGAAAAGAATGTCCTTCTTTTGAAAGAAAGATTTTCTTGCCGCAGAAATTCTACAAAAGAAATCTGCTTAGTCGTCAACATGAATTAAGGTCTTTGATTTTTTAAAAGGAAATTGGCATTGTTCCATTCTTTTAAACGTGTCATTTATCTTTTACAATACTTAAGTTTATTAGTGAATTGTTTTCGTTCATGTTTCGTAATCAAGCATTATTATTGTACGTAAAGAGTAATGCATTAGAGTTATTTTAGGAAATAAGGCTTTCAGAACATCTTTTTATTAATTTATCTTTATATTACAATAGGTTGTCATAAATTGTAGTTCAGATGAATTATTAACATTTTAAAGACATTTAAGTACTGTAATTAATTGAAGGATCAGTGTAGCTTCGCTAACAATCAATAGGGTTCGTTCGTAATCATATAAATCATTGTTGATTGAAATTTGAGGCTAATTGAGTTAATTTTTAATCATTTTAGCTTAAGTTATCTTTCTTGGTACGGTTTAAACATTGTTGCGCAATAAATGTATGAGATGAGATAATCAATTCATTATTCGGAATGGAATGGAATGAGAGTTCATTCTCTAAGTATCCTTGTTTTTATTTTGAATGAAATATTGTTCTTACCTTACGAAAATTATTTGTATCTGTTTGCTTAAACGTTTTTTATTTCTTCCTTTGCTACAATCGTCTATTGTTAAATAAAAGTAAGATTTATATGAGAATGATTATCATATACAATGAATTAATTCTTTTTACAATACTTGTATTGCTTTCTGAAAGTATTCCAATGTCCAAGTATTATTTTCTTGATAAAGTTACATCAAAGTGCAATGCCATGAAAAAGTCGTAAATCAAAATATGATTAGATCAGATTGCCCCACACCGGTTGTGTTTTGTTAACATAGTACCGAGAAGTTTAGCACTCTTTTAAACGGGAATAGAATGTACTCTCGGGAAAGAAATCCCGGTTATTCTCGAAAGTTTTCCGTTACAACCAGACTGAACGATAACCCTACCTCTAATCGATTCCAATAACTTTCCCTTCGGGTTAAAAGGAGTTCTTAGAAAAATGTGCAGTTCCTAAGAAAGGACCATGGATCCCTAAGGTCATTCTCACAAAAGTTGTTCTTTCTACAAGAGAAGAAAACAAAGTAAGAGACTAATACTTCTCACCCTACAGTCCCCATATCCCTGAGGACAACTTCCCCATATCGGGGATCCGTCCCCGGGGAAGTATGGAACTTTCGATGCAAGTTTCTCTCCGAAGCACAGCCTGGCGTCTCCTCCTATCTCCACCAAATCAGCCCTTGTCTTCGGAAGGGAAGAACGCAGATTCCTTCAAAGTTTCCCAACGGAGGTCACCGAACTACTGACAGGGTCAACTATCCACCGCGTGGTCCCACAAGATGGATTGCCTTTCCTTAGTCACGCGATACATTTCGTCCGTCCTCAAAAATGACGTGCTAGTTTCCTTAACGAGGAGGATAAGGGTAGATTTAAGCAGCGATTCGGTCAAGTGTAATTTAGTTACAAAGCTCGAGCTCCGTTTTTTCGTATATCGCCTTCCTTAATGGTCGTAGATGAATGTTTGAAATCACTAATATGTTTTGACGTTTAAATTCGTTTCTGGTCACTCAATTCGCTGAGAGGAAAGCACGACAATATCCGATCGGTTCGTTTCAATGAATTTTTAAGATTGGGATCAGTAATCGAGAAGTAAATTGATCTGTCATGTTTCAGCGAGTCAATGACCAATTTAGAGCACCATTTTTCTTTGATTTGTGTTGGATTTTTTTCTCGTTAAGTTCTGTCGTTACCTCGATAATTTATGTGGATCGATCTTTTCGAAATTGTTCCCTAAAGTTCATCGAAGTTATTTGAGTAAAAATTTAATAAAATTATGCTTGGTTTGTTTAAAAGTTTGTATGATCGGAATAGTTATGTTCAAGATTAGTGTAATTAGGTGTATAATAAAAAATGTTTTTGTATTTTATATTCAGAAGTGTTCAAAATTGTATTCCATTTCTACAAACAGAGTACTATTTTAATGCAACTTTCGTTGATTTAGTATTATAATATTTCCTTTTAATTAATTTTTGTAACAATTTATGATTATTTATCATAATTTTTCTCCATTCTTCTGATTTCGTTAAATATCGTTACTTCTCGAAAAATTAATCAACCAAACCATATCATTTGTTCTGCAATTAGCTGTAGGCTGCTATGACGTCTACCTTCCGTCACCCCCTCCTCAAAGGTTTATTTTCTTAGCAATTAATCGTTTACTCTTTAGAAGAGAGAGGGTAATACTCGTATCCTAAGCCCATCAATCCTTTCATTTCTCCGATGTTACGTCATGTAGCCGTCATCGTATATCTTGACACAGTAATTAGCCCTTCGGAGGCCGTCGCGCGATACTAAGTCAATTAATATTCACGCGTCCGGCGACAACACGCGGGAGGAAAAACACGGCGAATGAAAAAGGAAGTGCACAATGGCGGCATCACGTGGCCAATAAACCCACTCACTCACTCCCCTCAAAACTCTCTCTCCACGTCGGCAGCCACCCACAGTTGCAGTTTGAAGTGTACGCACAACACGGCGCCCTCTTCAACCCGCCGTCGTAGTGCAGACAATGGATGATGCACAAAAGAGCGGCGATTTAGGAATTAATGAGCGGAGTTGGAGGGAGAAATTTCCTACGCAGAATGGGGATTTTCCGTGGCGTTTGGCAGGGGTTGCGCGGGAGAGAAAAAAGCGCGGTTCAATATCCACTCGAAGGTTTCCACTCATAAGCCATGTGGCCACTTAGAGGTGGTATTTAAAGGTTCTTTTCCGGGAATTGTTTGATAGAGGGGGGCTTTATAAGAGTAGGGGGTCGCGAGGGAAGTGAAAGATGTTAAAGTGGGCGGAATTGAGGAGCGGTGAAGAGGTTTAGTATAAGGGAGGTTCCTTCAAGGGGGTGGAAAAATTGGAATCTTCGCGTACTGGAGGGAGGGGTGCAGACTGTTGTGTGCAGACGGGGAAGCTGTAACTATAAATCGGTTCAAAGAAGGGAGGAGGGAGTATTGTATAGGGTGCGGAAGGTAATTCGGTTTATTTTTAACCTTGAGGAGTTCGTTCAACCGTTGGTTCGATCGGATAATGAGGGAACAATATGCAAGATCGAATGCAGGTTGTCCGGAATGGACCACGCCCTCGGTTCTCTCACTTAAGAATTTTTTGAGCTCGTTAAGTCGAATGACTTTTTAATTCGGTGGCACTTGCGAGTACAAGGCCCCGTAACTGGATACGCATCTGATTAAGGAAGAGGGTCGTTAGGGTCTTAAATCTTAAAGAGGATAATTTGGGGTAATGAATGAGAGTTGCGATTGAAATATAGGGTGATGTTCCGGCTACAATTTACGTAATGCGGGCTGTTTTTTTAATTTGGTGCATCCATAGGGAATCTGTTATTTAAATTTGGTATTTGCTCCGATGTTAAAATAGTTTCATTCCCTAGGAAAGATATTTTGGAGTTTTTAAGATGTGAAGTAAGATTCAATATCAAGAAATCAAACAAAGATGTTGTATTCGAAAAATAGGAGGTGTTAATATGTGTTTCTCTCTCAGGGAATAATTTTTTCTGAAAACTGTGATATTTAAAGTCAATGTTTTGGATTATTTACAAATGCAACATTACATAAAAACCGTGTTGAACTCAATTTAATTAGCTAAATATTGTTTTAAAGAAAGACGATTAGATATTTAATTACTAAAATGATAATTTAGAATCTTTATTTGTATAATCATTATAATTTTATATGAATCGATGTCTATTGAATGCTCTTTTAGTGGCTATATTTATTTTTTAATTTTACATAAATTTAAGTTTCTTTAAAGCTGAGGTGAGAGGGTTGAATTTGAATGACCGACTGAAAGTCATGGGGAAATTTCATGAATCAGAGAGCGTGACAAAAAGTTATCTTCCATGAATTAAATACTGATTTAATTCTTAAACCTGAGACGTTACTTATGCAGGATTTAATTGTCCTGAATTGATAACCAGTTGCTTAATTATAGTGCGTCGGATCCCTTTTTGGCAAGACTTATGATTTGATTTAATCACTGATAAATCAACGTTACTCCAAACCAATCTGTTTCCTTGACCAATCATTTCACCGAAAATTATGTATTCTATCTAAATGACAATTGAAAAAGTAAAATCGTATGCAGTACTTTTAATTTGTGGTACTTATATTTCATTAATAAGTGATTCTCCCAAAGTATATATTATGTATGGAAATAGAACGCGAGGAAGGAAATCTGATTTCATTATCTATAAAATGTGAAGTTTTTATGGATATTTTTATAAATTAGTCTGTTTTCCTCCACCCCACACTTCAATTTCTCTTGAATGTATCATACAATTTCTCTCGGATGTACCATGTGTAGCCGGCTGCAATTAAAAGATCTTCAGATCAGATGTAGCGATAAATAGACGCTCTACTACAGCATCACTTATCTCCTGAAAAACAAATCGCGACATCAAGGCTTCCAATTATTTCCAGCCGCCCAGCAAACATAGAATAAACAAGTAGCCTTCAAAAAACCTCGATAGGTGATTTTTCCCGACCTACGCTCAAACATCACAAAGCTCGTCTCTTCCTGCGAAAGAAGGGGAGTTTGTGTATAAAGATAATGAAACACTCGAGCCACAAACACCGACCTAGAGAGATATATAACGGCCCAACACAAAGTGTTCCTTCATCTCTAGTGTTTTTAATGAGGACACTTGTGAATTAATCGACCATTGATAGAAAGACGTCGTGCGGGGGTGCGTGCGATGGGGGTTTGGGTCCACAGTCACCCTATCGAATCAATTGACGCACGAGTCCTCCATGTCCGGAGTGACTCATCGAAAATTAACTCTGCAGCGACCAAGGTACGCATCGCCGAGGGAATCGCACGTGGGCATAAGCGGATGAGAGTAAATAAGTTAGCCGGGATCGGAAATAAGGGATAATCTCGACACGTCGGGAGGTTTCCAGAACGACGTATCGAACCTGTTGAGATGCATGAGGACTCGGGCGCCGAGGGATTTGAGAAATGGATATGCATGGAACTGGGAGGTTGGTGAATTGGCATTTCCAGCGAACGAATTTATCTCGCCGTAATCTATGGCACGCGTAGGTATTCTACTCGACTGTGCGATGCGATTGTCTCTTGCGACGGAAATGGAATTTTCCTATCGTAACGGATATCTTTTCCTCTCGTTCTCACGGTAGATTCAGCTTGAGGTTTCGTATTTCATAACTTAGCTGACGTATTGTAGCTATCGCTTTAAGTTTGGCTGATATCATCCATTTTTGGTTATATATTCAATTATGTTGTGTGCAAATGAAATTAAAAAATTAAGCGTTAATTTATAATTATATTCTATCATACCACCATAGATTTCATTTATGTATATATATTTCACTTGTCTTCAGGATATAAAAAGCAATTCAACATTTTGTTCGTGGGAAGATGATGATACCATATGAGATGTATGGAGTTAGTCTTATCACTATCGTCTAGTAGAAATACTGAACCACTGATGATATACTCATGGTAGAAGTTAATAAAAAGTTCAGTTTAATGCTCATTATTAAAATCTATTTTATATCTATTATATTATTTTTTGTTCTAGGAATACAAATTTTTAAAATATATTTAAAGTTTAACTTTCGTACTTTATTATAATTAATACCCGGTATGCTGAAATTTATTTTTTAGTTTTTTTTAACTCAAAAATTCATTTAATACGTAGTTAACGTAGTAAATACGTATACGTAGTAAACTAAAAAATCAGCATGGGGAAAACTATTTTCTTAAAAGTTTATTTGCAAATAAGGACAGCAAATAATGTCGCTGTACGAATAAATCTCTTTAGATACTTTATATTTTACAAAAATTATTTTTGTACATTTATCAGTATGGATTGATTCACCATTTAACGCTTAAACGATTCCAATAAGTCGTTTCTAGAATGAAATGAATTAAGTTTTGGAAAGCAGTGGCCAAATGTGAAACATATTATGCATTCAAGCATTATTGTATTGAAAACCAAAGGAAGTCAAAGTACATTTTTATTTCATCAAAAAACATCGAATTTGATCGAGTAATCTTTATTGTAGAATTGAACGAATTTTCCCCTTAGCAAACCAAGTAATTCGTTTCGAATTCAACCTCAGTATTTCTCTTCAACGTTGGAGCAAACCGAGTGCGGAACACACAGCATCTTGAACGGAAGAGGCTTAAGAATTTCCCGAGCACTACTGCAAAATCTGTGCGCAGCGAGAATTGCTGAAAGGAAGCATCTGCGATATTTCAAAACGTGCGAACGAGTCTCCGTAGAATTTCATTTCTCGTTTTGCGGATCGAGAATGTGTGTTCCTGTCCCCGCAGGAAGTACCGTGTACAGCACCTCAATAGCGTAAGCTCTCCATCGTAGGATTTCCCAGTGCAATATTTCGCGGCGATGGAAGGAAATCTTTCCGTGAATGGATCCATCGTGGGACCGTGAGGACGGGAAACGCAAGACGTATTTCTATTGGGCCTTCTCAATGCCCGTGGACCATAAGAGAGGACCAGCAAAGGGTTGGAGCGCCGTGAAAAGATAGGAAGGGTTTCGGAAGGGTCCAGATGCGGTGCTAGGATTTTTCCCCTTTCGTAGGATTTAGGGTTTTTGGCATCCCCCCTAAAGAACGTGGCTTTGAAGGCTCGAAGGGGTGGAGCGATGAAAAATTGGAGTGGGTGGGGGTGGTCAGCGCGGGACGATAAATTAGGTTTACTTAGGTTTGATTGCTTTCTCGACGTTATAACCGGAAACTCTTATCCCACCTGAGAATACACGGACGTGAAAGCGAGCATATTACACGCCGCAATACCCTGGACATATGAAACCGCGCTCTTCACTTTATTCACTGGGTTTGAAACTCTACTTATGTTTGCTCTTCGTATTCTCTTGTGCAGTGAATTCGCTCGCGATTAAAAGATCACGGCACTTATAAGTGCTTTATTTTAGGATACACATCAGTAGATGTTAATATGTAACGTATGATATAAGATGGTAGTATGAAATGTGTAATATAAGATGGTAGTATGTAATGTCTTAATATGATGGAATATGTAAGATTTCTTGATTTTTCTTCAGATATTACTAGATTCTCTCCCATGACCCAGACCTGTTTTTGCATTCGATTAATAATTCGTTATTTTATTTCGTTATATTTTCTGCAATGCAGTAGTTCAATTTCAGTTTCAATAAAATGCAATTAATTTTTAAGTTTGTTAACTTATTTATAAATATTTTATAAGATTTGGTATACATAATGCAGTTATAAACGTAAATTTACATTTTTTGTTTATTAAATGTTTCTTAATTTTCAGGTCACATTTAATGATTCACATTACAGAATTGAAAATCATATTTTCCCACATTTTTAGGTTCTCCTGTTAGCGAATCCCGTTGAAATTATTTGGCCTTTTTTCTCTCTTCTATGTAAATTTTCGGCGTATTTAAATAAGTAAATATTTTTCCCTTTCTAATGATCGGTTATTAAATTAAATAATAGTAAATATATAATTATAAATTCTTCATGAATATAATTTACCAAATTTAGTATTTTTTTACCTACTGCTTTTAAATATCACAATTTATAAATTTTGAAAAAATAAGTCTTTATTCTTTAACTCTCAATAATTGGAAACTACCCAATTTGAAAAGTTTTCTATTAAACTATATCTTAAAATATAGGTATATAATATGCTTCTGGATCAATATTCGTGAAATATTCTGCGTAAATGTAAGAGATACATTTTCTCTTAATTCTTTTGTCTGAACCTTTCTTTGCTCTGTAATCGAAAGGTCACCATGAATTTGGAAAAAAGGATTATAAATAAATCAATATATAAAATATCAAAACCTCCCTTTAGAGAACTTACGCCTTACGTTCGAACTTACCTCCTTTTTATTTTCTAACCCTATTTCTGTCTGTCCTTCCGGTGCTCTTGATTTCAATTACACTCACGAAAAATTCGTGTATCTCTACTATAGTAACTACATTATATTTCCAGTAGCATATAACTGAGGTATAAGGTCGAGAAAAGTAAAAATACATTTAAGTAGAGAGTCGCACTGATGTGTATAGCACATTGATACTTCAGACTCTTCAGAAAAACCCATCAGAATAGAATCGTTTCTGCCCATGAGATATCGACGAGTCCGAATTGTATTTTTCGATATATTCTCCCCCATGGCAGCCCTACCGTGAAACAGGTCCAGCCCAGCATCCGAAGCTGACTTCCATTCACGTAGCGAGAGAATCACAAAAAAGGATAAAAAAGGAATCCTAGCGTAAAATAGGGTTCCAATGTGTGGGATATTCGGTGGCCATCGGTAGAAAAGAAAGGTGAAATGGGTGCGTTTGGCTGGTCACGTGGTGTATGAGGGAGTGGGTGGGGTATAGAGCGGGTGTTTAGGGAGGGCTCTAAAGCGTGATTGGTTCGGAATGGACTCGTCCGTTTCCGGTGCATGGATCCGGGAAGGTAACCCTAAGTGGTCCATCTCCTTACCGCACTCGCGCAAATTGGAATTCGAGATAAAATTGACTTTGAGAGAGAGATGTTGCTCATTCCCCACCCTCTTAATTCATTCAAAATTCCGGAGTCATCTTGGCGTAATTTTCTCGGAAGCATTAATGTAATGAGGCTACTCGCTCCAAGTTATGTTTTAAGTAGATTTGCTTCGTGAAGTTGAAATGTACTAGGATATTTTTCTTGTGGTTCTAGAGAGAAAGAAGAGATAAATGTATTTATAGAGGTATGCGTTAATTATTAATTGATTGACGCATGGTAGGTGGATGTGAAATTGTTCGATTCAGAACATCGGTTTCTGATCGAAAAGAATATAAAATACGTGAATATGTTCCTTTAATACCAATTCCTCTAGACTTGCTGTAATATTCTTATGAATATTATTAGAACCTCTATCGATTGTGGGTTCATTTTATCATATATTTTTTGCTAATTTATGTTAACGATTGTTGCTGTATTTAGAGGTTAATAGTTGTTATCGAAACGTATTTATTAATTTTATAGTTTCACTCTTTATTTAATTCTTAATTTTAATCTGGAGAAATATAATATTTACCCTAATGGAATTTGAAATAAATTATTCTGCTAATTCTCTACGCTCTTGTATTATCTATTGTATTTCTATTGTCTTCTCTATTATTCAACTTTTCTCTCTTGATGAAAAACTTAGGTTAATATAATTTAAATATTTAGGATTAAAATATAGCCTAGAAAACTAGTTACACTGATCACTGATATAATTATTAACTAAGTTTTATATATGATTATGCGAATCAAATATGAATTTAAATAAAGACGATGCTAAAATTAAGTATAAAATTTACAAAATATTACAATATAGTTGCAGATAGACATATTTTCTGTTGGCAACATCTTTATAAATTATACAAATTAGTTTAATATGTACATGACTATAATTGTACAAACATAATTAGTTAAAATACGTTGAAACATAATTTATATTCAACCTTAATTATTAACTTCGGAGAAATGTAAGCAAAAAGACAATACAAATAATACGAAGGAACTGCTGTTCACTTTTTTGCCCCTCCTCAAAATAAGAATCGCGAAACGTATTTTTTGAAGGTTTCCCCCCTCAAAGTTCTCCCATTTATGTAAATCATAGGTACACAGAGGTCCACGCATTTACATATTAGGCCTCCTCATATTTTTGCATACATAGATCCGTATGAAATTCAGAGAGGAAACGAGCTTTTTGTTTGTTTCTTTCGCTTGTTAGGGTCCAAAAAAGAACACCCTCGCCTTTTATTCTTTCCATCAGAAGCCCCTTTTTTGATCCTGTTGCTGTACTCTTTCTCCTTGTTTCGACTAACGAACTGACCCGAGACTTTTTGGGAAATAGGGAAAGTAGAGAGCGAGGTACAAAAAGAATACGATTTCATTCTCCTTTCTATTCCTTCCCGAACACGCCCACCACATCGAGCTCTTTCCGCTTCAACTGGTCATATTTTCCCTTCTTTTTCGACGTCTTTTTCCATCCCTGCGTTCCACGACCTGACCATTGTAAGGATGCGTCTTCTTTTCCGAAGAAGGATCTTATTTTTCCCCTAAAATGATTGGACCAATACGTCTTTTTATCTTCCCGTGTCGTGGAGAAACGCCATCCGTACGTTCAGGTTAATTTCCAGTCAATTCGCGACGTTTTTCCGCTTTGTTTTTCTTCGTATCCTAGCGACCCTCCGCACGAAACCCTTCTAGGATATTTTCATTAGAACTACGCTCGATTGATAGCTCACCGTCGTACGGCTTGAATGTTTATCTCTCTGCTCTAGAGATCCTCCAAGTACAGCCATAGACGAAATCATTTAATTAAACAGTACGGTTTTCAATTAAGTCTTCGAACGAATTGGTCCTGGCTCTCGGACAATACGCGGGTTTTGATTAAATGCGTCGTGTTTTTTTTTTCGGAGTGCATATCGCTTTGCGGCGAAGGCAGCGTCGCGCACAATGACAGCCTTTCAAAAATTTCGAATTTGGTTGTCATTCCGACGTTTTTTTGTTTTAAAAAAAGGAAGCCTTGGGAATGATTTGGAGACCGATGGCTTTTCTCGTTCCGTCGCAAAGCGCAATTGTCCGTTGCGATGCCTCTTTTTGCCGCGCGAACAAATGAAGAGCGCTAAAGTGATACGGATACGCACCAAACGGGTCTAACTGTATTAAAAGCCCAAATCAAGCTTCGTGTTTAGCGATGAATGGATTTTGGAATTGGTGTGTAATGAAATACGGAAGGTTCTTAAGGAAACCTTTCTGTAAATGATTCGTTTGCGTTGTGGAGTATATTTAGGTTTTAATCGTTACGGTTTTGACCAAAATACGTGGGATTTTATCAATAAGAAAGCTTATAACTATCAGTGTGTACTGTACCATTACGGTGACTTTATATTCGAATGGATAACTAGTCGTTTATATTATTTTAGGGAGCATTTGAGGATGTGAAAGCTTTTGAAAATTTTATTATTATTATTGCTCAAAATTGATTGTTTGACTAGCAAATGTAAAGCTTTTTTAGAAAATTTAAATTTTATGTCTCTAAACATATGTATTGAGCATTTAAACTAGCTTTAATGAATTAGATAGCAATAAAATAATTTTACTATCACCATCGTTCATTCAAATCATCAATATAATAATATATTATTACGTACGATTTTAAAAGTACAAAAAGGCTACTGCTGTTGATAATGTAGTACGCAAGTAAGCTTTCGTTTATAACGACTCTCTTTCATAGTAAAAGTGGACTTAAGATGTAATATTGTACTATAGACATTTCTCTATTATCACGTTGTAGTAATATGCTCATTATTTCACATCTCTCCAACATTTCACAATATTAACTTTTGGCATTTATTTTTCAAGCGCTTTTTTGTATGGTATTTCGAGAAAAAGGTATAAATATAGTCATTGTCAACCATAACCTTTTTCTAATATATTTCATCCCACATAATCGAATTCATTTGCATGAGACTCCAAGTTCATTTCGTCTGCCATCGCACAGCGTTACCGAACGTGCTATCATAATAGCAGGAATAATCACGCATTGTGCGTTGCCACGTATATTAACGAGCGCAATTCAGATTTCAAAGGAATCTGTAAAATCGCCCAAAATTCCATATATCATCATTCACCCTTTCTCTAGAGAGAGGAGGAGGTAGCTTCCAAAAAAAAGCGAAACAAAATAATAAAAAAGGACGAGAGATAAAATGACGGTTCGTTACGAACTCCGCCACCTTTTTGCCCCCTTCGTGAATTACCCACTCCGTGCAAATTACGTCACTTGTATCCCAGCAACTCCGTAAAAATCCTTCTTCTCAATCGGTTTCACGGCAACGCACCCTTCAGAGCATCGTCTTCATCCACCACTCGAGAAGGCACCCTCTTTTTACGTATAAAATTCCCCAAATGCGTCTCCCCAAATGCGCACTCATTTGCATCGTCGGGCGGTCGTATATGAGGAGTCGTTCTACGGCAAAAAACGTGGCGAAGAGGGGTTGAGATGAATGATGAAGGGAAGAGATGAGGAATCGATGGGGGAGTGGGATAAATAAGCGATTTGTCCACAAGTGCGACGCTCAAGCACAGCGAGAGTGTCTCGAGTATGAATGGCAACGATGCGTTTATTTTTGAGGCACCAGCAAGAGTCACAACGGTTTTGACAATGAATTGATTGATGAAATGTTTCTCAAGCATCGGGAAGGTCTTTGGATTCATTTTTTTAGTGATGAATCGAATATCAAATGATGCTAATCCTTAATAAATGGCTCAATATTAATTCTGTATAATCAATTACTTGTCGAAAACTTGAGGATGAAGAGTAATTTCTTCGAATTTTTATCTTTGATACATATTCGGCTCAAATTTAACTTTGTTACCTAAAACTTGAGGTTAAAGACTAATATCCTTGATCTTCTTTCTTCCATAAGGATTCGACATCTATCTACGCTGACAACCTGGTTGTATGTCTAAATGGATACTTCTAGCATCGTGGTAATGGTGAGTGTATTCAAAGTTTTATTTATTAATTAATCTAGTGCTGAGAATGATGATTATTATCAGAGTGGATGCAAACATTATATGCAATATAGAAAAGTAGTATACTCCAACCAATTCAGTAGCGAATAATAACAGAGGTTTGGAGTGATGGATCCTTGTTCAAAGTTAATGGTCTACGTAATACTTTTTATGCATTGGTTATGCAGTATTTTTGTGAGTCGTAGACAAGCGCTATTGTATGAACTTTCAATAATTTTCAGAATATTTTTATTATGTTTTATTCTGTATTGATGATATTGTATTATGTTATGTGTTAACAATTCTTATGTTTGTGTTTTTCACGGGGAAAACCGAGTACTTAACCTCCGTTTTTTTAAATACCGCGCAACTTATTTCAACCTCAAACTTGTCCTATAGCATAGTATTTTACGCTCTTTTTGGGGTATTCTAGTAGTGATTACGTTCACGTAACAGATGACTGAACAGTAGGTTGACACACGACTAGAAAGTATGGAAACACAGCTGTCAAACTTCGTCGTACTCATTACAAAGTTAATGACAACGTTGAGGAACTTGGAACCTAAAATTTTAATCGCGTATAATCCATTATGAGCTGGAACATTCAGAACTTTAATTCATCGTATAGATTGAAGCAAACGGATGAAGTAGAGTATCTCTCTATCTAAAGGATAAACATTTGATCAAGAGAATAACAATCGCGCGAGATACCGTCTTTCTCTTTTGCAGAATCTGTGAGATACGCCGCATCTTCATTTTAAATCTCAAAGGGGTGTCTGCAGAGAGTATGCGTTTAAAGTTTAATAGGAAGATAGTAAAGCTGAAGGGACGGCGGGGCGTCTGTGTGGTGCATTTGGGAGGGGGTGAAATAAAGACAGGTGGTTCACCAGTTGGGAAATGATGCTACCAAATATCTTTCTCCCTCCGTCACTTAACGAACTTCTCGCCCATCTTCTTCCGCGCCTCTATTGCTCCCCCTAGCGACACATCTCCACTTCATTTATATGGCTCCCCTTCCCCTTACTTCAAAGGAGCTGTGTTCTGTAATCATGCGATGCGTTTTGTAATTGAACAAAAGATTGATGCGCATTAAATTTCCGGATTAGTGTACCCGTGCGGTTTTCATTTGGTAAGTAGCCGTCAAATTTATCTTTAACGTAAACGTTTTTTGGGGTTTAATTTTTCTGAAAGCTGTTTTCTGTTTTGAACCCTCCGATCAGTTGGATACGTAACGTGTTAGATGTTGTTTGGATTAGTTCAGTTGTGAAGCTTTTAATGTGGAGGATATCAAATAACTCTTAATTGATTCTAATAAAGAAATTATACAAAATATGTTGTACGATATATCCCCACCTTAAAATACAATGCTACTCAGTTATCAACATTATGTAACATTTGAAGAAGAAGAAGATAATCAACATTATGGACATTACAGACTACAGTCACGTATCATAACCTTACAAGAAAACTTCAAAAGTATTTTTAATCATTTAATATTTTTCAATCCTTGATTTCATTGATTCTCTATTTGCTTAATTTAAGAAGTATGAATTCAAATGATTGAATAAGAACATGAGCTAATTTCAAAACGAACGAATGCAAAATGTTTCAATTTCTCCTGTAATTTTTGGTGTATTTCAAACCCAAGTATTAATCCATCTTAAGATCAAGTTTATGAGTAAACAATTTCTTTATAATTTGATATAATATGATTTAAGTAACCTAAAAAACTGTGAATATGTTTGTTTTAAGTTAACTGCAAAGATCTTTTTAAAATATAGGTATTTGTCTTTCTAATCTTTCTAGCAATTTGTTAAGTACTTGAACAGGCTCTGCAAGTCAATTTTTTCCTTAACCCTTTAAGTGAATGGCGCTATGCACTGTCCGTCAATCTTGTACTTTCAAGTCTTCATCCTCACGTCAGCCGAGGAGATAATCCCTTAATTGCCACACTTAAATGCTGCATACTTTTTAGAATAGCATTTTAGCACTTAATGCTCTATGCACTTTAATGTCTTCCCCCAGTTGACTGATTCCTTTTTAAGTCTCTTGAAAAATGATTAAGAGGCAGCATTAGAGGTTGAGGCTTATTTGACTTACATATCTAGTTACCATGAGCCATCTCTCGTCTTTAAAGAAATTTAAATAATACCCAGTGAACAATTATAGTAAATAATTGTTTAGCTTTTACTCTTAGGGCGAAAAAGTTGACTTATTTTTTTATACATCATAATAATACAAATTTTTAGAAAAGTCTTTCGGAAAAAAATTATCATTATTATTATATTGTTGGATATTAATTTACAACATCTGTTTACCGTTCATAACGACCTAATTGTGATGAATCCCATTACCATCCGTAGTGGAGAGTAAGTCTATGAAAAGAAGAAGCTATCTATCGATTTGTTTTTCATTTAGGCTCAACTTAATTATATTTTTCACTTCATTAAATCTCATCGAAGGAAATTTCACAGTCGCCTTGTTCCAATTATTTCCTCGAAATAGGAAATTATCCTCGATACAGTATCCTCGTGATTATGCAGCCCGTAAGTCAATTTCCACCGCCTTCAGCGCTAACATGAGTTCCCATGTGGTCTAGTGGTTAGGACATCTGGTTTTAGCCCAGATGGCCCGGGTTCGATTCCCGGCATGGGTAGCATTTTTATTTAAAAGGAAAACATAAATAATATGTCATCGTTTGTTGTCAACCGTTTCCAGTGAAAATGTGGCTCATTGTTTAGATACATTTAATGTAGATTGTGTCATAGACTGTGTGATTTCATAGGAATACATAGCGGAAAGTGATATTTCTCGCGTTTAAATTGAAGTTCTCCGTATCTACAAGACAAATATATATATTTTTTAATGGTTTCCGTTAAAATAGAAGCAAATTTGAAATTCTATTCGGAGAATACTTTGTCACATTGATTTAACCAGTGATTACGTCAAGCATAGCCAGTAAAATAAAAAAGGGTTGATTTTTTGTAGAATTCAAGAGATCACCACCATCACTCGCAATTAGCAGAATTTCAGGATTATTTAATAGATTTTGTGTTCGGAATTTCATTTATTAATCTTTTGATTTCTCTAATTGAAAATTTTTATTTTTAAATTCCACTTCCTGAAATAATATTCGAAATTTAAATGAAATCGTTCCTCAGCAATTAAAATTTGGAGTATTTTCCTTTCTTAAAATTTTATTCCTTTGCGAAAATTCGCTCTTAACTCTATATTGTCTTCATTGACTATAATTCTATGGCCCATATTCGATTTCGCCAGAAGTATGAATCAATTAAATTGGGGAAAGATATTTAAAGAACCTCATTGTCATCTCTAGTCTGCATATTGAATTCCTTCGGCCTGGTAAAAGTCATGCATCTCTTTTTATATTTACTGTAGAGAATAAGGAATCTCTTATAAGTCCATAAATGTATTTTATTAATATAATGTAAATTACATTTTGATGACGGGAAGTGATTGATACGTAATTTATTTCTCATTTCATAATTCTTTATTCAGTAGTTCTTGTTTGTTGAAGGTTTCTCGGAATAGAAATTCTAATGAGAATATGCCCATCATGAAAGATTGATGGCATTATTTTTCGCTCTTCGTCCTCTAGTTTTAATTTATGCAGCTTCCTTATTTTTATCTCTTAGCTAATGTGACAAAGTAGTGAAAAATTGGGCATTTTTATGGTTTCGCGAATGAGAAAACAAAATTAGTCTCATAAATCTAGAATTTCAGCGAAGCAACTTAATTCCTATAGAATGCGAATATCAGCGTTTAGAAGTCATATTATGAAATAAAATTAGAGTTTAAGATTTTTTGTATGAATTTATCTTTTTTATATTGTACTCATCTCCTCTACCTGTTATTTCATTTTGCATTCAGTAAAACCATAATTATCCAAATTATTATTATTACAATAATTAAAAAAATTTTAGGTATCTATATGAATATGGTATTTCATATTGTGCTTTTGATTTGTCAAATTACTGATATCAGATTGTCTTCATGTTTTCAGTTATATCAATTCAAGCACTCTATTTTTTAACTTATATCAGTTTTAGAACCGGCAATCCGGCCGGCCACGGTGGCCGAGTACGTAGCGCATTGAGCGCTAGTGCTCTAAGTCTCGAGGTCCCAGGTTCGAGTCCTGGCGGATCGGAACATTTTCTGGTCTGGGATGGGATGTATGATGATGTTGTGTTCGTCCGGAGGGGTTAAATGTAAGAGTGGTCTATATAGACTAAATTTCGCCCTGATTCAATAAAGGCAGATTATTATTATTAATATTATTAATTCTAGTATTTAATTCTACTGAGGTTAAAGCAGATAAATTTATAAAGTATTATATTTTGAAGTATTCATAATTTATTTATTACAGCGTTACAGGAATTGTAATCTATTCGGTCTACTTTTATCTATTACTAGGAAAAAATACCGGTATTTGAAACATAATTCGAAACCCGAAATATCTTAGCATATTTATTTATAACATAATAGAGACTATAGAAATGAGATTGAGAATACTTTGCGAATAATACGAACATAAAGTGAACCAAAAATACTCTACATTACGTAATCATAACCTTGTTATATCATCTTGCGTTGAATTTCTTCCTTCCATTCATTATCACCCCTTCTTTTACACCCAATGTATATACTCCGCCATATCTATCATCTTCGCCCAAAGGGTTTGAATATAGCGGCGAATTTTATTTTGAGCAATGCTCGTAAAATCGTCCATAATTCAAGTCCGCGAATTTTGCAGTCATTTATCTCAACATTACGGGAATATTTCATCGGGATGATTCATTGTTCTATTAAGGACGAGCAAAAGATATATAGGATGGTAGATACGGTATCGCTTATTTTATTTCAGATGAATAAACTCTCTTCGCTCTTCCATCACTGCCTTCGCCACTCAAACATTCCGCTCGTTCCTTCCCCTCGTCCCTCCACTATCTTTTCATCTCTTTCTCATAACCACTTTACACTTTCTCCGCTCCTGTCGACGCATCTATCTTTCCATTTCTCGCGCCGTTCACCCATTCTTTCAACGTTCCACCATTATCTTCCATGCCGCTTCTATTCTCTTACGTCATTTCCTCTCTATGACGTCACATCTTTTTCTCAACTTTTTTAAGTTAATTTACGTAATTCCACAGCTTATTTCATTGATTATCTAAGGTACGAGGTATCTAAGAAGTATAGGATATTTTTATAATCTGTTTTTTCCGCTGAAAACTTTATTATATGAGCACTCTATTAAAAGTTTTTGAAGAAAAACTTATAATAATTCAAATTGATCCTTTCTGTGATTTTGAATGTTATTTGATCGCTCATCCTTCACAATCTTAATTGCAGTATGTGCTTATAATGTCGATTGATTAATTTCACTTACTTCGTAATTAGAAAGTCGTTTGGTCCACGGAACAATTGAATGTGATTGAATTTTCTCATTTGCTTTATTTTAAATTTATTTATATTCAATATTTCAAATCTCATTATCATCTAATCCTTTTTTAACGTGTAATATTTTAGGACCATTTAATCACAGTTTTTTTATTTCCCTGTGTATGATTCTTTTTGCGCTTATTATTTTGAAATAACTGTTTAATAATTCTTTAGTGGGTTAAGTTTCTATCTTTCCTTTATTTCCAATTAATCTCTATAAAACCTAGCAACGCTTCCCATTCCTTTTTGTTCTGTAAGTAATATATTTCTTTAATAAATATAGAATTTAGGAGACATTAGTTCCTACATACTTAATACAGGAATTAATGAGCAAATTAGTCAAAGACGTAAGTGATATTTAATAGTTTTTGATAGCAATGGAAGCAATATAAAGTAGGAAGAGATGTCTTTTGAAATTGCCTTATTCATAAAACACTGATATTATACTATATTAAGCGATATTGTCTATTATAATAGTGAAAGCAGTTTGAATGTATTCCCGTTTTTCTATTTGGAATGTTGATTCTAATTATTATCAGTCAATCTATGTTCTTCTGATCTCTGAATTTAAACGCGGGATTTTTCTGTCGCTCTCCTCATTTGCTTTACACCGGTTTGTTTGCTGTAGCAGTCGGTCTTTCTCGTCCTCAATTTAAGGTTCCTTTTCCTCATTTATCAACATAAGTCTTGCTTAAGGTGAGCTCATATTCTCTTGGATTCGCTAATTTACGCTCTCTCCCCCTTATATCTTGATAACTCGTCTTTCCCTTTCTAATATCTTTTGTCTTCTCTTACTTTTCCCTCGAATCCTGCTGCCTCTTACGCTCTTTGGCTATCTCTCTCACTTTAACAATTAATACACCTCAAATTTAAGTTATTTCTTCACTATTTCAATCAAGATATTATGTTACACTTAAATATACTTTTTTCTAGCCCAAGATTACTCTCCAAAAAACACCCCAATGTTCTATTTTCTTACGACTCATATTTCACACTCATTCAGTTAAAATCTTAATGTTTCATTAATTCCTTGCAATTTTATTTACTAATGATCGTTACTTCAGAAACATATGTTTCTTTACTTTAAACCTCTTTAAGTACTTTTACTGTCTTTCCTAAGAAAGATCGCTATCCAAGCAGCGGTACTTGTACTTTACAATCATTCTTTTTCTCACCTCGCCATAACTCTTTTATTTAATATCCAAGCACCTCCTCCCTTTCCAAACCAAAGACTCTTCCCTTTCTTCAAATTCATTTCCGCACCCACGACTCCATTGCGTTACCGTCCAGTTCTTTCCCACTAACGCACGTCTTAGGCGAAAGAAAAAGAGTTGAATCCATTCCCGTACCACTACTAAAACACACAGCGGAGTTGGTCTCCACCGAAATATATCCATTAGAAGCGCTCTTCCAATCCACGGTGACCATCGGAAGTTTCCCGAATTCCTCGCAGCGCAACGGGAATGGAAAAAGTGCAATTAAATCGCAAAATCGATCTCCCTGGAGATTTCGTTACCTTCGTGACCCAAAAAAAGTTTTTGCCGCAGCGAGGAAATTTCTAGCGCATTCCCGATGCAGCGGTATCGATAAAAAAAACGGCCCAAATTAAAACATCCCGGTTTTCTCGCAATTTCACTCTCCGCTTTCATGTTTATTGGGGTCCAATTACGAATCGAATTTTTTTATTTCCGTTGAAATAGGAGAGGAGTTCTCTGGTTGTTATTTTCCGTTCCTAGGGCAACGAGACTTGGAGTAGGGCGTAGGAGACCGACATCTCTCTTTCCTTCAGTGGAAAATTACTTAAAAGCGAGGATTTCAGCTCGAGAGGTGGATTAAAATGACAGTGCTATTTGAGTGGCTCCTTAGTGATGAGGATGGGTTGGAGAGGGTGGCGTTGAGGAGCAACGTTTCCATTTAATACGATTTGCTCGAATGTCCGTTGAATTCGGCCCCGGTTTCTAATATCAACTATTGAATCTCTCGTTTTTAGGGAAAGGTATTGGTTTAAAGATATAGTATTGTTGTATAGATTATAATATTTGATATAATTGTGCATATTCATAGCGTAGTTTAGCTTGCAATTTAGTGAATATATTCAAGTTTCATGCAATGCGCAAAAAAAATGTAGTTAAACTCAAGAGAATTAAAAGTGGATATTTATAATATTTAAAATGAGTCGTTGCATTTGTTAACATTCAATATCACGTTTGAAATTTTCAGGGATGTAATCTAGTTTTCTACGAGTGATACGTACTGAAGTTAGGACTTCATGATTTAAGATATCTTTCACTTACTTCACATCTTCGTACTTACCAATGTGATGGCTAGAAAGTTATGGAATAGTTTCCTATTTAATATTTACTATTTTGTTACTAAATTTATGTGATAAATAACAATTTACATTAATTTAAGCATCTTGTTTGTTTCAATGAATGTATGTCGTGCGGCAAAAAGTACGAATTACTTACGCTGATCAACGTTTGAAATTTTGATACAAATCATAATCTGCATCCCAATGACGAAAACTCACAGATATTAAATCTATGAAACAAAATACGTTCGTAATTTTCTCTATTTGTACTCACAATTGCTTTTCTAAATTCAAAATAAATTAACTCAACTGTTATAAGATTCAGTGATATGAAATGGATTTATTTCAAGCTCCTTACAAGCTCATTAGCCTTCGTTTATCATTGGTACTGAATAGATAGTGAAAGGCACAATGGGATTCTTTTGTGTCTATTTTGCCCAAGGAGCGTAATGGGAATTCTATAACAAAAGTCAACCATCTTAACAACGCTGGGGAAATCAGCAGTTGGCATCGCAACTGAGGGAAATAAGGGAAGCAGAATAGTTGCCAGATTGGAGTGTGAAGATGTAAAGAGGATCCATGGAGAAATCCGTCCCGAACCACGCTCCGTTGATTTCTCCGCACCGCCCAAGAGTGTTTCGAAGGCATCTTGCGTGTTACAGGAAATGTTAAGCTTTGGCAGCAGTTTCGATTTTCAGACCTATGAGATATTTTTTGGTCGTCTTTATTTTTACGCTTTGTAAGGTATGGAGATTGAAGTACTTCATAATTGCGTACGCTTTTTAACGTGTTTTCGTTTCTTTATGTTTGGAATCGAAGCTGTTGGAAGACGATAATAAGCTATAAGCATGAATATGAGGAAAATAAGGGAATTGTCCTTATGTTACTTCAAATAGACGGGTTTATGATTGCATTAAGTTTTGGGTTATGATTATCCTTATGGCAATGAAACCTAAATAAATATTCTTCTTATTACATTGAATATCAATATATAATAGACACCGTCTTTTGGCTTTTATGTATTTCTTTTATCTATTTATCTTTAAGTTATTTCGCATCGTACTTCATAGCTTAGTCGTTCGACTTACTTTAAACAGTGATGGATAATCTTTATTATAGGCGAAAATGATCGTTTTAATAAATAATTCATATAATATTTGAACAATAGAAATGTGAAAAATTCTCCTCGAACATGGAGTAGTAGAAGTTAACGAAATTACAATTTATGGAAGCTTTCATGACTTCAATACTCCTTCGGAAGTCATTTTCCTAAACAGACTTCAGATTACAAGACGATCGTCACTTAATTAATTTTATTCTGAAAGCCATTGCGTAAAAATATCGGTATACATGAACAGACGGATAAATGCTCATTGAATTTTCGTAATTAGAATGAGAATAACTGGTGAAAGATATTCCAGAATTAATTAATTAATGGATTTTGTAAAGGACGGACACCCAAGTCTATTCAATTCCTTGGATAATTTCGTCAGAGAGGAAGTCTTCCAAATATAAGTTTCTATCAGAGGAATTAATTCTATTTTTGATATAAGAGAAAGTTAATTTAAATACTTTTTAAAGAGTATTATAATATAAATCCCTATTTCAAAATAAATACGACATTAATTTTTCCCCTAGATAAGGGTCAATTTGAAGAATACAGGCATGCTTTTCAAAAAGAAAACGAGGTTCCGAATGACGTCAAAAATTTTAATTACCCAGTCAGCAAATTGAAAGACCAATCTGCCACCTTTAGAAGGGACGTCTTCGGTTAAAGGGAATCGTCCTATGCCCTCGGACTCGAGGCAATGGCTAATGAGACCGGAGTCTTTTGAAGGCCAACGCCTTGCGAGTTACCGCTCACATCTTTAGAAGACATCTTTCATTCGACTCCCTCTTTCTACCGACAGGATGATTAAAAATAAAAGCGTATTTGACAGCTTAAAGAGGAAAAATTTTATGCCTCGCGTCAACGTATTTCTGCGGATAAAATATGATATCTTTTTCAATTGCTTTCTTCTTTCACGACCGTTCCACTTCCTATTTCAAAACCTGCACGTAATTGCTTCGTTAGTCGAACTTCCGAAGTGGCCATAAATCGTGTTCTATGCGAACCCCCTCTCTCTCTGAACGCACACCACCTCCACTATCCCACCTGCTTCGCGAAAAAAGAACCAACTCCCTTTCAATTTTGTAACTCATTCTTACCAGCAGCGCCTCAAAGGTGAAGTGGATGGAGTCGGAAATAATTGTATCGTTTTTGATGCCGAGGTGTTCGCTAATATGTATTCAATTGTGCTTATTATGTTTGTGTTTTGGTCCTTTTATGCTTAGTGTTTCTTCTTTTAGTGCTTCATCTTTTCAATTGAAAATGCTACGGACACTGTACGAAAATGCTTACGGCCCTCAAAGTCTTTATTCTTCCTGTATAATTGTTCTATTGCTACAAATTTTATTAAAGGATATTAGAGATGAATGAATTGAAAGGCATTGAACCATGAACATAAATTCGTTGTTACCCTCTTTATTTTACTAAGTCTTTTTTTTAATCACAAAAAGAGGTGGGCATTATTTAATTAAATACAGATATATAAACGAGACTATAATAACGTCATTTATATTCAGTTTCATAGAATAGTTTTAGGAAAAAGAAATGTATAATTTTCTTTTTCTTGCTTATCTTGCGTTAAGATGATTTTAAGGTGTTCACCATTAATTTTCATCAAGAAATTAAGTTATTTATCCATAAAATCTTAATCCTATCCTAAGCTTTAAGATCAATAATTATCAATAATTATGTTTGAAGAAAATGTTACAGTTAGATTATCTATCGAAAAAATGTATATTTTCTAAAGTTAAAAAATTAATAAGTTTATGTTAGTTTTTGAGATGAAAAATCTTGTATTCGGTTATCGAATACTTATTAGACAGTTAACATTAACTATAAGAAATTTAATATCATTTATTGTGAAGTGAATAAAATTATATAATTCTTACATCTAAGTACAATGTAAAGCACTGATATGAATTCTAGGCGATCCCTTGCCAAAGTAAATGAATATTCCCAAATTTGTTTGTTCAACCGTACAAACGGTTCTTCGAGTATATTCAGTATGCAATGGATATACCCTTGTGTGAGAAATTCCCTTTATTCATCCATCCTCGAATCCTTGAGACAATTTTTTTCTCCGTTAAATAAATTTACATTTTTTTCGGAAGGCGAAAAATAAATTTGCTCCTGGCTAAAACAAACACACCTATCGGCAATGAATTTAACGAATAAGGAAAAAATCCGCGCGGATAATAATGCCTCGGCAAATTTTGTATCGAGATAACATCATCCGAAAAGTAAACCTCGCCGATAAAGCAGCTTTCCCGGAACATCGATTTACGGACGCAGAAAACACAGACTCCGTTATGGAGCAGCCACGTCTTCGCGCCCATATTTTATTCCTTTATCGCAGGGCGAGGAAGTATTCAAATGTCCGTGAAAATTCAGGCCATGGGAAAGAAAAATCTCCTGTGTGCTGTACTACTCCATGGAGCACAAAGGAAAATTCGGTTCCCGTATATTTTTCTGCATTGTTGAAGGCTGTATTCGGAGGATAGGCTTTCCCTACGGACCAAAATCATCTCCAACGTCAATAACTCTAATATCCGTCCCTTTTCCATAATGGGACTCTTCCCGAGCAGCCGGGACTCGACTTGGCTTCTCTTAATACGCACTCCAGTTCCGCCACCCGCTAAGCTCTCGTGGCCATCTACTCGTCGTAAAAAGCCGGAGACCGGTGCGTAAGACAGCTGTCGTTAAACATCCTCTCGATGACGTCACGTTCATATTAAAACCAGAAGGAGGAGTGTTCCGGAGGGTGAAGTATGGCGGAGATGGTTCGGGAGAGAAATCGCTGGGTTATGCTCTTGGGCAGCGAATGGTGTTGCAGTTTTAAGGCTTCGAGAAGGGTGCAAAATACGCGTTGGTTTATGCTGGAAGGATTAGTGGAGGAGTTGGTTTACGACATAACGCACGCTTTTATCGAGAGTCCATCAAAATATGAAGTGCATCCAGAACGTAAATGGTGTGCCTCAAGGAACGGGTATAGGTCCTATGGAGTTATGTTTTCTGGAGTGATCGCAGAATCATTGTCCGTATATATAGATGGATAGAATAACCCTTTATTGTCGAGGATAATCACAACATATTCTGTCCAGCAAAAGGGAGGATTTAAGTTCCAAGTTACAACCTATTCTTTCCTTATCCTATCACAATTGCATTGCATCCTCGATTTATATACGATGCTATTGTCTTTTTCCGTGATCATGAAGTTTAATTGAAATGGAGTACACAGATTAACTGTGATGCATGTTGCAAGCTTGAAAAATGAGCCAAGTCTTAAATCGTCTTAAATGTTCTTACGCGGAACTGAGTAGATTGCCACTGGAAAGAAAATATATACTTTCATGTTTTTTCTAGAGAAGGCAATGATCCCGATAAAATGTTAGCTCTTTGCTTAATCGAAGTTCCGAAATTGTGTGCCGGAAGGAGTTAGTTTATGGTGCTTTCTGCATTGAGAAACTGCGATTATCTAACAATCCGAGTAAATTAGTGGGGATAATTAATCACCAGTTAATGTTCGGAACTCTGCAAAGTTTAATGTATCATCTAACTTCAGGTAACTTTTGTTAGATAGTTTGTTTTATTGGAAAAGAACCGTGTGGTATTTTAAGAAAACTTCGATGGAGTTATTGCATTTTTCATTTGAAATCCATGAATATTTCGGAGATTTGATATGTCATACCATGAATTGACTTCAGCAGTGATTGACTTTGATTAACTTTCTCCGATTAGTTACATAGTTAGTTTTATTGGATAAGAGCCGTGTAGTATTTAAGGAAACTTCAATGATATTATTTTTTTATTATTCTTAATTTGAAATCCATAAATATTTCGGAGATTTATTACGTCATACCATGAATTGACTCCAGCAGTGATTAACTTTCTTCAGAAGCCATCGCGCGCTGTTAATCCTTCCATCTCATTCTTTTAACTTTCTCTCAAAGTACTCCAATTCTTTTCAGGGGCATTTAAGAGAGTAATTGGTAGGGTATTACTGTGCTCTGTTTAAAGTATAGGTAGGGAACAGTCATCAAGGTCCCAGTGCAAGAAGCAGATTAGTCTCTTTTTCCTTCAGTTCTCCCAAACGAGTGTTCCCCAAAGCGGAAAATGAAGGCGGTGCACAAAGGAAGAGATCATCCCCAATGCAAGGCATTATCCCTCTCAATGAAGAAACCTTTTCCCTCTTCTTCCTCTAATTTCCCTGCTTCTTCTCGGCAATATTCGCTCTACTTAAATATCCTTCTCCTCTAATCCCTGCCGAAGTCTCAAGGGATGAGCATTCTCTCGTATTTGGGACACATGTGTACACTAACTGGGATATGGAGTTATAACTCATGCTCCACTTGGCGATCGCATAATTCGTGGTTTAGTAATCCGTTTGAAATTGCATCGGTCCCGCTCTCTGTATAGTGTTAAATTTACTGCCCGTGGTCTGCTCATCAAAATGGTTGGCATTCTATCCTTGGCAACCCAAGTTTATCTTCTGTTTACCTTTATTACGCTATTAGTGATTTTATTTCGTAATATGAAAAGCAATTCTCTTGTTGGTTGTGATGGAAATCTACTCATGTATGCATTTATAAGAAGAAAAATATTTTAAGTTAGTTTTTTAGTCTTTAATTAGTTCATATTCGAAGTTATAATTAGAACATACGCTTGGGATTTACCGCACAGTTTTTTTCTAGCACATCACATTTTTTTTCATAATTACTTTACGTTCTTTCCCGAATAATAATCAGTAACTATCGGTTAATTTTTTTGTAAGCCATTGCTTAATTTTATAACCATGAGAAACTTTTATAATTATCTTAAATTTATTTTTGATCTCCAGAGTAAAATGTCGTAATGCAGCCGGACAAAGAATTTCATTTCAGACTCAAATTAATGAATAAAGTGATATTTTTAACATATACGTTCCCGTATGTCCATCATTAAAGTCATCAGAGCCTTTTCTCCGACTTGCTATCTCAATTTTTCTAATTCCTACGCGGTTATATCTCCCGAACTGCGAAGTTCTTAGAATTAAGAGCGACGGAGCCAATTAGAAGAGTCAGTCAATTAAGGATTTTTTTAAATGCTCGACTCGTGCCTCAAAAAGAGTAATAAATTATAATCGTATCACAGTCGAAGTTGGCAGCCGTAAAGATTCGTTCTTTTTCGGTTCTGCATTACTCGTACGGTTCTTTTTTTTCGAAAGAATCCTACGATTGCAAAAGGTGGAACATGAATTAGGTGGGTAATGTAATTATCTCTTACGCCTCGCACTCTCTTGTGGATTAAAAGGTATTAAATAGGCGCCGCTCTCTAATTTAACTTCCCTATCCTTCTATTGCATCTCCGTCTACATAAATTATTCGTAGAGTATACAATTACAGGCATCGTTCTTTCTGAAGACGTAATTTTATAGAGTGTGAATGATAAAGACTAAAATCTATACAAAGAATCTATAAAAATACATCTTATAAGAAATACTATAATGGAGAGGTTGAGCAATGTGGAAGCTGTGTATGTTATTGAGGTCTTGCTAAGATACAGATTTTTTATTTAATGGTACTTCATATTTAATGTGAGGATTTTATGTGATAATTTATATTTACTATTTAATATTTCCTTACATATTTAAATTGAAACTGATAGAATTATTCGGAAAAGAAAACCTTCCGATTTCTTTATAAAATCACGTACGATAGTTCTATTTCCTCTGTCATTAGCCTTTCTCTGTTTTCGAGATATTGTAATGGACAAGAATTTAACGTACCTGAAAGTTTTCGCCGTTAGTTTCTTCATTGAATAATTTTTAACCCCAGTAGGATTTTCAGTAGGATTACACATTCTATTTGTCCATAGTACGAGCGCGTTTTTTCATTTTCATTTTAACTTACATTATCACATAATTCAATATGTTAATCTTCTTCAAATTTTTCATCCGGACCAATCTAATTTCACCCCATCACATTCTTCCTTTTCATAGGATTTAACACTACCTTCATCCGTTCTATCTAGTCAGCTGTGCAGTAATAGATTAGTTTGCTAGGAAGGCGTAATGCTGTTCAAAGCTAGCCAAGCGAGGTAATTCCCGAGTGCCATTCACCTGCTGCATTGATGACTCACCTTCATCGCTCTCCAGATTAAACACACGGTTCCTCCCAGCCGAATTCTGAATTTCGCAATATGAGCAGAAAATCAAGGAAAATTAGGTAAAGTGTAATTTTTTTGCTACCCGAATTATCATAATAACTTGATTTGCTAATTGAATGTAAAATAATCCTTACGTGTTTTCATTTTTTGTCCCTTTTAATGCATAACAAGGACGTAAAAATATATTAGAGATTCATTTTAATGACATTAAAAGATATTTAAGGTTTATTATCTTGTGAAAAACTGAAGGAATACTAATTGTACTACATTGAATATAGTCTTCTTTAGAAATATTCAGATTTTTAGTATCTAGTTTGGTTTGATATATTTACTTTAAATTAAATGTAAGTATTCAATTTATAATATGCCCATGCTCGATTTATTCTATTCGAACGATAGTAAATTTCAATATCTCGTAAATTTTAACTTACGTAAATCGAACAGTATATATTTTTGTTTAATTTACTATTGATATACATTAAAGTTTTCGGGTACTAGCATGGTAGGCTAAAAGTTTATCTCCGAATATAAAAAATACTTTCTCCACTAGGTATTGTTGCCGGTCCACTTCTCTTATTATTCGCCGACGTAATATGCCAAATTTTAAATCCGAACAGAACCCTCAATATATTATACATTGTTTGCTCCACAAGGTATCGTTGTCGGTCCACTTTTCTTGCGTGCTTCCTTCAGAGTAGATTTTTGTTTTTTTAGACATCTGACAGAAATAGTTGTTTCCTTCCTCCTTTGGGAATTGCGTGCTTTACGTGTCCCTCGGACGGATCCTTTTCCATCTTCATTTTTCTCTTTCTCTTTTTTCTCCTTCCATCGTTTTTTTCACTTTCCACGCCGTTCTGTGCTCATCAGCCCTTGAAGAAGTAGTCTTGAGGCCGCAGCCACTGTGTTAACGGACGAGTGAACCTAACCGTCCACTAATGAAGCGGTTTTCCTGCGTGGAATTCGACAGGTTTTCTCCTTTTTTTGGCAGACAGGAGAGAGAGAACGCTTCTGCAAATGACGAGATGTTAATCAGGGGTTTTCGCCGAGTCTGCGTATCAAATCGTTTCTCTCTTTAGAGGAGCCAAAATTCTCGGCGGAACCGAGATAGAGCTGCCTCAGCGAAATTTATATTCGTTTAATTTGATCTATCTGATAAATCTGAAATTATCACCTGCTGATTCACTCCAATCATTGTCAACGGAACGTAATTGTTTTTGCCCATTAGTACGTATGAATCGGCTCGATATTGTTGAGAGGATTTCATTCGTGAACATTTCGTGTCATTCATTGGTTTCCTGACTAAAATACATTATCATAATTAACGCTAGGAATACCAGTGTATGTATATAATCATATTGTACTGTTATTCCTACAATTATGGATAATTTACGTATGATATTGCGGGAAAAGATCAAGGATTCATTAATTCAAACATTATTCAAGCTTTATTACTACTTTCGCCTGAAAATATCAATGTACAAGTTGCTTGATTTGTGTTCATTGTCGTTATTTTATACGGAATGATTAAGTCAAGGAAAACAGATAATGCATCGTAGAAGGAATATAAATTCGTGTATTACGGAGGCTATACTCCGATATACTGAAAGTACTTTCTTCCTTATACAATTCGATGATTACGCGTGAATATAGAGTGGTGATAAAACTGCTAGAGGATTTGAAGTACTCACAGTTCTAATCACATAAAGATTAATGGCTATCGCTTGAACTTCGTCGGAATCAACTCTGAAATCCCCACTGCATCAGCTCTTCCCACATTATGAATTGGTTTACAACCATCGTTTAGATATATTTTAATTTTTTAGATGGATCAATATGGCTATTTTTCGGCAAATGCAAGCGATATTGCATTACAGTTACAAGTGAGTGTTCGTGGAATCCCAAACCCGCAGCGGTAGTTGATTAACTACCTCGCATCAATAACAGGATGCAGGCAAACCAATCAACCCCCACACCAAGAATCCAGCTGCTTTTCCCTCCATTAATCATTGACCAACGTCCACAGATTAAAATTTATGATTTTCGTATTTGCCAAAAACAAAGTTCCCACAGACTTCGTACGCGAGAGGTTCAAAACCCCATATGAATTAGAAAGGCAACGATAGACGAGACAAATACGAGCGTACATCGTCGTCACATAGACTGGTTCGATAATCGATTCTTCTAAACTACGCGAGGGGAAGGTATGAAAAATCGCCTAACATAAATTTGTGAGGAACTGGGTGAAAAAAGAAGGGAATCATTTTAATTGAGAGATGTTTGGAAACAAAAAAAAATACGCTAAACTCTGGCGTCAGAAGAGATGGATGAAGTTTCCCGAGTTATTTTTTGATCATTTCAGCTCTGTTAATAGAAACAGTTGTATGAAAAGAAAGTGAAACTATAGGGTTAGATAAATTGTTCGTGCGTTTACACATTCCAGTATATTATGGACAATTTCGAACAATGTATTTGTTTGCTTCCGCTGTTTTTATGACTATACGCAGGATGTGAATTAGTGCTTGATTAATAGAATGGAAATAAGACAGATGTGGGTAAGAGTTGAGGCAAAAAAAAGTGTGGGAATTGAATTCTTAGGTCCAAGCTTCGTTGGCGCCAGAGATAAAAAAGTTGTTTGGCACTCTCCTCTCTTCATTTTATTCTACCAATAAACTTATTTACTTTTCTTCTTAATCCATGTTTTCTCAGACATTTCGTTTCCTATCCAGATGCGTTTAACCAAGAATATTAAACAAATTTAGTATGAGTCATCGGCGTAAAAAGTAGAGTAGCGAAATAAGAAATAATAAGAAATTCAAAATTATGAAAGATTACTAAATTTACAAAGTAAAGGACTTTTGTAATGTGTTCAGTAAATTCTTAGCCTTATTTAACATTTCAATGAAAAAAGGTTCCTGCTTACGTAATAAATTCAGTTGACTGAGTAACTATCCGGTTTTTTACACTCTAAAATTTCCTTGAATATAATTGTTCTGGATTTTGTATGTGGTATGTTTTACTGATGATTTTAATATCTATTTTACTAGGAGAGAATCTGTTTACTTGTTTTCCTATTTTGTTTTGGCATCTCAAATTGTGAAATCATAAGGAAGAAAAAGATTTTTTCCCCAAAAAGCGAAGGAATTTGTTAATCTCTCATTGCTGGAATTCAAGCAGATTTTAATTTGAAATGTTTGTTTAAATTCTTATAAAACACTATTTAATGAATTTTTATTCTCATACCTGGCGGTAGAACTGTATTTCTCCCTGGCGTTTTATTGTTCTGTACGAATGTACGCTTTTAAAATTATCTCATTTACTCCAATTGCATATAATTAATTCACGTGTTGAAACAGTAAATTCTGCAAGGAATCCAGTGAAACGTAGAATCTTTCACTTCAGAAAGTTACTCATTTTTTATAAACTGGAAGTTTTATAAGGAAAGGTAAAAAGTTGCTTTTAAGGAAGAATTTCACAGAAGAACTTGCTGGAAACTTTTTGGAATACTTGCTACGCACCGACAGTTATTGTGAGAGATCCTTCCTTGTATGTACGTAACTTTTACTCTTTAAATAATTTTCCGCTAGGAATAATTTCTTTTTCTCAACATTCATCTCTTCAAAATTTAATTTAATTTTAATATAACTCTTAAGTCATAAATATTGTCAATAATTTTTCGAAATTATTAATAAGTGAACTGAAAACGAAGTCATAGAGGTCTATATTGTTTAGTGTTACATAAGTTTTTGATATTGCTCACATTAATTTTTTATGGATATGAGTATACCAGTAAAGCTATTAGTAGGCGTTTCAATACAGGATCTTATTCATCCTTTATATTATACAAAACTTATAAGTAACCGAAGTACTGGTTCCCTCACTTTCGCCCATCCTTCCCAGTGGAACCTATCCCATTCACCATCCTCGTAGTCACCCATTGATCATCCCCCCACCGAACGGTGGTTGCGGCCGCATGAAGCGGTCGCTGCGGTTTCCACAAAAAACATCGGCAAGTAGCAAAAAAGGGCGTAAGGAAAACAAAAGCGGAGGCCGCTCTGTTGGTTTTTCTGGCGGAGAATCCCTCGCTCTTCTCCCGCAGATAATTCTTCGACCGTTTCCTTCATCTCTCCTTTTTTGCGAGTCTCCGATGAGGTCGTAAATAAAGAGAAGGCGCTCTTTAGGGAAAAGGACAATTCGCCTTCCGCGGAAATGAGGTTTTCACAAGCAGAGGGAAGTTTGTTTTCTCATTCGTTTGATTTTCCTTGTCGCCATCCAGTTTCCCTTCTTACGGCGGGATCTCATTAGAATGCTAGACTGTGTTCATATCAAAGGGAGGATGTTTTAATTTTTTTCCATCCCTGGTGCATGATTAACATCTGTCTTTTTTGTCGGTTTAAATCTGCGGGTGCGATAAAATCCGGAATTGTGGGCGGGAAAATTAATATTTTATCGTCCTTATCCTTCCGGGGTTTAATTGGTTTTTTCTCGGAAGTGGTGCGTGAATGGTTTTTCCCATTCTTGTTAACTTACTGGAGATTGCCTATGCTGTAATCACGTTGCGGATGATGCGAAGTAACGTATTTACGATCGTGAATTTGCAATTCTACTTGGATTGAGCGTAGGGAGCTATTAAACTTTATAGGGACTTCTGAATGTGTGAAAAAGTAATGATAGTAAAGAATAGTATCGTTTCCATGAGAAACACAGAATGTCTGCATGACTAAAACATCACCTTACTACAGAATCTTTGGCATAGAAAAATACACTAAGGATTATGCTTTCAACATCCATGTCTTATAGAACTACATGTAAAATTACGATCATCCATTTTTATTTTACATTTAAAGTAGAAGGGGCAGCAGATTCTTAACAAAACATTCTTTTTTTCTATAGATCATATACTGGAAGGTAAAATAATGAGAATTGAGAAATATAGTGAGTAATAATTGATAAGCGCATATTAAAAGACAGTAGAAATATTTTTAAAAATTTTTGAAAGAAAAGAAGTAAGGAAGAAAAGCTAAATTCTTATCATCCTTGAAAGAGGAAAAGCTTTTGGTTTATAGGTCACTAAGAAACATTCAATTCAAACCCAATGATGAAAATACATTGGTGTTCGTTCCAGAATATGATCTTGAATCCAATAGCAAGATAAAACAGGAATATGTGCCATATCTGTTAGACAATCGACCTCGCAAACTAGATAATCAAAGTCGGAGTGATCGTCCGAAATACACGTCAATACATTGCATGAACCTCATTCCCGAGATCGAGTAAATTTCTTCTCGTTATCTTTGAGGAAATGATGGTGTAAGTAAACAAGAAGGAATGAAGAATCGTTAGTTCATGTACCCGAACCTCCAGTGATAGAACTTATGAAAAAATTCGTGCGGCGTCACCTTCCAATAGCGTAAACTGGAGAAAAATGAATAAATACCATTATTTTGGCCAATGCAGGGTGAAGAACTTTTATAAATTTCTCCGGAAAAAATAAAAATAAATCTGACCTTCGGATAACTTTTGGAATCTTGAGAATTGACCTTATGCTTCGGAATCGGCTGCGTTGGATTTCGGATAACTTTTGGAAACTTGCGGATTTGAACCCAGGACCTTTGATTTTGGAATCGGACACGTTACCACCAGGCTAACTTGTCCTTGTTTAATCGCAGAGAAAATTACATGATATAAATTATTCCCGAGGTTTTCCGCTGTGGAAACATTTTAACAGACATCCACAAAACGCACTCTGATAATTCTGTGTCTCCTGACACCTTAGCATCCGGCAGGAATGCTCAAATCCGTTTCCCGTACCATAGTTGTGCCAAAGAGTATTTTCGAATACCCGATTCAGGCCGAACAAGAGCATCCCACCCATTCTCGATGTACTGAGGCATCGTCCCGTCGGCTTATATGCACGTGAAGTTTGTTTCACGATTATGCTTGGTTATGAACTGGTCAAAGAACGGAAATTTCTAACGCACAGGACCCTATTGATACTCTTTCAAGGTTCGCATGAATATCATCTCGTCTACTTCCCTTCTTGGTTTGATCTGTTTCACGTACCTTTGTTTTACGAAATCTTTTACAGCTTGGGTTTATGCGTTACTTTACCACCTTGCTTATGTGTCTTATTTTGTTTGAATATAAAATAACGTTATATGAATTATTCTCACAATTCCCTCTCAGACCTCATTTCAATAGCAAACGGCATAATCTGCTTAAGGAAACGCTTTAAATATTTTCTATTCTTAAATGATTTTTTAAGTTAAATATCCCTTAGTGAATTTCTCTATTCTTACTTTTAAAGCTGTTACAAGTGTGGAAATATGTATTGTATAACTTCAATTACAAAATCGCGAACTGGAAGTAATGATTGGATTTTCCCCAAAATCTTTTACTTGCAAATAAATTAAATGCATTTGTATCGTGCATCGTAAATATACGTCTGTTTTGGAGAAATTCAGTTAATTTTTTGAGACATCCTATGTTTTTCTTCCCAAAATTTCCCTTTCCGTGACAGAAACGAATTTTTTAGCTAGACTTCTTAAAACTATGCTGCTCGTCTTAAATACCAGTGTTAAAGTATCTTTTCGTTTCTACAGAAAATTGCAATAAATGTTCAAAGTCAAGAAGGTACTCGTATATCAAATAGGGTACTAACCCATAACTGATTTCATCCTCATATCTTACCTAATTCACCGCTTACTTCATACGTATTTGAATCATCATATCATCTTATAGCTTACTTCTTTTCTTAGAATAACACTTCTGATAGGTGGTAGCAGTTAAAATTTTAAAGGAACCTATAAATACAAGTAGCTTTTCACAAAACGTAATAACTCACCGCATACGCAACGTGCCGAAAGAAACCCCATCAAACTATTTGGACACCCTATTCGTTCATTTTAATGTTCCTCTTCCACCGGATTAAAAATAGTTATCCCTACAAAAGTCGTATTTTCGGAGTGAGAAACTCCAAATAAGCTCGTGATTTATCTGTCGGATACGAATTGAAATTCCGCCTCGCTAATCCAAGAATGGTTTTTTAGGGACTCGAAGCTTTTCGGATATGAAGTAAAAGGGGATGAAGGATACGGGTGCGAGGTTAACATTCATGGAAGGTTAAAGTGGACTTCTGGGTGTTGTATAAGCTTCTAGAGGCATTTATAACCGAAGAAAGATGAAAGGAAGGCCGACTGAGGAATCCGAACGCGTTCTGAATATATCTAACGACCACCTTTACTCTTTACTCGGACCTTCTCGTCGTAAATCACGGAAGAAGGCATGGAAAAAATCGTATCGCTCTTGCCTCTCTCCTTTTTCCACCCAAAAAGTTGGGTATATTATTTTATTCTCCTAGGTAAAGAGGGTGGAGATAAAAATTTTAACTTTCACCTTCAACCCTATGTATCCAAAAGGGAATTATATTACTTCTTAAATAGCTGAGAATTACGTTGAACGTAATGTGTAAACTTTTTGGAAAGAAACGTATATCATAGAAGGTCTCATATATATAATATGTTTAACTGTAATCTTCCTTTCCCTATGTAAAAATTTTCAGTTTCCATGAATTAATTCTTTTTAAGGTCACGCTTGATTGAACATCGAATCTGGCTCAAGTAGAAATCTATTCCTTCATTAAAGAAACCGAGCGATACGTACCTCTTTCAAAATGTCCATCATCATTATTCCCAATCATTCGCTGTTTATTGGGAAGACCTTGCTGGTTGTGTGAGTTTCATGTACGAGACCACGGTATCGGTAGCTGAAGTCTTTTTCAATCAGCTTATAGTAGTTGACGAGTAGTAAAAGTTCCCATTTCAATAGACTGTTATTATTAGCAAATTGGTTCATTTTAGAGTTAACGTAATTAAATATTGATTATACGTATACAGAAAACTATTTGATGGTTACTTTCTAGTTGTCTCCTAATATTCTTGAATATATCTTATTCGTTGTGTTATGATTGTTTTGGTGACGTATCGAAGCAGCTTTATGAATTCAATGGTGATCAATTACATTAGCTTAAAGCCTTAATTTTGTAGTATTAGTCAAGAAAGTGTGCCGAGAGAATCAATGAAAATACGATAAAAACGTAAGACCAAATACAAAGATTAAAATATTATGGTTAGGGTAAATATTTTGAATGTTCCGGGGTTATTTTTCCATTATCTAAAGATGTATGGAATACTTTCACCCCTAGTGCTCATCTTTAAGTAATACCTCCATTTCAACCGCTGAATTAAAGAAATAAGAAGTAGCGACCATTCATGCCATTCGAACCCGAGGAAAATTTAAGTTCCCTCTGTCTCCATCTGAAAGTTAATAAGACCTCTAGGATCCAAAAGGAAAAAAGTCTGACGTCTTTTTAAGCTTTCTCTTCATGGGTCATTTCTCAGCTTGAGGGGAAAGGAAAGGTCTGCGAAAACTTCTCCAGATCCTCCATGGTTCGAGGGTTTCTCATCTTGCCAAAAAAAAAGACTCCCGAGCTCTGTTGGTTTAATTGTGCACTCCGGACACCATCTGAAGATTAGCGCTAGAGTCGCGCGGTAGAGGGCGCGACGTATCCAGGGGCGGGGTGCGAATGGCGGTAGAGGTCAAATGGGGCGGATTCTGCTAGGAAATCGTCGGACGTAATGGAAGGAGCTCGTTAAAGTTTGCATGATCTATGGCCCTTAGCGGAAGACCTTTAAAACTCATGCACGCGAATGCATGTTGAAATGAGGTTTCCTATCTTTCGTCGTTACATCGCGAGCGGATAAGTACGTAGCGCTTAACCACAAGAATATATATTTACGTCGATCGCTAAAAATGAAGCGATTGGAGATATTAAAATCTCAGCCAACCTGTTCTATATCTAACTCTTTGATACTTTTAATACTCCCGGGTCTTCCAGGAGATATTCCGGCACTCGTTTTTATCGCTGCCATATATCTTACGTATCAGAAGAGCTTTTACAGGTCAACGGATATTACTGCGTCAAAAACTGAAGGTATGTTCGCACGTGGCCAAAAAGATAAAACTTGCGTAAATAAAATTATAAATTAGAGAGTTCATCGTTCGTACGAAACAATTGCGTATCTGTGTCCGTCTCGACGTTCACACCCATTTCCACTACCGGTGCCATCAAAACTTTGCCACCTTTCAAACTTCAAGGGTTTATTTTTGTTCCGCAAGATACTTACTCCATAAAACCGGAATGGATCGTAAAAATACGGAGTCGATAGCTGCGTAAATAGTTGCTGCCGAACTTTTATGAAGTGAGAGGTACAGAGTAAAGTGGTCGATGTTGTTGTAAGAGTTTAAATATGGTGTCGTTAAAGGGGAGGAATTATTTGTCTCGCGCATGGATTTATGTGACACTCGCTTTGTAATTGGGGTAAGAAGATGATAAGATGTTATTTATGGATTGATGTAAGAAAACAGGATAGATAAATACCTCTATTTGTTAATTTGTGGTGGGTATAGGTGCTTCTATTGAAATATAATTCAACATATAAATATATATGTGTAGCTTAGCACTACTAGTAAGTGACGCCCATAATAAAGACGGTTATTATTATTGTTAGAAACATAAATATTTAGTTTCTATAGTGAATTTTAATATCAACAATTGCAATAATTAGTTATTATATAAAGTTATTTCGTAATATTCATAATAAATATAAATACTATTTGTGCTAACAAGCGATTAGATTTCAGTAAACTTCACTCAGGCATTCTTCGTGGAGTAGTATTGCAGTTAAAAAGGTATCACGCACACAAGAAAAATCATGTTGCATTAATATTATAATAATTAATAATTTATCTTTAAACAATGTAGAAAAATTGAGTATTATGTGAGGATATTTGAAGAGGAAGTACTGAATTTTATCCTTCAATCTTACCGGAAAAATTTAATGTCCAATTCTAAGCTATTCTACTTTGAGCTCATTATGAATCGATATGTTAACTTTATTGTAAGAAGCATTAAACTATCACAATAATAAATAAAGTAGGGCTTCGGTAATATAAGAATGAGTGTTTCGCCTCTTTGAATAATTTTTTGGAAACCAAGAAAGCTCACGTAAATTACATTTGACCTTCTTAATTCCACCTCCTCGCGGACATTTTGTCTCCCACCGCCTGCGTTATGTGGAAAAGGATTACTAAATCGCCGAGGCTTCCCTCAAACTCTAGAGCGAAGACCCACAACAGCCGAAAGGGACTCTAGGGTACGTTTTAAGGAAACCTCAAATCTCAATGCGGACTTACATAAATTTCAATTTAGGGTCCTAGGGATTTCGGGCCCGTCTCCAAAATGCGTAGGTATCCTTACCGTCGTTCGACTGAAGGGATCAAGAAGGGATGGAGAAAATCCTTGCGAAGCTCTGTTGTAGTCAGTTTTCCACCCTCACCATTGCTCTTTCTCCTCCATTTCGGGTAGATACCTCGATGGCTATTAACCCACGATCTAGAATTTAAATTAGAACCCCCGGACTTTATGGTGTTTGCCCATCTCACTTCGGAATGATATCCTTTCACTGGAAACCAGCCACTTTCACTTTTCAGATCCATCCACTTTTTCCTAGTGTGGTTATAATCGGTTATCATCTTTAATTACCTCAGAGGAAAATCTTTGTTCTTATTTTGGATGGCTTAAGAATTTGTTTTTCGATATCAAAAGTAGAAATGTTATTCTGTTCATTCAATAGAATTTACTGATAGGATAGTTAGAATTATAAGTAATTGTTTTACTTCTCATGTTTCTTATGGTCACTCATAAGCCATGGAAATTTTATTTCGCTTAAAGTTGTGGGATTTTTCTATTGGTGATATTTACAAAAGGAATCTTAAATTATGGAAGTCAATCTCTTCCTAATTAATTAGCCACTTAGTTATTTAACGTTCCAAAACTTATTCTCATCAATGAACTCATTCTGGAAATGTCTACTTCAATATCTTCTTGCTATATATAACTAATGTATTTCATTTTGGAAAATTAAAATAACTTTATTCAATACTACGTTACATATAATAAATGAAACAAGTCTCCGACATTCTACTTGAATACATTCTTCTCTATTTGTAATTAATATTTTGATTGAAAAATTATAATAACTTATCGCTTAAAGATACATTTATCCTTCTTTATCTTTAAAAGCATTTCGTCGATACTTGCTTAATGAGGCGCGGTCTATTGAAATCAATATTCAAAATTTATCATTCACAAATTATTTCCGTAGACAAATGTATAATAATATCAGAAAAAGATTTTTGTAAGTTAATTGGTTTAGAACTGATAAGAGTTCTGATTTCCGAATTTTACTCATTCATTCACCTATTGTAAGTATCTCTGTCAATCTTTCCCTCTAATTCTTAATATAATCTAAGAGTGTCATAAATGACATTAATAAGCGATTAAAGCTTTTCATAAACAGACATTTAATTCTTGTTCGTTCGAGTTACTTCAACTGAAATATATTTATTATTTTTATGGTCATCATCCATTAAATCATCAGCTATCAAAATTGTAATACTCCAATTACAGTATTTTTAAAATAACAGTTAAATCCAATGATAAATCATTAAGCATTAATTACGTCCCCAATTCATTCGGGTGACGGGGAGAACTTCGGAAGAAAACAGGTTTCGGTCACCGTGCTTTTCCCGACAGACCCTCCCCCGAACTTCTTCGTTTCCCTTAAAGGAACGCCCGTCCATTCCTCCCTCCATTCCATTAGCAGAAAAGGGTAGGGAACGTATATATGTGGGTGTAAGAGGGTTTGATTCGAAATGGCTAAGCACTGAGATCACAGATCCATCAATTTGGCTAACGAAATGCAGTTCCCGTCGCAGCTAACACGACCTTCCACTCTTGCTCGTTTCGCATTTCACACGGTATCGTCCTAGGACCCAAAACATTTCGTCTTCCCGCATATTTCCCGAGAATACGGTCGTGGAATGAAGCCGTGATGGCTTCGTTTGATCGATCGACTTTTTTAAGAGTGATTCAACGGAATTTAAGATTGATGGGCTAAACTTTTGGGATTTATGAGGAAACTATGCCTTGATGGAGATGAATGCTCGAATTCTGCGTGCACTGAAATCACTCAGGATTCGCGGTGGGTTCATCTATAACTTCCGGATAGTATGCGAATGTATTTTATCTGTACGAATACTTATGGTTAAGATGGAAGGGTTTTGAGTAAGGATACATGAGATCATTCAATCTTTCCGCCTCTTATAGTTTCATATTTATACGAGAAACCAGTATTAGCATACAGGATTTATAAAACTATATTACAGGGGAAACGGTAATAATTTAGGATTCAGAATCAACAATTATTGTCAAAAATATTAATAAATACTATTAATGTCGAATTTTTTATTAAATATAATTTAATTTTGATGGAATATGACCTTGAGGGACCAATTTTTGCATGAGATCATAATAAATGGTTCCCGATACACGATATTGTTCGTTTAGGATTCTTAATATTGGTTATACAGCATGACCACAAGGCATAAATATTAATTAACAAGCAAAATTGTTTTTGGCCAAAAATTGCCATCAAAATTATTCATATCTCATATGCAGAACTCTCTCGTCAGGTTTTCCATTTCGCAGAACCTAAATTAATGCCATTAACGTCCAAAGAGAAGCGATCTATCTTGTTAGTTTGCTATATTTAGCATTTTTGCACATTTAATCACGTGAATTTTCAGGATGTTGAGAAGCACAGTGCAATCTATCACAAGAAATAATGCATGGGCTATTAATCACACACTGAGAAAGGAACATTAACCATGTTTCAACAAAGTTGAGCTTAATAAATCACTCCACGAACGACGATCTTCAATAATGCAGGGAAATAAAATTTCACAGTTTCTCGTGCAAAATTTATAAACGCTTAATTGGATTTATCCAATAGAATATCAGAGATTGGTTCCTTTTTAATTAAACTGATTGATGCAGATTCTCTCTTTCAAAGAATTTTTGCCAAAATTTAATTTAATTTTTGAAATTTTTAAAAATTGACAAAGACCTAGATGTATATTTCTAAATTTCATTTAATTAAATTTGTAAAATTAATTTCATTTAATCGATCCTTGTTAAAATATTGTTATCGTCTAATATTTACATAGGATATGACTAGTTTCTATAGGTTTTCTCTTACTAATATGCATGTTCCCGTTTGTAATATTTGTATAATTTTAATCAAGGGCAAACATAGTATTAATGATTCGTTTAAATTCAATTTTATCGACTTGATAGATCCAAATATTATATTTGTTATAATGCAGGGTATGAAGAAACATTGCAATGATCTGAAAGCTTTCGGTTATTAAGTTCGTACATTACATATATTATAATGTTCTGTTTCATGATTTTGAATAAGAAGAAATTGGAATTTTCAGTTTCGGATTTTTTTATATGAATTAAATTGACTAAAATATAATAATTTAGCAAAATGGACGAGGAATTCTGTACTTCACTCCGTTACGATGAAGGTGGGGCCTAAAAAAATAAGGATTAAGACTTACGGATGCATTAGCAAAACCATACAAATAGTAACGGATCAACAAGCACCAAAACACAGCATGTATCACCCTGGTAATCTCCTTGTTTACTTTTCTTTTCGACGTAATTTAGGTTCAGCACCGCCATTGCTCCATGTTCAATTACTTTGATCTCATCCCTGGTTCGCTGCACTTAAAATAAGAGGATTACACTTGTAATCTTCCCTACTTCGCTAAAGAGAATTGTAAATAAATTCCCGACGGCTTTGTTGTACTGCACCAGTTGAAATCACCAACTTAGCTCTCGCGAAACAATGTCTCCATATGTACAAAAAGGAATAACGTTCTCTCACAAATTTTGTGTACAGTAGATGTCATACAAATCAGATACTTGGTCTGAAAGGGATATGAGCTTTTTCATATACTTTTTGCATTTGCATACTTCTTGATTCCTTTCTTGTTCGATAATTTTATACAATTATCGTAAATCATAGGAGATTAATAAAAACTCTGGGAGAGCATCAGTAATTACTTCAATATAATGAGATACAATGTATGGAATTGACTTATAATTGAAACAAGGAAGATATTAAATATATTCACTTTAAAAAATATATATATATAATATCGAAAGGTTCAAATTTATCTCATTTGGTATTAAAAAGTTTCTGTGTATGGGGAGATATTTCAAACGTAGAGGCTACTGTTGACAATAAATCATTGTTTCACCCAATACTAATAACTTATAAGCTTAACATAGATAGTAATCAACGATATTTGATAGTAAATTTACGTAGGTATACTTCAGTAAAATTTAAGCAAAGAATAACCATTCAGGAGAGATGTCCGCTAGCAAGTATCTCGTCGCAGAACAATTGCAAACAGAATCCCAACCGCAGTGACGTAATCATCCATCGAACCGTGCTTTGATTCCAATCTCCTTCGTTACACCACTAATAATCTTCCTCTTCACCGGATAATAAAAGAACGAGCACAGACGCAGTCCTAGACAGACTTTCCCGCAATTAATTACGGCCAAAGCCATCGGAGTGCGGGAGAGAAAGAGTCAGCTGACCGTTAAACAAGGGAATTGACGAGTGTCACACAACACAGTCCGAGTGCACGGCCGTTGGCTAAGTAAACAAAGGGAAATCGATGGGATCTCCTTGGAGATGGGGGCGGTTAAGAGCCTTGGTGATGCACAGGGGGAGTACAACTATGAGGGGAACTAGGAGAGTGCTGGGGAGGGACATTGGGGAGGGGCGGGGAATTAATTGAATGATTGATTGGGGGGGATTAAGAGAATAGTGGAAGCGTGGGGTGTTGACGAGGGGGGTTGCAGATTATCACCTCCTGGTCCCCACTGTCCTCAACACTCCCAAGTGGGGGGATTGACGATCCCCTCGCCGGGCACTACCCCCCTACGATAGACGTTAGCTACGAATACATTTGCATGCCTTATAGAAGAGTCGGTAAAAATCTCGTTAAGTAGGCTGCCCTCCGGAAAGGGGCATCTCAATGCAGTGGGAGTCTTCAGGGATATTGTTTTCACCTTGGGGGGATTCTAGATCATTGTTCTCCTATCAGGGAAAGTTGGATGTAATTCGTGGGTGAATACGTAATAGTTTCGCGAGTGGAAATAAATTGGCAATTCGCTCGGAATTCGTAAGCGTTGGGTCAGGCTGCACATTCAAATGAATGCTGAGGGTGTAGTGCTGTACCTCTTACCTCGGTGGAACTATTTTAACGAGTGTCATAGGATGAAATAGGATTAGTACCGGTCTAGTAATTACAGCTTTTGATTATAATCCTATTAATTATTCTGTAGCGGCTTGAAGTGTATTAACCATGACTATTGGAGTATATATTAATAATTTGGAAACGAACGTACAAAATGCGCTTGTACCTTTAAAGGATGGATATCCCAATATTACGCTTCAACAAGTTTATTTTATTTGATCTACGTTATATTATTAAGTTTTAATTACGTATATATACATAATGAAGTCAATCGACTTGATGATCAAAGCTAGTAAAACGATTTAAAACAAGGAAAGTATCCTATCATTCAAGTCCATAGCCACATCTATGCTAATTCGTTGATATTTTATCCGTTTTCAAAGGCTTGATTCTCTTGATCTTATTTAGCTCGTCAATCAGTTTGGTCTCATAAGCTTCATTAAATTAATTGATTTAATAAAACGAAAGCACATTCTCTCGCAGTCGGTCTTAATACTTTTTAGGATTATATGAATAAAATGTGAAAGTGAAAGTGTGCGATTTATGAGGGCAAAAATCAACGGTGTGTGAATTAATCCTTTTCATTAAATGACTGCTTTTAAGTAGCATAAGACCTGATACAGACCTTTAAGTCACTTTTTTTAATTAATCATAATAATTCATACTTCAGAGAGAGTGTACCCTACGGAGAAAGAATAATTATATGAATATATTTAATAAAATATGATTATTAATAGCGAAATGTAACTATAAATAAATTTTATAATCATAGAAAATTTTTAAGAAAGAATTCATTAGATGCATTATACTTTCGTATTGTAAGGTTCCGTAATTGAGTTAGGAATGCTGCAGTAATTGATTTCATCCAACTGAAGACTTTTCCATAAAAACTTCAATAATAAACCCAGCCTTTACTCGAGAATAATTTCAATATCTGTATTCAACATTTCATTAACCGTGGCCTCTTTTCGTTCACTTAGAACTCCCGATAAAATCAAATTAATTATAGGTTTGTTAGGTTTGCAATTCAGTCGTATGTGTAATTCCAATTCCTAGAACATTTCATTATTTCAAATTCCAATCATACTGAATTTAGTTATTGCAATATGAAGAATGATAAGTTACGTAGAATTCATCAGAATTCCAATTTCGAATGATTACCATTGTTTGACCTTCTTCTCGATTATACATTTTTGGATTTAATTCAAATTATGGTATCGCAATATAGATCGTTTGAATTGAGGTGAATTTCCATTAAATGAAGTAGCTTATTGACTTATGTGAAAAATGAAGTTCTACTTGTGGCAATAGAAAATACAACTGAACAATCTCCAGGGAAAATATATATTTGTTATAATTAAATCTTAATAATAGATGGATTACGTCAGTTACTATGGTTACAAATAGGATCTCCCAGTCAAGGAGTATTTCAAATGGAGATAAATAGCCTTTTACCTTCTAAATAATGGTACCTGTCTGTTAAGTTCGATAACCTTTTGGCTCTTTAAGAATTACAGTTGCTAGTGCTCTAATGCTCCGTACTTTTTCAATGATCTCTCATCGACAAATTTAGATATCTAGTAACACGTCTGGAGAGAGAAAGAAAAGGAAATATCTCGTTACTGGAAGGCTTCGCGAGGCTAACAGCTGCGGAGAGGAAAAAGTCCTTAAAAAACGATAACTGTCTGCAGGAAAAAATATTCCCGTGAAATAATCACCGGAGACATGCCTTTTTCTCCTTAAGCTCGTTGTCGCAAAGGATTGCCTGTGTTAGCGTAACAGACGGTTCCATTTTTCCATCTCGTTCGACGTAATGAATTTCTTCTTCTCGGAAGCACTTTGAGTAAAGAGGAGGACAGGAATATCAATGGAGGTGGCTACGGACAATACGGTTAATTATGAATAAAAATAAATTATAAACATAGATTATTTTTATCAATATTTATGCAAATTCATTCTCGTATATCGTAGCTCAAAATTTTAAATTTTTATTTATTATATGGTTCTTTTTACTTCAGTCAATCATTTCAATGAACAAGAATTGATTTATTGGAGTTATAAAACAAATATCTTTCAAATATACATTATGAAACATGTAGTATTAATTAATGAGTAGCAGTATTATTAAACATTATTTACGTTATAAAATCACTTAAAACATATTATTATTTATGTTACATTCCTATTATGATTTATTTTACATTATCACGTCCTATAATGTTTTATATTCTCGATGTTCCCTAATTCTACGTAATCCAAGAGATTTTGACTGTCTTTTCATTAGGTCACAAAAGTTTATCATAGCCTTCTTCGAAGGCTATTTGTATATAATTTGCTCCTTGTTATACTTTTAAAGATTTTTACTGAGTTTTTGTTTTGCCATTGAATCCTAAAAATTAAATCAATATGAGAAGGCGTGACTTCGTGGAAAGCCATAGTATAATGAAAAAACTTAGAACCTCGATCTCTAATTAAATCAAACTGTAAGTAAAGAAGAGCTATTCTAATTTAGCTCATTAACCGCCTAAATCAGCTCGTACTTAATTTATTCCTGTACGTAAAACTGACCGAACGAGAGTTTATCCACGCGATACACATCTTATTCCAGCAATTAAAACAAATCCTCCGGCTCGCTTATACGCAGCGAACGACAAAAAACAGGTCTGTGCTTCTCTGGATCGAGACCGATGTCGCAAAAGTTTCGGAGAGACGGCAAAAAAAGGTCGGTTAATTGATTCATCCCGGAGCGAAGAAGACACGGCAAGGAAGTATTCCGGATGCTATCCTACCGATAAACATAGCCTTTCCCCTAATTTCCCTTCTGCGGACCTCGATTCCTTGCCGTTTAGAAGGGGTGTGGCTGTCCAATGGACGATTCCCTCCTGCGGTGATTTGTTGACGAGGCCTTGCAGATAGCGCTCCTGGGCAGTCGGGACGTTTACCCGAGAGATTGAGGGTTCAGATACGGGGAGAAGCGGAGGGGTTCCCAGAAGGGGTGTGGGGATGCTATAGGTTCTTTTTTAGCGGTGAGTTATGCGGGAGTTCGGCTTGCGGGATGTTGAGAGGCGTTGGTAGAAGGAATTGAATAGCGCCTTACGAGTGGGTGGATTAAACGTTCTTGTTTATTGGAGTAGGATGGGATGGGATGGAAAAACGTAAGTTTTGTCGTGTTGGTGACGAGTTTATTAATCGATTGAGTGGGTATGCGAAGGAGAATTACGAGGTCTAGAAGAACGGTGGACTTCTTCAGTTTTCTTACATCGATGTTGATTTATTAATGAGAATTGATCGTGCAGATTCTTATATGGTTATGTTAGTATATAGTTTACGAAGAATTAGAGCGATGAAAATATATTATTTTAATAATGATACGAATATGTATTCGTCCTTAACTTTAGTCCTAATTACTAAAAATACCCTCATTTTTTTGTGCATTCACGTTATTAAACCAATATAAGTACTAATGACTTACGTAATGAGACTGATGCTATAAACATTTAATTTAAATTTAATTGATTTTTTTTATTCAACAAAAATAAGGATAGTATCGTTCTAAAAATATACAAGAGACTTGAATTATATATTTTTTTATATTGATAAATACAAATATTAATGATTGCGACTTCATATTTGGGCAAAGATGAATCTTTAAAGTGATATTATGGTATGGATGTTTGTAATTATTCTGGTGTTAAAAAATAGCATAAACATCACTGTAAAAAGCATTTAGAGCTTTGATTTCTACTCTAAAATCAACTTAACGAGGAAACAACAGTTACCAAGGGAACCGTGCATTAGAGAGAGGAAAAGTTCCCTACTTAAAGAATGCAATTTAAACTATCAGTTCGCCTTTTGGGATGAAATTTTGAAATAAATCTCTCAGTATACTCATGAAAGATTTTATTTTTTAATTAGCAACTCCACATAACGAATATGAATTCCAAAAAATAGATTGCTAGTTCTTATTTATTTAGTCGCGGTTCAGTTCAAATCGTTTCAAATATACTGAAAGCATATATCGCATTGTTATCTCAGATTAGCTTTTGAAGGTTACCCATGTCGAGTTGGCTTAATTTGTTGGCTTTCGGAAAAGGAATAAATATGGAGAGATAACGACTGGAAAACGAGGGTGGCGATACGTGTAGATCACGGAGTAATGCGTTAAGGCTTCCCTATCGAGGTTGTATTCCAAAGGGTTGGATATATGCGCAGTCCAAGAATGTAATTCTTATTTAAGTGAGACTTCTAGGATATAAGAGAGGGGTGCAAGTCACATCAGTATGGAAAGTCTTTTGGAAATATATGCAAGTCAGCGATGGGGTTTATAATTGGAATTAAAGTGGGAAGGGTTGCATAAGGCTTCACCCTTAACTGACTGAATCCTTCGGGTTTTCGCCTTCCTTCTTGTTGCCCGCCAAACCGATTCTTTCCAGTTCATATCGGAACGAATCGCGTGTCTTTAGGGTTTTAGACTTAGCAAAGCCGACTCCAGATGAGTAACGGCGTGTTTCACGGGTGGTAAAATGAATTAATGAACCTCTTTGCAGAGGAAGAGTTAATTTTACACTGCGTGTTATTCCTCACGACTGACTCTCCGTTTCCTTTGGGTAACGATGAAAGAAATAGCCTCTTAAACTGGTAAATATGCTCATTATTTTACTGATGTGACAAGTTTAAAAAGGAAGTTGGAGACTAATGAAATCTTTTTTATGCTAGATGACTATAATACGGACAGTAAATCATTCTGATTTTGTAAGAAGTAATACGTGAGAATTTTCTGTTATATCGGTAAATAATTTTCTCCGGAATTCATAAATTCACGTAAATAAACAGCTCAATTTTATATGAACCATTACTTTCTCTTTATTTATTCTATTAAACATTAAGCAGGAAACAAAAAAGGCTCAAATATCGTAATGCTTTATGAATTATCCTACGCTTTTCACTTGCCTTACTCCTCTCTCATCGACAAAATAGAATTTTACCTGAGCTGCGAGAATTCTTATCGAGCGTTGAGCTGTCAGTGTGCTTATTCTATGCGGGACTGCGGATATTACAACCCTTTGTGTATCTATGGTTTCATTCATGCCTGCGCTTTTCTGAGCGGGAACGGTGCGACACCTAAGGCAATAGAAAAAGAAAATCGGAAGAGATAGGCCGTGGGCGATGGTACAGTCGATGAAGGAGAGAATAGAGAAAGATATCTAGGGAAAGGAGACGTCGGAAGGCAAGAATGGAACAGTCCAGATAAAGAAAACAGCGAGAATGACAAGCGAGTGACGAGGGAATAGAGTGTAACCTAGGGGACTGGTATTGTTAGAAACTCTCAGGGCGTGGTTTCCTACTCACGAGAAAGATGCCAAACGCGGAAATTGTTGTTGGAGATGGAAAGGGTACGTTGAATGATGGTAACAGGATTTTTACAGTGAATCACCCCCGGGCGATAAGGAGTGTACCCCAAGGCACAGCACTTGGACCTACCTAATGTCAGGAAACGTAGAAATGTACGCCTCGACAGTTGGAAAGGAGTTCATTCTTTCTGCTGTTTATTTTTCATCCCCGTGAGGTTGGAAGGAGATTGATAAGGAGTTTCAGACCTGCGGGGGCACATATTCAAGTCTTGCGTTTGCGAAAAAAACCGAGATATACGATTTTCGTTTGTCTCAGAAGGCAAATTTCTTTCTTGTATTCTGTCGCGTCTTCAGGGACGATTTCTCTCATGCTTTAGCTGCGGGTGAATGTTCTTTTTCAGCCGAACTTTCTCTCTTCTTTTGTTTTATAAAGAGATAGAGGCTTGCTAAGACAAGTAGCCCGAAATCGCAAGTTTATACGGAAGGTATACTTTATCGCAGATGCAAATCTGGCTTAAAAAATGGCTTCTAAGTTATTGGATTTTTATGGTTATGACATATGTGCTGTATACTTTTCCGTCCTAGCATACGTGTTGAGCGATGCTTGTTAGTCTGAAACAAAAATCTACAACACAGTATGTAATATAGTATGTTATTATGAAACGAATTTAGATTCAAGCTTTATTTAATAAAGAAAAATTGCGCTAATATTGGCAATTGCATTGAGCGTTGAGCTACTAACTATTTTCATCCTTATTTACTGTAGCTTTCTTTCTACATGGTAGCTCCACTAGTGCATAAATACTGGACCATATCTGTACCATTGTATGAAATGTAATATTTTATACAATGTCTAGGACTATAAAATCGTATGAACAACATGGACGAATAGTATTCTCGAAAAAATTAACATTTCTTTAGATCTATGAAATTTAACGAAATGAATACTTCATCCCTCATCTTTAACCAGTCACGGATAAGGAACCTAATCCAATCTCATCCTCGGGAATCAGTCACCATCTCAGCCGTCAAAATTTCAGTCGCGATGCGCCTTCCGTTTCTGGAAGATTGAACAGTCCCAGCTTTCCTCGATTAACCAATGGCATCCATCTCGCGCAACCGGAGAGCTATTCGCGCCCATAGAAGAAAGTTCACCTCCACTCTCTCTTTCCACCGTTTCCCCTAGGGGATTGATTAAGTCGGGATGAAAGTTTATCCGATGCATTAATTGAGAAGGAGAATCGGAGATGGAGCGAGATGAGGCGTATGGATGAGGGGTGAAATTCCCCTTCTTCGTCTTTCACACAAAAGGGTTCCAAACATTTTCGCGACTTCGATGAGTTTGCATGAATCCCTTCAGAGGGTTCGTCTCTTAAATTTAAGAATGAGAAATTTGTACTTTTCGGAGCAGAGACACTGTCATTTGTTTTAATAGCCATTTCATAATGTTCATACATTATAAGTGGATACGAACAGATTTTTTTTAGGAATGTAAGTGAATTTATTGAGTATAATATCTTTTGTTATGAAAGGAGACAAGATTACTCGTACAAAAATGATATAATGGTACCATTTTGCTATATTTAGAATACTTGTGTGTATTCATTTTAGTATAATTCAAAATGGTTTTTGATTCCTCAATTAATTGTGGTCTTAATCTCATGGAATCTGAAATTATGTATATATGCATAATTAATGGCGTAATTCACTTATATTGTTATTATTATTTAGTGTTCATTATAATCGTGTTTAACGGTATTTAAAAGAAGTGTTTTAAATGTATTATGTACATTAATACAATGCCGCACGCTGAGTAGCGGCTCACAAGGAATCTACTTGGACAGTGACAGAAATCAGAGGAAAAAATTTGTTCTTCGATTGCTGCTTTTATTAACACTTTATATCAATGTTCTTCATTAATAGAAAATGAAAGAAAAAGACGCTTATAAAAGCAGTCTATTTTAGACTACCAATCATTACATTCCATTCTTAAAACAAACATGTCTAATTGATCCGTGCTAAAGTTCTTTGTGACTAGTTTGAAACTCAAAGGACAATCAAACTCGCTAAAATCAGGGATATGACTACAGTATATTCGATTCCGATTCAGTAAATGTATTCTCAACTCCTTAGCTTTGCAAATACGCACAGAATGTCCACACCAAAGATTAAGAGTAAGAAACGCAGTGTAACTGCAGAACAGTAAGAGATTGAAGTTCGTAAGATGGTTCCCTATTTGAAGGAGGAATATGGTTATTAAGAAGAGAGTTTGCTTTCTCGAACGGATTTTCATGGCGCAATGAATGTAAAGGGGAGAAGTTGAAGAAAGAGACATGCACCGAATCGGAACACTTAATTCGAGCGAAACGTAACCGAATGCAAACATCGCGTCTGCGAAGGGAGAAGTTTTCAAATGAATCTTTTATCGAATAAATTTTAGATGAAGCCTAATTGGAATTGGCGGAAAAGAAGTGTGGTTATTTTTCCGTTACTTCCTCTCAGGCTGTTTTGAAAACAATGTTTACATCTACGAATGTTTTTTTTAATGTTCGAGTTCACGACTTATGCATAAGAGTAAGAGGTTTAACAATGAGTGGATTGATGTTTGACTGTGTTCGGATGTAATTGTCACATGAAGATGATTACATTCCCTGTGAACTATGTAAATTTTATAGGGATATTTTACTTCTATTAACAGCGGTTTTAAGCTGTTTCTTGATTAAACTAGTCACGCAATTTCCTTTGTAAGCACACGATCTAATCTCGTTGACCTATATATTTCCTATCTTTATTTTTCTGGTAACATTTTTAGATTAAAAAAGGTCCACGATAGTGAGAGACACTCGCATATACTGGACAATATTTTTTATATCAGTATTGGTTATATATACTTATTTAAATTAGACTAAAACTTCTTTGGAATTTTCACTATCCATTCCCAAATTTCACAAAAATTACGTCTTCTATTGAATACTAAGTAATTTTCTCGACACTTTTAAAGTAGATTTTTTAAAATGTATGATCTAGAGATACCTAAAAACTGTTCCTTTTTTGTCTTTTCACTCAAATTTTCTCTGAACGTATTATCGTATCTGAAACAATATTCAGTTCCTCCGGGTTAATTCCGTGATAAGGGCTTGATGAAGCAGTACCCTGTCAGCACTGACAAATGCCTTTATCCGATTTCGTGACGCAGAGGTTCTGGAATAGGGGTTGAGAATGAACGAAGAGTGAGAAGGGGTTGGAGTAGAGTAAGGTAAAGCCATAGATTTGAAACGTTTATGCTACGATGAGTGGAACGAAAGGGAGTTCATGATTTCGTACGAATTCCATTCGACTTAGCTTTCAACTGCTTTAGTTTCACCCTTTGGTTTATTGAATTTCGAAGTTTAAGATTGATTTTTTAGAGGGAACGAAGAGAAAGACTGAGGATAATAGTTTAAAGTCACCTTACTTAAACGAAGTAATTTTAGTTGTTCATATTATTACGAAAGTTTATTCAGAGTGATTTTAAGTTACAGCAATATATTTTTGACATTTTATAGTTAATGCATAAGACTCAAAAAAGTGTTTCATTACCACTTGGCTAAAACGCTTAAACAGAGGTGTGTGTTAAAGACCGTAATGACTGGGACTCGAACCCAGGTCCCCCGCTTACCGGGGAGATATCGTAACCAAGGCAAGTGGGGGACCTGGGTTCTAGTCCCAGTCATTTTGCTATTTTTCACTTCTGTTTGACCTTTAAAATTCAGTTGTACACCTAATTTTGTAATGCCAAATCTACCTTATAAAGTTAATATAATTAACCGATACTTGGTGGAATGTTAACATTATAAATAAGGTTTCTAAGGTACTTAGTTATTTATTCATTAAATCCAATATTTATCTATCCTGTTTGTACCATCTCACTATTTTTTATTCATCATAATTATTTCATAGTTACTTACTACATAAAAATATCCGATACAACTAAACTAGGCAGCTATACCAAAAAAAAAACAATCTAGCGTCGTATTTATAAATAATAATTGAATAATCTTCTAAGTTCAAATATATTTTTATCTTAGACACAACTTACAGCGTACACGTTATGCATCATCGCTTCATCCCCTAACCATACTCCGGTGCACTGTACTTAGAACCTTCACTCGTGAGTTAATTCCCTCGTTCTTCACCTGTGAACCCTCTTTTCCCTCAAAGAAAGAGACCATAAAACACAAACCTATCGTGACGGCATTAAAACAGGAAGGAAACGAAACGTCGGAAACATCGTGTTTCTCCAAGGCTCAATGAGCCCGCTTCCCGTGCTCACCCTCTACTCCTTTCTGAGGGAAAGGGAGATAAGGTTTGAATGAATTTGAGCCCGGGAATGAAAAAAAGGGTGAACGGGGGTAAGGTTTTTTTCCCGAGATTTTTTTCCACAAGTGCCGGCCGAGGGATGCGAGGGCCCATGTATATATTCCGTTAAGGGAGTGCGATAAGGTCGGCGGAGTTATTCCAGCGGTGTCATCTAAAGGCGACGGATTTATGAGATGCGTATCTCGTTTCGCAGTTTTCAAGATCACGGAGATATGAACGCGCGATGGACTTAAGGGGGGCTCCGTGGGGTTTTTTCCGAGGACCTTTACGAGATGGTATCTCACGGAAGAGGAGACCTTATTCAATCCCCCGAAAGGATATTAGAATCAAATAATAACAGCGGAGTGTATTTTTGGAGTGTTATGTTGAGAGGAAATCGTTGCCAAGCGACGTTCAAATGTGAGGTATTCCTGTTAAACGGATATTCGATTGATGAGAAAGAGCTTGTTGGATTTATAGTATAATTTAATTGCGATATAATTTCAGTTAATTAATAATGTTCGCTTTGATTGTTTTGTTTAGATAAATATAATGTATTTATATAAATATGGTTTTTGTTAAGGTATTAATTTTCTTTTTAGATTATTATTATTATTTCACTTTTATTATTTTATTTAAACAACTTAATAGACTTATTTTAAGGGAAATTAAAGGTCAATCCTCGCCTTTAGAAGTTAACGGAGAAGTTTTAAGAGGTCTGTGTAATTTACGTATTTTTCTTGTCGTCTAAAATGAAAATCGAAATAAGTTTTAAATGCCTAAATAATTCTAGTTCTATGGGACCTCTTGATCTGGTTGCCAAATAAATTTATCAGCATTTAGAATGAAAATATCTATTCAAATGAAGATTCAGATTCTTGTAATTAACTGGTCAAGATTACCCATTGCAATCGTCGTATGTATCTGGAGAATTTTTTGTAGATAAAAATCTAAGCATTTATATCCACTTTTATTGCATTTAAAGTTGATTTCTCAATGTTTTAAATAGTGATTATCACGTTTATATGAAAGTACCTATATATTGCTTACGATCTATCAATGTCCAAAATGAAATATGGTTCGTATTTTGTCTTTTAAAGCTACGTCGATTATAAAAAATACAATAAGCCAATCTTCATCGTTCGTCTTCCATAACATTCCACTCGAATCGGAAGATACATATTCATAAAGCCAGAGGATGAGGTATTTAGAACCGAAGTCCTACACGATCGCTCCCCCATCTGGTAAACGAGGGAATAACCCTGTTAAACTTTCGCCTCTGCGGCACTTCCGCTCGCCAACACAGGGTGTGGACGTTTGGCGAGATAAAGCCCGAGAAGGGAATGCATATAACACGAGGCGATCTTGCGGTCTTCGCTGCTAACATCCCGCACGAACTGCCTCTCTTCAGTCGTACCCTTAGCGCAGATGGGAAATGCGACCACGCAATGTCCATAGGCGGTCAGCCCTTACAAGGTTTCCTCCTCAGCCACGCCTCCTAACCCAATACCCCCCCATCACCCCTATAGTATGAAGGGTTCCGTGGTGAGTCGAATGGTAAACAAATCCCTTTCCCCATGCGGACACACGCGCATGCATTCGACATTCGCTTGTATCCTCATTAGCGACCCCCACGTCTCCAATGGCGACCGCAGAACTTCCTTATGTGCACGAGTAATCACGGCCCGAAGTGTTGCAGTCCTCGAGGTTCAATGCCAAGATCGGGGGGCTTTAATAACTTCACCGAGCCAAGTTTGTGTGGTATTCACGAGGATTCCGGAGAGGGTACAGGGGTTTAATCTCATCATGACCTTCATGGTTAACGTAAACGAGATGTAATTAGATCGTAATGTTGGGTTGATGTTGGGCACACAAGGATTCTCGGTGCAGTTTTGAGGTTTTGGGGGTTTTAGAAGGGTACGAATTGTTATTTTTGAGGTAATGATTGTGGTATTTTATGTTGGAATGATTTTTACGTGGTACATTGTTAAAGTTAGACTATAAAACTGTCCATGGTTCAGTACTAAGTGCTATCTGTGATTTTTCTCTGGATTCTTAATACTTCTTCTACTTTGTGCCGTAGTATTTGATAAATTGCGTTTGATTTTGCTGTTCCGCTACAGAAGATAATCAAAAGTTTTGATTATCATACAGAAAATTGGGTTATTATTTTTAGCTAAATTATTTGTTATTGCCATGAGTTAATGATAGAACATGAGTAAGGTTATTTGTGCAATTAAATTTTAATCTTTATTATTTTATGAGCATTTTTAACATTCCTATAATTTTAACGCGATATCTCTCTTATTTTTATTGCTTTAAAAGAATTCTGAGCTTTCTAATTTATTATTAGTTAAAAAACAGAATCTGAAATCTAATAAAGTACTTACATGGTTGAATCATCTCGTCATTTTCCAGTTTGTTCTCTGTAAATGTTCACTACAATTGAAGTACAACCAAAAATGTATAGAATAGAATTGAAAATAATTGAAATCATTGCCCATGAATTAGAAATTTTTACGTAAAATGCGGGGGTATTTTCAGCTGGGGAGTATAATGCTATAAGCTGTATAACAACAATTTATAAGATTTTCAGAATTAAAGTTACCAATCGAAATAACTCTAATTAGTTGACAAACTTATTATATTTTATTTTTAATTTTTTATGATTGCATCGCAATAATTGTTAGGAATGTTCCTGAGGCTATTAGACATAAGAGTAGAAAAACTTAGCATATACCCTTCTTATTTCTAATAAATTTCCTGGTAGATAAAACATATCACAATTAAAAATTATTAATTCGAAGGCTATTTCTATTAATATCCAAACACTGTTATCTATACCGGAAAAAATCTACTTTAGCTCCTCTTTGTTTGAAATGGGACAACTCACATTTCCGTCAGATAAAATCCGAGCAAAAGGTTCGGAAATCAAACTTTCAGTCAGAAGATGGTTTCCATTGTCATCCCATCCGAGATCCACTTCTAATAAACCACGTCCATCCAGGGCCTTCTTCATCTGGTAACCGCACGCATCCTGGTACTCTATCCTCCGGAATTGACCGAGCATTCCCTCTCCCAATTGCAACCCCATTTATAAGGCCTCTTACTATCGATGCTGGGAAGACTGCAATTTTTTTCCTTCCACCCTTCATTTCCGGCTCCTTCTAATGGGGGAGTGTGGAAACCTATCCGGAGTTACTCACAAGAAGGCAAAGGGCATCCTTCCATCACCGCCCCGCAGTCACCCTCGGCGACCCGTTCTCCATTGGGGCGAACCCACCCACATCCTCCGTAACGCCTCCTTCACTGCCTTTTTTTCCTTCACTATCAATTTCCTCGCCTTCTTCCTTCTCTTCCTAATTTCCCGAACGGTCTTTATGGTCCTACCTGCTTCTTCAATGGAAGTTCTTCTTTCTTCATCCCTTATCGGCGAGGTGTGATACGCCGGCAGTTTTACGTCGTCTCTCTTAGCGCTATCGGTTGTGGATGGCGAAATCCCGAACTAATTTAAACTCGGTTTGAATGAGGTGTAAGGCTAAGGAGTAAATCTTTAGCTGTCCATTCATTTTCTATACGGAGCCGTGGATTTATGTATCTTTTCGTATTTCCTGCGTCTGAGCCTTCAAGGGCTGAGAGTTATTGTGGTTGAGGGATGAGATAAAGTTTCCTTCGCTCTTTCTTGCGGAGAAATTTACACTTGAAATGTATCGATTGCTTTTGATACTTTCAGGTTCATAGTAGCGCCCTTATCTTGCAATATTACAATGTATTTTTTTGTATTGTATCTTGGAGTATTACATTGTATTTTATTGTATAACTGGAACAGATTTGTATTAAATTATTAAAAACTTTTATTATTTGCCTGTAGTTAAAGATTAAGTGTAGTGTATACAGTTTATGTATAATTACCATCAGTGATACAGCAATTATTATAAAATATGTTTTACAGCGTAACCCTTTGAAAAAAGGTATAGATAACATTAATAAGTTGATAAGTTTAGATAAGGTGATTATATTCTCAAAGTATAAAATACCCTCATTTATTGATATAGAGTTCAATAATTACAAATACGTATGTTATCAGTTTAATATTTGATAGAAATAAGTAAACTTAAAAAGTTTAAATACAGAAGTATATTCTAACTATAGTTCTCCATTATAATGGAGTAACGTTGAGATTTAAATGACAGATGTGATATTAAATGAAAGAAAATCATTGGACCCAATTCTAAGTAATTTATCAAAACTTTATGGATAATTAACATCAAAGATTGTTGTTGTCAGTACAAAATTTCTTCGTATAATTCCTTGAGTTTAATGTTGCATAAGTTGGCATTTTTTCAAGTCAGAAAATTATAATTATGATAAGAAACTCACTCATTCTATTCCTGAATTATCCTTTTTCAAATTAATTGAGCTTTTAATGCAAATAACTATACGATAATTTTCAGTCGAAAGGATTTTCTTACGAACAAGAGTTTAAATAATTTATTAAGGCAGTTTTCGTTTCAAATTTGTAAATTTACTCTCGAAAGTAAATCTTTTAGCTAGTTTATTGGGTCCCTAAAGATTATCCTCATCTTATTTCTAGCTCTCTTTTGCATTCCGCCAACTTTTTTTTTTCATTCTCCGGCCAAAAGTCTTTATGAAATTACTCAGATCCCAAATTTCCTCGAAGTAGTTTTCCCTTCTCATCCTTTCCCAGAATCCCTTTTATCATTCGTTCCCACTTATTCCCTTAACTTTAATCCTTTCTCAACTTTTTCTCTCTTCATTTCCCGCATAAGTCTACTCTTAGTTACATCGTTATCCTTTATTGCTCTTTCTTCTTTATGTCCTACGCTTTATTTCACGACGTAAAAAACTTTTCTAATGTTTTTTCATTTGAGTGAGACGTAAATCTGGCAATTCAAGAAGTGTACAAATGATACTTTGTGTTTCGTTCATACTTATGTTCTCATCCACGTTAAATTAGGCTGTTATTTAAATGGATTAAAACTACATTGTTCCTTTGAAATTGAAGGAATAGAAACAGCTGTCTGTTTCAAGTATCCTACGATGAAAGTTTGATTGATACCGCTCAGTCCCGAGTGGTAAGAGAGTAGTGAAACATTGAAATATATTTTTACATCGTATAATATTTTTACTATCATGAACAATATTTTAATTTCGTGATGATCATTATAAATTGACGAAGTGATACTCTCTTTAAAGTCCAGCTAATTTCTGAGACTGTGTAAGACAGCCGTATCAGAAATTCAAAATCAGTTTATTCTTACATTTTTGTTTGTATTCTTTCCAGGAATATTATCACGCATCCACTGAGGTTTGCGCTATTAATTATTTAATATGTTTCAGTATATAGAGGGTAACGCGTTAGGGGAGCCTAACTTAATTATTAAGTTTTAATTTCTCCCTGTTTTCCCTCAGAGGGGGAAAGAAGCCCCTCATAGTAAAAAAAATCGTAAAAATCTCGAGGATATTCTAATACAGGCTTATTACATTTGTAAAATGGATTCATTAAGCATTAACTAAGTTTTGGGCTATAAGGAACACTAAGACAATTAAGAAGCACGAAATCTATGTAAAATTTTATATTGAAATATAAATCAGAGACAATAATAATGTAGGATAAGATCTAAACTACGTATTGTTAAACACGAACAACACTAGGATGAAAGAATATTGTTTTCTCATTAAATCATAAAGTTGAATAAGGAAAGAACTCTGTCAAATATAGTTTTACTTCTGTTTATTCATTTTTTCATTTTGGAGACTGTAAGTATATTTGCATAAACTTCATATACTCTGAAAGCAACGTCTTCCTCTTTGTACACATTTCTTCATTTCTTTAATCCTCTTCCTTCCACTTCTTTCAAACTTTTCTTTTCTTTACTTAGTTCCTGTTCTCGGTGTATCCAGGGTATCATTTTTCCTTGATTCTCATTTACCGTATCATGACGTTTACCAAACCATTCTTTTTTTAGCATTTTATTTACCTTTCTTTTAGTCCTTATCCATTTCTTCATATATTTAATTTTCTTAAATTAATCTTAGAATCCTTTCCACCTTGTATCTGCTTTTTTCCAATTGAATTTATGAAATACTTCATCAATTACATTTTCTTTGAACTATATCAATCGATTTGAATCTTTGTACTTAAAACCTCATTTGTTTTATCATATTTCGTTTGGTACGAGCTATCGCTCCTAGGTCTAAGAAGAAGGCAAACATAGACGAGAATGAGGAAAGAATAAATGTAATTTATAACATGTCATATCATATTGTTTTTCCTTAGGATGAAAGACGCTATAAATAAAAGTTTAACATAAAACATGTACGCTTCTTTAATTTCATTTCTTCAAGATATTTACTGTCATACATTTAATTCTTTACGAATCCCGTAACATTGTATATAATGATTACATAGACATCTTAGATGAATATTTACTCGGGCTTTTAGGCATAAGTTCTGTTTCGAAAGATCTGTGTATAACTGTCTACATTCTCGACCCAACTATTGTGTAAACTATGAACTCATCCTTTAAATTCAGTCTCATTTGAAATATTTCGGTATAAAATTGTCCAAAATCAAGAGGTAGATTAATTTAAAAATCTTAGCAGGCTCATTCCATCTTTTGTGACCCACTTTAAGGAGTCTTTGGAGTATAAAACTTCCTCATAATCTCTTACATTTCTCCTCTTCCCTCTCATACTTTCCTCGAGAGAGACTACCCATCAAAATTAATGTACATCTTCCTGTTTTGAAGTGTTATGTCAAAGAACAAGCGCTGAAGTTTCGAAAGCAATCGTTTATTAAATCATGTCGTTCGTCTGTTCCTATCCCCATCTCATCTCTTCATCTTCATCCTTCTATTCCTTTTGCTCTTATTCCTTGATCTTCTTTTTAGAGTACTATTCCGTTCCTATCATCTCCAATGAGTTACTCGTCACTTTTCCAAGTTCCACCAACCCCCAATGAAGGGGGGGATTGTTCTGTCCATGAACGTCTTACCACACGCCAAAGTATTCCCTACGTTACGATTTATTCGCGTTCCTCCGTGGTTTAATGCACGCCTCCATGGCACGCGCGTATGCCCTATCTCCCCATTCCCCTATCCCCTGCGTGAGACCATAATTCGTGGCGGTTACGTCACGGGCCCGTGAGTTACGGTGCCCAGGGCGGTTGAATCTTCGGAAAAGCGGAGGAAAATTTACGATGGACGGAAGAGGGAGCATCCATCTCTCCGCTATGTAAGTGAGATTGCTGGGATTGAAATGTGGACTCTTTTGAGAAGAGAGGTATATTATTCTTTTTTTTTCTCTCACACCGCGAGTGAATCGCGTCATTAAGTTCTTGGACAGCGGATGTGATTGGTGTTTTAAATCGAGGGTCGTAAATCAAAGCGAAATAAAGATCGGGGATACAGATAGGGCGATTTGGGATATGGATCGGTAGGTTTTTAGTAAAAATCGCTTCGTTTGGTTCGGGAGAAACAACTTCCGGTGGGTGGGCTAGTTGAGAAATGTTTCCATCGAGTTCATTGTTGAGAAAGAGAATTTTTGAATTAATTATGGTTCGTAAAATACTCCTCAAAAATTTTGATGATGGCACTTTGGTAGTGGTATGGTATTGAATATAACAAATGATTGATAGAATACTTCCCTTTATACCTGCAGTCTTTTTTTAATATAGAGTTCTAATATACTATCAGAAGTCTGAGTTCATAGGATAAAAAGAATAGTAGTAAACGTATCTTAGTCTAAGTTTATACATTTGCTACTTCTATACCGCTGTAGAAACAAAATTGTTATATTTTTATTGAATTAATTATACATTTGATGTTTATAATGTTCTTGTGTTGTATAATGTGATGTTCTTTTAGCATATTCCTTGTTCAGTCGTTTTAAATCAAACATAAACAATATTTTACGTATGGTTTCATTGAAATTAATTTACGTATTGAAGTCATTTAACAGAATTATTTAGTCATGATGTTAGCTGTTTAAATAGCATTTAATTAAGTATGTATAGTGTTTGATATATCATACTGAATATATTTTCTCTTCTCCTAAAACAGAATTCAGCAACTCTTCCACAAGTATCTGAGGCACCCTCAATAATTACGTGAATCTATGCACATCAACGAAGCTCTACTCTTGCGAGTTACTGCTATGCATAGACATGTCAATCCTTATCCAGCTTGCAGGTGATCTACCGCCTGGATGCTAATGCGGGAGCGGCGGATTGAGGTAATTTGGTACCACAGTTAACCTCCTTTGTTTTACAATGAACGTGATCTATGCATGTCCATGAATTTCCCTTTCTCCTGAATCACTGCCTTCCTTGTCATTTACATGTTTACAAAGCAATGATTGGACTTCGTAAACGTTTATATTCAGTCTTTTTTGGATTATCTTTATTGACTTTTACAATTCGATATCCATGTAAACGGATGGAATTAATCGACAAAACTTTTGCGTTTTCAATTAGAAAGGGAGACACTAAAAAAATATGAAGGCGCCCCGAACTGGAAGTCGATACATTTTTTTCGAAACGTAACCTAAACAATAACTCAAACTGTCAAGCCATTTGTCAAAATCACCGCTAAAGCTTTGGAGAAAAACCGCAGAAGAAAAAGTTTTTCCCGACCCCGGGGAAGAATTGCGTCTTTTTTTTCACTTCGACATCGGATACCAAAAGTAAACTTTCCCTCGTGTGAAGGGGTCGTGAATCCACGTTAGGTGTTTTACGGGGTTGAAAAATTCCTCCCCTTCGAGAAGAAGAACTCGTGAGGGGAGAAGGTAACTGGAGATTTTAAGCATAAGGATTTGGGTCCGCGAAGAAGACCCTGCGGTACTCCCTTCAGAAGGATATACGGATTATGAAGAATGTCTGCGGACCACATGTGAGTCCGACGATTTCTTCTTCTTTTTGCCCTTTCCGTTTCGCTTCCTTTCTCTCACAGTCATGGCAAATGTTTCTTCTAAACTTCTCCTGTCCCCAGAAATGCCCCCGTTTCTTTTCTTTTTCTGTGAAGAAGAGCAGTGTGTGGAAGGAAGAGAGAGTGCGAAAGTCAAAACAAACCCTCTACGCCTCCTTCGTTTCTTGTCACCCGTTTCTTCTTCTGGTTTCTTCTGCTTGTGTCTGTTGGCTACTGGGAGTGGTTTCCCTATTTTCTATTTCGTTATTCACTCATAACTTAAGTAGGTGGAAATTTATGGACATTAGATGTCGAATTCCATTCGTAGATCGCTCCATTTACTCTTGTAAATTGTTCGGCCATTTTACTCGATTGAAAATTTACTTTTATCATCTTTCTAAATCAAGCTTTTAGCGTGATTAGTCAGTCATTCATATCGAATAAAAAAATCAACATAAAATTATTACTTGCCATTAAAACGTGATTTGAATAATGCTGGAGGTTAATTAATTTTGAATCTAAAATTATTATTAATATTCTATAATAAAGAATAATTGTATAATATCTTTAAAATACTAATAAGTATGTATTATTTTTATATAATAATGCAAATAGAATATTATATTTAGAATATCTTATTAGAATATTATTCGTGCTTTTAATTAAATCCCGAATTTTTGATAGACTTGATTAATAATTCTCAAATTACTCACACATCAATGTCCGTCATTAGCAGTAACATCTATAACTTACGATTAAAATACCTTAATACTCTTGTTGAAATACTTTGGAGGTTATTTCGTAGTACTTGTCTTCTATTAAGTAGATCCTTCCTATATTGAATTTATCATTTACGTTAATAACTCAGTTTTCCTAACTTTTCTTCCCTTTACATATCTTCATGTCGGCACGAAACCGTATTAAATTTTACTTCAATCTGGTGCATCCCTCTATTTATACGAACATAAATTCCATATAGTTCCGTTCACAGCCTAAACTTTACCAATTCGAACTATTCTCTAGCTCTAATATATCATACGACTTCGAACAAATCAAAGTAAACAACACGGAAGTGCCTCGTTCATCGCTAGATGGCTGCGGGAGGCAGGTCGCACAATGGACGCTAAAGGGCGAGGTATATCACACATTGAAAGAGAACCCACCCATTAAGTAAATGGCCACATTTATTCATCAAACCCTTTCTGTCGATTCCCCTCGATTTTTATTTTATTTCCGTCGCTTTATCAAAGTTTCCTCCCCTTCCACGTACATCCCATTTTAGGACTTTGCTCGCTTCGGCCTCACAGAAAACAACGCCCCATTGAACACGTTCCTCAAGAAGAGGAAGGTTCTCATTTGAGGGTCGCAAATGGTGATTCATGTGACGGAATGTTGTTCTAAATTTGTTCTACCGCCCTCTCCGTCTCTGCTTTAGATTTTCCCTCTCCCGGTTTGTTTGAAGCAATTTCCTTTGATGTTAATTTAAGAGGGAAAGGGTTTGGATAAGAAAAGCGTATAGCTGTCTTCCAGACGTGTAAAACCAGACGTATATGTACGCGAAAGCAACAAAAGGGACCGAAAACGAGGTGGTAATCACGCGAGAGTATTGAGTTATGGCGTTTTGCTTTCTGAATTTGATATCGACGGAGCACGCTACGCTCACTCGTGGAAAGGAAGATGTGGGTCGTGCGGTGACAATTGAGGGTAATTAATGGAAGCAGTCGTTAATCATTGGGAGTTATTAATCAACTAGAAATCTTAAGCCTGTGTGGTTGATTTAATTAGAGTTTTTTGAAGGAGAAAGAAATTTCACTACTTTATAAATTCCACGGAATTATTTATTAAAAGTGTGAATAGTTTCGGACATCTTTAGTAAATTTTATTATTATAGAGATTTTTGATTTACGTAAATTTTATTTTCTTTATTTTTTCTTTAACATAATACGGATTGGTTTTAAATATGTAAATAAAGTGGGTGATCTTCCATTTTCTTTGGACAATCATATTTACTTTTAAACAGATTAATGAGAAGTTTTACGGAATATTAGAGTTAATTCAATTTCAGGTCTTTAAATAAAGTAAATTTCAGTGGACAAGACGTTAGAATTAAAAACAGAATGGCAAGCTTTGTGTAAGCAAATAATTTCAACGCTTAAAATTTGATTTGCTAATTATTAAGCATTTTGTGAATTTGTAGTTCATGAAATATCTTTCAAATGTGAATATTACTGACAAAATATTTCGAAGATAAATTTGGATCTTATAACTTTAAAAAATCCTGCAGATAACGATTAAGATAAAGGTATGAAGAATTTCTTTCGTTACGTAAGAGGAAAGAGCATTAAGTAGATGGGAAAGGAAGGGTAAAGTAATTAGAAGTTATTACCGAATTAGAAAACGTTTTTTATCTACGATAATCCTTCACTTCCAAAAGAGATCTGAATCTGGCAGTTAAAACTCATGAATGGAATTCAAAATCCATCTTTAGTACTTTATTTTCTTTTGATAGAGAGAGCTTAACAGATGGAAAAATAAAAGTATTGACGCGTCACAAATTTACCGTCCATAGTTTCGCAAGCAAAGGAAAAGTTTGGGAAACTAACGAAAAACTAATCCTCTTGAGATTGCTCTTCCAAGTGAGACGACGCAAGTGTGGTAATAACCCGAATTATCTATCCTCTTAAATTTCCAGATGTCACCGTGTAGATACTAGAAAACTTTCAGTTCCATTAAAAATACGCCAAGTGATAAAAGAGATAGATTCAACCGTTCCTCTCCTTTTAAAAAGTCTCTTATCTCTAGCTTAAAAGCACCCTTCCCCATGGACCCTCTGCTTTCCTCCATAAAATTCTTCCCACTCTTTTCTACATCCTTTAAAAATCCTCCATTCGAGTCACCGACGCCATGTGCGGGATTGGTACGCACCGAGCAGAAACTATAAGTAGTTTTGGAAAGCAGTAGTCCCGCTCTCTATCGCTCTAATTGAAGATGTTTCACGCTTTAGATACTGTAATCATGATGTACGGTTTCTTCTACGCCTTGACGTATAGGCAACCAGAAGTTAGCGTAGTTAAATGTTTGATACGTCAGAATAAGTAGATTCTCTTCTTTACGCGGTACATGAAGAAAGAATTTTTTGAATAAATGGACGTTTATTTAATAACGAATTAAAATCATTTCGAATTCTCATAATTATCTTTGTTTTTAGAGAGATGGAGGGTTTATATAATTAATCTCTCTTACTCGCGTGATAGTAACAGGAATACAGAAAGTAAATAAGGACAGTTACTTCCGTACTGTACAATGGATAAACAAAATATAGAGAGTAAACTGTAAAAATCTCTTTCATAACCTGCAAAAATGCTTCTTCTGGAAGGATAAAAGCCTATGAAACCTACTGACAGTTGTGTTTTGAATGACTTATTAAAGACGGTGCAAGAATGAGAATCTTGGATAGGTATACATCCTTTTTTGCATCGAACGATCATTTACAACTATATAATACATCCCAATTACTAGGCGTAGAATGATTAAGATTTTTAATTTAAATGAGAAACAATGGTTTAAGACAATTTTAGTACGATTAACATCATCGGAATACTTCAATAACAGCTTAGAATATATATTACAGAATTATGAGGAATGGAATTAGCCAGGGAAAGTTATCAGATTTTGATTCTTTGTAACTTTTTTGGACCTGATTTCCTAACAAATTGAAGTATACAGTCGATTCTAATACAGATGAGAAAACTCTGTTCCCAATCTTTCCCTTTGAAGTGCTAAACTTCCTAATGTCTGCCAGGTCTCAACATTGTGACATTTATGAAGGCATCATAACCACGAAACGTTGCAGTCCGTAAAAAGAATACTACGCAAGGAAGTCGTCATTGGCAACGCAAACGAAATCCGCTGCGGACAGATTTACGCCGACAAACAGCGATCATCAAAGAGACACGAAAGGTTAAAAGCATAAGAAAGCGACCTGAATATGCGTAGGACGCGCACTCCTTGGGCGAGACACGGGCGACGAGGGATTTTTAGTGCGTTTTAAGGGTGAGTTGAAGAGAGGAGACCCTGGCGTAGTCGCAAGACCCTTAAAAAACAAATCCTCCTCAAGGGTTCGCAGAAGGAGGTCTCTCTCTCTCTCTGGTTGCGCCATCCGTGGTGGAGTGTGTCTGGTAGGTCTTCCCTTCTTCCTTCGTCTTTATGGGCTCGGAAGTATTAACCCATAAGAGTAGCTTTTATTCCTATCTGCGGTCCCCGAGCGATTTGGTCTTTCGAGGAAAATCGTTTCCCTTGAGTAAACTTTGAGTCGTGTTCGAGTGCCGTCCTAAATGGAACCAGAGGTTCTTTCCGAAGTATCTTCTGGCGAAGGGGCATTTAGCGAAAATTTTTAAAAGGAGTTATACGGAAATAGACGAAGGGAAGTGGGTTTCGTAGAGGAGTTACCATCGAACGCGATGGATTTAATTAGCGTTAAAATACCACCGCTTCGGCTTCCTTTTCATTTATTCGTTTACAGACAAATCATCCGGTATTTTTGGATCTCAAATAAGAACGGTGGGGTTTCTTTGTGAGTAATGCGGACGTTGAAAATCGGACTAAAATTAAGCCGGAAAAGAGTTCGAAAGGTTTGTGTTGCGTCACTTTGGAGTGGAGGAATAATATGTACTCTAATTGGAGTCCGCACCATCCGTGACTGGTAACTATAGGAAGGGTTATTTCAAAGGTGTTGCCATTAAAGTAATTGGGAGCATATGGGACTCATAACAGTCTGTTTTGCTCGTTTTCAGTTCATGACTGTGTATATGTAATTAGTCGTGAACTATGATAATGATGTGTTTTTGGGACTTGAAGGAAAAGATTTCTTTGTCGTATTTTAAGATATATTAACTTCTCTCGTGCGTATCTCAAAAACTTAGATTTGTGAAAAGCCTTAATCGTATATTGAAGAATCGATACTTGAATATTAATGAATAATAGAATGTAAACTAATTAAACGTATATGTCACTAGAAAAATCCATTCTAAGTATACAGTATGAACTATCCTCAGTTTAAGTTAAGTATTACATGAGTTTGAAATAAAATTAGTCATCAAATTGTAAAATCTGACTGCTAGGTGGACTGCTATTTTTACTTTTGATTAATCTTATCTAAAAATTGTTCTTTTGTTCATAATTATTTAATTTTTCTTTTGAAAGTTTTAGCCAAAAAACAGATATAAACAGAAACACAGGCCTGCTAAACTACTTTTTCCCTCCATGGTTATTATTAGTATATTTTAAATTTTACCCGGAATAATAAGAAGTAATTTCTTTTCTTTGATATAAATCCATTTATTATTCTACAAAATTTTATGTTCTATGATCATTTAGCGACATTTAATATCCTTTATCATCTCCTTAAGATCATTAAACACAAATTCCCATTCTTGCATCCATTTCGGAAAGTTTGGAAAAGAAAATTCCACGTAGAAATCTGGATCCACTCGTTAAATATTTCCAGATGTTTAGATCCCACTTCTGTTTGAGATTCTCTTTTTCTTCTCCTCTTCACAATCACGTAAAGTACTCGCGGAGACTATAAGTACTTCTCCTCCTAGTATTTATATCCTCCGTGGAAATTTTTCTTGGGCGGTTCACAACGGACGCAGCGATTCCTATCTTTTCTGAATAAGAGATAATCCCTTTGGCGTAACGAGCCTTGATTAGAGAGGAAAGACAAAGGAATGATTAAGGAATGTGACAGCAGCGCTAAAAGAGACAAGTGGTGGAAAAGAGAAGTAAAGGGGCAGCGGTATGCAAAAATACAAAAGGAATAAAAATGGTTCCGAGAAAGTGAAGGGAAGAATGGAGAGGTAAATTAAAGATCCTTTCGGATTCGGACTCTTCTTCTAATTAGACGATGAGAGGGAGTGAGCGATGGAATATGGGAGGAAAAGAGCATGCTTCCAAGAGGTTAAGTTGGAGTAGTGTTGAAGAGATGGGGATAAGGATTTTTAAGGAGAACAATGGAGTGCTACGTTAGGTGAGGTATGAAACTATAGAGGAATTAAGGAATGGAAGGGAAGAATGCGAATCCTAACTAGCCTCATTAGTAATTATGATTCAACTACTTGTAAAATTCAATATATATTATTCATTTTTTATGTTGGATTGTTTGGCTTTAAAATTTATCGAAGTGACCTTATAATTTATTGTTTTTCTTAAACATAACCTTATTTTATTCGTCCACCAGTAGTAGTACGAAGAGTAGTTTTCCCTATTGCTAAAGAAAAAGGTTTAGTTATGAGAAATTTAGTAATTTTTATCTTACTTGGTAATAATACAGTCCTCATTGAGAATTAAATATCTTTAGATAATTTTAGATAACTTTATCGCGATATAGTGTCTTACTTACATAATTACCACATGAGAAAGTCCGTTCATGCTTCAAAAAACGCACATTTGTTAGGTAATCGTATATATAGTAGAATTGAATATAATAGAATGATTCCTGTAGACGTATTTGGAAATTCTCTGATGTACTGAAATGGCTATAGGTTATCGGTAATTAATGATATTTAAAAATCAGTAAGTGTTTACGAATTTACGGTAATTATTCTTCGTAAAAGTAATAAACAAAGAGCATGAATGTAAATGCCATCGGAATTCGTAAACACTAAGGAGAGTTGATATTTACATACTAATTAGCTTTAGCATCAATCTGTTGAGTTACTAAACGTGATTGCGAAGTTAAAAATAGTACAAGGAATGCAAAACTACTGCACTGTTCGGTAGGGTGATGATTTAAACAACATCTTTTATTTCTCTTTGTTAAATAAGTGGTATATTTTCGTCGTATTATTGATTCCATTTATCCGTTTTATTAAACAAAACCTTAGCACGATTTCTCTGAAGAATATATCGGTCAGCCTTAGCGAATCGTACAGAAAGACCCTCGAGTTATCCCAGAAGTGAAGCGCAGCTCCTTTTGAAGTGAGAACGAAATGGGACGACGTTAAAAAAAAATTCCAACTTCTTCTTCGCGGAAGTGTGAATTCCGCAGCTCCTTAGAGAGAGGAGTCCTTTTATAATCAGAAAACTCTATCTCATCCCTTTGGGAAGGAGAAAAGTGTTTGTTCTCCCTCTCATTCCCACTTCCCTTCACAAATTGCCAATTGACTAAGGCTTCCGCGAAAGTTTGATTAGCGAAAATTCCCCACCCCTTTTGCAGACACCATCTTCTCGAGAACCTTTTCTGGGAAAAGAGCTTGAACTCGGCACTCCTCGTTCGGAAGACCTCCTTTTTAAACCCTCGAGGCTTCTCTATAAGAAGCGATGCTCATCTCACGGCTTGAAGAGGTATCCTCAAAGTATGGCGGGACAAAAGGAGGTGCGGGTCTGCTAGGGAGAAGAGAGGGGACACGGCTGCGACCCTGTGAGGATGGGGGCGTGCCCCCTAAAAGATGATCGGGGAGCTGAGGCGTTAGTTTCCGGAATGCCAAACAGCTATTGGCGACTCATTACCGACTCCCGAAGGTTTACCCAAGGAGGGAGGATGCCCCGAGGAAAGGGTGGATGTCTAGAGGCAGATGTAACCTACGGAAGTGGGGAGGGACTCTGGAATTAAGGGATGGGTTTTCCTCCAAGAAAGGGATAATTAGAAGGGGAACACAAAAGAAGTTTTTCGGGGGAAATTAGTTTGATGACGTTTTGAAGATAGATTCGATTTTTTTTCCAACTCGATGGTTTGTTGAAGCAGGGGGGGTTTTGGTTCGCTAGTTAATGAATAGGAGTTGTAATGAGGAGTATTCTCAAAGGTGGTTATTCGATATAGATAAGTTATAGGCTATTGTGATTCGTAATTAGTTCTGGGATTTCGGTTATGAGGTAATTTGAGGAAGGATCGTAATGAGAGTATCCAATTTAAAAATTCGATATTGCGATTCCTTTTGAACACCTTTGGGAATTTAATAATTTTAGGCCATTAGGTTTTTTTTATCTTCGGAATTAATGAAACGTTTTTTGTCGCCACGAAACTGTTCATTTTAGTATCGTTGGTGGAGGGGATTTTATAATTAATATGAATGTTGAATGAGTTAATTATTGAGCCTATATCTTTCATTATTTTTCATTCAAAAGACTTTTAAATTTGTTGGTTGATGAATTACATTCTAAAGTTAATTATTAGTAACCATATGCTTGTCATTTTCGTATTGGTTATAATTTTAACTTAAACACATTTTTAAATTAAGTTTTATATCAGCAATGATTTTATTTAAATTATTATTAGACAAAAATAGATTTGGAAAACATATGGAAGAGCTTTATAAGTTCTATATGAAGCAGTAAAATAATTGTTTTCCTATAGTAATTAAAGTTACAGACATTGACGCAATAGTAGTTAAGGAACTGAATCATAAAAGAGTCTATTCTGGTTAAATTACTATTTTTCAAATTCATTCGGATAAATTATTGTTGTTGATTTTGATTATATAAATTTTCTTAATTAACCTATCTTTGAGACAATTAAGTCAGCCCCTCTACTGCTTCATTCAGAAGCCATCGAGCTACCAGTTTTTCACTTGATGATCAGACGACACTTCCAGAATTTAATACCCCTCCCGGAAAAGGCATCATAAAACGTTTCTCCGCCAGGCGACGCGCAATCTCCCGCAGTTTACACTCACTCAAATTCCCGCGATTCTTCAACCGTCCGGAAAATAAATTAGCGAGTTTCAGCCTCTTTTTTCTTCTGCTTTAACGCCGTCCGATCTTCGTGTGCGGCCTTCCAAATCTCTTTCGTCACGACGAGAGATTATCATCGGATAGCGACAGTACGTCCGTTAAAGGTCCAATTATTGCCCATCCCGGATTTTATCGCGAATTCTTGAAAATCCGGTTTCAACCCTTCTTCCCCGAGAAGGTGTTCTGAAGGAGGTGGAGTTGGCAAAAGGAGAATGGCAGAGACCCGTCACGAAGGGAGATTTCGGTTGATAAGAATTTCGGGTGGGAGTCACAGCAGTGGGTTGGGAGCTGAGACTGAACAGAAGTAGCGTCTTGCGTTGCTTGTCAAATGGTTTCGTAACGTGGAGACGGAGGAATATGGACTTCCCGTGTTTGGAAGGGCAGTAAACGGCCACCTGTGTAGAAGGATGGGTTTCTTAAGAATAGGCTCTTCCTTGTCCAAGCTTATCGCTGAGGAATTCCAGATCGGAGAAAGTTTTTTGGGTCCGAGGCAGAATTCTTGCGGAGGCTATTTCCGCTGAGAAAATAAACTGTTTTTTTCCAGGAAAATAAACGTTTCCGTTCTGAGATGCGTGGTGGAGTAGACAATGCAACGGAGGTTACGTAACTAGGGTGATGAATCATGTAATCACGTACTCTTTTCTTTTTCAAAACAATTGGTTAAATTTTAATCGACCTAAGGTAGCTTTTATTTGCATCTTTTATTATCATATGTGTCAGTGAAATATTTATTTTAAATTCTCCAAAAGTATAGAATAAAACTTAAATAAATGCATTAATTAAAATGCTTAGAGTAAACCCTAGAGTAAAAAATAACCTATAAATTTCAATCAACTATACACACAATAAGAATTCTTTTAATTATTATGAGGATGCTTTAACAAAATGAAATTCTCTTTGCTTCCTTTGTTTTTAATCCTAGTGGTTCGTAAGAGCTTATAAATTACTCTCACTATTTATATTATATCTCTGCATTATAAAAACTCTTAAAATCGGAGAGATAAAAGGTCTAACAAAATTCAGATAGTTATTACACATCTCCTAATGTGATATTAATTTCTGCGTCAGATTTCACTTACTATATGAAATTTCGTACTTGGAATGAGTTTTTGATGTGAATTTCTGAAAATCGTATGCATTCATTATACAAAAATATTTTTGTAAATCTAGTTTTCATAGACAATTTAAGATACTATCCGCTTTATTCTTATTGTTAGTATTAAAGTTTAAAATAAATAATACGAAAAGAATAAAAGAAAATATCTATTATGAAAGAATGTTTAAACATTATGGTTCTACACATTCTTATTTTATTCTCAGAAAAAAAAGAAAATACATTGATCATAATATTCAGAGACTCAAATCGCTGTAGTTAATATTTATTTACTGTACATCAAAATTGCCAAACATTATTAATTCAAATTCATTCAAGTAACCACTTCGTTAATTGAAATTGATGACTTTAATTATTCCTCAGGAATTACGAATATAAATGAGCAATTTATTCATTAAGGGTAGTAGTTAGTCCGTGAGAAAATAAAAGTGAGATTAAAAGCTGTTAGTTTCTTTGACAGAGACAATAGACTTCGTTACGCCACTTTCTTGAAGCGAACTTGATCTTTGAACGGATGATAGATCTTTGTAACTCTCTCTGATAACCAAACTTACGGAAACAACTCTTGAGGGTTTAAAGGAGGATCAAGGGAAACCTTTGATCCTGCAAAGGTGTCGAGGGGGGATTTCAAGGGGAGGAACGATGAAATGTTATTTAGGTCACATCTGGAGTTCGCGCACGGGACAGATAACAGTTACGTGCTGAAATGGGTCGATGCGATGTTTATGATTATGAGGTATACATAACCATTATTAAGATAACTTATTGCTATGTGAAAGTCTTGTGATATAAGAGAGGGAACTGTTTAAGGGTATTATCACGATGATATGGAATATATTAAAGGTATGATGTAAGTTGGTTCAGCGTAAGTTAATTCAGTAATTAAAAAAACAAACGCAAAATACGTATTAAAATGTTGAATATACTTAGTCAAAAGTACTTAAAAATCAGTTCTTGGCCTATATGTGCATGAAAATAATCTTGATTAGTGCCTTTGTATTATCAATAGGTAATGAATTAATCACTCTTTAACGTACACTTTAACTTTTATTTCCGAACAGGTAGGAGTTTTTACTATGCTAAATCGTATTTATGTTATGTATCCATGGAGAAAAACTAGAGTAAGTTGGAAGACGAGAGATTTATACCTTATATTTTCAGCCTGAATATAAATCTATAATCATGATTATTTTTATTGCATAAATTAATCAAATTATTCATCGCGAGTGTGTACGTTTAGTTTTTTTGGAATTTTCAGCTTAGCAGATTAAGCTTTAGCTTCCTTAAAAAAAGTTCTACGAATAAAGTAGCTGCAAATAATAAATCCCTAGAATATCCACCACATACAACCATCCAGCAAACTATTTACCAAAAAGAAGAAATTCTTTTGGTTCCTCTAATACCTTATGAACACTTAAAGCCATATTCCATAAATATATCAACTAACCTCGACGAAATTTACTTCTCAAGTACAGTTCTTCTCAAAGGAATTTATTCGCATTCCCAAAAATACTTGCGAAATAGAAATTCAAGGGTAACATCTCCATTGGACTGTTTCTTTCAAGTTTTCTTTTCATCCAAAATATTCCGAAATAAACTACGATCAAGAAGAAAACTCGGAAGGAGGCAAAAGTATTTATTTAATCTGTTCATAAGATCTCAAAGTTTTGAAATCGGCAGTTTACGTTTCCCTCACAAAAGTTGACAACGCGTCATCTGCAGCTCGGAAAAATCTTCATTCCCCTGGAATTTCAGGCCCTCCTTCGCGTGTTTTTGGTAAGGCGATTTGAAGGAATTCGAGGGGGAGGGATGGTCGGTGAAAGATGGACTCTAGAGAAAGAGCCATCTGGTTCCCCACACGCGTTCGCGCACGCACGTTCCCTTCGACCCGGAAGCCGAGAAAGGAAGGCAGGGTCGATGGGAAGCGGTGAGGGTGTAAGAGATGTTACCAACGAGATAGGCAGACCCGTCTGCCGCTTCCAAAAATACATCGCGATACGTTTACGTGGTGAAAACCGCTTCCAGCTCATGCGCCTAAAAGCTGTGCGAATTCTTCCCCTGGGGATATCCCGCATTCCCCAATCCGTGTTTGCGGGCGCGGATCGGTGGTAATGGCCCCAAAGTTTATGAGTCCCATTTCGGTGTGTTTTTGGGGTGAGCTTTTTCATCTGTCCTGTTCAAGGAACTCGACTATTTCGAGTGCGGAAGTGGAGGAGGCAATTTTTCAGCTGCCTCAGGAATGTCACAAATTTTGTGTAGGTGATTGATGGAGAAAGATTTTTTCAGATGTTTATCGAATACGCCTTTTTCGTTTCGGGGGAAATGTTGCAGGGTTCTGTCGCTATTTTTCGCCACATGATACGGTGCCGTTTTAAACGTCTCCGCCGCTGATATCAACAGGGAGAATATATATATATATATACACACACACACACATATATAACTTGCTGATTTACGCTCATATTCACGTATACAAACTTACCTCTCGGCTCGCTGTCGGTGTGCAAGGGGTGAATTGACGACGTCCGTAGAGAGTTCGAGATTGAGTCGAATTCTTTCGTGCTTCACTGGAAAACTCTCTTAAGAAGACGGTTCCTTCGTTAATGAATTTTCAAGCTCAGTTCATAGCATACACAGAGCTATGATGGGACAATTGCATAAAGAGGTAAATAAAGTGTGAGAATAAGAACGCATATATTATACTTCAGAATTAAATACGTCCTTAAATTATCCAAATTTTCAATATTTTTTGTAGTCCCGTTGGATTTATATCACTTTGTTAAATACCTGAATAAACTTCTAAGCTCCATTAAAAATTTCATTGAATTACGTATTAAATACCCAAGAATAAAAATCAAATCTGAGAATTTAATATTTAATTCTAGGTGAAATTTTTTGTAAGTAATTTTTTTTATTGTAAGGGGGATTATAAGATGGTATAATAATATATTAAATCTTAAGTTTTAGGATTTAACTATAACCCCATTTGAACATAATATTATATAAAATTATAAAAGCAACCATTTTAAAATATAACATATACACGTATTATACATAATTTTAATGCAACAATTATCAATATATATGCGTATGTATTAATTATAATATTCTCATATATATTTATTTTAATTTTACATGTCATATTGCATAAATTTTATTTCACCTTAACCTGATTGCAACATCTCTAATGATTATTCAACGAAATACGAACCGTATTTCGCCTCATTTACCGGTTGTACTGTTATTTTAACTTACTTCTTTCGCTTCGAACTTATTTATAAAATTATCTTTGCTAAGGTTACTACATATAAGACCTTTTCTTTATTTTTACAGTGGAATTCCAGCTACCGAGTGAAACACACAGGTTATCCGCAGATCCATTTTCAATAAAATAGCAGGATATTCAGGAAGAATGGAGAGGAAATTTTCGAATGGAGTCTTTCATATATGGTGAGTCCACACCCATTTAATTAATCTATCCATAAGGTGAACACAACTGCTTCCTATCCGAGAAATATAAAATGCTATTTATTAATGCCGCATTTAAAAAGTGTAACTCAGCTCGAATTACGAATATTACAAGCAAACCGTCAGGTTCATTTCGATACTCGATCATACAAGAAGAAGAATACAAGGCACAGTGGGTAGGTGATATAAATTCACTTCGTCTGAATCCCAAATGTATATTAAACAGCGGGATGTTATCTCCGAAGAGAATTATGGTCAGGCTCATTACAAAAAAATACCGTATTACACGGTAAATAAGGCACATCGCCGCATAAGACGCACCTGGGTTTTTCCGGTCAGAATTTACGAAAAAAAAAATACGAATAATGAAGAAACAACTGTAATATTAACATTTTACATAAAAAAGAATTTACGTTAAAAACATAACGAGAATTTTAGATCGAAACGATAATTTTTGTTCGAAATCGCTATTTTTGCCAGAAAACATTATTTTTGTTCAAAACCGCTATATTACTCAGAAACGATAATTTTTGTTCGAAATCGCTATTTTTGAAAGAAACGATTACTTTAGTTCAAAACAACAATTTTTGTCAGAAAGGATTATTTTTGTTCGGAACCGCTATATTTGTCAAAAACGATTATTTTTTCAATACAACAATTTTTGTCAGAAAGGATTATTTTTGTGCGGTACCGCTATATTTGTCAAAAACGATTCTTTTAGTTCGGAACCGCTATTTCTGTCAAAAAAGATCATTTTTGTTCGAAACCGCTTTTTTTGTTAGAAAAGGTTATTTTTGTTCAAAACCGCCATATTTGTCGGAAACGATTATTTTTGTTCAGAACCGCTTTTTTTCTCGGTAACGATTATATTTGTTCAAAAAAAATATTTTTCTCAGAAACGATTATTTTTGTCCAAAACCGCTATTTTTGTCAGAAACGATTATTTTTGACCAGAACAATTATTTTTGTAGGAAAAGATTAATTTATTCCATAACCGCTATTTTTGTCGGAAAAGATAATTTTTGTTCACACAACAATTTTTATCGGAAATGATTATTTTGTCCAGAACCGCTTTTTTTGTCAGAAACGATTATTTTAGTCCAGAACCGATATTTTTGTCTGAAACGATTATTTTTGTCCAAAACTAAAATTTTTGTCAGAAACGGTTATTTTTATCCTGAACCGCTATTTTTTTCAGAAACGATTATTTTTGACCAGAACCTATATTTTTGTCAGAAACGATATTTTTGTCTAAAACTAAAATTTTTGTCAGTAACTATTATTTTTGTCCAGAACCGCTATTTTTGTCAGAATCGATTATTTTTATCCAAAACTAAAACTTTTGTCAGAAACGATTATTCTTGTCAGAAACGATTATTTTAGTTCAAAACTAAAATTTTTTTCAGAAACGATTATTTTTGTCAGAAACGATTATTTTAGTCCAAAACTATAACTTTTGTCAGAAACGATTATTTTTGTCCAAAACTAAAACTTTTGACGGAAACGATTATTTATGTCCAAAACTAAAACTTTTGTCAGAAACGATTATTTTTGTCCAAAACTAAAATTTTTTTCAGAAACGATTATTTACGTCAGAAATGATTATTTTAGTCCAAAACAAAAACTTTTGTCAGAAACGATTATTTATGTCCAAAACTAAAACTTTTGTCAGAAACTATTATTTTTGTCCAAAACTAAAACTTTTGTCAGTCACGATTATTTTTGTCAGAATCGATTATTTTTATCCAAAACTAAAACTTTTGTCAGAAACTATTATTTTTGTTTAGAACCACTATTTTTGTCAGAAACGATTATTTTTGTCCAGAACCACTATTTTTGTCAGAAACGATAATTTTTGTCCAAAACTAAAACTTTTGTCAGAAACGATTAGTTTTGTCAGAAACGATTATTTTAGTCCAAAACTAAAACTTTTTTCAGAAACGATAATTTTTGTCCAAAGCTAAAATTTTTGTCATAAACGATTATTTTTGTCCAGAACGCTATTTTTCTCAGAAACGATTATTTTTGTCAGAAACGATAATTTTTGTCCAAAACTAATATTTTTGTCAGTAACGATTATTTTTTTCAGAAACGATTATTTTTGTCCAAAACTTAAATTTTTGTCAGAAACGGTTATTTTTATCCAGAACCGCTATTTTTTTCAGAAACTTTTATTTTTGTCCAGAACCTATATTTTTGTCAGAAACGATATTTTTGTCTAAAACTAAAATTTTTGTCAGTAACTATTATTTTTGTCCAGAACCGCTATTTTTGTCAGAATCGATTATTTTTATCCAAAACTAAAACTTTTGTCAGAAACTATTATTTTTGTTTAGAACCACTATTTTTGTCAGAAACGATTATTTTTGTCCAGAACCACTATTTTTATCAGAAACGATCATTTTTGTCCAAAACTAAAAATATTTTTCGAAAATGATTATTTTTGTCAGAAACAATTACTTTTGACAGAAACGAATAATTTTGTCCAAAACTAAAATTTTTGTCAGAAACGATTATTTTTGTCCAGAACCGATATTTTTGTCAGAAACCATTATTATTGTCTAAAACTAAAACTTTTGTCAGAAACGATTATTTTTGTCCAAAACTAAAATTTTTGTCAGAAACGATTATTTTTGTCTAAAACTTAAATTTTTGTCCAAAACTTAAATTTTTGTCAGTAACGATTATTTTTGTCAGAAACGATTATTTTTGTCCAAAACTAAAACTTCTGTCAGAAACTATTATTTTTGTCCAAAACTAAAATTTTTGTCAGTAACGTTTATTTTTGTCAGAAACGATTATTTTTCTCCAAAACTAAAATTTTTTTCAGAAACGATCATTTTTGTCAGAACCGCTATTTTTGTCCGAAAGGATTATTGTTGTCCAAAACTAAAATTTTTGTCAGAAACGATTATTTTGGTCCAAAGCTAAAATTTTTGTCAGAAACGGTTATTTTTGTCCAGAACCTATATTTTTGTCAGAAACGATAATTTTCGTCCAAAACTAAAATTTTTGTCGGAAACGATAATTTTTGTCCAAAACTAAAACTTTTGTCAGAAACAATTATTTTTGTCAGAAACGATTATTTTTGTCAGAAACGTTTATTTTAGTCCAAAACTAAAACTTTTGTAAGAATCGATTATTTTTGTCAGAAACGATTATTTTTGTCTAAAACTAAAACTTTTGTCAGAAACGATTATTTTTGTCAGAAACGTTTATTTTAGTCCAAAACTAAAACTTTTGTCAGAAATGATAATTTTTGTCCAGAACCGCTATTTTTCTCGGAAACGATTATTTTCGTCAGAAACGATTATTTTTGTCCAGAACCTATATTTTTGTCAGAAACGATTATTTTTGTCCAGAACCGATATTTTTGTCAGAAACGATAATTTTTGTCCAAAACTAAAATTTTTGTCAGTAACGTTTATTTTTGTCAGAAACGATTATTTTTGTCTAAAACTAAAACTTTTGTCAGAAACGATTATTTTTGTCCAAAACTAAAACTTTTGTCAGAAACAATTATTTTTGTCAGAAACGATTATTTTTGTCAGAAACGATTATTTTAGTCCAAAACTAAAACTTTTGTCAGAAATGATAATTTTTGTCCAGAACCGCTATTTTTCTCGGAAACGATTATTTTTGTCAGAGACGATAATTTTTGTCCAAAACTAAAATTTTTGTCTGTAACGTTTATTTTTGTCAGAAACGATTATTTTTGTCTAAAACTAAAACTCTTGTCAGAAACGATTATTTTTGTCCAAAACTAAAACTTTAGTCAGAAACAATTATTTTTTTCAGAAACGATTATTTTTGTCAGAAACGATTATTTTAGTCCAAAACTAAAACTTTTGTCAGAAATGATAATTTTTGTCCAGAACCGCTATTTTTCTCGGAAACGATTATTTTTGTCCAAAACTAAAATTTTTGTCAGTAACGTTTATTTTTCTCAGAAACGATTATTTTTGTCCAAAACTAAAACTTTTGTCAGAAACGATTATTTATGTCCAGAACCGCTTTTTTTGTCAGAATCGATTATTTTTATCCAAAACTAAAACTTTTGTCAGAAACTATTATTTTTGTTTAGAACCACTATTTTTGTCAGAAACGATTATTTTTGTCCAGAACTAAAACTTTTGTCAGAAACGTTTATTTTTGTCCAAAACTAAAACTTTTGTCAGAAACTATTATTTTTGATTAGAACCACTATTTTTGTCAGAAACGATAATTTTTGTCCAAAACTAAAACTTTTCTCAGAAACGATTATTTTTATCCAAAACTAAAACTTTTGTAAGAAACGATTATTTTTGTCTAAAACTAAAACTTTTGTCAAAAACGATTATTTTTGTCCAAAACTAAAATTTTTGTCAGAAACGATTATTTTTGTCCAAAGCTAAAATTTTTTTCAGAAACGGTTATTTTTATCCAGAACCGTTTTTTTTTTCAGAAACGATTATTTTTGTCCAGAACCTATATTTTTGTCAGAAACGATAATTTTTGTCCAAAACTAAAATTTTTTTCGGAAACGATAATTTTTGTCCAAAACTAAAACTTTTTTCAGAAACGATTATTTATGTCCAGAACCGCTATTTTTGTCAGAAACGATTATTTTTATCCAAAACTAAAACTTTTGTAAGAAACGATTATTTTTGTCTAGAACCGCTATTTTCGTCAGAAACGATTATTTTTTTCCAGAACCGCTATTTTTGTCCAGAACCTATATTTTTGTCAGAAACGATAATTTTTGTCCAAAGCTAAAACTTTTTTCAGAAACGATTATTTATGTCCAGAACCGCTATTTTTGTCAGAAACGATTATTTTAATCCAAAACTAAAACTTTTGTAAGAAACGATTATTTTTGTCTAGAACCGCTATTTTCGTCAGAAACGATTATTTTTGTTCAGAACCGCTATTTTTTTCAGAAACGATTATTTTTGTCCAGAACCGATATATTTGTCAGAAACGATAATTTTTGTCCAAAACTAAAATTTTTGTCAGAAACGATTATTTTTGTCAAAAACTAAAACTTTTGTCAGAAACGATAATTTTTGTCCAAAAATAAAACTTTTGTCAGAAACGATAATTTTTGTCCAGAACCGCTATTTTTGTCAGAAAGGATTTTTTTGTCCAAAACTTAAATTTTTGTCAGAAACGATTATTTTTGTCCAAAACTAAAATTTTTTTCAGTAACGATTATTTTTGTCCAAAACTAAAACTTTTGTCAGAAACGATTATTTTTGTCCAAAACTAAAATTTTTTTCAGAAACGATTATTTTTCTCAGAAACGATTATTTTTGTCCAAAACTAAAATTTTTTTCAGAAACGATTATTTTTGTCCAAAACTAAAGCTTTTGTCGTTACGAGTATTTTTGTCCAGAACCGCTATTTTTGTCAGGAAGGATTATTTTTGTCCAAAACTTAAATTTTTGTCAGTAACGATTATTTTTGTCAGAAACGATTATTTTTGCAAAGAACCGCTTTTTTGTCAGAAACGATTATTTTTGTCCGTAACCGCTATTTTTGTCAGAAACGGTTATTTTTGTCCAAAACTTAAATTTTTGTCGGAAACGATAATTTTTGTCCAGAATCGCTATTTTTGTCAGAAAGGATTTGTTTGTCCAAAACTTAAATTTTTGTCAGAAACGATTATTTTTGTCCAAAACTAAAATTTTTGTCCGTAACGATTATTTTTGTCCAAAACTAAAACTTTTGTCAGAAACGATTATTTTTGTCCAAAACTAAAATTTTTGTCAGAAACGATTATATTTGTCCAGAACCGATTATTTTTGTCCAAAACTAAAACTTTTGTCAGAAACGATTATTTTTGTCCAAAACTAAAATTTTTGTCAGTAACGTTTATTTTTGTCAGAAACGATTATTTTTGTCCAGAACTAAAATTTTTTTCAGAAACGATTATTTTTGTCAGAAACGATTATTTTAGTCCAAAACTAAAACTTTTGTCAGAAACGATTATTTTTGTCCAAAACTAAAACTTTTGTCGGAAACGATTATTTTTGTCCGGAAACGCTATTTTTGTCGGAGAGGATTATTTTTGTCTAATTTTTCAATTTTTGTCAGTGACGATTATTTTTGTCAGAAAATATTATTTTTGTCCAAAACTTAAATTTTTGTCGGTAACGATGATTTTTGTCCAAAACCTAAACTTTTGTCAGTAACGATTATTTTTGTCAGAAACGATTATTTTTGCAAAGAACCGCTTTTTTGTCAGAAACGATTATTTTTGTCCGGAACCGCTATTTTTGTCAGAAACGGTTATTTTTGTCCGATACTAAAATTTTTGTCGGAAACGATTATATTTGTCCAGAACCGATATTTTTGTTAGAAACGATAATTTTTGTCCAAAACTAAAATTTTTGTCAGAAACGATTATTTTTGTACAGAACCGCTATTTTTGTCAGAAAGGATTTTTTTGCCCAAAACTTAAATTTTTGTCAGAAACTTTTATTTTTGTCCAAAACTAAAATTTTTGTGAGTAACGATTGTTTTTGTCCAAAACTAAAACTTTTGTCAGAAACGATTATTTTTGTCCAAAACTAAAATTTTTTTCAGAAACGATTATTTTTGTCAGAAACGATTATTTTTGTCCAAAACTAAAATTTTTTTCAGAAACGATTATTTTTGTCCAAAACTAAAGCTTTTGTCGGAAACGATTATTTTTGACCAGAACCGCTATTTTTGTCAGAAAGGATTATTTTTGTCCAAAACTTAAATTTTTGTCAGTAACGATTATTTTTCTCAGAAACGATTATTTTTGTCTGGAACCGCTTTTTCTGTCAGAAACGATAATTTTTTGCCAAAACTAAAATTTTTGTCAGAAACGATTATTATGTCCAAAACTAAAATTTTTGTCAGTAACGATTATTTATGTCCAAAACTAAAACTTTTGTCAGAAACGATTATTTTTGTCCAAAACTAAAATTTTTTTCAGAAACGATTATTTATGTCAGAAATGATTATTTTAGTCCAAAACTAAAACTTTTGTCAGAAACGATAATTTTTGCCCAAAGCTAAAATTTTTGTCAGAAACGATTATTTTTATTCAAAACTAAAACTTTTGTCAGAAACTATTATTTTTGTTTAGAACCACTATTTTTGTCAGAAACGATTATTTTTGTCAAGAACCACTATTTTTGTCAGAAACGATAATTTTTGTCCAGAAACGCTATTTTTCTCGGAAACGATTATTTTTCTCAGAAACGATTATTTTTGTCCAAAACTAAAACTTTTGTCAGAAACGATTATTTATGTCCAGAACCGCTATTTTTCTCGGAAACGATTATTTTTGTCCAAAACTAAAATTTTTGTCAGTAACGATTATTTATGTCCAAAACTAAAACTTTTGTCAGAAACGATTATTTTTGTCCAAAACTAAAACTTTTGTCAGAAACTATTATTTTTGTTTAGAACCACTATTTTTGTCAGAAACGATTATTTTTGTCAAGAACCACTATTTTTGTAAGAAACGATAATTTTTGTCCAGAAACGCTATTTTTCTCGGAAACGATTATTTTTCTCAGAAACGATTATTTTTGTCCAAAACTAAAACTTTTGTCAGAAACGATTATTTATGTCCAGAACCGCTATTTTTCTCGGAAACGATTATTTTTGTCCAAAACTAAAATTTTTGTCAGTAACGATTATTTATGTCCAAAACTAAAACTTTTGTCAGAAACGATTATTTTTGTCCAAAACTAAAACTTTTGTCAGAAACGATAATTTTTGTCCAAAGCTAAAATTTTTGTCAGAAACGATTATTTTTATTCAAAACTAAAACTTTTGTCAAAAACGATTATTTTTGTCTAGAACCGCTATTTTTGTCAGAAACGATTATTTTTGTCCAAAACTAAAACTTTTGTCAGAAACGATAATTTTTGTCCAAAGCTAAAATTTTTGTCAGAAACGATTATTTTTATTCAAAACTAAAACTTTTGTCAGAAACGATTATTTTTGTCTAGAACCGCTATTTTTGTCAGAAACGATTATTTTTGTCCAGGACCGCTATTTTTGTCAGGAACGATTATATTTGTCCAGAACCGCTATTTTTGTTAGAAACGATAATTTTTGTCCAAAACTAAAATTTTTGTCAGAAACGATTATTTTTTTCCAGAACTGCTTTTTTTGTCAGAAAGGATTATTTTTGTCCAAAACGATTATTTTTGTCAAAAACCGCTATTTTTGTCAGAAAGGTTTATTGTTGTTCAAAATTTAAATTTTTGTCAGTAACGATTATTTTTAACAGAAACGTTTATGTTTGTCCAAAACTAAAATTTTTGTCAGTATCGATTATTTTTGTCAGAAACGATTATTTTTGTCCAAAACTAAAACTTTTGTCGGTAACGATTATTTTTGTCCAGAACCGCTATTTTTGTCAGAAAGGATTATTTTTGTCCAAAACTAAAATTTTTGTAGAAAAGATTATTTTTGTCGAAAACTAAAACTTTTGTCAGAAACGATTATTTATGTCCAGAACCGCTATTTTTGTCAGAATCGGTTACTTTTATCCAAAACTAAAACCTTTGTCAGAAACTATTATTTTTATTCAAAACTAAAACTTTTGTCAGAAACGATTATTTTTGTCTAGAACCGCTATTTTTGTCAGGAACGATTATATTTGTCCGGAACCGATATTTTTTTTAGAAACGATAATTTTTGTCCAAAACTAAAATTTTTGTCAGAAACGATTATTTTTTTCCAGAACCGCTATTTTTGTCAGAAAGGATTATTTTTGTCCAAAACTTAAATTTTTTTCAGTAACGATTATTTTTGTCCGAATCGATTATTTTTGTCAAAAACCGCTATTTTTGTCAGAAAGGTTTATTGTTGTCCAAAATTTAAATTTTTGTCAGTAACGATTATTTTTAACAGAAACGTTTATTTTTGTCCAAAACTAAAATTTTTGTCAGTAACGATTATTTGTGTCAGAAACGATTATTTTTGTCCAAAACTAAAACTTTTGTCAGAAACGATTATTTTTGTCTAGAACCGCTATTTTTGTCAGATTCGATTATTTTCGTCAGAAACGATTACTTTTTGTCCAAAGCTAAAACTTTTGTCGGAAACGATTATTTTTGTCCAGAACCGCTATTTTTGTCAGAAAGGATTATTTTTGTCCAAAACTTAAATTTTTGTCAGTAACGATTATTTTTGTCAAGAACCGCTTTTTTGTCAGAAACGATTATTTTTGTCCGGAACCGCTATTTTTGTCAGAAACGGTTATTTTTGTCCAAAACTAAAATTTTTGTCGGAAACGATAATTTTTGTCATATGCGACCGTTTTTTTCTATAACTAACACTTTTGTCAGAAACGATTATTTTTGTCCAGAACCGCTATTTTTGTCAGAAAGGATTATTTTTTTCCAGAACTAAAATTTTTGTCAGTAACGATTATTTTTGTCCAAAACTTAATTTTTGTCAGAAACGATTATCTTTGTCCAAAACTAAAATTTTTTTCAGAAACGATTATTTTGGTCAGAAACGATTATTTTTATCCTAAACTAAAGCTTTTGTCAGAAACGATTATTTTTGTCCAAAACTAAAATTTTTTTCAGAAACGATTGTTTTTGTCCAGAACCGCTATTTTTGTCAGAAAGGATTATTTTTGTCCAGAACCGCTATTTTTGTCAGAAACGATTATTTTTGTCCAGAACCGATATTTTTGTCAGAAACGATAATTTTTGTCCAAAACTAAAATTTTTGTCAGAAACAATTATTTTTGTTCAAAACTAAAATTTTATTCAGAAAAGATTATTTTTGTCCGGAACAGCTATTTTTGTCGGAATGATTATTTTTTTCCAGAACCGCTCTTTTTGTCAGAAACGATAATTTTTGTCAGAAACGATTATTTTTGTCCAAAACTAAAACTTTAGTCCGAAACGATTATTTTTGTCAGAAATGATTATTTTAGTCCAAAACTAAAACTTTTGTCAGAAACGATAATTTTTGTCCAAAACTAAAATTTTTGTCAGTAACGTTTATTTTGTCAGAAACGATTATTTTTGTCCAAAACTAAAATTTTTTTCAGAAACGATTATTTTAGTCCAAAACTATAACGTTTGTCAGAAACGATTATTTTTGTCCAAAACTAAAACTTTTGTCGGAAGCGATTATTTTTGTCCAGAACCGCTATTTTTGTCAGAAAGGATTATTTATGTCCAAGACTTAAATTTTTGTCAGTAACGATTATTTATGTTAGAAACGATTATTTTTGTCCAAAACTAAAACTTTTGTCAGAAACGATTATTTTTGTCCAGAACTAAAACTTTTGTCAGAAACGATAATTTTTGTCCAAAGCTAAAATTTTTGTCAGAAACGATTATTTTAGTCCAAAACTAAAACTTTTGTCAGAAACGATTATTTTTGTCTAGAACCGCTATTTTTGTCAGAAACGATTATTTTTGTCCAGAACCGCTATTTTTGTCAGGAACGATTATATTTGTCCAGAACCGATATTTTTTTTAGAAACGATAATTTTTGTCCAAAACTAAAATTTTTTTCAGAAACGATTATTTTTTTCCAGAACCGCTATTTTGGTCAGAAAGGATTATTTTTGTCTCAAAACTTAAATTTTTGTCAGTAACGATTATTTTTGTCCGAAACGATTATGTTTGTCAAAAACCGCTATTTTTTTCAGAAAGGTTTATTGTTGTCCAAAATTTAAATTTTTGTCAGTAACGATTATTTTTAACAGAAACGTTTATTTTTGTCCAAAACTAAAATTTTTGTCAGTAACGATTATTTTTGTCAGAAACGATTATTTTTGTCCAAAACTAAAATTTTTGTCGGAAACGATTATATTTGTCCAGAACTAAAATTTTTGTCAGTAACGATTATTTTTGTCAGATGCGATTGTTATTTTCTAAAACTAACACTTTTGTCAGAAACGATTATTTTTGTCCAGAACCGCTATTTTTGTCAGAAAGGATTTTTTTGTCCAAAACTAAAATTTTTGTCAGTAACGATTATTTTTGTCCAAAACTAAAACTTTTGTCAGAAACGATTATTTTTGTCCAAAACTAAAATTTTTGTCAGAAACGATTATTTTTGTCAGAAACGATTATTTTTGTCAGAAACGATTATTTTTGTCCAAAACTAAAACTTTTGTCAGAAACGATTATTTTTGTCCAAAACTAAAATTTTTGTCAATAACGTTTATTTTTTTCAGAAACGATTATTTTTGTCCAAAACTAAAATTTTTTTCAGAAACGATTATTTTTGTCAGAAACGATTATTTTAGTCCAAAACTAAAACTTTTGTCAGAAACGATTATTTTTGTCCAAAACTAAAACTTTTGTCAGAAACGATTATTTTTGTCCAGAACCGCTTTTTTTGTCCTAAACTAAAACTTTTGTCAGAAACGATTATTTTTGTCCAGAACCGCTTTTTTTGTCAGAAACGATTATTTTTGTCCAAAACTAAAACTTTCGTCGGAAACGATTATTTTCGTCCTAAACTAAAATTTTGGCAGTAACGTTTGTTTTTTCAGAAACGATTATTTTTGTCAGAAACGATTATTTTTGTCCAAAACTAAAACTTTTCTCTGAAACGATTATTTTTGTCCAGAACCGCTATTTTTGTCAGAAACGATTATTTTTGTCCAAAACTAAAATTTTTGTCAGTAAAGATTATTTTTGTCAGAAACGATTATTTTTGTCCAAAACTAAAACTTTTGTCAGAAACGATTATTTTTGTCTAGAACCGCTATTTTTGACAGAAACGATTATTTTTGTCCAGATCCGATATTTTTGTCAGAAACGATAATTTTTGTCCAAAGCTAAAATTTTTCTCAGAAACGATTATTTTTGTCCAGAACCGCTATTTTTGTCAGAAACGATTATTTTTGTCCAGAACCGATATTTTTGTCAGAAACGATAATTTTTGTCCAAAACTATAATTTTTGTCAGTAACGTTTATTTTTGTCGGAAACGATTATTTTTGTTCAAAACTAAAACTTTTGTCAGAAACGATTATTTATGTCCAGAACCGCTATTTTTGTTAGAAACGATTATTTTTATCCTAAACTAAAACTTTTGTCAGAAACGATTATTTTTTTCTAGAACCGCTATTTTTGTCAGAAACGATTATTTTTTTCCATAACCACTATTTTTGTCAGAAACGATTATTTTTGTCCAAAACTAAAATTTTTGTCGGAAACGATTATATTTGTCCAAAACTAAAAATTTTGTCAGAAACGATTATTTTTGTCAGAAACGATTATTTTTGTCCAAAACTAAAACTTTTGTCAGAAACGATTATTTTTGTCCAAAACTAAAATTTTTGTCAGTAACGTTTATTTTTGTCAGAAACGATTATTTTTGTCCAGAACTACTATTTTTGTCAGAAACGATTATTTTTGTCCAAAACTAAAACTTTTGTCCGAAACGATTATTTTTGTCAGAAACGATTATTTTTGTCTAGAACCACTATTTTTGTCAGAAACGATTATTTTTGTCCAGAGCCTCTATTTTTGTCAGAAACGATTATATTTGTCCAGAACCGATGTTTTTGTCAGAAACGATTTTTTTTGTCCAGAACTTAAATTTTTGTCAGTAACGATTATTTTCGTCAGAAGCGATTATTTTTGTCCAAAACTAAAACTTTTGTCCGAAACGATTATTTTTGTCAGAAACGATTATTTTAGTCCAAAACTAAAACTTTTTTCAGAAACGATAATATTTGTCCGAAGCTAAAATTTTTGTCAGAAACGATTATTTATGTCCAGAACCGCTATTTTTGTCAGAAACGATTATTTTTGTCCAGAACCGATATTTTTGTCAGAAACGATAATTTTTGTCCAAAACTAAAATTTTTGTCAGAAACAATTATTTTTGTTCAAAACTAAAATTTTATTCAGAAAAGATTATTTTTGTCCGGAACAGCTATTTTTGTCGGAATGATTATTTTTTTCCAGAACCGCTCTTTTTGTCAGAAACGATAATTTTTATCCAAGACTAAAATTTTTGTCAGTAACGTTTATTTTTGTCAGAAACGATTATTTTTGTCCAGAACCACTATTTTTGTCAGAAACGATTATTTTTGTCAGAAACGATTATTTTTGTCCAAAACTAAAACTTTTGTCCGAAACGATTATTTTTGTCAGAAACGATTATTTTTGTCTAGAACCACTATTTTTGTCAGAAACGATTATATTTGTCCAGAACCTTTATTTTTGTCAGAAACGATTATATTTGTCCAGAACCGATATTTTTGTCAGAAACGATTTTTTTTGTCCAGAACTTAAATTTTTGTCAGTAACGATTATTTTTGTCAGAAACGATTATTTTTGTCCAAAACTAAAACTTTTATCCGAAACGATTATTTTTGTCAGAAACGATTATTTTAGTCCAAAACTAAAACTTTTGTCAGAAACGATAATTTTTGTCCAAAGCTAAAATTTTTGTCAGAAACGATTATTTTTGTCCAGAACCGCTATTTTTGTCAGAAACGATTATTTTTGTCCAGAACCGATATTTTTGTCAGAAACGATAATTTTTGTCCAAAACTAAAATTTTTGTCAGAAACAATTATTTTTGTTCAAAACTAAAATTTTATTCAGAAAAGATTATTTTTGTCCGGAACAGCTATTTTTGTCGGAATGATTATTTTTTTCCAGAACCGCTCTTTTTGTCAGAAACGATAATTTTTATCCAAAACTAAAATTTTTGTCAGAATTGATAATTTTTCTCCAGAACCGCTAATTTTGTTTAATATGTGTAATTATATTCGGAACTGCTTTTTTTGTTTGAAACGAATATTTTTCCGAACCGTTATTTTTGTTTGAATCGACTGTATTTTCCGGTCTATCAGTCGTATCGGCGCATTAGATGCGCCTGGATTTTAAGTTTTGATTTTTCGAAAATATTATTTATTTCTTTATAATTTATTTCTTTTAGTCCCGTAGGATTTATATCAGTTATTCACATATCAGGTTAAATTTCTATGCTCCATTAAAAATATTATTATATTACGTATTTAATACCCAACACAAAAACAAAAATTTGAGAACTTAATATGTAAGTAAATGTGAAATTTTCATTTTAAGAGGTGTCATAGGATAGCATTATAGTATATTAAATCTTAAGTTGTTGTATTTTACAATAACCCCGTTTGAATACAATTTTATATAAAATTATAAAAGCATCCAGGCTATTTATGTCATAACTCATACACGTATTATACATAATTTTATAATAATCAATAATTATGCGTATGTATTAATTATAATATTCTCATATATATTTATTTTAATTTTACATGTCATATTGCCTAAATTTTATTTCACCTTAACCTGATTCAACATCTCTATTGATTATTCCACGAAATACGTATCGAAATGTAAAATCTCTAATGATTATTCAACGAAATACGAATCGTATTTCGCCTCATTTACCGGTTGTACTGTTATTTTAACTTACTTCTTTCGCTTCGAACTTATTTATAAAATTTCCTTTGTTAATGTTACTACATATAAGACCTTTTCTTTATTTTTACAGTGGAATTCCAGCTACCAAGTAATACACACAGGTTATCCGCAGATCCATTTTCAATAAAATAGCAGGACATTCAGGAAGAATGGAGAGGAAATTTTCGAATGGAGTCTTTCATATATGGTGAGTTCACAGCCATTTACTCTATCAATAAGGTGAGTACAACTGCTTCCTATCCGAGGAATATAAAATGCTATATATTAATGCCGCATTTAAAAAGTGTGACTCAGCTCGAATTACGAATATTAAAGCATTCCGTCAGGTTCATTTCGATTCTCGATCTTACAAGAGGTTGAATTCAAGGCGCAGTGCGTAGGTGATATTAATTCACCTTCGACTGAATCCCAAATGTTTCTTTAGTAGGGAGTTGATATCTCTGAAGGGCTGAATGGTCAAGCCTATTACGAAGAAATATTTGATGCAGCGGAGGGATGTGACGTAGTAGAAAGAAACCGGATTCACTATCTCGATTGTGATCAGCTACCGTGCCCATCCTCTCTTTATGTCTCTTTTCCTTCTTCCAGGAAATATTTCCCACATAGTACATCCGTTATTTAAAGGAATGTATATCGAAAGAATTGGAATGATTTTATCATTCGAACCAATCCAATAATTTCCGTTTAAAATTGGTTGCTGTTGATATATTTAGCTCCTACAGTTAGAGTTTTGAAGTCCAAGTGTCGCTGGCAGGATTGGAATTGTTTTCTTTTAAAATGTATTTCCCAATTTATTTTTCTTCGTCTTCAAGTGGGTTCATTTGTTTTGGATGTTGATTTCGTAGTCTTCACTGATTTTATATGTTTATTGCTGACATTCACTAATTGCCAGCTTTACGCATTTTCTGAAGATTGAACTTAATTCCAATAAAATCTTTCTTATAATGCGATTCTCCTGCCATGAAACTTTATCCGGAACAAATTAGTTTTCAATTTTCTTTCGTATTGAATCTAAGAACTTTAACATTCTTTGGTAACGAAAAATTTCCCTTAATTATTCTTAAAAATTGCATTCAATTATTTTGATTTACAACTGTATAATGTAATCATCTATCATATCGTTATTTCGTGCGTTTAAATATCAATCGTTCTTTCGCCTTAATAATAAAGTCAAACCGGATCGGGACTCGAACCCTGGAATCTCTCAATTGCCTTTTACAAACCTTTACCCATATTTTTGGAAATATAATGCTTTATATTACTTTTAAGATACTTGTTAAAAGCTCTAATACCCTTATATTTTATTGTAAGATAATGTTTATGGTATCCAGGCACTATAACTATGTTATGAGGAAACCTAGAAGGAATGAAACAGAAACATGGCTATAATAAATAAAGAAGCTTAGCAATTAGCTAAGAATTTTTATCTCTCCGATAGAGGAAGTCTTCTATACTCGAAAGTCCTCTATCGATAGTGTATTATGCGATAAAGAACGGAGAATTTAAGAGCCCGGATGTATATAAACTCAATTCGTTGCCTAACAACCGTAGCTTAGGGTCCCGCCTTAATTCCAGTACATCTTTAAAAAGTCTCCCAAAGATTCTTATATTATAATAGGCATTTTAATGTAGCGTCACCGTTAGAGCGAACGGACAAGTCTATAAATTCCATCTTGTGTCGAAATGAAAGCGAATTACGTGGTTTAACAACCTGAAGCAACAGTCTTCATTTAAATCGAACGGAGTATCTCTCGCGGCATTTTCCTTTGGTCTTTTTTTTACTGAACCGGATTCGCCAGGTTGAAGACGTGCTGCCCACTGCCTTTCTCCTTCTATATAACTCACTCCTCGCGAAGCTTTTAAAGAACAAGATTTTCTCCGAATCCCTCCAGTTATCGGCCGTTTAATTTTTTTGCGTACAAGAGTGTGAACAGATTCGATGCGTACATAAATAGTCACGCTCAAAGGGAAATATATTTATAAGCGTGCGGCTGCACCTTTCGAAGTTCGACGTATTCTTTTGAAATCGTTTCGAATAGGTGGAGCCAGAATACGAAAATTACTTTCGGTGAATATTAATCGCCTATACGTTATGAGGATGAAGAGCGGGGAAAAGCTTATGGGACATTTGGTTGTATATCTATCGAGTGGTTTGGATTTATATAGATACGTTTCGTGAAAACTTGTGGTGACAAATAAGTGAGCGTATTTCACAAGCTTTAGCACTTCGAGAGGGAATTATTAGAAGAAAGAAGATTTAAATAAACGATCAATATATTGGATAGAATTAGTAATATATAGAAAGCACGTTTTTGAAAGATATTTCAAAAATTATGTGCTACTTTGTTATACTTTACGTGGATATATTGTACTTAAATAAGGTATACATACGAAAAATCAAACCGTTTCAAAAATTAGTTTTTTCGCCGAAAATACGTGTAAATAATAGATTGAGTAAGTGTGGAGTTTCACATGTCCTGCCATTGGCTGTAAGGCAGTTTGTAGGAAACTTTTCTAGATGGAGATGTAATAACAGCTTCCGCAACTGTTTTTTTTTTAGAATTTATCCTCCATTAATTATGTTTTAGTTTGGTTTCAAGTTACCATTATTCCATTATATTAAATATAAGCGCTTTCCTCGTGAGTCTTATTTATAAGTTCGAAGTGATAAAACAAAATTAATAAGAAATATATATAATATTATATATATTAATATTTAGGTGAGTCCAAAAATTTTGTCTCTCGCTATAGGCTGCTAAATATTAATACAAAGCAGCTTTGCAGAGTAAATACTACAACTGCAAAATTTCTTGCTTCACTGAATACTTCTTGCAAGTAACGAATATTTTCACGAAAATAATAAAATTTAAACCTAGATCGAGTCTTCGACTATCAACAATTTTCCTTATGGGTAATAGATGTCTAAGTAAATTTTTTATGTTCATTATGATCATTACATTTATGAGATAAGGTTTTTCAGCATTTTGTGATGCAGTAAATTTGCATTTTCACGTATTTTGCAATTACTCCATGCTCAAGCTTCTTCAGTTGATTTAAAATTTTGATCATACAGTATAAAATGATGGTATCTTGGATTAAATTTTGTACCACCATTAACTTCACCTGTAAGTGTACCCACTTTAAAAGTATTTAAATCAGGGCGTGGCTGTTTACTTTACCAGCAACAGTTTTTTTCGCTTTAAATCAATTCTTAATCCTCGTGTGTGAATTTTCCACTTCCTGTCCAATTTATATTTTCATACCTTTTTATTTTTATAACCGGTTCTACTTCTTCAAAATGCAACACTTAAAGAACCTCAAATGAAGATGGTAGGAAATAAAATCTGATACATTCAGATTCTCATTAAATAATCAAGAATATTTTAAATTTATTTTCATCGTTGACGACCAAAAAGAAATCAAATATTAGTTTGTTCCAATTTATTTAATAGGCTATATTTTACTATTTCATCCTCGACGAACCGTTATTGAAAGGTACGATTGCCATTTTATCAGATCATTTTAAATCTTTTCTCACGTAGAAAATTTAAATTGCATTTATATACGTCTATAAGAGTATTCGCACTTTATTGAAAAAGTATTCGTCACGGAAAAATTAAGTTAAATAAATTGAAAGTATATAAGGTTTAAAATAATTTATTTATATGATAAATACAGAAAAACCAAATAATTAGTTCTATATGTAATGAACGCGAATAATTTATAGTGAATCCTACACTCTGAATGAAATATTTACGGAATTTAGACCTTAATAGTAAAGAATAATGAGGAAAAGATAATTTTTCAAGTAATATTTGAATAACTCAAATAAAAATAGATTACTAAGAAATTTATTTAAAATTTATAAACTATCATATTTATTATGAATAAATTACTATACCAAGTATGATTCTGATATGAAATAGAGTGAAAAATCTTCATCTTTGAACATATGCTATCATATACATCCTCATATTTCGTACATTTGAGAGAAATACGCTTTAACATGACTTAAACACAAGCGTATATTCGAGAGAAGCGATCTGAAACTTATTTAATGCCTCACATGACATAGAGCGACCTTAAGATGTAATATGCGAAGATGGTCCGTAAATAGAATCGTTTGGAAAACGTGAGTCTCTGGAGACGTGATATCCGAGACCGGCCGATGAGCATTTGTCCTAGCGAAGATTAAGTAGGTCCGCGGTGGAAGCCTTTCACAGTCTCCTGGGAGGGACTTACAGGAGTGACCGCTGGGACAGAGTCTATGACCTTCCTCTCTGGCCTTCCGCTCAATGTGCCCTATTCCCATGGGGAAAGCAGACGCCCTTTCCAGACGGATTTCCAGAATCCTGGGGACTTAAAGGTTCGGTGAATGTCACTTATTGAAGGATGTCTCTCTCTCTCAAGATTGCTCATTCATAGAGACGTATAGAGTAAATCTAGCGGTTTAAGGACTTATATATTCGCTTGGGAATCGAAATTTCCTATTGGTCTCGTATTTATGACGGGAAGTAATATTTTCCTTTCGATCAGTAGTACATTCAGTTATAGGTCAGAATACATATAGTTTCATGTAACTATTGGTTATTCTACTATTTATATTAAACTCTGTACTCTAGAGCCCTCTTGAAGTACCACTGGAGTAGAATACTGTAATAGTGCATTTAGACGAAGTTATTACATTATTCAAAGATACCATAATAATTTACTGATAGATCAATTCACATCTAACTCGTGCTGTGATAATTATAATTATTACAATTCTATTCTATATATTCTACTTAAATATAAAATTAAACTGTTCTACTAGCCTGAAGTATTTCGGAAAAGCATAAAAACGATTCTAGTTTTTACGACTGGAAGAGACAATAAAAAGTGCTGAATTACGTTCGTGAATCCGAAATGAGATGAATAATTAAAAGAAAAATATTATTTCTTTGAGCAATGTAAATTTATATTCACGTATAGATGAGAAAAGATATATTTAAGAAACTTCCTCATTAACTTTTGCACCAAAAATAAGTTTCTAATTTATTTCGACTCATATTCTTCCATGCGTCTTAAAGTTCTGTTAGGGTAAAAAATTCAAATCAATGATTCATAATCACTCTTCAGCCGTTTATCATATCTCAATCTTTTAGAATTCCACTGGAATGCATATAATTCAGGTTCATTATTTAAATATCCTCGTGGTGTATATTCACTCGTCATTTTATGTGGTTATTAAAAGACGGGTAGACATAAAAATAACGTCTTTCCAGCGCTTAAAAAACATTCTAAATCCCCAACCGACCTCGCTCATCAATCTAAAACCTCGTTAATATCGGCATAAGTATTTGGAAAGGGAGATGAGGCTGAGAAACGCCTAACGTAGCAAGGTCACAATTTTCATCTTCCCCTTCAAAACTAAGAAAATCTTCTGCTTGAAGTGAGTGACTTATCTCTAAAGCGAGCGCATAACATTCGGAAATCACACCCTCGCCTGATATGCCTTGACCCGTAGAGACGTCCTCGTAAACCAATTTGCCATCTGCTTTGGCTGCAAACCGTTCCCTCAGCTTCGCTGTTGAATCTCTCCAGCCTTCATACAGATAACGATAAGTCACAGGGAAAAAACCCTACGGAGCAACCTTAGCGCGTGGTTCCTGACGCAAGCCAGGTCGCACGGGCGCCTTTTTTGGCGGTGCGCTTGTAGGGGAAGGCCTGGAAGCGGCAGTCCACGAAAGATATGCTGCTTTCACGCTCTAATGAAGCCACGTGCTCGGAATGAACGCTTTTTCAAGAGCAGTAAAGAGTTAGTAGCCGCTCGTTGATCTTACTTCGCAGAAGCGGGATTTTTATATTAATGTTCTGGCTCACGAGATGAAAGGATTTTGAGACATATTCATCGGACCAAAAGGAGTCTTCATCAGTGTTCTTAAGAATATCCCCCGAATATGTCGATGATGTAAAAGCAGAGATGTATATGTATCCGAAATGGGTCTTAATTTCTGAGGTGCTTAGGATTAGTTGGTGGATGTCAAAAAGAAGGAATTCTGGGAAGTGCTGGGCTTCCATCCAAGGTCTAATGGTGCGGGTTGGAGAGATGTTAAATTTGAGGATGAATAAGGCGAAGATTTCGCCTTCACGTTTTGGCGGAATTTGTAATTCGTGATTTTTTTTACGTCTCTCACCTGGATGAGGAAAGATGTATCAAAAAAGAACATCCTTGAAAATTCTTTTGTGTGAACCTCTTCTCTTAAAAAAAGTCTGTGATAATTCTCACCTTTTCTCCGCCAATTCTTCCGTTGGTATTTCGAATGAAAATTTACATCAAAATAATGCGGTGTGTTTTACGATCATGCGGTGTTTGAAGTGTCCGCGGTCATTTTTCATTTCGCATTATGGCTATGTCTAAATGTATGTTTTTGAGGCGTGACTCCTGTTTACTTACGTTAAACGTTAGAGTTTATAGTCATAAGGATGGAATCCGAAACCGTCTGTCCATACATTGATGTTGCGAGCTGTTCACTTTGAGAATAATAAAACTTATGCCGCGTAATCTTAATTATTATATTTACTCAGTCGCAGTTAATTTCGTTGGATACTGGTGAATATAAGCAGAATTAATATTTTAATATATATTAGCACGTATCATTATTTGTTGGGAAATATTGCATGGATGCAAATTAATGATTCATTAGAATGACATCTCTAAAATTTCCTGATTTTGCAAGTATTTGGTTGTGCTTTTGCAAGCAACGGTATTTAAGAATTCTCCGATATTTAGCTGTCAAAAGCTTTCTAATGTAAAGTTAATGTGATTTGCATTAAATACAAAGAAAACATTTCATAAAGATTGAACAATTGATAAAAATTATATATAAAGAGAGAACGTAATTTATGCTTAAAATTAATTACTAATTATATCTATTCTTATAGTATTGTTGCTACAGTTATTCTGCAGTTTAGAAATCTTTGGAAGGATTTAGATTGTATTGAATTTGAGTAAATATGAGAGCAGATTTAAAATAATTTCATAATTATGTAATGAACATCGGATAATTCTAAGATATACCAAATATTTCGCTCGTAAATTTGCATTCCTATTACCTTTAATCCCCTTTTATTGACCGAAAAGAATATATGACACTCATTCTCTTGATTTATCCTTATAAAAAAGATAGATTTAAAGTTTTTACCTAAATCCACTTCAATTACCATTGTACCTTCTGGTGGAATCGATTTAACTAACCTACATAGCTGCATTTATCCTATTTACCGAAAAAGATTTTTAGAATACCTTCAAAACGTTTGTGAAGAATCTGAATTATTTTCTGGATAACCGGTTGATTTATTTCGTTCCTATCCACTGCAACTTCGAATGCATGCTTTGGCGTCGAAAGGTAACGAATAGGATATTTACGTTGCTGCCACTGCGGTAAATTTCAATTACCTTCGGGCAAAGAAACATCTGCAACGCGGATACACGTTACCGCAAATCATGCCTTCTGTGCTGATGTCCTCCATAACAGGCCATTCCTACCGTTCTAAGTACGCCACCTGCTCCTTCGATATTCCTCCAGATGAATGATACCTTAGAGGATATTTTTTCCAAGATAACAGTAATAGCCCCGAGGGTTAGGAAATGTCCAGAAAAAGTTGAGTTGAAAATCGAAGGAGTTTGAATATAATGAGTTTTCGCTGAAAACTTTTGTATCAAAAATCCGACTCAAGAAAATAAATAACGGGTTCGATTCGTTCATAAGGTTCTGTCTTCCAGTTTTAAGGATGATAAGTTTGGTGTTTTAGAATTCCGTGTTGATAAAGTGGAAGATGATTCTCTAGATCATTGTTTGATAATGATTTGTGTTGAATTATTACGAGTTTATTCTAAAAAATTGGAAAAAGACAAATTGATAGAATTCATAAATGTGTCATTTTATATTATCTTCGATGTATTAATATTACGTACGTATACGTAAAATTCCAAATCCATTAGAAATATATTTTCAAACCCTTCATCGATGTTTTTCTAATGATGATTTAGTATTGTATTGGTTAATAAGATCTTAGAATATTTATTTTAAATTCATTTCCAATTTAAAGAATTTTCAGCGTTAATTTTGATCTTAATCTTTGAGAAATTTAAACACTTAAAGAAAAGGAAAATGGAATGTTATACATTAATATAATCACACAAGAATAAGTAGGAAAATTGTAGTGTAATTATGGATTTTAATATAGGACGAAACCTTGAATATTCGACTTCATTTTTCCTAAGTATTTTAAATAACTTTGTCCTATTTAGTTCCTGTTTAACTTTTTACAACGAGTGTTTCGTTTTATTAACAAATACAAAAGTGAATAGAATTTGTTATTATCCCTGATTGACCATTGCAACTTAAATCGACGGAATTTTCAATAAATAAATTTTAGAGTAAAATACATGCTAATTTAAGTTGTGAATTAACCTTTAGTACAGTTCCACGAAAAGTATTGGTGGTCATTGGTGGATCATGTTTAAACAGCGAAATGACATCGTCACAGCCTCATGATAGGTAATAATTACTGTAGGATAGGTTCAGTCTTACAAATAAGGTATGAATATCAATTGAAGGATTAACTATAAGCTTAGTCAGTAAACGCATGCATAAAGCGCACACGACCGAACTCGTAATCCTCAATGCTCCCATTTGACGTCCCTATAATTGCAGCTCCCAACTACGGCGTGTTTACGGAGATAGTCTAATAATGCGGAGAACTCTTTGATCCACAGTCTCCGTCCTTTTTCTCTCACACGAACGATTGCTTCAAAGCAAAAAAACGGTCGAAAAGGATTAAAGGAAAAAAATGAGAGATGCCTTCGTTTTATTTCTCGATCGGCGCCGCGAAATAAATGAAAATATCGCAGAAAGAGACGTTCGTTTTTTCCCTCTCTCGGACATATCCCTTTAGGACAAAAACGCAATTTAATCGCCGCTTCGCACACGCTTCGCAACTTTTTTATTCGACAAAAACAAACGACGGTGCCAATGCGACAGAGCCTCTCGATCCGATGGATCCTCTGTGTCGCGGAAAAAATGGGGAAATCGAAACGCGATGAAAAAATAAACAAATCTTCGACGAAGTTTCGCGGGAAAAATGGATAAAAAAATGGCGGTACCGTCCGATACCCCCTGGGGGCGAGATTTGGAACTAGGCTGCGCGCATGCGCGAGTAGGGGATATGACCACATGAAAAAAGCGACACTTAACAAAAGAGGCATATATCCCTTATCCTGGATGGTTTCTTTGGGGAAAGAGATGAAGGGGGAGGAATGGAGGAAGCTCGGGTGGTCAAGTGGATGAGAGGAGACGCGTTTGTCGGAAGAGGGAGAGTTGATAGAGATGGATCGGAAGAACAAGAGGGAATGGAAGCTTAAAATAGGGGGAGTAATGTGGATATGGATGGATTGAGAGCTAAATGATAAATATGATCCATACGAAGAAACTTGAAAAAACACGTGTTCATATCGCGTATTAACATGAAATGTAAATGCGTTTCTTGTATATTTTACTTCCATTGATAATAATTATTAACTACTCCAAATTCTAAACGCAGACACTACTGGTCCATCTTAGCACACAATGCTTGACAACAGGTACCTGACAGTCATGTATTATTGTGGCCATATAAACAGATAAAATTAAACTGTACTATTAGTTCTCATAAAAGCATAAATTACCATTATTATCAATAAGCCTTAATTATAATAAATGGTGATATTCACAAAGTATAATGGACATAACTTTTTAACATCTAACAATAATTTTACTTCAACATATTTATTTAACACGTAAAAAAGAAAATGAACATATTTCTATATCACGTATGGAATTAACAATTTGGTGCTCATCATTTGCTAAAACCTACCGACCATGTGTTCTATTAATAAATGCAATATTGTTATTTTATTTTCACATAGAGTATTGGACAAAATTTATACGAGCAAAAAATTTACGTATAGAAATAGACTAGGAGATAACTTACCATTAAAGCTGACCCAGCTGGGATTAAATCCAAAAATTAAGAGACATACAAAAATCTAATAGAATCAGTAATCGAACCTGGATCTAACAATTTAAGGTCAGTTATATTTAATAGTTTGATTCGTAGGTTTAAAAAATTCTAACCGTGCTCGAAGAGAAATGTTATAAAGTATCCAAATATTTGAATGATTGGATTGCTATGGTAACGGTACGGTGTTTACGTAAGGACGATTCTTTCCCGTGTTCCCCGGAGCATAAACGTCCGTCGGGAAGTGGAATTCATGCAGATTCTACGCCTGACTGTGAAATGGAGGATAAAGGGTGGAACACGTCCAGAGCAGCAAACGAGGGTCACGGAGAGTGGGAGCGAAGACAGAACGAGATGGAGATTTTCGATTGAAGGGGTAAAAATGCGATGAAGAGACAAATCAGTTGAGAGGCGAGTGCTCAGGAGAAGATTAAGAGGGGAGATGCATTCGGGAATAAGTGAAAGAGATGGAGTTGCGATTTTCCGTGAGATCGAAACTAAATGTCTTGCATTAAAACGAGGAGGTAGATTAAGATGAGCGGATAGGGTGATATTCCATGCGGGGATATGTAAGACACGATATTTTTCGAGATAAGGCGGACAAGGAAAATCTTACGATGAAATTGTTCTCGCGTGATGAATAGTGTTTTTATCGTTTTGATCTCGACGAGTTTGTGTGCGAGAGGAATATGTCTACGAGAATGTGAGTGGCGTAGCGTTTGGGTTGAAATGCGTATAAATCATATCCCAGTTTCTATTTCTATCTGTATGCACACGAGTCTAAAACGTGGTATCGTTTGGACGTAAATAAATGGAGCTTTAAGTGAAGTTCGTAATAGTTCTGACTGTAGCTAAGATCACTTAAGAAATTGATGCTATATACATTTAATGTAGTAGTTATCGTTAATTATTATTGTGCTTATTGTTCGATAACTATAGATAACGTGTCTAAACTATTGTCGTTTGTAACTGTAGTTAAGGTTACGTAAGATATTATCTGAATTAACACTTAATTTAATGGTTCTCGATAGCTATTACTGTGCCGATTTTCTAATGAAATTTTAACACTAACTTGCTAACGTTAATTCCAATACTATGGTCCCGAGTTCGAATCACGGGCGATGATAAATTTTATTCCCAATGTATGGGTTCTTGTGCTTGTTCACAAATAAGTACTTCACTCTATTTTTACTATGTATAGTTATTTGTGAGGGCTATGTTAAATATATATTAAGTATACTACTAGTAGATCGGTAGGCTACATTCATTGAATCAGTCGATAACGCTTCAAATGTACTCCTAATTCGTCAATCAGTTTTTTTCACGAAGTGTGACGATCGATAAGTTATATTACAGCCCAGTAAAAGAGATGAACCCTTAGAAGTAAGAGCTCTTCCTTGATGACCAACGAAGGAATAAAATAATTACGACTCCTACTTTCGAAACGACCAACTGAAACAGTTCCGTGAAACATCGGAAACGAATATGACGAGTTTCGACAGATTTCTATTAAAAGCTTCGGATGGAAAAGATTGGCAAAACGGAGAGAATAGAATGGGCGGGGAAGAGATATAGGTACGGATTAGAACGGGACGGGAATAAAAAATTGATGCGATGGAAAAAACAAGAGTTTTTGGAGCGACGTGGAATGGGGGGTGGTAAGAGACTGTGGAGATGGAGTGCAGAAGCCTAAGTGCGAGCATCGTAGCATTTGTCTCCATTCCCTCATCCTTCTCAGGCCATCCATTCCCCATCCTACGGAAGGGAAACATCCCACCCCCCCTCCCCACCAACTGCTCTTTCTTTCTGCCAATTCTTCCCTTCTGTACCCAACTTTCCTTCGGTACAAACCTCCTTAGCTCGGTGTCTTCCATCTTCACTTGTCCTGCCCACGCACGTGTTAGCACTTACCCCATTCCCTGGGTCCTTTCTCGCCCCTTGTTTACTCGGTGTCCACCTTTTGTGATTTTCGTCCCAACTTTCAATTCGATTTTACCGTATCTTCCCCTTCAATAGCGTATCATCCCTTTCACAATCACTTACCCTGTCCATATATATCCATAGCAACAAGCTATGCCACTTCATTCAGTACTGCGTAACATCGCTAATTGAATAACCGAAAAAGGAGGACGTAAGCGAAGTATAATCGACAATGAGCCCGAGAAGTTTTTGGAATCGATGTCTCCATCTTCGGAGAAAATAGTGGAACAACTGTTGAGGGGCTTTATGTATCTATTTCTCACAATGCTTTTAGTTTGTACATAAGCTGTCGATCTCTTTTTTATCTCTTTACTATTCGTTCACATACTCAAAGATTACTTACTTACTTACTTCGGATAATAATCTACTTAGCATGAATTGATGAAGGGCAAACTAATTCCTCCCATTCCTTCCTCACGTTGTCATCTTTTCAACAACTATTATTTTAAAAGAGATAGCCAGATTATCCTTTGCTAACAATTGTCCTCATTCCACTAAGAATAAACTGAATTATACGTGAATATGATCTTCTTGATTATGTTATACTTTGCCCTATTTGATTTGGAAAATATACCGGAAACAGAATAAGGACAGTTTTCTAATATTCCTCTCTTGCATTTATTAAAACCCATATGTACTCAATTTTCCTTATTTTCTTGTGGTCTCTAATTATTTTCGCTATTCAAGTCCGTGTCATCTGAAGATATTCATCATCAGCTACGTTCAGTAGGTTATAAGAAGATCGTGTCTTTGAAGTACTTTAGATAGATATCCTCCTAAGAGTGTTGTATCGTTTTCCCCAAATGTTTCTAGTTAGAAGCATTCTGGGAAACGTCTTACTTCTCCTAGCATTCTTTGTCCCTGCACCCCATTGTCTTTCCATTCCTCCCCCCCCATTACCGTCTTCTTACCCCCTGAAATCTCTCTTTTTGCTCTTACAAGGGGATGTCTCTGCCCGCATTCCATCTTCGCCCATGCCCCGTACACGCAAACGCTTTCCATCAACATCCTCTATGTTTTTACCCGAAGAAACTTCGGCCCAGATCGCACGAAAAAGGTGTCACAGCGTGCGATCGTGGAGAATTTCGGTGCAGTAGAATTCCTCCGCGACAGATGAGTGCTTCCCGCGGAGAGCAGCGTACCCTTTGCCAAGGATGGAGTTGGTCGTCCATTGTCGTTCTCAGAGTGTTATTTCTCAGCAAAGCGTTCCATCGGGAGGAAGATTTACCAGGAGAACGATGGGTTACTTAGGGGCGTTACAGGGTTCTATATAGAATGTAATTTTTCAAAGAGTATTAGAATAATTTAGACGTTAGGAATGAGGTTCTTTCGTGAGGTACGTTATCTCATTGCAGTAATCGGAAGGTTTGGACTTTAGATTTATGCAGTTGCCTAAATTTAAGCAGATTTTGGGTTATGATTCTTTTATCAACTACTTACTAAGTTTTTGCATTTGTTTCATTACTCAAAACTTAGTAGAAATCATGACAACTGAATTAATAACGAATGTAAGGAATAATTTGATTTCGTGAGAAAATACCTCGCAACCAGTGAAGTATTTTTTCGAGTTCAGTTCCATTCCCTACAGTTTTCTATATTTTTTATTTTGGTAGAATATCTAAAAATTAATTTTAATCTTTTTAAGAAATTCGATTTGGGTTTTTCATTATTCTCGTAAAGAAGAGATGGATAATCCTTTTAATTTATTCTGCATAAGATTTTCTTTCGATTATCATCATCAATAAGGGATGGTAAATTAATTATTATTTATATTCCAAATTTTAATGTTTTACCTAAATGGAAAAGGCATTTTACTGATAGAATCAAATTAGTTCAAATTCCTGATATTTATGAGAGATTCCTTTCCAAAAGAAGATAAATTATGAACTTTTAACTGTTAACTTCTTTCCAAATAATTTACTTAACAAACACATTCAATACCGCAGTAAGATATGAGTATTTGTTCTCACCTGCACAGAGAATACTGATAAAACAAAACCATGAACCTCTTTCCAGTCTCTGAACGTGGGTATTCAGTGAAATTCCGCTGATAAAACTAATTTTCACGATCGATTCACGCTCTTTCTACAAAGCAAACCTCAGATGAAACAAAGGTCGGTCGGAGAGTGATAGCGTCTTAGGAAACCACTATAGGCAGCTCGGCACGGTCGCCAGACGGTCCATTCTCAAAGCAGTCCTACGCATTCGCAAAAGTTCCGAGAAATTTAACACAGGCTCCTTCCAACTCATCCGTCTCTCCTTTTGAACGACCTCTCACCCCTTTGTCACCCTCCGGTGTTCTTGACCCTCTATTTTTTGCCACAAAAGGGGAGGTCTCCCGCTTTCGCCAGAAGCCCACGCCCATCGGTGGGGGTGGACTTCCTCTTGCCTGGAAACCTTCACCTCTCGAAGCGCCATAAACCTGTCGCTTTTCGGAACAAAAAAGGATGAATTAGAGACAATTGGATGTAACGAGTTGCAGGGTTCCTTTTCGTTTGCTAGAATCAAGAGTCTTTAGCACTGCAAGGGACGAATTCATTACGTGTACACGTGGGAGGCGGTTAGGTATACAGCGGTGAAGGATAGGTCACACGTGGCAAATGTTGTTCGATATTACGAGAATTGAAAGTTTTATTTCAAAATAGATGTGTAAAACGAATTATCGATAAGGTTGTTAGAAAACTCACACATCAGGTTAATTGTTTAATATTTTATCTTTCACTATCTAAAGCCTAAAAATATAAATATTGCTATTAATATCTAATTTACACCGCCTAAGGAATGTATTTCGTGATAAAATAATTCAAATAGAAATTAAATTGAGGGCGAATCTCATTTTCAGCGTACATCATTTTAATTAATGGTGATCTAAAGACAAATAGACTTAGTCTTAATAAGTTGATATGAAATTCAAACTGAATTTAAATAAATGCAACATTTATGAAAGATAGATATTGGAGAAAATTCAAGTTTTTCTTTTAAAGTTTCAATTCAATTTCAAATTCTAATGAAATATATATGAAAGAGAATTCCGTGATAATAGAAAAGGCAGTACAAGTCTTTAGCATTTATACACTAACAAATCCTAGCGTAATGTAATAAAGCATATATTGTGTAATAAATTAAATTTTCAAAACTAGGAGATCCTTTGGATAGAGGATTGGATTGAACAGAGATGGAAAATATTACCGCTATTTAGTGTGATTAATATTAGAAATATACTTAATTAGATGTATTTTAATTTGCGTGCCGAAACCAATAAATCACGATCCGTTTTTAATTTTGGTATCCTTACTTCTTTAAGAAAAGAAATAAATCTTCCTCTTCCATCTACTGAAGTACCTATTGGACACCAACGCGACAATACGTAAGATCCAGCGATGGAGAAACACACCTCCTAGTAAAAGGTCAAGGGTACATCAACTCACAAACACATCCAACCCTTATTGCGTCGATTTCCATAAAAAAAACGTCTATTTAAACCAGCTTCATCCCATCGCACCCTCTAAACGAATTCCAATGTAGCGAATCCGTATTTTTTTCCTCGATCCGTCATCCGCCCCCAATTACTCAGCCCTCGGAGACTTCGCCCGTGACTCGTCACGAACGGCGTGCGTGTGATTCCGTGAGAGGCGTTGAGAAGACAGAGTAAACGCGCGTGAATCGTGGACAATGGCCTCCGTGAGGCGTGACGGGCTATGGGAGAGACCACCCTCGCGTACGTTGTGTCGGGACGTGGGCGGGAACGGTTCCCCACAAACAGCCCCGCGTGGGAAGGATAAAAATTCGAAGGTCGAGCCGTGCAGCATCCCCTGCACCACGTCGTTCGTGACTGCACCCTTTCCGAAGACTAAAATCCCGTGTTTGCAGCTCATTCGTCAAGGTTTTTAAGGGTTTTTGACGGCTTGACGCGCTTCGGAAAACATTGGGACTCTCTCTCGAAGCTGCGAATGGCTGGAAATTGATTTGTATTCTGCGGTGGAGGGAGTGTCGTACGCGGGGGAGACGGTCTGGTGGACACACCCCTCTCTCTCTCAATATGCAGTTTTTGTCGCGGATGGTTTTGGTCCCTTCCGACGCGGCGCTGTCGAACCCGATGTCTATCGGACGTTGCTTAGTACGCGCCGAATGATCGCGCCGTCTGATTTGGCGTTTCGGTTGCTATCGCGGGCACGTAAGGGACTTTGACGAAGTACCAAATCATGAGTGACATGATGTACTCGAATGTATGATGTATTGCGTATTGAAAGATTGCAAATCAAGCTGCTTTTTTCTTTGAAGTATGACGAATGACTTACATAGTTACAAAGCTTTTATGTAAAATTATTTCGTTGGGAATTCAACTGGTATTGGTTTATCTAAGTGGATATTTTTATGCTTAATATTGAATATAGAGAATTTTCGATTGTCCTTGATCAGCTAAAATACCGCCTTTACTAATAATAAGCTTAATTAATTGATACTTATATAAATTGATTCTAACTATAATGAACTAAAAATTACCAAGAAGTAGTCCATACTTTTCGAGTTGATACGTCACGTACTCATATCATAAAAAAGCATCGTGAGTGGCTGTCAAGTAAATATTTTACGAGTTTAAGTTAGTCTCTATAGTGTCAATACCTTCCGATGAATTTTTTATTACTTCGTGGGAAAATTGTAGGAAGTGCCAGAAATTTCCTTGTTTCGCCAGTGATGTGTGTACGTAACAATGGGGTCAACAACCCCTACGAACAGATATTTTCATACAGTAAGATATATAATATAGAATACAACTATAATTGCGAAATATTTATCTATGATTTTCTTTCAAGTAGTTGCTTTGTGAGGATATATTGAGTATGATTTTCTGTTGAGAAGGAACCTAACTAAAATTATACGTTTTTGGATACTATATATTTTTCAATATAAGGATTTTCAGTACCTTATATGCCAAATCAAAACCGTCTAAATTAACCAATAATTTAATTCCCGAGGGTACATGGAATTTATCCTTTAATTATTCGTATGAAAATCATGAGAAACACACCCTAAACGGAAACTTAATGAAGCAAACACACTCTTCTTTCAAAGTTTGTCTATAAACGTCATTTAAACATTAAAATTCCTAGCATAACTAAAACCCTTCCTCATCTCTCTCAAAATTTTTCTCATATTTGCGTCCCTCCTTCAACCTTCCCACCTCGTCTATCCTTTCTCTCTAAAACTTTTCTCATATGCGCAGACTTCATCAGCCTTCGTACTCTTTCTTCCATTTATCTTTCTCCTTTTTAATGAATATATCCATTCTTTTCAATTTGTTTAAGCTTCAATGTACTCAAAGAATTCGAACGGAAAAATTATTATCAATGATTTACCTTGTTTGAGTTTCAGCTTATTTCCTAGCACGCTGCTTTAAAATGTCTCCATATCGCATCGTTCATTAAAATCACCAGAGGTTTGAATGTAAAGAATGAATCTGAAAATATCGTTAAGCATTATTTTGAATTACTCCTGAGGATCACTATGTATATATTAGTACTTATATTTTTATTTAATCATTGACGGTTGATTGTAAATAATATATATAGGTTATTCACAGATAATTGTAGTTGATAGATTGCAAATAATAATACTTACATTTGCGTATTAAATATGCAATTTTCAATATTTTCCGATAATTAATTGGGTAAGGAAGTATAAGGAAAGCAAATAGGAGCCCAGTTCCATATTACTATTTCAGAAGGGAAAGATCACGCAACGGTTTTTACCGGAATTCAAATTCTACGAATAAACAAGAACAAATGAAACCCATGCTTTAAAACCTACTCTGTTTCAAGGGAGCATGCATTTCAATTCATTCTCCGCTAAGTAGCCTTCTTTTCCACATAAGCCCCACCCTCAAAAAAACAAGAAAGCTCACTGCATCTGACTTAGTTATTTATTCTGCAGTCTATTGAAACGAAGGATACGAACAAAGCACAGCCTTCTTTCGTATATCTCCTGAATTTCAGAGTAAGTAGCTACGGTAACGTAGCTTACGGTATTCGAACGTATGGAGAATAGGAGAGTCAGAAGAAAGGTCTCGTGCGGGCGATTTAAAATAAATCTCTCGTATCTTAAAGTGCTCATTGAGGCAGTCTCTCTCGAGTCAAAAGGAAGTCGTAAATTCGAGTAGCTTTCTCCGAACGGGAATCAATGGGGAATAATTCGTTGACGAGAGACAAAACGCGTCCGCCTTTTGTGATTTCCGAACGTAAATCTGAGCGTCTATTCCCATGGAAACAAAGCGGGAATAAATTGTTTACGTACTTAACGGGAATCAGCACCCACGAGATTCGATACAAAATGCTCCTTTTGTCTGGAGGAGATAATTTACATGATATCCTTACGAAATATTCGACCATTATCGTCGAGCTTTATTCACGGAACGTCGACTCGATCCTGGTGAGCGATTTACCGTCTTTTCTCTCTAAGAGAGACGTGTATTAGACATTAAATTACTCGGTAATAGGGAAATTTTACTGTCGCGGCACTAATTGGATTAGAATTGAGTTCACGAGATTTGAAGTCGAGATTTCCGTGCAATTTGGTCCCTTGATTTATAATATATAGAGAAAAAAATTGTTTAATATTTACTCCTTTTCTTTCTAACACGTTTATATTATTATAAAAGGAAATGTTTGCTATTGGATGTACGAGTATGGGCCTTTTTGTCTCGTACCTCATACAGAAAGTATATGGCGATAAAAAATAAATCCGATGCAATTCATTCATATATTAACCTAATAATATTTCTAAAATCCACAACTGTAGCTTTTAATTTTCTCATTTTGTCTCATAGACTTGGTTATTTCATAATATTTACGTATCACTACTTTATTAAAGCTCCAGAAGATAGCTAATGAAATGAAAAAAGTTTCCACACAAAACTTTCTATAACGGAAGGGAGCCATAACGAGCATTGAAAAATGGGAGTTTAACTAGCCTCAGAATATGTTAGCAACTGAAAGTTATTGTTTACGGAATTTATTTTGTGAATTCCCAAACTTTTATGACCACTTAAATATGAGTCCCATAAATTCAATGAATGTCTCGTATATTTTTATTAATTATTTCGGTTAAGAATATATAATAATTAAATTTATAAATATAAATTAAAAAAGGGATGAGATATAAGAAAAATTATACCAGTTTATTTCGACATTACATTTCATCTTAAATATTTTTTAAATTTTTTGCCCATTCATAAAAAAATGTACGCCTGGCTCATTTTAATTCTTCCAGCGAATCATTTTGATTTTCATCCGAGAGGAAGGTGATACCGTGAAATTTCCAGAGCGCTTTAACATTCTATACAACTTTATAGGGCCTAAATCGATTCCGTGGGGGACTCCTATTCATAAAGCTCTTTTCGACTCCACAGCTGGAAATTTTGATTAAGAACTCTCACGATTCGCGAATCATGATGATAATAATATTTAGTATTGTGCTTTCAACTCCAAATCTTAATATTAAAAGCTAACGTAGCTATTTAAAGAATAGTTAATTAGATTTTCCGCTCGAGCGAGATAAAAGTTGGCGCCTCGGTTAAACTTTGTGAATAGAAATGCGTTGTCGGAATGATGGTGGAAAAATGATATCCTTTTACTACGGAGAATTCCGTTAGCCTCTGAAAACGATGTTCAGCACTTCTGCTCCACGCATACAATTTCCATCTTTCTAAAAGCAGCGGGACTCGCTTCCCGCTGATTCTTCGACCTCTATAGCAGTGCGTGTGGAATCGCTGCAGCTTGGAATTCTGGGAGAAGAAAGTGCGCGGGTGGCATTGAGTGAGAGGGTCAAGGGGTGAGTGGCAGAGCGTGTTCTGGACAGTGTATGGCATTTGGAGATGCCGCCAACCTCTCTACTTGAGCACACACCCTCACTCACAATCTACTACCATTGCCTCCTCTCTCTGTTCTAACGCATCCTATTTCTCTTTCTATCTTTACTTACTTCCATGAATGACATCATACTAATTGTTTTAGGAACCAGAAATTAACCGAAGCACATTTTTATGTATAATTGTTATTATTATGAATATAGTATCATTGTCATGCGGGTAGTATATATCGAGGGTCAGATTTAATCTCAAAGATGGATAGGTTACTTAATCCTTCCCTTCAAGGACAAACCCCGATATTTTTCAGGATGAAATAGACCAAAATGAGCATACATTAAAGATTTTTTTCTCATGCACTTAGTTCATGGAAATGAAAGATAAGGAAGTTAAAATGTTAGAACAATTGTACCTCATCAGTAAGTCATGTACCTTAATGTTTTTTTCCGTATTATTACTACTATATGTTCTAGGTTAAATATTTATGTCCAAATCAATGATGAATCTTTGCAGGTATTCCAGTTTAGATGTTAATTTATTCTCTCTTGTTTATTGTTATTGTTATGTTGTTGTATATTGTTATGTGGCCTTTCCCTCCATTGTATACATTGCAATACGATTACAGAAAAACATTTCTTTATTCATTTTTTGAACACGAAATTTCAGCTAGATTATGAACTGAAAGTGTTTTTCAATATTTACTTTGGTATGTGAGATCCATATCTTACTATAGATATGTTAATTATATCAGTTACTTATCTCTCATATTTTTCCCATGTTTTATTCTCTTTTCGGCAGAGATTTTCGCAGATTTTAATAGAGACTAATGCTGATTCATAACGTTAAAAAATAATATTCAAATCTGTTTTATTATTTTAAAAAGGTTCCATTCTCTCTCTGCGAACAAGGAAAGACCATTGTTATCCACACGAACCGCCGTATAATTATTTCCCCAACCAATTGAAATCGGCCCTTATCCGCAACATGGCCGTCGGCCGCAACAGGAAATCCTTTTCTAAGATTTCATCAAAATCCCTCTTTTGTGAACCTCTTTCGAGCGGTGTGGAATCATCTCGTAGCCATTGTCCTTTCTCATTCCTCGCCTCTTTTGTATCTCACAGCCTCTCTCTCTCCTTTTGTACCACTGCGACCATCCTCATCGGGGAATCTCCTTTATTTCACCCACGCATACGCGCGTTCAGACCTTTTGTCGTGTACCCAGACTCCGTTCGGTTCTCCGTTTCGCAGAAGTGTGAGGAGTAATTGGAAAATAAGAGAAGAAAGAGGTGTAGCGTGGAAGAGCGGCCAACGACTCGGTTACCACCTCTCTCGTATTTATTTCGTTTTATTCCCCGTTTTGTCCTTTTGTCTCGTTACCTTTGATTCCTCCCGCCCTTTGATCGCCTTCGCCCACGTGCGGATACGAGTGACTCATATCTGGGACAAAGACGTCTCGGTGAAATTTTCGCGCCTCTACGGTATCAAACAAGGTCGCGCCATTTCTTTTATGTTTTCGAATACGTACTGGGTTTTTTTTGTCCTGCCTTTATTCCAGGGTGTTTTTGCCAACTTGGCTTTTTTCCCGATTTTAGCGAAAGTTGTTTGTTGTTTTTTTATTCACGCGCGATCTAAAAAGGAACGTTTCGGGATTGATAATGTGGAAGTAACGCTCGGCTGGGTTTTCATCCTCACACGTGTTTGAATACTCGCAGATATTTCGCTAAATGTGTCGACATTCCACCCACGGATCGCCGTTTCCAAGGTCGCCGCGTTCGATACAAATTGTAATTATGCTTTTGATATGGGGAAATGTATTTTGGATACGAGGGCGTGAAATTCCGTTGGGAATCTTCGGATGTGCCTTTCGTCGGGTCCTTTTGGCGGAGGATTGAGTGGTTTGTAATGTTTGGATACTCTTTCAGCGAGTCGTTTTCTTTGAATTAGCTACTTGATCATAATGAATGAATTGGGAAGCTCTGATTTGATTTGGATCGTGTGGATTGAGCTAATATTCCGCGATATAAAATTGACATGTAGATAACATATTGAAATATAATCTCTCAAGAAGACTGTTATTATTTGTATATTATTTAGTTTATAATATATTTGCATAGCTCGATTACATTTAAATCAAAAATAAGCCGTAAATTAGCTGTTTTCCGGCATTATAATTATATCATAATTCATCCTATTTAGTTTTTTATTAGTATAACAGATAGGATCCAATTTATTCTTATATTGCTTTACCACGATATTCCCTAACCTTTTAGCGCTATTATCCAACACTAATTCAAAACTACATGACATTCCTTTAAACTAGTATGAGTTTAAAAGATGTACAGTTAGTTCCTACAGTCGCCCTGTAAGTGGGTGGATTAATATCCTTTCGTAACTCTCATCATCAGCTCAAACTACGCAAAATATCTCTTGGCACGCCTCGAAGTAATCTTATACGGCCACATTTCACGTGATTACCTCTCTGACTTACGCATCCCACAACGGCCATCCCGCCCACTTCGCAAAACGGCATCATCCTTTTAGAATCGCGTTTAAGCCCAGTAAAGAAAGGAATAAGTGTGACAGCATTCCACAGAGAACGTGATTTACTCGCATTAAAATGCCTTCCAAGTATTAAGAGCAGTCCGCTTCCATTCCGTAGCTGCGGTCAGCGTCCCATTGTTCCCAGATTGGACAGTTCCCGTTTTAAAAAGAAAAAGGATAAAGTATACGTCTTTTGGTTACGCCCACTTCTCTCCGCCGAAAATTTCGCACTCCCGTTTCTCTTCGGTACCTTGACAGGGGCGTAAAAAGGGTTAAATTGTTCTTATTTTCCCTTCTTTAGAAGGACAACTCATACTCGCCCACGCCATTAAGCGAAATTTGTCCGTCTGTTGGAGCGGGCAAGGCGCCTGAGACTCCCACGACATTTTTCTCCCCAGAGTTCCGTTGTTGTCTTACGTCCGCGCTCTTTGACTCCCACTCTGTCTCCACTCGTCTCGTTAACTTTAACCGCTTTCACTGACTCACTCAACTGTCTCTTTGCCAACTCGCGTGCAATTGCGTGCGATAATTGAAGTAATGCATAAAGGTTAAGGTCCGGTACAGATGCGAGAGTTTTTTGGAATTGATGAATTTATCATTCGATTGATTGCGTTTAAGAGAAGGATCTATAATTCTGTAATGTTATTAAATTCAATTGTTATACGAATTTACGTTAAGGAATTTTTTTTATTTTAGCTAATTGTTTTTACCGACGCATTACCGCAACTTCAATCCGTTCATTCATAATGAGACGCTTCCTTTTCACTTATATTTGACTTATATGAAATTGTAATTAGTATTAGATATGTACACATATTTGTCTTTTATTTTTACAATCGCATTCAGCTTTGTTTTTTGCTGCTTATTAAGTCCTTGTTGTTATGAAGTAGATGCAGTAAAATACGCAAAAATGCAATCACCTATAAAGAGAAAATAGCGATATTCTATAATTATAAATAAATTTACAGTAAAGAATATAATCCCCTATTTTACCTGAATCATGAAACAATAATGTACGAAAAATTCACTTTCATATTTGATCAAAGGTATAAACATTCGTAAGGATAACTCAGTTTATGTTTATTTTTGTAATTGAAGAATACGTGCATAAAAAATACATGTCTGTTCTTTTGATAAGTTGTTTTCCATTCATAAGCTATACATGATATCCATTAAAAGTTAGTTTAATAATCGGAATGTTTGGCAAATCTGCTATTCTCTTTACTAGACTTTAGCATCAATATCGTGGTAATTCTCTGTAGGAAATTTCAAAACTTACGTATAAAGAGTTTTAATAATCTTCGTTACAACCAACTTTTAATAGAAAAGAATTTAATTAAAATATGAAACAGATATCATTTCACCTAAAAAAATACGAGCGTAAAATACAAAACACTGTCAGGGACATTAAGATATACCTTTAAGCATTTTGAGCACGAGAGGAAATAAAGAAACCGAGGCGATATAAAACGCAAGACGGAGTAAGAGGATGTTTAATTTGATATTGGAAGGACAATATCTCAATTCAAACCCTCCCAAAACGTGTTGTATCTCGTACTCACTTTTAACTCCTCTCGTTTCTTTACTACGCCTACCAGTTCACATTCTGTTCTTAATATCTTCCACCTTTCCTCTTCTTGTTTCCTTCATCCAAATGCTCTATTTTCTTCCAGAGCCCAAACTTCGCTCGGCTCCGTTCTCTAATGTTATTATCCTCGCGTCCAGGTATCAAATTTCTCCAGCATCCCTCTCTAGTTCTTTTTTTAACGCTTCAATTCCCTTCCCCATCCTTTATCCAATTTTCGTTACAAGTGATAAATAATAAACTTATACTCTTTTTACTGCCATTTTCTTTTGATTGCATGCTTAATTTTCTGCTAGTAAGTTCATCTTTGTTGCAATCTGTAATAGATTCGCATTTTACGTAAAAATATAACACTATAGCGCTACGTATATCGTTATTCCTATTTATCCACTTCTAATCCTTCATGTTTCTTTAATGTTCGTGTATATTACTTTAATTCTAATTATATTTAAACATACCGCTGTAAATTCGTATTTATTTTTTATGATATTTTTCCCATAAATTTCTATATGGAGATGATATCATCATTCTCTGTTTTAATACAGAACGTGATACCCTTTAAAATATTCTATATCATGCGAAGTCATCAAGTCTGGAATTCGTCCGATATGGAAAACATTGTAATCTCGTCTCTTTTTAGCGGTGTGATTAAGACAGTTATATACGCTTCCTTACAACAATTCCTTCTTCTCACTTTGCCCTCACATCTCCTATTTCGAATTTTATGATTCTTACAGTCCACCCTCCCGACAATCCCCACCCTTCCACCCACTGACCGTTCGCCTTGTGCCCATATGCAGACAGGGGGTATCCCATACTCCCACGCACTTTTGTCGGCAGGACCATGACGAATAAGCCACCCGCCGCTTTGCTCATTCCAGCATCTGTACCAGTTTTTAAACGTTTTAAAAGGTACGCGTGTAACTTCTCTATCGCTTCCTATGCATCCAAATGAAAGTTTTAAACGTGTATTGGTAAGAACGGAGAATCAATACAATTGAAATTAACTATAAAAAACTCCGCGTAAAAGAAAATTATTACGTCTTTTAATTTAGAAACACAGGTATTTATTTACGTCGTTATCCATATTAGCAACTAGAAATCATATTTCTTCTCATATATATGTACATCATATATAGATACCGGGGAGTAGAGGCGAGTTCTTAGCGAGATATTCAAAATCGATCTTTTTCATCGTTGTATCTTCCGCTATTTCCATATTTCCCTAGGGAATTCCGTATGCAGACCTCTATTTCTAAGATGATTGACTTCACTTAACTCAGTGTGATTGCTCCGCTCCGTTTCCAGCGATTCTAAGGGATTTGGGTCAACAGCATGGAGATGCTATTTCCCAATTATGAAGTCATCGTTATTTACCAGATGTTCGCTTGCTCGGTCTTTAACGAGTAAGACGAGTTCTGTATTGACTTTTGAATGAATTTATGTTCTTTTAAATCTAGGATTAGTCGCTTGCATTTTAGCGTTTGTTGGGATAGACAGAATCGATCCTCTAATTTTTGGGAAAGGTTTTTAATGTGTAATTCATTTACAGTACGTCAGCTTATTTACAAAGAATTTAATTTCATGTTTAGGTACATTTACCCATTAGTATTGCCTATATCATTCCTTTGACTTCCATCAAACCTCTGTTATATATCAATTGCATTAACGTTTAGACCTAAGTAAATTTATTAATATTGGAGTCGAAAAGGGAAAATTTTTCTACGCATGCACAATTTTTATCTCGCCTCTTTCCTATGTTTTATTCAATGTACTTTATTTATGTATATGTGTTATTTCATTTTTATAATATACTATCCCGATAACACCTTATAACGACCCAACGGATCAAAACGTTGTCGTCTTGTAAATTATCTTTGAGTGCTACAGTGTAGAATGAGTTTATTCTATATATTAATCTCTTTAAATAAATGGGATTTTGAAATACTGCAATAAATTGAGTACTAAAACTCAGTTCTTTTTATAACTTATAAAGTACCTACTTTGAGGGTCGAATGAAATTAATGAGAACATATGAATTTTTAAAATTTTTGTTAAAAAAAATTAAAATGCCAACTTTAGAGAACTTAATTGAGATTGATAAAAAGATGTGATGAATTACTTGTGTGTGTAAGCTAAAAATTGACTGCACTGCCCGGGAATCGAACCCGGGTCGCAAGAATGGGAATCTTGCATGATACCACTACACCAGCAGTGCGTTGGAATTCATACAATGTTTCCGTATCACCTTTTGCGTAGTTATTTTTATACTATTATATTTATTTACTATATATTATACATATTCTTATTTTTCTACTAGATTAGCTTTATCTTAGTAGCAGATTTCGTTTTATCAGAAAGTATTTTCACGTGTTCATAATTGACATTTTAAATCCACGTATACTTATGATAAGAAGGATATTGTCATTCATATATGGAAATGAAGCAAAGTAAAGCAAAACATTTTTAAAAATATTCTTAATTCCTTTGGTCCTCAAGGTAAGAGCTTTAAAAGCGATTCATCAATAAAAGTGTTCCGCTCCCTTAACAACTAAAATCCATCCAATGGATATTGGATATCGGCATTCATTTTCCGGCGATGGAAAAAGCTCAGTGAAAGGTGTTTTTTCAGTGAAAGGGGACATTTTTCCAAAGTGAGCTGTGGATGGAAAACTCTAGTACATACTCTCTTGTTCAAGAAACATTTTCGATCTTCTATATAATCAACAAGTCGATTTTAGCACTTCATCTATTTCAAGCCTTCACTCTCTTTGTAAAGCATGGATAAATCGCTTCGCGCGTCAATTAAAAAGCTTTCTTTCAGAATTTGTCAAGTTGATTCACGTGAATCAAATACAAGTAGAAAAGTATACTCATGTCTTGATGGACGCGTGTTTATTCTGCCAAACGAACCATAGAATAAATATTTATTTTCATCGGTCGTTTACTATCCTTTTGGAAATAAAATTCAGAAACTTATTGGAATATTGAATTTCAAAATATATAACACGAATAAATAGCACTGAAAGTCTTGTAGCTTTGAAACATCTCTTCATTCTCAAGTGCTAATTAAAAATTCAGAGCTATTTTGATATACCAGTTAACTTAAAGAGTAATTTTGAAATAGTCAAAGCTCATTGAAGGAAGGAAAAACCCCTTATAATCAAATATTTGGAATCGTATTAAGAGTTTGTAAATCTCTGTGAATACTTCATTCTCTTTTTAATTGCATAACTAGAATGGGATTGTTATACTTGTATTAATAAGAAATTTTTATGGGTGAAAACATCCATAAAACATTAGGAGTATTCTAAATATGTACGAACGAATAATAAGGTAAAACATAAATATTTAACCTCAGAACCAAGGTTATTGCTTAAAACTTCTAATTCCTGTAATAATTTTGCAAAATTGGATCGAATAACTGGAACTTAAGTTACTGCAATGTCACCCACTGCACACTAATTAATAATGAAAGTCATTCGAATTTTATCTATATAAACATCATCATCAGAAGATAATAATACTTTACCTTTGTGAGAGCTTTATTGTGCTATTTCACAATTCTGTTTAAGATTTCTAAGGACGAAAATTCATGATGCAAGGCAGCATAGCACACCTCTATTGAAAAAAGTCATTCCTTTCAGAGGAATATATACTTTTCTTGGCACATTTCATTCGCATCTTCCAGTAATTTCAAATCACTTCCCTGAGGGGTTTAAGGCATCGATTTAAGTACCAAAGAATTGCAGAAAAGTTCGAATTTTCTCCAGCAACCTTCGATCACAGCCTCCAGCTTTATACCTTGGAAAACTACATCCCAACAGCTGGAGGGGGAAGATTATTATTCTGCCCAAGGATATTTGAATCACTGTTCTTAGTGTACCTTCTCTCTTTTATTTTACAAGGATTACGCGGTATATCTTTTTCCATATCTATCACTCAATCCAGTCTACGGGATCTTGTGCGTGACCAGGATTCGAACCTGGGTCGTTGTACCAACAAGGCCGATAATCGATAAATTCGTTGAGTAACTCATTCTATGAAACGAAAAGAGGGAAAAATTATTTTTTTCTCAGCTTTCGACAAATTACTCTCTTCCCAATAAAGGAGAGAACATATTATAATTATATTATACAATACAGTAATAACTTTAATGATAATTAATTATGATAATTAAATATCTGCAATTGTTACCCAAAAAGTTTTCCGATCTGCCGTGACCAGGATTCGATCCTGGGTAGTTGTGACCACAACGCAAAATACTAACTTTTAAAATGAGAAGCACGTTTGATTTAATTTTTTGTTCTATTCTTTATAGATAAAAGAATATGCTATCGCGAATCTAAAAATTCTTATTATTTTTAATGAATATGTATCGTTCTACATAATATATTTTTGTTTTGAATTTCGGTGTTTCTTTGGTAGTATTTCCGTACTTAAAAATTTTGAATATACTATGAATTAGTAAATCATAATTTTTGCTTTGTTTTTTAAAGAATACAAGTACATTTGAAGAATTAATAGTGACTAGATATCTGGTTTATGAGCTAAAAGCTTCTTTCTTGAAGCGAAGGTTTTATGACAGACATTCATTAATGGCTCCACGTATCCATTTTCCAGGAAAAATTCAGTCTACTAACTCATCATAAATAGAACACAACCGAATGTGCTAAAATACGGTTTCGTGCGAATTTGGAAAGTCTGCTCTCTTTTGCACGGTTCACTTGCTATGGAGATTTGCCAGACACATTTCAGTGCAAAACTAAATGCTCTTAGTTTCAGAAATAATGGATCAGCTGCCGAGATTCGTAAACAGGTTTAGTCATTTTAGCGAAATGGACAAATTAAATTGTTGACTTAAGAGAAGAGATCATTAAATGTAATTTTAAATTAGCTTGCTCTCCCCAGAATCAGTCATATTGTCAGAATATTAGGAAAACACAGAAATAAACCTTGTAATGATTTAAATGTTTTACCAACAGAATTTCGTTACAGTTAATTACGTTTTGTATTTTGACGTAATTAATGACAAATATTCAACTTTGAATTGTTTTTCTTTGCTTTGAATGTAGACTAGATTATATTTTACTTCTGAATCACCATGTTTCATAGCCTGACTCATAATATTTTCTAATTAGAATTCGTGAACGAAGTAAACTCTTTCTTTAGATTGAAATCTCTCGATTAATCGGCAAATAACCATGAAAATTTAATGCAAATTACCAGTATAACAAATTTTGCTGATTATTTTCACATTTTAATGCGTTGGTACTCAACTTAAAGGGAACAGGATAAAAATTGTCAAGATAAGAACGTATGCGGAAACATATTTCAAGCGTTTATTATTCCTTACAATCTGTTTATATTACATCTTTGTAGTAGCAGTCACTAATTTGGTCATTCTTTATTTTTGCTGTTTCATTGATAGCTACGAAAATGTATTTAACCACGTTTGTTCCTTAAATTACCTGATACTTATTAGTTTTCTCAACTGAGGAATTAGTTAGAAGTTATTCAAGCATTAGTTGTCTTATCTACTTAAAAATAGTTTATATTTAATTGCAAAAATATCAATCAATGAATCAAGTTATCAAAGTATCCTCTGTTATAAACTCCCTCCATAAGCTGAACATCGACACCATCTGAACAGTTGTTTTTATTCCGTCGAATACCACCAGCTGTTGAAGTAAAAAAATACATATACACACATCACTGCAATAGAAACGTGTCATAGCGGTACACACCACCTTACATTTTTAAAAAGTCACATATTGAATGACAATACACAGCCGTGCATCGGTCTAACTTCGCGAACTAGCTCACCGCGCTACGTACCTCCCCCAACAAAACCTCCTGACGCCAAAACAAATGCGTTCCGTTATCATCGTATCCAGTCGAATTAATTTCCTCCTGCCATCCGCGTCATGCTTCCCTCTTCCTATTTCTATATATGAATGCGGTTCCCTCAGGGTTGATTTGGATCGGAGGATTGACAGCTTCCGAGGGACATGTCCTATCTTGCCATGCATCCCCTCTCCGCCGAAAGACGGGTGCAGACTTCCCTTATCTGCTACAGCCTCATTCTCACCGTCCATGGCGACGATTGTTCCCGTCACTCTCTTCTCCCCAAACACAATCTGCGTTCCCAGCCTCCGCTTTCTTCTCACCACTCCACTGCTCCTTCAAATCCATCTCTACCCCACTTCCTGAATCTGCTCTGCGTTATCATAATCTCCAGATCTGCCCCAAATGGATTGGACCGGGACGCTCGACGTCAACGAATTCGTCAGATGAAAATTAGGAAAGCAGGCGTTGTTTATAATTTTTAGACCGCATTGTTTGGTGGTTAAAATGAGTGTTTTAGCGCAAAATCCAATACTATTCACTGGTGTTGTTTACTTACAGAATTTTTATATGAACACTGAATCCTTATGCATGTTTCGTTTTTACTTAAATACTCGTATGTATATCTTACGTGTTATAACTGTAACGTATGTAAGCAAGGCAAGAAAAAAATCTATATCTTTTAAAGAAATATGGTAGCTATAGTAGTAAATCTATACCCTCAGTTATGTATTTAAAGTATCTTGACCTGCAAAGTTCATGAAACTATATCTTCCTAAATCATTACCAGAAAGCTACTAATTCGTATATTCAACTCATTGCCATTTAATGCTAATTTAAGTGTATTTTCAGTGAAATACACAACCAACATTTCCTTGTTATTGTTTATCGTTGTTATGCTTGTGAAACTTACATGACTGCATTTCGTCTAAGTATTTTCTGAGAATTTACTTACTTTACCGATAACATAGTAAGTCCATAATGGAAAAAAACATTAGTATCTCTATTATATCATTATTTGCTTAGTATAGGTCGAAGAATAAATTTTGTTGAACATCTGAGTAAATTAATAATACAATACTTATTTAGTATAATATGCTAAGAAATAAATTAAATATAGCAATTCGTTTATCACGAGACATTATATTTTCCTACTTGTTCGTTGAATCTCACTGCTTTCGTCTAATTAATAGGGTAATTAATACTGGGCAGGGTTTCTAAAGATGGATTTCTCATGTACTTTTCAACGAGATTGACACAGGCTTAACTTACTGAAAAGGATACAAGAGTGGTCTTGGAAGCAATCCCTCATCTAAGGAATTGCCACCTTAAAATAGAGTTCACTCTTTTTCCTATCAGTGAAGACGCCAGAAGAATTTTTCCTTCACACTGACAGCAAAATTATGAACTGATCCCATTTCCTCGTTTTTAATATTCCATTTCCCTCGAACGACGACAAGACTTTCATCATCGCGAGGTTATTTCCGTACCATAATATAAATTCAAATATCCAAATCTATTTCAATGAAGGAAGAGGGAAGATATTCATGGATTCAGATTACGATTGCTTACGAATTACAATACAATGCATCGCATCTTAATATACTTAATTGTGATGTATATGATTTCATCAGTTCGTAATTACTTTCAGCATTTAATTTCACGCATATTTGCGACTATCTAAATTTCCGGTGAAAGTAAATACGTAATCAGGGAAATTCGTAATTTCCAAATTCCCGGCCATAGAAAATGAATCATCCAGTCCATAAGGAACATAGATGCTGGTAATAGGTATTCTTTACCAGCATTTAGACAATGATATACCAAGTGAACGTAGTACTCTAAATAAAATGAACTCTAATGTGTAACGTTAATCGGTATTTCTATTCCATTCCAGTTTGACGTACCATCATATATTAATAGAAGATATTTAATTCTTTTAGAGGCTGCAGTTCTCTATGCATATATAGTCGAAGTATTAATTATGTGCCCCTTGAGTTGGTGAATTAATTGCTTACTACAAATACTTACTGTATATACTCCTCTATAGTTCTACACAGGAAACAAAGCCCGTATACATACATGTTGGTTACTTCTCCACGTCTTCATAGTCTGGTTTTCTTCCGATTTTTCGGACCCCCTCAACATCTTCAAGACTTCCATATTGACCCCCCCCCCCCCCTTGGATACCCGCTCCTGCTTGACAGCGACAGCCGCCACATAGATGAGACTGATTCACTCGAGTACCCTTCCCACTGTTCTCTCTATAGTTCCCTTCCGTTCAGTTTTTTCTCCTCTGCGTGGGTGGCAATTTTTTGCTGCCTGTTCGAGTATATACATCCTGGTTCCTGAAGCGGGCTCTGCCCACCACGAATCACAACGAGATGGGCGTACGCGTGCCGCGAACGACATTGAGTGATATGCCTTCTAACTCCGAGAAATGGGGTAGACATTCTGGTTTCCAATTGTTCCTCCGAGTGGGGGTGTTTTTGTAAGGAAAGTATTTACGTACGATGGAATTTTGGAATGGCCGATATCCATGATGTAAATCGTGTGTCTATTCTGTAATGATTCTGTTTAATAATTGTCTAATACTCAAGATACGTCAGTGAAAATTAGAGCTATAAAATTGTATAAGACTACGCAGGATATACAATCATGGGATTGAATTGAAACCGTATTTATTTCAGTTTTTTGCATTGATATTTCATTAACCTAATTATGTGCTGCCTTGGCAATCGATGTCAGTATATTTTTATTATATTTTATATTAATATTGTAATATATTTTATCTTTTATGAGATTTATATATGGATTATATTCTGAAATTCAATATTGGAGAAAAATATAGTAATTGTAATTACAATTTAATTAAAGCAAGAATATTGGTTAGATCCGAACAATCATTTTAAAGAAGAACGCTGAATTTCTTTACTATGTGATTTAATCTACTAAGTTTCTCTATATTGTAAGGAATTGGTCGGAAGGAAATGTATTCTTATGCTTAGCTTTACATGTAAATCACTTTTAATTATATCTGACGATATTTCTCGTATCAATGAAGCGATATTGCTTGAAACTTAAACGATTTTGATTATGCTGTAGGTGTACTGGAAGTATTATCCAAAATATTTGGTCACATATGAAAAGAAAAATTTACGTAAAAATTAATTTTTTCTATTGCAATTTATATAAATTTGCATTTATCTACTTTCCAAATACAATTTCCTTTGGAGCTTCATTTATACATCGTATCTGTTCTACCGTTGATGGAAATTTAATTTTTAAAGGAAATTTTTTAAGGTGATATCCGATAAAGTTGATTACCATTTAGATTCTCTGTGTAGTGATTTTTAATTGAAAAACTCGATGATTGACTTTGGCCAATACACGATAATTATCCTATCTACGGGAAAACAGCGTGGTTTAATCACTCTTAATGCAAACAAGCCCTTCTGATTTGTTGGAGAATAATTATCAATTCAAAGTAGGTATCTGTAACCGTTCATTACTCCCATTCAATAACATTGAGAAAAATAGTCGACCATTATTATCGGAGATTAAATGAAAGAGCCTAATGCGATTCCGTCAGATAAGAGGAAATATTGATAGCATTCGTTTGAGTTAAGTTGTATGCTATTAATCAAATGCGTTTTTGATTAAATTAGTCGATGTTTTATTGCAAAATTTGTTTAATATAAATGGTATAAATTCGTTGATCGTTCGTTATAGATCGGTAAGAATTTGTGTTCACGTATATATATAGAATCCTTGCATGATATTTAAGTCTCGGAAATCCATTTTTTATCTCCGAGATTCGTTCGAATATCGTTCGATAGCAAAGCATATATAATTAAAGGAGTCAATGCGCTACCGTGCACGACATTGTAATAAGATCTGGAAACTAGAATTTTCGGCTCCGTAGATAATGACAGAACTGCTTCGATACGAATAGCAATCGGCGAAAATAACAACTTCTCCACTCAAAGATAACGAGTTTTCTTTTCAGGGACCTTTATACTCTCTCATTATCCCAGAGCGTGACCTTCCTTCCGAACTTGGGGAAGGTGCTGAACTTTTGTATCTATTCGATAAAAGAACAACGAGAAGGATGTAATAGTTGAGAGGTTCCTTCTGTTTTCCTTTTAGTCGTTGCTACAGATAAGGTTTTTTTGAAAAGTTTGAACTTTTACAGCTTCAAAAACACTATGCAATTTGGAAAATTTTCCGAAGTCAGTTTGAAATTACTCTCTCTCTGATAATATGAAAAATCAAGAACGGAAAGGTTACCCTTACTCGCTATATCAGGTCATTTTAGAAAGATTGCACTGATTGTTTCCAAGTAATTTTAAAAACTTATTTTTGCTATTATCGTTCAATGCTCCTCGTTGGAAATGAATGGTACATTAACCCCAAAAAGAGGCTACTTAAAATATATTTCCATGCCAGAATCTTGAGATTTATTTAATGTTAACGTATAACGAGTTTTAAGTATTCAACCTGTTAAATCATCTTTGACAAGGTTGCGCATTAATTTTGAGGAATGAATGAGCATTACTCTTATTTATGTTTCCTCATCTTCGATTTTTCAATCAATATTGATAGTTGTAAGAATTGACAATAATTATCATCTATTAAAAACTCCATAAAAACAATAAAAAGAATCACAAAAATGTAATGTTTAATTTTATTGGGATAATATAATACGGGTACTTAACACTTTCTTTCTTGAATGATGTGCATATTACAGAATTGAATCCAATACTGGAGTAGTATTTTTCTGTTGGTGTTAACAACTGACTCAGATCCCTGACATGCAATATATAAAAATGCTATCTTTCTATAATTTTTAAAAATGCCATTAAATTTGAATTTAAGGTTTCATGATGAACTCTGATGCTTTTAGAATATTACTGTTCTAAGAACATTGTATATATTTAATTGTAGGTTTGAGATTTTAAACAACACATCATGTAAGGTGGTTAATAACAATTCAAAGAATTTTGCTAGAATATAGGTAGCCATTTGATGTCACTAAGCGATTTAATCAAGACTAAAATTAGTAGAGATAGAAATTTTATAAAGATTATTGTACTCGTTCCTCCATTATTTATAACTTATAAGGCAAACATATAAATACTTTCAAATACTTCATTTAATGCTATACATTTATAGCGCAATCGAGCGTAGTGTACGATTGAAGAAATTCAGTCGCTCCTATAGATTGAATTACACGCAGATGAACGGGAAATGCAAAGAGGAAAGGAATTAAAGAAATGAAGTAGGCAAAAGATAGCATCTCTCAATTACTGAGCACTCAGTCATTGAAAGGGAAGCCTTTATAATGGCAAGTGATTGCAGGAAATGCGGGGAATGATAGAGGGGAGCCCTGAATCTAAAAGAGGCTCGATGATAAGAGGTATGGGGTTAGTTAAAAGTCATTAATAGATATGTCGTAATTCCTCGCTTACGAGAAAGAATGGAAAATTTCATAATAGATTTATAAATGATACGATCTCAAAACATGATATAAATATTTCACACGTAAATAATTGGTATTTAGAGAGTAGGTACTGCAATGAAATCTACGTATTCATTGAGTTTTTAATTGTAGCAGTGATTTAATGAAGAAATAAAATTCTCAAAAACTAATTTAATAATCTAAGGTTTTCGTCACATATTATTTTCCCTATCTTTTCGTCAATTCCCTTACATTATATACGTCCTGTTTACTGACGCCCATGGGACATACAACTTGAAAGGGATAAAGAAATATATTGCAAAATATCCACTTACGCTACAGTTTGACTCGGAGAGATAGTCCCTAGTAGTCACAAATACTTCCATTAACTTCTTACATGTTCTTAGAAGTAAACATTTACGAGAGTTTAGCTAGAACTTAGAAAATTCCAAATCCGTTCCAGATGGTTAACTTTAGCAGAAACAGCTACTACTAGGACTCATTCAAGTGGTAAAGTTGTGCAAGAATTTTTGGGCCTATAGTACTTCTGAGAATTTTGGAAAGACTCGAAGTGCTCTTGGGCAAACATACAACGGATATCTTTTACTGCAAATATTTAAAGATTTCCTCCACAAGTGCTTATGTCGTAAGGCTTACGAAACTTCACAGAAATAGAAAACAAATATAGATCTTATACCGCTGAATATTCTTCTTTAAAGTTTACAACAAATTTTGGACACGAGGCAGATAGTATTAACAAGAGTTTTTCGTTTATTATATCCCAGAAAATCGTTCTTACAAAGATCAAGTTCCTAATATGCTTCTTGTTTTTCTCCTATTTTTATCCTTCTATCCCATAAATTTTTACGTTCATCATCCTCTCAGATTATTAAATACATGAATTATTATATGTTAGGTATTATATTTTAGGTAAATTTCATAGACTTATATGGATCTCCAACACTTCCACAATCGTAATATCCTGCTGCATGGCTGATTCTATTCAATAAGAGTCTTAAGAATCGATTCTTAGGACGAAGATATTTAACTAATAGATTTCAATAAACAGATTGAAACTCTACGTAATGAAAACATCCGGTATCGTGGGCAGTATACATTGATCCAAAGGCGACAATCACCTCATAGACTTCCGGAAGCAGAACTTAACTTCAGACGCACCCCAGACAGAAAAAAACCACAAGGAAATTGGCGGAAGAGAATAAAACAATACTTTCCCCGAGTACTGATTTCCGGTGGAGGAAGTATCTACCAGCGGACGAAAGGAAGCACGTATTTTAAAAGCGAAGGGGTGTGTGTGTGTAAAGGAAAAAGCCGTACTTCCAACACCCCGATCGGTACGGAGGGTGTGCCGTAGCGGTTTGAAAGGAACTTCCCCATCTAAGGTGTCGAGATGTTAAAAGATAGAGAGAGATGACAATGGAAAGCGGAAGGTGGGCGTGGAAGTGCACGATGTGCGAGATAGGGGTAAAAATTGAAAAAGGGTTTTTAAAAGTTCCCTTGTCGATCTTTCGGGACCTTGAGTAGAAGGAGTCGTGCGTGTCAGAGATCCCAAGAAAGGAGGTGACGATGTGGAAGTAAAAGCGTGGAAGGTGGAAGAAAGATAATGTTTGGAACGATGGGAAGGTTTTGATGAGATTAAGAGGAAGATCGCAAGAGGGTGAAATGACGCGTAAAGGTCCATTGATGGCGCCTCGGAGAGGATGTGTTTTGATGAGATTCTTCCCAGGTTAAACGGAATCCGCGTTCCGGTAGGAGCGGTTTGGATCTACGATAGCGCGTATTATAGGTTTCATTTGAAGGCTCAATCAGGATAAGGCGGCTGTCTGAATTGTGAAGTGGGTGCTGATTCGGAATGAGATGTAATGTATGTGTCGTTTGAGAGGGGCTTATTTTCCCACGTCTAGGTTTTTCATTGTCACTAGATTTTTGACGTTTATATTCAATTAGATTTAATAGCAAAGGATACACAGAAAAGGAAAAATAGTCTCATGATTGGGACTCAAACCCAAGTACCTAATTTCCAATCAGGTATTCTTACCACTTTATTTTTACTTTGCTGAAGTGAGGGCCCTGGGTTCGAATCCCCGCAATCTCGCTATTTATCACTTCTCTTTAACAAATATGATCGTAAGTCACGAACTCATCTTGTAAATTACGTACATTTTACCTATATTTCATACTTAGTTCCATAGATTTAAGGCTTCAAGGATAATTCATGCAGGGTCGGAATACCTTCAAGGAATAACGAACTTAAAAACATTCTTACAGGACCAAATATTAGGAGATCTATTTCGAACTTAAAAAAATTCTTACAGGACCAAATATTAGGAGATCTATTTCGAATCTCGTTAGCTATAGATATATTTCATGGTCCATTTTCTCTTCTCTTTCTATGTATACAAGGCCCAGGTGCTCTTGTATATAATTAAGTACAGTTATAATTTTAGTACTCAAATTTATCTCACAATCCAATGGATTATATTATAGATTATACTTATAGATTAGGTAAAGATCTAAAATTTTTAATCCTAAAATTTTTCTTACTATGAATTATGAGTTATTTCCTATTCCATTTCTTTCTAGGCTTAATAAAGAATTATATTCCTTTCCTTAAGTTCTTTAAATACAACATTAAAAAAGCTCGATACAACGAACAGTATTTCTGAAAAAGGAAAGACGCGAGTGATAAAAATTTCTTTCCTTTCACGGACGCCATTCGCCGATCTTTTTTGTCCGTATATTACGAACGGAATGAGAACCTCCTTCTACGCCTTCGGCAGCGCATTCCGATAAACCTTTAAGCGTCTAAATGAACGAAAATCTTAACAGTAATCACCTCCTTTCGAAGGGCAGAGAATAAAAAGGATCGAAGGCGCGTCTACACAATAGAGTTCTAGGGCATCGGCCTCCGTTTACACGAGCACAAAGCGTTCAGGTGCAAATGAAAAGGTATTTCATTGTACATAACAAAAGGCAATCACGACGCTGAGATATTGCATCTGGAGCCCATAACGGCCGTTGTTATTTCTCTTCGCAACCAGCGATGGCTACCGGAATTGCTATGGGCTGATAGAACGAAATCTGTCTGTTCTAGGATGAGGATGAAATCAGGAGGAAAAAGGCAGAATAGAGGGAAAGATGTATTTTGTGAAAAGGACTGAATATGAAACAGACTTATTTTATTTCTGTTTGCCTTGTTTTTACATTCTCGAAATGCATATGGGTTTTGTTCGATTTCGGTTCTTTTATGATTTACACGTGAGTCGTTTCAAAGAGTTTATCCTAAGCTAACCAGTTTAAATCTCCATATAATACTACCGGAGGAATTCTTAGATAATTATAAGGAAACTTTGGTTTATCAATATTTTTTTGTTAGAGTAAGACGTGGTTTTTTTAAGATCATCATATATATAGGATAAAAATAAAATTAAAATTTTTCTACATCGGGAGGTAATTTGGGAGCGTTCCCCTAAAAATATTTGTTTGTTCTATATTAGAATGTTTCACATCCACCACTTTTTTCGTATATCCTTCCTTTCAAAACAAGTCTCCAAAATATTGTCAATTATTATAGCTATTTTTATATTTAATCTTACTTTTCAGATCGATTTCTATCTTAAATTATTTCAATTAATTTTAAATTGTCTGCAATTTTTCTGTTTTTTCAACTTATTTCCTCAAACTTTGTAAATTTCCTCATATACTAAAACATTTTCGGAGCTTAAATTATAGTTCAATTCTCTTTGTTGTATATCTATGAGGTACAATTCATTATCACCCACACAAACCTTTAGATATTCACAGTTTCATCAAATTCAGCGTAAAGTCGTATTTTCGTCGTATTTTACCAAATTTGAAAGAAATGTGGATGACAGTTGCAGGAAAGCGTTCTTCCTCGATTGGCCATCGTAGGAAATGAAAAGGGGCGAGGAAATGAAAGAAGATGCGCTTGGAAACTAGCGCCGAAGAGCATCAAATGAATCGGGAGCGATAAAAGCATCACGGAGGAGGAGGATCCAGCAGCGGCGGAAAGAATGGGCAAAAGATACGAGATGAAAGGGAGTAGTTCGTAAGAGATGGATGGAGATTAGGGAAAAGAGACGTCAAAATGAAAGAGAAGCGATTTCCAGGGAGTTGTAGGAAAAGTGATTTCCACCCTTCGGAAGGGGGGAGGGAGGTCCTTACCAACTGTCGATAGCACACCTTTTAAAAACTCCCTCGCGTTTCGGCGCGCATCCCCTACCTACTCGTTCCCTTCATCAGTTTCGAGGACACTTATGGAAGAACCCTTTATGTAGTATGCAGACCAACGCCTCCACGCCCACAGATGTTACGTTCCCGAGGCTTTTGTTACGCACCCGGAAAACGTGCGAAATTTCGCGAATTGAAATAGTCGCTATATCCGATAATTATTCGCGACGATCGTTTATGTATATGGATCGTTATGATGATAATTAGGCGCCGATTCGGAAAATGCGCGTGTTATTTTAAAATTCGTTGTTTATTAATGCAGCGGAGGTTCAGTCGGCGAATATGTGATTGCGGGAAAATTCATAACGTTTTGCGAAATCACGTCGTTGCAACTAATTAATTAAGGTGTGGCGGTGTGTTTAATGAACCTCGCACGATTATTTCTGATTATGCGATTTAATGTTTTTTTTTATTTTGGTCTTTATCTCTCGATAACATTCGATAATATTTTTGGTTTTACAGTCTATAACGCATTGTCTGCAGCTGTGGCTACCGTTTTATCCGCAGTACGTCTATTAAATGAAATACTGCTCGAAAATTGCGAAATAATGTTTCGATATAAGTAAATTACTCGATACCTAATATACGTAATTACCATATTTGTCTTTCCTTTGAGTTATGGCTAATAAAGCTCCAATAGGATTACTCTGTTTTCGGTTTATTAAATTAAGTTGTCTAGGATCGTAATAACGGGATGATCTGTGCTATGAATCTTATTATAACTCCGTAAAAATATTATAGCCTCCTCTTCCAATCAAACTATATCAATATATGGAAATATTTATTTATAAGTTGGTTTCTTATTCATGTTTCATACCTTTATATACCTCATAGCTTAGCTATAACACCTTTGTATACTAACTCTTCCGTTAGCTGATCTATTCTACACGAGAAAGTTTCATTCATACGTGTAAAGGAAAACTTAGCGGATTTCAAAAGACCCAACAACGAGAGATAGATCGTGAACATATCTGTGTTTTCTCTTTTTTATCTGTATACCTTCGTATTTGGTATCCACTCTTTCTTTCATTGATTTGTTTCCGCTCACGATCAATGCATTCTCGGCTCGAGTGATCTCACAAAAGGATTTGGACTGTGAGTCGAAATGGCTAAATTAAATAAAGGGAAGTTTCTATATGAATGGATGAACGTGTGAAATACGAGTCATTTCAGTTGAAGTAAACAATTTTCTTCTCACGCTGAAGAATAGAACTCGGATTCTCACACAAAGGATGGTAATATTTGTATTTAATATATATTACAAATAAGAGCAAATACTTTTAAAATTTACAAATTCAACTCCAGTATATCGGAAACTTCTTAAGGCAGTTTTTAAGTAGTCCTACATTTACATTACATTTTGGCATTATATATATATAGATATTGGATAGTTAGCCATGGAAAAGTCACCGACCAACCGAAGTTACAAATTCTGAGTTCTATTCCTAATTAATGTTTATTATTTTGTAGGAGTTCTTATAAATTGATATATAGGATACCTAAATGATAGACTAAAAAAGATGCTTTATACAGATGTCTATTTCAGATATACATAAACATTTATAATGAATATAACTAAGCTAATATTATTGCTCTTATTAAATCATAAAAAATATTCGTGAATACTTATCATGATGGGTTCGGCAGTAGACATTAGATCAGAAATAATGTATCATGATAATGCTCTTTTGTTTAAGCTCTTAGTCTCTGTGTTGATTACACCCCAATTATGTACAATATATGTCCTTCACTGAATTTTAAAGTCTCTAATTTTTTTATTACCAATAATTTTACGTAAAAATTGTACCAAAATCGTGATTTAACATTTAATGTGGTGATTTTGCAGCATCTTCAATACGTTTTGTATTTAAAATACATCTTTACCATTAGAATAACTATATATACTCAAATATTTCCCAAAGTAAAGCTCACAGTTAAGTCAGTGCTCCGTTCTATTTATTTTTAAACTTATTCCCGTTGCTACACATATTATTACGCATGTTAGCTCTTACTTATCACCCTTCCGTTTCTAACGAGACGCATACGTAATAGAATTCACCTACGCCTCCATAAATGCATACACCGTGTGCAACCTCACGCACCACTTATAGAGCGGTGTGTGTGTCCCACCTACCGTTTGCCCTTTTGTTTCTCTACCCTTAGCTCCTTCGGAATGCGGGTGGAGCGGGAGGCTGTCTGTGAAGGACGGGTGGTATAGACAGAGGTCCCCCCGATGCCGGAGATGTTGACCTTCGCCAGAAATTAATAATCGTTCGTAAAAAAGAGGTCCACAAAAACTCGCCGGAATAAGAGGAAATTTACGTAGCCAATTATCTTTCGGAATTAATCACCCGATCCAATCTTATGAGGGAAGATTCAGGTTTCGGTGAAAAAGGAAGAATCCAAAAGAAGGATGCGGAGGTCCACGAAAGAGAATCTCGTCTATATTTTGACAGCGTTAAATGGGTAACGCTTGTCTGCGGTCGCTGGAGCGTTTTAGGATGACGAAGGAGGTATTTTTCGGGTCCCAAACCATAATTGGCTCGAAAATTATTCATTTTCCTTTCGCATGAATACGGCCATGTTTGTCGTGGAGCGGATTCATTACCCTTTTCAGTGTCTCGAGAGATATAATTATTTGGGTTTATAAAGTATCAGAAAAGGCGAAACGTAAGCATATGCAGATAAAAAAGGGTTATTGCGAATGTAGTGGATAATGACACTGTAAAGTAAAGATTCAAAAAAGGGAAAGAAAAAGAAAATGACTGGAACTCGAACCAAGGTCTCCTCCGCTTGTCTGTAGGGTCACTAATTATAGGATTATTATTTGCTGTTATAATAATAGTGGAACATAATATACTTCTCCAATGATGGTTCTGAAAAGATTTATAGCTGCAGTTAATCATATGTTATAAATTTTATATAATTGTTTTAGGATAAAATATAGTATTTAAATATTGTACTATTAGATAGAACAAATCAGTTGATTACCCTCATCTTATTGTTAGTCATTAAAGGAGTATTGCAGAGGCAGAATGAGTTATACTTTTAGCTTCTGATTACTGAGTTTCTTTTTAAGAAATAATGCTTAGTTAAACTGATCTGTGTCAGTAGATTGTCGCTTAAATGGAATACCACGATAGATCGTGCAGATAAATTTGATTATATACCTCGCAAATGAGCATTCTTTTAATTAGTTGAGGAATCACAGCTTAAATTATTTATTCCACTTGACGTAGATAACAAAAATTATTCCTTAAATTTTCTCTTCTTAAATTATATAAACGTATAAAAATATCTATATTAAATAAGACTTTTAAGATGTGAAAAGCAGAACTAGTTAAAAATCCGTTATTTATAATTATTACATATACGTGAATATTCTGAAACATTTAGGATTTTCTTAATTATGTCATGAATACATTTCCTAGAAATTACTTTTCTATAGTTAATAGTACAAACAGTATGAATTATAATTTGGAAATTAATGATTGAATAGATATATTTCAAATAACATGTAAAAGAAGTAGAAATGAAGAAACTGAAATGGATTAAACGTGATGGATATCTGTTTCATATACTGAATATACTATCTGAACCCATTCAACAAAACCCAGTTCATCCCTGAATTTATTTCCCACCGAATATTTGATTATTATATTACGCTTAATATAATACGCTCTCTTCAATCGCTAAACCTCTTTTAATACGTCTCGAAACTCAAGCCGTGATTCTTAAGGAAGGGGCTTTAACAGGCATACAAATCTCCAGGCGGAAACAACATTGACACAATAAAGCTGTGGAGCGTATTCGTTAGCACGCGAGCATACAAGAAAGGGAGACAACCACACCATCAATAGCGTTCAGGTGTCTATTTTGTGGATACATAAAGGAAGAAAGAGACTCCTTATTCCCCACTGACTCGGCTTGTTTTGGTCCAAGACGTCGGGAGATGGCAGGGTCAAGTCTATTCGGATGGCGGGGAATGACGAACGAACCCAACGAGAGAGAATTTTTTTTCACCAGTGACTACCTACCTTAAGATAGTAGATGAGCCGAAGGAGAGGCAACGCCGCATCACGTAAATATGGCAGGTGTTTTATTTTGGAGGTGCCATCAGGAGTGGGTGGTTTCCTCCAGGTTGTTGGCTTTTTTTCGGTGGGGGAGGAAGTTTAAAGAAGGTGATAAACAACGGAAAGGATGGAGTCGTGGTAAAAGGCGAAGAAGAGCTGAAAAGACGCTGCTACCAGTGATTAAAAACCCTCCGGGTTGAGAGTAAAGTATCGAATTACCCACAAACGTCTTATTCCGGCATACCTGGAGGTTGGAAGCCGCATTAAAGGAGCTTTCTACCGTCTTATTTGTACGCAAGACGCATTCATTGAATACGCTTTAAGAACGGAAAGGGAATTTTTCATTTTACCGTAAGCGAATGAAATTCCAGGGAAATGTTTCTCGGATGCTCGTCAAATTAATCGCGGGAAACATCTCATACGTCTTGGTTTTTTCTAATGATTAGATCATCAACGGTTTTCAATGTTTCTCCAGCATATTTTACAAATTTAAATTGATTGACTTGGTAGGAGATAAAAGTATATTAGGAATCCTGATTGATTTGACGATATACAATATTTCTCCAGCATATTTTACAAGCTCAAATGGGATTGCTCAGTTAGAGACGAAAATAGCCAAGAAATTCTGATATATTTAACATTATCTTCAGGTTTCAAAGAGTAGTCTTAATATGTATATAACGAATAGGTATGGTAGATATGTTAATTTTTATTCTAGATCTAATTATTGTTATGGAATGTTTGGAAGTATTCAATTTTTTATGAATTATGAATAAGTATAATGAACATTCTTCGTGAATCAATTTTCTTTGAGGTCTACACATATCAGATAACTTTCGCATTTAATTAAATGTTATCGTAAAAAACAGAATAATTAGAATAATGCCTTGCGTGGTTGGATATATATTTGAGAAAAATTTCGGAATTTCAACTTGCTCCTCCTTGTAAATTAGAGATATCTTTATGAGAACCGGGTTTGTGGGATTTTGGAGGTTTACCCCAAATCACCACCGGAATGTGCGAAGATCAGCTTAACTCTTTCGATGGATCGTGCAAAATGCCCATAAAATTTGCATTTTTAGCGTTCCCACAATTGAAAAATCGCGAATTTACGGCCAAAGTATTTAGCATCAAAGATTCGAAAGCGATCTATTCCAGTCGAAGCCTTTTCGGAGTCGATTTTCGTGAGTTGACTCTTTAACGCGAACAGCATATAGTTCGGCCACTCCTTCGCGGCCCGAATGCCTTCTCTTTTCTTTCCCCAGAAAGTTCCGGAATTTCCCATAAATAAGTCACCACAAGCAGCTCCTTATCCCATTCTTTCCACTTTCGTACCCTTTTTTCGTGTGAATTTGCCCAAAAATAACGTATTTACGAAGAATCCCGGTTACGCTAACTCATATCCACTTTAATCACTCTCGTGTGGTTGTTTGACGAACGGCACTTCGGTGCGGAAAGCAACTCATAAGTAGTTCTGTAGAGAAGACGGATTCATACCTGAACATGGGAATGAGAGCGCACTGAAAGGTTTTAGGCGGAGTATGAAAATAAACAAGCTCCCTTCAGAGAAGGCCCGATATTGGAAGTGAGGAGGAAGTTTGCCTTAGCGACGCAGGATGTTTTCCTAGGTCGCGACATCAGAAATCGCTTCTGTGCGGGGCGTACGGATAGGTAACCTGTTGATGCGAGACGTCTGTAATTTCGTTCTGTATGACTCGAAGAATACTTATGATTCTATGAATTAAAAGTGCTTATATTTTAGGATTATTTTTTGATAAACAAGTGGTGGTTATATAAAAACTTTGAAAATCCTCTGCAACATTATCAAGTACTATAGTTTTGGTATTTTTAAATGTGTTTATTATCATTAAATTATTGTTAACAGTACTGATGAGGGTTCATACTACAAAGGATGTGATTGATAGAAGGGGAAGTCTCAAAGAAAGCAGAAAAATTAACACAATAAGTATATATTTTTTTAAATGTTTGCTTGGAGAGTAAGATGGAATGCTCAATGAATAATAATCTATTTAAGTCACTGCAGGAAAGATTAGAAATATCTAAACTGGATTATCTTTTTATATTTTAAAGTATATCCTATAATCTATAGGAAATAATTCCGCGATTCATAACTCAATTTATAATTACTATGTCTTTTTAGGATTATAATTTGGTTAAATCTTATATCTAATCTAAAAATAACATTAATGAAGCAAAATAATGGGTAATTTTCATATTTCAGCGATTTTAAATTCAGATGTAATAATGTTGATATTTTAGTCACAATTTTAGCGTATGAATATTTATGGAGTGAAGTTTAACTATATTTATTCCCGTCTGAATATGAAATATGAACGAATTTTGGTATCGAACTGACAGACAATAAAATTCATTCTTTCCTAAATCTTCCGAAGAGAAATGTTTAGATCGCAAAATCGCATCCCAAAGGATGATGGCTTATTACTGAATATCATCATCATTGATAGAATCTCGTAAAGAAAGTTTTCCATGCTTCACGAAGCCATTTCAGTTGGTGAGACTCGTTACCTTAGAAGTATCATAGAGTTTGCATCACTCCCAGGAACTTTTCCGTGCCGAACCGACTCCGTTATAGCAGAACCCATAAATTTTAGTTCGAAAGATATCCCAGGGAATATGTCTCACCAACTAAGGCATCGATGGCGTAAAATATTCGTCCTTATCTATCCGCAATCACTAACTCGAGCTCCGTTAACCGTAGCAGTCGACCATAACGTCTTCTCAGACGATAACCTTCAGCTAATAACCTCCGCCGAATATTATTTCAACTCCCTCGGGAAGATCGATGTTAAACGGCATTTCGCGCTTCGCTTGTTTAAAAGCCCCATATGAGTTTCCCCGGGGCCTTTTGATAAGCATCCGTTGACATAGTCTGCCAGATTTCCGCTCGACAAAGGTTCGAATGGAATGCGCTGCCGGGAATTCGCGTCTATAAGCTTATCGTTTTAGTTGCTCAAGGTTTTGCTCTCTAGGGATCGGGGAACTCTTTTCCCGTAGGCGTTTACTATCCACGGCGTCTGCCCCCGCATTTCACTCGGCGGTTTAAGTTTTGGGTTCGTGTGGAGAAACACACGTCTCTCACTTATGCATTCCTTTTACTGCACAAGTATCGAGATTGGTACGCAATCATGGGGTGTGGATGTATTAAGCGTGTGTGCTCTTTAAATTAAATTGTATTTAGTTATTTATGGAATATACTTTTCTCTAGTGTATGTCATCTCCAATTAATTTGTATTTTGTTGCTACTTATTTAAATTTACGTCAATAAGTCATGCTTGGAACTAAGTATCCATTTCAATTGTTCTAGTTTCCGTCACCGTGGAATTGTTTCGTTTCTATGGTTCCTTTTCCGTTCCGATCAAAGGAGTATTTGTTGCTGGCTATATAAATTAATAATTTTCTTTTTCATTTAGTTTCTTCTTTGTTACTCATGGTTATGATGATGTAATTCAGTTAATTCTTCACTAACAGACGGATACATCTAATTTTATGTAACTTAATATACATACAAAAACATAAATTCACTGCATAACAGGAAAAATTCTCATTTTCTGGGATTCGAACTCGGGACCATGGAGTTGAAAAAATTCTTGATTTAAATTTATGGTATATATAAGTGAGCAATTCAAGTGAATATAATTGTTGATGATGAATAAATAACTTGGTAGAGATTAGAGATTTTATAATTATTTATTCGTTACGTTACCAGTTACCGAGTAACGCTTAACCATATTAACTCTAGAATTGATGATTCCTATGAATTTTCAAGCTATTTCTCGATGAATAGTTACGCGTAATTTCTACGAACATTACCACAAAATTATTACTGAACTATCGCCAAGCTCTTCATCTTACGAAGGAAACCTATTTCCCATTTCCTAACCTATATTAGTTTGAGGTAGAATGAATTAGGCTCTAAGTTTCCCGAAACGAGAATATTAGATATCATTCCAGTCAGTTAACGTACGCAAATTACGAAAGTTATCGGAGTTATAGATCTCATTGAAAATCATTTGAGTGCACTTAGACTCACTGAGCGTAACGCACTCACTTGAAATTATCGTAGTTTCTCTAGAAGAAGAGTTTTCCAACCAGAATGCACCGGTGCATTGAAGCGACTTGCATCGTAGATCATCCGTAAAGTTCTCAGTGCTGTGTGAATTACGAACGAGACCAAATGAGGTATTAAATTTCTTCGCGGTTGAGTTTCAAGAAAGTAATATATTAGCAGTTGGAAATTTTTTTTAGATATTGTAACTTTTGTAAGATCCCACGTTCGCAATTCATATTTTCATGTGTAATACTTCGCACCCTAAGTAATCATAATTATACTATTCATACGTTCTTGTTTACTAATTGGATTAATTGAATTCCCATTATGCTTAAAAAAGTAAGAACTTAATATGATTAGTTTTCCTTCTAGATTTCCTATGCGCTTATAACATCAGTATTCTTTCAAGCTGTCGTAAAACATTTCTCCTACTGTTTTCCTCAATCAATAATCATTCTTCACTGATCATCAAATCACTCCCTTCATACATTTCCGTAGGATGTACGTTGACGGAGAACTTTTTCTTATCACAATAGACATATTTATGGAATACGAATAGGTTAAAATATCGATGGATGGAGCATGGGTTTTTAATTATTTGTTGTATACTCCAGTCAATTTCTGTGACTTAACTGAATGGCGAAATTTTTTTCTTTTCAATAGCGTATTGATTTTTGTTACGAAATTCATACCTCCAGTTTAAAATTTCTGTTCTTAAAAATAGCTTTTCTCATAAACACATCGGCATGTCTTCTAACTCAACACTTCACCGCTAATTTACCCGCACATCCATGAAGTCCTATGTTACACAACTTTATAAATAGTCTGTAAAACCCTTTTCATTGACAAAGGAAGAAAGAAAATTTTTGAAATCTGATTCACTTTGAATAAGCATTGGCAAGAATTGTTGGAAGATTTCTCTACAATGAATTCATAAACATAATATGTGTTATTTACCGAAATTCTTTTCCATCAACATGCCAATTTTTGTCGACAACAACACTAATGATTTCGCAGTGAATCACAACTTAAAATTACCTCGTAACATAGAGTCAAGGACCTCAGTATATTTCAATGACAGACCTAGATTATACAGAAATTAAAAGGTGAAAGAACTCGCACAAATATGCAAAAATACCTTCTTCTGGATTCATTACACAATGACAAGAATTCCCTTAAGCTTTGCTAAGGAATTAACGCGGCTCTCGCTAATTTTGACACCCTGTAGAGGAATATAATAATCTTTGACGTGAAATTTGCGATGTTTACGAGTTGAGCGCGAATACAGCTGAGGTAATTATTTTGGTGTTGAAGGAAGGCTCTCTGAGAACAGGGAAGTCGTTTCAACTTCCTTCCCATCTCCGTTAGAAGGCGATCATAAGATTAACGATGCCAGAAGTGACTAATCCGTGTAAATAAGATAAATGCATAACTTGGCGTGTATGTATGAATTCATTCCCTATGATTAGCGTATATTTTTCTCATTTAAATACAAAGGTGATATTGTTTTGACTCAAGAGGGGGATATTCATCCGGTTACTCTAAATAAAATCCCGTTAGTGTAATATTTTTACGCCTCGGATAAACGGGATCGAGTTTAAAATAAATATAAAGACTCGTGAGTAAATAAATGAGTTCTTCTTTCTCAGATTTTACTTCATTACCTATTTTGCTTCATCAATACTGTACTGCTGATACAAAATCGGACCTATGAATCCTACTGAATAATTAAATTATCCTTTATGTACTAAATGGTTTTTCTTCGTATAAAGAAATTTCTTGCAATTCTTGGATGGACCAAATATTGAATAAAGTCCTGTTTAGGCTGATGTTAATTTGGTTAAAATATCATAATTATAATGACAAGACAAATCTTGTGCTATGTGATTAATACATATGTTATAAAATAATTTATGTATATATTATTTTGAGAGGAGATATGATCAACATTACCAATTGCAAATATATATCGCATACTTTTTTTAAATTCACAGCCTGCAACAAATTTTTTTAATTCATTGAAATACACCTAAATTTCTAAATAAATTTCTAAATATCATAATATTACCTAAAAATCATACTTAAATAATGAGCAGTCGATTTGCGGTGTATATAAACATGGAGGTTTCCAATTTTAAAAACCTATCTTCGTATGAAGACAAATAAAAACGTTTAACTTGATAGTGAAGTAAATGTTCTGTATAAATCATCATTATACGTATTTTACTAAATATACTGGAATTACCTTCTTTCGACGTAATGTTTTCCCAAACACTTAAGTTGAAATTAAACGCTGTTCGAAAGTTTTAGATAAAATTTTAAGTGAAAATTAAGAGCACGTATCGGACAATGCTTCCAAACACTAAGATAGTGTGTAAGAAACCACAAAAAAAAACTTCTAAGTGAGCGAGGGATAAAATTTCCCATGGACTATAGAGCACAGTCCACCATCGAAGGCATAGAGTGGTGGTAGAAGTGGAAAATTTTCCACTCCCCCATAATATTTTTCAGAGAATTCCGCCAGTGTATAAAGAACACGTCGTCCACTCAAATCTCAACCGTATCGTTTCCCTAAGAGAGTCAACGGAGCCCGACGATGAGAGAAGAATGAATAGGAACGATAACAGAAGGCGTTTTAAGAAGAAGGCCCCGTAGAGGGAAACATAACGCGCCTCGATGAACTGCGGCTGGCAGTCAAGAGGGCAACCAATCCAAAGAACCCGTGTACGCCTTTGAGAAAAGCCTGTACGTCGGTGTTCATCCCATCCGATCTGAATGGGGCAGCTGTCCTCCGCAAGCTGAAGGAGGACGATGCAGAAAAGGCGGTGAATGGGGAAGATCTTCTTGATTATGAGCGAAGGCTTCAAAAGGTTCCGGAATGATAAAGCGGTACCGTCCATTGAAATTTCCGGACCCCGAGGATACAGAAAGGGGAAAGTTCTCGTTGCAACAAATAACTTGTCTCCCACTACTGATGTATCGACTCAACTTCTACAGTTCATCGGGACAAGGAACGGGAAGTTGAGCTCGTACGGTAGGTTTTTTTTTAATAGGTGAGGGTGTGTCTGAAGATGATTTGCCCGAGTATTTCACCGTTATACATATATGTATTGATGGATATTGATGAAGTCGAGGTGGCAGCTAGGTCTCTGAAGATCCGCGTCAGCATAGATTTATGGATGAGGTGAAAATCCGTCCTTAATACGATATACATCGACACCGTTCTTTTTATCTCACCGAATCAATACGCTCTTGAGCGGTAATCAGGTAGCTCTTCTCCGAAGCTCTGAAGGTTTTTCTTTGATAGATCAATCGTCCTTTCTGAATGGAATGGTATTCATCTTCGTCTTACAAGTTAGTTGAAACTTTTCAAATGTTATCCCTTATCGACATTTCTAATTAATGCGTGCTTGTTCTCAAGTAAATGGTCTGTGATTCTTGACCCATTTTTATTTAGACCATCTGTTTTCCTTGACGGTAATTTTATTTAGTCTTATCGAAGGTGATTATGAGTGTGAACTAATTTGAAATTAGATTTATTTAAATTAATTAAAACTGATTTAATTAAATTACATTTAAAGACGTCTCAAAGTAATAGGATGGGAAAAAGTGATGTGTAAATTTAAAACCATAATTTTACGCGATAGCTCTAGCTCATGTTTGCCATTGATGATATAATTATTCACAACGATCAATAATTTAAACTATATTTTACTTATTCTACCAAAACAGTAATTACTTCTATGCCATAAGAAGAAAACTCTATATATTCTATATAAATTATAGTGTAAAAATGTGTGTAGGGTATAAGAAATTTTCCACCCCAAAATATATTCTCATTAAGAGAAATTTGGAATTTAAATGTTCGTAAAACATTAAGCAATAAACTTATGCTTTCTTTGAAAGCCCTCGATTCGTACTAGCTTTTCTTGAAAGTAATTATGAATGTCGATTTTCGGCATTAATTTTGCTACTTTTAGCTCAACAACCACGCAAAGAATCGACAAATGGTTCTGCTAATTATTTCCTCGTTCACTGACTTCATTGGAAACCGCTCTAAAATGCCGTAATTCTCTCGCCACGGCTGAAAAATTCTCTTCGAACAGAAAAAACTGTAAGTCTATTTATTTCCAACCGTTGAGCTCGTGAGTGAGTAGAATGTAAGGTCTGAGGCCATGTGGGCATAAGGGTTTTCTTAGGCCCATTTTTTCCCATCCCTAAAAGGTCCTTTTCTTTCACGTAAAAGGAAAAAGACGTGGCCTGCGGTGTCACAGTGAATGATGAGGCAGTTCACCGAGCACCATTTCTTAGGCCCTGACCTTCCCCTTCCGAGGGTTGGCCCTCCAGAGAGTTCGTGGAATGGAGTGGCTGTGAAAAGGCAGAGCGTATACAGAGACTATATCAGGACAAGGGTTTTATGGAATCTATTAAGAGTCCCTCAGCGATCTGACTAATATATCAAACAGATTCCGGCGGGGATGTTTTTTGTCGATACGGATGGTTCATAGGGCAACGCTCACCGTGGGAGATCTATTGTTGCCACGATGTAAAAATCGTAAGGTGTCATAAGAACCCTTTATTTATTCTGAAGTAGGGATTTACGACTAATATCCCCAAATAGTTGTGTGAGAAGAGGCTAAGGGCGTTTCGCAGGAGCATCGTTTTGTGTTAGCATTGCCATCCGTCCGAGCAGGGATTGTGGTAAGGTGGGCGGGATCTGTCTGCAGGGCCTTCCGCGTCAGAGGTCTACCGCTGATTGGATGGACAGGGAAGCCCGCCAATCCATCCACTTCCTTGAATACATTTAGGCTTCTATCCATGCATAAACTGTAGAAGCTCGTTTGATTCTGCTTTCCCACTTTGAGGGAACCCCGTGTTCATTCCGCGAAGATATTTTTGAACTTTGCGAATGAGTTCTATATTTACGACAAATTTTACGTATATTTGTCCCGACAAATTTTACGTATATATGTCCCGACAAATTTTACGTATATATGTCACGAAAATGTTAGAAGCATAAAAAGAAACTTTCTCCATCCTCTTATTTATATGTGATATTTAAAGAGAATTACACACAAATTTAATGTTATACTCGTTTCCTTTTCTCCTCAAAATGCTAATTGGATTTCGCTGACGGTGGATTTATACGGAACTGCCCAAAGAAATTTTTCAATGCAGCAAATTATTTTGGTCCAGATCTGCAACGCTTCAAACCTCCGAATTAGTTACTTACGCGTGCTAATTGGATGTCGGCGACGAAGCATTTATACCTTCCGTTTTCCCCTCGACTTTCCAAAATTTAGGATGCGCGCGTAACGAGGAATGTTTCTGAGTTCTGAGTCTGACTCACGGGGGTGCTGAATTGGGAATAGGAGATACGTATGAATAAACCACTTAGATATGAGTGCTTATAATGAAAAATTTCCTAGAATATAATTTTGGATATCCTTAAACCTAACGTGCGCTTCTCTTATTCAAGCATCACACTGGACCAATTCTAAAATAATCGAAAGATTATTAAATCTATAAACGAAACTTGAATATGATTAAAATAAATCGTGATTACGTGGTAATAATCATCTAATAAAACCTAATTTTCTCTGTTGCTGAATGTCAATGAAATTATTGACCCTTATTTGAAAGTGATTGTAATTTTACCTATAACCAATTTATCTACAATTATTCCCTTTGATATTGCATTACTTTCTAGCTAATTGTCATTATTATTTGGCTCAAAACTCGTAAACTCCTTATACGTAAATAATCTACTATGAAGAATCGGATGGAATTTAGGGATACGGAAATTACGTAGTGCGAGTTAGCAGGGGAGATGTGTTCACTAAAGGAATCGTGGAAACTTGGGAAGCGAATACTAAACGAATTCAGGATAACTTCGCAAACGCCGTTATTTGGATAATAACGCGTTTCAATGAAGTACGTCTCGAAAGTTGCTCTAAGCGTAGGAAATTCAGTTCGAGGAGAATTGATGCACGTCTTCAGCTAACAAGGAAATTGCACTTTGCATTGGGAACAAGATGCAATTAAAGCTCTTTGCTCGTTGCACCGCTCCTTAGGCAGAACTTGAAGGGAGCAGAAAACTCGTTAAGGGAACCTAATGAATTCCTCCTTCTGGGGAAACGGGTTTAATTTATATATGAAGTCAAATCGCGCATTTCTGTAACTTGTTGCTATTCACGCGTGCAATCTACTTTCAAGAGGTTTCTCTCATTGAAGGGCGTTTAATCAAAGGTTACGTTAATGGATGGGACTCTCAAGAGGTGGGATTCCAAGTAGAGATAGACCCATTCGTAGTCAAAGATTAGGTTCAATCGATGTAATAGTCTGAATCAAAATTCTAATATAATGGATTTCATTGGAGAGGTGCCTTAAGGACGCTCAATTAACCTCCTTATAACCTCAGAATGTGCTCAATGAAACGTGTTACTCGTGCGAAATGTTCGATTTAGCAGCTCTGCCTGCAGAATGGATTGGGTGCCTAATAATACAGCGAAGAGAGGAAGTAATTTCGATGATTGGATAAATAGACGGTGCTACTGCTGCAGTGAACTTTGAACTATCCTTCTAGTCTCGGGAACTACTTGTGGTAATACTGTTACAGCTGCTAATGTGACTTAATTTATGATATATTTTATTCTCAATAATGATTTGATTGGTTGAAAGAGAATAGGTTCTAAATGGTTTAATGTTGCGGAATTTCAAATTTAATCGAGATCATCTGAAATAATTTTAACCCTTAAGAATAATTTTCTCTTAGAGGATTTAATAATTTCATAAATTTTTTCGTAAATATAAATTCATTCATTTAACTGATTGCATAAGTCCATAATTTCTGCTACAAGTATATTACTAATAGTACCTTGGAATTATTCCTTTTATATATATGCTGTAAGAGGGAGATTTTATGAACCTAATTATAAACTTACATCAAGATTCCAATGCAATTAAAGAAATTCTACGCTTAGTCATAATCCATTGCCATTTTGTTTATATTTCAAAACAAATGTCTCAATCCTCCGGAAAAACCTATCTTTTATTCAATATGAAGGTTCCCCAGTGAACGAATACTGTTTAATTCAATATTACCATTGACATTCCGAGGCACGAACGATCTTATAACCTGAATGAAAGATATTTTTAAGATAAGAAATAAATCCACTTCTTTAAACTCGAGTTATTCATTAAAACAGAAAAAATGTGGCTTTTTTATCTTCGTCATTTTGGAGGCAAAAGGAAAATATCCTAAATTTCAGGAATCTTGTTATTAAAAAAACAAATGTATGTATGAGATGTATTCATGAGATCATTGAATCATGGATTACAGTTCTTTTATCGAAATTTATATCAATTTCTCATTTCGAGACGTGTACGAATCTTCCCCATACGTTTGGTATCCATCAAAAATTCTCCTCTCTCGAAAAGTATCCAAAACCTCTCTCCACGGTATCCAGTAGAAGTTTTCCATATAAAACATCGTTTGATTATTGAAGCAGATCGCCTGGACAGGATCGGCTTCGCTAGGCATTGCGAAAGCACCTTTCACTCGCAACCGTAAGTGACATCGTCAGACTGTTATTATCGTCCGATACGCCTTATTAAAGCCGATTTCGCACAACTTTGTGTCCGCATTAAATAGGCATAATAGAGGCGGATTCGCTAGGAGACGGTGGAAGGGGATCAATTATCGGAGAGGGACCTCTCCTTAATGAAGTAATGCGCCCCCTGGACCGAAGAGCACCGCGTGGGGCCCCGAACACGCCCACACGACACCCCAATTAAGCAAGGGGCCGAAATTCAAACCACTCCCCTTAATGAGGAGAAAAGAAAGTCGTTGGAGATATGCGATTGAATTCCCGTGCGCTCACTGGTTTCTTTTAGGCCTTCGACTTATTGCCCAAATGCGCAGGAATGTTTGGAAAATGTATTTCATCGTAATTAGGGTCGATTTTGAAATTTTTCGGGGTTATTGGGAAACTTTGACGCTGAATGATTCGTGGGAATAAATAAGATATTTGGATTTTTTGTATTTTTCGAACCCTGTCTGTTTTTTAATCCTTAACATTCGGTTTTTCATTATTTAATTAATAGTTGCGACTCTTTGAGTTTCTAAACTAATTAATTACCTCATAAAGTATTCTGGGAATGTAATATATGGCATTATTTACTCATTTTATCGCTATTATATACCTTGTTGGCATACCTTTAATTATGTTATTAATGCTATATAAGTTTACGTACTAATTTTATTTCTAAATAAATTTATTAGTGACAGAGGAAATGGAATATTCAATTTGAATATTGTAGCACGAAATAATATTTTAAAAGATGTTGAAATAATTCTTTAATACGTCTCTAATATCATTATATGGAAAAAGAGCATGATACTCGACGTTATTTACGTTATATGTCTTATTTCTGGTATAAGGTTACTAATTGTATCCATTCTTATCGAAACTTCGTAACTTACCTGAGTAAGTTACGCCGAAGAAATATTATTCCTCATCCAAATTTATTTATTTCATATTCAATAATTCATATACTCCATTTAATTTACACGATTATAAGAACTGGATAGTGCGATGTTTAATATTTGTGATTTTTTATGAAAATATAATTTAATTTATAAAAAATGATAGACAGAAATATAACCATGAATTAGATTAGGTATGAACATAATAATTTGAATTTTTTGAGCATTGGTATTATACTAGGATATTGCTATAGTTATAGTAATTTTTGAGTAATGGTATAGTACTAAATAAGTAAAACGTTCTTGAATATATTGTCATTGGAAATATTTAAGTTAGGAAGAGGAGCTAAGCTAACAGGAAATAATTATACATACCAATCTATCCTTTCTATTTTTCCTGTTTTAAAAAAGTTTTTCTGCACCCCTTTATTACTTAATAATCAAAAAAATATAAATATCATCGCTCTAATAACAAAATTAAATTCACCTTTCAATATAAGTATACCTTAATGAAGACAAATTTAAAAATTTCACTCCAAATTATGCTCTTCAGCATCCTATTCAAGTAGCATCTTTTGGTATCAATTTAAAGTTTCGCATTAAAAAACTACTCTTTGAACCCTGTCATCAAAGGGGCATAAATTGAATATATTTCTAATGTAGAGGCTGGTCAGTTCCACTCTAAGCAAGTTTCAAAAATTCAATTTGAAGGTCGCGTACATTAGTATGAATAATCCCCATGTGATCCCCTCCCATCACTACAAAGGGGATGCAGAGATGAATCGACCAGTGAAACCGCTACGCTTTGTTCCTTTTACAGCATCCATTATGCCCCTCCTCCTACGAACCTCATTCTCCTAGAGAAATCCTTCAAAAAGGTCCATGGAACTTGTCCCTTCACCGTCATCGGCTCTGCCAACCTGCCGTCCTTGATTCAGCTATCGACCGCCTGCATTCCTTCATCACGATTCGCTATTTTGAAGGAGTATCGAAGGTAAGTTATTCTATATTATATTCAAACTTATGAATATTAAAATTGTTTGATCGGGGGTAGAGATATCTTGCAGGAAATTAATCGTATAATTTTTATTTATATTTATATGTTTTCGATTTAAATGTCCCCGTATCATAGAATTTAATCCGTAGAAATAACTGCGATTCTGTTTTATTTTTCGAATGTGGTTATGATTCATCGTTTGAAATATCTGCCTTTTTGCAAATTTGCTTTAAAAAATTAGTATTTTAGTATCGTTTTGCGTATTGAATTTTCATTTCATGCCGCTGCACTCATATCAAAAAAATTTTGGAATAAAATACAACTCATATTTAATACTACTAATTGGAAATTGTGTGTAATATTTACTTAAGGTTTTACTAATGCAAATTAATCTACCTGAAAGAAAAGAATCCTTTTTAAAAAATTAATACTTGGTGTGTAAATTAAGTAGTTAGACTGATTGAAAAAAATTATTTGATAAATATTACAGATTATTATCCTCTTCTTCAAAATAACTCTTCATCATCTGTACAGAAAAACAGGATTTCCGGTCTTTATAACAGTTCTCGTAAAATACACGTTAAGGTACATTAAAATGTCTCGAAAATGGATTTTATAAACCTGTTTCCATTTGAATATTTTATCATTAAGTTTTAAGGTAGCCAACATGAGAATCCATTCCATCATTCGTAAAGAAATGAACATATATTAAAAAATACATTTAAGTTTCAAGAATTAAACCCCAACCATCGTAAATTATAATCAAGGGTACAGATATTTCTTATTTACGAAATAATCATGCGAAATTTACTTGAACCAAGATAATTAAGATTAAAATATTCTTCCTTACGGATTTATGTCATCATATTTAATTTAGGGATGATGTATGTAGAAGCGAAGGATGTGGACACACTTTTTGTTTCGATATGAAATTAAATTTTGGCAACCCTGCCTCTAATAATTCTCACCCCACCACCACTGCCATCTCCAACCATCTCCCTTTTAGCCCCCCGCCGATTCCCTGTGTCCGAGCTCCCCCGCTGTGTCGGGGGGGCAGAAAGTCGTACGAGACACAACCTATAGTCGGCCATTATCCAAAAGGTCCCCCCTTTCCTCCGCAGACTCCTTCTCATGGACCGTTTTCATCCACCAGATGGATTAGATGTTGACTATTATATGGCTAGCATGTAGTTAGGGGCGTCCGTGTGTTTGGGAATGCGTCATTGTTACGCCTGTAAGAGCTCGTCTTCGTCATTAAGTTACTTGTTTGGAGAGAGAGAGAGCATGTTGTGCTACTGTTCCGCTCACTCTCACTATACGAAGAGACCCCCTTTTCGTGTTTAAGGAAGACATGTTAAACCGATTGATTCGCATTTGCATGATACCCGGACGGTGTGATCTCTGCACTTCCATTCTTGCTTGCACTTTGGTGTAACAACGGTTAATTATTTAACGCCTTGCCAATTGTACCCTCTCGTAACTTGGGGTAAAGTCTTACATACATCCTTATAAGTCGGAAAATAAATGTTGCTGATAAGTGAGAAAAGATTTTTTAACGGAATGGCAATTTTTATTTATTTAAAACTATCCTTTTAGTGGAATACGAGAAATAGAGCATCTTTTAGTTTCTCCATCAACTAGTATATCTAACCGTAGAATAAATAAAAGTTAAATATTAATCTAATATAGTTATTATTTAAATAATTAATATTGATAGGTTTATTTTATTTTCTTAGCCCTATATTAAACCTCGTGTTCAATGTGGGAAAAATATACGCTCCAGGCTAAAATAGAAGAATTTAAGATGAGGATTAAGACTGGAAAATACTATACTAATAAATGAGTATGATGATATAAATATCTTTCTTACATAGTTACATATGATTCCAGGCCTATAATCTTGAATAAGTTTTAGGTTTCAGCAGATTATAACCCTAATTCGGGTATTTTGAAACACGATTAAATAAATCGAATAATGATTCGTATTATTTATCAATTAAAATTTAGTTTAGAATTTCTTTTTATAGAAAACTCCAAGGTTTATATTTCTACAAGTAACCTCAGAATAGAGGAAGTATTCATTTATACTAATGAATCCACAATTAGTACGGTCTGTTAATACTTATATATCATTTCAAATCAATACATGTTTCAGAAGTTAAGTTTCTTAAATTCAAGCCAATTTGATCGTAATGAAATGGAACTCTTTACCTCGATAAAACTCGATTCAATGTTTTTTTTCCATGCATCGACTTTAAACGGGATAACAAATTAGGAAGTGGAAACGCATCGGGAGGTCGCAATAGGCTTTTTCACTCGCATTCTACAGCTCCGCAAGAGTCTTAAAGAGCGCGTTTCCGTGCACAATTACCCAGAAATCCAACGCAAATAGTCGAACCGTTTTTAGCACCCGCATTGTGATGCGGAACGAGCGTTCGTGGAAGCATCTTGCATCGTCCTCTCCAAAAGGATAGAAATCAACGAGAGAAACTTTTTCTTCTCTCAAGTCTCCAAAGTTTTCCCATCACTATTTGATGCCCCAGTCTTACCTATCCCTTGGATTACAGCTCCGTACCTCTGTAAATTCCCTCGCGAATTGGTCCCCGCGAAGATCGCAGGGAAAAGTTTTCGTAGACGTGCATTCGATTCACTTAATTCCGCAATCCGGCCTACAAATGTTCTTATTAACGCGACCTTCGTTGCCGAAGAACTTCGACGGAAGTCGGCAAAAAGTGTTCGCTACGGGGATTTTAGTTCGAGGCGTCTCCGTAGGTGGTGTTGGTGGTCTCATCTCGTCGGTGTGGTCTCTTTTTTCGAAAAGTCTTTAGTATCGAAAACTGCAGTAAGGAGACAACGCTTGTGACTGGAGATAATCAGGGAGGGTTTTAAAACAGACTTTGTTGAGCTTATATTCGTTTGCTGAAGAGAGTTTTAGATCTCCAATCGTATTTAAGGCAATTAGTTGCAAGATACTTCTACGAAAATGTATTTAATTCACTTCTAATATTTCTGCTATCATATTGGATGGATATTGACATTTAAACTAAGGGGCAACTCTTATAAAAAGTATACATTTGAAAATTTAATCGCTAGTTTACTTTTAAGACAATTAACTGAATATTCTATAACTTTATCCCTTGACTGTCAATTTCCTTGAAGGATATTTTCTGCGAGTTATCTTACTACAAAGTTTTGATGGAAAAATATATTTTTATTTCAAATTTATTACATTATCAATAACGTAAACCATTCCCTAGGTTTTTTTCGTTCATTTGAGAATTATCTGCATTAAAATTCAAAATAAAAATCGAAGTTAAACATAAAATGTTATGATTCACTTGTAAAGTTGCAGTGAAAACAACAATGCTACTGTTCGATTCAAGAAATTAAGCTATAATATGAACTGCATTCATCAGAAGAAACAGAAATTTTACCCGTGAGAAATATGAAGATTGCTTCTAAATTGTCTTCTTATAATGATCTATTGAGTTTTGAACGTTCCAAAACTTCGCCTCGGGGCACATTTCAAAGTTCGTGAGAGAATGTAGACAACATATCAGAAAGACAAGAGCAAAGAAATATCGATTATTAAGTGTTTTTTTTATGGGACACGCACCCTTAGGGAACCCTTATAGTCCCTGAAGTGCTATAAAGACCTCTCGCCGAACCAATTACGTCTCAGTATATTGCGACAATCCGTACCCATTAATTCGATGCAAATGAAAAGCCCATTAGCCGTGAGATGATCTAAAAGATAAATAAAAACCGATCTTCGCTCCACGCGTCCTCAACCAGCTCATCCGTAACACAACTGCGGTTGGAAAAAACTCCTTCACCTGCTCTCACCACAAGGTATTAAGACTGTACGAAAAGTCTTCCGACTAAAAACCCGCCGACTAAACAACAATGCCGTAGGGCGAATCTCTAATGCATACCTAATCCCTTAAAAAAAACCTCACTATCAGTGGTGGATGCAACCCTTCCGAAGCGGCAATTGGAGACCTCCAACCGCTTCTTTTTCAAAGCCCTCGAGGGCTCCTTTTTTAAACCCTTCGGACAACAAAGGGCAGCAGTTGGGTGAAAAGGTTGTTACATGGTCGGAATCCGCCTAGAGATAGGCCCATGTAAAAGGGTAGCTATAGGTGTGATGTGTATGAATAGGACGTCCCCATGGATACGAGGGCGATATAGCGATTGGCGGTGTCGTCTGAAAGAACCCCCACGGATTTATTTTGATTCGGGGATTATATTCGTGTCCTTAGGCGGAGATAGGTTGATCTTCCCTTGCGAAACTAACTGGGTAGGGCCCTATTTTATTAAGGTATTATATTATATATATTCGTCCGTATTATATTATATATATCATTTCCGGGGTATTATTCTGGAGCTACGTATATGTATACTTACCGAAAACCATAAGGGAATTTAAGAATAGATATAGGAATGTAGCGTTAGTGCAGCTATTTTTGGTAAATATTTTCGTAAATTTAACGCTATTACCACCGGGTTTTTTCCATTTTTAATGATAATAATAATATATTTTGGGTGTTAATAATGGACAGATATGATTTAAGTTGATACATATTTAGCCATCTGAGTTCCTCGTAGTTAACAATATTTCGAACGGTCTTCTACTCCGAAATTTACAAATTATACATAATTATACATTAAAGATAAATAAGCCATTCTTGATATAGCATATATAGAAGGAATTTTTTGCACTCTTTATAGTCGTTCTTGATAAGAATCTTTCACGAGAAGGAGATCAGAAACTTAGCAGATATTCCTTGACGGATTTTAATGAAGCGGGGAGGCGTTATCGGTGTTCTATGTTCCCCAAGTATAAAATATGGTGATTTGATGTTAAGACCTGTCGGATTAAGAACTCACTCTTTCCGTAAGAGGTATTAACAAGTTAAGCTCCACCTTATGGTTTCTAATCAACCATCTTCACGCTTGTGGGGTGTTATTGTGGGTATATATTCCCACTTGATGTGTCTAAGGAGTTCATTCCATGATTTACGTTTATACTAAAGAATTCTTGATATGTCATTGATTTTGAATGAATTATAAATTTTACCAGTAACTTTGCAATAAAAATGGCTAAGTTAAAACATTACAGTTATTATTTTTGTTGCATATTTCTCAAGTAACTAATGCAATTTTTAGTTTAATCAGTCATGCAAGTCTCCAGTTAAACCTTTGGGATTTTGTCTGCACGTAGTTTCAATTCTACTCATACACTGAATTGCTGACCAAAAAGCTGAAACTTTCAAATCTAGTAGACAGATGTAACAGAGGTTGATAAAAACATATTGAATTGACAATCAGCGATTTTGACGTGAAAAAGTTTGTGAAAATATGTTACTTCGAGCTCTGGGAATGCATTCTAAGGTTAATGGAAATTTCCACGAAGGCAGTAGGGCCACAGTGAACGTCCTCAGATGCGAAGACGTGTGCAAGAGGACGTAAGATGTTATTCCTCCGTGAACTCTACATCTGGAATCGGGAATGACTTAGGAGTGATGGAATCGAACAAATTCCGTACACGTAGGTTGAAGATCTAAATCTAGAGATGCAACTTTGATGTCTCCTTAGGGATGAACTTCCCTATGCATCGGACTTTATGCATATAAATTGAAGATTTTCATATTTTCGAATCATCTCTGCAGCAGGATTTTTCAATTTAGGTTCCTTGGCCCGTTTTACAAATATTTGAAGAAGAGTTTCTTCTAGTTTCCCAAAAAATGATAACCTATTTCCAGCGACAAAATGTTATTTTACGAAAATCTCCCGAAAGATTTTTGAGCTACCTTTGATGGATAGGTTCTTTTAACCTACTTAATTTTCTTCCTTAAAATATTGTATTTTATCATGTATCCATAGTTATTCATACATTCCTTTTTTCATGGTTTAATTTTTAGATTTCTTTCACTACGTATCGTAGTTTATCGTGAGCTTATAGTTGTTTGAAATCTTTACTTTTTTATTCTTATTAGTTAGACATCTTATTAGACGTGAAAGGCAACTCATCAACGCTAACTTCCCTCTCAATTTATAACGACATAAGGTATTACGCAGCGTAATTAAATAGTGTCCCCTATTACTATATTTTAAGTTGAGTTTTACCGCTTATTTAAATTAATACTACTGGTTGCTCATTCTTATGTAGTTTCTTCTATTGCCATATTTATTGATTGAATTTTAAGGCTCATTTAAATGAATCATACTAAAGTAACCTAAATTTGCAATTGGATACGAATAAAACCTAAAAATCAACACACCTTCATTCGCAACACGTGGAAACACAGGTATCGGATAGCTACGATAAAAAACTTGCGTCCCAATTGCCTCGGGGTTATCAACAGAAAACTCGAATCGATCGAAACCCATTAAAAAAGTTGAAAACTAGGGCAACTTCTGGATGAGCAACATCTGCCATCGATTTTTATCAACTTCTGCCTCATTTCTCATTTCTCGGCGAAGTTTTTTTTGCTCCTTTCATCTCCAGAAACATCTCGAAAGTAACCCACCGTGAGAGAGTGTGCGAATATTACCCTTGACCAGGTGCTCCGTTTCGCCTTTTGGCTCATTTTCCTCCAGTCAAAGCAGACCTGCCAAAACCCCCTCCGGACCATATCTCAATCCGAATCGAACAGCCTTCCCATTTGCTCTCCCCGAATGAAACGGTACATCGCTATCGCACAACGGGCTTTTATACGGAGATGCGAGGTTGAGATAAGGGGGTACCTTTTGAGGCATGTGAATGGGTGGAAGGTGTGAATGGAGCTGGGATCGTGTTGCAGAGCACTTTTTGAAACATTTTGGAAATCGTCAGATGTGACGATTCACCCTGTCATTCGGAATATTTGTTTACTGGGATGGATTTGAGAACGTGAATATGCTCTCGGTTTTGTAACACTCGTGTTTGTGTACTCTTAAATGCGAAATATAAACCTCGTGATTTATATTAAGTTTGAATTAAGATGAGCAACATTTTGAGGCTAAAAGAAAGCTTCTCTTTGCTGCATACCTTGACAAACTTCTCATTTTTCTATATCCATAAACATCGCAGGTTATTAATGCAAATTACGAGTGTTTTTGCAGTCATGCATCATCCTCTACACATCAATATTCCATTAATTATAACTTAGATAACACAACAGTTTTTTCAGCATAAATAGATTCACACTTAGGGAATAATATCCTAGGATCCTCATTGTCGACTAAAATATTCCAAGCAGCTTCATCAACGAACAAAAACTGTGATGATGAGAGGATGAACATGCAAAAACCACTCGTGAATTTTTACACTCTCCCACGGTGGTAATTCATCATCCCAAGTCGCCCGTGATGGATTCATTAAGACCCCCTCTAGACTGCAACATGTTAAGAAGGCTTCTAGAGAAGTGGATGCACCCATCAGCAACGCAACCCAATAATTCGAACGCCACTGACTGGGTGCAGCCGAAGCTGTCTATCATCCCGATAGGATACCAAGGTGCACAAAGGGCCGTATTTTCCTAGAGGCGTCGAGTTGTAAGCATACCCTCCATTAGCTCCCATTAAGGCAGTCTTAAGCAAAGGGGTGCGAGCGGAATTCCACAAAAAAATTAAGGACCACCGTAGCCTCGTTTCCCCCTCTACCTTTCGGCCCTTCTGGAGATTAACCATTCATTCTTCGGCGTCTGCAGTCATCCCCGGTGCTTATTCCACAACCCCATCCTCAGAAAATTTCCCATCATCCTCTCTCCCAAGAAGGAACGACTATCTTTTTCCCATCCGCCCAACCCCCCCCCCCCCCCCCTTGGACATCCCCCAACCCTCCGGCCACCCCGTACCCCCGTACCTTTTCATAATTTACATATCCCGATCCGGCAACCCCGCTCTTTCCATCCTTCATCCGTCCTTCTTTCGCATGGATCTTTCCCTTTCTATGTCATAGTCTTTTCGTATCCCACCTGATCCCTCCCCCACACCGACTCCGGGAAGGGTTAGTGCTTCCCCCCAGACGTAGCACTCTACTCCTCACTTTTTCCCTTCCAATCTTCCCGGTCGGACAGTCATATAAATCGAAGGCCGAAACTCGATATCTCGTGCATGTTGATGCCGGGTCGTATTCATCAAAGCGGGTTCCGATGGAATTATCAATCTGGAGTCCATAAATCGGACGGAATCGATGCATCGCGGTCGGAATTTGTACGGAGGACGATTCGATTTCCATGTCGAGAATTATCATAATCGGGAATCTAATCGTGTTCGAATTATGGTGCTTATTCCTATGTGTTTCGAAGAAGAGGAGTTCGATTATCCAATTCTGTTAGCATTTCATAGTTTATCATATAAGTTTTTTACGTAAATTCGAGTTCAGTCTATCTAAAGTTCTATATTCCACGTAGTTTTAGAATTTACAATGTACAAAGTACAAACATTTTGTTGCAAAGTGGATTAATAACTCGTATCTTTTACGATTTTTAACTGATGATAAAAAAGATACTTTACTTAGTATATACTGATCCTTTCTTATAGGGTGTGTTCATAGATTTATTTTTGATTGTGAGAAGTTCCTAACTTTGAAATTCGGTTTATCCTAGATATACTGTACGAAAATTCTTCATCGTAAGGTATACCTCTCGACAAATATTTATAGATGAAATGAAGGCGGAAAAGTTTATCCTCAAGATTAATATTTCCTTAAAAATATGTTATATTATAATAGAATTTTGATCCAAGTCTCAAGGAAGTTTAAATATCTAGAAACTAAATCTACACCTTCACCCATGCTCCAGGATATAAAATTTAAACACTAAACTTAAAATCGCTCGCCAAAGTTCCTAAAGTGAAAGTTTATAATTTAAGTTTGTCGGAATTTTCCGTCCATTTATTTCTCCTTCATCGTGTGTATAACAGTTACGAAATCCGCTTTCCTGTAACCCTAAACTTTAATTTTATTTTAAAATTTCATCGGGATGTTTATTATATATTAATATAAACCGTTTTTGTATCAAAGTTCTTAGAATATATGGCACCTCTAATGTTGAACCAGACAAGCGGAGACAAGCACGCAAAATTCGTTTTAATGGAAAAGTTTTACACATCGCAAGGGGATTATGGACGTATCACCGCATTCCTCCATTGCCACCATCCTTCACCTACATCACTCCTCATTCTTCATCCCTCCATATTTTGTCTTCGACCGCGTTTAACGCCCACCCCCCATGTAATCCTTTATACCCCCCCCATCGCGGGGGAACTCCTCGTGGGGGAGATGGAGCACGAAAAACCCGGAGGCACCTGAGATGCCGAAAGATGTATTATGTATCTGAAGAGCCGACACTTTCGCATATGAGACCGTCTTACACGCACGCATACCCTCAAAAAGCTGCGAGTGTTATAAAAAAAAGAAATAGCGGGAAAAATTTCGCGTCAATGAACCCCCCCGAGCGTGTTTTTCATTCCGAGGTTTGGCATTTTGCGTGTTTTTCGATGTTTTTTTCACGCACCACCCCCCCATTTTGCGGGGGAAGGGGGGTATTAAACTCGACTCGATGTGTCGTCACGTTCTTTTGGGTGGAAGTGGCTCCAGATGCGCGGTAATTCGGTTGATAAACAACGCAAGAGGATATGCCCTTCGCTCAGGTTTCCGTAGAAACGATTCCGACACGGGAATGTTTCGAATTAATAAATTAGCGATGGTTTCCGGTGTGTGAAATATTATTTCGCGATTTCTCATACCCGGGGATCCCGCTGTTAATTTTGTTTTAGGTTTCAAGGGCTTGACTCTGTTAACGAAGCGATCCGTTGTTGACTCGTACGGAAGGGTGGTGCGGTAGAATTTTCGACTAGGTATTGTTTTATTTGATTTCGTTCCTATGTTTATTTTATTGGAGCTTCGTGCATATCTTGATTTTGAGAATATTTTATTGCTATTTTATGTATTATTATCCTACTTAATGAATTCCTGTCGATGACATTTCCATTTTATCGTAATTATCCTCACCATATATAGCCTTGTAATATTTAATTAACTCTTCGATATTATTCGTCATTACGGTACTATTTTAATTAATAATGATCGTAGTGGATTAAATGTATGTGTTGTAAACAAATATTATATATTAGCATTTAGCCTAACATATTCTTATTCACTCTTGTATATAATTTGATATTGATAGATAATCGATTCATATTTTAAGTCTACCCCTCATGTATTTTGCTGTTAAATTCTGAATCGTTACCTTTCAAAGTTTATAGATATTTATGTTGTTTTCTCAACCCTTGTAAAATGAAAATTCTCATTACCTCATACAGGAATAACACTAAAAATATCTCGAAACACATTAATGGAGATTTTTTTTATTGTAGAACGTCTCAGTCTTATTTAAAGGGATATAAAATATGTATCTTGGCATATGTTTTGATTAATTAAAATATGCTAATGTTGTATAGTGTGAAAGCCATTTTTCTCATCTTATGGTTGCCAATTCAGAATTCCCAACGTAAGAAGGAAGCAGACTGCTCGAGAAGAAACTACTTCGAGGATAATTTATGGAAGTCGTATGCACATCTTAAGTGCATCATTTTCACGTTAATGGCGTCGCTGCAACGTATTAAGAGTGTCTCTCAGAAAGACAAAGAATAGATTTAAACAAATGGAACGGAGTCTTGAAGTCTTTATCAGCTCAAAATGAGCTTTAAAGCCTTAAGATTAGCGTAGAAAAATGCTATCATGGGAGCCATTCGTGCAGTAAATGACGAAATAACTTTTAAAGTAACAGTTAAAATGGGTAATTTATTTATCTTAGGAGCTGACTAAAACTGGGAGTTGTTTTAATGTAGGTTTCAGGACGTTTAATCTTTTTTAATGAACTGCCCTGCAGTTGTTGCAGCGATGTGAAAATAGAAAAGAGTACATAGCAACACAATCATCACCATCTCATTTCCTTCTTTCCTCCTACAATTTCCTATGAGGCCTCCACAGGGTTGCCAACCTTCTTTATAGCCACTTGCTCACGCCACAATCAAAAGAATAAATTAACCCTCTCCGGTTATCTTGATGGGAAAGATTTTGTGTCTCTGCAGACTATACCGAGCTCTCTTTATGATAGGCTGCAAAAGAATAGCTTCGAAGTGAGTCGTCCAGTTTAAATTGAGCGGAACGAAAATGAAGTGTTTACTTTTTTTTGCAAGTTGGCTTCTCGGCTTCCATCGCAAGGTTTTGTGGTCGTTTTAATGTATTTCTCCTCGGAAGATACGTCCGTGCCTATCTTTGATGAGTTTTACGCCCGCTTAGCCTTCATGGGGCTTTTTAAGGGGGCATCCTTTATTCTGGCGCTAAAGTTCTTTGTGAAGAGCACTGAGCTTCATTATTCATTCCTCCTTAGTTACGCAAAGCTCCCTCTCTCTCCCTCTTTTGAAAAGGCTATGATTTATATTAATCATGAATAAACATCGAGGATATGAAGTTTTCATTTAAGCTCATTTGCGGGTCGCAGAGCTCTTATATTTTCCTTTTTTGCGGTTTGGTTGAGTTACTTTTTTTAAAGTGACTCCTTATTGCCTACTTCTGGGATGTGTTATTTTTCCATTAAGTCCGCGGGCCCAAATACGAGACCTTGCGGGTTTCAATAGAGAAGGCTAAAGTCTTCATTTGGTAGGCATGCACTTTATCTATGGATGAATAGATTTCCACGGAATGAGTTCTCGATGTACTTTGAGAGATGACTGGGTGTAGCTACTGCCATAGAATCGGAAAATAACATATTCCAATCTTATCTTTGTGTTCGATTATTCACGCCAACTTGGAATTTTCATTCATAAAAAGTACGCACCTAATTCTTTTTATTTTCAACCTTCTGTTATAAAGATTCTCTTCAAAACCAACTGTTTTGATCTTTAATTTTTTACCCTTTTTTTCTTATAATATAATGATCGATATACAAGGTAATGTGTCCGATCGGGCCTAACCTCTCAAATAAAGGTGACATTCTATCTATTTTTTTATCTGTACTCTATGCTTCAAGTATTACTTGCTAAGCTTCCTTAAAATATAGATAATTCATTTAACCTTTGAGAATAAATCTGAGTCCAAAACGAAAGTTTTTCATTGATATATTTTTTACAGTCGGAAAGTTTTCAAAATATAGTAAAATAGTAGTAAGTACACTTGATTCAAAGTTTCAAAAAAAAATTTATGTCCCAGAGTGTGTAGGAAACCTTGATCTAAATAAGAATGAACCAGTCATTTAATACGTGTTGTAAATTGATCATTTTTATCATTACGATAAATATTACCCAGTTGATGGCAGGTGTAATACCTTTCCAAATCTTTGACACTTGGTTATTGGAGCGTTAAGTTTAGGTTTGTTAGTTCTTTACCTTAAGTTAGCTTTGGCCGATTTGTCATCATGTACCATAAATCAAATCCAAGACGTCTTGGCGATATTTATCTCAATGTCTGAAACAGGCACAGAGATACGGTTCGTGCTATTGCAGAAATAACAGCACCCTTCGTAAACGCGTGGAATTATAGAGGGCAGGCCGTAGTCATAAGAAACCCTAACCCGTCTGCATAATTAGCCTCTCGGTTGGCGTCTTTCATTTGCTTATGGAGAACGATAAACCTCGTGTGCATCATGTATCCAAATTATACATTCCCAGGGCATAATTGCTCTCGGCTCGAAAACCTGTCCCGTCCGCAGAATTTTGACCCGTCGACCTTGCCCCTCGAGAGGATTTAAGTTTCCCGAGATACTCCCTCTATAACTTAAGAGCACAAAAAGTCCTCCTGCTCCGTGAGTCACGCGTGCGAGGCGATAAAAAATGTAAGCGGCAAGTATTTACTGCGCGTGAGAGAAGATGGCGGGGGATGGATAACAAAGGGATTCGCTTTATAAGGAAGTCATCGGACGAGTCCAAAAGGCGCACCGTGAGAATGAAGTAGAAAGATATCTTCTACTTTATGAAAATGGGTTTCGCGAAATGGTCGGATGGCCTTGGGAAAGGTAGGCTGTATATAGGCGAATATGGGATTCCTTGACATGTGTATTTGTAGCCAGTAGACACGTGAGGGACGGGGTATTAAATGATTGCAGATCTTAATACGATTGAGGTATGTTTGCGAAGAGGATGAAAAGGTAATACGATAAAAGTTAAATTAGTGCCAAAAAGTAATAAATATGATACAAAATTAACATCTGAAAAAATAAGCATAATTTAGTTTGTTCTAAAGTAATCTTTCGTTCCTTTAGATGTCTTCCCTTGTAAATATATACATTAATCTCAATTAAGTACTATTTGATTGAGCGATACATATGACTGTTTATTTTCCAGTACCAAGTTTTTTTCTTCTCTGAATGTGTTAGGTAAATATTTGGCTTATATAAACATAAATACTTACGATGATTCTTTAATTAGAAAACGAGGTCGGCTAAGCAATAAACCTTGAGTACTGTAAAGAGTTTGATTTTTTCTTAAATGATAACTTACAAGGATTACTTAACAGACGCTGAATTGAATAAATTTCGCTTACTATTGCTGCCTATCTTTTTTATCTCTTTTCTGGATATGAAGTATCATAATTGAAGTAATTATATAATGCGTCTTACTTTACAAACTAATTCTTCATGAAATTTTTATTTAAATATTTGAAGTTTACCATTTAGGTTATTAATTACATTTGAAAGCTAATTAAGTCTGGTTAAGTCATTAGAGAAATGAGATGAAAATCATTTAAACACTTCTATGCAGTTTACAAAGTCCAATGGTATAGTTGTTACAAAAATGGAATTGAAATAACAAACTCATAAATTTAGTTTCTTGTCACCGCGATCGGTACCGCTCCATAATAGAATTAACTCTAGGTCAATTTATTTTTTGGCATTCACAATGTTAAATGGCTAATTCTAATTTAAAGAAATGATATGGAATCAATCGAAGCAGGATTCAAATAAATCAATTAGAGGTAGTTAAATTACTAATGACCTGATTCACCCGCAATGAAATTTGAAGTATTTATCTTCTGATTCGTATAAAATTTTGCATCCACCGTGGAACTGTTCTAGAAAATCGTACCTCACATTCAGCAGTTATGGTTGTTTTGGAGAAAGTCGGAAGACCAAGTTTTACTTTATGACTGCTGTCAAAACTTTTCCTTCTCCTCTAAGTATACAAAGATTGCCTGCAGTACAACTTCTCATTTGATGTTACCTCGTTCATCGGAATTCCTTGGGATGTCATTTCCTAACCAATCTTCATTTACAATGCTAATCACCTCCGATCGTATTATGTATTTATTTTTTCATTTTCGCATTTTGTCTTTATCAAACCGATGGTTTGTATATTTAACAATCAATTAATTTCGGATATCATTACGTAAATCTTTATAAAAGTTATCAATACATTCAATTTATAGTCCAAGCATTAAGGATATAGTTGAAAACGAATGTTTTACAAGATAATAATGCTAATAACATATCAAACGTACGGAACTAAGAATTACGATAAATTTTTATTATAGAAATAGAATGATTGTAATTATATTAGAATGAGTTACATATATATAATTAAAAAAGCTAACCAATTATTAAAGTATGCTCATCATCAACAATTTTAGTACATAAAAATTATTATTAAATAGAAATGGTTCTGCATAAATTTAAAATGTTATTCAGAGTAACTGGAACTGGTTATGAACGAAAAAGTAACATGATTTTAGAGATAGAAAGCAGTACGTCTACGTTTGCATATTATTAATTGGTATTCTTTGTAAACGTATGTACGTTGTGATTTATTCTTGTAATTTCATTTCTTCTGTACGAATCCGTTATATTTATAGCATTGATTTGGAACATAGTTCTTGATAAATCTCATTCATTCATCTCTTAGACAATAGATCGACAGGAATGTATAAGCATATCAGGATTTGGATACCTTTTCCGTGTGATATATATGCTCCCTAAGAAACCATTTATTCTGTTATACACCCATTTAATACATATTACGGACAGGAGACGTATCTCTTAATTCGCAACGGATCGAAACAAAAAACGAACGACTCCCGGCGGATATTACGCCAGCGAGCGCAGGACAAGTGGGCAACAGAGACTGTGGACGTCCAACAAAAAGAGCTGAAAAAAAAGAGTAACGCGAGGCGATAATCAAGTGGAGGATAAGGGTGTGAAAGTGCGAGGGTATGAATAGGAAGGCAGTGGGCGGAAATGAGGCATGAATGGCTGTGGGCGAGCTGGCGTCCATCCGAGATTGATGAGGCGGGAGGAAGGCCGAGATAAGGAAAACATCAAAAGCGACTCTGACGAGAGACTGTTTCAGAATGGGGCTAATAGGTGACGCTTGCGGAAAAATGTTGCACCAGGTTGGTCGTACCTCTTGTTCCGTCTTGTCACAGGAATTCTGTTTTGTTTCGGAAATTTTAAGCTTAAAAACAATCGTTTTTTGTACGAGTATTTTTTCCGGACAATATCGTTCCAATAATTTTTAATCTCGTATTTTTTAGCGGGGCTTTAAATTTTGAAGTGTTGTTTACAGTTCAAATTGTGCATTTGGGGAATGAATCGTTGCTGTTTTCAAGAAAGATTGGTTAAGCGTAAACTTAAATAACTTTTCGTACATGCGCTTAATGCGAAACTCGTGTTTTGGGGATTATTAAGCGAAAATAAACGGATTATTATTCTACGCGCGGAGCCCTTTATCTGTGCTGAGGTACCTCAATTGTTAAGAATACTTCAGTTTGCATTGACAGATTTATACGTAAGATTAAAGCTTGATTCCCGCCTTTTAGTCGTGTCATGGAACTAAATGTAAAACTAAAATGGAACAATATATTTCATGTATTCAGGCAATATAGCAATATATTGCAATGCTTAAATTAAGAATTGACTCTATTTTTTTGGACATTTGGGAATGAAGTATACGAAAAGCATAGCTATAAGTTCCAATATAATTCAATACTACGATAATAACACAACAAACGTATATAACTGTTATTAAAATTATAAGAAAATTAAAAAATATTGAGGGTCAAGTAAGTCTCTCGCATAACTATCCTTATAATGATTACAAAACGTCAGTTCCCTATTTTTTAAATACTTGGATAGAAAAATCCAATCCAGGATATCATTCTATAGTTTGAACCGTTATATTAAATACATCGCGAGATTTTATAGTATATATTGTGGTCTTTACAACGCATTAAGAAGCCAAAGTAATTACTCGATTAATTCGCTGATATTAAAAGTTAAAAACGAAAAATTACTGACTTCGTAGTCATCCACTATTCGTATTTATAGGAGTATCAGATTTGATTATAAATCGCTAGTTTACTACGCCAAATTAAATTAAGAATCGATTGGAAGACTGTATCTATAAATAAGTTTTTCGAACTTCTTTTTTTAACCATTAGACCCTTCGGGTATTCTGTAATGACGGTCACATCCTGGAACATCATTACAGCGAAAGTGTTCCGTTGTTCTCCTGGAAGGAATACGTCAGGGAAAATGATCACTCATTCGATCGACTTGGAAATGGAGGCAAAAACATGGAAAGTGGTTTAGCCGCGGCGTGTGTCACGTCTCTTAATATACTGTGGAAACCGGATTATGCAGATGGATCCGTCCAAGGTCTAGGCTTCGAGGTATTTATGAAACGGTTACCGCGGAGCTGTTCTCGTGTTATGGTTGCTAAGAAGGACGGAAGGATGTCAGCGGGAGGTTTCGGGAAGATTGAAATGTGGGCCAAGCAAAAAAACGTAACCTTTTCTTTTGGTTTATGATGTATCCGGAGACTAGTCTCGCATAGTTTTCGGTTCATTATGCGAACGCTCGTCTTTCAACTTCGGATTGTTTGCGCCCACCGCCGAACATCTCCATCCCAACAGATTCTTTGTTCGGAACCCTTTTGTGAAATGAGTTTTCCACATTCTCCCACGATGACCATAACCTCGTATACCTCAAATTGCCTTCTAACTTCGCCGGCGATTTCAACTCGTGAATTTCAATTTACGGGGAAACGCTAAATTACGCTCTGTTTTAGCTCGGGTGCTACCTTTTTTTATTCGTTACACGTTGTTGCGAATCAGACTGGAGTTATTTTGAACGACGGTTCGGTATAAATGGGATACTGTGCGAGTATGTTTTATATCGAAAATCTGAAACTGCAAGGTGAAACTTAAATTTTTTTATGTAACTCCGTGTGAATGTGAAATAATTATCTTTTTATAAGTTTCCATCGTTTCCCTCCCATTGAGTTGTCAATCTATGATCTTTTAGGGTGCATAACCCAGTCACCGGTCGTATTTTTTATATGTAAATTATTCTGTTCATATTTAATGTTCATAGTGATCGATAATTCAGTTGCATATTATAAAAATAATATCTATTTTTAATCCTTGTGACCTCTTTTACATTTGTTCCTTTCTTTCAATCTCGTTTGAATTAAGAATTGTCCATGGGGAATATTTTCATTCTGCTAAGTGATTTAATTAAAGTATAATTTAATTAATTCTAAATTACCAATTATACAAATTATACTAAGTAATTCCAAGGGAGTTACTAAGTATAAATTACTAATTCATTTATAAGATTACAATTCTTTTATTAATAATTTATAATTAATTCTTAATTATTAATTTTTTGAAGATTTCCAAGTTTATTCAGAACGTACCTAAACATTGCGCTGCACTGTAACGTGTTGATCTTGTATTACTTTGGATATTTCTTAAACTAATAGAGATCGTTTTAATATATTATCGTTTTATACGCACAATTTTAATGCATAATATTCATGCTTCCAAAAACTAAATATCTGAGACAGTTATTTTGTCTGAGATCAAATTTCCTTCCCTTCACGTTTTAATTGAAATATTGTTAATTAAGTCAATAATTAATTAGCTCTGATAACTACTCAGTGTCTCGGTCGATCGTTCAGCTCTTTACCGCGTGTCACCGTGCGCGTAAATCTATTCTATGGAAAACCGGCTTGAAAACAACGCATACGGTACAATCACTCCACAGAATCGGAACATATCCTATACAATTTGAGCATGACCCGTCACTTTTTGACAATAATTATGATCAAGAAGCGAGCTTTCACTTCCAAATCTATTTGAACTTCGCATATCTGACGTATAATCTGCTAAAAGTTGATTGTAGTGTGGAACCCCCCCCCCTTTCTCCACGGAAAAAGCTACCCTTCGAAAACCCCGCCCCTCCAAAACCCATCGCCCTCCCCTCCGATGGCAGCTCCCTCCCCTACCTCGCCTCCCCTACACCAGTAGCTCCACCACGCGGCCACACTCACCCAACTAACCCAGCGCGCCAGGCCCTCAGTCGCGTAGGCGCTCTACTGCGAGTAGGGTTGTCGGAAGGTCTGCGTCGCGTGGTACTATCGCTATTTGTGCTTTTATTGCGAGTGCATGTGCATTAACAACGGTCATACAGTGGATAAGGGGTCGAATACTTGTCCCTCCCGTGTGATGTTAACGAAATCCAACACGCCGATCACTTAGTTTTCGGCGCCGTGTCTTCCCGAGTTTGTCTCCGGGAACCCGCTCTGCAGATCCCGAAAGGAGTAATCCTTTGACGTTTCCTGAGGTTTAAAAGCGTTAACTTTCAAGGAGTGCTTTCCCTTTCGTCTCTATAAGAGGCGATAACTTTCAGCGACTGTTTTGAAGTGTCGTTCTTACGTCTTCTCCTAAGAGTAAGGTGTTTGTGTGCAAGTTACGGAACGGATCTCGTAATAAATTCGAGGACCTATTCCGAGAAATTTTACGTTCTATAATCAGCTTTGACTCGTGAGGTTTGTGGACGAAATAGTCCATCCTCGAGGAGTACCTCGTGTCCAGGACGTCACTGTTCACGGGAGTTGGCGGCTTTGGTGAAGTCGTTCGGGCGAAGTTGCATCTTGCAGCGACGGGCCCCATTCCGCTCCAGTGGACAATAGTCGCCGGCTAGGACCGTCGCTCGCACCCGACACCCTTTGCATTAAAGCGTGGGAACGTCGTCCGAGTCGGTCGCCAGAAGTTTTTAAAAAAGTCACGTCTGTCTTCTCCAATAACTGCAACGACGTAAGACTGTTTCCACAGTTTCTGCATCGTGATCGTTCCCGTCTCCAGGCCAAGAGACGAGACTGTTTCACCGCTCGGAAACACGTACATTTCGCCGGAGTCTTTCCCTCGGGGGCGCCAAGTGTCGCATCCGAGAGGACTCGAGTGGTACGCGCGTCCTAAAGTGCCGTAGAGGTGTTCTTCCCTCGGGGACGGCGGTGCTTCTACGCCATTCGACCGTCGTTCAGCCTCCCCTCGCTGCTCTTTCTTCAGCCCGGGGTGGATATTTCTTTCGTGCTGAAATAATTATACAGTTTTTTCAGTTCTCCTTCGTGTACGAAGTGGGAGACGACGAGTTCTAAACGTACGCGAACTCTCTCGCGTAGTGTGTGTGCCCAATCGGTGGAATAACGCGCCGGGGTTTTTGTTTTGTTTCGAACGAAAGCGAAGTTGATAAGGTAGCGCCGGTTTCCTTGGAGTTAACAACGCTGGGAAGTTTCTTGGGACTTTTAAAGGTAAGTTCATTCTTAGCACGTTTATTCTAAAGCTGCTTACTTCACGTGTATTATAATCCTAGGATTATTGCAGACGCGTGAGCTATGTGCGCTAAGTTCACGTTAACCTTCCCGCCAGCTTCTCCAAGTTCATGTTGCGTATCTATTAGTGCTTTCAGTTGTCTTAATTGGTAAATCGTTTTTTTGAAGTGTATGCTTTACTCAGAGTAGTTTAGTTTTTAGAGATCTTTCTAGCTAAGCATAAAAAATTAACGCTGTCTTATAACGGCTTTTACATTATTTTGCGATATTAGTTCAACAAAGTTGATTTTGGAAGGAAATCTGCGTTAATCAAGTAATATGCTCTCTACTTTAAATTTCCCTATTGACTCGGAAGCTTTTGTGCTGCTAATACTGAATAGCTTTCCTCAACAGTATGTCGCTCGTCATTTAAGAAGCTTAACACGGTTAAATAGCCATTCTTCTTTCTGCTTAAGGATTGCCTAAGAAGTTTGTTTCTATCATGCTTCTTACTTGCTATATCGCTTGGTGTTTCTTTAAGCTATAACCCTGAATGATTCTTTTCCTCAAAATCTCTTCTGTATCCCGAAAGATTTCTAAAATTTGTAAGGGATAGGCTGGAGGAAACTCTTGTATATCAATCGAGGATGGACAGAACATGTAGAAAAGTGAATATAATAATTCCTAGAGGGTTTTAACTTATTGTCAGTAACCCGTCATATCATTCCATCGAGGATCTGCGCATACGACGTCTCCGATTGTTACATCCGTAAGATTTAGCGGCGTTCTACGATAGTCGGGCTATTGTGGCGATGTCCATTCGGGAGCACCGGCGTCTCCGGAGGGTGCCCTCCGCTCGCCTCCCGCTGACTGCGGTCCGCATCTCTGTAGGGGGCGACGTCGGTGTTGCCATGGGAATCTGCGCAGGTGGGGGAGGGAGGGGTGGCCACGAGTTGCGAAGGATTGGGTAAACACACGTCTTCTCTCGCGAACACTGCACGGATCTCGAGGGCCTCCGTGACCACCTCGTATTGCCTCTCCGGAAGGACGGTGGAGTAGACCGCTTTCGGAAGACTCAATTTTTTTTATCTTCCCCGGTGGAGATATAAAAAGTACGTATTATTCAATCCTAACTTTGAAGTTAAACTGGATTGTCTAGAGTTTTAACTAGGATTCGCAATTGATGGATTTTGCCGATTTTATTGCGGATTTGACTTATATTGGTTGATCGATGGATTGATTTGCGAATAATTGTTAAGTATGAGTTGGATTTATAAGGTTTTGGATGTTTTTAAAGATAGTCGAAACTTGTCCGTTCTTCATCGGGAAATGACTTAATGACACTTCAGAGTTGGTGTGTTCAATATGATACCGTCTACTGGTTGAGAATCTTACAAATGAAATTTACTTGATTAACCTCTACTAATATTAACTCAACCTTTATATGTTTTAGGTAAAAGCATTTATTCGAATTATATTATACTTTGAAATTGTATCATGTATATATACCGAAGTGATATAGAAGATTTCTTTTGGTTTAGCCGCTTCTCTTTCATACGACGGATTTGATGTACGACTCTGTAATGTCCCTCTCTTATGAATTGAAAAGCTATCTGCGGGATCTTCATGATTCTCTAAGTCGTTCGCTTTTATTGCCCGCCTCTTCTTCATCTGCTTACGTCGGAGATACCATCTCAATATTTTCAAGTATGCAAATGGAACCGGGTCATGTGGATGGATACGCCCGACGTCGATTTTCAACTCCTCGGAGTAAACCGAACGGCCAAGAAGTTTGCAACGATACTATTTACTGCCCGTTATCGCTACCGCATGTATTCCCTCCGATACTTTTTCTCAACTGGAGCGGAGAGACGAAACGAGGCGGCAAGGAAACTTTACTCCAGTTTCCATCTGCGATGTACCACCCACGATAACGGGCGGAGAGTCCCTCGTCTCCGGGAAACTTCTTCTTCGGAGGCGCGTGACCGGCTTTCGGCGGTGCACTCCGCGTTTACAACCTTTACCGTTATCGGGCTACACCTGGCTCAGCGAGTATCGCGGTGGCAATTGCTTCCATTAAAATCGGATCATTGCTCTTGGGAAATGGGAGCGTAATATCGTTTTTTATTGGGATAGGAGGATAAGGAGATGGAATACGATTCTTCCAAGTTTGTTGGATGGTAATTGTTGGTGAAAGATCGATGTAGAGGTGTATAAATGGTACATATCTGAGTGGATACGAGAGTAATGATCGTTAAACCTGTATGATTTTACATTTATAGATTGTTAAATTTGGAAGGTTTGTTTAAATTTTGGGTTTTTATCCGTTGATGGTTTTCTAAAGACGTAATTCAGGGTTCAGTGGTTGGTAAAGTTTCGTTTTCCATTTCCAAATGAGGTTATAATTGTCTCCTCGCTCATTTTATTCTTTCTTTTCGTAAACCGCTACCAAGTTTGCATTTTTAAGGTGAAAACGTCTTCGCAGCCTCCGAGGTTACGTACCTTTAATATTCAATTTATTTCATCGGATTCTCTTTACTTTTTGATTTGTGGCAATTGGCGCTCTACCGAAAGATACGGCTTTTTGAGTTAGTTTGCAAAGTGTTTTCCTTTCTGCGCATCAAGGAATACAGATATGAGACCCGTTACTGATGTAGCGAATTTTTGTCGAACTAGGCGGATCTAGCGTTACATAGGGAGGTTGAAACTTTAATGGGGAAGAACAGAGTATGACTCTTATCACTTTATGACTCTCGTCTCGCGCTTTACTGTTTTCAACCACGCTCCTTTACTTCGCATCAGCCTCGTTTGGCGATTGCGTACATTGTCGTATTACCAGTTTAACCGCATTTCATTTTATTTGTCGCAAATTTTCATCGCAACGAATAGGCAGGATTTCTTCAATTATATCTCAAATAAAGAGAACTCGAAAAAGTATACTAGAAAATTTTATGAGTTCAGTTGCTTAAAAAACCCTCAAATTTTATTTTAATGAAGCTTCGTAATATTCAAGTTAGGTTGAGTGCATCTAATTTTGTTCCCTCTTGAATAAACTCGAATGGAAATTCAGTTTTAAGCATGTTTTTCTAAGAAGGAATTTTTTACGACAGAAATTTTTTGCAGAATAAGTTATTTTATTTGTAATATTGTAATTTCCTTTAAAAGTCGTTGATGCAATATCTATATACGATTGGAAAAAATTCATTTCTCGATTGGATTTAATAGGCTTTAATTAGGTTGTATTTCCCTTTTTTTTCGTTGCAATCAAAGCAGCTAATTAACTTCGTTTAAAATTGATTAAATTTCGTTGGAAGTGGTTTCCGTAGCTAGTTGATTTTATTCAATCAATATGCATTTGATTAAAAAACTTAATCATTTCTCATTATATATGATTTTAAAGGTTTTCCCGCTGGTTTTGATTTTTTCGTTGACTAGAATTTTCACGGTATGCAGAATTAAGAAAATAGAGTAGAAATGTAGGCAAGGTTAGATAATTTTCCAATTTTCATACTCGGCACACAAACAGCAGTGTAAGACTTCGCGGGCAATGAAAGAAGATGAAATTGCAACGAAGAATACGTAGACTCAGTTCTTTCAATTTACCCTAATTTCTTTTACGGGCAATTAGGGATGGAACCACGGAGTCTTGCAGGGCTGCTGTTTTCCAAATTATTTTCGCAGCTTCATTTGCTTTCAATTTTCCTTGCGTTGCGGCGAACCGTGCTTCGCTTTTTTTCCTACTTACAAAACACTCCCCAAGAGGTCTCTTCCCGCAATTACTTGCAACGCTAACGCACGAGTATTAGAGTACGTGCTCAAGAGTTTCTTTGAGTGTTCCAAATTTCACTGCGGCCCGCCAATTTCAGAGTCCATTTTCTCACAAAGTCACTTTAAGCTCCGGCATTTTGGTTTCCGGGCGCTCTCTCGCAAGACGAAATTCATTATCATGTTGACCCCTCGTTTGTTTACGGAGAAGTTGCCTCGGAGGAAGATACAGACGATTTCGGCCCTTCCAATTTAAGTTATGAATTCTTTTGTACTCGGCGTCAGTCTAATCAGCCGCGACTGGGGCTTAAAAACGTTGCAAAGAGTTAATAAGACTGTCGGGGACCGTTGCGGGATGCTTAAATAAATTCCTCCTCTTTGCTTTACTCGGTTCTTTTTTTTACGGAGGGAGATTTGTCACGGAAATTTGGTGCGGGACAAAGTAGCGTGAAAGGGCGAAAATAAAGCGAATGGTGTTGTCGACTTCAAGCTACATTGTCATGAATAACTGGAGTACGTAAATGTATTCGCATTGATAAGTGATATTGCAAATAAGGCGATGTTTTTACATGTTAACGTATATTCATATTATTTCTATATTATTTTTATTAGTTGAATTTATATTTATAATTATTCTTTTACTATAATATATTTATGCTATCATTTTATAACAGATTTAAAGATAATAGAATAAAAGGGGTTTCCGGTGATAAATTGTGAGGATAATAAGCACGCTTTTACTCTCTTTACAAAAAAACATTTAGTGTATTATTAATTTACGTATTATCTCGCGAGAATTTATTTCCACGAAAAGCATTTCAATCACATATTTGGTTACTCTATGTAGGCAGGACATAATATCTGGTTTTCACCACGAATACAAGGTTCCGTTACATTCAACAGTATAACGAGGATCCGATCAATCATTGGCTGTTGATGTGGCGATAGATCAATCAGGTTGTCATTCGTTGGACTTCCGGAATGATGGTGACAACTTTTAATTAAAATGTGTTTAATCGTACTTCATTGTTAAGAGCTTTTTTTCCCCGAATCGGGAATCGGTTTGGAATCACAGCTCTCGACTCTATATTTTAGTCGAATTTTGGTCGTGTAGAGTACTTGTTTATTTTCTATCGTTGATGTACGTACTTGATTCAACAATGGGTAGAATCCAATCGTAGAATGGCGGAAATATATTGGTTTCCCATGTTTTTTCTTGTTGCCATTGTTGATGGTACACCCTTACTTTTTAGTCTTTCAATATCGAATGAATTCATCTTTTCATTCGCGCAATTCTTTAGGGATATTAGAATCTTCCGCATATTCGAATAAGTGTTATCAACCCCGTATCGTGGAGGCCATGCTTTCAAGAAGATGTCATTCACGGGATATGTTTCCGTTTCGAATTCCTTGATGAAACGCTGGATGATATTTCCAATATTCACTCGGAAGATGTTCCCAGGGAATATTTGCAAATTTACGCTGATTTCACGTCAATCTTCAAATTCACGTTAAAGGAAGGATTGATCATTGCGGATGGATGGAATGAGGAAGGGATACGGGACGGTTCAGTCCCGTGAAAGTTTCCGTTAATATTAATTAGTCTCTTTAAACGGACCGATATCTTCTTGTGTTTCCTCCCCAGTCTCCTAGGAAACGAACGTTTGTATGTCTTTCTCAGAGTAAACTGGAAGATACTTTTCCCCTCTTCGGGAAAAGAGGGGACTCTGTTCCGAAGAATTTATATTCCACGAACGGTCTTCTTTTAATACACTCGTATTCCTTCCGTGCGATAAAGTGATTTCACTGACAATCTGACTTGTTTCCACGCTTCGAGATAAACGCTTTTCCCCGATCTAATTTTTTGCTCGGATACTCATCCGATTTCCTCGTCTCTTCTCCTTTTTTTTGAGTCCGTTTCTCGAATTCCCTTATTTAGACATTTTTCTCTCGCCGTCTTCTGCGTGCCTTTCCTCCGATGTGAATTTCTAATTTTTTTCAAGAATAGAGACGTCTGTGTATTTTTTTGTGTAGCGCAGTAATTTTCCGCATGCGAGATAGGAGGGTTTCTCTCGACTTGGGTTGAATTTGCGTATTCAAATACGTGGTTGGTTAGTCATAGAAGTATATTTTTCGATGAAATGTTGTAGTATTCTTTCCGTATCCATAAACTTTATGCATAAAATTACGTTTCGAGCTAGCACGTATTAATATATTTAATTGTTATATAATTTATCGAAATTTAACTCAGATCTTATCTCTGTTAAAATAATTTACGTAATCTATGTATGTCTAGGAGTTTTAGTACGAAATTTTTAGAAATATCGGAAGAATATGTTTATACGTCTTTCGTGACGAATTTATTTTAAGAGTACTACGTAGTACTCGATAGACTTATATGTTTATACGTCTTTCGTGACGAATTTATTGTAAGAATACTACGTAGTACTCGATAGACTTGCAGAAAGAGTAATTACACGCAATTTAATGTTGTTCTTTCAATAATTACGCAAGTATCGCTGGATTATATTCCATTAAATTTCGTTCTGCCACGTAAGAAGAATCGAATGGCATTAAACCAAAAATACTTCGAGGAACACCGCGAAGTCTTGATTGACAGCGCCGATGTAGATTGAGTCCTCCCAACAAAGGAAATGCGTCCTCAACATCTCGGTCATCAACCATCATTATCCAACGTTACATTCGCGAAATAATTAACCCCCCCTTTCCACTCTATCTTGTCACATCTTTTAATTAAAACTTCCCAAAGTTAATAACCACCCTTAAAAACCTCCTTTTATGCGACAGATGAAAAAAGGTCCCGTTAATTTAATCTCACTCCGTGGGACGGAAGAGTCCGACATAAAATAACTAATTTTAGAGTCTTTCTCTTTAACCACAATCTCTTTGGTCCGCCATCCAAAAGGAGTTTCTCCGATTCTACCGATACGCGTAGGAATATCGGAAATAAGCCATCATCGTTAACAGAAATAAAGACGGTGTTCCCTTTTTCGCGGCCATCGTTTCAGTTTTTTTATCGTCATTTTTACGAGAGAAATGGATAATGGAGTTATTGGCACACTCTTCTACACTTCCGGTCTGTTTGACTTTTATCTGCACGAATATTCTAGCTGTTCTCAGTAGAAGGTGTTGAAATTTATAGGTTTATCTTTCGCCTAGCACTTTTCTTCCGTAGATTTATGAGTGGGACAGTAGCCTTGCGAAAGAGTTTTCTTTTTTTAGTGTCGCTAGGTCAACCGACGTGAATGCTCGTTGAATCGCTTTGTTAAGACTAGAATTTATCTCTTTCAATGTATGTTTTTAACTGTTATGATTTTATTTGAGAAAGGTTGCGATTGATATATGAACTAGAATATTTTATTTAGGTTTGTAAATTTTATGATTAATATTCTATTTAAGTTTACTTAGCAACAGAGTATGTATTAGCGTAAGGTTAAAATTTCGAAATAAAATACGGAGATTTTCAGTTAAAAATTTGCCAGAGTTATATTCAAAGCTTATCCTATTAAAAATTACCTATTAAATACTATGTACTAGAGACTTGATATTTAAGTTATTTAAATAAGTTACTGACGTATGTTTACATTCGTAACACGTGATTTCTTAATATAGTATATAAAAAGAACGAATGTCAAAGGACTGGGTTCAATCCCTGGATATATTTCTTTATTCCGTCAATACTTGATTTAATATTGACGTAACGGAGTTGAGGCAAGTTTTGGAGCTAGTCTCCGGTTCGTATAATCTTCAAGAATAACCACTTCTCGAACCGCCTTAATTTTCTTCTTTAGAAATCCTTTTAATCAACGTTCGGGTCTATAACAGTCCAGGCCATACCATCGTATCTTAAATCTCTCTCCGGCAAAGGGCTATTAATCCACATCCATCGCGTGGACTGAAATATGGCTTATTTACGAGAACCTGTTTGTTTTTCTGGATGGAATTAGCGAGCCCTTTCGTCATTGGCTATAAAACGAACCAATCGTTACTCCGTTACTCTTTTAAGGCGAAGCATAATTCGAGTCGGGTATTACAGCCATCACACTCGGCTGCGAAACTCCCAATCTTGATCCGTGAATGATTCACGAGGCGTGCAGTGCCCTATCCCGATGCGTGCACGACACGACCTATTGAATTTATCCGCCTGGAAATCTAGAGGAAAAAAAAACAATAAAAAAAAGCTGCCGCCCGGTCTAACCCTTTCGATGCGAGGATGATTTCACAGGGAGAGGCGTTCGGTGGGGGCGATCGTTGGAAAGTTATCTACACGCTATTCAACCCCCGTACGGTCCCTCCCCCCCGCCAAAGGCGAGTAATTGATGGCTTCCGAATGCATTACGGCCCATCCCCCCCTCTATCGGAAAGTCTCTCAACTAGCGCAGTCCACTTCCTATCCCTTTACGTATTCTCCATGCGTCCACCGTATCCCTAGAGACATCCCGATATTACGCAATGTCCAGGCGTAACGTACGCTCCTTTTAATTTCGGACTACGATATTAAGTTTGTCGCGCGTGGCTCGTATCGTAAGGGGTGGGTTTTTGTCATAACGTTATCGGATGAGAGATGCAAAGGTTTTTTTTCTAGCGAAGAATTTTTAATTAAATCTTTATGGTTATACTCACGCCCGAACTTGTGCTTTACCCATATTAAAGTTTTGTTGTTTTTTTTTTAAAGATTGGAAAGCGTGTTGCCATAGTTTTCTGGGAGATAGTCGTTAAATTGTTTTGGTTTTTATGTTCAAGTTGTTTTGATGCTGTGGAGTTGTTCTTTTACATGTTTCTGTAAAGTTACGGAATTTGAGCGTTCTTTTATTGTCATTTTTTTCGTAAAGTTCTTTTTTATCTTCATAATTTTTGAAAGGCGCGTAATCTTAACCAATAACTTGTAACTTAATAAGCAATTAAACTAAACTTCGTCATCTGAAACACTTCCGTGTATAAAGCGATATATACGTGGTGAAGGTTGCTATATTTAATAACTTAACGTGAATCGTTTCGTAAAAGATGTTGTTAAGCCAAAGAAATAGAAAATAAGCATTTTTACTTGAAGAACTTAAAATGAGGAAAGAGAAATGATATGGAATACGCGGTTATGTAGTCTTGTGGGGTGAGATTTGGAGATTACTCAAGTGAGGGCATAAAGGAGAGTAAGTCCTAATGGTTATTGCCCATAATTCCCTTACATCGATCCATTATCGATGAAGTATTCCTTTCCCAGGTGCGGGGAATAGTCTTCCTTGAATTACCACTCCCTCTAGGGGCTGATCTATTTAGTTATCCTTCATGCCCCGAGCCGTGCTTTACCCCATCGCCAAAGTACGGAATAATCGCGTGGTAGTAATTGCGTACGTTGTTATTGGTAACCGTGGAAGGGCTCGTATGATGGGGGAAGTGTCGTCAATTTATTCCGGAATGAACGATCACTTATCGCGTCCATCCCTCGCAGTTTCCCTTTCCAGGAACCAAAGGCTTTCTCCCGGATACAGCATAACTCCCTCCCTCTATATACTATTTTGTGTTTCATTTAGGAAGGACTCTGCATACATTTATATTCGTCCACAAGCGGCTTACGGCCATTCTACACTCTTAGGAATCATGAGTCGAGCGGTCATTCGTTTGTTATGGAACTTTTTGAAGGGTTTTTATATTTGTGTGGAAGCGGAACGGGGTCTCCTCCCTCATATGTACTATTTTTACGTATTTGATTTCCATTACGAAAATCAACGTGTTCGAAAACGTTTTTTTTATCTGAATTTGGAAGCTAATATGGATACATTTTCATATTACTGTAATTGTATACATATTCTCGTAAATTTTAGGAATTTGCTTAAATATTATTCGATTTTTATGGTCATCAATTAATTTTGTGACCTTAAAATATAAAGATATTCAAAATTAACTTTAAGCAAAGTAAATTTTTTCAGACAATCCATAACAATGATATATTTGGTTGTCTTGTCTAATCTAGATACCCTGTTGTCAATATCGATTATTTATTGATCGGTATTTTTGGAAGGAATTTCTCAGTATTCAATGTCAATTTTCGTTTTGAAAGATATATTTTCGTAAGAATGTTCAAAATCCGAAATAAAATTTACATTAATACAAAGGTTAGATAACTAGATAAGAATCTATTGACTTGAGGGTCTGCTGTATTGTAAGGAATGCATCTAAAATCTCTATCAAATCGAAATAGATCATTGTTGCCTTGCTCTGAATATAACCATCGCGTGCTGAATTTCGCTTCAAATTCCAAACAAACGCCTTCCACACAACGAATCATCGCCTATGCTTTCCAGGAACTCGACCTCGTAAGCTTTTCAGCCTCAGGAGAACGAACCGGGTCTCCTGGAGACTTCGCCCCTCGTAATAATCCCGGATTAAACTCCAGCAAAAGTTTTCACCCGAGCGTAAACTTTTTGATCGCCCCATTTGTACTACGCGACAGGTGTATCCAAACGACCGTTCCCGGAAGATGCGTCCTCGACTCGGCGCGTCCTCCCCGCAATCTAATCACATCTAGAAGGCCCTCACAAATAATCAATCGACCGTCATGGACGACGCCCTTTGCATGACGGGACGACCTTCCTTTTTTCCCTAAACGGAGGGAAACCGCCCCCCAACGGACCTAATTGTGCAATCCCCGCCGACTCCCACGGCACCCCTTCCGCGCTAAGGAAAAACCCCTTCGGATTGGGACCGATTTTCTCCGCTATCTCGAGGAGTAAACGCGGTGGTGATCGTGACCCAAAGCCCTTCAAGCGTCGGTATCACGCGTGATGGAGACGCAGTGGAAATCCCCGCCAGAACCCTTGTTTCTCATTCCCTCATTCTTAGAACTCTCACTCCCGGCATTATTTCCTAATAAACTCTCTCCTTCCACCCTCTCAAATCTTCCGTTGTCTGTTGGTTTGCATGCGTTTCGTTTCCCAAGCGCATGTGCTGACTTGAGTTTGCGGTGTAGCCAGGAGATAGCACAATCAAGCTGGGTGTTGGTAGATAATTGGGGTTGTAATTGGCTAGAAGTGAGCCCTTGTTGTTTTGTAGTACTTAGCATTTTCCTTTATGTGCTCTTTGTTCTTATCGCTTGGAGTAAGCTGCTTTATTTTAAGATTGATTTGTTTTATGCTTCAAAGGGTGGACTAAAGTTAGGTTAAAATTGTATACTCCGTGTTAAAACCTCCCAGGAGGCAAACATAATACTTAATTTAGAGTACCAATTGAAAAAAATTGGTACAAGAAAATCTACCTGACGTGAATCATTGTCTAATTAAGAAGTTTACAATTTTCAGCCTATTTTTATATAATAAATCGCAAGGAATAAAATAATATAGTATTACATATATTATTAAATATAAAGTAAAAGATAGGCGTATTATTTAATGTCTTATCTCTGAAATAGTTTGATAGAATAATTCATGTGGTCTCTTGATACAGCCCTACTGATACCAAAGTTTACCTGTAGATACACCAATCTCTCTCTCTAGCCGAAATGACTTGAGAACATTAGTGCTGAAGGAGTTGTATTAACGTAATAGATACCGAGAATTGGCTCATTTCGAGCCGCTCGAAGTTTTAAATCGTTCGTGGAACTCGGTTATTCCAGCAGTCTTGTACCAGGAAGTGTTGTTAACCGTCGCGTGCCAAAATGCAATTCGGGTTCGAACCCCGCCGAACGCATGGATTCGTAACCTCGCGAGTAATTGTCGCGTTTGTGTGAAAGTCAAACAGCGAAGGAGAAATTACAAAAATTGAGTGGAAGAGTTCGTAATGCTTCGGTTGGCGTGTCTCGAACCCATACAGTATGAATCATGGTTTCCAATCTTTACCTCTAGGTGGCAGTGTATGATCGTAATTGCTCCCGCGGCGTATTATGCGAGTTTAGCAATTAACCAATTCAGAGTCGTATATATGGGTACCGATTTTTTGCGGAAGTCTTAATATAGAATATCTCCGGATACTTAGGATTTCGCCTCACGCGAACGTAAAATTAACGTTTTGCACCCGATTTTTCACCGCTGCCCGAAAAACGTTCGGAGACGTGAAGCGGAAAGACTCGTTCTCAAAAGTGAAGATAACGGATCGCCGACGTTAAAAATCTGGGTGTTAAAGTCCTTTCGTTGCGAAGTATAATCATCGTATGTAATATGCCACTCTGATGAATTGCAGGATTTGTATCGTGTTCGCGACCTGGAAATGTACAACGGAGGCACAAACATGCAAATGCATTGAAAATACAGTTTGTAAAATCAGTTGCGTTGGCAGAAGAATTTTCCGGGATTAAGTATACACTGATATACTTGAGTAATTGAATTCTTAATTCAGGCATAATATTTTAAATTTCTCATCTCGTTTGTGTGTTTAGAATATCGTTTTCCGAGAAGTGTTCATTAAAACCAGGAAAAGAATGAGTGTGGAAAAAATCTTAAGGGGTTCGGGACTCGAACCCGGTTCTCCTTATTTCTACGTAGTTTCTGTTTCCTTCATAGAATCAAGTCAGAGCTTTCAAACAAGTTTTAATGCTTAATAATGAATACTTCCTTGGGTAGGCCTAGATTACCTAGGAAGACCCGGGTTCGACTCCTGGTACCATCTGACTCTACTCACGTACGTTCACTCATTGGTTTTATCCAGGCTGTAATGGTTTCCACGCAAAGCTCTATTACCCCTTTTCCTCCAGAAAATATCGACCGTGAGTTTTCATTAAAACGTTTCTGAGTGGCTAAAAATAGTCCTCCAGGAGTAGTTGAATTTTAAGTATAGCAAATCAATTCCACCCTAATTTTTCCTTACCTTTAAAGCATCCAATCTTCCCCCGCTTTGAGTATTTTGCGGCTAATGTTCGAGAAAACAACAACTTCAATAAGTTCGGGCTGCTTTCTCAAAGGCCTCGTCGCACGAAAGCCGCCTGTTTGTGCGATACCACCCTAATTCGTTCTTCCTACAATTTGCCCCTTCGATATCTTCCCGTTCCTTTCTTCTCCCACGGCTATTTTTCCCTCCCGCTACCTCTTTTGTCCTCTTTTCCCTTCCTTTACGTTATTAATTCACGAACGGATTCGTGCTTCCATTATCTATTCGCTCTTTTATTCAAGATCCTTCGCAGGCACCTTTTTAATCATTTTATCCTCCCTATCGCCTGTTTATCCTCTTTCCCCCATTACCCGCTTTGTCCTCCACTCATCCTTTATTCCAGTCTGCTAAGGTTCATTACCTATTTACCCTACCCGAGCGCCGTGCTCTCCGTAAGATCCGTGTCTGTGCTTTATCCGCCTCGTTTTGGAGCGTAACCTGAAGGGGATATTAGCTGCTAGAAGACGTAATGGGAGAGAGATTGTTTGCCTCCCTAAAATTGTTTCGTGATTGCTAAAGCAGCCAGGGCCTCGTAAAAATTTGCGATCGGGATTCTTTCGAAATTGCGAAACTTCTTGCGAATCTTCTGTGATATTACTTTCTCCTTAAGGTTTTCGCGTGTTTTTGGAAAGGTTCGAGGTTGTTTATGCTGCTAATTTTGCTCCTAACGATCTGTAAGGTTCATTACTTTTTATTCAAGAATTAATTTCGTTAATCATTGTAAGGATTCTTTGGTAAAGAATTGCATAATCAATGTTTCAGTTTTTAATTTTTCAGTGAATTTAGTTCGAATTTCTACGACTCGGTGTCTCACAAATAGTGCTGCCCTTTTATCTCCAAAACATAGAAACAGATATATAAAGAAACCAGGGTAACGTACTGATAGATTTTCATCCCCTGAGGGGGCCTCCGTGATTTAGGAGCTGAGGCCATTATCCAGATTGCACTGTATATCATTTGTTGCAAGATTAATATTTGTCGATAAGTCACTTGTCATCATGTGTTTTGGTCTAGCGAACTCTGAATGACTTTGTCATTTGAAAAATTTAAATTATTTTAATGCTTAGTATATAATCTTTGAGGAATCTGTAAGTCCTCAATATTTTCATTGGCCATCATCCATAGATTTTGCAGGAATTGATGCGTAAATGTATCAGAAAAGAAATCCCCTAAAGCCGTGTGAAAGCTCAGTGCGCTATCCGAGATTTAGGCCTATAAATCTCTCCCTTCTTTTACTCTCGACTAGCTTTCCTCGCTTCTTCCGAAAGCACCCACTACGTCTCTCGGTCAAAAACAGGTCGCCTTCACGCCTCCCCTGGGGCTGGAGACCTATCCTGGCGGGTTATGCAAACCCGAATCGCGTGATAGTAATTGAATGAGGGAGTGCTTCGTGGGAAGGGGTGCCGTGGGAGATTGGGGAGGGCAATGAATGGAGGCTCGCATGTGCAGAGCCACTGACCGACTGAGAAAAGAAACACCCGTTGTATGGTGCAACTACAGTTGACGCGCTATATCTTGATCCCCGAGGTGCGATCTTGGGGATGGATGGGGCCGTTAAATCTGGTATCGGTGTCCTTTTGTTCAATAGCCGTCGCTAGGAGACCTGTTAAGAGAGGTTGGACACGGCGTAACCGATCCATTCCAGTGTTTTCAGCAGGGAAGGTACCTTGTGATTTTGATGCATGTCCATATCGGAATATCTCATCGCAATGGGTTGCGTTTCAGTTGACTAATGTTACCGATCAGGTGTGCCACAAGGCTTAGTTTTCGGACCAGAAAATTTTTGGTTTGCGATACTTAAACATTGTCAATTACTGTTAATGGCTAGCATGGTAGAGTTTAACATTCTGATATAAAGAACCTTTAATAAGGTAAAACTTGGAAATAGGATATTCGTGTACATCAAGTTTGATCCATGAACGAGCAATGTACCGTATTACTTTCAACGTATCCTTAAAATTTAATTGAAATGGCAACCTTTTTCGCTATAAATTTCCTAACAATCTTCCTTTTTTTTCTTTAAGTTTTTATCATCCATCTAAAGTATGTCCTTTCCTTTCTTTGTCTTTTAATATGAGTCGTATTGTATAGACCTTAAGAAGATAAACTTTTTGGCAAGGTTGTCGAAGTCAATGGGATATAAAGCTTTGTATGAGAATGAATTTACGCGCCTTATCTTTGAAACAAGAAGGGAATCGCGAAATGGAAAAGCCATTGTTTCTTATTTGATTCTCTCCGAAGTGAGGTTTGATGGATTTTTTCTATTTCTCTCGAATCGTTGTTTTCTGACTCATCCGCCTGCGGCGCGCGTGCAGCAGAGATAGAAGAGATGAAAGGAAGATTTAACTCACGTCTTCCCCGCCATTTTCTCGCTTTTATTCCTTTATGTCACGGGGAAAAGCGGCATGAGGTAAATAAGTATTTTGCGTCGGTGCTCCTTTCTTTTGTTTGCCGCGGAGAGGCGTTGGTGACTGTGTGTTTGCGTCCGACCATTTCAAGGGGATCTGTTTTCTTTCCTTGAGGTCGCCGTTATCGAATCGCACCCACGGGAGATTTTGCGACAGAAAAGGAATTCGATTCGTATAAAATAGAGCCATCATCTTATATACCTATGATCTCTTCCACTTCAAGATGAGTTATCTCCTAACAATGTGAATTTAACGTGTCTGAGGGATAGGATGAGTTGTATTGTATTCTATACTCAAGGTTAGAGTATTTTATTCGTAGGCTGTTATTCGTCACGTTTATTCCAGCTCAAGTTGTTAAGTGTATTTACCATTAATTCAAACTTTTAAACGTACGAGTGGGGCAGACTTATCAATTTATGAGTAATTACGAGTAATTTTTACATAATTATAAAAATATGTTGACGTACGAAGAAATCTAACTTTGTTTGGAAAAGGTATTCTATATGCCCTTTATCCATAATTATAATATTATTCTTGTTTACGACATTCAATATGTGTGAAATGTACTATGCTAATCCCATTAATTGTAGACTATTTCTTATTATTGAAACTCGTTAATGGATTATATGTATTGATTCTGGATCGTCTTTTATTCTTGGCAAACCTTTAATAGATGGCATTTTCATTGTATTCTTGTCCTTTAAATTCCGTGTTTTTATTCTTCTACTTCGGAAACAATTATTACTTTTGCTTCTTGAAGCTTTACGATAATAGTATAACATCTTTAGAAGAACAGCGATTTACGATCATGTTCGTATAGTTTGTATTAACGCTATTCAATTATTTTGTACAAAAGAAAGCAATCTCTCGAATGGTGCATGAATAATTTATATTCAATTGCGCGTTATGATTCTCCATGGAAATCTCGAATTCGAAGACGTATTTACCTCGGTATTTTCCATCGCTTGCCACAGATTCGTCATAAGATATTCTTTCCTCGTACACTCGGTCAGGATTGTCGACTTTCACGCTGTTTACGCTCTCACGGCTGTCGGATCGATAAGCCCATCTCTTCGCCGTGAATTTCCATGCCCGAATTTTCGGCAGCGACCCTCGGTTCCCCTTTAAAAAGCCTTTATAGAGATTCATAATTCTCACGTGTACACTTGAGTAATTAAAGCTCCAGAGAGACATTCTCCCCAAAATCCACTCCTTTGACTAATGACCTTTTCGCTCCGTTGGCTGAAAAATAAAACAAAGATGTCGAAATTAGGAGAATAATATGAAGTAAGAAAAGGGAATTCGCGGTTCATTTACACGTAATGCGGTTCGCTTCCTTCAGAGTGTCTGTTAAACAATGCGATGCCATTTCCGGATTGTTTGTTACTGAGATTCGTCAATTGTTTTTTGTACATTTTTTGCATCTCCTTAATTATTTACTAGGTAAATTCAGCCTTTTAAAGGGAAGATTGAAACGTCATTGCAACTGGTAATCTAATTTTCGATGGAATCAAATCTAAATAATTAAATATAAATAATTAAGTTTTTTATATCGCATAATTATATTAAATAAGTCGGTCTATAATATACGCGCTTTATTTCAATTAATTTGATTTTTATAACTCGATTTCATTTTAAAACTATTCGCAATAATATTAGCAAATTCAATTTTATTCGTAAATGAATTCATAAATAATTATTATTATTGGAACACAAATCCATTTATATGGAAATTTTGATTATTGTTACATTTTTAATTAATGTTACAAACATAAAGAAAAGTAAATCAATTGATTTAGAATAATTTTAGTTTCAACCTGACCATTCTATCGTAATCCCTCTTTTAGTTTTACTAAAGTGGTACGAGGGATCTTAAATTATACTCCTTATTAAAAATTCTTGTCGTAGTTAATTAGATATCTTCATTTGAAATTATAAGGAACATCTCTCCTTTAAAATTCATATCTTGTCCATAATGTTTCAAATTTACTCTATAGTATATATACGAGTATCTTTTTAGTGCAAATTAATGTCTTCAAATAAATATATCGCTAGTAATGTGTACGATCTACTGAAGATGGTATTTTACAGTTAGCTATTCATCGCGACATTTAAAAAATTGAACTTGAAATTCATTCCCTGCTAATTTTAAAGCATCCCTTACAAAAATACACAAAATCTTCTCCCTCGAGCTGCATCTTTATTTCAGCTAAGGAACAACCGCGAGATCCTACCTGATAAATGCACGCTTATTTTTGAAATCCCTCGCCACTTGTTTCCATCTCAGACTTCCGTTATGACCCTAATTTATTTTCGCTCTCAGTCTTCCATCGCCCTTAAGCGTTTAACTTTTCCGTCCGGAAACATCGCAGTCGCTGCAGAAAGTATTCGCCTAAACACCATCCATAACTCCTCACCGTAAACCCCTGTTGCTCTTTCAGCTGGCACAAATAGGACAGCGCTATCCAGCGGATGTGCGCATGACTTGCTAGCGAAAACATCCTTTGTATCTCCCGTAATGGTTTTCCTATATTTAACTCTTTAAATGATTCATTTTCGCGCTGTGGGTGATGGGAAATATGTTGCCCTTTTGCACGAGTCTCATTGGAGCGGTAATGTATTTTTCTTGGAATGCATTCTTGGGTCTGAATCTCATCCGAGTCGGGTTCTGCTGTGAGGTTTTTGATCTCTTTACTGCATGTTTCGAAATGCTTTCTTCTCGTGCTATTTTCGTACTTATATTTATAGTACATTTTCTGATTTTTTATAATTTATTTCGTTTTTGAGTTGTGAAGCTATCGCTTTAATTCTTCCGTGAACTATTAAATTGAAACTGTGAGTTTTAAATAAAAGATGATAACTTATTCCAAATTCTAATGAATTCAAATTATAAAGAATAACTCCTACTATTCGTAACACTATATTTATTTTTTTAATTTTACATAGAAAATTTCTCAAATATTCTATCGATAAAATGACTTTAAAAGAAATGAATAAGTTTAAATATGAACTCGAGTTTAGGCAACTTAGAGTTCCAAGGAATGAAATATTATCATAGAAACTATGTTATATTATTCTGGATAAATGTCTAGATTAGAAAGAAAATTGTGTAGTCTCAGTTAGGCATTAATTTAATCAATATCGTTAATAATTTTAGTCTATATTTTGTTAAGTCTTTCCTTCTGAAATTAAAATATTTTATAGAAGTTATACTATATATACTTCTAGCTTTTTCCATTTACAGAATTAATAAGCTACATAGAGACGCTACCCTGAGATGAAATTTTTCGCTAAATAGATACCGAAGTAACACACTCCCTCGAAGTAGAAGATGTTGCTTCTAGGGCACATAAATCCGTCGGACATTACGAAGCGCATTTCCATGATTTAGGCTCGCAACCCATCTTCTCGGTTCACGTCTGAACCTCTTCCAAGGGGAGAATTCAGGCGAAAATTGCTCCTCGGCGTTCATAGGGTAGAATTGCGCTCGTGAGTCACTGCTTCCATGGCATCCAACCGCGACTAACCATGAGTCAAAGCAACGAGAGTATAGACCTTCTTGGTTGGATGATTGCGACGTGTTTATGCATAGGGCATCTCCCAAGAAATCGCCTCGCTGCTAGATGTATGGGCGGCGAAGGGACGGGAAAGGGTTCCCGAAGGGATGGGAGTTCTGGGAAGGGAAGAAAAACGACTTTATGAGGGAAAATTGAGATGTCGGAATTCCTGCGCCAAGATTAATTTTCGACGGCGTAATATTTATCGCGAAAACAAACAGTTCTAATGAGGGGTCCGTTTCCAGGTGGTGCTGAGGATTGGAATTCTCAGAGTTAACCGATGTTCGGTGAGGAATTGATTGTTTTAGAGAAACGTAATGGCAGAATCGTTTGTATGTTTTAAGTGGGGAAGTAAGTAATTTGAAAGCTTCGAATGCACTCCTGAATAAGCACGGGTCTTTATTTTTGAATGGATGAATGATTTCCTGTCAATCATGGCTCTAGAATGCATTATAGTATCCTACAAATCATATGAAAGGTCAACTTGACAATCATAAATCTCTTATAAATGTAGTGATGCTTAAATTGATATAAAAACTAAATCCTATTCCTATTAGTTGAGACATAAGATGAGAGTAATATTAATTTTAAGTATTTCTATGACAATCATGTCTAATATAGCCAATATCTAATACAAATCTTAAGTTACGTAAAAGATTTCTCAAGAAAATCTCTACCGCGCTATAAGACTCCCGAAAATTGTTTACTAGAATACCTTGAGGAAAATTTATAAACTCTACCAAAAATAAATCAATAATAAGCTGTACATGATCAAACTAAAGAACGATAATTTTGTATAATTCTATTTAGTATTTTATATCTATCGTAATACCTTCTGAATAATAGCTTTTTATATCGTAAATAGAGGAGAAATCCTTATAGCTATATGGTATAAATATAAGTGTATTAGCATATTATTTACTATTCTATATTATATTATCCTTACTTATTTTTCATGTAGGCTTTCTTTATCTTTACATTTTAGTTGATAGATGTACGTTGTAAGGTTCTTAGCTGTGAAGGAGTCAAATTAGGATCCGAGATAATTCAGGCCGAAGGAGACTAGGTTCCTCAAGTCCCCGAAGGTGGAGTGGAGGCAAAGAAAAGACAAGGGTGAAAATTGAATAACACAAAACGAGTGTAAGAGATGAAAAGAGGGAGGCAGGTGAAGGAGAATAAGAGGGAGAGGGAAAGACTATGGCTTGAGGGCTCCTCAAAATGAAGGCATATTTTGAGGAATGGAAAACGTGAGAAGAGGGTAGATATGGAATCCGGGTTAAAAGGAATTGCATGAGCTGGAATTGCAGAGGGAGGTAAAATAGCTACGACTGGGTCGTGGAAGGAATGGTTGAATGGAAATCATAGAAAATTATTTGACTTCTTTAATCTAGGGCTCGTGAGCCGGTGCATATTAAAGGGGTCGATTTTTTCATTACTCCCCGTCAGCAATTTGCATTTCTCATGCATAATGAAAATATTTAAATTTAGCGCAGTTTTGAAGGAGCTCGGTTAGGGAGAGGGTTTGTGGGAAGTGTCTCATTACATCTTAATTACTTTCTCAATTAGCAATGACGAAATAGGATCTTGTATTTATTGAGTTTGATTTCAGATGAATAAGAAGTAAGCCAATATATTATACGGAAAGGCTTGATGTGTTGATGACTCATATTTAGGCATTTAAGTAGTATTTCCTCATTGGAACAATATGTCTTCCTTTCAATTTTTACTATGTAGCACTAAAATGGAATTGAGCCTCTGAAATATGCAGTAGGTGTGGATATGTTTATGATTCTTATTTAGGAATTTAATTGATATTTCCTCATTGGGAAAATAGGTCTGCCTTTAATTTTTTTCCAGTTATAACTTGTAGAAAATAATCCTAATAATTGTAGATAATAATAATAAGTATTAAACTTATACTTAACACGTCTTCCTACTCTAATTTTATAATACGATAATTAGATACGAGATAAATGTTTCGGGAAATTATTTTCGTACACACATAAATAACTATATCATATAGTAAGTGTAATATAATAAGTATACATTGTTTACTTATATTACATAACATATACGTGTCGATTTTGGGCACTATTAAACTCTATCCAAAAAATGCTCATTATTGAAAAGTTTGTTGATCTTTAAAGACGAGCTTTCATCGCGATAGTGAACACATAAATCTAACCTTTTCCTCAATAGCTTTAAAATCTCTAGGCGATTAAAACCACAAGCGACGACGTGATAAACGGAAGCCTCCCGATCCCAACCATAGTGACAAACGCGTGAGCACCTGAAGAATGAAAGACGACAAACCGAAGAGTAAAAAATCGTATCCCGGCGAGATAAAGGACGGATTAGCAACCTCAGAGACGAGAGATTTTCATACATATATTTTCCGGAAGGTGAGTGACAGCTCGGGAAAGGAAAAAATCAACCTCTCTGCGTGCGTACAAGTTATGCGACGAAAAAAAAAAGAAAACGCAGATTTCGATCGAAAGATAAGATTATTCCGTCGGAAAAAGGACGTAGATGCGGAAGGCGGATAAAGCAAAGCTAACAAGCTTTCGCGAAGGCGTCGAAAGCCGGGGTACAGAATGCCCCTTCCCGAAGAATGCGTCGAGCGACAGTTTTAATTGGCACCCGATTCTGAGGCGGGAATTAATACAGTAGGATGTCCCACAAGAGTCCTCCAGCACATGCGGGTTTTGATTAATGAACCCCCACAATGTATCGCGTTGCTCTCCAGATCCTTAATACCTATCTTTCTACGTAACTGATTTAAATATCCCTTCCCTACGTATCGATCTAATATTTTAGGAGTGGAATTGATTAGCATACCTACCCTTCGCGCACATGTGTCTTTTTCTTTCTTTATATCCATTCTCTGTTTATTGTGCATGTCTTGTGGTTAATAGCGTGTGAAGTCTTGTTAATGTACCGCCAACATGCAATCCATTTCCTCCACCCTCTATTCTCTCTAACCTGTGTTTTATCACGTCATTTATCTTTGGCAAACAAAAATTTATAGGCGCCTTGGTTTCTGTTGCATATTGTTATGTATTCGATACTATTTTTTCGTATTTGTTTGACTGCATTATTTAATTTGTTTATTTTGTAATTTACATGTTTACCTGTTTATATTTACATATGTATATAAGTTAGCGACTTATAGCTAAGTTCAATCTGGCTAATAGTAGATGGAAAATGATAATTGAAATTAAGGAAAATACGTATAAATTTATGTATTCCAATGTGATGTTTAATTAGTTACATTTAACGATGTTTATAAAATCACGATTTTCTTTACTTAATAATGAATCAAATAACGTTAATCAGTCAAAATTCGCTGCAGTATTAATTCAAGAAGGAAAAACATTACTTTCCGTGCCCGAGCGCGGGCTGTCCTGTCAGATTGCATCACCTCATACCTGAGGGACTTAAAACAATCAGCCCAAGTACCCGTAAATCCATTTAAAGATTCGTGGTTGTATGACGAGAGCGGCAGCTGAAATAATAACGCGAAAAGCTAGTTGGAAAGAAAAACGGCGTACGTCGCGATGATTTCATGGAGTCATGTTTTTTCCTCCGAGTATTATCCGAAACATTTTATTCTAGACTCCGCTGACGCACGCAACAAATGGTGGCAGATCACGCGATGCAGAAGGGAAACGAAGATGGCGTAGCTTTCGCGAAAGGTACAGGGAAAACAGTGTACTTTTTACGATACAGTGAAACAGCCATTAGCAATTCATGAGGTACGTAGGGACCACCCCGGGCGATAAAAGTTTTTGGCGGATAAAAACTAGTAGTATCTTTGTTGAAAACGGAAAAAGGTTTATGAAATGCGAAGGTATAATGCACAAACATTGAGCAACATGCGTTTGTTTGATTAATAAATCTCCTATATGCTTGTAAAAGATAAGCAGAATGCGTTGGTTTTACGACGATTTTTTTTTGTTTCTTTTGAATATATTTTTCTTTTAACGTATTTTGTATCTTATTTGTAACTATTCATTTCTCAGGAAGGTTCGGTTTATTATAAGTAAAGCAAAGAAATATTTAATTATATTTCCCGTTCATTAATCTTCATTCTAACTCCTTTATTTTTGGTATCATTTCGTTTTAATTAATATCATAACTGTATCAATATTAGTATGCTATTATAAGTTCTATATAAAAATAAACTTCTATTAAATAAAATTGATATACTTTAGGGAGATGAAGATAAATAGCCTTCAAACAATAGCTTTTAATAGTCTTAATCATAGGACACAATGTTTGAGATTCAATTCCAACATTTTTACGTGATTTTTGACATCATAAAACGTGACTTTGAAGGGTTATCGATTCCCCAGGTTCAAATCCGGACTTGGTGTAGAAATTACTCCGTGAGTGAAATCAAAATTCTAGGAATGTCACAAGTAACGTCGAATTGAAATAGAGCTTCGGTTAGAGGGTTACTTTGATTCCAAGAAAAAACCCTCCCTCTAACGTGGAGGAAAGGAAGAATAAACGTATGCCACGAGAAAAAAAAACCCATAAAAAATGCAGGGGTAGTGCACACGTGGATGCAGGGACGTCTTACAGTCTGGAGATACTCCGGAGGTAAGGAAAAGATGGGATGAGACCCCAAAGAAGGGTAAAAAAAGACTGGGAATAAGAAGGAATTGAATTGGAAAAACGTCTTTATTTTGCGGGGCGTGTGAAACGGTGCGGGCCCGGAGGCAGAAGGACTTCTTATACGTCGAAGCAAACTCGTTTTCGATGGAATAGAACGGCGTGGGAGGATTCTTTCCCCGAGAGAAAAAAGATCCAAAGAAAGAACGGCTGGATATTGGCGCCCGTCGATTCTTTTTATCTAGCTTTATGAAATGGAACCGAAATGTTTTTATTTCGTCGATTTCGCGCGGGTATGCAGAGATTCCACTTTTTCACGCCCAAGGATGGCTCTAGAGGAAGGTCAAAAGGGTAATATTGGATCTCTCCAAAGAAGTCTTCGAATCATTCTTTAGAGGAGATATTAAAATTATCCCCATCTCTAGCGGAGTTCTGTTAAATTGAATCTTATACAAGAGCATATCATTGAGTCCTTGGGATATATATTAAAAACATCATGACCCCTGAGAGAGATATCTCCGCTGATACATATGAAGTCTCTACCTCGATTTTTTTTTCGTTTTATTTTCAGGACGTAATTTTATTCTTCTTTGTGAGCGGATTGAAGTTTTATCCGCGAGGAGTCTGGGAGCAATCTGCCTCCCTTCCATAATGCATTAAAGGGTTTTTTTATTTAGTTATCAAGTGGATTTGTTCCAAATTTTAATACGTGTCCCAGCTGTAGCATAATAAGAGACGGGTTTCATTCTCTACTCCCACGCATGACTTCTCATATCTCTCCTGTCTGACGGAAAAGGATTTCATATAAGAACAATCGTGGTGTAATTCAGCCTCCAAATGTTACCGTGTTACTTTAAATTTTCCGAGATCTAGAGTTTAATTTGGTCTTAGTTTCTTGTAGCTCTTATGAAGTTTTTATGAATTTCGTCTGACTGTTAACGGTACGTGAATTAATCGCGAATTTGAAACTGAAATTGAATTGAATTTAAAATTAAATTTAATCCTTATGTATTTGTATATGTTGTCATAAAATTTATCTTTCAGACGTAGTAATAAATTGGATAGTATGTTAGATACATATTAGTCAAATATTCGTCACGATTATCGTTTAAAATAAGTTCTCGCAAACGTAAAACGGAATTGGATAGTAAATAAGATACAAATAGATATTCATCACGCTTATTCTTTGAAATAAGTTTGTAAATAAGTTTTTGATCAAATTCTGAAATGGCTTGGGTTTACACATTTGAACCTTATAGGTAAATACTATGGTTTCAACTTTGTTTACCTCCTTACCTCATTTTGGTACTCATGAAAACATTGAAGCCCTATCTAATCACGTTTTATAAACTGAGTGCGTTTTTTTAAGAAAAGATCGAAGTCTCTGGAATACCGGTCTTCTTAAAGGAAGTAAATAAGGAATGATGGGAATATATGCGAGATACCTGTATACATTCGAGTTTGCAGAATGCGTCCTCGGACCACTCTTTCACGCCGTCCTCTTATCCCCTTGAGAACGACCGGCGATGAAAAGAAACCCTCAAGTGCCCTCTTTCTCAAAAACTTTTCCTTCTCCTCGGACATTACCCCCCTTACAACTGTTTCCGTCTCTCCCAACTCCCATATACATCTTTATCTTATGTATACTCTCGAGGACTACCTTTTCTTTATAGATGAGAGACACCGAGTCTTGAGGGCAAATACAAGTGGAGTACATGTGTTAATCACGATACGAAACTTATGAAGGATAGCGTTACGTTTGATTTGAGTTAGTGGAAGATTTGAAGGAATGAGTATGATGTAGAAGAATTGAACTTGATATTTCGTTTAATATAGTTTCAATCGAACTGTCAAGCTGGTTCAGTTTGTGTGTTACATCGTCAAGCTATTACTTATTGACATAAATGCATACGAATCCATATGAGCCTTTAAAAGTACGGGTATCTCTAAAGTAAGCTCTTATTTTAATTTACGTAACTAACAATAAATCGATCAATTATTAGATGGAATTATATTAGAATAGAATTTAAATATTTTACCGATTAAATACTATCACGAAAGAATCTTAATTTGTATTACTTTAGAATATGAAACGTCATCTTTCTTTCGCGTATATGTCACGGATCTTTCACAATACACGGCTTTTATTAATTTTTCAAAAATCACATTTCATTCGTCAGTTAATCTCGAACACCGTGCAATTTAAATAACCCCCCTCACTCCTGGTTTAATCACCATCGCATTACAATTTATTCGACGGAACTCGGCAGAGTTTCGTATCAACACACGATATCTACCCTATTGTTTATTCACTGCCAGGAAACAAGGGGGAGAAATTTCTCTACTTTTTCCTCTCTTTGTCGAGTTTGTGCTTCCCTCCCTCCCTCTGTTTACTTTCTCCCCCCACCATCTCCACCCCCTCATGCTTTATTCCCACGTTTCCTTCCTTTATCATCCCATATCCGCGATCACGTGACCGGACTTTAACCCCCCACCCCCTCTCGAGGTACAAAAAATCAAAATAAACGCGAGTATAAATAAAAAGGATAGCCTTTTTCGTCCGTCATTTCATTCTGCCCTGGAATCATCCCGTCCAGCAGTTCTCCCCATTCATTTTAAAGAGCGAAATTTTTCTACATTTCCTCGCTACGTCCGGACGTCTGCATCCTCGTTGGACTTTAGGACGAATCGGCGCCGATGTTCGTTAAAATTTATGGATCCGCATCCCTGCAATCCGTACGACGTATAAAATTCGTCGTTCGTGATTATTTTGTTATTTTTTTCGGCTCTCACTCGCGGAGCCCGGACATGATCCGTCCAGCGTCCCTTACAGTTTCCGCTTTATTTATATATACGTAGGGACGCGGCACGTATGTCGTTCACATATTCACCGTATCTCTCCCTTTTATTTGCGCAGTCCGATATTCTTTCGTGAAGTCGCTTCTCCGGATTCGGGAGCGCAGGGATGTCAAGACGTCGTCGTTTTGAGCTTTGCATCGGATGAAATGTTCCGTCGAAAAGAGAGGGTTGCGTTGTTATGATTCAGCAGAACTGTCTCCGCGATAATTTTTGACGATGTGTTTGCATGGGTGCATTTTTTCGGAAGATTGAATAAGATTGTATAAATATTTTTTGTCATTTTCGTAGTTGATCTTTTTTTAATTTATCATTCTGTTTGTTTAATATACGCGTTAGGGTTTTGTATTATTTTGCCTGAACGGATAATCAGGAGTAGTACGTAAGATGAAGTCCTTATTCGTTTCTCTTTAATAGGGTACTATGAATGAGGTAATTCATTTGAAGTTTAGCCCTATAGAATGAGGATTATTGTCGAAATCAATGGAAATATATTTGGCTTCAGATGGAAGTGTTTACAACTCATTGTACATATAACGATCGTCGGTATTGCTTAGTAATGATTGACAATATTGTATGGCATACCTTGTCTATTATCCTTCAAAAGCTTTCTTATTTACATAAAAAAGTATTTATGTAATAGCCCAACGTTAGATGACTCGTATTAAAGGAATTCCTTTGAATAAATCATTAAGATAAATAAATAATGTTCAATTTCGCAAATATATTGGCATAGAGGTAATATATTGTTATAGAGGTAATATATTGGTATCTATTTTAGCGTAATTTGCATAGTAGGAATGAAAAAGAGTCTATGTAGATTGCCATGGAACGTAATTGACCATTTCGAAAACATATTTGCCCAATCGTTCCAGAGTAATTTATCTTGTAAAAAAGTCTTGCGTGAAAAATACATATCCGTAAATTCAAAATAATGAACGTTTCGCCCGAAAATTTTTGCATTCCAGATATTTTTCCGCTTTTTTGAAATATTAACGACCGATTGTTTTCGAGCCAAATTGCAGATGTGCAACGATGCCATCATTTATTAAACTTTATCGTTGATTAAATTTTCCGCTTCTAAATTAATACGACTGGTGCGCCCTTCCGTTTTAATATGAGCGACCTCTCGTGCTATAAATATGAATCATGAACTTCAATTACAGTTCGAAACGGTTTCATCGCGAAACGTATGTTTTGGTATCTCTCATTGTTCGGGAAATGAATTATTTTCATCCGAAAGCTTTCATCCATTGCCTTTCGATTGTACGGAAGTTCCGAGTTCGTGATACCTTATTACTGTATTCGGATCCGCTCGCTCCAATTTATTTTTGCGTGGATTAGTTACCAATGGAAACATCACGTTTCAAATAACTCGATTTTTTTCGTTTCTGTTTTGTTTTTCGCTATAACGATAGCTTTTATCGTGCTTTTTACATTGCCAAGGTACAGATTCATTAATATTCGTATTTTTCAGACCTATAATGGTACAAACGCTTGGTGTATCTCTTTCCTACTTTTGTGTAATGGAGAGTTGTAATTACTGTATCGATTACATGTAAAATCGTTTTTTGATGTTGATTTGAATTCACAGATTAAATTGATAGTCTAGTTTTGATTTTTTTGTTATAGAGACCAGGGGATTGTTTGCAAACTCAATGTCCTCGAAATTATTATTGCTCATTTTAATTAATTCGAAAGATTTAAAAAATTTATTTAAATACGATCTATTATTTCTCTAAGTTCCCATTTTTATTCATTGATTGTTTTTATATTGTTTTTGAATCTGTAACAAATGATAAATAATGGTGATCCGGAGTTGGATGGTTGTCATGTAAATGTACATTGTTATTACGAAGAGAAAGAATATTTTACGGTTCTGCGTAAATCATATCTCATACTGAACATCTCGTAAAAACGAGTCTTGGATAACATCCAAATTTTAGTATTTATTCATCTCGTTCCTCTAAAAACACTACCTTCCTGTTTTTACAAGGTTCAACGCATAGATTCATTACATTTTAAAAACGTCCATGTTGTAGCATCCTCATCCTATTTCAAGCAACGGACCCATCCATTTCCGAAGCTGCATCTTCCTCAAACCATCTCAACGTATCCATTGAGAACCATACGTCCGCTTCGCGTCTACCTCAGATGTATAAACAGCTTGTTTGGCCATTCTGCCTCGTAAATTCCGCCCTCTCGTCCACATTCGAGAGCGTACAAAGGTTGCAGTAGTTTTTATTCCCACCATTCACCTCGTCCGCTCTTTATCTCTTTTTTTTAACTTCCTGTTTATTTCCCGGAAGAGTTAAGGGAGGTCAGTTATTCAGGATTCTGTGTATTTTGTCGGGAGTTCTCCGGATGTAAAACTCGCCCCGGGGACATGTTTTAGGACCACCTCATTCACCGAATCCGCTGCCGTGTTTTTTTTACGTCCTTCATTTGTTTTCTCGTCCGCTGCGATCCCGGATTCCTACAGTCACCGCCGCTATTGTGTGAGTAGCGAATTTATTCCGAAGGGTTCCTTGCAAGGAATGCGGACTAATTGGAGATTTCGTGGTTTGAGTTTCCACGGAACGCTGTTTTGTATCAGGTCGCCATTCTTGGTATTGCCTAATCATAACGACGGATCTGTGGGTTTTCGATTTAATTAACGAGGATGTACGTCATGGAGACATGAGATGTTCGATCTAGTGAGAGGTTTGTTTTGTGAATAAAATTTTTTAAATATGTCGACTTTATTCACGAAATATATATATATTTATATATTTTAGACGATGTATAATCTATTTCACTGATTGATAGTTATTGTGATTTAGAGGAGAGAAATTAATGTTCTTGGCTAATAGTCAAGTGCATTAAAACGATCGATTGTTTAGCTTCCCTGTGATACCAAATAGAGGAATATAAGAACAGAAAAAATAAGATAACGGAACAAGAAACGTAAATTTAAAGAACATATATATGAAAATCTCAGGAACAGTTATTCACTGAACATTTAATTGCCCATTTAAAATATAAAGAAGAAATGTGTTTAAGGCAAGAAATGTTTTCCATTCTAAATTTCGGCAGATCAGCTTATGCTCAAAATTTAATGTATGACTACATAATTCCTGCATTTATCTATTTCATTTCTGTTTCATCTTCATAATCGTGTGCATTATAATTGCATATCAATCTACAAAAAATTTGGAGTGAAATGCTAGTGAAAAACGTAACGAAATGAGCCATTCGGAGCTCGTAGTGCGTTAAGTGAAGTGAAAAATTAAGGTTGCCAAGGAATTCGGGAAAATCACGAATTATTTCCCCCAATATAAACAACGATTTATCAGAAAATCACTTTTATAAATCACTCAACGATTTCACTCGACCGCTTCGAAATTCTTCGCTTGAATTAAAGGGATCTGTGATGACGGCTATGTGCCGCAATATTTCCTCATGGTTAGAGAGAAAAACGCCATTTCGTAAACACGGATTTCTCCGATAAACAAACATCCCCAGAATTCCAGAAGATACGAAAAAATCAAACCGCTCATTCGTGCGAGATTCACTTCGTGGCGACCGTCCTCAGCAATTTGAAGCCAATCATCGTCCATTTCGGGCGGAAAAAATACGAATCAAACCTCCGCTGAAAGTTTTTCCGCGGAGATGGAACGTTCCGAAGAGGAAATTATTCGTAGAGAGCGAATTCGGAAGAATTTTCCGAGTTTTTTTTATTTTTTTTTTTATTTTTTCTCCGGGTGAATTTTTTTTCACGAAGTTTATAAAGAGTCGAAGATGGGATAGCTAAGGGATGAGGAGATGGAGCGGAGTTATTCATAAAGTGAGCAAATTCAAGAACGGAAGGGAATGAATCCTTAAAGGAGAGAAGTTTGACGTGGATGAGTAAAGTTTCGGAATTTTATCAGCGCCTGCAAAAGTTTTGCTTTTATTTTATTTCGTTCCGTTTGCGCAAATCTCTTTTGGAGTGAGACCCAGTAAAGAGGGATGTGACATCAAAAGGTTTCTCGGTTGCCATTTTCCGCGGACTATTTTTTTTCGCGGACATTTTTTTTTTAATCGTTGAAACGAATTATATTGTATCCTAGTTCGCTCGAGAGTCTTGGAATGACGTTTACTCACTTTTTTTTTCTTTTTTTCTATTCTCGTCTTTTTTTTTCTTTTTTTTGCCGAGGCCCGAATGAAATCCTTAATGACGTGATTTCCTCAGCAGAACTCTTAAATTGCGTCCAATACACTCGAAATTACGGCGATGAAGTTAAAGTATTCGTTTTATTCTTAAAAGTTTTTAATGGATTTTATTGAGATTTCGCGGGTTCGATTCAGATTATTTTGGATTTTGTGTTTATAATTGCACTCAATTTATTGCGAATAGTTTCTTTATTTATGCTTAAGTTTCTTGATTTATTTTCCTCAGAGTCAATCAAAACACTTTATGACTTTCATCGTATCATTTTTATTCATGAATTGGTTTCTATAGAATTTTTGTTCTATTCTAAATTTAGTAAAAATGTTTAGAAGAACTAATAACTGGAATCACAGAATCTAGCCATAAAAGTATATCAAGAAATTTATAATAACCTTAATTACACCTTATAAGTTTAGAAATATATGTTTTCGTTCTCGTAAGTAAATTCTCTGAATAGCTTATAGTTTTTATTAATTTAATCATGTATCATTATCATCTGTATCTAACAATTATCCAATATAATTCGTAGTTTTTCTCCTACTTTTGTGATCAATTTAATAATAGTATTTTGATTATCTTAAAATAAGTATGAATTCATAAAGTCATGCACTTTTCGTGTGTTTTTGCTCGTTCTAATTGTCCTACTTTAAAGAGTTATTTTTTATGCTATTACAAACTCGAAGTTTTCTCCCTATCTCATGTACTTCTTTGCTTACTAGCACGCACCATCGTCTCTCGAAGCCTAAGTGGCGATAGCGAATATGCAAGCGTTGATGATCCTTGCATATCTATCGAATGCACACGGTTGTGCGCTTATCTCCAATTAAAATAAGCGTTTATAGAGGCTCCAGCACTCTACCCATCTAAGGTTACGCAATTCCATTCAGAGATTTAACACGGCCCTCTCTGTTCTCCACGAGATTAGCCCCAACCTCTTCTATCGGCTCTCAGAATCTATCTCTTCGCTCAATGAAGAAACACGACGTCATACAAGAACCTGTGGCCTGGAGTTCACCCTCTGCGATGTTCAGACACAGCACGTTTTCTTTTACCTCCTCTGCGTATAGACACCACACACATATTCATCCCCCTTTCGTACACGCATGCAGATAAAAGAGAGAAGTACATTCATACGAGCGAGGAGATAAAGTGTGATTCATGTCGTCTACGAGCAGGTCCGTCAGTGTGGCGCAAGGAGACTCTAATGCCAGCCAATTACGGTTGCGGGGAAAACTCATTGCCAGGGAACACGAGTCAGGTTTCAAGCGAACGCCAGGCGTCAAGCGTTCCAGGGTACGCGTGTGTTTTAGGGGTTGTTACGCCGCCCTAATGAAAGGGGAAGATGAGGAAGATGGAAGGGTTTGGAGGATTAAAGTTAAAGCTGTATTAAACGACTGTCACGTAGCAAGTTTGATTAACGATGGAGTTTTTGGGTTTAAAAGCGGCTTTGAAATTGCGTGGGCGGAGATGTATGAGCTTTGGATTACGTATGCATTAAAATCGATGTGTGTGCGTTGTGTCGAATCGTTAATGATATCGTATTAGGAGGAATTTACGACGGCTCTGTTTCGTTATTTTAAAGGCGTTAATACTTAGACGTTTAAAATCAAATAATGAGTGGGTTAAATCAGAAATTTATCTTTGGCAAAATGTAGTCACGACTACGTAATATACCGTATCTTCAGGGATAGAAGCAATTTTCTAATTCATGAGAAACCATTTTATTTCATCTCTTTCCTCTGACATGGCTTGGTGAATTGCAATGTTTACTTGACCCTTGCCCAATGATTTTCACCCCTAACAAAAAAAGTGCGAACTTTCCCCACACATCGAAAATTAAAGGCGTTGAGAGAAATCGCTATCTATTTTTGTTTGCATTAAGAAGGAAATTTCTCCTCCGGAAAACGTGATTTTTTGCGAATGCATCGCGGATGATCTCACCGCGCAAAAAATTCCGATGCGTTGATTTAGAAATTTGGGAAACTTTTTATTGACACAACTTGCGAAAATGTCGACGGAAAAAATTATGGAATCGTATACCACTAATATTTATAATTTAAATAGCTCATGATTTATTTTCGCGTGGGAATTGAAGCTTGAGAAACATTTTCTATATATTTTTAGTGCAATGGATGTATTTACGGAAAGCTGTTTATTTTCAAGCGGAATTTAGTTTATTTATTTTTGATGGAGGTTAGCACAACTTGAATTTTCATACTGAAATACTTACTTATTTGAATTACTCGAATCTTCGTTAAAAATTGATTCATTGGATTATTGAAGTGCTGTATTAAATTTAAATTCTACAAAAAAAGAGTTTTACAGGATTTTGTTACATCTGTAATTGATGTTAAGCCATTTCGTATACTACTTCTTCTAGAAGAGTTAATGATATTCATGATTAATACTATATATCAGGCTTACCTCAGATGTTGCAGAATTTTTGTGTAAAGGTATTAATTGCTTACAATTCCAATGTTGCACAATCAATATCATGTTTTAGTATAGAAGGATACATCTGTATCTATGGAAATACTAAGTTTTAATAAACCATTAGTCATTCTCATTTAATAATCAATTAATTTCCAAATAGAGTGAACATAAGTCATATTTCTATGCTCCTAATACTTGAATGAATAACCATTCATCATAAATGGGTGGTTGATAGAGAATACGATTGCAGTTAACTGTCTGTAGAATGACGAGGAATTCGAATCGACTTCGATAGCAAACGGAATCATACAATCACGTTCGTTTTTCTCGTAGTTTCTCCTAGACGCCAATCTAAAAAGAAAGACTAACGTTCCACTCTAGGAAACAGAGTGAAATAGGTATAACTCTTCGTTCTCCCAATGGAAGAAAGCGTATACACTTTTACGGCCGTATGAATCTACGTGCCCCGCCATAAGATCCTCGATAATGTAATAAATGTGACGTCGGGTTGTAAAGCATCCCTCCAGAAGCAGTAGTCTCGAGTACACGGAATGGAAAGTTTAACATCGGAGCATTGATATCTCCTTCGGTAGCTCATTTCGATCCACAGAATCGTTATCAGATCTATTAGTGGATTTACGCCCGCAAAAAATTGAAGGGAATAAACAGGTAGCAGATGGTGGGAATGCCAGATAAGGGTCCTTAATCTGCTGGCATCGCCTGGAAAGCGAGATGGCCGCCACTCTAAGGGGAGAAATAAGACTGTGAGATCAAGAGATATAAAGATTTAAGTTGTTCGTAAATGGGTAGGGATGTGAGCACACGATCTGATTGCTCAGCTCGCGTTGGAGATTTCGCCCCTCGGTCGAAGTGTTTTTTTTTTGCGGGAATTGGTTGCGTCCGTTCATAGATACGCGTGGCGATTTATCCAATGGCTGGTTTAATGATGGGCGAAACTATGCGGATGTCAATTTAGCGCTTTAAATATCTATGTGGAGAATTGAAAGGAGTGAAAGTAATCAAGCAGCGATACTTATAGTCATCTTAGTTAAGTCGTTGCTAATGTTTAATAGATCTGGTGCAATTAAACTAGTCTAGAAATTGATTGTTTACGTAATTGTTTTGATTATATTTTCACCCTGACTACCTTTCACACCTAATATATTTTTCATATAAAGATTTTATTTATCTCTGGAGTTAATTAAGTATGATTTAGTTCCGAATTAAATGGTTTAGATTATTTCTCTAATTTCCAATCCATTTGCACCTTAAATGATCGAATCTATGACGAAAATTAGTCATTAATATAGACGTTTATTTTTATTTAATTATCTTATTTGAACTTAAAGAGTTCTGTATTAATTTAATATTCGATGTGTACTCAAAATAACTTGTTCTATCTCATTATAATAACTTTCATAGAATTTCAGCTATAATAAATGAGTTATAATAAAAATTCGTGCGAACGTATGTACGTTGAGAAGAATAAATACAAACATAAGGAACCAATTGCTTTTCCAAGAAATGCTCGTACATCTGGAGTAAGATCTTAATTAGCGATTTATCAGACGCTCTTGTAGTATTCAATTCAGTTCAATAAGACAAGCGTTGCCTTAATTCTTCAATCACGCTGGTCCGTCTTCAACGCTCCGGACGTTAATTTATTCCCCGTATCTGATGAAATCGTTCGAATATTAAATCTCCGTACGTTTTGCCTCATAGTTGTTTGCTCAGCGAGGTACCGGATGCGCAAAAAAAGGTTTCTGCGGGAGAACATGCATCAGAGCCGAGTGAATATGCTCCGCAAGTAGCCAACGGAGATGATGTTGACGCAACGAGGAAGTCTGGAGAGTACCGTAGCTTTGAGGGAATGTTTTGAGAAAAGCGATCTTTCTCAAGGAAACGGAGTATGTATTTTTTTGTTGAAGTGAAAGAGTGATTATAGCTCTCTCTCTCTTTTTATATAGCGGGAACGCGGATGAGAAATTAGGAAAATAAGATGTCCCCTGTCTAAATCGTATCTAAGAAGAGATCTGTTGATGCCAGGGAAGAGTTATTAAGACTTTCGTAATCTTTACTTGTTTACTCATTGCTTGGTTACGAATAGAGTTTCCGTAGTTACTCGGGAGTCTTCTTGTTTATTCTGCTCTGGGATTTATCTTGAAACTCTGTATAGAGCGTTCCTTTTAAATTATTATTTATAAGGAATTTTTTGTCGTCTATATGGCTTCTGCTATTAAACAGACGTATTTTGACCAAGAATTATTGTTTATTTTTTGATGAATTGGTAAATTTTTAATCGAGCTTTTTAAAAATAAATCTTCAAGCTATATTGTTGTACAATTTGTGAATCTTTACTCAAAAATGTAACAAATATTTACGCTGTTTATGCTTGATTTATTTCAAGTTTTTTCTCTTAAATTCTGCGATAATATATCAAAATATTTAGAATTGGACGCATTCATATGAGGTTAAAACAACTCAGCAAGTACCCCACATATTTCCATCAGCTCCTACAAGTAGGTTGAACTAATTTATGGGTTTATAAACTTCATTCTCATACCTATATCGCAAGCGTAAGTTCCCGCATATAAAACACAACAAGGGTAATATCAGCAGCTTATTTCGGAGAAGCTCTCGATTATATGGAACCGAGATTTCGGGAATACGAAATCTCGTCGATTTTCCAACCAAGTCGCGTTCAGGGCTTCCTTCATATCGGAATGTTGAATATCTCCAAACATTAGAGGAATATCGGATATCGACGGAAGGAAATGACGTATAAAGATCGCTTCGGAAGAAAAGTCGAAAGCGCGTGGGGTGGAAGAACAAAAGAGGAAGAATAATCGCACACAAAAGAAGGATAAAAGTACACAGAATTCGAGAGGGTAGGACTTAATACGAACTAAGAAAAGAGAGTGGATCCTTGGGGTTGTGTGGGATGTGGCAGGCAGACAGATAATGCCAGAGAGTGGCTTACCCCCGTCCGAGGGAAGTCTTAAAGGCCCTTTGGAAAGGAGGATAGAGATCCTCATGGAGTTAAGATCAAGATTGCATTCCTCGTATGCGAGGCGTTGTGCCGTGCGTTGAGCGTGGGAGAGACGATGGGCTGCCAGGGGCGGTTTTGTTTCAGCAAGTCGTATTGTACGTATGGACGCTCCGAAAATAGATTTTCACACGTCAAGGAATGGGTGGATAGGATTTCAGTAATCTCTCCATGTGGCATGTATTTCTTTCTGTTTTAAAGGGTTTTTATTCGGAAAGGAACGTACGTATGTTTTGTGAAATACATATATTTAGTTTCTATGTTTTAAAGATGAGTGTGTCTGTATTTTTTATTCTTCGTAGGTAACAAGACTATGATTTGACCCGAAATTTATCGAATATTATCAAACGTTGGCCTTTCAGCTATGAAACCGATATTTGACTGCATCTGATAGTTATCTGTCTGCCCCTATATTTATATTTTATTTACATACTGCTGTTGTCATTTTTACTTTGCACACTCGAGGATGTAGGAAATTTATTCATTTATTATATTGGTTATAGTACGAAACAACATTTTTAATTTACAATTTTTCCGTTACGAAGAAGTTAGTTACTCAATTTTTAAGCTATTATTGCAATTAAATATTGATGCACGCGAGTTTGGGAGTTTATATGACATAAACTTTTACATTGTTCCCTAGTTATCTTTACAAATGCCCGCATCAATAAGTTACGAATTTAGTTTATTTTTTGTTCTCTGTGTAGGATGTTATGTATTTAGTTACGAATTCAAGAAAATGAAGTGAGGAGAGCTTTTTTTATTATTTTGTTCTTTAAATACCATTCTCACATATCGACGTAGAGCGCCACTGTATCTTTTCGCAGTTACAATGTCAAGCATTGTCCCTCCAATTCAAAATGAAAACTTCTGACGTATTGAGGCAGGGGTGTATATCGAATACTTACGAAGACTTCTGCTTTTCGTCATTGATTTCCGTGTGTGTATGTTTTGGCAAACTGTCCCAAAAAGAATACCAAAAGAAGCAGGTGGTCAGTGTGTGCTAGACGTAGCAGTAGCCTCACCTCCGTCTGTCTCGTGTCCACGAAGCATTAGTGGCTTCGAGTAGGTTCCGAAGAGGTGTGGTAGAAGGATGCGTGGAAGAGCCGAGGTTAAAGGGGAAGACAAGGGGAAGGCAGGCATCAGACTTGAAATAACAAACTGTGTGAGAGGGATATTTTTTTCGGTGTGGGAGTCGTGGGTAGGTATTTTTTTCCCTCCGGGACGGGGGTAGTTGAAGGCGGTGCAGGCAGTCGTAAATTTCGAGACCGGCGGGGGTGGGACCGAACTGCGGGGGTGTGGGAGACAATGGGGTGAGCATTGGGAATGCGTCGGGAGCGTGGGCAGGGTAGAAAAACGCGGAACCATCCCTTCGGGGCGGTTTTAACGTATTTCGGCCATCTCAAGCCGCCGTCAAACGTCTACCGGTCCGTTTTAATCGATTTTTCCCTCGGCTTTTTCCGCAGCAGGGTCTATTTGTTTTCCTTCTTTCCTAATCACGTACGTGAATGGATTTACGTCGCTTGTGCACGATAGGATTACGATGTTTTTTACGCGTTTTTTTGTGTGGATTCAAAAGGCTATTTGTTTAGCGGGGAATGCTTCCAATCATTGTCGGGTACGGATTTATGCTCCGGAAGTGCAGGAATTAACTCGGTTTTTGTTTTCGTTTTCATTGCGGTTGCCCATTTTGTTTGTTTGATCATTTTCCGGGAGCTGCTACGTCTGTTCGTTCGGGTGTTTTACGCGGATGTGCCGATAACTGATTTCATTGCGTTAGTCGGTGCGTTTCTGCGCCTTTAAGGAGTTGAAGAGGAGGAAGTATTGCTTTTAGGAAGACGGATTTCGTACGAAAGACGTCGTAAGCGTGAAGGATGTGGCAATATCCCCAGCGGGAAGCTTTTCAAGGGGGTGGGTCTGAAAGTTTTATAAGGCTTAATTGAACTGGAGGAATTATGTCCTTCTTAGCGGAGTGTTTTATTTGACTTTGTTCTTTTCTGGGATTGAATCCTTTATGTTTATGAGAACGATGTGTCATCGGGCATAATTATACCCCAGATCGTAATTTATTTCCTATACAATGTTAATTGTAGGTCTATCTATACTTACATCCTAGCTTTCTATGTATATTATTATGAATGTAATGAGTTAAACTGATACGAGTTAGCTTAACTTCCTAAATTGAAATTATAATGAAAGTACTTAAAATCTATAGTTCCTTTATTAATAATAAGGCATTACTTATGTTTATTAATTATTGGAGTTATTGGAATTAATAATTGGAGTCTTATGTGGAATCCAAAGATTTGGTCAATACTGATTAAAGATTCTGTCCCAATATAATCACAAATGGAAAATTATTGGCTTAACTTTTTAAGTTTTCTATTCGGTGCAGGACTGTTTAAACATATCAATTAAGTATAGACGTAGTGAACACAGAAGTTCCACCAATATTCCACTTCGTTAATTACTTCTATGGAGCCATTCTGTACTCAGCAATAAATTTTGCATTTGAACATTGAAGTCGGATCAAAAACTTCGTTTGATTCGTCGCTTCCATAGCAATACCCCGCGATCGAACTGTTTTAAATTAATCCGCGATATCTCATTCCCACCCGCACAACTTACGCAAGGATCGATGTATCACGTTTGGGAGCGCATGCAATCAAGGCCGGGTTCAACACCATAATTTATTAGGTCAATTAGTCTCTTGTTTGATTTCCGAAACGCCTTTTCCCCGTTTGCTTTACTTAGGAAGCTATAATTACCGTGCGTCACAGTCGATATTTTCCATTGAGTTACGCCCAAGGCATTAATTATACACGTTAATGAAAAGTGGAGGTTTTTATTCCTCCCGTGCACTCGTCTACTATGACTAATGAATGAATCAAAACTCGCGCGCACTTTATTAGTTTTTGTCTCCGATACGTGAATCGATCAATTATGTAGAGCCAATCAAGCGGCGCGTTGTCTACGTGCTTTTAATTGCTTTCACGCGTTCGCCACACCTGACGTTGTTTTGGCAGCGTACGTTTACGTATTGACGGACTAGTGAGTGACAAAGTGTACATAATGTTACGCGACTTTAGAAATCTAAGTAGCTGAAGGGTGTGGCTAATAAAGTCAAATATTAGTATGAAAGGGACGTTAGAATAGCAGTAGGTAGATAATCAGGGATATAAATACGTAGGCGGAGCTTTTATTGATGGGTTTATTCTCATTCTCAACGCTCTACCATCCTCACGTGTAGTCATAGCTTTCAACGAAAAAATAAATTGTAATTTAACTGAATAGACATAATTATTGTTGAATAAATGATTGCAACTTTAGGTAATTAGGAAAATGATGAAATTACGTATTAAATACGAGTGAAAATGATGAAAATACGTATTAAAATAAATAATAAGATTATTTATAACGCACATTAAAAATCTATGAAAATTTTATTGTATGACCAATACTTTTATATAGATGACTATTTTTATTCATATATAATAGCATATATAATTCATATTCATATAACAATATGCGACACTGAAATTTCATTGCTATATAGATATATAATATCAACCACGAAAACGATACCATTTAAAGCTACAGTGGGTTCATAAAGAGCCAACCATTTGTGTATATAGACTTCCTCATTGTGCCTACCAACACCTTCCTCATCATTAAACAAACCCACCCATCAAAAGAGACTCGTAATGGACAATACCACCATCCCCACAGCATTTCGTTAATAGAGAGTATTCGAGTTAAAAGAGAAGGGTTATCGAAACCACTACAGGGAGCTAAAAAAAATAATTTATCAATCAGGTTCAACAGCTGCCGTTGTGTCACCGTGTCATTCCTCTCTTCAGAGTGGCTCCATAATCGTGATCGATAAGGCCAGGTGTCGCTTCGGACAGCGTATCATGGGTTTGAAAGAGATGGATCTAGTGCCTTTTAAGAAGAACTGTTTTTTTTCCCCGGTCTTCCACGATCGCCTTGGGGGGTCCCAATGACGGCAAGAGTGCCGAAAATTTCACAGGAAACGAACGTTGCCCGTACTTCTTTTGTTTTATTCCGTAGCTACGCAACGTGTCCGGCGCTCCCTATCCAACGGAAGCTATCTCTCCCGCTTACCTCCTCGAATTTCCACCCCCATAATCACGTATCGGTGGCCATTCTTAATATTTAGCGCTCAACTCCCTCCCGATGACTCTCGAATTCAAATTAGCGGCGTTCTTTTTCCGTTTTACGTGGCGCCGTAGGGTACTTCGTTCACGCAGACGTCTGCACACACTATGGTACGAATCTGCTTTCATTGAAGCCCAGTGTTTTGGAATTTTTTGTACATACATACATACATACATGGGTCTTTATTAGGCGAAATTGGGACTAAAAAGTCCCATCTTCCATTTAACCTAAATACATTAATTTAATTACTCAAACAATAATAGTAAAATAGAAAGAAGAGAAAAAATACAATAATACAATAATATAGAATAAATAGAAAGGAATACAGATATTTTGTTACAAAACAGTGTTCTTGATTAGTGTATATGAGATTAAATTTAACTATTGTTGATTTGTTGTAAGGAATTTGTAAGGAATGTTTACAATTAATTTTCCCCGAACTAAGTTTAAGGTCCAAAAGGTGAAGTGGAAAGAAAATTTTGAGTTGAAAGTTAATTTCACATTTATTTATTTCTTTAGAACTACCTAGAACGCTCTTACATATGTAGACAATCATATGGAATGATCACTATTTAATTGGAGAATGTGTGATATCCTCATAGTGGTATAAGAGTGTATGTTATTCTTATGAAAACTAAGATTCTAGATTTAAATTCGTAGAGGTCATCATCTTTTATGGCCCGTTTTATTGTCCCATGATCTGCGTGGTTGATATCGAAAAATGTAGAATTAGTACCTTATAATTAGTATAATTATGGCCAAAATTAGTTTTAATTAACGAAAAATGTAGTTATAAACTTTTTATTACGTACTTTTGTGGAGTTAATGTCCCTCTTTTTATTATCTTATAGCTTAAGTCATCCTTGTGTGATAAGAATCATATTATTAAAAGTTGAGTGTTATCTGGGGATATATCAAATAGGAAAAGGCTTTATTAACGTTCATAGTGAATAATTTATGTGATTGTGGTATACGTTTATGTATCAGTAGTTTTAATTGTCTGATTTTATCATAACGTATGTATTACTTTGTTTTATTTAAGCTTAATGCAACTCTTCCAGACTAAAACGTTAATCGTATTTAAAAGCGTCGAATCGTGACTACGTCCGTGACTCGAATCGAAGAATTTCATTCGATTTTAACTCAAAGAGTAGTTTTTCGTAACACTCACATCGAATTAACGGAACTCAGGCGGTCCTTTCAGTGCATGTCATTGTTTCCAAATCTCATCGGGGATATTTCCATCTTCCTCCCCCTTCTTAATTCCTTTTACAGCTTTTTCCCCTTTCCTGAAAAATCCCCTCCATTCTCATTTACTTATAAATCTCATCCATTTCCAAACTCTCCCCTACAGACATTGCACCCTCGTACCGAATTTGTACTCCCATTCACCATCGCTCGCCTTTTTCCTCCGCTTCTTTTTTAACTTCCGCACGCACAACGTGTTTTCCGTAATCCGGCAGTTCCTTGTCTTTGATCTGAAGGCGTCCGCATAATGTCTCATGTTTATGCAGATGCGCTCGTGTTTTACTTATGCGGTTGACCGAGGTCTTAAGATATACGACGGCAGTTGATTGTGGAGTACTTCTTCCGACGGAAGCCTTTCATTTCGGTGATTTTATTGTTGTGTTAAGTCGTACGTATCCATGTATAAAGGCGGGGGAATAAACAACGGGATTATATCGGGAAAAAATATACTCGCTCTCGTCCTCGTATGATCTTAAGTAAATATTGTACCCTCATGCGTAACTTCTAAGAGTTTTAGTATGTTTAGAAGGGAGAATTTGGGTTTTGCTTTTGATACAAGCTGTTCAGATTCGATTTCAAGTTAGGATGAAATGTTATTGGCTATCGGGGAAGTATAACATGAAACAATGCTTTTAAAACAATAATGTATATGGCATATTTGTAGATTTATTTTCTTCGCAAGATAGGGATGCATTAACTAATTTAAAATCATTCCTCATATCATTATTTGCATCTAGCTAGGAAAACAAGTTTTCAGCGATAAATTTATAAAGCAAAATTATTACTATATATTTGTTTGCTATAATTTTTAATTAACTTAACTTACCTAGTAGGGATGGTTTAATTGATTAACAATAGTTCATCATTAAATATTTCTGCTATTATAACCCACGTATTTATAACTGACGGAGAATAAAATTAGATAGTTGCAAATGCCTTGATTACGATATTCTGTGTATTCTTCTCGTTATTTAATGAGTGTAGAAGTGATAACTTTGTATAAGATTTCCAGACGTCTTTTACAACTTCTTACTGATAAAAACTACTTACTTTGTCGTAGGCATTCATATCCCTTTCTAAAGAATTCTAACGGGGAATCCTATAGAAAGATATAGAAAGCTTCAAATCCCTCTCAATCTTCCCAATGCAGTGCTGTTTTACTCATAGTCTACTTGTCTTCGCTACATCGAGTCTCCTCGGATCTTGGAAAAGATAAGATTGTTATTGAATGGCTCACCCCCGAGCTCACGTCTTTACATGTTACCGTGGAAATGCAAACAGGATTATTCCTCATGTTTTGCACGGCGCATGGCTGTCTGAAATTATCGGATTCTACCCATTTCCACAACGTTCTCGCATACTCTATCTCATTTTCTATCTTTTATGCTCCCTCAACAAGCTTCCATTCCCTCCCCTTACGTAACGTTAGCTTCCGTGCCTCCCTCAGCCCTTATTTGTACTACCAATATCTGGGAATATCAGACCGCGCTACATCCTGTTACCCATGAGAGGGGTTAACTCATTCCGCATTTATGTCCAAACGGGTTTCCAGCACCCCTATGTCTTCCCCCCTTTTGGAGAGATGGTGAACGAGCAGGTGAAACTGCGAACTATCAGATGGATGTTCTCCTTTACGAGAATTTTATCTAATTAGCACCATCGTCGAGTGTTCCAGGGCGGTCTCATTCCTTCCAAATTACGTCCGTCCTACTACACGATGGAAACGAAGCTAAAAACTTATTTGAATTACGTAGAAAAGCCATTCGGATATGAGGCCAATTTCTCCGCGAATTACGTAATTTACGGAAAATTTTATCGTTCGAAAATTAATCTGGTGTTAATGCGTTGGAACGTAACGGTCAAAAGAACGCTAAAATAAGATTAATTATTCGTACCATAAAAGCGATATGTTGCAGTCTTTTGGTTTTTCTTGCTGCCCCGATTAAAGATAATTATTATTAGGAGCATAATGCGTTTATGATACGTTATTCCGTCCAACATCAGTTCTTTTTATGGTGCTTGATTGCGAGTCGAGATGTGGTATTCCATTATGAGTTGATGGGTTTGCTCTAGCTGTGGAAATTTATAGGTATTTAATGACCGATCGTTTGATAATATTCGAGAAGAATTGTAAGAGTTCAAGGATAGTGGATACAGCTTTTTGTACTTTGATATGTCGATGGTTTTTTGCATTGCAAGATTTAGCGGAAGTTCCCACCACCTTTTTATTTAGATTGTAATAAAATCTTTTGCGATTTGAATTTTATGAGATTATTTACATTTAATTGTACTAAATTAAATTGAATGAAAATTACTTTATTGTATTGAGGGAATGTGATAATAACTTTCGACTTAAAGTTCGTCTGAATTGTTAAGGCTGGACAGATGTTAAGAATGAAAAAATTTCTGGGACTCGAACCCAAGTCTCCCATTATTTACAAGGGAAAGCTAAAATGTTTGTTTGCTTTTGTTTGTTCTTCACCTTTGAATCCCTTGCTTTTAATCTCAATATTTGGTCGTGTTCGAGTATTTAAACCCACACTTCCACGTGATGTCTCAATCATTGCTCTATACATCTCTTCTCTTATAGGAGTTTATTTTCTTTTCGTGGCGAATGTCTCTCCGACATCCTTCAGTGGCACGATTTTTTCCGACGTCCATCCTTCTCAAAAATCAATTCCTCATTAATCATCACACACCGCGCCACACAACCTTTTCTCTACGTATTTTCATCTCGCCGCTTTGCATCATTCGGGACGGATTGCAGACCGGTCGGCCCGTGTCCCCTACGGGAACATCTTTCGGTTCAACGTACCGGATACTTCGTTTTTTTTTTTCGACTCCATCCGAAGGTGTCGCCAGATGAAAGTTCCCGATGTTCCTCTTTTTTTATATTCATCTTCCTAGTGTGTGCTTTCACCCCCAGAGGGGACGTTCGGCGGGTGTTTATTAAAAAAGGGGAGGAGGTTCTAGACGTGCGAGAGATATCAGCGTAAAATATGATGGGAATGAAATTCGGCTATTGGAAAAAGGGGGGTTGGTACCCCGCGGAAATCAGGAGCACGGATGCCCAATCCTCCCTTCCCGTTTTGTTCCTTCTTTCCCTTTTTCTGGAAAATGGTGGGAGCATTACTCTTTCTTCCAATTTGGAGTCTCATCCAGAGTAATGTTTGAGTAAAGATTAGACTTGCCTGACTCTGAGAGATGGTTCTTTTTTGTGGTGCAGACGATCGTTTTTGTTTTGTGTGCGTCGTCGGATTTTATTTTAATTTCGAAATTTTTCGTTTGCGAAGTCCTTTATGAGGAATTATAATGCTTTTAAGTTAGGTGTGGCTAAAATACAGTATTAATGACCACGCATTTATATAATTGTTAATTAATAATGACAATAGATAACGTACCATTTTTAGTACTATATTTACTCATAATTAATCATAATGAGACAAATTTAATTAACGTCTCGCATTCATTATTTATTTTATTGAAAGTACGAGACTATAAAACATAATCTTTAATCAATAGGGAAAGTCAAATAAAAGAAAAGAAGGTACCCACTAAATGGATAGAAAAAGATGACCTATTTGCTAATGAAAAATCGCCTTTGCTTCTGTACGAGTTGGAATTGCTAGTGACCTTTTATAACTTGCATAAAACAAGTTATAGCTTCAAGTGAAAGTATTTGTACGTCAACTTACGTAAATTATTAATTACGAAATTTAAACAGCTTCCTGATGAACGAGTTAAATTATCATCGCTGCGATTAAAATTTGTCTCGTATTGTTATAACTTAATACCGAATTAAAAAATAATACATATTCTCCATTAACCACTGAAATTATTATGTATATACATAGACATTCATTTATAGACGTAGATCCTCTTTATCGTTTAAAGATACCGATGTTACTCGTTCCTAATCTCGCAATCAGCTGTGCGCTATATTATCTATTTCATCCTCGGAAATATCTCTTTTGCGATCTTATTTTTACGTGGAGAGATATGTACTAATGAGATGCTCCAGTATCATCGCAACTCCACGTTTCCATCTGTTTTCCGCGAAATCACAAAAACGGCTTTCCGAAGGCCCTCGAGCGGCATACCCCTCAGAGGCTATGCACCAGAGATAGCATAAAAGAGGTAAGATTAAAGGCTGCGAAGGATTATCGGATGAGGAAAAATCCGATAAGAGGGGTTGGCCGCAAGAATAATCTAGGATTGTACGCGAAGACCTTCTGGGAGTCAAAAAGCTTCAGATTTGAGGAGCAAAAAACTCGTGTTTGATGAGAGGGATTTGTTGTGAGGAGGCTGAAAGGTTTCCTCGAGTCAACTTCCGATAAGGCGCAGGTGGGGCGAGCAGCCGTTGATTCCGTTCTAGTTTGTTAAGCCGCTTTTTTTTAAAGGGTTTTCCTGTTGTGGCGCTAATGCATTTGTCGTGGGTCGTTTGCTGCTATTTTCCGCCTCCAATTTTTACTTCATTTCCTCTGAATTTTAATGCGTAACCGTACCACGTTTTTTGCTGTCAGCGTTGTCGCCAGGGGTTGGTGACATCTGGGTCTTATAGTTGGCAAAAATCAATTTTAAACGGAAAAATTGTAGGTGTCGTTGTGGTGTCCTATAAACCACTGCTTACAGATTCGATCTTTGAGATAATACAAAGATAGATAGCAAATTGCTAAGTTTTTAATTAGGCTACATTCAAGTATTATCATTCCCTTATTAAAACTTTAATCATTGATTTACAGCCATATTTATGCTCTTTTCATTGTCTTCAATTTTTATCGTAATTTAGAGTTAATATTTTGTCATTATGTTCTTAAATTTCTATCTCCCGTAGTTGAATGTTCCAATTGCCCGAATTCTATTGCTATTAATATTTATCTATTATTTTTTGGTATATATTCTTCGTCTCCAAGTAAAATGGGTAAAAATTTATGTAATTTTAACAGATATATAAATCTGGAGATCTGGGTTCGAGTCCCGGACCTTTCAGACTTTTTCCAATTCCCGATTTTTTCCTCATATTGAAACCCTCTTTTCATTGAACAGCTCTCAATGATTATCCTCTATTCCCATATTGTCTCCGATGTACCAATCACCTCTCGTACTCCCATATCCCTTTGCTTCCAACCACGGTTTCTAGGATACGGAGTAATCTGGAGAAAAGGATATCGTTACGAGGCGTAAGAAATCCCACAATAGTTTTTCTTCGGAAAACCGATCACAGCCGTGCATTTGTTTCCCCATAGAAACAGTAAGAGGAAAAAGGCTGGAGTCACGCCTCGCATCGCGTAATCATTTCCTCTCCCAGTATTTCCCAAACCCTAGAGAGATCGAGAGAAAATAAAGTATTCTGTTTTCCAGAGCTCATTCTTGTGTACGAGATCCGCGTCGCGGCGCGCGTGTAGCCGCGATCCGTGAACATCGAGCAAATCGGGTGAAAGGGTTAAAAGAGAAAGGTTTTTTTAGCGCCACAAAAGGGTATTAAGGGGGAGAGAAAGGGGATGCGAAGATAAAAGGATACTAAGGGTGGTCCCTATCGACTTTTCTCCCCGGCGAGAGGAAAAAATATTTTTTTTTATAGGGTCGCCCGAGAGAGAGGCTACGACCTTCACCCCCTCTTGCGGAAGAATCTGGAGTAATGCACTCCTGAAGGCATAAAGAGCCGGGAACACCCCCCGGAGCGTGAAAAAATATACGTCTAGGAATTTCATTACGGAGAGTAGGGTATCGAGTGGATGAAGGTGCACGTCTCCAGGGTTGTCTCCTTTTGAAAGATTTCCCTCAAAAATCTAGGCGCGCTTTTCTTTTTGGGTGAGGACACACATCATAACCCACTCCAGGAAGAGTTACGCCGCGTCTGTTTGAGATTCAGGGTAATCTTTTTTCCCATGTCCGGAGATATATGTGTGTCTATTTCCAGAATGGGCTAGTATATATCTCAAGGCACGCGTAGTCTAAGAAGATCTCGGTTTTTATTTTTTCCAGCGCTGGAATTTAAGATTAGACTACCAGTAAATCCCCGGATGGACTTTCGTGAAATCGTGACTTTCTCAAACTCTTCGTGACTTACCTCTTCGTAAGTACAAAGAGAGTAAGCAATAATAAAATTCACGACTTATCCACCGCTATCGAGTTTATAATACCCTAATCTTTAAGCTCATTCAAAACAGTAATAAATTCATATCTTTTCTTTTACTGTTTCGTCTCTATTAATAAATAAATAACGTAGATATCAACTCAATCACTCCTCCAAAAACACGTCATCGCCTCAAATATTTATGGAAGTTTTCTGATGCGTTCAACACTCCGAAGATCAACATTCTTACCCCCCTTTATGCCCTCTCTAGTGTTTCGTGATTAAAAAGCCACTTCCCCATTCCGTGTTTCGGAAACTTCCGTGTTTGCACGCGATTACCAATCACGATATGCCGGCGATAAAACATTCTTCTCGCTGATTCTTTGAACTTGTTAGCGTTTTTCTTGTAAGTATTAGCTCACACGATACAGCGATACAGTCGTCACCGAGTTCTCTTTGGGGCGAGAAATCTTTTGGGTCAGTGATATCAAACGGCACGGAACTCGGCATAAAAGATGTGTTATTCAGCTTTGACTAGAAAATATGTGAGGAATGATTGGCCTCAAAAGGGTTCTTTGGGTGGTTTACTGATACAGCTGTTGATAATTTTTTTTATCCATGTTTTTTTTTGACAGAATTAAGATGCTTGTAAGGGTTTGATAAAACTTTTGTAACTGTCCTTCAGGTTTTAATTAAGTATAAGCTCGTGTAAATCTCAAATCAAGTACAAGTTTATCGAGTTAATATTTACTTTAATTATAAGGTTACCGTAATTCAAATTTGCGAGATAAAAACTATTGGAATGTGAAGAATAAAACAACGAAATCTAGTCTAACCTCCTTCTCATTGTTCTAATTAGCGTTGAAATCATAATAAAAACCTAATTATAAAGTAATATATATGTATATTTACCTTACAGTATTTACTACTAATCATTCTATATTTCACTGTTCTAAGATAGTTATAACCTGTAAAATATAATTTTCTTACTGACCACTACATTGAAAAAAACACCAAAAATAAAAGGTGATAATGGCCTGGAAATTAATGTAAAATTCGGAGTGTAAGGGGTTAATTCAGTAGGTGTTATTAGCTTTTAACAATTCTTTGAATCTATCACAAACATTCCTATGCTAGATCTTACCTTTTTAAGATCATCCCTTTTCTTAATTATACTTCGCGACGTTGATAGACTTGAATTGCCCCTATAGATACTAGTGCCACAGTTTCCTCACAATCATAGCAGAGATCTGTAACAATTTACCCCGAAAACTTTCCTTTCTATTCTCCATTCTTCCCTCAGCATCCCTGTACCATAATCTTTCCCTCTTATCTCACCTCCAACCGCGTTCGAACTCCTTAGGGGAATCTTCACAGGAGCACATTATTCAATCAAAAATTGTATTGCTCCCTCCACATTCCGCGCACACACACAGGGCTAATTTGTTTGGTGCTTATTCTAAAAGTAGGCCAACGTGCCTCTGGGGCACGGAACAGCAGGGGTCGGCGACGTCTCCGAAGGGAAGTTGCTTTTCCCTCGGAGGACGCCATTTCTTCTTGGAGTTTGGACCGGATGCCCCAATCCCTTATAAAGCTGTGAGCGTCCCTCCGGGTGTAACTGGAGGGAGGAAGGACGTGCGTGTTAGAAATTGGCAAATAGGTTTAGGGAATTGGGGGGAAAGGCATCTTTTCTAACTTCATATTTTTTTGTCGAGAGGTTTTCTGTATGGATGACGCGGTGGGGAACAAGATTGGTGTAATATGTTCAACTTTCGTGCGCGAGGTTTCTGTTCATGCATGGTAAATAATGGATGTCCACGTATGAAAGCAGTGAGATATAATATAATGGTAATAAACTTAGGGATTAATTATGAGTAATAGAATTTAGAACAGTATTAAAGTAAAAATCTGATTTCAAACCCCCTAAAGTTTCTTTAGTTACTGCTAAAAGATTTGGAATAAAATAACACTCATTACAGCATTAATGTTTGCGCAATCTAAGCGCAGTATATTTTATGAGTATAGCCCAAACCTTACGTAATCAGTTACTTTATTCTTCAGTGTAATGTACTATTTTCTCTAAAATGAACTCAGTCGAACGTAATTAACAAAGGAATTGCTTATTGAAAAGGAAAATCTTCCATTTCAATATCCCTTCTGTGTTCGTAATCATCTGAAAGATTAGCGCCCATTTTAACGTATTTTCTTTGAATTGATTAATCAAGTTTTCCTCATTTTTCAACCCGTGATTGTTGCTAGTCAGCCCTCGCGATTCAATAACCCTTTTCTTGGATTAATCCACCTTTTGTTCCGACGCGGCAACCGACTTCTTCTGTCTCAACCACGGCCATTCAGTCCGTAATTAGGCCGTGGATTCAAAGGCACTTTGACCTTTTATTCGAAATAACGTCCTGCCCATTTTCTTAAGAAATCGATGGAGTTCCCACCCCCTCCCTCATCTCTTAAAAGCAACTGAAAAAGGGGTGACTAGGTTAAAAAAAAAAGAATTACGCTTTAATTTTCGCTTCTGAGGTTTAAATTTTTTTCGATTCCTCATTCTCCGGGACTCATTACCACCTGCTCCAGCGGAGATTTATTCTTTCCCAGCCAAACCTCTCTATCTCAAAGAAGAAGAATCACTTTTTCATTGAACGTCACAACTCCGGAAAAACTTCGACTAGATTCGTTTTTCTCTTGTTTTTTTTAATTCGCGTAACTTCCGCGGCGGAGCAACTGGTAACCGTCGATTGTAAGAAGATTCCTTATCGTTCCCAACTCTTGTTGCATGCGTTTGTTCCCGAAGGAGATCGTATTTTTGGGCTAATTTCCTCAGACGTAAAGAAAGGAAGCTTTTTCCTCCCAAACTTTTACCGAACTCGGGGGCCGTTGTAAATAATTCATATCGGCCAACTTTTGACTCTCGCCAGCTTTACTCCAGAGTTTTCTCCGAATCGACGTCGGAGTTGTGTTTTAATTATATTGCCGTTTCGGGGATGATTTATGCCCGATTATCAGTCGTGATTCCGGGTAATTCGGTCTCCATAAATTTCGACGATTTCTGCGTGAATAACCTTTTTTCGGTGTTTGTTTGGGGTGCTAATCGGAAATGAGTTAGGGATAGATGGAGCGTATATTAGGAGTAAAATGAAAGGCTTTAGAATGGAATTATATTCGTTTAAATCATTCTTTTATTTATATGATGAAATTTACGCTTTTAGACGATAGGAAGTGATTTTTAATTTATTTCCATTTTCTTATATTAATTGATCGTGTATATAAAGATGTTTTAAGTTAATAATTAGATGAATATTAAGTAAATGATTTATCGTTAGTTTAATATGTCAGGATTTACCTAACTTTAGGAGATCGAATTAAAAAAACCTCTAATTTTAAGACACTTTAGGACTAATACTATAGTCTTGTTTCACTCTTTATTTTGTATTTTTTTTAAAGCTGTTAGGAATAGCGGTAGATTATCTAAAGTTAACTGTATACATTTATATTTTCTTCGTTGTTCGTTTTATATAATCTTAATGATAATCGAAAGCTGTATTAAGCTCTTCTTACAATTTGGTAGCACAATCCACTGTTGTAACGTTCCAGAATTAGTTTTTTCCTTGATTTATGTTCTTTTTTAGTTCAGGAATAGTTTCTCTTATTTTGTAATCTTGGCATCATTTAGATTCTACTTATGGGCGCCTTTTGTCTCCAATTGTGTCGCTGTATATTTATACACATCCTCAATTCGTTCCCTTCTTCCATCGCGCATTTAGCGTAACGAATGCCCCATCCGCATTCCGAATCATCAAACCGTAATGTTATGAAAACGTTACATCTCCGCTCAGTGACCGGCGAGTCATCTTGGCCCTGAATAATTCATTCGAACATCGGGGCAATCAATATCGGGGAACGCGATTATCACCACGATAAGCTCAAGATTCCCGCGTCCTATTAATTCTCTTTCTGTGTCGGCGCGTATTAACCGCTTCCGTCATTTCGTACGTTAATGCGTCGAGTATCATCTCGTCAAGAATTAGGTTGGGAATGCATGACGCGACAAGATTTCCTTCAAGGGTTGAAAAATGAAGTGGCCGTCGTGTTCTCCAGCTGCACGGGAGCATCATCATCAGCCCTTGGTGTGATTTTTTCTTCTTTAAAAAACATCCGGAGGAGTTATTACACCCGATAATGAATTCCTCATAGTTGTCCTTTCCAGGCGTCCGTAGCTATAGGCTACCTTTTAAAGGCACGTGGTGAAGGGGTTTTGGTGGGATCAGGCGATCGGGGAATACAAATTTGTCCTCTCCAACGGAATCTCACCGCATTGTTCCCGAACTCTCTATCTAACCCATTCCGTCCACCCACCGTATCCATCCCAGCTTCCCTTTTTCACTGTCTATCGCATCGGTTGCTTTCTTTTTTTACGCCGTTCATCTTACGATACGGTTGGTTTTTCGTTACGCGAGGTTGAAGCTTATGTCTCCGATTCTATAGCTGCTGTTAATTTTAAAATATCCTCTCTTATTGGGTAACACGCTCTCCGAGTATCTTTCAGGCTGGTTTTAAGACGTATCTGTCCAATCTGTAACTCTCTCGTCCTCGTTACTCCCTTAATTACTAAATTCCGATGCAAAATACGTCTTCGTATCGAATACGAGTTCAATTTTCTCCTTAGCTCTCGTGTTTCTCATTCCAGTTTTCTTTCTGCTTCTTCTTCCTTATTTTCATACGCCACTGCCTCTCCTCATTATCTTCCTATATGTATTACATCAACCCCTCTCGTCTCGTGTTTCTGAATCCCTTGTCTCCGAAAAGCTATAAAATGATAGCGTATTGGATTTCTTTTATTTTAGCCCGGGATTATATGGTAATGATGGATTATGGGCCTCGTGGAATCGCGTAATAAGCAGAGATTGATGTATCGATAACGTAATTCCTGGAGCTGAAAGAAGAGTTTGTCAATTTATTAGTCGTCTTCGTAAGGAATGATCAATTTGTGGAGAATTTCGTTGATCTTGTGACGTAAAATTGCGTCAATTTCTTTCTATAGCTGTGTTTCCTTTGTCTACTCTAGATTCAATTGGTAGCGTATGTAAATAATATTAATTTATTGCAGTTCAGGTGAAATATATATCCTATGTATTTCAATAGACTTTCAGAATTGTTTTAATTTAAATGTAGCTATTTTTATTGGGGATAGAATTCACGTCATAATCTTCCATAATCCTGAAGGTTTTTCTTTTTTTTAGTTTCCCTCATCTTTTGTCCTTTCCTCGGAATTGAAACATCTTCCTCGTCTCGGATCGGATTCTTCGGACTTTTTAAATCTCTTCCCTTAAGAATCGGGCGTCTATCATCCTCCCCCTCTCTCTGAGAAACACGACGCCTTCCTTTTTCATCTTTTTTGCTTACGTTCGCACCACTCATTATTCCCTTCCCTTCTCCCCTTCCTCTTATATTCCTCCATCTTGTCTCGACTTACATCCGCCCACGTCTTTTATCGGATTTTTTTCAATCCGCGAGTCATTTTATCCCTTCCGCTAACGTCTTCCTTATTGGGTAATCAAACGTCCTCCCTCCCCCATACGCTCATCGTGGGGTCCTCGGCAAAGGCGTGTTTACCGACCCGTGTGTCTATGGGTTCGAATCCCGTCCAATCATCATCTTCCCAATATCGGTTGGTGCTTGAGGTTTACCTCGGTCGAAGGTTGTTTACTACGGTATATGCCACAGGCTCCTATCCCACTCGGTCTATAGAGATCGCTTTTTTCCCAGATTGGTGGTTCGCCAGTGTGGATTGCCTATAGTGGTGTCTTTGTCCAAGTGTGAAATGTCTCGTTCGTCGATAGACTACTTTACGTTGAAGATTGATGATGGATTATGTTTGGAGTTAACAAAGGATATTATGGTATCCGTATACATTTATGTGGACCCAATACAAGGTTCTATTTATCGTGTTATAGGATGAACAAATATTGATTAATGGAGATAAATAGCTGGTGATAATCTATTTGTTAATAATTTTGTTATAAAAACACGTCTATTAAATCCTATAGATTCATTTATTATTAAAATTGAGCGTAATGTAGTTACTGTGATGATATAATTAATTAAATACAGATTATATAAGTGAAATGATTCAATTATAATAGTAGTTGATAGTCTTAGAGTTTAATATTGCTCAATATTTGATGAAAGTTTGTTTTTTCTGGTTGTGTATTTCGAAATATGTAACTGTGTCCCTTTTTAGATCTATAGGCGGTTCTGTAACAATAGTAGTTTGTTTATCTTCGATGGAAATTAAGAATAGATCTTAGAATATATAATTATTTTTATTATATCAGAAGCATTGATATTTTTATATCAGACATATCTCAATGTACTAGATTGGCTACTTTTTCTTGGAAGAAATAAAGAGTATAAATGTTTTCTCCCTTATTCGAATTTTTACGAATTTTCTACGAACGAATCTCGTGGTTTTTCGACGATTCTGCTTATGAGTATCAGTCTCACAGATGTTATCGAAATATCCTTTCATTATATTTATCAATATTCATTTTCTAAACCAAGCACCTATCAATATTTGAATTTTCGTGTCGTTTTCTTTTTCCCCGAATTCCCGATGAACTTTCACCGAATTTCTTCCTTTCCTAGTATTTTGTTAGTCTCACGTCAATACTGTCCTCGTTTGCGAAGGCGTGCTCTTTCAAATTACCGCTCCGGAATATCGCTCCAAATTCGTAGTTCGGGATTTCTTATCTACTCGAGGCAGTCGCTTATTTCGAAGATTGGTCAGGGGCATGTTTCCAAGATACAGAAAATGTTCCTTTTTCTCGGAAGATTTTTTTTTCAACCAAAGGAATCTCGCGAGAGATAACGATTTTTCCCTTTTCTTGATATGCCTTTTGTAATGGCTCATTGAATCGATATAATCGCGTATCATTTCCGATGGAATTAAGTGTAGACTTACTTCTGCTTGCCCTTTCGCGATGAAATTATCCTTTCCCTTATCGAGTTCCCGCATCTTTCATCTGATTTAACTTCATGTGAACGCATTCGAATGAGCAGATACGAAAATTTGATGTTGTGAACTGTGTTGTTGGCTTTATTATCTTGTCACGTAATTCGAATTAGATTTATCGTAGTATTTATATGATATTAGTTGAATTTAATAAGTATTTATCGAACATGAATACGGAATAAGTTTTAATATTTTAATTAGAGGGTAATTCGTTCAGTATAGATATAACTCCTTTATAATCTTTGATTTTAAAATTTAAAATAATATATTTAAAGTGAAATGATATCATTCTTGAAGTATTTTATGTATGAGAAAAATTTATTATTTCGTAAATGCTACTTAGCAACAAGTTTCTAAACGTATATTCATTAAACAAACATTTGTAAGTCTAGATTAATACGAAGTACGAAATTTTAATCGCTATGCTTAACGTATACATGTTGATGAACTTTTAAATTATTTTTTACTGTTACTAATGCCACATATTCCTGAAAGCAATCTTTAATGTACATTTTCTTCTCTTTTGCAGGTCAGTATCCTATCCACATCTTTGTCCTCACAAAAGGTATGATGACACTGTATTGCGACCAAATTCCGTCCCCTCGAGATGACTACGTTCACGAGAATAATTAATCACGATGCTTGTGGTATCGGTTTTCTCTTACTGGGTCGCATAATGGTCCCGTCCGGTCTCAAAGGCCGATATTACCTCGATATCTCCCTTTTGCCCTGAATATTTCCTCTTGCTTTCTGCCCTCTTATCGATCTACAGTCCAGACGGACCTTCCTGTTATCCTTCCTGACCCTTCAGATGACCCGATATCCTCTCTCTAAATTGTCTCCATTCAAATGAGACATCTTTAACTCAGTCGACCGCGCTTTCCCACCCGTCCCTCAATGTTTAACGGGCCGTCGCTCGGAATTATCGAGCGTTACGTAAAATTGCCGTAATCCACGCGAGAATTCGCGATTTCTTTAGAATATAGCTTTAATCACGTATAAAATAAATTAATTTGCTTGGAAATACACTTATACGTTGTAAAAATATACGTAATACCTTGTATCTTTATTGTTTCAGTCGTAGTTTATTTTATTCGTAAATTAACGTTGTTGTTGTTAACAGTAATATCTTACGTTACGTCTTTACTAGAAGCGGTTATGATTCTGAATAACATTTAACGTTCACGTACAATAAATTTTAAAATAATTACAAATAAATTCGTAGTTCAAAATAGCATCGTTATTCTAAATAGTTTCGTAATTCTATTAATAACGTCATTCTAAATAACTTCGTAATTCTTAAGATAACAATCTGATTTTCATCTCATCTTGTTTCCAAAATCTCCTAGCCCTTGGTTTATACACGTATTAAAGCCACATTTATGTAACGTTCTCCTTTCCAAAAAGCTAAATGTTAAAACTTGAATTCCATCCCCTTTATACACCTCTCAACTTTTAAAAACCCTTCCCTTCTCTGTCCTTTTATATATCAGCTCCGAAAATCGTTCTGTCTGAGTGAATCAAAAAGGGAATTTTCACGGCGTAATGAATGATGTTACCAAGGTTTTCATCTCCTACTTTATGCGCCGAGGCTGTTTAAAGACCGGTTATCAGCTGTATCTCTTTAATTCAGAGTTCGGAAAAGGTTATTCTCTCTTATTCGCAGAAGCCGATTCTCATGGGATTCGTGGAAAATTACGTGCGAGATTCGGTGATTAAATCCAATAATACAGCCGTTGGAGTTGAAGTGGGTATTTCTCAGTATATCGGATGATTATGTTGTAATTTGATTAATACTGTTTTAAAGTATGCCTTGGTAACTTTATGTAAGATCGGAACTTTCAAGGAATAAATAAAGTATGTATCGGAGAGTTTCTGTATTCGCTTTCACGTTATTTTTCATCGTAAGCTTTTATTAATGTGGAACGCGTCATTTCATTCAATAGATGCAGATAAAAGCGTGTTGTTTTTCTCTCGAGTATTGTTTTCTAAGTGAGATGGATATTACTCGCGTAGAATCATGCCTCGCGGAATGACGTACGTTTATTTTTTTCTATAGAGAACGGCTTAATGTACATCCCAAGGTCTTGGAACCGTTTGCAGGCCTTCGTTCGGATCCCGTTGGCGTGTTCGAGCGGACTGTTGACAGCTCGCGGTCTATCCCGTGGACTTAATCGACCGGATAAAGCTGTGTGTGGAGATTCAAGGGCTGAAAGCGACGGACCGTTAAAATCGCATAAAAATCTAACATCGCCATTCGGACGACAATGGGATAAGATCGTTAAAAATGGATTTCCCCGCAACGTGGGTATCCGATAGTCGAACGATGTGCTAATGGACGAATCCGAACGAAGTTAAGCCTCTGTTAGGTGTTATTGCGGGAAAAGTATTCGCAGGATTAAGCCGCGGTTCTGATGGGAATCCGAGGCGGGAATAGGCGTCGGTAAACCCGACATCACGCGCGGGCGACTACGATTGCTTCGTCGTTACCACGGATTCGGATTGTTGAACTTGTTTGTTGGGGTTGTTTTCCGCGATGTTTTTGCGTTTTAAGATCCGAGTTTGGAGTTTTATATTAATTTAATTTGCATAATTATCCGCGTCAGATGTTTTTGTGGGTGCGGAATACATTATTAATCGCTCGGTACCAGCTGGTGGGTGGTGGTGGTGCGCCGAAAGGAATTGTAATATTTTTATCGTTCGTTGGTTCTTTCATACGCAGGAGCCTTTTGATATGCATATTGGAGTCGGTTCAGATTGGAATATTGGATATCAGAAATTCGTCATATGTGAAATTAATTAGAATAGAATGAATAAATTACGTGTTCGATTATTATTCTTTTAATTGTAAAAGGTCGTATGAAAAATGCCTGAGTTCATATATAAAAATGAGAGTTATTTATTAGAAAAATTGTATATACGTATAGTTAGAACAGATTTATATATTTTTAGGTAATCGTATTGATTAGGAAAACATGAATTGTATTTGTACGTAATGCAGTACGTCTGGAATACGAGGTTAGATATTTTATTTTATGGATATGAATGGGTTCGAAGGAAAACTGTTAAGATCGGGAAACGAACCCGGATCTCCCAATTGCTGTTCTGTTTCTAAGTCCATCTTTTACTCTTATTATTCAGTTTTAATCGGCGTGAAATATTAAATGGAAAGTATCAAAGAAACCATCAAATTTATAACCCTACTACTTATTCTCTCACGGTGAACGTAAACCACCAAAATCTAATAATTTATCCAAAAGGCTATTCACTTTTCCTCCTTAAAACTCCTTTCCTCTTTTCATAATCTCGAAATCGCGTCATTATTAATTTTTCCCTTCTTTACATCTCGTACACCGTATGAATGAGCTATTCCGGTCCCTCGACTCTCCCGCGGGGGTTGATGTTGAATGTGGCTAAAAAAAGAAAAAAAAGAAAAACGAAAAAAAAGAAAAAAAAAGAAAAACGAAAATCCATGGAAACGAGCCGCGACCGGGAGAAAGAATAGAGGGCTTCCTTCGTCAAAGGAAGGTCTTTTGATATGAATGAAAAGGATCCCCTTATCTCGTCTAACCCGCGGTCAAATTGTATCAAAGGTAGATGGGGCCGCAAATGAAGGAATATCGCGGTAAAGGCTTTTCTCTGTGTTGAACGGCGTAATCTAGATGCGGCGCGTCGCTCCTTCCGGCGAAGACGGACACGGAGGGATGAAAGAGCCGCGAGAGACTACGAGATGGATCACAGAAGGAGGATTACGTCGAAATGAGGGCAAAAGGTGTCGATGAGGCGGGGGAGGAATATGGGGGGATTTTGTACGGGGGATTTGGCGGGGAAGATGTTCCGGGCGGTGATTGGAAAGCGGAGAACGCCCGGGGGGTTGTAAGAGATGGGGTGGATATGGGTTCTTACGGTACGATAAGGTTCTTTTACGTAATCCTCTAGCTTCAGCGGTTCCATAAGGATTTGATTTATTCCTCGATGATGATGTAGAGAGTTCTGCATAGGATGTGAATAGATATGGTTCTACGGAGTGTGTAAGTGATATTTTGGTGCGATATTACTTCGTCCCGCTGTCGATCGCGTAATCTATATTTCTCGCGTGTGGAACGTACCGATTTCTGTGTAGGGTCGTGTTTATATACATTGTGAGGTTTTGTGCGGAATTTGATTTTGAAATCAGATGCGTAATTGACTTTCTTATGATATGATATCGGATGAAAACACGAAATCTGTTTGAACCAATCCTGATAGACATTCCTCTCTTGTTCTAGCAAAGTCGTAAACTTATTCGCTTCCACTGAAAGGATGTATTTGTGTCTATTTCCTCGTTATAGTAGTGTATGCTTGTAGGTATCATTAATATATATTTCATTTACTCTGAAATAGTTGCTCTTGCTGAAAATTTATCTTTATTTCATTAGTAATAAATATAAAAGTATTTAAAGAAATTTACGGATCAACTTCAACGTATTTTGAAGGAGGGAGGAATTGTACTCAAAAAGCTATTTTTATCAGTTTTTAAAAAGAAATTCTACGTAAATAATCTTATAATCCCAGTAACAACTGGTTTGTGGCTAATAAAAATGTTGTGAAATAAAAAAAAATTAGTTGAATTACATTTTAGATCGCAATGAAGTAACCCCTTTTCATATTGAGTTCAATTCTCCATACTCAGTAATCACTCAACCGGAATATACGAGATGTTATACAAACACGACCCAACAGACTAACTCAATCATTCGTTCAATCCATCAGGGCATCGAATAGCTCTATCCAAGTTGGGTCACGGAACACACGGAGATGGAGATGAGCCATCAGGAATTCAGTCGCAGCCGGAAACGGCAGATCTGACCGTCCCCAGATCACAAAGCCCGTCGCAGGTTCATCCGTGGGCAATGGGACATCATACGATGCATCTTCGTGGCCCAAGGGGATTGGTTCGCAGGGCGGATCGTAGGAGATGAGGTCGCCGTGGGTTTTTTTTCTACTCCACTCGCGCAAGGATTATCGCGCTAAGATTATATATTTTTTCGGAGCATTTTTACGATACCGCCAGAACGTGAGGGGAGTACGGATCATCCCTCTCTCACACGGTGGGACATTTGAATGTCGCCACGTCCGATGTGTAAAAATGACGGTCATCACGACGAAATGAACCCATTCGCGGCGGAAAGTGTATTTTTTCCGAGCGACTTTTTTTCCACGGAATTTTTATATATTCACGATGCGGAGGAACGTTTGTCACGCACGGGTCGTTAACGTGAACATTTTCGTCGCCTATCGACTGCTCCTTACCTATGCACGTATTCGTCGTAAATGTTTGGGTCGGGATGGAAAAGCGTTCCCGGAAAAACTTTTGTTCCACGAATCGAGAGTCGGCTTCCCACGCCCAACTTCGGGGATCCATTATTTTATTACGTGATAGAAATTGGTTGAAAGAGTTCGGAATGGTCTCTGATGATGTTTCTATTGAAGTTTAATCTTTTTTTGGGAATTTGTAGTGTTTTTTGAGGGTGATTATGTTTATGTTGTAGTAGTTGAGTGGATGCTATCGATTTATTTTCCTTAGATTATGGAATTACTAAAAATATCGACTTATTTACAACACTACATCAAAATATCGTCTCTAATGTGGAATAATATCTCATCTTTCTCTTTCATTTCTCTTGTTTAATTTTTATCATTTTTTCTCACTCTTTGACTAGGATAATTATGATGGTACTCTTTACACCTAATTTTTCCCAAGAAATACGTTTAAATATTATTATTATTATCTTACGATGAATATTTTCCATTTCGTATTTTCACAATATTAACGATCTTTATTGATTTGCGTAAGTCGAATAATTAATGAGAGGTTTAATACTAAGATAGAAAATATCGAAATATTTTCTCGACGATGTATAACGAAAATTAACTTCATATATATTTCAAGTACATCTGTATTCTTTTTACCTTACCTTAAGAGGTACCTCTAATTTGGTAACATATTCATCATATATTTAACCAATGAAAATTTTTGGGAGTGAAAGTGTAAAATTACCATTTAAAACCACTCACTCAACACAGCTTCAGCTCTTTCAAAAGGAGAATTCTGGATAGATCCATATTTCCATCACAATCACTATTCATAACCCATAATCACTCACTCTTGTAATTCTTCCCAGCGAAGGAAATGAAAGTTATTCGATCCCATCATCCCTTATGCGCCCTTGCTCCTTTTCCCCGAACCCTTATTCTAACCCTTTCTCCTCCTCTCTCCAAGGACCAAGGGATTCTCTCCCACTCACCCCCTACCCACTCCCTTTTCCATCCCACCAAGCAGAGAAATGGAGACAAATGCCGTGAGATCTGCTCCCACGGAAACCTCTCTATTTTCCCCTCTCGCAGTGTCGTCTTCATTTGTTTTCCCCTTCCACCCCCTTCATTTGTTTTCCCCTACATTTCCCCATCCTTCCGCCGCCGATCCATTTCTTCAGCCGCGGTTTTAAAGTCATTACGTCTTTCCATTGTTTCTTCTGCGGAGGATCCCTCGCGGTGTCCCCCTTTTCGTCTTTTGTTGCCGTTTTGTCTTTCGCGGGGATTCAAGGAATACACCCCCGTTTGCATTTTTCCTCTTCATTTGGTTCTCTCCCTCTCTGACGGTTTCTTTTCCCAAAAAACTCGGTTCTTTCTCGTCGTCTCGAGGCTCCTTTCGTTTCGTTATGCTTTTGTCTCCTTTGTTTGTTTGTTTCTTTTCATATTCACGGCCTCTTTTTTTTGCGTACGGTTTTAATTCAGAATTGGGCTAGTGTGTACAAGTGGTGGCCAGATTTTTTCGCTACGAAATTAGGTTTTGAGAGTTTTTAATCTTGGGTGTAATGTCTTTTTGATACTTTTATGCGTTGAATTGAATTATGTTTTACCATTAAATGTGCTATCGTGTTCTTTGACTGTCTTTATAACTAGATGATACAGATCTTAGTATTATTTGATTATGTTTTAGCTTGGAATGAAATATAAATGTTTAACAGTGTCAGGCGTTATGTGGTTAGTCATAAACTGATCCATACTGTCAAATTTTATTCTGATTTAGATGATAATATGATAATATTATTATTCATTAGGCTCTACAGTTTTGATTTCTTATTCTTTATCTTTATTTACCCTATTTTATTAGAGGAAATCGTGTTATAAAGCACATTTACCCAATAGTATAGAAGTATATAAGTTTCCTTTCTTATTGAAAAGACTAATACTCATTTTTTTAAATTCTCATTGTAATTTGCATTAGGTTAGTTGGAAGAATAGACTTTTCAGACTCAATATCGCCTCAATAAAGACATAAAGACGTATCACTATGAAATTGCCCTTGTCCCATATTATCTTATTAATCCGATTCTAAAGCTAGCTCATATACAAACGTGGAATAAAAACATGTTAATGTGCATTCGCTGTTAATATTTCGGTATTAATGTACAAACTAATTATTGACGATAATATTTCTTCATTTAATATCTCGTCCAAAACCAACAGATTGTCCCTTTGTTTCCTGCTCGTTAGCAATTTCTTCTGCTAAATTTCTCGATTCCTTTCACTCAGTTGTAATTCCTTTCTCTTTTATTTTCCCCTTTATTCTCCAAAGCCTTTTTAGCCGCCATTTCCTTTCGCTTGATCTGCTATTCTTGGGAGAATTCCATTCTCTCGCTTTTCATCCCCTTGTCCTTTTTGATATTGTTACTGCGTATTTTTTTATTCGTCTCTTTTGAACTCGCAAAACGATTCTTTTTTTCCTACGCCTCCCTTTCAGAAATCTGGCGTCACTCTTTTGTCTTTGTCACCGACGTCTTTTTTCCGCTTTTGTTTGCCATATCTTCAGATTGTCACTTGCATTTCTGCACCAATCGACCATTGTCTCGTCATTCATTGTTCTCTGAGGGCGTCTTTGAAGATACACACCTCTCGATCGCTCCCTAATTGTCTTAGAACAACCGAACGGGATTAATTCTCTCTTTGTATTTGACGCTGCTCGTTCGATTGTTTTGATCACTATCGCGATTCTTGGATTTCGCAATTTTGGTATGAGATTGAGGAATATGCGGATTACCTTCCGCTGTTGTGTGGAGATTTACGCATTCGTACTGTTGCTGATGCATATAACGGCTATGGGTTGAAAGTCTCGTGTTAATACTGCTATTGATGTAGGAATTTCGTCGAAAGTATTCATAAAGCCTTTCGTATGATTTTTGCGTTGTAAAGCTTTTATTTATAGTTCGATAATGAGTATGATTTAAGCGTATGCATCACGCTAACATATTACCAATATTAGCTGAAATGTACGCAAATGATTCGACATAAAGCTAAGACAACCTTAAAGAAGTATCTGAATTAGAAATTTTAGTACTTCAAGTAGTAGGTCGACTTACTGTCTAATATTTGTGTTCTTTTGTATGCTAATTTACTATGATTTACGTATTTCCGTGTTCAAAAGGGAATGTACAGTGGTGATTATTTTGAACATAAGTTATATTTTTCGCGTATATTTTTGTTAAAAAAATATTCAGTTTAGTTTATTACTGACTATAGTATTTCATGCTAATTTTTCGATCCACGACAATATCGCCTTGTGATTCTCTAAAAATACTCGGAAAATAACTGTTAATACAGAGAGGAATAGGGATTAAATACACTACACTTGTACCATTACAGAGATGGAATAACCATTCCCAAACTGAATGCTAGATACGTTCCAATCAATCTGAAAACGCGTTAGGCATTCATTGTGTATAATGCGGGCTGAAGTGATGGATAAACGATATCAAGAGAGGTTAAATTTAACTGCGAACTCCCTCGATTTTGAATGAAAAAACAAATTCGGGCTATCACAACACGCGGGCCACTCGACAGCGAATAATTTCCTCATTTATTTCCACGGGCCGTTCATTGCAGATATACCGTTTTTTTTGGTAGCCTTATTTGAGGTTCGGACTATTGACCCAGACTGGGGCATTAATCATAGGCAACATCGCTTTTAATTCGACTAGCTCCATTTATCCGCGGTGCAATCGATCGCCTGATAACTCAATAAAATCGCTCTCGGTACCTTTTACATGAAGAGCGATGCCAAATAGACCGCTGTTTTAACACCCAGATCATATCGGATGTGGTGGAATGCGATAAACTATGTTTCATTCGTTTTTCGCTCATTTTAAAGAGTTGTACTTCCCCACATACTAATTTACTCAGCGCACATTTTATTGCAAAGTATTTAACAATATTTTATCGTAATTTTAAACTTAATTTCCCGGGAAATTATTTGTGGGGAATTTAGTACAGGTTTTGAAGGATTCGATTTGGAATAAAGTGCGCTACTAATTTTCTACAGGAGTATGGGATCGAATCTGGCGCATTTTCATTATTTGTGCATGTTACCATAGGGAAATGATATAATGTCAAAGCAGTTACTTGTTTTATTACTTATCACTGTAGAATTGTCAACCAAGTCGACCAACTGACAATCTCAAACTTCGGTTATTCTCTACGTATTCGACTCTGGAAAGTCTAGTCATTCCATCTGTTTCCTTCTGAAGGTATCTTTCATCTGTTTAAATGTACTTCAGGGATAATCTTCGCCCATTCATTCAAGAATCTTTTATTTTCCCCACTCATTCTGTATCTCTTCTGTTCTTATCATGACCATCTTTTGTTTTCATCTTCTCTCCCACGGTATTCCTTGTAGTTATTTGTGTTGGACCATATTGACATCCATGACGTTGTTCCATCAGTTATCCCATAGAAAACAGTTTTTGTTAATCCTTATCTCTCGTGGTTTACTGCTTTGTATTAACTTCAAATGTGTAAACATGCTTACGTTATGATTGGGATAGGATTTGTTTTTAAGAACAGATCTTTATCGTTTTCTATTCCTATTATTTTTATTTATCTCCTGAAGATTATTTTCTCGGTAACAGATTAGGATTTTCCTTTTCCTATTTGTAGCTTATTGGATAACAACATAAAATATCATAGTTAAAATTGACTTTCAAGAGACAATAACAAGCCTTCAACAAAGAAATTTTTATAAATATCTTTCACGTTCAATTTTTATAAATACTGTTACGAAGAAACGGTACCGGCTTTAATGGTATTAGCTTACACTCCGCTCTTATTTCCTTCCTGTGTATTGGACCATACTCCATCGGCACGTATAGATGAAATGGTATCAGTCTACGAATTAAATCCACCCACACCGGAAACGGTCTATCGCTATCTAGCGGAAATTGGATTGTGTAGTAACGATTCCTCAGCTGCCCAACCGATGTTTCGGCGAATCCATTCTCCGGAAAGTAATTCTATCGTCTTTTTTCTGTAAATGGATAGCTCAATCCTTATCAACGAGTTCAGTCAGTTGATCAAGGATTTAAATACGCCAGAGCTGTAAATGAGAAAGGGCGTATTCCAACGCTAATGGAATTCTCGTTTTTAATTGAAGTATCACTTTAGAAGCGGAAGCCGTACGCTTCAATTCCCCGAGACTTCTTTATTTATCTCCGTTAATCCGCTACTGCCGTCTGTACTTTAGCGTGGAGACGTTCAATGCTGAATCAATCGGACGCATATAGGCCAAGTCCAGATTATTCTCTTCCTCGTAAATTGCAGCGCGATTTATTTCCGAGGATCCCATAATGTTCGAACGAAAATGGATTGTATATTTGAGTAATTGAGGCTTCCATTGGGGTTTTTTTATTATCCATCCGATCGCCTTCTGCTGTCGAAGTGCTCAGAATTTCTATTTAGAAATGTAATGGGATTGCTCGTAGGTTTTATGAGAATTATTTCACGTTTTTGAGTGGATACGGTGTATCATTCTGCTTTAACTAAACCGTGGATGAGAGTTTGAAAATTGTCCAACTTTTATACGGAATTTACCGATCAAATCATGACCAATTCATGCGAATAAACTGTCCTGAATGTCACGTAAAAGAATTATCATTTCATTTATCGTGATATAGTTAGAAACGAATGATTTAGTGCGGAAGAAATTTCTTATGTTTAATATTTTCCCAGTAAGCGTATTGTCTTCTTTTGTCTTGGTAAATCTCTTAAATATTTATCTTAAATTTCTCTCTGAAAAGGTTTTAATATCAATCCATACAAGAATAAAACAAGCATGATTTTGTTTATTTTTAAAATGACTCCATTTAATTTGATGCATATGTTAAGGGTTAAACCTTGAACTAAAACGTCTGTAAAGTCTTCTATTCGATTTATTTCGTTTTATGTCGAAACACTAAAGCACATATACAACACATAACAAGTCTTTTTTGTTCATCTATTGCTGCCTTACTGTAAGTCCATTCCATCATGTTTTGTGAAGACTAATTAATTCTATTCTTCTACTGTAAAACATTTGTGGACCTATAACTTTATGTGCATATTTACAACTTTATCTAATCTATTTCTACGAACGATTACATCACCAAGTAGGTTGAATGATTCCGAAATAACGCCTTAACAAAAATATATGGACATATAACTTTATGTACATGTTTACTCCTTCCCATAATCGACTCTATCAATCGGAATAGACCGATGTTGTAATATAGCGGTTCTCTCCGCTCCTCTGACTTTAGTTTATATCTTTTCCACGCCATTGGCTCGATGAAGAGCAATGGTCGGCATGAGCCTAATAATCGATCAATTGTTTTATCGCTCTAGTGGAACCGTTAGAAGTTTTCGTCATCTTCCGAGCTTAGGCTAACGGTCGCATTAGGAAAGCACTCTGGAGGGCTCCTTAAAATAACACGGAGGCCTTTTGATTCCTCATCTCTGATCTTGTCAGACCCATGGAGAGTCATTGAGTGTCCATTAAGGATTTCGTCCGAGCGTATCTTTGTATTACCCACTCTCCTTTTAGGGGAAGCCTTAAGAAGGAATCCGTCCCCTTCCCTATTCTCACGAATTATTCCGCTTCTCATCTTATTTGCATCGATGATTTTCATCATCCTAATTCACAGAGAGGTTTCTTTATCTCTCTACAGTTCTTTTCACTTAAATTTCGCTTTCTCTGCTGCTTATCAGAGTTATCTGTTCGCTCTCTTCCCGGACAGGTGTTTGCTGATCTCATTCTTCATCGACGACTGCCGAATCTTTTATAAGCAGCTTGTGCTGGGAATATTCTACCGAGAAATGTAATGCTTATTTACTGATTAACTGTCGCTGATGAATTATTTCTTAATTTATTTTAGTTTGAAGCGATTGCTATCGTAGGATTGCTATTATTTCGATTCATATCTAGCAGAATTGCTCTAAGTGATTCAAATTATTACGTTAGGTATAATATAATATCATTTTAATTTGTGTATTTGCTTGTTTTTAATTTGAATTGCTGTTCTTTATTAGATTAACAATTATTCTCTGTATATCCCGTAGAGGATTTGTGTTTACATAGATATTTTTATTCAAAAATCTCTGATCAACTTTGAGAGAACATTTAGTACTCTTCCACGAGTTTTATTATTTTGGCGACGATTTATACTAAAGAGGCAGTATAACAAATATCTTATACATTGTTTATAAAGATGTTGCCACGAGAGCAAAACCTGTGTAAGTGAACCAAGTTTTTCTCTATATAACGACACGCACGCATTCGCATATTGAATTAGAAATCAAAATTCTTTCCACTATTTCCTAGACATCTTGATCGAATTACACCCCTTAATATCTTCATCATCCTCTCTTCTACTCGAACCTATTCCATCCCATTTCATTGTCTCAGGTCCTGTCTACTCCTAAACGCTTCCTCCATTGAAGTGCTCACCACTCGGTCCTTCCGTGCCTCGTTGTCATTCAATCAGACCCACTTACACGGGTCCCTCTTTACCATTAGCAATTTCTCCCTTCCCATACCACACCCACGAGAACTGTTCGTGGAATATGGGTCGCGATCCGCGATGCACCTCGCCATGGGTCACCAGTCACTACCTCGCGAGTCACGCACCGTGTTTCGGTATTCCATCTCGAACACGCCCTATCTGTCACGCATCATCTCCAATACGCCCACCGACCGCGTGCGAACGTCTTCACGGAATACGCGCGGGTTTTGTTATTGCTACGTTACGTACGCGCGTGTTTACGACCAGTCGTGGCGAGGGTAATAAATCAAGGTTTACTACTAGATGACCTATGCGAGTCGGTTACTTCGCGATTCATCCCACAACCGTCTTCGATACAGTGCGTCAATCTCGTCGAAGCACGGAATTTCTAGCGTGACGTCCGGTAGGCTTACGAGACTAGCACTTCGCGATCTCTTTTTTATTGGATTTGATTGGAGCGAATCGATTCACGAGCGTGTCACGGCGGTGAAGGGTGACATAATGTCGTTCTCATCCTGTTTCTTTTATTATATTACCATAAGCGTTTGTTCTCCGATTGCGCCACGACGTATGGAGATGGGGTCTCGCGCACAATGCAGTGGCGTGATTGGATTGGAAGGTGTCCGTTAATGAGGCTATTTACCGCTCGGAAATTGACGTATTGTCCTTATGTGTGTCAGGCGTGAGTGGGCTAATCAGATTCGGATAAACATAATTGAGCACGATGCTTGGAAGTGAAGAAAATCACGATTGTATAAGATGATTTCTTTGTAGAATTCGTCACCTAATAATAACAGAATTTTATTATTTTATATTAACATTGATTTGAAATTACTTTAGAGTATTTTTATCTATCATTTCATTGTAACTAACTTAAACCATCATCATATCTTCCTTAACGAACAGCAAAGTAAGGTTCGATGTTTTCTGAAAGCAAGCCATTATTTATATCTGCGTATTTACGTCGCATTGTGGAAATATTGATTTCAATTCATGCTATGATCTCATGACTCGTTTAACGTCATCTATTCTGATAAAAATAGCGAAGTAAAAAGAGAAATGATACAAGTAACACTAACGATGAGTAATCTATTAGAATATTCCTTGATATGGATCCAGAATACAAGCTCGTGCTATGAAACTTCCATCGCTTTTAAGTACCATCACGTCTTTTTTATTCTGCATCTTTTCCTAGCGGAATCATCCAGAGAAATTTTCTTGTCACCTCAGAGTGACACCGTATGGCAAAAGAGATGCCATTACTTTGACAGCGTCGACCACCGTACCCATGAATTACAACTGTGGGCATTGGAATCCATAACTGTCGCTAAGGAACGATTCTCATGCATCACGCGCCCCATCCGAGATATTTCACCATCTAATGTATTCCACGTGAATCCCCTTTTATCTCCGCTCTTCATACGCAATCAAAACATGTTCCGTGAGAGGCACGACAGATGTCATTCAAACTTGTATCGCTTTGGATTTGCTATCCGCTGCCAAAGCTGACTCCTTGACCTTTTAATAGCCACATCGACGGTGATAGTCCAATTTTACGATGCGGATACCGGAGAAATTATAATCTGTTTGTTTTTTGGTGCCAAGTGGATGGGGAAAATGTGGTAGGGATGCCATATGTATTAGGAGTGACTATATCTAAGGGTATTAAGGTTCAATAGGAGTGAAAAATAAAAACATGGCTGAGACTCGAACCCAGGTCCAAAACGATGTTATTTTCACCTTTCCATTATCCTATGCAAAAGGAAACTTACGCTTCCAAAAGAGATACGTTTTCATGACAATCCTGTAAAGGCGAAATATTAATTCCGCTAATAAACTTAAGACTTTATATAAGAGCATGTGGAAAATACCTAGACAGCGACAGTATTTATTCATTTAAATAGTTTTTCGTATTTGCTAAACCATAGCTAATTGCGAATTAGTTTAAAATCTATTATCTCTTATGTTAATATTTCATCCATTCAGTGGGCTTTTTGGTTAAATAGAACGTGGGACGTTTTTTAAAAGTGACCCACGAATTTTCTATTATTATTTTTATTTCTATTAATTTAAATATATTTTTTATTGATTTTTCATGTTCCAGCTATGGAATAGATCGTGACTTTGGTCTTATAGAATTTCCAGGAAAACAGTTCATTACCGATATTAACATAAAAATACAGGTACGCGGAATCTACCTCAAAATACCCTGGTATTATTTATTGATAAAACTCCCCGAATATCGATTCCCAATATTTTATTAGGATCGTAATGATATACTTCCCTGAAACGGCTGGAGTACGAATTAAATTTGAAGGGAAACCCCAAATGCTTACGTGTCGTAAGAATTTTGGAGAATTTCTGAGAAATTTCATAATTTTTTTTATAAATATCGTGAATTACCAATTAATATGAATTGAGAATAATTCAGTTCTGTTCGAAGTGGTATTTCTTTTATTTTATTTTGATTGAAAATGCCCTGAGAAGGAATTTAAGTAAAGTACTACATTTAAGAAAGGTTCACTGTTGGCCTAATTCGTTTTTCTATTAATATCAAACGTGATGTCCCTTAAATGCAATAGACCTGTTCTATTTCAGTCCCAGAGTGCCCAAGAGTGACCTGCTTAAGTTTTAGTGACGCAAGAATTGCTCCAATTCACACGCTACGCGTATGAGACGCGAGTCAAAATTTTACTCCATACGTACGTTATCGCGTAATTATGTTTGCATCCAATTGATTCACGGCCCGTGTCATACTCAATTATCCCTCCGTAGCGGATGAATCTCGCGTTTGAAATCAGATTCACGCGGACTTTCAAAACAAGCGAAAGACCACCTCCGTTTCACCGAAAACGTATCACCGTGTCGGCGATTTACATCTGCTTTTATTCCAACTCTTTCTGTCCTTGGAGGTATTATTCTCCACCGCGATGATATCTGTCGGGCGCGTCGGCATGATTTGTGTATCTTTAACGAGAGCATTGTCTACATCTCAACCGAATTTTTCGTACAAACCCATTCCAACTCGGAAAAATCCCAGAATTCTCTTCCCTTTAATTTTATCAACCTCGTTGGAGTCGTCGTGTTTTTTTTTACACCTCTGACTTCGGGATATTTGACGGAGAGAAATGTGGTGATGAAGAGTTTTTAGGCGATTTTTGTGTGTCGCCCTATCTTTCGGCGTGTCATTCGTACATAAATCTACCCTCGCGATACCCAAAATATGAACCCATTAGCGTAATCTACGCATTAGTTTCGAATGTCGGCGAATTAAATCCCGAATCTCAGCTGCGTAATGAGTGGCCGAGGAAAGAGAAAGGCAATCTTGAAGATAAGCTCCCGTCGAAGAGGCGGTCTTTCTAAAAATGTCACTCCACGAATAGAGAGAGAGAGGTCTACAAGATGGAGATCGACTAATGCCTTTATCGCAGTTCTCCTTCCGAAAGAAGCGGGAGAAAAATGAGCTTTACAAGCAGTAAAAAAGGGAAGAAAGTGATTTTGTTGAGATATATACAGGAAAGATATATATTAGGGAGTACGTACGAGGAAAAAAATCGGTTTTTTTATGGTTCGAGTCACTCTAAGAAATTGTTTTTAAGGCTCGGAGTTAACTCGAAATATTTTTAGCTTTCTCGTGCTTTTTTGATACCGAAGTATTTACACATCTGCATGCTGTTTTCAGTATGAAATATTCTGTTTCTTTTTTCATGCGCATTCTTTTTTGATATTGATTACTATTATACGCATATGTGTGCTATTTTCGTTATGTCTACATCATGAGAAATTTCATGTTCCTATTCTCTCATGTGAGTATGCGTATTTGTGTTATGAATAGATGTTGATATGTATGTATGATGGTATGATTCGAATGTACACAGATGTAGTTTGAATTTTCAGGGCTGCTCCAGTTCGTGAGATTTAATTCATTTTAAATGTTTTTTTTTGGATAATGGAATGTACTCTAGAGTAAATATTCATTTTTAGATGGCTTCTCTATTATTTTAGAATCTTAATATTTTGTATTAGCCCACGATTTCTATAACCCTTTTAAGAATTCCGATAAAAACAAGTAATTCGCTGGATATTGTTAGTTGAATAAATTTGAATTTGAACCACTATGATTTATCTTCCCACGAAAGCTTTTATCATAAGGGAACTCCTCATATACGAGTGTTTACAATTTATGTTGCGGAAAGTAATCGACATGGTTATAATTTAGTTAAACTTTAGGCACTCATTACCACTTAATGTGTATTAGATAACTAATTCTTCTGTAAACCATTGCACGAATTATGGTAATACAACCGTAGGATCCTCTGAGCCTATTTTTGCTAGTTTTAATTCGTTTTGTTCTTTTCGGATTTCTCGTTAGCTGGTAACCATTTCATTGGTCAGTTCCTAGTCCCTCTCTTTCGTATTAAATCTTTCTTTAATGAGAACGTCCCCTTGGTGTCCTTCAGCCGAGGCACTTCTTTCCCATATCCTCCTGTCGATATCAACGCCATGTTCCGGATCAGGTAAATCCCAAGCTCTGACCATTTACGCGTTAAATGTGACGCTTAATTTTTAAATAATCGGAGCTTCCCCATGTGATCCCGAGCGTACAATTCCACTCGGGACTCGTTTTTCCGAAACGCGTGCACCACTCGAGGGCTTCTTGCCCTCCGGATGTGATATCGGCAATTACCCTCGCCCCCTGTTATTTTCGACGCGTTTTTCCCAGTAAACGGATTTCGAATCACTCCCTCAATCATCGAAGTTCCACCGAATTTCCATCCCTCGTCATATGGTGCATGTCCGGTAGTAAAATTGAAGCCCTGCTCCCCCCTCAAATTGAGCGAGAAATAAATCGTTCTAGCTGTAATTACTTGGTAGTTAAAGGCGACCGATCAATCTGTAACTTAGGTTAATAAAGCATAGAGTTTTGTTTTGCATTTATTATTTTTTTAATGCGAATTTTGAACGTCACTGTCTTGTTGTAAACTTGTGAATATCACGAAGCACGAGGGCACGTTAAAAAGGTATGTTTAAGTCAATACAGTACTAAAGAGTTCACGATTATATATGTAAATACTTGCGTAGTTCATGTTCTGTTAACTCTGGAATAAACATAGCTAAAGGTATTTTTTATTGCTACCTGCCTAGTAGTTATCTTATGTCTCAAGAATTTTTCTCACGTAATGATTCAAGGAAGTCTTATTTCACATTGCACGTACTTTTTTTATGAACCTCGAGCGTATTAATTGAATCGATGAATCTTCTTTGAAATAGTTACTTATAAATCGCATTACTGTAACATCTGAGGGTTCATTAAACCAGGCACAGCGGTGTAGAGCGCGGTAAATTATGTTTGCCATTTCTTCTCGAATTGAATTATGAGACGGAGAACAGTTTTTTCATACGCGATATTTAAAATAGAACGATCTCTTCGTCCAAATGAGATAGCTGCTTACATTGCCTCGGTCATTACGACAACATCCAATCCATCTATGGTCGCTAATGTTTTCCACCGGACTGTCACTTTAATCCGGAAGCTCAAATGGAGCCAAAAATGAATGATTTGAAGGAGTCAGCGCGTTAGGGGTTTATAATTAATTTTTTGCTTATTAGTTGTAATTCGCTGATTTTTCACGCGACGCAACGTGCGCTTCGATTTTTTTTCTGAAAAGGTCGTTAAACTTTTGACGTTACAACATCTGCTTGCGTGGAGGATTAATGAACCTGGCTTCCCGGAATAGAAGGACTGCCAAGTTTCGAATCGAATAACACGTTAGGTGGTCCGGTCGTTAAATCGCGGAATCTTTATTCCACGTTAATACCTCATTTCGTATGCTTATGAATGCAGCCTCTCCGCAGCGAACACCAACTGAGATATGCCTCGGTTTCACTTTCTACTTACGTCTCCCCGTTCCTGCTCAAAGCGATTATTACCTTCGTGCCAATTGCGCCGAATAAACGCTTCATGAACAGGGAAGTGAGAAATAAAGTGAGAGACCTGGGTTCGAGTCCCAGAATATCGCTATTTTTCACCTCTGTTAACAATTACTTCATATCCTGTTTTCTCGGAATATGTATCTCGGTGGGAATTATTCTGTAGCCCAAAAGTTCTGTTTGGTTTCTGACACCATTCAGAGTTAGTTTTGTGTAATAAATCTTATAACTCATGTTCCACTTTTATAATGTTACAAAAACCGTTAATTTTGCCAAGCGCAACAAAAGAGTTGCTATGTTTTAGCTTTTCTTTTGTCAACTAATTGGGTTTCCGAGCGTTGCTTTCCGAGAATAATATCTCTCATAACTGGGCTTTTGTTCCCAGTGTCATTCTTTTTGAAATTACTGGAGCTGAATTTTTTAACGATGTCATTTATGAAAATAATAGCTGTTTCTTTTGCATGTGTTCCTGATTTTTAGTATCCTTTCCTACATTTCGCCACTGTCACTCATTAGGATTGATGATTTTAATGTGTAAAATACTCACGAAAATTGCCTAACGCTGTAGTTGAGTAGGTGTTTATTCTTTTCATTCAATTTATTTTCGATGAAATATTAATATCATTGAGCATTTGAAGTGGAATATTTAATTTGATGTTTCCTCTTTATTTTTAATGTCTTTGTAATCTAGTTCAGTTCTATTCTTAGGGATATTATTAAAATCGCTTATGTATGTTTGCGAGATATTCTTCATACCTCAGTAAGCACGTATATTTAAAACTTAACATACTTTTGATCTTTGTGGACATTTATTAATTATTTCAATCGTAACTTTTATTCAGTTTCCGCTATGTTTTGATCGTAGGGTTATTTTGCTAAACGATGATCGTGTTTTATTTCGATAGCTTCTCCTTTAACTCTGCAATGAGGTCAGAAGGTTAACGTATAATATCACAAAGGAACAGAATTTTCGTCTGAAATCGTAACCTTTCATCTGTCAGAATGTTAAAGTAATAAGTCTGAAACGTCAGTTACCTCAGTTGGACAGGAAGTCCCAAATTTTAAAGCGTCTCCATATGAAACGCAAAGGGTCGATTTATGGCAGTTAACCTTTCATTTCCACGTTTCGCGTCCGTCCAAACTGTCACCATAGAAGTTTCTCGGCCTTTGGAAGGGGTGTGAATAACCGCAGATTTGGCCCAATCACCTCATCCCTTGATGCCTCAGTTCAGGTGACTCGAGCCGTACGCTTGATTGGATTTAATCCGGGAAAGGGTCGGGGATATTGGTCGGAGAAGTGAAATCAGAGTTTCCAATAAGTTTGGACTTTAGGGGGGGTAACCGTTCTAATTAAGGGCTGCTCTGTGCGATCGGAGCAATATGTCGAAAACGACGTCTGTTTCCGTCTCCGTCAATGCATTTAGTCGACGTATTGTGTATACCTGTCTTCGCTTCCATGCCTCGTAAGAGTCACGATCCATTTTAGATACGTTCATGAAAGCCTGAATTCGTAATTTCGCTCATTTTCCGTATCCAAATGCAAATTATAGGGTATTAAATTTCAGCTCAAAGTTCAGCCCATCCTTCTCTCATGTAATAGTTGCGAAATCTTATATTTTAATCACAAGCCGTTTCCGGATTCCTCGAAATTTCCATCTCCTTCACGCTCGAAATGCGTCTAATTGCAAGTCTTGAATCTCAGTTCAGCGATTTCTACTTTAATGTAAAGCGAGTCCGAAGCCGAAGTGAAATTTTAGAGCGGTTTTCTTACAGCTGTGACCTTTTTTAACGTTTTTTTTTAAGTCTCTGCATATCCTTGTGTTTGAATTCATTAAAAGCGACTTTTTTAATGGAATACATTTTACTTGCGTTCTCATTTAGGTCTTATATTAATTCTATGCACTGATATGCGTGACATAGTTCAATTAACCTAATATATATTTAACTAGGCTAATGTATATCGTACCTATATTTTCTCCTCTTTTCCAACTATATTAACTTCTCATTCCGGTTGCTAGTTTCAGATTTTAAAAAGATTATTTAAAACGCTTTGTGAAGCTATTCGAATGGTTTTTCTGATATAACAGAATGATATTAAGAATTTTAAGGTTCATTATCACTGATTCAGTATGTTTCTAGGTATAAGTAAATCGTTTAAAACTTAAAAGGGACATGTATGATGGATGTGGCAAACCAGAATCAGTGTGAAAAATTATATTTACCAGACATTTTCATTATAAAATACGTAGAGATTCTCTCGTGTACGCAATCCGTTCGAAAATACTTTGGAGATGCATTTGCAGCACTCAGGGATAAGGCAGAATCCTTTAAAGGGTTCGAAATTGCTTCGGCATCTACATACGTACGCCCGCACTTACGTCTTTTGTCTCCCTTTTCCCCAAATCCGCCATTCCTTTGTTTCTTTGATTCCACGCAATAATCGCTGCGCTGGAGGGTCCGTATTGATGGAATGTTCTTTAAAGCTCTATCTCCTCCTCTTGCCATTCTTTTGTTAGCAGAAACACTTTCCATTCCTACGAACGGATGCGTTCTTTTGCACAACCACTCCTCTCTCTTTTTATCCAGAGAGTGACGTTCCGATGCTCGAAATGGAACTAGAATCAAAAAGGATTTTTTTGTGGAGTCACGATGTCTCGGTCGTCGAGGAATTTCTCTCATTAGATTTATATAATTATTTTACGTGCTTTCAGTCTTTTCGCTCTTCAATTTTGTTTTGTCATTAAATGCAAGGAGGTTCTTTTCCCGTTGTTAAGGAACTTTTTTATCATAATATTAAGAGGAAATGAAATTTTAATATGAATTTTTTCCTTTGTTGAAGCGTTCTATATACCCAACTGTTGATATCATTACTGGGAAAGTATTTAAGTACGTATGCATGTCAATGTATTTCCCTCTAAATTGCTAGTTTCGTGAGTAAACATTACGTAATTTCTCTCTGATTTGTTTTTCATAAACATCTGTTCATGATGATCGTAATTTTCGTATGGGTAAGAAAGGAAACTTTATATATGTTACGAATCATGAGTTTATAGACGGAATCCTGAATGCAAGGTCCATAAATTCGTAATTTATTTCGGGTAGGATTTCAGTTAGCAGGAAGTTTTGAATTATTTTCTATCTGAAACTTTCGAGCTCCCCTAAATAACATTTTCATTCGCCATTTTTCCCCAACGAAGTTAAGAATAAGTTTTTGATTCTATCAAAATGAAACGATAATATTTACATAACGTTCAGTCGAGTGTGTGAACGTATTAACACATTCATCTGATTTCATTCGTATGTATCCACGGAGAATGTTTCCAAAGCGCCAGACGTCATGGAAAAGAATGAAGGAGAACGAATAAAAAAGATCTCGGACAAGAGACGTTGACATTGCGAAGTGGATGATGTGCGATTTTTCCGTTGGAAGCGAAGCCGGTTTTCGTAAACGGCAGACGGCTTTAACTTCATTTTAATGGACCTTTAGCGGAGAATGCAAGCCTTGCCCCGTTCAAGGATGCTATCGCACTTATTTATATGATTCACAACGGTTACCTTGAGATTCTTCTTCAAACGTAAAGGATATTGGGATAAGAAATGCGAATGGAGTGCATTTTAGGAAGTAATGATCCAGATTGTTCTTTTCTTTTTTTATCTCTACTTCATTCTTTACTGTCTCGTAGAAGAATGCCAATTGCTTGGACGAAATCGTGAGAGTTTCCTTCCTTGAAAAAATTGTCCTTTTTCAGACTTATTAATTTTTAAAATATACCTCGATAATATGTCGCGAATTGTATTACTTCGTAGCAAGGCTATTTTCGCTAAAAAGATTTTATTTTGTCGTATTCCAAAGTATTCCTCTCAGTAGATGAGAGAGAGTTAATGGCTTACAGGCAAATTTATTAACTTTTACCTACCTTTTCTGAAGAAAATAATTAGTTATACCTTTACTAAATTTTCCGTGAAGTATTCTTATGAAATGTAGAGTTAAAGTCCCTCTGGCGTGTAATTATATTTTTATATAGCTTCATGATCATGTCCTCAATCCCGAATATTAACTCTCAACTACCTTTACGTAACGTAGATATTATTTAGAATACGTAAAGTTTATATTCCCTTGAAGTTGATAAATATTAAATTGCATGTAAATGTTTGATATGATCAATGCATTAATGTCTCATTACTTCTTCTACGCCTCTTTATGTATCACGATAAAAAAACTGCGTGGATTTAATTCCAATAATAAATACGAAGATCCCAACACAATATCGCTTGATTTCTCAAAAGAAGAACGTTTTACTCGAAGATTCCGGATCGAATTGTTTATTTCCGGACGACAACGATTTACCTCGGCCGTGATTAATTGTCGCAAGCGTTCAGTCACACATTTCAACCCTTTTAGACACGGACCAGGATCATTAAACTCGCCTTCGTACTGAATGCGACCCTTTATACGTAGTGCAAAACGCCGATGTGATCATGAACCACTCCCACGCGTCTCTCTCACGTTCAAGGAGACTTCAACGCACTGATTGCAGACCCAATTCAAATAATTCGCCCCGCAGAAAACAAGATTAACATCACAATCGCTCAAAGGCAGTATTTCATCCGATCACAACATACGCACTCGAAGTGAATTTCACGGTGCGAGGAAAGGTTTTTTTTTTTAAAAAAGGCGCGCTGAATGGAATTTTACTGCCTTTGTATCATTTTCCCTCGCGAAGCGTAAAATTGAATTTTTACACCGCCACCAAAAGAGTGCCTTGTTAAGAAACTGCGCTCTGACCGTGAAAGGAGAAAAACGAAAGAACGAATTCTCTCTCTCTCGTGCCAGTTTTATGTGAAGGCCGCGGTCGTTAGGTGTGTTTGTAGTGGAGAATCTTCAGGAATCCGAGCAGATAAGTGTTCCGGGACCATTTTTGAGTCCTCCTTCCAACGGGTATAAATTCTCGCTCTGAAAGGGAAAGGATGGTGTTATAAAAAGGGGTTTTGGAGTATTGGGAGGGAATGTAATAGGCGGTGCATTAGGGAAGTTTTCGAATGCTATCCTCAATTGCGACAATTTTAGCGAAGGATGTCGTAAAGTTGCGATTTCAGGGGAATTATCTACCGCAGGCTTTTAACTTATTCTTACTTACGTGCGTAGTTCCGATTAAGGTTTTTTTTACAAAAAGTATGTCGTCCAATAAAATTTCATCGTGCTAATTGCTCCAATTTCTTTCCTTGAGCTTTCTGAGTTTTTTAAACGTGATATTTCTTTTTTTCGTAACTATAATAAAAGATGAATATTTAACAGTATTTCTAAATGAAAGAAGTTGTTATTTTAATCTTTATTAATTTATCCCTCCGAATCATTAATCATTCTTTTACTGTCAAATGGCATATATAACTACATCATAAGGATAGTTAATTTCAGGTAAACTAATAGGTTGAATATTTATTTTGTTGGATTTTAATTCATATTTATTTTAAAAATCAATGTTATTAGTCTTTTCATGGTGAAACTCCGTTTTAAACGTCAGAGTAACTTCATTATTTCGAGTTTAATGGAAGATATTTCTTTCGTAAAGCTTTCACAGGACAACTGTACTTAATTACGAGTTAATATTTGATTTTTTTAAAGGCAATTCAAAGAAATTTATCGTAAAACAGAAACTTAAACCCCGTGCCACAGTATTCGTAATCACAGCACTTAAGATTTGAATCGGAAATCACAAAAGTCAATCTAAGAAGTAATACTAATATAATATTTATATATTATATTAGTATTACTACACTACATTAGTATATATTATAGAATGATGATTGCATTTATTCTTTGCAATTTGAGTTTTATTTTATTCGTGCACAAATAATAATTCATTCATCCCTTTTTTAGAATCTTTAAAATATGCCTATACCCCATCTGTGTTCACGGTGGAATTTTCGACGAAGAATTATTTTCGTAAACGTAATTTTTTTCCAGCAAACATATGGATATAATCCTAAGCATGTTCGGAGATTAATGTATTGGAGATGCTAAAACCGCAGCGTTCCGATTGCAAAATGAAATAAAAAAAGGCATCGAGCGGTGTATATAAGCTCGTGCGTCGCGGCCGTTATGCACTTCCCAATACGTTCAGAAAGATCCGTCGGAATTTACTGGTTATTAAATTTCGGTTTAATTCAAAAAGCGGCGCATTTCCACGAAACTCGTAATAAAGTTGACGGAATACAATTCGAAATGGAATTCGCCGGAAAACATCGGCGATAAATTTCGCGAATAATTAGATTTCGCAGTGATTTCATACGGGAATGCCTGAATGGTATTTAATCTAATCAAGACGTAATGGGCTCTTAATACAAGAGTGGATCGAAGCTGGAATTTTGCGAAATTTATTTACGCGATATTGTCCTTGTTGGGGATTTTTATCGTATATCGATGGATCGATCTTTGTTTGGATTTCTAAATACGCGAATTTTATTAGGAACTAATACTGTTTCATACTGTATCGGCGTGCATAGGAATGCAATTGTACTCAAGGCGTTTCCGTCTGCGGCGGTGCATGCTAGTTAAGGCGCAGGGAGATTGATAAATTGAATGCTATCTCGATTAGAGTCCCGCCGACAGTTGAGGTCGTTCGGTGTTATTAATGCGGAATTCCAGCGATCCTTTTCGCGAAGGCTTTAATAAGCTTAGCGTCTGACCGCCCCATCCCGCGATCGGAAATTCCTTAAACGGACGAGTTTGTAATCCTCTACAAATTGTGGCGGAATATCGCGGGAGGAGGTTTGTACGAGAGATGCTGTTCTGATTAAAGGGGAAGGAGATACGTTTGGCATTTGTCTGAATAGAACGCGTTGCATTAGGGAACTGGGTGAAATAACGATGGGTCATTTGTAGAAGTACCTAATGAAGTTCAATAAATATGGAAGTATGTAAGGGGGAAGTGCAATGAATCCAAGACTTGTAAACAAGGCTAGAAACTTTCTAATTCTTATTCTATTGTTGGAATTGAATGCAGTCTAAATTTTAAAATGTTATTTAGATACATGAATGTATTAAGCCGATGTTTTTGTTCTACAGTTTTGGTTAAAATTCTATCAATATTGAAAATTATATAGCTATCATAACTTTCTTTTCCTGTATATATTGTAGTTAATTAGTTACGTAATTCAACACGTTTTCAAGGTATATTTCTCCCAACTTCTCTGAATAAATTTTGTAATATATATAAAGTTATATAAACCAATATACCAATTAGAATATTGATTGGAATGCAAGATATAATTTCCCAACGGCTGGTATGCTTTCATATTTCTTCGCATCGTAGCTTTTCCATCTGGAACATGATAGAATATAATTGCTTTTTCTCACCTCTATAGGCATCAATACCTTCTGTTTTCATCGTAAGCGACAATCACATATCCTGACCCAGTAAACATACCTTACTCCTTACTTCAATGACGGATCGCTATGTCAAACCGTACATGCGTCACCTTATTCAGGCGATATAAATCGATCATTTCGTGGCTCAAGAAGACGATATATATACCCCGAGATCTTCTATTTCACCGCCTTAGAGGACTTGTAAATTTGAGTGTCGAGGAAACATGGCTACGATAGGAGTGAAAAGGGAAGAGAATAGAGCCGAAGAAGCCACTATGGGTTTGTGTAGATGTTTTACTCGTTGGAATCACTCGCATTGGATATGCGGGTCGCTTTCTGGTGAAAGCACGAGATAGGGAAACGGGGGCTTCCGCAGGGAGTTGTCATCTGCGGGACTCAACAAAAGCGAGTGGGACAAGGATTATGTTTTTTTTCGGGAGATAGGGGTTGAAAAAAGGATAGGCCCTTTTGGCGTCAACGGAAAGGAAATGGCCTAGGAATACATAAAACTGAAAAGGCGGTTGATAAAATCGCGGAGTCGGATTGGTCGTAAGTTTTATTGCATTTTTAAGGATATTTTGCGTCAGACCAATGGGCAGAGCAGACGTAGTAAAATAGATGGTTGAGGCTGGGAAGTTATGACACAATACTGGGTCCTGATAAAAAGCTATGGTGATCGATAAGGAATTGGGAAAGATAGTAGATTATCTGGGGCTGGACGTCGGAAGTTATAGACTGGGATCCTAGAGAATTCAGTAGGATGACAATGGAATTTACGAGGATAAAAAACCATACGAGATTTCAGTGAACTAAGTTCTGTGATTTTAGAACCAAAATCAGTAGTTGTTCTTCCTTGTTTTCCTTTTGCGAAACTATCAGCTTCATTTTGAAACATACAGTATCATCTTTGATTGTTTATTATTTATTAAACTCTAATACTACTTTACTTTGAACAAGTTCCAATGGTATTGTAGGAAACCCATGGTTTATTATTGTAATATATTCCATGGTATTGATTACAGCATCCTTTAGAATGTAATATAATGCGTTCTTATATTGACATTCCAATATAATGCCCAGTATCAATATTATATTTTGTTTATTAGTATCATCACGTGATACAAACACAGTTTTTATTTTTTATTTTAATCACGCATAGAAGTTAATATCAGAAATTCGTGTTTTATTTACGTCGGTATACGAATGATATTCACAAAATTTTAATAATATCCTTTGGATATATATTTAATTAATTCCTGCTTGATTTCCTCGTAATTTTAGTATTATATTTCCGTGTAACTACCCAGAAATACTATGGCCGTAGTTTGGGATATTTAAAGAGAAGATTAAATTGAATATGAAGAGAATTCCAAGTAAACCTTAATTTTAAACCGATACTTCCGCGGAACTTCAATAATTTACGAAGCGAATATTTCGAAAACCAATTGGTTTGCGTCCAGTAAAAGAAAACCTCACCTCGCTCTCTCTCTCTCTCTCTCTGGAACAAGGAAGTTTATAATGCACCAAAACTCCCGCTCTCGTGCACTTCCACGAAATTAACTCCCAAATATTGGGACAAAGACTTTCGGAAAAGGGAACAGCGTTCGGGCGATTTTAATTAATTCCCACGAAGGAAAATCGCGTCTGCATCAGCGCCTTAGAAAAGGCGTGAATTAGAATCCTTTTCGCGATTCATTTGTCACGAAGTCCGAAAGGAAAAGGAAGGTTTTTCGGGCGGAGAAAAGGAAAAAAGAATAAGGAAAAAAAGCTTTTTTTTATAGCAGGTCCATCGCCCGGAGTCTGCGAGAAGACGTTAATTATTTCTGGCCGTCGGTACGTGACTCAGTGGATCACGAAGAGATCTGCCTCCTCAACCCATTCCCTTCAGGAAAACCTGGCTTTTTTTATAATAGCCTCTCTTCCAAAGGCCGCCTGCGAGGACGCCCACGAACTCCGCGGCCTGATACGGCGTTCATCGAGAAAAAACGTACTTGTTGCTCGGATTTATTTATAGGGTGCGGAACTTTTTAAGTTTTCACCGCCCAATCGCCGAAACCCAATTATAATACTACCGATACTTTATTCTCGTCCGTGATTGATTTAGCGGTGGAAATATCGAACTGGAGGACGTGATTTTCGCGTGGCAATGAGCGGAATCAATACTCAACCGAAGCTATTAAAAATTCCGTTCCGTAAAGCGGAGTTTTTGCATCGAATATCTCCATCCAGGAGGTATGAATTTTAATCTCCGGACCCATTGTCGTGGATTTGACTATCCAATCGGCTTTTGAAGGGAATTGAAGGTTTCGTTTGATTTTTTACCATCCGTGGAGCAGTGATCGTTATACAGGGAGAGGTAGATGATAAGCAGGAAGTATTTTATGGAGTCGTGGGCCCCCTGCTAAAGAACGATGGTAACAGTTCGTTACGCCACTTCCTCGTGGGGTTATTAATAATTCAGTTGGTTTCCATAAATCAGTGGTTCTCGGCCGGTGACTTATGGATGTTAAACCATCTGGGAATTATCAGGAATTTTCTTTTATATTTTAAGCGGGTAAATTTTTGTTTATGAGTTGAGGGTTTCTTTTTAATTGGAGATCGTATATGAATGCGGTTTTCACCGATAATTTTTACATGTCAAAGATTTAATATCGAATAGAGCTTACGTAAGTTTTTTAATAATAAAATTATGGTTTATGAATTATATTTTTTTAAACTTTAGGGGGAATAATATTTGTCTTATTACCGTCACTACCCTTACGACTCTGGCGATGGATTCAGTTCTTATGGTATTAATAAGAGAGATGAAGCTATATCTATTATCAATCCAAGGATATGTTGTTCATAATTGTTCATCGTTTAAGTGCTAACTTCAGAATGCACAGATTTTAAATTACTTTTCCTTAACGATTGAGGTTCAAAGCAGCATTCCGTTAATTCTAACTTTAACATCCCATAAAACTTCGCTACCTTCCCAAGTCATCTCTTCAAGGCGGTGCAATCATCTCTACTTAATCGCTTCTCATTCAGGAAGGATTACTTCAATGCAATTTTCACCAGTAAGAACTCAGTCGCTTATCTACATCGTGATCTCCTGCATTTCCCAATCCAACACATTGCTTGGGATTCCTTTAGAAGCTGCAGTGAAAAAGAAAGAAACATTCGTCGCGATTCCACTGTCGAGATTCTGTCCTCCTCTTTTATTTTTTTCATTTTCGTGATCATCTCAGAAGAGACGTTTAAATTTACTTCCCTTAAGTCTTTCGAAGATAAAAGTTTCACATTCTCAGAAGATGTTTACACGTTTTGCGGGGAGGTTTTTAACGCGTCGTAAAATGTATCATCTTCTGTATTAGATTTCATTAAAATTCCTATCCATAAATTATTTTGATTCCGTTCAAGTTCTTTCCCTTTATCAAAATAAATTTTTTCATTGGAGTATTGCAATTCAAAACGATTTAACGGAACGATTTTTAAATACTCGTTTTTCATCTCATCGTTCTAATTTATGTTCGTAGTAAATGAATTCCCAAAGAGTTTATTTATAATATTTAATTTAATGTATAAGTATAAATGACATTTTTATGTAGATTTCCACATTCTTATACTTCTATCAGAATATTTTGATTTTTTTCTGGGGTCGAATATTTGGAGAGTTCCTGTTTTATTATTTTGATAAAAGTAATATTATTTTATGCTGTTTTCCCCATTTCTGATTCCCCAAAACAGTTTTGTTCACTTTGAATTTCTCCTGAGAATATTTATAGCATTTGAAAGAAATTATACAATGATTCATCTAATGTAGTGCAAGTTTATCAACCTAACATTATCATCATTATATACAATAATGATCTATATCAGTTTTATGAGGTTTTTTAATGCACCTTTTACTACTTCCCTTCCAAGGAGGTCACACTATGATTCAGAAGGCATTCCTCCGCAGCTGTTATACGAATTTTATACGAGTATCCGAGTCGCATTTTAGGTTTTCTAGGAAAGCCCTATCTCCGGCATTTTTCTACTCGCCATAAAAACCTCTCCGTGGAGTCCATATAAACAGTCGGAAAGGGATCGTAAAGTCCGTTTTGATTTACTACGGATTCTCAGATTTTTGCAAACATTTTTATGATAACATTCGTTAAGGAAACCAGGTTCGGTAAATCTTCCAAATGAATTCATCCCGCTGTTTTCTCGTCCGTTATCTTCATAGCCGTAAAATATTTTTATTCCGTGAAACGTGTCATTATTTCATCTTTAAAGTCTCCACTTTTTGACCTCCTCGGATGGTAATTTTGATAATAAGGCCTTCTTTTGGAGTGAGAGGGAAGTTAATTTTCCTCGAGGAATGAAAAGACTTGGGTTATTAAGGTATCGAAAAGGAATCTTTACTTTCGTGCCGAAGTAGGTTTCCCGTAATTAAGTTCGCGTAGTTAACAGGTGATTACGCGAGCGCTCATGAATTTTTTGATGAAATTCTTATTATGAGCAATTTAAACAAACGATTCCCATTATTCGCTGTACAAATACTTAAAACATAGTAGTCTGTGACTCACTGATGGCTTTTTGCTAGAAGCTTTATCACTTAGGAAACTGAATCTTTTGTTTTACTTTGGATATCCTTTAATAGACTTGTAAACAAGTGAAATAAAGGATGAAGGAAAGTTTTACATTAGAATTCTATATTGAGGAAAGATAAAAGTATATTAATTCTTATAAGTCGATAACAAAGGTTGAAATGTTGTGAAAAATAACGATATGACTGGGACTCGAACCCAGGATAGCTGATTGTCTCAAGTGATACATTGTTTTGAAAAATTTTTTAACATCATAATGCAAGATTTATTTAATAACATAACAATAATTTTTCTATGATATTTGGTTTGAAAATCACTTATTTTTAGCTTATTGAGTAGTTTGCTTATTTACTGAGAGAGATATTGCTTTAAATTTATTTACATTTAAATTACTTAAATATAATATATCATAACTTCAATTATTAAAGAATAAATACTTATCGAATATATATTGTCGAAGAAACAATGGTCATACTTTGTAATTCAACTTAAGTCACAAGTCATATTTTACAGTAAAGATCCTACAGTTTGGATCTAGAGGCATTCCTCAAATTAATTCCGAATCAATAAAAAATTTTTTCAATGCTCGAAGCAGATGTCATACGAGAGATGATCCTGCCCTCTTTATCAATTAAGGGCTCTTAATGGGCATCCACTCGGTTCATGGGAACGAATTAAGTTCATCCCTCCTTCCATACTGTTTATTAAATGTCAAATTAAAGACCGAACCCCTGTAGAGACCCATATACGTATACTCTCCATTGGGAATAATTCGTCGAGTAGCTTCCATCGAAGGAAATTCGTTGGGTTTGTGACCTTTAGTTTTTTTCGACCAATTGATTTCAACAGACCCTCTAGATTCAAGGATGGCGTCTTTAACCAAAGGGTCTCTATGCAAAGGCCGTCTAAAAAGTTGCGAAGGCGTCACCGGAACTGACGTCACAGCGTTTGTTCTGCCGTTGGTCGGCGATCGCGGGCGTGCCCCGTGTCAGACGTCGTGTCTCACGGATTAGGTAGGTCGAGATGAATAACATCGTCGTTGTTTTGTCGGGCACGTATAAGGATAGGAGTGCTTGATTTACGGGAATCGCTGTCGTTAATTTTCGCGTCTCCGTGGAAACGATTTTTACGTGTGTCGGAACAAGGCCTGCGTCTACTCGATACACACAAAGGTTTGCGCCCGTTTTATTTCAACGTGCGTAGATTGGACACACGCCTCTATTGGATGAAGCGTGTCCGAAACGGACCACGATTTAATATTCGATACGGTGTTAAGAGGTTGATCAAAATATATAAATGAGGCAGTTGTAAGCTATTATTTATCTCTATAAATTTTGAATTTGGATTAAATTTGGATTTAGCAAAACTACTCACCAGTTTAGAATGGTGGCGATAAAATTTTTAAAGTTTTTCTCTCCGGTTCGTTCCCTGAAAAACGAAGGTTATAAAGGTTGGTTATTTGGGTGTCATTCACCGTAAACTTTGACAGAAACAGATGTTAGGAAATTCCCTAAATATAGTAAAAGGTTTAGAGTTCCGATGACAGAAGACAGGCGATAGGATTTGGCCCGAAGGTTTGTTTATTTATTTGGAATTTTATTCTTGCTATTTATTCTATTGATGCTATTAATATGCTTATATTCTTTTAATTCGTTCTTCATTCTACATTTATCAAGTACCTGACTGAATTACCTGATTGAATCCCCATTTTGTGGAGATATTTGTACTGAATTATATACTTAATCGATATATCTATAAGCGCATTACTCTGGCATAATTATCTCAATTATGATAAAAGAAACTTATTACGATTAAAACCAAAGGTAGATTTATTCTTTTACAAAAATCAGTTATCATAAAAATTAAGATAGATCTGTTCAAACACCTCTATGATTTTCTCGCATAATCTTCATGGATTCACGATAGAACTTGCGTATGCCATATCTCACAGTCCGTGATGACACTTCCGTATGCACACGGGTTTCGTGAGGACATCTATTGTGCTTTGAATCTAGGATGAAACGTATCGTATCCCTCTGTATTTGGAAGTGAGGACACCTCGCGTCTGTCATGCGCTTAATATCGGTATATATGTTATCATTTGGCTCGATGTCCTGCAGCATTCACACCGGGTTACCCATCAACGCTTACAAGCACAAGACATCTGTCATTTCTCGTTTTCATCACATTTTTACTCCCTGTTTTGCTTGTTAACATCTCCCGCCTCCGTAAAAGCCGTCTGCATTCATTTCCCCAGCCCCGGAATCATCTCCTCGTAATTGTCTACGAAGTTCTTAATAATATCATAAAGACGTGCTTTTATCCCCTGAATTGCTCCGCGGATTAACTACGACAAGATCGTCCTTAACAAGTCCCAAGTGCCTCCTCAGAACCTTATCTGCTTTAATATTTTATCGGATTAGTTGGGCCAGCATCCGTCGCCGGTAACTCCAATGAAGGGGGATTACCTCAGGGTGACCATATGGACCATCCTTTTCCATTTCCTTCTCTCCTGTCATCGTCTAAGTCATTTCCTAATCGACCATCCTTCCCGACATATGACGCTTCCAGTGTTTCCTCTTTTTTTTTACAAGGGATTCTTCTCCAACTTCCTTCCTCCACAAACCCTTCGCACAAGTTTGCAACCCCCACCCCCGCTTTCCTCGGCCATTGTTCCAGTCTGTACTCATTCGCTTGAGATGAGGTATTGTTTGAAGGATAAAAAGGCAGCTTTGTTAAGAATGGGAAAGGTTTATAAGGTGGTTAAAACGCTGCCATCTGAGCGTGTTTATCTTTAAGTAAATTATCGCAATGTAAGTTGTCTTTAGTACCTCTCAATTCATGCAAGTTAGAGCCTTCATTTGCAAAGGATAATTTATAAGAATTCGATAAATATACATAAATATTTATATTTCATTTTTATCCCTCTCAAGAAGGATATTATGGGAGGAATTCGGAAGCATTGCTTGTACTCTGAAATCGCATAATGATGGCATTTTATTACATATTGTATTCATAACGTACGTGATCCATTTATTAAAACGTAGGATTTAACTTACTCTTTATGATTTTATAATAATTATGTACGTAATATTATAAGAATAAAATTCTGGTAATGTAATTCACAAACCCGGATTTCCAAGTTCAAATACATGTACGTTTAATTTCTTTATTCAAAGGTGAGTTGCTGAAGATACAGTACAAGGTCACCTCAGCAAATCCACTTATTAATACGCTTGTAAATTAGCAGTTTTAAAAGCGACTTTTCTAAAGAGGGAGATTATATAGTAACAGAGATTTATATATATACGGAAAAAAGCTTTCGTAATGTTTTTATCCGGTACGGAATAAAGCCGTACAGCCAGAGCTTGTTCTCAGCATCAAGCTATTAGCAGTATCTCACCTGAGGTACGTATAAATCAGGTTAAAGCTTACGTGTATGAGTGGAATTTATCCGTGACTCAGTTAACGCTGTAAAATGGCTTTAAGCACAGGTCTAGCGTACATTTGTTTCTCAGAAGCACTCTAACGAAGTCCACGTTTTAAACTCTTATGTTTCGGACAGGATTATCCGGATACTATGGCAGTTTATGAGAATCCTTTGTATTCGATATGGATCCGAAACTAAGGTCGCGTCCGTGAAAATCCGTGCGAGTTATATTACCTAAATTCTTTGAATTTAAGGGCTGTGATACTGGATTTTATTTTTGTTTGCTTTTCCAATTCCTTGGATTAATATTTTCGACCATCGTTTTAACTAGATTTTGTCGTAATTTCTCGCATAGATTTCGATGTTTACTATCTTGATTCTAGTTTCGATTTAGATTCCCTGTGCTTTTTAGTCGGTGAGGGTTGAAAGGTTAAAACATAAATATAATGCATTTACGATCTTGAATCAGTATTTTTCTAGAAAAAAACCGATGCTTTTGAAGCTTATTTTTCTTAACTTTTAATAAAAATAAAGATGGTTATTATTCAACCTAAATTTACATTTTAAATAAAGTATAGTTTTGCTTCAATAAATCCTACATTTTATAAGCTAATGAAAAATTTTCCTTAAGAAATCTTAGAAAAAATAATTATCCATCGTTTAACTATGTTTAACAATTATCATTTAAGGTCCTTTTTTATTTTTACTTTCACTATTATAAATTGATATTTGGAACTCAATGATTCGGCCTTTAAATGAATGGAGGGAAAGTAAATAAATGATTTAATATTTTATACCCTCAATAAATGTATGTCTAAAACAATCGTACTAGAATAGAAAAAAGACAGTTTACCCTACACACCCAAACAAATAAATCTAACAACTAATTTCCTCGAAAGGAGCCAAAATGAAAGCCTTTCCTTCAACATTGCCGTTTTGGTAAACTCGGATGTGTACCCAGAACATATCTTTCCCTCAGTTCGATTAGCTGTAAAAAGCTTTAACACTAGAACAGCGGAGGGTGTCCTCAGGACACCTCGCCCATGAAAAAAAAGCACCATTTTTGTAATTTGTATCATAGAAAAAAATCGTTTCGTGACTTTTAATTATTTAATATTCTGCGTATTTCTATCAAGTTTTATAATTATTGGAACATTTTCATAGGAGATCCTACCACATACCCCCTAGAACAGCGGAGGTGTCCTCAGGACACCTACGTAATATTTAGTATTATTTCCTATGATAAAACCTTCATTGTTTTATATTAGAAGCTCTTACGAATGTACTTTGAGATAATATTGCTTTTTGCTATTATTTTGTCCCCGTTCTCTAAAATTAATTAATTATATTGTTATGTATAAAAATTTGAGGTGGCAATTCTAATGATGATTTGAGTTGGAAACATTTTGCCTTATATTTTCTAATATTTCCATTTATAAGATACGTTTCCCATTTCTATTTTCGCAATTGACTAATTTGTCTTATATCTTTTTGTGACACTCACTCATTGAATATTGCCAGGCTTGCTACAATCCCGTTACAAAAGTGACGGTGAATGATCAGCTTTCTCCCAGAAAGTGTAGATGTCTATTCACACAATTTATTCTTGATAAACCTGATAAATATGTACTTAAGTTTCGGTTAGTAGTGAATTTTAATTCCAAATAAGCATAGAATAGATTTCCATTAGTTATCGAGTTGGAGGATAGGCCATCTTCCTGAACCATGTGGTCATGACCTTGATGGGACCTTTCCTATATAAAAGGAATTAACCTAATGACCGATAATTATTTTAAATTAAAGAAACTATTTAAAAGGCTGAAGAAAGCAGGTATTTTTTCTCTGGAACATAGAACAAATTGTGATGAGAGTCGCTGGAGTTGAAAACCAGCAAAAATCTGCAGTGAATTCCGATGTTGTCGAAAAATGAAGAATAATCCTTGTTTATAAAATTAAACCGAGTAAACATGTTCTTCTCGCGATTTAGATGCTTTCTAATGTCGTATTTGACAGTATTAGTAAAAGAAAATCAGACGCGGTGCCGTACCATAATTGTACAAAAAGCGGCGTAGTGGACCAAATGGCGCGTAGGCACACGGTGAGACAGACTCACGATGTGGCCTAATGCATTCTTTTTACATAAAAATTTATCTAGCAGAAGTCAATGTATAGGTTATTTGCAAGCAGAAAAGAGGTCGCCAAATAACCAGATATAGATTCTTGCAACGAATCGCAGATAAACAAAGTAAAACCTAAGCTGTCTAAAGAGATCTCAAAAAGGACCTAAGTAAACACTAGATGCACGAGACATCATCCAATGAAGCCACCGATATATGTTCAAAAGAAAATACAAGTGAAATATAGCATCAGATAAGTGTAAGAAGTGCAAGGAATAGGTTAATAGAAACTGTAACATCAAGAAGATTTATGTATTAGCTTCGTGGAAGGATTCTGTGGAGTAATTATTTCGTGACAGCATCATTGTGCTAAAAAAGAAAAATTAATATAATTGCGTATGCAAATAACATTTAAGGTCCAGTTTGCGTCTTAAACCTTATTTCTAGTCTTTTTGTTGTGAAATAAAATCAAAGGAAGGTACGTGAAGCGGTAAAGTTTTATTACGCGAGTTTATTTTTTCTTGTACCCCATGTAAATTGTTGATAAAATCGGGTAATTTTCAAAAGTTTATTCAAGCAAATAATTATTTTATCTCTAAAAGGCTTTATATTAATTTATTCATATAATTTATTTTTGGCTTTACTGTTCTGTATATTTTTATATCGGAATATGAGTCTCATGAAATTGATTGAACTCAACAACAATTTCTATATTAAATATGTAGCAACTATTTACCTCATGATCTGCCGATAAATATGTACCCATACTTAGTTATTAATTTTTAAGCTTATAAGGAAAGACTATAAATTTAAATACGACTGCCTCATTCAATTTAAAAGAAGCGCAAGTGTAGGTGTCCTGAGGACACCTTCCGCTGTTCTAGGGGGGTGTCCGTTTCCCGCTGTTCTAGTGTTAAAGGTCCTCCACATCTCCCAGGAAAGGGTTAGAGCTTTTTCGTTCCCAACGATCCATTTACAGTCCCCATCACATTCGGTCCTCTCGAAACACTTTACGGCCAGTTTAAATGACGTCAAGGAACGTCTTTCTGCCATCATCAGAGAGAGAGCCAACCCCGTTCAGAACTTCCCTCCGAAATTGTTTATCTTCTGCCAAAAAGAAACGCGGATATATCCTCTCAAACCTCTTCTATTTTTCTATCTTAAGAACCAACCAATCGACGAACACATCTCCGCGTTCTTTTCGGACATTCCTTCAAACTCAAACCCATTTTTTTTCGTCGGACATCTTGGAGAGAGATCACGTTTTTGGGGGTCGCCTAGTAAGGAATTGTTTATATCTTCTCGTAAAAGGAGTTGACGTTGATGCTTTCGAGAGGCGAGTTTCGTTACGTTTTTTTTATATGCCCGGATGCCTTATTCCTCTATGGTCGAGGGTAGTCCTGTATGATTCATAAATAAGAGGTCTTTTAATGGTTTATGGATTAGATGGTTTGGAAGGGTGACAGTTTGATGCTTACAGTAATCAAAAGGCACGTAAGTGGAGCGGAGAGAAGGGGTTGATCTGGACTTGTTCGTCCTAAAATGGAGCATTAAAGGAGATCTCTTATCCGAGGAGATGTAGTTCCGCATTATGACGTTTTTATATAGTATGAATTAGGTTTTAATTAGCTCTATTCGGGCTTTGTCTTTACTGCGTCTGAAATGAAGGTATTCGTGAAATACGTACTTATTTTTTTCGAAATTATTTATACTCAATATCTTTGTTTCGATTCATAATTTACGTTGTTATAGTTTTATTCAAGAACAATTTTCTTGGCTGGAAATTTTTATATTACTCATCAACATATCCGTATGTATTCCGAAAGGTCATCTGTTTATAGATATGTAGATGTGTATAGCATCGATCGCTTTTCATTTCATTGGAGGTCATTCATATTCAATATAGTTCCCCGTATTGAAGCGGATGTGTTCTGAATTGGTATTACTAGCTTATATCGCACAGTACATAAAAGATGTATGAACTGTGAAACAGTTCCTTTAGATGTTTTTCCTAACGTTTGTTCTTGTTGAAAATCGTTGCGAGTAAAAGTGCACTACGTTATTTAAACGTCAGCTATTCTGCTCCTCAAGGATATGTTCCGTACAACAGTTCTTTCACCACTTATTAGTAGTTAAAGCGTTATAAATTCGTTTTATCATACATATGGATGCTACGTTAGAATTAAAGATCTTTTATCATGGTAATTATTGAAGATAAGACTGGAAAATAAAGAAATTAATACCAGTAATAGATGCATAAAGGCTCAAATATATTACCTGGATGAATTAAATTGAAAAGTCCAGTGTTTTCAACCGCACATCTGCTACCAGTTTAATTACTGCCTCACTCGTTAATTTACCCAACCTACCTACGTTATCGCATCGGTCTGTTTGAAACCTCGTCATAACATAACGAGAGATTTTTCCTGCTCGATACGTCCTCGAACGATATAACATCTGTTACCTCTTAGGCATAAATTATTTTATATAACAACCCTTGCCTGCCAGAGCGTATACACGTATGTTTACGCGTGTATGTGTTCCGTGTTTATCGTCGGTTAAGGCATTCGAATCCCATATCTCATAATGTGTTGTCAGTTATTAGAGGGGCGAAAAAATTAACATGCGTTATCCCCTCGGATGCCACCGCGTTTTTTACTCCGCGGCACGTGTGGTTACAATCTTCCTTCACTACATCTCCTTGGCAACTCCCACGATAGGATAGAGTCGACTATAGGATAGTCTATACTATAGGAGAATCGGAAGTGGAATAAAAGCATCATGAATGTGAGGAAGATCCTTCCTTTTGTCGCCCTTTCCCAAAGCCATAGAGAGGGAGTGGGACTGCCACATCCGCAGGAAATCGACGACTGTGTCTGGTCGACGTTGCATTTTCGTTTTTCTTTTTTTTTCGGAGCCGATTTCCATGTCTGCCTTTTTTTTCTCCGTGTCTTCTAACGATTGAGACATCGCGGAAGCATGTAGATGTGCAGCTGAAGATGGAGAAATGTGGGTTTTTCTAGTTGTGGCCGATAGAGGCTATGAGAAGTGGGTTGCGAAGTTGTTTTTTAAATCGAAGATTAAGCGAAGTCAAAACGGTAGGGTTGATTATTTAAGCATGTGTCTTTCCGTTAGATAATAGCCAACGTTGAAAGAGGAATCACCATTGTTTTTACCAGGGGAAGGACTCTATGGTGGTATATTGATAGCCTGATATCATCGTGGTCATTTGTCATGGAGTTTCTTCACAGATGTTGCAGTTTAAATTCTAATTTTCGCGTTCTAATAGTGTTTATTCATTTGGGATTGAAAAGCAGATAAGAAGACCAAAGACTTTGAATCATGAGCAACAAATTTCAAATATATTTAGCATTAAAACAGCAATGCAACATGCGAGAAACGTAAAAAAATCTTAGAAGAGTAAAGTTAGGAATATGAGGTTAATGAATAGAAGAGAAGATGGATGAATAATCAATAAATATTAATAATAATGTACATATATACAATGCATTAGTATACAATGATATTAAGATGCAAAATGGGAAATAAGTCTTGGTAATTTACTCTCGTAGAAAACAATGTCTCATAATATCTCATAGAATGACTTAACGTTAAGTATATTGAACCTTAACAGGCTTTATTAGTTTCAACAACATACGTCTAAAACAGTTCTCCAGTTCTTTGACGTCACTCAGTTTGTCTGTAATAACATTACCATCCTCACCTAGCATCTCGACCAAATATCCCTCACTATTTTCATTGAGCTCTGCGTCATTCTCCACAAACATCTCACTCCAACTCGTGCACCGGATTACTTCGTATTCGGCGCAAACTGCCAGCAAATGTCGCAAACGAATTCCAGCATTTTCGTCTCCGTAGTCGAACCCTTTCACGTTCTCCAGAAAGCTCCCCGCCCACCTCCCACGGAGCGCCCCCCCCCCCCCAATACCCTCCCAACCTCCCACTGCCACCAGCTGTCTCCCATCCTGGACCCTTGATCTCAATTCCATTTCCCTCCCAACGTTTCGTCATTTTTCCACGGTGTGGGAGGCCGCGGGGAGCCAGGGGTTTGGATGCACTTGGGGTCCGTGGAAGTCATCGTAAGGGGAGGGTGGGGTAGAGGCGGCCATCCAGAACGCATCGTGAGTTAACGCTTTCCGAAAAGCCTCCTTGGTATTTATCGCCGCTTCGATTCTTAGCGTAGCATGTCGAAGTCGCTGTTCCCGCGTGGTTTGTGTCGATGGGGATCTAATTGCGGGGGTTGGCATTGTGAAGTCCGTCCGAAGGGGAAACGTAATGAACAAAGGAGACCTCGCACCGCGGGGCGGTAGTAATTGATTTTAAAAGTTTCTCTCTCCCCACCGGAAACGCGTATTGGTTGTGGAGTCGAACAATGATCACGCTGAGTATTACGGGGGATTTCTTTCGGGCGGTCATAATGCGTTTAGGGATGCAAATTGTAAGTTTGTAGGGTTTTGTCATATCGGGGGAGACGTTTGCTGCTACCTGCTGGCGTTGCCTACCGGGGGAACAATCACTTCGTATCGTTAACATCGTGTTGGGGTGTGTTCCGTATGAATTTTTATTTCTTTCACAGTTTGAGTTTTTCTGTTTTAGAAGTCGATATAATACATATAAATATATATGTCATACGTATGAGTTATACGTCGTAAGTTACCATTGAAATATTTCAAGTAAATCTTTAGTTTGCAGGCTTGACTGAAGGAGTAGATCTTGACATTATAAGCTACTGTTTTGTTCCATTTAAGACAGTTGCTGATAGGAATATCATTGTTTGAAATATACCACATAAGCTTAAAAGCAGTCTATTGTATTCTTATGATTCTATTGATATCATCTGTATGTTTTTATTCCGTTATTTATTATTCCTTTCCCTATAAAAATACAGCTTCTTCATCCCTAAATGGTCATAATTACTTAGGTTAGAAGTGGGAAATGAACTATGGTAAGGATTGCGTTCAATAATGCCTTAGTTTCTTCAAACCTCGAAATTCAATTAAGGCTTAAAAGAACGCGAGATAAGAAAGACTTTTCGAATAATAATTTACAAGAAGGCATCACTATAATTCCCTCTTATCTTGAGCTGTTTTCAATTAAGCGGCTCCGTTAAGTCGGAAAGTGCCTCTCAGAAAAACGCTATGAATATACTTAAAAAAAAGCACGTCCGTAAGAACACGAGGCACTTCCCTTCGCATGTAGGTCCTCCGCACTCAATCATATCCTCTTAATGCGTCCACTAAACTTCTTTCTCTCGGAGATAAACTTTCCTTTTAAAGAGCTTTTCACATCTTCTACCATCCATTCTATGCATTTACCATAGAAACTTAAATCTTGCGACGTCGACCCCAGAGAGAGATAAAAAAAGAAGACAAAGGGACGCTTTCATTCACAGATAACGCGGACGAAAAAACCCCCCGAGTCTATGAAGATAAACTTTCGTTTCGAAGAGGCCCTACAAGCCCTCTCTCTCTGTAGGTGGTGTCACTTGCCGAGATGGAGAGAGCCCTTCCAAACGGTGCCAATGCAAGGGAAGCGTAAGGAGCACAGTTCGTAAGGGTTTCTCTCCTCAGAAGTTGTGAGAGAGGGTTGCCGGGTAGATGAAAAACGGTTCTTCCAGAGGAGCCATATCCCATAGGGTTTTTTCCCTGCTGCAGGAGTAGTGCGCGATACGGGAGGGGTAGAGAATTTAGGTGGAGGCCATCCAAGTGTCATACACGAGCGGGGAAGGTGCGTGGGAGAAAGAAATACATTTATGTATAAATGAAAGAGTGTATGGAGCCCACGTGTACCAGTTTCTAACCTCTCCCCCTCTCTTTCAGAGTGTTTGTGAGGCGAGTAAATTTTTGTACGTGTGCGGGCTTTGGAGTGCTTTTTTACCTTTTTTTTGCCACTGCCCATATCTTTCGATGGGATATCAGAGCGATACCCCTACAGATAAGTTTGTCGCTGCTACTGGAGATTATTTTGGTGTCGGAAAGGGTGTTTGGGTTGCGATTGCTTTCTTTATCTGAGCGGAAAAATGTTTGGCATCGGGAGGCAATGATGGGTGATTGTATCGAGGGGTGCGATTGGAATCTGAGTCGATGCGTTTTATTGAGCTTTTCCCATTGTTGAGATTAAACGTCAACACTTAAACCGGGGTGATGCATTGTTGCGGAAGAGGTGTGTTAAGCACTTCGGGTGTTTAGAGAAATGTGCTGCAGATTGATCTCATTTGGTATAGATTTTTTTACGATAGAGGATCGAGTGAAATCTCAGTAGAAGCTACCATGTGTCTCTAGCATTTGTAAGCTACTTTTTTATTATTAGTTACCATAAGGATCCGAAATGTATTGATCTCAAACATGATTATATATTTAAGGACCTCATACGTGACAAGATCTCGTATCGGAATATTTACTGGCTGTTTCAGATCCCTTTCTATTTAAGTAATTTAAACAGTCGTGTTGTTTTGAAATAGTAATCCATTATCAGATATCACTGTGCGTGCATCCAGAATACAATAGGAAAGTTCTAAACACTATTAACTGGTAGATATTCTAGTGACTCTAGATAACACTCCTAAACATTCTTTCCCTATGAATGGATTATTATTAGACGCACAGATAGTACATCAAATAAACGTGCTAGGTAATTCGTTACCCAGGCAACAGCTAGACACAATAAATCCCACAATTTTCTCATTATCACCAACTATTCAGGTAATATATATCAAATTAGCAACACCGTGAAGTCTCCACTTGGCACGACTTCTACGTCCCCTCAACCGTTTCCCTTTCGAAATATTCGGGAATGATTTATCAATCCTCTTACGACGTTAACACCACCGGAAAGCTCATCGCCGTATAGATTTGTTTCCCTCATTTTCACATCGCCGTGTCTCTCGGCCCACTAACAAGAGAATCTGCAGCCGCGCACCATTCATTCCTTTACCTTTCTTTCCCCTCCCTCCTCCTTACCTCCAGGAGTCGAGAATTTGTCTTCTCTCTTGTGAGTGAATAGTGTCTTGGAAGGAACACGTGGTAGATGGCGCGAAGGTTGGGAAAGGATATCATTGGTTGATTGTAGTGGGTCACGTGACTGGTTACATATTCTCGTGCTGCGAAGTTGTTCGTTTGCGCTACATTCTTACGTAATAAGAAACTTCGATGATTGTATTGTGTTTGAATGCGAACTATTTATTATTGTTGTTATGGATAAAAGGGTCAGTTTTCAAGCTCTTAACGTAGAATACATGGCTGTAGGAATTGATTGGAAATTTTAGCGTTATTTATTTTATGATATCAAACATGTATTTTCTAGGATTTTGAGGGTCTCACTCACTTACTGTGCGTAATTGTTAACGATCTTTCCTTCTTGAAAGCTCGTGAACATCTTTTCCGAGTAAAGAATGGACGGCGCCTCTGAAAGACGAAATATGGCTCTTTAGACACCGCCAAGGAAATGAGATCACCGGTGTTCCTTCGAAACGTAGTGAAGGGAGGTAATTTTTGAAGGAACTTCCGTCATATTTAGGGGTGCCGGAGGGCTTCAAGGGCGAGGAAGAGGGGGTTTTAGATGTAAATGTCTCGCAGCTGGCACCTTGGTAGCGTGGGGGTTATTCTTCAGGGTTGGTCTCATCTGAACAGCGTAGGAGGAGGGTGAGCTATGAGAGAAAATGCAAGGAGACAAAACGTCTCGATTTGTCAGGAGGGGGTGGCGGTAAAATGGAAGCAAAATGTCTGCGCACCGTTATGAAGAAGGATGACTCTTCATGGAATTTTGTTATCGAACAGAAGTGTCTTTTGTGAGGGTCGTTGAGTGAAAATTCAAAAGTGAGCGAAGTGCGGGAAAGGAATGCTATTCGTATATATGGAGCAATTTTTTGATCGATTCTCTGCCTCGAGTATCTGCTTAAAAGATAGCTTTTATCGGGTGGAAATACTCGTCCTTTTTGTTCTGGTTATTGAAGAACTGGTGCTCCAAGATAAACGTAATGGACTGCCATTTTTCTTAGTGGCAGATATAGATTTGAGTAATGACCCTAGCTAAAGTGCATTTTAGAATCATTTCACGTCTATGTAAAGTTCGTATAAATCCTTGAAAGATTAGGTTTGCAGCATTATTATTAATTATACGTACTTAATGCACATGCATTTATTGTTATTGTATTTTTTTTCTTGAAATTCCGTTCTATTTTATAGAATAAATTTCGTAGATTATATTTTAAAAGTTGTACCACCTATTCGTTGTATCGATATTTATTTTTATGTTTAATATGGCCCTCATAAAAGTTTATCAATTGGTTAATTACAGTGAAGTACTATAGAATAGACGTACATCTATACATTTACTTTGTGAGGGAAATTTCCAATCATTCGGGATTCGAACCCTGGACCTTAAACATTGTAAAGAAAGGATACTAACGGAAAGGAAAGGATGATCTTAAACAAATGGCGTAAAAATTTGTACCACTCTTCATCCTATTCTCAAAATAATTCTTATCATCGTTCTACTCTTTAAACATTTCATCCTATCTACGAAACAATACATCTTCCGGAAACTGTTCGTCTAATAGATACCATCGCTCTGGGGGATCTTCTGGTGCGTCCAACGGCGAGGATAAAGTGACAACTCACCCCGTCTACCCGTTCGGGCACATCATTTGTATCCGAGAACACTCCGTTCTCCCGCATTTTGTTTTGAACGTTCGAGTGGGAGGCTGCGGGCTGGGAACCGCTGGTGCTGAGGGATGAATCTCTAGGGGATAACACCGTCCCTCGGAGAGGAAAAAAAAGGATTGAAAATCTTAAAATCTCCCCAAACCCACCCCCTCCTAAATTTTCCCTCCTAAAAAACCCACACAGTCGACCACCATCGCCCAAATACCCTCTGCATGCCACTGCTTCCATCCCTTGGTCGTTTTCCTCTTTTAGACCCGGCTTACCCCCCTCAGACTGCGAAGCCTATCTCCATTCTTCACCTCCTCCTATCTAGGTCGCATACCCACCCTCAGCCGCTTTTTATTCATGCCATCCACGTTCCTTCGCAACGTGGTCCAATATGCCGAGGATGGAGAGCCGTGTAATATAAGAAAAGGAAGGAAAATGTATCGGAAATCGGGATATTTTCACGTTTCCCATGATTGTATAACCTCCGACGTGGAGGTGTTTTTGTGGAGCTTTCAAACAGCTAGAATATTTGGTATCGGGCTTGTTTGTTTCCTTGCTTCTGTTGTTCTGTTTACCTCTACACGTTCGCGTGCCCAGGAATTTGGTTCTTATAGGGTATTTATATCGATCGGATAGTTTCCCGTTTGTGCCAGTGACCTAATTTATGTGTGAAAGACGATTAGATCCTTTTGCGTTTGCCTACTCGTTCTTTTTGGTTCCGTAATTTTTCCTTTTGTTGAGGATTGCAATTTGATATTACTACGTAGATCATTTTTAGTTAACATTTTAAGCGTATTACATAAAGATTACTTTAAGAATTTTTAGCTTTAAATGCTTAAACTTATCGACTCATATAAATTTACAAGATGAAAGTAAATTTGTCTTATTTATTGACTCTTAAGTTGTTAAATTCCACAATATTATATTTATCGTATTATTTGATAGATTTTGGCGATTTTATGCATTGAAAATTTATAATTTCATTCCCTCATTTGAATCTAAATTCTACTTTCATGTTTGATTTTTATGAAACCACCCCAATTAAGATGTTCACAGATGAAATTACATTTTATAGTGTCACCTTGAGTCAAATTTCTTTACTGCACACTAATTACGAGTTGTCCAATAATCATTAAGAATGAAGATTGAAATTCATGATGATAATAGACCGTAAGAAAGTCTGTCTACTTGATGAAAATAGAACTTATGGATACAGTTCAGCTCGTTCGTTCGTCCCCACTCTAATCGGGAATCGAACCCGAGTGAGCTTTCAAAGGCGAACTAGTTACCCACTTCGCTATCCAAGAGATCTGTCCAGTAATTATACTGACCCACATTTTCCATTGTTCGATTTTTTCCTTGGCTACGTACTCTATTCATAGTTTCTTTTGAGGGTTGATTACAACTACAGAGGCACTGCATTTATCTAGGAATCCTTTCTAAAACTACGTGTTGCTTTTGGAAGTAACGAGCCATCATCCATAGTTTGTCGCTTTCAACTGCGAAATTTCCACAGATGGAGGTCGTCTTATGGAGATAGGCAAACACGGTATGGAACTTCATTTACGAAGGGTGATTGTGGTTTGCGAGTAGACCGACTGATTGCATGACGAGGAAAGTGGAGTACGGGTTTGCGGCTTTCCGATCGTGTAACAGACTGCCAGACTTCAAGCGAAGGGAAATCTCGAGTGAATTTATCGGGAACCTCGCTCCTAACTCCGCCAATAATAAACCCACACTTTCGTGGACCCCTTCCTTACTTCTTTTCAATACGTTTTCCCCCTTCTGTTCTCCTGATATTTTCCTACGATGCAAACACGGTAAAATAACCCTCGGAATTTACGTAGCTCGTTGTATCGGAACCTCGTTCCGTTCCAGAAAGGCTTCACGCGTCTCGAAAAAGCCCAGAAACGATTGTAGTCCTGCTTCTTCGGGTCCCATTATCGTTTGGTTCGACTTATGATATCCACTCCTTTGCTTCTTACGGAGGTTAACAGTCGATTTTCACCCTCTGCCTTCCCTATTCCACCCTCACCTTTCGTATCGGAAACTTTTTTTCCTCTTTCCCTTATCTCCGCGCGCCATCTTCCTCTTCCGAATTCAGCTCACACCCTTTCACCCCACTGTCCCTCAACCCTTACCCTTATTCTCCCCTTTTCCAAGATGCTACGATCCCCCTCTACCTCCTACTTTCTCCTCACCACAACACCGGCCTGTACAACACCCTCCTTTATACTTAATACGTCTAACTTTTAAACCCCTATTTTTTAACTTTCCTCTCGTTCCCTCTGCAGGGCTTATGTTTCGGCCGAGCTTTAGGGATGCTGGAGAAGGAAATTGGAAAACTTCCTTCAATGCGGCTGTTTATAAATACGACGTGGGTTTAGAGCACATGCGTCTGCGGAACGAGGACGTGCGATCATTGTGCTATCACTCATACTAACTTAGTTGTTATGACAACAATAACTTGTGCGTTGAAAATTAAATTCTTGGGGAATATGACTTCGTACGATTAATGTTCGATGCTATGCGATATACTAGGCATCTATGCACCGTTCTCTTTTAAGAATTTGGAGCAATTACAATGGAGTTTTAATCAAATTAGTAATGCTATGTACTATGATATTTTAAAATTATAAATAGTAATGATATTTAAATAGTAAACAAATAAATTATAATTAAATGATTTTAAAATGATCCGTAAAATTATAAGATAAACCATAAAATCTTTTTTCATACTTATTTCACCAATGATAGATTTATTTAACCATTATTTATACCGATTTATTCGTAAATTATTAACCTAATATTGCTCACCAATCAAACCTTGCACTCCTAATGTTCTGTTAAATAAGATAAATAAGTAAGTCTCAATATCTATTTCACGACTGCTTGCAGTTTAAACATTTTATTCATTCGATTTTCAAATTCTTGTCTAGCTCGGAATATCTCTATTCATTCCCATCACGAAAGCACTGGAATTAGCGGAAGTGGAATTACGAACGTTGGCGTTCAGCCCTTGATCCATCTTATGTAATCGGTTTAGGCCTCGTTAGGCCTTCCATTATTCTTACGACAATCCATTATCTTCCATCCGCTAATCATTTCATTATCTACCGCGAGGTATCAAAACCTCTCTCTCTATTAACTTTATGACCGTAATCACTTCGGAAACGGACTATCATTCGCACTGTGTACTCTTTCAACGAAGTCACGTTCCCTTCCGATGTTTATCCATCTCTATATATTGTTCTAACTCGTGTTTCCGCGGGCATCACGTATCCAAGTACGTTATTTATCGAGCGATCGGTGAAATCGATATTTCCTCGTAATATTTTTTTGGAGGCGCAGCCGTTCATTTCTCCGCGGAGATTATTTATTCTTTACTTTCCCTACGATTTCCAACTCTCAAACAATTCCGTCTTCTCAGCACAGCTGAAAAAATAAACTCCATTTTACCTTTGTTTATAGTTCCGGATATGAACGCCGTGTTTGCGCTACAGAGAGCTTATCATAGGACGAAATATCTTCCGTCTTGCCCACGCAATATTCAAAAGAAGAAAATACCGTATATATTTTCGTTATTCCACACCTCTTCGTCCTTCCTTCTTCAGAGATTCCTCCGTTGTATTTACTTTTTTATCCCCCGTTATCCCCTCCAGTTTCCAACTTTCTTCCTCTTCGATTTTCCCTTTTTCTCTTCTTTTGTCTCCTTTAGCCATCTTTTATCCGATTTATCTTAACTCCTCCAATGTTGTTGCTTCGTGTTCCGCCCTCCTTTCACCTCCCTCAACGCACAAGTTTCATCCCTTGTTTATTGAAGTTATATCTCCCCATTTCTTCCCTACAGCAGGGTCCCAAGGAATTTTCCTTTCCCATTGTTTTTCCATCCTCGATCTTTCATTGTTCCCTTCCCGATCCGACTAACACCCTCGCGATGGATTACGTTCGTCTCTCCGTATATATCTTTTTTTTCCGCAGCGTTTCGATACATCGATGCAGTGTCAGCGCGAGGTTTAATTCGATCTCGGAATGTTTATCGCGTGAAGTTACCGTTAGTAGGTTTTTAATATGACGATAATTCTTTTGTTCTGTTACTATAATTTTAAAATCGTGGTGAGCATACGGACAATTAACTTTTTTCATCATAAGAAGACTTATAATTTTGTTAAAGAATTGAAAAAATAGAGATGACTGGGACTCGAACCCAGGACTCCAGTTTTCCGGATGGTTATTTTCACTCCTATTTAATCGCGATTTCCAAGTCTTAGCTACTCATTTTCTAAAGTTGTTTTACCTCTCCCTTACTCTTAAATATATACTTACTTATATCTGTTCTAAGTAATATCCAGCGAGGTAACTTGAATCGAAAGTAAACTGTGGTTTTCCTGTATAATTTATGTTCAATCGATTATGGCGGCTGGTTTTCAAGGATGCGTGTAAATTAAATATGTTTTCTTTATGTATGTATAATCAAGGAGTATCATGACAAGTTAAAGTTAGGTATTTGGATCGCTAACAACTAATTTCTTTCTATGGTTTGCCCGAGAATTGATATCTATGTTATTCAGTACATGGTAATTGTGCCAAGTATTCTTCTATATACGTAAACGTCATGGTGTTAGTTTGATTTAAAGAAGTAAAACATATGTTAATGCAAACAAGTTAACCTTCAGTCATGAAAGGTATACTCGATTATATCGCCTCATATAGTCCTCGTAACCGAGCTCTCGTTTGTTTAATGATAGTGTAATATTATTTTTTTAAGTACTTTCCGCTTTATAAACCAGATATAAATTGTGCAGCCAAGAAGGTTAAGCATTGCCATTACTATTAATTTGAAATCGTGAATGTAATGTAAGTAAATGCTTTGATTATTCTCTTGAAGTCCTCCTGTTTCAAGGAGCTAAATACTTCTGTCTTGTCAATGTATCTGTTCGTAACATTAATCGTTTTATTTTTCGCTGGATTTCTTGATAAGGGTTTCAGAGTATAATTTGAAATCGCTGGTCTTTATCAATTTCGAAAACTTTAATAAAAGTTTAAGTATGAAATAATTTCTATATAGTCCTTAATTTACTTTAATTACAAAGCTGAAGATCACTCGATAACCGTTTGCATAATTAAGCTAATCACTCGTTAATACTTGATCCCTAAAAGAAACCTTTATCCATGGACCTCGAAAGAATCTTGTCCGACCACTCTTCCCCCAATCTTTCGTATAATCGATTTTAACGGACGCTATCTTAACTCTGGAAGATCTAATGCGTGTTCTCTCGGCCCATGTGGACACAAGCCTCACTTTCTCTCGTCTTTCTCACAAAAGTTCGGAAAGTTAGATTCGTTAATGCACCGCACGCGCACAACTATTTTTTTCCACCGCAGAATGCCTCTCCTTTTGTGTAACGTGATGAGAAAAATACATAGGAAATGGCCCTTCACGCCTAACATCTTTTTATCTCCTTTCATTCCGGACGAATAAATAAATCAAGGAGATCGTTTCGGCATTCCGTAAGATGGCGGATTCCTTTGAAAGAGCCCGCGAACTCAAGAGGTTCATAAAAAAGAAAATTTCACTCTTTTAAGCATTACGGTATTTCGCGCCGTGGTTTGATGAACGAGCGGGGATATTTCCGTACTTCATAAAACTCTACAGCTCGCATATTGATGAGCTCACGCTATTTTTAGCTCGCCTTGAAAGTTTCAATCTATGCTTTCCCGTGCGAAAGTGCGTCTTTCTGAACTTTAAACTTTTAATCGGTTGCCAAAGGTTTCGCGATGTAAACAGTTGTTGATTTATTGTATTTACTCGCCCATGTTGTTTGGTAACTTTTGATTGGATTTGGTGCGAATTTCTCCTGTTTTTACTAATTTTTACCTCTTTTTCTTTGCAGGTGAGTGTTCCTTTGCCAGTCTCCGAAAGGTTTTTGGTGTTTTGGGTTCTCGGTGCTGTAGTCAGTAAGTAAAAGTTGTTTAAATATAGAGGTGCGCCGTTTAAAACTCGTACTCCTTTGGGTTCTTTACTTTCATTCATTTCTAAGATCACCTCGTTTAATTTTTTGAGTCATAAAGCCATGAAAAGTAATTAATAATTTGGTGATACATTCTCCCCATAAGATATAGATGTTTTTAACCAAAGTGTATAAACTGTAGACTATTGATGACTACTTGTTTTTTTGGACGAATTATTAAGAAATTCTACTACATTCTACCTTATTATTAAGTGGCTGTATATTTCTCTGTATTGATTACATTCTATTTTGAAACACAACTATTAAATAGACGATAGAGTATTCATATTTACTCAAAGTTGTCTGTAGAAATAATTAAGAGGTTGGTCCCTGTTTTAGTCGGATGACCCATTTTCGCCAAAATGACCCACCCAAAAATCTAACAAAACTCGAATTTCTTAAAATTATCTACATGTTAAGTAGTAGGAAGTAAGGCCTTGAAGAAAGTCTGCTTTTCTTTGTTGTCAGCAAGATTAATGGTGGTATTATTCTTGAAAAAAATATGAGCAATTGCCGAAGAGAATGTCCCAAATATAGCCCACGTTGTTCCGAGTATCCTCTCGGAGTTACCCGACACAAGTAGTAATATACCATCGGTGACCTTTTGATCTCTAACCCATCTGTTTTTAAGATTGGAAAGCGTTTCTGTGAAGAAAAAATAAATTAGAAGAAGATCGCTGTAGTGCCTCCAAAAGACTGTCTTACTGTTAGAGTATATATATTCGTATGACCATCTCTTTTAAAAATGGGATTTTAGAGGTTTGATATCTTCGTAGCCACGAACGCTGTCGATAACATCCCGAACGCTGTCGGAGTTTAATCTTTTTTCGTTCAAACTAAAGGGTGTTTTTAAGTCGATGGGGTTCGGGCGTATTTTAGCCGAGGACGACTTGATTTAGTGCAGGCGTGACTTCCCCACGGACAGCACCGTGGTTCCGCGCCTATTATTTCAACTCCAGATATGTTTATGGTTTCACCCGAACAATCCACGAACCGATGGGAATTGGAGTGCTTTTTCCAAAAGTCGCAGCAATTTCGATTTTTGATCGATAGCTCTCTTTTTTTTAATGCGACGTAAAAAGTGGGGTTTCCAATGTGGAGAGGTCTCCTTTAAGAAGCGAGATGTACGGATTGATTAAAGGCGTCAATTTCGGTATTTAATCAGCCCAACGAAGAAAAAAAGTTCGTCGTGTATACCCCTGGGAACGGTCGCCGGCTTCGGGAGGTCATGGATGAGAGTAATTGGTCGATGTCAGCGATATCGGTGATTTAATAGGACCTCCCGAGACTCTCTAATATCTATTTTGCCGTACGACCGCACGTTGGATTTAACTAGCATGCGCCTTTTACATTCTCCGGGATAACAGTTTTCGGTGATGAATTACGTCTATAAATCAGATTCGGTGGGTTACGTAATGTTGTAGATGGGATCCCTTAGCTTTCCCAGGGAACACATCGTGTTTAATAGTTTTATGTTTGACGTTAATAGTCGTTTCTATTTGGAAGCGCAACCTTTGACGTAGTCTTCTATTCATTCCCGTGTTTTAATCGTTAAAGCATTAGCTCTCGTAAATCTATCCTCGTCTGAATAAACTTTCCTCGAGTTCTTTTTCGAAATTAGGAGTAGACACGTATATATTTAATTAAAGGCAGAATATCAGAGCTTATTTTTTGTACCCTATCGTAAGTTTATGTACTAGGAAAGATGTTTGTCTAGTTAGAGTAGTCGTGTTTCCCATTTGTCCGTAAACAAGGAAAATCCTATCCTTGCAATTATCATCACGAAGGGTAACTAGTAACGAATTTGTAAAGATTGACCGATGCAGATGTTTTGCGGTCGAATTAGATGCAATAAAGCAATGCTGTGTTTTCCCACGGAGTTCGTACTGTATCTTAATGGTGATCAGAGTATCTTAAGTCATCCCATTTCGTTGAAAGAGCTTGTAATTGCTAGTTCACCAAAAGAAGGCTTGAGAAGTATGTACTCGTTCAGATGATATCGAGTTAAGGTGAAGGAACGGGTTCTCCTTTTTTATATTCTCGCGGTTTGCTGTTTTACTATTTATTCTGCAATTTCTATTTGCAATTAATATGCTCATTTCTAATCAGATCGTCTCAGTTGGTAATCGTAGAGCTAGTTTATTTCTTCAAGTGCTATTGGAATGTGCATGTCAATAATACTTGTTTCGAAACCCATTAATATTAGCTTCATATCGATTGAAGCGTGAAATAAATGCTCGTTTTTGCTTTAAGTGATCCGTAGAACTTGTTTTTACTCATGCGGAAAGCTGATTTTAAATTATTCTGTTGGTATTTCTCAAGCAATTAAATGTGTGGAATAGCAGGATATTTCTTGAGTAAGGATGTCGTTCCTTTTTAATATAAACGTATAGGATGGAAAAAAGTCGTGAATCATGAAGAAATAATTTATTAAAAATCGCATTGAACTTATCTGTTTGAATTAAAGTCAACGACATAAGTAATGAGCTTTCAGAGGATTGTAACCCGTTTGATTTTTTTCTTCTTCATAGATTACTTGTTTTCTTTATGATATTTATAAACCTCAGTAATGTTAATATTATAATTGCGTATTAGAATTTTGATAATGGATTCCAGTTTTAATTTATTTGGAAACTCCGGTGCTTTAAAATAAATTCTTAAATAAACATCCCCGGTAGACATTTTAAACAGTTTACCTTTCACGCAGAGGAATGTGTATTCTCGCGAATTTTAAAACAACGCGAGTTGAATACCAATCAGATGCTCGTAAATTATGCGCATTCGTCTTCTTGGACTCGAATAGCTATGCGTGGTACGAGGCGGAAGTCGAATAAATCCAATTTTTAGCGAATCGGCATCTTCCACCGTTCCCCTTTAAAACCACCTCGAATCGAAATTTGTTCCCCACCGATTCCGCATCCATCGAAGACGTCTTCGGCCTTTATCCTTCCGAATTCCTCCAAAGTCTTAAGGATCTTACGTATCCCCTTCCGTAGTTAGTCCGCGGAAGTGGGTGTAACAGTAGGATATCGAAAATCAGATTCCTGTAGCCTTCGCGCGGTGGTTATAAGGGACCGGTGGAATGCAGGGGAATGGGGTCTGACGTCGTGAATTCTGGTGGAATCGTTTCTCGGCGCGTGACTCGGATATTTCCTAAGTTTCCTTCGAACCGTGGCAAAAAAGGAGAGATATATTGATGAGGGAGTTCTTGGGGTTGGGTTGGGGAAGGGCTTTGGCCTGGGATATTCCTCCCAGATGACGTAACGTCTCATTATTCCGAGCTTTATGCTCCCTAATTTTATACATACCGATCATGCAATTCCCTCGCGGTATTGGCCGCTTCGGTGGTTTACCCTGTTTTCTCCTTCTCCTCCGTGGATTTATAGTTCCTCATATGTTACGTAGCATTTTGTTCCTTCCTATTCGTGCCTTCGTGTTCTAGCGCAAATTTTTGATGAAGGATTTTAATATAACCGCGTCAGATGCGGGATGTCTGTTTTAATCTAGTCCTTAAATTTTGGAATTCCTTTTTTGAACCACGACATCTTTGAGGTTCTATCTCTCTGGCCCGTATTTAGGAAGGAATGTAGAAGAAAGTTGTATTGTTTTAATTAAATTTATGAGGTTTTTTTCATAAAATTTAAATTTTTTTGAAAATGTGCTATTTATTTTCTTTTCTGATAGTGACGATGGTTAAAGAGATCTGTGTTCATCGTAGTTTTCCTTTTAAGATATAAACGAAACGTTATGTATCTCTCTTATTTTTTATACACGTATCGTATTGATGAATGAAGATCAATATTTGAGAAGTATAATTTAGTTTGTAAGATAAATGAATTTTAATTCAACATTTCATTTCCAAGCTCTGTAATTTTTTTCGAAGTAGCCTCTCATTTCTTCAACATTTTAACGGTCGACTACTTGTAATAGCTCTAGTTTAGCAAGCGATTGGAAATCTTCGAACATCCTTTTTTATTTAGATCGATGTCTCGTCAAGTACATGTCACGGATATAAAATTTTCCTCCTCTCTCTCTCTAACAGACCGTGGTAAAAAAAAGTTCGTCTCGTTCCTAGCGCATTCGATCCACATCCAGTTGCATCCGATTCCTTATTTCTCGTAATAATTACCCTCCGAAGGAATACCTGTTATCGCGGACAGCCATCTGTCTTTCATCTCTACTCAGAATCGTAGAGAGGCCAGTATTCTGCGGTATCCGCCAGGTGTTGTTCCCCATTACAAACCAATCGTGCCGTTTTATGGTTTGCTACGGAACGCACGCGGCTGCAGTCAATACGTTTTTTGTTTCGGGTTGCATGCGCTGCAACTTTCGAATTCTTTACGCGATTGTTTTGTCGATTAGAGTCAGGCACACCTGCCCTTATGGTCCCACCATGCGCTTTCCTCATTATCCACATATTAACTTACGTAATGCTGCAACAACGGTAACTAGAGCGTTCCTCTTTTTATCGATTCGTAAATATGCCAATTAAATAAACCTCTTTCTCGAAGGTTACAGTTACATTTCGAACATAAGTAGACGTCTCGAATAATCATACTGCATCACTTTTTTTGTTTGTGACTTTTTGTTTAGATGCATTGCCTTCCTTGTATCAAATATATATTGTAGCGGACTGGCTAAAGTAGATCGTAACCTACGATATTGGCAATGGTAATTGCTGTGGAAAGTCAATGTTTCCCTTCCGTATTTTTCTGTAATGTTTCCACATAACTGTGCTGGTCTTTTTCTTCGCTATCCGATGTGCTGGCCTTTACATCACATTAGTTTTATCTGATAGTAATGTATAGTAGCTAAGAAACCGTACATCTATACTATACGTTATACACGTCAACTTTTTACGTAACCTAGGAAAGACGACTATAAGATCCTTTCTCAATTGCTCGTTAAGGGTGAGATGCACTGGAATAAGAAGCCAACTCTTGAGTGATCGGACATGCTAGATTTATGTTTGCTCTTGTGTTTACGATGCTAATGAAGAACTTATTTTTTATCTCATGTCAGTCTGACGTTAATTATTCCACGACATCTTGTTTGAACAACAAAATATTCATAATTATATACATTCCACATTTTGCAATTAAATTTCTTTTGTTTTGAATGAAAAATTTTCGACGAATATTTAAAAATATTTAAAGATCCTCATGAATCAACATTCGTTCAGAAGAAATGTGTAAAAGATCGCAACGTAAACCAGTTCATATGAATTGGAAAAATTAATGAAAATTCATTCTTTTAGTAATATTATAGTACCATAAGGTGGTGATTAACTTTCACCATTCAACTTTAGATCCAACACTTCCAATTAAGCTCTCATCCAAAGCTTTTGTTACCGCAACATTCTTGCGCTACGGAATCGATCCAGTGTCTCACCTCCGACCCCACGACAACATATCACTTTTTGCAATCTCACGAAATCTGCGCGTTCGACCGCTAGGAATTCCGCTGATGAGGAATAGTTTTAGTGACCCTTCTCTACGGACACAAAACCGCGGCTCCAAAAACTCTCTCTCCTATGCTCACGGCAGCAATCAAGTCGGGCGATCGCAAGGGTTTTAGCTACTCGACAAGTTCCCGTAATGAAATTTGTTCGCTAGCGGTCGAACGGGAGTGAGGGATGGAACACTTCATCTTTTACGTCCTCCGAATTTCTGGCACCTTTTGTACAGGCGTAGCATGCGTGAGAAAGGAGGCCATAAGTATAAGGGGGTGAATACAAAGTGGGAGAGCGGAGATAAATGGTCGTCTGCTACGACGAGGGAATTGAACGGGCGGGATTCTATTAAAAAAGTTACCAAATAGAGTGGAAGAGGGAAATGAGGTTCCCGAAGAATGAAAGTTGGCCGGAAAGAATGACTCGCGCGAGGATGCAATTCGTTTCGTTGTATCGAAATTTCGCCGGAAATTGAGTCTGTGCGGGTTGCGTCGAAATTCGGATTGGAGATGAATTTCTCGGATCTAAAATCTTATCTTATCAGTTATTGTTGTTTTTAATGGAAAATAATGAATTTTATGGTGTTTAATTAACTATTTGGGGTCATATATGTTTGCAACTATCCATAATTACCGATGGCAAAAACAAGTCTACGTCCACAAACTATGGCTCATCAATGATTACCTTTTTGAGTTGTATTCATAGTGGTGTAGTCTTGGTTATAATTGGTAATTAATGATGAAGACCTTTAATTTGTTTCGGTAAAAGTTTTCTTATTATTATAAAGATATTTATTTTTATCTTTATAACTTCATAGGTGATAGAACTTTACCTTGTGTAACACCTGTAAAAAAAACTTTTAGAACATCATTTCCTGATTTTTATTCCACAAATAAAAAAAATTTTAATAATGTTTGTACAAGTTGAGTTTAAGCTGCAACGTTTTGCATTTGAAGATTATCATACCATAATTCGTCAATATTAAATTCCATTTTTGGAGACATTCCTAATCTGCAAATGATTCAGATAAATCCTTGAAAATAGCTCCATGGGGCTCTATGCAAGATGAGATCACTATTTGCAATTCTGTAGTAACCTCTCAAAAGGTTAACGACACGATTCATTTCTTCAGTTAACCCAAATGGCGCGGAATTTCATAAAACGGTTCTCCTCTATAAGCCCTAGGGTTTAATGTACCCTAGCATATTCTCTAGCCGAACCGTTACTTCTGCGGTGAATCCATGTGTCTTTCTCCGCTAAAATTACATCCTCGTTCCGTGGCTGGGTTCGATCTTCTCCTCAAAAGCACTCCATCCGTCCCATGATTCTTTGATTCCGCAAAATCCTCGGAGGGAATCTTCTATTTGTTCTATGGGAAGAGGAGAAAAATGGACGGGAGGAGGTGGTATTACGAAGAGAGTGGGAGGGAGGCAAAGAATGCTTGAGGGTGGAAGGAGGAGGGCAAATGAATTGATTGTAATTACGCCTGCGGTCATAAATATCGAATCGAGCGTGCGTGTGAGGGTGGCAGGGGGTCATTGGAGAGGATGAAAGGAGAGGAGGGGGCGGAGGTGAAGGAGACGTAAGAAGATGAAGTGGAGAAGGTGAATTGATGGGTTCGGAAGGAAGGAAATGAGATGGAATGAAATGTTGAATGGATGGATAGGAGTAGGATAAGAGGATGGTAAGCGTAAGGCAGAATATTGGGATTTGTGGTATTGTCATCCATGCTATAGGATTATTATAGTTCAAAGAGGATTATTTTGATAGTAACGGGGATAATAACATCTTGTTCAGGTAATAATGTATTCCAAAGAAGACGTAGGAATATTTTGCGAATTATAAAGTAATCTCGTGATAATAATACTCGTAATTGACAATTTTAGCTCTGAATTACTATTTGAAGAATATTATTTTGCTTTTTTTAAGCTAGTAGTCAAAAATTTATGTATCATACTCTATGTTTTACTTCGTGAAATTCAAGATTTTTACGTAATTAAATGAAGTGTTAGTTAATGTAGTTTCCATTTGAACTTTATTCTAAAGTCATTGCTTCCGAAATCAGTGAACAATATTAAATCAACACTTTTATATAATTTCGGTGTATGAACAGGGCTTGATTAAATGAGGCGACGAGCAATGAATTTCCGATAGAAAGAGTGTGGAAGGAAAGAAGAAAAGGTAATTTGAGAAAACCGAATTGGCGGATGACTCTAGGGAATTCTGGAATGGTATCGAACGCTCATAAAATTAAGAGAGCAAAGAAAGCAATAGGGAAGGAAAATTAGATGTTGGGGAGAGATTAAATGCTATCTGGTGGTAGTAACCGAAGTGAAATTAGGGACGTACCAAAGTACCAGATGGGAATTCGAGGAATCTTAAGAGGCAATGGGGGGATGACAGGATAGACAAAACGAACCGAGATATTGAAAGGGAAGACAGAATCATTATCACTATTTATCCAGATATTAGAGAAAGGAAAATCAGCTTCGCGGAAGTTATGATAACGGAGATGGGAGAAATGTACGAGAGAAGGGACCGTAGCTCCGTTCCAAGTGCCTCCATTCCACTCTATTCCCGTGAGGAATTGGATCGTCGTATGGGGAACGCTTTTATGGAGAACAAAACCCAACTGACCGGCTGACTAGCAGAACCCTTACGCCTCCCCATTGTCCCTTTCAGCATCCTCCGGAATAAATGAGGCGGTGGGAGATGGAGTAGCACAAAGAGGAAGTGGGAGGGTCTAATCCACGCCGAGGCGATACTCTCCAGTCGGTTTCGAAGGCGGATGAAATTGGTTCCAAGTGTTTTCGGGCCAAGGATTAATAATCGTCTAGAAATCGTTTTCGCGTAATCTGTATTCCCCGCGGAGTCCACCATTGTCTTCCGATCCGTATGCATAAATTAAATCACCGATTCCTTCGCCCCCGTTGTTCCCCGCATAACTACCCTTTTTTCACGTTCGACGGCTTTCGCAATACAATGAAAATCACTCTATCGTTTTCTATTAAGTTTTTCTTCTCTCCTGGGACAGTGCCCGGATCACTTTTCTTTTATATTTTTTTTGGGTTCGGAATCCAATGCCACGAGAACGGTGCCAATAATGAGTCATGAGTGCATGTTTTGTGTAATCTCCGCTCAAGTTGTTTCCTTTCATGTAATTTTAATGAGCGTGTACGAGTTTCGGTCGTGAGGCGTGCTTCCATTGTTCCTCCGGGAATGATGTAGGGGTATCCGATATCTTTTCCTGGTGAATCATCGTTATAGGACGTATTGTACTCCCGGCCCTCCTTTTTGCTGTGGTTTTTTTGGCGCGGAGTAGGCAAATGATTCCTGGCATGAAACGTAGGTTCGAAATGGATTTTGGTTGACTGAATCTGCGGGGATGTTCAAAAGGTCCTTTGCTTATGCTTACTATCAATAGATATCAATCTATTGCCGACTGTAGGCTCTCATTATATTTACGTAAAATACTCGTTATAGTAATTTACGTATTTGTTTTGTCATAAGTAGTATCATCATAGTAGTCATTCTATTATTCTTTAATACTAGTTTAATTAATTCATCTACTAAGAATCTATTTTTGACGTAAATGACGGTGTAATTCAAATAATTTAATTAATTTCGTTAATATTGACTTCGAAAAACAGAGATTACACGTAAACTTACTTCGTTTTTATTTCAATCAGATGTTAAATATCGCTAACTATAGAATATTCAGTACGTATACTAATCATCATGAAGAGAACGATCTATTTGCTGCTAATACGATATGGATTAGGGGAACAATGGAAATTCTATGAATTGTTAATGATTCAGGATCTATATGCTGAACAGTTTTAAATTTATTCCGCTTAAAGCGATCTCTTCAGGTTAATTAAAAGTATGAGCTTCATTACTCGCCGTTTTTCCTCGTCTCTAGCGTTGTGTTCTGGACGAATGCCATAGTAGTCGAGTTTATCATTTGCATGTCAGGGAAAGCGTGAAAGTAGATCTTTAAAATGAATATGTCATGTCAGCGACGTGTTTCACTCTATAAAAAAGTTGTTTTGACTATGGAAACTAATGTTTAAAAACAGACAGTATCTTAGAGTTGAGAGGTCCCGCGCACCGAACTGTAGCGGAAAGAGAAGATTATGGTAATGCTTTGACATAAAGAGTCGGAGATTTCACCACCATAACAATCGTATTATTATACCCACTAAATTTTGAATCTCGTCTTTTGGTTCTTTAATTCGCGTGTATTTCCCGTGGCACCTGTTGTTTATCACTGTGGCGCGCAATCTTTCTCCGTGTCTATGTGCGCGCGTGTGTGTCAGATGAGAGAGATGGAAAAATGGGATGAGAACGGAAGAGCGGAATCTAATTTCTGAGCTACCGTAAGGCGAGGTCGCGCCCATTAACTTGGCAGGCGACGCCACGCATACAAATCGCCTGTATTCCCATCAAGCTGAAGGGAACTGCTATTTCTTCGCGTATAATGATTTTCGTTTGGGAGGGAAAAGGGCGAGTGGGAAGGAAAAATAGATGGTTAAGAGACAGGAGAAGGATATTAGAGGATTTCAGAGGAGACTCTTTTAATGACTGATGAAACCCCAGTACATTTGATCATATACATAATGCTGGAATCTGTTACACGTGGTGCCGCAGGGAAACGTTTTGGGTCCCTCTTACTTACATTTCAAGAATGATACGCGGTGTGCCTCTGAGAAATCTTTTATGGCTGTCATCATTCCTTAAGTACTTACAGTAGGAGTTTCCACCGTAATTTGTCCTCAGTGCTAGGAACAAAATGAGAATTAGAAATGAAATCGTATCATGGTAATGGCATGGTGAAAGGTTGGATATTTAAAAAGTAAAATATTCAAAAGAAGTTTTTATGTATATTTTACCTGGAAAATTATTCAGCCTAAATATTGTTCTGTAATTGAATTTTACGCTCTATTAGTTATTGTTGATTAGATGTCCGTTTAATTAACTTAAAAGTGAGGTTTCAATAATTCTCTTGTTGGTAATCAATTCCCGATAGAGTCAGAAATAGTCAAATTCCGTCTACTCCTTATTTTCCAAAGAACTGCAGTATATACAAATTAATATATTAAGATCGATATTAGTAAATATCGTGCATTAATTTCTAATAACCGTCCTCGACCATCTTTTATTCCCACCGAGAAAAAGTTTTCCTTAGATGATGAATCTTAACATCCCTCCACTTTCTATTGACACAGGCTATGAATAATTCCGAGATATTAACATAAACATATGATAATTTATGTCGGGGCCTCATCAACGAATTAATTCCGATATAATAGAATCATATAAAGATGAAAATATTGTAGTGGTCCAGATTCATCAACCGTCGTCACTTTTGATCCCGCAACCATCCTGTCGTTAAGGAATAATCACGAGGTTTATCGAGGAGTATCGGGTATCGTAGCAGTAAAAAAGACAGGACGGAAGCTGTGTTTTGAAAAGAACCTCGTTCGAATTGACGCTGCGTCTAGATTACAATCGATCTACGGAGGGGAGCGATTTGAGCTTGATTGCCTACACCGCCAATGAAACTTAGGGAAGATGAGGAAGCATTAGTTCAAATTCTTCCGCCAACGGTCGACGACAGTGCACGGCGCGATCTCATGCTCTTGAACTTCGCGGAAGGTTATATCGGGTGTGGAGATTAGGGTCGATATGGGACTAATTAATGGTAATTGGAGCGTGAGGACATGCACAAGGAGGATTGGCCTTAATTATCCCCACCGCAAACGCTCCGAGCAATAGTCTAAGAGCTTATCGTGCTCTCGGTGCATTTTCCGATCGGATGGCCGGAACTTTGCGCGTTATGAATCCATGAATTTTAATGCGAACGGGATCGATAATTCCGGAATATTAGCACTGCCAGAGGTTGCAGACGTACACGGACATTAGGAGAAGGAAGTTTTCGGAATGGAATGAATTTAGACGGGATGGCATTGTACGTACTTGTGATTAGGCGTCTAGCTGGATGATGCCCTTACGTGAATATGTACGTAGGGTAATCTTAATTTCCTACACTTTACTAAAGTACCTCTACTGAGGAAGAATTACTGTGATCATTGACTTTCTGAAGCCATTGATTATGATTATACGAACCAGATGGTGTTTCAGTACCATCGCTCATAAGTATTCCGTCATGATTACGTAATTTTTCCGAATAAGCTCAGATTGACGAAAACATCGCGTTTTTCCTCACAGATTTAATTGCTCTCGATTTAAGCACGGATCTTTACGTATGGCGAGTTCTGAAATGGTATAATAACCGATCCATCTTCTCCATTTCCTTTTTAAACATATCGCGTCGTATGAACAGTGTCATATCGCGTGATATTAAACGTGCCAGCGTTTCCCAATGCCGTGCATTCTTTCCCATCTCGCAAAAAACGATGGAATTCTAGCCTTAGAAAGGAAGATGGGAAGGGATAAAAAAAACAACGCAAGGCCTTGGCTAAACAAAGGCAACGGGCTAATTAAAGTCCCATTCTTCGTCGGGACCAACGAAATCCGTCATTAAGTCTCGACGGTGGAAGGAGCTGACTATATTTTTGATTCTCCATGCGCGACGACCGCGTCGAAATATCCCAGCATCCTTTGTTCCTCTCCGTCAGATTCCGCCCAAGACATATTTCAAATTAGTCCACGGTCGGTCGCATCACTTCACCAAGACCTTTCCCGTCGTCGTATTAAACATAATTTTCTACGTCTCCTCGAACGGAATGATTGGATTCGTCGTCTCTGAATTGTATATTATCGACGGATATTCACGTAAGGACAGGACGTATACGATGATCACTTCTTGGAAATTTTCTCGGTGTCTCGGAGGAATATTTTGCGGTGATTTTGCGAACAGGATGTTGTATTGTCGGGCTAATGCTTGGGTAGTAATGGGGGTGAGCTCATCGACGTATTATGGATGGAACGGGATGTAAATATGATGTATGATCGTTCATCGATATTGATTTTTAGATTTTATTCAGATTAGCTTTAGTTATATTGTTTTGCAGTTGATATCACTGAATTATATATGCTCTTGGATCGAATGATATTGGCGGAATGTTATTATTCTTTTCCCTATAAAATACGATGTTTATTCCTCAACGAATTAGAAAGCAGATTACGTCATATGGTCGTACAAAACTATTTAATGCATCAGATAATATATCTGTTAGTAAAGAAAAATATTTCCAAACTCTACGTTTCCGCTCCTAAATTTGGGTTCGATCTTTCCGTAGACGAAATTTATTACACGCGCACCATTCATTTTCTTTCGTAACTTTCACCGCTGCGCGGTACATGTTCACGGATCCACTTTGGTATTCATAGCTTAGAAAATGGCTGGTGTTCGATATGTTAGGCTGCCCATAAGATTCTTACTTTATCTGATGAGAGTTTAGTCCCCTGTTCTCGGAACAAGTGTCAACTTTCGGGAAAGTTTCTTTCGCAATTTTTCATTGGTATAAGAAGTTGGGCTCATATTGTATTCGTATTTCGAAGTACCCGATTTTGAATCATAACGGATATTATCCGGTATGGATACACATCCGGATGAATACTTGATTATTACTTTTCTTGCGTTAAGGTTATTGTTATTAAAATCGCTGCAAATAAGTTTGGCACCTTATGGCAGTGTTTACCACTTGGTTTACGTTCCATTCCAAAGATTCGTGTGCTTAGGAGAACGACGGAAGTCTACGAGGTATTTGCCCTGAAAGGGTGGGTAAACTCTCAGAAAACTTTCGTAGACAGTAGTCTACGTACACATTATCTCCATAAGTTCATTTGAGCGCTTGTTATCGATCCAACGAGAGTGTTTAGGTACGTGAAAGCCGGGAAACTAAAGTGTTACCAAATCACCAAATTCCGAAAGCTTTACTGAAATGTTTATCCCGAAAACACCACGAAATCATTTTTAGATTACGGAATTCCGATCCGGATTACGGAATCCACGCATGTCAAATCGAATCACACGTGGGCACTCGGGCCATTTGGTAAGAACAACGGCGGTGGTCGAGGACCTTCGAGGAAGGTCACCCACCGTTCGTCGACGTCACAATGGAAATAGTGGTAGAGGATTAAAACAAGTCCCCGAATCGTAATCCGGAAGCGACCTCAAAAATTAATCCTCTTCATCCATCACGTTCGAGCCAAAAACAAAACTGAAGTCCATCTGGAATGCCTAAACGTTGCAACGTCGCTAATGGTTCTTCTCGGGTCTCCTTTAGCTGCCCCATGGTCGCCTTTTTTTGTTTCGGGTCCTGTTTCTTCGGACGCCCATCTTCTTCCGAACAATTCCTCGCCGGTCGCTTTAGTGCTACCCGGTACTAATTCCCTCCCAGATGGCGCAAGTTCGATCTCCGAAACAACTATTTCACTCCGGGATGGACGCGTACCTGAAGGTCTTCCCAGAGGCCTTCCGGAGTCCCGCTTCGTAATGGGAACTTCAACGACCGACGCATTACTTTACTTCGTGTCGCAATTAGCGAAAAGGACCGGTAATGGAAGGGTTCCTCCACCAAGATCTCTATCTCGTGTTCGTTAATTTTTTTCGTCCGGGTGCACCTGAAGGATGCGTCAGACAGCGAGGTACCAATTAGGGGATATCGAGATCGGTTTCCAGAAGGATCTTGATGGTCTTTTTCGGGTGGAAATTCCACAGCCCTGTAATGGATGCCGTAAAGGATCCATGGTAGATGCATTATCAGCTCCATCCACCCGAAATTCCGCGTGTTTTTCTTTCGGCAATTGATTCTTTTCACTTACTCCGGGGCGGAATGAGGTATAACTTTATCTGCACGAAGCCACGCGGCTTTTTTACGCCGGGATTCCGTCGAGGCGGTCCCTCGTTAGAACTCGATGGCTTCGCTACTTGTTTTACCCTTCCCGCTCTTGCGAGGCAATTTATATCGGAGTTCCCAGACGGTAGAATGGGCGTGAACGCGCATTCTCACCGTGAACCTCTCTCTCTCTCTCGCAAGAAATGGAGCAGTTGGGCTTTTGTATTCGACCGCCAAGGACAACGGCGGAGGAATCAATTAGCGAACTTTTCAGCGGCGGGAAGATAATTGCTCGGGAATGAAAACGTAATCGTCTCTCGAGTGTAGGGAATCGAATCGTATTTTTTCCCTACGCGTCGGCCTTCGGTTCGTACTGTGGGTTTTTCGGAATTACGGCTCGTTTACGGTTTAGTGCTGGTTGTAATTGTTTGGGAACAGAACAAATACACCGATCCATCGGATTTTTTTGTAACGTTTCAATAGCAGCGCAGGAAAACACAGCAGTTCAGAGCATTACGATACGATAATCAAGTTGAAAGATTTATATGTATTAGTATGAAAATTACGTCAGTCATTTTACGGTCATAAATACCTATTTTGTGATTATATATTGTTTTTTAAAGTTTAGAACTATAATTTAATAGCTAGGTTTGGTTCGTAAGGCATGAATTCAAGGATACACATCTGATTTATGTATAGTATACTAGATATTTTCATCAATTTTCACTGCAATTTAATAGGAATATAGAGCTGTAGTTTATTGTCTCTAACCAAAGTTTCAAATCACCAAATTGTAGCTTCTTATACCTATACTTTTATTTTCTTATACTTTAAATCGTTAAGTTTTAGTTTTTCATCGTAGTTCATAAGACATACTTTCATTTCAAATCAGTAATTGTAAGATAACCTTAAGATTGAACGAGTAATTTCTGATTGGATGAGAGATGATATCTTATTAGCTCATTGTCTGTTAAAATCCTATTAATAAATGACGTGTACCCAAATGAGTTAACAATCAGATCCTAGAAGTTTGTTCATCGTCATTTATTGGATATCGGGTTTCGGTCCAAGTAAAGAACCTCGTTTCAGTTCCTATAAGAACAGCATCTCTAAAAGGAATCGATTAATTTTTTCGGCTTCTTAATTTACGATTAATTCCCCCCCCCCCCGAAACCACGTAGCGAAAAAAAAAGTTTCCGGTCTTGCATATGTAAGAGGAGAAATCTTTGTGGAAATTCGTCCGCATCAATCGGCATCGAGAAACGAAAAGCGGCCGCATTTACGATCGTAAAAATAGACCCGCGCCCTCCCGCGCAAAAAAACGCTCTGTTTCAACCCGCACCGCATTTTATTTTTCGGGGAATTAGGTTTTATTTTTTACCCGCTTCCTGCTTTTTAGCTCCGCCAGATGAGTTCCCTTCGAGAAAATCCATCACCGCTCTAATTGGCGGCACCGAACCCCGCCATTAGGGTGGAATGAAAATTTTACAAGTGTCAGTTTTTATTCGGGGCAAAAGTATTTATTTTAAGGGCGGGGAAAGGGCACATCCTCTCCGCAAGGATTTTCGGGCCGCCGCGCTAGACGAATGTACGTTTTTACCGTATTTGGCGAGGTTTTTAAAGTCGGGAATTAAGCCGGTGTTTCGGTGATAAATTAATGGAATGGCCCTCTAAAGTGGTAAGTGGTGGTGGTCTTTCTTTTTGGGAGACCGTTGGAGAATCCCGGCCTTCTGGACCTTCTGGGTGAGCAGGGGTACGTAAAGTCTGGGATATCGTGTAATTAAAGGGGTCGGGACTGAGGGTTGAGATGGACGAGTTAATGTCGGTATGTGAATCTATGGAAAGGTGATCGTTTTTCCGTGGAGCTTGAAGGTTTTATTTATCGCGTTGCTAGTGAATTTGGGAGTAACGAAGTTCAGTGATTAACAGAATTTATGGTTGGATCGAAATTATTGAATTGTAGGCTCTTTTGTAGTTAATCTATGACTTTAAGAGATAAATCATTGCAATGAATTCTTTTCGAATTAAAGAACATTAAATAAATAGAATCTTTTTAAGCTTCCAAAAATATATTTAATTTATAATGTACCTTGTACCTATTTATTATATTCCTTGTTTTATCTAAGGAAGAATCATATTCTTCATCGAAATACTTGGCTATATTTCATGCGAGGAATAAAATATCTTAGAGTACGAAAGATTTGATGACCCTAAGTACTTGAATATTTTATGATAACTATTTCGGTTTCGTTTTTATAAAATCGATAATATTTTTTGTTAGTTTCCCTTAATATATGTAATGCTAGTTGATACCATTTATTTTTTGTGAGACTTGTTGCTCGGAAATCTATGAAGAGGGATTAATTTCACCCCTCATTACCATCCTTTTTTTGCAAAATAATATTACTGTTTCTTCTTTGCCAATAGTTTCTCAGGAATTCAGCTGTAAAATAACCCAATGCGCTACACTAAAAACTAACTAACCATACCAACTCATACCGCAGAGATAAAGTTCGTGAGAGTATTTCCTGTGCAGACGTAGAGCAAAGCTTTTAACCGCCCTGAATTTTGCACTACCCCATGCAATCATAACCTCCCTTGCACCTGCAAAACTCCCATCCACCTCACTTCTAGGGATTCTGCGGCCGGTTTTTCTACAAGGGTCGACCCTCAACTTATACCCTGAGGTCAGCGAAACAACATGGACTTGCCCATCCAAATGACCCACGCCCAAACCAACCACAATGCTATCGTTCCACGCATATGCTTCTTTCCAACCATAACGTGCTAGCTTTACCCACTTCTATACGGATCATTAAATTCTCTCAAGTTAGAACTGTAGGTGTAGTGCATTGATTCCCACATTTTCTATTTCTCTTTGGTTTTGAGAATATTTTTTGATTTTTTGTCGAAAGAAAGTTAAAACAGTTAGTGCATTTGACTGACTTATTATTTATTCAATGTTCCATATTTTTGTCAGAATATTTTTCTGTATGGGAGATTAATTTTAGCATGAGAGATTAATATTACTTTCAGCGAAATTCATTTATTGATTGATTGTTAACTTACTTTCAAGAATTACGTTAACGCGAGAAATAAAAAAATTCTAATTTATGTAGATTGTTAATAAACAGAAATCTAGGAGTCAGTTTTGACTGTAACTGTGTTATTAATTAGTCGGTAATAAAAATAATGATTTGCTGTCGTTATCTGGTGTTCTATTTTGCTGATGAATGTCTATAATATAACTATCGTTTAGTGGAGAACATATTACGAAAATAAAAGGCGTTATATAGGAATACTTAGGCTCAATATTTATTCATTAAAATACTTCAGTGTGAGATTTTAACAGTGAAGTGCACATAGCTATTTTCATGCTTCGTCGTAGCAACGAAGTAACCGTCCCAGTTTCATTTCGAGCAGAAATCAACCGCATGAAACCAACGTCGAAGCACTGAATATTCACCATTGTTCTCCCCAAAGGATATCGCAAGACCATGCGCTAGCGCAAAAAGCCCTTCCGAAAAGTAATACTATGGGCATAGGCACTACAAGGGGAACCGTAGAAAGAAAGGACGGGGTCAAAGTGTCCGCCCCTCTCTGAAAAAGACCACGGAGAGAGATCCTTTACAAAACCTTTTCCTCGCACACAAATCACCGAGAAGGAGGAGGCAAAAGGTTTTTGGTCTCTGGTTGCAGAGGAAGGGAGCAGGTCGAAGGCCGGTGTCCTCACTTCCAACGGAAGACAAAAGGATGACGACGAAGGGGAAAGGGTCTGAGGAAGAGGTAGAAATTTGCGTCATGCAGAGCAGTTGCCAAGGAAAGGGTTTCAGCGGTTGTGGTCATTTGTAATTCGAACGTTCGGTCGAATTCAAGGACGCTTTGATTGCCATCTGCACCAGAAGGCGGCATGTGGGGCACTGGGGTCGAACCGTGGTGGTATGCTCCGATACTATGGGCACCCTGGGCGGTATTTGCGGCCCCATTTTTTTTTATCGATCCACGTGTAATCTGCGACTTTATTGGACGTGGGTTTAAACCGCAAAGTCCTTGGGCTAATCCGTCTTAATCCATGCTGCATTTGACTTTGATGCTGGTCAAAGCTAATCCGAAATTTTCATATTGATTGTTACGTTTGAATACGGTGAATAATGTAGCGCGTGTATACCAGAAACTATAGCATACATATCAGTGGATATATATGTATTGTACGTGAATTCGATTCTATTAGAATAACTTGTTATTCTACCCAAGTATAAGTATCCTTTTTCACCTCTTCAAGGCCGTTGTACTCGATCTCCTTCGTAGGATATTAATCTCAGTGTTAGCTTGGGTCGTATGTTGTTTAACTCTCGCAAACAGTTGGTCTATATAATTTTCGTGCAGGGTTTAAACATTTTCCCAGACTTTCAGCTCTTGTGTGTGGTGCCGAGTTTCCGATCAAATTAGGATCTTGGTCAGCATCGCTTCCTGTGGTCTTCGCACGATACATAAATCAGAGTTATTAAGTAAATTCAGTCCACACGATAATTAATCAGTTTATGGCGAAATTTCTTGCGGATGGGTTTGTAAACGTAAGATAGTTGTTCGTTAGCGTTTGTGTTGCTTGTTAAAGTGGACAAGTTCGCGGGTGTGAAATTCCTGCGCTAATGAGCTTGTTATCTGCTTAGGGAGTAGTTTACGAGGTTTGCTAGGATATTAACTGGGGCTAGATGAAATGTGTCTTCGACGCTGCGGAGGGTTAGTTAAGGGAACTTGCAGATACGAGAATGAGGCTTTCTATTTTTAATATATGAAGCTTCTAGATGAAAGATACTCCGATGTTGGCAATCTTCGTACGGAATTGTGCTACAGATTACGTACACCTGTTCAGAATTGGGTAATTGTTTATTATTAAGTCGTATGAAAGTTTATGCATCAATGAATACAGCCATAATGTTCAAAAATGTATTAAACCATTAGCAATACGAAATGTTTTTCGAGAGGACATTTACATTAATTATCATTCAAAACCTATTCTTCTTGTTATTTTCCCTCTTTTGTGATAGATTTCCGAGAAGTAAAACCTAATGTCTATTATTTCAATTTTAATCACCATACATATACCAAAAACTGATTGAAAAGTATTTTTTATGCAGCGTGAATAATTTTAGTTTTTCCGAAGGAAACATATCAGAAGTGAGTTATTCAAAACCCTCAATACCTCCCAGTGCTAAGATCAACGTCGCATTCAAAAGCGAAAGGTAAACGAAAACTCTTACGCATTTCGAGCACGAATAGAAGTCAAAGCTAGACACGAAGAAGGATATTCTAGTTTGAAAAACCCAAAAAAATTATAATCCTTCTTCCCTTTCTTCTCAATCATAATTGAGGTTTGAGTCGACTCCAATTGGCGAAGCGGAAAAGTTGTGTCAGAAATCCCTTACCGCCCTCCTCTTTTCGGGTGAAGAAAACGCGTGAGAACTTCTATATAGGAAGGGAGGGCGTTCGTAGTTTTCCCTTAAAAGGACGGGCGTAAAAGAGGCACAGAAATCTCTCTCGACCACCCTTGGCCATCCGTGTCCTCACGGTGCTCTCATAATGGTCGACACCGAGGGTTCCTTTCTTTGAACTACCCCACGTGTAAAGAGAAGCCTTGTTTCACCACTCACACCAAAGAGGGCACTCAAATCAATCCTTAAAGACGTTTCCTGTTTCTCCCAAATTAGAAAGTCATTGATATTTCCGAATTTTTGAAGCCCACGGATTGTAGCTGGTTTATGGACAACTGTGTATTCCTATGCTGGGTGGGAACTTAGAAATTTGAGGTAGGTGGTGGAACGAATTGCAAATCGTCCCTTAAAACGTAAACCATTTCGTGATATCCATTGAGGATTAAAATTAAATTTTCCGTTGAAGCAAGCTTAATTATATAGTTTTGAACCATATTATCATAGGTTTTGTTATTGTAATTAGCCGCTTAAATCAGTTTTGTATCCTCGTGAGAGTATGTTCAACAATTATACGTAACATATCTTTTATACGAATTATATCTGTTCCCTATCACGTAAAAAACTTAACGCGAAGTAGATAAAAATACGTTTCCAAAACCTAGCTGGTTGTATGTTCGTTAAATCTGCACTATTATCTCTAATTGTGATTAAAGTATTAGCATTTGTACATATCTACCAAGTATTAACGAATATACGTAGTATTTCAATGTATCTTTGTAACTGAAAATATATTCTAAGAGCGTGATATTGTCGTAAAAATCGGATAAACGTTATTCTAATGTTTCCGAAAGGTTTTTCCTTCCTTCTGAACGCCTCTGTTAGACCGAAACGCCATCTGAAAGCGATGCAATTCCGTTCACAGGGAAAGAGTGAAAGATTCCCTCCCTTTTCATCTTTGTCCTCTTCCTATAGGCCCTCTTTCCTATCCACCTCCTGCATCCTTTGCCCGCACCCTTTTGTGACGCCGTCCAACCCGTTCCCATTCTGCTCCGGTGGCCACGCCAGGAGGTGCACAGTGAAGGGAAGATATTGGGCCGCACTCAAAAGAACTGGAGATTTCGCGTTTGTTCGCAAGAATCCGTGAATTCATAAGTAGATGGAAAAAAGGGTTACTAAGTCTCCCTTATATGGATTGTTTACTTTGGGCGGAGCTCTGAATACCGTACGTGGCGGATTTGCCACGGTATTATCGCCAAGTGTAAAGGGGGCGTACAAAGGGTTCTCGAAACTGATTCTTTTATCCTTCAATAGGACAATGTCATCCGTACGGGAAGTTGGGAATATTGTCCCCGTGAAAGGGGAGTCTAACCCCCGAGGGTTTGTGTTGGTAAGGATCCCTTGTACTTGACTCAAAATATAAGCGTTCGGGAAGTATCCTGTTATGATATTGACGTTGTCCTTTAAGTTCGATATTAGAAAGCGATTTGCGTTGTTGTTTTGTTTCCTGAGATCGTAATTTCTTGCAAGCCAGATCGTTTCTTGCTCCATTTTAGTCTATAAACTCGGTTTATGACTTTCGATGTATTTTTGCAAACGTAAACAAAAAATACGAAAGGAAATTATGTCGATAAAATTCTAATGTAGATTTTTTCTGCTCCAGGAGTGAATGTACGAGATTCTTTATATCCTATTGTTGCCTTTATTTGTAGGTATTGCCAATAAATACATTTTTAGCTTACGATTTGAATCAAACGATTTTCCAATGTTATTTTAATACGATTTAATAAGTTAATTTTAGTTCGAGCTTTTAAATACTTTGTCCTCCAAGGTATATTTATAAACGTGAGAGACTTAAAACTGTAAAGCTTCTTAAATTTTACCACGAAAATAGCTACAATCGGCTTAAAGGAAAATTAGCAGAAGTTTGAAGCAAGGTTTACAACAATGACGTAATTGGCCGAATGATGATTTTCCGCCGTAAAGTTTCTATTGTAACGCCTCAACTCATGCCTTAATCCGTCAGCTGCAGGGCTCGGGAACCCTTCTAATTTTGCCGCCAGAACTGGTCCATGTCACAGCAGAAGCGAATTGTTAAGAACGAGCTCCGATAGACGCGAGATGCCGTGTCATTAGGAGGAGAGAGATTTGACCTATATAACCGTACCTAAATTACTTCTGTATCAGGCCCGATTCGTCACTCAATTTTAATAGGATTTCCGAGATATTATGGATGCGTACCTAATGACATTCATTCCTTCTGGACCGTTGATTAATTCCCGATTTTTTTTAACGGACGGACTCGTATGGTAAAAGATGGTTGCGAAAGCCCTACCCATAATTTTCTCATTTCTCCGAAATACCTGGTGAAATCCGCTTTTTATTCGCAAAATTGGGTTAATTACTTTTTGTGAAAGTAAATATTACGTGGGGAATTGTGTGGGGATTGGTACGTAACTCAAATTTTTTCTGATTGTGCTCCATTTTTTTATGTTAATCATTTTATGCTTCAACGCCCCCCTTCACGGCACTGGTATTTCATTGTCGTAAGGAATTACGTTTAACTGCGGTAGAATGAGAGAATTCAGTCTCCCGAGATGGAAAGAATTCTTTTGAAAATGTGCGCCTCCTAGTTCCATCCAATAGATGCTTGCGATAATTCCTGGAGTGCTTAATTGCGAAATTCATGCCAAGTAGTTTCATTAGCGTTGCAATTCATCGGCTGGAAATTCCAGCAGTTTAATTGATTTAATCTCTCGTTTAGGAACTTTTCTCCGAATTTGCTCTCTTCTTCGTGAACGCTCCGTGACTTATCGAATTATTTTCCCTCGAAGACCCTCACGTTCTGCGATAACGAATATGGTTCGGAGATCGGATTTAATCTCGGTGCCGTAGGAATTTTCGTACAGTCGTGATTTTTCTTGATGATTACAAGTCGATTTTTCCTTTGTATGGTTGAAAGTACAGCGTGTATCACACGAAGCAGTGCTTTTCTACAGATTATTTTCGTAAGAGTCTAATATCGTTTTATGGAAAGTTAAGAAGAAATTATTAAGAAGTATTTTGGTATAGATTTAATGGTTCCGAAATCCAAATGCGTTACTCTTGATAACTAAATTCATCATAAGCCATGAACCATTCATCATCCATGAAAAATATGAAACTACAAATTTAAAATGAAAGTCTTGTGTATTCTTATTCAGATAGAGGCTAATATGTGTAATCTTTTCTCTTGACTGAACTGTCCTATTATTGTCTGCTTTCACTTCTAATAACCATTCGAGGGTGTCTGGAAGGTTTGAATTGTCAAGCAGTTTAAAGTCTACATCACCAGATATTAGTCAAATGTAGTTTAGATGAACCTTTTCCTCTCTGTAACGACCTACGAACGTTCTTTAATGCCATTCATATGTCATATAGGCGAACTAGAGCGATGGGTTTTTTTTACGTATGATACTTACCATTATTAACACTTGACCATTGGTATGGCCACCTTTAAGCGTAGATAATATCTCTGTACCTTTATTCTCTTCTATAAACACTATAAGAATAGCAAAAGCACTTGTCTGAACATAGAGTATACATATCTACAATTATTTGTAAAATAATTACCTTTTCAAACATTATGTTATATTAATTTACGTTAAGTTACATTTTGCTTATAATATGATAAATACCTCGATTACTTACGTATTCATTTTCAAAGTATGATTGACAAATTTTAATCGTAATTAGATAGTAATGAATTTAATAATAACGTGACTGCATCTATTCCTCTTCGAAGTAAATAACTTTTCCATTAGATGCGCATACTCTTCTTTACAACAACGCCATCATCCCCAAAGCCTTTAGCACAGCCTTTTAGGGTTTCCCTTTTTGCGATGAGCCATCAACATCTAATTACTAATCCACCCATAGCCATGGTTACGCATTCCCTTTAACGTTTCCACCGTAAATACGAAAGTTATCCTTTCCATTCGAAAATCATTTCGTGGTTCCATTAGCGATATTGAGACGGAGAGAGCACGCCAACTCCTCCCCGGATTCACGGTCAATCGATATGCTAAAACGAATAAAACCCTAGAAAAGGCCTCCCGTACGTAACACGGAATATAAAATCATTCCTTTCGCGTATTCGGAGCGATTTATTGGAAACGTATCGAGACGTGCATTGTCCAGATGTTCCGCCGCTTCGTTTTTCGACTTGTTTTTACGCGGCGGACCCACGAGAAAACAAACCGCGCCTCAGCTCGGATCGCTTTTCCCCCTTGTTATTCTTTCCTATACTCTCGTTTTTGACTGCCTCTCGTTGTCCGTCTGTTGTTTACGCATCGCTCTCTTATTTTTTTCCTCCGAAGCCCTTTTTATTTTATTATATCGGAGCTACTCTCACTCGGATTATCTTCGAGACGTTTAATTTCTTTAGCGAGCACTTCGTGTCCCGTTTATTTGGCACGCAAATAATAATAGAAATAGGTGGGGAAGAAAGATCTTTTTCCACTTGCTTACGAATAGATTTGTATTGCGAGAGAATTCATTGGTTATTCTTGGGTTTTGTTTATGCGTCGTGTACATTTTATGGAGTGTATGGAATAGAATTGGTTGCCATAATCTTTTAGCTTTGGGAGCAAACGTTATTTGTTTGAAATTGAGGAAGGTATTTCTAGGTTCTTAACGGATCAATTACTAATACCTTTTGGATCGTATTATGAGTAAATTAATTATAGTCATTAATAATTGCTTTACGTGATAATTACTCTTTTCGTGTCCCTTATTAATTATACTTTTATTCTTTGATTGATAGGAATTCCTCGTTAGAATGGCTTAATTAAAAGTTGAATAATTTATAGAAATCCTATTAGAAGGATCTGCTTAAATACCATACCATTTTCATAAGATTATTATTGTTATTTTTATATTGCATGTGTCATTTTCATTTAGTATGGTGCTAATTAAGACAATTATAATTTGCTCCTGAGCTCAATTTCTTCTCTTAATGGTGAAATATCTAAGGAATTACGTGTTAAAAATAATTTCTTTGCGTTTTGATCGCATATCCCTGCATATATAATACACGAAGCTTTGAAATATGTTAATTTTTTCTTTTAAATATATAATGAGGACTATTCTTTTAAGGAAGACACTGATTAGTCAGTCTATTTTTTTCGCACCGTCGCCCTAGCCTCAATTATTGAAAACTTTCTAAGTTTTTCCATTTCGAAAATTAAAGGAGAACTCCAACTCGAGAGGGGAAAAAAGTTTCCATCCATCTCACGCAACAGCTAATACGACTCTCTACCGGCGGAAATAATCCTAGAATATATATTTATCCCGCGACAGCAATAATTCTAGCTCCGGAGCGAAACGAGCGACATAATTGGAAAATCGTCTTTTGTGGAAATCATTCCGCTCGTGACAGATGACATTTCGGAAAAATCCATTACTCTTCTCGTGAAAAGTGGTGCAACAGCTGTTCTTCTTGCCTCCCAGTCCGTAATATTTGTAGATTCACGAGAGTAATGGTTGTTGTATCAAAATGTTGATAGAGTTTAATAAGATCTAATTCTTGGCTTCGTACCTATAATCTTATCCAAGATGTGTGTGTGTTCATCATAATTTTCACATTCCGGTCTTAGGTGGTGGCCTATATTTCTTGCCTTGTCATGGTTACTGTTTCGGTTTGACATTGAGATCTTTTTATATCGAAATAATTTAATATCGCACGTCTTTTGTGATTTAAATACTGTCATTGTACTCGGGATGCCCAATCGGTCGTCTCACAAATGAATTTCTTTCGTTTCTTTTTGAATATTCGTCCTACCTTTCGTTTGGGGTTTTAATTACTTGTCACGGAGCCGAGCCGTTATTTATCGCCCGGATTTTTGAGTAATTATCGACCCGTTCATCATCTTTAATCCGTAATCTAAACATTTTTCACTTTCGGTCTCGCGTTCGGACGTATAATTTTTTAAAAAAGCCCTATATAATCCGATTGTTCATCATTGCCTTCCTTCCCGTCAGCTTCCTCATCCCAATTTTACGTTACGAGTTACTTCCAATTCCATCCCATTATCTCGTCTATTACCTCTTTCCGGAACACCTCCAAAAGCCCTCCACATGTCTCCCAAAAAAAAAGCACCGACAACCTTTTCTCGATACACTTCTTTCCTCGCCGAAGTTGTCGGCAACGTTTCGGACATTTCGTCGGAGAGCTTTCCACACATGTGCTCGTCCCGTCCCTCACTTGGTGTCGTCCCAAACACGTTTTTAGGGTCTACTGGAAAAGAGTGAAACGATGTGTCCGCAGGAGAGACACTCTGAAAGGATTCCAAAGCTCGAAAAACAAATTTATGCAGCCCGAAAATAAATTCCGTTTCACGAAAAACTTCCGCGTGCATCCCTAATTTTTTTCCCCTCACGCAGATGTACCGCTGCGAGGAGATGGGACGAGTCGATAAAAAAATAATAATATAATGGAACCATGTGTGTGTGTGAGGGTTCGGGCGCGGATATGCAGTTCGTAGGAGGGTGTAGGGGAGAGTCGTTCTCTTCTCTTAAACGCTGACATGATTTGGTCAATGGTTTTATCGTTCTGTCCCGATTACGCTTTTTTATGTTTCCTCTTTCGGTGATGTTATCGCGGACTGGCTCCCTCTCTCATAGCGAAGGGTGAATTAGTTCAGTTGGGAATACTTTTCAGGGTTTCAGACTCATTTACCGTCTGTCTCTTTTGGGTCTCCTCTCCAAATGGATTAAGCTTTGTATCGCTCCAATTTACGAGTGATTCTAGCGATAGCGATGAACAAATTGGCTTCGTTTAGTTTAGAGTCAAACTATTGACCAACTGACTGCGTAACGCTCCTGGTGCGTAGATAACAGAGACACGATGTCTATCAGTCTTTCCTGATTATGCTTCGATTGTCGTATCCCTCATTTAATACTGTTAAATTAGAGTGTGTTGAGGTATGTTTGGACACGTTCCAATTGAACCTTCGAAGTTTAGTTCCTCACATCAAATGTAGTCGTACTCATACGTGGTCTCACAGTAGCTAGATTTTTTCCTCCCTTTCTAAAATTGTATATAATAAGCTAGAATTCCTGTAACAACACTCGCGGGTGTTCCAAAATTATACATCGTAGGATTCTGAATGGAATTCAGCCAACTGTGATTTAATAAGTATAGTTTTAGGAGGAGGAAATGGTATCCGATCATCATAGTTATTCTGGTAATTCGTTTCCCAGAAGCTCTTGAATCAAGAATCGTAATTAAGTTGCTAGATGTTGGGATGCATGGTTTTCCGTTCACCACGGTGCTCTAGTTTCAATTTTGTGAAAAGGTGGAAAATTACGGTGCGCTTTTCCTCTATTTAAACCCGTTTTCGAATTTAATATAAGAGGCGATAATTTGGAAGCGTTTTAGAGATAACTTCTCCGTTTAATAAAATCCAGGAGCAGAAGTGGTTACGACGACAGGTTTCCCCAATTCCCCCCGAAATCTTATAGACGATTATCTACCGAGAATCGGACGTGATCGGAATAATAAACGAATAATAATCGGGATCCAACACGTCTGCTCTGAATCGAATGAGTTGGAAGATGCATCATTGCCTTATCTCTTCGACCGATCTTATTCTTCTCCTGTTGCTACGGAATTGCTCATTGTAGCCACGATTCGCTTTGTTGGGCAGAGCGTGGGAATCGTAAGCCGGAGACGAGATAATTTGACGCTCTTACAATCACAAGGAACTGAAAAACAACGTATTCCCGCGAAGTTGTTCTTAATTAAAAAAAAGACTGTGTCTCGTCCTTGATACTACATTCATTAACGACGCCAGTTCCTTTTTCCTCAGCTTCCTTTCCATTTTCATTAAAAACAACGTTGTTAACGTAAGTGGCGACCACCCTTTTACGTCCTTTCGGGGTTTGGAATTATGTTTCAGTGCGAGTAATAATCGTCCCCCTTTTTCTGGCGTTTTTTCCAGTGTCCCTCACCCAAAAGCTATCACGTGTCTAGTCCATAAAATGGACCGGAAACGAAGTTTGTCCTTCAACAGAGATCGCAATTCGCCCGAGTAGTTTGCGAATCGGTCCTAAAAATAGCTCAGGTTTCCATTTGTTCGGAATTGCGGTATTTATCCGCTCCACTCTAAATCAAAGCCGCTCAGGATTTTTTTTCAACTCCCCCCCTAACAAAAAAGATAAATGAATTCGTGGGTCCTTCACGAGTTTTTAATTTCGCCCTCCCAGTCGAAAATTACGAAGCAAAGGCCTCGCGCCGATCGGGAAAAACTTTTTTTAAACACATACCCGGCGAAAGGTTTAATAGGACTGAGAGCGGACGAGAGTAAAAACCTACGCGCGGGGGACGGGAAGATGGGTCCGCAGGGAAAAAATGGGGTTTCTCCGTATATGGAGCAAAGGGGGTCATTAGAAGATGTACCGCTCCCCAACCTCCGGTTCCTAAATTGGCACCTCTTGGACCAATTATTCCATCCATTCCGTGGAGAAGAAGTTCACCATTATAGACCCTCCCGAGAGGTTGTCATTTCTTCAGCTGTTATAAAGTGGAAGAATAATTCGTAAATTTCCGAATGTTTTCTCCTTTTCGGTGGAACTATTAAGCAGATTGCCCATGCTCATTGGTCTTTTTCCGTAACCTTTAGTTTCGTACCGTAATTTAACTTCTCGACCGTGGTTTTTCGGGTTTTGCCCGGAACCTCCCGGTCTGCAGAGGATCGGCTCCAGTACCATTTAGTTTTTCTCTTAGAGTTGCGGAAAAATAATTTCACGGACTTCCTTTCCAGTACGAAAGGTTCGTATTACTTCCCTTCCGGGCATCGGTTCCTTTGCAAGACGATTGTTTTCTCTCCCGCCCTCGGTTCTTTGAACTTCTGTTAGAAGGAATCGCTAAGGTCCGTTTGCCGAAAGTTTGCAGGAATTGTTTTGTTTATTCCGTTATGATTTATTTTTGAGCCCGTGCCGTTGTTTTGACGCTCCAAGATTCCAGGAATGGTTTTGTGTTTATGGAAGGCTATGTTTTGGTTGCTGATTTAGCGGAAGATGTTTTTGGATGCGAAGAAATGCTGGAAGGTTCTCTGTAAGGTTTGTAGTTTGATCTTTACTCCACCTTGCGAGACTTGGAATTGAAGGTTAACGATTAAAGTCAAAACAAGTATCAAAAATAAGTCGTGCTCTGCCCATTGGTTACTTATCAAAGGTAAAAATTCTACAATGAATTCATTTCTCAAAGAAAACTATTATTTCTTTATGTCAAATGAATTTTTCATTCAGAATCCACGTATTTTAATATTTGATATGAAAATAAATGGTTTCATTAACATTTTCAATGAACCACAAGCTAGCACTCGTTATGAGCTTGAATCAATTGAGCTATCACAGCTGTATAATTTCTTATTCAGACCCTAAGTTTTTTTATGGGCCTATTTAAATTCATTCTTTTGATGCAGTCATTCCGTCCGTAATGTATCGTCATTAACGGGGCTAAAATTTGGAATGAAATAACTTCACGTCAACGAAGACATTCATAAAATATATACATATAACCATCACAGTTGGAAACTTTATGTAATAATTTTCAGTAATGTCCCATCCTCATTACCATTCGTTTCTTTTTTGTACGTCAATTAACATCGGAAACTGATTAGATTTATTGTCTGGTTCATTCTTGACGTATTCTGTTCAAGAAGCTAAAATAAAACAATCACTTTAAAAATGCGCGATCAATTCATATTATTCCTCTCTCATTTGCATCCAGTTTGGAAGCAATTAAAATTTTCAGGGCGATCGGTTGAAATGGTCCCGGAAAGAAATCGGAAAATTTTTAAAAGGAATATTAATTCTTAGCCTCGGGGGATATTTTCAAATTAGTCGCCTCCTTCCTTTGACAAATGCCTCCCATTGTACGATCCGAATGGAAGAGAATGAAGGGAAATTCATCACGAACGGAATTATGGTTCGGGTAAAAAAAGATACCTCTCTCTGACCATCTCATTGGTCGATAAAAGTCCAGACGCGATGGTACTTATGCGCGCATTTCCCGAATATTAATTTTAATAGTTCGGGAAATACTTATTTCCACGACTTCAATCAGGTCGAGTACTCTTCCGTATGAGTTTATTGAATGACCTTTTACCATGGAAACGATTTCGAATCATTCTTTTCAAATCCCTGAACTGAACGACGGAGTTTTTAATCAAAGACCATCCTTCTCCTAAGGGTTAATTTTTTACATCTATTCATATTAATAACCCTCTATTACATTATGGCTCCGAAAGTTTTAATTTTCTTTCGTGTACTATGTGAGGTTGTTACTAATTGGATGGTTGCATTTTTACGTAAAGTTAGTACACACGTAAAGCTCAATATTTTAACTATTTTTACGTATTTTTCTATTATTATACTATGCTAATATTTTATTTCTTAAAAATACTCGAAACGATCTTTTAAAACTATTGATTACCCAAATATAAAATTCTTCAATTCTGGAATAGGATTAATTTTACCCGATTTAAATTTTAAATTTAATGTTTAGAAGATAATATTCATCGATATGTATTTCGTATAACAATCCAATAAAAGAAAATTTTAAAGCCATTCGTTTATACTGTGTCATTCGATATCTACTGGTGTTATCTTTATATATTGCGAAAGTTAAAGCAATTATTAACAGTAGAAGTTGATGGCTTCAGTTCGCCTCGAGAAATAGGCGTTATACTTTCGGTAGTCCGAAACTCAGCTAGTAGTTCCGAATTGTAAGTTTGCGCAATACTTAAAGAATCTAGTTAAATCTTAGACACGTCACCTCACAAGAGATTTAAATCACTCCACGTTAATGGAAATCTAGATATGGGGATTTCAACAACCACCCCACCTCCAGCGCGAGCAGAATTTCAATAAAAGCACAGCTAATTTCCTCCGGACACGGGAAACAGCCCAATACATCACTCCTCCATCATCTTAAAAGGCGATCACAACATTTGGAGGCGCGGCATCACGGTGAATGACACTTCCACTAAAACATTTCGATCTCACAAGACTCCTCCAAGAGTTTCTCCTTTTTTTCAAATTTCACTCCGGAAAGACGGGAAATGGTAAGGTTTAAAGGAGCATTTTGAGACACCCGAGGGGGGTTATCATGTCTCCGCGGGAGCCTCTTTCATTAAGTGACCACACGGGAGACTGGTCGTTGATTGCCTCCTCCGTTTTATGTATTCCATCCAGTTTCATCGATCTCCCACTCCCCTGAACAACACGGCAGCCTTGTCTCACCCGTTCCACCTTCATCTTCCGCGTTATTCATTCTTTTTTTTAACTCTTCGGTCCAGATGAGAGAGTATCATAAAAAAAGGTCCACGCCCCTCTTTATACGTAAGTCAGTGGTCCAGAAGACGGTTTGGAAATGAGAAGAGGAGGCGTAGCCAGTTCCCCTCCGTCTGAGGAGTAAATGGAATCCCGTACCTCGCCCCACCTCCCGTACACCTCCTCCCTTGAATTATGATGCCGTTAAAGAAATCTCGGGGGGAATAGGTATCGTCAGAGGATGTCTTCGGTCAGGAGGTCTCTGGTCTGTCCCCTCCCGAAATGTTCCAAAAGGGTCGTCCAGATGTACCGCGATAGGACGTCGATCGTATCTCTCTATAATTCTCGATTGAACCCTGGGATGTTAACGAATGTTTCGAATTGGTTTGGTCGGTCGCGAAACTGTGTTTGGGTTTTATACAAGGGGTGGATCGTAATCTTCCGTAAGGTGCAACTATTGTTTATGGTTTACTGTACGTGTTGTTCATGTCGGAGAATTAATGATGTATATTTGGAGATTTACTCCAGAATGTCGAGTAACTTCACCTTTCTTGGGTATTAATTTTGTGTGGAGCTGTATCTAACGTACCTTTTTCTGTTTTAGAACTCACTGTCCATAGAACTGCCTTCCTTGTTATATATTGATCTATTATGAAGGTTCATTTTATATCAGGATTTTAAACTTTAAATAAGCAAATCTTAAAGGCCAGGAGAAATAAGAATATTAAAATTATCGATAGTGAAATCCATATGATATTTCAATAAATAATTTCAAGTGTTTTGATATATTTCATTTTAATATATTTACTCAACAGCATATAATTAGGAATAAAAAGTTTCAAAATTTGTATTTCTACATGATAACATCTAGATTATTTTATCCACCTGTTATAATTAACACTATTTCTTTTCTTGTTTCTCTGATTAGAAATGGATTTTTGAAATTAAAAATATTCGTGGACATTTTCGATGAATCACATAACGTTAGATGGTGGCTCAGATACTAAATATCATGCCAACTGCAATTACGAATTTACTGCATTTAATATACGATTTTGATGAGGTCCTCCAATTCACAACTCCATTCATCTTTTTACACTTCAAATTTCCCATTTCCTCTATAGTCCCTTTAAAAGCTTAACGTTTAGAAAGTTCGCTCAATATAATACGGCCTATAAGAGATGGTTTTTATCTCCATCGTTATTTATATTCGGATTGGGTCACCGCCTCCGTAGCCCACGGATTCGCGGTCCCACTTCCGTCTCGCTAAAGAGAACTTTAAGGGAAGTGACAAATGGCTCGGCTTGACTGCTTAATCAAAAAACGTGAATGCGATTTGTCGTCGGATAAGCAGTAGGAGCTGGTTGTTTTTTTTTTAATTCCCTCACATTTTTTTTCCGAACCGTCCGTTACTACCAGGAATCCCTTTCGGAGTACCTCGTTAAAGAAGTGAGTTACGTAGGGCGTTTTCGACTTCAAACGTCTCCACACGCGCGAAGCTTCCGGTTGCGGACAATCTGCGTATACATTTCACTCCCTATCGAAAACTGGTCCCTCTTAATAATCCGAAATTCATCTCACTCGGACCCGGTCCTGGATATCGATTCGTATTCAAACTACTGTCGTTTAACGTCTCTGAAAACGTATCGGGGCTTCCAGAAGTCACTCCGCTGGTGGATGAAGGAGGACGTAAGGTTTTTCGGCCCATTACGGCGTTCGATGGCCCACGAGATGTGCGGGTTATCTCGAGGAATACGTAACGGTCTCACGGACCCATCCCAGAAAAGATATACTGGTTCGCATAATCGGTCCGTCCCGTCGAGATAGAAACATCACGGCCAGTTTCGGAGCACTTAACCTTTTCTTTCGAAGATAAAGAGAGCATCAAACCATCCGGGAAGCATCCCGGAGCTATCTGCTCCTCTCGCTAAATTTATCGCGTTATTACAGCTTTCGGAAAACAAATTTTTATAGGCTCCCAGCTTTTACGTACCCCAGTTTCCTTTTCAATTTAACCGGTCGTAAACGTCGCCCGCGAAACCCTGAAGAAGAAGGACATATAGATACCCGTCTCTCGGTCAATTACGGCTGTCGATGATGTCCGTGTCCGTTTACGATATCCTTCCAAGAACGGAAAACCACGACCAGGATCCTTCCATTATGTACAGGTGGACTTTTTTCTCAGAAAACAATCCGATTCGGGTCGCTAATTGAATTCCTTCGAGGCGACGGTCGTTCCCGCCGTTTTACTACTCTCACTCGAGAGAGCCGTTTCCCGCCGACGTGGGAAATGTAGCGATTGCTTATATTTTTACCGATGGGAAGCGACGCAGTAGGGAAAGTACGTGTCGGTGGACGTGAGAGGGGAATTTTCGTGGGAGGCGAAGTTTTGTTACTCTCCATTCACAGCTTGCGGGTTTTCACCTTTCTTCAACCACGGGAAGTGCCCATCATTGGTTTCATTGGTAGCGGTATCGTGGGATGGCGGAGTTGGGCGAGGTCGTGTGGTATGAAGAGCTATTTACGCATACGCTACCGCAAGTGGGAAGCTCGACCTTGCCAAAAGAGGTCCATATACTTTTTAAATAGGGGAGCGAGAAGCGATAGTTACTAGGAAGAGTAACCTTCGAAGCGGTCCGTCCGACGTGCGATGCATTGCGCCGTCTAGTTGTTGGCTACGAGTCGTGCCAATGTTCCCTCGGGTTGATTGATTGAGCGGGATGCGATTCCATGCCAACTACTCGCCGTACTTACGTGATTGGGTGTGGAGTGCTGATTGTGGAATTAAATAGTAGAGATAGGTAAGCCGATTAGGATGTTATTCAAATGGGTATTGATGCTCGATATACAGCAAACGGATGTCGTTTCGTAATCAATTTTTTGTATCGAACCGAATGAAACGTTTAAAGTGTTTGATACTCGTCTGTTCGTTGAGAGGTATTAAATAGTCTGAATAAGGCTTTTCCGTTCGTTAAAGCTCCGATAAATGGTGATAGGAGGTTAGTCACAAACTTAAGTTGGTGTATAGTTATAATGTTTCAGTATGTATATATAAAAGGATGACTGTATATATTTTGAATTTCATCGATGTGACATTTAATTTAAATAAATTATTATTTATAAAGTGGAGAGAAAATGGAGGTATATGTTATTTTTTCTTCGTCTAAGTTTGGGTATTTTATTTCGTGGAATGATGAAATTTAGTTAGACACGTAAAACTGAAAATTAGGACTATGTAATGGAAGATTATGATCATGATGATCGATCATTGATTGAAATCTCTAAATGAACATCTTAGCCTTACAACAATGTCGTATTTTCATAACCCTAGAATACACCAGTATTGAAGGATACGGGATTATCCCCTACATTGAAAAAGAAGAATTCGAGACCTCCGGAATGTAACGTAGGGATGAATACCACAAATCTCGGAACCTCATTAAAAGAATGAGGAGGAAAAGGTTTGCCGCTTGCTCAGAGACGGAAATGTTTCGGTAATCATAGAATACCTACCCGTTGATCTAGGAAGGCGCGGTGAAATTGGCGTGGAAGGACGGAATGCCCACGATAATCGCATACACGACCTTCGGCACAAGAGGCTGAAGCGATGGGAAAGGCAGAGGTTCACAATGGTCGTGCGAAGGCTGAAGGAATAGGAGGAATGTCCTTAGGTGTGTCCTCGGCTATCATCGACGTATCCACCGATGGGCTTAGTCGCCTACTCGCGCGTTTAAGTCTCCGCTTACGTACGGCGACCCCATATTTCCGAATTTCAGAGTTCGTCATTTCCGCTTTCGTATATTTCAGCATTTTTAGCTATACCAAAGTGGTATACGCCTCGCTTAGTTATAAAAGTGAAATAAAAGCTATTTCTAAATAGGTCAAGAAGTATAATTTCCGTATTGGTCATTATTGCTGAAAGGTATTCATAACTTAGTTCTTTTTCATAACACGTGTATACCTTTCATACACGTATGTCTTATCTTTAAAGGAACTTATTCCATTCAATGGTATTTATTAATGATTGGATTTGATTAAGGGAAGATTTTTTATCGATTTACGATTTATTGAGAAGTTCTCTTATAACCAGCGTATTGTTAAAATTCTATTAGAATCCTTCTGGAAAATTACGGAACGTGAAACCTCGCTTTATGTATTTCAACTATAAAAGACAGCACCCTGGGAAATATTGTCCCATTCACCCAAATGATCGCAACAAAGATGTTTTCCGGCGATTGTACGGTCTATTTCTTCTATCAATATTCGAGGTCTTTTGTGGTATAGTAGATGCTGAAATCTTACAAGATGAGTGGTCTGCGAAAAAGTTCTTAGGTTTCACCCTGTATGCCAGCCCCTTTGTCGTTTGTTCAGGGTACGCCCTTTTATTATTTGTCTAGCTTCTATGATGACAGCTCTCTACTCCTTCTCTACCATAGAGGTCTCGAAAACCCTCCTATCGGGTTTCCTAGACGAAAAAACGAATTTAGTTTTTCGTGTCCCTTGACAGCAGATATCCTTTTGCTGCGAAGTTATTTAGGACGCTTGCTGAATAAAGACATTCATTCACTGGAGATTAAGAATATAAAGATGTTGAGGCTGATGTCAGATGAATTGTGTGTATGGATGGGGTGGAATTTAAGTTGGCGTTTTTGGTAAAAATGAAAGTGATTACAGTGTAATAATCTCGTACTTATTCAAGAGTACAAGATTTTGGTTTACATTCGGAATATTAAGATTCAAAAATCAATTTTTTTAGTAAAAAATAAATTTAACGTTCTAGAGGTACACCAATTGAATATTAGCTAGAAGAACCTGTGAAATATTTGTTAGTGTCATATAATTCCGTTTTATAGCTCAGTATCTTCTTGGAGAATAGCATCGCTAGAAAAAGTTAATACGCCATGAATATAAAATAGTATATTCCCAGAACCACTTTACTCCTTATCTATAAGGCTCTCTCACACAGCTTTTTTACGGTGGCCTCTCTACCCGTCCACCCATAGAATTCCTTCGCGGCAAGAGTCTCCCAGAACGCCGTTTCTTTAACATTTTTACTGGTCTCCGTCTGTGCAACTACAACGCAATGCACGACCTCCCTAACACGGCCCAAAACCTAACCCACCTGTCCCTGTCTTTCAACAAACCTATAATTTTCGTCTCTGCCCTTCCCACCTCATTCCGCCACCGCCTCCTTCTTACACGCCCTCATCTCTTAGAACATCGCCCACGTATCCTTCACTATTCCCGTGCTTTTTTACCTTCGGGATCCTCTACTATCCGTCCGGCCTCCCACCCAGGCATCGCCCCCGACCGGCCATTACTTTCTTTCCCGTATACGATCCAGAAATTCTCCACCGCTGTAATATTGCTTTATGGGATTCCTAGACCGTTTCTCTCATTTCTCCATTCCGAACGTCTCTTTCCCAGTGTTTTATGTTATCTCGCTTCTTTTTACCTGCGTTTACGTGCCCTCGAATCAGACTTCCACGGGCGATATCCAAGTATGGGCGGGCGAAGGTAAGATTTCACGCCCGATGGAAGCCGGGATGCTGTTGCGTGGTTTTTGTATGATCCCTGTACTACAAGGGTGTGTGTGGTTGTAGAGGTTGTATTGCTATTATAAGATGCGTTTGATTTTTGTAAGGAATGATCTGGGGATTTTTAAAAAGATTGAATATTTCGTAGTATAGTGGTAGGCATAGCCTAAAATGTCTGCATTTTGTTGTTAAGATGCGTGTATTGATTAGTTGATGATTTAATCATGGTTTATCGTTTATATATATATATATTCTTCGAAATATTTCTAAGCTCTTTAAGCTTCTATGGACAATTTTCTTTAGTAATTTGTAGGGAATCACCTGTCATGTGCTTAATATAATTTACGATGGATTTATTTGATTTAATTTCTCTTTGGAAAAAATTACTCGAGCTTCATATGATCTTCATGGTGCAGAGAACCTTTACTTTTCTATATTAACCCCTTTAGGGGAATGAATCATACTCTTATATTGCGAGTGTAATATATTAGTAAATTCGAGACTTATTTTTCATCCTGTCTTCAGTTTTGGAACTCTCGTTTCACGGATCTTGTGAAGTTTTAATGAATCTCTCCTCAAATTTAGCGCGCGGTAGCTTTGCTATATTTAAAATTTGCAGTCTGGTAATCAAGATCGATGAGTAAAACTTCCATGCATTCCGGGAACTACCGAGTTTCACCAGAGCAAGCCCGCATAATGCAGGAAGCAAAGTTCGAGTTACACCTGCGTCCCGTCTCATACCCAAAGATTACGGAGGAAGGAGAAAATATTTCAAAGAAAGATGAGCGCACGCTACTGTAGATCAGGATGCTGGATCGTTGACCTCACTTTTAAAAATTTGTGAAGTTAGCTAAATTGTCTCAATATGTTATTTTGTCTGAGAATCATCAGTACGAAGCGTATCGAATCGTTGAAATAAATCGAGCCTTTTTTGTCTCGTCGAATATGGAAAGACGTAAATATCAAAGCCGTCCGTCTAAGAAAGCAGAAATGAGTCTATAATACAGAGAAAATAGAGACATATCCCATTCGGAGCGTCATGATTACAGTAATAGTCTCTTTTCTTTGATTCAACCCGCAATCATTCCCTTAATGTTCCATCCGATATCAGGGTTTTTTTTCTCTCCACGCTCCGGTTGCATTCCTTTTAGTACGCTGTGATTTCGACGGAGTCATTACAGGAGCGTCTTGATGGCGCTTCCTTCTTACGGCAGATGCAGTGGGAGACATTCAACCCCTTGACTCATTACCCGCATTGTGCCTGATTGAACCCGAGAGCTTTTTTCCCCGGCGAAATGGAATTCAGCCTTCTGTGACTCCGTCGTGACTTTGGTTTGTTTCCTCCCAGAATTCCGCGTCCCTTATGAGCGATGATCACGTTATACTATACGTCATTTCTTTGGTCGTATCATTTACTTTTATGGAATGAATGCTTCACAATCAGAATGACTTTTGAGGGTACCATTAAATGTATGGTGTATGAAGGACAAGATTAAGGAAAGATGAAAATATTTTTGTGTGAGGAGTTCATACGATTTGAACACAAAGATTAAGTGGGGGTTCTGGGTTCGACTCCCAGTAATATCGCTATTTTTAGATTTGTTTCACCTTGGTACGAATGAGGGTTTTTTTTGAAACCGAGTTTCTATTGCAATGTATTTATATTATCCAACGTCTATTTTCGAATTGGTTATAATATTCTACTCTTTTAGTTACACAATATTCTATGTTAAAAACATGACTAATTACAACGTGAATTGGATACTTCCTTATCAGAATATTCTGTGATGTATTCTCGTATTGAGAAGATACTTCTCATACTTATAATCTATACTCGCATATGCTTAATGAGGTGAAAAATTAGAATAATCCATTCGTAAGGCGTATCAATTTTTCTTACGTACGTTCATATTTACGTGTCATTTGGTACCGCTCGCGTAGTTCGATGGACTTAATACAATTCTAATCCCGTCCTTTTTTGATTTGAATTAGCACCTTATCTGGGACGGGATGGCTCGAATCGGTTCGCTGATGGAAGGATCGGCAGCATCAAAATGTAAATTTATTTAACAGCCTATTTTTCTCGCCATAGAGCGATTTGGGTGTCCAATCAGGACCTCATGTCGATGACCTTTTTTTCCATCCACGTACTCGATGGTTTTCTAGCCCATCCATTATTTAGAGGTACTCCGTGTTAAAACATCCTTTAGGAATTATTCAGACCCTAGCGTTCATTAATCCCTCACCGATGCAATTAAATTTATGGTCCCCAAAGTGCACTTAATCGTGGACTTCCCTATATAACCTTTCGTTACCTTCGAATTTACTCGGGCGTGTTATCTGTTGCTTAGATATTTATGACCTTCTCCCATTTTGGACGATTTATAATCCATTAATAATTCAGCGTTTGACCTATTATGGTAGAATGGCGATAACACGAAGCTTATAGAAGCGTTCTTCATCCTATCCTTTATCACGTCTCGATTAGAATCTCCATACGATGTATTTCTAATTAAGATTCGTAATTGCCTGTCGATTTCTTAATTTATTTTTACGTAAGATAAGGCTTAGTTTTGATAACCTTCCCGTGAGGTTCTGCGGACGTTATTTTTTTATTGTTTCTCGTAACATTCGGACCTTTGAAGGCGATCAGAACTTGCTACACCTTGTCTCGATGCAGTTGCTGTGATTATCATCAATGATTTCTTTAATGTTACTCATTGAGTCTTTTAAGAATGCCACAAAGAGTGTATTCGGAGTCTTGAGGGATATTTTTTCGAAGATCCTAAGGACCGAATCGCCCTAAGCATTGCCTCATAAACGCAGGAAGTACCAGCACTTATTGAAACATCTGACCGTGGCTAATATCCATCAAGTCTTTTCCTGTCTCAAGTGAATTCCCTCCTCTGAAGGAAGCACTCACGAAAAAGCTCTGGGGAAACGTAAAAAAAATATCGATCGAAAATATTTCCGGCCATGACCATTAAGGGAACTCGGGAATGATATTTTCCTCGTGAAATGACACGTTTCGGAAAAAGCTACGTTTGTGAATAAACGATTAGTTCCCGCATCTTCCCGCCTACGGTCAAGGGGTCGTTCTTTTAATCAAGAGTCGTGAGCCATTACATACCACTTTCGTATTCCGTTCTCGTGTACTTCCAGAATATAAATTCGTCTTGTCCCTCCGATTCGGAGATGTTTTTAATGCCACGTCTGGTGTTTTTCTTCACGTGTTTTTTTAAAAAAAACTTTCCTCCGCCTTACTGGGAAAATTCGTGCACCCAGAAACGAGTATCGGCGTGTTTAGACCGACCGCTAAAGGTGCATTATAATTATTGAGTCTTCCTCCTTTCCCTTGGTGCTCTCTCTCTCTTTCTTTTGTCGGCTGAGGTACGAACGCGTGTTGCCGTGCGTCTTTTCTCTGACCAGCTGCGGGAAATTATGTCATTCGTTCAAGAATTAAAATTTAGGATCGCTTCCCCGAATTATACACGGATTTCAATTCTCCTCAATTCATCGGACGTATCCGAAACTATACACAAAAGCGGCGGTAATTGAAGTGGGAATTTCTGTGGAATGTCTATGAAAATCGGTTCCTCACGTAAGGTAGAATTACCATTCCTCATTAATTCATTCCGATTCGGGTTTTTGTGGAAATTTCATGATGGGAAGGCTCCCGAAAGTTTTGAGTGAGTTAGTTTTTTGTGACTACTCAGGTCTCTTTGGTTGATTTTTTAAATGAGAAAATGTTTTTGGATGTAATTTAAAGCTTTTGTTAGGAGATAATTTTAGTTCTTTCTGGAACCAATCATCGCGCTATTTTAAATGATTTCTCGAATAGGGTAATTGAGCGGATGTATGATGGGAAAAGGTTGAATAAGCGACAAAAATGCGAAATGACCGGGACTCGAACCCAGGGCCTCGCTTGCTGGATACGTATCCTAACTACTGCACCAACCTTGCGCTACAATTCGTATTACGGAGATGATTTCTGAACAAAGCGGTGATTAATTAAGTTGCACGAACCTAAGTGTTAACTGAGGGACCTGGGTTCGAGTCTCCGTCGTATCGCAAATTTTCACTTCTGTTACACCTCTATCATAGTATTATTCCGTCATTTCTTACTTTATGTAGATATGATTGGACTTTTAGGCACCTATAATGAATCTTTCACGCATCCAGGTAGTGGTCAACGATATATTTGGATCTGGTCCTAAACTTCGGCAGACCTCAAACGTATGCGTTTCGGGATCGTTTTCATAATCCATTTATACCTTGACGTATTAGCACCCGGAGGTCCGAGCAGATGGTTCTCGCATGACCAATTCGGTTCCGTACCAACCTCAGAAATCGTTCCGGTCATTATTCAGAACGAGCTTTTCACATAACCGCTACCGGATATCCCTGTCTTACTGCCTCCTGTGTTTTCCTTTCGAAGATATGTAAAAAAGCTGAGTGTTTTAAGTTGTTTTTCCAAGGAAAAAAAGTAGGTTTTTCGTAGCCGGGAGCGTATGGGCGTGCCTACCTTTTCCGTTCGCTATTAACGCGCGTGTGCGTGTGTGAGAATGGGAGTCACGCTGCGAGAGAATGCAGCGGGATGGACTAGCACGCCTATCACGCGTTAATTCTCCATACGCGTCCCGTATATTATTTTGTTCGGGGTGTGCGCGGGATTCCATCTCTCCCGAGCGTGAAGATGCTTGTACCATTGTCATTGAAGTTCCTGGACCATTCGTTAACGACAGCGGGGTGCAAGTGGCATTTGTATGGAAATATTATGAAAATCTCGGGGCTTAGGAGTGTTTAGATGTTCCGTCCAAAAATTTTCGAAACGGAATTTTTTTTAATATCTCATTTTTTTTAATTTTCGAACCGTACGTATGCTATTGTGATGATAAAACAGCTAGTTTAATGGTATGGCGTAGAGATTTTTTCTTATTTTTTTTCGTCCCATGTCCCCATCCCGTCATGAAGCCTATTGCGTATACCTTATGGATATATGTGAGATTGATAAATGGGTAATACTTTCTTTTTAAAAGGGAAATTTAGTACGTAATGGATGAATAATAACTTGGAGGTGCATCCTAAATAAGGCAATTCCTTTTGTAGCCTGAACCTGAATTTAGTCGCTTCTTTACTGTTTCTATAAATACTGTTAGGACTAAAAGGGTATTCCACGATATTCGAGTAACTGCAAAAGGTGGATTGATTTAAAAATTAACAATTTTGGGTCTCGAATTAGTCCCGTCGCTTTGTTTGAGCTTCTCAATTATAAATGTGCCAATTACTCCGTAATAACCGACGAATTGCGTGGAAACGGAGTTGAAACAGCTCGCATGTCGAACTTTCCCTCCTCGGTAGAATCGTGAACGTAAAGAAAGGGTTATTATTCTTTAATGAACGGCAGATGCAGGTGACTTACTTCCCACAGTCCTTCCATTCATCATCGACCCACTTTCTATCCATCGCTAGACGGCAATCAAAGCTGACGTATTTGCATCTATTTCATTCTTCATTTGCTCGTGTTTACCTCGTAAAGATGATCATTTGCGCATAAATCACGCGATGAGAACTTTCTTCGAGAACAATAGTCTAAGAGGTATAACTTCGGAATTTCCGGACCTTTATATTCTTCCATTTTCTCTTAATTATTTCGCTTCCTTCATCCTCTCCGGACATCGCGTGCCTTCGTGTCTCGAGACACGGGAAGGAAACGGATTGTTTGTGCTCCCTCGTCCGCTTACTGCCCCTTCTCACCGCCAAATTCAATAAAAAAAGGAATAACTCTTCCTTCGGACATTATTTCGAGAGAGGTGACTAACAGCGCCGCCGGTGGATGGAGTGGTAACTATAAAGGTAGCCACCTCTATTTTTCTCCCGCGCTCGCCCTCGGCGTCGGCGGCTCCTCTAAAAGTTTGGGTCATTACTCCTCATTTCCAGAAAGGGATCCGGCAGATTGGAGGGTTCCTCGAGTTTCACGTCCCTTCGCCTTATTCCACTGTTTTATTTTCCTCTCATTTCTTCGCTATATCCCTCTCTCCCGTTCCTTCTTAACGGAATCGTTTCCGAGGGAGTCGGATTCGTAGGGGAAAGGTGTGTTTTTCCCGTAGATTCCTCTTACCTCCCAATCCCTCCCTGGGGCGAAGTTGCACCCCATATCAGTCTTTTGTTCTCGGACTCCCTTACACCCCCTCACGCGTCGTTTCGATCACCACGCCCGGGAGACTATTTCCCGATTATGAGAGTACATCTTGTCGCGTGGATCCGATACACGGGTGGTTTTTTTTTTCAATCTGTCGTAATTTCCCCGAGGGGGTTTTTTTAGAGGGAGCCAAAAACACGTCTGTTTTGAGTAGAAAATAAGTGGATATTTATACGAGGGATTGGGAGCTCTATTGTGTTCTCAGCGCGGATTTTTTTTCCTTGTATCCGTAGCAATCGACGGCGGTCTCGTAAATTTTCGTTTTTGGCCTACGCTGAATGAAATGCTGACTGTTACGGAGTTGTTGGAGAAATTAGAAGAGTATAAGAAGATTGTGTGTTCAGTAATATCGTACGGAGCTGATCTTTTACACGATTAAGATTTTCGTGTTTTCTGTATTAAATCCTACTATTTTCAAACTCAGAAGTACTCTGAAATATATCCTGCTAAACTTAATTACAGAAAATAGAAAATAAATGTTTCTATAGCATTTCCCTTATTGTGGGATGATCTCTCATATTATATTTCTGCAACAAGTACCCAACTTGTTCCGCTGATATTTTACGGGGAATTTGTACGTTCTGGTTCAATATATATTTGTGTCTAGGGTTATCAATACGTCATATAATACTATTAAATTGTTTTTCAGGGCCTTAAGTTAAGCCTTTATCATTCTTAGTTAATGGTTATTGATTTTCGAACGTAGTACCGAAAGATTGGGAAAGATAGATTTACTTTACACGAGTAATGGTTAGAAATAGAAAGATGACTGGGACTCGAACCCAGGTCCCAGTCCTGTTGTTTTTTCACTAATGTTTGATACTCAAGCTTGGGACGATAGTAATTTAATTCGTTCAAATAAAAACTGTTAAAGATCCCGTCTTTTATAATCGTAAAAGTTTCTATCAAAGCCTATTTTATTTTAACATTAATTAAATGTTTGTGTAAATATAAAAGTAGTTAAACATTCTCACGTTGATGGGTAAGGGAACAGTAGAATCTCACATGTAACTATCTCTAAAACTTTCACAAAGAAATCGCTCATTTTAAACCCTCTTTCACCATTCGTTGCCATCGAGTAATTTTTACGCCGCCTGAGGGCGATTCGCTTTTCGTTCGATACCGGAGGGATTTTAGTGTCGCGTCAACCTTTTGTTTCCGTAAACACTCGTTGGGTTTTATTCCTTCCGCCATTACGTTCTTTTAGAACCCTATTCATGTAAGGTCGCCCGATGGTTCTAAGACTACCTAAAAATTTAGTTGCTCATTGCAGAGAAAAGAAAATAGGCTATTCGGAGCTAGTCGTGTCTAGGAAGGGAATTCATGAAAGACATCGCCTCAATACCGATATCGTTGCGTTACGGTCCCCTTCCGTTCGTAAAAATTCGATTTACCTTTATTTCAAGGAATTTTAATGCTCCGGTGAACGTCTTGAAGGTTTGGTGGCCTAAAGTAAGGAGTTTTATGTCGCGCTGTAGAGTTTTAATATTAACTGAAGCTTAAAAATTAATTAGAAAGTTAAAATGTAAGTTACGTCTTACGTTGTGAGGATCTGAGACAAAGGCTCCTAACTTTAGAGATTAGAAAGAATATAAGATTCAGAACGAACTTAGTAATTTAAGTTTATCATATCCATGATTAATCGTTAAATAATAATTTGATTGTACATAAATTTGATGTATATTCAAGAAATACCTGCGTAGTATAGATGTACACATATTTAGTACAAAAATATGCTGTATATATCGAAGATAATTTTTTTCGTAAGGAGCAGCTGAAATTATCTTAATCTATAAATTCTCTGCTCCTGTTCTGGAGATGAAATGTCTTGAAAGTTTTGTAGAACGACACGAGATACGGGAAAATTGAATCTAACTTTTAAAATTCCTGAAATTGACGCCTATTCAATCGTAATGTTGGAAATTATTCAAATCGACTACATCTTTAGGAAACATAAAAATTTCTGCCGACTAGGATCACTTCCTTCCTCGCGAAATTTTACGATCACCTGCGATGAATCATAGACTTCGGGCTCTTAAAAGTTTTAGGACCCGCTAAAGAATAGAAAATGAGTTAGATGACTAGTATACAGAGACCCTTCTAGCCAGCCGAAGCTCGTAAAGTCGTTAAAAACATCCGACCTATTCATATTATTTGTTATTCTCCCAATGGCAAAATCAACATAGGGGAAACGTTTAAAAGTTTTAATGTCCCAAAATTAGCAAATATCTTTTACCAACCCGTGCCGTTTATTCGTCTCTTCCCGTACTCATTCATAGAGGAATCTTCTTCTGAATTCTGTCCTTGTCCTTTGCATACCTCGGAAACCTTCAAGATTTTTACGACGCCGGGTACCGGCACCATCTCCTCCCGCCATGCCCCCCTACCCCACCACTACCTTCTTCAAAAGTCTCCCTCAAACACATTTTAAACACCCCACTCTGTTGTTTCTTCCCCTACCCAAAAAAAACCCTCCCTTTATGGTGTCATCATCTGCGTCGTTATCAACATTCATAATGTTTTTTTATTGCCTCTCTACCCCTCACGCTAATGCCACCTTCTCCTCTTCTGTTTTAGGTGCTCTCTCTTGAGGCAGTCCTCAGTCTGAAGGAAGGTCTGTCGTGAATGTGTGTGCCCCACAACCGGTGCGTGCGGCGGTGGACAAAGGGAAGGCACTCAACGCTACCTGCGAAAGTGTTCGTAGTCCGCGCGACAAGTGGATGGAGGGACCACCTCCTCGGATGCTAGAGGCCTTCTAGAAGAGGATTTTTGTTGTTTGTGTTTTTAACCCTGGACGTCGTCGCCTGCAGAATGGAGGGACGAAGGCTGGCGCTTTGGATACTCATCCTACAGGTCCTTGCTCTGTGCGGAAGGTCCCTGGCGGTCCCGGCACAAGGTGAGTGTACGAGGTTCTTACGTCGTTTCCGAATAACTTGGCGATGACTCGTAGGTCAGTTGCCTTAACTCTGATTTGATCTGCCTGGTGGCAATGGGATGGTATTTGGAGGCGGGTGCAGTTTTGCCGGGTTTTGTTTATAAGTTAATTTTTATCGTTGTCACTTGGTCAGCGATCTTATAGCGACGGAACTTCATTAAATAAATGAATCTTATCTTAGATTTGATGAGGGTACCTGGAATTATTATAGAGGAGTTAAATTATTTCAAGTACACAGTATCAGTACACTGTTTATTCGTTTATTTACACGTAATTTGATATTAGTCATCTCATTTAAATTGAATATTTTTAAGACTAAAATTGTAAATGAGCATCGAAAATAAAAGTATAAAAGTTGTTATCAACTGAATTAGTCTAAATTAGAACAGTTTTATAAGGATATTCTGAAAACATTCAGTAATTATTATAACAATACGAATATTTTGTACGTTTTATTACTGTTAGTATCGTTTATATGTCAGTATGCTTAAAATTATTTTTATTTATTTCTTCATTATATTTTAATAAAAATATCGTAACCCAGCCCTTTAGAGATCGGATAATTCACAAAAAATACCGATCTGAAGGAGTTATTTATTTTCGTATGTTATATAACTATTTGCTTTATACATATAGCAGTAAAATTCAATGTAACCCCATACATTTTACGTTGAGGTGATGAACTCTTTTCTTAATGTTAAGTCCAAGAAGCGCAGTTCTGTTTTAACGAGTACAAATAGCACTTAAAGTCTTGTACTTCTCAGAAAAATACCAATGCTTGAAGATGGAAAGGGCTTTAATAGACACATATCGTTTTGTTGTATCGAAAACCGCGTCTTGGATATCCCTTGTTCGAGACAACATCCTTCGACACTCCAAATGAATCTCACCACTCCAATCCTTTCCACTCGGTCCAATCACACACATTATTTGGCTTCGAGAGATTGTTGGGGGATATAATCATTTTTATTCTTCCTAAGAATCGCAGGGACGCCCTCGGGCAGTTTCTCTAGGATCCTCCCACGAAAAAGGTGGAGGGAACTCGTGCCATTTTCTTACGTGAAAGGGTCGTAAAAGGGTAAGGTCTCTCTCTCTCGCAATCCGTATAATGTCACTTTCCGGGCGATGAGAGGCCCATGTTTCCCTTTACAGCCTCTCCGTTTCAAATGCCTCGCGATATTTGCCAATTCTACGGAGAAAGTAATCTCAACTGCGTTGGAGTCTTAAGGAATGTGTTCTGTGCCTTCGGGAAAGGTCAATGTTCGTAGAAGAGAGCTAGTTGTTGTTGTTAATTTGAGGATCGAGATGAAGATGTGATGTTGAAGACTAGACTAACATACGCATCGTAATAAAGCTTCAATTATTGCTCGTAATGTTGTCGGATTTTTATGCTTATATTAACGATTTAATTATATTCGTTGGATTTTATTCTTGCTTTCAATTTTTAAAATTTCTTCTGAAGATGATGAGTATAATTATTTATCATATGGAGAGTTCGTGTAGTTATTCAAGTTCTCATCTCACAACAAATGTAAATTAAAAATGTAATTTTATCCATTTTTACTCTGGATTTAGTTCTTACGAATACTTACCTTTCTTTTAAATGTCTTGATGTTAAATGCTTATCCATAAATCCATTTCTTTTATTCATTTATTGAAGTTATCAAATAAATTTTTCCTAATATAAAAATAATAACATCGTGTGTAATGATTTAAGGAAACTAAATGTCTAACTTTGCGACTGAACTCGGTAAAATTGTCATAATTGCTATTTAAAATTATAAAAATAGACTTCATTATGGAGAGATTGTAACTATAAAGTCTTATCTTGTATTAAGTGTGGTTTGAACATATAAAGCTTATCAGTTCTCTTACCCCAAATCTATTTCAATTCATCGTAGTATCCGAGGTTGTTACTCTGCTCTTTAATACCAAAATAGTCTCTATGATTCACGTTCTAGTTTACCTTAAATTCGCCGTAATTCCGTTCATCCCGCTTAAGGGCGGATGAGTGCTCATTTTAAAGCTTACCTCTCTATTCAAAGTTCAGCCATAACGACCTATTAAGGGCTCTATAAAATCACGACCTAAATACTAATCCAACATTCGCATTCATATTTGCATCCTATAGCGAGCGAGATTGAAAGTGAAAGTTGAAGCGCGTTGAAATCTCCTCTTAAACCGTAAGCTCCGATCGGAGTTCACTTTTCAAGTCCAAAGGCAACAACGTCTACGTAATCCGCTTCCAGTGCAATTGTAGCTAAGAGCGAACGCCGGTTTTTTAAAACCCAAAGATGGAAAAACTCCCATCCGCGGAAGGCTTTTATTTCGAATTAATCCCGCGAGTAGATACCTCGTCTCATTTTCCGGAAAAAGCCCTTTTTTCCACCGATTAAATAAAAGCGAAACTCTGCCGCTGTCTTAATTGACCTCCCTTAACGAGTTGGATAGGGTTGCGTGGCCCTAACTCCTGCTCTCTCATTAATGCGTCGAATTCCGAAACGCCCACGTCTCGCGCGTATACGGATGCTTCTCTCATTACCCGACTCTATACTCGTATACCCGCGAACGCTTCCGCATCGTGTGGTTCATACCTCCATCTCTTCCTGTTCTTCAGGTTTTTCTGTTTCCCTAATGCGTTCGTCTTCCACTCACAACGTTGGTCTTTCCTAAATTTCGGGTTTTTTTTCCGGTGTACGGACGCGGACGTTCCCACCATCAGCGTGGGTCTCTCTCGAAGTCTGTTTGTTCTAATGTGAGGAAGTCCAGTAACTTTATCGCAATAGGATCTAAATGTCGTCTTTGTTTCTCTGGGGTTTTGGAGGATTTAAGGATGTCAGCGGTAATTAGTGGAATTTCATTATGATATTATAATGTTGGAAGGAATTTGTTTAACACGCATATCTTTCTCGAATATTTTAAGGTACCAAAAAACTTCAGAGTTTGTGTTCTTTCGCTGTTTCGTGTATTGTAAAGAAGGAAATTTCAGGAATGGTTTAGCCATTTAAGAGATTTGCAGAAATTCGTATTGCATCTTTAAATCCAGAACGGTGCGGTTGTCCCACGAGAACGAAAAAATACGATTTTAAATGGCTTTCCATGCAATGTTTCTGTTATTATCATAGAAATGTGTTGATTTCCAAACGAATGTGAATTTCCTTCAAGTGGAAATCTTCTCATTTACAGAATAATGATTCTTAACTAACATCATGAGAGGGTTTTATAATAGTGGAGTAAATATTTACAAAATTCTTAAGCTTATTAGTTTGGATATTTATTATGCATAATTCACAAAAATTGCATAAAGTAAATGAAAGCAGAGTGTAATATAGCGTGAAGGAGGAGTATAAATTAAGCAACGTATATAACAGCTACGTATTATCTTTATGGGCTGTGAAACACGATCGAATATCTCATAACATTTCCTTGCCCATAAAAATGGCTGATATTTTGATTATTACCGTGAGAAATATTTTAAGGAAAGAATTCCCTTAATGTAGCTGCTTTAAATAAAGATATTCTGTATACATAACTAAAGGAATGAACGTGTGGTAATTGGTTTTAGAGGAGAAAATTAATTCTACAGATGGATATCATTTGGCTCGTTTCAACGCAAAACCTTTATTCTCACGTCTTTCGAACTGGAATGGCAGCATTTCAAAGAATGACTTAATTACCGTTGAATCTTCGTGTGAAATACTTGTGGAAATGGGAGAGAAGTTGAAAGTTTTTTCTTGTCTTAAAAGGCTATAATGAAACGGAAATATTATTCATGACAGTTACTTCACAAATGATACCATCATCTTAATTGGTTACCTGATTATCTTGTGTAAATAATCCGACATTATCGTATTTTGAAATAAAATAAATGGAATTAATCTGAAGAATTATTTATGAATAGCGGAAAACAAATAATAAGCTAAAGAATTAAGGTACAAAAATTGAGAGTTTATAATTTAGTCAAATATAAATAAATGTTCAGATATTTTTCATGATTCCGGTCACTACTTTTCTTTGGTAGCGTAAAAATTATATCATAGGATAATAATGTAAAGCCTATTATACATCATCAGAGAAAATGAATAAGTATATTTTATAGATATAAAATTTTACGAAACAACTTAGATAATAATGCATCCTAATTCATATAAATTTGAAACTTGTACTACACCCATGTATACTATTTTTCTCTATCATGAACCTATTCATATGTATCGCATTGAAAGAAAGATAGCGTTTTAAGTACGGAACGGTATGGTTAGGAAGACAACAAATTGTTTTCCGTGAAATTACTTTATTTTCGGGCCGTATCCATTAATAACGTATCTGCCGTCCTTTTTTATGTTCTTCAACTGCTTCATCAATCATTGCTCTCCCACGGAAAAGAATGTTTTTCCTTAGTTTTTCCCGGTCCCTCCCCCGCTGCTTATCAGCTCCTCCCGATTCTTTTTCTTTTTGCCGCGAGAGGTCTCCCTCCTCGACACCTCTCCCTTATCAAAATCCTTCAATCTTGACGACCTCAGCTCACTACATTTCTTCCTTCGAAGATAGCGAATGTTATTCTAACCATCTGTTTGCCTTCTCTACCTTTCGGAGTTCACCAGTTACCGTAGTACGTAGAGACGTTCACGGGAATATCACAAGAAGAGCTGTGATAACGAATGGAATAGATAAAATTTCCATGCTTTCGATTTCGATATCGAATGTCATTATTAGAATATTGGAAATAGTTTTCTATCGTAAATATACATTGGTTGAATGCAAATGCTCTCTTAATAGAATTCTAAACCTACGTAAAATAATGTATTTAAAATTAATATCAAATTATGTACGTATAGGATTGTGGATAGCTTTAGCTCTATATTCTTCTAAATTAAAATATAATTTTTAAATAGGTTAAATCGTTTAAAGACACTCAGAGATTCTATGTTCTTGACTAAACTAGTCGTACAATAAATGCACTTAATGTACCCATAATTCTCTCTTTCAATACATATTATCATTAATGTTTCTTAGATGAAAGCCATCCTTTGAATTAAGATATTAATCGGTTTTCTTTTTAACTCACGTGGAGCAGAACTAATCGTATATGTTGGGGATTCAGATATGAGATAATTCTTTAACGCAGAAAAGTAAAACCCCTTACATAATCCTAGATAATTATTAAATATGATTTTAATAGTATTGATGAATTATTCGATATTTATTAATATTCTTCTAAGGAATAGATTCTATGATAGCTCATCATAAATCGGGATTAAGTTTACGTTAAATTTACGTTAATTTATTTAACGGTTAAAATATCTCATTTAATATCAATTTTTGATCTTCTGGAATCGTTCGCACACCGAAAAGATTAATGACATCATACAGCAAAAGTTCATTTCCTTCTGGATTCTCAAATACCCCCGCGAAATGCGTCGAAATCAGTAAACCCGTCTTTCGTCACCCCGAACGACTTATCTTCTCGCGTCACAGCTTTGGACGATGATCAGAGTCGGGATTAAAGGCATCTTCATTGACCCCAGCTCGTTAACAAGGCATAATTACGGCGAAAGAATTCCGTCTGGATCGAGTGAATTATGTCTCTTTTCAGTCATCTCTCAGAAGGGGAGAAAAATAGTATCAGATGGTTGATGAAGAGAAATGAGGTGAAGAGTGAAGATGTGGGATGGAAGGGCGTTCGGGGAGGTTTTTTTTCACCTCCACTATCGGGATCATTCTGACACACCCTCATTTTGTCACATGTGCCCTGCGCTGGATAAATGACTAAGGAGGCCTTTATTAGGTGATGATGTTACGTCTCCGAAAGGTTCGCAGTTTGTGTTCAAAACTATTGGTTGCGTTATGGGGTTTCAATGCGGATTATACGTTCGAATATCATACGTAAAGCTGGGATTTTTGGTTTTGTCTTCGCAACCGAAAAGTCTTAAATTATATCCTATTATCGTATGTTATTTCTGTTTTGTTGTCTAATCTGTGATGAAGTGCTGGACAGGTAAAGAATCAAAACTCAATTAATTAATTGATTTAGTTTTAATATGAAGGAATTTCTTCTGCTTATTCACGGGAAAAGAACCAAATCCTTTCGCTCTAAAATATTTACGAAATAACTCGAAATTAACTTAGTAAATTCTGAAGAATTATAAATAAAATATAGATCTTTTATTAGAATACTTTTTAGGAAACCATATCTTCCTTCTATTAGGCTTTTAACCTCAAAACTACCATTGTTGTAAATAAGCTTGTAAAATGATTTACAGCCTGAATATTGTTTTAAAACAGTAGAAATAATCTTTCGGAACTCAAAACAAGTTTGTAATATTCACAACTGAATTTAACTTAGGCTTTCAATTTAATCATCAATGCCATACGAGTATCCATAGAGACACTGTAGTAATTCAGATTTCGTAATTAAATATCTCTTGAACAACATGTTGAAAAGGAAAACTTTTTCGTTTCACGAGTGAAAGCCCTTTCAGTACACTATTCCTTCATAAAACCACCTTAATATAAAAGAATTCCCTTGAACATGCCTCTTATACAATCGTGATCGACTCCAATAAATCAAACCGGATTAGAAAGAAATCATAAACGCCGGCGATAAGTGGTTATAATGATTTGCTCGACAGCTAGCTCTCTTGTATCGTTCTCTCAGATATGCCTTTCTCAATATCGAAGCCAAATGGAGTATTTGTAGTCGATCTCTCTCTTTTTTTCTGTCGACACCAATACCTTCACACGCCATTGCCGTTAAGTCACACCTTAACCGTGATTAATGATTCGCAAACAGTCCGGAATGAAAACGTTGGACGTCGCTCGGGAAAATGTACGATGTCCCGCGAAAGTGTCTTAAGATACAGACCAAGATTAATGGTTTATTGCGTGTATTTAGCAAACAGAAAAGAGTTCCTATTTTTCATTCAAACTTTGAACGACACTTTGAATTCCTTCCGCGAATATTACGATAATTATCAATTCAAATGGATCGATACTTCAAGTATCCATCTTAATGAATCGTACAATAGCTGACGTATATGTTTTTTTTCTTGTTGAACCGGGCCCAAAGGTTACTTAAGGTGACTGTTAGGTTGCTATGCGTCGAGTTATTTCTTTCGAATTTATTAAAAATGTCGGGAATTTTAATCCGTGTATGTTTGCACGTCTCATTACCACTATCGTAAATATCCTTGATCCATCAAACAATTGAGAATCGTAATGTAAAATCACAGTGTTATCATTCATCATTACCGGTAATGATAGCAATTACGTAGCGCATGAGTGAGTCGAGTCATTAACGAGGCGGTGAAGGAGAATTAAATCTTCAACACGACGCCAAGACAAAGTTCTTATTCCAAGGACTCCAATTACTACAACATCCACTCTCAACCGGATGTCTCCTTTCATTTCGAACAATAAGCCACCGTTTGCTGAGTTTCCTGTCAGATTAATACGGTACCATTAACCGTGTATAAATAGCCGTCTCTAAAAACTCCATCTCACACTTCGTAGAGTCCATATAAAACCTGTTAGAATTCCGCCGTTATCGCACCTTAAAAGCGGCGAATTTAATTCTAAACGCGGATTGTAAAATCCTCCCGGAATATCGATGAAGCTTCCTCGGGAAGGAAACCCGGCAACGATAAAAAAAATAATAAAGCCAAAATTCAATTTCGCGGACGACTCTCCTTCTACGGGGAAGCGCGTCTATAGAATTCATACCTCGGAAGCGATTGTCTTCGGCGAAAGGGAAATAAAAACGAAGCAATAAATTTCGCATCAGATTCGATTTTTTTCGTTCCCGAATTCCGGCGAGAATTCATAAACACTCGAGTCGCTGAAGCGTGCTGGAAGTCCTAAGGGAAATCGGGGGTTGGAAAGGACGCGGTGGGAATGTCTCAAGAACGCACTCGTGTGACGCCTTCCGTGATATCTACACGTCTCTATTGCCCTCCTCGAATTTTTTGAATGCATCTTTTTATCTCCGTCTGAGTGGAGATGCGAGGCTCAAAAAATGCCGCCGCGAGCGAACGTTTCCAGAGGTTTTTTTCTACGTATTTTCACGTGTCTCTGGAGAAAGATCGGTTGGTACGATTCGGGATGCATCCAGGAACATTTACGCTAGAGTTGGTTCGCGAACGGAAATTTTCGGGTTATTTTCTAACGAGATTTTTGGGAAATATCGCTGGTGTACTGGAGTGTTACCTAGATGAGTTTTTTCTTCTGTTGCATCTACTACGTGCGGTATAATCTTTAGTGCACTTAAGTTGCGCTGTCTATGGGATGTGCATGTTTTGTGTGTATGGAGGCGAGACGATATGGTTTACCTTCTGTGCGGGGAGGTATCCAATATCGTCTTCTTATGCAGCGCAAGTTCCGTATTCCATATTATGTAGAAACTGTATGCATTGTACCCGCTCGCGGCTTTAGTTCGTGTAAATATCATTAGAGAGGAGTTTGTGAGTTGTACCATAAGCTACACGCTAACACATAATGAAGTTTAGCTAAGGATACGGCTGATTGTAGCTTTGGCTTATTAAGTAGAGTTTCTAGTGATGATAAAAAGGATTAAAAGTTAATCAAATTGATATAAGAATTTAATTTACAATTTATAGATTGATAATGAATTACAGGAGTAATAAAAATTACTATTTTAAAATTTAATCTGTAATTTCCTATTCATCTGTTTAAAGGATTTATACACACGTACAAGAATAATTTACTGTTAACTTTATTATTATCCATTGAAACTTTGTTATTAAAAATCAACGTATAATCGTGTTTCATCAAAAGCTTTTTTCGTTCAGATACGTATATTTTCAGTTTAAAAATACGTACTTGCAAGCTATTTCTCTTATTGTAAACTCAGTTTATAAAGTCGTGCTACACGCATGTACTCGCCGTGCTTAACACGTGTACGCACCGCAACGATTGCTTACATTGCTCGCCTTTACGTCTTCATCCGACGATTGTTTTTTTTCCACTCGCTGTTTGTCGGGTAGCAGCCGAGAGCGAGTGTTTGCAGTTCGTGGGCGGCCGAGTTTTTGAGAACGCGGGATGGAGTGCAATGCAAATGGAGATAAGAGAGTTTTTAGGAGGCGTCTTTAAAAACCCACTCCATATCCCCGCGATGTGCATTTGTCGCTGTGGCGGTCTTCAGAAGTACGCGATACCGTATTCCAGATAAAACCGAAATTCAGTTCGTGCTTTTTATATTGGTCTATATCGCATTTGATCGATCTTACATCGTTGATGGGTGTTTTTATTTAAAGAACCCAAAGCGACGTAATTTATTGAGGAGGTAGTATTCGTTACGACTCAATATCGTCTTCAGTACATGCATTTCGTTTTAAATCGCACGTTCAAATGTTTCCGTCCGCCTTTTGAAAACGAAGAGACGTAAACTGATTCAGCGCGATGTTCCAGTCCGCACCGGAAGTGCGTCCATTGTCTCCGCTGTTTGCTTATTGAACGTATCGCAGTTGTCCGTCTGCGGTTGTGGTCTCCGATAAGCACATTTCGTGTTTTACGCTCGTACATCGCGGTCAAGAAGGATTTTACGATCGTTTATGTCCAATTTGGTCATGGGTTTAGTTGTCCGAGACAGTGGATGGACCTTTGTTAGTTATCCCTAACCAATGTTAATATTTATTCCCATTTTTCTTTGGATTATTTAATGTAATTCTGCCTAGTTTTACGTAGCTGACGAGTTTTCGTGAATTTACGTCATCGATTCTGAAGCGAAGGATACAGTTTTTTGAGGTGATACGATGTTATTCACTTTAATAATTTTTATTATTTTGCTAATTTATTAGTGTGGTATATATTCAAAGGAGATCATATCCTCTTTAAATACATATCGAAGGTTCCTTATAAGCTATGTATTTGGATGCCGTTTATTTATTTTAGTAAGGAATGAAATAAATAAAATGTAGAAATTTCATTTTTCCCCTATAACAATTCTAATCTATTAAATTAAGAGAAATCAAGTAACGGATCTCTAATGCGTTATATAGTTTTAAGTATAACCCATTCCTGTAGAAGATGAAAGAAGATTAGAAATCAATCAATAAACACCATTAAAAGTCTTGCAAATAGTATTTTTTACTGTCCATACTTCGGAGTTATTACTTTCTCATGAATGTACACATCAACTCATCGTATCTTTAACCTCAAACTCGCCTATGGAAGGTTATTAATGTTTGCCATCGCGCGTAATTAACATCCTCTGTCAACCTCTTCGTAGACAAGCTAGTTTGCCTAGTTAAAGCTACATCTTCGAACTTTGTAGGAGCGCAAATATTTGTGAAGAGTGGCGATGAAGCAATAACAGTTTCCCCTTTAACTCCTGCGGCCGCGTATTGCATTAAGGCGTCATTCCGCTCCCACACCGATGTCCCGAATGTATACACCTAATAATAATTTTCTCCCCGGAGACCGCTCCAGGGATCAATTTCCCCGTTCCCCTCCCTCGTTCATTTCTTTCGCCCCCGAAACAATCGCGTACCCCATCTTTCATTCCCGTTAATTCCAGAGCGGAATTTCATAGGTATGGAACGGGGATAAGCAAAGGTTGGGAAGGAGGTCAGTGGTTATGTTTTCCCATATATACAGGACACGCAGACGGACTGCAGTAACACTGGATTCTCATCCTGAGTTGTACGTTAGATTGGGTGGAATCCCCGGTTGGGAATTGAATTGTTTCATTTCGGATGGTTCCGTATACCCCCCGAATCCTGTTGTTGGGTTTGCTCCCGTTTCATCTCCTGAAATGTATGTCACAGTTAGTCAGCGTAATTGTGAAGAAGGTTGAGTGTCTGAAGGCAGCGGTTCTTGTGAAGGAATACGATATAAAGGCTTAACGTAACGTAGGATGTATTTAACGCTTATACTATTACTTTATCAATTACGAGAATTGAACTATTACACTATTACCTCGATTATACTCGGTGAACTGATTATATTTGCTAGGAAAGATGTAATCATTTTACTTTTTCTTGTACGGTGTAAGTTATTTCATAGTTCGTAAACTATAATGACTTTCACATGGTTAGTGAAGTACTTCGCACTAAGTTAGAAATTTTAGAATAGTACTTCGTATTAAAGTTCGTATTTAGCGGGATTTAATAATGTAATATCAATTCTATATGTTTACGAGATTACGGAATGATAGGAATAGCTTTATACGATTGTTAATTGCTACTTGATCGCGAAAATTAAACGAAATTGTAAAAAAGACACTTGACTATGACCTGGGTTCGAGTCCCGGTAAGTTATTAATTTCCTAGCTTTTGTAATCCCTTCCAATAAAGTTACTCAATCTCTTATGTTAGATACCTATCTACTTTAATACCTTCGAACCCAATCGATGTTTCTAATTCATTACTGATGAGGATAGTTACGGCGCATTAAGGAAAATATCGATGAAACGAGTGGGCAAACTGTTACCGTACGATCCTGTTGTAAAATACGCCCATAAAAATCTGGGTGAAGGCAGAAGTAGGTGATTAATACCGCTACCTCGGGGACCGAAATTGTAGCGATGGCCGAGAGATACGGACCCAAAATCCAGAGGGAGGTAACCTTACCCCCACGTAATTATTTTTTTGCTCCAACCCCCCCTGTGTTATGCCGCCATCTCTCATTCCTTATACCGTTCCCCACTTCCGTGTATTGGACAATTTTCCTGCCTTTATTTCCCAGGAAAACAGCGGAAAGCCTTCCTTGTTTATTTGGCCATCTTTACGTAATAGGATTTCGGGTTTTATTACGCATCGTTCCCTATATTTATTCCTCACGCATTATGCTAATGACAAAGTTATGCCAGTAATTAAGGGTTTAGTATTTGTTGCACAAATGGTGTTTTGTTCTGTTATATTTTTAGTCAAGGATAGATATTAACGCATGGAAATAAAATGCGATAAATTGTAACTTCTTAGAAAAGATTGGCTGAAATTTGTTAGTTTTTTCAAATATGATTGCGGTATTTTTTTTAATGCGTACGACTTTTCATTATTCAAAACTTCCTAAGTCTTTTAATATGTTAAGATTAAAGCAATATATCACTAGAATTCCAGTCGTTCCTCTGAATACCATTATCGTGTTTTAAGAAGGAATTTATTATACATTGAGATTCATAGAAAAGTTAACTTTAAGTATATAACATTGGGTTATTAAAAGTTGCAACTAATATGCTTTTATAGTTCCTCGAGTACCTGAAGAAAAAACAAGATAATAGATTCTATAAATCATCGCCACATTTGGACATGTACTGATTTACGTATTTGTCCATAGGTTACCATGGATAGATCGTATTGTACGTATCGGCATTCCCTCACACACACATTGTAATTGAAAGCGCCAATCGCTCCGTATATCAATAAGAGCGACGGGAATACAATATCGCCTCCGATACAAATCATCGTTTCTCCCGCCAAAGCGTCTACTTATCCGAGCGGTTGTCACTCTGCGAATCGACGTCCCGAAGTGCCCGATGATTACGACTAACGGACCGATGTCCAACCGTGATCAGCCGACAAGATGGAGGTGTTGGGTTTCAAGTGGACCGCAAGATGATTGATGACCCAAAGCCACTTCCGATTGGTGCATTTTTGCCCGCGACACTGTCCAATCACAGGGCACAGGATTCTTACACCCTTTCTTAAACATCGTGGGACCCATATCGGGTGCAGCCTTTGTTAATGGATATTAATAGCGCGAGAATATTTGGAGGGTCAATAGCGTTGCCCCCCAGGGGAAGAAAATGGAGTTTTGAAAGATGATGGGAATGTACCGCGTTTAACAAAGCAGAGCGATACTTTTCTACCCTGCCGATACTTACATATTTCATTATTTATTATGACGTTATTTCTCTCATAGTGGACAATGCTGGGGGGTTCGAGAAGGAAAAATTGTGAAATTATGCTAATTCTCGGGACGTTTTCATAACAGGTCCGATGTCGTTTGTCCGGATACTCGATTCGGCGATCTTACGGTTCAAATAAATAGAACCGCCTTTCCGGCACAAACAAAAAAAGTTCATCAATCATTATCTCCAGATTTCGTTAATGAAATATTCGATAGAGGTGTTTTCGAAATATTCCGCCGCTTTCGAGAAATAAATTTATGCAGCTGTCGAAATAAATCTAATCGGGAAAATTTCTCTGTTCGATAAGCTATGATGAAAGATGGTTGCCTTAAGTGTTCGATACATAATGTATCTTGCTTCCATCTGTTATAGTACTTAAGACATCAGAATTAAATTAGAAATAAAGGAATAGTACGCTTTTCGTAGATTTTAGCTTAGATCCCTCAATATAGTTAAAGTTAAGCAGTAGTTCTCAAGATCCTTGTTGGCATACCTCCTCCGTTAAGGGATCCACTTAATTTGAGGAAATTAAATGCTTATATTAATAGCCATAATCAAAGAGATATTCAGGGTATAAGAAAAAAATCTCGTGTATTCTCTGTTAATTTCTTTCTATAAAACTGAAAACGGTACATTGCTAAAAATATCGATTCTTTACATCTGATCATTTTTATCTTTTATTTACAATAAGTAATAATGCCCATTATAATTATTAGTTTGTATCGCATGTTTATTAATTCAGATATACGCCCTCCATGTCCCTTAAATTTTGCGGAAGGTAACCTTGAATCAAGGGAAACACTTTCGTGTTTCAGGGACATCTCTGGAGCACCTTTGTCTAATCATCCCCCAAAAGCGAATGCTTTTTAAGGAAGCGAGCAATCTAGTTCTCGTCTCGATATATTGTCCCCATTCGAAGCAGCATTCTTCGTTTCAGCGCAGGTGCGATGGTCGACCCTTTAACGAATGAGCAACACGCTTTTGTTTCCAAGTCAACCGACTCGTTTCCCAACTACCGCGTCCAAACAAAATGCCAACGGGTCAGTATTTTTTCTCCCAGCCTTCGGTCCATTTCTCACGTACCGCCAAGCAGACCCGCCCTTCCACCCACGCTGTGCCTACTTAGCATTCTTCCTCACCCCCTCCTTTAGTCCACGCTTTAGTTCCTGAAGTATTTGGGATGGCGGAATTGTTTTACGAAAGATACCGATCTGGAGCTGACTGTAGAGGTGTTATTGAAGTCCTCTGGTTGTCGAATATGTCTGCGCATGAGGTTTTGGATTTGAGGGAGTGTTAAAGAAAGAAATAGACGCAATGAAAATCGTAGTTATCCAGAAATAGTGATAAATTTGTCTTTATTTTTTGAGTATTTATTGTGTCCCATTCTGCAAGTATTGCATTTACTTTCACACGAAGTATTTAATTCTGTTTAAAAATTGTTTGCCTTGTAGATTTAAATCAGTGAATTTAAGTAATTTTAATTTGCGATAAAAATTATAATTCGTGTAAATATTTACTCTAAATAAAATTTAGGAAAAATAACGGAAACAGGACAGTATGGTACGAATTTAACTCTTCACAGAGTGCTAAGTATTCAAACCATTAGAGCTAGTTCGCTGGTCGATTAGCTAAATTTCAGGTACGAGAACTTTACTTAATTGAACTGCGAATGCTACTGAGAGAACTTAACCTCAGTAAAGTTATCTTTACTCAGTTTAAGATCTCTTCTGCAACACACCTGAATACTTAAACGTCCCGGAATGATCTATTAATGGAGAAATGGAATTCAGGCTAAGAATATTATTTTTACACATGTACGCTGAATAAGGGTCTTAATATTGTAGTGTCGGATCTATTCTATTGTTATAAATAGCTCTAATTTGTAAACCATTTATCTTCTAAATCTAACAGAATTCTTAGGTTGAAGTTCGCCTCCATTGTTTGCATTCTTCCTCCGTGTTATTTCGTCGTTCGAATGAATTATCTCGCATTTATTCTTTGTCTCGCGCGCACTATAAACAGCAGCGAGTCGCACATAAATATTCCTTGCTTTTGGCTTCGCATAGTTTATCCGTGTCCCCCGAGTCCCTTCCCAGCCTCACGCCCAACCTACTTAGTAGCCTTCCACTTTCCTAGAGCAGCTCTTCCTTTACGTCTCCGTCCGATTTCTTACTTGGAGCCATCAATCCTCTTACCTAGGCCCCCCATCCTTACATCCCACCGCCGCTTAAATTGAATTGTTCCTAAGGGAGCACAGGAGGGTTGATTGGCCCCGGCGAAGATGGGAACAGTAGGGTGGATCGGAAAAGGATATTCGGGGTATAGTGGGGTTTGTTAGGCGGCTGAATTTTTCTCAGCCGCAGGGGATAAGAAAGGCAAGGGAGAATATGTCGGAAAGGGTTTTCGGGAAGTACAAGGATGCGCAGTTTATCGCCCCCTCGAGAATTAAGCCGAAGAGATGAGGGCATTAGCCTAATTTTAGATTCCTTCATTCCCCCCCCACTCACTCCCTCGTTGAAATCACCGTTCTGCGGCGTGGCTTTTTGTATCATTTGTGATGTCGAGCGTAATTATCCCACGGATTAAGATAATTAGGTTAATTGGATCTATTTTTGCTCGGGATTTGTTTCGTGGATTTTTTCCTTGTGCTCTCAGCTTGTTTATTTGTCGTTCAGGGGAAACTTTGTTGTTTCGATGTGATAATACGAATGTAGGAACATACTTTCTTGAAATTTAAACGATAAATTACGGTTTTAAGTTGAGTATTTTTTTATTTTAACAGTGTTTTGGAGATTATATTTTTTCTAAATATTTTTGTTGTTTAAATAAGTATCAATTTAAAAAATAAATCATGGATAGTTATTTATCTAAAATTTTCTATATTATATTGCTAATAATATACGATTTTAATATGATGTCTTTTAACTCGGTAAGTAGGTGTAAATGTACAATCATTATAACCACTGTGTTGTTAGAAAATTCTAAAGCTTTACTATTTAATGACGTGGTATATATTTCGTTTCTTTCAGCGTAAGAAATATAATTGTAACTGTCAATTGAACGCAGAGAAAAAGTATAGAACAGAATATTTATATTAATCAGAGATGTAGAAAAAACATTTATCCACCTGCTTTTTCATTGTTTACACATTCTCGTATCTTTCGGCTTAAACACTTGTCCATAAATGTGCTTACGCACTCCTAAAAGAGAGCAAAATTAACGTACGATGGGTCGCTTTTATGCCAACAGCTTTACTCCCCAAAAGCCGCCTTGAGGTAGCGTAAGCTTATGGATTTTTATGAAGCATTAATCCCTAACTACCACAGCAGTAAAAGTTATTTGGTCGCGCACCGCTGCTCGGAATACTAGTTTCAAAGGGTGCGACCGTCCCTGTTCCTTAGTGTTCCGGGAGGTGTATAAAAACCTGGAGTCTGTAAGGCGAGGCGCTTTAAACACAGCGTGGACACGTAACATTATAGTCCCCCTATTAGAGATGGGTAAAGGAACATTAAGCAGACATGGTAGTAGTATTAGAATCCCTTCAAGTTTATTTTAAACGTTGGGTAATTGTAATTTAACGTTTTCAGCTATGGTTTTAAATTGAAATTTGTTTGTTTGTTTTAAGGTTTAAGGGTTAATTTTTGTTTTTGTTTTGATGCATGTGTTTTAATCGCTATATCCTTAAAGATTGGTTAATATTTTTTGTTAAGTGTATCAATTCCTGATGCGTTTAAAAAGAAAAAGGGATCTCTAATAAGATTATGATCTGATACATCTTTCATCAGAAGACTTAACGAAATAATCATCTATGTAAGGGAAGCATAATATCACTCCCAATTTTATAGCTCTAATCAGGAATGAATGCGTTTCTACATCATCCCTGAGTAGCTATAGTATTAAAAAGATTACTTACGTAAACATGCTCCCAAGATTCTTCTTTTCCAAAGCCTGTTTCAGGTAACGATAAAGCCATCCTTATGTCAGGTCTCCCTTTCAATCAGTCCTTATTGAATTACACATCCTAATGCACCGGAGAAAGTGCGTCTTGCAGAACTCGTTAATCCAATCGATTTCGCTAAGGTATCATCCCCTGTGTACCCGCTTAAAGCAATTTCTTTAAAGCGACCGTTTTACCTCGAGACAAGGAGGCATAACCCCGCTTATTAAATAATCTTAAATCGAATCTCTACCGGAGATTAAACGATAGCACTGGGGATGTACGGTGATCGGATTATCGGCTGGAATGCCGCAGCCTCTGTACCCTCTTCTGCTAAAGAAGGCGTGTACCGGACCAAAGTGGCGGTGTGCCTGATTAGAAGAAGGCTGTTTGTGCGTGAGGGAGTGGATTGGAGGAAACGGAAGAAAGGTTTTAAGGGGAAGTCTCGGATATGGGTGATTAAGGCAAGCATTAACCGTCGTGACCTTCCATAGTGGATGTGCTCTCTCTCTCTCCCTCTCTCTCTCTGCAAGGTTAAAAACCCTTGGCCTTTTCAAATGTTACCCCCTTAAAGGCATCCCCTTCCACAGCACGGCTCGATGTCTCGTAAGAAAGAGGTCTTTGTTCGTGTTCATATTTGTGTCATAGCACAGTCGGTTTGTTTCGTGTGTCTCATCTATGTTGGGCTGGTCTCTGTCTCTGATGTGTTTACCAAGAAATCGAATGCCTTCGGAGTGTATTTCGTTAAGTGGTTGTCCGAGATGAGATAGTGCTAGTTCACTCTTGTTGTTTTACTTTCGATTTAGGTCCACTACATCCATTTAAAGACCACTGATTAAGTAACTTAAGTAGCTAAATTTTATCATTCAATATAGAATAAGATTAGATGAAATATAGTTTAATAACTCACTAATTCTAGTTTATATTTAATTAAATTATAATTTTTTTAAATTGAAAATCAACTTATGAAGTATTTCCAAAGATATCTGGTGGGAAATATACATAATTGCAAGAAATTAAAGTAGAATATGACTGTGAACGCAGACATATGTTATTGTATTTGCGAAAAATATGTTCGTAGACAGATTTAATACTATCTGCTGATAAAATATGTCCCTATTGCTTGCTATTGCATTCCATTTTGGAATAGATGCTTATGAAATCACTTTTGAATAGATATTTCTCGTATTCTTGATTCAGAAACTTCTTTCGCGTAAACTTCATAACAATAGTGGACTAAAATCATTTCATATAAACCTTAGCTTCTCTATTTTTTTTAACCATTCACTTCTCGGCGTAAGGAAGCGATTCCAAGAAGCATCCACGAATTTAAATGCGGAATATTTCATTTCACGAATGCATCATTCACCGTCGCTGAAATCACCTGCGACGCATCTCGGACTGGATATTTCTAAAAAAACATCCAACCCGCTCCACTTTCCATACCATTAAAAACCCACCGAGTCTCGCAATTCTTAGATATTTATTCTTCTCCGTTCGGATTTCTCTCCAAAGAGGTAGTAGCTCCCGTCGTTTGTAACGTCTCCAGCGTTCCTTATCGCGAACATTCTTCTTTTTCCGGCGTCATTTCAAATAAAGCGCCTCCCTTAGGTTCCACCTGCGTCCCCTTAATCCGTACCCCACCCCCGCCCCATTGCCCGCCCAACCCCACCCGCCCCATAGCCCACCCCACCCGCCCCATGCCCAACCCCGCGAACCCCTCCCCCCTCTCTCAGGAGCTACGTCTTAAACTTGCGAACGTAGCTTTATTGGTCCGCTTTTCCTCGAAAGAGTTTCTATCTTCTGCCTCAAGGATTTATAAGCACCCTCGTGGTGCATGGAGAGCCTCATATGTAGGTTGCCCCAGAACGAGATTTTTACCTCGGTTCGTTTGCCGAGACATTCACATGCAACGTTGGCGTAAAAATTGTACGTCATCCTCCCTGTCTCTCCACGCGGAATCGGGCCGAGTTATCCAGCTCGCTGTTTTTATCCATAACGAAGCGGGATGAATTATGTATCGGCTTTAATGGAACGGGGTTTGTTAACGTTTCGGTAGCTCGGATGCATTATTGTGTAGCTTTAAGCATTTAACCGGGGAATTGATGGTGGTTTTGGAAATTGTTACGCGCTCGGAGGTTAGATGTGTATCGGTGCTGATATTTTTCGGGAAGGAAGTTTTTTTTATGTTTTTTTTATCGTTTGGAATAAGATTATCATATCATATTTTTGTTTTTACAATCTGATGTTATCCATACTTAAGATAGGGGTGTATAAGGATGTTCTATTATTAATTTTAATCTTTTCATTCCGTAAAAACCCTCATTATTTATTATCTTTGTAATTTTAAGAGATAGGAATCAATATAATTTCTTTCTACGAATATTCTTTAAGAAGGATATTCGTGTATTTTATCGCTAATTCGTCTCTTCAAAGATAAACGTTTATTTGTCTCTACACACGAATTTTGCATACATATAGTACTTTGGACGCAAGCTATTTTTTCTATCATTTGAAATTACATAAAGAATTAAATTAAAAGGAAATTCTAAAGTTTCTCAAGTTTTATTGATCTTTGATTAAAAATTACGTATTTATCGATCACAAGGCCACTCATTTATCAGTTTTAGACATGTTGTCGTGAATAATAATAGAAGCATCTTCTTGATCGCTACTGTACCATTCTGTATGAATCCACTCGTGAATTATGAGAGAACACGTAGTTTATTTCCAGATGTCTCCAAGAGATGTGTTGGCTTCCGTTCGGAATAAACTCCGATACAAGATTGCGGTAATACACCTCCCCTCCGTCTGCACACCCTTATCGTTACCAATCACCGCTTATTTACCCTCGACGGAGCACTGCACGGTCGCGTATGATTCCTCTCATCTCTCTTTCAGGTAGCATTTTCCCGCATCATTCGATACAACACACGAGCTCAACTGTGGATCTAGTATCTCCCGTGTTCATCTCTCTATTCTACACACCACCCCCTTTAAATCCCGTATACCATTCTCGTCTATTCCACCCATTTCTTCCCCTTTTTCACGCTTAGGTGACTTCGGAATCGATTCTTTACGGACTGCGACTGTTTCTCCCTCTCCCGATTTGATCTTTACCTCCCCCGCACGCCCCCACCCACCCCTTCCCCTCCTCTACCCCTCCCCCTCCCTCTCTTCATCCTATTTGCTTCCTCCTCATATGTAATAAAGGCCTATATAGAGTCTCAATTTAGCCACTTAACCCTTCCATTGTGCCATTCATCCCTCCCTGTCTTTGTCAATTATTATTTTAAATGATTAGTGTTAGCAAACGAATTTCGTGGAGGATTGCAATTACGTGCCCTTGTTACGTCTCGTGCATTCCAGGAATTGAATACGTGGTTGTTATTGATTGTTATTGCGTATCTTGTTCGTAGCTGGCGAATAATTTGGTCTTAATTAGAATTATCTCTTTTTGGCTTCAATGGAATGGTATACCTTGATTATTCGGCTGAATTTTTACAACTAATACTCTTATAAACAAATGCTACGAGTTGGTGAATTATAAATTTTAGATCGACTTAATGTATTATAATACCTGAATCATTCTTATAATGCTTTAACTTCTCTTAAAGATTCATAGTTGGTTTCTTCAATTCGAAAATTAAGAACTGCCTAGGAAGATATTTACTTAATAATGAATAAAGCTAAGTTCTCTAAAATACTTAATCTTTTTTTAATTGAATTATAATGTATGTTTTTAATATATATTCACTAAAATAAAACGAGTATAAAATTTTATATAGTAGATATGATTAGTATAATTTTATTGAATATACTATTAAATCTATTAATATATTAAAATTTTACGTGACCAAGCCACAGCTGTTTATTGTAAGTTTTTCTGTCATTTTTCTGTCGAAATAAGGAATGTTCAATATATCTGTTGTTTTGTCCCTTTCGAGTCATCTCAATTCTATTTACCGTCAATTCCTCATCTTCACCTCCCATATTCGTCTTTACAGCCCCACCCACTCTTCCCCATACATTCTCTTCTGTGTTAGTCATCCCTTTTCGCGAATTCCCATCCCAATGCACTGTGTGGATAAATTTAAATCCACGGCGCACGTAGAGTGTGCTGTGCTAGTCGTGGTTTACCGAAAGCCAAAGAAGGATTTTCGACTCATGTTCGCGAATCACTTAGGGAAATATATATATACACTCCTTGGAAATCCTTATCCTTCGAAAGTAGGCCGTTCCTTCCTCACAGATCTTGTGTATATTTCACGTTATTAAATTCCTATTCAATATGATTAATAGTGCGCCTTTTTCACTAAGGTATCCTTTTAAATTCATTTCTACTTAAAAGCTCTATGATTAAATCTCTGTATGGCGTGTAGTATACGATATAAGATTTTAAAATTACGAAGGGATTTCTTTCAGGTAAGTCCAAGCAGGGGAACTATCTCTTATGAGCTTCATGATATAATAATTTAATATATTATCAGCAGAATTTCCTTTAAGTGAATCAGTTGCCTCTAACCAGCTTTAAGCTTGAAGATTTATCATTCTCTTTTTTTATTTGCACAAATGTTACTTTTGATATCTTTAGAAATACATTTACGAATATATCAAATCTTTTCGCGTACATTTCCAATTTAGAAGAAATGTGATGCAAATTAAATAGTTCTAGAACGCTCTGCAAATATATGGTATTATACGTTACATATTGTATACTATTTTACAAATTACATATTGTATACAATTAATGAAAAAAATTCCGCTCAGAATAAGCTTGTAGGGTTGATTACCCAGGTTACGTACATGTTAACTAATCATCTTATCTATAGATGGGGAACATTGAATAGATATATTCAGGTATAAACAATCACTTAGTAGCAGACCCCTTTGGAAGGGAAGGCAGTCTATGCCGCAATCCACACACACACAGCGGTCGATGTTTGCCACCACTCCAACTTGCAGCAGCAAACAAGGAACTACGACGCAATAGGCTCGCGTCAATTGTTTCGGATTAATGGGCCGTTTAGCATCCCCTGAAACGCGCGTGGCAACGTACCTGGTCGCGCGGCGTCCGCACTTCCATAACTCCAGACACCCTCGCCTATGGAAGCCGCGAGAACCATATTCGCGCATGCAAATGCGGTCTGCACAGGATCTAAGGATGAAAGACTCCCGCCTTATAAGGGATCGGTCTTTAGTAGCAGTGGGCGGATGCATATCGGGACCAAATCCCCGATTAAATAGGTAAAGAAATATCGCCCACCCCTTACCACCTTCGTCTTTATTTACGATAATTGCTTACCCTTTGATAAGGAGCGGGGGGCGGTCATTGTATGCGTTCAAGAAGGCTCTCTGCAGTGGATTTGAATACAATGGGGTCTCCGCATGAGCCCTCAGCCGACCGCTCATAGGGCGTTGCCGGCGCCGTCGGTGACCTGTGGCCCCTGAAGTATCCGCCTATGGTACAGTGAGGCAATTGTAGGGTTTTTCTGCCGGAGTTGGACCCAGTGGGTTCCGCGAAGGAGGATCGTGGTTAACGGTGGTTCTGAGAAGTGTATATGCGTCAGTTTTGTCGTCTCGGGTTCGCGAAGGATGGTTTTATATCGGTTCCAGACGATTTCTTAATCGGTAATTGTCGACTGAGGTTCGCGTTAATGACGGTTCAAGACTGGGTTTTTTTGCGTCTGGCGAATGGAATTCGTGGAGGAGTTTCTTTCTTTGTTCCTATGACTCACCCTCCGCTAACCTTTCGATCTTTTTTAATTAATTCGCCGTTAGATTTACCGCCGTCTCATGAATTAATCGCGGGATTAATGCGTTCTGTAGGTGATGATGCTTTCTATTTCTGGTGCGTGATTTCATGCAGGATCTTGCAAGCGAATTGTCAAGGTTCATCCTATTTGGGTTCGCAGCCGGAAGTACTTTTTGGCGTTTTTTGGGTTGGTTAGTCTACCTCTTCGTCTTGGGTACTTTAGCGTGCTGAAGGTATTCATTAACCATCTAATTGTTTCATTATATTAAAAATGCTAAATCTAAAATAACATTATACTATATGTTCGTGCAATTTTAGTACAAAGATTAAATAGAAATTTAAAAGAAAACTATTTTGAGACCTGGGTTCGAGTCCCGTTATCTTTCTATTATCACTTGCGTATTTATTTTTCACATGCGTTTCACTATAACTCCGATTATTTTGATAAATATTACTTGCTTCCTTGTTTCCCGTTAAAACAATTAAACAGTGTTTAACGTAACTCAACCATACGTTTCCCACAAATTTATTTCACCTTAATGGCTTTTTCACCCGGAAAATTTCGCATTTGACTAAAATAACATTTACTCTGCGGCAAGTGCACTCACCCGTTCGTAGCGAAAGAAAGCGTGCGGAAGTCAAAGAACGCGAACGTGCGAAAACACCGAACCCGTAAACATTTTTGTTTGGAGTAACCGCCGACTGATTGGAAAGCCCCTTCTGATTTAAATCGAATCTTTAATTCATGCCGCGGCCATGTTTGCTTTCTGCGCATTCACTCCGAATCATTATCGGAGGAAATTTCGAATCGGCCCAAAACAATTCCGTCCCCATTACGGCCATGAATAATGCAGATCGGCGTGACGAATCGGCACGCCCGTCTATTATAAACTAAATCAACTAGGAAGGGAGCTGAAGGGAGCCAATTCGCATATTCACCGACGCGTTAGTAGCAGGTAAGCGTCGGCCGGACTTCTATTTGTCTGACGTACAGTAGGCGACGTACTTGTGGTGCAGATCTCGTCACCTCTACATAACGGCTTATCGCCCTGATAAAAACCATACCTTTTTGGAGTTTTCAAACCACTCAACGCCCAAACCATCGCGACAAAAAATCTTATCCAAAATCGAATACGCAACCCGCTTTCTTTTGACCAGCGATAAAAAAAGACGATCAGAAAGCGCCGAATGAAACGTCGCTCCTACGCAGCGCTGATCCATGCGTGGCTAAAAGCGTTTCACGGTTAGGACTTCTCAAGAAGCCACGGATAAAGGGTGATTAATCCGGCCGTCGCGCGTAATTCACTCGGTCGCCGTAACCGATTGAGGCGCCACAGTCGTCTTGTTAACCCCAGTTTGTTAGAATGCGTAATTGATTGACTCATGTTTGTTTCCCTCTGACCTTTCAGCAGCCGCCGAAGATGAGTCTGCAGAAGGACCGGAGCTTCCCCTAACGATGGGATCCGAGATACACGAAAGCCACGACGATCTGCAGCCGCTGAAGATGAAAGAAGGAGATCCGGGGAAGAAGGCGACTGATACAGAGGAAGCGGAGGCTGTTGACGAAGATTCTGATATAGAAGAAGGTAGGTTGAAGTCATGAATTTTAGCGTAATGAATTGCGGAGTGGTAACATATGGGAATTTAAGGAGTAATAGCTGAGATAATGGAGTAAAATAACTGTCGGTTCGGCTGAAGATTCAAAGCTATTCTAGAGATTTTTTATCCAGTGTATTAATTTGGGTGCAAAGCAATGCGAAATAGCTATAGATAAATACAGAAAACATTCTTAATCATACCAGAATTTATTTAATTAATTATATTTTTGATTATTCTTTGCATGTATGTTAAAACAAGATGAAATAGATATATCGATAAATTTCTGCTATAATTACGATATAAATGATCTCGGATCATAAATAATCAATATCAGATCTGAATATCAACTGAAATACTGGGTTTTAATGTCGGAATTAATGAGTGAGCTTGAAGTCATATAATGTCACCATCAACGTAAATGCGAAGTTCTCATGGATTCGTGAAGTATTGAATTCTTTTCTCATTTTTCTCCCTCAGAAGACGGACTCCTGCTCCCTCACCACGGCCACGACCACCACCATTTGGTGCACAGGCGACAGCACCAGTTGCCCCAAGCCCCACAGTCTCAGCAGCCCGAGTTTCTGGAGGAACCGGAAGATGCGTACGTCGTTCGTGGAAAACCCGCAACACTAACTTGTAGGGCTGCGAACACTTTGCGAGTCATCTTCCGCTGCAATGGAGAGGCCCTCAGGGAGAGACAAGTAAGTGCACCCTCTTTCCCCCGTTACCTATTCTTACTCGCAGCAATGATTTATGAGCGTACGCAAGATAGATGGATCGCGTAAGAGCGATCCTCCAAGAGCTAATGCACATGACGCCCTGATGGCTGCATGCGATGTATTTGCTGTCTCATGTATTGATTCCACCGCTCAAGTGGATGATATATGCCCGGAAGATAATAAGCCATTCTCGTGAAAGGCACAAGACTTCTTTCGGAATACTGTCACTGTCAATTTCGATTCTCAGTCAAAAGGCTTGAAACGATCAATGGTGTAACTTAATGTTCTTCTGTTGAGATGGAAGGAAGGGAGAGACGTCCATGATGTACGATTTAATGTGACGAACGTTAAGCTTAAAGACTGAAACATTGGCTTTATATTTAATGTAGAAAGTGTGTCGTTTCCAAGGAAATTGTTGATACCATTTTACTTCTATTACGAAATGGTTTTTGGTGTAGTAATTTTGTTTGCATACAAGCTAAAAAACTTGACTCATGCAAATTAATTCTCCTTTTAACTTGTACGAACTGTTTTAATCATTAATTACTCAGATCAGTTTTATTTGTAATTATCACTACACCATTCATTATCAAGCGCAAACAAAAATACGAAATTATACGTATATATTGTCTGCAGAAAGTATAAATTATTTTCATTTTTAAAAGTCGCGTAGTAATAAGTAAATTAATCGTAGAAAAACCTTTTATGTAATGAGTTAAAATTTTAGACAAGAAATAAGGTTCGTTTACTTCCGTAAACAATTCCTACTATATTTTGCGTTGTTATTTGTAAATACCGATAACTAAAGAGTATTAGCAAAACCTATTGATGGAACGAAAGAATTGCTCAACACTCAAAACGATATCCGAAAAAAAATTTCAACATTGTCGTAGAATGAAAAATGGTCTAAAATCTCTCCCAATCTTTCAAAAACCAGAACCGTAAATTCCCACTTTCTCCTACAGTATTCCTACCTCACAAAATTCGTACATTAATCTCGTAAAAAAAATTCGATCGCTTCCAATAATTTCCCAGATCCCAATTTGTCTCTGGAATCCTCGCGAGAACAGATCCAGTTCACCAACTCCATCCGCGAATAAAACACGTATATATAAAAGATGAAAACGTTAAGCGCGTAAAAGGAACGAGCGAGATACTTCACGAAGATAAGGTTGCTCGCGCACAGCCGCCCCCGTGTCAATTTGTTCCTTGTCAATTCAGCGCCGGGCATAAGAGAGGCGGGGTTCGCCTCCCAAATCTGAATCCCAAATGAAATTTTCCTCCCGAGATTTATGCTAATGGAATCTCGCGGCGATACGTCTTCTTTCGCTCTAATTTTTCCTGTTTGCCCACAACAGGTGGCCTATTCTTCGCTCGTGGACCCGGTGAGTGGACGGCGGGTTGCGGAGGCGAGGGCCAGCATCACGAGGAATGACGTGGAGGAGTTCTTCGGCGAATCCGGATTCAGATGCGATTGTCTCGCCACTTCGCCCAGGGGTTCCATCAGGAGCCGCTCCGCTCTCGTGGACGTTGCATGTGAGTACCGTATGCGTTTACTTTAAAACTCGCCACAGTGGGTGGTAGTGGAGGGAGTTAAACGAAGAATGTTATGATAATAAAGGGGAAGGTATTCGGTTGAATGACGTATAGTTGGAAATAAATGATAAGGAAGAAAGTTAAGAAATTGGTGCATTACGAATGCATGAATTACAATTTTAAAATTATATATTCTGAAATGGAATAAAAATGTTAGAGCTCTTTTAGATATGAAACAAGGTAAAAAAATGAAATAAATTAATAAAACTGCCCTCGCTCATATCCACGAAAGATGTATGCACAATACACCCGTATGTAAACATTTTTCAGGTCTTTTAAGTATTAGAATAGGAATCTAATCAAAGAAAAAATAATTCATACAATTTTAAGAGAAATTTCAAATAATTTAAAGGAAAGTCTCTATTTTGACGTAATTTCAATTCATGAAAAAAATTATGAAAGCGTGCGAAAAGTAGATTATAATAGAAATTGTTGAGTGTATGATATTCCTGTAAAAGGAGGGAAGGAAATCTTTAAACGAAGATATCATATCTTTTTAAATTTTAACTTTTTATAATTTTCTTCACGCTTTATCTCGTGACTCAATACGTAACACGTAGCGATCTCTATATACTCAGATTTAATACATTTTAATCTCTTTAGAGAATATTAGGTATTCAAATCCTTTTTCTAAATTGTTAGATCGTACAACAATACTGTTGTATCTGTACAGCTCGTCCATAATTTACCAATTGCGAGAAATATCGTTCCTCAATATATTTCCGAATAGCAGAAAAGCACACATCTATTTATCGCTTTACTTCTTCTTCCCGCACGAGAACGCAGCGACTTCTCGGCGGGGATTTCCAATCGTAGACGTGGAAATCCGTGGAAACAAAACCCGCTCACCCCGAAACGGCCGCAGAATATATACGCGGAATCAACTCGGTCGTTCCGCATCATTTAACAGCCCGACACCGTCCAATCTCTTTGATATCGATTCGCCAAAGGAACCGCATCTCGAAAATTACTCCGCCTCCCACTCAATCAGTCCCTTCGGAGTGCGGACCCTGGAAAAAAGGATTTCTTATAGGGATTCTTTCCGTTGAAAAAGGGACTTTTTTGCCAGCGAAAAAATGGCTGTGAGGGATACGTACGAAGAACGAAGTGAATCGGGCATAGAATAAGACCGTGGGGTAAAAAGAAGGATTCGAATGGATAAAAGGCAGGGACAGCCAAAAAAGGGTGGAGAATATAAGAGACGTATTCTGCGGAAAGAAATATGGGAAGAATAGGAATGGAAAGGATATGGAAGAGAAATGCTTTCCGGGGGAAGCCCAAAAGGAATGTGGGAATACGAGATAAGTATTTATATATATATTATTCGAGGCGAATCTTGCAGAAATATTACGACTCTATTTCAATATAATGGTCGAGGTGAATGAAAGCGTAGGGCAAATACGTTCTGGGTCTTGTCCACGTATGCCATTTTCACATTTAAATGTCGACGTTGGATGATGGACGGTTTGGAATTGAATGAAGATGTAGAAACTTTTCTCTTTTTCACCCGTATTTCTTTGTGGCTGAGGTTATGTGGAAAAGGATTGAGTTGAAAAGATGGTGAATAAGAGAAATGTATTGTGTGAACGTTGAATTATGTGGAGAATCGTAGGTTTATTAATTCAATGAATTCTGTTCAACGATTCAATAATGTATAACTGTTTTATCTTAATACGTATTGAAATTACAACTTCGACCATCAAGTCTTCAATGTGCATTGTTACTGAAGTAATAATTTCTCTCCATGTACGATATTGATTATGAACAGTAGAAGTATACAGAAGGATTATTTGATGCGTTTTCCTTTGGGAAATATTTATCAGATAGAATAAGTCTTATTAAGAGCTTATGCTTCGAGGTTAGGAACTCTTGTTATTTAATTACGTTAACTTAAAACAGTTATTGTTAAATGCAACATCCTTTCCATTCCCAGTATAACTTTATATGAGGTAATTACTGAAGAAAAAGATAGGAAGTTTTTTGAGTTACGAATGCAATATCACAACCTAATGAAACACTCATTTATGGCTGAGTTAAAAATGATTTCAATTTTATCGATCAATAACTCCAAGGCCCAGAGTAAATACTCACCCGTTGAAAGATAACGTTCACCTTCAAACCCCACAGATGAATGGAGAACTTCGACGAAAGTCTAAAAAAAAATTAAAAGGTCATAGAAAGAGGTGAAGGTTGAATAGGCGAAGTAAATGTGCTGAAAGGGAAATGAAAGGGAACAGAAAGAGAGGACGAGATGAATGAAGGGAAAAGCAGATCCTCTGAAAAAGGGTTTCGGAAAAAAAAACGGATTGTGGTTAGGATACGCGGGGGCGTATATACCGCGCCGGGGACGGAAATATCCAAAATGAGAAAAGGTGCATCGGAGGGTGAAGATAAAAGAATGGGAAAATAGGGGAGTTTTTTTATTTAAAGAGGAAAGGAGCGGTCGTAAGAAATTATCGGGAATGTTTTGGAAACGTTTATGAGGGATATGCGCTGCGGAAAACGAACGCCGCATGATAAACAGTAGTTGCGAGATACGGAAAACAAAAACGGTCCGAAAGGCTAATCGATTGGAAGGAGCAGTATTCGGATGAGCAGAAATAGGTATCGAAAGAAATATCCCTTTCGAAATTTTCAAATTTTCTCCAACCCCACCCACCAATACCCTCTCTTTCCGATGGGTTGCGAATTACTATTTCCAAAAAGAGGAGAGTTTTAGATGCGTAGTTTTTTCTTTGGTTTTTTTTCTCTTCCCTCGAAAGTTTATTGGGAAAGTAAATGGCGTTCGTTGGGTCGGAAGAATCATTCGTTCGTGAATTACGAATCTAAAGATGCGGAATCCACGGAAAATTAAGGAAACGGAGTTTTCGGTTCGAGATGAACATCGGCGAATTCGCGAAGCGTTTGTGCGAAATGAGAATTTGGTGTATGCGAAAATTGAGGGGTTCATTGGATGGGATGAAATGTGTTTATGCGGTGAAAGTATCCGGTGTATTCATATTCGATTGATTATGGAAAGGGACTACTAGGGTAGACTACTCGAAATTTCGGTACGAAAATGAAGTCTGAATTTCATGGTTTTAACTCTAATTGTTTACTTACCTTAGCTCTAAGCTTTACAGTAGCATAGAAGATGCATCATAACTTAGGATATACTTATATATTATAACTTGATCATTTTATTGATATAATAACTCTAAAAAATGTCGTATTGTATTACATAATACAAATTTTCATTTTTAAATTTGACGGTTTAATCTTTATTTTTTGATTTATTACAACCTGCTTTTGAAATGCTATACATTTTCTACTAAAGATGTTTACTCGAATTATTTAATTCTGTTTATATTCATACATGTTTTCATAGCGAGGCTTAATTACTGCATCTTTCATATTTATTTAACGACTTCCATGCTTCCATGAAGTATGAAATTCTACTCGCTACCACAAAATTTATTACCCCGACCTAGTTAACTGTCTTTCATTATTTTGAAATTATATGATAATCATCGAAGCCTAGATTCGAATAAATTATTCTGCGAAGAATAAATTTATACTTATTTAATATCTCGTTCATAATTGGTATTTAAAAGTTTAATATTTTAGTTTTTTAATAATTAATCGTTGTTTAATTTGAAATAAAGAAAATTTTACTTTTAATTAATCTCGCACGAAAATTTATAACCACAACCAGGTCTAAATATTTCGCAACGCTCGATTTAACGAATTTTCAATATCATCTACAGGTCACTTATCGTTAATACCGTCTCATCCGTATTAAAGTAGCACCGGAAACTCCGTTGTCTCAGCTTCATTAAAACCGCCCCATTAGTTGGTATGTTTAACGGTCTACATTAGACGTTGCGAAAGAGCTGTCATCTCGAGTGCACGTATCGCATTCATAACTTCCCATCCGCGTTTGTTCAACCTCTTGGGAATCGCGTACACGGCGCGTGCGTGCGGTTTAAAGTTCTCCGTCCTTCGGAGGGCAACGCTTACTTAGATCGCGTTTTACCGTTAGCGAATTTCGCCAAGAATAGGCCATCGGCGACACAGGAAGTGTCTCGGTCGCTTTTGCACGACTGCGCGAGTGAATACCTTTCCAAGTGCTAAGAGAGTCCCATTTAGAATCGGCGACAAGAAGGGCATCCGGTCGTAAAGAAGTGAAGATAATGGCCTCTTTCAACGCCTCGTTAAATGTCAAAATTGAGGAAGAAAAGGATTGGAGTATTTATAAGAAATCCTTTGTTCGTATGCGTCACGTTTTTTATATTTTTCAAGGACTGCGAATTTATTTTCGCACGACTTTTGTTTTCCTTTGTTTTGGCACTAAAATACTTTGGTCTCTTTTTTTGTTATTCTTAATTGTATCCAGAACGAATTGGGTATTGTTTAAGCAATTTGAAATAATTATGTCTTTTATTATTTAGCAGTTTTTGATGATGTACTGATGTACGACAAAGGCTAATGATACTCTGAATTGCGTAGGAATGAAATATAGTTCAATCAAGCATCATTAGGATAGATTTATTGCCTATATATTCTTTATTGTCTTCTTCACTATTTCTTTTGTTGGATGAGTTGCGTTCGTAGTATGTTTATCTTTGGTTGATAAATTCGTCATATTTCTATGAATCTAAAGCTTTAATCCAACAGAATAATTTAAAGAGCTCTTATTTCAAATCTAACACAGTGAAGCTGAACTTTGCGGAAGGGAGCTATCCAAAAAGACAAAGAGTAATATTAATTAATTTATATGGAAGTGTTAACTGTTGTTCTTTGCTCATTTACCTTTTATTTGCTCATCTAGCTAATTTTTCCGCTCGTGAAGTATTCGCTTTGACAATCGCTATATTGAGGACAATCTGGAAACCTCATAAAGCAATCATCCTTTCAGAATATCTCCTCATATATAAAGGAATTCTAAGATAAAGCTCTTTCAATGAATGTTTTAAATTATGCTACCTTTGTCCTCCCAGATTAAATAATTCCCTTTCATTCGTAAACTTTTCCTCTCATCATGAATTTTCCATTGTATCACCCTTCGCAAACCCTTTAAAATGGAAACTCCTTTCGGAAGGAATCTGTCCGAAATTCTCGCAAAGCAGAAGTGGAAACAAAGCCAAAGGGATCCGTTTGATATTTTCAATCAGTCAAATCGTTCGAAAATTCAGGACATCCGATTTCAAAGCCGGACTCGGGGACATGCGACTGTAGTTACAGCCTCCCTCATTCCCTTTGATTATCACCCTTCCCCCCCCTGCAAATATATTTGCGGAATCTTTTATTTCCTACGGGTGCCTCTTTCACGTTTGTTGTGCGTGCCAGGGGTTTGATACAGGGAAAAATACGCGGGAACAAAAGTCCCGCTTTTATTTTTACCTTCCCACAATCCCCCACGTGTGCTCCGGGGGGTTTTGACGGGGTGTTTTTCCGTGCGTGCAGTGTTGCACAAGCCCGTATCGATCCCAGGATGTGCAAGGGTGTGTGCGAGTCGGTCTCTCCAAAGGGGTTTTATTTTTTCATCCTTCTGGTAGTAGTGCTAAAGGTTTTCGCAACGCTGTCAATTAACGGGTCCCACCTGCGAACCTTCTCCCGTAAAGAGAGGGGCTTCTGCGGAGTCGTAAAGCTTCTCAGAACCCCGAAAAAAATGTCAGTGTTGCGGGTGCCGTTTCTTCTTCGTTGCGGGGTTTCTGTAGGACAAGTAACGCTCGCTCCCGGTTGTCCGGGGTGGATTATACTGGTCGTTGAATGGACTTTATCCGTTGTAAAGTTGTTTACGTGCGTGAGATTTTGTAATGTTTCTTGTAGAATGGTGAGAAGGTGCTAGTTTTACGGTGTGTATTTTTATTGATCTATTTTTGACTTGGAACCGTCAATGTAACGAGAAAGTAATATAATAATTATCGTGTTCCAATGCGAGGAATGCTTTGCCCCTGAATCGTATGCAACCGGAAGGGCAATTTCCGTTAAGTGTATTACAGTCAGTTTATTTTTTTGTACGAAGATTTTAATTTTACTGAAAATTAAACTTTAAAGGTCTAAACTCGTTATCACAAATTCATCATTTCGTTTGATCAAGTTTTTATGAGCTCTTTTGAGTGGTATAAGAGAGAAAGAAGTTCAGAACTGACTGTCATACAAGAAGCAAAAGATTAATAAATATGAGACAAATCGTATATATTGTTATGGAAAAATGTATCTTAAGTAATCAAGTGTTTTTTTAATTGGTCTTGTAGAAAAACTATACGACTTACAAAACAGCAAAGTCTATTCAAATGATAACATAGGAAGTAATCGATATTGATGAATATTGTAAAGTTTTAATTCCAAGTATATTCCAGTTTTTCATGCCAATAGCGTTCTTTAGAAGACCCCATATTGGAAAGGGGGTTTTATGTATTGTTTGCTCTCCCTTAATATATCTCGGCTGAAGAAGATCCATCAATATAATCCTCAGAATTTTTCCGATATTTACCCCATTAGTTTCGAAAATGCCGGTGCCTGAGCAGGGTATCCATTTTTTCTCGATATAGGCATTTTCTAAGTTCCCAAATCCGTATCGAAGTGGACCTCTTCGTCAGCCAAAAAGTTGATGATGAATCGTCTTTAATAAGAACTATATTTTCCCTCAATTCCCACGGATCGGATCAAGGGCTGTTTTAGAGGATTTGCAGATTATTGATTCCCACCGGTGGAACAGGAGAGAAATATAAGCAGTAGTCAATACCCTCTGGAAAGCGCCGTATCCTGAAAATAATCTAGAATATGCAGTCTTACCCGTGTTTCTTTGTATGTAATCCATCCTTGAATTTTAAACAATTATATATTCTTCATCTACAAGCATAATTATTGATTCCTGCGTACATTTACTTCGATTATCCACTATTATAGAATACTTAGACGCCATCACTTGCCATATGTTTGTAAACATTTTGTAAAAGAAATCGCTTTCGTTTTAAGTTTTTTGAAATTATCCTTAATGCAGTTGTTAATCCTTTGAATGCTATCTGTTTTGCCGAATAATTAACAAATCTATGTAGAGTTAAACGGAGTTAATGATTGTATCAATTTTTGCGATATTTTTATTTAAGTCCCTTTTTATTATTGTAACCCATTTTTCCTTAAATTACTTGAACTGCTGTCACATTTTTTCCTCCTATCATAAGAATGAATGATGTTAGTGTATGAGAATCGATTCACTTACTGAGTCTCATTTACGTACTTCACGTGAATATGCCCAAAGTTATCATTATTGGTATCAGTGATGCTGTTTATTTCATAGCTAAATTACTCCTTGATTCGTTACAAACATCTCTCGTTATAATACGCTGTACATCGAACAGTATTTTAATTTCGTTTATGAGGCACATATACGAGAAAGAAAAAAATCTTTCGTAATTATCACGGACTTCATACACCAAAGTGCCGTAAGGTTCAAGACGCAATTTACACACAGCGGAAACCATATAGAAAACCCGCCCACTTTCGATGAAATCAATTTCATCTTCCACCAAGATAAAACTTCGAGCGTTTACTAATTTAAACCTTCGTGGAGTTCTGTTTTTTAATCTCCGTTTTATTACCGAGCGGATGTGTTCCCAAGGTTTCCACGACCATTTCAATCGGTCATTTCGGACCAAATTTAAGTAACCTCCAGCGAATGGAATGCGAATTTTAACGACGTACGATTGCCAACGCCTGCGCAAAAAATTAATGAAACAATTTTTACGAGAGGCGTAACAGTGGTGGGAGGCAATTATGTAGGATGTCGGCTACCTGAATTTTTCCTCTCGTCCTTGAACGTCCTAAAACTCCCACCCAATTTCGTCGCTGCCAAATTAACGGTAATAGCCAATCAGCAATTGGCCTCGGGAATACGGCGATCCCAGGTCATCTTTCTCCCGCTGGCCAAACCCTTTCTATGTCATGGGACTTTTTAAAACAGTCCCCGCGCTCTGAATAAACCCACCTCCTGGTATGTCGCTCGTTTGCATTAAACGTATGGTAATCTAAAGGAGATTGCGTAGATTTATAACGATACCCGAAAGTTTGATTTAAATCTCGCGGCAGGTGGTCGTGTCCCAGATGAAATACCAGCGTTAATTAACGAATATAACAGGTGGATTAGGTTCGGAAATACTTTCGATTGAAATATTCATATCGGGGATGAATTTAATCGATCGAAGGCGTATATATTGGGTTGTTTATCTTCACGAGTTGACTCATCTTACGTACTGAATTCGGTAGCGTTGCCTTTTTTGGTTTGTAGTTCTGAGTTCTTGATAATTACTTGACTAAGGATTTCGATTAAGTTTTATTTCCTCAGTGTAATGAATTGTCTTATATATAATACTTAAGAGCTGTGTTATTTAAGTTCAAATCCGAAATAGGAGTCAAATTAAACATCGAAAAATGGTTTATGATTCTTTTATATCGTAGAGTCTTGGACGATGAAGTTTTACCTGCTTCTGTAGATGAAAAATGTCTTCTTGCCTTCATTTAACTTTTAGAATGTCTCTTCCTTAATTCCTACATCCATTATTACAAAGCTAGAGAATAAATATCTGAAGTTTATATAAATTAAAATCGACAATATTTTATTATTTTAACCACCAACTTTTTAAAAAAAATTTGAGTGATTTATAGCTTCTACCACAAAGATCACATGGCCACTTTCGAGGTATTATTCACGAAAATTATTGATAGTTTCCGATGTATAATTATCATTTAATTCGAACCTTCTGAGGACAAAAATACTTACCTCGCTATCTCGAAAAAAAATACGATCGCCGAATTTTTAACTCCTCGTCAAATGAAAGGGAAACTGCTATTTCCTACAACTCAAGACTCCTTTCACTCCTTTGAAGACATAAATTGATTCGTCCTTTAATAATCCCCTTGGGCATCGCAGATTTTAATTCCGAGCGTGCCCCTTATCAACCTCACATCTCCAATAGCCGTACTTTGCGCACAAAACACGCCGCGAGAGTATTTTCACCTCAGACGGAGATTACGCCTCCGTTTCCACTCGGATTTTAAAAACAACCATTTCGTCTCGGAAATAACATTCCTCTTTCGTCGCGTCCAGAAAATTACCTCCCACACTCCGCCTTTTTTTCAACCGCGATTATGGAGAAAAAAAAGGTTCCGCGATTTCGCGAAAAAAGACGGCAAATTACCGGTGTTGAACACCCCACCGCCGAGCTTCCCGCACTATCTCCCCCGAAAGCTCCTCCTTTATAGCGTTATTCCGGTATAAAAGCGGTCATGACTCTTGGTGGTAAAGAACTCCGGGCACGCAAGGTAGACGAAGGAAACGGCGGAGATTAAGGCTTATATTCAGGCGATTCCCTTCATTTTTCTCCCGTTCCTTTCCTTGTTAACGCTTTTACGGTCGGAAATAAAACGTTCGTGATTCCGTCCCGTTGGGTGACTCTCTCTCTCTCTCTGGAGGTTTAATTGCGAGACTTTTTTATATAGCGCCTGTGTTTGGAGGTCACTGGGTCACGATCGTAACTATAACGCGCCCTTCCTAATGAGATTAATTGGTGATTTCAACGTATGATGCGCCGAGCGAGTATCCAATTATTGTCTGAGGTATGTTTTTTGAACGTGTCCTTCCGAACTGAAGTTTTTTCTCTTTTAATCGTGGACGTTTACTGTTCAGCAGATACGTAACAATTAGCGAGAAAATTATATGTTATCGTAATGTAATTATTCTCTATATTAAGAGACGTAATATAGGAATTTTTTATTTCGTAAAAGAACAATTTCTTTGTTTGTTTTTAGATTTACTTTTACAAATATTTTGTGGAATTTAATTTAATTCTTTTTTAAATTAATTCTTTTTGCTATATGATTACTGTATTCGTCAGTTTTAGTTTTAAGAAACTTTCTTACACGTGTTCGCCTTTAATTAAATTTAAGTTGAGAATTAATCCTTAAATTTTCTGGAAGGTTTTCGTTTTATTATTGTGAAGTATTCCCTAAGATATAAGGAAAGAAATTCATTTAAATAATTTCGCAAACTTCAATCTTACTATTATGTATTGCTCAAGAGAAGTGAAAAAGTTTATGGATGGCAATTTTATTACATTATCTATTATTAACTCTCGCGTCGTCTTCGAAGGGAACGCTCGTTAATTTTTTTCATCATATAGTTCCGAGAAAATCATCGATGGAATTCGCCACCCAATAGCCAGAATACGTGATTTCGCAGATGCTATGGCCAATCACCGAAGGTCCGCGAACAGCCTCGGCATATATTACTCCCTCGGAAGCAATGAAAATTCGCTATAAATGGACAGGTGCGGATACATATCGGAGCCTATAAAAGCGAAGGATGATTGCAGGGACGTTGTTGAATGCCGATTGCCGACGACGGATCGATGCATCGCGAGAAATCCGCGGTTATTTTCGATTATTACACCTGGAATCCGAGAGCTTGAGTCATTGGCGCGGATTTTCATGAAATCGCGTAAAATGCCCGCGTGAATTATTTCCTCCCATTACGTCTCTTTCGGATTTCGTAATTTGTGTGTCATTTTTCGCGATTTTTTTTCTCTCGCCAGGGTGCGTGACCGGTTCGGAAATTGTTACCGTGTTTTACGGAAAGTCTTTCCGAAGGCGCCGCTGTAAATTGATTTGTTTCTTACTGAATCTTCGGTTGAAGGGTTCTTTACGGAAAAAGTTGATAGTATATAGTAGTTCAGTTTAGTCCTATTTTCTGATAAAACCCCATTGTTTTTAACTTCAAACAATTGTTCAGCTGTGTATCGTTTAGTATTAATGTTAATTGAATATTCATGGACAAGATGTTAATTGACAGAGAATTTTATCAGATCGTACTTAAATTTTTTTAAAAACGTAGAAAAGTAAGCTATTCAACTAAGGAATAACATTTTTCCAGTAATGTTGTAGAGGTATGAATGAAAATATATCCTCAATTGAGAATTATTTCCGCATCACACTCATTATATGTTCCAATTTTTCGTTGGTGAATAGATAAATAATAAAAGTTTCCTCAGTAATTAATTTAGGTTAGCATAATTTATTTATTCCTTCAATTAAAAAATATTATTCATATTCTGCTAAAAAGTTAAATGTTCAATTCATGACCTTCCGATTCATTTCATTATTGGTTCTTAAAGATTCAGTAGGGTGTTAATTTAAATCTTTCCTGTATTAAAAGCATATCTCATATAAAAGTCCATGTATACATATAGTCTACAGTCTTGGGTATACCAACAATCTCTGTAATATTTGTATTTCACAAACCCTGCAATGAAAACGTATATAATCGAAGATGAGTCCATACTACTTCTGGTCGAACGGTCCAGCTAGAGATGTCTTATCGTCCAGTAAGCAAAGAAGCGAAGCATGAAGAGCCATACGCTCGATACATCGACTCCAAGCCACGGTACTCTTTATCTTCCCACTTGAAATCTATTTGCTTCCCCTCAGTCCAGTTTGTCAATGTTTCCGATACAAAGAGCAGTACAGCTCATACGTTCAATCCATTCTTCCCTTTTTGTCCTCCTCTAAAAGAAATCGCGATAAGAATTGGAAGAGAGAAGACTCGCTCCTCGTAAGAGATGCCGTACGTCGTGCAGATTCAAAGATGCGAACGCAGGTGCGTGGGCGGCGGACATTACCTTTTTTGGGTTCGACTCCGGTAAGGAATACTCCGTTAAGATTCCTTACCGGTCGTCAGATTCCCCGCAAGACAGTCCCGCAGCATCGCAATGGACCAGAAGAGAAAGGAAACGGGTTTTAAAAGCGTTCACGCGTAATCCATATTGGTACGTATCGAAGCTTGAATGGAGGAACGAAAGTCAAATAGGAAGAAAGAGGAGGATGACTTTCATGTGGGGAATGGAAGTGCTCTCTCGCACGTTGTATTTGCTTTTAGAGGAGAACTGTTCGCGTTTATCGCAGTTATCCTAAGATGATTCGTAAACATCGAACAGCAGCGGGAGTAGTATTCATCTCTAATCTTGCCTAAACATTAACCCGCACAGGTCTGAATTTTCGCGTCGCAGCGTGGAATTCTTTCCGGAAATACTTTTTGTTTGGTTATCCTGAACTGTTGTGTTTACGGGTGGTGTCCCTTTGAAAATCATTCAATCCAAATATAAATACGGAATAGATTTTGAACGCGGAAGGATTTTCTTCCTCTATGTTATTTATATTCTCTTTAACTCTTTTAAAATTGTGAATGATGCTTTAGTGTCAATGTTTTCTGTATACCTCTAATAGCTGATAATATATTTTTTTGGATTTAAATGGTGGTTTGTGGTGGGCACTTTTAAATTTGTTTATTTAACCTTACAACTCTTCGAAGCACAAAAAAATTTATGCGTTAAAATATTCTACTTTATCGTAAGGTTAAGTTAAATGCGATACTCCAGATTTTGTTGAAGGAAAAGCTTGAAACATTCTCGCTGTCAACCTCGACCGAAGTTCCAAGAATACGAAAGTAATTCATTCCCCAGAACCTCTCCTGCAGAATTAGAACTTGTCAATTAATCTCTTTCTCTTTATAAAAGCTTCCAAGCCTCGATTCCATATTAATCTAACGCGAGAAATACCGAATTTTCTTTTTCATTCCAAATCACTACTGCACGGATATCGAAGAAATCATTTCACGAACTCCTCCTCTTAGATTGATTGCTTAGGAAACGGGGGCTTTGTCGAGCGTTGCGCTTCCCGTATTTATCCACCCATTCCGTCAATCAATAATCCCTCCCCACCCCCTTAAAACCTCACCCCGACGGAAAAAAATCGAGAATCAGTTTGCGACCTTTTTCGTTGTGCTTTGCGTATCGATGTTGAAGGAAAAATGAACGCGGTAGGGCGGAAGAGAAGAACGAATATCCAAGGAGGGATATTAAGCCCCGATATGCCTGGGTGGTTGGGAAAAAGGGATATTTAGTGGGGAGGGGGGTTCAGTCGTAGTGGGTAGGGGGGTTCAGTCATGGTGGGGAGGGAGGTTCAGTCGTAGCGGGGATGAATCTCCGATATAATGGGATAAAATGGGGAGGAAATGGTTAAGATGCTTGACGTGCCGAAAGAAAATGTGAAAAATTGAAAATAGATTTATAAGTGAAGCTCTCCAGTCTAAGAAACCGGAAGACTTTGTTCATTAATCATCGGGAGCCTTTTGCTGGAGTCGAAACTAATATCTTAATGCATTCGGATGCCATTATTTCGATGGGGAGGCCCTCTTTCGGTAAGTAATGGAGGATGAATAATTCGCCTTCCATCGAATGCGAGGGAATAAAAAACAATAATGGAGAAAATGACTGGTGGATTGATTTATAGGGTGCGGCTGATTGGGAAAAATTGAGGTGCTCTGGACTCCGGCATTTATTGCAAGATTTCATGCGCTACGGGCTTCCATTTTATCAATATCGTTCACGTATTCGTAGTAATAAAAAGGTAACTCAGGAGTTGCATATGGAATTGGATTTTTGGCTTAATAGAATGCAACTGTGTCAGTTTTAGATTGATTTAACACAAAACCTCTTTACTTTTAAGTATAAGTACCTTAAATTTTTAGTGTGAAAGGAGATAGGTATAAATCCTCTCAACATATTTAAAATTAGTCGAGAAGTATAATACTGAAAGATTAAAGACATTTTAATACTAAATTTGTCATAGCTTGTGTCAGGGTATTAAAGAATTTCGTCTCCTCCAATCAAGAAGTAATTGAATACCACTGCCAAGTAAAAATCCGTGTGCTTTATTTATTATAAGATAAAACCAATTCTGTAAATAAGACCTTATTTCAGTATTTTTAAATTCAATTTTAATGATTAAAATTAATCTTATTATCCGTTGATTCGTGATGCGATCACCACTTTCATTCCAAAAGATGTTCTGCAAATTCCCCTCTCCTTTGGATTACTTCCAAGACTCGGGTCTATGCGAAATTTCCCTTCATCACTTCAGTTTTCTCATTCGAAAAGTAACTTACGAGTACCATCATCTCCTCCCACGTAGAGAATTCAACTCTCTCCACACAGATAGCCTATCCTATGGAGCGTCCCTGATGAGTTTTCCCGTATCAATTCAACCGCGCGCAAATTAATTGGACTCCCGGGAAGGAAAGAGTGATGCTGGCTGATGCATTGTGCTGGACCATTGGTTCGTGAGGACGTGGACCACTTGAGCGCTAACTTCATCCTCGTCGACAATGGATCCTTCATTGTTACGCCTCCGCTTCGTCGGAAACGTATACGAGAAATCGCTGAATAAATCCCGAGTAGCGAAATTTCGTAACGGAGATGCTAACGTTTGGGATTAACTCGTAAAATTGAAGCATTCTTCGCGAATGTATTTACCCCAACGAGCGGGAGGATTGATTTCGCGGAGAGATTTCATTATTGAGGACCGATTGTTACGCCAAATTCGTGGACGAGAGTTCGTAGAATAGGGATGTTACGTGCCCTTGTTCGAAATCGCGTTTACTTTTACGTAGAAGTTCCTGGGTACCGGATAGACTCGTCCTTTGTGTTGGACTATCGATAATAGAGAACAACGGCTAGCACATGACCCATAATACGCGGAAAATTTCATTTTAAAATTCCACGTTAGTTTTATCCTTTATTTGCATATGGAACTTACAAAAGGACGTTGTCGGAACGGAAATTTTTAATTTTCCGCTAAAAAAGTACAGGTACCACGTAAAAAATGTGCTTTCCCTATAGTTTTAGCTTTAGTTCCACTCAACGCTTTACAAAGTAGAAAAATTCCGATATTTGGCTTTTGGCTTTAAATTGCTTCGCCAGAAAATAAATAAACGTGACCTATGGGAGATGTAGTGTGTGATTGCAGGACCTATACTTTACCGCAGTGTTTTTTTCTGGATTTAGGTTATGGATATCGGTTTTTCTTTAGGATGATGACCTTTGTACCCCGTAGCTATCTGTTCGTGACCAGTAGAGGTGCCTTCTGGGTTTTGTAATATATGGTAACTCATTGTTGTTTCGTTTCGTACTTATATGTATTACAATTGTGGCATTTAATCTATTTATTCGGGTCTTAAATTGCTTTTAACTTTTATGAGTACTCGTCTCATGGCTTCTAATAATATCGACTCAGTGCCCCTTGAAGGTAGATTTCCCTCTCTTCGTGTTTAATGTATGCCTTTGGCTTTGTTATCGACATTTATCAAATCCACCTTCGATAGCGTAAGTGCTTATTTTTGTAATCTCAGACTCCCCAATTTTCGCTCGTTGCCTCTCTTGTATCTCTCTCCCTAACAACCACTCCCGTTCAAAGGATAACGCCTCAACGCCTTCAAAGATACGCGAATGATAATCATTAACTCCATTATCGACATCCAGCCTCTCTCCTTACGAAGTAAACCATCTCGTAATTCCGAAAAGGTTCTTTCCATACAGAACCGCCTCTCCGGAGAAATCGGAATCGGCTTCTGTTAAATCGGTAACAAAAGCACGTATAGAAACGGTGGTGTACGTTGTAAAACTCCACTTCTCTGGACGCCTCTTGGATATGTATGGTCTGCTTTTATAGTGCCGTAGCGTGGAAGTGCACCGCGGTACTGAGGGCCTATTCGCCTACGTTCCGTTTCCGATGGTCACCGAAGTTTTTCTCGATTTTCATGGTCCGTATTCTATCGTGGCCTTTGTCCAGGACAAGGGCACTTTCCCGTGAATCGGAACCGAATTCCGTCTTTATGGATCCCGGACAAAACTCGGGGAGCGATGGCCTAGTAACGTATGCCGATTGGGGGTAAAGAGATGTTATTTTCAGGTTCAGCCAGGAAGATTTTTAGTGTTCGAATTGAAATTTTTTATCTTTGTTTTTGTCTGTTTAATTCTTCGATATTGTTTATTGTTATCAGAGTTTAAATATCACGTAACGATGCTAGGAATTATTTTAATGGCCGACCAAGATGAACTTACGTCGTTTCTTATTTATAAATGTATTCATAAGACTTAATGAGTATTTTATTTATATTTATTTTTAGTTTTCTTATTAACTCTGTTCAGTATTTGTTATTTTATTATTATATTTATTATTATCTTTATTATTATCTTTATTATTATCTTTATTATTATTGTATCATTATTCCGTATTTGTCGTCTTCATTTATATCCTTTTGATCGCGAAAATATATATTCAAATTCATTCCTACGCGAAGGTTCTATTGTTACCGCTAACTCCCGCAAATTCCTCCAAAAACATTCCTCAGTCGTATATGCGAATGGAGATTCCGTGTCCACACACCTATTTTATTGCAGAATCCCTTTAAGTTACACCTTCCGTCTCTTTAACGCCATCGCAGCTGTGCAAATTCTGCGATTCCACCACCTCCCAGCACCAACACACAGACGTTGACCTAATATGGGCGCGACCAGAGAATTCGGAATCCTTCGTTTGAATAGCAAACCGTTGGGCCTTTTTTTCGCCGATCCAATTATCCACGTCAGCTCCTTATTATCACCAGCGTCTCCGTTGAAATACAACCCTTAAAAGAGATCGCTCGTGCGAGTGTAAGATTTGCTCACCTGCGTCCCAAATCCGTGTTCAAAGTTCAAATAGCGAAGTTTCTCCGCGTGTTTATTCTGTCTCCAGCGAAGCGCGAACGGGTGAAAAAGTCGGCTAATGCGGCGGAGTTTTGGAGCTTCGTACTCCTGCGAGTGTACGATGGGAAGGTATGGGCACTGAGCCAAATGGACTCTAGCTCTTGTCAAGCCGGTTACTGGTTACTCCCTCCTGCATCTGCCCAGTGACATCAACGGGTAGAGCAGTTGACCCGGAAGGGTAAATGTGTCCCGCGGGAGGGATTGAGGGAAATAAACGTCGCAAAATTAAGCGAACGATTCACTAATAAACTTGGATTCGGTTTGGAGTTTCCAAGGGTTGTGATATTGTGAAGATGAACTCGCTCTATACGTGGCCAATTATCGAGGCATTCAAAGATGGTCTATTGTTTGGAGGCACAGTGAGAGTAGGTTAATATATAATCAGAATCCAATTAAGCCTCAATATCTATCCATGGGGGGATAGAATTCGATGTTTTTAATGCAAGGAAATGGGACTGTATTAAGAATTATAATAAAGATAGTTTTCTTATGCCAAATATCCGCATGTTTTAAATATCACTGAATTAATTATGTTTTTTGGATCAGTGGTTAACACATTATTATATTGTATTAATTAAAAGAGTTATTATCAATTTATAGTTATTTATCAATTTAAAATATTAATGGAGTGAAGAATAAATCAAGTTCGGAATAAAATTGAAAAGTAAGTCTAATTTAAAAATAACTGAATTGGACGATGTTTTATATACGGTATTTTATCACAATAAAGTTAAATTTTCAAGTAATTTACAGGTTCATTGTCTTCTTTATATTAAAAGTCTTGTATTCTAAGTAATCACGGTAGAAATCCGTAATGACGACACTCGATAATTCATACCCGAAGCCCTAATCCAAACAGAACCATTCCCTCAGTCAGACGGAACAGCTAACCAAGCAGAGAAGGTTTCACGCCAAAATCCACAAACCAAAAGACTCGAGCCGTAGATTTACTTTTCGTGTTTCTGTTTTATTTATTCCCACCGCTCCTACCCTTTTTCTATTCACCGCGATATTCGAATGAAAGACGTTCATTGTTCCCTCAAAATATTCCTCCTTTTTCGACCTTGAGACACACCTCTCAGATGCTGCGAAAGATCACATTGTGTTAAAGGGAAACACTCGCTTTTCAACTCTTTCATGCCGCGAGGCCCACCCGTGAATTGCTTACCTTTTCTGCATCGGAGGCCTCGCATGCCAAGATGTAACTCGAGACGGTTGACCCATCGCATCTCGTGGGATTCTTCAAAGCCGAGGAGCTGTGACGGGTGAAAAAAATTGGAACCCGAAGCCAAAAAATAAATACATATTCGCCGGGACACGACTTTAATATGAGGCGCGAAAGGACCACTTCCGGCCCATAAGAGAGAACTTTGAAGGGAAAGTGTTGTTGTACCTTACCCGGGCCATCCCATAATTCATGCAAGCCCCGGTGTTGCGTTCATTTTTATTTTTTTTTTTTACCGCCAGGTGTCTCGCAAGACGTCCGGTTACTTCTCCCTTGTTTCCACGGTGGGTTTTCTTTTGTGTCCAACGTCCGTATGGTCCGCGAATAATTATTTTCCGTTTCTTACGACCCATGTTTAGCGTTCTGAGGAACACCGTGGAGGATTTTTTGAAGCGGTTTGGGAGACTTTAACGATGCAATAAACCATAACGGGGCTGAAATACGCTTTTTCATGTAAGAGTTGGAAGGGACATTAATGAATGAGGTATGTGTCGTAAAAAGCGTCCCGTTATGGACCAAAAGAACTTGAAGATGACTTTTGTTAAGTTTAAAATAAAGCACGTATTATCTTGTATGTAATAGATAATACAACGCATATTGTCATCAAAATATATATCGAGGGTTGAATATATATCTAATTTGTCTATGACTTCACACAACCCAGCAAATTCGGTACAAATGCTGGAAATTCAAAGGAAATTATTTTACATCTTCACAAAAAAGGAATTTCATTGCTTGGAAGCCCAATCATGTTTGACTCGACTCACTAATTGCGTTAGAATCTTCTGTAGAAATCGTAGCAGCTGGATTTGCGATCCTGGTTCCGGTAATTTAGCGGCTGCAAGAATTAACGAACCTAATATAACTCTAGGCCCCACTATACCCTAACGTTATCAAAGTTCAGTTCCGTTGCCATGGAATTCTATTTATGGAAGCTGATGGACGTTTTCCTAATTTCCACCGGGAAACCACCGCAGAAAGGATAGGAAGAGGATTTGATTGCATCTGAACGTGAGAGTAAACTAGTTCAGCGAAAAGGGTCGTGCTGATTAAGATTTAATCCATAGGGTATTAATTGAAACATAATTATAAAGGTGCAGTTATTCAATATGAAAGAAGTCTGTGTGGTTTCTCAATTGGGTACTAATGAGTATTTGGCGTAAAAAGTACATGAAAATTCGGTTGTGTAAACATGTCCTATAATATCGTTTGATTATTTCGGTGGAATATAATTTTGCTTGTGACATTTATTGTATTATTTAAGGGTATTCATTTACATTTTGATTATTTAGACATATGCTGAAGTAGCGTGGAAGGTTTTCTTCCACTTATTTAATTCTTCTTTCTTATCGTTAAATTATAATCATGTTAATGTAAATAATGTTTCTTTCTAAGAGAATTATAATGAAGATTCTGTTGGTTACATCGTTTGTTCCTTGTTAAATTTGTTTGATTTAATTGGTTACGTCGTTTGTTTAAGGCCATTAAAAATGGGATATTTCAGCTAATTATTTCCAATGAGTAGCATTTCTGTAGAGAAAAGGACTGCTTTAAATCAACATATAGAAATCCCACGTTCTCTCTTCTCTTTATTTACTAATGATTCCAGCAAGGCCATCCTCTAAATATCATTTCGCATTCCCAACTCCTCATAAATTCCGGACTCCTTTTTCGTTCATCTCGGAATGGAAAGTCACCCTACGTCGCTTTATTTCTAGAGGCGAAAGAATTTTCAAACGCTCTGTCACTCACGCGTTTCAAAGCTGTTTTCCCTCGACCTTGATAGGGAATTAGTCACTATTGTAAACATCAGAATAAAAATTACATATTTCTCCCTTAGGGACAATTATTTTGCATTTTTCAATGTTACATCCCGGACATCGTGCCCTTTTAACCTCAGAATGATGGTGCTCCCCAGGGTCCAGTATTCGCACCGTATCATTATCATTTTTTGGGAATCGCATCCGGAGATGCAACGTTATCAAATTTTTGATTGCATGGAGCACCATAAATTATCTCGCGAATAGCAGTATTATGCATGATTACAGCATTACGGTATATGTACGATGATAAATTAATTATGACTTTACATCGCCGTCTGTGCTTTCACAATGTTTCCCGGAAGGTCAAGGCATGTAGAATAAGAAGTATAGAAGAATAAGAATTCGACGGGTAAATTTAAGTCCATTATCGCAAAAAATGCCTCGTGTAGCTTAATCGACCAAAAAGTCATTCGAGGACGGAAATGACCAAGATTCAGTTTAATTGCGTTGTGGTTCAAGAACGAAATTCTTGCGCAAAAAATCCGAATTTACTCCATGAGTGGAAAATCGTTTCGTCTTTCATTTTTGTCGGGAGGATGTGAGTTAATAGAAAATCGTTTGTTGGGATGATCGTTAAACCACTCGTATTTATGTGTTTTTAAGAGATTAAAAAACAGCAATGACTCTTAAAATGATGGAATTGATTCATACAATCAATATCTGTCAATTTTTTCTGCAAGTAATCATAATCGTAAAGAATACAGTCTTGTTTGCCAAGTAATTAAGTGTCAATGTATGATTAAACGTGTTAAAATGCATTTTAAAATTGAATTCCAATAGTTTGTTCTATAGCTTTTCTTGTGATATATTCGAGTATCTTTCAACATTATTGAGCTATAAATATTTGACCAAAAAATTAATCAGTAAGTTCCTAAAAATCTACTCGTAAATTCCTATTTTAATTCCTCCTCATTTAGAAAAATTTTAATCCCGCGTGGACACTCAATCACTCGTAATGATTCCAAACATTTTTGCACATTACATTTGAAAGTAGCCTCATTTTTAACATAATCGGGCACCGAATGAATTGCAATAATTTCGCTTTTAATTCGGGAACAAATCGCCCGCCAGAGAATCAGGTACCATTTCCGTGTAATTCCCTCTCGATATTCGCCAATCGAATGATACGCTTTACAAATGAGGCACGATCCCGCTTTGGCCTTCCGTGACGCCCAACTGTTCACGACCATCGGAGCACCAGTGTCGAGCGTCAAGCTAGAAGACGACACAATGTCCCATCCGGAGCGGAATAACCATGTTAATCGCCGGCCTACTTTTGGTTAATCCTCTAACGAGAATTTAGCATCAGAATCGCCAGAATTAACTGTCCACCGAATACGAAAGCAATCACCCGCGTACGTTAATGACCCCATTGCAACGCGAGGTTGATGTTACGGGGCCGCTCGCTTTATAAGCGGCACAATTAAACTATTTACTTCCCCTCCCGTTTGTGAATGAATGAATAATGAATGTTTTGGCGTGTTCCTTTTTATAATCTAGTCGCTCAAATTGCGTATTATTCCCGCTCAGGTCGTTAATTTGGAGCGCTGCGTTTCCCGGAGAGTCAATTTGAAGGACTTTTAAAGGGCTAAGTTATGCGAAATGATTGTCGTTCCGAAAGCTAACTGGATGTGCTTCGCAGCGCGATAATTTCATTTTGATTTTTGGCGATTCTGAATTCAGGGAAGAACCCTGGGATCTTTTCTTTTTTAATTTTTGGATAATGAACGCTGAATCTAGGATGAAGCTGGCGTTTTAATTGATTCATTTCTGAAAGAGCTATATTACCTCTTAATAAATACGAGAGTGGATGTGTGGTAATTGATATTATCCTGTTGAATTGATGCGATTTTTTTTAATTATACCCTGAAAAAATTTGTGATGATTATCCATACATTCTGGACGGGTAAAATTCTAATAGGTTCCGGGACTCGAACCCAGGCCTCCCAAATTTTGTTCGATTTCTATGACCGTTGACTTATCTCGCCAGAACATTCAGATACGACTTTAAGGCCTGTTAGTTCTTTGTTTTATCCGACCCGAGTTTTTTTTCAATGCAAAGTTACGTTATATTACACAAAGTTGTTGATTTGATACGGAACTTGAAGGATCATATTCATCTATTTTATTCTACATGTATTATTGACCACCAGATACCAGGAGGTATCTGGCCTAAGGTCTATTTTTGTCCAGTATAATAATAAATAAATAAAAATTGGATTTTTATACGCGTATTCTTAATCTGTCACAAAAACGTACAATTTGCACCGTTCGTCTTAAAAAGACTTTTAGTAATCGAAGAATTCTCACACAATGGACCGATATTCCATTCATCTTTTACTCTCCAGCGGTGGTTTACCTTCCTTCATCATACATGCCGGAGAGTCTTCTTGTAGAAACTCATCACCGACACAAAAGGGAAGATTTTTCAATCATCGACTCCCTAGGGAAGAGACAGTGATTCCAAGTTCTTTTTATCCTCAATCCCAGACGAGGGAAGAAAACCAAATACTTCTCTCTCGGGAGTATAAAAAATATATATTTATATGAAGCCACTTCATTTTCAATTCCTCCTTCACCATGATCCTATACCTTTTTTCCAATGTCATCGACTATCCACGTGCAATTTTTTTAAAGGCCTCGATGGGACTGCCTTTTCTTTCTACGGAACTTTTATCTACGTGTACCTCTACGTTTTTTCACTTTTACTCTCTCTGCGTGACTGGCAATATCCATCGGATTTCCCATCTCCCCCTAGGGACTACGTATAATATTCGGAAGGCACAAACGCTTAAAAGAGAGAGCTCTTATTATCGGCGTTCTTCTTTTTTTATCGATGCGGAAAATCTGCGTGGTAGATTCCGGTACCGACGGAATTGATTATTCTCGAGGGAATTGCACACGACCCAATGCTTTTAATCCAGAAGTATCTTACGGTTTGGAGCTCTTTTTATACCCAAGAGGAGATTAGGTTCGAGAACACTTGACGTTTGCGAAAAAATGTTATTTACCTACGCTTCCGTTATTCTTTTTTTTGGAACGTAGCTTTGGTTTTGTTCGGGTGATAGTGTTAGGGTGTTGTAACTTCCTCCGATGTTTATTGGTTGATTCGGAAGAGGTATTCTCTCAATGGAAGGTGTTCTGGTCCGCCGGAAATTGTGGAATATTTAAGGATCCGATTTTGCGAATCCGTAAAAGGTTTCACTTTTATGTATTTGTATAGAATTCCGGAAAAAATGTTGTTTTTTATAGCAGTTTTTAGTTTCTCTCGCGTTTATCAAGGTAAAAGGTTTGTAATCTGTTACTATTTTCGTTGAGAAAATAAAAGATTCTATTCTAAATCCTCCTTCATGCCCGATAAGTTAAGTAAAGATTTAACTCTTACTGTTATATATTAAAAGGAAAGAAATAATTAAGGGATTTATTGAGAAAAATGAAAATAAATTACAATACTAATCCAAATACGAAAAGAAGGCTTAGTATTATTTCAGCTTTAAATTGAACAAGTTTCTAAGCAAATTTAGTACCATATTAAATTTTAAAACAATTCCAAGTAAAGATTATTTTTCGGTAAGTTAGTTTTATCTAAATTTATTACAATTAAATAAGAAATACGATTAAATTAATTTTCTGTCTTACTTGTCATAATTTATGCGAATTCGGTCTAGATTTCGTCGCAAAACAATGTTTATCCGATAAAACGAAATTTTCGGACGAAATTTGCGTTCGTAGTTCTCTTTTTATAATAAAATTCGTGTAGGCAATATATTCTTGTTTCGTCTCCCACATGTTTACCGGCAATGATCGGTCCCTCGTCAATCCAATCCAGCGCTGTGTTCCTTTGGAGCCATTCACATAAACAGCGAAGGAAATCCGAACCGAAAGGGAAACAGCGTTATTTTTTTCGCTTCCGTGACGACGTAGATTTCGGAAACAGACGACGAAAGGTATAAAATCATGCTGCGTACGCTCCCGGGCGTATCACGGAGATAAGAATTATGGGAAGCCGCCCTCCAGGAGTTTGTTATCGAACTGGTTAACACGTGTTCGTGTGTTTGTCAGCACGAGTCACGAATCAATATTTGGCGTGACGGGAGGGAGACGTTCGGAAAACGAATGGGTCGAGGTGTTTGGTGTTTTTGCGAATTTTATGCGAATCCGATGCTGAAGGACAATTGGCGTAGGAGAAATGCCAAGAATCAGATGCTATGTCAAAAAAAAGAACAGAGAATCGTAATTCGAAATTCGATGCGAAAAAATTCAGTTTCAGTTCTTGTTAGCCTCATAAAATGGTCTATGCAAAAGCTCATAGCACTTGCATGCGCTAAACAGCGACACAGTGGTATAGGAAAGGTGTTTGATTAACCTTGTCGTAATAACTCGTAATCCTGTCCGGTTCTCCCTGAATTTTCTCCTGAAATGACATTCAACTTTTGTAGATCCCTACTCAATACTTAATTCGTATAATTATTTGTATAACTTAATGTTGTATAATTATCATTTTATTAGTTGATAGGATAGGGAGGAAAGAAGTTTAAATTGTATCGTGTGATATGCTCTCTTCTAATATTTAAAGTATTTATACTGATTGGGCACAAAATTTGCAAATTATATCAGCGAAATAATTATAAATTTAGCGGATGTACGATCGTACAGCATACTTTAGCCTATAAAAGAAAATATTAGCTGAGTATTTACTCGGGAATGATAATCCTCTTTTAATCATATCTTTGTGTATTCTATCGTAGACTTTACGTCATCGTGAACTAAAATTTCTCGTTACTGTTCCACAATGCAGATTTGAACTTATTTCCCCGGTAAATCAATAGCGTGCTTTTGTGGATGTTCAACTCAAATTATCTGAAATCTTACTCCGCATTTGTGCATGAATACTGATAACCATCTTCATGTTATTTTTGGCCCTCTCTCAATTTGCATAGTTCTTCGGAAGGTATACTACCACTAGAGATCTCTTCCGTGCGGTACAAATTGATCATCGAGAAATCCGGCCGTAAGCTCACCCAGGAGGAAAATTGCTAGCCTTGGAAGCACAGACTCAATTCCTATTTCACAGTCTCTTTATTCGGGTTTTATCTTCTCAAATACCTATTTGAAGAATTTTTATACCGTCTACTTTTTTATCCCAGCTCGCGAAATCTCGAATTTTAATGTCACCTTTATTGCAGCGCGGTGGCTTATTTGAATATTTCGAACCGGTATACACGTTTCCACGGAGATCGAGTTGACAAATACGTGACGGTAATATAGGTATAAGTACCTACAAAATGTGGGTCATTAACTTAAGTATATGGTTGAGGATTGGAAGTGGGTGGCTAATAGCTGCAGAGTTGGATAAGAGCGGATTTCGAGGGGTATATTTCCCTTCAGAAATCGCTTCCACCCGCCACCCACTTTTTCCGATAGCGGATCCGTTGATTTGCGAGGAACTTGATCTCCAGAAAGCGTATTCCTTGCAGACATGCGAAAAAGATTTTCGAGAGTTCCCGAGATTTTTTTTTATTAAGTTCCGAGCCTTAAAGATCTGGTAATAAGTTTCGTAATTCTCCTTTTACATTCGTGATAGCTCAACCTTTAAGTGGATTTTCAATTGGGTTGGGTTTGACGTTTATTATACAACTCAATCTTTTCTCATTACTATTATCTTTTATTTTTTTAATATTTGGATTTTAATCTTGATGTAAGTGTTTTTAGTGGACTGTGCGATATTTTAAAGTTATTAATATGCTGTATCAAAGAATGTCTAAAATTTTACTACAATTATTTACAAAACTGAATTAAAATATTTCTTAGAATATCTATTAATTCTGATAATGTAGAATATCATAGCTCTTATTTAGCGATTCAAGTTTTTTATTTAAGTATGAAACTTCTTTTATCTCCACAATATTACAACTAAACGATGTATTCCTACTCTATTTATCTTGCGTCTTGGTTATATTTTTATCTCTTATATCCTTCAGAAGTCACGCAAGTAAGAGTGAATAACTATTCTGCAATGAAGAAGTTTTACTAAATTGCCTTTCATGTGTTCGTAAATTGAAAGATCGTTATTTATCTTCCTAAGGAGTCAAGGTAGTGACACTAATAACTGAGTCCCCGCGTCTATTAAATATCTCATGTATGATTGATACACGAGTAATTCAGTGAAAATAATTCTAATTTAACACTTGTGAAACGTTGTATTTGGGGAGGAATTGTCACGCACTCTTTGACAGCCTTTTTCAATGGCACTGATCGATGAATTCAGAAGTTAATTCAATAAGCTATAGAAACATTTAGTCTCTCCCACGCGGACATTCAGACCTGCCTTAGGAGCCTTCATCTAGCTGCAGTCGCCGACTTCATCTGATATCTCGCATGTATATTATTCCGCACGCAAGCTTGTTTCGCCACAATGCAGCCGAGTTACGCAATGCCGGGTTCCGGAGCCATACAATCGAGTCTTACATCATTCCCTATTAGTTTCACATACCTACGGTCGTCTGGTATTTTCTCGCACACATACAACGTCCAATAGAGCGCTCGTTGTTGCTTAGAATTGCGCTCGCGGAATATACAAATTATTTATTTGGGAAATGCTTTCCATATGTCGTCAAGAATCTCGTCGCCACGGCTTATCTCCCGCGAGTCAATCATTCAAACGAAGATGTATGGGAATGGATGATAAATATTCATGACGTCGACCTTACGCTATCTTTTCTTTCTCTATCGAGAAGTGAGAAGAATAGGCAGATTATAAATCCCATCTGTGCTCATGGGGTCAATTATTGTTTGATTTTTTCGCCAACAGACGTCGGATAGTCGCCTTCTAATTCACTTTACGTATAAAATAGCCTAAATTGTGTAATCGATAACTCGGGGAAGAGAACGTGAGTTTGAATGTGCCTTCGAGTGTTAATCAAACGATTATTATCAATACTGTTTGGTTCGGTTTTGAGGGAAACAAATGTCGAAAACAACAAGGCTTGGATACGTTAGGTTTCAGCCTAAAAAACAGTTATTTTAGAGAGATAAATTCTTTATTCTTATCACAATGGTTCTCGTTCAGACATCTGATTCGAATGCATTGGGATTAATTCGCTCCAGAAAGTTTAATTGCGTAAAATCTCCCTCGTTTCTTTCGCTCGGGTCAAAATATAGAAATTTTCTCGAAGTTCACTACTACTTGCAGTCGACTTATCGCGTCTTGATATCGGGACTGGTATGAAGTACGTATCATGAGTTTGAACTCTCGCGTGTACGGAATGTGAAAGATAACCTCCTCTAAAGCAGCAGTAGTCGGAAAATTTTATTCTCGGGTATTTATACCTTGAGAAATCATCGTACATCTTTATTCACTCCATAAAGCAATGTTTTTTTCGTAAATTAAGATAATACGCGAATGTTACGCTCCAAGTAGAATGTGGCCGATCACTAATTGTAAGATAAGCAGCTCGTTCGAGATAATTCATGCGAAATGAGGGAGAGCAAAATCAGCTCTCATTCGTTATTTTGTGAGAAGAGGTTGCATAGCAACCCGTGAGACGTTTTATGCCACGAAATTCCGTACGACCCACTACGTCTTGCTAACTACGTGACGGGCTGTATGTCTCTATCATCCTTAGAATGGGACCCCTCTTCGAAAAGCAGATAACCAGTGATCTCCGAAAGCAATGCTTAAGCACGGCCGACGCGTGCCCCGTGTCATTGCTTTTGTGCAGTCAAGAGTTAGTCCTGCTGCCACCCACGTGCTACGTGCGGTGGGTCAAAGGCTGTCGCGTCCAAATTTGTCGGGCTTCAGCCGTGTAATTATCATAACAAAGAGGATCGCGTGTCAATTCGGAAAGGTTATAACGAAGATGTCTTACTAATGCGCAAATTTTGAAACCCTTATCTTCCCTAGGATTCGAACCCTAGTTATAAGAGCTGCTAATATGACGGAGGATTGGTTACCGATTTAAATTACCAAAAGCTTTTTCCTTTTATCTCATTTACCACTCATCTATCGGGTTACGACTTCAAAGAGAGCATTACTTGATTGAAACAACCCATAAGTTTCTATCCAGCTGCTTCTGTTTGCATTTCAGTTAATAGAATCAAAGATCTCAGCCCGTATTAGCACCACGAACTGTTGGAAACCTCCTTTCTACGCGTTCACATCTACAAACTGTTATTTTAACGATAGGTTAGAACAAACGATCACATATCTTCGTCTCATCCTTCACGGATCGTTAGCTCCGTGTTTCTAATTAATTTTTCGCCATTCGTGCCTAGGTTCCTGTTTTTTTAAACCTGTCTATACGTGAGACTTTTCCCATTACGAGGTCGTATTCGGGTTTGGATTACCGCAGATTTCGGGAGATTATGAGCAACAACGCGTATCAAGATAAACGACGGGAAATTTCTTTTGAGAATTCCGCTTTTCTGCTCGGGTTTCCTCCTGGAAAGCCAAGCTCCAATAACCGCCAGCAAGAATGCAGAAAGAGACGTGTTGTAGACCATATCTTCAACATTCTTCTCACGTTTAAACCCACTTCTATTGTCATATCGAGATCTTATACTTCGTCCCGTATCCAAGCATGTTTTTAATATCGTCGTAATGCATTGCTAAGCGGAAGTTTTCGTGTTATAAATAGATGCTATCGGAGACATTAACGCATGAATATGCGTTCGATATAATTTTCTCTCGTCTCACTTCGTTGATCGGGCCTAGACGAGGTAAAAAGCAGAAGATTCACGGTCGAAAGAACTCATAAGTGGGAAGTTTAATAAAGTCTGTTATGAATTCATGCTTTTCCGCTCGCCTAATTGTATTTCAACTATTTACACTCTCGACGTGGGTGTATATTACGCGCCGATTTCTCAGAAGATAAGGCGGAAGGGAAAGATGAGTGGAGTCTCTTTAAGTTATTGAATTAAACGATAAGATCTTTAATTATACTTTGAAGACGATGAAGATGAGCGTTCACAATAACGAGTGGATGACTGAACAAGAGTTTTTTTCCAGAGGTTTCGTTTTCTCGTACGTGTGAGACTCGGGAATAGCGGAAAATGTTTATGATCATTGCTAATAATTGCATCGTTCACAGGCAGTTTGTAATTATCACGTGATTTTGTATAATAAGGATACTTAAAAGTGTATATTTCAGTGCGAGCTTATCTTTACGAGTGCTGATTTTAATTTTTCATTCTTACATAATTGTTATCTTTTAAATGTTATTTTGCAATCATAGTGTGAATCATTATGCGTATCGTAGGAAAAATATTCAAAGTGAATTACGGAAGAATTTACGTTATTTCGTCTTACGTAAGATTTTAAGTTATTATATGTTATTGCAGCATCGAAATGAGCTCTTTTTCTTAATTATATAGATTCAGTAATTGTGTGAATATGAATTATAGAGTAGTCCAGTGCTCTTTGAGATATTATACCATTGTTCCGTGAGTTATTCTCTTTAGTATCATATAATAATTATTATATGATTATCAATGAAATTCCTTCCCGTTACATTATGAAATTGAAAGGAGATTCGTATGAAGTATGTTCGTAGACATTTTATATAATGAGTAATTTAAAATAAAAGATGATTAGATAAACCAAACGTCATAGATTTTAGTTTCCAACACATTTTAGTTTCAGCGCATCTCATAGTTCTAACACCTGCAGGAAATATCGAGTTGTTTTGTCTTCGAATAAAAAAGGAAATAGGAATTCATGCACGAGTGATTCGGAACCTACGAACAAGAAGGTCTGATTGGGTGCTATGAGAGCACCCTTCCTTAGTTGCACCCTCTGAATCAATTACCTGCCTATCTACTCTATCAAAACGAACCCAAATGCAGCTCTCGTCTTTTGTTTTTTATTTAAAGGAGCGCATCTCCCGTGCTCAGCGGTGCTCGAAGGGTTTTGGGATGGGATGAGGATATGGTTTTCATTTCTGGTTTGTGAAGGAACTCCGTGGGAAAAGGGCAAAAAGGAAGTGCTAACGAAAGGGAAATGAGAGGAAATGTCGGCACTGTTCGAGTGAAAGGAAAGGGAAAAAGTGAAGGAAGGGATTGCATAGCCAACGCTTCCCTAAAATGAAGGAAGTGTCACAGAAAAGTTCACGACATGAATTATATTTCGTTACGTAAAAAAATACGAGTATTTTGTGACCCTCAATGTAAAGCATCGAGAGAAATTAATGAGAGTTTATGAAAGGGCGAATAAATATTTTCAGTTCAAAATGTTACGCAGAAGAAAATAGAAACACTAATTATATAATTCATAAACCTTCCAACCTATATGTAATATATAATTGACTTTTATTTAGTTAAAACGATGATAATGTTTTCACGGAATATATTTAAGCTAAATGAACGTGACAACATAAAGTATCAGGCTAAAATAGTTGATCCTTTAAGCTACGGTGTTAGAAAAACTCTTTATGTATATTACCGACCGTATCCTTCGTTAGAATCTAATCTTACGTCCTCCATTTTTGTTTTCTAATTTCCATTACTCGCGAAAAAAAGTTGGGATTATATCGTGAGAAAAAAAATGCTTAATTATCTCTGATATCTTACGATCTTGATAACAAGAGGACAACGTTTGCTCTAAGGTTATCTCGCTTTTCCTAGTACCTTGGTAAATATCCTCACTTGAATACAAAGCTAGGCTAAAAAGGGTTAAGCTAGATAAACATCTAAGGCCTAGGTTACGTTCGGGCGATTAAAGTATCCTAGCTAATGCGTATCTTAAATGGGGAATGACAAGGAGGAAATGAGGGTCTAAACACGGAACATTAATTAAAGAAGAAGTACTAGAGATGGGTGAAGTATGGAAATTTTAAATTTTTTTACGTTTCGCGGAGATGAAAGAGTGAATGTTACAGAGAGAGAGTACATTCAGCGGAGTATCATTGGAGTACATTCAGCGAGCACTGGTAGTGCAAATCCCGCGAGGAAATAGATGGATGTTATCAGAAGGAGGAGTGCGTGAGTTCTAAATGGAGAAGTGCGTAAGAGGCGGGGGTTTTCATCAACGGGAGTGTGTTGGAAAGGAAGAAGGGTTCGGACGAAACGGTGGGATAGCAAAAAGGCGGAAAAGATTGAAAGAGGAATGGAAATATGAAGGGAGAGATGGCTTAAGTTGGTAAAAACGTCATGGAAGTCAGAGAGAAATGTGTGGAGAGAAATCCGAAGGAAAAGAAGAACTTTGCGAAAGGATTTCAGACGTTCAAAAGTGTGAGTTAATGTGTTGGAGAAGTGGTCGTTAAAAAAGTTTCAGTTTCATCTTTATGAGGAAGAGAATTTTCTTTAAAGAAATAAATGTGAGAAAGTGGGGGAGATGTTAATTGAGGAAATATGAGATATGATTCGGGGCTACGTGTGTTTTTTTTTCGTCGTAGGGAATTAAAAATGTGTGTATTGAAAAAGGAGGTGAATGAAAAACCATTGGTATTTTAATTAACTCTAGTCAATTGATTCACAAAGTGTTTGGAACGAGAGATTAAATTAACAAGCTAAATATGAAAGAAAACCTTTATGATTTGGAGAGAAATTTTCTACATGAAATTAAACATTTATTTATTTTAATTTAAAGAATCCAAGTATAAGTTTATAGAATTTACTTAAATATATAATCAGAGTTTTAATATTGTTCCTAATCATCTTATGTCAAACCATCAACCTATCAGTACACTGAAGTAGTATGTGTTGTCATTAAGAACGTGGTCTAAAATATTTAGAATCCATCACCGAATTATGACGAATTGGTTCTGAAAATTAGCTTTTATAATCGAATATTCCTTTTTGGTGCTTTTAACTATGATATTTGCACGTTTTATGAATAATTTTATGGTGTTTTAACGACAAAATCTCCATTCAGTATCCCAGTATGCTTCGGTATCAATGGATATCATCCATAAGCTCCATTACCGATCGAATGTTTACGCTCAAAAGACTTTTTAATTTTAAATATCTCCGAACAAAAGAGTATCGCTATTTGCGTGATTAAAAAAGAAACGAAGGGAGCTATTCTAAGGAGAAAAAAATCACCCTCCGCGAATGGAAACATTAAAAAAAGGGAATGGATTAGAAAAGTCTGAAATGAATGTGGGGTGCGTGGGAAGTCATAGAGCAACGGCGCGGGAAGAGAGACAGTGGGGATGATATAGAGATTAGGGGATTTTTTTTAGGGGTAGGATAAATGTAAAAGAGGGGGCGAATTAGCACGAGTGGATCCTCAGTTAGGGGTGGGTTGAAAGGAATCCCCGCTGAAAAGGGTGACAAAGCGTTGGTTCTCTCGAAAAACTTGAAAACATCGGCAAGAAGATGATATGTGCCCACGTGTTTCCAAATCGCTGATGATTAACGATTTAACGAAGGGAATCGTTGCAACGAAGCGATGTTCTACAAAAAAGGGGTTTCGATCAAGACGTTCGAGTGTCCTTCACGCGTCGATTCCACGAGATTCGTATTTGATCAAAGGGAAATGAAGCGATACGTTTTAATTTCGACGCGTCTTTTTGAATCAGAGTTTGTGCCCACTCGTTGTGTAGTGGGCTGTGATTCCTAAGTAAATTATCTGAATTCATTAGTGTTCCTGTTCATTTTTCATAAAAACATTTTTAAATTGAAGAATTCATTTAGAGCATAAATCATAGTACCATCTTTCATCTATCTCAGAATCATTTATGATTATAATTAAGATTAATGTCTCTGAATCAAAGTGATATGTTACGTGTTGCCATGCGAACACAACAGACTTTTCATAATCTGCGTAAATGAAGCTAAATATACTTACTGTTAGCACTATTAGTTGCAAGGGAATCGAACTTAAGTGAATCGAGCTTCCTATCTTCTTAACGCTTCATAAAACAGATAAGTTCAATGGATTACGATCAAAACTGTTATAAAAGTTCTTCCAGTTAATTTCACTGATTTGAACCTCATAATTTTCTATATCCATGTAATAAGGTACTAAAATCATTTTTAACGTTCAACTTTCTTTGTAATATTCTCTTCTAATTATTCAGGGCACTGTTAAATCCCTATCGACACAAAATCTTTGGAATCGGGAGGTTTAAATAAGTGGTAATTAGCCCTTGCTGATGGATATCTCCTCAATTGAGGGAAATCTCTTCCGAAAAATCTCCAGATCGCACTCTGATGAGCAAGGATCCGTCCGAATTCAACTGAACTGTAATTGGAGCTTTATGAATCGACCCATTGTTAGCGAAGTAAATCCTTGGGATTCGAGGTTGTTTCGAAGAATTCGGAAAGAGCTGTTTTGAAGTGTTTTCGGTGATCATTTTGTACAATGATAAACGTCGATTGGGATCGGGTTTTTTTATGCGCTCTCTCACACTAATGCCTCTTCGGAACGTGAAAGCGAAAGCTTTAACCGGAAAAGTACGATTACGCTACCAAATCTCCCCATTAAGTCGTGTAGCACGCGGTCCAAATCGCGGATGCGTTTCGAAGCATGGACTAATTAGTCAGCAAATGATTTCCCCGAGAGAAGGCTCTTTCTGCATTTCTCTTTCTCTCTTTCAAAGCTCCATGTTCTGCTTTTTATGCCGAATGAAAATGCAAGGAGTCGATATTGATTGGGTGGTGTACACTGATGCGCTGAATCGGAGTTTTACTTTCTGTATCGCTGCTCACATTCACGTGCTGTTATCTCTTTTCTTTGCTTTAATTCCTAACGACTGGAATATGAATGGGTTAAGAATAGAGATATTATCTTTACACTATCATTTCATACGACTGGGATGCCTGATAAGAAATAATTGAAAATTTTGAAATCCTGGGACTCGAACCTAGGTCCAAGCCTGGCAAATAGGGGTCTTGGGTTCGAGTCCAAGTCATATCATCATATTTTCCGTTAACCTAGAATACGTCTTTTCCTACTTAAGCTATCTTACTTGTTCCTCATTTTGATCCCTAATAATATGGGATTAATTTTTAAATTTTAATATATAAGTTCGAGAAAAAATAAAAATTTGCAAAATGACTGGGACTAGAACCCAGTTCTCTGCCTGACAACTGGAAGATTTGAGTTCGATTCTCAGTCGTTTTGTTGTTAAACTAAAGTTGAATTATGTTTAGCCTAGAGTATGTCTTTTATTATGTTGGCTACTTTATGTTTTCTCTTTTTATGTACAGTAAAATAGGCTCGATATTTTGATTTAACAGCTACTCTGAGTGCGTTGAAATTGTTGGCCATCAAAGTCCAAATTTCGCACTCCCTTTAAAAGCGTGGGTGGGAAAGGCGCATCAAACTTTCATCGGCGTTGTATAGACTTTAAAAGGAAGACGTTTTGCCCGCACATAACTCGCTTGTTTATTTTAGGAACGGACTGGTTTTAATTAAAGGGAACGCGACTCGATCAAAGGGCTCTTTATTAAATTATCGCTTATCGAATTTCGATTAAACTTTCAAGGAGAGATCGTTTTGTATCGACTTTGTTGTAGAGTTCCGCTCATCGGAATAGAGAAGCATTTCATCACACCATTTTTTATCTTTGTTGTGCGGGAAAGCATACGTTATCAGGATACTGCACCTAATCGGACATCGCTATAGAAAAAGCTTCGTATCAACATAAACAGTAGCAGCTTGCGAGCAAAATATGTATCATTATAATTCTCATTTTAGCGAAGGTTTCTGACTTTGTTATCCTGATGAAATGAGAATGAAAAACACATGTAAGTGTGAGGGGTATCTGGGTTCGAGTCCCGCTAATGTCTTCATTTTTCACTCTTGTTTACATTTTTTTACCAAATAGCGTGACCTCATCCTGTACATTAAATGTATATCACATACCTTCTAGTATTTTTAAGAGCATGAACTATTTTCTTCGTTTCTAGATTTTTTAATTAACTTAATAATAATCCACTATATCTCGTACAATAATTTTCGTGCTATGCTTTGTAATACCTACAAAAGATTCATTTCAAATTCTTGTGGAAACTCGCATCTGATACTGAGGCGTATATATCAACGTTGAATGAAGACATTATTAGTTAAGAATAAGTCTTAGATGTTCGGAATCATGAATTTGTGTGCATAAAATACTCAGAAATGAAACAGAATTTAGTTTTCCGTTGGTATATTTTTATGTACTATTTTTTTGTTTATTGTCTCGTCGTGGCGTTCAGTTTTCTCGTATTTTAATTTAAAATTTATATCCTTAAGTGTGTGTTTCTTGTCATGTTCGTAAATCAACCATCTTCCCATATTAGTCGTTTTGCGCAGTGATACCAACTCAACGGTTATAAACCAATTCACCCGAAAAAACCCCTCCTCCTCTTTCTTCTCTCTGGTGCTTTTGTGTCTATCTCCACCCACAATCCTCTCTCTTCTAAAGTCTCAATCTTTTTCACTCCCTTTTCCAATAAACTCCCATTACTTCTCTATTACTCTTTCATTTGCCAGACTTCCCCTTTCAGTGCAGATATTAAAAAAGGATTTCCAAAGGCTTCTTGGAGAAAGGAAATGATGGTACTCCACTGAAGTCGGTAATTACGTTGGAAGTGAATTATAAATCTTTCGTGATTGCCAAGTAAGCTCCGCTTTTGGGGGTATTACTTCGAAAATAGAGTAACGTATGTTAAATGCCTTGGTGGAAGTTCAATAAAGTGACTTCATGGGTTGAGATAGGGAATTGAATGACTTTCGTACATAGAATGGATATATATTCGAGATCTACTGAGAATTTTACATCCTTGTATCCTTAGTGTATCGTATGACGCTGTTCCTGAATATATACATTCGTCGATATTGTGCTGAATCATCAGTAGCTGTAATTAATTCCAACTCTTTCTTAGTGAGTTACTAGAATTAAACTAATTACTAGTGATTGTTACTAGAAATATGTATAGTAGCTATATCTGGGATAATATATCAGTTTCTTCTTGAAATATGGGTAGAATTCCATCTTCCAAAATTGATTGCGATGATACAATCACAGCCCTTGGTAAGATTCGTCTTCAAACAGCAATCAATCGCTGCGTATCGTATAGAATGTTGTCATTGGATTCCCCATACGTACTACGAGATAAATCGTCCGTGGCGTAACTGCCCATTGGGGACTAGAGGGCCCTGCCAAAGCGCTTGTACTGTGGGTGACACGTGGTCACTACTTCGAATCCCTGGACGTTCGATAAGCTTTTTTAGGCCACGATCGATTCTAGGCCCATAAATCTGGCAGAATTTTGCTTCATTATAGTCCCCTACAACGAGCAAACCCTTAAGTTTGTTTACGGTTTGGTAGCTATCCAAATTGTGTATTTATTTCCTTAGTGATCTATTGTTAGTGGTCTCATGTAAGTTATTACTGAGCTCTTATGCTGCTGATGTATTTCGAACTCGTCTCGCAAATCAAATCGTTTCACGGGTTAGATCAAGCGAAGGCGTACTGCACGCTTTATTATCTATCTACGATAAGTCGCGTTAAGCGTAACAGCCCCTGATATTTCGTTTCGTAGTTTTAAATAACCCCTTCCTAAACAGGAGCTCCCATGTTCTATTCCATCTCCCGGACATCCCTTCGTCCAAATCCCGTATCTTTTCTCTTATCACCCCCTAGTCCAATCTATTCCCCCTCCCATCACCACCCCATCCACTCGCAGCTCTTTATCCTATCGAATTATCCCCTCCTCCGCGTCCCAGTTTCTCCTCCACCAATTTTTGTCCCCTCTTATATTCCCACACATCCCGCTTCCCCACACCACCGACCTCTTCGAGGATGTAATCGTTTTGGAACCGTACGTGGGAACCAACGTGGGGCTCTCGCGTAATCTTTCTTGTTCACTTGATTGCACGACTAAATAAATTTACGTATTTTTTTTCTCCTGTCCCAGCGCCCCTCCCCTACTCTAACCCCTCCCCATCCCCCCAATGTGTAGGTTGTCTTATGTTATTAAGTCTTCGGATATCTGCGTTCGTGAATCCTGTTTGTTCGAGATGTTATGTAGGAGATGTGATGTGGAATGGGTTTTTGTGTAGTGCGTGTCACGTTCGCCAACTGTCTTTTTGGGGTCTAGAGGGTGATGAACTTAAGACTCATTTTCTTATTATACGTATATATTTTTTAGTTTATAGGGGTTTAGGGACGACCAGAGCAGTTCAGATTTTAGCGAATAGATCTTTTTTGTTCATTACTAGTTTAATTGCGTATTAATGTTAGATGTGCGTCTCAATACTGATAGGATCATGATTTTATAATATCATCGATCTAGTTACGCCTCTACTATTTTATTTATTCATTGATCATCTTTATAATATCTTCAATCCTTTCTATTTCTTAAGCTATTTAGATTTATATCAATAATTTTTGCATTTACTTCTAATATATTCAGTAATTTATCCTAATTCATATTCTTTATTTGAATTTGTTTTGTTCCCAAAAGTAATTAAGAAAGACTTATAATTGTGTTTCCCCTGAAAGAGATTACGTTGATTTCTTTCTGGACAAATACATGTATATTCATGCCTAACACAGTAATTAATTCATATAAAATCTGTTTCGTAATTAAGGAGGACTCCTAAAAAAATGAGTATCGATAAGACTGAGAAAGGATTATAATATGAATTGAAGTTTTCGTTAGTAAATCGCAGATATCTTGGACTAAATTTCAGAAGATATATTCCACGATGATAATAAATTAAATCCAAAACATTTCATGGTAGGAAATAACTAGATTCACCCCCCATTTACGAACTACGCATGCGTCAACTTTCATGATCATTTAATTTCTGCAGTACGTTTTTTGTAAATCCTTAAAGCGAACCAAAACAAAACTACGCGGAATTAGGAGAAATTACACCTCAGCGGCAATTTCGCGACTATTAATTCTTCCCTCGGATGAAATCCCGTTATACGACTCCATCCAAAGTTCATTTTCCCGCCATCCGTATCCCTCCGCTTTCCCATTAAAATTTCCGCGGAATTCCGGCAAAGGTTATCCCGCCAAGGCGATAATTAAATAAGTCCCTTTTTCAGTCTTTTTTCCCAAACGCATAAGCGCGCCGCGGATGGGGAACGCCTCTTTCACGTGAAATTTATTGGTGCGGATCGTCGAGCGAGTTGGGGTTCGCGGTTAGCAAATGAAGTTAGTTTTCCCAGGCTGCGATGATTCCAAGACCCATTTGATGGATGGGACGTGTTTTTATTTATTTTTTTTAAACTGCACGGAACTCCGCGGCTAATTGCCGGTTACCGCGTTTCTGGGCGTGTAAAACTGCGCGCCTGTACAAATCCACATTCTTTCTCTCCGCCTTATAGGGTTCTTATCGATAAGTTAACTTCTTCCGACTGTACCCTCGCCTCTAATTTCTCTCCATTATCTTTGGTAGATGTCCCGGGTCTCCTCCCATGTTGGTTTAGTTTAATAACAGCCTGCGAAACGGCTTAATTTTCCCCGGAATGCTTGTTTATTCCGCGCGTATTTATCCATTATGTAAATCGAGTCTAATTAGCGGAGATTTTAAATGTGGTATCTCTCTCTGGCTTTTTTATTAAGTTCTTGGATTTCGCGAAGTGGGAACGTCGAGGTTTTTCGCAAATGTTAATCTTTGCGAATTAACCAGTAATGAGTATAGTTATAATTAAGGTATTTATTTTCTTAATTGGTGCATAGTATATTTTAATTTAGTGGAAGCTTTTGAATTAAGTTCCTTTCGTTAGTATAAAAGATATTATATGAGCATTATAATTTCCCACCTAAATAGTGCAGGTTATCTTTAAAATAAATTTTTCTTTATAATCGTCCTTTTACAATAAAAGTTTATTTAATCTAGGCATCTGTTCTTATTGATATGATTATATCTTCAACTCCTTGAACTAGGAATTTGTGCAAAGTTAATTTATTTACCCTTTCTTTATATTGTAATGTAGAAACATTAATTCAAGATCCCGTAATTTCCTTTCCATGCATTATTTATAGCTTAAAACAGATCCATTTATACAGAGCAGAACGAAATCATAATTGAAATATTTTGTGCAATTCACTTAGTGTAACGAAAGAATAATAAGGTAAGATCCTGTGTAAGAAGAAGTACGGATATATACGCAATGCAAACTTAATAATAGTATCGGAACCAATGAAACCATATTTAAACGTATTGTTTCTGGACCTAAATCATACTCCGTATTCATAAAGATGGTTTTAGACGCTCACATATGCAAAGATGTATTTTGCGTACGTTAGTTCTTACGCAGATCTAATACTTCCAACGCACGGTGCAATAACTCACGGATAACGGTGAATCACGATCGTCGATCCGGCCGTCATCTGCACACTCCCCGATCACCTTTCACGTGCCTTCTTCCCATTCGCCTTCGATGGGCAGCAAAACGAATCGGTTATCGGGGGAGAGGAACAAAAGATCCGAAAGTGGACGTCGACTGATCGCGACTTTAGTCCGAAGCGTCCTTTAGAAGGCGATCAGGCGAAGCTGATGCGCTAAACCTGCTCAACGGCTCGGAATTAAAAGAATCGCTAAAAAGGGTTGCACATTTTGAATCATTACTAGACTCTCGAAATCCGTCAGGATGCGCCTACGTCGAATCGCCTACATCGATTTCTTCCAACGATAAGGGGTTTTCTTTTCATCCCGTACACGCGTGTTTTCCAAGTTTCGTTCGCATCGAGGAACGGTTTTCCGCCCCCTTTAAATGCACTCCTATATACTCTCCCAGCTCCTGATCTTTTCATTTCCACTTCGTTCGCGTATCTAGAGCCTTCCTTTTTTACGCTTCATTAGTCTCCCAATCACGGAGTCTTTTTGTGTTCATTCCTCCTTTGTCTCGATGCTTTTTCCTGCAATTTAAATGTGAGGAAGCGATGTTATTCAGGGTTTGATTCGTCGAGGTTTTCTCGTATATTTGCGGTTATTTTAAATGTATATATTTACGTTACGTTCCACTTATTGGTATTATAATATCGTGAAGTAATTTGCTTTAGTAATGAAAATATTTTCATGAAGGGGAATTATTGAAATGTCCCCGGTTCGATTCCCGATTTATCAGAATTTTTTCCTCAATTATAGGATTTTTCTTCTTACCTGAGTATTCCGGTATGGATATCCTTTGAATATTCAATACAACGGAAGTATCGCAGCTAAATATTTAGTTATCGACGTAGAAAAATGAGATCAAAATACATCGCGAAATCAATATCGTACTTCAAACATAACTCCCAAGTGTTTTCCCGGACTCATTTCCACTCAACCCTCCTGTACTCCGCTAAGCTCCGATTATATATTTTTTTCTATTCCCGATTCCAATAGGTCTTTCTTATTATCCCACAATTCCTCTCGATTCTTTCCCAATCACTCTCCCCCATTTTCAATCAGTCCACTTCTCCTTCCAAAGAGACATTAAGACTTAAAAGTGCGCCCTGTCAAGAGGCGATTCGATCTGCGGAAGGGCCGTTGCAGAGGGCGGTGAAGAGGAAACCTTCTGCAGGAATTCATCATTGCCCACGGGTTCTCCTCGTTTTTGTTTTTTCCCGCCCTCCCCCCTTCCACCTTCCCAGTTTGATTGCAGACTGCAACGAGGAAGGTTTTTTTTTCCATCTCGAACAATGCCGATTTTTTTCCCTTCCGAAGTCCTCTCTCTCTAGGACCATTGTCGTGATATTGCAGTCTCTTTTCCTTCTAAACCGTTTCCACCGACGCTTTTTGTTCGTTTTCCGTTCGAGTTTCGGTAGCGAAGAAGACAATTGGGATGGTTATTGGCAAATCGGAAGGTAAAGCTGCCAGATTTTATCCCTCGCGTAAAGTTTTTCCGCGTAAATTAACCCTTGGAAAGAGTTTTGGCGGTTACGTGGAGTGGGAGTGGTTGTGGAATGCGTATCGGTGCAGATATGCAGGAGCTGTGAAGTTTTCCTCGGTAGGGATTTTTGGAAAAAAAATGAGCATCGGGAGCCGAAAATGATTATTAACCTTCTGTCTCGTTGTTCGATGGTTATTGGCGCGTGTTTTTTTATTCTTATGTGCGATTTTCAGCGGAGGGTTGTTCAGTTTTTTTCGTTCTCAAAGCGGGATGACTTTTGAAATGAGGCAATATTGCTGTTCTGATTGATTTTTCTCTTTGGTAAGGATTGATAATCGTCACTTGATGTAATCATTTAAATCCTTGTCATTCAAAAATGCTATTGTAAACATGAATTAAAAATTTAAAATATGTTTTGATAAGGGAGTGAAAACATAAAGATACCTACTTTTATTTGTGAGTATATAACGAAAAATATATTCTTGATAGTCTTTAAAAACCAACGGTTTAATTATTAACGAAATATTTTCATTTTAATCTAGCATATTTAAAAAATTTAGGTCAAGAATGAGGGAAAAAATTAGAACAGTAATAAGGATATCCTAAAATTCTAGTACAAGTGTTACGAAAGTGTCCTACATTTTTTCGGATTGTTTACTCTTCCCTGGAAACGGACCTTGCATTAAAGTATAGTAAATACGGGACCTCTCTCTAAATCGATCAACATTGAAGACGCTCAAAGGATAACTTTCATCTGTCGGACTTCATAAGCCGTCCTCTTTGGCTCGATCCCCAATCCTCCAAAGTTTTCAATGGCCACGTCTGCATTTTCGCAAAGCGAATGTCCACTCTCAGACGTGGGTACAACTCCAAAGTACTCTCCTCTAACGTACGTACCTCTCCTACGAATGTCTGCGAAACCCGGTGGTGTGCGGGGAAAAGGGGGTCAATCAATAACGACGGATCTTTTGATCAAATTTAGCGCTCGGAGTCAATGCAGAAGATATCCTTCAGACGGACGCTTTTCCCAAAGTCCGCAAACAGAAAAAACTCCTCCGCTCCGTCCATTTTCTCGATTAAAAAGGACTAAATTTTTGAAAGCGATCTCCAGTCGATGGATCGATGCCCGCAATCTCGCTTTGCCGGGCTTTTCTCTTCGCGTCCGATGGAGCGAAAAGATACCGGTATTCGATACTGCGATTTCGGAGAGTTTTTTTTTCCTCGAGGATAAATTCGGGCTTTATATAAAACGTCTGTTGAAATATAAAAGGGGGACCGCGCTTTAGACAATCGGACGACGTCTCGTCTCCATGGTTACTGCGGAGTTTTCAATTCTTCGGTGACGATTCTTCCGTCGCTTTCCGAGTCACGATCGATATTTTCGATATCGGATTCGATATTTTTTTATCGAAACTCGTTTATGTGCGTTCATATCGGAGTGTTTCTTTTTTTTTTAAGGGAAGAGTGCGTGTAACTGGAACGGCTTTTTACTTTCGATTTCTCGCGTGAATCTCCTTTGCAAAACGCATAATTATTTAGGTGGAAATGAATTAATATTAAGGAAATAGAATCTCCATGTTTAATTTTTCGATATATCGATTCAGCCTAAAGATAGAGTATAGCATTTATAATGACGTTATGACGTACTCATTAATTAAAACTATTGTTATTTATCTTAAGATTAATATTATTTATTGTGTAAAATTAATCATAAATACAATTTGATGTATATTAGTTTTAATGTTAAAATATTTAATATATTATTCTATATTTATATTTATTAATTTTTGAAAATAATTATCGTTAGATTATAATTTACTTTCAATATTAATTATTTTTGATTAGCCTAAAATCTATTTCCAAATTTTTGAAGACCTTATTTGAAATATATATTTCAAAAACATCGTCGTATTTAGAACACCAGCTTAAAAACCACGTACCCTCATATCTGTCTTGTCGCGAAATGAATATCTCTCCGTCACCGTATTTAGTTCAAAATGTTTATTATGCAACTTGGATTTCTCGCCTCTCCCATATAAAAAAAACACCTTTCTCTCATAAGAATATCCTACTTAAAGAGCGATGTCGTCACTCGTTTTGTTCCAAACCCTCCTCATCCCCCGCATTCTCCGAAAATTCTGCCACCATTGTATTCCTGCCCTCTTTTGTTTTCCCTTCCATTACTGTCCGATGTTCTTTTTTCTAATCACCTCAGATAGTCTCGCGCGTTTTTTATTGGCGAGATCCCATGTCGTACGCAAGGAATGCTAAAAGCATCCTTTTTCTTTTTTTCCCCTTTTAAACTTGATGAAACGTCTGGAGCCGTGCGTTCGGCGCGATGCGTGCCTCAGTTTCGGTATTGGAAACAATGGAGTCTGCTCGTTGTACGTGTTCCGAAATGTTTTGTACGCGGAACACGGTGGCGCTACCTTCAAGAAAAGCGCGGACAAAGGCAGATTGCCTAGGCGATCGACTTTGATTTCACGGAGTATTGTTGACTATGACAAAGAGGGAAGAAGCAGTCGCAAATTTTTTACGCGAGTATTTTTTTCTTTTAAGTAATCATAATTTGAATTTATGAAGACATTAAGTAGGTATGTATGTAAATTATAGGCAGCGTATTTAACCTCTTTTTCTATTCATAAGGCTTCTTAACCTTCTTGGAATATTAAGTAAAGAATGATAGATGATTTTAGCTGCGAATTAACGTCTCATATTTTTTCTGTTATTAAAAATTCAATTTTCATAATCTCAAATTAATCCCGTCTACAGAGTAGCTCAATTTACAATCTACTTTTTTCTGTGTATGCACTCCAAAGTAAATTTTGTTCCTCTTCCAGTCAGTAACAAAGTACAAGGAAAACGAATAGATATATAAGGTTTCTAATTTAGTTACGCCAAGTTAGCAAAAGGATACTGTTCGTGTTTACATAATAATGAAATAGGGAATATCTCTCGTCTAAAGCTACTGCCGCCGTGCTTCTATTTACTCGCCAGTATTTCAGAGTCTAATTTTTGTTCTAGCTCCGTCCCAGTTTCCTAAAGAAGGAAATTTAATCCGCTTTTGATTACGAGGAACTCTTTTCGCTGTATCCGACTCATGCACCGAAAAAGTATCCTTACTCAAAACATCTTCGCGAGGAAAATATCTCACATTACGTAATTCCCGGAGTAGGGTCTTTATTATTTTCCTGTTCGCCTCTTTTGCAAATGCGAAGACGTAGTTCGCGGAGTTGATTACTGCAACTCTTATTTATTTATTTACCGATCGTTTCTCCCAAAGTGGCCGGGCGCTAATGGCGGATCTGATCCACGGATCGTAGATATGACGTCAAATTCCAAATTAATCTCTGGGGCAAGGAAGTCGATTACGGCGTGTGGTTCTTCAGGAAGGGATAGATCGACTCAAGATTGAGGTCGTACGATGTGAAACCGCAGTTTGATTCTCACATTAGCGGAAGATTAATTTTGAACGCTTTGTATATGTTAAGGTTCGGGTTCGAAATGATATTTGCTATCGAGCTTAATTGCGAAATCTCTCGTTAAGGAAATGCGAATTTTTAAGTACATATATAGAAAGTTTAATATCTTCGCGTATGTGAATATTAGTAAAATATCGCGTTATTTTCTCTTTTTTTTATTCTGATTATCAATTATTTGTGATGGCATGATACTTATATATTGCAACTATTTAATACCATTTATTATTATTAAATAAACTTATTTATAGTCATATTTTTCTAGATATTCTATCAAGTACTTTCTAGATACATAGATAGAGGAGGAACATAATTCTATATTCTTCTTTTTTTTATCCCTTATTTAGCTGTGAAAGACAGCTTAGAATTAAATAAATCGCGAAATATTTCACGAGTTTTATGTAATCATACATAACGAGTCTCAGGCTAAATATAACAGCCCCGAAGAAATATGGAATGCGCTAGAGGATTCAAGAGTTATTTATTTACCTCCTCCGCAAAGGTTATTTATCCTCCAATTATTCTTCACGTGCAACTTTCATGAGCATATGTATCTCCTTGTGCCCTCCTTTAAATCAAAGGCTCGTTCCCAATCTCACGCACGACACACGCACTTTTTGCCCCAGTTGCCTGAATTTAGGCAACCGAATAAACTTCCCGCAGTGAAATATCATCCCGCAAAATCCCCTCAGAACATCGCTCGTATAAGGGGTATACGCATCCAATCCACGACACGAGGAAAATTTCTTCTCTCCTACATCAAGAGATCATTCCAGCCATTTTCCAGGACACCTTTTTATAACCCACGAGATAAATTAAAGCTTTTTCGTGTTTCTTTTTTTTCGTGTTTTTTTTTGAGAATCGGCGACGAAAGCTTTACTCAGCTAGAAACCAAACGTTTCAATTATTCAAAAGGTCCCCCAAAAAGGGTTTTCTTTTTAGGAAGAACAAGGAATAGGAGGCCATTACGTGTAAAAGAGATATACGTAGACGGTGATGGGTCGGTTAAGGGTTTTTGGTACCTTCCTTCGCCGTGTGGTGGCGAAATGGTCCTGTAGAGATAGAGAACGCGAAGTAGGGCTTATATGCGAGTTCCTCTCCACTTTTCGGAAATGTATGGGAAGCGGAGAAAAGGGTCCGAGAGTTATGAGAAGGTCGTAGAGGAAAGGGATGGAAATGAGGAAAAGGGGATGGACGTAGGGTTGTAAATATCTTTGGACCGGTTTCTTCTCTCAGAAGAAGAAAGACTATAAGGATGATTTGGAGATGAGAAAGGGTATCGGGTCGAAAAAAGGGCAAGGTACCGGAATTGAAAAGGAGTGGTGGTGGAGCTCGTGAAAGGAAGGGAATGGAATGAATGAAAAATGTGAGAAAATAGATGTGTTAAGAGGGAGGTTGGTCGGTGTACGAGGTGGCCCATGATCGTGTTGTAGCGGAAAATTTATATCGACGTGCGCGATGGTGCCCTTGTGGATATATGCGATGAGTTATATGATTCAATAGAGTTATGAATTATTGCCCCAAAACCGAATCATGATCTTCCAACTATTGGGGGTTGATATATTTTGTCAGTTTTTGAGTTAAAATGTGTAAATTAGGGGAAAATGTATCGCCGTGTAGTTTTTTGGATGATCGATAACTTTAGAAGCGATATACGAGGATCTTTAACTACGTTTGAATTACAGTACTAAAATAAATGGTTAAATGTGAGGGTACTTGCGTGAAATATATTAGGATGTATCAGGTTCTCTGAGTCAATGGAAGGATGTATATATCATCATAAAAGAACGTTATATTATTATTCATGATCATTAAATAGATACAAAGCTGTGATATTATTAGTTTTGAATAATATTTCCCTTATATCTGTATATTTATGACATAATTTACGTACAGATATTACGTCTGCGGTTTATTATTATACAATCCGCGTAAAAGTCGAATTTAATAAAGGTATCGTTCATTTCGAACGCTTGTGTATATTCAAAATCTCAACATCTGTTCCTTTTTGTAAGGTTTATTATGTTGTAGGGATTTGGTCCAACTCGCTTTTCTATTTGTACGTAAATCTGACGGCTGAGTCTGACGTATTTTGTAAACCGCCGTTTGAACTAGAACATTAGAGGAAAGCTTTTGAGGAAAAGCCCCGGAGAAAGATCGAGGAAAGGATAGAGTTGCTCTGACAGTCGGAAAGGAAGCGTATAAATATTTGAATGATGTGGAATAGCGACATTAAGAGACGGAATAACGGAGAAATAGAGGTTAGAAGGATGTTTGGAGCAGGAATAGCGAACCAAAGATGTTTTGGAAGCTGGATGGAATGGGGAAAGAAAAGTCTTACGTAGTTTTTTTCAAACGAGAAGGAACCAGAGAGTATTTACGTAAAGTTTTATCGGGATCGGCATAAGAAATCGAGGTCAAGCCTGTAAGAGGATGAGTCGAGGTTCTTATTACTTATAATTCTCATTGAACGAGGAGAATTACTCCAGAAGTGCCCCATGATCGGTTTAACTTCTCCGTGACATCGGTCAAAGACGTTTGTGTTCCAAAAGCAGCGAATATTTTGTGGATTTAAACTCTCCACTACCAACGGACTTTGGTATTCTAGGAATGGAAACTATGGCTTTTTGCGGAATTCGAACTTATTTAATGGAATTCGCTTTCTGCGGGTTGACCAATTGAGCCTCGTTTGATGTCTCTATTTTACGGGTGTATATAAATTCAGGTGGCGAATTTATCTTTGAATAATTAACGATGAGAAAAATTCGCGCGGCCTTAATTGGCTCGATAATTAAGCTTCGATGCGTCAAGGGAACTGAAAGAGAAACCAATGGTTTCTAATTTAAAAAGGTACAAAAAAAAGGGGAAAAATGAGTGTGACCAACGAATTTTTTGGGAACAAAGAGAGTTCGCGGACCCAATTTAAATTAATTAAGGAGGATTTGTTGGAGGTGATTGTGCTGCTGTTGCTATTTAGATAAAATGAGGGAAATAAATAATATAAGAGATGAAACGTTTGAGGGAACTTTTTTTAATTGCCAATTAAATGAGTTTATTAAAGTTTTTCTTCGATGTTCCTCTGCGGGATTTTTAAACGTTTATTGAGTTTATATGAAATGTGCAGCGAGTCTACTTATGTCCAGAGAATGAGAATATATTTATTATATAATCATAGTGATATAGTGATATTTGAATTCGGGTTACAGTTATTTAAAATTAACACCGCAATATGTATAGCTTCATTTATATCATATATAATAATTGTCACGAATATGTTGCAATGATATAAGATATTCTGAATTAACTCAACTAATTTATGTTGTATGATCTTTTATACTTGTTTGATACGTATTAAACTGTATTCTAACTCAACTTATAGTGTATATAATAAATGGGAAAAATAAATTTTTATAAAATGTAACGGGATGTATGTGTGTAAAAAGGTATGCATGATTTTAATAATGAAATGTAATAAACTAATACGATCTTTCTTTCTTTACAGGTAAGTTGAGCTCTCCCTTGAACACTTTCTTTTCCGGGAACGAGTAAGTAGAAAATAAAAGATAGCTTTTTGCTAAAATACATCTTAAAATTCAATTATAGCCCTTATTCACGATTCATTCATTCCGTTGAGCGTAAAACAAAAAAATCTTTAATCCAAACAAATTAGCTTCGCTCAATTGAACCGCCCGGCATGCATCCTCATCTCGAGGAAGAGAGCACCCTTTTATGAAAGACACAGGCATCCCATCTCCCTCTTGTGACATAGACCTTATCCCATATTTTTAATACCCCCCAAAGAATGGCTTTCTGATATCCACGACGTCGGGGAGTCATCCATCCATCCACGCATTCCTGAGTCGCAGAGTTCAGACAAATAATTACAGTTTGCCGGAGTGGGGTGGGGAATATAAGAGGAGAAAATATTGTGACTGATGAAATCACGGAACCGTGCCCCCCCCCCACTCCCATCGCCCCCCCGGAGACTGATGAAAGCGTAATGAAGAACGAGTAGAGAAGAGATTTTCAAAGGAGCGCACGACAGTTATGAACACATCTCTTTTCCCCTTCGTAAAAAGGCGATTACGTAGCGAAAGACAAAGCTCAAGAGGTGAACCGTGAACTGTGCAAGGCTCGGAATAATTTAGGCGGATATTAGAAGAAGGGTGGGAGAGATTTTCGAGGTACGCGTTCGTATACACATCCGTGGTCGCCCATGCGTACCTTATATATGCTTTCACGTGAAATAATAAGGATAACATGAAGATTATTAGTGGGTTCTTAGAATTTAGTTTATGCGGCGTAATTATAAAAACGGAATGCACAAGAGTTTTTGGGGATTAAACTAGCGTATGAAGTTTATTCTTTATGGTAGAGAATGGGTTTAGTTGAATGTGATCAATGATTTTATTGTTCTGCTATGATGTGCTGTAAATGATGCCTGTGACAATCAACAGGATTATGATATAGTAAGAGAACAACTTGTGCTACAGTTTCATTTGATAAAACATACGGCTAAAGAAGATGTGGCTGAGTTTAATATATCGCTTTAAAATCAGGAAGAAGATTATTATTGATGTATTATTTCTGTAGCCTAGTTTCTATCTATCTATCAATTTTACCTACGTAATAAAACAGTTCAGGAAGAGAGCAGTTTTTAACTTATCTGCGAAAAATTTATATAAGATTATACTGTTAGAAACCTACCGAGTTTTCCTGAAAAGGAAACTTTAAAAAAGTAATTGCGAAGAACGTAAATATAAATACATTTATCGGTGCTTGTTTTAATTTATCTCTCGCGGTATTGCATCGATAATTCACGCGGCGATACGATCTTCTGGAACTTCTCCAGTCCCCGGTATTAACGCCGATATTTTTACACCCCTAACTAGGAACGCAAGCACGTTCGTAATGCACAAGATCGGAAATCTTTGCCAAGACCGACCTGCCAACAGAAACATCCCGCGGCTTTCCCGCATTCCTCCATCTCCAATTAAAATAAGCTCCCTAATGAACTGAGGATGGGATTCATTGAGAAAGCGGTCCTCACGAAGTCGAGAGCCACCTGGAATTATAAGTGTGGCAGAGGAAACCATAAGTGTGAAAGGGTTTGGCCTGAGTTTACTTTTAAGTCTGGCTCAATTAAGGTGTTATTTTTCTTAAATCTTATATTGCCTCGAGGAAAGGTTTTTTTTAAGCTTTTTGTGGCTTCGATTATAATTACGATGTTTAGTGCTTATTCAAGCTTTAATGCGTCCCTAAGTAATCATTTAATATCGGCATGGCAACCGAACATCAGACGAGAATTACCTCGTGGTTTTTCACACGATCGTGATCAAAAAAATCCGACTTAATCATTTTAATATTCGCAGAAAATGATGAACTTGCATCACCCCGCAAATTTTTGCGACGTAGCGTCAGCGATTAAAATAAAATATTCGAGCATCATCGAAACCCAGCGCGTTTAGCGAATTGCTTTAATGAGCCACGTACGAGGATGTGTGTACAAAATAGTGGAAGGTTAAAAAAAAAATAAACAGGTCGATGATTACGGTATCCCACTCGAAACATGAATGCAGCTATATTTCCATGATCCAGCGTTCTCTTTCAACAGCTATCCAGTATAGATCCAGAGAGGTCATAACCCTCGCTTAACTACAAAGCTACGTTTTAACCCCAACCATCGATTCGCCTCTAAAATAATACACACTCACACGAGTCATTGTGTATAGACAACGCAAGTACGAAACATGCAACTCTTGTGAGGGGTGCAATCCATGGGCGGTGTACGTATTTAGGATATTAAAGCGTGGAGTCGGAGAGAAAATTATAAGGGACCCGTAGACAATGCTAAGGGGCGTAGTCGACGTGGGATGAGGATAAAGGAAAACTTTTAGGAGGGAATTACTTAGTAGTCAGGGTGACAGGGGTGGAAATTCTTCTGGGTGGGCGGTGGAACAGTTTGGAATAGGGGGAGGGTGCGAATGGAAATAATGGCGATAGGGGAAGGTTTGTGGAGATGAAAAGGGAAGCATTGGATTCCCAGGGCGTGATTTGTGGGATCGGGGTTACCCTTTCTACCCACCCCCCCTTTAACGGCCGCCCATCCTTCCCCGGGACCCAGCCTCACTCTCCCCGCGTCCACTGCACTCTTTCTTTCCCGATTCGCTACATCTTCCGCTTATCTTTCCGTGCCCCGTTGCCTTTCGGGCGCTCCTTATCTACGCGCGTGATTATTAGGTTTACGTGGTGAGATAGCGGGTCGTTTTTATTCGTGCGGTCATCCTAACAGTCGTGGCTCGTATCTGGATCGAACTGTGTTGGGGAAGAAGTGGTCTCTCCTCGACCCTCTAGGAATTTTGTTGCGTCTATCTATCTAGGTCTTCGCCCCACTTTATGGCGGGTGTGATTTCGAGCCCACGGTTGCAATCGGACTATAAAGGTCTTGATTTATTCTATAACTTCGCTATTTTGGGTGTTCTACGTTCACTATAGATGTAGATTCTGTTTGACCGAAGCTGACCCTCGTATAAATAGCGTTAATAGAAGGTTTCGTAACAAAGGAACAGGGAAAGTTTTTAGAGCATTAAAGTCGTAAGATAGGTGTTTGTTTAAAGCTCGGATAGTTCTGCTCTGAAATGCCCTCTTGTGGTCATTACTTCCTGTTACGAGTATCTTTCTATTCATTTATCTATATAAATAGACGTCATAAGAAATAGGATCATGGTGTTATGTTCTCTTGGTGTAGAAGTTATTATTCAAATAATGAATTTGTCATTTAAATACTTGCGAAAGAAGTACACGTGTTAACAAATAATATTGATCCAATCAGGACGACTAAAAATGTGGTTAAAATTCTTCGAATAACTTTCCGATTACCACTAAGTCACGCCATAGGAAAAAGTGAACAAAAAATATACTACTGTTCGACATCCAATAGAGATAGTATTCTCAGATGATAGGCACTTTTTTGTTGACCTTTCCTTTTTTCCAGTTTTACGGCCCAATTTTCTATAGATAAAGCAGGATGATTATTCAGAAAAATATTTACTGCCGAATAGAATACGTTGGGACGGAACGAAACCAAAAAAAAATTCGTTTTATTAGCACTATTATTATCGTTATTTATTTATTTATAAAACTCGTCGGAGGCGATAATTGCGAGCGACGCGGAGTTAATTACTTAATTGGTGGTCATTACGTGATTTCGACAAATCGGCGGCTCTCCGCCGTGTAATTAAGTGAGCAATTAATGACGCGTTTCACGGCAAAAATGTCGATTCACGCGTTGAAATCGCCGTGATTATCGGACGTTTTTCAGCAACGCCGCACAAATGCGAACCGCGTGGGATTTCGGAGACGTCTGCGAAATATTCGAACGAATCGTGGATGACTCGCGGTTTGATATTTTGTAGCCCAGCGGTCAAAGTTTAATCACACGAAGATGATATATTCGTTGCGAAGATGTCTCCCATACGCGGTCTGTTTACGATCAACTCTCTCATTGAAGTGTCTCTCCATCACAGCTTCCGCTGAGGAATGGAATCGTTCTCCGCGACGACAGTTATTAACTCCGGCGCCTGCTGTGGAGAGGAAGTATTCCTTTTATTCGGTTCCAGACGTTAATGCAATCGTCCGGCGACGGGATGTCCCCACCGCGGGTGACGCGTCCTCATTACTATTAGCAATGAATTTATCGAATTCTTTTGCGACGGGGTTGATGGACTTTACGTCGCGTAGGAGATGTGTTTCGCAAGCGTATCACGCATGAATGCTCCGTGTATTTATTGGACTTTACTTGAATGTATTCTTCGTTTTATACGTCGTGAAAGTATGTTGTTCGTACTGGGTTACAGTACAGATTTATAACACATTATATTGCATGTATTAGTAATGGTACGTGTTCGCGAAATCTTTAATTCCTTAATCTTTCTCCGTACTAGGGAAAAGATTTTGAGTGCTTTGAATTTACTTATTCTTTTATGAATTACGTATTAGTATTCATATAAGTTATATATTAAGTTTTTACTCATGTTAAATCTTACATAAGGTATAACTTCCAATTTATTACGTAAATAAGTATCTAAACCATAATCCTATTAAGTATCGCTATAAAATACCACACCTCGCTGTGAATTAGATACATTTTCATAATTGTAACTATTCAAGAAATAATGGATATTACTTCTCTTTATCCTTATTCAAATCCCAAGCTTCGTCATAACCATCTAAAATGGATAAGTAACAGTAACAGTTAAAGCAGTTGCTTCTCTTTTTCTTTCACACAGTTCTTTTCGGACAATTTCTCTTTTACTGCATTGTTTTACCGGATTATTTCTCGTCTGCCGTAGGATTCGTCTTATCATCTCATTCTAGCTTTTAATCGCACCCATTGTCCCATCGCGGACATCCTCTAATTGCTATCTATACCAACGCCTCCACAGCGCACGGCTTTCGCGATGTTCCTCGAAAACTATCAGAGCAACGCTAATCTCTTTGATTTATCGCCGCCGGTCCGTTGGAGTGGATATGCGCACCCAACTATGAAAGAGATAAGTGCACCTTTTTGGATCGATTACCGAAAAAGAGTGGGAAGAGACCCAATCGCCTCTTCCTCATTAACATATCTTCGCCTTTTTTATTTTCTTCGAGATTTTTGTTTTCCGATGGACTCTTGCGGTCGGATTAAGAGGGATTTAAGTTTCGGAGAAGTTCTCGGTCTCTTTTAGGGAAATCGGGACCGAATTAAGTCCGGAGAGAAAGTTCGAAGTCGATTAACAAGGAAATTACAGCGTTAAGCTTCGACTCGGCGTAGGAGTTCTTTTTGGACAGCCGCCGTTAAAACCTTCGATTTTATGGTTTTATTCTCCGAAGAAATCACGTCTTCTCGGAGGGTTTTTTTTGGGGTTTAACTCGCTCGTAGGTTCTTGTTTTCTGCGCGGCCTACGCTTGGTTATATTCGACTAGCTGGTTGGATGTTTCAGAATGGCAATAGTCTCCGATTATGGATTAGTACGATAAAAATAAACTAAAAGGTTTTTTAAGAGACTGTGGTTTAATGAAGCGAATATTCACCCCTCAACTTTCGTGAACTTTACTCTGCATCTTATATATTCGCGCTTTCAAATCATCACTCCTTTTTATATATTATCGATTAGGATGTTGAAATATACCTCCATATTAAGGTAGTGTAAATTGCGATTTTTGAAGTTCGCGTATTGCCTCATTCGTTCAATTGGGACGGGATATCGCAAGTGAACGCTAAATGAGAAACTTTTCGAACAAGCAAGGATTTCGCTTCATTAGCTAATTTGGGTAATGAGGATAAGTAATTTTTTCGAGCGAAAAATTAAAACCGCGCCAAATGAATGAGCAAACCTTCCCAACTTCAATCCCTAATTTGGCTCGTACCCATCTTTTGATGAATTGAAATCGGGAGCTAATAGTCAATTCCGGTCAAATTTGTTTGACTTATTCATTTCTCGTGCTCATACTTACAGTAGGTGTTAAGAGAATATTTCACGCCCGTATTCTTTAAACCCGCCACCTCACATGCATTCCTCGCCTCTCCGAAATGGGCTGCGCAAACGAATCTCGGGTATATTTATGTTAATGGGTGTAATTTTGATTTGGCCGCAGTCGACCATTTATGGTCGGAGCCGTTAGTTTAGTCTAAATACGTTGATTATTATCGTTCGATTATACGCTGTAAAGAACAACCGTCCCGTTCCGTAAGATGGTGTGACTGGAAGACATAAACGTCAGGAAAAAGGATTCCACGGCTGAATTTGCATGTTAGTGCCAGTTATTTAGAAGTCGTTCGCCCCTTCATTTTGCATACGCGAATAGTTTTCATCGGACGGACATCGTTATGCTCAATTTTAGATTTCGAATCTCTCCCTCCTTAAGTGCTTTTAGCAAGCAATGAATACAGATGTTTTTTTTTAATTTTAAATCTTCGGAAGTGAATTTGGCATAAATTGTCGGGAGCTTTAATGGTATCGATCATTAATTAAACTGGCAGTCGATGTTTTAAATTAAAGCTTATCGTTCATGAGCTAAGTATTGATTATAGAGATTAGATTGTGGTAATTGAGAACGTATTTTAAACGAGCCACTATAATTTAAATGTTTGTGATTTATGTTAAATCTGGAGTGAAATCTTTAATGTATTCTTACGTATTTGAGAGAGCTGGAAGTTTTAATTCTCGTGAGGTTACTCTGAGAATTCTTTTAAGGAATCCTTTCTCATAAACTCTTAATTATATAGGATCAAAATATTATGTTTGAAATATTATGTTTGACAATGTTTCCCAATTGAAAACTATATTCATGTTAAGAATTATATTTTATATTTTGAATATCGTTCGCGTCAAATAAGATTCTCAAAGTTTGTTTGGCATTTACAAATACGGAATGATGGTGATGGTCAACATAACTTGGATTCAAGATTATGACATTTATGAATGCTTTAAAGAAGTTCGTGAGACTCTACTGCCATTTACGTATTCTCACCACGAATATTCAACTGTCAAGAAGACATTAACATTTCGTGAGCCAGTTTATGTTGATTTAAAAAGGCTGTCAAAATATTAAAAGAGACATCATACTTGGGTTAATTTCCTTCTCCGTGAATCGTCCCTCAACGTGTTTGTATTTTTTTAGAATTCAAAGCGTCCCTATAGCAAATCACTCCCTCAAGTGGCGAAATAGCATAAATAAAGGAAATAAAGACAGTTATGTCTCTCTTTGCCAGTCCGGGATTTCCATTGGAACTTTGTTACGTCTGTGGCGAGAATGCAAAAGGAGGAATTCTCTGCGAAAAAAACGCGCGGAAAAATATCGTTCGGAAAGAACGCAGGGATGTACGAAACGTGGTTCCTTTTTTTGGGAAGGTGGCATGCGGGTATTAAGCTTACTAAAACCCGTACGCGTGCACATTAAAAGAGCGGCATTCGAGCTGGTTATGCTAATGAAGAGGCGAGAGTTAGGGAAGGGAGGTCCGAAATAACGCTGCCAACTCCTTTTCGGATAGGCGCTTTCCCTGACTCGGATGGAATTCGTTCCGGCAAAAAGTCGAGGTAAATTCGTGAAACAAGAGAGGGCTGGTTTGCGGAACGGCATAATTTTTACTCTTACATCCGGCTTAAAATTTCTGGGGATGTTGTAAAGTGATTTAAAGTACCGTACCGGTTGCATCATCATCATATTCCTGCCTCGATCGTTGTCACGTCGTACAATTTGTGGGCCAAGTACCAAGAGGTGATAAATTACGGAAAAGTTATCTTTGCCCAGTGTAAGCATTGGATAACACGCACTAGGTTTAAAAAATGCGAAGATATAAGTGGTGGATTTAAGCTAGCTATATTTAGCTAAATTATTTACAAATCTATGATAAATATTTCTCATTTCTCGGGGTTATGTGATAAGGGCATCTTTAAGTGGGTTATAGTCTTGTATTTTAGAATTTTGGTCACATATTTGTAAATTGAAGAATGTAACCAAATAAATTTATAATAATATGGAGAGAAGTTATCATAAGCAAATTGAACTGCTCGCGAAGGATTTAATATTATTGTGAATGAAACAACTCGATGTTTTAATTTAATATTGCCAATGTATAAATTTATTCTCGTGAATGAAAATGTATCAGTAGTTGATGCAGATCAAAAAGTTATCGAATTATTTTGAAAACAAGATGAAATACATCCAAATTGTTAGTAGTTGAATGAAATGAACTTTAAGAAAACATTGAATATGGATTAAGGATTATGAGAACGTAATTTCATTAGAAAGAATGACGATAACTGATTCTGATCTCTTACGAAACGTATCTTTTACTCTCTAATCATTATTGGTTCTTTTGTGATTGATATCCCTAGCAACTTAAAAATCAATTTCGATAAAACTACGTATTATATCTCATGAATGAGGCGCTTTTATTAGACCAAGAATACTGAGAATGTCTTTCATTCCTTATAGATTGGATTTTTCTACGCGATTTGTTCGTTTCATCCTAATAGATAACCCAGTCAACGAACCAGATTCCCTTCTGAGATGACAGAACATAGTTAGCAAGTGTCAAGATCCCTAATTGAGTTTGAGGATAGTAGTTTTGAGTTTCTAATCCTTCGCATCGTATTGAAATTAGTTTCACCTCTCTATGACCCGGCGTTTTTTCTCCGTCTCTATGGATACAAGCCGCGTTTCCAATGGCATCATTGTTCGCGGAGAAATAGGCGGAGAGCTGTGCCCACTTTAGATTCAAAAGGCAATCAAAATTGCGATATCGACCTAGGAAGCACCATTATGGGTTCGGAGAGCACGAGATCCTATAGCTGATAGGTGAGCCAGAATCCCAAATGAATTCTTAGAGTCCCGTAATAAGAGAAAAACCGCATTTTTTTCGTCATTGAAATCCACTGCCTTAATTTTAGAGCGGCAATAAATGCAGATTCCGAATCATTTTCCCCTCCTAAGGACTTTACTTCGGGTATTTTTTGCCAATATACCGATTAGTTTCAATCTAAATGCGGATAGAACACTGTTTTATACCTCCCTAGAAAGGAGAGCTCGCAATCATCGTATCTGGGCGATTTTTGTTTATTTTCCGATCGCTTCTCCCACCGGTGAATTTTGCATCTGATGAATCCAAGATGTTTTTTCATCCTTACATTCTCCTATCTGCCTCTTCAAGAGCTTACCTTTCTCCCCAAGACTCGTTTGTGTTTCGGTTCCGCACATCTTTCTTTCAAATGTATTTATGCAGCCTTTTATGATAAGTCCCACTAATGTTTTCTTAATTTAAGGACGGGTCATTATCGCTTAATTCGTCCCCTATTTTGCATGAGAACGGGTTTGGAATTAGCATATTTACATAAATTTATTCCCCGCGTGGCGTGGGGTTGGTTCGGTTAAAAGTTACCGAGATGTTTTTCTCCCCCATCGCACCCAGTTAGCTTATTCGTGGTTGATGTAGGATGTAGGTTTTTCAATTGTCGCAGTTACTTTTCCACCACAAATATTTCTTCAGTCACTCATTTCGGAAGATTTTAGGTTCTTAAACGTGAGAATCAAGGAAAGAGGTTAGTCGAGAAGTGATTGATGCACGGATGTTACTTTTCACCGCCCGACATAATGGTTTTGGTAAGTCATGCGTTACTCGGTCACCAAGACGAGGGAACTCATCAGAATATAAGATTTAGAAAGTTTTCTCCATTTCTAGTTCATTATGCATGCGTTTCCATTCCGTCCTGTATAATTGGTGATCATAACCTTTCAATAATGATGGATCGCTCTTTACTTGGTAAATTAGACGGGGTCAACACTCAAATCGTGCGTTTATGATGTGATTAATGATCTTCGTATTATAATCCTTTAGGAACTGGTGTGTTGCGAAAGCAGGTATACGTAAATTAGAGAAAATATTTTTGATATTGCGTAAATATTCTTTTTTTTTTAAACCCGTAATTTGGAAACAGCTTATTCACCTTATTCAGAGTGAATACCATTCCGAAACTTTATGTTCTTCTATGGATTACTCAACCAAAATCGCAGTTACATTCTAACGTATCCTCACTCATGGAGGTTTCTGGAACGAACCCATATAAGCATTTCTTTTTCCGTTCACAAGTAATTAATAAACGTCATTTTCGTCTTGAAGGGCATTCGAATCCTCCAAGACCATTCCCTTCCAAGTACATATAATTATGAAGGAACTTCAAATGAACTCCCTTTTCCTCTACCTGTTAAGAATCCATACCTCAGGAGTTTTGCTAATCATGTTGACGGAGCTTCAAGTCCCTCGCATCCACTGAATTAAAGTCCCCATCTCCCGCATTCCCAGGCATTTATTAATACTCCCATTGAAAAGTTTCCTTCCTAATTAGACCGTCACGGACCGAACGCTATAAATAGCAAAAGACACGTTCCTCTCCCGCAAACCAACAAAACATATAAAAAAAGGTAACAAAAAGTGCATGAAAATGTTCCCTTCAGATGTCCAACAGTCGCTATGCGGAGATTGTTCCATCGACGGAACTTTGTCTCACGAGGGATAGAAATAGTTTGAGCGAGTCGTCCTGACGGGCTTAGCGTTCCTTTTTCTACAAACACGACCATCTCGGGAAAAATTTCGTAATTTCACTTTTACGTAGCTTTTTTTTAAGTACTCGCGGTTGAGTTTCGGTTGTTCGCGAGCATGTTTTCGGGGCCATTGCAGAACTACTCGGGAATAACCTTTGGGCTGGAAGTGGGTGGTACCGGGGTGAAATGTTTTAATTAAAATCTTTCGAGCAATGCCCCTGCCCTCTTCTTCTTCTACTCCCTCCACCCCTCGCTGAGAAGATGCTTGTGCCAACCCTCCTTCCGTCTTCTCTTCATCTCTAAGACGTGTCTTCTTCCCCCTCAAGCGCATACATCTCCATGTCGCATCATCTTAAAACTCTCTCTCTCTCCCCTTCCTTTTTTCACCATCCCTGCGCATATCTTTGGCGTATTTAAGAGTTTCTCCCCCTTTTGTGTCATGCTCGAATGCAAGGATCCTCTTTTCCCGCAACCCTCTCTGCGTAATCATTCACTACGCTTGACCCGAGTGCTCAACGCGTACGTATATACCGTTCGGTTGCCAAGGCACTCCGGTATTTTATGCTTTCGCGAAAGTTTTTTTTTTCGTTTTTTTGTTTTTTTTTTCATCAGCGGAAAAGTGGGTGTTTTTTGGAAAGTAGGGGTTCTTCTTTTTTTTCTCTCTATTGAAAGCTTTCTTGATTAAATGCGAGGATTTGGATGAAAGGATTTTGTTTGGATTATCTTTACGTAGTATTTTTACTTAGTGTTTCATGTCGCGGGATAAGGAAACGTACTGTAAAAAATAATGGTGTCAAACTGTTTTCTGATTTGAAAGTGTCGCGTAACTATTTAGGTTATTATTTTCTGAGTGTTTTTTACGGCTTTGAAGCTAAATTCCTGCGCTTTAAATAATAAAAATAGCTTTTATTTACTCGAAAGAATTCCAAAAGTAAGTTGAAAACAGTGTGAGTGAAAGCAAAAAGATAGAATTAGCTCGCTTTATTTTCGTAAATTTAGATTTTTCAAAGTATTATGCTGATTTATTTAGTGTTTATGTAAAGGAAATATCATTTCAAAAACTATATTTTTAGGACAATATATTACTTTTAACAGTATCGAATATATATATATATATAGTACTCCATTAACTTTGTCAATGATATAATGATGCTAACTATTTTTAAAAGCTTCCAATAATATCTTATAGTTCCACGCTCATCTCCTCTGATCCATCTGCAGAAACATTGAGTGAAAATCCGAGGAGTCGATGCTTTGCGTGACGGATCATAATTACCGCGATGAAAGTAACGTTTTTAAATGCTTTGTATCTGTTTACAGAGTGGGTATCGGAAACGTGATAATGAAGTTATTAAAACAATGCGTTATCGTGTCGTTAGCGATGTATCGATGCAATCGACAAATTTCTTTTAACTCAAATAAGGAAACGTTACTGAAGGAAACGTTTAACAGAAGAGTGTTAATTTATTTTATCATCATCAAGCCTGTTGTCGTGCTATTGATTTTAGTCGTAAGTTTTTTTCCCTCAAAAACATGAATACGGAAAGAAGATTAATATAAATGAATACAAGATTATTACAAATATCCGTTCCTAGAGTGTACGGTAAATTTTTATTATGAGGAAACTATATTAGATGTACTAATAATAGAACTAACTCATTATTCGTATAGTAGTATTGTGCTATCAAGAGCTCCTGAAGTTCTTAGTTTTCTTTTCTTTCTATATAAATGTTTTCATTAATAATTTATTAATATTTTCTAATATTGTATCGCAATCGAGAGTTTTACTACGAATTCCTGTGATGTTTCCACAAAGAAAGGGTTTGTCTAGATAGAAATTGAAACATGGCCAATCCTCTTTAAGCATCTGCAAACACTTTTAATTCTACCGCGGTCCCCTAGGGCTCGACATTGACCACTTAGAACTCCCCTGTTCTAGGATATAATTGGCTACTTCTGTTCCTATATCAATTCCCCAAGAAGTTCCGTCTCCTCCCAGCTCAAAAACTCCCTCTTTCCAACTTGCATTTTCCGCCACTCCATTCCGCATCTTCCCTTAATGATCTTCTCGTTTCCTATTCCTTAAGAGACGCACACGTCAACTTCATGATTTCCCTTCTTACTCTCCCCCGAAGCCACTAAACCCTTCCTTCCTTTTTCTGACACGTGGTGTCGCGATTTTTTTCTCCTCCTCTTTCCTCGCTCCTGTTACTGTCAAGATGTGTATTTCGAGGTTGAATTTCAATGAATCTCTCCTCCAGACTTCCTTATTTCAGCTACCGTGTCCATCTCATCCCTGTATCTTCTCATCCCTCTCTCAGCGTGCTTCAAATTCGCCAAGCCCGGTTGCCAACTCCCGAGGGCATTTCGCAAATTTAATATTCGCGAATTGAATTGCAGATTAAAATTTTTGGGTTTTTACTTGTATGTTTAGTGAAAATATAAATCGGTATTATTCATATTAGAAGGCAATATCTAAATAAAGAAAAAAAGCATTGTTGTGTTGGTTTGCATAACTACCAGAATAGTGAGGGGACCTGGGTTCGAGTCCCAGTAACATTGACATTTTTTCTTAAACTTTGGTAATTAACATTGGTGGCTTTCCCTTGTTGCCTAATGTTCGTTTAAATTTTCAATTTAGTAAATTAATACGGTCATTTGCGATCTAATAATACAAATGTTAATATTTAGAGAGTAAATAAAAGTACTTTTACTTTAAAATTTTACCATGAAATATTATATTCGATAATTTGTAGAATTTGGTTTGTTCATTAGGTGTCTATTTAGTATCGACGTAAATGAACTATATATTTTTATATGCTTCCGTGATAAATATATTTGGTGAACTAGGATAGCTCTTGTTTTCGTGAATGTATCGAATATGAAAGAAGAAAAATTTCGTAAGCAAGTTCAACTTTATAACTCAACTGAGAAACCTCCTTAAAGTTCTCTAAAATACTTTATCTTTTCCTCAGATGCAACTTTTGTCCTTTTTCCGCAATTTTTCCCAATTTCCCTGCAATATACTCGGGAGTTTCGGAAAAGCTTTTCTAAAGGTATAATTTACTCTCGTTCTGCAATATCTCCGTTGACTATCATCCCGAGAAAGCAATTTTCTCGCGATAATTAAAATACACTACGAAGCTTAATAACTGTTGTTTATTTTGAACCTTTTCTCTCAGCATCTAGAGAGCGTATCCCGCTAATGTATAGCATAATTTTATCGTCGGTTGCTAAGGACTGAATTATTTTGCACGGATTCCATTCTTTTCTCCCCATCCTCTCCTCGTAATTTTCAGGTCTGAAATTAAGCGAATGGAGTTCCAAGACCCCGGGCTCGGTTTATTTTTCGGTAAAAAAAATATCGTCCTCTTCTAAGAATATATTAAGTACTCGTAAATGTTGCGTGGCTTCCAGTCATCCGAGGTCTCCGTCGTGGAACCTAAGATGGAAATTTTTCTTTTACCTAATAACTAGGTCGAGTTTTGGGAGATTATTTCGTTTTCTAGAGGAATTACATCTCAGCCGGAACGGCTTACCGCTTTCTGCGCAATTCTCGGAAATTCCTATCATTTTACGTAATGATTTTTCCCCGGAGCTATTTCGTACTTTTTGTACATCCTAATTTTCCGTAATGCTCCTCTTAAGAAAGGATATCGTACACCGCAGTTTGTCGCAATTTATGAGAAACTTTTTCTTCGAGATTGTATCCCATTACTGAAATATTTTGAGATAAATCTCGAGGTTTACGATGACTACTTGTACGTAATTCAACGTGGATCGTTTCCGACCAAGTGGATTGCATTTATAGGTTTATTATATTTATAGGATTTTGGTATCTCGAGTCTTATATTTCAATAGCAGTACCTTGAGAGAGTAAGCCCCATGCTTCGTAATATACATTTAGATGTAATATAAAGGTTCCTAAAAAGTTCATCCTTAAAAATTTTCCATCTAATATCGCGTAACCATAGCGCTTATGAAAATAGAAGCTTAAAGCACTCCCTCATTCCCCTGCGAAAGGAAATTTTTATAGAGGTAGGAAAGTCGAGGCAAATATTTATCGGAAGAACCTTGTCTAGCAGCTCCTCAAAAAAAGAGGAGGATACACAAACCCCCCTCAAAATGAAGACGTCTCGGGTAAACTTCCTCTTTCGCCGAATCACTCCTGTAAGTCTTTCACTTTATCGTCCTTCCTCACTTTCTACCATCGACCGCCAATCGACGCCTCTCGTGTCGTCATCAAACCCTCCTCCTCCTCTTAAATTTCGCCATAAAACCCTTCCTTTCACTTTCTGAAACAATTCCCCATCTTTGATTTATCTCCAGTTGCAATTTTTCTCGTCCTTTGCCCACCCTTTTTAACAACGCACATAGTTACGCTCTTTAATCTTCGTTAAATTGTAGTTTTCCTTGTTCGTTTAATCGTGTCTCCCTCGTCTTTGGGAAATTCCGAAGTGAATATCATTCAATTCCCTTTGACCCAGCGTTCTCGTTCTAGTTAAACTTAATTCGGAACATCGCCCGCTCATCTACGTAATTGGGGGTAAATATTTCCCTCTTCGATGATACCACCACCTCTCGAATTTATTCGATAGCTCGCGATATTAATTTTTTTAATGTATGCTTAGTCTATATGGGTAAACATGTCTGCTGATTTGTTCAGTGATTTTGTTTACTGACTTCTTCCTAGAAAGGCGTTATAAGGCTGTAATCGAGAATATTTATGGGTATTTTTTATTTTAACAAATATTTGATCGTTAAACAGTTTAAGTCTTGGGATTTGGTTACTCGTAAACATTTATTTTTTCGCTTTTTGATCTTTACCTCTCTTCATTCACTAAAAAATTATCCCCAGCTCGTATCTTTATAAGGTGTTTTCAATCAGAAAGAATATCGTGTGTTTTAAAGGAGAAATTTTAAAAATAAAAGAAAATATCGTGTATATACATTTGGAAGTTTCCCATGTAATTATTATCGTTCATTTTGTATTATTTCCCCCTATAAAGAGTAATCTGGTTGACTTTTATTATATTATATCCAAACCCTATCCTTATATGGATGTTAAATTAGTGTTCTTGATTCTTTCGGTGCTAACCTCCCATAAAGTATTTAATCAACGTAATATATAAATATGAAAGATCATTTCTTCCGATTGCATTTCCGGGCAACATTAACATTCCAACTCAACGTCTTACCACACACGAACTCCGAGTGAACTTCAGTATCTTCGATCAGATGTCCTCAAGTCCTCATAATTAAATTCTTAGACACATAAGCCGTAAAAGATTTCTCCTGAGTCATTGCTAACCCACGAAGTTAGAAACTAATTCTCTAAGTCACAGCGGGGTGCCCTCTTTCATTTCAAAATTATCATCCTTTACGCTCATTAATGCAGAACAATCATTACATTTAGCATTTACATACGTTATTACGAACATTCAACTAACCTTCGATCTTTCTGATAACTTCTAATTTTCACTGCTTTTGAGATATTTTAATAGCTTATCCTAAGCGGAAGGCTGTGTTTGAAATCGCTCTCATCTAAGCCCTTCTTTCTCTCGAAATTTCAATCTCCATTCGCAAGCTCTCGTTCCCTTTATTTTCTCTCATCTGCTCACTACTTCTCCACTACATATTTCCTCTCTCTTCCATTTACTGCCTCCCCCCCTCTTTTCTGCCCCCCCGCTGCCTCTTCGAAATATACACTGGCTCATATAGCAACCATGGAAAATCCTCTTGGAAATCTCTTCCCTTCAAAACCTTCCTTCATTCTCTCTTTTACACTCTCAATCCCGTACTTTCCTCTCCCCAATCTCACGGGGCTGTTATCCTGATTTCTACATTCTCACGACCCCAAACATTCCTTGACTAAATTGGTGGAATGAGACGAGAGAGTGTTCCCTGCAAGTATATTTTTCATATGACCTGATGTTCTCGAAAAATTGGGGATAAAACATCACATTCTTCATTCATTATCATCATAGAAAGTGGATCGTTCTATCCGTTTATTTAACAATCTTCTTCTTCTCTTTTAAAAGGAATTTAGTTAGTTATCATTAAGTAATTTTATGCAATGGTGTCTTCTGTAAGAGTTATTCAGTCGAATCAAGAATATTTCGTAAAACTTTGAAACATAAAATGAACGAAAATTAATTTCTTCGTAACATATCCTCGAGTACGAAAGCCTTAAAATACTTGTTTAGCTTTCAGAGATAATAGTCATGGAAAGTTACACGTTCGAGCAATAATATGTTTCAGTTTACTCGTATTCCTAGTCTGGAAGAATAAGTACATGATTGGAGATCGGGAAATAAGAAAAATTAGGAATCGTAACCAATTGGGGAACCCGGGTTCGAATCCCTGTTACGCTGGAATTTTCCACTCCCATCAATGCTTTGTTATCAAGAAATGTCCTTAACCATGGTGACTACTAGACCCCTTACATAGGTGAAATCTGAGTCTTTATAAGATATAATTGTGAGCTATGATGTAATAGAAAAGCGATATCCGAAAATATGGGAACCCTTAAGAATTTCCATAGTAGACAATCTGCATGCACAATCTCTCCAGCTTTTCCTTCATAACATTTTTTTCCACCTCCCGCCCTTTCCCATGCCCTCTGGCTCCTTCATCTCCTTTCTTCCCAGACTCGTGACTTCCCATCGAAAATTAAACTTCCCGGTCGTACTTCTTTGCCAAGGTCTCTATGTTTTAATTATAATGGTACGGCTCTCGGCCTTCGGAAATCTCCCCAAGGTTTTTTTTTAAAGACCCGCGCGGCTTAAAAGCGTTATTAAAACGTGGCCCAGTACCCGATCCATAATAGATATAAAAGACTTGCGTCTATGGTGCCTTCCTCGTAAACAGTTCTGTTTCGTGTACCCTAACAGAGTTCCTGTTTATAATATTTCTCTCGTCTCTCTGAGGGTGTTCGTTGTTTGCGTTGCCGTCACGAATTCCTAAGTCTTTCACGTTTGTTGTAGTGCCGTTTCATGAATGGATGGGTTAATTGGAAAGCCTCCTGTTTACTGCACTCAGATGGCGCCATTATGCATAAAAATTACCAATTAAGCTGTTGAATGCAAGCGACGAAGCTTGAGTAATACGTTATTGTTCTCTGAACGAGATTTTTTTTAGTCGCGTAGAGATTAATGGATCTAGGAGAGGTTTGCTATTGAATGGTGTAGTTGTGTGTGTCTATGCTGAATCAGTGAATTAATTTCGTTTCTTGGCGTTTAATTTTCATTTATATTGCGAAGTTTTGTTAAAGCGTGTTGTTGGGTTATTCAAAGTTGGAATGGAAAGGCGTGATTGATTTGTTTTTATAAACATGAAATGATTTAAGTCAAGGATAATAAGTGGGAAGCCATGGTTAAAGCCTTGCCGAAGTCGTAATAACTTACAAAATTCTTATAAATCCTCGACTCTTATCTTTCTTACGAAGCATTTCAGTTAGTTTAGATTTGAAGAAGTGCTCTTCCGTGTATATTTTCCTGTTGTATATGTGAAGCCTATTTGAAATGTAATATAACTCGCAAGAAAGATGCAAGTTTTACGTGTTTTCGTTCTGAATATTATGATTATGCTGTTGTCGAACAAAGAACGGTTTATACTGATTCTTTAGCGATTTTAGTCACTATTTAGAATTGCAGAGGTACTCTCTCTTGCGTTTTTTCTGTTATTGGTATAAAGCCAAATTTTTGTTTGTGTTTGATTCGTATGAAAGGCCTAGTTATACGCGATTACGTACTCGATATTGTGAACACGCTGTATTCATACAGAATTAGGTGTATGCTTTGATTCTCTCGCTATTACTTCCTCAATCCACTCGTGTACGGGTTCATCGATTACGGATACTTTCATGATAAAACGCGCGTCGGAGCGTATAAACTTCATAAATCTTGCATCTCCGGATCCCAAAATTAATTCTGTTTATCCTCCAAGGACCGCTTTTTTCCTTTCAAATTTCCCCGAGTTCAAAAGAGACGGGAGATTGTCCGCTGGTGTGGGTGGTCCGTGAACGTGAAGGGATTCGTTTGCTTTTTTTACATCCGACGTAGTGTATATAAAGAAGGCTATTGGTTCGATGTTAAAAAAATGGAGGATTCGAGGCGTTTCCTGAACTTTTGAGGAATCCTTGACCTCACATCAAAGAATGCAGCTTTCGATTAAATGTTTCTTTCCCCGTATCCGAATCTTTACCCATCTTCTATGCTCTTCGTCCATTACTCCTTTTGCGTGCGTTTATTCCGAGTTTCCTTGATGTTTCCCGAATTAACATTCGCCTTGCTCTCCGTCGAAAAAGGATTGGCTTTTAAAGTTGAGAGCGGATTTCCTTTCGGAGGTTCTCTTTAAGAGTGCATGGAACACTCTATACGGTGTATCTGATGAACAAAGCTTCCTCGTATCGTAAGGTATTACGTTATGATGAAAGGAACGGATTCAAAGTACTCCTATGTGAGTACTAGTACCTATTTCGTTTGTATTTTTTTAAATTGTAAATCCTATACCACGCTCTCAATCATTGTACGATTATTATCTCGTATTATTTACGTAATATAATGATTGAGTTTTGCTTACGTAAACCCTTAGTTTTAGTTGTTTTTAAGCCTATATTTTTAATTAATTTCTATTTTAATTTTTGAAATATTTGTCGTATTTTATCTCCGATTATGGCATCTATATCAGAACACTTTACTTCCCGTATCTTTGTTATGTATACGTAATTCTCTGTATCATTTGATTCTTAAGTAATTATAAAATACTTGATGTATTAAAGCAGAATTTTTGACGTATGTAAATCTAACTTTATAGAGAGACAGGAAGATATCGTACATAATAAATCATAATAAATTCCTGGAACATGGTCTATCACGAGTGTAATATTACTGTCAAGGAAGTATTTAAATTATCGATAAATTTGGATCAATCACGAGTAAGATTATCGTTATTAATTCCTAAAGTTTTAAAAAGCCTCTCACCCGTTACTTGGATACCGATCAATCATAAAACATTCCGCTCTTTCGCACATTTTTCCCTCTCACATTCCAACGCTCACATACACACACAGCTTTCACGACATTCACAACCAGCGCGTGACTTACGGACTTCAATTTCCCGGATTCCCTGGGCTTTTTTTCAGAGGTTTCCCGTCCACTTGTTTCACTTTAATGAAACACATTGCCGAATCCGCCGCAAACATCGACGGAATCCGAAATCGCCATTTTCCACGGCCTCAAAAATCAACGGAAATTCCGCCATAAACTAATTAAACGATCGAAGAATTGGATTCGGAAACCTTTTGTGGACATGGGCATCTGCGAAATGATCTCTGCCGAGAGATGAATGGACCAGAGCGGTTAACAGGACATGCGGCGGACGATGCCTGGTTTTGACGGGCGTCGCTTTTAATGCCTTTGTGACGGGTTTATTTTTATACCAATGCCTCTCTTAATCTGCCTAATTAATGAACCACGCGGTGGCGTTGTCGGGGATTCTTTTGTCTCCATGGAGCCAGTCTCAACAGCGGCGGATTCGATTGCTGTCATACTTCAACTCGGTATCTGCGGGCGTTTTTGTGTCCCGCCTTTATTTCGTCTATGAGCCCTCGTATATCTAATTTCGCTTCATTAGCGTAGTTTTGTTTGTGTCTCGCGAAAGGATGAATGGTTCTCGTTCTTCGAAAGGTGCTCGTAAAACCGTTTTAATTTTAGCGACAAAGAATGCAGGAGGATTAATCCAGGAGTGGGGTACGAAGCACTTCTCGTGATAGTCTTTTTATGAGGATATTGTCCATACTAGCGTTTCTAGTGCTTCTTGACTTTTTTTAGTCGCTTTTACCAAAATTTTAACCCTTATTTATTCGTATTCCGCGGATATTTTGTCGAATCCTGTAAAGTGAAAGTTTTTTATTCTGAATTCATTAATTATGCGGATCAAAGAATCATTTAGGAGAGTTAATTTTATAGAGTTTCAAAATCTTTTGGTTTTTTTACGTAACAAAATTATCGTCTGAATTTTACGCGAAGAAAAACTCGTGTAATGAATTTTGATAGCGTTACGGTGCCCAACGCTAATTTTAATTCATTTAGCTGGGTAGTTATTCAGTTATTTGCGATGAATGAATTTTGATCCGGTTATCGAATTTATACTGAACGACGGTCGTGTTCTGTTTATTTTTTGGTCGAGAAATTCAGAGCCAAAGAATAACATTAAATATGAAAAGTAATAAACTCTTTTTTTGCTTAATGAAGTTTATTATTATAATTAAACTTAATCTTTTTAATTATTCTGGTAAAATGCTTTCGAATGCTTTAAATAGCTTCTTATCTCCTTAAATAGTTGTTTAAATATTATCTATATCTTTAAATTGTTTAAATACTATATATAACATTTAAAATGAAAAGTAATGAATAATTTTTTATTGTTTCAGTTTACTGTAAGATTATGTTAAATCTTTTACTATTTTTCTTGTGAAACTGATTAGAATGCATTAAAAGTTCCTTATTTCCTTAAGAATTAGTATTATATAAATGTAAGTACTATCTCTATCTTTCTCACTCCGCACTGATTAACAATGTCGCTACAATAATTTTTTTACGAACTAAAACGCGTATAAATTACGGGAAGTAAAACTGCTGAATCCCGTTGAAACCCGACAATTTTTCTTTCGTTTAAAATTGGATCTGCTCATAAATCCCTCAGCGCGACTATGGTTCGCGAAAGGATTTTTTTTCCTCTGTTTTTTAATTCGTCCGAAATCCCTCGACTCATTCAAGAGCTATTCGAAGACTAATTGACTCTAACGGACACCTTTGCCCTCAAAGAATTACTTAGGTTTCTCTTCAACCTATCACCTCCTTTGAGGTACGCTCTCCGATTACCCGCTGAACCGAGGTCGAAAGAAATAAACGAATCACGCCCTCGTTTTAACGATGATTTCATTTTTCACCCAACTCCCTCCCTTTCCACAACCATCGGTTTGATGCGTCTGCGATTAATTTTCAGTAAACAACCTCGGGATTATTCCTGACCATTATCCCCTTTCAGATTTATCATCCCGATATCCATCCGTCATTATCATTCCCTCAAGGGATCCGGCTTCAATTTCCTTGTCTCTGTTCAGTATCTATAGCAGCGCTGGTATTTGTCAACTCTTTTCTCTTTTTGCCAATTCCTTTTGTTCCGTTCCTTTGGTCTTATATCCCAGAGTGATTCAAGTCCAATTTTGAATCAATTTATTTTCGTTCTTACCCAATGCCTATTGAAATTGAACAATTGAAGAAAAATATTGGCTTTTATTTTCTTTTAATCTTTGCGAAAATATTTCCTTGGGAAAACTTAAAAAAATTGAGAATTCACATAAAATTTCAACAATCAATAGCTTAAGAACCTATGCTTAAACATTGTTAAATTCTTTAGTCATTTATGCTAGCCGTAATTTTCTAATTATCTTTATGACTGTTCGTAATGTTAAACATTTTTCCTTCTTGGATAGTTCTGTATTTTGGCTTATAAGAAAGTAACTGATTTCCTAATAAATTAATGTTCGATCGACGTAGATTTCTATGGTTCAAAAACAATGCAATATTACAACAATACTATAAGAGCAATAGAATAACCCCGATGAAATTAGGATCCCTATTTTGTACGAAAACATCGAAACCTTTCACTTAGGCAAACACAAACTACGCCGAGACAAATTGAAAAGGAACACAATTCAGAATGGAGCCTAGAGAACTTAGATCCAAGGCAGGTCTCCAAGGAAACGTCGTGGGATAAATTAAGCGTCTGCAGATGGAGTTGATAAGAAAGACCACCGTCTTTAATCATACCTGGGCGATGAAGGAGAACGGAGAGATATCGAGGGAAAGTGGAGAGACCGCAGACATGCGGAGAGTGCGTGTCGGAGACACGTCTGGAGCTGATAAAAGGATAGACGAGAGGGTGACCATCGTGGGAGGCGAAGAGGTAATGAAGGCAGAGAGAAAGCGGTGAAGAGGATGAGGCTAATGGAGAGGAGCGGTCGGAAATATTGAGGTGAAGAGGTTGAGCATTGATGAAGAGGAAGGGAGATATGGACCGTCCAAAGGTTTTTTAATTTGGGAAACTGGGACTCGGAAAGCCTTGAAATTAATCCTTCCGAAGGCTTTGAAAAGAGGGTTTAGTTTAAAAAGCGCCCATAAATTACGCGATGTACGCTCCTCTCGATTATCCGGGGTGGTGGATAAGCGGGGATGCATAAGCGCCAGTGTATATAGTCGTTTAGTATCGCTCGTAAATACGGATAAAGGAAGAAGGAATTGGGCGTAGTTAGTATCGTAATGACCCCATGGCTTCTTTACTGTGTAAGTATCGTATATGGGTTTTAGTTTGTTGAATATTATTTTCAATCAGAGCAATTGACACTAGGTTATTTAAATGATGTTTAATTACTCTTGACAGCCATAATGATTCATTAAGTATAGTGAGATAAGCCACTTTAATGTTCCAATATTCGCATATAAATGCCCCATGTCTGGAATATAGTTCTATTTAATAAGAACATCCTTTTTTAATTTGGTAATGCTTTTTGTGAAATTTTGTACTATTTGATGAATCAATCTCTAAAAATTCACAAGGATAATTAATTGGAATTATTTCATATCTCAAATGTAATTCTTCTCATAATAAGGGGTTTTAACAGTTCAGAACAAATCGTAATATAATCCTTTTATCAGAAATTATGATGCTTTTTATGGATGTAAGATATAATGCCATTCAGGTAGATAAACAGTCACTGCTCCCAATGATAAATTTAAGTGGATAGTTTGATTCCAACTCGCAGTATATCGCCGAGAATCTCCCTTGTTATCGTACTCTGTTACCGTGAGTTCGTTCCGATGTTTTCCGAGTCCAAACGCGAAATAGGCTGCACATCCTCGCTTTAGAAAGTGCCATGCTCCATGTCCCTCACCCAACCGGTTCACGACCTTCAGACAGTGTCCACCTCCAGCGTATCTCTCATCACGTTGATTGATTGATTGCCCTCCAGAGTGCGTCGCCAAAACGTCCTCGCCAAACAGTAACGCTCACTGCACTGCGTTCCCAAACTGCAATCCATCTCTCCCCCACACCCGTCCCTTTCTCTTCCAGGAAATTCTTTTCGAAGTCTCCCATTTTTTCATCCCATCTCTTATTTCTCATCCTCATTAGGTTTTTTCGTCATTTTTTTGCCTCTTCCTTCCATTTCAATTACATCCCTCCTCGACGATCTCTTTTTTTAGAGGGTTTCCTTTATCCAAGTCATCCGTCGCGGGTTCCCGTCTTTGTTCCTTCGGTTCGTTTATCCTTCAGTTTCATCTGTCTGCTCATCCCATGACCTTTAGCTCCCTCTCTCTCCTTTCTTCTTCTCTTTTTTCATTGTCCTCTCGCTTTAACCCCCGCGTCCCTATCAGATCCTTCCTTTCTCTCCATTCGTCCCTTCCTTGTCACGTCCCGCTTTCATTTGTCTTCCATTATCTGATCCTCCCCCTTTCTTGTTATTCTACCGTCGCGTCTACCACGGGTTCGTTTAAACATTAATTAATATCTCATTAAGGGGATTAACTGGGAAGGAAAGGAAGATCGCTGCCGTGTACGGAGATAGGAAAAGGATGGAGAAACGTATGTTCGACGTTCGTGTCGTCGAGAAATTTTTCTGCCCACTCTTGCAGAATCCCACGTTGGCGTCCGAGCTATAAAAAAACTTATTCGATCACTTAACTCTAAATTAATCTCTTATTTTGAGAAATTTTTAATGATTAAGAAATTTTGTGGTGCCTCAAGGTCTAGTTTTAGGCCCGATCGATTTAATTATTCAAGTGCCTTATCGTCGATCTCTTTGGCATCGGAGCGGTGAAGCAAATATATTACATACATCCCAAGGATGCAGTATTCATTAGGTTTGTTTATTTGTTGCTGGTATCGATGCGTGACCGCAATTAATCTCCTCGCAGCTGACGTAATGAATTACGATCCCATTTTTCCGCTTGCTAATGTTTAACGATCGATATTTCTTCTGTCGTTCGTATTTTTTCGTTTGCTATAGATTCATAGAGTTTGCCATCGAAAGGAAGTTGCGGAGAATTTTAAATGTAAGCGTAATAAATCCTTGCTTCCGATGAGTTTGATTTAACAGTTTAGTAACCGGGAAACTGTTTCGGAACGGTGACATATTCCAGGTATACCTTTCATTATCATTCCTTAGTAACGCTATTGCCTCTTATGTCTTTCTGTAGCTCCATCTAGATGTATAAGTTTGCGTTATGGTGCATAATAAAGTTTTAGTAGCATAATTATATATGTTATTTGAGAAATTTTTAATGATTTAGAAATTTTAGTGCACCATGGTTTAGTATTAGGCCCTCTCTATTTAATTATTCAAGCGCCCTAACTTTTTCATCCATATATATACGCATGAATTCGTCTTCAAGGAACGCGTCTGGAAAACAGAACAGCAACCCTTCTCCTAATATTCCTTGGACGTAATTTTCCTCTCCAAAGAGCCATCTGCTCTCTTTTTCCGTTTTTTCTTCTCCTCGCGTCTCCTCTTCCAATTATTCTTTGATACCTTTACTCTCGGAGGGAAAAAAAGACACTGTCCCGAGTTGACGCCCTCTTAATGACATTATGCTCCAAAAGGGCGTGATTTTGGGTGAGATTCTGTAAATGAAGATGATGGATTGCACATTTTTTTACGAGCTAATGAGCTCTTCCGTCGGTTGATGCATGCCGATTTGCATTTGATGCGTAATCACTCAACGGCTCGAGAGTGCGTAAATGAGGCACTAGAGCGGGTTAATATTCGGTATTACGTATTTGGTAAACGATGGAAAATGTTTAATGGTTCCTTAACTCTGGTACTAATTAATGGAATAGTAATCATACTCAATTTATGCTGAACTTCACTAACTTCATATTTAAAGGCTCAATTTTTTATTCTAAATTTATTATATTCCCTGAAAGTCTTTTCTTGTAAAGGAACTACATTTTGAATGACATTACTGGTTATTTTTTTCTCTAGATTTTTAGTCTTAATTCACTTCCCTTCGTGCTAAGATGATGGTATCTGTATTATTTTTTTCCATGTTTTCTTATAACTTTTGTCTAAGAGGAATATTTTGGGCTATGCAACGTAACTCTCGGAACAGATGGAGTATTTAAATTCTTAACATCCAATGCACCTGGTCTTTGTCTATAACCCTCATTGAGAGTGCTGGAAGCAGAACGGTGTTTACCGACCGAAAATTTACCCCGCAAACAGATCTTATTCAAGCAAAGAAACGCCTGAACTCGATAGCCTTCTTCAGTAGCTTCAAGTGAGACCTTACGCGAAGAAAATCCGAGGTCAAATTTATTTATGAATTCTGGTACAACACTGGAAAAATTGAACGTGGAATTTCTTCACGCATGCGTCAACTCGAACGGCTCTTTCTCCGGGAAACTTCGTTTGTATTCAACGCCTTAAAACCGAGCATCTCTCAAGAGGTTCCTCTTCAATACCTCTTTTAATTACCTTCCTCTCGAAACCTCTAAAAGGATATCCGACGCGCATTCCCGCGAGCGCTACGGTCACGTCTTCTCGATCAGTCATGCGACTTTTTGTTCGGAATTATTTACTAATACTAATGGGACTCATCGAAGCCACATCGTATCTTCTTTCACGTTGTAAAAAAAGAGAAATGGTGAAAGCGTGTCCGTGGAGGGCTCGCTTTAATGACGAGCATTGAAATCTCTCCAGAGGTTGCAATTAGACCCCGGGGCATAAACTCGTTAATCTTTATCTCGTCGGAGGTCTATGGTTCACGCGTGTTCTACCTGTCTCTCCCACGATACCTCCAGGTGGTTCCCATACGGAGGGATGCATAATGCGGTCCCGAGTCGTGGTTGTTGATTTTTTCTCCTACAAGATGATGCGGTATTGACAGGTGTTTGATTAAGATTACGTGTGTGTATTGGTTATCGTTTAAGATTGATTACATTAGGGTATGGCTCGAAATGGAAAATTTATTTTTCACTGAGTTCTAAACTCATTAGAAACTTGTATAGCCTCGAAAAGATTTAAATGGGTAAGATTTGAAAAGGTTTCCCGGTCGTAATACAGGAGTTAGTAGCTTAAGTATAGCTGTATTGGCAATTGATGTTTATTCCTTAATAGAAGGATTACAAGTGGAATTCTTTGGCTTAGAAATCCATTTTATTGGGTTTAATTAGTTAAGAAGTCTTGATTATTAATTCCTATTGTTATAATCTGAAATGAGGGCATATCAGAGGATATGTTAGAAGGAAATCATTACCTATTTCAGCACTAGGAAATGTCTGTTTATGAATACTTATCGCTACCCAAATCTCATTTCTCTTTCTCTATTATTTTCGAATACTTACGCTTTTGAATTAAGAGTTGCATTCACTTTTAACAATTCCCAGTCCAGAGTAACGTATCGTCTCCCTAATACGTTATCCGCGGTTCGTATCCCGCCCAAGGCAACACGAAGCTGACGTTAATTTCGGTGCTTCTCCCCTCATCCCCTAGAATCGCAATTAAGCCATCAATCGGGACTTTACGTACATCGAGGCTTGGGATCGACTCTAATGAGCGGGTATCGAATGCGAGGGGTCGAAGCGATCGATCCATCATTCGCCCATCGCACTTTTTCCTCACTTTCGAGGGGCTTTTTCCGCACCTTCCGAAGGTCTTTTTTCCCCCCTTTTAAGATGGTCTCCGTGCGGAGACTTATAATGGCTTCGTGACACGTCACGCGTCGGGGTTATCTCGTGCTCGCACGGCGGGAATTAAATTCGGCGTCTGGGTAATTTATCTGCGGCACGTTGACACGCATCCCGAAGTGCGTTCGATTACTTTTCGGGAAAAAAATCTACGTGAGTTGCGAATAATCGTCACGTTTCGGTGAGTCACGACGGAGCCCGAAACGGTGGGTGTTTTTATCGTCTTCGATCGTGTTTGAGTGAGTGTTTTTCTTCGGGAAATACGTTACTCCCGATGATGGTTTGTTGGTTATAGGCTCATATTGTTCGGTTTGTTTTGCGTTTGAGGCTTTTAATACTTCGCAGTCGATTGTTTGAGTACGCAGAGGGTTTTGGTTCGGAGTTTTTCTGTGTCGATCGCGTTCTTCCAGATGAACAGACCGCGAGCATGACGCGTCTCGTTAGCTGAGAGACGAATCTGACGTGAAGCTATCAGCTACATGCGGTCTCTCTTCCCAAGTCGTGTTGTCTTTCTTCCGTATGCGGTGGGAAGAGTTGAAGTGGTTGGCCTTTTTTGTCTTACCTTGGCTAGCTGGTTGGTTTCTTTTATTTTGATAATTGCGTATGTATTTATATATGCAAGGTCAGCACTAACGACTAGAATAGTCGTCTTAAACCAATCAAAATCAAAAAATTCAAAACTCGAAATTAATGATTTTATTTACAGAGCTTTGAAATTTCAAAGATTCTTCCAAGTTCATTCATTACAAGTAGTAATTAGTAATCTTAGGTCTAGCTTTAACTGGAACTAGTCTAATAAAGTTTCTTTTTTCCTCGTCTGTATTTAGAAGTAACAAATCCGTCGTAGCATGGAACATTAGCGGGATTATGCTGAAATAATTCATATAATTACGTTTGTTTAGAAACGTAGACCAGAAAATTTATACATGAATGTTGCATCATTTAAGGACGGTAAAATTCTTGGAAATATCTCGCAGAAATGCTTGCATTCCTCGTTCTCTATTCAAAATAAAATTGTACCATTCTTTCTATCCGTAACGAACCCGGAACTGCTCGCGTATTTAAATTAAGTACTCCTTGTTCCCTCGGAATAGTGCTCATGTGAAGTATTTATTTATTCAACGTCAGACGACCTAACTCATTAAAATTCACCTATTCCCAACGTTACTTAACGTTGGTTGGAGTTACTAAATAGTTGCGAGGTACTACGTCTCGTGGGAGAACCATACGGAGGCGTCTGCAGAGCGTTCCTCCCAATAGGAAACCCTGCAAAACGTAATACATCGGAGACCGGAAAGTATCTCCAAGTAGGATATTCTCCTGGTTAATTAACTCCGTAATATTTTGGGCAATGCCTCAAATTATCTGCAGCCTCCGTATCACTTTCGCATAATCCCTAGCTTCCTCGCATTTCAAGGAGAATCCCGCCGACTCACCGCCCCTCAGTCACTCCGCGTGGTTCCAAAACAATGCCCTCCGACGTCCCTATCCACTCTTCCCCCTATTACCTCCACCCACTCCCGGGACGAAAACCTTCGACCACACCCCTATCTCGTTTTTATTGTCTTTTTCCGTAGGCCCCCCTCCTCCCCGATGGGGAATCTCGATTGTTTCGGCCGTTACAAGCCGAGGACCGCGTGTACATTATCCTACCACTCCTTCCCAAAACCACCTCCACTCCTGTCGGTGATTTATATTGCAAGGAGTGGGACACGGGACGGTTCTCGTGGGCTGCGCGACTGACTGTCCGTCCGTTCCTCCACGGACAATGAGCCAATGGTCCACACTAAGGTCTTCGGGTTTAATTTTACGTAAACGTTTAAGTCCGTCTATTAGGTATCGCAGAGGTTTTAGCTGGATGGTTGGGTTGGGATTAAGAGGTTTGTTTGATCGGTTCGCCATGAGAGAGGGTGTTGCCTACGGTTCGTTTGATGGACGATGGTGTCTCACGGGGAGATGAAATCGGCTGTGAAATTGGATGTGTTATTCGGGATGCGAATTAGCTTTGATTGTCACGATTGCTGGTTGCGTTTGTTTGTGCTGTCAGTGGGTAAGGAAGTGGCTTAATTAATAGCTTTTATAATAGTGTGAATAGAATCAGTTATTCAGTTACATATTTATATGTATTTATCTTTTTATTTTACGCTTGAAAATCATAGTTAACGGAAACGTTTATATTTAGCAGTCTATATTTGTCTTTTTCTACTTATTTTTGTTATGTCTTCCACATTTTTGTAACGAGAAACATTATAAGAGTATAAATAAGTGACCACGATGGTATAACAGTTACATGTGGTATTAGATACGTATATAGGATGCAAAGACTGTGAAAATATCTTTTTTTAATTTTAAAAGAGTCCCCAAAAAGCTGATATAAATTATTATTAATATTATTATATTATAGAATGATAATTATATTTGCAAATGTATTGGAGCTAAATTTTAATTTATGTTGACTTTAAGCGATTCTTGTAATCACCTTCCTTTCAGTTACATTAATATTCCTCTTCTTTTTCTTTTACGTTTCGTTATTATCATTGCATCAAAGAATGGTATAATATCAGTCTTTTAAAGTCGTCAGTTTAAATAATGGTCATTCTCAAGTGAAAAATGTTATCGTAGCATTACAAATACCGCGAAGGAACTAAATAGGGTTGCGAAGGAATCTTCAATCACACTGTTAGTTTTTGCATAGCGTTTTGAGGATGCTTTCAAATTAAATTTCCAACCTTGCTTTGAACTGGGTGTTCCTGTTGGGGAACACATTTTTCCCGGAACTCCCTCCACGTCCTAGTATTTCAGGTTCCGTTTTATTGTAGCATGTTCCTCCGAGCTTAGCGTGTTCAACTCTCTTGCAACACGACTCCTTTTTTTATACCTTTTTTTAACAGAGACCTGAGCGCACTCCATTTTTATCCCCGCAATTAACCTCTTTGTATTTTTCCGTCGCGGGTACTTTAAGCTCTGCCTTTAACAATTCATGGAAGCGCTGTTGCACTAAATACATCTCTATACGTACGGAAGGCCGAAACCATCCGCATTCATAAATCCAGCCGGGGTTACCACGCACTTTGAGATTCATTTTACGCCACTAGAATCATTTACGCGTAAAGTAATCTCTCTCTCTATACGAATCGAACTTTAATAACCTTTCTTTCATTTGAAAGCTCTTTTTTTATCGTGACAAATCTACGTACGATGTTACCCCTTTGGGCATAGAAGAGCGCCTATTTGCATATAAATACGCGCGTTAAAATTCCTTCCGGTATTAAAACGCATAATGAGGGAATGCGTCATCGATCAATCATTGTTTCCTCATCAAGGAAGAGACAGAATTTACATTAATGTCCAAACATGGATGCGAACTTAATTAGCGTCGGCGGACAAACCCGAGTTTTTAGAAGGTGGTTGATTTTTTTTCAACCGCCTCGGTATCCTTTAATGCCTCGGAAGATGATGAAGCATTTTCCGCCTTTGCAAGGGATTAAACTTCCCCAAGGTGTCTTCCTTTGTCGCCTTCAAACGGTCGACTCATCCGAGCTGGAAGTTGCGTGCTTCCCCGGTCTCTGTTTTTTTAAAATACCGGGATGTCATTCGCTCCCAGAACCAGTTCCTTTTATTCCCCAAACAGTTGCGGAGCTTCGTTCCAAACGAGGCACTTTTTCTCTCCATTACCGCACCCGTGCACTTTTCCTACGCGTTCATTCTCCTCTTACTACAACGCCGTCTGACGCGACAACTGGTCCGTTTTTTTCCGTCGCTACATAAGAGACTTCAATTGGGTAACTGGGCCTTCCCTCCCCCCTCTCAGAGCTTCACGATGTTTTTATTCGTACGAGTGAGTTTTTTTATTGTATAACTGCTCTCTATAGCTCGCGTGCTGGAGGTCACCACTGGCACAAGTAACGCTTTTTGCGTCGTTTGTTCTTTTGTTAACGTTTGCCCCGTGCCTTGCTCTATTTTATGGAGCTAAGAGCTCTTGCGTTTAGACCAAGCGTTACGTACTGCCTTTGTGAGTTTTCAAGGGGATAGTTCTATGTATTTTCTCTTCGGGGTGTTATTTCGAATGTTTTCTGCTCTGAAAGTTATTTAAAGTATAATAAGTGTGTAACGAACTGTCTCAAACGTGTTTATCATAGAAAGTTAATCGATTGTTACATTTTGTCTAGTGTTTTTAAGAACTATCTCTGTAACGTATAGAAGTTTAAAGAGCCTGAATTTTGTCTCCGAATGAAAAATTTATATGAAAATTATGAAGCCAAGCGTTACGGTAAATAATATCTTGCATTAATATTTCGTGATGATCGTAATGCATGCAAAAGTGTTAATAATTATTATTACTATATTATTTATTTTAATGAATCTTTTTCTTTTATGATAACGAGTTTTTTATTATTATTTTTAAGATATTTCAAGTATATTCGTATTATATATAGCTCTTTAAGTTAAAAGTCGAGAGGAATTTCTCTGTTAAACCGTCGGAAGCATAGGTTTCTCTTTTTTAATCCCCAAACGTTTCCATGTATAGTCTCTAAAACACACCATATTTGTCTCAAATTAATCATGAATAATGCTGGGAATTAAAAATATTTATGTCTTAACACGTAGGTTCGCTGTTTTCTCACGGATGGGAGAGTTAAAAACTGAAAATTACAAATTAATATCTCTCATGTACTACTTAATATCTCTCGCGTATATTTTTTTATTCCGAACCTTTCCCATATACCTTATAAAATCTTTCTATCCCGCTTAATAAGGAAAGCCCGATGGGGTCATCTTTTCCTCATCTCTCCAAACCACCCACAGAGCGGACACGTCTCTTCGAAACGTCTTGCGGAAGACTCATACTCTTCGCGTATGTTTTTTCTTCAAGGCGAAAAAACACGCGGCCCTTACGGTTAACGCTATTAGATCCCCGGCGAGTGGAAGAGCTAGGTGTCGCGAAGTCCTCCTCTTCCCATTGCATCCAACTCTTCCTTACGGATGTCGCAAGTTTCCCCATCAATCCTCATTCACCGTCTTCTTCTCGTAATGAAATGTTTTTTGTGAATTCGGCGGCATTGAGGAAGTATAGGGTATAGGAAGGCGGATTTTTTTGGTGATTTAATTTGGTACTGGGTCGAGGCTATAGCCATTGTTGATGGACTCTAGCGAAGTGTTTTTTGGTCTTCTTCTTGGTTCGCTTGAGGTGATTTATCTCCATCGAATTCCGTGCGAACCTGATTAAAATTAGCTCGAGGGCTATTGTCCGGAAGTATTCGGGGATGAATGGGTATCGTGTTCGAAAGTATTAAAGGTCATTCACTTAGGATGCTTATATGTAGAATTTAGAAAGGACAGCTGTATTATCTTAATAATTCATCTATCTATATAGATCTATCTTATCTTAAGGAATCAAAATAATTCAATTTTAAATAAATACGTGGAAAAGGTTCATTAATCTCTGAAATCGCGTAGGATTTCGTTATTCTCTCGACATTTGCTAATCTTCTTTTGTCTTAATCCGTCGCGTATTTTTATCGATTTAATCTCAAGTCTCCTTCCTAAATATACATACCTTACGTTTCTGGAAGTCTGTGCTACCTTCAGAGCGATATTTTATTCTTTATAATCGTCAAGAATCCCCAATTTCGGAGAATAAATCCGCGAAATTCAGTTTTAATCCGGGAAGATTAGCCGCTCCAGCGAACGCTCCGTAATTTTTGCTCTCTTATCTTAATTGCCTTCTCGTTTCAATACAAACTTCCAAAGCCTCGCCTCTCTATTCATTTCGTCGACGAAACCATTCAACTCTGACCCGAAGCGTTTCGCGAAGGTGCGCCTAGAAAAGTTTCGAAAGAATTTGAGAAAGGAGAAAGACGAGTTTTTTAGAGGGATTTTTATTTTTGGGAGTGGGTTATCTAGATTTTTGGCTCTCATGGTTGACCTGGATGGTTGACAGTTTTTTTTCTGTACGCCTTAATGGAATAAGTCACGGGGAATTTTTCGTAGGTTTTGTCTATAATTATTCCTATGTATAGACACGCTAGAAATAGAAATGTCGTGTGGTAGGATAAGGTGGGAATAAAACGAACGTTTCTGAGATTTTTTAGCTAATTTAATTCGGATAGGTCTTTCTTGAACTTTAAAACTTAAATCTTTGGTAATGTAAAAAAGACTTTATTTAGATAAAGTTGCCTGGTTTTAAGTTTGAGGTGTTGTAGGTATATCACTGTACGTCATGTAAATAATGACCAGGTTCTCTTAATATGTGTTCTCTATTAAATTTCTTACTTGATTATTCACAATTAGTACAGTTTACAGCATTGAAAACTATATGAATTTGAAAATTTCCTTTCTCTTCGTACAAATTCAGTCAACAAGGAAAGAGCTTTCACTAATGTAGAGAAAGGAATAAATATTTTTCATTTGGAGTGTCGGAAAATCAGCTTATTTTCATAGCGTCGTGTGAAACGATACAAAAACCTTTCTCATTAAGTATATGCAATTCATTCAACACCTGGAGTCATTTTCACAAATTAACTTCGCGCCTAGGCGATACCTTGACTTCCTGATCTTTTACAACACCTTTCGATACCTGAGGCACCTTCTTTTGTTGCGTCTCAAGTGTTGCACATCAAAAGCTGTTTCTTAACCTTCCTCAGATTCATCTTAATTGTCATTACTTCGCATTGAGAGTCCTATTACTTCTCCCTTTCATTAATCACTGCATGATTTTCTCGTTTACGACTTGGTAATCAGCAGTCATGCATCGTTAGCATTCCTTTCCATATAATTTCATCACCATGCATCTCCTACGAATCGTATCATCGTTTCTCCATTGCTAGTTGTGAAGATCTATTCATTTGCTGTGACGTGCCGAAAGAGCTGGATGATGCTTCAGCTGTATTTATCATTGTACAAAATCGTAATTAACCCGTTCTTCATAATTGAAATGGGAAATCCTTGATCTATCTGTTTTATACAATGGGACAAAGAGTTCAACTATTCCTTAAGATTTGTCTGATTAAAATATTCTTCACTTACTTTAATGGCCTTAATTAGGGTAATGAAAGGAGATGGAAATGAAATTTATAGGACTCGAACCCAGGTCCCCCACATACTTTGCATGTATACTATCCGCAACACGCGATGTGTAGTGGTTAGCATACTTGCAGTCTAAATCGCGTATTCATGCATTACATAGTCATATTGTAAATTTAATTCACCTCTTTATCATCTTTTATTCTCTGATGAATTTTCTCATTATTTTTTTTCGAAAGCAACTATCTGTTATTTACTAATCTTGATGTCCTCAATTTCATCGCACCATGTTATTTTATAATTTAACTGTAAATATTAATAAAGTAACCAAAGATAACATGCTATTTTCTTAGAAATGAAATGCAAGTTATATCCTTAAAGTCTCCGAACTTCATCCATAAACTTAGGGTTAAATTATTAACCTACGATTTTGATGGTTGAATCGAATGGCAATAATCGTGTCGAAATCCTCTCTACTGCAGTCTTCCTTTGCTGAATCCTACAATAGTTAATCATCCTAGGCGTCCATTTATCTTCGTGCAACAGTCCAACAATCTTCTTCTCTAGCATTGCCCATCGGTCAAAATCACCCCTCGTCAGTCCTCATGCATCCAGACCTTCCTTCCGATTCGGTCAAGAGGTCGAGCGTATAAGACGTATCGTGTTCCTGTCACAACCCGTATTGTTTCACCCTTTAACGGTATTTCTCATGCGTCGTTTGCGGAATCTACGTTTCGCCCACACTTACATCCACCCACATCTTCCACTTTTTCTCTTCCCACGCGATCCTTGCACGGTAGCTCTCGGAAAAGACGCCCTCGCATTGTGTTTTTTGTTTCCGGTGCGTTTTTCGCTCTATAAGACGTTTGATCCACCGAAATGGGTTGACCTTTTTTTTGCGGCCTTCTCCTTTAAAGAGACGTCATTATAGTAGCGGAGAAGTTCCTTCCGAAGGGAAATGGTTCAATTTGAGAGGAAGGGAGGGGATGAAACTTATGAATCATTCTGGGAGCGTTAATCTTCCGCCGCTCAAGCGCTAATGATGCCCACATTCAGGGCGTTATTGAAATGAAGGAATGGTCGTAGAGCGGTGATGAAACGGAAAGTTTTTTTTTCTATAGTGTGTATTCATCGTATGCTCGTGTGTGCGTTGACCTCTTAACTTCTGGTGTTTGACGTGTAATTTATATGTTCATATAGTCGTTATATTTTGGTTTTAATGATTTCCTTTTTGTGTTATATTCCTGGATACATATTACATGAAAAATATAATACTTTAATATTAATAATTACGTACAATAAGTTCATTCATTTTCCGCTTCATATACGTGGTGATTATTTGTGTTATTTTTGTAATCAGTTAACTTATATTTACATGGTAAAGCTTTAACTTATATCATAATAAGCTGGTCGGTAATAAGCTCTGTGATAGGATCTTCTTCCAAGGATATATTAGTTATCGTATGAATTAAATTGGATTCTTGTTATCTCTCGGCTTTGGACATGATAAGTTCTTGCATCAGTATAATAGATTCATGGGTAATTATAAGTGTTGCTTTATTTATTAAATATATTTCCTAAGTTCTCCAATCATTAATAGGTTAAAATTTATGGGTGACAACTTTACCGATAAGATTATTCCGCATAGAATTGAGTACATTCTTAACTTCATACTTTTACGATGATTAAGTTCTTGTTTACGTACGTATTCATATCTGTCCGTGGATGATTTTCTTTCGTTAAACTTGACGCCTAAGCGACACGCCAAACAGCAACGGACAAGGATGCATTTATTAATCAACGTCAACCAGTTTCGAGTTGAAGTGAGCGAAACCGAGTTTTGGGGATGTGACAGTTCGTTAAGAAAGTAGACGTGCGTGTGAAATTACGTAACGGTCCACTTCTCGAACTTATAGGCGCCGTTTTTATGTCTCTTATGTTGTGTAGGAAGTCGTAAAAGGTCCTATCTAAGAGTAGAAGAAATCCCTTCAAAAAAGAGGAAGTTTTTTTATATCAGACGGGCGACGGAACGGTGTCGAAACCCCATAGCACATGGTTACTCGTAAGATTTGGCACGTGAAATCTCTCGAAGTACGAGATTTGTTCCTCTTTAGGCGCCCATCCAATTCAGTCTCCTCACACAGCAGGACATTCTTAGCACGAGTACCTAATGCAATTCCACTCCTCCCTCTGCAGTAATAATGGAAGTCGTTTCTAGAGGGCGTGCCCCCCTCCTGGGTCGTGCATTAGCGTTCCGTAAGAACGGAAGTCTTTAAAAGAGGTCAGAGGTAATACGATTTCCGCTCCATGGCACCCCACGCCCCCTGAAGTATATTGTTTTTTATTTTTTTCGTTTTTCTTTTTATCCAATGGTCCTATGTATCCAATCTGTTTCTCGCAAGTGCCAAGGCGAGCGTTGTTTACACGCACCACTAAGAAACCCGCGCGTATACGAACTATGTCGATAATTTATTCTTCACAATATCTCGCGGAATTTGTCAAACGTCAGCGATTAAGGATCATAAAGCGCGGACTATTTTTAGTATGCAAATATTGCGGGCGTTTATAGTATCGCGCTATTTATCATAGCGGGTGTTATTTATTTTGAGTATCAAAGGCACACGCTTCTGACGCACTCGGTTCGGTGTTTAATTGTGTGCTCTGCAGACGTGCGTTTCGGACAAAGAAGCGTTTCTGATGATAAGGATTGTGATGAATGCTGTGTGACCGCAGTTGATTCCTTTCGATTTGTATTGTTATGCGGAGGCCGAATGTTTAATTATTCGATTATTGTTTTCTTGGCGTGATTATATATAATACGGAATAAAATTCTGCATTAAGGTTCATGACCACTGCGGGAAAAATTACGCAAAAATATAAGGTAAAAAAATTGAGTTCACGTAGAAATAATAGCTATATATATTTTATAATATCGATAGTATTTTATTTATCACAAACAAATTTGTCTACTGAACGGAATATTATTTAATATATAGACGGACCAAAATATCTATTCCCTAATAAGAAACATCAAACATCCGGAATTTTAACCGGGGATTATGATGTTGGAAAGTTAGTATGATATGTTTATATCGTATTAAATGTAATGATATATTTATTTACTGTTGAAACCTATTGATCTAATTCATAGTAGGAGAAATACGTCTAACAGTATAACAGAAGGCTTTAATTTCGTATCTTTCATCATCCTTAGGTGTGAAGTAGCTAATTCACTATTGAGCAAACTTACATTCTTTCTTCCGCGACCGTTAGAGATAGGCATTTAACATATTTTCCCTATTTTAAACTCCTTGGATGAATAGGCTTATTATAGACCGAACTGTTGATTTTGCTCCCGTCTCCTAGAATACTTCAACCTTAAAAGACGCCTTCCTTAATTGGAACCATTCTCACGGATCCATTGAACAACCTCACAAAAAGCAATTTCCAAGTTTCCACAAATAAAAGTGAAAGGCTCGTATTCTTTCGAGTGCCGGTGATGTTTTTATCACCTTCCGAAAGAACAAGTCGCGAAGATATCCCGAAGTGGTCGTGAGTGAGTCGTCCAAAAGGAAGCACAAGGGGCGGGAAAAACACACTCGCCAGCTGCGCACGTCGAAAAACCCTTCCATCCGCATCGTTTTCGTACTCAATCCATTAAAAGTGCACGCAGACGTTGTGACGTCCCGTCATGTTCGCCACTCCTCACACGATAATTGGCGTCCTACGAGTTTACTCGCGATCTTATATGACTCGATGCAAACAGGCTCAGTTTTCGTAACACTTTCCCTAGAAAGGGTATTTGATCTGTTTTGTACTCTTTTTCTGTATCCATTGATGGTGGGGGAAGGAAATTAGCGTACTACTACTGTAAAGTTGTTTCCTCTGGGTATATCGGCACGGTTAACGGTTGATAGCGGGTTGCGATATTAAATTGTTACCGGGTGATGAGCGGGTTGTGATATTCAATTGTTACCGATCGGGTGATGAACTCCCTCTGGCGCGTATTTTCGTACTGATTGGCCATTGTTGAGCGAGGGACGTTGTTAATAGAGGAACCATTGTACCGAATTGACTCTTTATGCTTCCGGGCGATAAATTCATCCCGCGGAGACCTTTTGGTATGTCTCGGAACCCATTATCTCGCTAAAACCAGTACAAAAACGCGCGGTCTTTCCTTTCGAGGGTCCAAGGGGTCACGTCGTCTATTTAATTTCCCGATTTTGATTTATTGCTCATTTATCGAAGTCGTAAAATTATTCGACCATGATTTACGACGCGTTATCTCCGTTGTTCTAAAATGATTTGGGAACAGCGGAGCATTGTTCTGCCCCGAGAACGGTCTTTTGATGATTTCGCGTCCTATCACATCCTCGCTTTGTTGTTATTAATTTGCGGATTGCGATTGATCTGCGAGTATTTTCGATCTCCGGAGCTCATTAAAGGCTTCCGAAATCAAAGTTGGGAATTATTGACGATTTGGTCTGTATTAATGTCGGGAAGTTTCGTCAGCGGGAAAGAATAGAAGCTTTCTCCGTCAAATGAGATGATTATTTGAGGGTCAAGGAAGATCGTTACATTAAATTATACTGTTTAATTTTGTCGTAAAAATTGGGCTTATTTTCTGTTAGTTAAACAACTCCACAGTTATAAGACCTCTATTTTATGTCGTGTATGATTCATTTATTAGCTAGACTCATGATTTATATAAGTTTGTAAAATCCGAATGTGATATCGTAAACTCTTTTTAACGTGAATGGTTTTTCCTTTAGATATATTCGGCTATTTTCTTTTAATATTTCAAATTTTCTACGCTTTTTCGCGACAGTATTTACGTAAACGTATATGTATATTTTTCTACATCGTTTACCTAATTCGTAAAGATATGTCTTTAAATTATTGGTTTTTGTACAGCATCGTTGCTTGACCTATATTATACGTAATTCATTTTTATAGTATTTATGCGAAGTCATAAATGACAGTTTAAGAGAAATATATACTCATGTCCACCAGCGATCACACTCTTGTGCTAAATGACGAACATCACAACTGCTCCAGAAAAGAATGAAATCCCATCGAGCATTCACTTTAATTTCGTTATTCTCGTATCCGTGTTGGCCTCTTCCACACCGTCGCCATCAACGCCCGCTTTATGAACTATGGCCCATTGCCGTTTATATATAACACCTACGCAGTCATAAGAGCCTTCTCTCGTTGTCTCATTCGATTTGCACTCCTACGAGCGTTTTAAAGTGTATGCGAACTTTTATTTCGCCTTTATTTTGCACGCCACCCACACTCTCTCCGGTGTCAGTTCTGCTTTAAAGGAGCTTTCACTCTCTCGAAAGGCAGCCAAATGACGAGATGAGGCATAGAGGGAGAAAGAATCGCGAGGGGAAAGAACGCAGTGCGAAAAGGTCTCTTTTTTAAGGGGAAAACAAATTAGTCGATCGAAAATGCGATGCAAATAAGAATTAACTTTTGGTATTTTTTGTGAGTGGACAGGCAGAGATGTAATTTGAATGAGAAGGTGATGAGATAATTGAGGCTGTTAGCTTTAATATTGTTAATTTACTCTCACGGGTTTTATTTTGTGTCCGATGACATTGAAAGGCGTTATATTACGTTATTCATATAAGTTATTTAACTAACATATATCTATATAATAACTTATTAGTTATTTAATTACGAAGTTGATATTAAGGCTGAGTTTCAAATATAAGTCTATTTCTTACATTGCTCTATCATTAAGCTGTTATAAGCTATACATAAGAAGATCAGTAATACATAAATATAATTTGAACAGTTAGAAATAAGTAAAAGAATAATTAATTTTTAAGATTTCCAACTTTTCGTTTCGTAATTTTTTTTTAATTATGATTTCTTTCAAGTGAATGGAAAGCTTTCAATTAGTTAAATACGTAATTTTATCGTTTTTCATGAAATATTCCTTTTTCTTTTACATACAAGCTTTTCATCAACTCGTATATATTAATTTTGAAGAAGCGTACCTATGCATAAAGGACAACTAAAGATATCTGACGTTTATTTTACAATACTGTCAAGCTTGAATAATTTACGTAACTCTCTCAATGATAACACTTTCAAGAGCTTCTATTTTGCCGCATAATGACAAACGCCGACAACCATCAACTCATTCACTAAAAACATCGAGCTCGTAACGGCTTAACAGCTCGAGTTTTAAAGTCACGAAGTGCCATTTTTTAACGTAAGACGCCGAAAAGTATGCGTCGGCGAAACATCTTAATCTTCTTCGCCAAACCCTTTTTACATTAACGCTTCTTTCTTCTTCTTCGTTTCGGCGTTAAATTATGAAAGTGTTTCCTTTTACTTCTCCCGCCCACTTTACGTTCCGCTCCATTTCTCAACGCACATCCGAAGCTCATGCGCTTCAAAAAGCTTTTCTCGAGAATTCTCTTCTCGAGAATTCGCTTCTCGAGATTCTCGAGAGTATTTATCGAAGAGAGAAAGCAACAGAGCGATAAACTCCGGCCCTTTTAAGTGGTCTTTAACGATCTTTTTTATCAGCCCTCGGTGTCGGTAGAGTAATTTGCAGACGTTCGTATAGGTGTCTTTCGAAGTCTCACGCCGTTTTTAAACCCGGGGTTGCGTGCCTCAAGCGGGTAAGAAATTATCCTCGAGGAAGAGAGATTCAGCCCTCGAGTGCTCATTTCGTGGTGCGGAATGAAGTGGGTGCTGGAGAATATAGCGGAAGGTGGGGGTTTTATTAATATTGTGAAGAGGTACGCATCCCGTGGGAGAATACGTAGTGAATATGGTACCTTTAGAGAGATAATAAGGAACATGGTGTGATGATGATGTGATGATGATTATGTGGTTGTAAGTTTAGGGGGAGCGTTTCTTTAACAATAAGAATCATCTCAGTAAGAGACGAGAACGGTGTGTTACTTTTCCTCCTTATCTTATATCTCGAGCTATTTTATATTCGATCATTAAATTGTTCCTTGTTATCATTGGATTCAGTATTTTTCTAGTAGGGATAGTCTGCGTAAAGGTTATTGGTATTCAATGGCCATTGTCAGTGACAAAAGTTATGATGATTTTGTATTAATTTTATTTTCTCCATTATCAAGTCCTTATCACTTTAATTGTATTTAGAAATTATACGATACTTCTCATTGATTCACGTTTTATTGCCTTTTTATATAAAATCACAATTTAAGTAAGAAAGTTCTAATAAATAAGGATAAAAAAAATATCGGTGGTTGAAAATTTAAAATTAATACGTTAAAGTTTTAAATATCTTATAAGGTTTTAATGAAGTTGATTTTCCATAGCTCATCGTTTTAGTTTTAGTAGTTAATGGAAGAACACAAATAGAAAAGGAATCGAATTTTGCAACGACTATTTCCCTTTTCTTTCCTCTTAAAGTTTCTCGAGGGAAGGACAGATTTGTCTTTGTTTCGCCGTATCTTGGAATTCCTTTGTATCTTTACATTTTATTTCTTATTCTGAGTTTCCTCCCTCACTCTTTAGGCCTCTTTAATGCAATGAATAAATATACTCTGAAATTTTAGTCACCTCGTTAAAGAATTGACTCAGCTGTAGATTCAACTTTCTATTCCACGTAATTAGCTAATGCTGCAGAAATGGAAGCAATTAGAGGCACAATTGCAAGAGTAAGGAACTCTTTAAATCGTTCCTTTGTTCCTTTTACATTATTTTCAACATTCTTTTCCTTAAAATTTCCGAACTGGATGCTTCTTAAGCCTTAAAGTTTTATCTCTATCTTTTCGCTAAAATTTTCGTATTTTTTTTCGGAATATTTGATCGCAAAAGAGAAAGTTCTTGGGTTAATGAAGGTCCCTAGTTTTTAAACCAAGAAGTAACATTTCATCGCATTCATAAATAATACTACCTTTGATTTATCATTAGGTATAGGGCTGATTTTTATTTAATTTTCCGCATCGCGTACATCCTTTCACTGTTTCACCAAAGCCGTGATATGAAACAAATTGCCCGTCGACTCGACTTCCAGCTTTATTTTCCTATTTAGGTAAACCCGCCTTCTACGGTTTTTCCTTCCCGCATCCCTCTCTTGTTATCCTTTAATCCCAGAAAATGGAGATGGGAAAACATAGGGAGATATTTCGTGAAAGATGAAAAAAAAAGCTTCGGTGAAAGTTACGATGGTAATCGTGGATCGTAATAAAGGTGGCATCGAACGAAATTCGGAAAGTGCTTCGGATTTTATCTTTACCTCCGTGGGAAGATCCTAACAGCGAGATAGCAGATTCGTCCGATGATTAATTTAACCAGGAATATCCTTTTCCGTATTCAAAGAAGATAATTTGATTACGTTGTTTGTTTTACAATTAGGCCCTTCTCATTTTTACTTTTCTCTTTTAAAGAATAATCCTTTTGCTATTGTAAGTGATTCCACCGAGAAATAAACTCGACTATCCATAAAATAAACTGTGAAGCGATAGAGAACGTAAATACGTCATAAATTCGGGAAATATTCGTAAATTATGCGTTGGAATTCTCTCTTTCGAACGGAATCTTAAGTTATACGTAAAAATAAAAATCGCCTATCTGTTTTATCTTTATTTCCCGGAAGGTGTCCCCGAATATTTCCCCGATTAATTCGGGACGTATAAATTTAATAGCCCGACCTCGACATAAAGTCCGTCTATACATGACATTCCCACGCTCGTTCCATCTCATTTTGTCCTACAAATCGAATATATTATTCCTTCGGCCATGTAGGGAATCTAAGAAAAATGTACAGTCGTATAAAAGTTGACGCGTTTTATCTTTCTATGCCGTTTCCCACGAATTATAGCTCCTTTGTCTAAGACACGGGACGAACATAGGAAACACATGTTCGTAGTTCGGGGAACAGTCCCTTTTGTAGAAAGTAGACGCTATGCCTCGGGCGACACGAGTTCCCTAAACACGGAGCGCAGCGTGATGTCTTCCGAATAAGTAGAGAGGATATATAGAGAAGCATCATCCAGCGATAGCGCAAATGTCGTGTATAAAACAGTCGAAGTGGGAGATGGGTTCGTTTTTTACAGGATAAACGGAGATCATTACTCTTCGCAGCCATTCCGTTTACGTGGAATTTGTACGAAGGAATTGTCGACACGTGCGGTCTTACTCGAAAACGTTTCCTCCTACGATAAGAACGCGTTGGAACACGGAAAGAAAAACCCGAAGTCATGAATGTAAACTTTCTTTGAACGTCGCGTCGGGTGATGAATATATGTATTACTGTTTCAGAGGAGCCGTTTTCGTAAAATATTCATCGCGCCGGAGGAGGAATTTTCGTGTTTTATGAAAGGACAAATTGTCGCCGTCGAAAACTGTGGATGTCACTATTTCGTGGGGACGGTTTTTACTCCGCTTCAAGTTTTAAGTTGTGCATAGCTCAGCGTGGTTAGAGACGTACAAATGAGGGAACTGGAATTTTATGGAAATTCAAATTTGACGTTTAAATTTTTGTCTTGTTTCCTGTAACGTTTACGGAACCGTGCAAATAGGAATGACATCTGTACACATTAATTCCTTTATTGAAATCTTAAGGTTAAGATTCCTTCCACAAGGTAACGTCTGAACACATAGCTTTTATCTTAATGTTATTATTGTATTGAAGAACTAAATGCTGGAATGCTGCTTGCTGAAACTAAATTAAAGTAAAATTTAAGAATTGTTTAGAATTTTTATTATGAATTCAAAAGACTTTTTTACCAGAACTAGTCAAATTTGTTCATCGTATTACATTTTGCAACGTTAAAAAAAAGTTCTCTTTACTTTCACAACTTTTAGATTTCCTTTTATCTTCCACAGATTAAAGTCCAGTAAATTTTATTAAAAATCAACTTATTGATTTTTAAGATATAATTATTTGTATGGAATATAACAAAGATACGATATTAAAAACAAAGTCATATGTTAATGAATAACAATAATGTAATAAATATTAACATAATGAGAAACAATAATTTTCAGCATAACAACTAATTATTATCACGACATAATTAAGCAGAATTGAGTTTCAAAGCCTTGCCATTCATTTCAAGTTTCCTTAGCAACGAAGTTTGCTTTTCTATAGACGGGCTATTTTGCCTACCAAAGACTCGCTCCAATTCCATTGTACGTGAATGCACTATACATAGATTATAGTTCGAGTTCTATTACAACAATGATCCCAGAATGCTCTTGACCCTCTATATAGTGCACGACTTATTGTAGAACACGTACGTCATTGCGGCCTAAAGTCCGTATCCCTAACAGAGAGGCGAACATGAGTTCCGGAGAAGAAGATAAATGAAGGCCTAGACAAAACACCGCGCATAATTTCACTAAAAACTTCGTGTCCTTGCCTCCTAATCTGCATTCCAATCTGAATCCGCCTCTTTCTCGCAGATTAAAAGCAATATTGGATGAGTTTTCGAATGAAGTTCCCGTCGAGCCGATGCATTGCGAAAGAACACGAACGACACAAATCATGGGCAGAAACGCCCTTCGGTGGTAATCGCGAGGGAAAGGTCGCGAGGTCCGACCGCACCTTTTGAAAACCCCCTTTGTGAGGAAGTGCGTTTAGGGTCCGTCTCTGTGAGATCTACGGTCGATAGCTTGCGTTCGTAGAGAACACGCGGCTGTATTAATGGAGGTGAATGGGCGTAATTTAAATTGCAAATACGTCGAATCCAGGAAGGCTTATCTGCAAACATCTTCGCGTCAAAATTGACAGTAGACGCGTGACAAAGACGATGTATGCGTTTAAATATCCGCTTATGTCAGCTCTGTCTTTCAATTAAGGTATTTATCTCGCTAGGATTCACTTGAACGGAAATTTATCTATTAGAATAAAGTTAGAAAGATGATTCTGCAGGAATTATAGCTGTGGAAAATAATCAAATACTCATCATATTACTATGTACTTTGTATACTCGACTATCGTGCTATATTTCTCGTAATTTTGATTAATTTATGCGAATATGTTAGTAATTACATGCATCTATTAGTTGAAATTAAAAAGGTACGTCTATTAAATGACCATCTATCAGTACATACAACATTTACTTTCAAATGCAGACCACTATTACCATATTAGTTACTTCATTTAACCTTTCCCGCACGTTACACCTCAATTTATACGAAACGGAATTGCACCCGAATTTGTGTGAAATACGTCTCATTAACATCGGAATTAAACTACGTAAAAATGAATTACGACTATCCAATTACCAGTTGAGCCAATTTTTGGGCGATTAGTTCACGGGATGAATGCGGATAATTCCATTGCGCCGGCCATCCATTCATCCGTTCTCGTCCGGATCGCGGCGTTAAACGCTATTCCTTTTTTTAGCTCATAATTCGCAAAGAATCGAGCGTCAATTCGTTCGCAATGGGTGGATTACTCCATTATCAACCGCCGATTCGTCTGCGGTTATTAGAACCTAATTATCCGATTGGCTGTTTTATCATTTTCCCATGAGATGACGGGCCTACGGGGATCCATCCGCGGGTGGTGGTTCCTCCTCTTATGCGGACGAAAGAAACAAATGACAGGTGGGATGGAGTCGGGCGCCGACACGAAAAGGGCGGGGCGCGGGATGAGTATGAGAAAGTGGTGTGTCAATGATGATGGCGATGCGTTCCACGTTCGAATGTTCGAGATGACTCGGGAGCGCTACCGACTGCGAAGAATGATTCCTTCGCTTAATTCTCCAAATGCCTTCGGTATATCCATCGCGAGGGAGTGACATTCCCAGAGGTTGAAGGACGCATTCCAATCTAGGGTGATTATATTCGTGGAGAGAGCCACAAAATTGCACGTATTTGGATTAACGCAGATTAGAACAAATGATGAGTTTAAACACGTAGAATAGTTGTGTTTTAAGTTCCGATGAATTTTTTTACGAACGAAATTTCCATAGCAACATGTTTACGAAAGAAAATTTTGACCAAAGGAATTTAATGTTCAGAAACGTATATTTATTTCCGGAGATGACCGGGTATAAAGTCCACATATTTGCTTTGGAAGAGCTCTTAAATAATTTTTATCGCGTTTTATAGAGCTAGAATATTCGGAAGTTCTCTGTTTTTTATGAGTTTATGAATATAAAAATGCATATTTGTCGTTCCGAGAACAAGCACTATCGAAATCCGGCGAAAGTGCAGTTTACGATTTTTGATGCGGAATTTCACAAAACGACTACGTAATTGAAAAAAAACCACGTAAATTGAATATATTAAATGGAGCTCTGGAAATATTCCGGAAAAGCTTTCTTGCGTCGCAGCATTTCTTTTTCATTTATTCATTACCCAAAATATTAAGCGAAATTGAAAATTTTTGGTCGGAAATAGCATTACGTTCGCGTATTACATTCGAAAACGCGAAATTTTTACTTAATTGCTTCAATTAAATTCGTACATTTTAACCTTTCGTTATTTGTTTCGGGTTTCATTCGGTCATCTCAAATATTGGTTTGATTTAAGCAAACAATCGCGCTTTTTTTAAAAAAATTAATAAACGTAAAATTTATCGCTCGGAATTAAATTCGAGCTGTAAAAGCATTCAAATGAAAACATCATAAATCCGATTTCAAAATAAATTTTGTACATCGCTAATATATTCTAGTGCTTTAAATAGTTTCCGTTGGTGGAATTCTTTACGTATCTAACGATTCATCTTTTGAGGCGTTAGAAGATAAACGTCCTTAGATTTCCGTAGCTGATAAATGCATTCGTATTCATATTAAAACGGAATATTTTAACACGCTTTTAATCACGAGGAATACCCCGTATATATTTTACGACTGATATGATAGCCGCATAAATTCCGAGGCACTAAATTCATAATCACATTTCGAAGCCAGACGATTAGATTCGTCAATTAATAAATTACCATCTTCATGGTTAATTGGTTAGTCCGCTTTTCCATTCAGGAATGTTGGAATTCTCGATTCGACTCGAACTACGTCCGCCCATTCCTCAAGTGTAAGAGTCGGGGAATCCACATTGTGCTTCACGGTGAATTTATACAAAACGTGCCACCACTTCATTCATCATACGGACTTATTCCGGCATTATAAATCCGTGTCTAGAGAGATTCCTCTTGCCTATTCACGATTTACAAGACGTGTTCCTCTCCTTCTTTGGACCCACCGGTATAGCGGGCGATTGATTGAACGTATCTGCTATTTGAATGATGCGGGTCGTGAGATGTATGCACCACGGGAATAACTAATGCTTCCTCGGGACACGTTAACGACGTGTTTCCTTAATTGGGCGAATTAAAAAGATGATTGTCCCCTTCCTTCGTGACGTTTTGAAATCTCTTAAAGGTCTACGGACCTTTGTGGAAGTGGTATCCAAGGGAGAGGAGATGTAAATTGGACTGACGATGGACCAAGGACTGGAAAAGATTGGATGTAATTTATTTTTTTTTGTCTTATAATTTTTGCGGATTCATCCATCAGTGTAACGAAAGGGAATTCTTAGGTATCCCTTACCCATATAAGGGTTGCTATTTTCATCCCTGGACTACTCACTCGTAGCATAAATTCCAAGCATAAGGAGGTTATATTTTAGTCCTGTGACGTACAAGATTTTCACATCCGGTCTCCATAAATTTTATAATGCCTCTTTATCCTTACGTTTAAATCATCAAGGTTATTTAGTATTCCATAAATGGAGGTATAATATAAATAGGTAATTACCCTTTAATAGGAAAACGAATCAAATAAGATGGTTAAAAATGGAATGCAATAAGATGGGTAAACTCAATATATTAACGAAAAGAAAGAATCAAATTCAATCACCCGCAGAATTTTATCTATGCTGGTTTGAGAAAGAGTACGTTTCAATCAACTTCTGTAAAAAAGTTACTCTTTTCTTTTACCAAAGGATTTTCCCAAATAAAAAGCATCCTGTATCGAATTAACTTTCTCATACATCGATTCATTTATTTTATAAAAATTTCTGTCTAAGTTGCTTGTTGATATGTTGATTCACGAATTTTTGGAGCTTAAAAGATTGAACGTATGATGAATTTGTTTGAATAGTTTGAAGAATTACGAATTTGACAAAGGTGTTGAGAAAGTGGAAGTATTGGAACTGAAACAGCCTCGTGAATGTTTGAAGCATCACCTTGGAATGGGTTATGGAATGTTAAGAGGAAATGTCGACTTCATTTCAATAGAAAATCCCTCTTAATCCCAAGCTTCTGAGAGAAGTTGAATCCATAAAACGTGTCATCTCCCTTTACGAATCGGCACGATAAATCTTTCTTTGTACACGAAAACTACCAAAATTCACGGCTTTATATTTTGAAGAATGGCCCCAAAACATCTCACTGATCTTTCAAACCGTCTCCTGCGATTATTAATCCAACAAAACCGGTTTGCAGAGATGTTTACCCCGACATCAGTAAATACATCCCGATTAACAAGTCTCGTAATACGGCGGAGGTTTCGCTAAATGGGGGAATTTGCATATTTATAGTTCCATTATTAATTGAAGACGGTATCCTCGCTTCACGGTTTATCGTCAGTGATAAAAGGTTTTCATTGTTGAATATCTCGTGTAATTTGTTCTGCGTTGAGGCCATCTCCGGTGGAAATTAATTCATCTTCCTCTCCCTCCGCTCGTCGTTAAGGGATTTCAACGCTCTTACGTAACAAAGGCTTTATAGTATTCCACGGTTTTCGGAAGGCAAAAATTAAAAAAAAAGGCGGACTTATCTACTTCCAGAGCGTATTCCCATCCATGTTCCAGATCCCATAAGGTAATCCCGTCCGGTATCGGACGATACGATACGAGGGCTTTCATAAGGGCAAAAGAGCAGGTATTCGTAAATCCAGTCGATGCTTTCCATTTGAAGGAGATAAGTGGCGAAAGGAACTGGGTTATGAGAATTTCGGGCGCGCGATAGCGGTGAGGTCAGTGCGTTAGAAAGGGCATGGAAAGAGTAGTGGGGTCGTCGTAAAAGTGTGGTCACGATAAGGGAAAAAAAGGTTGTATATTTCCCTTATCAAAACCCTTTGGTTTACAAAGGCAGATCCGCTCCTTTGACCCTTACCGCGTTTTTAAAAGAATGGAGCGGTAAAGGGACCTGGTTCAGTCTGAATCCTTTAATGTTTTTACGAGTTATGAAAGGGAAGAGGTAAAAAAATTATCAGTGCCACAAAGGTCCGGAGATGACAAATAAATCGCGTGGTCAAATTGAATTAAGCATGTTTATTTGTTAATTTTTTTGAGGAAGGGATTCAGAGGAATATATCAAAGGCTTTTCCTCGTCTCGTTTTGGGTGTTTTGGATAAGGAAGTGAAAGGAGTAAAGGAGTGAATATGGAAGTAAATTAATCGGAAATGAGATAAGATGATATCCTCGAAATTTTGAGTTTGAATTTTTGATTTCGTGGCCAATAGGGAGTGATGATTTTAATAGAGTGACGGATACGGGAATTCGTTTCAATTTACAGTAGGGTTCAGAATTTTGATAACGGAAAATATTTTCGTCTGCGAATCAAATATTAATCGCCCCGAATAAATTTTTAGGCGTTCGCTACTTCGTAGTTTATTCATCGCGTCCAATTTCATGATACGGTTCGCCGAAAAGTATTGGGTCGTTGATATTTGTCTGGTAGTTATGATTGATGTGAAGTACGAATATAAAAAGCAATGTTTTTGATTGATATTTGGTAGATATTCAGGGAGAAAAATTATATTTGGAAAAATAATATTTCTCATGAATGGTTGGCTCAATTTTAATTAGTATAGAAGTCTCAACGATGTTCAAGAATTTTTAAATCTGCTCCAAGAAATTATTATTTAGGTTTAACTACAAATATTGGTATATAATAGTGGTAGTATTAACTGAAGGATAATTGGTAATCGTTAACAAGTCTTCATGAATCTATTTACCATTATATTACGCAATCGGAGCATATGTATATTTATTCATGTAATTATCCCACACCAGAATATACATCTCTGTGATTACCTGCACGATTTACGTAAGGAACTGAGTTAACCTTAACCTTTAAAAGCTGTCGGGCATTGTTCCCTCGTACAACTCCATTCCCTGCCTTAAATTTCGCTCTCTCCCCACCGTCCCTCAACTCGAACATCTTCTGGGTATCCTTGAAAAGAAAGAAATTCTTTCAAGCCTTCCACCACGACGCATGACCTCATCTCTCGCAATTTCTTTCTTTTTAGGTATTTGCACAACACTCCCACCGGCACTTTTAATTGTCCCGTCCCTTAAAAGGATCTTAAAAACCTGACTTACGAACTCAATTACCTCTGAAACACGGGAGGAACTCTTTCGCCGCTTCGGAATTCGAGAATGTGAGAACGTAGCAAGGAATCCGGCATGGGAATGACTGCCCGAGGCAGTAAAACGCGAATTCTTTCCCTTCCCCATAGGGCGCTTATGCTCGCTATATAAGAGTGCAGTTTTCATCCCGTCCAAGTTTTTTTATAAAGGTCGTCGTCTACTATATCCTCGGCCTATTTCCCTCACAAGAGTATTCCAGATTCGTTGCGTTATTTACCTCATTCCGATGTTTTAAGAGATGCGGAAATTGCTTTCCTGATGGTTTCTGATACACCTGCGGGAGTTACGGTCCGTTTTGCTTTTAATGGGGGTTGTCGGTGGAATTAGTCTTGTGTGCTGTCGTTAAGTTTTCGAGCTTGGGTTTTACTTCAAAGGCTCATCTATTCGGATCTGTACTCTTTTAAATGTTTGTGCTCATCCCGAGGTGAGCACCTCACCTGCTGAATTATACTATGCTGTGCTGAATTAATGCTATCTCATGCCTGCTTTCTGATGGAAATGTGACTTTAATTATAATATGTGGAACCATAATCTTCTAATATCTGTGCCCATACATATTTTCTTCGTCCCTAACGTGTTCCTTTCGTATTTATTTCAAGCTCTGCTGCTATGCTAATATTCTTACATACACTTTTAAAGAATACACGTATTCCCATTTAATTTTATTTGTAACTGGTCAAGTGTGTCATAATGATACGTGAACGCCATAACTTTTTACTCGCTTTTAATTTATTTGACATAATAGTTTAGTATCCTACTCACTCATCGATTTGTTAAAGTGAAGGTATATCTTTTTCCTGTTAATATAAGAGCTAACTATTTATAGACAAAATAATCTTCTCTGTTCCGAAATTTGAAAGTATCCAACCAACGTAACTTTTCAATCGACAACAGATGACTTACGTACCAAATATAGTTCCTGGTCCCACGTCTTTAGTAGCTATCTCTTACGATGACTGATCATGTTGTTCGGATTAAGTGTATAGAAAGGGTGAGAATCACGATAAATATTATTACTCGTCAAGTATGTTTGCACAACCTTTTAACGAAGATCACCCGTGGTATTTTCCCTCGAAATTGCCTCGATTCCTGCAGCCTCATGGCAGATGACGCCCGTGGATGTTTTGAACTCTACGTGAGGCGTTCAACCGGTTTGTTTCGCTCATCGAAAATAATAATCATGGCTGAGGTTTCCCCAACAGATGCTTATGTAAAACTATTATCGGCTAGCTATCGGCGTATTGGTCTCGGTTGCCTATTTCGGTGGATTGTAATTGGGGATCTAACTGCCGCGCTGTGGTATTATGCGATCCTCCGTGGTAAGTTCCCGGGAATCCGGTCGGTTAGACGGAGGAATTAAGGCATATCCCTTTATAGAGAGAGAAAATGTGGCTGCAAGAGTTAACGTGGCTGTTAATGATGAAATTATGAAACCAGATCTTGTCGAACATCAGAGTTTGCTCTCTTTAGGGATTTTTAATGAAGCCATGTACGTAATCTGCAATATTCAGCCATACCTTTAGAGATTTTGCCGTCGAAGATGTAAAGTCTTGTTTCATAGTTCTGTTCTTATTTTATTCTGAGTATTAAATTACCAATTTTCTCCTCTTTTATGCTAAATACACTATATGAGTATGCATACGTTAATTATAAACTTTCAGAATCATTTATTATATAATTAATTTAAATGTTAGATTAAAAGAGGTTCACATTCAATATCTCAGAGTTAATGAACTATATTATCGTTTGGTATAGATTTATATTATTTATCTCCTCTTTCCTGTACTTGCGAATGAAAGGTATATTAATTTTTTCTCATCGTTTTAAAAAAATGACGAAGTCTACGTAAAAGATAGCTACAAAAATTATGTAGGTCGTTCAGTACGTTGTTAAAAAATAAACCAGTCCAAAAATTGGATTCCAGAGAGCCACATAGTTTAAGTACTCTATAAAGAACTTTTTAAAGATATTATTAATGTGTCCTCCTTCACCACCTCTTAGTTATTCCCTCGATATTTATTCACCGACGTTGGTGGAAAATGGGTCTCTCATATACCTGATCTGGATAATTAATCGTTCGAGGTTTGCCCACCGCTGTTCTCCCAGGTGTTTTTGCTCTGCCCTCTACTATAGATAAAAAGCGCACAAGTGAGTTAACATGTTCGTAATTTATTCACGTTATGCGTCCATGCTATTTTTATTCCCACCACGCCTGCACGAAGTTTGGGCTATGCATTCTCGAACACCGACTGGGAATCCGAATTCTTTTTTCGTGTTTCGTAAGGTAGCGAGGTTCTTTTTAAGGAGGTTGTCTTCGCCGCAAACTTGGACGATTTTTCGTGCGAGAAATCTTCCGAATTCTTTTTTGCTGTGGTCGCCTCGTATTTTAGTTGTCGTATCGCTGCATGACGGAAGATTTCCTACAGGGAAGCGTATCTTACGGAAAAGGAGTAACATGTTAAAAGAGGGAAAAAGGTGCCTCGCCAGCCCAATTCCTCAGGGAATTATACGTTGCTGTTTCGTGGAATTTAATGCTCAGCTCTTCCGGACTTGTGCTGCAGAAGATTTCCATTCCGTTCCAGCGTTATCGTGATATCTCGCGTTGGTGAAGAGGCTTGCTTCCAATCCGAGCAGGTCTGCAAAAATCCTCCAGTTTACGAGGACTTTTTATGTCTGCGTTTAGGACGCGAAGTTCTGCATTTTTCCCGGCGTTTCTTACCTCAGTAAAGAAGGCGATTACCATAGTGTAGGCTCTCGCAAATTGGAATACCGCGGTGAAGATTAACGGAATATCGTTTCACATTAAGGGGACTTTAAAGGTTTTATGACGGAGCTATTTCTTTCCGCTCGGCGAATAGATTTAGAATTCACGTTGGAGACGCTTTGAGGCGTGTTTGGTATCCTAGCAACCCATGGAGAATGATAGCGGTGCAGTTCTACGTAAGATGATCTTAAGGTATATTTAATGTTTGTGAGAATTTGTCGAAAGATCATCTATTTAGAACGATAGAATTAAGGGAAAGTCGAATTTTATAATACATAGAATTCTCCGAAGCTATTAAACTTACTCCTTGTTCTGCATTGGTTCAGATATTAAGACACATTTAAAAAGCACCATTCTATTATTCTAACATTAAGAAAAAATTAATTATTAATATCCTTACTCGATGAGTGCGACTGAAATTCGTCGAGGGACCTGGGTTCGAGTCCCAGTCACGTTGTCATATTTAACTTCCGTTAAATCTTTTTTATTTTTTAAATTTTTAAGGCTTTCTCTAAGAGCGATCTAATTTTTCTACATCAATACATCATAACAATTTTAAACTCGGTGATTATTATAAGGCTTGTGGTAATTTATTGTCATAAGGAATCAGTGGTTGTTGTCAGGAAGAATTGCGAAACCCTTTCGGAAAATTATTCAGAAACTTCAAGCTCTAGAAAACTCTCATATTAACGCTGTTAGATGCACGTTACGTATAATATTTGTACGTTATCTCTCGATAGATTTAATTATCCAGATTGGCGTTCTTCGTTGCTCTTAATGGGTATCCTACCCTAGGCACCGGAAATCACCTTTCGCGAGGGTATTAAAATCATACGGACTCTTATCCCGGAGTGAATCATTCCAGAAGAATTTCATTAGTCGGATATCAACGGAGGAAAAAAAAATTCATTTTCGGCACATGACGCTCATAAATTTCCACGTCTTTTTTTTTCGCGTCCCGAGAATTTTCATCGCAAAATATTTCGAAATTTTCGCCTCGTCGTGCTTTTCGCATTTAGGGCGGCTTCATTTTTTTTCGGGAGAACCATTGGAGCGCGAAATTTCGTCCCAGGGAGAATTATCCCTCAGAATCTTTTTTTTCGGCTCTTATATGCGAAGGGGGACATTTTCATATCGATAATACGGGAAACCGAGTCGTCATCTCCCGGCGTCTTTTTTTTTTAAATCTTCCGCACCATTTGCCGGAGAAAGGGGAAAAGGTAGTCGGCGCGTGATGCGGCGATTCTTTTTATTTTCTTCGTCCGGTGCATCGGATGCAAAAGGCGACGAAAGATATGAAATGGGTCGAGTGAAAAATTGGAAGGGGCTGTGAGTCGTGAAATTTTTCTCCGCGGACGTTCGAATCGCTCCAAAATCTCTCAGATGACGGGACCGTTTCGCGGATGAGTGCTTTTCTAATCATGAGGTCACCTCGTCAACCTTTTTAATCCGATTTTTTGTAATAAAGAGGGATTACTTGCGTGGATTATTTCGTCAAATTGGATAGACTAAATTCTTCTAAAATTTTAGGTAGGATAATGCGTATTTCATCGAAATAGTAGATGCGGACACATATTTAGTTTTTTAATAACTTATTCGCATTTAACCATAGTGAATTATAATCCTTAAACGTCATACCCTAAATGGATCTCTAATCTAGTATTTGAGTGTTATCTGAGAGCCTAAGCCACTAAATATCTGTTGCATATAGCTTTAGAATATCTATTGCTATAGCATATATTATATACATAGATTATAAATCCTGAATATAATCGTATATTTTCAGGCTATAGTAAAGGTTTTCGTAACGTTACCAAGTATTATCCACATACTATGATCCATAATTACTTGCAATATTGATGAAATTTTATTCTGGTCTATTTTTCAATAACCTGGATCCTTATAGAATACATCTTTGTTTATGCCTCTGGGAAAACATGAGAATCGAACCAAGAAAAGCGTGAACAAGTGGCCTATTCCACTCAGTAGTTGTATTAACCTTCTCGAACTTTTCAATCCAATTCACATACAACCTTCTCACATTTCTCATTCCAAATCATGAAGTAATTCGAAGCCCAGTTTCTCCCATATCATTCACTCGGGGAGTTACTTCAATTTCAAGCTGCGAAAGGTCGCGAATTATGGATTGCAACACCTTCCTTTGCACTGAAAGGTCAGTGGATGGTTACCTAAATATTCGCATCCCAATTCATATATCTTTCCCTGTCGCTCATGGCCCCACAACATTTCCATCCAGAAGAGAGTTATGGGGAGAAAACAACCTGCAGAATGCCACTTTTCCTTAATGTACCTATCCTAAAGAAAGGCCATCTTCTTCTGCTACGAATGGTGTAACACAATTCCAGCCACTCGTAAGAGTACGTAATTTCTTTCTCATTCGGCTACCTTCAAAACGAACTTAACTCCCTACCCCGGAAGCGTAAATATTGGGAAAAGACTTGGACTCATTCACTCCTTCAAAACCCAATTTGTTTTTAAGCACTATCCCACTTCAATACCGCGGCTTAAGAGACCAAAAATTGGCACTTTTTGACGCGCGTCGCTGCCACAATAATTTCCCGACGGCCCATTCACGAATACAACACGTAATTACGCGCCATTGGTTGTATTTTGAGCTCACGTCAGTCAACGGAATAATTTCCCGCAAAGTGGACTCCAGTAACGAAAATGGCTACGGTACAAAACGAACCATAAGAAGCGATTTTTTGCCCGTCAACGCTCTTCTCGTATTTAACGCGGCGGTTACAAAAAACCGGAACGCACATGACTTAGCGTTCCGAATTTCGCGGCAGTTCCGCTGCTAGAGCTATAGCCCCAGCCTCTCGGGTAGCCGGACCAAATAAAAAAAACGACTCAAACCAAATAAAAAGAAGGCTTTTTGACGTGAATGAAAAATGGAGTGGAACCCGGTCGGTCGCTCGCCCCTTTTCCATCCCTCACCCGATATTTTCTAATGCGTTTTATTTCCAGACTTCCATCCATCCCATCGTCCTTTCGTAAAACCCCCCGCCACGGTACCGTGTTCGTAAGCTTTTTCAGCTCTTTTTCCGAGTACAAGTTCTCCTCTAAACATCATTACCCTCTCATGTTGTCCCTTATACGATATGAGGGCGTTTTGAATAGAAGCGATTTTCAGTGTTTGATAAATGGTGGCGACAAAATTGAGAATGTTGGTCGTGTATAGAGCTTTCGTGTTTTTTTTTACGGCGTTTTACAGGTCGGTAGGGAATGCGTGGTTTTTTTCTTTGGACCCCTGGTTTCTTTAATGCGTTTTGTGATGGTTGGAATTTTTCTGAGTTGTCCGATGGGTGTTCAGAGGAGGAACATCGATGAACCACGGTGATGTATGCGGAAGATTGGAAACCGCCGCACGGAAATTGATCGATATTACGAAGCTGTGGGGTTTTTTTTCGGAGGCGATCTATAGCTCTAGGGAAGGACTTTTCCCCGTAGCAACGGATGGGGCATTAATATTTCTCCATAGCGAACTCCAAATGTTTGGATTGCAGATTGATGGGGTTTTTTTACGTTCAAGGTTAACCTCCATATGAAGGGAGGTATCATTAATTTGGCTAAATAAGAGGTTTGAGCCGGCTAAGGTCGTGACTGTTGGTTTTTGTTCTTGATGTAGAGAAGTTACCTTGTTTTCGCTAGTGAATTCTTTGTTGAGTTCTAAGGTTAAGCGAATTAATTAATTCCGTGCGCGAATATTTTTAACTTGTATTAAAGTTTCTCGTATTAAATTTTCTTTGTGTTTATTAGTGCATCAATGGAAAATTTAAAAAAAGAATTACTTACGTGTAATAGCGAACTATTATAGTATAATTGCTTATATTTTACCTCTACATTAATGTGTTTATTATGTAGAGTAATAGATTATAATAGAATCAAATAAATAACATATTTACCTCGTGGTATTAAAAATACTTGTGGGTTTGGAATGATGTAATTGTTTTCCTGTAAATGATACAATCGGTACTATACTTTAAAAATATATATCAGGCACCTAATGCTAGCTGTCATTTATAAAAATATTACTATTTTACTAGCTACGTAGCATTTATGATGTTTTCCAATCGAAAGAACTTTCCTTCTTTTCGCATCTTTATTATTGTCCTTCAATTCCATTTCAGTTATTTATTCAGAATATTTAAAGACAAATTTTGAAAAGGGCATTTTTTATTTCGTGAGCTTGAACACCAATTATCCACGTCATAAAGAAAAGTCAACGTTTTCATTCTCGAGTTATTAACAGTTTCACAAAATCTCCGGTAGTTTAGTCTAACACCCTCTTCTTCCATTTTCCGGACGTGTCAAGTCGTCAACTCGTCTCCAAAGAACTCCTTCAGAACTTCATCCTCTCAAATATTTCCCGGGGATTTTTTTTCCTCCTCTACCTTACTCTTTCAGCGAAAGGTTTATAAGCATTCCTCCACAGTCTCGAGTTCGCAGTACGTATGGCCCTCATCTCTCTCCACGGACTTCTCTCCACCCTTGACCTTGGCCGTGTCAATAGTCTGGAACTTATCACGTCATCGGACCGTACACCGCTCGTCTCACGGGAGGTCTGATCTGTAAGGGCGGGCAGTCTTAAGATGCAGAGGATAATGATGGTCTCCTAAGAGGGTGAGGGTTTAAAAAGGTCAAGTTGGAGGCTAAAATGTAATAGAAGGCCCTTTTCGCGAAGCTTTTATAATGGATGAAAGAGAAATATGATCGAAGTATGTGGGAGCTGATGAGCTGGGTGAGGGGGATCGATTCTGTTGTTTGTTTTCGTAATGATGTTAAGATGAAAGGGAAGGTCTTCGGAGATGTGTGATGGTCATAAGAATCTCGGTTGGTAGGTAGGTTGGAGATTAAGGGACGTAATTAAAGGTGGGTTTTTACATCTTTTTTGTGTCCTACGTTAGAACGGACGGCACGAAGTTGATCTTTAGAGTGGGAAGGATCTCCCGGAGAGCGGTCGTGAGTTCGTTTCTCGTCGGATGCGTTCGGAGGGAAATGTCACGCGTGTCTGGTCGCGCCGTGACGGTTGCGGGTGAATCAAAGGTGCATCGGTGAGGCGTGACGGAGTTATTATCATAATTGGTTTACTCGGGACGTTTCTAGGGAGTGTTTCTAGGTACTCCACGTGGGGATCTGCCGTCGTTAATCATGATCGTTACGATAATGGTTTAAGATAGCGTGGAAGAGCGTTAATTACGGTATTTTGTGATTTAGCGATGTTTTAAAATAATTAGCCATCCCAATTCATTAGCAGACTTTTATTGATAAATTAAGGGTTTTAAATATATATTTCTAAGTAGATCTTATGATTAATTTTAATTTATTCTTTACAATTTATTTGAGAACTTTATTCTTTGAACAATCTTATTTAACATTTTTACCCAGTTACTCGTAAAATTTAAAAATAGTTTCTAAAAACTTTACTCTTATGCATGGCTATCATTTTTATAAATTTTCTCATGTATATTTTTCTCGTAAATTTTTTTAATATTATGAAGCAAAGTTGAGTAATTTATTATATTAAGGTTGTTATATGTATGAATGAATATTCCGATATTAAGTAAATGCTTTATTCATTTATATCTGATTTAATTGATGCTTACCATCTTGATGATGATTTTAATTTATAGGGTTAAAATTGTTCCTTATCCTCAGTAGATTAAGGATGATATTTTTGTAAAAACTGCATTTATTCATAATTAAAATGTTAGAAAGTGCAGTCGAGAATAATTGAAACCAAAATTCTACTTACTTAACAGAATCTCCTTGTATTTTTAATGTTACTCATTCACTCAGAACGGTTGGTTATGTAAATTACTATTGTATGTATCGGATTGTTCTTCTTTAACCGTTTTACTTTTCTTCTCTTTTCAGGTGAGTATTCATACGTCAACTAGTCGTCCTTCAGCTAGAGTTTCGCATTCGTGTGTTCGTCTGTGGTGAGTACGTATTACAAAGGTTTCCACAGAGAGCACTGGACTGCCCCTCGTCGTACAAAAAAAAACCCTTCCTTTTGTCCAACTCGCTGTACTCTCTGTCTAATATGCGTTAGAATACGAGAATCCCTTTTCCCTCGAGAATTCTCTCCACTGTTTTTGAGGTAGCTTTGGAAATAATTGCTAACCGTGGCTTCGCAGGATACGTTGTTAGGCCTCCCGAAATAATCAACCCTTTCTCAGAGTACGGCGGAGTTTCGTCTAGTTAGTTTTGTTGCATAGTTTTACGTTATTGGAGAAGCTGCCTCGAATTGTTTCCTTTTCGTATTGTTACGAAAAGTTATGTTTACGAATCTAAAGGTTGCTAGGATACGTATCGCGAGTTACATTTGTACGGTTTCCTTTCAGGAATTATTTCGAGAGATGCTCATTAGCTGCCGAATTGTTTTATGTCGCTTTTAGGATCAGTACAATAGCCCTTTCGGATTTCACATTAAATTTAATGGAGCGTAACGATAATATTTTAATTTGCCTGTATCAAAGGGCCTTGTTCCGACTGTTATTATCTATCCGGGATTATAGGCAGTTTTTTTGAGAACCCTCGTTTCGGCAATCAGAAACAATTAGCCTCAAAGAGCCATATATTATGACTGTCCTCTCTGAGGACTTTTATTAATGAAGTGAGATACGAGAACGTTACACTGTGAGCGGCACGAAGGACAAATTCCACGGAGTGACACGATACCAGGGTTAACAGATAAGTGGTAGGATGATACATAGGTCAGGACCTGGCATCAATGTCAGTCATTTCAAGTCCGTCGATAAATTAGGATTGAATGAGCTTGAGATATCATATCTATACTTAGCTTCGGGTAGTTAAACCCGGAATGAGTCCAGACACTAATTGCCCGAATTGGAAAGGAATGCGGTGCTTTAGATTAGAAGGGAATAGAAATTTAAACCGTTTCTACTAAGCCGCACAATGTTTATTAAACAATCCTAACTTATAATTCCTATTATTATCATGTTGTACATAAGCGGTTGGTTACATTATAGATTGATATCTCCCGTTATCTATTTCAAGTTTTTTCAAAGTCGGACTTAACGATAATGAGAAATAGCGACATGACTGGGACTCGAACCCAGGTCCCTCTACTTGCTATAAGTTACGCGGCACGATAGTGTAGTGAGGTGAGGGATCTGGGTTCGAGTCTCAGACATGTCACTAGTTTAAACGTCTATTTATACCTAATATTTCTTGCCCACGAAATGATCGTGTAAAAATATTTCACCTTAATCCCGTTCTTTCAAATTATTCCAGAAAATGTTCTGAAAGCCATGGTCATTTCAGAAATCCTTTTTTAATGTGTTTATAATTTTTCTCCGGGGAAAACCTTGGTGTGCTATCCCATAAGAGTGATAATGTAATAACAGCTTAAGTGAGAAAGAAGCCGACATTTTCCGAAAAGAACCCGAACAAAGTAATCAGAACACATTCTTAAGCTAACGTTTTCGTTGCCTTTTATTCAATCCAACAGCCGAACCAAAGTTTTGTAGAATTGTAGAAAAAAATCCAAGCAAAAGAACATTAGTCCAAAAAAAATCGGGTTGCTTACAGAAGAAAACATTGGGAATCGGTTCTTCGAGTGAAAAAAACACATCGTTTGAGTCTGAAAAATCTTCTGTTGAGCTTCTTTTGATGGCTGTTGAAAAGGGGAAATTGATTATTTTTCAGTCCATTTCAAGAATAGGAAGCTTTTTGGGGTGGGGACGGCTTGCAGGTGCCCGAAATAAGAGATTTTTATAACTTCTTTCATCGGTGGAGGAGACCGTGGGAGAAAGCAGTTCCTCCTCCCTTCTGGGTGTTGAAGGGTGGTCTGCGAGACATTTGGTGAGATTGATGATAGTGGGAGCGAAGAAAGGGAGTTTGGTGCGTAGTTAACGGGACGAGAATTCCTTGGAAAGAGAAAGGGACAGCATGTCGACAGCTGAGGGTATCAGAAGTTTCAATAGTCCTTCGATTGCTATCTTTTTAAAGGGATTTCTTCGGTATCCTTACGGTGCGATTAAAAGGTGATGCCACTGCTTTTGAGGGTTAGTTGTGTTTGAATGTAGTCGGATAAAATCGTGTTTTTTGAGAATTTATGCCACTGAATTGTTTGAATTCATTAGATGTATTGTACTACGTAATTTACGTGTTCTTACGTATTTTTGGATAATAATGTTAAGTAACATACTGGAAATTGGCTAATTTTTATTATAAATTCTTAAAATGCAAGGAAATTACAGTGCATAGGGTAGGATGGATTTATACATTTTATTTCTGTATATCTTGTTGTTTTCTTTAAATTTACCTAATTTATATCGAATATTCATTGTAATTTATTACTTTATCAAGATCAGTTCTAGTTGAATATTTATTATTCGTATAAAATAGAAGGATTTTTATAATTACTCCATTACTTTCGAAGAAAAGGCTTGAAAAATATATTCTCTCATTATAACTCAACAGTTTCTTATAGCAGTTAGTTGTAAGGAGATAACTTTTTATCCTCCTCTGTAGATTAGTATCTACTTCCATGTTTGATCGTAGTTATTTCCCCTAAACATATCGGTAATCCTATACATAACATCTTTTCCAGTTAGTTACCTTATATAAAAAGATCCTGATCTTTGAAACGGAACGAATTCGATGTTGAATATAAACCGTCTACAGAGCGCGTTAAAACCATCAATTTTTATAAAATATCTTTCTATAAAATTGCGGAACTTTAAGTTCTTTTATTATGGGTTAAATTCTCAATTATCAAGATAAAATGCGGTGAAAATAATTGTACCCTCTCCATGGTTACCTTCTACCTTCTTTCCAAGCTCAGACGAAATTGTACGAGAAGAATATTCCCCTATAATCTCTCCCTGTTCCAAAGAAGAGACCTTACCGATCTCATAATGTCTCCCATCTCTTTCCATAATCTTCCACATCGTCCTCTCCGAAATAAAAGAAATCCTACGGAACGAATTTTCAGCTGAAGAAAGAACTCAATAGCACTCCAGCTCCGAGAAACAATTCTCTCCCAATTCCAACTCTTAATTACGATGTAATTGGACTTGTAATCGCCGCTTGGCGGATATCTTACGTCTCCCGTCGGCACTTATACTTTCTTGTCCACATTCCCCGATATTATCTCCCGTAAGAGTGCTCGGGGGCTGAATAGGCCCGCCCTCTGGTGTCAGGTGACGGAAGTGAAACTGGAGACGATTTCCAAGATGCCGTATCTCGGGAAAGACGGGATTTCGGCGCCCAAGGTTCCGTACCGCTCCGACAGTGCCTCCGCCAACATCGATATTTATTGACTCTTTATTGTTTGCTATCAATATTATCGCATAAATACAACACTGATGGGGTCGCCCGGAAGAATATTGATGGTGAAAGTATATACGGAATATTTAGCGGAAATGTCAACGTTTGCAAATACGGTGACGCAATGGTAAATATTTGAGGAGCGGGGTCGAAGGCCTTGGAGTATTAGCGACTCGTCTTCACTTTGAGTTTATGGATACTTGGATGGAAAGAATTTTACTATTTTAGTGGGGAACCTAGCGGTTGGTTTTTGAACGTCCGACTTTTAGGAATGGTAGAGATTTCAGTCTTTCATTTCTTATAAAATTCTAACTGTTTCTGCTAGAGATACTGTTAGATAAAGAAGCTAATGCTGTAGCTTAAAAAACAGCGATATTTCTATCTAACGTACGATATTTTATGCAAATGTTTCATAGTTTTACCCATTCTTCATTACTAGTTTCATACTCGTATTGAGGTCTGTTTTTGAAAAATAATTTATTCTTCAATTTTTATCTCAAACTTTCGTACGACAGATGTAGATAAGTTACGATGAATTGAGTTATTACTTTCCTAGTTCGTCGAAACTTGAATTTTGTTTAATTAACGTTTATCGAATTATACTGTAGTAATCAAAGCAACTTAAATTTTACTTTAGATGAGTTTTGTTTATGATATATTAAGCGGATTTTTCGAGTGAAAAACTTATATCAAAGTTAAATCATGGACACGTGGAACAAAGTAAATTTACTGATGGTATATTTAGAATATCAAACTGAGAATTTTAAGGTCTACGCGAATATCTAAGCAGAAGATGGAACCTTTCATAGATGTGGATTAGTCATTTCCAAATAAATAATACAATATCCAGTGATGCCTACACCCGGATAATCGGGAATCTACGACTCCGGAAACATCTCTCTGTGTAGACCCACCACGTCCTTCAAAAAGCACCAGCACCAGTTGCGCTATCACGATACCACAGCGCATATCTCATTCGAACATTACGACCGCCCGTCGTAAAACGGAGCGATGGTCACGTCAAGATATTACTTCTAATTCCCGACGCAGAATTGAAAGCAAGATTGATAAAGGGTACCGATTAGAAGGCCGGACCCGCCCAAAAAACAAAAGAGGCTCGTTCATGGGCGCGTATATCATCCCCTTTTTCTTTGCTTTAACATCGGAAGCCCGAATTTTTTTATCGGGTCATTTCGCCTTTGAACCGCGGGCGCGGTTTCGAAGTCTCGCGGCTATACGAGTAAGAGATCTGAGTTACCGATGAAAAGTCTTTGGCGTTGTTTATCTTGGAGATAAGGGCGCATTTTTAGAAAGCGAAAGTTTTGAGTGAGGTTGGGGATGTATTAATAACCGGGAAGGAATGAAAATTGAGAGGTCTTTGGGATACGGAATCAATGCACGGAATATTGATCAGATCGACGGTTGAAGTGTGGGGTTGTAATTTAAGGGGGAGCTGAAAGTACGTTAAAGATCTATAGATATGAGTCTTGAGGTAAACATAACATTTAATATACGTGCAGAAGGATATTATGCATATATGTTTATCTTCTGATATTATTACATTTCTTTTCCGGAAGATATAGATTCCGCAAAATATATTGTTAAAGCGGTGAATGGAAACGTATTTAGAGTATGTTTCGTTATTGTTGTATTAAGATTATAATGTGGTATTGAATATAGATGTGTTATCTAACATTTAATAATTATTATGCTAGGTTACCAAACATTTAATTGTCAATGCCCTAGTCAAACGTAGACCTGAATATTCGAAAGTAATTGAGGATAATGTTAATCATATTTCTCTTTCTCTAATTTTAAGGATATCAGTAAGTTCATTACAAAAACAAGTATACGTAAAATATCAGAGAATGACGATCCGTGTAAACTACCTTAATATTAACCAAAAAATATAGTTTCATTGGAAAATTCGTCACGATTGAAGAGTAAATATTATGAGTAATAAAAATGATACTCTGGGAATCGCAATTTTAGTGTGAGGATAGTTGTTTCATAAGAAGCGAAGGGTATGAATTACATTTCTTATCTCATAATACTCCCCTAGATTAATTACGTAACAGAAAACGTAAATTTATTCCGTTTGAAGTTTGATTCACCCATGCACATTTACTCTTTTCATCTCCTTCCATCAGAAAATCATTCATGTTTACTGCTCCTGAAGAGCATCTCTGCAAACTATTCAAGGCGAACAATGTATCCATGTTTGACTCAAGTAAATATGCCGATATACAATCATTCAATCAAGCTCGTACATTAATGCGTCGATAAGGGAGATGTTTACAGAAGCACGATGTTTACGATATCTTAATGTTGGGGGTTTATTTACGGCGATACCTCTCGTTCACAAATAGAGAGTATACTACAATGAAGTGTAATTAGAACGCGATATTTGCATAAACCGATGAATGAATTTTTTTCGTAAGAGGGTCAAGATGTGCTCTAGAGTGTGGGAGATAGTGTGATGAAGAAGAATGGGGTTGGAAAGAGATAAGAAAGGGAAAAAAGTGAAGGCAAGAAGAGGGGATTAATGAAGGCAGAGGAGGTCAGCTTGAGGTCCAGAGAGTTGGATAAGGCGAAATCCGAGAGCTGAAGGAGATAAAAGGTGTTAAGAGGCGTAGGGTAGTGCTTCAAGAATTAGATAAGGGCTAAGATGGAGAGAGGTTTTTACAGGCGGACGTGAAAGTTATCTGAAGGAAACCTCTTACGAAACAAAGGCCTCTTTTATTCTCCATTCGCCAAAAACAAGTTGTTTTCTTATTTTTTTTTCTTTTTTTTCTTTCGGAGTTATTTTTCGCTCAAACTTTTTCTCGTCTCTTGTGAGAATCGGACGCGGTAATTGATGACCCAGAGTTATTTTTCGCCTTTTGTAATTATTTATTCTTCGTAATTAAAAGGTCGACCTCGGTTGTTTTTTTTTTTACGTGATGGGTTTATCGCGGAGATATTTCAAGGTCGTGTTCTGGAAAGGAGACGTTAATCAAACGTGAATGATCGCGTGATAAAATTAAATATGTTTTGAAATGTTCTGTCGTGAGTGAGGGAGATATTTTAGCGGATTTCATTACATGATATTTAATGATGTCTTTAAATTCATCATCACATATAAAGGCATTTTCATTCAATATTTATATTATCTATTAATGTTTATTATAGTTTGTCTCGACAAATAAATGCTTCTAAATTACTTTTCCGTTAGTAAATTTCATCACGTACTTTTATTTATGAAGATTAACCCTGAAATTTCCGTAGGTAAAGAGATAAGATTTTTTGCAATTCTTGTGCTCTAAACCTGACGGAAAATAATGTATTTTAGAAGAAAGTTTTATTTAAAATCAGGATGTTTGGGCTTATAATGTTTACCTGTAACATATCTGCCTTATGCATAAAAATGGTTGTATATTAAGACCTCAATTTATAGGATACTTACATGGGATTTAACTTTAATGGTTGGAGGTAATCCTAATGTATGGATCAAATATTTCAAATCGATTACATTTTATGATTAAAAACATAATGGAATCAATACCTTGTGGTAAAATATGTGTGCAGTCACCTTGTTTTGCATTTTATATTCACGTCCATGGCAGATCCAACGGTCCCTTGTTATAAGTAACGGTGCGAATGAATTCTTAAGCGCTGCGAGGAAATTATTCCGAAAATTACGACCAATCTCTTTATACGAGCGATTTTAAGAGGATTAATAACGATTTTCTGTCTGCTCTCTCCGGAGAGAGGTCAAGCCTTCTCCTATATAATGCCCGCACTTAAACTGTTGAATTTCCCTCTCTTTTTTTCTTTTAAAGAGGGAATAAAAAGCAAAATGCTCCTAACGCAAAAGGCTTTTTTTAACGATATAAAATCTCCCTTCTTCCTCATCTTCAAATAGGCCGGAATTCTTTCCATCTAACGGTCGCGAGTGATTTACTCTTTCATTCGACGATATTCGGACGTTAAATTACGACCTATTGCGAATGCGAAAAATGGCCAAACCGCACAATTCCCACTTCTCAAACGAGGCAACGTCCATTATAAGTAAGGAAAAAGGAAATTCCTTTACTAACTTTTCTATCGCAGAGGCTTTAAAAAAAAACTCTGCCCGTGAAACTTTCTTACTCGCGTTCTTATAGGTTCCCTTTCGAACTACCAAACACGAGAGAATAAAAACTCTTCTATAGGGAAGATAGGGAACGAGTTGGTTATTCTTTTTTTTCGGGGAAAATGGGATAGGGCGGGAGGGTGTTCTGGATGATAGAAAAGAGAAAGAAATAGATGCTAGTTTCTGTGAAAGGACGTGAGGGAAATGGTTGGCGGATATTGCTTCGAAAGACTAGAAATTCGAGAGATTGGGAAAGGATTTGAAGGAAAAGAGAGTGATCTGGACTGTATTGCTATAGGAAGCGGAGATATTTCTCCGTGTAGAAAAGAGATTTGTGTAGTTCTTTCTGTTTTGTGGCACCCATCTGTCGAATCAGATTTCATCGCTCAGTTTCATCCTCAAGTCTCGTAAATAAATGGAGCGGGCGTAAGGGAATTTTTCTACGTAATTAAAGGTCTTGATGCGTAACATAATTGATAAAAATAAAGAAAGTATGTTAATGCTAAGTCTCATACGTAAGTTATTTTTTTTAATAATAGAAAATTTCGCGTTAGATCAAAATATGGCATTTGCTGTCTATTTCTATATTCTTTTCGATTTGTAACAAGTTTAGAAGTACACTGTATTAGCTTTCAAGATAAATATGTAGATAATTAAAACTTAATGCTAGTTTATTAAACATATGTTATTTATATTCAAAGATTCTTCTTATCATAACGATCATAATCATATTTTATGTTCACGGAGAGAATAATTACGATGAATTCTCGGAAATTTCAATTAACTGAAGACATGATAGTGGCACTAATTTAAGGCTCTTAGCCTTTACTTTTGTTTTCTCTCATCTTTTCTTATTTTAGTGTTATCTAGATGGGAGGACATTAAAAAAACCTTATCAAATTATGCCTCAACAAATCATCGCCCCTTTGTAATTCGAACGGTGTAGGTTCGTGGAAATTTTTAGCACGTAATGGCAAGATTATGAATGCTATTTAATTACTTCCTTTGTAATAGTTGTCTATTCTCGACACAGGACGAATGGACAAAGAGAATACGTAAGGAATCTTTATTTAGGGAACGATTCCAGAAAGAGCGGATGTGAAGTATAAAACGACGCAGATAAGAATCTCAGTCAGTTGTGGCTGCGAATCGTTGGTGATGGAAGTACATCCCGAAAGATGAAAGAGATATCAAAGGGTGCAGGATGTTGGACAAAGTGCGCGCGATGAAATAACAAGGCGAAGACTTAATGGGTGAAGGAACCCATAAAAATCACGCCGAGATAATAGGTTTTGTGAACGTGTGAGGAGAAGATAGAATCGCAAAGAAGAACTTATGAATACGTATTCAGGGTCAAGGGTGTCATTATGGCATGCATCATAACTTTGCTGGTATTGTTTTAATGCTTCAACGCTTGGTCTCTTCTAAGTTTAATCGAAAGGTCATTTATTACCATTAAATAAAGTTTAAACGCTTCACACATATTCACTTACTGGTTGACAATTTCTTCAATGTCGTCTTCTTTGATACATCTGCGAAATTTGACGCCAGAACGCAACTAGACCGTTTCTCCTGAGTTATTAAATTCCACCGATGCTCCTGGGCCACATCATATTCCCACATTTCCAGATAAATATTTATTTATGAGGAAATATAAGAAGATAAAGCTACGGGATGAGAAGATGGAAAGGAAGCGGGAGACAGGTCTTCATATCACGTTTCGCCGGAATAGGGGGTGGACAAGTGACGGGGTGGGTTCTGTGGGTGAAGCGGGGAAAAGGGTTCTGCAGTGGGCAGAAAAAGGATCCATGGAAGGGAATCCGAGAGAGTGCGAAAAAGTATAAAGGATGAGAGGGTGTGGAGGGGAAGAAAGCAGGAATAGGAAAGTGAAATTTCGTGGTAAGTGAAAGGAAGATGATAAGTGAAAGGAAGGAGGTAAGTGAAAGGAAGTTGAAAAGGTACGGGAAGGTGATAAGTGAAATGATAATGTAGAAAGTATAGGAAAGTGAAATTAAATGGTAAGTGAAAGGAAGGTGATAAGTGAAAGGAAGTTGAAAAGTTACCAGAAGGTAATAAGTGAAAGGGGGTGTAAGTGAAAGAAGGTAGGGGTGGAAGTAAAAGGAAGCAATACGTTGGTAGAGGAGGAGGCGTTAATGAAAAGAGGGAATGATAAGTGAAAGGAGTGAATGGATAAGTGAAAGGGGAAAGAAAAGGTGTTCACGGCAGAGATGAGTTGAAAGAGCCCGAGTGAAGCACCATCCGAGTAGTTTCTAGGGGTATTTCTGGAGAGCTTGACGTCTGAGGGTCAAGTGGAGGTCTTGTAATGGTGGAAGAGAGTTTTGGGAGGGATTTTCAGTGGATCTCGAGGAATAAAGATTTCTCCTGAAGAAATGGGATGGACGGGAAATGAACTCTTGGAAGTCGAATGGCCGATTTACGTCTACCGTTTCGGAGTTTTCGGGGAAAGAATAGCCGATACTTGATCGCTGGAATGGGGAAAAGTTCGACGTGCCGCGAGATGGTCGATAGTGAGAGATATATAGCGACTGGAATTTCTTATCTGCTAACCCAGCTTCTGTTGCGAAAATGATGAGACTTCTTTTCGCAACTGGGAGGATTTTCTAGAGTTCTTTTCTATCTAGCAAATTGTTGAAACCGTAAAATTTTGGATGAATATATTCCTTTATATTTAATGCTACTTGAAAGATAATCACTTATGATTTACTGAAATTTTTTCTCTTACATTTAAAGTTAATTTTCTTCTTCTCTCATCACGTATTTTTTGCAAACAGCTTCATAATTATTAGTTAATATTATGCTAGTAGAGTGGCAATAAAAAGGACAGATATTCGTGCCAAAAAGTTCATTTCCGGACTGTGTCGATTCACCGTTACATAGCGTTAAACATCACTTTCCTTTTAGGGACATAAATATGCCTTTTCATTGACAGTCTCGCTTTGAAATCGGTGTTTGCACAATGTTCGCAACATGGCCCCCATTCCCTCTTAAGTGGTGAAATATGGCAGGCATTTGCTTCAACATGACTTGGTAATTTTACGACTGTTCTCAAAGTAAAAAATCTTAATTTGTCTCTCGTAAGAACGTGTGGTTTCACGAATCGTATTCATTTGAAGTTTGAATAGAGAATTAGTTCCTTTTAAATTCCTTATACTATTTAGTTCCTCGTACATAAAGAAAGATAGTCATCCCTCGCTCGTGCTTGTTTATAAGAATCTCTACTCCAAGCAATACAGATCATATTTAGCTCTACGATAATATTTGCCTCCATCCATCCCTCCTTCAGAAACACATTCTCACGATTCCGGAATATTTATTAGATTGTCACTCCTCTAAAAATAACCTCAGGAAAGAACAACAATCACGAGTGGGCAACGCTTTACCCGAATCCGCTTCGGTCAATAAAAGCAGAATGGCAGCTATTTTCTTCTACACCTCCCGCGTAATAGAGAACACCTGTTAAACCTTTTTGAACCATCTGACCGTTATCACAACAACGTCCGCGTAATGGAATACCTTGCGAGACGGTAGCACTCGAGGGAAAGCTCGGTGGTGACATGAGCTTCCTTTTATAATGATATTCAGGGAAGGCGATGTTTTTTCTATCCGGCCACGCGCTTGGGAATGAAAGGTGTATATATCCGTGCGTGTTTATGAGGGAAAAACCTTCACATCAAAGATCGTGCCACGATCGGGTATGGGATTGACCCCAAGGAGTTGGATTGGACGGAGAAAAACAAGGAGAAAAGGGTTGCCTAGACAACCCGTAGGATTCTGTTTTTTCTCTTTTGAAGGAAAAAGGGTTCAGCGGGACAGCTTCCCTTTCTCCAGTCAATTTTTTTCCCTTTTTTCTTCGCATGTGTTTCGTAGACCTAACGCTCCAGAAGCCAAATATCATGGATACGAATCCGGCAGCGGGAATTGGCGTATTGAAAGTTGCTTTGCTGCCGATGATAAATGCGTTCTTGAGAAGGACGTATTTTTCACTTGTCAAAGCTCAGACCGCGTTCCTAAGCCACTGAGAGCATTTCTAGATTTAGTCTACGAGATCCATCACTCGGGTCCAATGATTTTCATAGCGCAGAATCGGTAGCTCGTTCCAAGCATGAGTATAAGAAAGACGATGTGTGTTTACGAGACCTATTTTTCACGCCCGATCCCAGCTACCGTTTTTAATACGAGTTTGCATTGCTTTGATAAACGCGTCAACGATTCAAAAAGCAGAAGTTAATTTCCTTGCGCCGGCTTTCATTACGTCAAAAGAGATAAAGATCGCGAATTCCATCTGCGTTCTATCGCATCGAAGGATTCAAATTAAAATCAAGAGCAGAGACGTTATACAGGCGCCTGTCGACAATTACCAATCATTCAAGGCTATGGAAATGAACGCCTTTCTTCAATGAATTATTCATCCGGACGTAATGGAGCGAGTGTTTTCCGATAGGATACCTCCGCTAATAATCAATTAATTTGCGAATTAAAGCCAAGGTTGCGTCGTTTGCTGTTTTAAATACGCGGTCGATTAATTTTCTCCGCGTCGAAAGTGATTCTTTGACCTGAAATATATTTCTCGTTGAGATTTGTGGTGCTGATTATTGTTAGAAGTCGTAAACTAGAACGGAGAGTTTTTATTTATTTGTATTGCTATTTAATTGTCGAAAGGTGCTGGTTTTAATGATCTCTGATTTATTTATTTACCGCGTGGATTGGATTTATTATGTTCGCGTTAAGTTTCTTATATTTCGCCGATGTAGGGTTCGTCTAATCTAATTTTATCGTAAGTTTACGCCGTCAAATATCGGAAACGACACACGACACGCGAAACTCCTAAAGAAAAAAGAGTCCGGAACGAAGTACGGTTTCGTAAGTGGGAAATAAAATAGCTCACAATATCTCCTCCCGGATCTCTTTGAAACTCTCCGCCGGTCTTACTCCGGAAAGAAAAGAAAAAGGTCTAAAGTGGCGCTCCTTGCGGTGGTCCAGCGAACTGACGGGAGCAGAAAAAAGGGGGCGTGCGGGTCGTCAATCACTCTTCTCGGAAGCTGTCGAACAGTACTCGTGGTCCGAAAGACCTTTGATTTTCTTTCGAAAAAAGTTTATTGCCCTCCAAAGGCTCGGGAATTGTGCGAGTCAATCAAAGAACGAAAGCAAATAAACGGACGCGTGTACGACTGCTTGAGTGAGGTCGTATTGGCCAAACCTTGGCCTTCGTCTATGTATCTTCGCGAAAGGAATTAGTTCGTAAAATCGCTTTAGGAGTTCAACTGTCTTGATTTAAAGCTATTTTGTTTGTTTTTATTTATTATTGGTTTTGTTAATCGTCCAGTTTCGTTTCCTATGTTTGTTTACTATATATGAAGCGAATTGCTAAGTTACGATATTTTTTAATGACGTAATTCTTCATGACGTATAACTTAACGACGTAACGAATGTTGCTATGGATTTATTTACTGTCTTACGTAAGAAATTAGAAGATCACATAGATCACACAAATCGTTATTACATTACAATATCGTTCTTAAATTTTCTTCATCCTTCTCCAATAAGTATATATCCTGCGAACTTTTATTTGATTTGTAACTAGGTAACGTAATATTAGGAAAGGAAAGGACCTGTTCTCAGTCTTACTTTAAGAAATCTCATTCACGGTAATGTGTTTTTAAGTTCATAGTTAAATACGTTTTAGGTGATTTTCTCGATCACTGAATAGCATGGATTATTCCCAACTTCCAATTTATTCGGTCAATGATTTTTTTCCACCGTTCGTTCCTACAAGGCTCAAGAGTGAAATCCAGCGGCCACTTCATTTCCATTAGCGATCAATTAGACCTCTCTCTATTTGTCCTCACGGTTTTTACTCCTTTTTTATCTTCCGCTTAAGGTGTGGGAAGGCAAATCCGTCTTAATTGAGGTGGGAAAGGGATCGCCTTAATTCTCCTAAACTTTCGGTCCAGAAATCTCACAGAAACATCATCTCGGAGAACGTGCGGGCGGAAGATGTTTTTTTTGCCGTTATTTTTTGACGCCCTTTTTCTTTTCAGAGATTTAATCTGCAAACATCTCCACGTTCTCGCGGTCGGGAAAGGCTTTCGCGGAAACATTATACGAGCCCCGAATATATATATGTGAGGGCCGTTCGAAAACCGCCATTCAAAAAAAATTTCTTTTGAAGACGTTCCCATCGGTCCAAGATGAAAAGCTTACGAGCGTGCTCGAGTTCAAATACGCCGAAGTTATTCTTTGTTTTTTTTTTGGGAATAGCATTTTACATTAAACTTGTATGGAAATATGCATATACAAGGTGTAACCGTACGAGAGTCTTTTTTTTTAAAGGTTTACGTTGCTAAGAAAGAAGTCGCTAATTACTGTTGAATAATTCGTCCGAAATTACGGAAGAATGCTCGTGTACGAAATGAAAGCTAAGTACCGAAATGCGTTCATTTTCGAGGAAAAGAGCTGAAGAGTTCGTTATTTGAGTACAGGTGTGGTAATTTTCGAGTGCTAGGTTACGCTTTAAATTATTCTTTTGTTACTGTACAAGTGAACAAAAGGAATCCAAAGTTGAATTGCGTAGCCTTTAACATCCTCTATATAGCAGTTAACGACCTTTGAAGTGTAAGAAGTTTGCGCTATTCTGTCAAGGCTGTATTATAGTCTAATATATTATCCGGGCTCGTCTTAAACTGTTTAAAATTTACATGAGTTTGAAAGACGTAATATTATGAGATTATACGAATGTGATGAATTATAGATTCTTGGTTTGTTCGAATCGAATATGTATTTACGTATTTGAAGAAACAGAACTTGTTTATTCACTTTCGTTTTTCTCCTTTGATGTTTTAGAATATCCGTATGTTTATTTGCAATTTTTTTATTTCCTTTTATCTGTGTTTTAATATTTTAAATTTATATAGAAGTTAAAGTTTGCTCATATGTTATTCATCAACGAAAGGGACTTTATCTAATATATTTCCCTGGCTTATACTCAAGTGTTCCTTAGTTCAATATTTCTTTCATTTTTACGCACCACGTCCTCGTCTGTGATCTTATTCGAACCCAACAGCCTTGTCGGCTGTCGATGGATCAAAGCTCCCGATTTAGGCCCTCAAACGAGCATTACATATCAAAAATCAGAATCGCTGATATCCAGAACTCCTTTACTGGAAAGCGATCCTCATAAAGAGGATTTTCATGGATCATTTATTCGGGAATGGAGATCGCCGGGCCTCCGTAATGTCATCATCCCCCGGACTTGAAAAGCTCCGAAGTCGCTCGTAAATTAAATGAAGTCCGAATTTCGATATTCCACTACCTTTTCCGAGAGAGGCGCTGCGATCGTTTTTTTTGCGTGGATTATCGAAGTCTCTCTCTTTCTCGTCCCCATGGCGACCAATCTGTCGGAGAAGAAAACCCGGTCCGCTGAGAGTCCCGTTCTATTCCGTATAGGGACAAGACACTCGCACCGGTGGAATGTATAATTCAATATTCCTCCCAAATGACGTGGTCGAACGGGTTTTCTCGCAGGAGAAAGAAGTTTTGATAGAGAGATGCCCTGGATGTAAGTTGAAGGTGGTAAGAGGGGTGGAAGAATTGGTAGAAGATCTGGAGCGAAAGAAGTAGCCAATAATAGGGAACAAAATGTGGAGATGTTTTGGGTTTAACTGTTAATGTACGTTTTGGATGTATATTAAGAAAGTTTTCAGCTATTCCTATGACATTTACGTAATATTTTCTAGATTAATATTACGTACTTTCACATTTTCCGTCGTTGATCTTGCGGAAAATTTATCGTAAAGTTTCTCAGGATTAAGGAAAGGCGAAATTTACACAACGGGTTCGTAAGACTTGTTCATAAAGGTCGAAAAAAATGAAAAAGAGCTGGTTAGAAGTTCGATGACCTGGGTTCAAGTCCCAGTCATATCGTTATATTTCACTTACGTTTAACCCTAGCGAAAATTTGATACTATGAAGTCTTTCGCTTCATCATTGAGCATGGATTTTATATTACTCGGGTCTATTATGGAATAGATATGATCAAAGTAAACGTATTTGTTTCTGGGAAAAGTAAAATTATCCCCTTTAATTCCATATAATCCGTGACTTGTTATATCTACGCATCTATAAAGGACTATAAAGTTCCTGTTGATATTATGCATAAAGAATAATTGGGGTGAAGAATAACTAAAGCTTTAGTCACGGGTGGCAAAAATGAAGAGCGATGGTAAAGGAAAGACAAATGATGGAAGGGAAAATATCTCTGGAGAAGTCTAGGAAATGATAGATGATAACAGTGAAAGAGTGGATGATGTATCTAAAGAGAGGACGGGACGAGCTGGTAGAGAGCAGGAAAAGGTGTATGGAGAAGCAGTAACGAAGACAAACCGCGAACGTCTTACTGGAACGGAATCCATCAAATAAAACGTTCAATGTCCTCTTAAGATATCGACAGCTTTCCGATTCGACGTCCTTCGATATGAATGAGGTTTTCCTTCTACGACGTAATCCCCTGAGGACGCTGTATCCAAATCTTTCTCGAGAAAAATCAATTAAGACCGAGTCGTGAATAACGAACAGCGATTTTTCCCCGTATCCATTTCGGATTTTACATTTTTCTCCTCGCGCGCCTACGAGAAGCTGCAAAAAATGCTAATGCTCATCTATTTCAGAGCCCATTTTGCTTTCTATTTGCCTAACGGTTTGAAAAATATTTCCTGCGGATAGGTAGCACCCATTATCCGCACGTTTTTTTTAGAACTATGACAAATGCCCGTTGCTAAAACGCACGGCGACGTATAGTTCTGTTTGTTTGCGGAACCTCTCCTCAGGTTTGATTAATATCCTCCATTTGCGGTAGGAAAATCAGCAAATTTTTCATCTCCGCGTTAATTGCCCTCTTCCAAGGACATGTGTCTATTCCTCCTTTAAAGAAATGTTGGCGTAGGAGACCTCTGGTGGAAGAATTCCGAAACGTAAACACATTTTTCATATAATGGAACTTGTTTATTGATTACCATGGTAGTAATGAAGATGTCATCGCGAAGGCTATACGTAAATATAAACAATCCATTGTTGAGCTATATTTCCTGTCGGAACAAGTAAATTAAAGCTAAATAGTTACTATATTAATAGTACTATAATATTTACTATATTTTTAATAGATTTTTTGCAATTCTTAGGTATATAAAAGTCGTTTATCAATCTCTGGTTACCTAAAAATTTTACGTATTCTGTGACCTCAAAACCAGAGTGGATTTCCGTGCAGGAAACCTATTCGTAAACGATGATGAAGTACACGTGTCGTATGTATATCAGTTCACTCAGCCCTTTTCGGAGAACGTGCAATGTAAAAACTCATAACTTTTCATATCGAGGAGTGATGCGTACTCATAAATTTCACTTCCGGAACCATTCTCGCGATGCATTCCGCGAAATTTTTTTTTGTTCCGAGCGAGTTTAAAAAGACCTTCCGTGCACGAAACCAGCGTGTGTATAGGGGACGTGACCTCTGCACGGCTGTTTGTTCTTGCGTGAATGACCCATTTCCGTTTATTTTTTTTCGCGTTTATCCCCCGCGAAGCCGTGCAACTGCGAAAATTCCTCCCGTTGTCCGAAGGGGGATAAAAAACGAGAAAGTACTGTTTCGCACGCGAAGCAGTAAACGCAGTTCATTGACATGGCAACGACGAGGTTTTAACGCAGAAACAATGGATGTTTTGCTGAGTTTTTGTCATCGCCCTTCCCTTCGTTACCATTTGGATCTCTGCACAGAATGCAGACTTGTCTTCGTTCCTCATGATCCGTCGTGGTGTACATCTGACCCGAGTTGTTTTTCCAACTCGATGGTTATCAAGTTAGTCTGCAGATGTCGATGCGGTGCGATAGAAAAATCTTCAATGTGTAATCCTGAATCTGTTGAATTTTCTTACGAATTTAAGACATTTTTTTTAATTCATCGTCACGAAATATTTATTCTTTTTGGTATCGGAAAATTAAGGATATTGTCCATAGTTTATATCCTCAAATAATCTATGAATATTACTTTTTAACCAACAATTTTTAGTTGATAATTTTTATATATTAAAATAGAAGATTTACTTTCCCGTATTTCTGTATAATTAAGTGATCTTATGTTTATATTATAACTTGAATTTGTATTTATATATATTTGAAATTGAATTTATTATCGAAATTTATGATGACAATGCAACATTCTTGTATGCAGTTCTTATATTTAAGTTGTTAAAAGTTTTATGGAGCGTAGCTTTCGTATAGACATATATTTTTACGTATATATACGTACTTGTGATCAAGTAAATATTTCAGTTTAGAAATACGTCACACATAACCTTTACCCATTAAGAATTGTTTTCGTGTACCAAAATAATCAATATTGCCCGCATTTCGCGTTTATATTTCACGCCCCGTTGAAAGGATGCCTTTTCGTTGCCTTCTTTGCGGCAAAAGTGTTTTTAGCCGCTTTTCCGGAACCGATTTCCGGCTTCACGGCCGCACATCAAAGAAACTCCGGGTTAACTTGTTTATGAAGGATATCGCGTTTCAATTTCGTAGATGCTTTCTTCAATTTCATTCAGTTTTAATAAATTACCCAACAAGACTCCGACGGAAACGGTTTTCCAGAAAGGCCTACTATCCAAAGGAAACTTCTTGAGGGCGACAACCACCATGCCTTTTAAAAAGATCCGTACGGAGGTCCTAATGGAAGGATATAGTCTCCGCACCCGGTGTCGAAGATGGGGTTAGAAAGCGTCCGACTACAGGACAGGGCCTCACGGGTGTTTGGAAGTGTTTGCCGTGGTCTCCGTCAGGTCGGGTCTTCCATCTTTCCCGAATCAATCACCCCGCCCGAGTGCGTGGAGGCTGTGTCCATCACCCGCTACCGATGAACTCCCCCGCGATCCATCTTCCTCAACCGCGGAACCCTTTTTCCCACGCGTTTGTGTTTCTCCCCGGACAGATTCGCTTCCTTGCAGCGATCCATTCCGACCGGTCCATTCCTTTTTCCTTTTTTTTGCCTTTTGTACGGGTTATTCCCTCGGCGGTCTCCGCAAACCGGTACGTTTTTAACGAATTCTGGTCGATATCGATGATTGTATATATCGAAAGAATGCGATGAGGAAAGGTATCGATTCCCCGTCAGGATGACTACGAAAGGGTTTTTTTTATCGTGTTTTTCCCCAGCGCTTTTTATTTCCTCCGAAAGCGTTCAGCCGTAAGAGATAATGACGCGTAATTCATCAAAAAATTTTTGGGAGGTCTATATATCCCGTCAGCCCATTTTCCTTTCTTCAGCTTTCCCCACGAACAGACGGCCTATCTCTCCCAATGTTTTTTGCCCTAGCTCATATCAATTCATTTATTCGGGTGGCTTTAATGAATAATAGATTTTTTGAAAAAACTTTTGTTCGAAATTCGGTCCGATTTAAACGTGTTTTTTTCTTCATGACGTCTCAATAGAAAAGGTGATAATTGCGGGAAATTTTTATCGGTCCGATTTTATAATTCTATCGTTCAATCTAGATGTCTAGAGTTGACGTTTTTATTTATTTCCTTTCATTTCCATTTCAGAAAGGCCGCTTTCGGTAAAAACACGAAATTTTGTTATCTCAGCTGTCGTTTTTATCCCGGAGAATAAATGTGAAAATCATTGACCTGTGATGCTCACTTGAATGACGTACGAGAGATAAATAACTCAGCGAGCTGGATTGAAAAATCCCGCATGATCCGTAGTCTTTTAATTTATTTGACGAGTTTTATCTATGGTAGACGTGTAATCCACCAAAGTCACTGACTCACAATTCATTTCCCAATAAATCTGAATATATAAACTTAGTGAAATGCTTGAATTGATTACATTTATCTCCGTCAGGACGATAATTCTTAAGGATGATTTATATTTGCGATGATTTTTACGTAATGGATACGCTAAAACGTGATTGTTAATCGATAATGGTTTTCCGAATTGGGCGGTAAAGTTTCCAATAACGTCTTAGCAAATCTATATCCTTAAAACGCTCAACCAACCATTCCTCGATTGAAGCTAAACAATAAAAACGCCTCAATGATTTTTGCTTTTATTGTACCATTTTTACGTCCCAGAATTGCTGTATCAACGTTCTACTTAAACCCGAAATCCTACTTCTTCTGGTACTCGATTTTACTCCCTCGTAAACCCAATCGGAAGAAATCGCACGGAGTTCTGGCCCAACGAATTGCTTCATACCACTGTAGGAAGTTATCTGTGCACGTAGTTACAAGGCAAACATTTCAGCACGATCGGAATAATTCAAAAATCCCCGAGAACTTTCATCGCAGCTATTAATAAAGCCAATCTTTTCATCTCCCCATATCTCAATAAATCACAACCGAACGGTCCGGAATGAGAGCAACCGCTCTTTACGATTCTTTTCCGTTGCCAGGGCCGCCTCCTTAACGACCCGAAGCCTTTACAAATTAAATGTTCCCCCAATCAATCAATTCTTACTCCTTTCCCCTTGTTGATCGCCCGTCCTCCGATAAAAAGAGACATTACAGCCTCCCCCGAGTGTGCCAGGGTGCCCATAGGCGCTCCGCCCCCTCTATTTTATTTTTATCCTTATCCGCTCCGTCAGCAATCCCTTCCCACGGATCCTCCCCCGTGCCCTTTGCCCTCTTCCCCGAACTTTCCTATCGCATCCCCATTTTTCAGCCCTCCTTCCTCCACCTGCTCCGTGATCTTCCAGCATGAATTTCTACCCTTTTTCGGGAACCAAAAATCGCGTCCTCTTCTGCCCTTTCTCTTCCCATTCCAACCTTTTTTTGCCGGTTTCCTTTTCATATCTGCAGGGCTTCCTTCGGTTTCGTCTCTTGTCCGTCTGCTTTTTTTTTGATAGCGACGTTTTTCCGTGCACAAGAATCCTTTTGAAGCTTCTCTATTCCATCCTCTGGTGGATGTTTTAACTTTCTGGTGGGTTTCTTCGTGTTTGTTTTCATTCGCCCGCTGGTTGTTTTCTGTTGTTTTCCGTTTACGTGGTTGTCATCCTGCGAAATTTGTCCGATTTCGGAAGGTTTCTTTGAGTAGTAGATCGTTTTTGTTACCCTGGTGTAGTTCTTCGTTGATTTTGTAAGAGGTCACGGAGACTCTAGGAACTATTGCGTGAGATATTAAGACCTTTGTAAGACTTTAGGAAGTGTCACAGCTTCATCAGCGGCAGAAGTTGGATCAAATCTTGGTTTTGATTGGAAATGTAGACTATTAGATTTTATGTATCTCGTAATTTTTATCTTCAGAATGATCACATAAAGCGTTCATGCTTTATTTGTTTTCTAAACGCGTCATATTTTGTTTGATGTAATATACGTGATGGATGTATAATAATTTTATTTTTATTTATTTATTATTTTTCCATTCTTATTTATCTTTTCAATTTGATTTGATCTTATTAATTTATTAAACATTGAGTAGAATTTATTGTTTCATTAGCTATTAAAATACGTGTGTATATTAATGAGTCGTGATCATTTAATGTATAAGGGAATGAATAATCAACGTTTTAAACCATTTAAATATACGATATTCTGGAAATTTCTCAGTCTATATGCGATAAATTTATGAATCATCGGAGTATAAACAGAAATTAATCTTCCGAATCGCCCATTTTTTCAAAAAGCTTCAAATCAGATGGGCTCGTATCCCTCCGCGAATGTTATTTTCATATCGATGAAAAGTCTCGGTGTATTCACGTCGAGCGATCGCTTTAGAAATTAATCCCTTTTCTTTCCATGTCCACTCCCGTTCGTGCATTCTCTCTCCTTCACTCTCCGCGAACGGCGATATTCATCGGGAATAAATCCTGCGCGGCCGTACCCAAGTACTTATTCGCGAAATGTTCGCGAAAGAAGTTTTTATCTATACTGAGTCCCAGATGGCTGAGCGTATCACGTACACGTAATGTTTACTTTTAAATTCGAAAGGGTTTCCATACATCGCGAGTGAGATAAGCGTGGCGAATTTTATTTCGCGAACGTGAAAGAGCACGACTTTTGTCAGATCGGAATAATTACGAGATAAAGTGAGAACGGATGGCTCTTTGCCAAAATTCTTTCGCGGCGCTAGGCGAAGACTGTTATATGGTGATGATGTACGGGGTTTTATTTTCGACGAAAGATCGTGACTTTTTCTCCCCCCGTAACGGAAAAACCTGTTGAAGTTCGAAGCGGGAAGATATAAAAATATTTATGATCGTGGGAATGATTCAAGAGGTTATAATGAGTTTTAGTGCTACGTTTTTTTACGGGTATCGTTTTCATATCTTGATTTCAATAATTACAGCAATTACATAAATTTGGGGGGTGTGAAATTTAGATTTATTGGTTTCTTGGTCCCTTTAGTTCTAGATATTAATTCTCTTCCTAGCTAATCGACCTGCTGAGTTTTATTTGCCGTAATGGAATTTTTATGTTCTTAAATTAAAATTTTGCTCGATTTTTCATTGTTAGATATTATATAGATAGATAATATAGATTTAGACGTTTGTGTCTTGCTAATAGCTTGTGTATCTGTGAGAATTTTGATATTCTTTATCATCTATTACGAAATATCTTAAAAGCTAAGAAAGAAGGCATTGCTTCTTTAATATATTGAATAAAGAATCGAAGATAGTAGTTATTACTTGAAATTTCCATGAATTTGAGCTATATAAATACAAATTTTAAATATCATAAACAATGCGTAATGCATAATTCTATTTATCATGGAAACTTTCTGCTAACCTTCACCTGTTACCTGTAAATTTTCCTTAATAAGCAGGAAGTATTTGTGATATCATATTTGTTCTCTTACATTTGTGAATATAAGCATTGATCAAATCCTATGAATTGGTAGGCTATATATACTCAACAAATACATGAAAGTTTACATTCTCCCAACGGTCATCGAACACTGGGAAACGGTCAACCTCATAAAACACCCACCACCCACCCACATAAACACCTTGGTCATTTCCATCATCCGAAACAAATCTAATCCGGAACCTTCCCTCGAAGCTAACGGAAATTAGCTTCCCCCACAGAAAACAACGCGCGTCCATAACAGGTTACGATTGAATTCTCCAGCGCACCTTTCTACACGAGATCCATACATCCGCGGCGAAGATAGTGGGCAAAGCAACGAAGATTTCTTCTTAGAGAAACGCCCTTAGGACCGTATCTTCATCTGCAGGGTACCAATTTTCCGTGCATTCAACCCAAGAACGAGGGAAAATGAAAACAGATAGGGCGTCCCCAGACGTAGGAAATACCTCGAGGATCAGAATGCCGACTTTTATATAAAACGCTCACTCACTGGCTTCCAGGGAGGTCACGCCTGATTCAGCACTACTGCAATTCCCGCATTCTACCCACTTCAAACGCATTCGGTACCCCGTTTGTCACCTCCTGCCGACAGAGGTCCTTCCGTATCACTTCACTCCGACTCCCCCATCCCTTTCTCCTTCTTTACGTGTTACTTTCTCTTCCCACCCGTTTCCAGATTCCGTTCTATCGAAAGCCCTTCCAGCCATCCTCCCCTTTGAAGATTCACTTTCGGCGATCGTCCCGTATTATTTTCGTAGCTCTTTCATCCCGTGCTTTTTTGATGTCCGACCGATGTTTCCATACACTTTCTACTATATTTTGAGGGGTTTAAGTTCGCATGGTTTACGTATTTAATACTGGAATCTTCTTGTTGTACAATTTAAGAGGCCAAGAAGAAAAATAATCGATGAAGGATGGTGTAAATATTTATCATTAGTTTCCTTTGGCTCTTTGAATTCCTTGCCAAAAAATAATTAAATTTATGACATTAAAGATAAGAAATCAGATATTTTTCCTTCCAGAAAGTAGCATTTTTTCGATTTATTCCTTTCTTATTGTACAAGATATGAAATTAGTTAAAAATTCATAAACTCATTGAAAAGCATACATGTTTAATCATATATATATATCTATTTTCTATTCGTTTTATTCGTATTTTTAGACGTTATAACTCCAAACATTTCTAATTTATACCAAAAGTACGTCACGAATTCTATCCTGAACGTGAAGTTAATACTTTTCAAAAGAAATAGTTACATTATATATTAGTTAAATGAAATAATTCGTATGGGAAAACATCTTCAATTCACGTGATGGATATCTACTCACATCTCATCCTGTGAGTTTTTCTGAACCTTACTTATCGAACAATACATCGGTATAGGCCTAATTCTAAAGTCCAATCTTCCCACTCATTTTTCCATAGCTTTCCGCTAATGATTATGCTAATGCCGATAATGAGAACGTGGTACGTACCCTCCAACTCCTGTCAACACGGCTCTTTCCCCGCTCTTTCTCAAAAATGTCGAGTTCGTGATAAGGAAGTGACCCAGTAAAGAGTGTCTGTGGGTGCCTTACCCGCGCACATCTCATCAATCCACGCCAACACGGTGCACGTGGATTAATAGCTAGATCTCGGAGTGGTACACGTTTCCCAGATTCGAAGCGGTACGTTTCTATAAATCCCTTTACCCACAATCTCGCAATAGCATTCTAAACCGAAACATTTGACCCATCGAGATATGATCTCCATGTCTAGAACTGAAAAGCTATCCGTCCTATAGAGCCGCCGACTGATAAATCTTTAATAGCGGAGTTCAAGTGGTGGTCATTGGCCACGGAAAGAGTGGGAATACCGATGGGAAATTCATAGAGAAGAAATCGATTGGGATGAGGCAATGGGCTGCGTGGAACTGAGGTAAAGAAATGAATGTTTTAGGTGCAGTTCTAGTAGCTCAATCTGATTGATGGTGGCCGAGAGATCCATTTCATTTTCAATTAGGTTAATGCATTGTCTGATTTTTTATGTTTAACTTCACGGTGTGCTTGGTTGATACTTTGATCATAAAGTTACAATATTCATGTTTACGGGTTGTTATTTTATTTTATTGCTTTGCTCTTCTTGTAATTCAATTGCTTGTAATGATCTTAACGATACAGGGTTATGAAAACGGTCTCTGTATTATAGATGTTATGAATTACGTAGTTCAATTCTATAAGAATTCTACGTAACAAAATTTCACAGTAATCTGAATTGCGAGAAAGTTTATTATTAAAGAATAATTCTATTGAAAACTTTTAATTTACTGTTTTTCTGTGAATATTTAATTCTCTTCTCAATTATAGGAAAATAAATAGAATACAATCTACTCCAATTTATTCATACCAGGGTCAAAGAACAATTATTAACTTAAGATCCCATCATAAACTTGAAACTGTCGTGGATTTATCCATGAATACGAGTTTAAAGATGCACATCTCGTATTCGATAACCGAGCTATAGGGACCTTAAGTCCTTGGGTCCGAATGAAAATTCAGCGCATCAAACCAACCTACGTCCCGCCTAAATTTTCGATGCTAGATGTTGCAAAGACAGAAATCCATATTATGAAAGCTAATGGGCTACTCAAGGTAGAAACCGGTAGCTATAGCTACCTCGTATCGGTGCCATCTTTCTTCATTTCATTTTATAATTTCCGACTTCTGTGTATACGTCGAGTCGTGTCATTTATATGACTGATTTATAGCTTCCGACCGGGTCTGATTGTGTCCCTGTATCGGAGACGGAGGTAGAGCTATGGGAAGGAAGACTGCAAAGCAATGGATAGTTCGACTATAAGAGTAGGGATGGGTAACTACGTACGAGATGAAAGGATTAGGAGAGATTTCAACCGAGGTCTTCACGAAGGAATTCAATGGATGCTGTGGTCCAGCGAACGTGGTATCCGGCATCTGTTGGAGAGCGATGCTGAGGAATTACTACCACGCAGTTTCAGAATTCTCTCTTGGGAGAGAGGGATAAAAGACCGTAACGATCGTGGATTTTTCTGGTACTCCTCCAAAGCACTCGAGATGCGAAATTTTCGGAAAAATGCGAAATTGAAGTGTCCTCGTGAGGGGCATTGTTTTAAAAAGAGTACGAGCCTTGAATTAATCACGAATTTCTGTTCTGGACGATGGGAAGAAGAATATTTTCATAGCGGTTCGGATTTTTATTATTTTAACTTTCCAAAAAATCGTCGGTATGAATTGTAAATGAAAGTCATGGCGGTGGAATTCTTTCGCGTTCCCGATTCATCATTTTTTTTCTTTAAATATCGATTCCAAAAGCGGCGATTTTTATGATTCATGAAGGTGAAATATGCACGCGTGGCACAGTTCTTGCGGCTTGAGATTTTTTTTTTCTGCGGCGTCTTCAATTTGAATTAAATATTCGTGAGTTTAAAATATACGCTTTTGGTTTTATGCGTTATGGATTTATAAAATTTATTTAATATATTTCACGAAGTAAAGGTGAACTTTCCATATATCTAGATAGATAACGCTGCAGGAATAAATCTAAGGAGTTAACAGATGTGGAAAAAGTGTCAGGACCGGGACTCGAACTCGGGCCTCCAAATTTCCTATTGGTTTATATTTTTCGTCTTGTTTCAGCGCAATATAAAATTGTGTTCGTAGGTACTAAAACAAGCATATTTCATTCATAATTAAGCCTCATCGAGCAAATATTACCCTAATTTCCTTAATAAAAAGGTTTATAGTCTTTCATAACATCCTTAGTGTTTTCTCCGTTTAAGTAGATGCAATAGAACACCATTTACTTTTTGAGTACTTAACTATTTATTCCCTCATTTAAAAGAGCACAATGGTGGAGTATAGTTTTAATTCTTCCCCCAGCTTAAAAGACATCCAATAATTTTCAACCGCTAAATGACCATTAAGTACTCAACTCGCATTCTTTTATCATTTATCACCATTTTTACGTCCTCTTCGTACCAAATGAAGAACGTAAGGAAATTTTATTTCTTCCGTGGAATTCGACCCTTACATATTCAGAATACAGACCTAAACTTTATGGATCCAAATTAAAGAACGGTGGTTTATCGTGACAAATTAATAAATACGACGTTTATTGAGAGTAACGGAAGCTACTATTGGTAGAGGATTACTTCGTCAGAATCATATACTTCGATGGATGAGGGAGTGCATTTCCTCGCATCAATCCCTTTACGGATAAAGCTGTTAGAGACGTCAGGGAAAAAGGAGTAGAAAGAAGATCAGATAGGAAGAAGGGAAGCGAATAAAGGAATGAAATAATAAGGAGGACATGGGAAAAAAGGTATCGAGTGTGAGATACCGTAAAGGAGGTGAGGCAGTGTAACCAAGCGGAATGAATTCCAGAGCTGCTTACATTGCAGTATCGGGTGAGGGTTATCGACGAGTGTAGAGAAGTGGATATAGAATATTTGGGAATGGAGAGAGAACGTATAGGAGCCATATGGGGGGAACAGAGAGATAAAAATCTTAGGAGAATACGGGAAACTCAAAGGAAAGGGAGGTTACTGCGGTTTCTGACTGCTATTGTGATCGTAAATCGTAAGAAATTTGTAGATGTAAAATTTTGCGTTGATTTGGTTTTTGTTGTCTTGATGGCTGATTGACTGTTTCTTTTGTCTGTCTCACTATTATTAATCTCAACTATTATACTTCATCAAATTTAGATCAATCGGGAACTAGAGGCAATTTCAGGAAGAAAATTTCTATCCCTGTTAGCATTTACTCTCTCGAACAGGTTTTTCTCGTGTTAAAAATGCCGTATAGTATAACGAAATTTCATAAAATATTTCGACTCATTCAATGATAAAATATTTTGGAGACCATTCTGAACATCCGTACACAGTTCTATCTAAAAGCCACTCTTTCATAAAAGAGATGAATATTGAAATATAATCAGTGAACCATAATGCTAGCTTATACCTTACCTCACTGTCTATATCCCTTTTCTTAATTAACGTTTAATTGTAAAAGTGTTATCCCCCTGTGAGTGAGTAATAAAAGGATGAATGCAAAGCGACTCTGGCTACTTCGTAATACGTCTCTCTGCTCAATGGAATACGATATTTATTTTATGCAGCCCCACCGCGTTGGTTTAAAGACGGTCTCGAACCCAGGATCTTTCATTTTTTGAAGCCCATTGTTAGATTTCGAAGCCTTTTCATCTAACAAAGCCGTTCAATGTTGGGAAATGCATTCTATTGCCATAGTCTTTCTTTTCTCTATAGTAATCCTTATAAAATTCATAGCGCCTCCAGTGTTTCCATTTTAAATCACGTTCCACGCTGACGGTTCGCGAAAAATAGACCTATTAAATCTCACGTCTTTGTGAGGAAGGGTTTAGAACAAAAGGGAATAGAACGTGGATCTGGGATACTTCCAGTCTTCGAAGAAAGATTTCCATGTTTCATTTTTCATGAATTAATTTTCATTCTATAGCATTCCCATTGAATTCGTTGTCCGAACTTTTTGAGTTGATAAGTGTTACGAATGAATTAGATGAGTTTACAGGTTGATTCGAACATGAGTGCTTCAGAAATTTCGTAATACATTTCATATCAAGGCAGTTCGCCTTCTCAAGGTATAGCGCCAAGTTTAAAAGCTTTAAGTTGATATTTCCACATCGAAAACTCATGAAATAAATTATTTATCTTCCAATTGAGAAATAAATATCCTTGAGAACAAGTTAATGCAAATATTTCTGCTATAAATCCACCGATAGAAGGATTTTTCTCGCAATAATTTACGGCGTTTTATGATCAGGAATGCGCATTTAAAACTTTAGATTATCCTAGAGATTAGCGTCTACCCTTTTGACACTTCACTTAGAAAATATCGCCGTAATTTTTAGCGGAAGACTTGACTCGTTAAAAAGATTAAAATTTATCGTTAAGTAGTGCCCTTTCGTTTAAGAATACGTAGTGACCTTTTTACTCAATCCTTCATGAAAAATATATAAAATCCAGCTTCTAAAAGGTGCTTGGAAACATGAAAGGAAGTACTTATGCGCCGGAATGTGGCTGTATCGCTGTTGATATTCCTTACTCTTTGATAAATAGATCTCGTTTTAGAACACAATCGAATCGAACGCTTACTGTAACACAGCGGTGATATTTAATGAATTATAGATATACTTTATGTGTAGGATTAAATTTTAAGTACTTGTCAAGGTATTCTATAAATGCACCTTTGAATTGCAATGGCCATTAAAAATCTCTTTTCCCGAACCCCCCCTCTCCGATAGTGACATTTCGCGTTATTCCAGATTCCATCGGCAGAAAGACTCGTTATTTATTACTGTTGCAGTCGAGTACCTCTCGAAATGAATATTTTTTAACGGGTCGCGAAGAAGAATGGTTGCTATGGAAGACGTCGAATATAAATCACAATGAAATCGCTCACCGTCAGATATTTTTCCGCAGAAATAAAGAGTTGTGGATTGTGCGCATTCCCATCGACAAAAGAAAATAGAAAAGACAGCCAAGAGTAGGAATGAAACTTTTAAAGATGGGCTTTAATAATTTATAAAAAGGAGTGCCAATCGAAGTAAAGTTGCAGTTGCGATTGGATTCAATGAAAGTAATGAAAAATCAATGGGAAATGTGTTTATTTTTTAACTACACGCGTCTACGTTGACGTCCGTAATATATTAAAGATGAAGATATATGAATTCCGTTGGAGTGAGATGGCAAGGACGAATAATCGATCGTAAATCATATCGTTTTGAAGCTGATGTTCCATCATTTTCCTCGTTTTAACGAGGCTTTATATTAAATCTATCAGAAAGTTTAATGGTTTTTTTTTACGATTCACTTTCGTGAAGTTTTTCACCTACTCATAATTAAAAGAGAAAATTTCTTTCTATTTATTGAATATAAGCCTTGAACTCTTGGAAGTATAAAGTAATGAAGTAGCGGAAGATAAAGCAGTATTTTTGTTTCAAAGCGTACTATTTTATTCATTGCAATATTTTCATCTGAGTACCTTTTAATATACTTATGCAATTATATTGTTTATTGCGAGAGAAAATTATAAAATTTATTATATATTATATAATCGGATACTGTTCTTCTAAAATCTATTATCGAATCAATAATTTAATGAACTGTGAAGTGCGTTACGTACTCAAACATAGTTCAGAAATACTAGGAAATATTTAGATACAAATAAATATCATGTTGTATTAAAATTTTAGAGTAACTTTTGCTATATCTTACTCTTTAACCCTTTCAAATCCACTTCTAATTAGAAGTGAAATGCACCTAATCCGTAAAAGTGAAAAAATTTAACTTTATATTCAAGGAAATAGAATAGTACTTTTTCCACTACGTTCTTTAATTTTTACCTTACGATTAACCATATAATAAAATCCTGTGGAAAACCTCCATCATGCCACTTTCACATTATGTATCGAAATGGCTTCCAGAAGGTCAAACTCACTCTCATCCACACGGATTTCGAACCATACCCGTCTGTCTGCAAGACGTTAATACCTCTGGCGAGGGAAGCCCATTAGCTGCGGCAATAGTCTTCATAAACCGAACTGCCGCTCATCGACAGCACCTTTAATTATGTTCCGAAGAGAAATATGGATAAGTCGGTTTGCTGAGCTTCCATTCTCTCCGCCGATTCCTTATTGTTGTCCGTTGGGTGCCACAAGTCCTTCCAACCCTTCTTCATCCTTTATGGATCCCACAGTGGCCTCGAGTCATTGTAACGCACTACTCCCCCGCGAGTAATATTTTAACGGAGAAAATGGAGTTGGAATGTAAAAATCATGTCCGCCAGTTGGAAAAAGCGGAATGTCTCGGAGGTTGGGAATTGGAATAGAGCGTGGGATAGTGAAGTGCAATATCCGAAGTCCATCTGTCATCTGGCGCTTTCTCCCTCAGGCCCTAGCGATGGTCGCTAGTTGTACGGCATTGCTAGACTAAGAGCTGCTAGTAAAACAAGTTTTGGAATGTTATTTACTTTTATAAAATGTCTCTTGTTTTATGTGCTTTCCTGTTTGTTGAACATTTACCATGGCGGTTGAATTAAACTTGTATCCAGCGATGTAAATTGAGTACATATTAATTCAGTATCTTTTCCGTATATCCACAACTAAGGCCAGAATTGTCTCATTTCCTTATTGCCTCTGAAGTACTTTGAAAATGATCTAACGCATAGATTAAACTCAGAGTACAAGATATTAAATTTAATTATTCCTAGTATAGTTTATATATATACGTATATTGTGTGATCGCAGTTGTTTAGTGTCAAAGTTTGTTTAATTGCTGAATTGAAGAAACTATTATTTACTATTAACGAAACGCATGTGCAGAGCGATGAATATAAATATTTATTAATTATTACTAACTTTCTAAACCTATGGTCCCGGGTTCGAATCCCGGCGATATGGATTTTTTCTAGCTAGGGAATGGATGGCTATGCGTTGGTCTGTTTATGAAATAACATGTAGTTGGATATATGCACCTGTTCGGTGATAAAATACTAATATTATTATTTATCTAACAATGTCAGGATGTGTTGTATTTTGCATCAAGAGGTGGATAGCATCCTGGCTTAACCTGTCATTTATTTATTCGTTCCCTAGGATGTTATACCTACAGCGCCGCGGTACGGAAAAAAAATTCGCATAAATTTACGATCCGAGCATCGTACATGATACATGATGAGTGACATGGCTTTACAGCAAGAGGCGACCGATAGTCGCCGGCGTCAAAACTCCCTTTCCGCCCACCGGAAGCGGAATGGCTTTTTATTTCCACGTCTCGGCCCACAGGAAATTTTCAAAGCGGTGTGAGAGACCCTTTGTAAACGCGTTTTCTCAGCCTTTTACTTTAGTCCCCGCGCGTGACTGCTCCTTCCCCTTTACATTTCCAATTCTCATCTTTCGCTCACATGTGTGTCATCAAAGAAATCGCTTCAAACGAGTTGCCGTGATGCTTCGAAGCGATTAGCGCTTCTCCTAGGCTCGTGTCGTTCGTTGCTATGGAATGTCAACTCCAAAGAGCGTTCAGTCGGGGGAAGATTTGACAGCAGATACTTTTTGGCTCCGTTTTATGTTCTTGTGAGAGTAGCTTGTATCCTCGTTCGAAATTGTGACTATACATTGTTCTACTTTTAGGATGATGATGTTTATGCCAGCTGATGTTTATCATAACGATATCTGTGGCGTAAGTTTGAAGACTTGAAGCGTATTATGAATGCGTACTTGTTTGTCGATCTTTTTTATACTTCATTGATGAATTCTTTTTGTGATAAAATACGAGAATAATAATCCACTATGTGTTTTAAACTTAATGATAACCATAGATTAGTGTGTGTACTTAATCACCGATCTTTTTTCTACATTTACGTATTCTTTTAGAGGTACCATACGAGGTTAATATTCCACCGTATGTTTTAAACGGGTGGATAACCGTAGATTTTGAACGTCTCTAAAAATTTTATCGTTAAATATTTACCTTTCTTCCTCTCCCAACCTATTTTACTTACTCACAATGCCCCGGAAGGCGTTTTGTTAAAAGAACCCCACGTGGCTGGTGAACGCATTACGAAGAAAATCCCCGATTGAATTGTTTATCGAATGATTTATGAGAAACGTCTCGCTTACGAAAACTCCACTTCGCTCAAACTCAAATTTACAAACACGCCTCGGATTTAATAAACTCTCTTTCAACCCGGGATATATTCCCAAGGCGCAGACTAAATCCACCAGAGAAATATTGAAATCTTCCGTGGAGTCCCCAGTCGCCTCTGGGGCGACCTGAGCCAAACCCTTAGATGCAGAACCAGCATCCATTGAAGACCTTCACTCTTCAAACTTCCTCACAGCCTGCTTATTTATACATACCTTTTAAGAGGGCGTTTTCTGGATCGTGTGTATAACAAACACGGTGGGACCTCCCCGGCGGGGATTTGTGGAAGCCATCCGCCAGGAATACGTGTGCGCTGGAGGTCGAAACCTTTCAAATAAGGAGGATGCAGGTCAGAAAGCCAGTCGGCCCAGAAGGAATAAGTACCACCGCCGAACGTCGGCGGTCTTTGCGAAAAAAGGGTTCTTCTGTATGCAGAATTACGAAGCTGTTCCACGTCGCGAAAGGGTTTTATGTACGAGGGGAAAGTTTTGGGGGGTTTTGCGCATAAAGAGGAAGACGTGCTAGGAAAGTCTGCGGGGTTTTTATTCCTCCTCCAAGGAGTTTTTCTTTGGCGAATCTCTTTGCCTCACGCCCGAGTAAGCACCGGTATCTTCTTCCGTTACTCTTTGAACGTATGTATCTCTAAGGACTCTTTCAGAAATGGTGAACCTTTGATCAAAGATTCTAATATTTTCGCGCTTAAATATTTCTTTTTGGCATCATCTACGTGATGGAAGGAGATATCTTTGTGTTCTGCTGACATATTTTGCGGAAGAGTAAATAATCTGGGCTTTGAGTCGATCCCTCCAGTGCCATGTGCCTTATGGGTTGGTTTCAGAAGTTTTCCCCAAGTCTCCTAGGTAAAGCTAATATTATGATTAAGTATTGTAAACGCGGAGTTTTACCTTAAAAATAAATACGGAACAGAAAAATAAATATAGGAGGTTGGATGTATATTATAGCAGATAGTAATACAGACCCCAATCATCTTAAAAAGTAATAAGTATATAAAGAATTCTCAAATGTTTTTAAGCTATATTGAGCTTTTGTCTGGTATAATTTACACTTACTTATTTAGAGAAAATCTTTATTAAAATAGTAGAGGTTATATCATTGCCGAAATTTTACGAAATTAAGCTAGAGAGCTTCTTATTTGTCAGTTTAGATGATGGATCATGATAAATTCATCCTTTCCTTCAAAGTCTTTTCGCATTAGATTTTAATTCCACGTCAATCAAGTTCACCATTCACATTCAAAAAAGGAAAAGTTTATCCTCTACGCTCTCCATTAAAAGATAATATCATAAACTTTCTCCTCCTCGACCTATGGATTAGCACGCTAAACATATTTCTCAGCTTAAATTCTTAAATCTTGACTCACGAACCTTTTACTGAAAATCGCAAACGCATCATCGATGTTTTATTCTCGGCTGTTTTATAAGCTGAGTAAACCCAACCCTATCGGTGCTGTTTTCGAATCGGGAGCAAACATAACTCACCTTTTAAGCTCTTTCCACCGTTTATCTTTCGTCTCAGTCGTTTTCGAGAAACTAACCGCGATAATGCGTGCTTTATTAAAAAGCCCACGATACTTAGGCTCACGATAGTCTATTGCTTCGAGGCTTAATCCTTCTCTAGCGCTCGCCTTAATTTCGTATTCAGAGGCTCGTTTTCGGATGGGAAAAGGCTTAATATGGACCGAAAAGAGGTTAAGAAAGTTAATATGGTTTGGAAAGAGGTGGATTGAGTGCTGGGATTAGAGGAAGAGAGGTGTTCTAGTCTCTGATCCGGGAAAGGGAAACCGCGGCAGAGAAAAGGAAGTGGAGGTGTGAGGGCGTAAGGGAAATTAAAAAGGGTAAGGAAAATGGGGTGCCCTTGAAATAAAAAGGGGGTTTTCTCAAAGGAGAAGAAAGGTCGGACGTAAGTTTGTGCGCATGAAAGAGTTATGACCCCAGCCAGACTATAAATGCTTGTTTATTCGGCGGCCTTTTTTTATAAGGATTCGCCGCCGGTGAATTAAAGCGGTGTCCCACAGGGAAGCGTATTGTGACCGGGGGACTTTGTGAAATGAGATTGCAACGAAAGCGTGTCTCGTCTACCAATTTAAGAGGTCATTGTAAACGTGTTTCTTCGTGTTTACGCATTTAAATTTAAGGTTATTTTCTTCCTGTAATCAATGAATTTTTCATTATGTACCTCAACAGTTTTTATGACCGAATAACTAAATTTTAGATTTAGAATTTTCTGAAGGGATAAAAATTGAATTAAGGAAGTAAAATTTCAGGAAAGTGAATTTCTTTCAGGAAAGCCCTTGTGATAGAATTCTGCTAGTTCTATTGTGAACGTAGGAGAAACTGTAGCGGTATCTGATAATCATTCATAATTACTTGCTAAATTTTGGTATCAGTAACTTTTTCTTGTCTTGTTTTTTTATGGATCCAATTATAGATTTAAACAATCACCAGCTAATCCTTTTTGATGAACTCTCGTCATGTTATCTTTGTAATAAGTCTAAGAGTTCTTAACTTTTATGTTTGTATTGGCATATATTTAACATTCTTCAAAGGTGACTTTGAATTCGCAAATTTCACCTGACGAAACCCTTCGCGAAAAGTAGTAGCAAGTGACAGGTACGGGAACATAAGCAATCGAAGTTGTCTTACTTTTATCGAGATCATTCTCACGAGATCTTATACGCCCCGTAATGTGATACAGCTTTTTCACTCGGTGGGGAAATAAGTAGTGAGCATTGCGGCAACTCTTGCTCAAGACGGTGTTTTTTGAAGCCCCACCCTTATCCACAACCTTCTGCTTTCAAATTTACCTCCACCCATTTGGGCACACACCGCTTCCTGCCTCAGAAAGACTTCCTTACATCGACGGCTTCTTTGCTCCGTTCTAAGGTTCGCTCTCTCTCTACAGTCTCCTTTATTCGCTTCAGAGGCGCGATGGAAAAAAATCCGCGTCGGAAATTCTATGGGGATTAAGGAGCGGAAGTGGAGGATTTTGAAACCTCTTCATCAGCAATCCTAATGCATTTCCCCCTCATGCGCTGACAGCTTAATTAACGGATCTTTTGATTTTCCGAAAAAAATCACACGCCTCTTCTCATAATCTACCCTCTTTTAGTTTCGAAACTCCGAAAAGTTTTATCTCGATTTCTTTATTATTTCCGAAACTCTGGGCCCGTTTTATTTTTAAGTGCGGGCACTTCTTATTCTTTTAATGGTCCCGAGCTTAAAGATTTTTATGACTGATGCGTCTTTTTTTTTGAACCGGGATTGCTTCCTCTTAATTGATGTTTACCGTTTTATGTATCGTCAAATTTAAATGGGACGTTTTAGTAGTATTCTCGGCCTCATTTACGTATAATAGTTTTTTATGCTTAACTGCTACCATAGTGCTCTGAGAGTGAACTTTAAGTCGTAAGAAATGTTTAAGTCTTCAGAACTCAACTATTTCTTTTTTATCGTAACGGCAATTGGTTTCTTCTCTCATCAGGGTTCTATATACTTATCTGAATACTATCACCTTTAAAAATTCTTTCCAAAATATAAAGTATCCTAATTTATCATAAGCTCACATTATTCTTTCGTTCTTTCTTCTAGAACTTTTATTAACCATTCCCATATGTACATATAGTGATATAAAATATTCAGATTTATATCTGTTTATAGTATATGTAATGCAGATTAAATTTAGAAATTTTTTAAGATGCATTTAGCATTAAATTTTGCAATGACATAGGAAGCACAACCTTACGATTGATAATTTAGCACAGGTCTAATTATTGTGTATTATCGAAATTTTTATATTTGATTCTATGCAGTAAATTTTAAATTGATCTAATTACCGTTTAAATCATTTTTTATCTCTGTTTGATCATATTGTTTTTTGACTTGAAAAATATCGAAGTATGCATGATTTTATAAAACCATTGCATCGGAATCAAATGTGAAAAATTCTAATCCAGCACCAAGCTACGTAATTCAAAAGCTTTAGGAACAAAAAGCAAAATCACAGCTAGATTTTCCTTATCAAACGGATTAAAAGTACCAACTCTGTGGAAGCGTGAAATTCTGCATAGAATCCCCTCCAAAGCCACTCTTAACTAGCGCTGTTTCCTGCATATAAACACCGCTAGGAATACATCCATATCGAAGGCGCCCTAATTTGAATTGCATGGAATACACTTACCCGTCTCTAGTCGCGTGGCAATTAGACGACTTAAAATCGCCGTTTTATTTACGTCCCAGAAATTTATTATCGCGCCCCGAATAAAAGAAATTCCCCTGCGTATTTCCATACCGGTCCGCCGAAACGGCATTCATTCCGCGGTACAGCGTCGCCTTCGAAAAAGTATTCGCGTAAATTATAGACCACCGTCTCGTTGCCGCCTCCCAACCGAATTAATTATCAGCCCTAGACGCGCGGAGTATCTCGAGGGAGGAGAGTAACTTACTCCGTGCTCCTTAATAGAATAGGGAGTATCTCAACTTCACCGTTATATTTCACCTCGAGATTGTTAAAACCGCCGCGTTTACCTCCGTTTACGGCTCCAGTTAGTTATCATTTTCGTGGGGCAACGACACTACCTTTTTCTCAGCGCTAAGTTTCTTAAAGGCTGTGTCTCGAATCTCGTATCATTCCGCTCCAACTGGTTCCATCGGGGACGCCTCACGTATGCACTTTGGGTTTGCGTTGTTAATAATATCTACGCGGAGTAACTTGTTGGTGCAGTATTCCCATAAGCGAACTCGAAATTTCGAACTGTGTTATCCTTCCAGACATTACGGTGTTCGGTTAATTAACTGCTGGTTTCTAAAAGGGTATCATCGTCGCAGTTTAATAAGGATTAATTAAACGAAGTTGAGGCGAGGTAGAAATAAGTTTATACCACGAGTTCATGTTTACTTTATAAATACAAAGGTTTAAACGAAATTAGAAAAAAGCGAATTAACTGGGAGTCGAACCCGGGTCCCCTACCTTCCTAGTAGGTATGAGAACAGTAGAAATGAAAGAAATACTGTAGTGTTATAATACCTTAACCGAGGGATATGATGGTGTAATGTCAAGCATATTTGCATGAAATTGGGAGTCCTGGGTTCGAGTCCCAGTAATGTTGAAATCTTTCACTCCTATTTAACATTTGTGACTACGAAAATTATTCATCCATCCCGACCTAAATTCGTTTTATTCGAGTCAACCTTTGATATTTTTATCGTCTCTTTATTCCCTTAATTTCAACTGGAGAAACGTCCCTTAAAGTTTATCAGGAAGGAGAAATCAAACTACCCCTTAAAAAAAAGGAAAATGGATGTATATATTGCGCGAGAGTATAAGAGGCAATTCCAAAGAGTAAATACGCCCCGTTAGAGTGGAAATAAAAGAGAAGTTGGGGATTATTTAAAAGAGGGTATCTTATCTCTCGCTGGAGACAAGAGAGTTCCTCTCTTCCATTTCCCTTAGTCTCGCCAAATAAAGATGTAACTGAAGTTTTCCAGCTCCGCCCTTTGAAAAAGAGTGCCTTTTCCTTCCTCGTGTCCCATCGCAGACTGTATCGTGTCAAGGGTCGGATCCGAAGGCATCGCGTGCGAGAACACAGAGTGGTCCTGCGATGAGTCCGTGTGGGTGATGGAGAGTATCATATTACGCTGATGATTTTTTGTATACCTTAATATAAGATTCAATTCGCCGTATACATGTTGCGCCCCCTTAGTAAAGGTTACCTGATGGAATATATAAAAGGAAATATCAAACATTATAGGAGCTGTGAAGTATTAAGTCTTGGTGTTAAACAGTGTTAAACAGAAGTGAAAATAGCGACATAACAGGGACTCGAACCCAGGTCTACTACTTCCCGGCAGGTATACTGACCACTACACCACTTGGGTATTGGATTTTATTTCCTGATGGTGGTTATCGGAAACTTATCGAATTACGTTGTACCTTTTTTGATAATGATTCTATTTACTCCTTCTCTCTAGTTTAAATTTTACTGCATGTCATTTCTTCTGTATTTGGAAATCATTATATATCTCGTTTGTTTTATAGATACGTGTAATGTAATCATTAGATGATATATACATTCATGTATATAATTTATAGTATGCATTTCTTTATCGACTGTAAATATCATATTTACAATTTATGTGATGAATGACCGTAATGAGCGATATAAGAGCCCATAATAATATATCACGTCTATTATATATTTTATATCTAAGTTTACAGTGAATTTTCTTGTTATAGTTTACGTGTTTTTTGTTCCTAATTAAAGACATTTTGTATTTCTACTCCGAGTTTTGGTCTGTGATGTGTCGAAAGGATGAAAGATCGTTAAAAATATTTCATATTCTCTTCTCCATCTTTAGAGAAGCTGTTTTTCCTCTAGGGTCCGTATAAATAAATGTCTTTGAATCCGGAGCGCTGTGCCAAAAACATTTTTAACGCCGTTGAAGGCTACGGGGCGGTTTAGTATCTGATGAGACGCGCATACCTGGAATAAAAAGCGCTCATTATTTGTGGCTTTGAGGTGTTTGTCGTGCGGTGCCGGCGCCGTCCTTCCCCAGCGTTTTATTTTAAGGCGTCGCTCGCCATCATGTCTAGTCGAGAATGAAAAGGATTCGTTTTCCTAATTAATTTGGGAGAATTACGCGCTGGAAGTGCGGGCGAAGATTTTATTTAATACGAGAGAAAAAAGTCGTTCGCTTCTTTTTTTTCGGTAATCAGCGTTGAGGAATTGAATACTAATTAGTTCGAATTTTATATTCGCCTCCGAAAGAGTTCTCAGATATCGCATGATCGTTATTTTAACGCGTTACAGCGCTGATGTATGTAAGATTTTAGGGTGGATTTTTTAAAGGGCTTAAAAGCTTGTTTTAATTAAATTGCTATTACTTAAAACTGTCTGTTGAATAATTAATATTTCAACTTATGAAATGTTGAATACTATTCTTGTCGAGAGGAATTCTTTCCTACTGCTAAAATTTCATTTCTATTTGTCTTGTAACAAGATTTTCTCGAAGGGAAACGCATAACTTATAAAGATATTTGTCCCTAGGCAATGCTAGTTTTTATTTACAAATACTGCTATTTTTCTTTTATTATAGCCTCCTTTTATCATTGTGTTACTATCTTTTTGAATTATAAATCAAATAATAATATTATTAGGGAGAAATTCTGAGAAAAATTAAAGGTAAAATATATAAAAAATGGAATGAAAAGTTTTACAGAGAAAGTAAATCTATATCTCAAATTAGGTGCAAGAGTGTTGTTACTAACATTTAAAATCAACGATGTAAATGGTATAAATGGAAAGGTATAAATGAAAAGTAGTGTAATTATAGAGATGAATACAGAGTATTGAACTAGGGATCATTCAAGTTTCGACCTTAATACAAAAACGAAACTGTTTGGAAATACATTATTTTCTAGAATTTTTTACTCGAACGGTAAACCATAAATATCGTCGAAGTCAAAAGTTCTCCTTCGAGAAACGAAAGAGGATTACGTAGAAAAGAATCCAACCGCATTGACCACATCAGAGAAGAACTTAAGACCGTTAAAATCTCTTTATTTCCTCATAAGCGTCTTATTTAGTCGAAAATAACGATGCTCCATTGTTCCAAAGCAAAGAAGCGAAGGAACTCATCGGAAGTTGAAAAAAAAGAAAAGCGATATTCCGTCGATCGAATATTTAATGGAAAGACCACCTGTCATGAATTTCGTGATTTCTGACGGAACGTCTTTTTTCACATCTTATTAAGTTTTCAAGAGTTCTTCGGAGAGAGAGTTGTATCAAATGAGGATTGTTAAATTTTATGCCGAATTTCTGAGGCAACCTCTTCTCTTTTTTTTACTTTTCCGTTTAAGGGCTTCTGGAATGAATCGATGAAGAAGTTGGTGGCGTTTTTATTCTTCGCCGAAGAAAGAGAGATATGAATATTTATCGGCGAGCCCATCCTATTCAGAGGCTAATTCTAAAGACTTCTTTCTTGGTTTGATAATGAGCCGAAGAGAAAGGAGTTCATTCTGTTCGTCGTATTATATTTTCTCTCCGAATTTTTCGCATTTTATCGCGAATTTCTGCCACTGAAAGGAATGGTGTATGAGCAGGTAGTCGAATTGAAACATCTCCCGAAAGATCTTTCATCGAGATAATTTGCGAGAGTCTGCCGCTACTCCATTTAAATTTCCTCCCATCACCATTTTCTCCGATTCGCAGTTATCTAATATCTCGCGTTGACGTAAATGTTTCAGGAGTGGGGTAGTTAGATTAGGATCCCTAAGTTGCTTAGTTACCGAAGTTTATTATCTGTAACAATAGTGATAAAAACGATACAAACTGATTACGAAAAAATCTTAATTTACAGCGTTTTTGTGTTTATAAATAATCCTATTTCCATTTTAATTATTATTAAAGTAAATTTATTTCATGCATCAATCTTTTCTACAATTGGTCGGAGCTGTTAGTTTATTTGCATCTGAATGAATTATTTCTTGAAATTAGGAATACCAATCTACGTGTACATTAATTGTGCAGTAATACAAAATGAGATAGAAATGTCAGAAGTTCATTCGCAGTTTGTTAATTAAAAATATTTTAATAATTCGTAGTTGTAATGAATAAATTTGTTCAATCAACTGTAAGAGTGATTCATTATCATGCAAATGAACACTCTTATTTGCCTCTTAGTTTTTTGATTTAGCGGAGCTTTATGAGTTTGAGTTTAAATGGAATTGTTACAAATGCTAATTTATGCATTGATGATTTTTATATCAGTTTTTCATCTCACTGTTTCCTTCTGCGAACCTAATTTCTATACTTGTTTCACTTGTTTATTTAAGTTTCAGTCTTAAATTGTCTGAAACACTCTTGAACCTTTGCAGTTAGACTTCGGAATCGTTGCTTTAATTGATTCCAATTACTCCTCTGCGTATATCGATACGTTCCTTAAGTTTTAAGGAGGTTTTTGAGGTCGTTTTTTGAGGTAAGGACATGACACCCAAACGTTCAAACAATCGCGTAATCTTTCCCCTTCGAAAACATGTCTATTGTCGCAGTCTCCATCCAAGTTATTGCTCAACTGCATCCATTAACCAACTCGACCGTGAGTGGCTCGGGAAAAAAATAACGTTTGTGACCATTTCTTCTCGATGTGGAAAGGAAGGTCCCCCTAATCGTGGGTGTGTCCCTCCAGAGGTCTTAAATGCCAATGGCTGAATGTCAACCCGCCTTGTCAACCAGGTTTCTTCGACCGTTCGATCTTCAGACCACTACTTCTTATCACTCGTACACGATCTTCCTCTCACGGGCGTCTGAAAATATTTTCGTTCATACCTCTCCGGATAATTGATCCACCTTTTTTTATTTTCGTGTCCTCGTAGACTCTGCCTTCGAAAGACACGATCTTAAGCTCTCTTAAAATATTACGTCCTCGACGGATTTGCTTCGTTATCTCCTCGACACGCTTTTGTTTTCTGGCGATTTATTCAGCGTCGGGAGGGATCACGGGGTTGTTTGGAACCGTTAAGACATTTCGTTCTTTTGCCACGACGCCTGATGTTGTCGCTACGCGATGCATAAACAACGTGATGTGTATTTAACTCTCGGAAGTGTTTTTGTACGGTGAATTATTGCTTGACTAAGCACGATTATAAAGTCTGACGTGAAATATTATTTGAAAACATATTTTAATATTTTACTGAAGTTAAAGTAGTACGAAGGTAATGAAATTTGATATTATGTAGCAAGTTTTCATAGTAATATTTTGAATTAAATAAGAGTAAAGTATACAGCATTGATGTTCATTTCCAAATAATTCTTACGTAATAAAATCACGGCCAAAGCTTTCCAGATTTATAGCTCAACTACTTTCAATACTTGGAAATATTTAATGTGCTGAATTTCAATCCACAATCGTGAATGAATAATTTGTCACCCTCTACAAACTGCATTACGTGTAGAGTTATATTCCAGTGTATAATTCGCGGAATCCAGCTTTTAACAGCTACTATATTTACAGTATCCATGTGCATAAATTCACGTGCGGTGTGTGTTACAAGGCGAGGACAACTGGAAAATTCTCGATTCTAACGAGAAAATGAGCAGGATCAATGAATCACAGCTGGTTTCTCGATCGGGAAAAAACGTACGGCCAAAGGAAGTTGTATTTTCTTTACGATATTCAGCCAATATCCGCTCCTCAGCTTCGGAAAAACTCCATTCCTTGCTTCTGATTTTCATGAATGCTAATAAAGTAGCGTGTGTTTTTCTTACGACTTCACTCGAGCTTCGACGGGTTTATGTCACCGGTTTTTTCCACTGAAGAGATCCGTTTTCTGACGATGATTTGTTATTTCACTGAATTTTAAGATCTTCTCTCGTCTTTTGAACTCTTATCCAAGTCTTCTATATAACATACATAGTATGTATATATATTTCTTCATCATTCTCGTCCATTATCTATTTTACGTCTATAAATATATTGCATAGTATATTTTCGTCTCAAAACTCAGCATCATCGAGAGTTCAATACGTTCTCATGATTGCATTCGTAAAGTAATCCTTTTTCAACCTAAAATTTACCAAACATTTTTATAAGACTATTTAAATATATTCGTTTATATATTGGTTTTACAAGGTATTAAGAAATATGGATTGGTCCAATGAAACACAAGTTCAATGCAATCTGTGTAACTTTACTCCTTTGAAGAAGAGGATTGTGTCCTTTTCTGTTGTAGTTTATCCCGAAAATAGCTAATTCACAATTTATACGTCAAGTGAGTGACTATTTATAGTATTATAAATATAATTTATGTGATTATGAATTACTTCACTCTTCTGCTGTAGATTTTTCTGTGCAGTATCATCTTCCAAGTTCGACTATAAAGAGTGTTTATTTCCTATAGTACTCAATTTACTCACAAGTATAAAAACCGAATCAAAGGCCTAGACAACGCAGACAACAACCTAGAATAGACATATATTTAAAAAAAACATTCACCACCGAGAGAAAATATACCCCGACGAATGAATGGGCATATTTCACTTTGAAGTTCGCTTCCATGGCAACTCAGTTCGCGAAATATTTTAGTCCACCTCTCGTATACGTATACGAGAGAACCACATTTTTCGTTCATAAACAGGGACTATTTTTTGGGCCAATGAAAAATGAGAATATCTCTCTGTTCTCCACCAACGTCGAGGATTCTTACTCCGAAACTTACCTCCTCACGGAGCACTTTCGCCTCCTCATTCTATTTGCCCACGCAGCTTGCATTCATCCCGAGCCACTTAACCCACAAACCGTCCCTCTCCTTACCGTACCACCACTCCTCTGAAACAAAAGGAAGGATACGCGGATGGAATGCATCGCGGCGTACAATCTCAGTTCGACCAAGTGTCCCACTCTGTACCGAGATAAAGTGTGGTCCATTCCGCTGGTCCGATGCAGCGGTGCGCGAATAGCGACCACAAACCGCTCCAGACCTTTACTCTCAAGTGGAGTACCAACCCTGAAATTAGCCCCAACTTTCCGGGAATTATCTCAGTGCTCGAGCCACAAAGAGCGGACGGGATTGTGCTGGAGTGGGGCAACTACGGTCTCGAACTCTTTTTGTCGAGGTTATTAAAATTGTTGAATGCGAACGTCGTGGATTTTGCGTTCGTTTAAGAGTTCTGAGGAATAAGAAGGCTAAGTAAGCTAAAGTGAGTTAATCAAGTTTTTCCGTCTTCAAAAATATGGAATTTATCCATAACTTGTGTACGAAAGGAATTTTTACGAGTTCGTTAATTCGTATTACGTCAAAATCTAAGTTAAGAGGTTAATAAAAAGTCTAAAGATCGATTTATTCGTGGAAATTAATAATGATAATTATGAAAAATTTTAATTATTAATAATTTTATTATATTAATATAAAATTCAGCCCATTAAATATAATTTGGACTATCTTAACCCATGGTATATATAATTATACTAAGGCTTTCCGCGAAGTCACGTCTTCTAAAATTTATTTCATCTCAACCCAGTCTGGTCGTCGAGTAAACCTAACCTTCTCACTTAAGAGACGTTTTATTCTGTAGAATCACATTAATTTTCTTATGAAAATGTTTTCAATGACATTTTGAACATAAATTCAAGGTAATTTTACAGTAGAAACTTACGTGATTTAATACCCAGTAAGTTTAATTCTAATAAAACGAATTTCGTTTCTGCAATATTTTCAACCCACTATTTCACTTTCGTACAGAGGTTATCTATCCAGTTTCAGTTTGTTAAACAAATGGGCCTGTATCCTACACCACAATTCGCATACACGTGAATGGCTGCATTCCCTCACAGATGTTTAAGCAGAAAGGGATGCGTAACGTAAGGCGGAGGCAATTCCATCAAAGCATGACGTGTCCTCAGGATGCCGAGTTCTCCATTCTTTCTTTTTACCCCACGCCGCGATTCGGCCGGACTCCATATCGGGATAGGTTCTTGCGATGGATGGCCTTTGGTATGCGGGTGCGTGCAGAACTCCCGGTGGACGTCGAGGGAGGTGGCGGTGTGCCAAAAACACAGTCCCTTTTCCTTCCAATTCTTCTTATTACCCTTTCTTCGGGCCAAGATGGCAATTCTGAAGGAGGGATGCCGTATAATACAGCTGTGCCTCTGAAAGAGAGGATGGGATTGATTCGTAGAAAATGGGAGCTAGGTTTGGTTTCCACGGATACTTCGTATGCATCCTTGTCTTTAATATCATCGGGGGAACTTCTATCCTGAAAATTTTTATTGTAATTTTTTCTGGATGTTTTATGTTTTAATGTATAGTAGAACTCGGAGTTTTAGAGTTTCTATTTAATTGATTTGGTTGATAAGTGTTGAAATCTGAACAGTTTATTATTTATTCGATAGTCACTCAATTTACCACTTCGTATTCAGGTTGTGCAATTCAAAGATTGAACTGGAGGTAAAAAAAATTCAATAGCTTTATGACTTACTCTCACGAATGCAGATTTTTTTACAGCCATAAAATGTTTTCTTTATTTAGTATATAAAAGCAACGGAAGGTTATTGAATAGAGAGTTAACGTAACTACTGAAGTGTAAAGATAAGTTCTCGTATCAAATGGGAAAGGAAGGTCTACGTACAGTTCAAGGAGAATCGTTTCAACACTAGGAGATTTCAACAGACTAGTATACAAAGAAAAAAACTAAATAGAAATCATAGAAATAAGAAACGACTATTGAATCGAAGTGCCTTTGGATACGTTAAGGAGTTCGCAATGAGCAGGAATTTGAAAGTGGGAAAGATATTAACGAGAAAATGATGACCTCGTGACTTTAATTTATTTTGCAAGTAATGTGGTGATGGATTGCAAAATATGAATGATATGAAATTTATGAGGTTAAAAGTATATTTATGTTCAATATTTATAATCAATTGATACTTAAATATTAGATGAAAGAGCGATTAAGTGTAGGGTGATGGTCAAGTATGTCTCAATCTCAGGTCGTTTTATTCCTTAAATGTTAATGGTTTGACTTTAAAATTAGTTGAAAAGATATTATCTGAATTCTAGTGATTATTTTCCTAAGAGGAAATAGTCTAAATTCTTCTTAAATTTTCACCCGGTTGTATTGATTCAAATGCTCAACGCACTCACCTAAAAAATTAATAAACCTTCATTCCTTTTATTCGTAAAATTTAGCAGGATTTAATCGCCTTCGTGCCTTTTTTATATTCAATCGCAGGAAATATTCGGTTCGAGCATTTCAATATTATTCGCCGATGTTCCGTGTGTATTTTTCGAAGATATTTGCGATGGCTTTCACTTCGGAATCAGCATTAATCCAATTTTTCGCAAATCGCTCCCAAATTGAAGTCCGGGAATAAAAACATCGCAGAGGGAGCCTTTTTATATTCGTCGGAATTTGTTTTCGACAAAATGGAGATAAAAAGTATCTCACTTTGCATTCAATTTTCGTGGATGGCGAACATCGAAGCCTGAAGAGCCTGGAATCTCGTAATCCAAAACCATTCCGCGGAACAATTCTTTCGATCCTATCTAGTTATGCATCCGCACACACAGGACACGTTGAATAGCGTTCAAAACTTTGTCGATTGTATTCACGAAGCGATTTGTGGGAAGATATAGGAAGGTATAGTTTTCGATTCAGTCAAAACAGAGCTTTATCGAATTCTATCCAAGTGGTCTACGACTACTACGAGAGGTTTAATACCAAAATGAGGTAAATTACTCCCTTTTTTCCTCCGAAAGGTTTTTCCGTGAGTTCTATTTTTAGAAGTATTCAAATGAACGTAAAAAGTACGTTGCCCTTTATATACCGACGTTTATGTTATTATTTTTCATTTCTATGGTAACTATAAGCGTGTTTATACATTTTATACCTTCGATATCGTTCAAACTGAAATCGTATTTATTTACGTAAAAATCTAGGAAATTAAAGAAAGTTTTTCTGTCCATATACCTGAGTAACTTGGTTCATTAGATGTAGCATCATTTTAAACTGTATCCTACTGCTAACCACGCGTTCATTTAAAGTCAAAATGTTTCCAAAATTGGTGTTTACTCGAACAAGAAGTTCGCTAGGAAATTTGCTGATTTGAATTTTGGCTCCTGGCCACGAAAACATTTTGGAACGTATGGAACTATTATACGGAGTATTATTCGATCTCTCAATGTACTCTAAATGCTCTCTTTAGCAGGAAAATGCATCGTTTACCAACAGATTTAATCCCTTTAAAATGCTGTAAGCTTAATTTCATTCGTTAATCGGAAAATCAAATAAACGTAGATTTTATGTTTATCTGATGTTGTTAATAGGATTTTAATTGGATTATATATTTTTGACATTTGGTAAAGCTATTGGAAATGTTTATATAGCTCTATATATAAAAGCCTTTCAGATTTATTATAATCTTTAAATTTAGCATTTTAATGCTGCTTTAGTACCTATGGAACTTTAACAGTTTACTGATATTATAATCTATTTGTATCTATTGGTTTTAAAAGAGCTGTCGTTCTGTCAAATTGAAGGATCAATCCGGAGAATTTGGGAATCAAATCCGCGCATCAAAATGAACATCGGAGCAGAGTAAAGATGAGAGAAATTTGCGTTTTTAATTCATTTTTAGAAATCTATATTACGGCATGAAAGCGATTTTTATTTTTTGATTCGCCGGGCTTTTGATTGAAATGGTACATTCCGCGCAAGGGATTGAAGGAAGCCCATTATACGAGGTGTTCTCGCACCATTCACGCGTCCGACAGAAAGCGTTCCTCAGGAATTGATTTGACTTTTGTTTTGGAAGCGAATCAAAACACGGGAGAGATGGATCTAAAAAACATTTATGAACGAAAACAAATAAATTTTTCGCGAGTTCCGAAAATCCAATTTGGGAAAAAATGAAGTTATAGCCTATAATAGAGTTATTAAAGGTTTATATATACATCGAGTGACTTCAGAAGTGACTTCTTCTCTAAAGGTTAATTTTACCTCCATACTTCTTCCTAGATCGTAATTAATTAATTAACTGTTTCCATGGAAATTATTCAGTGGTGATGTAATGATCTTTATCGAGGATTAACCTTGACAAGTTCTGAGATTTCTACTTTGTGATTAATTATGAAATTACTCAGTAATTAATGAATACTAATGATTTTATTCCTTTCGCTTAAGTTCTTTTCCGCATTTAAGTATAATTTCCTTTGAAAATCCTTGTTGTTCTGAGAAGTTCATCTTGATAGCTAGAAAGATTATGGATTAAAATTTAAAAACAGGTAATGTACACAGTAATCATACAAGTATCTAAATAAATAATTATTTTTTCAAAATTTATTTCAATAAACTTTTATTTTGTTATATATCGTAAGAATTTCATGCATCTATACTAATCGGGATAGAAACATAAGACGATTAAATAACTAGCTTCAGAGTATAGTTGTGATATCGTTTATCAGTTGAATTATAGAAAAATTTCTCATATATATAGAATTTAATGAATAATAAATGAAAACCATATCCATCGCTCAGAAAAACTGATGCACAAGTGCATCAGTAATAAAAACTTTAATCTCCAATGAAAATATACATTTGTGCATATATTCGTAGATTGATTCCATAACGATATTTGACAACTAAAAGACGATGGCAGTTAGATGTTAATTTAACAACCCTTTTCCTCATCTAACTCCAGTGGCTGCAGTGGTAATCGATGAGCAGCATATCAATACATTTGCACTCTTAATAACGGAAGACCGATCTGCGTGCATCCGAAGTGACGTATCCTTTGGCATTCTGTCGTCGTAACTCACAAAGGTCTCAAATGGTGAAACAGATGAGAGCAATGATTCACGCAGTATCCAGCCGCTCCTCGATACCTGTCTTCGAGTTTATCGATGAGAGAGACGCACTTTTTAACTGCGGGAGGAAAATTAAACGAAGAGGGAGGAAAGTGGTTTCAGTAAGAAACGAGGGATTAAAAGAAAAGTGACATCTGCTGGTACATACGGAGCGAAGGACGAATTCTGTTTCATTGAACAGAGACAGTTAAATAGGAATTTTATATACCCTGAAAGAAGGAAGATAATAATTAGTAATTGGCCTTGTATAGTATTTTTTGTATTCGGCTTATCGCGAGGTATTTACGAAGAATGTCACAAGGATCGCGTCTTCAAATAATTGGTTGATTGTTAAGGATAAAAGATGAAGGCAGCTGGTGGAGGATTGATGAGCGGAATTTGGAATTTCAAGTATGCGCCATTAGCGTTGATATATAATTCGTGTTTATTATTAGATCATAGCTAACAATGTCGTATAAAAATTCGTACGAATTCCTTGCGAAAATGTGAGTATTTTTTCAGTACTTTCAATTATATTTTATTCACATAGTTAGACAAGATTTATTTTCTGGATATGTACGTGATTAAGTTTTTAATTTAATTTGGGATTAATTTACTGCGAATGATGCGTTAAAAAATTAAGAGATAATTGGTACATGAGGTAAAGAATTTTAAGGAACGTATAAATTATTTATGGCCTTAAATATAAGAAGATAAAAAATTTTTCGTTTTCTTTTTTTAATCAATATCTATAAAATCTTCTGAAAACATATGATTGAAATTCATTCCTCTTTTTTGAACGTATATACGTGATATTTATGTCAGTCAGAGTAGCTATAAATAAGTTAAATAACCAATAAAATTGTTGGGTGTATTGTGGTAGAGTGAGATCCAATGATCCTCCTGAATAGCTATCCTGTCCTATCGTACATTTCGTAGAAGATCCCAAGTTTCGACGGAAATAGAACAAATCCTACATTTCGACGTAGAAATCCTTCTTGAGTCATAGCTTATGTTTCGAATCCATAGGAGGATTTGAGGAATCTTGAAAGAAAACTCGCTCGGGATAGTGGCAATAGAAAAAGGGAGGTAAAGAGATGGGAAAAGTTAGGGATACGGGAGGATCGGAGTGCGGGGAGGGAGAAAGTACATCACTGAAACTGGTTCCTGCGAGTGGCTCAGCCTTGAAGTGAACTCCTCCTTTCATTTCCCTCGTCCTTCGCGAACAGAATTTTTTCGCAGACCTCCGAGAGACGTGTTCTGAAAAAGCGATGATTATTAAAAACAGCCGACGAACGGAAATGATTTTTTAATCGTCGATTTTTTTTATACGATTGAAAAACGTGTCGGGAACCTGTTTTCATCGGTCGTGCGCCCGAGTGCAGCGGTTGCGTTATGTTACTCAAAAATCCCGCTTCATTCCCATCGCAAATAAGTGCCCCGTGCTGAATTGATTTTCTTTTATGGCTCTTTGTGTAAATGTTTGAGGAATTAGGTTCCGATGGATCGCTAAGCCCTCTTCCCTGGCTTTTAGTTTCCACGTCGTTATTTATGGCTCACCTTGAAATTCGGTTTTTACGATACGATGAGGTCGATGTTTGTTTTTCAATAAAGTCTCTTATTATTCAGCCGATGCCGTGTCTATATGGTGGCTTTTTTGATGGAGCGTTGGTTCTTGCCATTTTTTCCTACGTTCTGAATGATTCATTAATTCCAATTAGTATTACCTTAACGAACGTAATATATCTTCATCTTCCGCTAATATTAACCACTCATATTTGTCTTTGAAGTTTTAGAACAGTGTTTCAGTTTATATTTTCAGCGATTATATGGATTATGAATTGTAAAGAAACCTTTTAAATGTTTAAGTTTACAATTCAAAGCTTGGCATTGGTCATCTATAGCTTTTATTATTATTAGGTCATTATATACGAATAAAATTCAGTTATCTACGTATTTTAGCTATAATTTTGTATCGATTTATTTTGTGCGATTGAATTCTTTATAAATATTGATTTTAAGCTTTTCGGAATAACTCTTAAGGGATGTTTTATAAAAAGTTCAAATCAAATTTTCTGGATACTTTTACGTAATTTGTTTATCATTTTCAGTACTATCCGCAATCAAATCTTAGATGATTCTATAGTTACTTAACTTATAACGAACACGGGCACACATTAGAGTAGCAATCTCGCTAAAACCCGTTGATATCACAGAGAATTTTCCCTTTTGAGCGCCAAACTGCCCCTGGCACATAATGGTGGTTTTCTAAAAAGCTCCACGTATCGTCCTAAATTATGGATAGCGGAATGCATGTTCGGTTCAGACCCTTTTTGGATAGCTCCCTCGGCGGGCAGGGCTCCGTGCTTCCGCCCTTTTTACCTCAAACCCTTTTACTTTCCAACCCCTGGTCCAGTGCAGAAAAAAGATATTTTTGTTCTCTTCATCCCTCCGCCGCCCCCGCAAGCTTCCCCAGCATCCCGTTATGGCGCCAGTGTCTTTTACTGCTTTCTCAGAGCGTCAGCTCTCCCACGTCTGATTCAGGCTCATCCCACGTCCTCCTTAAGAGAACGTGTTCGTGATGCGTTTTCTTCCTTGTACGCACAGGAATAACAGCGGGATTATGGAAATCGAATGGAATCTGTTGGATTGTTACGCCGTTCAAATGGGTGTCCTAAATTTCCGAGAGGTCGCCTCGGATTACGTCGGCCCGATATTGCGGTTTGTAACCGCGTCGAGGGGAATTAAACAGAGTAATGTTGGATTTGAGGATTTAATAAAATGGAATGATTCGAGGGTTCTCTATTTCGAGGAAATTGGCTGTCATCGAAAGTGCCTCCGGTAGAATTTCGAAGGTATCTCGTCGTGTAATGTGATGTCTATCCGAATGTATGGTTATCTTTCGTAGGTTTCAATGTAGTATAGGTATCTGGCCGTGTAGGGTTTAACCTTAAATTTCTCGTAGAATTCTGATCTAATTTAATTGAAATAATTGTATTAATTTGCATGTTGAACATAAATCTTGGATTTGAGTCTTTTTTTCGAAATCTTATTTAAGAAGACGTAATTATCACCAAAATTAATATTAAAGCGATTTTTCAGGTTTAAAATTAATTGCATAATGAATATATAGAACTCTCAGTCAATTATATGCAGAAAATCTATATTTAGTTAAAATTATTCGTTTTATATCTTTTTATGAATTATTTTGCGAAACTTTCCATGTCAGCATAAAATATTTACTAACGTAATAACAGATGCTATTACTTTCGATATAGAGGAAAAGGGTAATCCAGTAGGAAAAATTTTAGAGATAAAATTCTCCGTAAACATATTTATAAAGGAAATAGCAAACTCGTATATTTACGACGTACATCTAAAATAACCCTTGAGGAATATCCTATAGAGAGAGGAACTATAGAAAAAAAATTATGACCAAGAATTTCCCTATTTTGGATGTACCGACGGATCAAACCACATAAGGAAAGTATTGCGTCGTAAATCAAAAATCATTTCCGTCGCAAAATCATCGTATAGAGTTGCGTCATGAATTTTCCGGATGAAGGAACATACATCTCGATGTCGAAGTATCATCACGTGCCAAGATATACTTATTCCGAAGGCCGAAGAAGGAGAGTAACAATATCTCTCGAGTGATTCAGGGAGAAAACGAAAAAATAGTTGGAAAAAATTATGAAAAAATACGAAATTTTTTTTTTCGCAAACGAGAGGACAACACGAAGCGGCAACTGCTTCTTTTAAGTGCTATAGTTTGTGCATGAGCTCCTTAAAACTGGAAGGCGTGTAAGCCACTACAGTGATGACGTTCTGCATCGATGCGTAAAACCAGTATTAGCGCTTCTGTCTACGGAATTGCCATCGCAAAGAGAGTTATTTGAATAGAGGAGATGAAAAACGAAGTCGGTCGCCAAGTAGGAAAACAAAGGAGTAATAAAAAGATGTTTTTCGAGAGATGGAAATTTTTGGTGAATTCCCAAGGCCTGCGGTTCCCTTTTATTGTACATTTTGGTTGTTTATGCAGAAGGCAACGTAGGGAATATTGCCATATCGGACGTTCAACAAGCCTTCGAGGAAATATAATCTTCTCGGAGTTTATATAGTAGGAACGAGTTATAAATTCCCGGCGCTGTTACTCGGAGAAGATAAAGGAACCGACTTTATCTCGATACGATTTCGAAAATATTAGCACGAGATGAATTGTTCGGGGATGTAATAAAGAAGCGATTGTTTCGCATTTATGAACCTCTTGTAGGCAATCGAGAACCTTGAATATTAAGCAACGAGGCGGAAATGAAGTTCTTAATCCTTCGGAATAATGAGTGGAGTTATGAAGTGTGAATCCAAGTGTGAAGGGAAAGTAATGGATTGGTTGTGAGTTTTGCAATAAGTGCTCGTCATCGATCCGCGAAATTCCTTTCGCGTCGATATAATGACTAAGGATAAAAGGGGAATTGAATGGCTTCGGTGTTGTTAACACGCAGTTACTTAATAGCAATTAATGTGTCAGTCGTTCTTGACGAGAGGCGAAGGATTATAAGACAATGCATCGCTTTTTTATTCACGCTTCCAAGTGTCTGATTGTCTGTTTATAGAGATCCATTAAGAACGGGTATGGAAATGAATTTGCACAAAATCCACTGCGAGGAAAAAAGGTGACAATAAGTCTCTTGATGAACCTGGGTTGCTAGGAAGATGATGACTCAAGAGAATTTTTTGCATGGTTGTTAGTTAGATGATATTTTTTGAGTGAATATCATTCGTTTTTCAGTGAATGTACCTTCTTATTTTACTTTATTCATCATTGTGTTTTGTTTCTGTTTAGAGTCAATCTATTAAGTGAAAAATTTCGTAAATTTTACTCACTCGATTATAAAACAAAGAATATCTAGAAATACATTTTCTTTATTAGACCAGATGTCCTTATTTACTTCTGTACAAGTTGAAAATGAAGTCAAAAACAAGGAATATTTTGTAATTATTTTATTTATACTCAACACGCGATCTTTTCGAGTTTTGTAAATCATACATCACTTCTTCTATTCAAGAATCATGAAATAAGTTCGTTTATCCAAATAAAAAAATAGAAATCAATCGAATCGTATCCGATAGGAATCCTCCTGATCCATTATTATCCCCAATGCGAAAGAGAAAGTGAAAAAAACAAACGAAGTCTAGCAAGTTGTTTTCTTCGCATATGAGACCAATGATCTCAAGTTTGGAAAAACGGGCACGTCCTATTTCCATTACTCCTAGAATCGTTCCGCCGTCTTGTCACCTGTTTCCTTCGCAGGGATACAATCCCTCTATTGTTAGTGCGGTGAAAGGAAGGACTTTGGAGCATCGGAAGATGAAGCAGGTGTCGGAAAATTTCCGCGAAAAATAGAAGACAACGAGAGACAGTTGAAGGAGAGAAAGTTTTAGTGAAGAAATAAGGCTTAAGACAACTTATGAAGGGTCCATTCAGAAAAATTTTCGCTCTCAGGCTGTTGCTCCTAAACTTTTGCTCATTTACGATAACCGATAAATGGACAAATACGTGTTGGATGTGGCGATCGGCGAATTGATAACATCGGGAAAAGTTTTTTTTATTTGGAGGTTTTTCTCTTTGAAGAAAAAAGATTGGGACTTTTGGGGAAAATTTTTTCTTTATTTTTTATCTTTTCTTCAGTTCTTTATTATCTATTTTATTGATTTATATCGTTTTTAAAGAGCTTAAAAATGAACGGGGATTGTATAACAGCACTTGCTTATCACGAAAGATTCTTTCGAATAACTTCCGTTTACTTTTGATAGATTATGTAGAGTTTGATAATTTATTGATTTAGTAACCAATAGTAATGTTTGTTCTAATCTTTTGTGAAATTATTCATGTATTTTTTAAGTACTCTTCATTTCTAGAAAGAGGTTTGAAGAAAAAAGTTCTGTTTTACGGTATTTAAATCTTATTTTAGTCTATTGAATTTCAAGGAATTTTATTATATTTTATGCTATTATAGGTTGTCATTATATGTTATATTGTACGTTATATAATTATATGCTAGATTATTATTTGTTATGTTATCATAACAAATAATACTGTTAATATTATTAACTGTTATCAATATCTTTATTATTAAATATTTTATATAATTGTACATAAAGAAACTGTGATCTTAATATTTTAATAAACCTCGTTAATTTTAATGTATAAAGACCCGAGGACATACATAGATTTATCTCGTTCAATATGAAATCCTCTGCTCTGTTTGGAAGTACGAGTTCGTATATTTGAGACAAAGGCATTCGATCGACATCGTTTAACACAATCCGTCCTCATTCCGGGATATTCCCCACAAATTCGGCCGACGTTGGGGCATTTAAAGAGGTTCGATCGAGATGGAGTTTTTCTAAGGAATTCAATCGGAATCCGTGTAATCTTGCCATTGGTCGATCGATCGTTCCAAAGAAAAGGGTGGTATTCCAATGGAATGTCCAGTCTCCCCTTGGAAACGGATGGCTCCAAACGTCCGGCTAATTTCCTTCAGTCCTTTTATAAGAAGGAGGTTTGATGAATTCGTGGGAACTTATTTGTTGACGCTCTCTATCTGTCTGGACGTAAGGTCCAGATGTCGATTTTTTTATCTTCAATTTCCTGTGCGTCAGATTTTTAATGATGTTTTTCTCTTTTTCTTTGCAGGTAAGTTTGACTCAACTTCGGTTTAATTTAGCGTGGCGGTCGGGGCCGTAAGTATTCATTGGTTCATAGTGAGTAATTAATTGATAGGTGCTTTCTTTATTTCTCGAGTGTTTTTTTTGTTTTTTAATTAAGACTGTCTCTGGGGGTGCGATTGTTTGTACGTGGTTTGCACGGATCCGACAGCTTGCGACTAATCGTGATTAACTGAGCGGTTCGAGTTTAACTCCTCACAGCTGCTCTCTTTCTGGGTCATGATCCTGCGGGAGAGCACCTGTGAAAAGGAATTCCTTAAGAAGGGTTGAATCTCATCGTGAATAGAAGGCAATGATTTAATTAATTGTCGTTAAGGGGAGAATAAGAATGAACCTTAATCGCGGAATAGTGTGTTTTTAATTTGGGTGCTGATAAAATAATTTAGATTCCTCAATTAAATTCAATGGGCTTTCTTAAAGTAACGTATGTCTATGTGACGTATTTATTTACGTTAATTTTAATCGTATTAATTCTAATATCTTTGTGTATTTAAAATTAGTTTCGTTTAATTGTGTAGCTTGAAATTTTGAGTATTCAACCGAAATAAACTCAATGAAGATCAACCTATATTGGGAAATAATTTAATTGATTACTATTTAGGAGGAAATAGGAATGAGCCTTATTTGTAAAGTAGGGCTTATTTAAATTAGGTTCTGATAAAATACTCTGGATTTAAGTAAAGTCATACAGTTAATAAGAAGTATTTGTCTGCAACGAGTGTATAATTAATTTAATAGCTAAACGTCTTTAAATCACTCCTCACAATCACTTAAATTCCAAGTTAAAAAATGTATTAATTGAATCGTAATGAACTCGTGATTAAGTTAGAATTTATCGTCTATTAAGGCTAATGTAAGCCTACATTTATTTTTTACGTTGCCCATTTAACAAGTTCTTAATTTCATAAAAAAACCATTAATCATTGATTTATACATCCAATCGTTTTATACACCTACATTCATTCGTGCTTAGAAACTGTTAGCTCCAAATAGGGTTGATACAAGAACGCATATTACCCATTAGACATGCAAGTTACGTCATCTTCTAGGCTCTCTCAGCATACGAACCCGAGCCCACAGGATGCCCTCCCTCTTTAAAAAAGATTGCCCCTCGTTCTTAACGAGGCCATAAATCGTGAGCAGTTCTTCTCGTTAATGAAAATCCCGGAGCACGTAGAGCAAAAAAATTTCTCGAACGAGGGTTGTAAAAAAAGGGTATGGCGACGCTTTTTACCTCGCGAGGGTCTTCAAGGGGGAGAAGGGGTTAGGGATTCAAATAAAAATAGCACGTCTTTTTTGAACTCTTCTTTATTTCACCGCGGTTAGAAACTGCGGTCGAATGGTGGGGGTGGGTGTTAACCTTCCTTCCTCAAGGGTTAGATTCATCTCTCAGACACGCGCTATTATTTCTTTTTCCCTTCTTCTTAAAGGCCGAATCAGCGATCGAGATATTGGCTTTTTGTCGTGGACTATTTATATAAAGAACCGTTTGTTTCTCTTGAATCCGTCTCATTATTTTAGATTTTCCGTAGATCTCGGAGAAGCGGTTTTGAGTATTCCTTGTCTCAAATTGGTTAAATAACCGAAGTTGATACGAATTTATAAGTTTCAAAATGAGTTGTATTTAGAGACGATTTTGGTTGAGATACGTTCAAGATAAATCGTATGCAAGTGGCAATACTAATTTGTGAAATTTGTCAATGTTTTGAATCAAATAACTCTTCATTTAATGTGTAATTATCGTAAAAGATAAGGATCTACTTCGTGGGAAAATGTCATCCATAATTACGTTCGTATTAGTGTTATGCTTTAAAATCATTGCTAATATATTCTCAATCAAATTAATACGATCTAAATTTCATTGTTTCCGAGAATATATGCATTATTTTGTCATATTATTATTCGCATTACGAGTAGTTATCAAGAGAACTTCCTATTTTGATCAGTACGTAAAATACTTAAGACTTATCGATTCGGTAAAATCAAATTTTTCCCCCATTTTTTATTCTTCGCTATGACTCACGTAGTCCATAGTTCGCCGATGAGATGTTTGCGTCATTCTTTCTCGAGGAAACGCTCAGCGTCTTTCTTTTGTTTCCATCGGTTAGTCGTTAGGCCGAAAAGGAGTCCCACACGGTCCACGTCTTGGACGACCTCCCTTGTCACCTCCCTTTGCCCTTTTGTGAGGGGGATGAAGTGGCGATTCCACGGATTATGCCACCGTCGTGACTCCGCTAAGGGGCACGGAAAACAAGGGACCTTGTTGAGTGCACGGAACGTGAGGGAGATGTTAGTTGGGAGGCTGGATTCACGAACGGATGCGGTGTTCTCGGCGTGGGCGGGGGGAGAAATTGCTGGTGGGGGGGCGGCTTTCTCCCCGAACTTGACATTTCTTCGGATTAGATCCTTGAGGAAGGAGACGTGTTGTGGATGAGGCTGTCTAGTTACGTAGAGTGATTTCTAATTCGGTTCATCGCCTGATATTAGAGGATATTTTATTGGATAAATGCTTAGTATTTAATAAATAAATGACGTGGAATATAATGTATATAATAAAAAATAGGAGTTGGGATGTTAATAGTATTTATCGATTATATATACTTTTGTATTGTACTACCTCTTTGCAGGCTTATTTGTATCGTAGTGAAAAATGAAACTAATTATTTACTATGTTTGATTGTAGGTCAATTGAATTGCATTTATTATTTAAATATTAATGTTAATTCGCTGAGAACTTAATCAGACGAATAACTTATTCTCTCTTATTATCAATTTTAATTAATTTTATGTTCATGTTCATTAAATTGCGAAGAATATCAACATTTATAGCTTGAGCATACTTATAGCTATATTCTTTTCAATTCCTTTTAATGATATGAGGCAAGAAAAGTAAAGGAACAGAAGAATTATAAAGTTCAGTAAATATTTCTCGAAATATAAAGACAACAATAATATCCTATATTTAGAAGATCAAATGAATAATATATTTCTGCTCCTCAGAAAATTTCCTCAACGGATGAAGATCTTAAACCAAAATCCTCTCAGTGTGAATTTTGAAGACTATTGCTAAATTAATAATCTCCATAACTTACGAAAACGATTTGTTAGCGATAACCATCCTTTTTCTATATCCCCTCCTACTTGTTGAGTTATTTTTATTCAATAATAACATCGTGGCATTAAACTCATTTATATGGCGCGGAAGAATTTACATCAATTCCCGCAAAAATTCTGAACAATTCCCACCCGTGAATAGTTATTCAAACTCCGTCACTTGCAAAAGGAAAAGGCCAAGGAATAAAAGCCATCTCCGGCCGCTTTCCCTTCCATCCAAATCCATCCTTTATTCATCGCAGCTATCCAGGAAGTTATCACGTGCGGAATAAGGTCCAAATCTCCATATTTACACGCGATCCGGGCCCTCTCCAGATTATATCGATGGCAAATTCGAACTCGCATGTAAACAGGTTTTTTTATCTCCCGAAAACCCAAAGTAGGAGCATAAACCGCGGCGTGTTGAATACGATTCCTCGGAAGAAACACTCTATCTCGCCCACCCACGCGTCCCACTCAGAATTTCAAAGCGGGACGATGTATTCCGAGAGGATTTAAGGGGCAGAAGAAAAACGTCTGCGCCACAAACGGGTCAACGAAAGGTTTGAAATTAGCGGGAAAGGGAGCCGTGTCTCGTGGAGCGGATGGCAAATTGTTTATCGGAAACTGTGTGAACGGATCCTTCTTGAAGGATTAATTATGAGGGATTTGAGGTTAGGCAGGTGTGTCTCAAGGAAGGATGCGGTTATATAAAGCGATGCCGGAGGTGTTTTGAAGGATTCCGCGACTCTGAGGTGCTTTTAAACGCTACAGTTGTTCTATGTTGCTTTGAAGGATTATTCTGGAACCATTATGGTGTTATGAGGAATATAATTGTGGTGGATTTTGGTTCAATAATTGAGAAGTTGTGTTTGTGTTTGTAGCTGTAAGATGTGAGGGATTGATAATAGATCTATTCTACGGCTGTAATGTTAACTGTAAGTTACGTACTATGATATATTCTGGGTCGAGAGTAAAATATTTAATGTTTATCAAAAAGTATAGTTTATAATTTTAGCTCGAATTTAAAATGAGCCGCAGATTAAAATATGATAAAGAAATACTGGTTTTGAATATAAGATGCTATTACAACAATCATTAATTAAATTTAGTGATATCAGATACTAGGTATTTATTCAAAAATATTAAATTACGTAAAGATAGTCATTTTTAAACCTTGTTTCTGGATTAAGTTTAATTCTCACAATAATACTTCTACGAGAATAATTTCAACGAATAAAATACAGAAATCAATGTAAGTTTAGATTGTATATTCTCGAAAGATAAACAACTTCAAAGGGATTAAGTATAATATTTTACGAACGTAATTATGGAGTTCAGTCATTCTATTACTCCTAATACAGTATCAGAAAATTTTCTTTTTTTTTCACCCTTTCCTATTAACGTCTATCAATTCCCGTTAACTTCTGAAAACCATCCTCCATCGCGAGTAACCCCGCTGATCGGTATTTAGCTTTTCGTGATGAATTAAATCACGCCCTCCGTGAGTAACACGTCTCAAAGAAGGGCATCGGGTCAAAGCTAGGAAATAAAAGCGGTCGATTCTCTTTAATCATCGCTGCGAAAAAAGTATATGGATTCGTCTCTTTCGAACGCATCCGCCTCGTGACCCAAATGGAAACAGATGAAGGGTGAAAAGCAGTGGCGCTTTGATGCAAGTCGCCTTTAGCAGCTTCGTTAGCTCCAGAGAAGTGGAAATGGGTGAAGGAAATAAGAGGATTGGAATAAATGAGATTGTGGAAATTGTGTAGGAATGGGAAAGGATTAAAGAAAGGTTGGGATGCAGAAAGGAGGTCTATCGGAAAACGTTAGGGGGAGGGGTGGAGGAATATATACAGTGGATGTTTTATAGAAAAGCTTTAGGATTAAATGAAGTGAAGAGAAAGGTTTTAAAAGAGTTAAGTTTAGTAAAGTTTAAATAATTTACGTGTCGTAATGAAAGATGAGGATTATGTATGAATGATCCGTGAATAAAGTTCATGGTTGTATAGAGCTTGTATTCGACTAGAACTCGGTGTTATTCCAAATTCAAGACGGTTGTTTCAAGTAACATAAATTGGTCCTATTTAGAAACTATTACTTATTTAAATTAAATGTTTAAAGTTGAAAGTTAATTGGTTAGCTGTACTATTATGGAGTTCTTGTATAAAATATGCTTATATGATTTATCCCATTTTAATTTAGGATAGTATTTTAAAAAATCGCTTTTTCTCTTCCGTATTTCGAGCAGAATAATATTTAAATTAAAGTAAGAGTAACATCCTATGGAAAAATTATATGTGGTCTTGCGTAATGCTGTCTTAATTTTGGGATGATAACAGTCATTAGACAACTCCCTTAGCTATTCAATTATTAGATCACAATACGTTTTTTGGTAGAATTAATGATAAAATCACAAACTTCAAATATTACAATATTATTTACGAATACTTTTACGAAACACAGAACTATATTGTAAATTACAAACTTCGTCGAAATCTTGGAATCCCATTTAAAAGAACCGCTCCCACATTAAAGATTTTTTCGTTATAGAAACGCATTTGGATTTATCGACGTTGTACTTTTTCTCGGAAGTGTAGACCCTTAGGTTCCCCTTAACAACGTGAGACCTTACTTCGCACGCATTCAGGTGTTTCATAGTCCGCGTAAAAATGCCTCTGAAAACGGAGGTGGGAATTCCGGGAGGAGAAACAGCAGAAAGACGGAGAACAAAGGGTTGAAGGAGAAAGATGGAGAGCATGCAGTCACGATGCCCTAGAAGGGATGGACATTGTGCTGAGGGAAAAGAGGTGTTAGCTAAAAGGAGGAGAGAGAAGGTAACGAGGGTGAGAAGGTCAAGGGATAAGGGAGGGCAACTTGAGGTCGGTGGATCTCGGGTCCGAGGGCAACATTGTAGCTGAGAGAGCCTTGGGGAAGTGTGTTCACGATTCCACCTGGGATTTAAGGACCACACTCTACTCTGAAAGAAAAGGATTGATTCGGGGCCCAAAGGGTTTGAGGGGGTGGATGGTGGTGCTTGAAGGAGTTTCTGGAAACGTATTTAGAACTGCGCTAACTATAAGTTTCATTTTAAGTCCAAGGATTTTGCGCGAAAGGCGGTTAGATTTATTTTGAAGGTACGTAGTTTCTAAGGAAACTGTATTAGGTCGTCCTGAAAGGAAAAAAAAAATTTGCGCAAACTACTTAGTGATTCAATTTGGAATATTTATTTGGGAGTTCAAATCTTAATCGATGAGGTGTTAATTTTAAAATACATATAAATTCGTATTTAATTTTATAAAATATATTTATATTTACTGATTAATATTATGGTCATTCAATTTAGAGTTAAACTTTGACAGTAAACTTTAATCCGAAAAGAAAAGAAACTTGTTCTATGTAGAAGATAATAAGTTATACCGTAAGGAAGATAATAAATTTTAAAATGACAGATCTAATAATTTCTCCACAAGTTTATTATCATATATTATGATTTCATATAATGATTTGTAATAATATATCCAAGGATTTGATTTTTCTACAATTTTATTAATATTCTTTATCAATATAATAGATTTCGTTGAAAGAACTCCAAGTACTGAAAAATATTGTTTTTGAAAAATATCATCCAATGGAATATTAGCAAATATCGATAATATATTCCAGTTTTGTATTTCAATTATGTAATCAAAGTTTTATTTGTTTTTAATTCGCTAGGATGACTATCATTTTGTAATGTATCGACCTATTTACTCTTTCTCTTGTTTAAATGGCGTGCAAATATTTTAATCTCCCTCTGCCAGTCAAAGTAAATAGACGTAGATCGTTTACGCTCAAATATTTGCTCGGTATCTAAGCCGTGTTTGGATTAAAAGAATATCATCATCAGCACTTTTTTATCCTCCCAAATTCACGCGTAGACTTTGCTCAAGAACTTTGAATTTCAAAGTCTCCGAAAGATGGAATGCCGTGAATTACGTAAGTGTTCGATTAACATGATAATACCTTTTGGGAAATTCCGAATACCTTTTTGATGTTGGGAATGATGTAAATACGCCTAGCAGTGCCCGCACCTGACGCGAATAATAAGTGAAGATGATGAATTTGACGCCCAAAAATTGACACATTTGCCATAATTATAATTAAAATTAATACGCACACCGTTCCTTCAATCATTGATCTATATTTTTAGTAGGTTTTCAAATTTTATGACGCGAATAAGTTTATTGACACGAGGTGTATAATATTTGTCGTCGCATCTTGAGATCTGGAGCCGGATGTCGCAATGGGTTGCTCTCTTGACTCATCGTAATTCTTTATACATACACGTCGGGATGCTTATATATAAAAAGAGCGCGAGATATTTTTTGAGGGCGGGCGACACTTTTTGGGAGTGCGTTAACCCTCTCTCGCGACTGCAAATATCCCATTCTTTGCCACACAAAAGCTTGATGATCGCGCGGCATTTGCTATGCGCCTGCGAAATTCTTTCGGATTCCAGAATACCTAATGGAATGAGGTAGAATGAGGAGAAAGATTTTCAAAAGGGACTTATTTAAAATTCATGACGGTGCGCGCCAAATTAAGCCTTTGTAGCTTTATTTCGCTGCTTTAATAACAGCGTTTAGTATAGTTTGACTTTCAAAATGCTTGATTTCTAGTGCGTTGAATGATATTTTACTCTTGGTAGTATAATCTTTACGTATTAGGCGATGCATCAATTAAATAATTTACGTAAATATGTTTGATTAAAATAATTTAAACATTATTTTAGAAGTTTGATCATTATAACGCGGAAAGGAAAATAATATGGGTTTTTCGATTTTTATTTTTCACTTTTTTTGTTAAAGTAAAAAAATTACGTAAAAGAGAAATGAATTCCACTTCGTTCTCCAGTAATATAGTAATAGCACGTATTTATCACCTCTGTTTAAGTAAATCTATGTAAATAAGAAAGTCTTTTTTTTATTCAAAGGATTTCCAAAATGCTACGTCTTCTCATATTGATTTAATTATTTTAGTTTAATAGTTATTTTACGATATTGAAATAAATAATAAAACTCAACTAGGAACTTGCGTAATAGCGCAAAGTCTTAGGCACTAGCATGATTGAATGAAGTCTTAGTATTAAACTTGTTGTAACGCTGAAAAGAATGTATAAACAAGTTTTGGGAACCAAGGCGAAAAAACGCGCAACATGAAGGCAGATGTCATCCTTTAAGTATAAAATACGTAAGGAATACGTGAGGTCATGAACCCGGTGATGGGTCAAACATTCGAGTACGCATCTCTATAGGGGATTGACGCCTCGAAGTCATTTTTCTCCTCACCTCTGAAATTCAGGAGAGGGATGATTGCTTTAGCGCCCGGGACGACTCCTTTATCCCACTATTATACTCACTTTAAATCACTTAAAAACATTTGGCTTTCCTCGACCCACGGCTGTTGATAGCAATTTAAGCCATGGAGTTGAGCAGATGGTTTTCACTTTTCAAGCCTCAGTGTCCAGTTACTTCCCTCGTGGTGATTAGTGGATGATCTACGCCACGGAGGATACCTCATTTTGGCCTTTTTCATCCTCACCGGTATTGAGAATGGCGCGTAATATGACATCCTCTGGAGACTGTAATATATTCCATTACTCCCGAGATTTATGACTACCATGCGCCGCCTAACGGGATGAAGGAGAAATAATAAAAAACGCCATTATGATGTATGCCTGCTTCAAGTTTTAACCGAGTGGGTTTTTTTTCCTTTTTTGATTTAGCTGTTTTGTTTTGATGGCTCGGAAAAGAAAGAAGAAAAGATTTAAGGCGACGGTTTTTGTGTAAAAAAATACTTGGAAGTTCTCCAGCCGTGATGTTTTCATATATTTCAGATGTCCGGGTTGCATTGGTGAAAGTCGCTGTTAAGGAAAGAATACTGTTTTACGGAGTTCATCCGATATTTATTTCGTAATTTCCTCTAAGGAAACGGTTATGTGAAGTTACGACGCATAAGCTATGGTGCACCCGTTTTGTGGCGGTTAAATTTGAGACTAAAATGAGTATTTATGTAATAAATGTTGTATTTTGGCGTTGATGGATATTTTCGCGTATTCTGAAACCTTTCTCTTGTCGAAATCCTTTTGTAACAACTGAATTTATTATATTTGATGGTTCATTGAAGAATATATTCATATTTACGAGTACGTGAAGCTTTTATTTAAATATTACTTTCACTTGTAATGCAGGCGGAAATATATTAAATATTTCAACCATGATTATAAAAAAATTTACGAAAATATAATCCATAGTTTTCTACGCGTACAATCTAAGCATGTTGAGCTCATTTAATCTGTTAGGAATAATATTAGGTATATGATAAATCAAAGAGCTTAAAATATTCAATTAAAAATAAGTTTTATGCGAATTCGATTTTTTAAATCATAGGAAATATATGTATTTGTTTAAAACAAATAAATTGGGTTCAAAAGTTCTTATCATTATTTCACATTTAAATTTCTTAGGAATGCAAGAAGTTTTGGAAGTTAAACCGACTAATTTCTCTGAAGCTGACAGTTGGTGAGAATTATATTCTCTAGTCGCGTAATCAAAATGGTTATTTTTCAATAAATTTCGAGAATTGCGAGGAATTAATTTAACCTCTACTCTTCCCAAGACTCGAAGATTGTCGTCTGTCAGAGATTTTCATTTCCCAGCATCCCATTCTGTTTTAAACGTAAATATGTAAATTTCCTATCTTCGTAGACAGCAGTCGTCCCCAAAAACAGGAAAGCTATGCGCGGACCTACCTTCTTTTGTTTCTCGACACCGTCTGCTATCCGAAATAACAAGGACGCTAAGTAAAGGATATGCCGTTGGGACTCGTCTCTTGGATTCTTCGAAAGAAGACGCCCGGTTTTTTCTCCTATCCCGTAGGAATCCTATTCGCAAACCCGAAAGAATAATAAAGGCGTAGTAGTGTACGTGTCTGGTTATGACGCAAGAAAGACTGGATAGGGATAATGGAATTTTAGGACAAACACAACTTTGGAGGATTAGGGCTTTTTTTTACCTTTCACGGCTGTTTCTGGAGTTGATGGAATTGTGGTGAAATATTTTCCGCTTTTCAGAGTTCTGGATTAAAATAAACTTCCGGAAAATAGCTCAATTTACGTTTTATATATCGTATTAATTTGAAGTTTACTTGGTTCAAACTTTTTAAGAAGGTTAATGGATATAGGAGGCGTTATATGTTTATTGTTAATTAAAAAAAGTATGTATAATTAATCTTCTTTAATTAAAATAGAATATGAAAGAAACGTATTTAAATTTGCGAATTCAATTTATGTCATGGAATTTGAAATATTGGAACTTATTTACTTGGAATCATTGAAACTAATTACTTTATAATGTATTTATTACTTAAGCATTCATTCGATATAAATAAATATTAATCTAATTTGACAGGCCCTAAAACGTACCACTGTGTCACTCCTCAAAAATTTCTCATTTCTCTTATTTAACCGTCATATTTAGTAGAAATTTTTATTTAAGTATTTGAATGCCACATTGATAATATAAGTAGAAAAATAATGATATATTTCTGAATTTCTATCGTACAACATCTGGGTCAGTGATCACAGCTTTTTCCCGTATGTCACTCCCTTCAGCCTCACTGCCAGTATTCTAATTCTTTTAAAGCACATCAATTATATTTAATCCCACGCCCTTTCCACGTTTTAAATTTTAAAATTAATCTCTCACTTTTTACAGCCCCATTTTTATAATCTACGGAGGAGGGAGGATTAAAGTAGAAGTTTTGATGGACGAGAAATGAAGAGTTTATTATTATGTCCTCGCGTGCCATAAAAACCCGAAGAGATAACGTCAGTTGGAAGGGACGATATCCGTTTTTAGTGGCATTATACGCGAAGATGCGATGTAAGAGATGTTTTCGAGCGAACGTATTTGACGACTCCATTCCTTCGGCTTAAGAGACGAGTTTTATTTAGAGAAAGGGAAAATAAAAGAAAGCGTTTGTTGAAAGCATCGCTCAATAAGTCCTCGCTCTTTGTTTTCATAGCGGATTGAGCAGAAAGTCATCGAGTTTGCACAACGAGAAGATTCTCCCCCTCCGCCGTACGGTGCATTAACTTTCCAAATGCTCCGAACGTTCTTTTTGTTCGTTAGGAAATTCGTGTGGTTTATGACTGGTGTGAGGGAAAACATAAGGCATTTTAACCTATGATTGTAAATCCACCTTATAAATGTATTAAGGGTACGTATGTGCGAACTAAATCCTCTATCCGTCCTCCGCAAACTAAAGCGACGAGATGGCTACAATTTAGCCCAAGTTCGGACGGTTTACCTTAAGAATTCACTCGTAGCAACGTTCAATTTAGTCTTCAAGAACTTCTTGGTCCACTCAATGGCGAACCGGAGTTAGCAAGTGCTCCTTTAAAGGCAAGGAAACTCCTTCTGCTAAACTTCTGTTAACAAACGAATGAGGTAACGAAGTTAAAATATGGATCGCTGGTAACTTTACGTGTTCAGCAAGCTCAAAGCTTTACTCTGCGCATGTAGTTTGTAATTACGTGGCGCCGCTGAGGCAAGTCTTAAGTTTTCCTCAAGGTAGGATTCATTACCCTTGAGCTGTTTCGTTTTCGTTCGAAGTTTTTGTCCTTTAATCTTTTATTTATCTCTTTGCGACTATGATGAAGCAAAATGGGAACCAGAATTAAATAAATGTTAGTTGTGTATTTATTTCTGGATTTAATTTCGTTTTGGACACGGAGTTGGCAAAATGAATGCTCTTTGAAGTGTAATTATTTCTTATATAATTCCAATTTGATCGAATTAAGTTTTTTGAATTATTTAAAAGTGATTAATTGAAGCTAAACTAAAGGATGTAAACCCATAGAAATTTAGTTAAAATAACATTTTTTATTTAAAGTCAAGATAGAGGATTTAATTTATTGAATTTGTTTAAATTTCTGTTAATTATTAAGTTAAAGATATTGATGTTCTATAAATTATATGCACTAATATTCAATTAAGTTTTATTTTATTTTAAGGCGTATATCAGAAATTTTTAAATGTTTATGGTACTAAAAAGATCCCTTTTAAATTCAATTGAAAACTTAAAATTACTTGCAATTTTTATGAAATATAGAAGTATTTCTTTATAGAATAGTATGACTGCTTATTTCAGCTTTTCTTAAGTGCAGTTTTGATCGTTTCCAAAGTCTTTTTAATGATTTGCTGAATAAGCCGTGGTGAGACTTATCCGGAATAATAAATAGAGATCGAATCGTCGGTCGCTTTAACTTCAAGGACGGAGAGCAAAAAGACCGGACCGAATTCACGAGGTGGGTGAACTTGGTAAGAGATATTCACGGCCATGCATATTCCGTTACGATCCAGAAAACGTTCGGAGTAAATGTTTCGAAACGTAACCTCAGGGCGAGAACTGATTTGCATAGTATTATGGGATCAGGGCTATCCCAGTGGAGAGGGAAAAATCCACTCAGCCGCTCATTGACGATTCGACGCGTCTTTCCGCCGTACCCATGGCAACGTCGATCACGCAGAGAAAATGAAAAGAAATGAGTTTCGTGCCCGTTAAAGGAGTTTACAACGAAGCGATTCGCGGCGATAGAAAAAGAGGTGGCCTTTGAGGAATTTCCGAGACATGTTCTGTCGAAAAACGGCGGTCATGCGAAGGGTTGAACTCGGCTCCAGAGCCTTATATGGCAGTTGCACTCTTCCGTTGCAAGGTCGCGTGTTCGTTTCTTTGACGACGGACAATGGATGTCCTTCGCAAGGTCAGAAGGAAGGGGGTTAATGGGAAAGAATTTATGGGCTATTCTCTCTAGCAGAGCTCTTTGTTGGGATTGCAATAATTTTTCAGGGTTCTATTATGTTTCTTTGTATCATTACCATGTTGGTTTTGATATGTCGCTTTTTATCGCTTAATTTATGTTGATATTCAGTCATGTGTCACTTTATAAGAGAGGTGCCATCTTTTATATGAAATAGAAATGCACAACTTATCAGTTATAAAGAATATGAAGAGATTATGAATGAAATGAGAGATGCGTAAAGAGTCACACAGGGGTATGTTTTAGGCCCTCTCAATTTATGTTTTTAATTTTTATTCACGAAGTATTAAAAAGAGTTATTGAAATCAATGAACTATAGGGAATATTTATGATTATTCATCCTTTTTATTAGGTTTTATAAATAATTTTTCTTTGAAGCTCATTCTCAGTGTAATAGATTAAAATACGAAACAAATTGTGACTTGGCATCGTCGTATTCGATAAGATTTCTCGCCAATCCCTACAAATACTATCGCAGTGAAATACATCCTTCCGTTTCAACATCAAACACACGCGAAAATATCGCGCTCAAAGGTTATCAGATGAAGTTGACTCAAAATTTCCCCGGAGTTATAAATTCGTCCTAGCGGGTGGTTTGTCTAACAAGTCACGAGCTGTGCGCGCTCGGTTAGAACTCACGTGCTCACGGAAAAAGGTTTTTCCGTCTGAAGTTAACGGATAGTCTGTCAATTCCAGGATAGGTTCGTGTTGCGAACCCAATTCGAAATTACACATAAAACGCGGTAGTTAAAGAAGCGTGGAGAGATATAACATCCGATGCGAATCACATTGAGTCCGCGCGCATTATCAACAGTCACGACCGATCGGGAACGATTTCTGACGACGCCGTCCCAGGAAATTTATCGGTAACATTTTGGGGGCGACTTATTGGCCATAAATCGAGCAGACCTCGAACCCAGGGGTTAAAGGAGGCCGCGTGTTCTTAACCGAAGCTGTCGATCGCGGAATTCTTTCATTTCTCGTATTTGCGGTTTGCGTAGGTCTTAACGAGAATTGGCTGAAACTGCTATGAGCTGTAAGTTAAGAAGCTCAAAGGTGAGACAGAGTGTAATGAGATACGATTACAATGTGGCAAGGAATATTCTTTTGGTGGCTTTAATTTGAGAGTTAAAAAGAGTAAAGAGGGTGCAAGTATAGTCATCTATGATGTACATTGCAATCAGGAAAAATTACGAATGAGGTGATTATTGGACTTAATGAAGAATATCAGAGTATTTTTCATTAATAGAAGATCTGTTTATTCTCGAGAATTATACTCAACTACATAGCTATATAGCAAGGAATAAATACGTTTCATTTTTATGCTAAGTAAAATTCTAGAAGCTTTATTCTCCACTCAAATTTTAAGTTCATAAGTTAAGTCATAAAAAGCACTCATCTGCTTATTTTTAGTTCCACGAGATCTTTTATATAAAATAAAACTAAACGAGAGGAAAAATTTTGGGAACTAATGGATAAAGAACAACATTTAGGCAAACGTCTTTTTTTGATGGAAACGCAGATAATTCTGTAAACCATTCCGTAAATGCAAAAGCGTTTGTTTTATCGTTTCTAGAGTCTTATTTACACATTTCCATTCTCAATCTTACCCACACCTTGGCCTCCTCCTTTAGAACGACCCGAGTGTGCATTGCAAACTCCTTAAAAGGTGCTTTCGTAAAAGCCAGTTTTTTCGTCGACCTTCGATGTTAGGTCATAGCTTGGATGTGCTTAATGTTTGTTATGAGATGTAGAAATAGTCTTGAAAGAACGTAAAATTATTCAATAAAGATATTATCTTTTGCAGAGAAATTTTAATAGTGATATTCATTAGGCACCTTTGATTTGATGTAAGTAATGCTCATTAACAAGCGACAAAATTAGTGTGAGCATAATAACACGTAAGCATGGTGTTAATATGAATATATAGATGGGTAAAATAACGAATATACTGAAATATTAACTACAAATACAGCTTTCTTACCTTCTAGTCGTCACTAATAGCATTATTTTTGGAAATTTTAAACTCTCACCATCAGATATTACGCATCATTAGCCAGTAATAATGACCAGCAGTTGGAATTTGCGCAAGGAGAGGTAGCAGGAGAGGAGCATAGAACGAAATGCTTGGGAGAGAGAGAGGGCAAACGTTTTAAGCGTGTAGCAAGAATAGCTGGGAAGAGTAGAGTGATAACGAACGACCTGCGCAAGCGTAATAAATTCAGGCCGTTGGTCCCATAAATGGAAGGCTGGCTCGGGAAAGGGTTCTTAGGGGGGGAGCGCCGTGTCCAGAAGGTGGTTCGAGGACGGGATTTGGGACGTGGAGGACCAGGTGGAGGCGGAGAACTCGACGAAGGATGGCTCCGGAAGACGGATGCTGCGAAAGAGAAACTTTTTTTTCATCCGGTTATGCGCTGGTATGGGAACGGTGGAAGGATTCCGAATAAAGGATATATAAAAAGCGTACCCTGAGAGCTTACGGGAGAGCGTATATATATTTATTTTTATACTGAAGGTGCTAAAAAGGAATAGGGAAATATTCTCTTCTTTCCATCTCCAGCCTCGTTCCATATCTTAGCTCCTCTTTGCTTTTATTGCTTCAAAGAGATTTCCTTCGTTTCAGTTCGCCGATTCTCTTGTCACGGTTTTTACTCGCGTCTTATTTTATTGTCCAATCGCCGATGACGCGCTACAGTACATACAGTCCGTAACGTTTAAACATTTTTATCTCTAGGGATACGAATTCTTTTGGATTGGTTTTTTTCTGATTTTCTCTTCCTTTCGCTACAATAGGGATTACAGAAATCCTTGACTTCTATTGCTGAAGTGCTATAGGATACACATTTCGATACCTTTCTTGGGAAATATGTATCCCAAATTTTCCTATTTGAATTCCATTTTCGAAGTTTATCCGCTCCATTCAACTTGCGTGCGATACGTGTTCAATACATGTAGAATCTCCTCTCGGTAGAGAAATACTATTCTAAAAGACTTTAAATCTGTAAAGAATTCAAATAGATTTGGGAAGGCATGAGATTTACTGGTGATGCTAAAATGTACGTATATTCTCTACTCTAAGATGCAAGATGTCGACTGTAAATGTTATCATCTCTATTTCTTTCTTTAAATGAATAACATTACCCTTTTTAGTGGTTATTTTCCTTTGAAGGTAGACATTCTTAATTAATTGCTTCATTTCAAATGGTTAACCTCTTATATTCGTAAAATATCTTCATATTCAGGAATATAATTATTTATCGTAAATTTTCTTTGCTTTCATAGAACGTCAGTGTGTTAAATGGGTTAGATAATATCCCTCAAAAATTAGTTTTATTGTTTTAGTAATTATTTACGCATTATATCCCGACTATTGCATGTCCATGCTGGGATTGTTCTATGCTATCCATGATCTCAAAAGTTTACTCTCTTTAAACCTATCTTTCCTAAACTTTGGCGAAATTAAACTCCACGAAGTTTCCCCCGTTGGACACCTCGAAGTTATTGACCCCGTTCCGACGCAGGAGGGAGAGAGAATAGTCAGAGACCAGTTGCGTCGCTCTGCAAAGACTGGCCGCACTTACGGAACGATTTGTGATATCTCCAGCTATTCTCGAGGGAATCGACGTGATGAATTATGCCGATGGCACAAGTTTGCGTTCTCGTGGGAATTCGAGGCGATTTCTCTTATAAAGTTCGATTCGGAACAGCTTAGGGTTGCGAAATGACGGGGGTAGGTGAGGGAGTGTGGGAAAATGATTCTGACCCAAGGAATTCTCCAGGTCGTTCCAGATTCGTTTACGATCGCTTTGGATTTCGGAGGAAATGCCTCATTTTTAATGTTTCCGACGGTCTAGTTCATAAACATCCCTTAAAAGGTAGGCGATACCATTCTCCGGTGCTTACTCTTATAAAGGAAATTGCATCAGGTGTTTTAACCTACCTATCGGTTCATTAACTCAGTTAAGTGTGTTCGAAAGGTTATGAGGTTATGGTTTAAATTTAAATGCTGGTATCAGATGGTAAAAAGGTTTGGGTAATTTTAAAAGAGGAGATGGTTCATTAGTATAATATGATTTACTGTTTTATCGTAATATATTCGTGAAAAATTTTCTCAATGAATTGGATTTTTATATAATCGAGTTTCCAAAAAAATTAAAGGGAAACGCAGCATTATCTAAATGTAATGAATTATGAAAATTAATATAAGCGCAATCTAGGTTTGTCTTGTCGCTTGACAGGTGCAGTTCTATAGATCGAGGAAATGATAGTGTCAACAGTAGCAAGTTATATATATATATATATTATATAGTTAGAATGTATCTATCCTTGAACTTTTCCTCACTCTTCATTAATTTCTTAAATGCCATCTTCACTTCTGTTGCTATGGTAGTTAATTATCTATTTCTAAGATTTGCGGGACTTTTCTTTACTCATTATTCACGAGTATAGGCGTTGGTTTCTCGGACTGTGAGATTCTCATACACTTAGACATTCAGAAGTTCCTCCTTTAACTATTCCTGCCTTCGTTTACTCTAGCGCGAATCTACTTACTCTCCGCCTTGTTTTACGGCGCGTTAAGTACAGCACATAGTAAGCCAACCGCAGCGTGACGTCTTAGCACGTCATAAATATCCCGCACTTAATCATTACCATGTGCACCGAACGAGTTAAGCGAGCATAGTTGCAAGAACGTCTCGGGCTAGACGACATCTCCGTCCGCGACGTGATGTAGGACATCATGTCAAGCAGCCATAGAAATTTCGTTCTTCCAGACTTCATTGCGTAGGAAAGGCATGCTAGCGGAGAGGCAATCCCCGGGGAACCCAGTCTCGCTCCGTGGGAGAGCTAGCAAACTCATTCCGTACAGCCCCTCGCACTGTATCGCGACGGTCATCTTCTTCCTTCGCTCGTTAATCTCCTTCTCGCCGAATATTTATGGAGCCCGGGACTAAAAGACGTGAGTGCTCACAGTCGTCTTATTCTTTCCTTCTACCACCACCCTTTCCCACCTTCCCATCACCATCTTCCCTCCTCTTGCTTTCCCGCTCGCGTCGATTATTGTCCCCCTCAAAGCCTTTCACTTTCACTTTTCTTTCACTTCTCCGAGTGGTTCCGTAATGAAGATTCATTTAATGCGTTTCAGTTGCATACGTTTGTATTCTGAAGAATTCCTCGCGTTTTTTGGTGCTTTTTAAGTCGTTCTTGCAATTTGCTTTCGTTCTGACCACCTTTCACTTTTCTTTCACTTAAGGTGTTTCGGTGGAATTTTTTGAGGCGATTTGAAATACCATCTTGCATTTTACTCTCAATTGGATGCTTCTCTTCATGTTCTCTCTCTTTGTTCTTCTGCTAGGGATTTAACTTTTTTATCCTTACCTCCTTCCTTTCACTTTGGTCGAATTCATTCCATCACCTGTTAATTTTTTTGGTTTGAGAATCTCGGCGTTGCTACATTTTTTTTCAAAACAATCAATACTTATAGTACCTCTAATAAATTTCTATTTCATGAGCACACAATTCCTTACTTTCAATGTCTAGGTATTATATATTGTTGTTAAGTAACAGATTTTAAATTTCTACTTTAAACTCTTGTTCAAATATGATACCTCTCAATATCTTCAATATTTTACTCTTTCGGGTGATTCATGTTTATTTCTTATTCCTCTCAGCCCTAACTTCAGTAGATTTCCTCCTTTTCAAAATTTCTCAGGCTTCCTGTTTTTCCTGCTCATTTTATGGTTTCACTTTCCTTCCTCTTGTATTCCTTACCCAATTTCTCGGAATCTCCCCCTTTTGTTTTATTTTAGTTTCATTTTTCATTTCCACCCTCTTCTAACTTTATGCTCCTTAAACACCGAGTTTTTTCCGGGAAGGCGTTCGTCACTATCTGCAATTTATCGATCTTCTTGAATTTCATTTCCGTTTTATCTTTGCGCTCTTCCTTTACAATGCACATCTTTTCCTGAAACTTGAACTCCTATGATTTTTTATGCAAGAACTACCTGCTGTTTTTCCTCTCTTATATGCATTTCATCGTAACTTACTGCAAAACAACCCTTTCTAACTAAAATGAAATATCATCAAATTTTCTGCCTTGAAAATGATCACAATGTAATCTAAATTCAATGCTATTTCATACGGAAAATATGGATATTTTTGGTATATCAGTGTTGTAAATTATGATGGAATCTAAACTACTAATTATTTTATTATCTCTATTACTCTAAACCGTAATATTTTCTGAATATAGTTTTTGGTTTAATTGGAAACATCCCTTTTTGTTCGTTCACTTGCCAGTTAGCGTGTTTATAATTGTTAATATCGCAATTATATTTGCCACTCCTCGGAACGCATAAATTACGTCAAATTTCCTTTCTCCTATTGCTCTCGATCTCTTTGGTGGTTTAACTCTTTGGACCACTCCCCTCGACCCTATTTCGTTGCTCTCTCATCTTCCGGTATCTCATTGTTATCATCTCCAACCTTCTCTTATTTCCTTATCCCTCCCGAATCTTTCTCACATTTCGCCTGTCCGCTTTCATTCTCTATTCACTTCCTTTCTTAACCTCTCGTTCCTTGCGACTCTCTCACGTCGTGTTTGATAGATAGGAAGTCTACTCCTCAAGTCCTATTTTTTTGTATGGCTAGAGAGAGAGAGGACACGTTAGCAGAGATATCGAAGGGGTTTTTTGAACTAGACCTTTCTCTTCTCCCGTTCCTCCTTCGTCCCTTCTTCACCTCAGCGCCTTTTCGTATCCCTCCTGGAAATGGAAAGAAAACATCATTTCGCGAGCGCTTTCCTTATTCATGGTGGAAGGTCTGAATGTCTTTTAGCTCTCTCTTTTATTTCACGAAGAGAATAATTTCTCGGAGGCTTAAAGCGGACGACGTGTCGCGGAAAAGTCTCCGTTTTTCGAGTAATTCCCTCGTATTCGGCCTCTGGCGAGGGTCCCCTGGATGTTATGCTTTCCCCCAATCCAAAATGGGATTAGAATCGCTTTTTCTTCTTTATCCGCTTTTTAATTTATTAATATTTAACCGTTACCTGTTCCTTCAATGAATTCGAAATGAATCATGTCTTCTAGACTCGGTTTCGTTGAACGGAGAAGAGTTTATGAACTTTTTAGTAAGCTTTTCCGTAGTTTTGAATTATTGGGAGTCCTAGGTTCGAGTCCCGGTAATGTTTCTTTTTTTTAATAAATTTTAACCTTAATTTCTTTGTGTTAAATCCACCGTAACTTATTAAGGTATATCCATACCACTCTAAGAAGTGGTTCCAGTAAAGTAATAGGATATTTATCCCTAAAATGTTATTATAATTCTTTTTTGGAGTAGCTATTTATTTTGATTCATAGCAACCAAACCCGTAGTGATTAGAACTCCTGTTTTACTCCTGAAAAATAAGTGTGTATTTGCGATTTGTTATATTCCGAATAAGAGGCTAACATCATAAAAGACTACGTGACTAACTGTTGACGATAAATTATTTGACTTAGGTTAAAAAGCTATTTAGGATAAATATCCAAGCCATTCCGACTGAGTGCTTTTACGGCATCCTTCGCTGATTTTCTTTTTCGTTCCAACAAGGCTAAAGTGTCTAATAAAAACAACACGTTTAAAGGTTCTCCAACGGGGTGTTTAGTAGTCATTTCCGTCATAGCTCATCACGGAAATTTCGCTTCACTAAATGGATTAATACCTCCAACCTTCCGGTCTTTATACGGATACATTCCGGGATTCCATTCTTATCTCTGTTGCATCTGGCACAGTTTAAACCCGTTTGTTTTTTCTCCGGCGAAAGAATTCGCCCGCTACGGCAGTTCCCTCTCTATCGGCGTAGATTTTCAGACAAGAATTTCTAAAGGCGAGCGTGAGTAAGAACGGCCGGCCGTAGGCTGAAACACCCATAACTGCTACAACGCGTCGGGGAGTGCAAGATGACGTCACCCCGCGTAAATTAATTATGGTGCTTTATGGGCCTGCTGCCCTCAAGCTGCCGAGTCTTTTAAGTGAATTTATTGCGCTGAAAATCTTTCTGCAATCGGAATATTGCACCCACGAGAGATGCTGTGATTTACTCGGATTCTTCCATGCGTTACGTAGCTATTGCTTGGGAAGGAATTGACCGTTGGTCGGTACTTGAATCGTATAACTGTATTACCTTCTAATCTGATAACATACGTTGTTAAATCTTTCGGCTTCCTTTTATGGTTTTGACAGTATTAATTGTCTTCTATTTACGCTTGATTTATGGTGAAATTGTTACGGAATAATTTGTTTCGATTGAAATTGACTTTGATTAATAATGTTAATTAATATGTTACTAATAAGAAATTGGTTTAAGTATCCAATTAAATGTGATTCAATATACACATGAACATATACATCCATTCCTAATACGAAATATTCCTCAATATCTGGGATTCGAACCCAGGACCTTAGAGTTGGTAAGCTCGTATCCATACAATTCAAGAAACGATACTTACCCGGAAGAATTATAAATACTCAATTAAAAATTTGGAAGCCGAATTCATATTTAAACTGTTTTGAACGTTGATAATTACGCGATGTTTTCAAGTGGAATTTTCAAGAGTTGAAGTCAGATTCGTTGCTGAGGTGGCAATGCATTACTTCCCACGTTAATGTCGTTCCTACAACGGATGCAGCTTCGAAGTACTTTTCGGGTCTCTGGCGCCTAGAAGCGACGAAAACTTAGCGCACGTAGGGCAGATACGCACGTCGCGACAGTAAACATGCTGTCTTTTATTTTCATTCACTTTTCCTGTACCTTATAGCGTCTACGTGCATTATAAACTCCGCCGGCGAGATGATAGTAAAACAAGAAAACGATTGCGAAGTGGTATGGAATAATACTCGAAGGAAATGAAAAGGGAGTGAATGATGGGTGTGGTGGGAATGCAAGATATAAGGAGCTTATTTATTCATGTGAAAGTGTGGGAAGTAATGGAAACTCAGCTAAAGGAGCAAATAAATCTTCGGAAAGTTGGATTAATATATGTAATTTCAGAACCTTAGCTACGTGAAAAGAAAACGTTGGATTGGGTTGAATGGATTGGTGTTGCAATTCTAATTTTATATATATTAATAATATTGTGTTAATACTTCGTATTACTACTTTAAATCAAATCTGTTATTTTTGGATTTCATCTGTTTAAATAGAAGAATAACTGGTATTATACTTCGTATATAGTTATTTGCTTTTTTTCATTCTTTTTGCGTTATTTTCTTGGTATAGTTTAATATTCTTGTATGTGTCACACGCTATTCTCATCTTCTGGGTCGCAGAAGATCGTCCCTTCCCCTAATTTCCCGTTTTGCCAGAATGCGAGCGTTGTTTTTATGAGCAGCAGCTGATGAAACAAAGGCCGATCATAAATCGCTTTTGATATGTTTAAAGTGGCGATAAAGGAAGAAAAATATGCAATCCGAGATTCTCAGCCGCTTTCCATCTCAACTCGCGGATTATTATCCGGAGAGAAAATAATGATGTTACTTGCAGTTACTTTCATGACGCATCTTCTCACCATTTCGTAGCGTTTGGTTATTTTCGTTTCAAATGGATGGAATTTATGAAGCAAAGGATTTGGAGTTCTCCCAGTATAGGACATTATAACATCGACATTTTAAAGTCATTTTTAAAAACATTACGAAAAGTAAATTATGGATTTAATAGCAACAGAAGAAGAACACGTTAATGACTAGTATATTTTATGTTTAAAAGAAAATAAGATCAACTATCATTGTTCTACATGTCGATGATAATATATTTCTTATCGAATGGTTATAGTATATAGTTATATATTATTCGATTAAAATTATAAAATTACGAACTTTTAATCGTTAATAAATGTTATTTAAATAATTAAGTTATTTTTAAGTTAATTTTAAGCTAATAGAAATTAAAAGTTAAGAAATATACGATCATATATCTATATATATATATGATAGCTTGTTTGTCCTGTCATATGTTCGTAATTTTCTTTCGTGTCATAGGGATTGCTACACGTTGAAATTATAACCTTCCGAGTTCTTAAACAAGCCAAAACCTCTCTGACGTAAAATTTAGAGGAATTTAGCCTAGTATTTCATCCTCTCCGTGTTTCAACCTATCTAAGAATTCCGAGATTAATAATGTACGCCACCCTTTCGCGCAAGCGGCCAAGTATTACAGGAATGGGCTAAATTGCACGACCGCCGGCATCGCGGCGTTTTCCAAAACGAAGGGTTGCAGAAAGGGCAGTGGATGGCTGCGGGAAATAAAACAGGAAGCCGACTGCCGAGGACGACACATTTTAGGGGAGAAAAAAAGATAGCAGAGCTGTATAGAGATGATATTGTCAAAGGGATTCTCCGCATTAGGGAGGCTTGAGTTTATTTTCGTGCGAGGTGGTCAGGCCTGCGTAACGTCCGGAATAAAAAGATGAAATCGTTATTTTTCGTCAAAAGCCTCAGTTTGGTGTTTTAAGAGTTAGGGTTTTGAAAAGATTTTTCCCGTATAAAAGGGATGAATGCGAGAGGTAAGGGTAGAAGGTAAGGGTTTTTAGAGAGACGGAATGGGATTTTAAAATTTGTAAGGAATGGGGTGCGAAACACTGTGGGGTAACTAATGAAGGACTAATTCTTTTAGTCTTCCTCCCTTTTTGATCGGATGAGTATAATCTTTTAATTTTTGTATTAATTACGGTGAAAGTAACGGAAATGTTTCTCTGTTTGTTTTTTATGAGGGTTGAAGTGTTTGAATACCAACATCGGTAGTTCCAAAACCAAAGTGATCCGAATTGCAGTTTACCTTCACTTTCATATTAATGAATAATTTAAAATAAAGTGCTGCATTATTTTCATGTAGTATTCTACATCTTATTTATTAGTAATGTATGTAGTTAACATTTTAATGTATATTTTAGATAAGTTGGATCGTAAACATTTATATTAAACGTGAATTCAAATATAAATGAGCCAGTACGGCGCGTTAGAAGTTAATTAGTTTTATGTTAAACATAGTAAATAATTTTTAATTTTGAAATAATCTTCCAATTATATCTAGTGGAATACATCAGCTAAAATTATTCTATTATTTAATATGTTAATATTAGCTAGCGTTCTTCTCTTCTTAACGTTTGAAACGGTTAAGCATAAATTTGTTACGTCTTTTTTATGCATTAGGCATATGTTTCCCATTTGATGTGAAAGGTAAAAACGAATAGTAAATAACTTCAAGTAAAAAATATAGTAATTATAGCGCAAGTAAAAAGCTTCCTGCTTTAAACTTAAAAGAGTAATGTGACCACACATTTAAGAAAGTTTACTCAGATTTAATCGAAAGTTTGCTCACATCGCTTATGAAGGTAAGAATCCCTTTGAGAATCACGTTCTCATAACTCAAAGATAGAGATGTTATGTTAGCAGCAATTATGAATATTTATACGGACATATATCTTGATAGACACGCAAATACAGGCGAAAATGTCGAGGTGAAGTCGAAGGTTCCAAAAAAACACCAGTGCCCGAAAGTGCGACCTGGCTTGTACACACTTCGGATTATGAAAATCTTATGCGTGTGTGCGTGGGCGTGCGTATGTTTGGACACGAGGGCTGAAAAGCCCGGTTTTTTTTCTCCTCCGAGTTGACTCTGAGAAGGGAGAAGGTTTTCCAGAAAAAAAAACGTCTCTGCGGAATCTTCTTTTCATTCCACAGCCTTACGTTCCCTCACTGTGTGTGTACTTAAAAGTTTAAAAAGAGGTCTTTTTCCCGGTTTTATTTTTCCTTCGCACCTCTTCATTTCTTTTTATTCATCTCCTCTACTTCGTCTTTTTCTGCTTTTCTCTCGTGAAAGACGTCGTTGTGTAGTAACGTGTGACCTGATTAACTCTGGTTGTTGAACTTACACACAACCACACTATAGCTGTTTCATTCCCATACTTCCCATGTAATTTCCTCCAAAAATGACTAATAAAGAAAGGTGCTGCGAAGTTTTATTTTGGTTGGAGATTGTGAACATGTTATTTGGGTTGAAAATTTCGTGCGGAGAGCATCAACTCGTTCGTTCGAGCGTAGAGAAACCAATTTTAATGGCATGCAAATAGCTCTGTGTTTTTTTTAAAGTAATAGGAATAAATTTCGCTAGAATTTTGCCCTGTTATTATACAAGTTTTGTGTACGTACAAGGGTGCTTGTCAATTTATTTGAATTTATATTTTCCCTATCCTAAATGTGATTATTATGCTGTGTTAATGTTCTTGACAATTTCTATCGTTTTATCGTATTTTTTTCTTTGATTTAATGAGCCAAGTTTTAAATGTATTTAAGGTTAAAATCTAATGCTATTAATAATGAAATTCCACCCACTTTTATATACGTATAAGTCCTAATGAATCAGGAAATCTTCTCAATGTTATTACCTTAAATATTTTATCTTTTCATCTATATCAGCTCATTTTCTTTACTCCTTCTTCTTCCATAAATACGAGATTAATGTTTGATATTTACAACCACTTTTCGCGAACATTTAATTGGAAACTTTTTAATCACCCTCATTACATCATCCCTGTAAAACTGCACGTACCGAATCAAATGTAAGCTCTGGGTTTTTCTCTCCCTTTTTTGGTCCCGCTCCACTCTTTCGAGGGAACCTCGTTGATAAAAAATAAAAGATGAGGTGACACGCCTCGAGGATATGGTCTCGTTGCTGTGGTAGCGAGGTGTTTACGTTGAAAGTGCCTCGAGGAGAGGGATTCAAGTGGATAGAACATGATACGGAGAATATATACGGTGCAAAATGTGAGGAAATGAACGAACGTCATGGTTAGTGGTCCCTCAAGGAAAGAGGTAATTAAACCAACTTCCTTCCGTCAAGTGGAACCTTGCCATCTTCTTTATCATCCGCGAGGAAGAGCACCTCATCTCGATCTTCGTTTTTCTCCAGTTCGTGGTTGCTATCCAGTTTATATTTAGTTCTCTTTTCGTATTAAAGTTTCCCCTTTTGAGATCACGTTGTAGCTGGTTAATCTTATGGCATTTATTTGTTAAGGGATTAACGCTAATGATCGAATTGAGTCCATAATAATTTCTTAATTTACGAATAATATTTAATCATGGATGAAATCCTGTGACGTATTATATTAGTTTATAATCAAATTTAGAATAAATGTAATGAAATTACATTAAAATTATCTGAATTATAGGTATATTCAGCCGGTATTATCTTTTGAACGATATCATTTGCTCCGAATGACCAAAATTATTCCATAAATATATATTTTTATGTAGTATTTACATTGTTGAATTGGAGAAACTTTTGTGGATACAATAAATTGTTCGTTAAATCCTATTTTAAAATAAGCTTCATCAATTCTATTGCAATCTGATTGCATAATGCAATAACAACAACACGAGAAAAAATTTTCATCCATCACGACGACAAACAACTCGGAAATGCAACCCTTTTATTCGCGTATTAGATAATCCGAAGTCACCTCCAATTCCCAAGCACTACAGAAATGCAACGGCATTTTCCGCAATCTAAAAGCGCATTCTGCCTAAACAATGCGATGAATAGAAAATCTCTCCGACGACCCTCATTCGCCCGATGGAACTTGTATTCGTTTAGAATCACGCTTGCATGCTTCCTATCTCATATTGCCTTGTTCTCTCCCACGGAACAATGGGAGACACGCCTTCACCTCGGAGCGTAACTGACGGAAGTCAAAGAAAAAATTGCCACGTCACTGGCACAAGAGTCCGTCCTGTACCGGCGGCGGATATGAGATGTAGAGAAATGGGGAAATAAAAGAGAGGAAGTGAAGTGGAAGGGATGAAAAAATAATGCGGATAAAGGGGGTGCGGTGCATGCATGAGATGGTAACCGTAACAGACTCTGGGTTTGCAAGGAGTGGTGGTTAAGGTGAACGTTGCATCTCTGATGTTGTGGATATCTGCGCTGAGAGCGAACGTTGTTGAATTTGCAATTCCGTTTTCCTTTACGGAGTTTTTATGGAAATGTTTTCGCAAAGTCATCTTCTGATAAATTATCAGTGACTAAATTAAAAAGGTTGTTTAAATATGAGTTAGCAGTCCGTATTTTATAGCTGCACTTGTGTTGGAATCCAAACAATGGATTTATCTCTTTGTTTGCATTTTCAAGAATCTTCTTCTATTTATAACAGTAATATGATTGACCTTACACTATAGGTAAGTTCAGTTTCATATCATTATTCTTTTATTTTACCGTCATATCCTCCTATTCGTCCAAAACATCGATTTTAAATCTCAATAAGCTTATTATTATATCTTAATCTTCTTAAATCTAAATAAGCTTAAAATAGATGAATTCAAGAATGAAAATATCCGATATAATTGAAGTTAGTGTTTACTGACTGCATTGCTTTTTCTTTACGATGAGATAATATTTATAAATAACTTTATGGTTCTTTATTTAATTTCACATTAACTTCCACAACTTAATGATTGCAGAAGAAACAAATCGAGCATTGAAATCACTGTGACCTTTTTCATCGATAAAAATAAACGAATTAAAACTCCAGTAGCTTTGGAGCTGTAACTTCAGATTCTCTTTCGTCCATAGCAACTCTTGCCTCTCCAAAACCAAACGTACGAAACATCAGAGCAAACAGTACATCCTCCTCCAAAATCGCCCGATGATATATGGAAAGGTAAAGAAGGTCAGAGGATGATAAATGTCGGAGGTTGGCACCGTAAGTGCAGCAAAAAATGTACGTCCGAAGTCCTCAGGGTGGAACGGCACGGTTATATGATTTATAACTCCTTTCACTATCAATGCGGAGAGATTCGATTGCGGTCGGTGAAGATGATTGGTGCAGAGGAATTCGTTCGTATTAAGTGTTGCCTCGGGTGGACATCGCGGAGAGAGAGTGTGCATCGAGGGGAGCCAGAGGCGAGGATTCCTTTGCTCTTTGGATGCGCTCGGGAAGTGGAGAGCACGTCTTAATCAGTGCGTACGGTTCTCAGATACCGTTCCAGGAATCCGATGTATGAGTTCTATGGAGATGCGTCGTAGATCATTTATTATGCTTCCAAATGAAGTGCAGATTTTATTGCTCAACATTTCTTTATTGATCTTTTAAATGCACACCTCTCTGTATATGAATGAGGAATTAGGAATATTCCTTAATAAAAAATTGAATGAAGATATATATCGTAAGTAGATTCTGAGTTTTCGTCTTCATTTCACGAAATCGCTCTCTATAGCTCTATTGTTACGTGACAATATATATTTTTAATTAATCTCGAAATTCTTACGTCCGTTAATGTTTTTTCAATTGTTTATTTAACATAGCTCTCACGTGTATATTATAATAGGGCAATTACGTCCATTCATATCCAGAGAATAAATTTCCCTAGAGAAAAAAACTCCCGGGATTCGAACCCAGGACCGTAACATTTGAGAGTTTGCTAATACAAGTCACTGACTTGTGAAACTCCCCTCGTAGTTAGATAATAAGTATCTAAAAGTAAATATCAGTATTATTATTGCTTAAATTGTCTCTATGTACCTCTATGTACCAACTCTAAAAAGGCAAGGGACCAATAACTATCAAGTTGAGTGTGAGTTATACAGGACAATATTCGTAATATGAAGGGACATAATCCGGGCGCATAAGAATTTCCCCCGAAGGGTTAGCAATATTTCTCACCTTCGTGTATTTATGGATTAATTTCCTCTCCGTTGGAGGAGCGGATAAGCTACACTTTCTCTTTGAACTCATTGGGATATCTTTATGGGAGTTAATTTGAATAATTCGGCTATATTTCACACCCCCATGTCCTGATATCATCTTAATCAACGCCATACGTCGTAAGTTCGGGGGACTTTCATACTTTGGAGTGACTGGATTATCTGGGCTCTTGGCTTTAATAACCCTCCGCCGAGGTAGATTGAATGTGTTCAAGCCGAATTTAATGGTGAAACTGTTTGGTTAACCTGAAGAGCTTTTGTCTTCATAATCGCCCAGTGTTTCAGAACCGTTTAAACTGATTGCCAAGATGAGATAGCTACTGTTAGTCTTAATTTAGGTTATCTATGAGGTTGCGTTGAGTTAAAAGGTTACGTTAGCTTAATAGCTCATCCCTGAAGCAATTTCGCACAGTGTTTATATGACAATAATTCTAACGCTTAATCTTGTAAATATTGTTTATTGAGTACAAAAAGTGCTTATTCTATCTTATATTTAAGGCCGAAAAATGTTTTAGAACCGATCGCGAGCTTTCATAGTGTCAATTTAGAAGCATAATTGTTTCCTAAATATTTCGATAACGCCCAAATAAGATGGGAATCCATTGCTAAGTATATTGTTAAATAAAAATTAAGGTATTTCTTAATAACTGTTGTTGCATTCTTTATGGAACTCGAACAAAATTTAGTTATATTTTAATTCATCGTCAAATGACCTGAACCAACTTCAAAAGTTTACAAAAAGCTTTCTCTAAATTTCTTTGACTTCCTTAAACCTTTATGCCCTCGTAAATTGTGGAGAAGGAAAGATTTTTTCGGACCGCTTTCTGCCCTCTTGTGAGCTTTAATTCCCTCAGTGTCGAATCCGGAGTGCAGATGAACCACAGAGGATTTCCAGGGAAGGCGTGGGAGTCTAGAAGAGTGGCCGTAAGGGGATGGGGTAAAGGAAAGATATGTTCTTAAGCCGCCTTTAGTTCCAACTCCACCCACCGCTTCGTGCTCGGCGCTCGAGTCCGCGATTCCTATCCAATTAAAGGGCAACGTAAGGATATGGGGGTGGTTGGGATCAAGGCGGCAGAGGGCATAAGGTCAGGTCTTGCTCTGTGGAGGTAGTAGATCGACGAACTGCAGGCGAAGGGTTGGAAAAAAAACACGGGGAAGGTAAACGCGTTTCCCTCGCGACCGTGTTTTGTTTGCAGGAGTGACTCAGCTGCCTTTTGTCTCACGGAGAGTGTATATATATGTATACGTATATATATTTTTCGTCGCCGATGCTTTTTCAGGCAAATAAATACGAGAGTTTAAACTTTTTTTAGTTCCATATAAAGGGCGCGAGTGGATAAAATGGACGCGTTGTGTGGAGAAGGGTTTAACGTTCGGATTCGTTCAGCCCGGTTCGGTTAATTCCATCGCAAATACTTGGCGGTGAGTAAATCGCCCGTTCAAGTGGATCTCAATACACGAAAGGAAATGAAGAATTATCGTTATTTGCACGCCTCTCCGACGTGTTTGTTCGGCACGGCCGGGTCTTTCAGGTGTTTTATCAACGTTTTTTTTCTAACGAAACCGTCGGTCGCTGTTTGGCTTAGTTTTCGGCAAATTTTCCGAATTAATTCGTTCCGGGATTTTTTTCCGTGAGGTCTCTATAGGCGTGACTCATTAGCCACGCGGGAAAATTTTTCTTCGATCTTCAGTTTCATCGCGATTTAGTGACTCAACTGTTTTTCCAGGCGCCCGAATGGAGGTGATTGATGTTATGGGATGGTTCCCCACACGTCGAGGTATCGGAACATGCTTAATTAGTGGGGTGTTTGATGAGAACTTCGGCAGGTTCATGGAGGAGGAAAATAACGTTTGTTTTAGGTCTACTCCTCTTTAATCAGATCGAGTTTCGCTGGAACAATAGTGGTTTTATCCTCTTAAGGTATATCTGCTTCTATTTAATTATTTTTTCAGTTGCTTTTCTACGTGTGGTAAGAGGTGATCATATTAGATTTTTTAGCTATTTATCCTCAATATTAGTATCGTAATTCGTATGCATATCTCTTAGGAAAACCTCCGTAAGAAGATTAGGTGAGGATAAATTCAATCTTTATCACAAAATAATCTAGATATAATCTTTAAAATATACGATGTGCGTTCCATAAAACATAATGCACAATATTTACGTAGGAACTTTTTATTTTACGAAAAAGTTTAATAGTAAGCAATAACTGTATTCCTTTATGAGAACATTTCCTTATTTCCATGCTGTTAAAATAAAAATCACATATTTATTATTATATGAATGAAATGGGTATTTTCTTTACGGTTATTTTTACCAGTTTCTTCTTTATCTTTATCTTTATTTCATTTATATCCTCGTAATATATCATTTGTTTATTATTCTATTTCAATCCTTTTGAATTATTAAATCCCAAGAATTCGATACTATTTGTGAATTACCAGGTTCTTTGAGGGAAAGAAATAAACAAAAAATATCCTCAACATTTTGTAACATTTAATCTAAAATCATACCGTTAACCCTAAAATCGTGCTTTTTGCTATAAATACAAAATATTTCGGAGAAAATTTTTTACAGATAACCTCTAACCTCAAGCCACTCGATCAAACTTGACGTATCTTCCCACACTCATTCTGAAGATCTGCGGTCACTCGGTCTCACCGCTAATCGAATGAGTTGTTTCCATAACAACCATTCGTTCCACGTCATAGTCGGGGAAAACGCAGATCTGTGGGAAACGTATAGGGATAGGATAATGAGCGTAGCATACGCGTAGTATGAGATGCATCACGAATGAGCAACGTCTCTTCGGGGATGGGTATATGAAGTGGCAGCGGGAAACCCGTGGAAGAAAGTAACATAGACCCCCTGTCGTCATACTGCGACCTTTGCTTTCCAACCGGGTTTGCTCTGCTCCCGGCGCAGTCCCTCGTGATTCACGGGGTGTCGGCATCTCCGGTACATCGGCAAGGAGGAAAGACGGATGGTTGCGGTGGGTTTTATTAATTTCTCCCGTTCCCTCTAAAAAGTTTGAACTCAAAGCGTGCGGTTTCGAATCCCACGCATCTCACGTTGTCTGTGCGTAACTCCCCGATGGGCGAAGTCGACAATAGTGCGCTCAGCCGAGCTATTGTTTGAGGATTAATGTTTATCCTACGCACGCACTTGAGAAGCATGTTATATCTGCTCGGAGTATTGTTCTACCGACGATAATCTTTTCCCTATTCGCAGATTTTATAAGATCTAAATGGAGAATATTTTGGGATGAAAATGTTTCTAAGATATATTATGCTAAGTAAAACGATGTTGACATTGCTTATCGTAATAGCTAAGCAAAATGAATTCTTTTGACGGATATTTTTATGATTTTACAGCTTTGAACTCGCTCTTCGTGTCTCTAAATATCATTCAGTCACAATAACTTTTATAAGATTGAATTATAAACCAAGAAGACAATATAAACTCTTTTCATCACTTTTTATCACAGTGCTTGACTTTCAGATACCGGGATTGTGTTCCAAACAATAATTAAATTAATCATTAATCGATCAAATTCATTCAAATTAACATCGAGTGATATCCACGTTGAATTTTATCAATAACTTGATTTAAGATAAATTCCTTCTTAATAAGTACAATTAATCGTCCATAGAGAGGCTGGGAGCAGAGTAAAGAAAACAGAAGTCGGTAGAAGCATTGTGTATAGAAAGAAAGGGATAAAATGGGAGATGTATGTAAGGTTGAGGAAGTAGCTCTCGTCCGTATACATACTGAGCTCCAGACTTCTAGAACGGTTAAGAAGACCTCGCCTTCCCTCCGACACGTGGAACGAAAAGTCGAAGAGACTGTTATCGTACTGTGGAGATCGTGAGCCAACGGAGAGATATTGGGATACATCAAAAGCGGTTTATTCTGTTCACTCTTGAAGAGCGATCGTAAAAGAGAAACCGATACGAACCCTACAGTAAGAAACGGTGGCATAACGGAATCAATAACGCTAATTGCTTGAGTGTTCACATCTTTTTTGGGAAAGGGAGCGCCCTTTGACGGGGAGACGCTAATGCAGCCTTCTTTTGTTTCCACGTCTTCATTTCCTCTCGGAAGTTTGCCTCCACAAATTAAGTTATACCCTTATCGATGAGGAGGCTAATTACATTTTCGAAAAGCGGGACGTTAACCTTTGCATCGCCCGCTTATTCCGTTCTTCTTTTGTTTCACGCTTATAGATGCGCAGCTGTTTCGTCGGTCACTCTCTTGAAGGCGTTTATTTTTTCTTTATATCGCGTATCTTCCGCTAATTCCCGTCAGAGGGCGCGGAAGTAGGCTGCCCGATTTTGAATAATTCGTTACTTCGTCTGTATCGATGCGTCATTGTTTCCGAAAGTGCGCTCCGTGAAAGTTCACGTCCATAAGCGATTACTTTTCGCTCCGTCGACGCATAACTTCTCTCCTACGCCTACCCGAACACCCTTGAGTCCATTAATTTTTCGAAAGGTCACTCGTCTTCGTCATTAAGCATTCACGATATCTCTGGAAGTCCTAACGAGCCATGACGGGAGGACCTTTGTACACGATCGGGAGCACCTCGCTCAGATTCTGAAGATGTCTATCTTTAAGACACTTCCTTGTGTCTTCTAGTTCTACTCAGTTTCTTGATTGGTTTTTGAAAACTTTCACTCAAGCTATTCAGAAGTTTTTTGCGTATTTTACGATATATTGCTTGAGCTATATTTCTTTTAGAATCTATTTCCAATTCAAGATAGGGTTGTGTGTATAATTTTTTAATGTTTTATAGTTTTTTCACCATAATCGTTATTTTCTAATGCTCAAACTTCATCCGTATTAGAATTTTTTTATAATTCAGTGGTAGTTGTTATCTAAAGTTTAATTTATCGTATTTTACTTAATAATATTTCTGCTCCTCGTTCATTTCAATTAAGACAGTTCCCTGAATTATTATATTCCTCTATAAGTCTTCTCTTTATAAATTTACTTCAAAAGAGACTTACGAAACACGTTTAGTGACATTACAGCGGTAAAAAACACGATATTTCACTGATTAATTTTCTATAAATTGTTCTTTTCTAATAAATTAAAAGTGGGATAACGCTTGCTTTCTTTTAAATACGTTGCGAATATTCTGTGGTTGACAATATACTGGGAGATTTAATGTAGTCACTGAATCATTTTTGATTTTGATACTGTATGAATGTTACAGTCTTTAATATAGATCGCTAAATATTCACTCCTTTTTAATCCAAACTGCGATTCCTTTCTCTCCAATCATTACGTCTTATTCCAAACCCTTTCTCACATTTCCCTCGGGTCATCTTCGTAATCACATGCCCGTCGGAGCGACTTTGGACGAGGTCATAGCGCTCGTTCACACCCATCGATACCATTCGATTCTATCGAAAGATCGGGGACAAGGGCCCATCATTATCCCTCACAATCGGTCACCTGCGCCCAGTCTTCGAACGAGAAAAGTGCCTTCATTCCCTCTTCATTAACGAATCAAGGACGCAATTCCATCCGTTCTTTTTTAAAAGGAATCCCGGAGAATATACCGTTATCTCAAGTCCTAAACGTTTCCGAAAAAAGAAAGAGTTGAAAGTGTTGAAAAAGTTTCCGATCGGATCCGCCCCGAGCGAACTAAGAAGTCTTTGCGTATGCGGAAGAGAAGAAGAGGAAGAAATTGGAAGAGTTAAGAAGAGAGAGAAGAGGATTTTTTTTAAGACCCAGGTGGTTCTCCCCGGGCTCAGAGGAAAGGTCGAGAGATATCGATCTATCGAAATGCCCGCGGCGAGTACGAGGGATCGAATGCACTCGAGGAAAGACGAGGATCGGTTAGATAAAGTGGAAACAACTAGAGGAGAAGGGAAATAGAAGAGAACGGCGAAGTCAATTAAAGCGTCCGCCCCTAGGGAGACCACCAGTCACTCTTATTGACGTGGTCCGGCGTTGATGGCGGGCTTTTTAAAGATAAGGGTGCCAAGTGTGCGCGGTAGGATGAACGGCGGTTTTTTTATATACGCCGTCCCGCAGTTTTCGTGCGCAGGTGTTTGATTACGCGTTTTAACAAGTTTTTGTTCCGGCGCGGGTTTTTTTATTGTGTGGCGAAGTTGGTTGCATAAGTTTTAGGATGGAATTGGGTTGCTTTTTGTGCCGTGATGAAATGTCGGAAGTTTTTCTATGTTACGTGGTGAAATTCGTTAATTTGGTGGTGAAATTGTTTGATCTTATTGCGAATCTTATAGAAACGCTTTAATTATGAGATGGGCTCTAAATTTTTACTAATGTTGCATCCTTCGATTCGATTTTATTTGGTTGTTTCATCAAAATTACGTATGACGTTCTAAAAGTAAAACTTTTTGTTAATTTTTTTTCATTTTACAATACTTAAACATAAGCATTTAATTCCTTTACTATGCCAAAATATATCTATATTTTGAATCGAAAATCATTTAAACGAATTTGTCGAGTCAGTAACATCATAGCTCTAATTTATCCACTTGAATAACATTTTTATTTCCTGATAAATCGCGGCTAAATTATTCTCTTCTCTTGTAGAATTCTATCCTATATATTCTATGTTCCCAATAATTATGTTATTTACGGAGTAACTTCTATAATATTAGCATAACTTAAAATTCACATTAACTCATTTCATAATGATCCTTTCAAATGAAAGGAAGCAAGCTGTAAAAAATTCGCAAACCTTTTACACATACAGTAGTTTAAGCTGATGAAATCGACAAAATGCGAACGGAAATCGCCTTAAATTTTTCTGGAAGCATATGAGTTTTCTCACAATGATAGTTTCTCTCGACAAACGCGTTCCGTACAGCCAAATGCACCTTTGGAATCCGTTCATTTCCCTCAGATGTCCATCACGCCTCGAAAGGTCATTCAAGTTCCTTCGATTCCCTTCGTTCGGAAATTATCTCGGCAGAGATCAGTCATAACCGTTTGTTTTTACGGCTGAGGCGGTTCTATTAGCATTCCGTTTTTCTCTTTCTCCGGAACGTACGAAAAAAAATCGCAATTCCTCACGATGTGTGTGTCGGCTTCATTAAAAGCGTCTATCGGGAAGGCGATCGCGGGTTTAATGTCTCCGGTCTATCCCACGCATTCCATCATCCCAACACTTTTGCATTGCGCAAACCTCAGTTTATCCCCAGTCGCATCTTTAAGGTGAAGCTATTTACTCCGGGTTCATCTCCAAGGCAACGGGTTGCCCTGATTTCTCTGATCACCTCCCGCACGATTCGTGGACTGTGTTTCGCCTCGAAGTGCCCTCCTCTCACGTCATTTTGACACAGACCCGCGACCCTTTCCATCAGAGCTTTCCAAGTCGTGCATAACCTAAATATTTCGTTCGTGTTTTTTTTAGAACGTAAAAATCTCGCCGGTTTAGGCGATGTTTTTTGTTTACAGTCCGGAGGTATTTAGGCGGGAAATTTCCGGGATTTTATTTCGCTGCTTTATTATTTGACGATGGCTGGAATTGATAACGCGGTATCCAATTCGCGGAAAAAAATTTCCGAAATCGTCGACGCTATCGCGCCGCTGGTGGCGTAAAAGTGAAACTCTCAAGTGCGAAAGTTTTTGTTTTTTGGGGAAAAACGGGAGAAAGTTTTAGATATTTTTTTGGGATGAAAATGTCGCGAGTAGGCGATGTTTTTCGGGAATCCTTCACGTTGCGACAGACGGTTTTAAAGTCAAGTTTCGCAGCGCGTTTATTTTAAAGTGGAAAGGGTTTTTTTATGTCTCATGCAAATCGACCGTTTTTTTATGCTTTGAGATGAGGGAATGCCATTAACATTGCTAATGCCTTCCCAGAAACCTTTGTTTTTTCGATTTGAAGAGGAGAATAAATAACGGACGTCTCGCCGAATTAGCTATATCCTCCGTATGTTTAATGTAATAGCGCCATCAATCCTTGAAGAGTCCGTGAATTTTTTTTGTTCGATTGTTTTTCTTCGTCATAAGCTGCGTAATTTAGATGGGCGATGATTCTTCATGGGAGGGGACGTGGTAATATTTTCGTCCGTAGACTTCGGAATCATTTCTCCCTTTGTTCGTAGTTTGTTCAGGTGCCGGAAACGCTTGGTTTATTGCCACGGGATCTGGAACAATGGAGTGCCAGACGGAGCTGCCTAGGTGGCGATATATATTATTACGGTGGTAAAACTTACGAGGCATTAATAAATGTAATTGAAATCATCGAAATATATATTTCGTCCTAATTCAAGCTTTTGAATTTTTTTAAAATTTCGTTTTATAAATCACTTTTTTTGTTTTGACTGACGAGGAATATTTAGCACAGACGAAATATGCATTTCCGGTTAAAATTTTCTCTAAAAAGATAAATAAATTACAGCTTATTTACTTTGTTATTACACGATGAGCAGCTAAATATTAGTTTTAATTTATTAACCGATGTCCTTTGATGTTGTATTTTAAAATAGCCTTGATATTATAAATTTTAATGAATAAAATAGTAATATTTGATCTAAAGTATTCTTTGGTAGCAAAAATGAATTAATTTCATTGGTTTATTTATTAATCCTAGATAATACACATTGAAGGACATTTATATTGTTATTTTAAACAGTTATTTTTCATTCTTCTTAATTTAATAAATTCATTACTATTCCTTTTTTTCGATTACGAATAAATCCAATACGTACTGCAAGAATAGTATTGATCGATTGGTCTTCTGCTCTGATAACAAACGAGGCATAATTGAGGAAACGAGTTGATGAACTTCGTGGCGTCTTATTTAAATTTCAGCATTTCCTTCTCCTTATTTCTTCGTTTCCATGGCTTCGCAAGTTAACCCGATCTCTTTCTCTCTTGTGGAATCCTTGTTACGCGGATTAAATGGAATGCGTTCTCCCCCTCTCCACTGTCGATTCGTACCGTTTTTACTCTTTCTCCTTCGGGGCAAAAAGGGGGGTGGGGGAGGACTTCTTCTTAACTCCCGCTTCCTCTTAATCCCATTTGGTTAGTCGAATTACTCGGTAAGGAAAGAGAGCGGTCGGGATATCCGGTTTTGGGGCTTCGCTCGGACCGGAGATTGGAGAACGAATTTCGGGATATTTTGTCGGCCTCGAAAGAGGATTGTGAGCCGCAGGGGTGAAATTGGGATGGTTTTGACGCGGTTCGTTAAATTTGTTGTAGAATCTGCGAGAAAGGTGTGGCGCGTTTGATCTCGTTCCATTTCTTTGAGGGAAATACCGAGTTATCAGCGGCAGTTAATGCTCATGAGATTTTCATCGTGATTTCATTTGGAGATCCTGAAATGACGTGGGGTGTGTTTAACTTGTTTTCTCCTTCAAAGATGAAATTAGTTTATTCCTTTCTGTTTTGATGAAAAGGTCGAATGAAGATGCGCAAAATGATGGTTGATTCAACTGGCGCGCGATGTATTTCGAGTTGATTTTGATTCATTTATTGTATTTCTATCTTAATGTATGTATTTCATGTAAGTTATATTTATCTTTTATAATATGATTATATAGTACATAATTTAGATATTATATCATTCTACCTAGATTGTAGAATAATATTAAACAGTAGGTGAGATTTTTTATCAACTGTTCGCAATATATACACGAGGAAAAGATTAAATAAACGATAAAGGTTAGAAATTTGTTTATAAATGATAAGAGAAGTATTTATCAGATTCCTTCATAAAAATCGCTAAATTCTACCAAAGAAAATTGATTGTAATTATTGTGCCTTTATTATAATTCGTTACAGTTGTTTTTTGTGTTGAGGGAGTCTAACTTCACGGGTTGCAAGTCAAACTTTATAGGAATATCTTTCTCCTTTGGCTGATAAACTTATGATTTAATAAATCATTATTATTTATCAGAAAAATTGCCGATATCCTATTTTCGAAGATATGATAAGCATTTAATATTCTAAATTCCATTCAGTTATAATTTACATCCACTCAGTCCCTCATTTGCCTGCACTAATTGCCTTTGAGTCTCGTGTAATTTATTTTCATAAAAGTCAATGTTCTTTTCGGTTCGGAAACAATATTCCGATATAATTCAACGTAGACGTCCCAGACAATTCTAATTCTGTTTGTTCTCGCAATCATGCGGTTACTCACGAACATTAAATACGGTCTGGACTGCACGAAAATGTCGAAAACTTTTCAGACGGTGTTTCAATCAACGCTTTTTCATTCGGTCTGTCAGCTTTAATTTTTGATATTTGCGATTTAATAATCTGCGATCCGATTCATTCCGGGGAAATTGGATACATATTATTTTTAGTTGCTAAACACCGAAACAATTTCTGATTGCAAACTTTGAGTTCAATTTATCGATGATTATTCCTGGTTAAATTAACGTCGTTGTCTTACTACAGGATGTATGTAAAACTTGTATAAATGAATTAATGCTTCAGAGATTTATCGTAAGACTTTTTGACGAGATATTTTACGATTTATTTGTTAAGTGTTGGAGTTATTTATCGTTTTGCCTAGAATCGTAACAAGTTTTGAAATAATGTTGCAGAGAAATCCTAGAATCTCCTTTAGATAAGTTCATCTCAGTCTATTCAATTTTTTCTATTCTAAAATTTTCTTTAAAACACATATCGACTCTTCATGTCTCTCTTAACGTAGAACAGAAACGAGTTTTTCTTGTTAGCATAACTAGAGTCTGTCGTATCCACTTCTCGGATCATTTTCAAAGGAAAATTAGCTCGTTATATCTATATCAAGGATAATTAACGGGGCGCTATCTTAGAATGAAAAAGAAGATTCATCGTTATGAAGCTAGAGATGGACTGCTTCTAAGTTGGACTCGTCTTTCCCTCAGCGCTAATGAAGGCCCTTTAGAAATAGATAAGGGCTTGCGAGAGAATCTAATTGCAAATTTCAGATGGCAAGTACTGACGCTGATGGGAAATGTAAATTGGAGATTCTGCGACAAAGAAATTGCAAAAGCTCTCAATATCATGTGATTAACGTTCGAGAATGTTGAAAATTTGAAAAAATGTAATTTAGCGTTGACAAAAGATGCTACTGTTAGATACTACCATGGATGATAGGAGTGTGTTTACTTATTAAAAATTAATAATAACTAGAGGACTCGTGATTCAGTGATGTGCATTAATATCGAATATATGTATAGAATAGGAAACTCATCGGGAAAATAAGTAATTTGATATTTATTAAGTAAATCAACGTTTAAAGTCATATCCGATGCAATTCATTTCTATATTAGTTTATAATAGTAATTATTAATAACCAAGAAGAGGAAATTTTATTAAACACTTTACTATAATATTTATTCAAATATGACTGTTACTCTTCTCAAACTGTTATTCCTCGGTCACTAAGAGATAACATATTGTTTAAATACTCGAAACGTTTTTGTCTAACTCTTGTCCTAAGAGTGTGTTCCATTTCATCATCAAATGCCATCATAATCTCGCAAAATCATTACCAGAGATCGTATTATTTCCTGATCTCGTAAACAATATCAACCCGCGTTCATGCTGCATTATTGCGAAACTACCTGCTGGTAAAATAGCAGTCTTCACGCATCGCGTATTTCATTTGTCTCAATAAATCTCGCAGCCTATTTATCCATTTACTTAGCTTATCGGCGTGATTGCTTTCGTATAGAAAGGCCCGGAGATATACCAGATAGACTCTTGTCTGGTTATGGTAGACTCTTTAGACGGCTTTAAAAAATGCAGGCCGAGGAGAAGGAAGGGCAAGGGAATGTTAAAGAGAATGTACTTGATGTGTGTGGAGGGAGATTAACTGCAGAGAGGCTGGATGGAGATTTTAGGGTAATGGCCAGCAGAAGAGCACTTTGATCTAGCGTTTTAGAAGGGAGAAAAGACCTATGGAGAGGGGGAGCAACCCATGGAGGGGGAAAAAACCCAATGGAGGGGGAAAAAACCCATGGAAGGGGGACAAGCGATGCGCCTCTTTCAGCCATTCGCAAGAACATAAATCAGCCATCGAGGAATTTGCTTCTGACGGGCTTTTCTGGTCAGATTGGCGCTTGGAGTTTATGCGACGAGATTGGGGTGCGTCGTCGGGAGGGGAGGTCCGCAATAAAAAAGGGAAAAACTGCCGATAATAGGCCGAAACAATTCATGAAGGGTGAATTATGCCCGGAGAACGTCGGCGATTATAGGAGACTACACTGGTGGTGCTCCCGTAATGCGGTTGTCGATTGTTTTTAATTTCCTCCACCCTTGTCCCTTCCGGGGGGCTTTCTGTTAACGCGTCCGCGGATGGAAATATCTATCGGTTGATTGCGGGTGGCGTTCCGTGACGTATTGCCCGTATCTTTGTAATCGCTGGATTTATCTGTGGAGCGGAATCTCTCCACCTTTGGAGTTGTAATTAATTCTGTGCATTAGGGGAATCTGGATGGATGCATACTTAGCCGCTCATTAATGAGTATGCGAGTTGAAAAGAGAGAGCTGCACAATTCTAGTGATTGGAAAAGAAAGGGAATTGATTAATGAATCGGTGTCTGGTGTTGATTACGTGATTGAATTCCTCGTGAATTAACTGCTTATACCGAAACCACAGCGTTATTTTTAGGTTAAAATTTAGAGTTGGACTGATTCGTTTGTTTGTACATTGAAATTTTCCTAGTAGCAAATTAACCAACAGGAATAGATATATTAATGAATAATTCATTATTATATATTTATAGCTTATAATTAATACGTTCAGAAATTATTTAGACATCGAAAGAATTGCCCAAACTCTGTTAAAACGTTTCTCGAGAAAACATATTGTATTTAATTAATTATAAATTTCTAATTTTTTCTAAAAGCTAGGGTAAATAAAATGCTTATTTAAACACGCCATACAGTTAACCAATCAACCAAGGATCATCCATATTCCACAATTCATTATGAAGTCCGTGTGATACATGTGAACCTAGCGCGTCGCTTCCCGTAACAGCCTCCCCCATACGCTCTCTATTTAAATCCCTTTTAACTAGGTCCGATGGAGTTTTGGAGATGCAAATCCGCCGGACAGATTGGGTTCCGGCAGCGGAGGTATCGCTCGGGACATCATTTACGTCGCGTTAACGATAAAATAGATTTGCATCGATTCCCGACCCAACGCGATCATTCGCGTGTGCCACAAGGGACAGTTCTCGCACCAGTCGAATTCGCATTTTTCGAAAGAATCCTAGGGGAAGAGCAACCTTTCGTTAGCCGCCTATTCTTCGCGTGAAATTTTGCCGCGTCGGTCGGAATAGTTCGTCGTGGGTTCTGCCTCCCACGTCCGACGCCCACGCGGTGAATGGTAGCTTGTTTAACCTCAAACGAACGTTTACGGACGGAAATAACCCATGACGCTCGACGCATACGCTTTACCATTTACGCTGCACCTAACCCTGTGATCACGAAAGGCTGGTATTTTTAAAGTGGGACGATCGATGTAAAATAATACGCTGCCGTTCGCAAGGAGTGGTCCTGATAGGCGTATCCCGTTGGAATACGCGAGGGCGGTCCGGCATTGGCCTAATAAGGTAAAGGTTTTTGATCGGGTATCATCGCATGAACGATGCAGAGTTACCGCGTAGGAAATTGAACCGAATTGCTAAGATCGTAAGGTTGGGAAGTGATAAAATATGGAGAGATGCATAGCGTATCTTCGCGATCAGAAAGGAGAGTCGTAAATCTTGCGCAAAAGTTGAAAATTATACACCGTCGAGTACCTAGAATAATGCAAGTGGTACGGAGGGTGTTCCCACGATAATGAAATTTGAAACATGTGATCTGCCTTATTCGAGAATGAGCGCAGGTGGGAATGAATATATAGAAGTGCCAAGATGAATACACGATCATGATTTATGGATAAGGAAACTTAGAAAATGTGAGGTATCTTTTGAAAATGGGATTGGAACCATCAAAATTCTTTTTAGATAATACTTAAGGGATGAAATAAATATGTCAATGAAAATTGGTCAACAGCAATTCTAGTTATACGCCTTCGGAGGAATATGGAATATATATTTTTAATAATTTATTGATTAATTGAGACTAATTCTCCATTCCGGAATACAAGTTAAAGTATTTTATTTAGAAATACAATATATTAAATAATTATTTCTTCTATGCTAATTACAAGTTCTGTAGACTTCCATAGATATTCAAAAGAGTTAAAATTATATCTTATTTAGCACTGAAGACATATTGAGTTAGTTTTTCATATTGACTGCTCTATCGGAAGAATTGATTTCCTCCTACTTTCGTATAAACAGTACTGTCATCATTGCAACTCAGACAGCATTAATATGAATCTACTCAACACATTAGCTCCAATATGGAAAAATCCATTCATCTCTGCCTGTATTAGTTACGTAGAGAATACTAATACTTTCACATAGAATTGAGTTCGCTAGGATTCGCACATTATTAGTCTCGGATGTGACCCTCGTAGTGACAGCGTGTGAAAAGAGAATAAGAGAACCCACCGTTCTCTTCCTAGAAAGATCGTTGGAAGAATTCAAAAAAGAGATCTCAGTTGCGTAGAAAATGGGCAACAGCTACAGTACAGACGCCGTAACATCGCGTATTCATAAGCCACGTCGTCAGTGGACAGAAAAATAAGAAATTGATGAAAAAATGGATGCATCCCGAACGAATTCTGAGTCAGGCTGGGTACACGGATATTGTTTCTTTTTTGTCGTGATTGATGCGTTTTTTTCATTCCGGGAGGCGAAATGAACATTTTTAAGCCTTTAACATTTTTATAGCGTCGCGTCCTTTACAGTCCGTAACTTTAACTCCTTATGTCTTATTGTTCCTATACGGTTCATCATCTCGAAAATAACTCGGGGATAAAAATGTGAGAAGCTGACACGTTGTGTACTTCGAGACGTAGCAAAAAATGCAGACGTAGGTTTTTCTCGCAACTCTAAGAATAGGACCAGATTAAGACGCGTAAGGGTCCTACGCTACGCCCTAAAGAATCCGTCCACACGAAGTTTCTAATTAAGACCGTAAGGTACTGAATAAGAGATCCGCAATATATCTGCATCGTAGCAAGTAGTACGTCGCTCGTCAAAAGAAGAAAATAACATGCAAATTTTTATACGGCGCGGTTGGAAAAAATTAGGGAAATTTCTTCTCCTCTAAAACGCAAATATCCTTTCAGCGCCCATAATGAAGATGGGTTTCATTGATGTCTTTTTAATGCATTCTTCGCGTAGAGAGCGGAATTTTTTTTCTTCGCTGCTTTGATCGCGGGTGCATTCCGCGATTAATTAGCGTGTGGCTACAGTTTCCGTTCTTTTTTGAAAAAGAGTCTCTCAGCCCTTTGGGGTTGATTTTTTCTCTTTCGAATAAATGAGGTTTTTATGTGGACCTTTCCTTTCGAATTAATAATTCATCTCGTGCGGAGATGTGTATTTCGTATGCTAATGCGAAGCTCCTTCTTTTCCCTGTATTTATGTCGATGGTTCTTTCTTTCGCGGAGTTTTTATGTTCGAATTAAAGTTTCGGATATTTACGTATTCCGTAGACTAATATCCAAAGATTCCGCCTTTTTAAAAGTTAGAAAAGCAAATGTACATTAATAAATTACTATAATACTCTCAAAGAGTATCGATAAAAAAAATAAATTAAACTGATGAATAATTAAAATGTTACGTTTATACGCGTGAAAATTTAACACCAACACGAACCAATATTACATGGAGTGTCGATTTTTGTTAAATTAATGGAATTCGTAATCACAAATTAGAATTCACTATCAGAGGTTTGTTATCCAAGTGCTGGTCAGTCGCATCCAATGACATTTTTAGTCATTTAATTTCGAGCAATATGCTCTCTCGCGTATCTGCATTCCATTTTTATCCGATTCGTTCAGCGATAGACAAACACTGTACAAAAGTATGTTCAATGATCCACCAAGCGCCCTAATTTGATGAATTCGATACAAAACAAATGTCGCAACACGAATTTGTCGGCAGTATGCGTCCTCGATTACATTCCTATTCAAAATGCAATCGGGGAAAGGCAAATGTGATGTATTTAAATTCCGCTCATTTTTGTTGTATTTGAGTCGAAACGGGACTGTGTTCGTCACAACGAACTTTTTTTCTATCTCTCGTAGTCCTTCCGATGGCAAAAATCATCCCGATGCGCTGTACCCAAATGACGCACGAAATTTCGGCCTATTTAATTCACACCATCAAACGTTGCGCGCACTGTTCTGGAATATAAAGGAGGGTTAAATATTTCAAACCGTCCGTCTGCGGGGGTGTGTATATATAGTTCGGGAACGAACTCAGTTCCGCGTTAACGGGGACGGAACCGCCGTGGGTAAATAACAACGCAACCAAACCGTTTTTGCAGACGGAACAAACCCGTTCCCGGAACCGAATCGAGAATTAATATCCCTGCCCTTTATTTCGCATAAATTCTTGACAGTTTTTTCCGCCCCTTTTATGTATTGTTAACGTAGACTTCCCTGCGCGTGTGTGTACAGGAAGAGATGCACTCGCCGCGGTCCGCCGCGCCATTAAAAATTCAACCCGCGTAACGCGCTTCGCTCGATGCGCGCCGTCGCCATGTTGTCAGCTCGCGTCACCGCGGCCCCGGTTCGTTTCCCGGCGCCTGCTGTGGTTTTACGGCAGCCGTGATTTTGTGATTGGCAGAAAGGGCTTGATGATTAAACTGGTCGCCAGTGAATGAATAACCCATGAATTTTAAACATTCAGGACCAATCAGCGGGTTTAATTTAAACAGGTTGTCGGAAGGGTATTTAAATTCGTGATGAATGAAGCCGGTTCCCGCGGGAGACCAGCTGCACCAGACCGATTTTATTGCTTTACTCCACCCGCAAAGGGGAATAAATTCCGCTGCGATGCAGTTTCCTTGAGTATTCCGATCTTTATTTTGTTTCGAGATGCATCCGACGAACTCGTTATAAACTGCGTGTTCTGTTGGGTAACAGCTGAGCATTGTTTGGCTGATACATGTCTATCTGCAGTAGAATTGCGTTAAAGCTGCCCTAAGAAAGAATTTTCCTTTGAATTAAGTACTTTTATGTGTAAAACGTACTTTTTTGTCTCTTTTCGGGTTCGGATTATAGCATGGGAGATTTATGTTAGAAATACTTTACGTACTTGCTGAGTATTTTAATTGGCTGTTAAATTCTAACTTTTAATACAAGTTACAAGTACTATGACTCAAGAGTTTTTGTGGTAAATAGTTAATTTATTTTCCTCTTTTATTAAGTAGAAAAATTCGGTTATTAACTGAAGGATTAATTTTAAATTATACTCTACTACTATAACGATTTCATTGAATTATTTAAAATTAAATGCGACAAATAAATTATAAATATCATCACATTTGAATTTTGTCTTTATATTCTTCATTGGTACATATAAAAGAAACACACAAAAGGAAAAACATATAGAAATCAATTAATTAAATTTAAGTTACTTTTTTTTGAATTACTTAATCGAAAATGAATTTTCAGGAAATATTTCAGTAGTAATAGACTTTAAATTATGTTTATGTAAAGTTTAAATAGTAGTTTAGTTTAGTTGGATTTATTTTTGAGAAGCACGTTTCCTCATAAAATTGAATTTCAATTATTGAATAAGATTCGGTAATATTTTAAAAAATTTTGGTGTTAAATTACAAATATGACTGAAAATAAGTTATTTACGTCTCGTTGAGGTATCACCGTGATTATGACATAACCGTTCCGGTATTGCATCCGTGGAATGACGAGTGAAACAAAAAAATGAACACAGCGCACGAGATCTCGTATATGTAAGGTATTCGCCCACGCCTCAAGGGAACCCTACTTAAGTTATCAGACATTTTTATCTCTCCGTTTAGAACGGAAGGGAATAAACATGGAAGGACAACTTGTCTCCAGTTCCCTATTATTTGCGAAACGGACTTCGCCCACGCGTCGGCCAATATAGCATAACCGCGTCCCTTGAAAAAAAAAATAATAAGGAGTCGTGACACGCTCATCGTAATCCGACACCGGCCTTTGCATCACTCTTTCTCTTAAAGGAAACCACTTTCCTTGGCTCGCGTAAAAACACCGTGCCCCATCACGTTTTTACGCGTCTCAGCGGTGCGTGGAATTTATTTCGGCACTTTTTCGTTTTTTTCGTTCGCGGAGTGCGCCACACACACCCACTATCGTATACTCGTGCTCGCACGCTCTCGGGTGTCGAATTTCACGGCCGAGAGCGTTCAAACAACCTCCCCTGCGGCGTGGGCCGTGGATTAAACGCGGGGAAATGCACGATAGAGAGGTCGCTCAAGAATCTGGGAAGTCGTGAAGGACCTGGGAGGGGAAGAGGCGAAGGAGTGTGGTTTTTTCGAGTGTGTGGAAGGCGAAGGAAAGTGGTTTTTATCTAATCATCGTAAAAGTTTTTATTTCCGATTTCAGTACTGTTACCTATTCTTCATGCTAAGAAGTGTTAAGGAACTGAATGATTGGAAACTTCATGTAGACTTGTGTATCATCTCTTATTTTGTTTTATGTATATGTAAAGTTGGAATTGAAGATTAATATTACGACAGCTATAGAAAAATAAATGATGAAAGGTTTTGAAATTTTGAACATTCCTCGTACTAAAATTTATTAAAATTTTACTTTTTCTGGAGGAAAGATGGTCTAAGAACATCTATTAAAATTTGTGTAAATTGAGTTTTCCCAATGAATAATTCGTTCAATCAACGATCTTCATATTTAGGGTCTAAGTATGTACCGCTGTAGATTTTTAGTCCAAATACAGTCTTATAATAATATCACAATGTTGTAGAATATACAAAGAGATTTCCATGAATAAACCTAGATTGATGTCCTTGAATTTACACGGAATCATTACTCTAAAACTCAGAATCCTCCAAAGCGATCAACGTTGTCCATTAAACACGCCAGAACGTAACACTTCATTCTCTCATAAACATTTGGATGCAATTCCTTTCTTCTGAAATGTCTCTGTTCGCAAATAATCTTGCGCATAAAACCAATGCTTCATACTGTTTTACAGTCTCATCCGCTTAATTCGTTTCCATAGAAGCCATCGACTTCCCGACGAAGAAAATTCATCCGCTTCCTTTGATTGGATGATGACGTAAACTACGATAGACTTCATAGTGTCTTTCGCGCGAAGTCATTTTCTTACTCCGTGATTACGGGCGGAATGGCTACCTTAATGCCTTCGCAATCTCTGGAGCTTGGAGGCATCTCCGAGATCGAATTCGTAAAAACAAAAATCTCTCTTTCCCGGACGACGGAGATTAACGCTCGCTATCCCTTCCCCGTGAGGAAGGGAACTTATTCCCTTGGCGACGGGGGCAAATAGGTACACAGCCATTAATGTTACCTTCTCCCGCGTACTTTATCTCGTAACTAAGTTTCCTTATTTTATCTTCAGCGTCGTCCTGCAGGATTACTAACCTACGAGTATAATCCGTCTTCCTTTGAGTTTATTTTACTCCGAAAACCTTCCTCAGAAGGGACGGGAAGCGTTAATGGAAGGCCTTTCTCTATCCTTTTTATTTTTCAGTCCGAAAAACGTTTCTCCGGAGCGTTATTTACTCAGAGGAGCGGCTGTAAAGTCAGATAAGGAGTTTGGAGGGAATAATTTCTCGGTAGATTTAGCTCCACGAGCATCTCTTTTTAGGTGTTATCTGGATCGTTTTCGAACTGTTTCGAATTGCATCGAAGCGTTGCCTTGTCGAGAGGTTGGACCGAGTGGAAGAATTGTCGAATGTCTGGGCTACATTTGGGGTTGTTTTATCGTTTAAGGAAAGGGTACGAATAGCATCGTTAGAAGAGAGATTAATTCTTTCTAATTAATGAGAGAAAAAGACAGGTTGAGTATTGAAAAGACACGATAATTGTCCCATCGTAAGAGAAAATTTACATGGAATCGACGTAAGTTATCGTACTTTTAAATTATCTCCATGCTTACAGAGAAATACTTGTATAATGTTTCGAAAGAATAGGGAGGAACACTTAATGTAATAATATTCCTGCATAATGGTGTATTCAAGTCAGATATATCTGGGAATGCAGTATTCATATCTTACTTAGACGAAACCAACATTGAATGGATGTAAGATTAATATGGATTATTATAACTTTGATAGAGTTCGTGAAACTGGGTAATGAATACAAATTTTTACATGTAAAACATTAAAATTATTAATTAAACTTAGCGGCTAACTATTGTTGCATGAAAATATCTAGAACACTCAAAAATTACTATAAAACTTTAAGGTTTATTTTATTTTTAATCTGTACAAAAGTAGGACAACATCTGATCCTTTCACAAATATAATTAATACAGATCTTTCATGTTCTTTTCATATCATTACAATCTTTTAAAGCGAGTCCTTTTGTCTTTTTAGTGAGCATCGTCTGTTATGTGAATGGAAGGTCCCTTTTGAACTATAATCTCATCATTAGTTCTCTCTCTCTTAGTAAACACTTTTTGGAACGCGAACTTTTCCAGAAGAACACCGTATAACTTTTCTCTCTCTACTTCCCTCAAAAAGGGATTTTAACGTCGCTCTGGGAAACGAATCTTTCTCGGAAAAAACGAGCTTGACCACAATGTCGCCGGGAGAATAAAAGGCTATTCTTTTTCATTATTTCTCTTCCTCTTCCAGTCAGCTTCTTCTTTTCTTCGAAAGGATTTCCCTTTGGAATAACTTTCACCGAATTCCACCTTTGTTCATCGCTTTTCACCATTGTTCCCGCAGTCCTCATCTCTTCTCAACTCGTACTTTCTCCTCACCAACCCCTCTTCCGCTCTTTCCTTCTTCTGCCTCTTTATTCCATCCATTATCCGCGTATTCCCCCATCGCGCAGCATCCTTTCCTGCTACTGGCACCCTCCGAACATCCCCTCTGTATCTTTCAACCCCCCCACACACTCGTTCCCGAAGGTATATGGCATCCCGCCCTTCGTAATTAATTCAGCCACCGATGGAGAAAAGGGATTTGTTAATGCTATTCGTTGACCACTTCCTACTGTCCGCCTACCTTCCAGGTCCCTCGCTGCAACTTCGCCTACAACGCCCCGTTTACCACCTCCTATGCCCTACACCGTGACGACCCATCGCGGAGCTTTATTACCACTCTTCCAGCAGCTTCTATTTATCCGCTGCAGGTTTAGTACACTCTCAGATTTTTCCGCTGTGATAATTTATTAGGTTTCGGGACGAGGGCCGGCAGGGGGCGTTTATCGGTAATTGGTCGTCGTTGATTATTTTCTCCTCAGGCCGATAGGTGTCGCCCGTGTGGATCAATCGAATCAAAAAAGAGGGTGTTTTTACGGTCTGGTCGTTTTTACTAACAGCCTCCTACGTGTTTAACGATGGCTGATGTGCGATGATGATGCGTGATAGGAAATGATGTATGAAATGAGCGAGCGGGACAGGTAATGGTTGTAATAATTTTGTTACACCTCCGTAGTTTTGATTCAATTTTGTGAAATGGTACGGTGGAATTATTTTTCTCGTAGTTTTTGATCGCGTTGTAATTGTCTTATCGGAATCGTTTAGTAATTGAACAGCTCGGATAGTAATTATTTGTTGAATCTAGAATGATTATTTTACATCGAGAGCTTCCCTTGGTTGTTCATTCACGCAATCTCTGTTACAATATGTATTGTATATATATCGTTCTATGCATGAAAAGTGTTTGCTGAAATGAAGTTAAAATTGTAAAGAACGGTTCATCGTACAACATAATTGTTTTCTTAATTAGTAAAAAATGTATCTGTTTTATATCTTCCAATTTTGTTTACGTATATTAGCAAATGAACAAGAATAATAAGTTTATAGCAGTTTATCAACAATATTTTGTACGACCCTGCTAGATTTCCGATTTAAACGTAGATCGCAGTAGATAAATTCCTCAGGTTTTTTAAAAATTATTAATGTTATGTATACGTATTTTATTTTCGTAAATATTGACTCAACTGAGATTTTCCATAAATTTTTTATCTTAATTTTACATGATTTCCCCTTAAGTTTATGTCAACACCCTCAAACGATCTTACTAAATTGTTTCTATTCCTTCGCATACTATTTCATCGTAACAGCCTCGCAAAGCGTTACGTAATTACTCCGTGTCGTAGGTGGATAGAGCGCACACAAGAGCCAACACGAAATTCGTGTCGTACCGAGAAGCAAATCTCTTGGTCGAGACCGTTAATGGGACATAGCTTACGGAGGCCACTTAAGTAGAACCGTGTGCCCCTGAATCTTATGCAGCCCAACCTACTTGGCTCAAGTACTCGGCTATCTCACCCTCTTCTAATTGTCGCTGAAGTCAGCTGGACATGCCATTTCCGCAGTAAATTTAAGATCCCTCGTGTGCGCCGAGGGTGTGTGTGTGTGGGTCGAGAAGGCAATTACCGATCTGAAGCACATATCGACGGAATCTCCATCGCACGTTCCCGTGACCGTTTCCCGTAGAGGATAATTAAGTCTCGGCCGCGCCATTTTTCATATCTCCCCCTGGAAACGGTCATCAGCACACACGGAATGCGGTCCAATTAGGAATTTTATTATTTTGGATTTCGATGTGATATCTCGCGCGTTTTTTCTTGGGATTGAAATTCCGTCTAAGGTTAATGGGTCCACCGATACCATTCCTGTATGGTGGTAGATTGTACTGTTTCATCTTTTGAGTCTTTATGCTGGAAATGGAATGATTATGTAATATTACGGTGTTAGTCTATCATGTACCTTAAGATAATTTTGTTATGAAACGTTTAAAATTCGAGGAAATAATGTATATATTTTTATATTCATACGAACAAAATATTTTACTATCAATTGAATTCAATAAATAAGTTATATTGACTACTTTTACAAGAATATCCGCGATTTTTTAAAGTTTTATTGGTCTAATTTTTAAAGGACGCTCTTTAATTTTATACGTACAACATACTAAAAAGAAATGCGGATTAGTTGTGACTGAATGTTATAGAACGGCTTATTTTTCATCGTAAAATTGAGGTGATGCTTATCGATTTGTTAATAATAACATAGAATAAAATTCGATGACTATGGTAGAATCAAGCACCAAAAATCCTCTTTTGAAGTCCTTGCTACTTGTGCATGTCATTTCTGAGCTTTAATTGATTTCGGAAAGTCATAGATATCGCAGATCGTTCAAAAGCAGCTGCCAGCGTGATTTTCACTCCTGAATAGAATACTAAATGGCTTTTTGACCTTCACACGCATCGCTCGTTAATGAACTACCAATTAAATAGCACACCATTGTCTATTGATCAATGAGAGGAGACTTTCAATAGCCAAATTACCTCTCTTGTCACCCGAACCAATCTCCAACCCTTTTAATTTCCCTTTTATCTCGTATTTTTCATCCATCAATTGTTTTGATTTCCATAGACATCGTTCCGATGCACGGCGTCGTACAGTTTTATTGCGTGTCATTAATAATCGTGATCGAACTTCACGGCCACGAGCTTTTTTAATGGCTCTAGTGGCGCGTGCGATCAGATGGCCGCGTCTGAGCCATTGGTGGCCTTTTTTTGTTGGCCGCAGCTCATCTTCCGCACCGTTCCATTGCCAGTTTTTTTCGTCTCTCAATTGTTGATTTTCAATTTGTTTGCCGTTGCGCGCGCCTTTATAGGTGGATAACAGCGCTGCTGTCGGATAATCATTGAGTTATTAACCGACGGGTGCCTTTTGTTTGGCAAAAGAGATTTTTGCAGGGAACTTCTGCCTCTTTGAAGGTAGTAAATAAAGCGAAAATGTGTTTGTCTTTCTATGGTGAAGTTAAGCGCGAAAATAAGTAATGAAAGCTCAGTTTTCTTCTATTGAGAAATAACACTTTACTACAGCAGTAAACTGTTCTTTCTCTTAAACGTTCAGTGTATCAAGTATAGTTTCTGTATACTATTTCTGTATATTATACTGTATACTGTATAAATTTCATTTCCCTATAACCTAGCAAAAAATATATTATATAATCATATTAATTGAATTTTTTTTAGAACAGTAGCCGATATTTTGTATAAAAAATATTATTTCCTCAGAAGTATAAAATTAACATTATAATATCATTTTCCGTACTTAATGTATAAATATATATATTATTTCTTTTAAGTTTTATAATGTATTAACTTTCCGAATAACAATTCAATTCTGAAAATTTAGCTTAGCTATTCCTTCGATTGATAATCATCAACCATAGAGTTCATTTACTCGTTTACTTCTTCTAATTCCTAAACTTAACTTGCTAATATAAATCTGCCTTAAAGCTTAAATTGTTACATCTCTTGAGGGAATAGATTTTTTACTCCATTTTGTATGCAATTTGTAATTCATAATGTACGTAACAATCGATGTTAAAGATAAAGAGGTTATCAATTTAGAATTAAATAGACTGTTGAATATATACGTAAGGAAACGTAAAGTGTTCTTTATCGATAAAAATTTGCTTTAACTCGAGTCATTTACCAGACGCTCTCAGAGTGACATGTTCTTTCGTTCACCACGCCTCTGAAGAATACCTTTTGCGGTAAAGAAACGTTTAAACGTTTGAAAGAAATGGGAAGAATTTCAACTCAAAGGTTCCCGCCATCCATTCATTACCTGGATTGATCGCTTGGATCTGTTCTCTCGCATCTGAGGGAACAATGGAAGGATTTGCGAAAAACAATCCTCTTGGAGTTGGTCCAAGGAGTTGTCGTCCTCCGTGAGTGGGAGTCAAGGATAGGTGGCGGTTACGTTATATGGAGAAATTTCGAGCTGCTGCTGTGCCATTGTGTTGCCAATTAAAAGGTACTGACTCACCGAGGTCCAAATGATTAGCTCTCTCGAGTACCACTTGAAAACAGAACTGGGCTCTCGAAAATTTAATCCCGCGTTATGTTTTCCGCTCATTGTTGCCAAGTGGGGAGGATTTATTTTGCGCACTCGAAGTTTGTGGTTCGGAATACGCGCTCCTGTTTTAGTTGAGGTGTTCTCCGATTTAATTCCTATCGCAAATTATTTTGATCCTTTAAATAACTCGAGTTTGTATTGATGGAATTGAATGCTACGCTAAAGAAAGAGTTTTGAATATTTGATCGATAGTACTGGTGATGCAATTTCTTGTTTTTTACTTTGTTTGTTTTAATTTTTTAAATACCTTAACTACACGAGTTTGGAACATGCGATTTAATTTCCTTATAAGAAAGTAACCGGGATATTTATCCATATCGGAGTTAATGGGAAATGCGTGTAATTTTACATGACATTTTCATCGAAATTTTTCGTAGAATATCAGAGTTATAATATGATATTTAGTTCTAAAAACGTGCATACCATTAATTGTTCAGCAAAATATTGATGTGAATTGAATATTTTAAATTGCACTTGTCATACGAAATTTTCATTCGTATCTTCATACGAAAATAGTGAGATTTCCTTATTGTAATCCTTACAGTTTGAAAGTGAGAATTACGTTATTGTCTAATTCACGTGATAAATCAGACACCCAATCATTATACAATCATTTTATCTTTCTCCTGTAAACTTTATATTCAGCTTCATATACTCACGTCTTCAAATACAAATAGTAAAACACTTAAGCGTATAAACTGAAGATTGTATTATAACTTTTCTCATAGTCATCAAAGGACTCAAACACAGTCTCCTTTTACGTACTCTACGTACGTACTTAGTCAACTCAGCCTTCGTATGCAACAAACCGAGCGACGGCAAAAGGGCTGAAATTCCTGACTTATCCAGTTATCGTCCGGCACTCGCGGCGCTGGGTTTAGTGCCTTCAAAAGGATATTCCTTGGGCGGTCATTTGTACGTCCTTCATTAGTCCCCTCTGTATTTAGAGGCGAAAGGAGATTGGTAGGGTTGGAAATGGGATTGAGAGCAGATTAGAGGGAAATGAATCAAGGCTTTACGTGAAGGGATATCTCAACAGTCAACGCCGAAAATTTTTTGAGCGGGCATTTGTCAACGTTGCGCGAACGTTTAAAAATGATATATTTCGTGCGTTGATGCGAAACGCAGCGATAAAAAGGGGGTGTACAGTTTTAAATTCCGGCGAACGGAAGCAAGTATTACGTAAGGGGAATCCCGAACGATCATTCAGCTGTGGGTTTTTGGAACGATTTGTCAAGTTAGCAAATTAATACATTTTGTATACCTTTTTAGGGTGATAGTATGCTGTTGTTGCAGGGGATACTGCCAGTTGAAAAATGATAATATAACTATATAAAAATATAAACATCGTATTATTAAAAGATAAGGAAAATATGGTATCGTAAATCGGTCGGGATACTATTTATATTCACTTACTCTTTTCACGATGTTTCGGAGCTTTCAACTAAAACTAAATAGTAAATTTCAACTAAAGATAGCATCAATTAACATACTATTATATTCTGATTATATTTTCAATTATTATTACGAGCTAATTTCTCCTTGAATTGCAATATTTGTTTCACTTTTCGTCCTTAAAAAAGTAACAATCACAAATATGTGTAAAAAGAATGAAATTCAACAAATACGCTAGTTATTAGCACTCTTTACCCATTGGTTACATCTCCCATTTTTTGAGTGAAGCATGGATTCGAATATCAAACAATTTCTTTCATTTGAAGAGAATTCCGCCGTAAACAAAAACCAAAAAAAGGGTTCTTAAGCTGCTTTGAAAGCCAACTCCGTGCACAATTCAGGTAATAAACATTTAGTCCCGCCGATTTTCAACCATAAAGCTCCGATTTCGTACGAAGAGCAACGCGAAACTTGATTCGTACCTTTTTTTTTGTCACTGCATTCCTTCTCATTCAGAGCATTAATTATTGCGGTGTTGCACACAACGCTTTTGGAATCACACGAGAGAGAGTTAGAGAGGACAAAATTGAAAACAACAATTTTGGGAGTGCCGCGGGACGGTTCTTTTAAAAAATTCACGCCCAAAATTTTTCGTCGCCAAAATTTCATTTGTCGCAACTATGTTGTTTTGGTCGTCGGCGGAAATATTTCATGCGAACGCCTCTCCATTTTTAATCGAATTCGGCCGAAATCTCTCGTTTTTTTTCTGCATTCCCGATTCCCCGGCCTTACTCCGCGATATCGGGACGCGAGGAGTCATTCAGATTTCAAACGCGGCTCGTTCTTTTTTTTAACGAATAAAAAAGAACATCCGAAAGGGCTTTTAATTCGAGATTCGACGTGGTTTGCGGGAGGAATGACGGAATGCGAGATTATTCGCGTGGGATGGTCGCAGTCCCGATGGATAAAGACATTACGCCGTTTTTGACCCTTCGGAAGGGAAACATTGGGTGGAAGGAGTTACGGAATCGTTCCTCTTGTGGAAATCTCCGAACTGGGTAATTACCGAAGGATGACCCCATTTATGACCTCACGAACGCAAAGGGTTTGATTCAAACCGTTAGGGGTCGTAATATGAGAATTCTACGGGAAAATTTCAATTGGGAAGACGAGAGGGAGAAGTTTCAAGAGTTACTTTCTACGTGACAGATTACTAACGTCTCTGACAGCTCGAGGGGTTTTTGGGATCCTTGGTAGATTGAGGGTTCAAACTTTGGAATGTCATTATATCTGTTTTAATAGTATTAGTTTCTGCACAATAGGAGTAGATTTTGTGTCTCTGTTATGATCATCTTACATGAAATTAGCCCTCTTCGGAGATATTTGATGAAATTAGTTCTCTTACTTAGGTATTTTAACATTTAAGTGGAGTTCATTTATGTATGAATTCTTCTTAATGAAATACTAATTGTTATATTCGATGAGAATAGTTCGTTTCTTTCAAAGTACTGACGAGTTTTCTAATGCGATATAAATTGCGCTAATTCAAAAATGGACTTTATTCTTTGATTTTTTATCTAATTTGATTATATAAGAAGAGGTATAATAAGATAATAGGTATGATGATCATACTTTTCGTTATTTGAAGGTTTAAATTTGGAAGTTTTACTCTCTAGTTCTTGCAAATATTTTAATTGTGAAGTACACTAAAATTAGTTAATGATTGGCACTAAAATATTCTCGACAGTGGGCGGTTTATATATTTTATAAACATTAAAGTAATCATTTCCATAGTTCCATATATTTTCTCTAATATTTCAGTGCAATAAGTAATAAATCTTTAAACTGTTAAAGCGTCAATCTAACAATTTCCATTTTATGCATTCATATTACGATCCCTTCTAAATTCGATTATTTCTCATGATAAACATATTCATACATTTTCAATTCCTAGTACACCATCTAGTAATTCTGAAACGAGCTAAAACAAGCAATAGTTGACGACTGTCTCTCCACCGACATTTTCCAATAACGCTTCACGATTGAAGTGAGGGAATCCGAATAATATCCAACCCCCCTCTCGCATTCCACTTCTTCCAGCAATCCGCTCTAGCTACAGCTATATTAAACCCCGCTCCCACTGAACGCCCTCTTTTATAAACCAGTTGTGGAAGGTGTTTTGAGCTCCGAAAACAAAGCCAACTCCGAACGCCTGTGGTGGTAATTGCGGCCATGTCTCTATGGCACTTGCACCGCGGCTTTACTAGATTTTAGTCATACGCTCGGTCGGATCACTATAGGACAGTTTTCGCGGTTATAAAGGGCGTGAGGTTGGAAAAACGCACGGTTAAGGCGGTCATTGTGAACGCGGGAGAATATGTCGTTTGGGCAGGAATGCAAACTATGGGCGAAGAGAGGGTGGTGATGAAATAAACATCGAGGACTTTCGGTAGGATCGTGTTGGAGCGGAATATTCGATACGCGGTTGCCATGTGACGACGATCTGTCATACTCCCAGGGGATAGGAGATGTACGTTTGATAGAGTGGAGTCGATCCCAACCGTATCTGCTACACGTGTCCAAATTTTTGATTAGAAAGTAGACTTGATCTTGAGGTGTTCGGATCTAATTAAATTATGTAATTGTTTATTTTTATTATTATAAAAAGGCTTATCCAGGATATTAATGCTGATGATTCGGAGAGAAATATTCGGTTGAAAGGCAGGATAATAATTAGAAACTAGCTAAGCTAATGAGTATTACGATTAAGGTATCTTCCCTCTACATGTTAATACGAAGTTTTTTTATTGTAGCTCTTAACTTTATCTGTAATCAAAAACCTCCTGGATCGATATAGGGTTTGATACTTCTCATGGATAACTTAATTTCTAGTTAATGTAGATATTTAGACAAAATTCATAGCAAAGTATCTATTTTAGAGATTCACTAAGTCAAAATAAAAATATTGTGATCGAATAACTCCAAGTAACAGTTTTATAATTATCTAATCGTGCTAATGTTTCATTATTTTTTATAAACTATAAATAAATTTCTAATTTACACGCCTTATCTTTCGGTTAAACATAATTCTCTTCGTAAGTTCAATGTCTCCTTGCGTTCATATAAAAAGAACGTATTTTCCAACAGCGGTGAGCCTCAAGGAACCCTCAGTATAACGAGCGTGAAAAGATTTTCAAACGTATCCCAAAAAGAAAAAAAATAACGAATATAAGTACCAAACCAAAAGAAGAAAAAGATGAAAGTTAAATTCTTTCGAGTATCATCACATTCCATAAGGAGAAGCATTTCACGGGTTCGTAATGGAATATAAAGCCGGGTTCGGATATAATATTTATATATAAAAACCGGAAAGAATACAGCGGGGCGAGTCAAGATATATGGACGATATATATGGAGGTTTTCGAATTTCCTTTCTTTGATCCAAAAAATTCCATTTATGCCCACACACTCTCCCCCCTTAATAGAAACCGACCCTAAAGCTTCTCTGCATTCCAAAAAAAATCCCGATATTTCAAATTTATTTTGGCACCTTCCTTTCTGGGAGTAAAGCGCTCTCAAATGCAGGTCGCCGTGGGGTGACTGTGCTATCCTGTGATGAATAGCACTTGAACCAAGCGGTCGACGGGGAATAAGGGGGATGCGTGTGGGGTACGAGGGAGGGGTGGGATTCTGGGTGGAGCCCCCGTATGGAATAGCGGCGGTGGACATTAAGACCTGGGCGGTGTTCGTACGGGTGATTTAAAGGGCCCAATGCTCCGAAAGGGAATATCACGCGAGGCAGTTTTCGTACGCGATTTTTACGTAATCTATACGTCTCTCGGTGCTGACGGATCGTGCGGTTTTTCCTGGGAGGTTATAACCGCTTCCCCTGAGGGAGGTGGGCCGGAATTCATCCTCGTGTGCGGAGGGGCGTCGCGTTTTTTTAAGGGCGGGTTTTTTTGAGGTATTGAGGTGGGCTGCTTAACGAAACTGGAATTGATCGGGAATGTTTAAAAAGCTTACGTGGAAGCACTCCGTGGTGATTATAGGGAATATGGGTGTAGTATCTAAAGCTTGATTGGCAGTCTACTATATACTAGGCAGGTACTATAAAAGTAAAATGCGTACATCATCTGAATCAGTGTGAATTAGAGATGATATCTTGTAGTGTTTCTATCGCCAATTTCTCTTAAGTTCCAGTGCTCTATATTAAGAAGCTACTGACATTTAGAATCAAATCAATCATTAATTAGTGGATTAATTACAATAATAAGTATTTGAAATGAATCGATCTATATGTGGTGAGTCTATATCTCTACCCAGAAGTCGCAAAGAAAATACTCCCACGTAATTTTCCACGTAAAATTAACTTGCTTTTATTCACGATTCAATAATTTAAATTCTGAAACATTTAGAATGATATTAAAAGTGAAATCCTTTATTATAAAACAGGCCTATGTAAATACACAATCCTATTTCCATGTACTTCAGTGATTAGTATGAGGTATGCAGTATGAAATCAGCGTGCTAAGATTTGAAAAGCTTAAGAGCATTAAAGCACTTTATAATCTAGGGAGAGATTAATACTAGGTGCTTTTTAAGGTAGTGTACTTCGTGTGTGTCCCCTTTCTGTGAATTGAGTATGTACAATGGAGACCATTAATCCGTAAGTTGATACCAAATGTACCTCATCGACATAAAAAGGCTTTGATTTACAGTGTTTATTCCAGTGTATGATTTACGTCGATATACTTTGGATCGCGGGGTGCGGGTAGCGTGCAAGACGCGATAAGTCAAAAATTCCAAAGAAAACTGCGAAACGCGAGATGCTGTGGTGTATCGAGTTCTTTATAGACTGCACATTCTTCGCTGTAAATTCAGTTTCCAATTTTTCACCCCTCACTATCTACTTTTTTTGGAAATACGTCGCGAAATATGCATCCGGTGTAGCATTGGGGTTATATAAACTCAGCAGTGACCGAACGATATACCGTTGTCCTGGACACATCTATTTCTGGGGTCTTATTTACGTGGTATTAGGACGTTATTGGGTAACGGTATATTTCGTCTACGAAAGGTACTGTAAGGATATATATATTACTAGTATGACATAATATTAGAATATAGTATGCTTTTTTACTGAATCAGACTCGAGATATATCGTGTATATGCAGTAAATAAGCTCTTTATGGGTAAAAAATTTATGCACTTATCTTTTTGCAAGTCAGGTTAGCGTAATAATTCTTGGAATTTTGGTATTTGAAGTCGAAAAAGCAAAGTTTTCATGGAATAGACTCTTTTAATCTCTCTATAAATATCATAACACGTTTTTTACAATGTATTAGGTAGAATTCTTGTATGAATTCATATAATTCAATTAACTCATTTATATTTATTAATTATCAACTTTTCAATAACATTCAGAGAGTCTTACTTTATTTATATATCCCCTTTTTTCTCAATTATACTGATTCTTAATGTTTCAAGCACTATTTAAATTCTTCGCAAAAATATAAGGTTCAAACTTGAACACGTACTAAATTATCCTAAAACTTTTATTCCTCACCATATGACACACTCAAAACGTCTGCAAATACAACAACTTCGTGTCCAGACTCGTATAGAAGTTCACGAACAATATCGTTCAGAGAACATCACCCCATTTATATATTATATACATTTTCTCGCCATAAAACAAACTCAGCTCTCTTTGAAAGCGGACGAAATAATTACGAGACTCAGAAAAACGTTTCGGGCTAAGGATACGGCATCGCTTTATCTCCCAACAGTTGAACGTGACGGATACAGCGGTATGCGAAATATACGACCGGAAGGCAAAAAACATCTCTTTAATGCTTGACCATACAGCACAATAGAGAGGTCCCTCCCTTAGGTACGAGTATCAGAGGAGGATAGAGGATCTCACAATAGGGATGCGTTGGATGTTTCTATGGCGCCTGTGATTTAGACCACTCCATCCACCTAATCACCATCCCCACGGAGTCCACGCCCCCGCTACTCTTTGTCCCCTCATACCTTTATATAGGGACGCTGGGGATGGATCGGAATGATTTGCATACGCAATGGCGATTCCAAAAGCCGCGTTTCCCTTGATATTCCCCCCGACCTATGACCTCCCACTCCGTGTCTTCGAATCTCAAATCCCCTGACTGGGTTTTTTTTGTCCCTCTCGGCTAGGAGGTGTTTTTTACACGGCTGCAGTGAATTTTGAATTGTAGGTCTTCTTGGATGTGAAAATGCAGAGATTCCTGCTTGGTTTCCTTATCTATAGCACTTGAATGAGTTGTAGATTAAGGTTAATAGCCTTCGTCATTGTTATTTCGCGGGTTATATTAAAGCAGCGTTAATATTTTCCTTTGGCAATACGTATACATATTCTGAAGATTCTTGTGGAAATATTTGCACTAATTTGCTGGGATTTATCCTAAAGTTTAAACTAAAGCTGCTAAGGTATGGCTTTTCTGTCACTTGTAATTTCTGAATTGATCCTGATTACTTCTAAAATTTAAGCTTAGGAATTATTACTGATTTATTCCTTACCTAATATTCGATATTAGTAAGTATTTTATATTTTATTTTTATCGATAATTACCCCTTTAAAATTTTATTCACAATTAAAAATCGATCTCTAACAGTGTGTTCCCTTCTCTAACTTATAAAACCAGGTATTATTAAATACATTAATAAGTATCTTGAGTCAACTCTAATTTGAGTTAAGAAATATCTAAATAATTCGTTTCGTTACTTGAATTTTTTTTCTGTTCAAGGATATGATAACAATATTGTTCTTATATATTACTACGTATCATTTCTTGCGTATCTTAGTGATTCTGATTTGGCAATATGCTTCTTAAATATTCCCCACCTTGTGTTTCAACTACAGTATATCCTGACGTGACTAAAAGACTTAGGAAGTTAACTCCCTGCAGACAGATGCCTTCATCCACTCTACACAATCGTGCTCCTGATAAACTCCCATGTTATCAGTTGTTAGGATGTGTGTGCGTGGGAAGGCGGTGACAACGTAAGGGAATCGCCCCTTCTAGGCATCATTCCGCCCATGACCCTTAATGACCCCGCCGCAGACACCTTTGCCAAATCCCAACGCGGTCAGAAACTGATCGCCATTTTGTGGTTCCGCTCACGTCCGCACGGATTGCTCGCGGCGCCACCGAGGATTGTTCTCCTCCCTCACCTTTGACCCCTTCCACTTACTGCCCTCTCCCATAGGACGCCTTTGCGTATAACCTCGAGGGAGGGCTCATACCGTCGTGGCAGCGTCGTGGTATGTTGGCTTATGGTGTAATTACTGGGTCCAACGGTCAAGGAATTGCACGCATCGAACGTCCCCGGAGAATCCTATGGAAGGAGCCTCCACCCACGCCGATTTTGTGGGAAGGGGGAGACCCAGCTACGGTCCAAGTGTAATTGCGAGGTTATAGAAGCAATAATTCTTTTTTATGACGATCGTTAAGGAGTAGGAGGAGGAATTTTAATACGAGGGGTTTCCCTAATACATTTTATGCATTTAGAATCGTTGGATGGTATATTTTAATAAAAATATCTATTTAAATGAAAGAATGACGTTATTAGAAACTGAAAGCTTTTTTTACGAGCTATCTAAGAATGTATATTTCTTAGAAATTAGGAACAAACAAAGCCCTGAATACTTATGGGATTTTACTATTTTACGAGTTTACGATTCTTTCTTGTTTTTTTTTTTTAACATTCGTCCATAATAGATTCAACCAAAAACATCGAATAAGTATGATATAGCGAATAAAATACGATTGGTACAGTTGTTTTAGGATTAAAGGACAATCATTCTAAGTGGAAGATACCTTAGAGTTGATATTGTTTTTTTTTATTCACACGTAATATACAAATACTCAACATAAAGTACGTAAAATCAAGTGAATCGTAAAAGCTTCGTACCTTTTCGTTATGCTTTCATAGCCTTTGGTCAACAGTTACTTATTATAACACCAAACCTTTTTAATATCGTTACAGCAACCCTTTCCGTATATTCTATTGAACATAATGATTATAGTTGTTAATGCATCCCCATGTTTCACCCCTTTTTAATGATATTTGCCTCGAAGTGTACGTATAATATTCTCTTTGCCGCACGCACTCGCCTACTGATCATGCACCCCTCTTGTTTATCAACCAGCGGAGACGAGCTGTTGGTTTTACCTTCTCCTTCTAAAAATCAGACCGAAACAAAGTAAACGTTCGTCTTTGCAAGCGAAATCACGCCGTTTTCTCCTTTCGCAAACGTCTTATTCCATCCCTTCATTAAAGCGGAACTCCGTCTGCGAAGACCGTTCGTTATAGTTATACGAGAGAGGGAAGCTCTGGCATATTGACAGAATCACAAGTGGAGAAGGGAAAGGGGTTAGTGGGGGAAAGTTTGCTTTGAGGAATATAAGGGAATATGAATTTGGAGTCATAACAGGCAAAAGGGGAACTCGGGACCGATAGCAACGCCGTTTTGATGCCGACTGAATTTGAATGATTAACAAGCATCCTGGATCCCCGCTATCTACGCCATTTTGCCTCCTTCGTAGCCGCGGGTTGTTTTATTTGGAATGATTAAAGTGACTGCGAAATGATAGTGGAGTGGTTGGCGAAATTCGGTTGTTGTGGAGGAATGATTATTGCGTCGTAAACGGATGGGTTTGAAAGGTAAAAGTGGATCGTAATGTTGATAGAATGCTTTTTGGTGAGGAATTGATTACATCTACGGTTTGGTCTACTTTAAGTTCATTGAATAAGCGACTACTCAGATACTTAATCAAAAGTGTAGCGATCTCTTTATGGTTTATTTCGAAAGGAGTAGTTATCTTTATTTATCTTTCTATTTTATTTGCGTAATCCGAGATTCATTTGACTCCATGGTGTTGTTATTTGATTTCATCCTGATTCACCATGGTTTTAACCTCGGAAAAATAAATTTCTCCATTTACGATCTTCATTACTTTCTCATTAATCAACAAGAGCGTTAAATAGTTTTCTTTAAGCATTATAACTTATTACAACATCTGGTTTTAGAGTTTCCATTTTTTAAGGAATTTGGCTATTGAAGAAAATGGGATAATAACAGCCGTAAATTTATTTTTATCCCCCTATCGTCCATTTATAATGCTAACTCTCCGTTTTTCGCTCAAATAATTTCTTCGCTCCGAAAACAGTGTTATTTCAGTCCCAGAATCGGTTCCGGGAAGTGGAATTCGTGTCAATATTTTTAAAGCCGAAGTCGCATTCTTTTCAAAATATTCCGACCTCGCAATTATGAAAATAATAAAATTTTTGTAATATTATACGTCTCGTTATATACTTTCTCGTTTAATATCCCTTGATATACGCTTCGGATTTAAATAGTTTTATAAAAAGCGTCGTTACCTTAGTTACGAAAGTCTTTTTTCGACGTTCGTTATTGAATACATAATAATGGTTCGTATTACCTATAAATGTCTTAATTAAAGGTACAAATGTTCTGTAGATACATTCAGGATTTCGGGAAACGTATTTTCGGAAATAATTAAACCTTCTCTCTTTACTCTACGTATCCAAACGATTAAAATAATTCCTCCGATAAATCATGGGATTCGTCGGAAATATATTTTTACGGACCGGTTTTTCTCCGCACTTTCATTCGGATTTTTTTCTCTCGCCTCTGGACATGTGCGCAATCGGAGTATATCTCGTTTTCGCACCTTTTCGATAGTCGGCTTACATCGAGAGATCGAACAAAACAGACGAGAGAAAAAGTTCGATTAATTGGTGTTTTGACTCCGGAATCGTCTGTATTTGTAGCAAGTGGTAACAAGTGAGATATTTCAATGCTCAATTAAATTCTTTCAGATATAGCGAAAGTGATTTTGGTAGTAATTTAGCGAGTTAAAGGCTAAGCTAATGTTAAATTCGTTATCGTAATTCTGTATGAAAAGAAGTTCAATTAATTTTATTATTTGAAACTCGTTTAACTGTTATTATTTCATTTATTCTTTCTTGAGTCTTTCGTTCTTAAATCTTAAAAACAAATAAAGACGTATTTTACGAAGTAAATAATTTAACAACGATTGATATTTTTGTTTGAATACATTTCTAATTTCAGAAATTTCTACAAATAAATACTAGTTATGATATTAATTTATTATAATATACGTCGTAGACTTTAAGAGTAATAAATTCAAAATATCCCGTTAACATCGTGATATCTCGCTTCAGTTAACACGCGCGCAGAATTGAATTCACAAACCAAAGCAGTTTTCCGTGAATCAATTATTCATTCCTCGTGACAGATCATTGCGTAAAACAGACCTTATTTCTCCACGCAAATAGCTCAAGGCACATGATTCACACTTCCTAACAATATCCCATAACAACAGACTTTCGCGCTTTACTTAAACGCGTTACGCAACTAGTTCGCGATTTCGTTAATCCGATCGAGTGATGGATAACGCCTCGAACATGGACCTCCGCCAAAAGAGACGTAACCTATAGAGCTTCAGAACTCCGGAATGCAAACAAAGCGCGTGCAAACAAGTCATTGATAACCGCCGCGATATATTACCACCTTCTGTTCGAGAGACATATTTATCACCCTATTTTCAAACACGCGTTCGGTTTTAACTCTGGAAACATTCGCAACGCATGGCGTTCATTAATTCCTCCATTATAAAAAGAAAGACTAAAGTTTTTCCTCTATTAATTTCGTTCGTGCATTATACACGACCGCTTGCCTAAATGCTTATTAATATAGAATGGGACGTTAATGACCTCTTGTTCGCAGAAAATTGCGAAAAATGCTGTCGGTTATTCAAAAATGGTGAACGCGGAAGCTTCGGTATTCCCCGTTCGCATTTTTTACGATATTGCCCCCTTTTTACGGATTTTTTTATGGTTCGCAATTACGTTGACTTATGGACGCGTTCGATAAATTCCGGATTTTTTTTAGTTATTGGATATCGCGCCATTTTCTTGACGCGAGTGATTCAGAGCGTTCGTTGAATTGAATGGGAGTCTACGAAATGTCCCGTTTAAAACGTTTAAATTCATTACCGAATCGAAATGATTTTTTATGGGAATGCGAACTGTTTGAATGCGTGGATGTTAAAAGGAGAGGTACTTGGTGTGTGGAAATGATGTAATACCCGAATTAATCTGTTGATTTATTTATCTCGTTAGCTTTCAACACTTTATCTTGTGTGCTTATTATACCAGTACGATTATATATTACATTATTTATCATAGTTTTTCAAATATTTTTTAAAATTCCGCTGGTTTTACCTTAAGATATTGTATAATAAGATATATTGTTTGGCTAAAATTGAATTCTTTCGTTTATATTGTATCATGAGTTGAATTTTGTTTAAATTAACTCTGAGAACTAAATTGGTTTTTAACCGCAATAAAACCTGGAGTTCAATGACTTAACAATGTGTAACTGTAAATAATGAAACGTCAAAGTGACGGTAAATATCGATGAGCCCCTTTGCAAATAAAAGCTAAAGATACATTTACAATATTTATTCAGTGCTTTTGATGTATGTACGTATAGAAAGTCATATTCATATATCGTATCCCATTTATAGACACTGCGTTATATTTTACATCATTGTCCAGTATTTCTGATTCGTATGTATAAAATATAATTCTCTATTTCATCCTAGTTACTCACCTTAGCAATTCATAAATAACTGGATGATATTATAATATCTGTAATCTAATTGTATATATAACTAATCTTCATATATGTCGATCCCTTTTAAAGCATAACTATAGAGAAAGGTAGGCTGAAAAAGTTATGTATAGGGCAATATATGTCTAGTTCTGCATGGCTAAGGCTGCTATATTAATCTTCGAATCAACATATTAAACTTCTATGGTTGTATGTATATTCAATGTGGTCGTAAATAAGAGTGTTATATATCAACTTATTGCTGAATTTTTACTATCTATTTCACATCTTTTCCATAACAACGCAATTCACTAATCCACGTATCTAATTCTTCCACAGATCTGAAGAAGCAGTTCGATTCCCCACCATACTCCCAGTCGGTCGAATTGGGCGGCCAAGCGGAACTCCGCTGCCTGGCCCCCGCCGGCGTCCCTACGCCCCGCGTCTACTGGTTGAGGGACGCACCACCGCCCTCGCAGACCTCCGGCGTCTCCGCCCCATCGCCCGCAGCCTCCACCTCAGGGGGGTCTTCTGGTTCGGGGACCTCAGGGGGCGCCCTCCCGGCGGAGGCCCCAGCTGAGGAAGGGAGCAACAGCAACAGCGGAGGGAGCGGTAACGATTGGAGAGGCGGAGGAATCCTCGTGGACCCGTCCAAGGACTCCAATTTCATCGTGTCCTCGGAGGGACATCTACTCCTGGGACAGGCCAGACTCACCGACGCTGCCAACTACACCTGCGTTGCCGAAAGCGTCGTGGGACGGAGGGTCAGCGAACCAGCGACACTCACCGTATACGGTAAGCGTACTTGGAAATAATGGAGAATGGCGATTTGTCCGGAGAAAAAATGCACTCCACCCCCCCTGAATGCGAGGAGCAATTTGTTAGAGGATAACGGATGGGTCCTTTGCTCCCATGGCGACCATAAATTAGCCCCGTAAACTTGTCCGTGTCGATGTATCTAATCGGGATCGATCTACAGATGCGTAAGGATTGTATTTTTTCGCAGACGCGGACTTATCGCTATAGAATCCCTCGTGGGGCTTTTTTTTACGGCGGAGTTCAGGGTCGGGGAAGATGTCGTACGTACTTTAAAAGGTAATCGGAATTTTTCTGGTTTTTAGTGAAGCGCTCTTCAGGTGCAATTTTAAATCTTCCAGGCTGGCTCAATAGGCTTAAATTAGGGAAGGAATTTTTATGGGAAAAGTATGCTCTCAAATTATCTAAATAGTTTAACTAAATTTCAGAAATATTTCACTCTAACGAGCCAACATTTTTGTGGAAGTTGCGTGAGCTTCGAATAGCGTTAAAGATAAAAGGTGAAATTTTATTTTGGGCTATGCGAGATTAAATTCCAGTCCTCAATAACGCTATGCATTTTTAGCGTAATTATTTCGGCTATAAGAGAATGAACGCTTTCATACCTATGCAAGGAATGAAAAATTCACGAAAATAGTATTCATTTAAAGTAATTTTCTGTAAATGTAGATTCCATGGGAAAAAATGGAAACGAGATATATTTATTGTGCATATAGAAGTATGTTGTTGGAGCATTTTAGTTTACTTATATATTATATTTTTATATTTTGTAGTAGAATCCAACTTTGAATTTTCACTTTACGTATGTCCCTATAAATATTTTCTGCGTCAGAAATAAACAGTTAACAGAAAACAATTAATACCAAATAATTGAAAGTAAAATTACTGTTTTTTGATTGCTTTAAGGAAATAGGTACTCAGCAATAATATAAATAAAATATTAGGATTCCGTTTTCTACTTCTCTAACGCTTCACTTCAATGATTACTCTTCCGATAATTTTCCATCGAATTCCGCGTTTTAATCCAAATGTGTCTGGAAAGCAGTCGAATGATTTTCCACCGCCGATAGTTTGAATATACTCTTGAAATCCTCGCCTTTAATAGCTCGTCTCGGCCGGTTGATTCCATAAGCTATCATCAGACACTTCGGAAAGAAACCGTTCGCGCGCATTTTACGTTTTCGCACCTCGCGCTTCAGCTGCTTTTCCAATAGAGGTCGCTCGAGGCAACAATCGCCATCCGATTGTCTATTGCTCGCCAAAGTGCTTTTTTTTCAAAAACCGCCGCTTCGCAGGGCAATTCGTATCGCCCTCAATTCCGCATTGCGCAAAGCGGTAAAACTCCGAACGAAAAAGGCCTATTTCAATTTTTACCCGTCCGACTCACTCTCAAGTTACGAGGAATGAAATAAGGTGCGCGAACGTGCTCCGAGAGTGCATTCACGCATCCCTATAAACGCCATAAAAACGGATTGCCGCTTTAAACCCATCTAATCTTGTCCCTGGGACTTTACAGCGGAGGAGGGTTACTTTTATGGATGAGTGGACTGAGGTTTTTCTTCTTTTTTATTTTGAAATGATTTCATTACTTCGAGACCAATCTCTTATGGTGGAGTTTTCTGGAGGATCTTTAAGAAATGAAAGTGGTATTGGAATCGAACTAGACTCTGACGAAACAACTCGATATCGAACTGTTTATCGTTAAAGAACACTGATATTAGAACAGATTTAGTTAATGTCACAGCATAATGGTAAACATATTCACATTTGTCCACTGGTAATAATGAAACTAAATTTTATTCCGAATAGCAATATATTAGCTATCCCCTCAGACGAATCTTTATTTATAATACTTCATTATATAGGGCATTTTCTTATTACTACATTATTATTCTACATTTCTAAAGGTTCACATACGCTAAAATTCATCTGATTTATTATATTTTAGTCTCCTCTACTATTGCATGATGATTCCTGTCGGTTTTAATGTTATTTTACAAGCTTAAAGAATGTAAACAATTTTCTCTCCATTCTAATATCTCAAGTTATTTTCTTTCATAAACAAATCCTCCAGTCTCAATATTTGACTCTTCCTTGCCTCTCCTTTATTTTCACAACCAAAACCCTTCCACATCAGATCTTTCGCGTTTGTTTTTCCATACAACAAAATTACTTTTTCCATTCCGCCTAACATTTTGATACCCTTCAATATTTACACGTTCCTCTTCCGTTGGAATCACTGTTAGAAAAAATCACCAATGATCTCTCTTACATTTTATTCCAATACTTATTCAGGAATCATTGGATGAACTCCTAATTCATTGAGGAGTACTCAGTAAGTTACTATAGGTACCTATGATAGCATAGTCCGAATACGACTCAACGTACAGTCTCTGCATATAAGAGCAAAGCACTCGTCTCTGCACCCACCCTGTTATCTTGGAAGTGGCTCGCGGTCGTCGGTAGACTCCGAAGCGCGTGGCCGAGAGTGCGTGGGTGGGAGTGGATTGATCCAGACGCAGACTTGATATTGTCACTGCAATCCCCTCGTTTCCTCCCTCAGACGTGGTATGGCGTCTTAAAGAGCGTGAGATTTCCACTGGTGGGCGTACCGCCCTCATAGATAGCCGTTTCTTGTTACTCGGAGTGGTTCTCGGTAATAGCGGAAGCGTTTGTGATGCTGCGTGTGTCCTCGCTTTGGATTCCTCTTCTTTCTGCAAAGTAGAGCCTATATACTAGTTTGTCGGTCGTGTTCTTCCTCGAAACGTTCGACCTCCTCGACTTTTAACTATAGGTGTCCCACGGGGGTTAGCGCTAGGGCCCCGAGAGTTGGGAGTTTTTTGAACTCCGCGAAGTTACTGTTATCTTCCGGTTGGGATTACCATTCGTGTTTTAGAGGGATGCGTCAATCAAGAGGGCATTATCCCACGCTGAAATTATCTCATGAATCCATAACCATGAGAACTTTGAGTAACGTAAATATGTTTCGCTGGCAGAGCAAAATATTTTCGTACTTCTTCAGTAAACTAGTACAATCTTAAAGATTTCGTATCAGAGTATCTATGGAATATCTTAATCGAGTTCTAAGATGGATCAACACATAAATATCAGTGCATATAAATAGGATTGAGCTCATTTAGTTGACATTTTAAAATTATTTGTAGTTTCTATCGTTCCCTTCTTTTTTCCATGCATGTAAAATCGAGGTAATCCTTTCAACCGCTCTCCATCACGTAGCTGACCTCTGAAGGCCTCTTTCCAGTATTATTCGGAGGCAAAAGATCTCTAATCTGCCACTCTGAACGTTCGACGGCAATCATAATGACGTTAGGGGCGCCAACTGGCGTTCGACGGCGAAGTTAAAAGTGGCACGTGTTACGTTCGGAATGGACGATGAGACACCGTAAATGCAGGGAACATTGTGAGAGCCATGTGTTAGCAAGGGCATCGGATTAGGGAGATGAGTGGGGGTATTCATAATCGGACAACCTGTCAGCGGTTACTACCCTCAAATCTGCTTTTAACTGCTTCATAAAATTTGCACCATTTTTCTTTCTATAAGTTAGTATTCTGGTTAATTATTGATAGTGGCATTTTACTATTTATAATCAGTTCATATGAGAGAGCTTATAATATATTAATTTTAACTAGTATCATTTACTATGAAAAGGATATGTATAGTAGTTTTAAAGCAAACTAAATAGTACGAAATTATAAACTCTGCGCTTTGTTCTGAAATGATAGAAAATGTCCATATTTGATTTGCGATAGATTTACTTAAAATATTAATTTTTTTCTAATTCAAACAGGAGTCTTGATTAAATTGCACATCATACAATTGAATGAATCGACAAAATTGACGTTACGAAAGAATCGTGTAAATATTACTCAAATTTTTCAAACAACTTTAAAAAAAGGGAATTTTAAATCTATCAAATACTCTAAAGGTATTGATTGTTTATTTTAGCTTAGGAAGGGGTAACACTTTGAATTGGCCGCATCCATTCAATATTAGCACGTTTACCAATAAAAGAACCTTTATGGAATTAAATGAATTGAACTTGTAAAATATTTTTTCTCTCATCGTGTGATATTTAAGCTTTAGCTTTGGCTCAGCTAAATAAATATCCGTGTTGGATCGTGGAAACACTCCACGATACCGTTCTATATAAATACAGGTTTATACCAACCGATTCCACCTTTCGAGTTGAGACATCTCCATCCCATAACCTGAATTTTCGTCACGCGAAACGAATCAGTATCTTTCTCCTTCATCACTTTCGCACGTCTATACCCCCTTAATTCCTCCAGGGCATCGTGGGAATACAGCGTGCGGCGTCTTTAACGGTACCGATCCGTCCATCTCGTTCGAATACCATCGAGGAGTCTGCAAGGCTATTCAACCCCCATCATGTTCCCATCCCGCCAATCTCTGCATCCCTTTTTAAAAACCAGAGCGGTATTAGCACACAAAACACGACCCTATACACCCCCACGGTTCCCACGCCCGCCGGGGACAGGGTTCGTCGCACTCCGATGGTAGTATTACCCCTTTCCCCTCCGCAGATACATGTGCATCCGACGATATCGTCTTCCTCATACCTTTCACCCACTGCTTTCTTTTCATGAGCGTATATGTTCGCGTCAGAGTGGTGCGGAGTCGTAACAGACCAGAGCATGTGTACTGTATAGTGCGTCGGGCGTAGCGATATTTGCCGTCGGGAAGTAGCGGTTGTGGATGGTGCGGGTTTTTTTTACGCGGTGCGGCAGATGCTGCGGTGGACCGAAGGTTTTGCTAATTATGTGAGTCTTGAGAGGTCTATGCTGGGAATGGGTTTGGAGGGTTTGTTTTTTCTACTCCTGTGGGCGAGGAATAAGGAAGTTGGTTTGATTCTCGAGTCGCGGTTTTATGAGTTGAAGTTCAGTGAATGAATGGATGCCAGCTGACGATGAATTCCGCTCTGGGTTTTAGTTCTGTAATCCTATGATTATCTTGATTTAAAACCATATGATTTTGACTTAAATGTCATTTATCCTGGAACTTATGACTTATGAATGGATTACAAATCGAAATATTTGTTTTTAACATTTATAGCATATATTTTTTTGATGATAAGGTAGTAAGAATAAAGGTTTTAAGAGATATATTTCAAGATATTAACTCATGTATTCCAAATTATAGTAGTTTCTCCATTCGCTATCCATATATACATTCAACATTGAATAACTAAATTAAATTATATTTTTATCAAAAGAATTTATGGGGAAAGTACGAGAGAAGTTAAGAATATAAGATAGGCATGTTAAGAATGAAAGTTATAATGCTTTGCGTAATCAAATTAGTAAATATATACACAAATAATAATAAATTTCATTCATTAGTATTTCCCTAATACACCTTTTAATTAAATTCACGCTACCTTACGTTTTAATTAAGTTCACGCAGAGTCCATCGTAATTCTAAATATATTAATAGAATTCTCCTCCAGAACGAACCAATATCTTCACGTAATACCATAAATAATTCACGATTTCCCTTTTAAATCGCGCGCTTTAATTCCACCCCCACGTAGTCACTTACGTATTCAGTCGAAGGAGGCGATTGATTTAAATCTCCGCTTCCCATCATCGAACGAGAGGAAAGTGGCGGTTGTCCCGAGAATAATCGCTCGAGAATTGCACTCCTTCATCAAACGATCCTCGGGATTTTTTCAATAACGATCCATTCCGGTGCAGTTAGAGAGAGAGCTTAGTAGTATAGGGTTTTATTATGCAGATCGTACTCTCCGAGTAGAAAAACGGCACAACCCATGCGAATGGAAGCATCCTTTGGACGAGAGACGTATACTTTTTAATTTCAACACCGCTCTCTCTGGTGGTCTCAGGAGAGGATGGATGGATTCATGGGCATTTTAATCGCATGAACCTTCCGCAATTTTTTTCCTCTCTCCGTGATTAGGATACCGCACTGCGAAGGGAAAGAAAATAACTGGTTGCTCGCGGAACGAAAAAAAAAGAAATACGTCGACGCACGAAGAGTTGGAATTACGCGACCGCGGATCTATTTTTGCTCGCGGAAGATAGACGAGTCGGTGGAGGGATACGTATTTCATGATCTCGAAAGAGGTTTTTTTTTCTTCTAAGAGAAGATGAGCTGAATTGGATCGGTGGAGGAAGTGTAGTCGATCGGTACTAGATTGCTTTGTTTCTAAGTTGGTTTTTTGTGTTTTATGAAGGAGAATCTCTTCTGGGAAATTGAGCCTAAAAAATTCAGCATTTTCGTCTCGTTATGAGATTGAATTGGATGATTATCATAGATTGAGTTTCACTGCGTATCTATTTTCACTTGAAAACATCTCCTTTCCCATTGTTGGAAGTCGAAGCACTAGGTTTTCGTAATTGATGCTGAAGTAAGTTCTTTATTGTAACATACTAGTATATCATTTCCAAGATATACGTAATTTTAAGGTGTAGTTCTATCTTTCATCTTTCGATCCTTAGAATCCATTTATTGTTTACATTCTTTGGGAATCAACGTAAATTTGGGATTCAGCTTCCATTCTATCGTTTTTGCATTTATTATCCTCGTATTTTTATTGCTCCATCTATGTGTCTATAAACAGCACGAAATAGATAACCTAATAAACACTGATAAGTCCAAGTATTAGCCATCCCTTCTCCAGAATTCCAGGACGCGTTAGTTCGATGTGTATTATGAGGATAACTCCATACAGCAACGGTTAATTTAGTACTGTTCTATCCCAATACGTCTAAAGAAGGTTCATCCTCGTTTAATTACATCAACCCAAGAGTCAACACTCTCCTTATCAGATTCGAAAACACGATCTCGGAATTGATAATGAAGCACATATGTTGTAGCGTTTCACAACCTTGTTTGAGTTTCCCCTCCCACCGGACTTCATATTTCCGGTCGGGAAACACTGGATGCATAGGAACAGAACGTGGAAACCTGTTTCCGAAATATTCCCTATCCACGTGAGCATGTCGAGCACATTTCAAACGCTCACCTCTTCGCCATGCATGTACAGTTGCATTACGGTAATTGGCCGTGAAGCTCTCGTCACTCGAGGACCATTTTTCAGCCGCGTACGGTGTTGGATATTAAGTACTCGATCGTGGTAACAAAATCGCTTCGTCAGCGATGAATACGTCTGGTGAGATCTTTTATCGGAATTGCGTGATTACTTCCGTGTTGAATCTTTACGAGTTTCAGAGGAATGGATGTTTTCTTTGCTTGTTTAGGATGATGTATTTTTATCGTTTTTGAATGGTCTCTTTAATATATTTCTTTTCCATTGTGATTTCATCTTAGGAATCTATCTAGTTATCTATCTAGTTATCTATCTAGTATACAAATATTTATTCTGAGTAAACTATAGTTTCTAACGAATACGTAGCTAAATAAAAACTCGTGCATATTCGATTCTTGCAAATATTTTGCGAAGAACTCTATTTCAAAAGTTTTAAATCGGACAATGTTATTAATAATCTTCCATATTGTGGTATTGATTATGATAATATTGTGCGAAATTTATTTTTGAAGTGTTTAGTATTACATGATAGCATTAAATTTAAGTAAAAGAATATTAAGTACTTAATAGCGAATAATGTGAATACAATTTGATCTGTTCGTACATTAAAAACGTCCCTACGGTTGTAAAAGGGTTTTAAAGCAGGAGATAAAGTTGTGAGAGGAGAATTAAAACCAGTAGTTAGCTAAGGACTCCATTAAATTCGCTATATCAGAGGCAATTAAAAGGTAAAACTGCACTTTACAAATAGCCCACGCGTGGTATATTCATCTCTCTCCGAAAGGTAATGTTACGTAGGCGTATAGAAAAACAGCCTTCGTCCTCATCGTCTATATCTCCGTGCAAGAAGAAATTACCAATCGGTCTTTGGATGATCCAGGTTGTTACCTTATTTTCCGTAATTTACTCCTTAAGCACTATTCCACCCTTATTAACCGACGGTTGTTGCACACGCGTTGGGTGGTCGGGGATAAGAAACGTTGCGTGTGGGTGCGTACGTTCGCGTGTGCGTGAGGAATGGCTGCCCAGGCCCTGTGACCAGTCTGGTTTCCCATTATACACGTCTTCGACCGAAACCGATGCAATTTTTCTACCCCTTCTCTCATACCTTCATGCGACACCCACTTGTGTAGCGAACCCCTGCCCTCTCCTTTTACACCCTTGCCATTTGAACGGAAGTGTTTCCATCCCTCTCCGATAGCAGTTGCCAACTTCGCCGATTACCTAAGCGGGGATAGATATACTGCACTCAATCTTCAGCGCATGAGGTCATTGTTTAGCAAAAAACTACGGGATTTGAAAGCTTTTAACCTTTGCTTACATTTTGGCGAAATTAATTTGATTTATTCCCGTATAGAATTCTGGTCTGAACGTTTAACGTATTGAACATGCTGTCCTTAAAGAAGGGACCTGGGTTCGAGTCCCAGTCATACTTCTTTCATTACTGTTCAAAATTTATCATATTAGTCGTTTTAACTCAAAGTACGGTTATTTTCTCATTATCTTGACGTTACGTTGTACGTATTTTTAATCCTAAAAGTACTCCCTTGAATTGTAATTTAACAACAATTTTTTAAACCTATCAATAAATTATATGAACTTGTAAATACTCATACATTATTCTTAACGAATTACTCTTTTCATTGTTCTCATTAAGGATGTTGTCATAAAAACCTTCCTCATAAGTCAGTGGCATATCACTATAATTGGAAAATTTTCTTAGACAACCAGGTAGTTAAGGATATAAAAATAACAAAAATCTCATTTCATCACGTTCCAAATCTTTAACAAATATAGTGTTTTGTAATTGATTGATCACCTCATCTGTTTTTCACATTACAAGTAACTCGATGACATGATATGGATGGCTTTATTCATTTTTCCATTATTAGTTGACGTCACTTTTTATCGTTCCATTGTTCCATTCCTGATTAAAGTATAAGCAAATTAGGCGCAAATGAATCTAAAGCAAATGTCTGCAAACTCAGGCTTGCAATAGGTGAAACTACTTCCTGTTGCAACCCTCTCACGTTGGTATCCCTGCGTCCCTCGCCGCACCTCCCCGTCAACAGCTGTACGTCCCCGCGCTCTCTGCACCCCATCGCCCCACCAAGAGCCCTAGAAACCACCCTCATCTACATCAACCCTTCATGTGAGACCAGGTGTCGTATGGGCAAAGTTTGCGGGGGGCTGGGTGTCCAATGTGCCTCATTACTTTACTCGTTTGCGTATTTTCCATCAGGCTCACCACTTCCAGGGCCACCGCGTTACCCAATACGCGTCATCCGTGATAGTTATACCGATTGCTGTTTTTTTTACACCTTTTCCCCGCTGTTCTCAAGCTTTTTTTTAATTTCCTGAAGTGGTTTCGGGGGAAGAGATTGTTTGGGTAATCGATGGTTATTTTATGTACCGTGACTTATTGGTGGGAGGGCAATTGGTACGTTTTCTGCACGAACCAGATGCATGGTTACGATACGGGTGTGCGGATCGAATTTTTGTTTTTATTTAAGGGTTTATATAATTGAAATTCCACGTGCGTGAAGTACGTGAACGTATAGTTCGTGAATTTTTATTCGCTGACTGGTGTTATATTTTAATCGTCAGCCTTTTTTCATTTCCTTTTTTATATCTTGAATTTTAAATCGAGGAAGTAATTTTTTCAACGTATCCGATTAGGTTGAGGGAGATGTTATCCGTAACAGATATGAGTCAGAAGATGAAATTAAACAGGTATTGCTTCCCCGTACGAGCTCTTTTTTATACGGATTCTAATTACGATAAGCGAAAATTTGTATTCAAAATACTCAGTGAATGCATTTAATATCATAGAAATTTGAATTTATTTAGCGTTGCGAGGTTCATTTTATTATAATAATATGTTATATCCATAATTATAATTCTTTAAGGATAGCATCTTGTAAAAATAAAAATGGTAGATGTTTAAGAAATATTTCCCTCAATTTTTTACGTATACTTCGACATCCTTACTACACTTATCTTATAATATGTTAAAGAATTAAGTTTTGTTTTATGGTGTTCATTTTTATTGATTGCCAACAGTATGATATTTACGTTAGTTATAATTTATAGTGATAATTCAAGCATTTATAGGTATTATATATTCAAAATAGAATTTATATTAGCTCTTTGACATTAAAGTTGTGGTTAAATTCCAGAAAATGTATCTCCAGACTCAAACGTGATGATCAGCAAATGTTTCGCACATTTTTTAAAAATTCTTCGCAACTTAATCTTTCCCTCTACGTAATTAAGTACGCTCAAGGTAGAATATATCACTAGTTTCCTTCCACGCATAACCTTACAAGGAAATATATCTCACGAGTAATGATCGAACTGCGGCATATCCTTCGTGGGAATAAAACCTTGAGTGACGCTAGTAAAAACTCGACGCAGATGTTACTCTATCGCGTCTCTAAAACTACGCCTCGATAAGACCCCTTCCATCTCCCGTCTCTTGACCGGTCACCCAGCGGTTCCAGCGAATCCCATCTCCTCGGATGCTAAACCCGAGTGCCTTCCGCGAATGTCCCCTCAGCACTGCAAAGAGAGGCACGCTTCTTTTTTTAACACGTTTCAGCATCTCGTTTGTGAGTCAAAGCAGATATCCACCGTATCCTTACGTTTATTTGGCCGGGAGTTCTTATTCTAACGAAGCATCCGTCCGTTCCCCGCGTATCGTAAAGTTTATAGGAGTGGTTGTTAGAATGCTAGGTACCAGCTCCCATTGCTCAAGATCATTCCTGTTTCGTGCTACGAGTCTAGCAATTCGTTACGTGGATCTAGAACTTGAAAGGCACTCTAGGAATAGACAAAGAAGTTTTTGTAATTGCTTTGACAGAAGGATTTATATCGGTGAATTTTTAAATATTCCAGGTCTCTATCTAGTGGAAACCATATGTAATTAACAATATAATGAACAATAAATGATAGAATATATAGCGAGATATAAATTATAAAATATGGACTATGTATGTCTATTTTCATTTATTTAAATTCAAATAATAGTGTCGGAAATTATATGTAATTATTCTACTATTCATATTTTTTTCTGCTCGCAAAAAATTCGCGGAGAACTTTTTACAAACAGAATATGAAAGAAAATTTTTTCGCAAACTCAAACATTCATTAACGTTAAACACTACTCTTTGAATAGCTCGGTTCATCAACTACAGAAATGCGTACGAATTGATGATCTCGAGTAAGTGGCGTTTTCCTCGTCATACCTTATAAAACATTCTAAAATAAACTTCCCCGAAGGAGACCCATTTTTTCGGAACTAATTTGATACACAAACGTTTTCTCCACTTATGCATGTCTTCTACCTCTTTGTAGTAGTGAAGTAGCCAGTTGGGTTGACTCACCGAAGAAAGAGGAGAGAAACTCTCTGTGTGTCGCGAATTCTTCGGTCGTAATAAACTCCTCCTCTCTCTAGACGGTACTCATCTCTCTCAGAAGCATTTTTACCTCTCCTGGGAACACGGCGTTGTATTATATACGTTTTTTCCGCCAACAATCTCTCGCGAGATAGTCCCTCCTCGGTTGATGTAACCCTTACGTCCGCGGATAAAGTCCTCCGTGTTTTTTGCGCGTCAAAAGAAGAGAAGGAGTAGTTGAGACACGAGATAGCGTTGCGAAGGGCCTTAAAAGGCTCGGCGAGCTGTCCGGACGGAATGGGGAACGTGATTGTTATTGTTATTTGGGTGGTTTCCGTGGAGACTGGTCACCACTGAGGGGGCATTTCTTTTCTGCGCGTTCCCCTTTTGTGATCGCGGGCTGTGGAAAGTGAGATGCGTGAAGTGAAGAGAGAGATGCGGGTCTAAAAGGATGGGTGGAAAGGAGTTTATCATCGCTGTATTTCTCCGCAACTTGCGGTAGAATTGTTTCCTTGAACCCTCCTTATATACATAGAATGTATTACGTAAATATTTGCGAGTTTTAACGGTGTATATTTTTAGGTCAAGATGTTTTTAGTTTAAATTCTACGTATTTTGATATACATTTATATAAGAGCAGGTTTTGTTTTGTATGCTTTTTGTGGAGCATTTATTTATTAATCAAAATGTATTTGTCTTTTCCTCTCGTAACGTACGTAAAATAAAATATCGAAATTTTGAGGTTTAACCTTTGAGTTTGAATTGGTTTATTTCTTAGTATACTTACAAATGTATTTTTGAAAAATTCTGAGAGTTTAGAATATATTTCTTTTCTTTATTTAATTCATTTTAGAGAATCATCGAGGATCGAATATGTACTTAACTTCTATTTTAAATATATTTATAGGGGAATAGGTGAAGACGATGAATGAGAAATATTCAGAGTTTAAGTTTTATTTAGATGTAGGTTAATGAATACGTATTTATTTGAACGAATTGTAGATTTAAACAAAACATATTAGTTGAGAAATCCTCCTATTTCGTATTAAATAATGAAGGAGAAATTAATGCATGAGGAGCTTTACTTTGACACCCTTACCCATTTTAATGTACAAAAAACTCCCGCTTAATCCAATTCCTTTCCAATAACAGCGCAGTAATTTTTTCGCGTAAAAACTTCGCTCGCGTCACGTACGTAATCCGTGACGTCAAGGACAAAAACATCCAGAGGCACTGAAACTGTGCAGAAGATTCAAAAATCGACGTTTGCACGGCAAATAGTAATCCCATGAGCAGACGTGATAGCTAAACAAACGTTATCTCGCGGAATACCAACCTCACATCCCTCATTCTCTTTTCCGAGATCTTCAAGTTTGCTCATAACTCCGTTCCACACTCTCCACCTAAATCCCATTTCATCCACCGGAAAAAATCCTCCATAACTTCTCTTAAAAGGAAGGATAACGTCATGTTTGCAAAAATTTTTCGATACTGGTCACGTCATCTCTTAAAATGTCTCCTCTCCCTCCCTCTTAGTAACTCACGCGGAAGGAAATCTCGTCACCGCACGAAATTGTGAAGCAACGAAACTGTGAAATAACTCGGGAAGTTCTCATCTCTCCAAGGAAATGCAGCCCGGAGCATTACAGTGATATTACAACTCCCCGTGCACTCGGTTGTTCCAGCGTCTTATGCGAAATATTCTTCGGGGAATGATACGAACGACCCACTTCCGTGGTGAGCGATAATGAAAACTTTTCTAGTTAGTCGGGAAAAGTTCGATTCTCGGACTTAAAGACGTCTCGAAAAGGATCGAGAAGATTAATTTCCAGAGGAGATGAGGGAGCAGAATCTGGTTCGAAGACAAAAGAAGGGATTCATAACTTACTTGCGGATGTTTTATCGAACAACGAGTACGTAGACTCACTAGAAAGTACCACTGCACATTTTGCTGGATTGACTAGTTGGATGCCACGACTTGGTCTTCTTATTTAACGAGTGTTTTATTTTTTATCCATGTCATTTTAATTCCATTGGAGGTTTTTATAATGTTTAGCAACTACGGACTATTTTTAAATATTATTTTTCACTCTTTCTCAGATTAAATTCGTTATTAAAAGCTTACGAATTTTCCTCAAGTCTGTGAATATTGATATTTCGCTTATCGTAAAAGTTACGAAATATATATGAAAAAGCAACAGGGAAGGAACATATTTTGAAATAATTGCAGTTTACGTAGTTCAAATCAGGATAAGACAAGAACTATATTTATTTAACTGTTAGAAAAGAGATTGAATTACGTAACAAGTATTCTTTGGATAGAAGCAAAGCATACTTCGTATGAATCTATTGAAAAATAGCTTCGAAAACTATTAAAGTAGAATAAATTTAATTAGTTGCAGGGCACACTTTGGAAATTTAAATTTATATTTCCTAGGAAATATTTTTGCGTTCAACTAATTTCTATTGATGTTTTAGTTATTATTTACGGAATTTTTTTACTGCCTCTGAAAACAAAGGTTATCCTTTTGTAAGTCATGCTCCACTGACATCACTTCTGCTAGAAAATAACTTTTTTACCCAGAGAGGACAAAAGTAGAACTGACTTCATGATTCCGTTCTTTGTTCCTTTGACTTCGGAACATTTCACACCGTGGAACCAATATAAATGCAACGCCTCACAGCATCTTTCTTCTCCGCTAATTTATTTCCTCTAATTACTTAAATTATCGCTTTTCTGCTTGCGTAAGAGACTCAATGCCGAAACGAAGTTTGACCTTCTGGTTTGAATGCGATGCGCTCGTAATTAGCTCTAAAGAAAATTTTACATCTCTCGAAGAATGCCATTGAAAATCAGCCGTTGAATAATTTCGTAAAAATACGCTTCAAATACTATGAAAGTTATTGGTGCTGGGCCCAAAATATTCAAGTTTAATAACAATGTTTACAAGTAGTAAGAGATAGAACATAAAATATTTAGTTAATTTTTGATCCTCATGAATATGAAAAAGTACTTGTGTATTACAAATTACGTTTTAATTTAGTCTGCAAAATGCTTTGCCAATAGGGTTCCTTATGAGATCAATTTTTCTTTGCTTCCTTAATAGTTAAAAAGTCATTGATTGTAGGCACAAATCGTATATATTACTTTAATTAAATCCTAACACTAATATATAAAGAAATACGTGAGTATTCTCACATATTATGTTGCTGTTGGTAAATTACGTAACGATTAATGATAAGCGTGGTAAAACAAAGAATGGTAATCTTTAAACCACATTACTAGTTTATCATTCCTCTAAATTACATTCCTTTAAATTATTCAACGGCTTGTTTTATCTAAGACTTTCCATTTCATTGGACTGAAGAGCAATTTCAGCGTTGTCTATCGTCAAATTTCTGCTGCACCGTACGTTTATTTGTCGCACCCTGATCCCGTGAGGTTCTCTGGGGAATCTCAACCTCCCACTTCTCACACACACTCCAGAGAAGTCTGCTTCCACGGTCGATGTACCGCAGAACGCTAAAGGGATGGGTAAACCTCTCTCTCTCCAAGACACAGAGACACAAGAGAAGTGGTTGAGAGAAAGTACACAAAAGCCATCTTTCTTATTTATCTCTTTTTATCCCCTTCATTGACTCCCCTTCCTTCCTTTCCACTGTTTCACCCTCAAGGAACAAAGGCTTTTTTTATGGTGGTTTTTATTTATGTTCCGGCTAATTTTTCTGTAGCTTTGATTATGATTTTAAAGGCCTATTTCTTGCCATTTCTCCATTCCTTGTTATTGCGATAGTCCAAAATATTTTCCTCTTTTTATATTTTCTTCATAATCTCTATATTTTTCATTTTATAAATCACATCTTTATATTCAAATCATTTACTATGTAATTTACTATAATTTATTATAGTTTTCTCAATCCATTTCGATTAGAGGAATAAAATTAGGTCACGCATTTTCTATTCCTAATCGTATTGGAGAATAAATTACGTTGTTTGTTCTAAAGCGAAACTAATTTATGAATTATGAAATGATGAATGTATCATTCTCATGTATATTGATTTTCTGAGACTTATCTTTTTATTTCTTATCTTAATCAAATTTTCTAAAACACATAAGGAACATCAATTTCATCTTATAAACAAATTGTATTAAGGAGGTGGCATGTTAAGATATAAAATTTACTTGAAAATGCATTTTATCGTCATTATTTTTTTTCAAGATTTAGATAGATTAGACAGCCTATAATCACCTACTATTTTCTGCTTCTTTTGCTCATATATCCCACGTATTCGTACGCACTTTACACTTCCTTCTTCCCCCTTCCTCAAAGTCCACTTATTTTAATGTATTTCCTCCTCCTTATGCATTTTTTTATATCTTCTTCCACACTCTCAGACATCTTTACATCCCGTGGCCGCTTTACTTCCACTATCCATTATATTCCACTCTTTGTCTCCATCTCTTTCGAATCCTTTCTCTTCCCCTAAACCTCTTCTTCCTCTTCTGTATTTTCCCTCGAATAGGGAGAACAATGTGGGAGTAGAGGAAAATCCCTCGTTTAGAAAATGATGAAAAGCACATATTTCTCCTCTACTCGACGTATTCCGGAAGACAATAGGAGGAGAAATGGGAATTTCTCACCCGGATCATTCTTAGCTGTTTCCTGGGGGCTTTTATTTTTCTTGGACCTATCGCTGGAACTCGGGAGTCCAAATTGATAGCCTTGGTGCTAGGTTCTGGAATTCTCATCCTGCTCTTTATCCATATATTTTGAAAGATCGTGCTTGATATCGATTAGAACTGTTCGTGTTTTCTCAAAGGAAATAATATCTTCTTTATATACTGTTTGTAAATGTTCGAACATATATTATGTCAGTGCAATCTCTTCTTTTAGTCCCCTAAGATTTCCAATTAAACATCGTAATTGCATTTTCAATTAGGAAAATATCATACATAATTCTAAAATAATCATCTATGGATTACTTACTCATTTTATGATGTTTTACTTTAATAAACCTTAATATCCTTTATTAGCTCTTAAATTCTCTCTCTAATTTTAATTTAATTCTCGGATTAGTGAATACATCGGGCCCAAAACTATACCTTGTGGTATAATAGCCTCTAAAAAGCGCCGCTGCAACATTTTTTTCATTTTCTCTAGTTTTCTAGTGCTCCGTTGTGTTATTTAGTCAAACATTTTCATAGCTCGGTCTAGAACCTGAGGTTTAAAAAAAAAAACATTAAACCCAGAAACGAGTCGTGCGGAGCAGAGGCCTTGTAACGAAATTATTTGTCTTCCCTCAGCGACAAGTTGCAGATGAAAATAATAATTCTTCCGGATGTTTGTGGGGTTACGAGGGAAAAAAGCTTAAACCCGTAAAACGTCGGATCTTCGTCGGAGGTTTTATCTCTTTCTAGGCCTCTTTTCTTGCCACCGAGCAGCCTTCTTTTTTCGAGAAAACGTCACATTCTCATCTCCACGGTGACGCCGCATTGCGCACTTTGCAACAATGAGAGAGCGTTGTACTATGGGTACACCATCCCAACTCCCTCTCTCTCTCTACTTGGGAAAGGGCCCGGCGTTTGGAGGTATGCTCCAGAGTTTGCGGAGCAAGGAAGAACGATTTCAAACATTTGCAAAGCGGCCTTAGCGGTATCTGTCCCACTCCCCGGCGCCGGGAAGGCAAAACCGACGTGAATGACAATGGAATGTGCAAACAGGGAAAGGGTGGAGGGGAAGAAACAAGGCATACAATACCTTTTGCACGTGCAGTCGAGACCGCCCGCGACACAGAGAAGAGGATCGGGTTTTTTACCGCGAAAAATACAGGAAAAGAAAGGATTATGCAGGTGCCGCGGGCAATTGCCAAAAACGATGGCGAAAATAACCTTTTTCAAAGTCCCCTGTTTTCTCCTCACGTGGCGTCGCAGCGTTCCGCGAACCAACAATGGCTTTGGTTTTGATGTTCCGCAGGGTCTTTACTTCGGCCCTGCCTTGTTCCAAAAGTGGATCCTCGTTTTATTCGCTCCCTTTGTGAAAGTGCGTTGATCCGGAAAGCGGGATTTTTCGCCTCGTCGGACTTCCATAGCGTTTTGCGGCGAGAAATATTTTTGAATTTGTTATGTGCGGGTGTGAATTTATCTTCCAAAGGTTCATTAGTGGGGTTTGCGGTAGGGTAGTCATTATCGTAGTTAACTGGATAGTGATTTTTTAAGGTGGTCTCTCGTGTCGATAGTGTGGGTACAATGGGGTATTTTTACGGCGGAAGAGCATTTTTATGTGAAAAGAGTTTAATTTTGTATTGAATATGGTGGAATTTTGTCAATACTTGCCACTTAGCCATTATAATGCTAGTAAAATTTTTTTGCGTGTATAATTGGCGAGTTTTGTAGCATATTTTCTTGATATATTTTTAATTGCGAATCAAAGACGTAATAATACGTATTATTTTAGTTACTGTCACAAAAAATGGTACTTATTTCTAGAATATGTGGTCTAGGGACTTGTTTTCCTTCATAGCAAACACCAGTAGAGTATTTTCTTTAAATGAGCCTCTTTCCTAAACATTCTACTTCAATTTTCTGCTTCATAAAGTTTATTTGGATGTTCTTCATCTCAAGCTGTTGTAGAATAATTAGGTTAATGTTAGTACCTTTTTATGCGTGTTCTTGGAGCAGAATTTTGTGGCATTTACGTCGTTGTTTACGTGTTGCTCTCTTCCAATTCTATTTCATGGCCATTCGACTCACTCCTTGCCTTGAATATTGTTTTAAACGTAGATAAATCAACATGAAAAAGTACGTTCAACATTTTAAGAGGATTTGAAGTTGAAAATAGGGAGAAAGTATCGGGCGAATGTTAATCCTGGTTGCTAAATCCCAGTTCCGCAGGATTCCATTTATTTTGCCATTCCTCTCCGTGTCACTCGTTAAAATATCGCTTCCTCTAGCGTGAAGTATATTTATTTCTGCGTACAGTTGTTTACCATTCCGCTCAAGCGTGACGACTTGATGAGATCTTATATTTCTCACTACAGATCATAAAAACGTCGTTAGCTCAAGCCTAATTTTTAACTCACTTCAATTTTTCTTTCGAACAAAATAAATTTGTCGCGTGCCAGTGAAAATAGCTTTTTAAAACTCCTTGTTCTAGGTTCCACTCCCATTCCATCTCGCAGAAAAAAAACTTTTCAGCTCATCTGCTCAGGGTTGGGCCTGCCCTTCTTTCAGATCAAGGAATTTAGTGCCAATTAACCGGCAGATATTTATTCCCCAAGGCAATAACACGAGACGAATTTATCCCCTCGAACACTCGTTTTCCCTCCGTGTTTATGTATTAACTCTTATACAATAAATTATCCTGTGCCTAATTAGGACGGCCAGGGTCGTAAAGTGTCGTCGAATTTCTATTTTAGATATGTCGTAAAGAAATTAACGAAAATGGTGAGTGAAGTTTGCCTTGTATATTCTGGCTCGAAATTTTCAAGGCATAGCTGTCCTAGTTCTACATTTATGTTATTTGAGCATAAAGTTTTACTATGTACGTTTTGGAGTCGTTTGAGTAGCTCAAATTCGCTCGTGATTTTTTATTTTGCGTGCGGGTTTTATTTGCAATGTCTGGTGTACTTTGGACGGCATGTGATGTCAAATAAAAATTAAAATATAAAAATAATTTAATTGTTCTTTCAGGGGTATACTTTTTTAGATGTATCTGAAATATCATGCTTTAAATATCGTATAAATTAGGTTTGCGTCCGTGTAGGAATGATATATTCCTAGCGTTTCATCTTGATTTTTGTGAGTATTGTTAAACTTATGTTCTTAATAATATACATCGTATATTAAAAGATTTATGAATTAAATGTATGGATAATTACATAATCCCATTTACGAACGTAAGATGAATATGGCAGACTACACCTCGGGTCTGTAAAAGGCGAAATTGGATATGGACGTATGAGAAAATAGCACAGCAAATTAAGGTCGTGATATACGATATGCATTAGAAGAATCCATCAGATTTTTGGGTAGGATTACGGAGCACCACGCCTTTTTCAGAACAACCATTAGACGGAATGAAAGTTCTCAGAAACACGTCGAACTCTTCTCTAAGTCATCAGAGCAAAAAATAATCTGGACCGAAAAGATTTTTGGGGAAGACGTTCTTTCCCCGAATTGTTTTCTCGCACCGACAGCAAATTAAGGAATCCATGGTAACCTTAACGGAGAGGAAATAATATCTTACGGATAGAAGCTCGCCAGCGAAGTGTGTTATTGATAAGAGTCTTGGAGACACGGGATATCCCCGAAACGGTCAGAAAAGAAGGAAATCGTCGGGACAACCACTCTTATCGGTTACTTAGCGACGCGAAGATGTTTTCGAATTCCGGTTGTCAAGGCGATCAAGGGCCGGGATATGACGCCCTCATAGACAAAGATGAGGAACGTTTTTGCTCAAAAAAAGGAAGAAACATCCTTTATTTTGGAGGACTTTTGTGGGATAATCTTTTAGTGTAATGTTACGGTTGCGATGGGAGAATGAAGAGGTGGCCTCCGTCGAAAGGATAATGGGGAGGAAAGAGGAGAATGGTTTTTCCCCAAAAATTCCCTATTTATAAGAATAAAGGAGGTTTAATTCATCTCCAAGAGCAATTTCCTCGGGGTTAGTTCGCTTCTTCCGCTCCCTTCATGATTTTTTTCTGGTCTTTGTTACGAATTTTGGGAAAGGATGCGGTAATGGTGAGGTACGTTCTCGGTGCGCAATTGTTCGTTCTTTAATTCTCCGATTGTCCGGAATTTATTTTTCTTTGGTTCATAAATTAAGAACAATTCCAAGCTTTTTGAAATTTGAAAAAGGTTTCAATTTTTTTGTGAAATCTCCTTCCCAAAAATTTTGTGGTCTCGAGAAATTGCCTGAAATATTTTACCTGTGATTTATACATCGTCCGGGCTAGTAAAATGGAATGAAAAGATTCAAATAAATTAAATTATTCGCTCGTTTTAGTCTTTCTGAATCCACATTTATTTTTTTATGAAACCTGGAAGTCATTCCCGAAGGCTACAAACTGAATACACCTAAACTCTTACTTGAAGCCAGAGCAATGCTCTTTTCTTTAGAACGTCTTCTCTCCGTACTATAAAAAATATTATAACCACTTTAAATTTGAATTCCACTCGTTGAAACGTAGAAATAATATTAAAATAGATGTTACGAATATTGTTTTAATATAGACCAACTCTATTCAGTCTTAGTGGCGAATAATTGTTATCCCGATCACGTCATAAGCAATATTTACATGGAAGAGACTTTAAACCCCCTTTCATAGCCAAGAAAACTACGTGACCCTGATCTAATTTGACCCATAATGCTCTCAGTCGAGTGACCTTAAGTCAAGAGCAAGGCCAACCCAAAAATCCCCTAAACAAAAAAGTCTCGGAAAAAGAAGAAAAAAGGGAAAAAAATACGTATTCTCCTTGCACGCTCCGTAACGAGGCTTTCCTTCAGATTGGATTGGGAAATTTTTTTCTTCGGTAACAAAAGGCGTGGACGAGAAGGGTGGAGTGGCTTCACCGAGAAATAAGGATGATAAAAGGAGTAGGGTGACATTAACAAGGAGATGCCTTGGGGTGCGGATGTCTGAGAGCGCGGTAATTAGACAAGTCCTCTTCAACTCCCCTCAGTCAATTCTCCCCGAACATGGTACCACGTGACTCGAGTTGCACGCAGACAGGAAGACTATTTCCGACCACATACGTTTTTTTATCTACACCTGGAAGTTATTGATTGCGTCGCCCGTGTAAGGGATGTGTCGAAATAAAAATGAAAGAATTGTGTGCGGAATACGGTTCGTCACTTTCAGGATTGTGCTTGAGGATGTTGGCCCCTTTTTTCGTAATCTACCTCGAGGTTTGGATAGGGATAAACGCAAGGGTCTAGATAATAAAAAAGGTTAGTTCACCTTATTGTCTCACACCTGCCTAGATGTATTGAAGGAATGAGAAATTATTTTAGAAGAATCTAATGTGATTATTTCTGGGCCAAAATACTTTCGATAAATTCATTGACATAAGGTATAGAATCGGTAAAAATATCTTATTTGTATGTTAGCATACTTTTATTTATTTTCCAGGTAATAATGATTATCTTGATGGAATCGGGAGAAATAATCCAAATCCTTATTTATTATTTACTGAAATTGGCTGTCAATTTAGATATTTTACGTTATTGTAGTAAAAGATGAATTCGACCAAAGAAGATAAAGATTATTTAGTCCTAATAAAATCTATGTACTTGGGTTGGACTTCGTAGAATCTATCCAAATATTGCGAAGTTATTGCCCGCCCTACTTAAAGGTTTAACGCTGAATTTAATGCATAAATGAATCTCTAAAATTTCTTACTTTCCTCGAGTTTTTTATTATTTCTTTTCTCTACTCTTAAATTTCCTGGATAACTGAAATGAGAGCACCCGAAGATAATTTCTCATCTGTTAGCATGAGTCGCTAAATAGCAATTTCAAGAAGATATTTAGCCCTTTCTTCCACAGTTGACGGTCTTCTTATTCTGCACAATCCCATTGTCTCTATTCCGCAACTGTTAGGGAAATGCGACCACCAGTGAGCCGAGATGCAGCCGCCGGTTGAAGAAAAGAGAAGAGTTAAAATGGCTGCTATGTTGCGGTAAATAAAAACAAATGCTATCCGTTAGGCGTGACCCCACGCGGCAAGAAGCGTGCGATTCCCTAGAGTTGTTTTTCCCACGTCTTTTCCACTGTTTCCGCTCCTTATTAATTTTTTTCCTTATCTCTCTTAACCTCTGGAGAGCGTATCTTTGGACGGGTGCATTGTTCGCGGACTGTAAGAGATTCCATTTTTAGACTCGCGGATTTCATCTCGTTCCCTCGCATTCGTTCCTCACTTGTTTTTCTTTAAGGAGTACCAGTCTTATCTGCCCTTCACTCACTTCCTCCTCATAATAATTTTGCTTCTCATCGCATCTCGTGCTTTTCCTCGACCAAGGATTCATGTGCCCTGCTCTGTGAGACCATCCGAGCTTTCAAGAGTGGTATCTTAAACTCTTACTTTTCCGTTTTCGCTGTTTTATTTATATTTCTCGCTCTCTGATTTTCGTATTTTTTAAGAATTCCTCGAGGTTATTTAAGGGAACTCTTTTAATCATAGGTCATACACTTTCTACGTCAAATTTTTTAATGTGTTTCGGAGATGAACTGAATGAAGAATTTGCTAATTTTGTAGCTAGTAGGTTGTGTATTTATTTGAGTTATTCTTTTCTTAGAACTTGAATCAAATTCCTGGAATTTTTATGCGTCACATTAATGCACAACTACATGTATACCCCGCAGGATACCTGTCGACGTATAGCTATATATCATATCGAATTATTATATATGTTATTTATAGATATCCAGTCGTATATCTGCGATCTATTATTCTCTTTATGAACTCTAGTAAGTTAAGTACTATTGGACATGGAAATTCTTTCGATTAATTAATACATAATGTTAGGGAATTCTTTCGTTTTGTGTGAAATTCTCGGAAATGAAAATGAACTTTGAAATATTGGAGAAATTTGAAATTAAGCACGAGTTCTACCTGTACGTTTTTCAAAAATATCTCTATTTTTGTTCCAGTAATATTTTAATTTCCGGAGCAACTTCTTGGATATTTTATTAATTTCTTATTCGAATCTTCATCCTGTCTCCAAATATCCTTCCTCTTATTACATCCTCTCACTGTAACAACTCATTTTCTATCTTTTTATTCCTGCAATTTCCTCTCTCGCCTTTTTTCCATTTCTCTTCGTTACTCCACCCTTTGTCTCCTCATCTGTCACCGCCTTTGATCATTTTTCTCCTTTCACCGAACTTTCCCTTTCCTCATCTCTTCTGTCACAATTTCCTTTCCTTAAGATCCCCACTCTCATTGCAATCCTTTCATCCACACTCACCTATTTCGACAGTCATTTTTTTTCGCGGCAGTCATTTTTTTCCTCGCTGTTGACGCGACGGCAATCGTTAAGTGTGTCATCGCGCCCAAAGGGCTAATCTAAAGCGTCAAAAAGCCGCCTCTCGTACGTGTGCGAATGGGCTGTTTGTATCGCCGGGGAAAAAATAACCGCCCCCCCCCTTCTAACGGTCATTAATTATCCTCGTATAGAATAACAGGGAGCGGATATTAATTATATTAACGACGATGGAGTGTATAAAGGTGTCGGATGACTTTCGTTGGGTAAATATCCACTTGTAAATACGTCTCGTAACTGAAATTTAACGCGTCTGCGAAAGTTTTTAGTGCGTTGTTTATTATTTGAGGCCCATGGTTACCTATCGTTGACTAGTCATCGTAATTAATATTATTTTTATCGTTATTTTATTCCTATTTTTATTGCGAATTGTGACTTTATTTACTTTTATTTTTAAGTTTAACTTTTTATTATTTATAACAATGATATTTATCGGAAAATACTAGTAGGAGTTTTTTTATTATTATAAAACTAAAAAGTTAATTATTTCTAATTATCACATACATATTTCTATATTTCAACACGCATGTTATTGTTCCTTTTAATGATAAATATGTAGTATCGTTATAAAATATTCATTTTACCTAATTTTAATGTAAATTAATTATAAAAACTACAATTAAATATGTTATATATAACAGCAGACCCAGAATTTAATTCTAATTATATAAGACTAAAATAAATATTTAGGAATATTAGTAAATTGGAATTATAGTTATAAAAATATAATGATCAATAAATGTTGGTTCTTTTCTTTGAACAGTCTTTAATTAGATTTTTAAAACGTCACGTCACATTGATGCAGTACTCTCAGTTAGACTTCCTGTTTCAGCCGCCATTACGTACACTACACGAGAAAATATGTCCTTCCCACGATTCCGCATCAATCCCATTCTCTTTTTCTTACGGCTGAATTTCGAACGAGAAGCACGAGCGAGTGGAATCGTTTCCTCCTTTCGCAGAATTGAAAACGCATCGGAACAATGAAATATCTCTCGTATCGAGGTCGCGATATATGACGAAGAGACGGTATACGTACGAAAAAAGAGAAGATTAGGACGTGACTTGCCTCCTTTTGAAATGCGTCGGAAGAATAATGGAAAAGAAGTGTTTGCTCGGTCGTTGATTCTAACGGGGTTAAACTGTGGCGTAGGCGCTTATATACTGGTGACTCGGTTTGTATTTGGAGTACGGTTTGGCTTTAATCACGACATCACAATCTGTTATGTGCTTAATGTGCGTTTGATTCATCATGTGCTGTATCTTGTGCTATATAGTGTTGTTTTACCTCTTTATATTTTCGTTGATTTTAATTCATTTAATATCTAGAGATTTCAATTTTTTTACGTTTACATTATTATGTTGCATCTTACGATTAAATCATTCGGATTTGAAAAATACGCGATCTATTTGAGTTTTTCGTTCGTCTTTTGTTAGCAAGGTTTTATCTATCATATGTCATAATTCTACTTTAAATAGTTAATTTATAGAGAGAAATATCGAGTATATTCTTTCTAAAAATTTTATTTAGTTCGTTACTTTGATACGTAATCTATTTTCCCAGTCAGAATCCTCTATTCTGGAAAAAAACAACACGTAAGTATCCCCATAGTTTCTTTTCGTTGTATAGCTGGGAAATATCGAAACCCAGTTAAAATAATGAATAGAGTTCGAAAGAATAATGTCTACTATTGTATTCTATAGATATCTCAGAGAGAATTCCAATCTTTATTTTATGGAGAAAGTTAGAAACTTCGTTTAAGTTGGAAAAAAAAAATCACCCCGCGCTCTAGAAAAGTGGGATAGTTAGCAGAAAGAAATAATCTGGCAGTAAATTGTGAGTGAGTGCAATTCATCGGCCTAGATTTGTTGAAATCCGTTGCGTTGTTCGGAGAATGTTAGCGGCAGGTGTTTCCACGCTAAGAATGTGTGCAGAATACCATCGTACTTATATGAGCGGTAATTGGAATTCTGGGGCTGAAAGCTGTTAAATCAATATCGAATGTAGAAACGGGGAAAAATCGCATTGAAACTGTGGGAAAGGGTATTTTTCTTTCCATTTGATGTGCCAACTAGTTGGACTAGAAAGCTTGAATCAGGACGCTTTTTTTAAAAAAGTAATTACTCTTTTTTTCCGAAAGAAACATTTTCTCTTAGAAGCATGTTTTAATGTGGAAATACTTGGAAGACTTATCATATGTTAAGAAATGAGATGTTATTCTGAAGCAAATAAATGTTTTCTGATAAATATTAGCACGGAGCGATAGTGAAAAATTTAATTAGTAATTTAGACTTCTTATTTTCAGTTTTAACTATATCTTCATATATTTTCATTTGAAAAACTTAATGATATAAATAAGAAATATAAGAAAAGAAAATTTTTGTTACTATAAGTCTATGATAGCCTAATTATTCTATACGTTCTTAGATTAATGATCTCCAAGTCCTCAAATGAACAGGAGATTTTATAACCTATTCCAGCAATATATTGAAATATTCCTCAAAATTTAATCATGCATTTACTACAAAAAATTAACATTGATTAATTGACATCTATAAATTAAATTAAGAAAATTTATTTACTATTATTTAGCCTTATATACTTAAAAATTAATTTAGTTTCATGCCTACCTCTTAATTAGTGTCTAAACTTAGGCAGCTTAAAACATTGAACTGAATAGGTAAATTAATGAATCCTCAATGGAAACCTCTTAAAAGATCTTAACACCTTTGGCTTCTTTTGGACATATCGTAGCATTTTAAAAAACGAGGTCTATAATCGGATGAAATCTCTATTCCTTTCAGTAGCAAACGCCGCAATCAGTGAGAAAAAACTCATTGGCCTTAATCGTGTCGAACCCTTTAGTAGTCGGGAAGCCGTTCAATTTCTTAACCCCAGGGGACGCACCAATCGGCGTGGTTTTTACATCGAAAGCAAATCCGTAGCTCTCTTTCCTTAATTAAACCATAATTAAAGACGTGTAATGGGATTGCTCCGAAAGTAGCACGTTTCGCCCGTAGGCTCCGACCGAACTTCTAGATAAGAATTTATTCACCACTTTTAATGTTGCCAACGAAACTATTCAAAATGCAGAGTGTAGAGCATTTGAAGCAGAAGGAATTGGATATAACGTTGAAAGCATTTCTCGTAAATTTTATGTGAAGTTGCTTGATTTCTATCCCAGATTTCATCTCTTGAATCATTATTTTGTGAAAGGGATTTAGTAATTTAGACTTAATTTCTGATTTCAAATATGAAAATAAATGTTCTTTTATTCTTATATATACATTTATCTGGAATATATTGGTATCTGAATTGGTGTTAATCGTTTCAAATAATTAAGGATTTTCTGGTATTTCTCGTAGATCATGCTGAAGAAAAGTATAAATGTTCTTTTATTCTTATATATACATTTATCTGGAATATATTGGTATCTGAATTGGTGTTAATCGTTTCAAATAATTAAGGATTTTCTGGTATTTCTCGTAGATCATGCTGAAGAAAAGTTTGACGTATAGAATGAAGATTGGTTGGAAAACTCGCGCAATATTAATTTATTCAAGAACCAGATAATCTGAAGAATAGAAATACGCAATTTTTAAAGTTATGGTATTAATTTTATTGAATTATACTGAGGTATGACATCTACTCTACTCTGGAGCTGAGGTACATTTTTGTTAGATTTTAAATTAAGAAATTTAAGACGAAAATTAGGAATGAAATCATAAGTATAGATATATAATTAAAAAGGGAGTTTACGTAAAATTTTTGCGATGATTTCCCTCAAATATCTGGAGAAGATAATAAATAATCTAAATTTAAGAATCTTATATAATACAGTATAATTTCGTGGAGAAGATCAGTGGAAAAAACAAACATCTTGTCTTAGAAAATCTTATGAAAGTATCTCACAACTGTTTCGAACTAATCTTTAATCCTTCATCATTCGAAAGAAAGAATCAAATCCTCAAGAATACGAGTAATCGAGCACAAAGAAATTTCACCTCTCTTAAGTTCGAATCTCGTTTGAAATTCAACCGCAAATAAATGGATTAGCCATCGCCTAAAAAGAGGAGAGAACGAGAACTTTAATACCTCGTTCGAATTCCAATCCGTACCCTCACACCAAGTAAGGAGGCCTTTAATCCGTACCTCGGAATCCGAGGCAAAACGCCGCTCTGATTAAAACTTTTGTCCCTCAGAATGAGGTCGAATCGAACCGCCGCCCTCCCGGAGAAGAAGCGCAAAGAGAGAGATACACCTTTGTTTTTTTTGCGAGAAACAGTTAAAGTCTGAAATCTCATTAACCCTTTCGGTATTGCGGCGGCCGTGATTCTCGTCCGCGGAAGACAGGTGGCGCCGTATGCGTCCAAAAAGCGAAACGGTTTTGCGGACGAAGAACCCCGTGCGTGACGTAGGTTAATGAAGAGGCCCGGAAAAGGGTTCAGGGGGGGAGACCCTGAGGCGGAGAAACTGGGGCCTAATATTTCCAGATTATGGGCAAAAGGATAGGTCGAATGAGGGTTTCGAGTTTTGTTGTTGCCTGTTTGTTTCTGGATCTCCGAGGAAGTTTCGCTCAGGGCAAGATTTGTTGCTAATTGGGTTAATTCGAAGTCGACGTAAGATGAAGGCCCTTCTTCAAGTCGAGGAAGAGTTTATTTTGATCGTCGCTGAAAAATTTTAATTAGGAAATTAAGGATGTCGCGTTTTTTTGGCTATGTACTTGAGTTTAAGTTGTGTGTTAAATTGTGCTGCTTCTTGACGGATAAAAGTACGATATTAAGTGTTTCATTGGTATAAAATTCGACTTTTAAATGTTTTATCATTACTCGGACTTTACGAAAGTATTATACTACGCATTTTTACGTAGGAAGGATATTTCGGAATTAATTCTAGACAATGGAATATATTTCAAATATAGGGTGTTAAAATATGGATAATTTACAGTACGAAACGGGTCAACGTTAACGAGTCATTTCTCTATGATTCTTAATTTATTTTCCGATGAAAGATTACCAAAATAAAGCTGAATAAAGCCGGTCGTAAATTAAAGTAATTAAGAGCTCCCAGCGCAAGTTGCCTCGTGAATCCAAGTGACACGTTCGAAGTTTGTTTTGCCTTTTAAATCATTCTGCCTCGTTACTCCACAAAGACCATAATAACGCGCTCGATTTAAGTGGAAAAACAGCTTCCGGCGATAACAATTTTTCCTTTCTACCTTTTTGGAATCGCGGTATGCGTACGCTTTCGCAATTCATCAAGGCACTTACAGGACGGCCGTCCCATAAAACCGTTTTCATCAAAGCGCAGACACGTATTTCAAAAGCTTTCGACGAATGCACCACTTTAATCCTGGCTAATGCAGACCCCTTCATCCCTTGCACCGTCCTCCGTTGAATATTTCCGCTCCATAACCCGCGAATCGAATCGCTATTGTTTTTCCGCGCATCGCGCTCTTCAGTTGTTTTCCGTCGCGTTTTTTTCCCGCTGCGGTTTTTACCGCCCCTTCTCCCCGCCAAACTCCTGTACGGCCTTGTTGTGTATGCCCCCGCAAAACGCTTCTTTCAAACCCGCAGACTACGTCCCGCCTTGTTGTTTCCCTCTTCCCGCTTCTGTGTACGTGTGGCCCACATTTCACGAGCGTTTTTTTGCCGCCCCACCTTCTCCCGCCAAAACCATTACTTTTCCGCATGAGCGAGGACGCATGTTATCGTTTTTTTCTTGTTTCCCGGAGATCGCTCGTTTTCTTTTTGCTAATTTACCATGCTTACTAGTTTCCGATCATGGGGACAGTTTATCTTCCCGGTCGGGTGGGTGGGTTATCTCCCCTTTTCTTCACCTACGTTCGTAGCGTTTTATCTCCCTTCATCCTACACACCATCCCATTCCCCTTTCCTTCCCGATGGACCTTCAGCATCTCCTAAATTTTCCCATCTATTGTCTTTCATTCAATACTATTTTCTCCTTTGATCCCATCCTCTAAAAATCCGTTTCTTTTCCATCGGCTTCCAATTCCAGTCGTTTTCCTTTATACGGTCTCTTCTTTCTCTATCTTTATCCGCTTTCTCAGCCCATATTTTAGAATCAATTTGGAAAGCGTTTCCATGCTCTTTCTCTCTCTTGGTCGGAGGTCGGGTGTCAAATAGAAGGGGATGATGGGAAAATCCGAAGACCTTCCACTTTCGTTCCAGGAACGAAAACGCTGGCAGTTGTTAGTGTTCGCACTTCCTCCAGAAGGGTTTCCTCTTCTTAAGGGTGAAACATGATGGAGGAATATTTGTTTGGGGTTTGGGTTTGTCGCCTAGAAGTTGGAGGAAGTTCGGGGTACAAAAATGAACGGAGGTGTTTGAATGATCAGGCACGATAACCTAGTACCTTTACGTTGGTGATGTATTATACACGTATTCCAGTACTGAAGGTACTAGAAAAATGAATTAGATCCTTCTTAAAATCAAATAATGATTATTTCTACTCTTTAGTAGTAGTGTTTCCTCCTTTAAATATCGGAAAATGCAGAACAGTACATTATTTCATTGATTTTGCCACATATGTGGTTTAGGGGCTTCAAATTGATTCATCATCTATAGATCGCGTTAGCTGTAACTTCGTCTCTCTTTATGTGCCATGCAATGTCCATGAAAGACTAAGCTTTGATCTCGTACTCAAACGCCGTTAAATTATTGGTGAGAAATCACGAAAGAGCTTCTTCGATAAATGAAGGTATAAAGCTTCACCGTAACTCAATGGAGGTTAATTTTAAACCGAAGGAAAACTTAACGTTGATATTTTGCATTTACAGTCTTCACCACCGTATTCATGGATTATTTTCGTAATTAATATTGAAGTCTTTTTATCTTACGTTCTGTAAATTTTCAGGAGAATTGTAAGTACTATTGAGAGTGGTAAAATTAAAATTTATTCTTTAGAGAAACTCGCTCTTTTTGAAGTAAGCTAGTCATCTGAAAAATTAGTATGTTTTTTTGGTTGAATTTCCTCAATTTTAGCCCGTCTAAATCTTTTAATACCCCTAAAAATACTCGCCACTTCAAAAAATACGTAATAACTCTTTCATCCATTCTTTAATGAGCCAACTCGTTTTTCACGACGCCTCATCAAGAATATAGTCTGAATCCATCCGATAACGAGGAATATATCCACAAGAAGGGAAAGGGTTGGAAGATTCGGATACCCAATTAATGATCGCAGAAGGATTAAACTCGGTTTCCAAGACAACTCCTTCGAGAGGGCAGACTTTAATATCGACTTAAAATATCCCATCCGAGGAATCTCCTTGCACTTCAAAAACCGTTCTGGAGAAGGATGTTTGATATCTGGTCCCATTATAATGAGGTGTAGGGCAGCGGGTGTAAAGAACTACTCGCTCCGCCGCTTGTACGAGGAATCCTTCGGGAGATTAATCCAGCCATGAAAAGAATGGTATAGTATTAGACGTGCTCCTAAATCCACAGCTATATTTATAAGCTGGGGTCCCTTAGTTTATTAACGAACCTTTTTTTGAAATTTAAAGGAGATAATCCCGGATCCTGACAGCCCTTGGGAACTATTAACGTAAACATTATTTTATAATTCAAAGATTTTTCCTCAATGGCTTAGGGTCGCGGGCTAATGGGACGAAGGATGATATTTCTTGCGCGACGTTGATGAGGCAGAGTCAAAAATAATTTTGGGGACTACTTTTTTTGGAAGCTTTAAATTGAAAGGGAGTTTAGAAAAGTTAAAATTTTCGGATTTTTTACGAAATGTAAGGTCTAATCTCTTTGGTATTGTATATTTATCTGAGTAGGAATGAACGCATAACGATACGTTATAACGATACGAAATATAAGTACGTACGTATGATTTAATTATATCATTTGTCTGGGAATTCTTTATTCCCTTAAATAGTTTTATACCCATCCTAATCACTTTCATCAGCATGTTCAAAGGGGTAATGAGGCAATAATTTAGGCACGATGAGGAATGAGGTAGTTTTCTGCTTTTCTAGTAGATCCGGAAACCCTGGAGTAAAGCATGCCCACGCAATCATATTATCATCGTGTATCATAATGTCTCCATGAATAATACATGACAACATTCCTGGATATGAAGATGAAATAAATCACTCAGCATCCCTCAGATCTCTGTAGATTTTATATAATCGCTTGAGTAAATAGATACAGTTTTAGTTGTTTCCAAGATACCGTTCCGTAATCTTCGAACGGCTAATAAATGTTAGGTCCATCAAGATGGGGTTACGGGGACCACTGAACTAATTTTTGTTACCCACCAATCGCTACCGGAGCATCTATCAGAAAGGAAGGTTAGGGAGAGTGAGTTAAACTCTTTCTACGAAGAAAAAGGCGTTGATTGATGCCAGACCATCCCCTAATTCCCCTCCACGGCAACCGAAATGAGCGCTACTGGGGAATGGAAGGGCGGTGGTGGTTACTTACGGACATCGTGTGTCGTGGGTGGGTTAAGGCGACAGATGGCAGCGCTGCCCTATAAGGGGAGTAATTGGGAAAATTCTTGGAGGGATGTGATAATGAGAGGGGATAGCTTGTATAGAACGAACCTTAAAGGATTGATGTGGAGGTTCTAGAGGTATTACCCTTCGGTAGCGAACTCGAATCGATTCGTGGAATGCGCTTAAGTATAGGTTTAAGCCGTACTGAAGACCGGAGGGAATTTTTTTCCATCGCGGAGGATTTATACGACTCGTAATTGCCCAAAATACTCCCTCCCTGTTAACTCAGTCGACGATTATTTCTACTTTTGTTGGGATCCGTGTAATTCCCGCGGGTAATTTTTTTAATTGGGGAAGATTGTAGGGGGTATTAATCCCGCATTTATGTTGGAAAGGGGTGAGTTTTTAAACGGTGGAATTGAGGCTTACGTAGAATGCAGTTTTGATTGCGGGGTAAGAATGGTTCTCGTCTTGGTTTTACGATAATTAAAGAGGTATTTTTGGTTGTTTGTTTTTTGTCATCAAGGATGTCTCCGAGTTGGAGTTCTTTTGAAATATACGCTGTTGTTTTTAATATCTATGAGAAGGAAGGCTTAGAAGGAATGAGTTTTTCTGTTTAAGAATTGTAGGTTCTTTTACTATTATGCGTGTGTTTATTATCATTATTATGTTACTTTATCGTACCAACTTATTACACAAGTTCATGCTTTATTTGATGTATGAAATGCGTATATATACAATTTTAGTATCAGATATTTGGAATACGAAACCTTTAAGGAAGATTTTACGTATTGGCGGCATTTTAATTATAGAATTCAAAACATTAAGTATAAAAAATACTTTCTTCTTCTGTGGTAGATATCAATAACCTCTACAGTGATTCCAGTTCTTTCGTTCTTCAACTGTTTTTCCTCATTAAACACCTTAATTTAGCTCAATAATAGAGATTTATGAATGAGAATATGCCAATTCGATGCTGCTGGAAATGTTTTCAAGCATTTCTACGAATCCTCATGATGCTATACGATATAAAGAAGTTAAATACTTCATCTCATATGTCAAATATTTACCCAAACTCAATTCGTATCATAAAACTACCGAGTTTGAAAAATTACACAGTGGCTTAATAGCTCCGGAGAAAACCACATTCAGTAAAATCAAGACCTAAGATAAATGACCGCGACACGTGTTTTATAGTTTAGTTCTGTTTAGTGCGTTCGGTGGCGCCACATGTTTTTCCCTCCCAGAGTAAATCAGCCGATCCTCAATTTCTCACATTTTCTCATTAGCCACCCGCGGTGTGACTGATTTATATCTCTTCCAATTTAATCATCTCAGGCAGTGGCTGCCTCTATTTTTAAGATCCAGGGTTCGCTTGTTTGTCACATTACACGTATCCTGACTCGTAAAGTGTGATTGCAACAATTTATTGCACTGCCCACGTAAGTTTAAAATCGAGTTCATACGCGATAAATCGTAACTGTTGATCAAACTACGTCATCTAGAACGATTATTACGTGGCATTTTAAGTGGCATCGAGTATAAGATTAGCGTGAGTTTCATTATTTATGTATCCTTGGAAACGAATTCATTCATTTCCATAGTTACATTTGGTGTATCGCTGTCGTTTATGTACTTAATAGCAATGATTAATCTGTGATACATCGTAGTTTGTTCGAAATTCAAGGTAAGAAGTGTGTTGTTCGTAAAATCTTTTAAATTTTAAATTGTGTACGTATTTTTAAAAAATCTTCTTCTTATATTGCTTAAGATTAATCAAATTACTTAATAAATTTTTAAAGTAATGTAAACAGCTATTTTAATTTAAATTTGTTTAAATAATGTAATTTCAGAAAGTTTCCATATATTTCTCTTGTTAATTCGTTTCGTATTTTAAAATCTTCTACCAACATATGCCAATTTCGATCAAATTTGATTTAAAAATGATAATATTGAATTAAAGTCCATCTAAAACCATCACTTTATAGATAATAAATCGAATTACGCTTATTCTGTAGTGAATAAAGTTGTTGTTGGACTACTGTTGAACGCCTAGCTAACTGTTGCTGAACAGCTGTTGTTACACCTCACGAATTCTATCAAACAATCATCAAAACCTTATCCAATCCTTTATCCATCTCCCTCTATCCAAAATAAATAAATGGTTATCCATCATCTTCGACATACTTTCTTGAATTACTACGCCTCGTTCATATTTTAGATCATTATCTAGTTTAAAATTATACGGAAGCGTAGGAATGCCACGTATCCTTTTCCATATGAGTCCGTGAGGGTGCGTGGGTGGAGGGAGTGGTACTTTTTCAGCTTTCGGTGTGTAAATAGTAAGGCCTAAGAAGAGGGCGAAGGTCAGTGAAGAAAGGAAGGAGTCCAATCTGGGCAATTATCTCGGTGTGAGCTATCCGTGGCACAGATGCGATTTTTCATTGCCCCTTGCCCAATCCCGTCCGCCCTAACGCATTGTGGCCAAACCCGGATGCCGGTGAAAAATACTCTCCAATGCATCTTTCACGGCGATTTCTACCGTAAAAAACGTCCGGAAGATGTTCCGTCGGCAGCTGTCGCGTTTTAGAATGGATCTTTCTCCTGGAAGGGGTGCCAATTCTTGTGCATGAATTCCCCGAACATTTTAAGTTATTTCAGTGCAAGGATGAATTACGTAGTTTAGGTGACGAATGTTGGATTATTTATTTGTCTCATCTGAGGGCTTAATCATGGGTTTTAATTTTGATTCATTGCTCTGGTTGTTAGCTAGATTTACGGTAATTATTTTGAAGAGTTATTCGTCCTTTAATTTGGAGTTACGATCTTATTCTATGAGTAGGTGTGATTCTGGTTTGGTAATTCTCTCGTCAATTAATTGTTTTATTGAGTGAAATAGAATTTAGTGTATTTAATACTATTTAGAACAATATTTCTTCTTAACTTTTAAAGTGAGTACGTATTTTCTATTTGATAGGTGTCAAAAGAAATCTTATTAGCCGATGATACAGGAATATTTTTTATCTTTCTCAAGTTTTTCCAACCATGTCGTTATAAATTCAATAATTTAGTTTGAGTAATTTAAAGTAGGTTAAATTGATTTTCGTGGCAACCTTTACGCCTCCTTAGAATTAGTTTATGTTAAATTATTAAAATACAACAATCTTTATGTCATGGATAAAGGGTAATCTTTCTTCAAAATAGATTTAAATTCTTTCTTTCGGTTACTTTAAACAAGAACTCAGCTCTAAATCATCCAAACCCATTAATCAAACCAATCAAACTTTGAAATCTTTCGTAAACAGTCACCATTGCCCTTTGGACTAAATTGAAGATAAAAATCCGATTAACCAAACGTTTGAGTATTATGAAAAACCCATCTTCGTCCATAGATTTTTCAGCGGAAGCAATTATCTCCAGCGAATGGGCACACATGTTTCAATAGGTTCCCTTTTACCACCACTCGGCGTTTCGATAATATTTCAATACGCCCCCCAACATCTGTAAACATATCCTCCCCTAAGATATAAATCTATCACTATATATATATTCCCCACGTATTCTAGGGAGGACTCTTAAAAATGGGCGTTCTTAACATTTCGATACCTCTTCCAAGGAATCTGAGGGACCTTTTTGTGAAAGAGTTTGGGATATGATCTAATCGAAATAGTCTCGAAGTGTGTGTCCCAATCATTCGTCACCCTCTCTCATCTCCCGCCCAGATAACCTCTACCTACGCATCTTTTTTCAAAGGAACGCCCCCCCTTAAATTGTGACGCACCACTCTTAAAATTTCCTTCCGCCCACCTCATTACCACTCAACCTTTTCCTGTCTTCGCCGACTCTCCCTCTCTTATCATCCATTCCTTTTTATCCTTTTCCCTTCTCCTTTGCTCCTCCTTTTTCAGTGAAATATTAGAGTCGTATTTCCAGCTTCATTACGAACCTTACGTTAAGGTTTTTTCTCCAATAGAAAGGGAGGTTCCAAAAGGGAAGATTTTGGCCGTGAAATTTTTCGTCGTTTTCCTCAGATTTGTAGGAATGGTTCTTCTGTCGTTTAGTGTTACGTGCTTGTGTGGGGTTATGGCGGGGGTGTGTGTTGTGAGGGGGCGTTGGCATCTGTCGTGCCATACGATTCGGCTATAATGATCGGTCTAATGATTGGCTTGGCTGATGCCAAAGTGGGATGATGTAGGAATGGAAAATTGCTATCCTATTCTGTTTATTAGTTTCGATCAGAATGAGTCATAACTGGTGTAAGAACGTATGAATGTCAGTCATCTTATACATATCAAACAACATATCTCAAATGTAGAATTTTAAAAATGTGTATCAATCATTGCAACGTCCACGTTAGAAAGTATTATTTCTATTAATTATATTTAAGCTTTTATTAGAAAGGTAGAGTTTTTATGAAAATTTATTCAAAAATTCAAGTCCCTTTGGATCAATTGAATAAATGTTCCGTGAATTATTACGAAAAATTCTTTATTGCATTTGGAAACAATTTAGACCACATTGTAATGTTTTAAGTGAATAAATTAATATATGATGTATCCTCAATCTTTAATTATCTTCATAAGGTACCTTTTACATAATTTAATTATCATTATGAAAATTGTTTCCTTATTCTTATGTCATTAGTTTTATTAATTTAGGAATGTTTAACAAAAATCGATCGTATTGAATGTCTATTTAGAAACTCGTTAAAATGTATTTAAAATATACGTAACATATTTCATTAGCACCCAATTATGACTAACAAAAAGTTACTGTTATTTATAATGCCGAAATAACCCATTTATAGTTTGAGCTCCTTTTTCGTTCATTGAACTTTGTGACTAAAAGTAAGGAAACTACTCAATTATTATTGGAATCACCTCATTTCCGGTTCCTTACTTCTAATCTTCCGCAAATCCTTATGAGTTAGAAGATGACAATCGCGTCGTAAATTCGCCTCATATTTCCGCTTAACATTTACAGCGAGTGTCTGTTCGCATTTCAGCCTTCATCTGAAAGCGGGAAACACTAAAGCAATATCGTTAGTGCGCTCCGTTTGCTCCCATAATTACACGTACTCTCAATTTATGGTTTCCCAGTCAACAGACCAAGTTTGTTCACACAGCGCTTTTCTCCTTCGCGCGTCTCAGAAATAGCTTCATTTGTTTTTTATTGCGTCTTTTCACGACGCGCCGCCATTGTCTCGACGTTGCAAAAACAACTGCCTTACGAATATATCTCCCTTTGTTCCTAACGCTTTGGTACGCTCATTAGCATCGTCGCTAAATATTCGTATGTCTTTTTTTTACCGCGGGCTCATATTTGCCGGGCGATCTCTTTGAAAGAGAGGCTAACCTTTGTTTGCGTGCGCTTCATCACGCGGTTTACTTTGGCGTTTTATTCGTGTCCGGAACGCGTTTATAATCATTCCGCAAACCTCTTTTGTCGTTTTATTTTTTTTTGTCACGTGATTCTTCGTTGTTTCTTCCCCGTTTAGAGACTTCTTAAACGAAGGGATTTTTTTATCGAAGTTTTGATTTACAACGGAAGTGACGTAGTAGAAGCGAGCGTGAGTGAAATTTTACGTGAATGAAATTTTTGGTCGAATGTGAATTAATAAGAAAGGTTTTTCCCACGTAGTTTACTAGTTTATCTGGGAATATATAGAGATAAAAACTACTTTTTAATATTTAATTGTCTTCTTACAATGATAAAATATTTATAAATTTTTTATTCTTAACTCTATTGTCGGTTAAACTCAATATTAAGCTATTCTATACAGTATTTATTTTATAAAACATCTTATATCTTATATAGGGCATTTTTATTATGCATATTTAATTATACGTCATCGTTATATACTTCTAATATAGTAAAGTTAGCTTGCGAAAGGAATAATAATATTAGAGGCTAAAACTGAGTTGTTCTTTTTAAGCTTGAGATTATTCTATTAAAATCTCCTTCGCGTTTCGTTCTTCATAAAAATATCACTCTCATTTCCAACATATTTTTATAGCATTCTTATGAATTACCCCTCGAAAATTTGTTAACATTTACAGGGTCAACAAAGACATCTCAATCTTTGTGTTGCTACTATAGAATATTCCTATACGTATACCATAGAGACTTAAAGGCACTTACCTTCTCCTACCTAATTAATCCTCTTCTCTGGGGTAATGAGCTTCGTAGACGTACCCGTATATGCCCTCATATAAGGACTCCCAAGTAAGGACCTTGTCTTCTCCGTGTATGCAAACGCAACCCGCGTCTACTTCGGCTATTTGTGGCCCCATTCTCTTCCCTTAATTCCCACCCGCAAAATTTAAGTTTAAACCCTTCGCGACCTTCCCTCGCACGACAATTGGGCCATACATACATAAGCAGTCCCTCGAGGTGGGACCGCAGACGCATCGGACAACTCTCATTTCGGGCCAAGATTTAACAGCCTCGAAACAAACCTTCCTCCGAGGATACTAAACGAACGCCATTCTGGTTAAACCGCTCCTTATTAATTGCGATCTGGAAGGCGTTTGTCCTGCAGTCAGTGGTTTCCAAGAGGACGGGCTCGTTCGAGATGTTCCGGCGGGTGGAACGTGGTCCGAGCAAATTAGAATAGCCCCGTACGCTCGTAGTCTAGGTAACAATAGAGGTGGACGATGTTTAAGTTCGTTATTTATGCAGGTATAGCTTCCTACTGGGGAAAGCGTTGCTATGGAATACGTAGATGAGTTTAAATAGTTTGATTCAACCTATTTAGTGGGTGTGTATATTGTTTATATATTATAGAATATGAGCTTGGTTTTATGTGTCCGAAATTTTTCTTCGCATTTCTATATCTCAGTTTTAAGTAACTTTGAACGCTGAAGTTTCAAGTAAATTATTAATAAACGCATTCTTGATAGTAATAAAAATCAAAATATTTTCTATTTACATATGGAATCTTAAGCATACGTAAGAGTCGATTTTTAATAGTGTAAATTTGATGTTGTATATTTCATTCGCAATTTTCGTTTAGTATTATAGAGCTTTTTATGTATTTTATTATGGCTTCTTTTATAAATTAAAGTAAATGCAATCGAAGGAACAATTCTCTTTAAAAATCTATAGATCTTATATCATTGTATATTCTCCCTATTATGAAATGCGTGTACTATCTAGCAAGTTGTAACTATAACAGATAGTAGAACTATACGTGGAACTGCCTGATGAGCTAGCTAGGTTTCCTACATTCCCGCATGATTACCGCGTAAATTTCCAGCGTGAATTACTTCCCGAGAACGAGAGGAAGACTGTATACGTGTAGTAAGCAGTAAAGAGACCTAGCTTAAAAGTTTCGTAGCTTGTAACAGTAGTTAGAACGTGGGATGTATACGATCTCGTAGAACTACATTTCCCAGTTCCGGGAAAGTAGGCTGAAAACGCAGCGACACAAGTTCAACGTTCAAGCTACTTAAAAACGGGGTTGTATTATGGAAAGTAGGTGAAAAGGAAAAAAATTTGAAGGCGTGGAGTGGGGAGGAGGTGGTGTGGATGGGGAGGGGGGGTAAGGAGATATGTTGGGCGTTGGTTTTCGGGCCTGAGTTCAGTTTGGCATCGAGCGACTAATGAGCAGTGATTTAAGATGCTGGGAAGAGAGGGCTGGGTATCCTTAAAAGAAACGGTGAGGAAAGAAGGAGGTTTTTATAAAAAGGGTGGGAGGAGATGAGATGATGAGCAAGAATAACAGCCCGGTAGATAAACAACCAGGAGGACTGTTATGAAAACAGGGAAAAGGGATTCTTGACGGCAATTATTTTGGGCATGAATGGGTAGGGGCTGCGTAAGAAGAGCGGTGAGGAATAATAACAATTAAGGATAACTCATTCGTTACAAAAGGAAGATATTTATATTTCTCTAAATCTGTAAAATGTTAAGAAAGGAATTGGTATTAATTATAACATTATGGATTGTAGAGTCAGATGCAAGCTTTGCGTTCATATTATGATATTATTAAAAAACATATCCGTATTTATGGAAAAAGAATTTATGTTATAAAATCTTTTTCCTTAGCTTTATGATGTATGATTGAGTTAAAGCTGTGTACGAACTTAAACCTATGCATATTATTGTTCTATAAATATAATTTAGGAAAGGATTTGAATAATTAATGCCTGAAGAACTCGTTACGTATTTCTAACTTTGTTGATCTTGAATACGGTCAGAAATAGGTAATCTCCTTCAAACGGATGCGATAAACACCAAGTGAAACAAGACAGAATGCATTGCAGTTGTTTCAGGAAGGTGAAACTGCTCTTAAGTTCGTGGTAATTTAAGTGGAAACAGATTTATTGAGGGAAGGAAACAGGGAAGAATGTAGAGGTAGAGGTTAGAGGTAATTCCTCGGTTTCTCTAGAGATTGAGTCAACATTTAAAAACATCCCAACTACGTTGTTTTAACCGATTCTAATACAAGACTGTTTCGATATCAGACACGATGTCTCAAAAAGGACTCTGATAGCAAATCCGCCCAATCAGCAGTCGCCAATTTCGTAAGACAAATTTTATTCCCGAAAAAGAAACTTCCATTCATTCAACGACAGCAATAAGCCTCGACGGATATAAGTTGAAAATTCGATGCAGATTTTATTCAAATAGCTCCCCACCGTTAAGTCGTGAGGATAATTTTTCGCCGTCCCTATTAAAAAAGAGTTATTTAGAGGCATCGGGAAGGTTGGATCGACTGCGAAGTTAACCGGTACGGGAGCAATGAATTAAAAATGAGGAAAAGTTGCGGGAATTTATTTGGGTGGACCTGGAGAGACGGGGCATGAAATTAGCATGAGGAAGGAGCATGAAAGAGACTTCTCACAGGACGAGATTAAGACCAATCTATGTTTTTTCTCTCACTCCATCCCTCGACAAAACATCTGCATTCCTAATGGTAGTGCCTTATATTTCCGCGTGAAATTGATTAAGAAAAGGGAACACGGGAACAGAAGGAAAATTGAAAGATCTCGTACCGAAAGGAGTGGTTTCTCCTTTTTGTCGTCAGGCGGCGCTCGAGTGTCGAAAGAGGAGTCCCCCCACCCCTCCTTAGCTTTTGTTTTTCGATTTAAGGGGGTCGTATGCAAATACTCCGAGTGAGGGGCGAATTTTGAGGGAGGAGACGCGATGGATTATGGGATTGAATTCGTGAGATGGGTCACGAGGAACGTCGTGATACCTCCGTAGCGACTCTATTATTTCCTTCAGAAGGAGTTGTTTGAAGGAGGTCGATGGTCTTTTACGACTCGTGAGATGTTATAAGCCTACCTCTTACAGTACTTAACCGTTGTCAAGGAAATATACGCCTTTATTATAAAAATCGTGTAAATACGTACATGTAAATCATAAAATAATCCTTACAATAAGCTAATGAATAAGAGATTTCAATTTGATTTTTAAAAATGAATTAATAAATGATTCTTTTTGTATCAATGCATTTTTAAATAGCGAATCGATCTCGTAACGAAATCTACACGAAATTTTGAAACTAACGAATATCCAAAGAAATATATGCAAATATATGATTAGACTGTAAGCAATGATAAGATTTGCATAATGGATATCGTAAAGAAAATTGTAAATTTCTGTACCAATTGAATTTCAACAAATTATTCAAATTGTACCTACGTATATGATTTACGATATTTAGAATTTTCGTGTAGCAGTAATGGATATTCTGCCAAAAAATGTCGTTGTTAAGAAAATTCGTAAGAAGGAATTAACAAGCATAATTGGATGGCATAAATCGAGTCGAGGAAATGTAAAATTCGGTCCTCCACTTCGTTCACAAGGGAAGCAGATCAGTTCGATGAAAAGGGTAGACGTGAGTGAATTAAGTTTTAATGAAGCGAAGAAGATGTTTTCGATGCTGAGGGAATGCAAATCTCTCAAAGGATTATGTATTTAATTGGTGTGCCATCTGTAATGAGGGAAACCTCCCTATCTCATTACCATGGTTATGATCATTATCGCATGAAGATAGTAAGCCAGTGGGTTACACGTATGTTTGATCTTCCAAGTATGTTTTATGATGCAAGAAGTAATAGAGTAATTTTTCATATTTTATTTTATCCCCTTATAATTGATTATACAGCTATATTTGTTAAGGGTCAAGGCAAATAATTTTTAAATCGTAAATAATTTGGAAAGGATTAAGGTGGAAACAACTTTACAGAATACGTTCGTACGACTTTAATAATTGTTTAAGGTATGAATCTCTTTAAAAGAATTGAAAACATACATTGACTGACTGTGAGTTGGTTCTCTTCCAGAAATTTCGTAATTTCTCTATTCTATTTAATCTTCTTATTGTTTATGAAAAAATAGCGATGTTTTTTTATAAAGAACGGCTTCTATATGTATCGTATAGCGAAAGATTACTAATATATATGTAAAGATATATCGTATTTAAGCATCACTCATGTTCGTTATAAAACCATCATGCTTTTAACTCTCAATACCTCCCAATCTTAATTTTTCATCGAAAAGAAGACATTGCCATTGTATTTCGCGAGACAGAAAACGAAACTTTAAACCATAATAAATCCTTCCCCCCTTATTTCCGTCCATCATGAATTTAAGTTGATATAATTGGATGTCAGAATTAAAGAAGCCGACGGATTAAGGGAGCAAACGATTCGTAAAACGAAGGGAAAATACTTATGAACAAAATTCCGCGAGGGATTTCAAACTCCGCCTTTCCGTGGGAATTATCGCGTGCTCAATGTCTCGGACGAATTTATTCCCCGGAAATTGGCATCGTTATTGGGACATCGCGAAGATTTAAGGTCGAAGCAGTAATGGGCCATTGGTCCAATTTAAATTTAAAAGGACCCGCGACTCGGTCCCATTGGCACTCTTGAGGTCCCCTTTTAAGAGAGATTTCCGTAATTTATTCGTGATGTGCTTCCGGTAATTAATTCGTTAAAAAACAGTTTGTTAATTAATCTGCCCTTCTTAACGGCTGGATCTTTAATCTGCGCACGAGTCGGAGGCGAAAATCTTGGAATGAAGAGGAGCGGATACGATTGGGAATTTTCTCAGGCTTCGGTCTTTAAAGGCTTTTGGAGGACATTGGACTTTGAATTTTGAAAGGATTAGAGATTTTATTAAAACTTCGTCGTATTTTCTATGTAATTCCAGGGAAACGGATTTAGTTCTGTGGTATTATTAACATATGCTGCAAATAAATAGAGGTAATCTAAAATTAATTTTTATTGTTTATTCGTTATTTATTGTATATTACATGAATGAACTTATTTGAAAGATATAATAAGTATTAAAGAAGGTACTTCATAATTCACATATATTAGCATGGAAACTAGGTAGTGCCCAGTTTAAATTTTCGATATTAAAACAGTGAAATTTAAAAAAACTAATGTGACAACTTGAAGGGTTGAAACTATAAATATAAGATTTATTAGTCGTGATTTATAATATTGTGTTTATCGTATACTTTATAATAGAAAACAATCAGATATTCAAGGCCAAATCAATAAATTGTAATGTTTCCGCTTTTTATGAAGTTTAAATGAACCCTTTACTTTAAGGTAAATAAACAAAAAATCAAAGATATCTATCATTTCCGGGCTCCTTTCTTCTGGACATTTATCTAACCTACTTTTTGAGAATAAATACCATTTAATAGCTCAAAAAACATTAGAAGTCATCGTATAACCTCAGCATCTGAACAATGAAATGTAAACTAACACCATAACGTAAATTGCAACGTACAGATTTCAACTCCAAACGTCGTTTTATCGTGGTCACAAAATTTTATTCCATCCTCCGCTTTAATCAAGACACGGATTCATTTCCTCCGTCAACGGCGATGCAAAAATTACCTCTGAAACGACCCGTCCACGGAGCACACTTAAAACCGCAATTTTCGTAAGTAGAAAACCTTGCTATGGCGTATGCAAATAGGGGAAGTGGGTGGCGCCTCACACGATTAAATCCGCTCATATCTCGGAATACGGAATGATGCTACGCCAGGAGAATACGCTATCGGTAATGCAGGTGCGAAGTGGGGGGGGGGGGGGTAATATCCAATATCCTGGCGTGAAAAAGGACACGAGCCACAGGCTGTTGAGAGCTATTTATAGTCACGGCGTATACTTATAGTCCTTGATGGGGGTGGGAATTAATCGTGCGAATGAAACAATTCGCGTGTGCCATTTTTACACCTTACCCTCGCGATTAATACGAGTGGGAGCCGTTGAGCGTATGAAGTCGTTATCGCGGGGGTGTTTTAATAGGACGGGGTGATTTAGTGATTTATATAACAGAGCTCCCAGAGAGGTTGACCTTTTTGGGGTTATTAAATGATGCTTTTTGTACGGAATTTAGTTGTTCTCTTTCTGGGTTGTGTGGGTTTGGAATGAGTCAGTTTCGTAGTGAATTTTTGGAGTAATGAAGAATGATTGGTGGAAATTAAGTATATTGTCAACGCGAAACGTTCATTAGTAGATAATAATGTTTTTATTTTATTTTGTTTTTGACGCTTAGCGTATTTTAGAATTGCTTTGAATGGTTACCTTGATTTATTTATTTTTGTAAGTTTGTTGATATTTTCTCAATCTAGGATTCCGAATTTTACCGCTGATACAAGCTTAGAATAAAACTTAAGAATATAACTTTTAAATTAAAATTGAAATAATCACCCCATTAATATATCACCTGTTTAGAAAGTATGTTAGCACCTGTTTTCCCTCAACATAATATTACGTACGCATACGATTTTTTACGCTCTCTTTTTTGGGTATATTTTGCCCCCCAAACAATCTGCACGAGCCATTTTCCTCGGTCCAAAAGTCGCTTGCTCCATAAGAGTCCCTCATCTCAGTCAAGCGGAAAATTCTGAGCCAAGTTACGTCTTCTCTCAGCCTTAGAATTCCCTTCTTATTTCCCAACAAAAGTTGTTCCCCGGGACGCTATTCGGGAGCTGCGAAGGAGACCGTATTCCCACCCTCTTTAAACAACACCCCGAAAAGTTTTTGAGGGAATATTTTCCTCACACCCACTCAGAAAGCTTCGCGATAGAAAGTAGACGAAAAAGGCGCGGAGGCATTTAGTACCGCCACTCACCGCCAGGGTCTGCATTTTTGCAGAATTACCCAACCCCTCATTGGCTACGTGTTATTCGTGAGGGAATCAGAAGCCCTCCTACTCGCTAACCCGAAAACTTTTCCGCCTCTCTCTTTCCTCTTTAAACCCGTTCCCTAATTAAGGAGATCTTTCTGACCGTGGATTTACGTGAGGCAAACTTTGGTAGGATTGCAACTGATGACGCCATCTTCCGGAAGAAGGGAATGAGGAATTAAGATGGCGAATTGGAGGGAACGAAAGCGAGGGAACAAAATGAGTTGTAATGAGATATGAGGAAAGTTGTCACCTCCCACTGATTTGAATACTCCAGTTCTAACCAGATGTGGTTACGTTCTATGGTACGGTGGTTCCTAACTGTGGATGGTAAAAGCTGCGGTTTTTATCAGAATTGTTAATAATCCTCTTATTGAGTGGTCTATATATATATAAAGATTTTTCTTTGTATTTTAAGCCTTTGTTTCCTCAAAGAAGAGCTTTTTACATTCGTTAGAAGAATTAGTTGTTCCCTTTCCAGAAATAAAGAGGCATTTTTAAAACAGCTTATAATACAGTTGAATGATTCTTATTTCTAAAAATAGCTACGTATTCGGGAAAAGTTTGCTGCGAATTTTTTTTATTATTTCGTATTTCATTTCATTGTTTCCTAAAAAGAAGTGATTAAGCGTATTAATTATAGTAAATATAATATTTTGAGGTGATATAAAGTTATACGATAAATGAACATTTTTTCGTATTTTATATGTAAATAATTTCATCTATATGTTTATATTTTTTGTATTAAAGTTACTATGTATAACGTAATAGCGTTTATAATTTTCTGAAGTATTCAGCATAGGAACGGGTACTTTGGCGAGTGATAAGATCGCTTTCATAAGCTGTTAGTCGGAGAGGGTAATACGGACATAACGAGGAAAGTGGCGGATTTCCCTTTATTAGAATCTTAAAGAACGCGAAGAATCCAATTTTCAGCCTATGATTTCATGAGTTGAGGAAGAGTAGAAAAGGAACCCTTTTGACGCTATATATTACAGTTCAGAACCGTGAAAGACGCGGTTGGTTTATTTATAGGCATTTTATTCGTACGAAAATCAGCAGAAGAGTAATGGAGCGCGGGATGGGAAACGTAAATCAGGTTCATTTTATTTAGACCCGATTTTGTTTTGGAAATCCTTTGGAGATAAATCTCAAAGTAAATCGCGAAAGGAGAGAGGCAGTGTAGAAGATGGAAGGAAAAGGAAGGAGGTGTACATTATAAGGGAAGAGATGCAAAAAGGGAAGAAGGAAAATCAAGTCTCCCGGATAATCCAGAAAGTTGCGCGGAAAGAGACGTCTTGAAGATTAAGGTTTTGAGAAGATTCTGATATCATAATAAAGGAAAGAGATCCAGCGCTTTTTTTATATATTTTTTAAATTTAATGAGGTTTTTATAAGTGATCCCGGCGTTCGTACCCTGAGGTCATGAATGTTTAAAAGAGAAACTTCCGTTAAAGTTTTTTTTTTAACTATCGTTCGGTGTCAAGTTCCAATTTTCGGGTTTTCTGGAGATCGTTCGTCTACTAGGTGGGTTTTCCTTTTTTAGAGTCTCGATTGAATTCATACGAAAATCTTGCAGTAAATAATCTCGAATTACCAAATTAAATAACGTTGGTTTATAGATCAATTAGGGTCTAATAAGTATCCTGAAGAAACTTCAGCTACCTATTAATAGTTGTAACAATTACTTTACTGTGTCAGTAGGTTACTGTGGTAAAGTTTAAGTAGTCCTCACTTCAGCTTATGTTGGTACAATTATTGATGCATGATTTATTGGGTACAAGTAATTTGAGTGATTTATTCATGAGTTATCGTCCTGATTAAGTCTATTGCAGAGTTTAAAGACGATGAATTCAGTAATACATTTGCTTTACAATTAAATTCGCGTAAATGTTTGATTTAAGTCGTCCTTATTCGTAGTGATGTTTATACGTAAAATATTTTCTGAAATTAGAGATGAAATTACTTTGGATTTGTGTAGTTACATGAATTAATTTTGCCAAATTAGGTGCATTAGTCTTATGTTCTAGTTGCCTTAGAAAAACTGTAACGGGAAACCAGGTTATATTTCTACTTTATTGGAACGTAAGGAGACTCGTTTTAAATTTTTGAACGAATCATAAATCTATTTATCATGGAATAAGTATTGAACAATAGATTTAATCAGATATGAAAGTAAATTAGTATTCTCACAATATTTTTCTCTTTATAGTAAATCATTCTACGCAAGTATAACAGGATTTAGACACTACTGTAAACACAACAGCCCTTATAAATATTCTTAAATAATCTCAAACTCATTCTTCTGAGTTACGATTGTGTCAAGATCAAATCTTTTCCTCGATAAATAGTACTTTTTAATTCATGATCCGATGAAAGATTCTCTGCAAGAAAATATCAACCTCTGAATCCCAGCTTTTCTTACGTTATATTTTTACGCATTTGTTGTTCCTCGGAGGAATGCAATACATCAAAAACTCGCTACGTCTCGCCGAGAGAAGCAGATCTTCTTTAACCCTCATCTCCACAGATATCGTTCGCGCGGGTGGCAAATTCAGAGTCTCAAGCTCAGAGAGCGTCTTCGAACCGATTCCAGGGGAAAACATAAAGAGCGCGCGTGTTTACGCTGAAATTGCCGTGCTTGCGTTGGCAGCCAACCGCGAAATTCGCCCGCGTTGTTTTCCTTCGCAAAAATGCGAACGCTTTGGCGAATGGATGAGGCGCCAGGGGCGGGGAAAAAAGATTTCGCTTACCGATGAGAAAAAAAATATAAAAGAGACGAAATTATGGCGATGGATTGGAAAAGAAAACAAAGTTATTTTTGAGGATATTCTAGCACCCTTTGGAAGTAAATTTATTGTAAGAATCAGCTCTGTTTGGAGTATTTTAGTGCCCTGTATTGGATCCATTAGTTCACTCATAACTTCGTTATTTTTTAGTAAAATTTCGATTAATTGAATGAGAGATGATGAAATCCATTTGTATCTTTACTATGAGGTATCCAGTTGTCCATAAAGCATATCCTAGTTTTGAGTTAAATATGGTATAATTCCCGAAATGCTTTTAATTGAATTATAATTTATATTAAATGCTCTAAATACGTATCTAAATTGTATGCCTACCGAGCCTTTTTATACTTATACTTTCGTAAATTATAAAGTAATATCGAAGTGTAATCGACTTGAATTGATATCTACTACCATCCGGTTCTATTTTGTCTTAATTCGCCTCTTATAGTTTCGTAAAACCTTTCTTCCACATTGAGGCTACGTAAATATACTTTTCATTACCTCGGTTTCACGAAAAGAACATGAAAATTGATCATTTTCCCTCTCTACCGTAGTAAAATCATTTCCCGAAAGTGGGTCTAAATACACCCCCGGCACTTGGAGTTTTTCCAAGCTTTATCGGTTCACAATCTTTGTTTGCTTTTTGCTCCTTCAACTTTTCTGTCCCTTTTTCCATTTGCCCAGTCCTCGTTTTCCCACCACTTAATCATCCTCCTATTGTTACTCCCCAAGATCCTGCAAACCCACTTACCTAACCCCTCTTCCAAGTGCCCTTAAAAACCCACTCCTCCCGCTCCTTTTCAATCTCAGATCTTCCATTATTCTTGTCCCCGCCGACTTATACCTTTAGCTCGCTACGTGCCTGAAAATCCAAACAAGGCAGCCACGCTACTCGATATCCTCTAACTATGCACTTGCTAGATTGCTTGTTGTGAGAGAAAAACAATAGGGTTGTTATCTCTCTTATGGTGGTGATCCAGCTTTGCGTTTTATTTATTTCTAAGCGGGATTGCATGTTTGTCCCTTTTTGTCGTTGAATGTCAAGGATTTAATTGCGGGTTTGAATTTACGTGTTTTTATGTATTAACGAAAACTTACGTAAAGAAATTATTTCATCCCTATTTTCGTTAAAATTTAACAACTTATAAATTGAGCTAAGAATATTAAACAAATGCTAGAAAATAAATTATTTATTTTAAAAACGTAAACTACTAAATATTATTAGTCTAGTTCTGTTATTTATTTGAATCTATACTGATAAATATTAATATAAAATAATCTCATATGCTTTCATTTATTTCCTTGTTTTAAACTAGCTTTACAGATTCCATGAGATAAACTCATTGGTTCAAATCCGTTTTTTTAGTATGCTGTTATTCTCCAAAATCAGCGATTATTATGTTTTCTTTTATAATTTTTCTATAACTCGAGTTATTATGCTTAGGATAGACGTTACTTTTAGTTTTTAGTCCCGCCGTTTTTTATTTTTAATGGACGGAACTATAAAAACCTGAGGCTATTTCTTTTATCTTTTTTTATAAAAGTGTTCCTGCGAATTGTAAAGAAAAAACTTGGTCATCAACAGCAAGATGGGAAGTAGAGAAAGTCATGAAAAGTTTTGCGGAATTATATAGAATTGCGCGTTTTTCATGATGAAACCCGTGTTTCTTAGCGCTTTGGAATCTTTGGTGAAGTTTTTCTGTAGATGAGGGCATGAAATTTCCCTTTCTTTTTAATGCAATTCTCAAGAATGCTTTTTTTGACAGCACTCATGTGTTTCGCTAAAACTATCCGAAACTACGAGTGAAAGTAATGTTTCGTTTTAGGGCCATACTTTGTAACCTTAATTATACAGGTACTTTACATTATAGCGGTATCGTACGATGTAAGTATACTTCGATTACAATCAATGGATGGATATTTTTTTCAAATTAGGTTAATTGCCAAATTTTCTGTATTTTATCATAGGATGTCTTTTGTTATGTTAATTAATTAAAACATTTTGCTCGATTCTTTTTTCGCAATTAATTTTTGTTCAAACCATTCCATACGAGTTCAATCGTATTTAAATAACATGCTTATGAAGATAGTATTTTTCGTATAGAAATATTACGTCAAGCCAATGTCGTAGGCAGTGTATATCGTATTTCGACAGAATACCTTCTTCGAATCAATTCAGATCATTCAAACAGTTAAACACCCTTAAGAACAAAATCATTTCGAAGGGGTCTATACTGATTCTTCATCTTTCAAAGGCAATTTTTATTGGTCGTTTGAGTCAAAGGTATCACTTTTACCATTGATCTTCCCCGCCCTCCCCTCTCTCTCATGAACTGCACACCCTTCCAAATTGGATTCCATCCCCTCACCCGTTGTTTTAATGCAGGCAAGCCGATGCCTTTCCCAAGGAGTACTCCAACTTCATTTCCACCCGAATTCACCCCCACTTCATTTCCCTTATTCCGCGTATATATCTCTCTCTCCCCTTCCTATAACAGTTTCCTTTCGCCGACTCCATTTCCCCTTTTCGGACACGTATGCCCTGCGTCACTGTCCGCTATTTGCACCGCGCAAACAACTTTTCGCCGCGACGTGCCGTACTGTCCATTTCCTTGGTTCCGAACCCCATACTCTGCAGATCGACTCAATTAGTTCGTTACAGAGCCTTTTGGATCACAGAGATAATCGACTCCGAAATTCTTATTACACGAGGTTTATTTCGGTGCGGTTGTTGATTTAGGAGGAGGATGGTGTTAAGTTCCGGGATTGTTTTCCTTTTAAATGAAAAGTTGTTTTGGTTTTTCCCTTTTTTTCTCTATTGTTGGATTAGCAATTTAGTCGTCTATGAATCCAAATTTTCTGAAAGTCGTTGGTCTGTATCGTATTCTATTATCATTTAACTTGGAATGCTTTCTCGTGATTTAATAAGCGTAAAAATTAACAGTTGTCTATGAACTTTACTTCAAGTTTTTCATCATTTTTTTTTCCTATTATTAAATCTGTATCTTAATACTAGAACTTAAACTGTTATTTGCATCATCTGATTTTAATCTCCGGTTCTTCTTCGTCTACAGTGAACGGTGGTTGGTCTCCGTGGTCCCAGTGGTCAGAATGCAGTGCCAGATGCGGCCGCGGTGTACAGAAGAGATCCCGCCTTTGCACCCATCCTGCACCACTGCACGGTGGGCTTCCATGCCAAGGACCCGCCACTCAGAAGGTTGATTGTACCACTATGTGTCCAGGTGAGTATTAAAGACTAATCTCCCAGAAGTTGATGCCATGAAGAGATATTTTGCAATTTCAGTTTTCGCTGAAAAAGTTCGTCGGATATAAATGAAAGATTTCTAAATAGATAACGCTTGTATTTTAATAAGTACTATTCTATTATAAGAGTTCTATTAAACTACGGAAGTTCAGGAGTCTACGAATAACAAATATTTTTATTGTAGCGTATCATGAATGACTGATGTTTGAAATACTACTATTAATTATACTATAAATATATGATACTACTAATATTTCAACTATTAATTTAGTAGCTTTTATGTCTAATGACGTGTAATTTTTACCCTCTATATTAATTTTCTAATACTCTAAACAAATACTCTGCAAGCCGCCCTTCGGCGTGTGGTAGGGAAATATATCAGAAGAAATATTTTTCATATCAATATTTGATGTAAAAATTATTTTAAGATTTTATTATATAAACCCCTTGGCGATATATTCTTTCGATCTTGAGTGACATTCGTAATACTAGATAAGTTTTAATAATGTTTTCAGTGATGAAAAATCATGTATTAATGACGATCATTATGAATACTAACGTAACTAACTTTTACTAATATAAAGACTTGGTATGTAGTACCTTTGGTTGACGAAGTTGGTTTAGTATTAACCGCACTTATTCGGGAGTTGGTTGTAAATGAATAGCTTTATACACACGCTATAAGGTACTTCTATTGAACATGAATTACCTTTGTGTGTTCCTATCCTATCCTTATAATCCATGATCCTCTTAGGCCTATAAGCACTTTAATATACTCCATGAAAATGAGTTTGAAGCATAACTCTCTCCCTTCACCATCCACTCCTTCAGGTGGAGTGTACGACGAGAACACCGTCATCTTAGGTGAGTCGATCTTCCTCTGCACGCGTTCGTAAAGAGAGATTTCATCCCCAACTTCCTTTTTTAAAAACCCCGACCCGAATCCTTATCAAAATTCTGTGCACGTACACCTAGCATCGCGCCGGCATGTGTCACCACCACCTCGTGGATTTGCATTGTTTTCTTCCTTCCTTTAGTCTCTTTCTTTCTTAGTACGCGAACTCCTTCCCGTGCACAGCACTTTCCTTTTTCGACTCCACTTGCTCTTTAACCAGTGTGGGATTCCTGTCGCAACGACTTTCTTTTGTTTCGTATTGTGCCTCTTCTCCGCTACATTTTATAAGAGGCGGTGTGATTTCTTGAGGCACTCCCGAAGCCAAATGTCACGGCACGCGTTCCAACTTGTCGGGATTTGCCACGGAACGTGTCGCTTCTATCTTATATGGTGGAACTGTCTCCAAAGGTTTATCTCTTAAGTATGTTATGTTTCGAGAAAGTTTAATCGAATCCAATTTAAATTTTAAGTGTAAATAATGCAAGAACATTATTTATCATCTCAGTACGTAATTGTCTACGGTTTATCAGAACTGTTTTATAAAACATTTTACAATGTTATCTCTTGTTTAATATGGGTTATATACAAAGCCACCATGTAATAAGTTTTGCAAATGATAAGTTTTTGTTATTACCATAATTTTCTGACAAACATCGTGATAAATATGAACCGTAACTTTTAAAATCTTTTCTACATGTCTTATGCTATAAAAATTCTAAAAAAATGCCACAACATCCTTTTTGATTTATTTTATTGTACTATATTATTAAAATTGGTTAATTTAAAAGCGTGTGAGTAATATTTGAATTGATTTTTCACATAAGTTCATGCAATGAAATACCTTAAATTATTCTGAATAGAGTTCAGAACAATATACTTTTTTGATCGTCTGCTATGCTAATTAATATTGAAGGAAGTATGCTATATCAATTTCGCAATTGAGAAAGATGTCTACATAATTTTCGCTGAGAGTAATTTAGAATATTAACAAAAAAGTTATATTAACAATAACTGCAATTTATATCAGTGTCTCTACCTACCTATCCCTCAAGAATTTCCTTGCACCATCTTATTATCTGTTAGTCTATTATTTCCTTTTTGAGGACCTTTTCCATCCACTTTTTTTACCTATCGACAATAGAATTTAAGGGAGTCTCACTTTTCTGCACTTGGTTTTATTTTCGGTGTTACATAATTTCTTCTTTCAGTGTAAAATTTTGCACGTTTGGTGATTGGTTCCTGGTATAAAGAAATGCCTCAGAGGGTATTTGTTGTGATTTGCATGCAGTTGTTCATGGCCTGTTCAGCGTCATGAAAACGCTGATTTTAAAGTATTATTTTTAGAGTTCATTTTTGGTGTATTCTCCTTTCGCTGCATCATCAGATTGCATGCGAAGGGAATGTATCACGAGTTCTTATTTTTCATGTTTATTTCAGTTGAGGTAGTTTGCACGTAGTTATTTTGTTGGGAAGGTTAGCATATTTGCATTTCAATGTTATGAATGCACACAGTTTATGAGTTACGTATTTAGTTGGTAATTATTTTTTTTAACTTTATTTTAATCGTGGTTAAAATGGGTCCTTTTTATGTTGTTTCGTATTCTCGTAAAATGCGTGGAATTCTACGATCTACAACGCGCACCGCTGAAAATTTACGGTACGAAATTCAATATCGGATTTTTCTTAATACCAATCAAGAACTCATTTTAAACTTTTTCGCGGAAATTTCCCGTGAGGTGGGTACTTACCGCAGACAGTGCCTCCGTCTTAGATTGGAATCTGAAGACGTGGAAATCCAATAAAAGAAGGGGAGAAGACAAAATAATGGCGGTGGTTATGGAGACAGCTAGGAGATGAAAGTATAAAAAGATATCGGCTAAACTTCGCGACCTTTTCTTCTCCCTTCTCTTATCTTTTCATTCCGTAAATTGTACCGTTTTGTCGAAGTCTCTCCTGTTTCTTTTTTCTCCGGAGTAATCAACTTCAGAGCAAAATTTTCCGGGGAAATAATCTTTTTTCTCTTCTTTACAAATTCGTAGTCTCTCGTTGAATCTTCTTGTGGCATCATAATTTGGACGTAAAATTTCTGTTTTTGACTGCTTATGTTCCTAATGAAAGAAACGCTTTTTAAAAAATTTGATCTTGGAAGAGAGAAATTATGCTAACGTAACATAAAGAGTTTGATCCTACTAACCCCTTATACTGTTTTCAATTCCTCCTTAGACTGAACGTTATATCTTCACTTTATTATCCACTCGGAAATTTTCAATTGAAAGCTAATTAAACCCGAAATATTTTTCTCAAACTCTCGAAGACTTTTAAAAAATTTAAACCTTTTGTCTACTCGCGATTCGTTCTGAATTCCCGAAGAAAGCAGTCGATTTAATTAATCAGTTTTCACGAGAAAAAATGTAGAAAGAACGGGATCTTCTGATTTTGATAATAATCTTCTCTCAAAAATTTGGATTTTAATACACTTCTTTCTTTTTTAACCGTCCGAAACTTCGGCTGCACTTCCGGAAAGTTATAATTGCTTCGCTATTATCTTGAACTCCACTTAACTCGGAATTTTGGAAAGGGATGTCCGTAGAGACCGAGTTCTTATTGGTGCGATGCTCAAAATTCAAATTTTTCGTTATGATTTTAATTATACAATTATCATTTACTTTTTAATTTATTACTTTTATGTTTACAGGTTTATTTTACCTTTGTTTATATTTTTACGTATTATTTATTTTTTTTGTGTTCCCTCTGTTGTGATTGGTCGAATAAGAGATCCTTTTCGTGAATTTAATTCGGAAAATGTTCTTAATAATCCGCCGCGTTTAAAGTTACATTCATTGTAATGTTGCCTTACATTGATATTTAAGTGATTTTAAATACACGTATAGTTCTGTCTCAATGAGATCACTTTTCAGTGGTTTCTTTGCTTTATCATTGAATTAGCATTCCTTAAGAGAGATTTTTGATAAAATTACTTTAAAAATATGTAAGCTGTTCATTTCTACAGCCCTTTATATTTATTGGATAATGTTTCATCTTAAAAAGGCGTGTAACAGCGATATAACATCGTAAACTGTTTCCTTCGAACGTATTCGAATACTTCGAAATAAAATATTCTTATTTCTATTATCGTATTTTTTATTACTTCAACTCTCCTTTAAAAACTTAAATATTCGTCTGCGAGAATCCATTAGAAAGATCTCCCGTTTATTCGGCCTTTCACTCACATTTTTCTTTAGTTATTTTATCGTTTATTATTTATGCCCTCAATATTTTCACATCTAAGCACGCATTTTTCCGTTCCCGAATTCCTCTGCAGCCGTGGACGGCCGCTGGAGCGGCTGGTCAGCATGGTCCGCTTGCGGACCGGATTGCCGTCACCACAGGAGACGTACGTGCAACAGCCCTGCGCCCGCCAACGGAGGCAAATACTGCCAAGGTAGAGACCACGCCACGGCCAACTGCTCTGATGGCATGTGCAGATTATCCGATTCCACATCTTCTACTTCTTCGTCGTCTTCTTCGCCCGTATCTTCCGGTGGTAGCGGGGGCAATTCTGGTGAGTTTATTTTGGTAACTTGCCGTTATATTCGCAACAAGGTTTCTTTGTAGTATTTCTCTCTCTTCCTTACTCATACTAACGCTATGTATAGTATTGAATATAGGGAGAATTTCAATCTATTATAAATGCAAAGGTACAGTAATTTGGTTTCAAATTTATATTACGTATATATTCATTGATTCAACATAAAAGACGTGTTTTCGAGTTACAGTAAGTTGAGCGTCATAAAATATAAAGGTGAAAAATACGAAAAATTATCGTGTCTTTATGTTATAAGGCACTTTTGCCAATTTGTTGCTTCACTCTTGATTTTTTACATGTAAAACCTTCTCTTAAGTATACCTAGTTATTTTTTTATTATTTTTGGTACTGTTGAGAGTAATTTCACACGTCTTTTGTATGTTTTTTCAATTTTTATAAAACACGACGCACTGTGTTTCCCTTTAACACGACGTGATGCCTTGCCCTTTTTATTTTTATATTATTTTATTATCTACTTTCCAAAACCATTCAAACATTGTTCATATTGATTTGCATATCAAGTGTGTGCTGGCCTCATGAATCTATATAGGGATACCGAATTTCCCATTTCGTGGAATTGAGACTCAAAAATTCATTTCGATATGGAAAAATCTCCCGTTCAGAGCTACCACATTACAGCTTTAATTATTCTCTGATCGTCTATTTCCCGCGCATTGCCTTTTTTATCATAATTACATTTGCATTCACAATCGGGAAATCAAATCCAATAAATAAAAAGCGAGATGTTCTGTCCCATGAGTTTTGAATCGGTGTTTCACGGCCGAATAAAAAAGTGGTTCCATCAGATTTCATTTCGTCACTGTAATATGCAAATGTTTTTCATCTCGAAAAACACGGACTTAAAATTCGATTTCATCGTCAATATTTGTGGGGAATGCTAGACATGAATCAGTTATCAGTCGCCGAGAATAATTCGATTGTTTTAGTTTTTGCGTCATTTTGAAGCGTTGGAAACCAGACCGTTGTTACGTAGAAGAATTCGTGTCCAAAGGTTATAATTTTTCCCTGCTACCGTGCATTTATTAGTAGTTCTGTTTGACGATACAAATAATTGTATTTTTTACTCAATATATTTATCTTTGGTCCTTCAAAAAGCACCGAAACTTAGTGTACTGGTTATGAATTTGTAATTCCATGATCCACAAGTTTTTACCTATCGTGAACATTGCGATTACTTTTTTAGGAAATTTCTATAGCTTTTTAGTACGTAAATGCTTCTCAAATAGTTTTTAACGATCCAGAACGAATTAATTAAACTCGTATTTTGTAATCATTATTATCAAAATGTCTTTTTGTATCAAATTGATATGAGGAATCGTAAAAATAAACTTCGTTACGTATACTATTCGTCAGTTCAAAGGTAGACCCCTAGTATATTTTATCGTATAAGGTGATAATTCCCAGAGATCGTTTGCGAATATAATCTATCGTATTCAAGATTTAGTTCAGATTACGTTAACGAAAGATATATATTCTCGCATGAATAGTCGTGGGAAAACCCTTCGCGTCGATGAAATATCCACTTCTGGGCCGTCCTTCTTTCTGTTGCCAATTAAAGACGATATTTCTCTGTTGGTTGTGTAAAAAACCGCCCCATGGGATGTGAAAAAATTGAAGGTCGAAAATGAAAGGGAGTTTGGAGTCTCCCACGAAGAGAATACGAAAGGAATTAATTAAGAACCGAGCGATAATGAGGGTCATAACATAAAGGAAAAGTGTTCTCACGGTGCAATATTGCGTTCCGTATAAGGAATGTTCTATTATCACTCTATTTGCGAAGTGAGTCTTTGATTCGCAAGTCTAATGCGTGATATGGATGGTTGATCATTGGAGTCTACACCTGTCGCGGATGGTTGAATAATTTGAATTATTTTATTGCATCTGTCATTGAAACCCCTGTTAAACCATCACTGTTGGTAAATTATTTGTTTTTCCATTTAAATTTTATTGTTAAGTTATTGGTGCCTCAAATTATTTATTAAAAAAATTTATTTTTGTTTATTTGTTAAATATCTTTGTGAGCTAGTAATTTTTACCTTCTGACGTTAATTTAAAGGAACGTTAGCGTATCGTTAGGTAGAAGACTGGTACACACAAGCTCTTTTATTATTTGCTATGTTCATATTTCGGTGAATTATTAATATATATACCATTATTTTACTCATATTGTTATTAAGTAGCTTCTATAAATTCAAATTAAGAGAATAAATGATTATTGTTTCCGAAATTATATCGGATTCCAGATATTATACGAATGTTATTTGTCTTATTATGTCCTATATTTTAATGTAATTTTATTAGGATTAAATTATTAATGTATGAAACCTCCCTTTCCGTTTTTAAACCAAGTCATTCTTCGTATTTCACGCCGTAGTTTCACTTCACATTCAGTTTTCTTTAGTAGACACGGAGCTAACATCTCGCATAAATGCAACGTGCATTTGTTTCTCTCATACGTGCGACCTCTAATACGTGGAGTTGCGAATGCTCATTTGTCCTGAGAGTAGGTCATTTTCTCAGGTCAATGACCCTTCTTCAATTGTGTACGACGGCGTAATTGAAGTGTAGTAGGCTTTTCTCACGAAAAGAGCCAGTTGCATGGAGATTTCCTCCTCTCGTCAATTATTTTTATGATTCCCGCTCTTACTTCATTATCCTACGTCGTAATTGAGGGACGTCTGAGGCGTTGGGATGAATTAATTAGCGTTTTTTAGTACGGAGCTCGAATTTAGAGCATGCAATTTCACAGTTTCCGACTCTTTTCGGGCGCTTTTTACGGAGTTAACGCTTACCGAGTTTATTTCAATGGCCAATCCTTTGATTGCAGTTTGTTTACTCTTACCCATGATTTTTGTTCACCTTAATTCCGTGAAATTAAGTTTTCATTGTATAAGTAAACCTTTTGTTTCATACAGCGTATAGTATTGAATGATAAAGTTTACGTATATCTTCGTAGGATATTCTATCTAATTATCCAGCCTTGAGCATCAAAGATTTAACTAATTATATATACGTTCATCAAAACTTATTTTCTTATATTAACGAAGAACTAGAAAAGGGTTAAAACAATTCAAGAAACAATTTAAGATCGTTGTAAATAATTTTGTATTTGTGTAAAAAATCAAGGCTTTTCAACCCTTTAAAAACAGACTTAATCATTAGTGGAGAACCAAAATATTACGAAAACTGTTATTATATTTTGCATGAATTCATTCATAAATAGAAATATGATTCCTCTATTATGAACGGTTCGTCTGGAGATATCAAACATTAAATAGTGGCGTAGAGATATCGAGGCTACTCAGTTCCCAAGTCTCATAGGAGACCTACAAGACATCGGACGTATATATCGAGCTATCTAAACCCGAAATGACGGACACCTATCCTTCAAGACGCCTTTCGGACTTAATCCTTTTTAATCACCGCGATAGGAGACGCAAGATACCGTCCGTGTGTGGGTAATTTTTTCGAAACGAGCTCTTAGACGGGGACGAGGAATGTTTGTATCTGATTGCGCGACTGAGGGAGGATGTCGGTTGACTAATGAGTTTATTTTCGGGGGCAGCTGAGGGCCGTTGTCGCCGTGTGGGATTAGCGTGAGATTGATGAAGGAGTATGGGAAGTACGGGCATTTGCCTCCTGGGCTTCGGGACGGGATTTCGAGGGAAGTCGGATGTTTATAGTGAGCGGCACGTCGGGGAAGGCGAATGGCTAATGACATTGTAATTGGGATTCTTAAAAAGATCCGAAAAGAAAATGTTTAGTTTTTGGAGTTTGTATCCAACCGTGAGAGGTACAATCGATGGGAAGGAATGAGGCTATTTTATGATGTTGATATATTTAAGCTTTTCTGACTGATTTGATTAAAATTGACGTTCTTAAGAGTCATTATATATGTTCGTGTATAATTTTAAGCTTCTGATTAATTATTTTAATTTATAATGGAATTCGAAATATTTAATTAATTCCCTTCAGAAAGTAAGGCTTGATTTACGTACCCTTATGAACGAAGTTTCAGATCTTCTTCGTTATTGCTTATAATAGGTATCTTTTATATTGTTAATGCATTTTTATGTGTGGTTTGTAATCAGGGAATTGGAATATTTTCGATTTTGACGTGTTGAATTTTTAACATGCACACTCACGCCTTTAAATAATATACTCGTATTCTAAGAAAAAATGAGTTCGAGACGAGGGATGAGTTAATATTTGTCCTTGGTGCACGTCATCTTCTGGTGTTATTTTAAAGTTATTTTATTCAAAAAAGATTTTTTTTCCATTCGGCTCGCTTCAATTTTTTTCATATCACGTTCTCGGTGACCTACATATTAAAAACATCTGACTCGTGAAAATATATATACGAAGGTTATCGTATCTCTTATTCGAGAGAAGCTTTTATGAAAATTAAAGCAGTAGACATTAAAATTGCTCCATTATATTTGAAGGTCACAGTGTACGTAAAATTATCTTCATCTAAAATTGCCGTTCGTAATTTTCCACCGAAGTTCTTTTCGTGTACATGTTGAAAGTCAGAAGAGAGCATTTCGAAAGTATAATAATTAAAGCTGAATAACATAGCTAACGTAACTTCGAATTAATCAGCAAATGTAACAATTGTTACTTCTGTTTACTTATCCTTACTCTCTTACATTTAGGGTTAAATGGAAGAGGAGACTTTTCAGTCTCAATTTACACCTTATTAAAGACGTTTATTGTTATTATAATTATTATACTTTATTGCTTATACACCGTCATTCGTATACAGTTAGAGGTAGGCTACGATCCAATACTGCCCAAATGTTATTATTCCAAGTATATTTGATACATTTCTTATTTAATACATCTTTCACTATCTTATTACAATGCTTTCGTTGCGCCGGACTTCATTTATTTACATATTTGGCCACGCTATTCACTACTACGCCTGTATAACTCTACTTTTTCGCACAGCATTTTATACCCCGAACAACCTCCTATCCATATCTCAATTACCTCGCCTTTAAAAAAGAAAAATCTTCCGTCTTTCATCCCTCAACGTTTCCTTCACGCTTGAACTAGCTCATTCCAGTCGTCGCTAATTCCTCGATGCTTTTTCCACGAATTAACTAGCTCGAGAATTCTGTATATATTCTCGGGTTTATTAATTGGCATCGTAATGCGCTCTCTCTCAAGCTTCGCGTTATCATTTAATCTAGCGCAATTTGTTTTTCCGCTTTTGCCTCGCTCTTTTGAAAGTATCATTTCGGAAGAGGACACACAGAGGCCAATGACCTCAAGTTATCAAACTGTCAGCACCGGAAAATGAGCCTTGGTGAACACCTGCGCTCAGAGCGTTTTTTCCAACATGGGCGACATTCGCATTTTTCCTGAATGCGTCATCGGAATGGATGCGCGTCTTATGCGGAATGAAGCACTCACCGCTCGTGGGTCAGCTCGCATTTTACGGTTATGAAAAGGGACGGTAATTTTTCTGGTGTAATTTAAATCGAGCTGAGCTGTGGTAAAATTAAAGGGATTTGTCATTAGCTGCTTAACACGTTTCGGTTCCCAATTATAGATTATATACTTAAAATATCTTCTTGGTAGAAACGTTACAATGTAGCAATTTTAAGATTTTGATTAAAATTTAAACTTTAATGTGCCTAAAGTAACTAATTTTCATTTATTTCAAAGTAAATATTTATTTTGATTAATTTTTAATGTTTATTTTTCAGGGTCAAAAGATGATAGCGTCAATTACGATGGAGCTCATCTTGCAGAAGAAGGTAAGAGAAAAGTTATTTTATTTTATGTTATGTCATTTTATTGTGCTTCGGTGTATTCTGTTTTATAGAATATTTTGACAAAATTCAAATCTTGTACTATTTCAGCTAGTATTGTATTTAATGAATAAATGTTTAAGAATATTATTTAGGTTTTTGATAGATGATAACCAAATTAAGCCGAAGAGATATTTTTCTTAACGAATATTCGGTATTAATTGTTAAAACATTATCGTAAATAAACCTTAGAATTTTGTATTGCAGTTGTTCGAAGTGTCTACAATTTTTCAAACAACCCTTGTAAAGAACGACATCTTTAACTTTTCAATAGCACCACGCAAATCCTATTTCATACGTATAATATTTTATTTATGGATGCATATCTTTTAATATTCTCCCGAATAAACATTTTTTGGAAGTTATCTTTTATGGAGAAGTCATAAATTATTAATTTATTCGACTCGTTTTTGCTGCATTCAACGGAATTCCTTTCAGTTCGCGACAAAAAGTCCATTTTAGGTATCCTAGCGGGTTATTAATAATGCAAAAGGTTTTATCTACCCTTCTTTCGGGAGAAGGGTCATCTGGCAGCCGTACATTTTCTTTCTTCTTGTCACACTCAATCCATGCGAGTGTCCGCTGGGATGAGCCAAGTGGAGCGCGCCGCGATACTTAGGCAACCGGTGATACATTCATGCACTGCGGGCCGTTGCTCGTAAATTCCAGGGGCAAAAGTAAATGTAGGCGAAACTTTTGTTCGCTGAGCGATGTTGAATGTTTGTTTATTTATCGTAACCGTACCTTTTTGGTTAAACATATATATATACTAATAGTAAGCTTTTATGTTTAGAGTATGCGAAGGGGAGAATGTATTCTATTGATGCCAAAAGTTTGGAGATATATAACACTTCGAATTATTTCACCAGGACTTGAATATGACCCTAATGATCCTGATAATTATTTGTATTTATTAATAAATTTAGATGCTTATACTCTGTATTAGTACTGAAATTTGGATGAATTATCTTATTTATTTTCGTAATATTACGTCAATTTTTTTGGGTAGTTCCATCCGATGTTTTCCAAAAACAGCGAAGACTTTCACTTAATCTCCTTGACTCATTTATTATGGTTATGTTTGTAGAAGGATTTGGAAACTATTCAAATGGTTTCATCCCAGCGGAATCATTGTAATCCTCAACTCTATAAGAGGTTTCATTAGATGTAGGAGTTCCTTCAGCATTGAGATCAGTCGAAGCGTTCTAAACCCAATCGGGAAAACGTATTTGCATTAATCAGTCTAGTCAACAATATGTGCATGCTTGGATGACTTCCGATGCGGCGGAGAATCCGATGCACATGCGCGTATCAAATATTCATAGCGGTGACTCTCGGCGTAACGTCTTGAAGACAGGCTGCGCCCTACGGATGATAGCGTCTCGGAAGCTCTCATCGGAAGAGAGTGACTTAGGGAGATTTCACGTGTTTATGTTGACCCTTTGCCTTATGACGGTGCTTCAAAGTGTATTGCCCCCGAAAGCGCGCAATCTGTGCTGCCCTCTATAAAAGGGATGCAAGACTATGGACGGAATAAAGTGAGGCATAAATTCCATCTGAGTTTTCATATCTCAGGATGGCCATTTTCTCGAGAGGTGCTGATAAAGTGGAATGGTTGAAGATGCCCTCCCATCATGGGGTGGAGTGGATGTTTCTTTCAGAGTGAGTGGGTATATTCCCAAAGGAAAAAGTTTGTCCATCGTTATGTTCTAAGGTTTTATCCCTAGTAGACGCAAATTAGCACGAACGATACCTCCGATTTTTGTTTTTAAGATATGTGATTGGTCGTGATGGCAGCACCTGGTAACAATCATTAACATCGCTTAAAATTGTATTCTAGCTGCTTATCAAAGAACGAGTTTTTAGATTTTCTTGATTCGCGTAAATTATTAAGGTTTTTCCAAATTCTGTCAATAGGTGATACGTTTGAATGAATTTATACAATTATGTAAACTGACATAACACTGTAACCATATTGTTCTTAATTTCGAATACGATAAAAGTACTTCATTTTCTCCTTTCAGAAGGTCATGAATGAATTATTACTGGAATACCTTGATTAAGAATGAAGAAATTAATTGTAATGTATTACCAAATTTGGATTATTTTCTTTTTTTTACAACGAAGTACAATAGACAGAATTTCCGTAATTCACCCAGACTGGACAAAAGCTAGCGTGACCCAATACACCTACCTTTTATTTGCCATTTTGTAGAAACTTTCAGCCTTTTCTCCTACTAGAAAACGAGAAAACTTTTGAAGAATATCCCCTCGAGTAGCACAAAAGGCTTTCGTTTAATTTTATAGGATACTTCGATACAATCTAAACAACATCTATTTCGATGAAAAAAACCTTCTGTAAACATAAACAGCGACGCTAAACTTTTAGGAATCCCAGCTCTTGAAATCCCCTTTTCTTGAGTCCGCAAAAGACTTCCAAACAACTCCCTCTTCTTCACCAAATCGGCCTTTCATCTCCTGCATCGACGGCAGAGCCTTATATGCCATCATCCCCGATTCACCCCACACCCGCATGCCTTCCAAAGCACCGGATAAATGGAGGAACGCTCAAGAATGCAAGAATCTATACGTCTCCACAATACCATCCGTCTATAGGGGTCGTGCGTGCATGCGTTTCTAAGCCCTCTTTACCTTACGGGAATTTCTCTTGGAGAACATATTTTTTACTCTGCTCCCCTTCCCAAAATGCAGCCATATTTGGATATGAAATCAAACGAAAATCAACGGGGCATTTTCTTGAATAGCTGATATATACGTGGTAATTATTCATGCTTTAAGGAGTCCAATAAGTTTGTTTATTTCATTATTTTTACATTTTTGCTTCGGTTATTCGTTGTTTCTGAAAATACCACTAGTTCGGGAATTTTTTAGTCGTGAAAATATTTTTTCTTCTTCCGAAATAAATTCACGAAAACTAGTTTCTTTTGGGAATTTACGTAACTCATAAATATGTCACTTGTGCATTTTTCTAAAGTCGAAATATTTATGCTCTATTGGTTTACCAATGGTTTTAAATCATTTATTTCACCAAGATATGTAAAAAAAATTATTCTTCGGGTGTTACGAGGAAGAATTATGTGAAAATGAGTTTTCGTACACTATTACAGCATCTCTGCTTTTCTTATTTCTTGTAGAGCTGTATTTGTTTTCAATCTCTCCATGATGCACGACTACCAGCAAAAAGGTTATTCAACCAATTACACCCGAGTTAAAATTTGGAGGCAATGAAATGTCATCTTATTTATCCTCATCTTTCGTATTTCACCAGATTATATCCATTAGAATTCCTTCTTTTCTCTCCAATCACATAATCCAAATGTATCTCGAATGGTACCAACTACCTAATTTCGTATTCCATTCAAAGAACTGATAAACAAAATCACCCTGTTTTCCTCTAAGCAAATTTCCTCTCACAGTTTCCTATTCTCTCTTTAACCCCCTTCCATTTCCCTCTGGACCATTCATCTCCCCTCTTCAAACGTCTTGCAGAATCACCACGCCAGCATTTCACTTCTTCCTATTTACTCACATCCCTCTCCCCCATTTCAAGAATCTTTTATACTCCCCCATTGCCTTCGCCTCGTTTCCCTTCCACATAATTCGGGATCCTAGGAGCATATCCCTCTAAGAAGGAGGAGATTTTCATCTATTACTTTATATGTGTCGCCGGAATTCCCTCTTAATCCATCTCTTGGAAGGGAGCATCCTTCTATTCCACGTCCCGATTAATGTCTTCGGCGATTCCCGAGGATTTTTATGGTAAATCCCGTTTTATTACAAGAAGTTAATAGTTTTTATCATCCTCTTGAGGGACGTGCAATAACGAAGTGGTTCTAACTTTTTGTCAGAATGGGTTGTTCAAAGAGAGTATCGAGCATTTATATTCTCCAAAAAGTTTTCCCTTTTTGTGTGATCACCGATATTTGTCACGCTCTATAGCTCTGAGGCTAATTTGGAGGAAATAAGAAGATTTGTTTTACTTCTGCTGGAATTATTCGTGTTAGTCATCCTCATAAATATCGGAGTTCTACATGATTCTTAAGATACTCCCCAATTGCATAATGTTTCTTTCGTATAGAAATTAGAATAGTAAATGAATTAATGATTGCAGATTTACTTACGGTCTTGTTTATGTAAGTAGTGATATGAAAACTGCGATGAGTGTAGTTGAAAATTAATAAATATCAAGTTAAAGTAAATAATAAGAAGTTATACTTCATTACGAATAATTTTGAACTTATTTTAGATACTCTACGTAAGTGTTAAGAATTTATTCAATGAGTATTCGTAATTTATGCTAAATATTTCGTTTAAATATCGTCTTAATCAAGGATAGTGCGAATATTAGTGGACAAATATTAGTAACAATCCATTTTACCCCCAAATTTATAGAATATAGTTAATTGATTTCATTAGTTTGGTTCATTGACATCCATTTATAGGAGTTTTGATCATTAATCGTTGATGCATTGGTAGTTTTCAGTATCATTTGGAGTATGCTCATCTTTTAAAATTTCATTTAGCATTTGTCTTTGGCTAAAACGTTTCGGAATTTCAATAGCAGTTATAATCCCTCTCTTCAAGACGACGTAAACGGTACAAGCCATCCCAGCAACATAAAGATGATCCATTAACGACACAAAAACCTCCCTTCCTTACTTTCGCGTAATTTTCTGTCTTACACAGCAGCTCATCAAAAAAGGGGTTCCTTCCCCACAAATTGGACAGACCCCTATAAGACGTCTAATTACGCGATTGCCTCGGCGAAATTAGAGTGATATCGGCATCATCCCGGGAAAGAGTAATTTTGTCCTTTTCCTCATACCATCTCGTTTCGGAAGACTTCTCCTTCCGGCAATTTCAACCGATTCCCAGACTCCATTCGCTACAAAACCCCCCATTTCCATGGAAACTCTTTCCTTCTCTCCTTTGATTGACGCAGGGTCTGCAGAAGGGTTGCTCGCGTCCATTTTTCCGAGCGGTGACCAGTGTCGTTGGATATGCGAGTGAAATTACGACTGGCGTAGATAAGGGAATTTTTTTTCCCTGATGTATGTGCCCTCGGGTTGTAGGGGTGTGTGGCAGGGGTGGAAATTTCCGTAGCACAATATCAGGCGCCTGCATTGGAATTGGAGTTTGTTTTGATTCCTGTGCTCAAAATGGTATTCGGTGCCAGAGATTGCGTCTGATGATTTATTTCCTTCGTTTCTTTTCCGTTTTTTTTTATTCGCACCCAAATGTATTCCGAGCCTCGTTTTCTTCTCGTTTATATTTAAACTGCGATGTTGCCATGGAATTGCTTCCATGCAGGGGTTGATTTCTTATTAAACGTGGCTCGATTTATCGATCGTCCGTGTTGCAATCCCGCGCGCTTTCGCGTATTGCAATGTTTACGAATTCTGGGCTGGAGGTTCTGTTATTTTTTTTTTTGTTTGCATCGGAATAACTGGTTGATCTTTTCGCGGAAGGATTCTGCTTGGAAATATCAACCTTTTTGGAGCCGTTGTCAGAAGTGACTCGTTTCGCTTCATCTTTCCCGTAATATTTAATATTGCGATAAAAAGAGTTCTCTTTTTCATGAAATTTCATTAAATAACTTTAGAATCTTACGCAATGCACTAAAATTATGATCGTGCTAAGTTTAAGTTTCTCATGCTTATTAGAAAGTTTGTGTTACATTTAAATCTTCAATGCTTTTTATAACAGAAGATCTTATCCCCAAAACTATTAGAAATCAGTATATTTGTAAAAGATATTCAAATATGCATTTAGTTAGTCAGTTAGTACACTATTACTCAATTTTATTAATGATCAATTGAAATGAATAAAATTGACGAAGTTTCATTTTCGTTTATATTTAATAATGAATTAATGTCTGTTTGCGAGTATTAAAATCAAAAATAATCCTGACAGTGGAATATGACAAGGCTGTAATTTAAAAACATTATTATTTATTATTATTATTTTCATATATATTGACTCTTAAATTTTTGTCGCTATATATTAGCCCCTAAATCCCGCTTTATGAATAAGTACGATTTGTTAGCTCTATTATAGATTAGTAATTTATGCTCCAAGTTAACAGATTACAGTATTCATCTTTCCACCCATTTCCATATTCCACTTTCCACCCATCCTAATCCTCACGAACAAAAAGAATCATTAGCCACCATCCTCTTTCCCATCAGAAGAGAGTAACTCGATCTGTCGTTTCTTCTACTTTCGCATCAAAGAGCTGAAAAACGATCCCTTTTTGGAGAAGTCCGAGACAATATCTTATAAGCCCGCCACTCCCTGACCTCCCTCCAGCATCCGATACTTCAAAGAAAGTCGGAGGAGAAACATCTCGATCCCATCTTCAAATGGTAGAAGTCCCACGCTCGTAAGGAAGGTCGAATTTTTTCGTGTTTAAATCCGCCGTAATTGGAATGTGGAAGATGTCTTGAGGGGGGATCCAAAGGGTAGGAACACGTGGTGCGATTTCCATGGGGGCGGCAGTGGCTTATGGAAAAAGGCGTTGAGACGGGCTCGTGTGGAGAGGTACTCGAAACAGCCAACCGTGGAGTACACTTCATCCCAACCCCCTCGGAAAAGTCTCGCCCCCTCTTCAAAATTCAACCCCCTGCCTCTTATCTTCCGACAAATGCGTGTGGAGTGCCTCCATCGTTGCTCTATTCGCTCTATTTCTCCCACACATCCTCCAACTCACGATCTTCTGGCTCCATTTTACCATTCTCAGCTCTTCCTGGGCGTAAGTTGGTTGGTCGTACTTCGAACCACTACGTTCCAGCTTCTAATACAATATAAAATATGCTATTGGTTAATCTTTTGTTGGTAAATTATGTTATTGGTTTAGGTAAGTATCTAAGGCAGTTCTTATATCTTTTTTCAACACGCCATAATCATGCCATTGAGTTTATATTACCCTTTTAAGATAATCATTCGGTTAAGGAAGAAGGAATTTTTAATTAATTCATGAGCTTTTAGAATCCCATTATTAATCAAGACGAAAAGGAACGTTTTCATTTGTTTTTCTTTAATAAGTTTCGTCCGTAATTTACGTAAAACTTCTTGATTGGCGTAACTCGTTTCCTCTTTTAAGAACAATATTTATCAGGAAATGGAAGATAAAAATAAAAGTTACGTTTTATATACATATTTATTCTTTTATAGAATAATTCTTTTTAAATAATGACCCTTCATACAAAGGAAATAAATTGCCAATATCGCTAGAATTCCCATCATTTCCTATTGTTAATTAATATAAAATTAATGGTATTCCGTACAATTGAAAAGTTCGTTAACAAAATGAAAAAAAAAGTTCGATAAGTTCAAAGGAGAGGAAAGAAAGTCAGTCATTCCAATTTTCCTTGTTCGATGCCTTTCCCCTTTTGATCGATTATATTTAGCACGTCTCACGGTTCGAGACGTTGCTCCGTATGAATGGAAATGTTTGATGATAACAAAATAACTGGAGGTTTGTTAAGAAACGAAGGAGGCGTTCCTTCGAGATATAAGAATTCCGTCTCATTTATGGGATTCCGATTTTTCTTTCGAATTCGCGATAAGTCACGAGTCTTCTTCTTTTTGAGAGAAGCCAACCTCGTTATCGTTTAAAAAGGGACAATGTATCCACATCCAGATGATACTCTCTTCAGAGCAGTTCCTTGGAAACGTGTTTATGAAATGACTCCTCAAAGTGATAGACTCATAAAAGAGGAAGCAAATATGCCCGCAAGCATCTATTCCAACCTCTCCCTCAATTTTTAATCATGTAACATCAATTCTTGAGGAACGTTATTTTGCGTCTGAGATGACTCGAAGATCCAAATGCTTTTATGGGATTTTTTTTATTCCATGCTCTAATTTTCTAATTTTCCTCGTAATTCTCTTGTACTCACTTTGATATCCAAGTAGATGGGTTTTTATTTCCTTTGAAATAAATAGGTGCGATTGATCTCGAATTATAGATTTATATCACTCCAGTAAACACGATAAAGTCCTACAGTTTATGCTTAGTTGACGAAAGTTTATAAACTGAATTATCATAAGTATTATAAGACTATAATTACTAATCATTTTTGAAAAATCTGGGGCAATTCAGATTATATTATCTTCTTTTTACAGAAAATTATTTTATCTATAGAACAAAGTCGAATATAATAACGAGTAATGAAAATAATGAATTAACCTTTAAAAGACGGGACTCAATCTCAGAAGTATCTCGAAACTCTGCATCCCTTTAGTTAAAGCTTAATAACTAGAAAACTATGTAAGATAGCGTAATAAAACAAAAAGTATATGCATGAAAACACCACTGTGCCACTGACTGCTTTTTTATTTGAAATAAAAATATTTTTTATGGAATATGCACAGTAAGAATCCGAGCAGAGAACTAAGGAATGGAAAGCATTGAGAGATTTTCATTTTTGCCTTATTTTTTTGAGATATGGAAAAGGATGGATTACTTGCTTGTACAGAAGATTAAAGAGATACCAAAGAGTGTTTACAACAACCAAAAATAAGTAGGATGAAGTGTAAGAGAATATCTAAACTGTGCGTAGGTAGCGCCGTGATGAGAAGAGCCTAGTTTCGAAAGCGATTACGGATGTAAACCTTGTATCAAGTAAGACGATTTGCTATGAGCTTAAAGCGAGGACCACTCCAAGAGCCTAAGAAAAAAAATCAGCCAAATCCGAGCTAAGAAAGTGATAATAAGCAGACGTGAAACGAAGCGTGTTCTAGTGGTCCCAAAAGGGACCGTTCGTACGTTAAAGGTTAAGGGAATCGTAAACAAAAATCTATAATTTGGAAGTGTAAATGTGCTTAATATAGTTAATATCATTCGTGAAATACTCCGAAAGAACCAACCAAGACGAGAATCGAAACCGTGCAACTATTCGTAAGTCGAAACTTTTGAGACAAAAATCAGTACATCTTCCATATGCTTACTTAGATTCACCACGAAATCCGCCTAAACTGGTCTAGCCCCACCGCATTAGAGATAGTACTAGTTTCGCGGCGCTGACATCCGAAATAACTCGGAGAGGTTACCCAAGCATGGGGTTTGGAACGAGGCAACTTCCCGCCGCAGTAACGGTGCAACATGAAGCGAACCGTAATGAAAATCCGGGGATCGCATACGGAACTTGTTTCATGGAGAGAGAGGAGAAAGATGTAGTCCTTTAGACGGAGAACTCATCGGGATCGGGAATGGGCCATCGTGGAAAAGGGTTTAGACCTTAATGAACGAGGGATGCAGACACGCTACTGCTCGGAACGTGCTCAAGTTGAAGGGAAAAGAGATGGAAACACTTAAATAAGTCCTTATGGGGAAACAATCGTTTATCTGCGACCTCTTCCGATATCGTTAAATCCGTGTATTTCCCGATGTCTCGGCTAGAATTGGTTCGAAAAGATTGACTTCGTTTGCGAGGAAATGGAAGGATGATTCACGCAAACTGTGTACTTATTCTTTCACTGTCCTCTTCAGAATGGGGAGGGTGAATGATTAACGGAATGTCTCGTATTGGCTCAATTTGTCTCCAATGATAACTGGGGAATCCCTGTTCATAGTGTTGAAATCATAATTGGATTTCATATGAATATTTGGGGGAACAAATTCGTATCGTTCAAGGAGTTTTAAATATCTCTAATATCGAGTGATAGGATTAGTGTTTTTAGAATATATTATTTATCTTACATGTCCCAATTGTAGCAGATTTTAGTTAATATTAGTTTACTGGATTAGAACGTTAAGTTTCTAACGTTTCTGATTATGTGGCTCCTTTAAATTCAATAACTTTTCCATGGTTATATTTATATTATATATCCTTTACATTTACAAGTAATCAGAGTATTGATTCTATATTTCCAAATAAATCGTATACTTTATGTTTTAAAACTTCGTTCTCATTGATTAATCATTTAATTTTTTCGTAACGGATGTCTTCATAAGTAAACTTTGCTGATTCTGGCGCTAAAGTAGAAAAATGAGACAACTCAAATAAATTCAAAATAATTTATTATTACCTGTAAATTAACTCTCCAGCTTCCCTTCCAAATACTCTTTAAGAGTTCATCCTTCAACTTGAGGAATCAACTCTACTCCGACCAAACAGTTACAATGTTTTTCCCGATTCAAGATGGCCGCTGTCTTTCACTGCTGTGTTGCAATTGGAAGAAAGATCTTTGGTAACCTATAATGAGAGTCGTTTCCAAGTACCTAGCGATAAGTTCACCATCGTTGCCCTCTTCAAAATCGCCCATTCGTGCGCAATCAGTTGAGAGTAAAAGGGTCAAAAACCTCAGCAGTGGAAGAAACTCTCTCTCTGGAGATGTTCGTGGCATTATTTCATGCAGAGGCCGCCTGTTCTCGGATCTTTATCTTCTTTTAAGCCGCTGTGATCCACGGCTTGAAGGACGAAAATAGAGCTTTTTGGTGGGGAAACTTTAAGTAAAAGTCGAGTAAGCCGTGATTGGAGGAAGGATTGATATTTGTTTTAATAACCTCTCTGGCAGAAGTTTTGAAGGGGTTAAGAAAATACTAATCTGTATTCCCAAAAATACATTTTAAGTTCGGAATAAATGGAGTCTGGAATTGCGTATGACATTTGGGATTATCTCTCGTGGAAAATGCTTTGAGATACGTAATATCTTTAATTTATATTTCGTTCACAGCTCAAAGTATGTAGTGAAAAGTTTACTGAAGTATTCCATTTTAATTTCCTTTTCCTACTTGCTCTTTATAAGTGATACATTTTCAGGGGAATTTCTCCACAAAAAAGTTTCTCAAGTACGAGATTCATTGGTTTCTAAAACTTTATGATGCACTAATTTTACCCATCCAAACCAATACCGTGTACTCTACGTAATGAGAATGATGAGAGCGAAGACTACGATTGTATATGTTAGTTATTCTCCTTGTTAACACGTCTTGTCGTAATCATCTAATTAGTATCGGAAGTTTACGAGGAAGTCCGTACGCGTTTAATTCCGTGACGCGTGAAGCTACGCGATTCACGAAGTCTCCAATCGGATGAAGCAAGTCCTTTTGCGTCCCTTGAGGCTGTCTCTGATAGCCACGTGTTGCATCGCCCCACGTCACCGTTCCCCAACACGCTGATTACTTCCTCCCCCACTGCCATTCCGCACCTAATTACACCAACGCTTACGGGGAGATACAGATCATGCTCATTGCCCACAGATGGAATGCGCGCGCTTGTGTATCGGCTGACACGCGGGAAAACCCTAGTCTTTCAGCGGTCGCTTGAGTTATGCCTTCCGAGATTTCAGCAGAACGACGCTCTCTTGTTAGTCATCGTAGTTCCACATTTCGCCACGAGCTTTCATTGTTTTAGCTCTACGTATGCCTTTCGATTAATTGCCCGAACATTGCGATTATTTATTGTTGTTTACTTGTATAATCACTCGTTTATATTTGTCCTGCGATACTATATCCTGTTTTATCTATTATCTTCTTGTTTTTCGTACATTGAATGGCAGAAGTATCCATAATTTTCTCACATTCTCTTAAACTATTGACACCTACTTTCTATCCAAACGTTAAGTTTCATTCTTACGCAAAACAAATAAAATATCTCAAAATAATATTGTGCGTGTTCTATTATACATATGTATATAATATATAAAAATAGTCTTATAATAAATAATAATAATATAAAAAAGATCCTAGCTTTATTAGTTACAGAAAAGCTCAAAAATATTTATGCTCGCTGAGGTGTAAATAGTAAGTAGTTCCCTCGATTGTTGATTCGTTTCGTACAGGTCCCGCAGTTCGGCGCTGCCCGTCAACAATGACAGCTTCGCCGCGTTTGTTTCCACTCATTAATGAAAAGGCGTATTTTTAATTTGGGATAACAAAAGAGTCGAAATCAGCGTGGCTTCCCTGTCGAAACTCCCGACACTTTTCGCGGCATATATTTCTCTACGCCCCCCAAAGCACTTATATTTCCCTTCCCAACAATCTTCTTCCGACGCATGTCACCAGCACAGGCCTTCAAAAAAAACCCCCCCCTTAACAATGCCTACGTCCTCCCCCTATGGATACCCCAAAGAACAATGCATCCCACCCCCGCATCCGCCAAAAAGGGGACGTTATTTTTCCTTTTCTTTTGTCTCCCAACCCGTTATTGTTTACTCCCATTGTTTCGGACGACGCATCCCCCGTTCTATTTTTTCAATCTCTTCTTTGATTTGCGCGCGATGGCAGAAAAAGTCATCGTCAGAACTCACCTTTTCCCATTCTGCGTACGTCATTTCCGATGGCATCTGGATTCCGGGTGATCCAGGCGCCTGATACACCGGTTCGATCCATGGCAGGCACCTTTTACGAATGGGGACAGATCGCTTTTTTGCCATTTCTCACACTAGCCCTCATAGTCAAAAATTGTCCCTTTATAGCAGTCAGGGCGGATACTGTGTGAATGAAACGGTTTTTTGCGTCTTCTTTTTCCAAAATTCTTTTGTGACTGTTTTTTGAAACAACATAAATCGTTATCATTCTATTTTTCTTCAAGAGGGAATACTTTTTCAACCCAGGAATTAACTGAAGTGATAAAAATTTTATTGGGAGATCTGGGTTCGAGCCCCGGTACTGTTATACTTTTTCTTTAATATATTTCATCCTGGATTAGTTGCGTTAAGCAGTAACCTTAATTATTTTACCTGTAAACTTATTGTTTTCGCTAAATACCTGAAGACAGACTATAAAAGCTTAAGAAAAAAGAAGTATTTACCTATATATTAATAATTATTTTTATTCTATATTGGAAAATATCGTAAATTTTAATTCATATTTCAAGAGTCGTTTTGGAAATTATTAATAATTCCTGAATTTAAATCAATGGTGAAAATATCAAAATAACATCAATAATATAGGGTAATTTATCAATATAATGGATTATAGTCACAATTAATGAATAATTAAGTATTTTTACGTCTATTTGATGTCTTAGATTATGATAGAGTTCATTGAGCCCAATTGAGCAATTACGAAAGTATCATATCCATTATCCCTTCCTTACCTCATATTCCTCACCACATCCTTATATATTTTTTTTCTCTCAGTATCGACTTTACGAAAGTATAATTATGTCGCTAAGTGTATCCTGTTTCCCCCACCCACGCAGCTTCTTTGTTCCGTCACTCAGCGGGAAGTAATCATTTCTGCTCATCCTCCTGTTATTCTCATCGAAGCGATGTTTTTGTCGTGCTGTCCACGGAGGCGTAGGTGGGAAGGAAGGGCTTGTTTCGATAGAAAGAAAGGAAACAACTTCGGGTTTCGACATTTCGCAAAGTTCTCCTCTCCGAAGGTTATCTCAAGAAAAAATGTTCTCTCGTCCCAAGTTTTCGAAGGAGCGAGGAATTCTGGGACGAAGATCGACGATCCATGTCCTGAATGGATTACTCCCGCACGTATCTCCATTCGAGCGATGCCTAATTTTTCAAGCTTCGAAGGAGTTTATTTCGCTCGGAATGACATCGGGGTTTTTAATTTCAGAGACCCCCTGACGATTTTGCCGTGAAATTCGCTCGAAAGCGTTATTAATATATTGGATCATCTCAGTTCTGTTGTCAAGGATATCCCATCGGGAATTTGATTATTTCGTCATAAGTTGATTTTGTATCAATATAACGTGTCAGGGTGTAGAGTATTCATCGGTAAGAGTTTAAAAAGGTTTTTAAAAGGTTGCTTTGTCCCACTTGCGAAATAATGAGATTTTATTCTGCTTATCTTATTTGCTACGTTTTTAGAATGATGGAGTGCTAAATTCTTCATATCGTCGATGAAATGGTGAAAATATTTTATCACAAGTATGTCGTAATAATTATCTAATTATCTGTCAATTTCAGTACGTATTTATAATACATTTGCGTCGTTTATGTGCTGAGAAACCATTTTTAGTTGTAAAATGTGATCTCATTTCCTATAAATGATCATAAAGATGGTTAATAATGCTCACGTGATAATAATATCTTATAAAATTTTTCTATCAAATTTTTCCATAATAAATTATCTTTTCGTAGATTTGTAAGATTTATTCATCGGTTACGACTCGCTTATAACTCTAATATCATTATTACATCCTACACGTAACAAATCTTAATCGCTTTTACTCTTATTATTCGTCGTAAAAAATATGAAATAAAACCCTCCATCGAAAGAATACATAACACTTTTCTTCCATTATATTCCCATAAGCCAAGAGGATTGTGTTCATTCATGGGTATCCTCTCTTTCGTAACGCAATCGCCTTATTTCCTGATTTCAAGAAGTAACCTTCGTGAGTCCGCAACGGGCAGTCGCGAATGTCAAGGCTTACGAGATCTATGAAAGAGATAAGAAATCGTGAGAGAGATCTTTGTCCGGAGAAGAGAACGGGCAAAAGGGAAACGGATGGAAAATGGGATGACGAGATTGGCTGTCCAGGGACGGGGGAATGTCGAGGGTTCGGTTCCCAGGAGATGTGCTGTACGAGGGAAAGATAAAAAGGATAAGGGAACAAGGGTTTCGGAAGAACGAGGCGCGATATCTCTCCGAATAAAATAAAGTCTTAAAAAGTTGTTCGTCTCGGATTCGTGAGATGGAAGTAGGTCGATGCATAAGCGATCGGATAATGAATCGGATTCGAGTGATTCCATTTGCGGAAGGAACGTTCCCATGGCAACTTCTAACGTTTTCATCGTTTCCCGATTTACGGGGACCTTTCGGAATATGGTGGGCTGATCGCTATGGTTGCGAATTTGGTGCATTCAAAGCTTTCAAAGACCGTGCTCTGAATCTTTGGGAGCTTCTTAGAGCGCTCTATTTCATGTGATTGATAATTTATTATATAAAAGTATTCGAATGATTTATAATTTCCGACATGAGGAGAAAATGATGTTGAATTTATGTTGATATTGATCTATTATTCGGAAATTATTCGTATTGGCTTGGATTGATTGATTGGCTCGAATTGAATGTCTTTTTGAGTCCTATTTTTCATAGTTAAATTCTAAGAATATTTTTCTATAAAGATATGAAATAAAGGTTTGAACAGTTAATCTTATTTTTAGAATTTTTACCATTTTTTATTGATAAGTGAATGAACCAATTTCCCCATGTAAGTTACCTAATCCTCATGACAATGATATTATAGTATTCGAAAATAACTTCAACGAAACAGTTTATCTATTGATAACTTTTTAATCGAATTATAATTATGAAAGCGAAGTATGAATACGTTCAGTTGGAAACATAAAAATTACCATCTATAATTTATTAAACTATTTCAATTGTAACTTATTTTCCCAATTATTCGAAGTTTAAGAGTTATTTTCTCCAAAAAGTTCTCTCTGTATAAAATTTTCGACTGTAAAATACTTGGAGAAAGTCTCATTTATTCGCACCGTATATTTTTTCATCTCTTTTTTGGAAGTCGCGCTAAAAACTCTCGCAATTTACTCGTTGACGAACGAAAATATATAGCCTTTCCCATTCTCCATTTTTATAATAAGCCAATTATGCCATCCACAAGAGGAATTCCGCGCCAAGAACTTTTTTCAGCCTCTCGTTCTATGAAGTGTAATTCAGAACGCGCGGAGAGAGGCACCTTATTAAGAGAGAGTGGGAGAGGGGGGCGTATCGCGATTGGCTGCGTACTCTCTACCCATTGTGTCCTTCCTTTCCTTGATGGCACGCCCTCACAAGAAAGGGAATCCTTCTTTCCTTCCTTTCCGACCTCTAGCGGAGACCGGAAGGTGCGTATGTAGAGAATGAATAGGTTCTCGGGTGCGTTATAAAGTCTCGTTTCCTCCGACCAAAGGGCCTTGAAGGATAAAAAAAGGGCAAAATTCTGCGAGAACAGGAAGGACCTTTGATATGCATCGCTACGGTACTTTTCTCCCGAGATTTTTTTTTTAGGAGTACGAGATGAAAAGAGGACGTAATTTTACCTTCGGTAACAATTGTCTGTCGTGTGGTTACGTATAAGTATTTTAGTGCTTTGTAACTGAATAACTGAATGACTTACTAAAATCGTTACTAATGAGTTAGAAAATGGTTTCTAATTTATTTTAATTTTATTAAGTTCAACAATGTAATTCAGATGTCTTTCATTTTAATATCTATTAAAGTTATAATTATTTACGTAGAGAATAATGTAGAAATGACACACTTGATTTACTTCCAAAATATTTTTATTGCGCGACCGGTTTCGCTTAATGTCTTAGCGTCTTCAGGGAATAAAAGTAGTGTGGAATTAAACCAAGTTTGTCATTTCTACTTTATACTCTGAAATATCTTTCCACAAAGTAACGCCTTAACATGTAGCTTTTATTATTTACGTAATTATTAATAGTATTCTATCAATTTTGCCACTAAACCAATTTTAATTTCAGAATAAAAAATACGAAAATCAGTATCGTAGGAAATGTAATTCACCAATAATTTAATTTTATACTATAAAAAATTACTTTTTGCTTGAATTTCCCTCCGTGTATCAGTTTCCCTGTAATTCTCACAGTACCGCTTTTTCCCGATATCCTTTCCTTCACCCAAAACCGATTTGGGCCCATTTGAGCGTAATACATCCGCTACTCTTTGGTCTCTTTCGGTAGTTTTTGCCGCGAAAACTTCTTACCGCCCAAAACTCAAAAGGGTTCCGAGTATGACATCACGCCGATTCCTTCCCACCACCCACGGAATGGAAGTTTTTGCCATTAACGTCTTTGACATCTCCTCGACCATAAGTCCAGATCAGATCGCTCGGGCATCACTTCTATATCACACAATCCCTCTCCAAAAGGAATTCCCCATTTGAGCCTCACGCTTCGATTCCTTTGTTCCCCTAACGACATTTCTACACCCCCTCTCTCCTATCGGAACCGTATTAATATAAAAGAAAGCGTTAAAATACGAACATAACTCATTTTACGTCTTCGCCACCCGCCTCCATATATCACCAACGTAGCAAAAACACCCGCGTCGTCACCTAGCGAGCCCCCTCTTACTGGTGGATGGCCCACCCTTCTCCAACGACCACCCCCTCTCCGCCTTTCACCCGTCCCTTAATTCCCTTGCCTCTCCCACAATTTCTCCCACTTAGCAGTCCCCCCTCCCCCTTTTTCCGTGTGGATTGACTCTCATGATCCCTCACAGGCTTCTCTTCCACTTCATTTGTCCTGGCTGCTGGGCAGTATCCATAGGAACGGGAGAAATAGGTGGATCTTCTTCCTTCTCCGTCGTAATTTTTCGGAAGAGCGAGAGTGCAGAGTTGGGTGTAAAGGAGATGAAATGATGTACGTGTTATTTAAGAGATCCCGAAACTTCTCTGGTTTTGGGATGCGGAGGGATGAAATTATGCGATGTATGCGTATGAAGTATTCCATCGTTTTTTTTTTTTTTTTTTGGTGCGTAATTGTACGATAAAATGAAAGGATAATGGGTCTGTAATTATCTCTTTTTCTAGCTCGTCTTTCCCGAATTTATTAACGGTGTTACTGGTAAATACTTCTCTATTTGAATTCACATTTATCCTCGTGTAAATATCTTAATTAAAATAAATTAATAGATGATAATGTACTTGAACTCATTGAATTTTTGTTGTATCTCTCATTGTTTCAAATATTATTTCGGAAATAAAGTACGATCACTGCCAATGATCTTCGATTCTTAAATTAAAATCGTATGATTTTTCTTTACCATTATATTATCTCATTCAAACAAATTATGTGTTATTCTTCTTCAATAATTACTTCTCTGTAGCACGCCAAATGTTGGCTCGTATCGTATCTTCATTGACGCACGTATTTCTCAGTTCATCAGTGCATATTTGGGTCACAAATCCTACCCCTCCAAAAGGGATATGGGGTTGGAATGATTTCCACATAACTGAGCAATTATCCGGTCCGATTTATCCGAATAATTACGCAGATGAAGCCATTTCGAACTCTAAACTACTGGTTCTTTAATAACGAAGTCTTAGTAAAATCTTACTCAAGTTCGAGTATAACGTTGTGTGACCACCAAGTCTTTTTCCACCAGTCGTATTCAAAATGAGGAATTAATGAATGATGTAGCTTTTTCTCCGAGGACTTCTTTGATCCATTATCCTTACTCTTTTGACGGTAAGGTTCCTTTGAATAACGCTCGATGACCTTATCATGCCGTTTCTCGGGCAAAGGAAACTATTCGGGAATTCTACGAGATGTTAAGGGAGGTATTTCAATGGAACATATGCATAGCTGTGGTCCGATAAGACGCATGCTTGGGAATGAAAGCAATATCCGTCTATGGGATTATGGGATCGAGCCTTTCAACTACACAAGATCGTTACTACCACGGATTCTCTCACAGATCAACGCAAGCTATAAGGCCGGCTGCATAATGAAGATAAACAGCCGGGAATCTGAAAGCATTACGATGATTAAGTTCCCTTTTAAAGGAGATTTTTCGGTCGCTTCGGGGAATCGCGGTGTTCCGTCGCTAAGAGATACTGATTAATGAATCGGAGAAGAGATATATTCTCGTTCCGTTTTAATCAGATGAGACAGTTACTTTCGATTAAGGGAACGTTTCCATTAGAAGAACAGTGATGGGGCGATACTCGCCTTTCCACTCACCAAGTGGTGTCTAATAGACGAATTGAGGAATACAACGGAAATCAATTATGATTCGTTACGTTTTGTCCTCTATCTTTTCCTGTGGGTTGTAGTGTTCGTAGTCCTAAACCTCTAGTATGATAGAAGTCATTAAAATACTAATATTAGATCAATTAATTAAAAAGTCATTCAATTTCATGTCATAAAAGCCATATTATTTTTATTCTACTATATTATATAAAATTTGCGCGTCAAACATAAATCTGTTTATTAAAAATCATGATACCATATCTTTTAACTTTATCAGAAAAGATTAGTTGAATGAATCTATCAGAGGCAATAAAAATATCGGACTAGTACAATTCAGCATAAAATATGTTTTCACACACGCAATATATTTACATGTAAATCCTATCATATTCTTTCTGAAATCTGTAGTTGTTTCTGGTATAATTCCGTAATTCAACTTATAATCCACTTATTGCTGAATATTTTACTTATAATGCAGCAAAGGAAAATATATTTTTTTCTTCTCTTTCCCTTGCAGATGAAGTCAATTAAAGTAGACCAAAATTTCAGTGACAATAGTCTAAGGCCAAAAAATCATCGCTCTTTTTCCAAAATCCGTCCGTTCTCTATTTCATGATTTACTGCCCCCAAAAACCTTATCACAAAAAGTGAAAGAGTTGTGGAGGGTGCGTATAAAAACAGCCAGAGATACCCTCCTTCACTTATGATTTAATCACTCTCCACTTTCAAGAGCATTATCCTAATTGAGTTCCGATTTCCCCCGTTAAATCATCCCCATCATCGCGCCGTTATATTCCAGTTTTCATCGCCCAAGAACAGAACCTCCGTGAACAAGACGTGTGTGATTGTTCCGCGTGAGCTGCATCGCTTAAGAGCAAAACTGGATAAAGAGAGAGCCTCGTTACGTATTCCTCGGGCGGGAATCGAAAATAAGCGAGTCACTCTACGGGTAGCAAAAACCTTTGATCCGCCCGCCCTCCCGTATACGTAAGACAATGATCGCGCATTGATTTGAGGAACTCGGCAGGCGTGTAACGGTCGGATGGTTTCCTTCATCCCGAGTCAAACCAATTCTCCGCTACGGCAGCACGTATATGTCGGGCGACAGCTTCTTCCATTCCTCCTATTAACGGAGGAAGCGTTCCCCTGCTTTGTTTTTCAATATCGTTTCCTTCCCCGACGTCGCACATCCTTTCTTTAGCCGTCCGGAAAACCGCTCGAGCGAGACAAAACCGTAGCGATACCTTTTGTTTATTTTTATTTCCCGCCGTCCCTTATAGATGTCGTCGGTGGAAAATACGCGGAAAAAAGACTTTTGCTTTCGATGATGCGATTTTGTTTTTTTGCTCGATGCCTACTCTCGTTTAAACCTGTTGGATTGAAGGTTGGGTTTGGCGTGGTGACGGTTCCATCCTTTTCTATTTTCCCTTTGCCGTCTTTGTGTTTGTCTTTTCATCCCTCCTTCCGTTTCTTGCCGTCGTCTCCTTGGTAGTGGGCCAACGTCCATCTTCATTCTATACTCACGAATCCGGCTTCTGTTTCATGTTTCCATTGGCCACGGTTAAGCTTTCTGTTCGTTGATATGCGATGAGGATGGAAGAGCTATTGAAGCGCGTTATCTGGTTAATATCTGTTTATGATGACCCACTATCTTTCTTCGTTTGTAGTTAATTATTCGAAGAGTTTTATCTAGCGGCACCAGAGTGAAAATTTTTCTTGGGACAATAGTGGAGTGATTGGTATAGTAGCTTCAAAAACATATCTATAGTTTTACAATGTAGTAAATAAACATATTATTTGATAAAGATAAAGCCCAAGTGAAAATGGCGACATTACTGTGATTCGGACCCAGATTCCCCTACAGCATATTTATATTTCTGGCAGATTTCGCTATTTTTTACTTCTATTTCAACTTAGTTATCCATTAGCTCGTGTACATTGTGTTAAGTTATTTCCAACTTTACGTATTTAAGACCATATCCGTTATCCGTCTTGCGTTCCGTTTTCTATAAACTTCCTATTTTATATTGCCCCGAAATACTAACAGCTGCATATCTCTGTTTACTTTTCATTATTCCACTTTTTATCGCTCCCCAAAACCCGCTTTAGTTACTTCTCTATATCTTCTCGTCTCTAATTTAGTTTCCTACGTCTACCTTCCCACTCTAGCATCTCTAACTCCTTTCTCCCATTCACAACCGTCTCTGAATCCCAATGGATTCGTTAAGTCTTTGTCTCAACCATTCAGAGACATCCCTTTGGCATCATCGATGCAATTCTTTCCCAACTGCTGTTAATCCCTTTCCCATTCATATGCTAGAGCTCGCCTGAGCGCAGCTGTTTACTCCGTCACAGTAGTATATGCACGGGTGGGTTAGGGAAAAAAAAAGGAAATTTCCTTTCCTAGAGAATCGTTAGCGTTTGGCGGCGTTCGTATCTGTGATGCTGATGAGATCCTCGCTCGCGCAACGCTACGGACGTGAGGAAGATGAATTAGTCCACTTTCGCATTCAATATGCACCGGATATGATGATAAGTAATGCTGGTGGACTATGTTATAGGGGAAACCGATTCAAATTGTGGTACGTAAAGAATTGCATTGTTTAGTTTACATGAAGTGTTTCGTGTTTATTTTAGCATTTATCTGATTATGTTTCTCGTGTAAATTTTCTATACATTGAACAATTGGTATAAGTATGTTCAGTTTCGTATTCATTAGTTCGTGAGCATTAATTCGTTGTTAGTTTTGTTCGAATTACCCACTTATTGATTTGTATTTTCGGCTTTATATAGTTTTGGATTCTTTATTTCTTAAAATTTTCTTCTAAAAAAGAATTTTACGTAAATTTTGTTCTTCAAAGTGTCTACTAATGCTGTTTCATATAAATTGCTCTATTATTATTCGTTGAGCCTTGCGATTTATTGGACTTAAGCTAAATACAGTAGTTTATAAGACTTTCACTCGTAAGAATCTATAGCTTTTCGAACTAATATTTATATGTCACCATTGAGCTTTGAGAATAATCTCTAGCATAGAATTTATAAAAATATGGAAGAAAAAAGAAAGTATGATCCATTGACTACCTTTTCAATTCAATTCATAAACGAGTCCCAATTGAGAATTAATTTCAGACGTGGAAGAAGGAAACCGTAAATAACACAAGGAGTCAATATTCGTTCCGATTTGAGACAAACGAGCATAAAGTTGCGTCATGCCTTCAGACTCTCACGAGGGGGGTGAATAAGAAGGCAGAAGAAGAAAGATTTTTATCAGTTACCCTCAGCATCGCTACAAACAAACGAAAAGCGCATTAAACCGAGTGCGCGGACGGTCTCCCCTCTAAGCGAACGGTATCGGAACCCACTCTATGAGGGTGTCGTTAGGATCAGGGAAGAGAGAAAGCATCTTCCTTGAGAAGTCGTGAGGTCAGAGCCTGCGGATTAGCGTGGGGAGGGCGGTTGTCTCTCAGGGCGTGGAAGAGACATTCAGGAGAGATATCTTCTCTCCCCCATTCGCTACTTAGCGTCCTTCTGGAAGGAAGAGGAAGCTGAATGAGGCAGGGGGTGCACGCCGTTTCCTGTCTCACAGAAGAAAAGACGTACGAGGTCGGTCTGTGGGGGTTGAATAGGGTGAGGAAATCGCTACAGCGGTCTCTGGATGTAATATACGAGGGTGCTATGTTGCGTTATCGAGTTTTACGATATGTGTTAGCAATGGAATCGACGATGGTGTATCGCTTGTGGGTGGAGATAAAGCGAAGCGTATTTATTGCGAGAGTGAGTAACGTTTTCGTTTGCCCTTTCTACTGGCCGGATCTGGAATTGAAATTGAGGGTAACGATTTCTTTTTTTGCGTCGAGAATTATGAGTCAAGCCTCATATATACTTATGAGATGTTTTCATTTAGCCCCAATGCGTCTGGTGTGCACTTTACAGTTTTTTATTCGGTTTTGGTAAACGTGATGCTTGAATAAGCTGGAAGGTTTATAAGAAAGGAATTTATTAATTATAAGAAATAGAAGATCTGATAAAAATTTAATACTATATCTATGGTTTCCAAAATATCTTTTGCTGAGTTCACTGATATATCTTTGGTAGAATGTATCTGGTTATATCTTTTGTTTATCTTCTCCAGAATTATTTTTCATCTCCAATGTCTCATGAAGATATCGTTGTTTTCTTGTTTTGCAAAATGAAACTTTGATTTGAACGTCAATAACATCTATTCTTTATATAGATCCCTTGATACAGCGTTTCTCGTTTAATTTTTACTGGAATGTAAACTAAACCCTCTCCTGTTTAAGTCATGCTTAAATTTTTAAATCCGTGGAACCCATTTGACTCACTAAGTTTTCTAATTATTTATTAATACGTATCGTTTAAATTTTACTGCTTCAGACAATAAAGCTCTCTCTACAAATACGTCTCCGATGAGCATCACGGACGGTTATGGCTAGCAGAGTTATCCTTTGGCTCAAACTATACGAGAAATTCTCCGAAAGACTATACTTGGAGTTTGGTCTTTCTTTCTCCATCAATCGGAGTTAGACTTGGATGGATTCTTGGGATGGAGTGAAATATCCTTATGGTTGGACGCAAATAGCATAACGATGTTCTAATCGGCTCTTTTTTCCTTCCGATTTTTTTGTCTCTCCCACGCATACATTTCGTATTAGGCATCGTCTTCGACCGGATTCCTGCGCGTCAGCCAAAAGATATTTGGCTTCGCTCACTACATCTCCAAAGAAAAAAAAGATCCACTTCGGTTGCCATTATTTTCCATTTTTATTGCCATTTGAAGCTCGTATCTCTCCGTACAGATCGGGTTCCCTCTTAAAATATTTCGGTCGATGTTTTTATTCGTCCATTCACTTCCTTCCCAAACGCTGGACGAAAACAGCGTAATTATTCGGAATATATGTGTTTATGCTGCTGCGTTTAAGGGTTTTTATTTTCGTGCCCAAGCATTTGGGTCCTATTAGAGCCCTACTCGCTTTTCTAAATGGCAAAAGGGCGTACGATTTTCATTCAGATACGTACGTCCCATTGTGGGGTTAGTCATTTTCTGACGTCATCCTTTCATCTGAGGAAAGAAGGTTTGTTGAACTCGAAACCTTGTAGATTTAAGGTTTACTGTACGTTATTATACTAGTTTTTTTCAATTTATTATGCATAATTATATTAAAGATAGTTAATATGCGATAATATAAGGCAAAATATTATATATACATTTGTTTTATGATATATATTTAACATTTTCGGAAGGTCTCTGAATACGTCTTCGTTAAATGATAAATCCCGATAAAAGAACACCGATGACGTAAGACAACAATCCGCTACCCGCATCCTATCTCTTCCGTCTCGATACACACTGATTAACTCCCCTTCTTACAAGCTTCGTTTTGTTTTATGATAAAATTTCTGATTGTTTCTATAGATAGAGTAATATCTACGTCATCAACACCACCTCCCTCTACTTTCACTATTAGCTTATTCACTTTCACTTTTACTGCACCTCATCATTTATTTCTTCTCCCATTACTTAAATGTTCCAAACTTTTCCATTTTCAATTTCCAAGATTTCCTATCACTCCAAAAGAAAATCACTTAGCCTTTAGTCTCTTTAATATTTTCCCGTCACTACCACGTTTCCGCTTTCACTTTTATACCTCTAACTTTCACTTACACCTCGCGCCCTTTCACTTCTTCGGAAACTTTCCTCGTCGTATTCTGTGTGCGATCTCCTTTATAACTCAATACTCTTAAATCGGAAACCTTGAACTCTGCTGAAAACTTGGATTTGTGGAGGGTTAGGGACTGTTAAATGGAAAGGGGTCGAAGGAATTCCGTCTTAGGAACGCGGAGGTGGAAATATACGGCGAAGAGGGACTAGGTGCATAAATCAACCGATGGAGAAAGAAGGGAAACCTTTAAGGGATTCACGTTGCGTGAGATTCCATTGGAGTGGTCTAAGGATTAAAAAGGGGAGGGAGCAGATGTTAATGGGATAGTGAAGACACGGTATAAGAGAGGGATGTTTGTAGAGAGAGAGCTTTTTAATCTTCCAAGAAGTGTGTCTCATTTTTAAAGCTATAATTCAATTTATTCCTGGTGCATTTTTTCGGAATTAATTAGTCTGTCGCGCGTAGGCTTCCTTTTTACCGAAGGAAAAGGGTTCGAAGGTTAAGCGTTTGGATTCTTAGGGGTAAAGTCGTGAGTCGTTCAGTGGATTGGAGGTGCAAATGGCACGTCCATCAAATATATTTATTACTGTTTATGTAGGTCTTATAGTTAATAACAACGCATTAGGGTGTTTAGAATTTGAGGCAAATAAAATTATTCATTACGTTACGATTTTGTTTTTTATTACGATTTATTTAGCCCTATTTTATGGTTGATGTTAGGTGAAATGTGCTCTGATTATTCAAGTGCTTGGCAAAATAATTTATCTTTCAGAGGCCCTTAAATCGTATTTGAAAATGAGGTTTACTGAATAAATATATTCATTAGGAATTAAACTTCAAAGCTGTATAGATTTTTGTGAAAGGAATATTATTTAAAGTCGGCTTCGAATACCACATCATCACCTGTCACTCTATAGCATCGGAAATAGAAAGTTTTTAAGTGAAGACGACTTGAACAGAAGTCTGTAACGACTTAAAAAAAGAATGATGAGTTTGAAGCAAATAAAGAATATGATTATAGAGGTAGGAGAAAATTAATCACCTTCTCTTTAGATGTATCCAAAATAATTTCATTTTATACTCATACACAATCGAAAGAAAAAGTTCTTATTAGAAGGAACCGCCATTTCTTCTCCTTCCCATTCAAACTCCACGAGAAAGTAAGATACATCCGCAGGAAACGTTTTCCTTCTAACGCTCTTTTGAACCTTTCGTCATTAAGAGTAGAATCCCGCCAAAAAAAAAAACAAAAGAAAAACAAAAATCCTCCGCGTGTATACAGAACGTCTTCTAAGGCATCTTTCCCTTCTTTCCTCGCCTTCGGAAACCGTCGCCATAATAAAAAAAAGGAATTTCAAAACGACTGAGAAATCGCAAACTTGGAAACCAAACGTTCATTTTTTACGCAAACCGACAAAAGACTTCTTCGTAAATAAGGGATGGGCATGTGTCTCCTTTGGTGGGATGGGGGGGGTGGAATAAGAAATGTAACAGGGGAAGAAGAATGAAGATTCCCTTGGAGGGGGGTCGTATAAGACGACGCCATTGAATGTAAGTCAGTCATGCGTGGAGATGTTGCCAACAAGCACTTTGACTTCTTTCCATTTTCCGCGCTCCCTCCCCGAAAACTTTCCACCCCTCTGGAAAGCATCCTGGGAGTGTTCGCACGCAACCCATACCACCTTCCTTGCATCCCTTCCGTTCTCCCCTTTCCCCTCTATAATTTCTCTATGTATCCTTCCTCCCCCGTCCCTGTCCAACGCTGTTTCTTCTTCTTTTGTCGTCCAGTTTCATCTTTTACTCCTTTACGTAGCTTCTGTTTCCCGCATGCCCCGCTTTACGTAGTTGCAAAGATGTCTGAACCGCCTATTGCGTGAATGCCAGTGAATCACTGGCTTGGCCGAATTACGACTTGGTAAAATTTAGTCAATTCCTGGAATATAAAAACTTCTTTTAGTAAAGTCTTTATTTTATCAGAATTGAAATGCAGTTCAACGACAACTAGGGAACTGTATCGATGAAAACATACATGGCAGATTAAATAATTATTGTATTGTATTATTATTGCATTGCATTATTATTGCATTGCATTATTATTGCATTGTATTATTATTGCATTGCATTATTATTGCATTGCATTATTATTGCATTGTATTATTATTTTATTGTTTTATTATTTTATTATTATTATATTGTTATCGGTTAACCTAGCGATTTACTTGTCCTTACCTTTATATTTGATTCGATACGTTGTATATCAGTTTACTAAGTAATCGATGTAGTATTTTTATTTATTATGGCTCTCTTCCACTAATTCGAGATAGATCGCATTATATTTGGACATCAGTTAGTTGAAATATTCATAGCATGACTCATTATCGACTTGTTTTAATTATCTTCACTCCTGTAAGTAACGGAATGGTTTGAATGAGGAATTTATACGTACTTTTATAAATAATGTTTAGGATTTAGCAGATGCGAAGAGAGTACCAGTTCTTCTGGACTATACGACTACAGCCGCGGGAGTTATTCGCGAAGTTTCTTCGAAATACTTCTTTACCTTCAATGAATAACTGTTTTGGTTATTCAGTAATGAAATGATTATCACGATAAATTCTGCAATTAGTTGTCACTTTTTCTATTTCATTAATCACATTAACAATCACTGCGGTGAACTTCGACATTGCCTTCTCTGGGGTCGAAAATTGCCAGTGAAAGAAACTTCTTCCACCAAGCATTCCATCCGACTTCATTTCCTCTTTCGACTTTTCATCCTCCTAAGCCCTCCGCCTTTTGTCCTTCATTCAATGATTTCCGTTTGTTGTGTTCTTTTCAGCCCTTCCATTGTTCGATACTTCCTCGTCCATTATTTAGTTCGCGCGAAGAGGTTTTTACTTCTAGGAAAACGTTAATGAGAATAGAGGCCTCAAAAAACTCAATTTAGCGGAAATTAAGTGATTTGTTCGGCTATCCATCGTCAGCGCCATTCATCTTTGCCCTTTCTCCTAACCATCCATCAACTTCTCCCTCCTTTCTTTTTTTTAAGGATCCGAGCTTTGTTTAGTAACCCCATTATTTCTATACGGATATTATTCTTTACCGAATCGTGCTATTATCAATGCCACGTCTAGTGAAAGTATTTCATCACGTAATTTACATCCCTGTTGCGTATTGATGAAATCCCAATGTTTTGTGATTTACTTATCATTCATTTCCTTTTACCTTCGTATTCTCGGTCTTATATTTCAGTCGCTCTTTCGTATGTCTAAATTTAACTACATTACATTATTAAACACTGCGTAAATTGCTGTTCATATAATCAACATAACCTTACGAAATAAGATTATTAATGAATCCGCTTCTTTTGCAAAGTGTGTAAATCATTGCCTCTTTCTATAAAATACGTATTGCTATTCACAAACCTCCAATTTTCACGAAGCAGGAGCAAGGGAAATTTAAGAATTTATTATAGTTTGTTTAATATTTGGGCTCATATATACTGAAGCATTTATTTATTAGGGGTAGAGTATCATAAATTTCTTACCAGCTGTGTATGTTGTTGGAAAAGACGCATCCTGAGACCTTATTAAAATTAGAAATCTTACACAGAAATGACATCGTTACGCAGTTCACTCTACGCGTCATTTTAGCTCTTCATATCCTCTCTCTCTTTCTGCCACTCATACCAAACGCTCTCTGTCCACGCGTTCTCCCAAACCGAGATGACACACTCACAAGGACTCGCCGAAAACATTATCAATCTTCCCCGCTTTCCACATGACCGTATCGTCTTGAGGGATGAATCACCCTTCCGCTGTCAGCTGCGCAATCGCTATGCATTTGTTTCGGCGAACTCTCTCCGGCATGATGCCAACGCCGCTCGGATTGTTTCGCGCTTTGCTTGTTTATCGTTCGTTGAATCAGCGCCTCGTTTGTATCCGCCATTGAAAGCGTTTAGCGCATATCTAAGTGGTATTTTAGACCTTCCACAGCGAATATTTCACAATATTCAGAAGGTTTTTTAACCATCCACAGCGTGTTTTTTTCAAATCCTCTTCTCTCAAAAGAAAAATAATTTGTCTCGTTATGATTAGAAAGACGCTAATTTAGCATAGGTGTTAATTTTTACACCTAATTGATTTATTTAAATTTATCTTAATTATTTACATCATTATGTTGTTTTAAGTTTGAATGCGAGCGTTTTTTATTAATTGCTAAATATTTTTATTCTACCATTACTAATTTTGTGCAGTGTCCTGTATAATCAACTTTTATTGCTTTTATCAGAAAAAGTGGTTACGTAAAAATATATCAAGAAATGCAGAATCTTACATAAATGTTACTTATTGTAATTATTGAAATTTCATTATAAGTGTTACAGTCAACTTCTTTTTACCGGTAGTTTTTGTTGAATATGTCTTCTGCAAACCCTTATGATATGATTGCTATTATAAAATTTGGAAGCTTATGATTCAAAGACAATTCAAAGGGGATTAATTTTTCGTAATTATCCTCAGAGTGGACCTAATAAATAATTATTTTAAGAAAATATCTCCTCTAAAACATAATATAGTAACTATTCCATTTTTTACGTTGTGGTTTTGAATCAATATCGCGAACTAATTTTTTAAACTTTATTTTTCCCCATTTTGAAATTAACCTTCCCTCATCAAACTCTCAATTCCGCACCATTCGAAGTGAAGGCTAGGTGGAGAAATTCTATTGTGAATCACCGGAGGGCTTCGAACAGACCTCTCACCAAAAAAAGAACTCTCTCTCTCTCAAGTCTTAAGCTTTCCCCCCTTTGAATAAAATACGAGAAAGGTCGTATCGATCGAGTATTTCTGTACTCAAGTTCGGAGCAACTTTTCCGAGAGTCTGGTTAAGAACAAGAGGAAAAACAGCACTTCCCTACGCCTTCATTAAGTAGCGACTTAAGTAGAGGAAGGGAAACCAAAATTTAATCCTATTAACAATCCACCGCATTATTAGGTTGTTAAACTTTCCCCGGGAAATTTCCCGGAATCGATGACACTGGAATTTCTCTCGAGTAAAAGGAAAGCTCTCGTGGAAAAAATTCCACTTTTGCTCTCCGCTAAACGAAATTTTCCGGTTCCGCGAAATTCCGTTGATTTTTGGAACCCTCGCGTGGCGGGTATCGTGGAAACCCTGGATACAGATGGAGAGATTACTCCGCGGTGTATACTCCTCCGCGAGGGAGGTCAGTACTTATTTCCGTTCTGTCATGTGTAGCAAAACGGCGGAAAAATTCGTTTAATCCCTTCCTCCACCCGTTTCTTAACCCCAAAATGAGGAATTAGGGCTATATCTCTCTGCCATCTGCTTGATTTTCGTGGAGATTCGGGAAGTTTTGTTTTTCCTCGGATATGCGTCAAAAAATTAGGAAGCACTGATTTATCTTTTCTCGTGCCTGAAATGGATGAGATTCTGTTCTATTATTAATAATTATGATCAGAACATACTGAAAGTGATGTTGTTCATCGCAGGTTGAAAGTGATTTTTTCGTAAATGTTTTATTCGTTGCCTAGAAACTAAAATACTTCTTTTTGTGAATTACTGAACTTCGTAATCTGTGTTTAGGGTAAGATGGATAAAATGAAAATACCCAATTACCTTCTAAATGTTATTTTTAGGTTGCATTTTAATTAAATACAGCGATTAAATTTTGCGAACAAGAAGTTAATAAATACGCGCATAAAAGAGTTATCTTAATAATCTTTATTTAATATGAGTTTTTATTACTGTCAATGGTTCATTCTTTGTTTAAAATTGATCTCTTTATTTTAATTAAGTTATTTGAAAGGAATTCGTGTTTATTTAAATTTTAAGTTACTTTTTATATAATTATTATAATTATATTATCATTCTAACATTTTCAAGGAATATTTTTTTCTTACGATAATCTAATAATAGATGTAATTCAAGAGAATTTACTTTTCAAACCATATAAAATTTCTCTATATGATAAGTTGTGTGGCAAAAAATTTTACATCGCAGAAAATAGAAAGTTATATTTCTTTATCAAAATAAGATCTCAGGATGCGTATAATTTTGGTTCAGAACAAACCAACTCACTCGTCCAAATCTACTCTTTTGATGGATTTCATTTTGGGGGAATTCTCTCCAATCTCGCATTTTATTCCCTCTTTCTCATTTCTTATCTTCTCCTTCCTTTCTCGTATCTTTCCATTTTTCCTTCTTATCTGTCCGTGGGGAATACACACACGCGGTATCGCTCGTTAATCTCTCCGTAAAAATTAGGAGCAATTCGTGAGTTTTGACCCTCAGATGTTTTTCTTTCCGCCAACGTGGGAATTAGGTATATATTACGGACGAGAGAAAGAGATGGAATGTAATCAGCTATGAATTTGTAACTTCCAATGATACGTTCATATGAAATCACCCTGTGCATAGTTTGTGGAAGTATTGCGTTCAGAGATCGGTGATTATGATATTGAAGGATGTTATTTCTTTCATAAAACCCATCAATTATTAACGTTCTTTGTAGATTTTTATCTCGCTGGTATATTCGTTAAATTAATGATCTAAGATCAGTTACATTTTTATTTTATTCGGCACGTTTTCCACTGATAATCAATTCTCTCGTTTTTGGTCGTACCAAAGAATGCACAGTTTACTTATAATCTTTCCCAATACAATGCTCTAACATTTCTAATTAACCTTTTTAATGTGTGCAACGTGATTTTTTCTGTTAACACTTAATCTCAAACTCATCTATAATCTCTACTGCAAACAAACCCATATATAAGCTCATATATCAAATAGAACAATATTTCAAAAATTCAAATCAATCTCTTGAACTAATATTTACCAAGTTTTAAAGACTTTTCCTTTGTTATTATTAATTTTTACCTCCCAATTGTATTTCTTCCTTAGTCTAAATGGCGATACGATTATTTTTAAACCCTCTTGCTGTAGGTGGAATTGAATTCGACCTTCCCATCTTAGAAAATCCACTCTGAGATCGCTCCACATAATGTTTCCAAACGCATTCTTTCGCGTATCTATTTTCGTGGCCCCGTGAGCGCCCATGAGTCGCCGTCAACAAGTTGTTATATACAGCGCGGTGTTGAGATGAATTTCACCGCCGGTAGCCCTGGACGCTAGCCCACCAGAGCAGGATATCTTTCAGTACACGATTTGAAAGGAAAAAAGAAAGGAAATTATTTTCCCGTTGCCACCTCACTGTCGGGTCTGCACCATCGCTGTCTCACAGATTTACGTTTCTAGTGTCAGACGTGATAGGTCTTTTGGTCACACGCCACTCACTTACTCTGCGACAGATAGTCAATTCCTTCACGGAGATGGGAAATATGTTGGGTTGGACTTCCACAGCGAAGAAAACGTATCTTTCCCGGGAAATGAAAAAGTATGATAAATGTGTGTGGAATGAACTCCAGGAATCCAGCGCGAATTTCCGAATTCCCTGAGACGTAAAGATATTAATCAAACATTATTAAACCTTCAGAGGGTTTCTTCTTTTGACTCGTTCGTTAACTTGTTATTAACCGACTTCTGAACATTCCTGAAAATTAAATTAATTTTCGCGGAATTCGTCAAGGATTCAGCGTAAGAATAGTATTTAAATTGAAATTTTCGTTTGTTTTTTTTTTTCAGATTTATCTTCTAATTAGATTACTTTCGTTCCGATACCCGGAACGGTTGTACGTATTTCGTCAAATTTTGATAATTCGCGTATATTTCTAAGAATGGTGCAAATTATTATGTTTATTATAATAATATATAATTATTAATATAATCTTTTAAATATAAATTTTAAATTTAATACCCCATCTTTCGATGTAATATAATTTCATTTCATAATCAATTGCTATTCAAACAATTTATTCACAAAATTTTAAGTATAATAGTTTTTACAAAGCTTTTCCTAACTTAAAAGTACTTATCTATGTTGAAATTGATATGAAAGACTCTTTAAGTCTGAAAAATTTAGATTTAAAACAGAAAGAGAGTGATGATATTGATTGACTGGCATAAATATAACCTTCAAAAGTACTAGCTAAACCAGGTGTTCTTTTCCTTTGAAAGCCCTTCTTCTGTATACCACGGTGAACGAAAATATATATCGTAAGACCAAGAAGTTAAGTTATCACGAACGTCAGTAGTTAATGGTTTCGTAAAACTTCGTGCAGCAGCTGTTGCTAAGAAACGTAAGCATAAATATGCGTAGGAAGGAAACCGATTCGTCTCGTACGGAAAACCTTTATCAACAGACGTTTTCCTTTCCCAAATATTCGATCAAAGTCTCGCGTAACCAGTGTATGTTTCCCAAAACATACTATTTCAATCTGTAGATGCCCTTAACCGTTCCATTTCCGTTTACTTCGCCCCTCTCTACCGTACCTCAGCGTTCGGGATCGCTGCCAGAACTCCACTCAAAAAGTGTTCACCTGTCAATCGTGTTCGGGGCACAAAAGTCTCTTCGGAAGCTGACAGATCGGAAATAGAACGATGGAGAGCGTGTGGTGAGGGGATAGACTGGGATTCGGGAAATAGCGTAGTGGTTCATGAATGGAATGGAAAGTTTTTATTTCCAGTTATTCTCGGAATCCGGCACGAACGAAAGTAAAATACGTTATTCAAATATTTATCCGGCGAGGTGCTCTCGTGGCTATGAAGAGATTCTAAAACGTCTATCCCAATACTTATTTGCGCAGTATGGAGACGATGTTTATGCTGAAAGCGTACTTTTCAAAACATACGAATCGATCAATTTTGATTCATAAATTTCGGATTATCTTTTATTTGATGTTTTATTTAATGTCTCAGCGTTAGTTCTGTAGTTTATTCTTACTTTACAAACTTTATGAACGATATAATCTCTTCCAGTGTGCTCGATAAATTTCTCCACCATAATTCAGTTACATTAATAATTCTATATTTGTTTTCTATGCCGAAATGTGATGATATTTTAGGATTTATTTAGAATTTAACTTTAGGTATATGGAATATGATTAAAGTAATTTAAATATCTTCTTTTTTATGGATATAAAAGCTGAAATAGTTATTTGTTATTGATTGTATAAATGGAAATAAATATCCTTTCCAGGATATTACTCTATGAAGAAGTTATGTAGTTTATTGTAATTTATTTATTCAAAAGGATACTTAAATGCAATTATCAGTTACCTCTACTAGAGTAGAGCTAAATATAAAGCTCAAATTGACTTATTGATTCCATCCATAAATAAATAAATACATATTTAAAAATTTTTGTATACATCCTTGAAATATGAACTGTTTTCCGATTATAAATTAAGCAATTGGCTCCAAAAATGAGGGATAATATTCTCAGATATCTTACGTACAAATATTTATCGTTTATAATCCATTTATAATCCATTATTATAACGCGTTTATAATATACTAATACTATACTATTGCATTCTCGTATATTCTCATAAGAATATACGAGGATATACCTGTATAATATAATACTGTAGTGTTTTGAATTATTTAACAATATACCCTTTTTGCATTTATATCGTTGCTTTATCTTGTTTGTTTCGTCTCTAGGGACGATTCTTGCGTCGAAGAGTTAATCCCCGTATTTTTCTCGCGAAGGCGTTGAAAGTTAGCCTTTGCACACAAATACGCAAACGGGCGATAAATAATCGAAATACGATGCCGAGAGACGTAAGAATATTTTTTAGTCGGTTATGGAAACAAGGAAAACGGCCGAAATCGCGGGTGTAAAGGATTAAATGCGTTTTCTAGACAGCCAATTTTCCTTTTCCACTCTTTCTTTCATTTGATTTATCGCCCCATTTCGAATGGGATCTTCCCTTTTATTTACGTCTGTGGTGTTGATAATTTGCCGCTACATCTTCCCATATCTCCTCCTTTCCCCAAGGATTCAGAATCCGTGATATTGCGCCTTTTCGTTTTTTTTTAATAGATGATATGACAGAGGTAACGATTTATGAGTTCTCTATCTAAAATTTCTATGACGATAATAATCGGGTTCTGGGAAATTCCGCCTTATTTTTATATATATATATCCATCCCATGAAAGAATATTCTTTGTCGTATTATTTAGAAAACAGTTGGTTATCGAATGTTAAAAGAAATTTTTAAAACGGACGTGAACGCGTATTTAAATTAAAATACTATCCGTTTTTTGTCTGAGTTTGTTCCCTTTCGTTTTCTTTTCTTTGTTTAAGTACTGGCAAAAATTGATGTCAAGGTAAATATATTTTACATTAATTATCAGCGGAATTTTTTGTAATAATATCTGTAGTATTATATCCTTAGTGTAATATTTCGTATAATTTTGTTCATTTTTAACCCAAGTCTCACGTAAAATATCCAAAAATGGGAAGGATTTATGCAGTGTTATCTTCGAATGAGTCACGAATTCCTTTTCTCAAATATAGATGTACGTTCTCAGTACGGTATTGGAGCACGAGAGAGGAATATCTAAGCGACAGAAATTTAATATAGATATTCACGTGCGCATGTATTCAAGTCGTGCCTTACCCTTTGAGTACGTGATCACATGCACGATATCATCTCCTGCGTTGTGAAAGAAATATCGACCGTGAAATATTTCTTCTCTCCTCTTGGATAATATTTGTGACGCAGGTTTTCGTGTTCGGATTCCAGCGAAATGCAAGTTACGTATTGAAAAGGGAAGTTGCAGCCCAAACCCAAGTAATGACTTTGCGGTGCTTTGGATGAACTTCATTCTTAGAGCATCATCCTTATGTATTAAAGGCGAAGTTCTTGTAGACATAAAAGATATATCTTTGTTGAAACTGCCTGTATTTAACTCTGATCCTTTATAAATTTTAAAGAGCACGTGAAATGTTCTCCCTCCACGTGGTGGCCGACGCGCCTTCTGCAGATTCCGATAGATGGAGGAACCGTATAGGCGGAAGGCTTCTGGTATTGCCCACGAAGGAATAACATTTTCATTCTGCAATTAAATCTTACGTTTCGCAATCTTCTTACTTAACCCGCTGTCTTCCTCATTTCTATTTTATACGAGCTGACTTGCTCCATTCGTGAAAACTCTCTTCTCATGCATAAGAACCGTATCAGCTTGTCTTCCACGGCTTTGGATGACAGCGAACGGGTCCAGATGAAGACCTGTCGTTTTTTATTGGTCCAAATCCTTCGAGGGACGAAGACACATTCCAATCTTGATTAACGAATCAAATCCTCCAACTCGCATCTAATGAATTTTTCATTTCGCTGATAAGAATGGGAGTTGAATATTTCTTGCAGTATCAATCCCTTCACATCCCAACCCTTATATATATCCCATTCCAGTTTCATTCTAAATCTTTCATCTGCTCGAATTCTCTTCGCTAAATCCGATTTGACTTATATGGCACTCATTCTTCCGAATCTTTAGCATGGAGAATTATAAACTGGTGGAATGCGTGTACGGATTGACGGGGAAATATTATCGTCGACTCAAGAGGGTTGAGAAGAGGGGATATTTCCATTGTATTCATCCCCTTGGTTGTTAATTGGGGAGAGGAATCCCAAAACCTCTCTTTCCATTGCGAAACCATTTAGCAATTATCTCTGCTGGATTTCGAAGACGGAATAATGGAAGTCTCTGGAATGCTGGTTGATTGATAGCGAGTGGTAGCGCACGCAGAAGTAACCTTAGTTGTCGTTTTCCGAGTGCGGTGCACCCTGAACTTGTTTACGACAATTATGTGGTGCTATGAACCACCGTTGGTTTTAGAAAAATTCATTCGTAACTGATATTGCTCGTTGCGAATGTTTGATTTTGTGATTAAAAATAGACTGTTTTGAATAGAAGGGTTTTAGTTGACGAAAAACGATTAATTAATTCTGGATAGAACTGAAATGTACTGAAAAAGTCGTTTTGAATGAGTTACTGCGTATTATATTTGAAATTTCACACTTTTATTGTATTTTAATTTGAATTTTTTTGTGAAGTATGGGGTAAATATTATTGAGAGCAGGAGTGGAACCAAGGATACACGTATATCTATTTGTTTATTTGATTCATTTTAATCTTCTTCCCATTTCTTTTATTAATGTGGTATAAGTTGCAAATATGTTGTCTTGAACCATATTGTCCGTTGAAATCCCACGAGTGTTCGCCACGCTATAAATTTTAAGGTATCATAAGTTAGGAGTCGTAATTTTTTTCGATGTTTGGTTGTTTCTAATACGTTGATTCCTTTCTCTGCAGCAACGAGAGCAGCCGTTGAGACAGACGTGGCCCTATACATCGGCTTAGCCGTAGCAGTGGTAGTGTTTGCCCTCGTCTCTCTCCTGATCGTCAGACTTCTGAGGAGGAAGGGAAGAGACCACTCCATGTACGATATGGCTGGTTCTTCTGGTAAGTGTTAAAACTTAATTTAAAATATCTTCGTACAGAGCAAAAGAAGTAAAACGCGTATTCTTGCGATAGAGAGTAGGGTATCTTAAAATCGGCGCTCTTGACTTGCCCAGTTTGTCAAATGTCAAACACACCAATAGAAATTTGAATGACTTGCTTGATTCTCAGTTCTTTTTAATCTTACAAGAGTCCATGAATCACAAGTTCCTATGATATTAATATTTTATCGATAATTTGATAAGAAAATTCACGCTGTTCATTGAAATATATCGTCTATAAGTTACAACGTTGCATTATCTTATAAAAATCTTTTGCGTTTTTTAAATTAAAGTGCTTCATAATAAATTAACTAATAAAAATGACACGTTTAAGAATATTTTGGGTTCATATACATGTACAAATTTTTAAGCTCTCATCTCGAATTTATCGGGAACTCTATCAATTGCATATGAATTATTGGTATTGGTATTATTTTGGTACGAGCTGACTGGATGTCTCCTGACACGAAAGTATTTTCCCCGCATCAAAATAGCTTATCTTATAGCTAAATTATTACAATAATACTATGAAAATCGAATAGATAAATCAAACAAACCTATAAAGTGAGGTATTTATTGTCATAAAGTCTTACATCGCTCGGCCAACAGATTAAGTGCGTACTCCAGCTTTATTTGCGCTGTAATTCAAAAGCGGAACGAATTGAACCACTTTTAATGGGTGGTTCATTAGTGGAAGCCCTTCAACTAAATCTAGCCGCTAATTCCTTCTTATAGATCTTCATCGAGTTTGTATCGTAGCGCATCAAACGGTTCGGCACACGTGCCGCTGCGGATTTAATCCCAATTTACTGCGAGAAATCTTACGAAACCGAAAGGTTTGCGCGAAGGAATTAAGGAACCGGAAGTAAGGCGACTTCCGTTCCCCTCGACACCTCGAAAACCCTTTTGCAATATGTGGAGCAATAAGGGAAGGTTCAAACGCCACCCCAATCTCGGCATTTTCAATCAGTGTCTTGTAAGGGAGGGTGCGGTTGCAGGTCGACGCGGGGAGGGTTTTTGATCCTCAGGGTGAGTGACAAGAAGGGGATTAAAATGGGATGAGTGATAGAGGGCGTTAAGCCGGACGCTTCCGACTGACATATGAGGACATGTAAAATTTCATGGCCCGTTTGAGTACGAGATATAAAAATCCTCTCTGTTTGTAGTGGATGGATCTTTTCTTTAGGATTTTTATATCCCCCCCAAGGGAGGGTTTGGCCGCGTATATTCACAACGACTTATGGAAGATTTGGCAATGAGGAGAAATCGCCTCAGTTTCCGACTGTTATGATATACAGTGTCGAAAGATATCGCGAGTTCAACCCCGGATAGCTAGTTCCGTTACTCGTGTCACTGGTTCGTTGTGTAATTAGAGTAAGAGTTCAAATTTATTTCATTATCACTTGGAATGATACTTTAAAAGCTCTCTCGATCAACCATATTTTCATATCCTATTGGAAAAAATAAGGAATTTCTCTTAAGAATGAATTAAATTAATAATTTAAGTCCTACTTATTTTTATTTATTTTCCTCGCGTTTTATACCTATTTTAACCTCACGCAAACAATAAATATTGAAATTCTTCTATCTCTATATTGGCAGTAATCCGTTAACTTATACAGGCAATGATTAAGGACGTTTAGCAGGTGCTATAGAATTAATTTGGATAAATTTTTCTGTTAATTTTCGATCTGAAGAAGAATTATATTATAATCTACATAGTTTTATTTTATTTTCCTCTAATAGAAACAGTTATAAGTAAAGTAGTTTACTGAAGAATTCTACGTAACTACTTCGAATAAATTAAATCATTCCTTTCAAATATCATGTTTTTCATGAAGAAAGTATGAAATATATGAATAGAATGAAAGTATAATGCATGAAATCTAATTTAGTCTTTGTGAAGATATAATATCTTTAAAAATATATATAAGATTATTCCCAAACTTTCCCAAGTATTCATTTGGATTCCGGATTATTTTCTCCGTCCAAAATTTTATATAATTTTACTGGAATATTTTACGATATTTGACGTATTTTTTTACACTAATGATGAACACTAGTGATGAAACAGTTAGGCGGCATCAACCGATGAATTGACTCGGAAGATTTTTTTTTATAAAGTTTTCCTATGACCTCATCAAACCTCGGAGAAATATAGTTGCGATAAAAATATCTCCCGAATGAGCGTATCTTGGTAGGAACAAATAAGTCCCCCAGAAACCGTTAAAAAAAAACTCCAAAGGGAAGCTTTAAGGAGATGGAGAGATAGCACCAAGTGTTGATGGAGGAGAGTTAAAAAGGGTACTGGTGAAGGACGTAGATTGATGGACTCTCTTTGGAGTCGAGGACTGATGAAGAAAAAAGCTAGGAAGTGATGGAGATGGGCATGATAAGGGGATAAGGGAAGCTTATTGACTTTCCACACGATGCGGTTATGTATAGTCCTCAACCGCTGGGCTCCGGAATCATTTAAGGCTTACTTATTCTGGAGCTGTCTCCTATTTGTCAATTCCGCTACAGATCGACTATCAAACTCTTCAATCTGACCCTTCGTTCGGTAGAGGTAGCGTATGGTAGAAAATGAATATGTGGTAGGCTTAAATAGATCCGCGGCACGTAACATATGCCGATTAAAATTGATATTATCTTAAAGTTGTTTCTTATATGAGGAAGTGTCTAACTAACGGTAATTGTTTACAACTCGAACTTAACCGAGTCTTAGTTGTAATGTTATTCCAATTAAATTCGTGGGTTCACTAAATGTGTACGAACGTAAAAATCTATTTTTCTTTTCCATAATATGTCCTTTGATCGTTACGAATCAAAAACTTTCTTACGTATTTGTTGGCGTAGATCCAAATTTCGGTTGCTCTCATTGCTACAAAAGACGGCAATGCACGCGATCCAAATGCGTCAGGAAATTGAATTTGGGGTCTCCCTTAGTCTCACGCGACATCCTGAGGTACAGACGCGGGTCTCAAGAGGAAATGCCATTCCAATTCAATCTGCTTGATTGACGAAAGAAATCCTTCCATACATCCGGAATCGTAATTTTTTTGTAACTCTAAATTTCCGGTCGATATTAATGTCTGTCCTTCGCAGGACTTGTTAAAGATTAAGCTGCAGGTGGTTTGTCAACTAGATCTTTCTTTTGTTCGTATTGTAAACTCGTTGTTCCGGAAGGGACTCATAAACAACCTTAGTCTTTTTGAAGTCAATTTCTCTCGCAGATAAAAAATCTATTATGGAGAATATACTACCTCTATTTAAAAAATATACTGTTCTTATTCAGAGAGTTAAATATTTACATTATAATTTAATCAGGTCCCTCATCGTCTATTTTATTTTCTGGAACTATCTTTTTAAGATCTATTCGCTAATAATTCCTTATTAGAATCTATATTCTATAACCTCTATTTTACTGTCTGAATCGATCAATTTATTTAATAATTCCCTTTGAATGTACGACTCTTATATTTCAAGTATACCATCCTTGCGTATCAAACTTTGCGAATCAAAACTTTCGTACGTATGTAATTATTCATACTAATAAGATATACTCTGCTTAATTCCCATTAATTTTTTTACGACTATCTTTCGCTTGAAGATTAACAAATCGTTTGGAACTTCGTGAGCAAAAATTTCGCTCAGCAAAAGCTGAGCTTGTATACTTCTGAAAACAATCAACCAAATCAATGGATGGTAAACCTCTTAAAATGATTTGCTCGCATCCTGTTAATAACTTCGTACCCCGAATCTCCTCTTTCATCCGGTTGATGGAAGTGGGAAGGTATCTCCAAAGGTAGCGAATTCTCTGGCAATGCATGCAGCGGAATTCGTGCATCACACACAGGTGCACGCTGCTCCAGCGGGTCGGTCCCCCTCGTGAGCGCATTGTCTCCGTCCGGATGCCATTGCGGAGAAAGTATTAATCGAATCTTCCCCGCATTCCTCGGCAGCTACAATGGACGGAGCGCACAAAAGCCGGTTGTTTATGTCCCGAGATTGATTCTCACTCCGCGACGGGAACTCGTATCCCGCGATAGAAATTCTTCTGGTCCTTTGACAGCGGACGGGGGGTGGCTTCCCCACTCAGAGAATGCCGCGTGGGAGAAACAAATGAAATTGAGTCGAAAAGTCTTTAAGACCGGTTTCCCCGCTCTCTTTTATTGTGAAAAAAAGTAGTAGAAAAGATCGTGGAGACTTTGACGAGTGAGTGATCGTCTGTGTCACAGTTATCAATGCCGACGTCCGAAGATTCCTGGACGGTTGAAGAGAAAAGCATGTGGTGTTCGTATCCCAAAAAAATTACGATTTTTGTCTTTCCGAAAACCCACTCCAAATCTTTTGGTGGAACATGTTACGAGCTACGTTTACCTTAATGATTCTTCACCAGAATCTGGTTTTAATATCGATTTATAAAGAATTGAGAATTTTGCGGTCCGAAAGCTATACCTTGTGGTAGTCACTCAGTTCTTTTCCTACTTCATGGATAATTATCGAATTTTAAATTTTTTTATGATATTTATTTATGTATAGATGATTAAATAGTTGGACCATTAATTAACTAAGTCAGGTTGGGTCTTTCTTCTATCCAGCGTCCATTTTCATGTTACGAGTTTTTGTATATCAAGTTAAGAAATTCTATTGGTAATATAAGGAATCTTGTATTTCAGCAAAAGATTTATCACAGTTGAAATGATATCGATAGTCCTTCAATCCATGGTCGCGGAAAATCTTCCCCATCGGTACTAAAAGTACTTTCTCGAAGTATTCAGGATGTAACTTCCAGGCCCGAAGCCCTCTTCATTCAACGATCTCTCTCGTCTTCTGAAAACTCGTCAAAGACGTAGATTTCCACTCTTTGCGTGAATCGAAGTTTTCGTTCAGTATTCGGAGAATCCGAAGTTTTCATCTCGAAGCGCCGTATTGACGGAATGGAAAATAGTGAATTAATAGCATCGGATTTGAATCCATCCCCCTCTATTCCTCCTAGGGAAGGAATTTGCGAGTAATGGGAATGTAAGAGGGTAGGACGGGAGGCAAGAATAAGATGCAGGAATTGAAAAAAGCGATTGAAATAGGGGAATCCAGAGGGGAAAGAAAAGGAAGAGCGAAGATTTTTTTCCCTTCCTTCTTTGTGGGGGAAGATGACAGATTCCGTTGTGTCTCCTCTTCGGCATGTCTTTGCCATGCGAGCGTCCTATGCAGACCCCTCCTCATCCACCCACTTTCCAACTATTTCTTATTTGCTCTTCCCAATTCCCGCCGCCCCCCTCGTATTCGTTTATTTTCTCCAGCTTCTGAGGATTTCCCGAGAGAGAGGGGACGCTCTTACTTAGGCCATTATCATTGCATTTCTCGGCGATAAATTTGCGACAACGGCAGTTTTCGGAGGGTCAGGGTTTCAGCTCGTTCTTTCTGTCATCTTCAGTTTGCTCTCGGATATCAATTTCGATAAATAATTCACATTCGAACATTTTTAAAGCTTTGGAAGTGTTGGGGCATAAAATAACACTTTTCCACTCTGATGGTAATGTAGAAATAATCACGTACTCAATTCCTCCATCAAATTACCACTGTTTAGAACCTTCATATCACGAAAAATGATTACTCTTCGTTGTTATCGAGAGTTCAAGTCTCTTTATATCAAAGATGTGCCCTAATTCGATCTATTTTAATTTGCGAAAACAGTTTGGGGTCTTCATTATAGTGCTGGATGTAAATCAATGTCTCCAGGACGAATCAGGGATTAAATAATCTAAAATAAATGGTTGGAAATCAAAAAACATGCTTGGAACTCTAAACTGTCTCGATAAAATGGCTCTATAATGGTTTAAGTTGTGACATATCCGTAATAGAATTGATTGAATATGCGTGTTTTTACTTGGTAGTACTCCTGGCGCAATACTATCTTACGAGCACAAGTTCTGCCCTATAATGTCGTTCTTAGTCAGTTATTTGTATGATGGACAAGTGAACCGCTGAATATGTCTCGTGAAATTCGTCTTTGTTGTCGGCCAAAAAAGATCGAAACAGCTCGATGTACTATAACTTGAGCCCTGCGAAATAAGCATCTCTGACCAGTACTCGGACCTTCTCTCGTCAACCGAAATTCATTTAAGCTCTGATGAAGGGAGCAGGAGCGAAGCTACATCTCCTACAACAGCGTGGACTAATTACCTTTTGCGAGTCGAAACTACGAAGAAAAAAGTAGAAAAAACCGTCCGCAACAGACTTTCGCGAAACCTCTTTTTGAAATTTTACCGGTTCATTCTCCTATATCTAGAATATATGCTTTTCAAACAGTTGCGAATAGTTTCAAGTTTTCTTTACGTTAGGGTTTATTTTCATACTTTTTATAGTATTTCATCTGTGTTGGTTTGGTTGCCGGATATGCCTATAGTTACTCTGCGAGCCTTACGTCGTGCGTTATAAGGTGGTTGTTTGACTGTATTGATTCATTGTATTTATTAAGGAAATTATATATCTTTTTGCTTGTTTTTTTTTAATTTTATACAATTGATATTTTTAAAAGTAATCTTTTACTCAAATTCTTAAAATTTACCGATATTGATGTAAAATTTTTACGTGAAAATGTGATATTTTCTTAATCAATTTAAAAGTAAGTGGAAAATATTTCATTTGAACTTTGAATTTAACGATTAAAATACAACTTCAATCAAATTTTATCAATAATTGGATATCAAGATATTGTTCAGCTTTCAAGTATTCAAAATGGAATCATAAATTTTCTAAGAATATAAATTTATCATTTTTCATAGATTGACTCTAAAAAAATTATCTTGAATTTTTAATCACCATGCATTATTTTGATGAACAATAATTTCACTTCAAATTTCGAATTTAAACTTCTTTTGCATGTATTGTGTTTTTTTTTTGCATGTCCTTTTCTGGTCAGTCCAACAGGCGGCAAAATTATGTAATTGTCAGATATGCGTCTGTCTCTTATTGTAGATTATCAGCCGGAATACTTTCCGGAGCAGGCAAAGAAAAGCATTCCTCTCCAACCAGACCTGACGCAGACGGTAGCCGGTGGAGGCATCGTCCAACAACCGCCTCCTCCACCTCCACCACGCCCTCTCCCTCCTTCCGAGGCACCCCTACTGCCCACAGGAGCTTCCTCCCTCTTCTACGAGTATCCGTACTCTGACCCACTGCCTCTCAGCGCATCTTCATCTTCTTCGTCATCATCTGCTTCGACCGCCACTGCATCCGACTCCTGCTCTGCATCAACTGCTGCAGCAGGTCCCTCGCCACACCACCTTTCCTCGGAGCACCACTATGACGTCCCCCACCACGCATCTCCCGGAGGAGGTGGTAATACCAGGCCTCCTCCTCCACCTCCGTTGATCCCGCCTCCGCCGACCAAAATGCCATCTTCGCCATCTCCTTACCATGAGCCTCACTGCGAAGAGGACGAGGAAGACGAGGAGGATGGTCTGTGTCCAGGAGATGAGGATCCTGAAGAAGAAGATGACTGCGAAGAGGATCTCCTGGATGAAGGGGAAGGAGAGCAGAGGGAGCTGAAGGCCTCACCCAGGAAGGTCAACCCGAATGCACCACATTCTCAATCCAATGGAAGTCTATGCAGCTCCAATTCATGTAAGTACCAATGGATTATCCCTAATATTTGTAGAAACCTATGCCATGAATTCATGATTCTGATAATAGATTTTGTATATTTAGATTTATAGTGGTAATTAGCCACAGAATTTCCTGTAATCATAGGTTCATAATCATCAGTAGTGGGTAAATACAATTACTTAATAAGTAACTTAGAAATATTCTTTAGTTGATTTTATTGTATGTTGTTCCGTCTAGCTGCATCTGGTAGAAGTCTGGATAGACCACCTATTCCACCAGTACCAAACTCTCACCAGTCAGTCACACCAGCATCCAATTCATTCCCAGGGCGTCGCCAGCAAAGGAGGAAGGGCAGGAAGGCTGGACCCAGGAGAAATAATGTTCCTCCACCACATCCTAATTCCGCTGCCCCTCTTGGAGCTACTGCAGAGATAGCCAAAGGAAGATTTGGTCCTGGGTCACCTGCAGGTCGCATCTGCCTACCTGAATCTGGAGTCACTCTCTGTGTACCAGAGGGAGCTATCGGTACACCCGTTACAGGACCAGAAGCTGTGTCATCTTCTCCAACTGCAACTACTGAACTGTGGGTCTCAGTCTTGCGAGATGATGGGGAGAGACCAAGGTTGCCAGGTAGGTTTTTGTGTGCAACTGTGATAGTTTTTTGAGATATCTGAAGATTCTTTCCTTAGAGTCATTCATAGATATTTATTCTTTTTCTTTTTTTAGAAATTGTAAAATTCTTGCGCATAAAATTCTAAATAGTGAATTTTCAATAAATATCTAACATAGTTACATTTAACTTGATCAGTATGTTCATAATCATTTTCATGATTTTTAAATATATATATTTATTTACAGAGGGAATGACACAGCTGAGCCCAGTGGTAGCATGGGGTTCATCTGCTTCAAGCCAGCCATTACTGGTGAAACCAGTTATTCTTAGCTGCCATCACTGTGCAGATTTGCGTCATGGTGGTCCATGGCGTATATCAGTTTGGTGGAAGACAGAATGGCCAACTGATGAGGAGGGAGACAGAAATCCTGCTTGGCAGGTTAGCAGTTATTTATTTTGTTCTAAGACTATATGTTTCTATAAGCAGTAATTGTAATTAAGTTCATTTAAAAATATGACCATGCAAAATCTAGGATCGGCTCTTAAAAATTAACTTAAAAAAATAAAATCTATAAATCAAAATTTTTAGATAAGTTAAGTAGGTGGTTAACCCTTGTAAAATGCTCACTTTCTCAAAGATGAAATTCATTTATAAGTGCAATTCAAGAATCAAAAACTAGAAGACATTCTACTTCATGAATCAATATCCTTTTAATTACTCTTTAATGAGATTTATATCGAAGTTTTTCAGTGTTATTCTGATTATAAAACTTGAGTTTTTTAATTTATCTTCCTCTAGAAATTGGCTACCTTGGGAGAGGAAACTATCAATACTCCTGTGTTTACCCAACTTGAAATTGGAGGTCTTGCTTATCTGGTAACCGACTGCCCAGCAAAATATGTTTTAGCTGGAGAAACAGCTCCTCTTCTTGGACCCCTTGCACCATTGATGCTCCCATCAAATCCCAATGGAGTTCCCCAACCAGACATAAATGGAGAAAGTGGTGGAAGAAATGCTGTGAAGAGGTTGAGATTGGCTGCATTTGCACCTGTCCCTCTTCAGCCTCCAGACACAAATGTTAGAGTTTATGTGCTGGAAGACACCAAAGCTGCCCTGCAGGTAATTTTTTTGACTTTGGTTAATTAATTATTAGAATAATTGAATATATATTAAATAATTTGCAATTAAAAGTATTACAGGTATAAATGTTTTCTACGAATTAGTTATGATAATTTTGTTAAGTTATTAAAGATACAAATGTCTTAATCATAAAACTTTCATAATAATAGTACATTTTAAAAGAAAATAAGATGAATTTAAAAGAACCTGTACATTTTTATATTTAGTAATTCATTCTCTTCCATATCAATAACATACCTCTTGTGTTTTAAACAATAAAAGATCTATAAGGATATTCTTCAATACTAATTGAACATAAACATACAATGTATTTTTGTTTGATATATCATTGTTCATTTAGTTCAGTTATTCTAATAATTCCTTATTTTATTTAGGGTGTTATCCTTATGGAGAAACGCTTGGGTGGTGTACTTCTAGACAGAGCAAGATCTATGTCTTTTGAGGATGGAGCTGGTAACCTGTGTATCAGTATGGAGGAAGTTGGAGGAAGAGGTTGGAAGAGCAAGCCACAGGCAGATTTCCAGGTTAGTTAGATAAAATAAGAAGAAAAGATTCACCATTGATACAAGTTATGGGTCAGAAGTCATATCAAATCGTAGGATTAAATTGACTGCTTAAAAATACCAAAATCTGACAGTTTATTTGAGATTGCATTTAAAATTAAAGTAGATCATCTTTAAGTAAAATTGTAAGGTTAGAAAATATGTGGTAAAGCTGCTTTAAATTGTGAATTAAAGTTTCAAAATGTTACTTGTTTATAATTTATAAATTTTATTAATTATGAATTATACTCAAAGATTTTTTAATGAAATATCTATCTTGTATCCTTTTTAGGAAATTCCTTTTGGACATGTATGGGGATCAACACAAAACCATCTTCACTGCTCATTTGCTTTGGAGAGGCATGACGAAAATGCAATGGCAGCCTTTGGTGCAACTCCCACATCAAATTCCCCAGCTACTCTTACCCCATCCCCATCACTTGGAGGAAACAGACTTTGCTTACGCATAGTCGCTCAGCAGAGGTCAGGAGCCAGACTAACTCTCAGAATATCTACTGATCTGAGGCCAGGTGCTGCTTCACCAGTAAGTATATGCCATATATTTTTTCAATTCAAGTACTTCATTTTTGATTCTTTTTCTGAAATGTACTAGAAGTACTGCCTAATTACTTAGTGGATCATTTGTGGGAGTATGAATATTGCATTTTTTGTACTCCTAAATATAATATATTTGAGGGTAGCTCATTAAAGATTTACATTGTAACTTTATTATTAATTATAATATGTAATGCATAAGCATTATTTCAATTGGCTAAAATGATCTTTTCCAAATTTCAATGGTTCTGATTATTAACCCTTATTATTTTTGCATGCTCAAATCAGTAGCATATACATATTACGTAAAATACTCTTCTTTATCCGCACTGATTAGTTAAAGGTTCAAAATGCAGAATGATCAGATATTTTCAAAATAATGTCTTTATTATAGAATATTATAAGGAAATTATATCATTCAACCTTATCCTCCATTTCAACTCATAATTAATTTTTATAATAATTTATAGGCCATACAATCTGCTAGCACCACTCCTGTTTCACCTCTGACTCCAAGAACCTTGAAGGCTTCTGCTGTAGTGGTAGCTAACAATGGAAGCATCTCTACTGCCACCCTAGAGCCAACTTTCAGGTAATGTCTTTGAAACATTATTTAATGAAATACCATGCATTATTATATACATCATATATTGTATAATATTAATATTATAATTAAGGAAAGAAGAGCTTCAAGATATATACGAGTTTTTCCTTATGTTTATCTGTATTTTTTGTTGAATAGGTTGGATCGCAATCTTAAGAGACAGTTATGTCAGTGTTTAGACCCTCCAAACAGTAGAGGAAATGACTGGAGACTTCTTGCTCAGAGGCTTGGTGTGGATAGGTAATTATGATTTACTTGGCTTTTGGCCCAAATAATCATATTTTAAAAGGGACTGGATATAGGAAGTTTCCAGAGTATAAATAAATTATATATGTCCTGCTTATTTCCTTTTTAGGTACATAAACTATTTTGCCACCAAGGGCAGCCCCACAGAGCATATTCTTGACTTATGGGAGGCACGAGGTGCCCAAGAGCAGCCATCACAACAGCCAGTACACCAGTTACTTTCAGTTCTTAGGGCCATGGGGAGACCAGATGCAGCTGCACTGCTAGAGAGAGCAGCTAATGGAAATGGTCCTTGGATATGAAGAATTAGGAGGTCATTTCAGATTCCCTATTATGTAAAAAGTAGTTTTCCCCCACGAAACTGACAAATTGGTGCTGGAAAAAGTCTTACCTTATCGCCTGCCATCTATTTCAAAGACAGCCTTGGTCATTGAGCAGTGCTGAAAGAGAAGATGAATTAGTAGCCAAATGATGGTGAGGCATTACTATGTGATTATATGAAAAGTTTATATATTGAATTGAAATACCCTCTCCAGCATTTCTGCCATTGTCTTTTGCAATTTATGTGTTGGACAAAAATTGTACATGAGTGTGAATTGAAAGGTGTAGAATTTCTCTTTAATAGTGAAGATTCTTTTTTCATGAGAGGAAGAGAAGTGAACTAGGCCGTGTTCAATGATGCTGTGATTCAGGCATGCAGTAAACCTGTGAAATGAACTATTTTGTTTGTTTTAGTTCCCTGGCACATTTGCAAGGAAAGGAATTATTTTTCACTATCTGAAAAAGTGATTAAGTCATTTCACAAGTTGATTGTTAAATTAAACTGCCCCTTTCTTAGATTTTAAGAGAAAGACTATGACCAGATGGTTTTATATATATACATATATACTCAATAGATTGGTGTTCTTTGGTTTGTTTAATGCAAAGTTATAAACAAAGAGGTTGGCCCTCCGCTTGAAAAAGTAGAATGCTCTGAACTTTAATCAGAGTTATTGTAAAAAAAACACTGTCAGTGTGAATTTCCACTTATTTTGTGGATAATTAATTGTTTTGCTTTGTTGCGCAGTACAATGTTTGACTATAAAGCTTCTCTGAGAACTTAAAATGTTTTGTGTATATTGATGAAAATTTCAGCCAAACAAAGAATTTGTTTGGAAAAATACATTTGTAAGTCTCTACTGGAGTGGCTGAATTGTATGGGATCTCACCTATGAAGATATAAAAAAGGTATACCCTATGAGTCTTGTAAAAATTTAATGAAATGGAAAAGCAAGACATCTCTGTATTTGGTTCATGTAACATTTGTATAGCAAGTTTATTTTAAAGAAAAATTCAAAAGGCAGTCATTGTGTTGTATGAGTGCCACATGGTATTTGTGGTGGGTGGCCTTGGTGTGGTGATGTCTTTCATGATATTTGAGAATAGGTTTTATAGAAACAGAAAAAAGAAGTGAAAATTATATTGTCTATGTTGAAAAAGATGGAAATGAGACTCATTAGTGGTTAAAAATATTAATTTATACCATTATATCCAGCCATAACAAAATGTACCCCATATTAGAAGTACACTACCCGGAGTGATGATTTATAGCCAGAAATGGTGACGAATTTCAATTATAAAATAGATAACAAAGAATCTAATAACCAAGTTGAGTTGTTTTGTAACCCTTTCATGATTGTGAAATATATAGTTGATAAAAATATTAAGCGTGGCATTCTTTTATTCTTTATAAAATACCCATTTTACTTCAAATCATTAAATTTGCTGTTATAAACTTGACATGAAGAGGGTAATAAGCCAATCCATTGCTTATAAACAAGAAATTGATTCCATCAGTTTTAACAGCAGCTAAATTCTGATTATGATCTTCATCTGTTATAATTTCTGTGGTTTTGACTGATGCACCAAGACCAATTCTTGACCATGTTCCAGTTAAAACTGCTCTCAAGGATTTTTTTCTCACCGAAAAACCGCTAATTACTCAAGAGAGAGAGTACAGTTCATAAGGTACAGTATATAAGGGTTGAAGATAGAACATTTAATCAATTACGATTTTTAATACGCAAGATAAATTACAGGCAGTTGATAGGATAATTAATCTATTTCATTGGTAAGCGGCTAATAAATAAGAGGAGTCTACTAAGTCTGAATGTTTATTGACTTCATTCATACTTATTTGCTACTACAAAATAACATACAATTTGCTGTGATTTGCTGAAGTTGGGTGATAAATACAAAAATAAGCATAAAGCATTTTGTTTTATATTGCTTGTTTTAAACACTTTCAGTTTTTATGTATTAAAATCGCATATTATATAATTTTGTATAGTAAAAAAGTTTTTTTGTGTACGCTATAATGTAACTTAATACAAGTGAATCTCTGGAGAAATGTTAAATAACTCATATTAAAGTTACCAATTTACTATACTTTCATTAATTAGGGAGTTGCGGTAATCTGCCTGTTTTGATTAGTAAGTTGGAATTTTCAGGACAAAGCATGAATTATTCCTATATTTTCTATATCCTTGGTTATAAATCTTGTTTATAATATGATATTTATACCATTTATGTGCATGAAAATTTTGAGCGAGCAATAAATTCATTCTTAAATTTTTAAATCAATATAATGTCTTTTCAGTTCCGTAAAGTTATAATCGAATCATTTAGTATAATATATACATCAGAAATTTTTTCAACATGCTGATCATGTTAGTTTGATTTCATTCCAAAAAATTCGAAATAAATTTATCTCTGTAGTTACGTGTATTGCTTGGTGTTGTGTAATTTGGCGCAATAGGAAAATTAATTATCTAAACTCCTCATTTTCATCATAGCCTCTCTTCGATTTTCATAGTGCGTTAATGATCTATTCTATATCAAATCTATAACTTCTTCTTTGAGTAAAATTCTGTGCGTATACACATCGTTAAGAGGATGTAATGATAAGCAGAAGAAGTCGGCCATATTTTTCATTTACGGTGGCAGCAAGCGATACAGTTTTAACCTGCCGCTGTTGCATAAATGGTTGCATAAGTAATGGATTAGTTTTAGATTATCAACTTATTTATGATCTCAAATCATTTAACATTATTCCGTAAAAAATGCTTCACCGGTCAAGAGAATTACGAATGAACAAGAAGATCGACCTATCGAAAGACATTCGTAGGTTTGACTACCATAATTCCATTTCTCCTGCAGCACTGGTTGGGAGTACACGAAAGAATGTGAGTATCAAGTGTGTCGACTTGTGTAATTACGAGAGGATGGGTGTTTGACTTTCTATAGTTTTGTTAGAGAAAATATTGATTTTTCCGAAAATCACTTAATAGATTATATCAATATGCGTGTGATTATTTCTCTTTCATATTCCTTGTACCTGTTCCATCGTACATCGTGGAAGAGAATGGAGCTATCGAGCATCATGTGTCGCAGCAAGCAGTTTTCAGAAAAGAATATTTTGAAGTTGTAGATCACGGTAAGGTAATTTCAAGTATCAATAGCATTATCTAGTTTAAAGGTGTCTTTATCCGCTAATCTCAGGATTTAGTTTTCTTAGCCCGTTAAAAGTGTTTTAATGCATTAAGAATTGGAGCATTGACAAAGCATTGAATACCATGAAATAGAGATGATGCTGATACTTATTTTAATCAATCTGATATGAGTCTTGAATCTAAGATGTTAGGGAGTTGCATAGTTACTTGCTAATAGTCAACCTCTTTAAAACATGCATGTGTTTGATAGGGTGGAAGATAATTAGGTTAAATTATATAAGCATTGAGAGTTTATTTCGATTAATGATATTGTTTAAAAAATTTTGGGACATTATATGATGCATAAAATTAGAGTATGGAATTTCTCGATTTCTTTTAAGAGTATTTGGCTCATACGATTGCTCACCTAAGAAGTTAATTTCTGCATTCAGACTTAATAAACGAAAATTGGGTCTTGCGAGAGTTCAGTTAGTTCAATGTTCAATGGATGTATAATTTATTTAATCATGAAGTGAAGTGAATTTGCATCCAAGAAGACAAAAATGTAAAAAAAATCAAGTTATCCATGTCAATGGAAATCTTGAAGAATTTAATGTGAAAGTGAATTTAATTCCAGTAAAATAATTCTTGATAATACGCCATTGTAAAACAGTTGACATCTTGAGTAGTTTGGAAAATTGAATATGTTTCAAGCAGAAAAAGATCACTTGAAATTGACTTAGAGAAATTGACCAAGGAAATGATTTTTAAGTAGAAATTAGTGGTATATAATACGATGTAACATTATAAAGCACTGATATAAAATATAATTAGTAGATTTTACTGAGTAAATCCACAACGAACATTGACTGCTTCATTAATAATTTTTTAAATGACATGCAGTTGAACTTTTAGAATTCTTTCATGCAATTTCATTGAGGATTATAAATTTCAAATGCTTAAAACTTTCTTTCATAGCATAAACCATGTGCATGATCATTTGTCTTACTTTATTGTAATTAATATCTAGTTGAATGAAGTGCTTGTAGGTAGGAAATTTAAGCATTCAAGAAGTAGCATTGATAGTGAATTATTAAATGAGTAGTTATTTAAGTGTTGTAGTAAATTTTGTTAACTGTCATTTTAACTTTAAAGCTTTGTTAGGGGTAAGTCTTCTTATTTTGTGCCAGCTTATTAATCTGAATGAATACTCTTAAAAACTGGCTATATTTATCTTAATACAGGACCAGTGATTAAGATGCAGTATTATGTTAGGACATTAATGTTCGTAATCCTAAAATTTATTTCAGTTTTTGGATAATTGATGTATTTATGTGTTAGACTATTCATAAGTTTAAGGTTGTCCATATATTTCTTAATAAAATTTCTCAGGCTTTTAACTTTAAATTGGTTTTAAGATGATTCTTTTTTTACTTAAGTCAAACTAAATACACATATATGTGACAAAATAAATTACAATAAGAGAAACTCTAATCAGTTTTCAGTTACAAAGCTATCGATTAATTTTTGTGCATTTCAGAAGGAAGCACTTAATGGATTTTGCTTTTTCAATTTTAACAAATTTTAAATTATTCTAAGATTAATATCTTGTGATGAAGTTCCTGAATGTAAATAATGGATTTTGCTTTTTCAATTTTAACAAATTTTAAATTATTCTAAGATTAATATCTTGTGATGAAGTTCCTGAATGTAAATGATTTATCTAATATTGCTGTTCTAAGCTGTTTTTGTATAATTATTATTTTGAATTTATTAGTTATTGATTCTTTATCTCTTGGCAAACCTGTAAGTAATTTATATTTCTCTATCTCCAGAGTTCTGTTGCTGGGTGTCAAGGAAAGCAGAATACAACCAAAGTTAGAAGCAAACAATCAAGGAAGATCTCTGGCTGGTGCAGTAATTTGGTATTCATATTTTCTATTGTTTTCTTGAATTGAATTTGATTATTTATATGTATTATTATATTTTTTTGATTCTTTTGTAGGCCTACTTTATCCCGTAAGATTTTGAATTGGACAAGTTTCTCTCTGATTCCAGAATGGAGTAATCCAGAAAACTGGAGTGTAATGCACTGTTTGCCTTTGGTCCTGTGGTTTCATTTACCTGCTAAGAGAAAATTAAAACCATAGGACTGATGGAAAACAGTGTAGTACACTTCAGTTTTCTAGATTACTCTTATTTTTTTAAGTATGGGATCAGAAAGTTACAAGTCCAATTCAAAATTTTTGAGGGGGAAAAATTCTAAGTATGAAAGTTCTGTCATCGTACAGGACAGACATACTTAGAATTTTTATTTATATATTTAAAATTTCTGAAACCTAATAAATGTTTATGTATAATTATGAAAATGCTGGAGGAGGAATAAAAAAATTAAGTGCTGGACTTAGTGTTTTTTTTTACGACCACTTTATTGCTTCATTTCCTTTTTCACTTTTTTTTACAATGCTCACAAACAACCATTTTTGTTTCTTTTTACTCAAACACTTCTGTGTTCCCTCCTCTGCTTGAGATTTGAAGTTGGCACCACACAATTGGTCACTAACTCCTCTAATTTTCCCCTTGCTTCCTGAAAGTAAAACAGAACAACAAACTTTGAGGCACTTTCAAAAAAAATTATTTCACTCTTATTTGCATTGGCTCAGTTAACATTTGCCCTGCATGATACTTGTATTACATGTTACACCTAGAAAAGTGCATTCCTTCACCTCAAAATGAAGCTTAGATTACACCACTGAATATAGTTTTGTAAAATAATACTGGTGAATGGCAAAGTCCTCTACTGTAATACTTAAGTATCACAGCCAGCAATTTCTCATACACCATCAGGATAACAGAACTATACCCAAGGACATAATCTATGCCTCATTTTAAGGCGGAGGAATGCACTCCATGAAGTATAACTGTCATACAAGTAACATGCAGGGCTGATGGTAACTTAACCAATGGTAATGCTACAACAAAAAAATTAATACACAGCATTCAGCTTAGTCTATTGTTGGATGTCAAAAATTTTACTAATGACACTAAATATTGAATGAAATCAATAATGTTAAAACTTAGCATTGAAAAGATAACGTTACTCAAGAAAAATTTTTGTGAATAAGTGAAATAAAACTTGAAATTGCAGAGTAAAGTGCTCCTTTGGAACACTGAAAATTGATATCCAACAACAGACTAAAATTTAAACCAGCATAAAATTAAGAATATTGGAATCAATACACAGAGGGCTAACTTTCCTGGGCTTTGTAATTATTACTTGTATTAATAATGGAAAATAAATAAGGTGCAATGAGAATGTATTAAGTTTACTGATGATATGACTGTAGAGGCGAAGAGCATGCCAGATATATTAGCAATCCAAAACAATAAAATACAGAATGAATATATTGATTTTAGGAAGGAAGAGAGAAAGTATGCAAATCAATAAAAAACAAGTGTACAGCTTCAGATACTGAGAAGTTGCATTAAATATTAATGAAAATAATTTTAAATAAGAATATCTATAAGAAGAAACTATCAACCAATTATCTAGGCATTTAAATTTTTTGTAAAGGCTATTTATTCAGCTTTCTCAAATTCACAATGTACTTCAATCTTTAATTCTAAAAAAAATCAAATTATGATAATTGTATCTTAATGACCAAGTATTTTTGTACATTGTATTATCTCTGTTTTTTTTAGTATATAGACGTCTTTTCAATTAAAAGGCAAAATTAATTGTAAAATACCAAAGGTTGTGATAAAGTACGAAGAACATTAACTACATTGATTGATTATTGTATTTCTTAAATCAATGAAATTTACTTTCTCTTCCTGAAATCATGACCTACATGCAACCTGATGTCTATGTAATTCTGACTCAGGTTAATAGTGGAAAACAAGCAAGACAGTTTACTATGTTCACAGGCATAAGAAAATGTATTAGGTTCAGAGATAATATGACTGTAGTGTCAAACAGCAAGCCACAAATATTCACAAACCAAAAAATATAGAATGATGACAAATAAGTATAATCGTTCTAAGAAGGAAGAGTATATTCATCTCTCATTAAAATATGAATCAATAGAACAAGTACTTTAAGTACAAGCTTCAGATACTGAGAAGTTGAATCAAATACTAATGAAATGCAAATATGTGCCTTCATAAAACTAGGAGTTGTAGATAGGAAACCAGATAAGATGAGAAGATTTATGGTATAATTCAGTATTATACCACACCAAAATCCTATTGATCTAAAGGAGGGAAAACTGAAAGAATGTAACAAGTATTAAGAGCACACAATGTCATGCCTCTTATTTACTGATGAAGAACTTCATGATGCTCATGGCCATTACCCATGACACCTATTAACACAACTACCAGGTAGGTGTTTAATAAAGCGATTGGAGAAATATCACCTGGAATATTATGGCATTTGGGTCTTGAGGAAGATAAAGTGAAATATAAGAAAAGATGTGTAAAAGAATTGGTTCCGAAGATAGAGAATATAATGATAAATTGGGTAGGTCGTTGAACGTGGAAGGAGAGTTTGTTATAAACAAATTTACAAGTAATTATAAACTTTCAAACTTGATGCCTTTCACGACATACATTTGAACTTGTAAAATTACAAAGCCTGAAGAAATTCCCTTTGTGTACCATTTAAAGCATTACGCGAGCTCCCAGAAAGTAAGTATTCATATGAATAAGAAAATTCTCGAATTATTTTAACAGAAAGCTAAAATATAATACTCAAGTTTGAACCTTACGTCATCGATTGGAAAATATTTAAATCTGCAGTGAATAAGACTACTTAGCACGCAAATGCACGGTACATATCTTAATTAAAGCAAAATTTATACTTCTTAAAAGATTAATAACTTTTGTTGATGAATATTATAACAAAAAATCCACGTGGGTCACAGAAGCATGGTATCTGGAATATCTATCGTTTCAAACGTGGTACATAAAGTCTATGCCTATCTTGAACACACTTGCATTCAACTTGAAATTACTTTAAAATGCTATTTTGAGTAATAGAAAAAAATGGACTTCTTTTAAAATAAATACGTTCAAGTTCAAGCTTTCTGAGCAATTAATTAAATTATAATATTATTATAATCGGTATGAATAATTTACCTTAAAAATTAAACACTAGGCCCGTGCCTCTCTTGATTATTTCTGAAAGCTAAATATAGCGACGGTAAAAATAAATTACTTCTGTAATTACCAATTCGGCAGGTTGGCGTTCAGGACCTCCACCACCATCCTCGTCCAAGGTCTCACGTTGACTGCAAAGAGCGATTGTCATGAGCAATCTAACAATCGATTGATCGAATCTATTCGGTCGCTTGCAATAGATTATCTTTCCGAACAGCGATATATGTTTGTATAATACCAGCGTTCATGTTACAGCTGTTTTCTGGTTGAAATGTTATGTTACTGGAAAGCGTTCTCCTGCAGAAATAAGTATTCACTCTTATATTGCTTCATCTCATGCCATTAAAGATACTGTTACACTGATATTTCATGTTTCTTATAACAATTTTGTAATTATGAAAAAATTTCTTTGTCAATTTCATTTTAAGCAAATAGTTTAAATTATTAATTTCATATTCAGCATATGCTTTACTGACGTTATATTTTCATAGTTAATTTTAAAATTTGTTGAAAAGGTAGATATTTTTACGTTCATGATTTGTAAACTTACTTAACATTGTAGGGTGAAAAATTTATTTATTCAATTAACATTGGAGTATGTTTCCAGTAAGATTAGAACCAGTGCACATGAAATGACTTTCCAGTCCACCGTGAGCTATATTCACGTTAATAGAAATGGAATGAACATGGAACAAGAACAACAAAATTATTACCTATGCAATCCATCCGTAATTTCATTGAAGACGATTGTAAGGAAATCTAAACAAACATAGTCCGAATCCAAACTGAGAGAATTCCTCATCACTCCTCTAACTAATATGAAAATTGAATCGCTAGCTCCGGCGATACTGTGCCAATGAAATATTTAACACTGATTGACTTACTAAGAGACAATAAAGGCATAATAAAATTCTCAATTACAAGAGAAGCAACGCCAAGGTAGAGTGAAATGAAAGAAGCAGTAAAAAGTAAGAAACGAATAATGTTTATCTATATATCTCTCCGAAAAGATATTATTATAAAGTGATGTAAAGAGATAACATCTTATTAATCAGCCCAGCATTTATATAACCGAAAATCAAATTTTGGAACACCACAAAATTTTTTCATTCGTAATTGTTCCAACGATTGATAGATTTTCTCGAAAATTCTTCGTGGCGTAAGACCTCGCACCGTTAGCTCGAAATAGATTGGGTAACACGGTGAAGAAAGTACGATGCGTTGGTCGCTTTCTGTAAGTCCAATACCTACACCAACAGCTGTCCAGTAACATCCTTCCCTTTAGTTCGTACCTCAAGTCAAACAAGAAAAAGAATAAAGCTGAAGGGTCAAATGACGCTCGTCCAACCTACTCGTGAAAGACTCAACTTAGCTCTTTCGAGGAGACCTTTAACGGCTGCATTAGGGGGACTGGATGGGTATATTCCTTGGATAGTACTGATATCAACCTTAAAGTTAAGATGTCAACATATCCTAGCTTCCTTATAATTAATGTTTATAAAATCGACAATCATGGCTTTCGTATGTAAATTCCCCTTTAATGCCATGTTTTAAAAAGCGAATGGAGCTGAAGTGGAGCTAGATTGGTAATGCCCAGGTTTGGGGTTCTAACCGGCTGTAAATTTTTCGTTTTCCATCCAATTATTTTATTTTCCTTTCTAAATTCTGATAGGTTTACCTGCACATGACCAAACGGGATTTGATAATATATGAGTGAATAACCTCAAAACTTTCGGCTCATTTCTGGAAATAAAATTTCTTGAGCTTAGGAATTTCCAGCGATAAAATAATAGGAAAAAGATTTCAAAAAGCAGAGTAAAATCTGTGAATTACTACTCGTATAATAACTACTTTATATTTTCAGTTAAAAATTATATGACGCATAAAATATAAAATACTGGTTCTCCTAAGATAGCAGGTAAATTGATGACATTTTTACTAAAATAAAAAAGTAAACGAAAAAAAATATAAGCCACAGAATGCCTGCAAATCAATTATCTCAATATTATAGAACCTACAACTCACCACTGCAGTAATTCGCATGACATGAATTGGTGATGGAAAGGAATACTTCCACGGGTGACAAGATTTTAGATTTTGATCATAATTTGTCGATATTCCTAATAGGTATAATTTTATTCATGTAAGATTATTATTAAGATCGTGAAGAACTTTTCACATTCAACAGAGTACTGATTATCAGAGAATGAAAGTGAATTAAAGTCACTCAATTAATAAGAAATATGAAGTAAATACGAAATCAATAAATTCATACGAATAAATTAGATAAAAGTTAAAATATTAAAATAAAATGAATTGTATTTCACCATAGGTAACCAATCCAGTATCCCATAAACATGTTGACATCTTTCAGCTATTCTTGATCCACTCCTTTAAAAAACTTTCCTATTAAATGGCAGTAATAGTCAATAAATTCACCAATCGGGAAATAATTCAGTTACGATGACGAAGCACGAGCTCTGATGACTTCAGCTGATTCTAAGTTTAACGACTAGACAACAGTGACAAATTCTAGAGCGTTGCCACGCACGATGATAACATAGATGGGAATGGATTTTTTTTAAACTGCTGCTGTTCAAAGATGTTACCTGTATCCTTATTAATGGGTTATGAATTGTCCGATTCAATTGATCGGGTAAAACCCCGCATATCTAATTGTGCGGGATTCTCAAGCTCCTTCGAGCGTAACACTTACTATATAAACGTACTAAATTATTCATAGAACTAAAATTAGACATAAAAATTAGTATGCAATAATATGAACAAAGGTTGAAATGAGAAATGACAATATGTATGTCCCTCATAACATTGAGGTTTTGGAGAGCAGAAGCTAAAAGTTTGGTAGCAATATCTTGAGATTATCTCAGGGAAGTCACTCTCAGGGTTAGCTCCAAAACTATTGGGTACCCACAGCATGTCTAATTTAAATAAAACCAGACCATAATGAGATATACCATGAAATATTTTGGATATCCTGTCAGGAATTTGAAAAGAAACTTCTCATAGTTTATTTTGTGTAACTTTGTAAAATCATAACCTGCTCTTATTATTTTAGTTAATATTTAATATACCGTCTTTAGTTAGTATTAATTAGTTGTAAGTTATTTTTGTGACTTCCTAAAACACTAAATTCATTTTATTCTTAATTAATAGTGTTTATAGTATTGTTAGCTTTTCCATTATTATGTAAATGGTAATAAAATTTTCATTTACTACAAAATTTGCAGACGCTATGGTTTTAATTCGTCTGTTGTATATATACATGAGGTAAACCAATTATCAGCTACCAGTCTTCCATTATTGAGCACATTCCAAACATTGGAATAATATGATGCATCCAAGTGTTAGTCTTGGTAACTTTCTTTCCACGCACAGTTTCAGGGAGCCTGTAATCAACATACAGCAAAGATTATTTCCTTAACATATAATGGAAAATTGATAGAGGACAAAAAGTTCATGCATGAAAATACATATTTACTTATTGAAATCATAAGTACTCATACACTGAATTCCACGTGAATAAAGCGATTTGAAATGACGAAAAGGAACCCTATCGTTCTCCATGACTATTAGAGTACTAAAGGGAGTCTCGAGCCTTCTAGGCACATTTTCTCCTTTTTCATTTTTCCATAGATTCTAGCCTAATGTTACTCGTCTTTCACATGGATTATATATATGTATGCATTTCAACATTTTAAAATGTATTAGTTTACTTTACCAGCAGCTGAGATTGCCTGGCTCAATCGTCGCTTGAGAAATCCAGTTGACTCCCTTAGTTCTTTGTAATTCACTTGTAAGAAAGACATCCCCTTCAAGCAATCTTAAGACATTAATAACACCACATCCACAGTTGAAAGGATTATCTTCTAACATCATGGTAACAGTAGAAAAACGTTCCCCTTTTGTTTTCTTCTCCAACTGAAAATGATTCAACCATACATATTCAAATTTCAAATGCAATTTGGTATCTATCTATTTTCTGCATGCACATTTGAGCGATAAAAATTAAATAAAGGAAAAATATACCTTCGTATTAACATCTGTATGTAACAACCAAGTAGTACTGTAACACCATTACCATACAACAGTAAAAAATTTCATATTGAGTTGAACTTGAGTAAATAATAATTTGTTTTTATAAATTTATGCTTTTTACATTTTAAGAAGTTATGTACGAATTATTAAACCAAAATTTAACATCAAAATGAATTCAAATTTCTAAGAACGTATTTGGACGAAAAATCGGAAAATAATTGATTTGTTTAATTTCGATATTAGTTTCATTCAGGCTAAAAAGGATTTCTGATTAATTTTTCAAACATCTATAAAAGTACCATATTTTTCGGTAGTTCCATTCCTGAAATAAGATTGTGCCTCAAGTCAACCTTTAGGGAGTGGGAACACTTAAGAGGTTTTGGAATACCATCGGCGTCGAGAATGCAAGTCGGATATAACATGTCCTGATGCGTCAAGTATTTAATTTTGTTGTACCGTAAGTCAAGTACGCGAAGACTGACTAGCATGTTCCTCCAGTCAATGAATATCGTGGATATTGAATTGTTGACTAGAATGATTTCCTGCAAATAAAAGAATCCAATCGATAATATAAAATTATTATTTATAAACATATAATGGTATGTAATACTATTTAATTATATTATATAACAGCTTTTAAATACTTAATCAATCATCGAAATTTTTAAATTATACATTATTCCTCTTCTTGGCGTAAATGTCAATTTGAAATATGATATAAACCGATTGACACTAATAATCAGGAAAGAAACGTTCAATAATTTACAGTATCATTTTCTTAGCATATAGCTTTGTGTTTACGTAAGTATGACCAGAACAGGTGATTTCCAAACTGAAACTGAATTCAAAATTTCTAACTAAACTAAAATATGTTCTAATTGCATCAAAGATTATTTGTTCTTATTATTGGAAACGTAAGTTTATTTTTTATTCCAATTTGTTCATAATACATCAAAAGATAGAACCCGAAATTATATCAAGGAAAACCTTAAAATTTATTAATTTTTGTTAAATTATAGAAAATAAATATTTTTAATATTCAAAAATTTATTTTCGATTCATTTCATAACCTTTAAAGACAATGCTGCACGATATTAGTTAGAAAAAACTTTACTACAGGACTACTCCACAAACTACTCTAATATAGAATAATATAGAAGAAATATATATTTTACATAATATAATATTATATTTATGATTAAGAAATGATGAAATCTTCAAAACTCAAAGCATAGAAAATAAATAGGTAAACAACCTTGGTTTTCTCTTGATTTTAAAAGATTCATACATATCTAGATAAAAGGAATTAATCAATGAACTCATTAAATCATCAGTGCTCTATTTATTTATATTGAAATGTTATTGAAAGTCTGAAGAATCAAATAAAAAATACAGATTATAAAGGATTTTAGCTAATTCAAAAATTTTCGTAGGAGAAAACAAAAAATGTTTCTTACCTCAATTTTTGGGAAGTAAATTAAAGGTGATATTCTTCCCCATGTTCTCCTGTATTTGTCAAAAACCCAAATGGAGTCAGCGAAAGTAATTTTATTATGTGCGAGATTCAGCTTTTTGAGCGCGGATACTTCACCGTTGCAATCTCCCCCAAAGTCTCTAATGACCCGCAAATCATTTCCTGACAAATCAAGCTCCTCAAGATACCGGTTATTGCAAATTATGCTGATGTCAAACCGTTCGATTTTATTTCTCGATAATAGAAGCTTTTCAAGTCTCAAAGCAAGATATAAGGCCCTAGAAGGTATTTCACTTAATTGATTAAATGACAAGTCTAGAATAATTAAATGCCGGAAACCAAGGAAAACTGACTGAGTCATCTTCTGCAAGAAGTTTCTCGACAGATCAAGTACCTGAAGCTTAGAATCATGCCGAAAATTCTTCACATCTAAAACTTTCAAATTATTACGTGACATGTTTAGATATTTCAACGAGGTGACAAGAGTAGGTATCGTATCAAAGTCGTTCCCATATAGATTAAGATAACGTAGTTTAGGATTTGATAATTTTTCGAAGTATATCATCTTAGAATCATTTAAAATGTTGTTACTGATATCAATTGAATCCAGAGAACTTAATCCCGCAAAACAATCGGATTCTAGCTTAGAAATATTATTGTTAGATATGTTTAAGAATAGAAGTTTATCAAGGTTAGATAAGAAGTTTTTTGGAATTTCCTTTAACATGTTCCCTCCAACCCTTAAATGATATAAAGAACTACAATTAGAAAGCAGTGAAGATGGAAGCTCATAAATAGAATTGTTTTCCAACAGCAAAATTTCCAAATTAGAGTTTTTTAGGAATAAGTTTGGCGGAATTACAGCTATCTTATTGTTTCCCAAATGTATTAATTTTAAATTAGGGTTCTCAGAAAAAAAGTCTTCGTGCAAAAAACTTAATTCATTATTTTTTAATATAACTGCTTTCAACGACGGAAAACCGTGTAAAAAATCGTGAGCGAAAGATTTTATTTTTGATCCATCCATTTCCAATTCAGTTAGTGTTTCGCTATTTATAAATTGGAATACATTGGAAATTGACTGAGTGTTTTCTTCAAAAGTGAACGACGTCAAATTATTCATAATCAGTAGTTTTTCTGGTAGTTGTGTCAAGGATGCGCCAATGAAATGCAATGAGTGAAGGTCCTCGAGTTTAGAGAAGCACTCAAAATGAACTCGCTTTAAAGGATTGCGCTCCGATCTGAAATAATTCAATTTTTTCAACATGGAACAGTGATCCTTTTCAAATCCCTCTATCTTATTTGCGATTAAATTTATCGAAATCAAGTTCACAAGTTTTCCTATACTCCTAGGAAGTACAGTTAGAAGGCTGTTCTTCAAAGATAATCTCTCCAAGTTCGGGGTGTGTTCGAAAATATCACTCCCAATTGATGTTAGCATTGGCTCATTAATCGTTAAAGTGTCTAAGGCGTTGGAACCATTTAAGTTTCGAATTTCCTTGATTCTGTTCGACTCCAGCATTAATTCCTTTAAAGTCGGTATTGAGTGAAGTAGTCCATCTGGAATGCTCTCAATCATCGTTCTGCTTATTTTTAAATGGAAGAGATTCTGCAAACGTTCTTGGAATAGATCATCGGGTAATTGCTGGAGACTCGTACATGTTATTTCGAGATATTCCAAATCATTCAACCCCGCGAAATGTTCCCTCGTGAAATGAAACTGTTCTCTCTGGCCGCAGTCAATTATAAGCACTTTAATAGAAGCTTTTAACTGCATTTGTTCGCTATTAATCAACGACCTAGAAGGCGTAAACAACGCAACGTAGGACTCGGGAGGTTCAGGGCAAGCATACATACGCACTCTAATCTCTTCAAAATCATCCAACCCCAATGTATGATAGTAATCGTGTCTAATGTCATCTGATGACAAACTGGAGTTGCATTGTAAGTCCAAACTCCCCTCCGTCTCAGCAAACACACTCATGCGAGCATGGACTTCTCTCTCGCAGTGCAATACATATCCGTCACGTTCTTGATTGCAAACACAGCCTGCCTCAATTTGGCAGTAAAGAGAGTATTCCATCGACACCGACCGAGAATGCGCGTAACTGCTATATTTTTTACCTCCTGCCACATAAGATAGGTAATTACTGCTAGACACTAAACATGAATTCCAGGTTGTCACGAACAAAATAGAGAGCAAAACTAGGGTCATGCTTAGAGCGATGATTCGCAATCAGTACAAATGAGAATTAACGAATAAACATTAGAATGAGAACATTCCCCTCTGCCAACGGATGAGCAGGAAAATAACTTCTTTCGTCCGGAAATCCCGAATGTTACAAACCGGATGTTGGGAACTATCTTACGATAAGAGTAAACTTCCAACAATTTGGTACGTGTAGTAAAGAGACTAATTAGCTCTAATAATTACGTTACATTACATGAGCTGAGGTAATTTCGAGAATGCAGATTCAAATGAGATTTGAAACAAGGTCGCACTTACAGAGAATCCGAAAGGGGCCAATGATATAAGTATAGGTATCAAACAGGCAGTACTTTAAGATAGTTATTACAATAAAAATAGTCAACTGAACACTCAATTTCCATGATCATATATATTTGAACTGTATTACAGCCTGACTTATAGGTAGAGCCTTTTAAGTAGATGGTAGCTTGTGAAATTGTCTTTCATATGTAAATTTATTATAACTTTAATTCATTAATGGAGAATAATTCACAGAGAAATGATAACATTCATTACAAACAAGTTTCTTGTAATAATATTATGATTTTTGTTTAATATTATATTTAGGGAGAAATGGAATCAATGGAAATTTTAATTGTTGCAGTAACATTCCTCGTCATTAATCAAATTATATAGAATAGTCTAGTTTTTTTATATAGATTAAAGACTATAGAAGATATTAAGCATATTTATTGATTTTTGTAATGATATCCTTTCTGAGGAAAAAATTACCTCTTACAAAATCATCAATTTCATAAAGATATATCAAAAGCTACACTACTTAAATTTTCAACCTTATTAAAAATTGAAAAACTATGAAAAAGGCATCTCAGAATTTCATCATTTGCAGAAATATTATGCAACAATTGAATTTCAGTCATTAAAATAGATCACAAAAAATGAGTTGTTCGTTTATTTAGGTTATAATTATCCCAAATAATGTATGATAGACAAGGAGTAGATAAGAAGTAAAACTACTACCTTAAAATACACAGACTGAAGGTATTACTAAGGTAGTAGTATACAGTGCATGACAATTCAAGAGGCTAAGAAAAAATGTTCCAAAATCTAGCACATTATGCATAGTGAGAATAATGAATGGACAAAACTTTGAAGCAAGTTACCCTAAATTTGTAATATATGGGCTGATTTAGCTATATCTCCAATTAAATAAAATTCCTACCATGATATTGTTCAAATGAGTTAGATTAAGAATATATGCTTCAATAAATCTCACAAGCCACCAATGATTGTGTAAGGTTATGTTTCTGCCTCAATGAAAAATATATTTCCATGATAAGAAGAAAATACTATAGTAGGTTATTTTTTCATGAAATTGGTGCAAAAAATTTGAAAGTGTAAAATATATATCATATAAATTTGAAAAGTATACCAAATGAGGAATTTAAGATTTTGTTAGCATATGAATCTGAGACAGAACCTACAGTGGATGATGAGAAGTAAATATTATGAATTGAATGAATAAATAATATGAATGAATTACATCGGGAAGAAATAAAATAACTTTGATGATTCATCAAATGTATTATTTATTAAATCAAAAATGTTTTAAAATTAATTTTAAAAATTATATTCTAAACATGGTATTTTTCAAATATTCGATTTCAATAGATCCACTATATTAACAGCTGTTAATAATTATGGATGAAAAATGGAGTAATTAAAAAATTATTTTTAATACCTACAGAAATCCCTTAAAAGAAAATTGAATACTACACCATTTCATAAATTATCAAGACATTTAGGAAAGACTGAATCTACAATTAAGTCAACACAGAATACAATAATATGAATATAAAAGATTTAACCATCTCATGATAGCATTCATTGCCTAGATTGTACCTCGTTAATTTAAATCTATTCAGGCAAAAGATCTTCTCCCAATTCTTCGTCACCAAATTCATCATCCTCAATTCGATTCTTGGGTCCAGATGCAGTTGCAGGTCTTTCCCATTGAGACTGAGTTTTTGATACATCTGATAATGTAAAGTCTGAGGAAATATTAAGAGTTTATGCTTTTAAAAGAATAAACAACTTGAATAAACAACTGTTCTTTCAGGATTCCATAAAAATTTTATGGACTGCTTCAGCTACTTTTTATTTTAATACATATTCAATTCTTTAAATAAGAAATCAATATAATTATTTTCTCCTAAAAATTGATAAATGGAATTTATGAAATTGATCCAATGAAGAAATTGAGAAAGTATAGTAAACAATATGAACTCTTCCTTACTATTTAACCTAAAATTTAGAGTTATAAAAGATGACTATACATTCTTATGAAAATATAATATAAAAACCTGTAAAATTTTCTTGTATTCTTAAGCTTATAATTTTCCAAGTACTTATGTATTTACAATCAACAACACAGGTATTCAAAGCTATACCAAGATGATTAAACAAACTTAACACAATTATTTATTGATAAAGAGTTGTGTTCCTTAATGTACATGATCAAATAGGCAAATTAAGTAGGAAGAAAATTCAAAATCATTTTTCCAGTAGAAAATGTAACATGAAGTTAAATTAATTTCGAGGCATTTTTGAGGTATTTAGCTCTATAGTAGATATAAACTATTATAAAGTGCTCTATTTGGAAACTCATCATTGAAGTATTTATAAAGAAGCAAGGAAGCAACATGCAAGAACCATTAAGAAATTTAAAAACATTTGTGTTCATCTAGCTACTTTCTGTCTCTTCCATTAATCATGCATTACTTACCAAATTACATTTAGATCTGTTGAACCCTTCCCAGTCTATTTCTTGAGTTTGGATACATTAATTTACATGAATGAATTAAGATTGTTAATTAAATAAATTACATGCATTTTTCACATTAATAATCATACAGTTATAGCATATCTGTGAATACTGCAGTAAATAATGATTCAAGAAATTTTAGGTGATAATGGTAACCTAAAGAACAAGAGAAAGAATTTTGTGATAAGTCGATAAAATATGTAATTTATTGATATTGATTTCATCCTGTTATACGCTACGAAATGTAAAAACATATTAGATTCCATGGAAGAAACAAAGAATATGCTATATCACAGGAAATTTAAAAAGAAATTTGATTATAAATAAACTTAAAAACAATAAAAAGAACTGCTTAATAATGAGATTCAAATTATAACTATATATGACATAAGTAGTCAAGTATTTCATATTGACTCTATGCCAATTGTTTTTAAAAAATTTAGAGTATTAGTTTTAGATAGAAAGTTATAAGCAGAGCATGAAACTTGAAGATTTTGAATTAAATTTGAAATGAACTTACTCAAGTAGTTTAAAAATTCATTAAAAATGCCATGAGATGATACTCATAGTAAATTGAATATTGTTTCAAGATTATCTGGTAGACTTCTTTACAGCATCAGTCATATCATAAGGTCTCATTTTTATCGTTGATTGTTCAAAAAATTTTTAACATCAATTTCATATACGGGTCACATTGCTTTATTTGGAAAATCAAAGCAATATGACCCTGAATGATGATTAACTAGTTACATGTGAAAGATTCAAAAGAAAAAGATCATTAAAATAGAATTGACAACATTTGTGATGCTTTGCCCTACTTTTTGCAAGTATGCATGTGAGTGAAAGCTGTCCATTCACAGATGGAATTTCATCAGCAGTAATTAATCCAAAACTTATTTTTCATTTTCAACAAATCAAAATGTTCAAAACAGTGAATACTACATACTCAGTGCAGGTTGTATTACTTTTAGTTTTGTATGAAAAATAAAGTGATTTTGAAAATTATTCAAGAAAAAAGGTTATTTAAAAAATTCTCCTTCCTTGAAGAAGAATAAGCATTGGTCCATACCTGAGGATTTTAGATGACAAAAAGTATTAAATTATAACAATATCTTATAAATTTCATCCTCAGTGATTTTTAATCATTTTATGAAATTGAAAAACTAACTTTGTGACCAATGGACCAATGTGAAAATGAGAAAATTGTCTGAATAGATTCTTTTTCTGAAGAACTAAAAATATCCTATGTTTTAGATGGTTTAAACAAGTAAGAGACATACTTGGAAAAGTGCTTGTGAGATAAAAGTAGATTAGAAGAAAATAATATATAAAATCTCCCATCTTTTTCTGAGAATAACCCATACATGAATGATAGTGTACTTAAAGTTAGTGCTTTGAGGTATTGCATGTATGTTTTGTGAGTTTCCTACTAGGTTTGTGCTTCACAAAACTAATAACTGTTACATCATATTGGTACTTGTTCAATCTACAAATAATTATTAATTGTGTAATTCTCAAATACAAAAATAAATATAAGGAAAAAATAATTAATTGGTCCAGATCAAACCAGCAGTCATGTTATATTTTTTATATGAGCTTTTCTATACTAGCTTCCAAATTGGTGATTAGGTTTGCTTGTCCTAAATGAGGAAATCAATGAAGGTTAAGTTAATTGTACAAACATTGAGCAATCATTATAAAGCGTTGGAGGGGATTCTAATTACATATAGAACAGATTTTTTTAATAAAAACTATTAAAAAATGAAATTTTCAGTTTAAAAAACCATAACATAATATTCACATAGTTATATTTGAGAATATTTCATCATCAAATGAATTATGATATTTTCATTGAATTATTTTAAAAAATTCGCCTAAATTTGAATATTCACACTAACAATATGATAAGGGAATGAATTTTTCTCATAAAATGATGTTCCAATACAGACAAAAACTATAAAAAGAGGTTTTGTAGATGAGGAGGAGCTGTGGACATATTGCATGCATGAGTATTAGCTAAGATCCCAAATTCACTTTAAGGTAAGGTAAATAAATTACTGTATAAAAACTTTGGAGGTATACAAAATATGCTGAAAAATTACTCTGAGAATTTTATGTAATATTTTGATTTACAAAATAACATGATCAAAGTTTAAAAATTTTGATCTAACTTGTATTAAAAATGTTCATAATATTTCGATAAAATCTGTATTACTTTCTACTGCCCTGATTTGAGATGGACCTTATACAATAAAGTATTACACTTAATCAATAAATTTCAAATAAATGGGATGAATTTCAAATTCCACTGAACAAGGTAACCTTATCAAATATATATGATGCAATATTTTGTGGCTTAAGATGAAAATAGATTAAAATTGCACAAGGCAATCTTTTTTAAGTTTGTTCTTGGTGTTCAAAGTGCATAATTTTAGTAAAATATGTGCCTTATCATTACCACCAGATCCAGCTAAAGGTGATGGTTCCCTAGCAGAGTAATGACTTTGAGCTATACTTCTATAGCTTCCGGGCCTTGTACTTCCATCATTGTCTACTATGGCTGTACCAACTCTAGATGATCTACCACTGCTACGCCATGATCCTATTGAAAGGAAAAATTGTAAAATAAACAGTAAAGACACTTTTAATGTTATTGGTTCAAATAGAATTGGTTACAATTATGGTTCAAACTTTGTGATATTTTACATTTATAAAACGGAAATTATCTGCAGGTATTATAAACCTACTTTAAAGAAGCTAGAATTATAAATACTGATAAAATTTGCACAATTAACTGTTTATCTGTAAAACGAGCTGCCCAAAATTTACTTTATTTCCTTAAATAAGGGTTGAGTTTTGTAACTAAAATTATTCCAAGTAAAGTAATACTCCAAAAACATCCTTGAATTTAATATGAATGTATTGTTATTGAAAAGAAGCCGATGGCAAAATAAACACTTATAATTTATAATATACTTATAATTAATCATGCTGACCTGGTCGGCTGCTGCCTAGACGTTCCCTTGCATCTTTTGCTTTTTCAACTTTCTTCAATTCATGGGCATATTCTACTGCCTCTTTAAGACCCAAATCACTGCACAGACGAACCAAAAATTTAAGACCTGAAATTCACACAAAACGATTCCATCAAATCATTACATAATCCATAATTAACACTAAAATCTTGACTTGACTTGAAAATCAAAAACGATGATGCAAGAAATATATTTGTATTTTAAGGAATTTCATATCTGTTCATTCAATAGTTATAATTATATTAATAGAGTTATAATTCAAGAAAAACTTCTTCTGTACCTGAAAAATTTCTCAAATATCTATTTCCTAGAATCATACTCTCGGTATTTTCTTTTGTTACCTTTGGAAGGGATTATGAATAGTATCCATTCTGATTGTATTTGAACTATTCAAATTTATTACGTTCATTAATTTTCATTTTTGAAATAAAATATAACACCCTTTCTCCTGGATTGATTTAAGATTGACATAATCCCTAGAAGAAAACATTTCCATGCAAATCTAACATTTTTATCATTTCTTTTTTATTATAGTTATATGTTTCTGAGACCATTTAGAATTTGAAATTGACACTAAATTTACAAGAAGAATCATAATCATAGCAATTTTAATACGGATACTTCCAATTCATAAATGTTTGACATCAGTTAAAGTTAATTACAAACTGATTCCTAATTGGCAAATATTGAATAGAAAATTCTATTTACTACAATAGAGCTTAACTGTATATCAGTCAACTCATAAATTTGTTTGAAATATTTTCTCATTCCCATATAGCTAAAGAAATGGTAAATCTTTTCACTTTGTTTCTTTTACTTTCCTGACTATTTCTAATGCTACTCAATGGGTTCATCCAATTTCCATAAACTGATGTTTCCTAGCAAGATCTTCATTGGATCTTGATGGATCTGTTAGCATAGATAAACTAGAAATTTATTTTATTTATTTAAACTAACAACACATTGATAATTAATCATAATTAGTTAAAATATAATTAGATACTTTAAATATCATTTGAGTTTCATATCTTACATTCTACGTTGTCTGGAAACCTCGAATGAATTTGGCGATATAACTGTAAGGCCTGCTGGTAGCTTCCACTGCGACGATAACATGAAGCAACCATAAGTTGCCATTTCACCTCTTCTGGTCGCAATAATGCTGCTCTTTCAAAATATGCAATTGCTTTTTCAGGGAGTTGCATACTGACATAGTAGGACCCAAGCCAGTCAATTACCTCCAAATTTGAGGGGAAATAACGATGAGACTGAAATTAACATCAAAGAACATTGATTATTTGAACATATATGAGGAAAACCACTTATCTTTGGATTAAACATTAAGATATATTATATTACTAAAAAAATAGGATCTGAATTTAAAGGAGAAAACATATTTGAAACTCTTAAACACAAATGTATCCAAGAAAAATTAAGATCTGTAATTTAAGATATATATTTTTTGGATTAAATTTCAGTTCAATAATACAAATATAACATTGATAAGAGGTTAGTAATTTATTAATTGTTATTTATCTTTATTGATAAGAAGTTCATAATTTACACACTCACATCCACATGATATTGGTGAGCTAGTTGTCTCTCTCCATCATTTTCATATAACTGTCCAACTTTCTGAAGAATGCTAGGATCTGAAGGAACAATTCCAAGTAAGAGGAGATACCTGAAAATAAATCAAGGTACTTTATGAATGCTGAATTTTGGATATTTTAACTTTCAACATAAATAATAGAATCCTTTATCCTCCAGGTACCATATCATGGCAATGGGCATAAGATTCCAGAAACTGGAGTAATTGAGTGATTTTTCCTTCACAATAAACATAGTGATAGTGATAAAGGAAGGAAGATAGAGCTTCAACTCAAGTTGTAGTTTTAACTGATTTTAAATTACTTTCAAAATTGAAATTAAGATTCAGCTGATAATCTCAACTGAATACAAACAATGCTCAGATAGCAAATTAAGATATGAATCTTACAAGAAATACCTTTCAAGCAATACTCCATCTAGAATCGAGATATAAAAGAGCTACAATACGTATAATCTTCCATTAACTCTCAAAGATTATTGAAAATAATGATAGGGTTAGCAATGAAAATATTACAACTAGGAATAAATAGAGAAAAAAGGAAAATAACCATTCATTGGCTTGATCCTTATCACCTAAAAGTTCATGAAGGTAGGCCATCATGTATAGCACCTCTGGATGATGTTTTACAATGGCATTCAGTTTAAGAAAGCAATCCAATGCATCTTCATGGTTGCCCTGGTTTTTGTGAGCTAAACCTATCAATGAATTTTTTATATCATATCAGTTAATCATAAAATACTAATCTTAGTATGGCTGGTGATACATATTAAAGTAAAAGTATCGTATGTACAAATTGACAAGATATTAAAATTTAGATTTGAATAATGATTCTAAATAAGAACCAAACCAGAATATGACAGTAAATATGATCATATAGAGACATTTTGGAATACAATTTTAGTAGACATAACATTTAATTCTTTTGAAATTATAGGAATTCTAACAAAATGTTCAGATTTTGTTCATCTGCACTGCAGTATTAAAAGGCAAAAGGATTCAATAATGTCTTTTGAATTTAGTTTATGCATCAAATTCACCATTCAAAACCTCAAAGCTTCCTTTTTTACTTATTATTTACAGGAGATGTTCTACTATTTCCCAGCTACTTCATGGTCCACTGTTTTTTCTACATATGATCTTTCAACAACATATCTTAAGCTTGTTACTATCAGCCTTTTTCAAATCATTTTCCATCCCAAAAAAAATCTAAGTAATTAGGATTTTAGTTCAAATCTAAAGGATAATCAACCTAAGACTTCTCATTACAAGTACCTTATACATCTTACCTAAATTATACAAAGCTTCAACACAAGAAGCATCACTTTCAAGAGAACAAATGTAGAGTTCCTTGGCTCTGTCAACATCTCCCCTACTGAATGAACAATTCCCAAGATTTACAAATGCAGCTGCATTATAAGTATCAGCCTGCCGAGCAAGCTCAGCATACTTTTCTGCTTGATCGATATCTCCCTGCTGCAAGGTAAAGCAATCCAGTATTTTGCAATTCTTCAAACGTAATTTATCAAATTATTTTTGATATCATAAATTTTATTCTTATCTAATAAATAGAGGGTAAATGGATTATGATTGGATGATCTTATTATCCTTATCTTAATTAGAGTAAATTGAGAAATTATCCATTGATTTGATGTCTCTATTGTTATACAATTGAAGTTAACTCTAGAGAACTCTCTACTAACCAAAAAGTATATAAATGCCAGGTTTGTACAAGCAATGCTGCTCACACGTCCAGTTTCACCTCTTTTAGCAAAGGCCTGTAGAGTTGATACTGAAGCTTGTAAATCACCACTCTTTAGCTGTACAGCTGCTTTATGTACTTCTAACTCATCTGCTAATTCAGAGTGGAAACTGCTCACACTGAGATTCATTGATTGTTGTGAAGGTGTCACTGTCCGTAAATTCTGAATGCACCAATCAAATCCCTCACTTGGTGAAGAGGCTATAGCAGGAGCAACCACTCGAGCAGCAGTAAGTATACAATGCTCTGCCTCCTCTTTGGCAAGCTTTTCCATTTTACGTAAACTGTCAGTTTTAATAGCCTCCAAAAGAAGGCTATGCACAGGATCATCCTGAAAGTTTATAGGTTTGATTTGCTTAAATTGAATTACTATCCTTTAGATGTTTAACATTCCATTAACATATATTTGTAATTATGAATTGTAATCCTTATTGTTGACAAAATATTAATCTAATATTGAATTTTAAGTATTAAAGAATGGAAATGAAATGTTATTTGCATGAACTTCACTGACTGAAATATGTTCTCTTACAATAGAAATTGCATACAGCATACAATTATCACCTTGAAAGTTACAGTGATTCAGAATTACATTTATAGCTACATAAAGTGAATTAGCAAGTTATTACGTATAAGTTAACAACAAACCATGAGATTTCAAGTGGGGATTTTAGAAGGTGAGATTTGATTACTTTAAAATAATTAAATAAATTTAAGATATTACTTACAGAATTTGAAAAATATTTTTCTTCATCAGTATCAATAGGCACTTCTAACAACAATTGAAAGGCTCTTCTCATATTCTCAGGATCATCCAATGCATAATAACAAAGTACAAGATGCAGTCCAGTTTTGAAATTAGGTTTCTCCTGCATAATATACTCAAAACTAGTACATGCATCTTGATATTGACCCATTTTAACAAGTAGTAAACCAATGTTGTGAGTAATTTTAATTCTGAAAGTATAATATTTACTTGTAGCATCAGAAATTTGAATAAAAGCAATATCAAAACAATAATTTTCATAAATTTACCTAAGGCTTCTATATATGTCAGGAACATGATCTAATGCCATTTGGTACTGCTTGATTGCCTTTGGATATTGACCCATCTTCAAATAAATATTACCCATGTTCACTTTAAACCTCTTAACATTAGGAAGCATCTTGTTTCTGGTAATTGATTGATAGGCACTTAATGCTTCACTGTACATCTCATTAGCTTCATACTGGTTGGCCAAGTTGAACAAAGTCTAAGATAAAAAATGCATCATCATCTGTGATTATAAGATATAATATGAAATATTAAACTTTCAATTATACCTAGAGTAGTGATCTAATGATTACTGAATATGAGCAATGAATAATAAATAAAATGATACTTTCATGATACACAAATGATGATAAAACATTTCAGAGATGCAAAAAGGAAATTTAACCACTGCCTTACATTATGAATGTAAACTCATACATCTCATTTACAGAGAAGTATATTTAAAAGAATGTATTTTCAAGGGATACTTTCAACTATGAAAAGGTGTTATTTATAAGTAAAATTCTGACAATTCATGCACATATTAGAAAGTATAAGATAGACAATTTCAACAATAATTTCAAAATCCCTACTGTAATTTTGCTTGGTTTAGTGCAATCAAACTGAATAATCTTAAAAGGTATCTTAGTTTTTAACATTAAAATTATTTGGAAGGAAGGAAAAGATGAGCACAAAAATTTTACATAACTTAAGGGTTTGTTTTTTAACCATTATGGTTTGTGATTAATATAAAAAATAATTTTTTTATTCATAGATATATGATGTATCATAGAAGTATCTTTTTTACTTGAAGTTATTGAGTAATGATGGTAAATTTAAAAAAAGCTTAATTGAATTCTGTATCAAAGAGATAATAAATATTTAATACATTATTTTTTAAATAACGTAGTGATAACAAAATATAAGCCGAGAATCAAATAAAATTCAACATATACAAGTGGAAAAGAGAGCAAGCAATGTCATCACCAATCTAATGGAATATTCTTAAGTGTTTCCATTGAAAAAAGTTAAAAAGTATTTAGTAGCATCAAAACATTCATTACTTTATAAATATATATATATATAGTTCAATTGGCTAGGGCAACTGGGAGGTCCAGGGTTCGAGTCCTTACTGCCTAACATAAATAACTTAAGGACATAAACATTCACATGCAGTTCAAGGAGGATAACAGATCAAATATCTTTAAAATAAATCTCATCTTGTAAATATAAATTACAGAAAAGCTGAGATCTTCATTTCGGGTATTCTTCATCCCAGTCTGTTCTTGCAAGCGGATCATACTGCGTTCTTTCTTGCATGCCTCTTTTGCTTTATCCAATGCTTTTTTCAGATCTCCCTGGCTTTTTGCAATGCAGGATTCATCAATAAGCATTTGTATTTGCTTTTCTAACAACTCAATTCTCTTCTTTGGCCTGAAATATAAAATCCAATACCTATCAAAAATAATTATAAAAACAGAATACCAAAAAAACAAAGGGAAGAAAGGATGTAACAGGGGTGACCTGAGAATGATTAAGGAGATATATGAGCAGTGCAATAGATATTGCCCAAGGTCTAAGAGATAGGCTTATAATAGTTTATTCTTTATTTTAGGGAAAAGTAATGATGATGGAAGGTAATCCAAATATGGAGGAAAAATAGGAAGAACACTGAACATGGGTATAAAGGGCATTAGGGAGTATTTAATAAAAAATTTAGATGGGAGATTGAATATGGTTAGGTAACAGCAAAAGATGTAACAATTTAATAAAATAGAGACTAGAGAAAAATATTTATAAGGAAATGAATGGATGTATATGCTGCATCAAACTAACTTAAGAGGTTAATACTTGTATATAAAGGAAGTAAACAAATGTGAGTTTAATGATTATACTAATGTAATAATTTAGCCAATAATGATATGTTCATAGCACACTTTACTTATTGTATATGCTAGCAAATATCTCTTTAGATAGTATTTGTTATGACAAAGTCTTCATCAGGATTAATTTTGAAAATAAATCTGACATGAAATAATATAAAATTTTATGCTCAGAAATTCATTGAACTTTTTAGAGAATATCTTACGAATCTTCACTCCTTTGTTCCGCAGATGATATGCCTTTAGCAGCCAAATTCAATGGATCAAAGAGAGAACCCCCAGAAGTGTAACCAGCACCACGCACTGCAGTCATGGGACGTGTGCCTCCATCATTGCTCTGAGTATTTAGCCTAGACAGTCCTCTTGAAGATGTAAGACCAGTTCCTTGACGATACTAGAAATCAAATTCCATTTAATTTTGTAAGTAATTTAACAACTTCATTTTGAGAATATCTCACAGCATACCATGTTTAAGAAAGCAACAGGAGTAAAAACAATAGCAGTATCAGTTAAAGGAATATCAGTATCAATCATTAAAATAAAAAAACCTCAACGCAAGTCATATTTATCAAATAAGCAAAGGAATAAAATATAACAAATATAAGTAATAATTTCAGCAATTTTCAGTGTTTTAGTATGGATTTTCATATCTTAAACAATTCATTTAAAAACAATGTATATAAGTATAAAACCTATATATATTGAATCAGATTCCAGATAACTGAATAATTTTGGATATTATTCTTCCAAAAAATTGTTGTAAAGAATGAGTAATTAAAGAAAATTAAATCTAAATTCTAACTTCGGAATACCAATAATTACATGCAATTTTCCTAATAGGGGTGCCAGGAATACACTACTAAGGTAAAAAGAGATTAAGGATAAAAAGATAAAATTAAGTTAAAATTCACTTTTCATTAGATATTCAATGAACGAAAAACTGTTCATAGATTTTTATTTATTGTGTATTTAAAAAATTATCTAATATAATCCATAAATATTTATTACCCCAGAAGAGGTTCCCAGTCTTGTTGCGATTCCTGTTCTTGATAGAAGCTGTAAACAGAAATCAGTATTATTAACTCTAAGTTTCTTTAGATGTCATCTATATCTTATTACATCATTTATATCATTAGAAATATTATACGACAATGATAAACATTCTACAAGGAATTCCCATGTAAAATCAATACCGCTGGACGTTTCTCGTAGCTAGTTCGGACAGCCTTCTGAAATTCTTCATCTTCTTGTAAATCATTAGTGTTGAATACGGAGGGATATTCATTGAAACCAGAATAAAGATCATCCTCATCCGAGGGATTGTACAAGCCGTGATTCATCATAACAATAAATATATACTTCAAAGCGCACAGTAAATAATCAATAATGTTTAGTCCGATTCAAATCTGGTATTGAAAATTTTTCGAATCGAAATATGACATACATACAATGTAACCTGTGTTTTCATCATTTGAAGAATCGCAATATTAATCAAAACAACGTGTTTTTGTTTGAATGAGAATATGAAAATACATAATTCCTCCACATCTTTTTATTATACAATACTATTTTAAAGAATTTTATATAGTCGCAGATTTCAGAGATCGATATGGTACCCATAATCCTCTGTCGACGAATGGTTTCGACGATTGGCATGCATCGAAATTCGTTTCATCAACTTGCTAAAAAACTTCATATATATAGATAATTTTTAAAAACTGTGAAGTTAATTAATAACCAGGAATGCCGAAGAATAAGGGTATGTAATTTTCATAAAATGTTTTCCCTCCATGAGTAAATAATCATTTAAACGTCATGTTTATGAATAGCATGCGAGACGGCCATTTCGAAGTGTGACAGATTTCCTATTTTATGCTAGTCATTATCACAGTTTAGTAAATTGGAAGTAGAGCGATGATAATCTCCGTATGTAACTACATATCCTAAAATATTTTAGGATCATGTATGGAATCTTAGAGTTAAGATTTAGAGCAGTTAGAACGTAACATATTTAGCGTAACACGAAGTCTATTTTCTTATTCAGGAAAGGGAGGTAAAAACAGGAGGAGAGGAAAGAACGAAAACGAAACAGAAAAACGTGAACTGGTCTTTAAGGAAGATGGCCAAGGTATAAGCAAGTGAAAGAAACGTACGGAGGGAGTATTGAATGTTTTAAATGTTGTTATTACACGAAATTTTCTGTTTTAGAGTATGCTCAAGTAACTAAGATGCTTGGAAACGGCAGACTAGAAGCTATGTGCTTCGACGGTGTGAAGCGATTATGCCACATACGAGGAAAGCTTCGGAAGAAGGTAAATGATTTCGTAATTTCTGGCGATGATCTTCAATTACACGTGTCCTTGGCTTTATTTACTGTTCACAGTCGACAATATCCATTCTAATATTTTACACCATGTTGTTCTTAATATCAGGTTTGGATAAATCAGGGAGATATTATTCTAATTGGCTTGCGTGATTATCAAGACGCTAAAGCTGATGTCATATTAAAATACACTGCTGATGAAGCCCGAAATCTGAAGACTTACGGAGAGTTCCCAGAAACAGGTTTGCTAACATAATTTCAATTGATTCAGTCTAGAATGATATCATTCTGAATTTTTAAAGTTATGTTGTTCTAATATGTTACAATTATTAATTTTGGAATTGCCTTATAGTGAGAATAAACGATACGGTGACGTTTGTTGAAGATGGTTTTGATGAGGACATCGAGTTCGGTGATGATGTCAATGACGGAGAAGAATCGGATATCGTTGAAAATGTAAGTATCACTTGCATATCATTCCCGTTTTGCAAGTTAATTATTTTTCACAGTTCTGTCTATCTTTACATGTTCTATATTGTCGAATGTAATTGAAATTTACCGTTTCCTCGACCTTGATAGCTTCATGTATCCAGGTAAAAAATTCATATTTATTTCAAATATTCACCTTGGACAGCACTATAGTTTGCTGTTTATCTCAATATTTACATTGGTTCCAAATTTATTCAACTATTATTAATATTATCTATTGCAATTGTGCATTAGTACAATGGTAATTACATATCAAAGAGATGCAAAGTCTCTTAAGTAATAACACTCATACAGAAAAGCAAACAGAAGATTACCAATTGAACCATAACAAACAATATTTTCCATAGAATAACAGCTAACATTCATAAAAAACAACTGTCCAACAACTACCTGACAAACACACTACAACTATCATTTGACAATTCTATAATATTGGAAAAATGTCACATCTGAATATTGTTCTTATTCCAAAATCTCCTTCACAATAAAATATAATATTGAAAAATTTCTTTTTAAACAATTTTGGATATTAAGTGAAGGGATTAAAGATTGATCCAATAAACTCACAAATTCTCTGGTGTCTGTATTTATATGAATTGGTACTTTGCATTCAAATTTTTATTTCCTGTTAGTGAAATCCTTTCTTTCTTGTTTGTTGTTTGTAAACACTTTTAAAACTTTTCCATTCCATATTACCTGCCATTATCCAGTAAATTTATCCTAGCCTCCTGTTCTTTAAAGATATCCATTGAAAATTTGTAATTTATTATTTATATTGATTTTTAAAAAAGGGTTAATTGAATAATTAATTAATTAATATACCAAATTTTATTTATAAAGCGATTTTCAATTAAATAATTTGTCTGTTTGAACAAGCCTAATATTATCTTCACTGTTTGCTATTGTTTTTGTATATCTCACTGGAGATAATTGTCGGGTCACCACTTTCTATATTATACTTTTAAGGCTATAATATCAAATGCAAATTGTTGACTCAACTACATGAAGTTAATATATTAATGCCTTTGCATTTTATTGTTAGATTCCTCTAGCAGTTTCATGTATATAAAATTAGATTTTGTTACCACTATTTTAGTTCTCATTTGAAATACACTGTTTTGAAATTTTTGAAGATTGGTTGATCGAATGATTAGATTTTTATTCCATCTCATTCTTGAAGAGTTACTTTTATTTCTAATACCCTGATAATTTCAATTTCTTTCAGATGTGATGATCCGGTTTACTCTTAGGATCAAGAAATTATGGTAGAAAATCAAAAATTTTGTTGTCAATTTATTTAATGGTCATTTTTTCCACTTTCACACATGTTTGTTAATAAGTGGAAACTTACCAATAAATTTGTGGTATTGGCAACAAAGAGAAAAGAAAAATTTTCAAATTATCATTCAATTTTTTTTTAACTCCATGGTTCTCATTTTTAATGTATTACATCTCTTATTAAATCAGGAATAACTTTATACTGAATAAATTTCCTTTGTGAAAGCTTATAGTATTGTCTCATTCCATTGTAATTAAATCAAAAATATCGCTCTTCTCTGTGAAGCTCTTCTTGAGTATATGTATAATACCAAATGAAATTTTTTGTGTAAACTTTGTATGTAAGTTTCAGTTCATTGGCATTTTTTGTTATTAATCTTGGTATTTTTATTTATTCAAAAGTGGATGGTATTGGACTGTGCCATTATGTATTATTTAGGATGATCTTCATCCTGACGAAAGAGTGAGAGACGTATTTTGTGTACTGAAACACCTAAGGTGATGGTAAATAAATCAGTCTTTGATGTCTCCGTCACAAAGTGAGTAATATTACTGAAGTATTGTTTAAACTTGACCTAATTTACAAATGGAATGTTCCAGTCTGTGTATAGTTTTGAAATACATGAAAAATATTCAGGTTCAAATATCTAGGGTTAATTGTTGATTCCCTTAGATTTATCATTGTTGATGAGAGTAAGATAATCTTTAGACCCTGGTTAACATCATTGTATCAATGCTATGTTACTTCTTGTTAGATTTGTTTTTTCTTTATGGATAGTATGTTGTCCTTGAAGTCTATTTTAACACAATCTCAATCATTGATTATAATATGAAAATTATTTGTTTTATTATTACGTACTAAATTAGTAGCATTGTCTCAGTTGAAAGTGATACCTCATTAGAGAAAAGAATTGCCTGTCTTATAAATGCACAATCCCTTTCTCACACACACAAAATATAATAAAAAATAATATAAAGATATAACTTTTTGTTTCTTCCGTAGGTTTTGGTGTGTATTCATAAATGTACCGGAAAAAAAAATTACAAACTTGTTAAAACTAATGGATCTAACTATTTTTCCTGCGGTAATGGGTTCAAGGCTCCGTGAATATGAGAAGCAAAGCTGATCAATTTAGATAAATGAAGTAAAATATTTTATTACTGAACTTACTGACAATGAATTTGGCAATAATTTGCAGATACCATCATATGAATACACTTTAAATTTGTTTGACTATTAGAATTATGTATTAGAAGAATATGATTGTGATAATAATAGTTAACAATTGATATAAGGATGACTGCTGGTGCTTAATCAGTAGTTCTGTTGGTACCTCAATTCCAAAGTTCCTTAAGGTATTTGCAAACATGAGTATAGGAGTTGATTTCTTATTCTAAATGGTACTTATGATTTCAAACATCTTCTTTCAAAAGTTTTAGATAGAGAAAGAATTCGATAAATAGACATGCTTTGTCCTTGTAACTCTTACATTAGTGAAATACTATACCAATATACAATAACTTAATCTGCAATGATGACTAAGTTGCCCATGTTATAGAAAATTCTTTTCTTTTTGAATATAAGTAGATAGGAACATAAGCAGTAAATCCATAACCATTATTAAGGTAAATTCTATGAAAAAGATCGGTTATCTGTAAGTAATTAAGGAAAGAAAAGACAAGAATATTGAAAATCATATAGGAATTACTGAAGGAAGTGTTATGAAGATGAAGTCTTTATACTGAAAATGGTAGACAATGATGTATATAATGGAATATTTTCCTGATTCAAGAAGTAGATTTTAGTCTTCACACTCAAAAAATTTCCATCACTCAGTGTTATAGTACATCATTTGCATCAAAATTTGAGTTAATAAACAATGACAAGTACAATTATGATTATAATTCATTAAACAATGTATTTTAAATAAATATTAAACATATAGTACAAATAAGTAGCAAATAAGTGCTTATAAAAATCAACTTCTGCAAAGGTGCTGATGATATACATTAGATATCTAGCAAAAATATTTAAATATAGAGAGCAATCTCAGAGATTTTTGAAGAATTACATAGCATCTGTTAGAAATGATACTTGTATATGCACAACCCAGTATATTTGACAAAAAATTAAAGGACTAGAATCAATATTAGCTGAAGAGAGCAGAACATTCCAAAGCTTAGTAGCATCATAAACAATTAATAGCAAGCAAAGATAAAACATAGCTGTCTTACTTCATAAATACTATTATTACAATTAAAATTTACAAATTATTAGGACCAATATTAACTTTAACATCTATTGACTCAAAATGGCAAGGACAAGAAAACCATGTAGAATTGATGAGAATGCATTATTAGCAATGACTTAAATAACTTTGACAAACTCATTGCTAAAAATAGACTTGTATTAGTAATTTAAATTACCTATATGTAATCTGCAACTAAATCATCAACTTCTCATTGTAGCTACCTCATAAAATATCAGCAGCAGAAGATGCTCTTTTGGTATTATTATTCAATGAAACTGTTTTAGATGCTAAGTCAAATAATACTTGATAAGAATTTTAATTAAGCCATATCAAATCATTCGCATCAATTAAAACCTCAGGACAAACATCATATGGACTTGGAAATTTTAATCAAATTTCTGTCTAGACATGATTTAAAAATTGGATATTGATTCCCTGAGGTCTTTCCAAATTTTGTTCTCAATTATGATTATATCTCGTGGTTAAAGGAATTTTATAGCCCAGTCTCTGACTTTACCTATACTCCGATACATACTCTAGCGCGCACATGCTCTATCAACTTTCTCAAATTCATATTTAGTCATCACCTGCTTCATTGCTTAAAAATACAGTTGGACATTGTACGTTACAATCAGACCTATCTGTTTCTTCTTCAGCAGAAACTACAGCTTTAAGCACACCATCTACTAATCCTTCGACATAATGCTTCACTTCCTGAGGTGGAGGCCCCTCCTCATCCTCTACGTTTACCTCGGATACCTCCTCTTTTTCTTCCTCAGGGTGACCTCCAGAATCATTTCCTTCCTCAGATGGTCTTTTAAGTACCTTCTTAACCCTATCTTCAAAAATAGGTAAATAAGAGGGTCGACCATCACTGTTTGCTTGAGTTTCTATGGCCTTTTTTTCACCATCTTCTTTAAAACCAAAAGGAAAACTTGCACATGGACCTTGTGGAGTGAAAACAGCAGAAATATAGGTTTGTATGGCAGCATTTGCATTTGCTGCTCTCTCATCCTCATTACTTTCACCTTTGGACTTATAAGGTGAGATATGCTGCATTACTTGATGGAGAGATTCAGAAAGCTGCTGAACCTTAAGCAAGAAAAAGTAGCTTTAGTTGTAATTTTACATAATCACCAAATTATTCAAAGATATTCTTCTTAACATTAGTTGTAAGCTACAAAATGTCAACATGAAATAATATAAAATGGATCAAGGAAGTTTTAATTACTCTGTAGATTATATAATATTTTAGAAAGCACTGGACTCAAATAGTTGAAAAAGTTTTAAAAAATGCAAATGAATTAATATCAGATAAGGGCTGGGTATAGCATGTATGTAGATAAAGATGTATATATCTAGAAGTTGTAACCTTTATACATCATCTCATGATATACTATCAGATTTTCAGCTATGAAAATTGGACCATGGAAACAAAGCAGTAATATTGCTTATTCCTTACTTGTCCCTGTAGATTAGCACAAGTTCTAGTGAGCTCAGCAACAATTTTTGCATCCACCATAGCTGGCTGCTCCTTTCCATTTGTGGGTTGTAAAGGCTTTGGCAAGGATGTTAGAACACCTTCTTCATTAGGGGACTGTAGACCGTTAGCCATACTTCTAGGTTGCAATGAATAAACCTTAAAAATAATGAGATAAAGTAAATTTACAAAACATTATGCAACAGCAGTCAATAAAAGCAAATGAATGTCTATGGTACTTTAGACTCTTTTGATCAAAATTTGGAATGATATGCAAAATACAGACAAAAAATACAATAAAACATGACACATTTCAAATTAATAATAATGCTCAATTTATTTTCTAATATATATTAAAATCTGCGGTTAGAGATCAAAAAATATTCCCTCCATCTTTATGAAAAAAAATAACATATGGCTTATAAAAATTGTTGTAACTTGTTAAATTTACTTTAATCATACATTTATGGCTAATAACAATTATTTTTATCGATAACATTATCTTAAATGATTACTATTTCTTAGGCTTTAAAAATATAATAGTTCTACAAATAAAGAAATAAAACTTAAAGGTTTAAATTCTTACTCATACACGATAGTTTTCTAATCTTTATTAATACTTTTAAAATATACTTTCTTTGTATTTACTTTGCGACATTAAAAAAAAAAAACTTATCAAAGACATCACATGGTTGTATGAGATATGAACTAAAATATCCTCTTGCAATAAAAATGGTTTGTTTGACACAAATGAATTGTTATTCATTTGTAGGCATTGTGGTCATTCCACCCATGTACTTTTCTAAATATCCTCAACTTATATTCCTAGTAAACCATCATTAGGCTTTTCGAATTCATAGTAAAATTCCTAGTTGAATCCTAATACACATTCTTCCATTTCAATATTCAGTATATTTCTTATGAACTAAAATACACAATCTTAGTTAAAGCAAGGATTCCTTGATTTCTTTGATCAATTTTCTTCAATATTAATTATATAAAAGGTTCAAAGAATTAAAAAACTTTCTATTTTTTGTGATTCTTCTATAAATGATATAAAATACATTATTAAATCTGTTATCTCAAATAACTAATAATTAATATAAGCCGACAGTTTTGGTAAAAGCTACAATTATGATTTAGTGCATAGCTGTAATACATAATTATATACATATTACACAATCAATAGCTGACCTCTTTCCAGAGAGCTTTAATGGCTTCCATTTGCTGTAATCTCAATTTACGCTCTTTTCCAAGCTCTCCCCTAGTAGCTTCAAGCTCTGATGACAGTAATCTGCAAAGAACATCATTAAAAATAATCATTATGTTTATGCCATGTATAATTCAAAAAACTGATTTTATACAAATTAAGCTGATTAATTATAAGGTCGCATGCTTTGAAACAGACAGAAAATCTGATGTAATAATATTATATAAAATCTTATTGCAATACACCAAATTAATAAAATTATTCAAGATAATTATATTATTTTACAACATGGGTGAGATAAATTCAAATTTCTGGTAAAAATATATTGATACTTACATATGTGATTTTTTATAATAAGAAAGCATGTAGTATAAGGGAAACTAATACAAAATTGCCTTTAATAGTTAGATGAGATAGAGCCAGAGGTCGAATTAATCAACAAGATTACTCCTTTCAAATTTATAAATTTCAAACAGCTTTTAACAGAATGGAGCACAAAATTATACATCAATAATGTATATATAAGATGACAATTCATTATCCTAAGTTTTCAACTTGGATACTGTATTTGGAGAATATTTCATATTCTAATCCAGGCTAACTAATTAATTAAAAGCAAAGATAAACAATTTACAAGGAAACACAATACTTGCAATAATAAAAAAAGGAATCATAATTTTAAGGAACTATACTAACCTAATATGATCTTCCACTCTCATAGATTGAATTTCTTCTTTCAGCGATTGATAATCCATCGGTGCTTCATCTGCTTTATCCACTTTTGATTCTTTGCGATAACGATAACCCCTCCATAAACTTTGTATTTTCAAAGCAGCCTTTTCTTGAGCTACCTTTATTTTCTCAGGATTGTCCATAATAGGCTTTTCATCTTTCGAATCAACACCAACATCCTCTTTTCTATGTCTTCTCTCAACAGCGACGCACTTGATGGCCTCCAGTTTAGAAATTGACATCTCACTATCACTGTTATCGCCACTGCTTTCTCTTCCTTCAGTCTCACCCTCCTTCTCACTTTTTCCATGGGCTCCACCTCTAGAACCTCTGCTAGATCCTCCTCTCACACCTTCTCCTTCTATGGGCTTTCGAATTTTTGCTCCAGCGCCTCGTCCAGAGGTAGGTATCCTCCTAACACGGCTCATGGCAGGAGAGTGAGGAGTGCTAGTGTCTCCAGCAGTTCTTGAAGTACTCCTTCGGGTTCGTTGTATGTTCTTACTCTGACAATCAGTCTGACTAGGCTGAAAATCAAGGAGAGTTCTAGAGTATTAGAAACCTATTACAAGCATTAAAATAAGCCAAGAATTGCATTAATTTCCACATTAAATTTAGTGAGGAAAATATGTAAAACAAAATAACTTGTTAGTATTATTAAAAACAATAAGTAAAATGATAGATTGAATTAATGCAAAGGTGGACTCGAGTGAACTATGAACTCCACTATTAAAGCTATATAATTCACAACCAAATGGTATAAGATTTTCAATATAATTAGATGTTTTGATGGCTAACAGGTATAACTGAAATATGCTTGTGAGCTATCAATAATTTACATAACATTATTAATTAATTTAAATGGATTTTTACAATATTTATAGCTAAAATATGAATAAATATAATAAATAACAATAGCTATTATGTTAGAAAATCCAGAAATAAACATAACAATAGCACTGAAAATTATTCATCATAATAAGAATTTTTTTCTTAGAATCAATATTCATTTATTTGTCAATTATATTTGTATAATTCATTTATTGTCTAAAAGGAACTATAAAATTACAATAATTTTATAACTGCTACAATTGCATAACTTACTTGGACTTGATTATGATAGAATGAGCTTATATTGCAGGAGTGCCTGCTACTTCCAGTATTTGTAGAGTTACTATTAGTAGAAGCAGGAAAGTATGAAGGAACTGGAGGTGGTCCTCGTGCTGGTATAGATGAACTGTTCGCTCCAACATTGACAGAAGAATTAGAATTCTGATGCTGATGCCTACACCGAGAGGTTTCAGAAGAAGAACACGAAGAATGCTGTTGCTGAGTCTGGTTGGCTCTCCTTGTTCCAGGACTCTAATATTCCAAGAGAATAAAATAAAAACAATGAATGTCTAAAACCATGTGCAATTACAATTCTTTGCCAAGTCCTGAAAATATTTACATTTGTTTTATTTACAGGTCTTAAAATGTTAAGAAAATTATAAATCATCTTCACATTGCTTACATGATAAAATAACAAATGATGGTGATTTTTATTTGTTACTACATTAGAAAACTACTTAGCCTCGAATGTTTCACATAAGAAGTGAATGTAAATATAGTTTAAACCAATGATTAATTGAATAAAATGACTAACATTGCCCTGGCTCTGGAATATTATGAATTTTGAAAATTACTCAGCACAATAAATGTTTCAAATTACTCAAATTAAAAAAATAATTATAGCATTATAATAAAAATATATAATAGTGAAATAAATTTCGTTGGAATTTTACAAAAAATTAAAAATGTGATTCTCTAAGTGAATAACTGTCTATTTATTTCAATAACAATTCTCTGCCATTTTAGAGCTTTGGGAAGTTTTGGAATTTAAAATATTATGGTGTAAAAAATTTCATATGATCAGATATTTTGTAGTGAACAGTAGCTTCAAAATAAAAATCTTGAGCAATTATTTTCAATCATCTGTATAAAATTATGCATTATGCAAATAATTAACATGAAGTTTAAATAATGTTGATCTAAGTATTTAATCATGTTTCATTCCAATTTCTTTATATTGTAAATATTAAAGAATGTTACTTTAAATGTTATAATTTATATGGTAAACATTAAAAATAATAAATATAGACTTCAATTTATTCAGCTAAATGAGATATACATAATATATGATTGAATAATGATAATTATGCTTGTATTGTATTTGCCAATATCTTATAATCAAGATGGTCATTAAAAATATTTTGAGGATGACAGATAAAAGGAAACACTAATCTAAATTACTAAAAGTGAATAACAGAAAACTAATTCTAAACTCTAAAAGGACAATTTACAGCTTCTAAAAAAAAAACTAAATGCTGCTGAGTATTTAACACATTTCAAATAATAAGACTTTAACAAAGATGACAACTAGCAAATGGAAGCAACTATTCAATATCTATTCAATGTCATTTCATATACACAGGAACTAATTCAGTGCACCAAATGGTATCACCCATGGCTGTCATAAAATTTATCTATAAAATCTAGTTGCTTTTATTGATTAATAATAACATTACTATTGCAAATTTCAACCTTTTCTCTACTGAAGAGTAGACTTTTTGAAACAGTAAGAGATTATTTCTTTTAAACATCTCACAGTTTAAGAGTAAAAGCAATAAAGAGTATCATGATAAAATTAAATATTACTCAAAGGGTTTCACTCAATCACCATTCTAATCTATTCAACTTTAGACACAACTGGATACACAAAAATAATGGTTCACATTGTGGTAAATAAGAGAATAAAAATTTGATTTGGTTCTAAAACAGATAAACTTTGGACAACACCGCCAATTTACACAACGTCATTCACATATTCATTTGGCTAATCAAAAAAATGACAGCGAAAGTCTAACAACAATTTTCCAGACACCAGTGGGTACACATACTATTTATAAGCAACTCCACACTAATTTTCTATACATCTATTCACATATTAGAATGGTGTTTAGTATGACAAACTTACTAGGAAGACAGCACACTGAAAAAAGATTTCAGATAATATAAAATAAGATTTTTTATATCTAGACAAGTATATCTAAATAAATGGGTTCATTGAAAATGTAAACATGACCAAATCAATTAAAGGAACTATATAATATCTAAAGACCTAAAATGGAAGCAAGGTAAATTTCTTACTTTGATAATCTGAATTATACTATAAATAATTACTAATACCAAAAAGAGAGTACACAAAAGTTAACACATTGACAGAAATAAAATCATTTCGAACTCCTAAATGCCATTTATTTACAATCAATTCATAACAAAGAGTTATTAAACTTAAGAGATAAATATTTAAAAGAAAATAAAAAAGCCATCGCGTGAAGCTAAAATGAAAATAGCACAGAAAAATTTTTCTGAGAGAACATATCAAATTCATCATAAAAATTGAAAAAAAAAATAAAATCTAATACAGAAAGCAAACAACTATCATACGTGTTAATCCCATTCATTATTCTTTTCAAATGATATAATTGTGAGCAATTTTAATATCAGCAACATACCACACAAAATACCTTCATAAGTATCCACAGGGATCAATATGAAAAGATTAGCAATTGTTTAAATCTTCAGCTCTTTATAAATTAAAGGGTTAAATAAAAAAATTGTTTCTACAGTATAAAAAACAACTAGATAATCAAAATTATGTTAGTAATTATAAATCATATCAAAAAACCCTCAACAACATGAATACTATGTACAAGGATGAGAGGATCAAGTTTCTTAAGAGGGAAGGTTTGAATTCTTAAGTTGAAATTAAAATTGTTAAGATGAATATTTATGAATAAACAAATGATCATTGTGTTACATGTGTTAATAAATAAAAATTTTACAATTTTTACAAAAAAGGATTTTAACATTCCAGCAAACCTCAACCCAAAACAAATTAAAGAAGAAATAGAAATTAGAAATATATCAAAAACAACACTCAGCCCTTCACAAAAAAAACAAAATCATTCCCCACTGTAAGACCATTGCCACTTACGTGAAATTAAAAAAAACTTCAATCCATACTTGGTAACTTGAAAGACCTGAATGCTCCACTCCAAAATCTGCAATTTACAAAGTTAATGCAATCCTCTAAATGCAAAGAACAGGAATAGTGATAAACTGAACTGGTAAATTAAAAAATATGCATTTTTTATGAAATTAAATTTTGAAATATAACAGAAACCGAAAAAAATAAAAATAAAGTTGGTATTTTTAGAACTTAAAAATATAAATTGTGACCTAATTTTCAAAAACAAAATAAAATATACTGAAATACATTATATAAAAATTAAAAAATTCAAAAATGTTCATAGATGAAAATCTTACATAATTTACAGAGAGCTAGCCAAAATATCATTTTGAAAGAAGGTAATGATAGTGTACATATATATATGTATGTATGTAGAATTTTTTGCAGCTATATAATTGAAGTGGAAAGAATATCATGTGTACATTTTTCAGATGTTAACAAATGTGGTTTTAACAATGTTGGTTCCAAAGCTTAACTAAACTTTTTAAACATATCTCAAAACTGAGAAGAGGTTTAATTAAGATTATTACTGTCATGAAAAAAATGATGTGACTTATGGAAATCAAAGGCTGCATCACATTCAATTTGCATAAGTTAGAGCTTTCCTATATTTAAAATACACCTTTGTTTCAGAGTAAGGCCTCATCATTAGTGACTGAACAAGACTATAGCATAGAAAGTAAGCTAAAGATAAGGATGTAAAATTTGAAGCGAAATAGATAATAAAAGCAGATTAAGAGCAAAAGAAGAAGACGGTGAGGCATTTAAGTCAACTCTCAGCTGCCTTACCTCTCAGGAATGAAAAAGTAATTATTTCTTATAGATATGACAAAACCACATAAAAGCCTGTGGTACTCAAAGACTACATAATAAAGGAATATAGAAAATCCCCAAAATCCCCATAAAACAAAAAAATGGATGTAGCTCACTACAATTAATATGTTTTGCAGAGGAACACTACTGTTGGTTAATGATACCAAAATATGTCAAGGACATTTTATGCCAACCAGGAATCTTACAATCTTGTTAGACTCAAAATTCATTTATATACTCATATCTGAATGAATTTAATTCCAATTCTCAATTTAATTGATTGTAATTAATACTCAGTAAAAATTATGCAAAGAACTAAATGAACATAATCAGGGAGAAAGTCGCATGTTTAAGACTTGATACAGGTCAATATCTTCCTCAAAATCTTTAAAATAATACACAAAACTAACAGTATTTTAGTTCCTTAATTTTCCTTATCTCATTACTTTTATCCATTTTATCTACACATAGATATCTCTCACATCATCTAAGTATTTTTACTTTGTATCCTCATGCTCCACTACACAAGAATAGTACGATTAATTTACTATTGGAAAACTAGAAAAACCTACTCCTGAAAGCAGAATTGATGATATAACACATCAATTATCAGTATAATAAGCCATCTTTTCTATCAAGAAAATGATACGGATGGGTAATTGCAAATGTCATGATATGTAATTTGAATGGAAATGAAATTTACACAGAAAATGCATTCTGAAATAATACTAGACACCTGAAAATTAAATTGAAACATTCATATAAAAATTTCATGCGAAACACAAGTAAAAGTAGAACTTACAGAAGTTGGTCCTGCTGGAAGATTACTAGATGATCCCACCATATTTTGAGAAGGAATAGAAGAATTCATTGAGTAGTTTCCAGCAGGAAAATAGTTTTGCTGAGGATGATTATAACAATGGCTACTAGAAGCAGAACTCTGCCTTGCAGGTGTCCTATCTGTGCCCCAAGCCTGAGTCCTTCTCCTCTCTGGTTCAACTGCCACATTGCTCATATGACCCTGTCTAACAGTAGATGAAGGCATGTACGAAGTAGCAGGTCTATATTCAGGGCTTACTATGGATTCTGGGACTGGAACAAGTTTTGTTGCAGTTTGAAGAGGATTTTCGATTCCCTCTGCATTCACAGGGAATTAAAACATTAAATATCAATTTAATTATATTGTACAAAATTAGCAGAATAGGATATTATAAGACAATGTATATATTTTAATTTACTTTGCTTTAATAAATTGACAAAATTTATGTATATATATATAACTATACAATAAATACAGATATTCTCTCTGGTTAAAGCAAAAAATACAAATAAGCATAAATATTTCAATATTTTTTATTATTTTATATTTATAATTTTTATATAACAAACATTAGTAAATACCAATGTTTTATTTATTTATAATCCAAAACCTTTAACTCTTTCTTGAACGAAAAATGTAAAAAACATCTATTATATATATCAAAAAAATGGAAATGACTTCTTAAGAGATTTTATGACTTGATGGCCAGTAAAACGGATTTATCTAAGACATGATTTACCTTTCTATCTTAATTTCTGTATATACAATTCTTGGAATTTGGGAACTGTTTATTTTGACTGATAAAGAATAGTTTGATGAATAACACAGAATTTTTTTAGATCTGTTAACCAAAACTAGCTTAATCTCTTATCCTTTGAAATTCAAGGCAAAATGATGAGAAAGCCATAAAAAATGTTGAATAGAGTGTTGGAACAAAATAAATACCATTCTAGGATCTCATGATACAATAAAATATCTATTACTTAGAATAAGTGATTAACAAAATTGAACAACTAAATTCAGGTTAATCATTATTTACAGAATAAAATACATCACCTTCAGTAAATTCCTCCAAATTACCATCTTCTTTTAAAGCATTAGAATCCATCATACCAGAATCACCAGCAACTCTTGATTGAGAAAATAATTTCTTTGGACGGTGACTAGAGCCAACAGATGAAATATCCTCACCTGAAATTAATAAAATAGTGCTCTAAAAATAAATTTTTAAACTGAGGTACTTTCAAGGGGTAAAATTAAGCACTGTAAAACCTTCTGGTAAATAAATTTAAAAATCTATATTCCATTTTTTAGATAAAACAGTATACTAGTATTGTATTTCTAAATAAAAATTTTGTTCACTTCTAACGTAAAGCATAATGAATGTAAAGGAATTCAGATGGACAAATTTTAAGCAATGGCAAGTCGAACGTGAAAATAAGATTGTAACTCAAGGGAATAATTTTCAAAATGGATATGCGAGAAAGAATTCTTTTTAATACTAGATATTTTTCCCAGATACCATCTTAAGGTTCTATATATTTATTAGAAATTTATCCTCTAGCTGCATGAAGTCTAGAATAACTCTGAAGAGGGTGTGAGATATAACAGGGAATGCCTAGTTTTTAAGTTTTTCAATAGCACTTACGTCATTGTTCCATATTTTAACGAATTTATATTAATGAAGAACAATGGTTCCACATTCAAAACCCTTCATTATCAAAATTCATTACTTAGATAATTCATATCTAACAGATCACTACAGTCATAATAACTGGCATATAAAAATATAAAAGATATATTTCCTTCACACAAATTAAGAAAATTCTTTTTCCCTCTGAATAGGATATCAAAAAAATGAGGAGTCATAGAAGTAAGATATAGAATCACTTCCAAAATTTCTGAATGTGTAAATTAATAAAGTAATTAGTAATTTTCTAATTTAGATAAGCACCAAATTGTTATCATGAACCTATGTTCATAAGTGAAATTTTTATGTAAAGGCACAATTCACTATATATTTAAAAATACGTTAACAGAATTTCCAAAAAATTTTTATCTCTATTGATATGAGGAAAAGTTCTTTTGAAAGGTTTTACAGTGCAAGATAAATAACCAATTTAATTTAAAAATTAAATATTAAACTTCAAACAAAGCTTGCACTAGTTCAACTAGTTTAGAAGCTAATGCTCAAGCAATGCAGAAGCTTCATTATTCCTGCTTTGTGACCATAAAAATTGTTAAAATTAACTGATAAAAACTGATATGTGAACCTAGAATGCTAAACTCTGAAATCAAGATGAAAGATAGCAAAAATAATATTCTGAAGCATTAAAAGCCACCTTCAGAGATACAAAAAATTCATAATTTTTATATGAGATGATAAACAAAAAAACCAATTCATTTTAAAATTTCGTTTACTCTCAACCTCATCTGATAGACTGATCTCAGATATATTTTGACCAGATATCGAAAGAAATAGAAAAAGCAACACATAGAAAAACAATTAAAAAGTTATGAGAAGAAAATAGCGAACCCACAACACGCACTACTTTTGTATTTTAAAATGATGATTTCAAAATTATTTAATGCAGAGTTGATAGAAAATTTACAATATTTGTACACAAAGACCAAAATGCAATGTGGAGATCTGAAAAATTATTGAAACAATTTTGCTCATACATCAATAAAAAAAATGGAATTAAGTATGATACATTTAAATTCTTAATATAGAAGATACTCCACACTAAAAACTTTAAAATAAATTTTTTTATAAAAATAATATCATACAAATATAAGATACACCAAAATTAGAATTGAAATGCTACGAGAAGAAAATTTCAATCCGATGTCACACTCATGAGTTTCGATGAGCTAAGTATGGTTTTTATTATTATAAGAGCACCTTATATGATATTTTTCAAGAGTATAAATATAAAATTAAATAATTCTATTGACATCTTTTTAATAAGTGAACTGGCCAAAACAACATCTCTTATTTCTGTTATATTCCTCTCCTTATTCACTATAATGCTAAACACTGATGAATGTCCAACCAGAAATGGAATCAAGGATGACTTTCATAAAAGAAAAATACCCACCAACCTTTGTTAAAAGTCAGATAAATTAATATTATAGACTACTAAAAATAAATCACAGCTCTGGGACATTACCATCACAAGCAATGCGTATGTATTAACTGTTCATGCATGTTTATAAGCAAAAAAGAAAAGTCTTTTGCCCATTTCAAACAGCAAAACGTATTTAAATATTAATGTAGTATCATAAGATGTTCTTTTCAACTATGAAAAATTATTTCATAAATCATAACTATGCTGTAATGTATGTTAAATATAATGAGAAATGCAGATCAAGCAGTGTCAATCTAAAGTCGTACAATTTACTAATAATGTTTTAAATTATTGAAAAAGCAAATAAAAATAAGCTGCTCCGTGGGTTGTTCGGGACTAATTTAACCTCTATCAGCACCTGAATAACTTCTAGTTGATGACGTAATATCACCATTCCACATGGACCTAAAGTCATACATAGGTTTATACCTTGGAGGTTCATGTGTTGGTTTAGCATCAAATGACATCAAAGTACCTGAAAATCATTAACATTTTAGTACATCATTTCTTGATTAGGTCTTCAAGTCTGAGAGAGCCCCTTCCTATGAAATACTCAGGGATACATTCATCTAAATTTCAGATAGAAAATTTGTAAGAAACTGTGGATGAAAAATATTAACACAAAATCATGCATGTATCAATTATATTCTCACATTATCTAATAAATACTATAACCAACATTTAGAGTAGATTTGAAAAGATATCACATAATTTAAAGAGAGAGAGTGTCAATCACTGAAAATCATATTTTTTTCCATACTGCCATCACAGTTTTTGAAGAATATGTAAGATTTGCTTGAAAATCTCTGATTAAATCAATTTATTTACTTTCTACATATATATCAATACCAAGACAAGAATATAGGTTATATTTTAACTAAAAATAAAAATGATTATAAAGCTTTTAATTTATATTTTAAGTCTGGTACATCCTACCCTGGAACAGAGAAGTCAATACATCTTACAATCAACTGCTTAAATTTAAATAAAATTGAAAAAACCATCCCATATCAAGTTTTTAAAAATTATATACATAAGGTAAGAATATAAGGCAGAATAAAATTTAAATCAATTAAACTATTAGGAATTGATGGTGATTATAGTACCTGCTGACGGTGGCTCCACAGGATCATTCTTCTCTGTGTCAGTATCTGAACAACTCAGTAAGCTCGGATCCAGGCTACGAGTCATCAAATTTTCCTTTTCTCCATTTGCTCTAAAACTCTTGCTACTCCTTCCTCCCCATGTGCCAATTCCACCTTTTCCACCACCATCCAAACTAGTAACCATGTCAACAGAAGTATCTTCACCATAAAGAGTAACTGGTAACTCAACGTTATAAGAACTGCCAGTTGCCATATCTCCAATTGTACTAGAAAAACGACGATGAAGTTGATGTTGCTGTTCTCTGGAACAACTGCTTCTACTACCTGAATTTATTAAGAGGATCACTATTTAATTTTCCAATTTAAAAATAATAAAAGCCAATATTAATTCAATCATTATACACCTCTAGCATACTAATATACCATTGTTGTAACTGATTTGATAACTTTAAAAGAAACATATTTGATTTGAAGTATAGTTATTGCTAAGGAACAGCAAGTGCAAAATGAACATATGACTGGTTTGCAAACCCTAGTCACCTGCTTACAGAAAGATATGCTGACCACAGTACAATATCTTTCTCACTGTTAAAAGAATGCTTCCATCAGTAAATAACTGGTACACCAGAAAGTAGCACCAATAACAGTAACAAGTATTCTGATAGGCAACCACTCATGTAACTCACAAAAATTATGTGGTAAAGAGGATATTCAAGATGAATAACATTTCAGAATGATGCCGAAAAATTTTTAAAGTCAAAAAACACACAATCCTCACCCCATGGTACAAAGATCATGTAAGCAAAATTTTGTAGAATTCAACAGATGATGATGATAATGATGATCTTTCAAATTTAAAGTATTATAATTTCCACAATTTATTATATGTTAAGTATAAATAAAAGCAGTAATTTTCCAGATCATATTTCACTGTCTAACATGAATTTATGGATGATCAACCATGGGAATTCAAATTTAGATTGTCACGAAACAGGAGTAATTAAAAGATAGTTCTAAAGATCAACATCATCAGAGTCTAGTCTAACATGGTGGTTTCTTAAAGCTTTCCAAATGACAAATCCTTTAAATGATCAAAATCACTACATCACTCTCAGAATAAAGAATATTAATAGAGAATATGTATTTTCTATTGATATCTTTTATGGCATTTTACAATTTTTGAATAATGCAATCCAAAAAGAATCCTTGATAATTAAAATTCTTTACAATGATCAACTTCATAAATTAAATCACAAGCTGATAAAGTTTAGTAAACAAACATACTACAACGCTTAGGAGATCCTCTTTGAGGAGGTTCTGCTGTTCTTCGCCTGACAATAGGTGAAGCAAAGGACGGACCAGCAGTCGAAGGCCTACTCTTTATTCCATTATCAAGAGGAAGTTTACTTCCTCGCTCCATGTTGCTTGAGGTTTCACACTCCTCTAAAGTAGGCTGGATAGAAGAACCTCCAGCTGATGATGATCGGACGGATGTAAAAGAAGCAGACATTCCATAGCCAGAGCCAGCAGATGAAACATCATTCTTAAAGAGAGACAAGAACAGTTGTATTAGTTCTCTAAAAATCATAAAACACCTATACTGAAACAATTAAATAAATCCATAATATTAATAGAAGCATCATAATATGATGAAGTTATTATTTGAATATTTTTACCTTATCTGTCTTCTGTTGTTGCTGTTCTCTGAGCTCTTTTTGGTGCAACTGAGCTTTAGATAGAATAAGCAAAAGTTTTCTATCCTCCTCAGATAAAGGGGAAGATGATTGAGGGGGGAAAGATGCACTATCAGGGGTTGCTCCACCAATGCTACAATTTCCCAGGGATCCAGCTGAAGCAGGACGAAGCCCTTTTGAGGGATGGGATGATGAAGATGATGGAAGTGGAGGACAAACTGATGAAAGGTAAACAATTAGTGCTTCCTGCTCACCAACACGAAATGATCTTCCTTTTCCCTGGGAGTAAAGCCATTCTGCTCGAAGACTGATAAATAAAAACAAAAGTTAAACCATATCACTCCATTTTTAATGCCATAAAAATAAAGCATGAAAATATGATATCATTATATTATCATATGTTTACTATCTGATTGTTAAAAAGAGAAAATACAAATTTAAACATCAAAACAGAAGAATTGGAATTTTTTTAAATTCTGGATGATTTGTAATTTATTTTAACAGAAGTAACTATTGATATACACATAATTTTCATCTGATGAATTAGAAAAATGGTATTCCATTCCTAACATTCCACCTTTATAATAAAAAGGTTTCCATGTAAAACATATTCCTACAAATAAACAGTGATTCATCTATCATCTAACATGAAAGTGAAACAACCATCCATCCATAAGACATTTGAGTAAATAATATTTATGTATTGATTAATTGTAAAATATTCAATGAGTGTTTGACAGTAAAAATTGTAATGAGAATTTTAAATGCAATTGAAAAGATAAAAGAAGATAGAAAAAAGTGTAATCTATAATAAAATAATAGTAGAATAAAACAACCAGTACATAGAAATAGGAAACCTCATTATCAATCCACTACATATAAGGATAAAACAAAATGCAAAGTATGGACTAGGTTAACTATAATAAATGTTCTAATTATAATTTTCTAAGGCCAATAAGCTTTCACTATCTCCAATAATGTTTTCTTAGCTAATAATATTTATCATATTGAGTTTATAGTAATATAGTAGATAAATTTATATTAAGAGAAAGAGGACTCTTAATAAAATTAATAAGTAAATGCAAAAAATGCATTCTAATATGATTTATTAAGCATTTATTTAAGATAATTATTAACAAAATTACAGTTTAAGATGTTCTTATTCTTCATAAGATAATTAAATATATATTATAGAATAGAATATTATAGTATATATTTCATGAGCATGTAATTCTCCCTGATGCAAACAAAAAATTGCAATTATAATAGAGAGAAGCTCATTAAATTTTGAATTAAGAATTTGATTAATGACTGGAATTAAATTCTGGTTAGTTGAATTACTTTCCATTCACTCATGATACAAAGCATTGAATAGGACCATGATTAAAAATTTAAATTGGATATTTTGTAATTAAAAAAACTAAAAAAGCTTTGAACTGTTAACTATATCAAGCATTAAATTTAATAAATTGATTAAATGGGTAAATGAGTATCCCTTACCTTTCTTTGGCATCCACTACATATCCATCAAGGACTCTAAGATTCATGCACCAGTTAATAACAAATGGTCGGTAATCAAACCCACTAATTAATAATGTTAAGGTAGAAATGTGTTAATATCATTAAACTAATGCATATAAAATTTAATCATTGCATACGTATTAATGATGAGGTAACTAGTTAAGCAATGAGCTAACTAAAAGCAAAATAATGGTTATTTCAGACATCTTTAGAGATTTATTCTCCAATTATTCTGATTCATCTATGGAATTTAAAGTGCTAGAAACTAAGGATTGAGCAGCAGTGCTATTTTAATTCAGTAGCACATTTTTTTTAAATGATCATGATCTATTTTCTAACACTCGTCAAAGATAAGAAAAAAGACAAAATTCATCTCAATCCTAATAAAAAATTATTTTTTCTCACTAACACTTTGGAATAAAATCTATCTCAAAACATACCTGAAAAAGAAGTTTTCATTATTCTTAGATATACAAAAACATTCAGTGGCATACACGAGTCTTAAGATAATTGTAACTTAAGAGACAAACAGCTATACGTAAAAATGACATCCCACTTGAGTTGATTAATTTGATTTTAAAAGATCTTAATTACACCAAGGATACACGCACTGTCCTGGGGTGTGAGGGTGAGTTGCAACTGCAGCCGCTGCTGCCACACAAGGATTGCCAGCAATCGTAAATTCTCGCAAAACAGGTAAATGAGATACGTGAGATACCTCATTCAGATCCGCAATGCGATTATCAGCAAGGGACAATGACTCCAGGGACATTGGCAAATATTTTTGACAGAATTGCAAAGTTGAAATACGGTTTCCATGAAGTAAAAGTTCCTAAAATGAAATCACAGCAGTTTCCATTAATATTAGATACGTATAATTTAGGATGAAACGGAGAAATTTTCTCAACTTTACCTTCAAATTTTGTAGATGAGATAAATCTGATATACATCCTATGTTATTTTCAGACAAATCCAGGTGCTCTAAATTGATATTCGTGTTTAAATGGTCTATTGCCTACAAAAAAAGGTTTATTTGTTAAGATATACGAATTATATAAAACAATCTATGTAAGTTGAGTGGTGACTTTACCTTTACATTATTTCCAGAGAGACAAAGCCAACGCAAGTTTACGAGCTCTTTCAAACCTTCTATTCCAACTAAATTGTTGTGCGCTAAATTCAACGACGTTAAATTATGCAGTTTTGAGACTCCATACATTCGTATGAGCTGGTTTCGAACTGCTGATAACTACAGAGATAATATGGATTTATAACTGACTTCTCAGATAAAGTTTTAACTTTAAGAACAAGACGGACAGATTATGACATAATATACCTTTTGCAATCCTAAGAAAGTCCCAACATTATCCAACCTCTGCAGTTCATTGTCATCTAATATCAACACTGTAGCATGATTTTGACCGCTTACCGCTTTATCTAATTTCTTTAATCCTTTCGAAGATAAATCAATGGTGTCTACAGTTTCTTCTGTAAATAAACATTTAGTATGAACAGTTACGGAATAGTCTGCGACACATTTCCTCAAAATGGGCGTGCACCTACTTACCTTCGGCCATATTTCCTTCGGTTAAGTCATAAGTTCAATCACGGATTTACTTTTCTATCCTTTCCATCAAAATTTTCTCGTCATTCTAGGACAGAAAACCTCGACATGGAATGTAAGCATTCATATTTCATGAATCAATAAGCTAGCACAAGACAAAAGCGAAACTGGTGCGAATGGAGCAGACAAAATAAAATTGTGCGCTTGCACCCTTAAACATAACCTCTCTTAATACTGCATAAGTTAACTTTCATTTCAGCGTTCGGAAGTAACGTTATGGACAAAGTAGAAACTTTAACAGCGTTTGCTTGGTATAATCCTTTAAATTATATGTTTGCTCAGAGAAACTTATTATTTTACATTTTATTTTATAGAAAAATTTCGTAATTAAAAACCAATTAGCTCTGGCTTTTACTGATTAAAATTTTATACATTTAATCATTGTGTATTATTCAAAAACCATTAAATGAATCTGAAAATATAGAAAAATACTATTTAATTTAATTTTTTAACTTGTTAAGCCTGAAGGTGCGGCTGATCTACCCGAAAACCTAGCAGATGATTAATTTTGAGCTCTTTTCTAGAATATTTAGACAAAAAATAATGAAAGGTTTACAACTTAAAATAATTTGTGCCATTTATGAATAAGCTAGCGCTAAATTGTGAACATTGTTGGATCGACTATCAGGAAGTACTGTTTTATATTCTCGTTAAATGTATTACATCACGAGCTTGAATTTACTACGAGATAGAAAGAAGAGACGGCATTTGGAGTTATAAAACTCTTTATCTACAAAAATGGTAGTTTTATAAAAATTTGAATTATTGACTCGTTAAATTTTGCACAAATTTTTATTACCTTTCGTATTTTCCTATAATTTGCAAACTATCTTCCTTTACATCTTTTTTATTCTAAGATATAGTTTTGTTGCACAGGAAATTAATCACTTATTACCTTTTTGCTGCTTTTTAGTTTTAAGCAATAACAGTAGCTTTTTTGTACCGAAATTGATTTTCTAATTTAATGATATTTTTCTAAAGACCATTACCGAGTATTTTTATAATGACCTATAATTTTCAACTCTAGAATAATTGTTAGGATATGTATATTCCTCGTTGTGCTATATATATATATATATAATATTCAAAACGCTTATGATCTACCTTTAAACTGAAAATATATTTTCCATAAATTTCTAATTTTTAAATTTAAATACATCTTTTGTTTTCTCAAATAACCAAAGTGCTTCTGTAGGTGATGTTATGAATTTATTTTCATGAATATTTTGACAGTATATCAAATATGCATAGTATATATATACTATAATATGGAAAATGACTATATATTTTTAATTGTAAACATATTGAGCAAAAACATTTAATAAATAGGATTTTCATATTTGTTAAATATTTACAGAATCAAATCAAATTGTTATGAATGTCTTCTTTCGATAAAGAATACCAGCAATTATAACCCAAAGTCCAGTTCCCCACAGTGCCTCAACTGTAAGAACAAAGTGAGTGTTCATAATTCCATTCACACTCCAGTGCCAAGGGAAATGATGAAACCCTAGAGAATGGCCAACATACATGACGATTGCATTCATCCCTGAAATGTGATAAAAAATTCCAAATGAATCAATTCTATGAATTTCAAGTATTTTGAAAATAAAAAAGACGGTCAGCAGCAATTGAAATACTCACCTGGGAAATAGAAAGGGGCTCCACTCCATATACCTTTCATATCCACAAGAAAATAGCAGATAGATAGTAAAGTGTAAGCAAAGCATGATGTAACCATAACAAAAGAAAGAGACCTGAAAAATTATATATCTTTGTTTAAAATTCTTCGGTTTTACAAGTATTTAAAGAGGAAGGTAGTTAGTATCATATTAAATTCTGAAATTAAGATATTCTTATACCATACCATCACTCCTCAAGTGAAAATATTACAAATAAAGACTTGAGAAATAGTCTCAGGCATGGTCATTCAAGATAGTTACTTAAGTTTGAGTTTAAATCTCAACTTAATTATGATTTTGTACATTGGATTGCAAATTATTTTCTACTGGTAAGCTAAACCTTAATTTAATTTTCTGACAATAAAATAACTCACCACAGATTTTTGTTGACTGGTATCCACCCATCTTCTTTTGAACAAAGACACAATAAAGCTCCAATTGCCCCTGTAATGATAGCCCAGGTGATCCACCTAATTAAACGGTCCTTGTGTGAACTATGGAATAGAAGTATGACTCCAGCTTGTACTCCAAGGAAGACATGAAATATACTCAACAAACAGCCTGGAAAAAACGCTCTCATGAATATAATTTATATTTGAATCTTTGACTAGTCTAAAATCTAAAAATCAACAATGATTACCATTCCAATGGCTCATTCCTATTTCATTCATAGACTCCACTTACTTCTCCAAAGTCTCTAGCAGAAATTTTATGGACAAGTAGTAACTTATCTTGATTGAAGCTGAACTTAGTATATAATCATATGTATATTTATAAAATAATTTTAATTGACACAATATTAAATAATTAAAATGGGTTCTTTATACTATTCATTCTCATTCTTCTGTTATTATAATTGATGCAAACAAAGAACACGAAAGATACAAAGGAAACTTGTTCACCATCCATGTTCAGTTAAAAAATATTTATTCACTGAATTTTGGGTTATTCAAATAATTGTAAAAATTCAATTAAATATATCATTTGAAATGCTCACCAATGGATTTTAAATATTTTTTTATTTTCCTGAATGCTATAAACACGATCAAGATACACTAAAAATGTGACTCACCAAATATTCCCTCTGGATCAAAAGGGCCACTTCTATATACCTGTCTAGAAGTTGGGTTTTGGTAAATGTGACTTTTTCCTAATATCAATTGATCGATATAACCAGTTGCACCACCAATACATCCATTGGCTTCTCCACCGTTTTGTATTCCCCCTGGACCTAAATATCCCCTGGAAAAGGATTTATGATAAAAATTATCTTTTTTTAAATATAAATGCATATATGTAACAAATACTACAGCATATAGCTGCTCTATTCTGTAACTTGAACTTATCAATAAAATAAAAAGATAGGGATGAATAGGAAAGGGAAGAAAAAGATCTAAAATAAAATTTACTACAATAATAAAAATGTACAATTTACTACAATATAACAGCAATGAAGAGTGACATGTGCCCTTAACAATACTCCCCTGGATAATGACATGCTATCTGGTGAGATATATGATTTAAAATAAATTATCAAATAATTGCATTTTACATACAATAACCAGAAATTTAAGTCCCAAAACATTTTCTTACAGGTAATATATGAGAATAGTATCTTTCACTTTTCTCACTGAACAGCAAGGATGCTAAAAATGATGCTTACGTAGGACATCCTGGGACTTCTAGCAAGAAGATAATCAGCAAATGCACCATCACTAACACCAGCATAATACACCATTGAAGTTTTAAACATACAACTTCAGGAATTTCTTTTAAAAAATTTTGAATCTTTGATGACTTCATTACACAAGTTCCATTTTCTTCTAGATCCTCCTGCAATTTAGATTCTATCTTCAATCATAAAGAATCCTTGTTATAATTATCATTTTTCATTTCATAAAGAATAATTTGATGAGAATTATAAAGCTGTAAATTAGTTACTATAATTAAGTTTAAACAGAAAAATTGTATATAAGCTACTTGATGCCCTCAAAATAGAATAATATATTTACAGTCAGCATATATTTTCTCAACGATTATCAGGGATTTAGTAACGTATAGCCTGAACATAAATTGCTTAATGATAAGATATGTTTCAGATTTCAAAATCATCAAAAAAAATGTATACAGTTAAATATTTTTAAATGACATCTATCAAGTTTAAAAAGAAAATGTATGAAAATCAATTAACAAGGAGGAGTAAATATTTATAAAAAACAATGTCTCTACTTTGCTGATCTCAGAAGTAGAGCAGCTTGAATTAAATCTTAACATCAATTTTTGGACTTCTGTCTTATGAAAATACTCATTAGCTTGGATTTTTTATTTATATCTATCTGTCTCCTCTCTGATTAATTTTCATATGTATTACATTTAGAACTATAATACCTTATATTATCTTATGTTCTCTTTAATAAATAACAAATTCATTATTTTCTAAATGAAAATACATCAAAATATTTAATTCACCTTTTTGGTTGGTTGATACCCATTAGAAGGGGCTAGTAAAAAGGAAATTGCAGCAATTACGCAGTAAGATATTCCAAATCTCTGGAGGACCCCAAATATTCTAAGTGTATTCATATTAGAGCCTCCATATGCTGTATTCAACATTATTCCAAGGAGAAACATAGTCAAAGATCTCTGAAAGAGAACAAATATGATATAAGAGGTTCTAAGAGCAGCATAATATATCCCACCATTATTATAATGAGAAATTTGTCAAAGTAATTAATGTAAACTTGAAAGTTTGGTCATCTGTTTATGGTAGTATTAAATATGAATTCAGTACCCCATCTATAATTTTGTATAATAATATGGGTCTACTTCAATTGAGCTTGTTACAAGTTTCAATAAGCAGCTTTGCAATATCTATATTTTGTCAAACATTCAGCCAACTTAAATAAGGTCTTTAGATAATTTATATATATATTTTGAAACCCTATCCATGTATTTTGTAATATTACTTAGACTGAAACTTGTAATAACAAGCTCAATTGAAGTAGACCCATACTATTATACAAAATTATAGATGGGGTACTGAATTCATATTTAACACTGAAAGGTTAAAATCTAAAAATAAAAATCTAAAAACCTTATTAAAGTTGGCTGAATGTTTGACAAAATACAGATTCTGCTAAGCTGCTTGCCAGCATCATCATCAAGGTTTGAAATACCAAAAAGAAAAGATATATCAAACTCTGCAATACATGGGTTTCTAATAGTGTTATGAGTCAAGCAGGAAGAAACTATAAACTTTTAAACAAATTTTGTGCCATTATGTTGTTTGTAAGTAATTTTAAAATGTGCATTTACACTATCAATTCATCCATTACCAATGAAGTATTTAATCCAAATTCAAGAAATATTAAAATGAATATCATTGACAACTATCACAAATCACTGATGAAACCTTGTTATTACAATCTCTTTAAGGTAAAATAATGGTAAACTTATATGCACTTATGTAACTTACTCTTAATATATTTATTAGTACACTCTTAGTTGGATCTGCTCTTTTCAATGTTCCTCTTATAGAGATAGGGATGCATACACCCATAATCCACATGAACCTTAAATCGAAAAAGGATATCATTGGTTAATTTTGTTCTATATTTTTATAAATATTTCTCAGTTCTTGGAAATGGTGATGAAAAGCTTGATTATTTATACAATTTAAGAGTTAAAAACTTTAATTGAACCATATCTTATGAAAATATATCTTTGAAAAATATACTCTTACCATGGAAAAAGGAGATCAGCAACTTGCAGCCCATTCCAAGTCGCATGTTCCATGAACCAATAGCCTCCAGCTCCATCATTTACAAAAATCATCAACACAATACTGATTCTGAAAAGATAGAATAATGAACATCTTTAGTTTAACAATTATATTAAATCATGAAATTGAGATGAAATAGGATATGTTGCTCTGATTAAACATCTTAAGTAAACAATCTAAGTTATTCATTTGATAATTGATTTCTTCAATTACCAACAGAATTTCCATCCCTCTCTGCAGAAGTAACTTACCCTCTAAATGTATCCAATGATTTCACCCTTTTCTTTCTTGCTGCTCCATTCGTTTCACTGACTTCATTTGACTGTTTTTTATTTGGCTTTATATACTTTTGAATGAAGGTAGAATTATTTCTTAAGTAGTTAAAAGTTTTTGAAAAGATGCTGCATGCCAAGAAACCACCAATGATGATAAGTATAATCAAAAGTATGGCTAATAAAGGAGTAGATAAGAATTTCCAATTAAATCATAGCAATTTCATCTTCATCTTTATTTAATTACTTGCAATTATATTAATTTAAAATTATATCAGACTATGGCTATATGATAATATTTTATAAGTTTCTGAAATTATCTGGCTTAATTCACATTATCTGCCTAGAGTTAAAAATTTAGATCTCTACATATAAATAATTTCTAATTTTCCTCAATCTTTAGATATTGAAATAATGACACAAACAGTGCTGATTCATCAAATTTCCTCTATTTACTATTTTAATCAACAGGTATTTCTACAAAGTAATTGAATTCAAACTTCCAGTTATAATTATTTTGAATTGTTTGTTTTATTTTGAGAAATTGTATTTTGAAAGATAAAGCATAAAACTATCTAAATAATAAGAATTACTAAAAAATACTTCTGTATTATGTAGCTTTCCTTATGGTAGTTTTGGAATAAATTAGAAGCTTTAAATATTAAAACAGCATACAACCACATAGCTTTTTAGGTAAGCAAAATTTTCAATTTTCTTGGAATACTGGACAGAGTTTAAATTATATCATCAATCATTTATTGAAAATAATTATTTTTGATTACTCACGAAGATAAATATTCACAGGTTCTACAAGTGTTTGGATAGTGCATGAAAGAGAGTCAGGTGAACTTCCATTTACAGTAAGTTCATATACACCAAATTCGCCCAACCTTGTTGCAGTTCCAATGGTTTGAATATCACATGCGACTGAGCTATGAAAACAATTTTCTTCAATTAGACATTTCATATATGTAGAATGAAATAAAACTCTGAGATGTCAAGTTTTAGATAACTTGTTAAATTGAACAGTTAATTTTGAATTTACAAGGTTAATTATTTGATATGATGATATAAAATATGATGAATTTACTTACTTGTTTCCTTCTAATGTATTGTAGCGAGAGTCATTAAGGCTAACTTGAAAATCTATGCGATGTTTAGTATCAATTGACAGGTACCTGCTACTAGAAGACTGGATTGAAGATAAAACGCTGTATGGACACTGAAATACAAGAGATAATTCCCTTGATGATTTATGATCAGTCCAAATAGAAATAACATGTGTAAATTTCCTTAGATATAGAGAAGCAAAATATTTACCAAAGGTGTAAAATTTCAAATCTAAAAAAATTTTAACAAATATAATTTCTTTGAGAAATATACATTAAAATAAGTTGATGATGCACAGAACTTCGATTCCATAGAAGAATATAATCTTTTCTCCACTAAATCGGAAATGATCCAGCTTCTGATTCTTATGAAAATATCATCAGTTGCTACAATATTCATGTGACAATAGAAGACTAATAACTAATATTAAGAGGGTTTGATTAGAAAATGATATTGACTCAAAATTTGGTGTATCTTGATCTTTGATTTATCAATTCTGTTGTACTACAATGTTATGAAATATCCTACATCCTAGGAATCATATTTAATTGCTTGAACAGATTATTTTTTATCCATTACTCCATATGTACTGCTATCATGACCCTCAACCTTCTTAAACCAAGTTACTCAAGAATTTTCTATTATTCTCATGTAGAACTGTAAAATTATTTTATTTAGTGTATCATTTTTACATTATGGGACTAATTAGGAATTACATACTTTGTTAATTCATCCAAACTAACATATTTTCATCATAAATATATAAAAATAATAATTGCTATTTAAATCCGATATTAAGATGTTATAAACATGGAAAAAAATAAAGAAGGAAGATAAATAATAAAAGCTAGATACAATTTCAAATAATAATTCTCAGAGTAAATTATAATGATGAAAGATTTTCGGTCTGATATCGGTCAGTATAAGATTTTTTTAAAGAACAATATTTTAAAATGCAGTAAAATTACGTCCATTAGTTAACGCATATTTTTGCACAAATAAAAATTATTTTTCTTCTAATATATGAAGTTGAAGGGTAGTATCTGAACTGCCTGCTCGTTATCCCTGTCCTACACCAAGTTCTTCTCAGTTAGGCAGTCAAGCGTGCTATTATCAACATTCATCTCTGTCTTCCACAAAATACTGGATCCGGAATACGAATCCTCGTCTTGGATTTCTTTTTATCAGTGAAGCGTTCATTTATTTTTATCCATTTATACATTGTAAGTATTCTTCATAATAAATTAGGTTCAGTAAAAAATTCTCGTTCGGCTATCATGAAATTCCATTTCTAATAAATGGGTATTAAATTACATGACATTATATTAAGGTGTTGTGAAACTTTAGAAATAACTTGTAAATCGTGATATTAAAAAGCTGAAAAAAAAATTCTGAAAATAAAATTCATCTGAAAGTTGGAAATAATTAAATTTTAAGTCGAGAGAAAAGGAAGGAAAGTACTTAATGAGGTTTATGATCTTTCCCGAATAAAGAGTTCGCCATAAAAAGATAGCGACTTCCTTGAACTTCGATAACAATTTAACGTTGGTCAAAAAATTTTGTATTACACTAAGGTAATTAGACAAAAATTTGCCGATTTTCTTATTTATTTGTACGAGTACAATAAAAACGTGAATTTTACATATTCATAATTGAATTATTTTAATGTAGAAGTCAGTTACACATGAAACTAAAATGTCTAAATTCATTATTCATTCATTCATTTTTATAGATGACCATTTTCTATCCTACCATAGCATAAGTCTAGCAAAATAAATTCTATAGAACTCATGGTAAAACAATCAGCTTCTATTTGGAACGAGTTTTTCAATTCATTACACGTTAAACAGATAAATATGTTTTTTAAGATTACACTCACGTTATAGCAGTCTTCAGATAGAGAATACAGAGTCAGCTTTCCGTTATAATTGGAAGTTAATTTCAGATATGCTTGGTCCACGTCAAGTTTTGACAGGTCTTTACCATCATAAATATCAACATTTGGACGCTCCACCCAAGATCCCATCTTTAATGCATAAATGAATTACCTATATGGAGAAATAATACCACAATTTCCCACAGTTACTTTCTGTTTTCGAATAATAATAATAAAAATTAGCAGAAAGAAAACAGTTTTCATTAAGCAAATAAAATATGAATGCTGAAAATAGTACTTACGAAAACTATCAAACAAGGCGTATCAAAACCTACGGATACAGTGATAACAAGTTCCTTTAATCCAAGACAACACGCTTTATCGGAGTTATCGCCTGTTGAAATTTACAGAATTGCGTGACAAAAAACAATTCAGATTCGATACAGTGCTCGAATCATGTTAGAAGACTATTCTTTGAGATGAAACCGTCAAAAGTCACAATATGGATAGAGCTGCGAGCTGTCACTTTCTTAACTATATGTCACGTCAACAATATCGGCCGGTTTCCAGTTTTAAACGTAGACTCTTCAGAGAACTTGGACATCACTCCCTTGGATCCTGGCGAACACAATTAATGAACACAGATAAAAGTCCTGGAAACACAGCGCAGATAGACATCGGTAGCATGAAGCGTGTAGCAGCACGTCGTGCTTGCCGCTATAATAACGCATTATTTTCTCTAGCAGCATTATCGACAGAGAAAGCAGCTCGGAGGAGGTGATTTCTCAATAGGGGGTTGAGGCCCCGGTGACAGAAAAACGGGGGAAGTCCTTCAGAGCGAGAAGATATCCAAGAATGCGAAAATTGTAGTATGGGGGAGTTCCCCGATATTATTATTAATGTATTTCTGTATGAGCAATGATAGTTTTATTACATTATAACAAAACATTGAAATCACGGTTTCGTAGGAAATTTCTTCTCTTATTACAGAAATTGAACTAAAGATACTTTGCTTTGAATGCTTATCGGCGTATGATCCGTATGGAGTTGGTTTATTAACCGAAATTTCATACACTTCGTTATCAAACCACATGGTACATGACCTTCTCTCTCTTTCATATCAGCGGGGAAGACGGAATTGTTACACTGCCTTATCCGTTCGGCTTTTCCCATCCTATCCCTTCCTGAAGTGCAGATAGTTAACGTAATTTCCAGTCCTGTAGGAGTGGAGAGTCATTATTTTTTGAGAGCAGCTATTTTAAAAATAAGTTACTTTCAAAGAACATACTTCTGCGTAAAGTGGTAGCAAGTACCCGAACATTATTCTTATTCAAAGTAATAGTAAGATATGGATCAAATCATATCGAATCTTAAAATAAGTCAAATGGAGAAGAGTGAGATGCGTTTCTTAAGAAAACTGCAGCGATTATCGAGAGTTGCTAGCGCACGACGATATTCTACACTCTCTTGAGTCTCGTAACAAAGCAACTGGTCGGTTAGGGTTTCTTGGAAGCGCATTCCGATCGAGGAAGATGCATCTTCCTTGTCCATAGACGCCGTCTAAATGGAATGAGGAAGTTTTCTTAGCGGCTCCATTCCGGGAGCAAGGGCAAATACAAATATGATTCAGTGAACGAACTTACGGATGACGTTAAAGAACATACGAAAAAGAGATTTGAATCTGGTAGCTTATCTGGATCTGACAATGAAATCTAAGCAGATGTATCACAGCGCTTGATTATATTTAAGGAGTTTACTGTGCGTGAAATATTTATTTCCAGGCATGGTAATGCAAATATTTTTTGTAACAAGTCACCATTATGCGGTTCATTTTGTACAAAACGCGCTGAAACAGTTTTTATCTTAATAGAATTAATTTTAAAATGTATTTTCTCCTTTAAATATTTGTGTAAATAATGATATTAACAACTGGGACTACTTATAATCTGGTAACTAAGGTTTTAGCCCAAACAATCCAGTGAACCACACGCATGGCATCTCATATATTCAATTCTGCCCAGCGTTGTGAAGAACTTTCACTTTACTAATTATCGGATGTTATATTAAGAGAAAGTATGTACATGTATGTTATATAATTTTCTGAAAGAGATGTAAAATAAAATTCTGACATTTGAATGCAGAATCCATAAACTACAGAATTCTTCTCATTCTTGAAAAATGCGAATCTCGTATGTTATTGAAGAAGTTCTCATATCAATTCAAGCCATGGCCCCATTGGCATAGAGCCCAGAATGTCATAATTCTCCGTGACCTGTACCAACTGAGCGACCTATGTTTTCTCTTCATACACTCAGGTATAATAAAACCGTTCAGGTTGTATTATTTTACATCTATTGTCTAAAGACGCTTACTTGACGAATGGAAATAATTCATTTTCCTTTACTAAGATAATATATTAATTTAAAGTCACTAAAATATTAATTGAATAGCAGTTTTTTGGTGATTAATTATTTAGTCTCAGCTCCTTTAGCCATTAACCTATTAGCAAATAGCTTAAATGAAGAATCACTGACCACTCTAGACCTCTCAATCACTTAAGTATACTATGAAGATATGCATAAAATCTTCCCATAGATTTTTTTATATATTGTATCTATAACGTAAGCTATTTTTACTTCGATGTGTTATGTACGATATCCATGGATCCAGCTTTATCCTAAATTGTATGCCACCCCAATGAGTGAAATGTCAAGGAAGGCAAGATACGGTTGAACTGGGCTACGGGTTTAAAAAAAAAAACTCTTCCACTTAATGGAAGAAAGTGAGGTTTCATTATTTTCCTATACGCTGTTTTCCAAAATACGCACTAAATCGGCGCATTAATTAAGATTGTAAATGTTGAGTTCTGCGGGTTCTGAAATTTAATAGGTCAGAATTTTAGCGATAAGAAAATTAAAAATTTCCATGTTTTACGTTTCTGTTAATGATTTTGAAAATAGCGTGTACAGAGATTATGAAAAAATTATTCATTTTTCAGTTGGTCGAGAAGGAAAAGTCGGTGTAAAAATTATGAAAGGAATCATAAAAGTAGACCTGTTTTAGAAATAACTTTAATTTACTCTTAAATTAATTTTTTCTAGATTCTTCCATCTTCATTATTATTATATCGCCATCCGATTATTTCATTGTAAATAATTGCTCGTTCAGTTTTAAAGTTTCAAATCTAATTTGAAGTAATTTTTCCGCAAATAATTTTTGTTATAACTAAAGAGTACCTTTCTCTTATTTTCAGTAATAATTATTTAATTACATTTTTTGATATTGAATCATGAGGTTTGAATTATGATGCTACTTTTTTTTTCTTTGAAAATTGTTCATAATTAACGAAATAACTTTTCCTGATCTTACAACGTTTTTCTTTGCAAACTGGTTTTAGTTCATTGGCTACTTTCAGAAAATTTGGACAGTTAAAGTTTGTGAATGTGTGACCCACTTGCTCCTGTTATTTTATTTTTTTCCACATCGTCGACCTTGAGAAAACATGCTGGAGCAGCTGATTTTTAGGTCCGATTGAATGAACAATAAACCAATTCCCTGCTTAAAAAATAGCAATAATGCGAATTTACTATCAAGAACGAGATAGGAACTATAAATTCCTCTCCTTCCTTTAACCCAGGATTGATTTAATGTAATATAGTAAAATATAAACAATAACGGACGCGACCGATTAACTTGAAGCTTTATACTGAATTAGTAGTTGAAATCATATTCCTGGGCGTAAACACAAGTACAAATTTTTTGCCAATATACGTTCGAACAATAAGACGTCTATCTGGAAATATCTGGATATTTTACGACTCAATGAAGCAAGATTACGTACTGATTATTTCCATGAGAATGAATGTTAGATCAATAGGAGATGAACGTTAATTTTTGCTTTTTAATATTTAGAATATTAATACAAATGAAATGGCATGATATATTAAAAACCAAACCCCAGCAAATACATTTTTGTATGATTCTTATTCGCTGTAACTGGCAATGCCTATTCACTATATATTGTTAACTAGGGTACCTGAAAAATTACATTTCATATGTTGGGTCTGAATACTGTAGCACTACTCCTTTAAGTCTTTTTTAAAGCTCGATGTAACTTGAAAAATATCGTCACCAGTTTCTATTCCTTGTATTATAAATTCTCCGAGAGAAATATTCCTAACTTTTTAATCTTATCCTCCACTCTAGATAAGTTTCGTTCTTTACTCAAAAACTTAATGGAGCGTTTAGATTTCAATTCCGTTCAATTTTATCTTATTCGATTGTTGGATTGATAACAGGTGTAATCAGTTGAAAATCTTTACATATATATCATGCATTTCATACACAAGGCCATCGACACAATTGTTTGCCAAAAGTGAATTATCTTTTGCGTTATTTATTTAATCAATGGTTTATTATTAAGAGTAGGTAGGTTTCATAAGTTGATTAAGAGTATCTAAATTCGTACTATCATTTTGCTATATTTTTCAATTAATTGACATTAAAGCTATAAATACGTTGCATATCCGGAACATTTCGCAAAAGTCAGTTCGTAGGAAACGTTTTTGCAGTGAATAATTTGTTGCTATATTCTAAAAACTTAAGTAGTTTTACTTTAAGTGGCACAAGATGAGTTTCTTCCAATGATAATGATGATAAATTATCTAAATTATAGCATGAGATTTATAAATATGTGTTTTTTAACATAATTTTTAGCTAACTCAAAGACTTATAAACACATTGAAGTATTTTACAATGCGGGAAGTGTTTACGATATCTAGAGCAAAAATAGAATTCATTACTGATTATTCAAGCGTATGAATGACAACAACTGGTTCAGGCACAAAATCTTATCATCATATCGAAATTTACGTATCAAAAGCAAATACGAGTGGAGGAACTAAATTGCATGAGGGAGAAGGTGATTGGCTTTGGAAGCTTTCTATATAAATGATAATTGTATGCTAACCTCAAGAAGGTATATTTAAATAATCCCTCACAGCTGAATATTAAAATTCTTTTCTTTAAATTTTTATTCCATCGGTAATATTGGTTGTGTTATATCAACTTTTCCTCAAATATCATGACGGTGATCTTCAGTTTCATTTGCTATCAATTTCATCGAAACAAGAAACGATTCTATTTTACTAATATGTAAGAAGTTATGATTATTTAACCTTGATTTTAACTAGTACACTATCATATGCTGCTATATCTGTACCCATGAATATCATCATCGACAATCATTTTCTGCTCTTGAGATAGAAATATAATAATAAAGAAATTGTACTTTTTCTCCTCCATAACATCGTACCATTGTACTTTAAAGGTACAACCGATTTATGCGAATATATATCGTCTACCTTGCTCTATTTTCCATTTCTATCTTTTGGATAACTCTTCCCTAAGTCTTTTCATTTTAAATAATCGAAGAAAGTATACCAATGACAAAAAATTCTATATGTAGTGCATGTCCTATCTAATAGGATCTTTCATTTATTAGCAAGTAAGCAATGCTGATATCCATTGATTTGATAACATATCGATAGGATAATTGAATTTTTTAAGTTTCAAATTTCAAAGGTAAAGGTAATAAAAACTTTTTAATAACTAAAATTTTTTAGGTTTTTCTTTGATTAGAATATCAATTTAAATTACAATGCACGAACTATGTCAGGTTCTAACTAGATAGGGATTTCGGAAATAAGACGTTTAGGCTATGAAATTTCACTATGTTCAAGGATAATGATAGAATATCACACTAAAGATAATATTTATCACGATAAATGTTATTTGAACCGACCTTATTTGAAATACCGCGAATTCAGCTTTTAATAGGTTCTCGCGTCCTCTCGCGTACTGCTCAAACAACTGTGTTTCAAAAAGCTACCGAAGCTCCATCTCTGATGTAAATGTAAAATTGAGTGGTGAAAAGCCGCGTCTGGATAAGCTTGTCATCGCTACTCCTTACTTGTTTCGCAAAGTTCGTTGGATCACGAAGCACATCTAGCAGAGTGTAGACAGAAATGGACTCTGGTTTAGTAAATAACGCATCTCACGGAGATGCTCCTTTATCCAAGGATGAGCTCGATGCTTGGGGAAGCACACCGTAAGTTAACTACTCATTCATTGTTATTTCTAATCGATGTATTATTTTAATTTCTCAAACTCCTTTCACAACTTACTCAATTTTAGGAGAGCAGCACCAATACCAGTTGCTGAAATGCCAGTACACAAATTTGCGGAATTTTATAATATGAATCACAAAAAAAGAGGAAAAGCTATCATCTTTAACCATGTAAACTTCGATGATAAAACTCTAAAAGCTAGGCAAGGAACTAATCTAGACTGTGCAAATTTGGAGTATAGGTTGAAGAGACTGGGCTTTCAAGTTAGCACCTTTCATGATTTAACTTCCACAGAGGTCAAGAAAATCGTAGATGAAGGTAAAGAGGTGTTCTCTTTAGTGTTCATTGGAAACAGTCAATTCAATAACACATTTCGCAATTGAATTTGAAAAAAATACATTTGTTTTGTAGAATAGCCTTTAAGTTATTTGTCAACTATTTAAAGTTTTTCTTCAGCTGCACGGGACGATCATTCGGACAGCGATTGCATCGTAATATCGGTTTTGTCTCACGGGGAAAAGGATATTATATACACAAAAGATTCAGCCTATAGAACTGATTCGTTGTGGACACCTTTCACTGCTGATAAATGTCCAAGCCTTGCTGGGAAACCAAAGATATTTTTTATTCAGGTAATAAATTCTCCCAAATGTCTAGTTGTCCTTATTTGGTAGTTGATATACTTCATTCTAATTATTCAAACTTTTGTAGGCATGTCAAGGAGATAAATTTGATTCTGGTGTGATTCTCAGAAGAACAGAAACTGATGGTTCTCCATCTCAGTATTCAATCCCAGTTCATGCGGACTTTCTTGTAGCATATTCTACAATACCAGGTAAAATAATTAGCAGTTCATAAAATTTAATATCATCAAACATGATCATTACATTACTTATTAGGATTATGATTGCATAATTATTTCAATTTCATTTTAATGTTTTTTAATAGTTATTTCACTTATTCCTTATTGCATTCCTACTTATGAATATATAATGCTCATTAAAATCAACCACTCTTCCTATTTCTAATATATACTATAACTTATTTCCTCATATTGCAATAATCTCACTTCACATTAAAATATTATTAATTAATTTTCAAATATTTTAGAATCTTTTTAATTGAATGATTAAGAAATGTTTATTTCTTCACTATTTTTATATTGACATCTTTTAAAAATTTGCTGTTTGAGAAACTTGTGTAATTAAGTGCAAGAACTATTGATGTATATGATACAGTGTATTGAGTTAAGGAAGAAACATGGATGATATTACTCTTCCATTACCTAATTGTGATGAATTTTTCTTACCTCAGGATACTTTTCCTGGAGAAATGCCTCTAAAGGATCATGGTTTATTCAAGCATTGTGCCAAGAACTAGAAGAAAGAGGTGATGAAATTGATATCCTAACACTTATGACTTTTGTTTGTCAGAGGGTTGCTCTTAACTTTGAATCGAATGTCCCTCTGGATGAGGCAATGAATAGGAAGAAGCAGATCCCTTGCATAATGTCCATGCTTACAAGACGCTTAATTTTTATCAATAATAAGCAAGCACAAAATACCATAGAATAAAAGTTAGAATTTTGTGGATTGTTTTACTATAACTGCCAAAAATGTCCACTGCAAAAGAGGAACGATGAACTGTCATGGGCATTATGTTTAAACCACCTGTGATGCTTTATTTTGTTTTACATGAACGTAGATTCCTAAATTCCAGATTATAATTTTTCACTTTTTTATATGTGCTAAATATACCCAGTATGAGAATATCTGATAGTGCTGTTTGTATTTGGATATTTTTATGCCAAATATTAAGCTGTGGATTGTTAATCTGTAGTGAGTTCTACAAATTATTTTCTTTTGATAAATTGTTATTTTTATATTTTTGTAACTAATCTACCAAGAACACCTATGAAACTCTGAGTATTGTGTGTTTCATTTGTTCATTGCAGAAAATAGAAGGAAAATGTTTATATTAAATCAATTGATTAAATATGTGGCCTTTATAATGAGATTCCATATGTATTTTAAAATGGAAATTTGCTGAAATTTATGATTTTGTGATTTAGATGATATTTTATTAGGTTTATCATTGTGATTATTGAGTAACATAATTGAAAATTGTATCATTCTTGTCAAAAATAAAAAATTAATCTGGAAGTATTGAAAAACCCAATAAAATATATGAAATTGAACTATTTTTGTTTATATAGTAGAAAATTAGCAGTAATAATGATAGAAGGTATAAATTGTTGATAAACAACACACCCTATCATTCCCTTTGTTCCAAAAAGACCTCTATGCTCAAAGTGAAGGATTCGTAATATTAAGAAAAGCACCAATAAGTAGGAAAAGAATAGCGAGAAGACTCAAACTTTGAAAAAATCTAGATGGAACTAAAAATCGCAAATTGACCCATAGAGGTAAATTAAGACATGCGGTCATTTATCTGAATCGGTAATCACTTAACCGCAAGCTCTAATAACTACTAAGATACAACGTCTATTTCTATCGTGTAACACGTGCGTGTTTACCCGGAAGTGTGTTGTGCATTTCCGCAACGCGATCAAATCGCTCCAATACGCAAAAATGCACCGCAGAAGATCACGTATCAAACTTCCTTTTGATACGAATGAGGTAAACCTACATTTTTCTTCAGCGTTCTGAATCTATCGGCTTGTGGTTTCATGCGAAAAAGATTGTATTTTAACTGGATACGCTACCTATTTCGCACATTTCTTTCTAATTCGCGGAATTCTTATTTTTCGTCGATCGCAGTTTAATTCTCATATGTTTGTACGAAGGGAACCTTTCGTTGTATTTTTTCTAACAAGGAGGAATATGGCGGCATTTGACAATCCAGTGCTAGAATTTTTATATTCATAAATACGGTCAATCAAAAAATACGAAGTATCTACTTTTCAAAAGGTAAGCGTCGTTGGAATATAAAACATGCCTCGAAAGCTGTTTTCCCAGCTGATAAGGAGAGAGAGAATGAATGATTTAGCAAGACGCGTATCTGATAGTGAGATATTAAATCAGACTTTGAACAACAATTTATTTTGAACATTATTTTATTCAATTATTCTTAAGTTAGTAAAGATAAATTTTTTCTTTAAAATATTTCCTTTTTTAAATTATATAGTTGTACATTTTTAGCGAATTAAATTAAAATAAGATTTGAAAAGTATGTCAAAAAATAATTTTCTTATTATTAATCCATGGCTTGTAAAAATCTGGATTTTAGGTTTTTAGACCCTCCTCTAAAGCACGTAAATAATATGCATCTACCACAGAATTCTCGTTGTGGAATAAAAATTATACAGGATAGATACAGAAAACTGAGCTAGAATTTGAGCGGAAGTAATGAATTATTCTCGTATCCCGTAAAAAGATTTAGGTCACAAGGCGTTGATTTGCACAGCTTCTTCTAGAGTCGTACAAACCTATCCCAACTTGCGAAACAAACCTCCGAAAAATAATCGCATAAGAGATTCTGTGCCCTAGATAGGGTGTACTAGGAATCAATATCACGTCTCTGAAGGAATGTTTCTTCGAAGATGATACTTTTAATACACATAGTTAAATGCGGTTAAGTACTGAAATATTTTTAGTAGTCAAAGCTCAATAACTTAGATGCGCGCAAGAAAATTTTTCATTTATGCCGAAGTCGATAATAAAGAAAAAATTGTAATTATTACAAATTAAATTTTAAGATCATCCACCACAAAAAGTTAAACTGAATACTCAAGAATCGTAAAGTATGTTTGCGGAATACAGATTATGCGCAATGAAAAAGTACGAATGTACAATAATTAAACATTACCATACCTTAAAGCATGGATGTACACCTATTTTTGCTATCGAGACATTTTTTTCGAATCGTAAATAGCGATGTGAAATTTCAAAAATTATTAATCGGTGGCCATATAAGTATTGAACGTCGATTGATCTTGCTTGCCAGCCTAGATAGATATCTCTTCAGGGTCGGAGTTGGTGCATCCTTGGACCAAAAAATACCAACTTGGGGAAAAAAATTAAGTCCGCCCTAAATTCGGAAGCTGAGAAATCTATAAATGAACCCGGGCCTTAATTGCGTCGTGAATTCGGGATTAGTTTCCGGGTGAGTAATCTGCTGAAAGTAAATGAAACATACGTCGTCGGTAGGAAAGAAACTAAAATTATTAAGTCTTAGCAAGAGGAATTTACTAGGCACGAGAAAATATAGAGCAATAAGAAGTGAGAAAGAGCGTCTGCTGCTCATATCACGGAATCAGTGAATCATGCTGCGGGCTACCGAGGTCAACGGAATCCTTTGTTAGTGGCGCAGAATACTTGAAAAGGAATATCGATCATTTAAGGGATGTTGAATGATGATCGGAATGTTGATTCCTCGCCGAAATGACGATGTAGCTATTTCTACAACTTTATACGCGAAGATCTTAATAAAAGAAAAGGGTAACGGAGAATATTGTTAGACGCCCAGCAGCTCATGTACCGCAAGCTCCGACGTTGACGAAAATTATAGCTTTAGGATTTGTCTAAAGATTAAAGACTGGAATGGTTTCTCTACTTTTTTTAAATTAAACCTATTAATTTATCCCAAAAACTATCAATTCTGATCTTACTATGTGCTGAAAAATACATATATTCCTCGTATTGTCTTCTATTTGATTCGAAAACAAAAAATGTCATTGAGAACTTATTTAATAATTCTGAAAATTTTCCGTCTTTTTTTGAGTACAGTTTTGAATAGAAAATTTTGAGTAGCGGTTTCCAGCAAAGACGCATGAGTCACGAGGATGGGAAGGCCGAATCTACGCGGTTTCACATGCTCGCAATCGGATTCACGTGACATATTCGAAGTTTTAGATCTGGTCTTCCGCGATGGAAGTGATAACAAACCGTATTACCAATTGATTTTAGTTTTGAAGTTCTCTCCTGCAGACATGGTAGAGTATCATAGATTGACCTTAACATTAATTTTGAGCACTATGCAAACGATTGCATCTTTACAAGTGTAATTTTATTGCATTTCGCGTTTAATTCAGGTCCATCAACGTTTTGATCTTTGATTGTAATGTAAAAGCTAACGTTTGATAGTATTAACGTAAGGGAATGTCTCATCCGAAGTAAATTTATTCTTCTTCGTCCTTGCTAAACGTTTTCGCAAAAGGAAATGTTTTGACAGGATGGTTGAAGATAGAATGTTAAAATAATCGCACTAAAAGTATCGCATCAGAAACATCTTGAAAAGAGTCCTCTAATAAACATCAATACGTGTTGTATATGGATATCGTAAATGCCAGGAAATCTAAATAAATTAACGCTTTCTTATACTAAACATTAAACATACGGTTTGTATCGAAAAATCTCGAGGTAGGATGATTATTAGCCGAAATCGGTAATAAAATAAACATTTGATAGTTAAGAACTGTGTTGTTTACGTGACTTAATCCGCAGTTAAGATCGTCCCTGACAAGCTGCAAATAACTATTGAATATCTTTCGATTGGATAAAATTTAGTTCGCACTATCTTCTGAACGTCCTCCTCTCCAACGCAAAGGAATGGCCTCATATATTTTATTTATTTATTTCACTTCCTAAATATATCCAGAACCATGTAAAAAAAGTAAATATTAATGTTTGTGAGTCAAATCGTTTGCATGCATACGTTGATATGGTGGAAATATTACGACCGTTATGCCATCTGGATATAAAAACTGCATGGATAATCAAAACCCTTTCTCTACTTCTTAATTATTGCTCTAGACTTACAATTTGTTAAACGTGAGGTATGAAAGTTTGCTACACAGGGATAGGTGAAATGATTCATGTCAAACATTTCCCCAACAAAGTTTTCATTACGAAAAACGAATTATCTACATAATTGTGTTTCAATTCATTTAAACACGCATCTAAATCAAGTTACACCATTCTTTTTAATTTCCTACCAAGAAAAATTAGTAACGTCGCACGATTAGTCTCATATGACTAATTCAAAATCAAACATGGGTTGCTAAAAATAATTTCCTAATTAACTTCTTGTATATGAATACCATTTCGTATAAAATCTTTAATAGAATCGGGTCAGTTTTTAGATAATATGATTGATTGCAGTGTGGTTTAAAACATTTTTACAGGAAGTGCTGATAGTTTCCTTGATTTCATGCCACCTACTTAATGTCTCGAGAATCCTATCTCTCTCTTCGACACTTCAATAGAATCGAAGATATAAATATGGAATTATTTTTTTTTTTTTCAAAAGTAAGTCGAGTTCTTTCCTTATATATTTCTTCCATTAATAAATTATCAGAGAAAAGTTTTATAGCTATCTTTTAACGAGATTAATTGTGAATCAAGATTGCATTTAAAATATAGATAATTCTCTTCTTCTGTAGGAATGTTAATAATGTTTCCTTAGAATTTTACGAAAAACGTTTATCAAGCAAAAAATTCGCTACAATGATCAAAACCTGGTATTCAGAGTTCACACTATCTGGAAAATCTAATATGATTAACAGTTTACGAAGTTTATTTGATTGATAATATGAAATAAAACATTATTGTGGAGTGACTTAGAACTTATGAAATATAATGATTATGTATTGTAATGGATTTTTCATTTTGGATTTTTTAAATCTTTCATGTAAGTGTTTTTATGAGTTAGAGAGACATCCTATTCTTATGAATGGGCTCAGTATTCAGCAATGATTAATTGAAACTCGAGAATCATATTTAGGATATTGTCACTAAGCCTTATTATAAACCTCATTACTAAAAAAACGTCGGAAACCACCGTTTTTAGATATCATACAACATTCTTTTATTATACACATAGAAGCAGAATATTCAGACTCCCAAAACTGTGAAGGGCAGAATGTGTAAGCGGGAATGATTTGATAATTGTTGGATTCACAGGGTTAATTTACTGAATTAAGGGACTGAAGACAGGAGTGAGTATAATCGAACATTAGTTATAAAAAGGAAAAACACCAAATTATCTTTAAAAAATATCACGTTTGGGAAATTTTGAACATCTTCCTCTATGTCACTTTCTAACAAAAATATTTTTCTACAGAAAACTTGGATAGAACCTAAGCAAGCATGGACTAATTTTGGTAGAATTAGACGTCTAGAAATTGTTATATATGCTGTAACTTCCTGTTAAAATAAAGTTTAAGATAAAGAAGTGATACTGTATTTATGAAGGTTGAGTACATCCAAATTAAATTACATTGACAGTTATATGCAGGAATCTCTTTAGTAAAGACTTAACATATTTTTTTTCTGAATTATGTATTAATAAAACCAGGTAAATAAGTTATAGGAAGAATTCTAGAAAATAGAAGCAACTCTGTGTTCACCATACTGAGTTCTCAAAAGATTGACTCTCAGACTTGGAAGAAAAGTGTAATTCAACATAATTTATTTGCCCAGCAACACCTAATTAACAATAATGAATACCAAAACAAAGTGAAATCCATTAATAAGCTGACAACTGGTGACAAAATATTGTGAATTTGTTTGCTGCTAAATGTCAGTGTAGTAAGATTTCTAAGAAGTAACAATCCAGGGATGATAAATACCATAACTAATTTAATACAGAAGAGTTGCGTATAAGTATTGATTAATCAAAGTAAAAAGCCCTAAAATATAACCTAATCTTCACCAATGATGAATGTGACCATGTTCCTATGACATTTCAATTTTCCATGACAAGATGATTCAAATAATTGCTGTACCAATCGAAGGACTATTACAATTCTTTCAAGAAACTCTGGTGATAATAAGTAACAGAAGCAAATTAAAAATTTTCCAATAAAATTAAAACATGGACTTAAAAACTATATGATGTTATAGTTCATCATTAAACATAAATCTTCAGAAAAAATCAAAACGTTTACATATCTTAGAAATCTGCGTTTGAGGAAAATAGTCATCTTAACATTACAGAAAAGAATTTCTGTCAGAAGCCTGTGAGCTAACCTTATCAGTACAACATTACTTAAAAAGCAGATAATACGTAGCATCATTTCCCGAAACCACCACGGCATGGGGGACTAGGCAATACAGTTTGATCGCTATTCTCCCACTGACTTGGTGTCTTGGCCTGTTAAATGGAAATGAAAATTAAACGACAAGATATATTCGTATTCGGCCGATTAATAAAAATGTAATCACAATCATCGTACAGCAATATGAATTAATTTACTGTATTCAAGAAGTTTTGGCGAAGAAAAATAATGTAATCAATAAAAAGTGGGGCCAGTTTATAAGATTGATGTTGGCTTACCACCACTGAAAGTGCATGGACGCCTGACTTAAGTTCGTCTTGAAGAGCATCGTTAACCATTCTGTGTCTCTGAAATAAGAGTGCTATTTAAACTCATCCGCTCTAGAACTTGGTATAATTAAATACCAAAACACTCACATTTAAGAGAGAAACTGAATCAAATTTGTCAGAAACAACCACAACTTTGAAATGAGTTTCTGATCCTTTAGGGACGTTGTGCTTATGTGATTCATTGATGACTTGAAGATGCTTGGGCTCAAAAATTTTATTCAATTTTGAAGAGATAGAATATTCCACTGGTCTATCTTTTTCCATAGAATGAAGCATCTTCGAGTAATTCCGTACACCCCTAGGTCCTAATGACGAATATAGCCAGATTCGAGGTATGAATAATACAACCTACCGAACTGGAGAAACTTAATGTATTATCAATACACACCACTGCTTGTATGTGTACCATTCATAAATCTAAGAAATCTTAACATTTTATCAGATACAACTATAATTTCATAACCACGAACTCCCCTGAAACATTACTACTTCCCTCTCGCTTGAAAGTCGAAATCGTATTTCAAGGGCGCAGTATAATGGAAAACAAAATCTAAACGTTTAATTGGAAGCTTTTCGTATAATCAGTTTTGAAATATGGATATATGTAATTTATTTTAAAACGAAATATCTCATTCATTTCATTATATTAGTAATTAGATTGGGTATCACGGAGTGATATCTTGAGTATCACTAATCGAATTATAGAGAATGGTTGCAAGAATACATATCTTCTCATGAAGATCAGGTACTCCGAATAATATTAAAAATTATTTTATTTTGTAATTAAACTGTATTAACCCTTATGATTTTTTAATTTTCAGAAGTCGGCCACAGCTTTTGTTATTAAGCTCTGTATTAGTTGTTATTATATACGTTGAATATGTGACTTATTATGTAAATGTTTTAAAGTGGCCGTCCATCAAATGCCCAAATTCAGAATGTTTAAAAATTCTTCTTGTTGCCGATCCGCAAATATTAGGAGAGAAAACCGAGTCTCTCATAGCAAGATGGGATAGCGATAGGTGAGTTTGTGGGAGCATAAGTAGCTTTATGTCCGTATTTCCATAACTAATTGTTTTTAATTTTATTTAAAGATATTTAGCAAAAAATTTCAAACTGGCCGTGAATCATGTGAAGCCTGAGCTGATAATTTTTCTCGGAGATCTTATGGATGAAGGGAGCATAGCTTCGGATGAAGAATATATGCGCTTAAAAGTGAGGTTCTTCGAAATATTTAAAGCAGACGAAAACGTTCAGGTAATCATGCAACGTTAGATTGCTTTATCAGTTTTAGACGTATCCGTATCAGGCTACCAAACGTTGTAACTGTGTTTCATGAACCGAAACGTTACTTTTCTATTTGAACTTACATGCATGTAGAAAGTTTATAGAGAATTTATTCCCAAGGTTAAATTCGAGTAATATTTCAGATTCTGTATATTCCTGGTGACAACGATATTGGGGGTGAAGGTAACGAACGGGTTACTCAGTCAAAGTATGAAAGGTATCAGAAGACTTTTGATGGTCGTGACGCAGTCAGCATAAAATTTGCTGAATTTATCAAGGTAAAATTTTAATTAATTTCGATTATTAGTGTTTTGCATGGCAGATTTCAATTTTTACCGTTTACACTTCACCTTCACATATGAGTTTACGTAAAGTTGAATCGGATTTGATAAATTATATTAATAATCAACACAATATGTTTATTTATTTTGAAGGCATTTAATTTAAATAATTCTAAAATATTTTCTGAAAATTATATATCATGGTCAATTGATTAGGTATGAGTTGATTTCAACATTTGATTCTGTATCACATGTGACACATTTTGTAATTGAATATAAAGAGGAGTTAACTTATGTCAGTGATCAATAATCTTACAATTAGAATTAAAACTAATCTACTTTCTACCCATAGGTTAATCGCATCACTGAAAGCTATCCATCTATTAGAACACTGAATTCTCCAAGTGCCAATATTTCTAGAATCTTACTTTCACATCTTCCTCTTCTTCCAGCTTCTACTGGATTTGTTGAAAGGGTAAGGAACGTTAATGTATTATTTCTTTCAAATTTTGTATCTTAATTTAGTTATCTTGCTTGATTTTTTCATATTGCTATGGTATTTGTCAATGGGGTATATTTTTTCAAATATAATATTAAAGGCAGTTGCTTGTATTATTCCACTAGTACTTCTACTTAAAAGCCTTAGTCCAAATACTCCAAATTTCAATACGAAATTCATTCAGGAAGTGGCTCAAAAGAAGTTTTGATTTCCCTATGCATTTCATATGAAAATAAAATTAATGCCCTCTAGAATCAAACCAACAATTTACAGCATTATTACAGAGGCTAAATGTAAAGATGCGGCCTATCAATGCATGTGTGAGATTATGTCTTCTACACCATCAAAAAGTGTCTTACAATGAATTTCAAATATACAGCCCATGTTTTCTTAAATGGAAAATCAAAATTACGGTTCTCTCTGGAATCGAACCCATGACACTTAGACAGCTGTTGATGTTTTTTAGAGTTAAATAAATATGTGTCTTTAAGCATGCAAAGTTTGATTGATGTATATTTCATACTGATATAAATATGATTTTTTAAAATTAAAAATATTTCACCACCTGGCATTGAACCCTTGACCATTTGCAGCTAAACTATAGTATTTTTATATAGAAATATATAGTAGCCACAACCACATGAAATTTTATTGTTCCGACTCAATGGGAAGTATTTTTTTAAATTCCCCATAAGCAGCTATATATAATAGATACATGCATACATTATAATTATCAAATCGGAATAATTATGCATATTTATGGTACTTTACTTGAATTGTATACTTCCACTGTTCGAAATTTATACTTCTCTTCTTCCAGCATTTAAATTATTTCTTGAAATTTTTGAGCTATTTTTTATTGTCTATACCATGCAATTTACATAGATAACTATTATTTGATAATTAAGTTAATAATATTTTTGTATTGTGCTAATTTCAGGCATTGTCTCAACTTCGCCCACACCTAATATTCTCAGCTCATGATCATAAATCATTTCATTTTGATGCTGATATTGATGTTAAGACTGGAAGAATGGTTGGCCATTATCATGTCTTTCCATTAGGGGGTTCTGAGTAAGTAGGGTTTGTAGTAAGATATTTTTTTCTTGATGATAAAGTACCTGTATTCCTGTAGAATTATATTTGAAAATTTCTTTTTGAAAGCGTTGCCTTGAAAACAGCAGCAGCCCGTAAAGCTCAGGGAAAAACTTCATTTTCATGGATGTTCTATCTGGGAGATAGTATTGTACATGAAATAATGGTGCCTACATGTTCCTATCGAATGGGCGTATCTTATATGGGATTTGGAGTAGCTACCCTTTCCCCCTTAGGTACTTAACTATAATTTCAGTAATTTAATATGAGATTGCTTTTTTAAATACTGTTACATTTTATTTAATATAATCATAATTTAGAACCTGTATTCTTAGTATATATTTTTATACCTCTTGAAAAATATCTCATTTTTTGTTTTTGGGCATTTCTTCTTAGCTACTGAAGGACTTGAAATAGCCTATGAGGATGAATATGATTCAGTTGATAGTATTAATAGAGAAAATAGCAGAATGGTCCTTTACTACTCTATGATGTGGCTGCCTTCTCGTCTTTTTCAATTAAAATTCTACATCTACTTAGTGGTTGTCATTGTTCTAATGATAATCTTCTTCAAATGTCCTTTGTGCAATCTAAGGTTTATTAAAGGACGATGGTAATCATCAGCAATGATAAAGAAGACATAATGTTAACATTATTAAGGCAGTTATGTTGTGAAAATGAAGTAAACATTTTTGTAGTGACCTATTTATGTAAAATATTGGCTGCATCAAGTTGTGGTAATAGTTTTAATAGTTATTTTTCAGAAAGTTATTTATCTCCTGATTCAGGAGTGTATCATGTTTTTTAATATTTATTTCATGGCAAATTTAATGTTTACTTCATTCATAATTTATTGTTTTCTATAACTAATAAGTCAGGGATATTTATTGTCCGAATTATATTAATTTATTGAGATTTATTTAGTAAGAAGTTAATGTTATTATTTTGGGTATTCTTTCTTATACTACATGCATTCCTATGAAAAATGTGAATGTTTGTAATCTTATCTTAATCTGAAGCAATCTTTTTGTTATCTCCAAATTTTTTGGAAAATGCTCTTATTCTCTATATAAATAAAATGCTACCAGTCAAACCATAAAATATTGTTACAGATAATTATCTAATCAAGGAAATGTGTTTACTGTTACTCAGCAGTTGCATAAGAATGATTTTTTAAACTAATTATAATTTACTAAATTCATTTAAGAGGTATTATTATAATTTATTGTGAGAAATATTATTACTTCCTTGATAATATTTCATTAATTTTTCCTTTTAAAAATAATGGATTACGTGGAATTAAGTACTGAATCATTTAACTTCAGTTTAGAACAGGAGTTTGTGACATGATAAGTCCTTTATGTGTCTCCATCTTGAAAAGACCACATAGGTATAACTAAAAAGGTACATTTATATAATGTCTTATGCCATTTACAAATGATGTCCATTTTAAAGGAAAGTTTTGGAAGTATTTTTTAAGGAAAACATATGCTAAATTGAGATTTTTGTCTAAATATTTCATAGAAAAGATTTAATTTTGTATTACCAACAATACAACTTCTGTGTGAAGGGTTATATGGAGCTGATGTAATTCTCTGCAATGTAGAAGAACTTTCATTAGCGTTAGAATTTAAAGAAAATGTTTCATAAAAGATGTTTCTTTGATTAGTGATTGCTCAGAGAAAAGCATATATTTGAAAATCAAGATGAAAATAATTTTCCTATGGATACTTGTTCTCACAAAGATCTAGTTCTTGTTTTAAGAATATTTTTTACTAGCTGTTGTAGAAGAGAATGTCTTTTTAGAAAAGATTTTTCTAACATCTAGATTACTCATTGTTGAACTCAATTCTAAAACTAAAAAATATCATTTAGAGTCCCAGGATATAAGAAATAGTAGCTTGAAAATACATTATATTTATCTAAGTAGATTTTTTTAACAATTGTAAAAGATATTCCTCTATGAGCTAATTTAGTTTATGACATATATTGATGTATTCACCTTTTTTATTCAACTGGAACAAATCCAGGCTTTGCTGTATTCATCTCTTAGTATCAATGAGTGAGTCAGTTATAAATTAGTTGAAGTATTTATTTTTTTAGAATTAAAATAAATTTATTGCGATAGAGTACATTTTAAAGTGAGCTTTGAGAAAAATATTAACTGAATAATGTTTAATATTTTACTGTTTATCAGCTACTAAGTTTCAACATTAGTATAGGATATGAGAGTAACTTTTACCCTGCTTGAATTTCTTTTAATACGGATTCCTACTTCCCAACATTAATTATGGTAGTAAATTATCAACCAAACATCTGTTGAATTAGTATGAATGCTTGTATGAAACTTAAATTATATAACAACAAAATTGTATGCTGGTTAGTACAAATCATCCTGACAGAAGTAAGAGGTTACCTATGATATAAACATATGAGTCTCTTTTAGAACTATAATTGTTTTATGGAGGTCAAAGTAATTATTGGTATTTAAAATAATACTTTATACTGACTATTTAATGCTTTCTTTTGGTGTTATTTTCATGCATCACTCTTGGTCATGATAGATATTTAAGTTAAAATCAAAATTTTAGTTAAATAAAAACATTGTATAATTTTGAATGTAAGGTACAATAGACTACAAGTTAGACTGTTTTAAAAATTAGAGAAAATTATACGAGAACTACAGATATAGATGCTGAAAATTTATTTAGGGTGGCATTATTAGAGAAACTAACAACACTGTCAAAAGAGTGAAGTAGTATTAGAAATGTGAAAAAATTCTCTAATCACATTGTAAAAAATGTTGAGTAAGAATTCTGGAGTTGGTTTAATTATTTTAAGATTTGAACTTTGAATTTGAGTATATTCTAAATTAAATAATGTTTATTGTCACATCTAAAGTATGCTTTCATTATAGGATTCTATTTGAAAGTGGATTGATTTTTATGAGATGAAAACATTGATAAATTATGTAACTAGTTTTACCTTTAGGTACATTTGCAAATCATTGTAGTTTATCATAAAAAAATCATTTTATAGTTTATTTCAAACTTATAATCACAAATATTTATCCTTTGTGAAAGTGGAATGTAAGTAATTAGTACTTTTTTAAAATTATACCTTTTTTAATGAACTTGTATAGAATTTTATGATGCCTTACTGTAAAAAACCAGAAAGAAAGATGAATATACTCCATGAAAGCAACTGTCTTCCTTAGTACTTCATATTCTGTAATCTGTGATTGTAGCATAGAAGTAGCTCCAAGAAATATCGAATCCCTGGAGAAATTAAATTTGTGATAATGAATAGTATTACTCTGTGGTTAACTTGCACATGGTATGTAGTGTATTTAATTTTGATTGTCATGACATTGTTAAATATTTTCATCAATTTGAATTGTTGACTTTACTCAAAATTCTTATCATAAGTATAGATAAAATGCTTGATTATAAACAAGTTTTTTCCTTTAATGTGGATTGTGATGAAATATTATTTTCTTTCACAATTTTGTTGTAATAAGAGCCATATTCAATTGGATTAAGGTCATATCATTGATAAACCTATCCACATCCCACTCCTTCTGAATACAGAAAAAATGAATTTGATCCCAATGATATTTAGATGATGAGAATATTTTCATGTAGTAAGTTGTATTTATTGAAAAATTAGTAACTGGTAGTATTGATAATGTTATTGCAAAATAATTTTTACCAACAAGAATTAATGAGTTAATAAGGATTGTGTATTGTTGTTAAGCAAAATGAACTGGTAAAATTAATAACTGTTTCGATTTGAGCTTACAGCCCTTACCATTTTCTGAATCAGGTTCATTTTCTATTAAAAAGTTACTGCTGATAAGTCAACTCTATTCGAATCAATAAAATAATATTAAATTGAATAAAAATTGGAATTTTTGATTTGTTATATTTATATTGCAAGATGGCACCATACAATCAAGGCATCAAAATTGCCCACATTCCAGAGGTTAACATGATTTCATTAAATGTATAAATAATTGTCAGAAATATATGAAAGGATATGTAACTCTTCTTATTTTAGCATTAAGCTGGTGCTAGAGAGCCCTTCATAAAGAGGGAAGACAACATCTGTTTATTTTGAGTAATGTCAGGTTCCCTAACTGTTTTTGATCAGGCAACTTCATAAAAATATTTAACCCTTGCAAATAGATTTCACTAAAGCAATGTGATTAATTTGACAACCACAGCAGATAAAAGCTTACATGGCAAATTTAAAGGAATGTTCAGGAGACATAAAATGTTATGGAATCCATTGACTTCTTATACATATAGAAATATTCTGATAGTTTTACTATCAAGAATATACCAAATTATTCACACTCTCCCAGTCATTTACACATTAAATAAACATGCACTCATCAAATATTGCTGCATTTATGAACAAAGTAAATGCGTTAAGCCTTGTCATGAATTTCAAAAATTATCACTTATCTTTGGCTCTTGAAAAAAAATAATTTTAAAAATTATACATGCAGAAAAAATAACTAATATTGAAAAAATTAAGTAACAACTAAAGTTTTGCATAGAACACTATTGCACCACTTACTCTTTTGTTAGCATTAAGACTGCTAAGCATTGACAAACAACATCAATTCCAAACAAGGAAGAGAGCTTCAGAGTGAAAGGACATTTTACTGTAAGGAGTACAGAAAATAGCATCTGTGGGAAACTATAGCATCACTTGGTCTTTTTCTCCCATTTTCCTTGTTGACTTGTCTCAGAAGGCACTACTGGCACTGTTGATGATCCCCTCACTACACTACGAGCTGAACTGTTAATGATTTCAACTACACACCTTCTAGGAAACCAACCTCTTACCCTGTTAGTACTTTTCCTAACTATTTCTTTCTCAGGCTCTCCATTTTCAGGATTATCTTCTTCTTTCTCACCAAACAACCAATATCTAAATAAAAAGGAAATATTGATACAGTTCAAATGAGATTAAAGTATGAAAATTAAAAATATATACTTTCCAAAAATATGTTAATAATCAATAATTTAATATTTTTTGAAACTGTTAAATAATTAGAGAAAATTAATAATTCAATATTCTGCTATTTAGAGAAGCATGAAGCAACAGAATCTATGATATTATAGTAATTCATGTGCATATCTATTCCTTTCAATAAGAACGAGCCAACTAAACATTAGAACTGCATCTTTAGCAGTATATATACGAAACATGTTATATTCAATTGTACCATCAATTTTGATGATTATAAAATAAATATTTGAAGTCAATATGTTTCCATTAATGACATAAGAAAAGTATTCTTTTCAAACATATTATTCAGGATAAAATTTGAAACTTACAATTTCCATCTTGTGACTAGAACCGTATCTCCTTTTTTTATTCTGATTCGAGGTTCATCAGTCAGAGGTGGTCGACAACAGACAGATAATCCTTTAGAAATAGGAAACCATGATCCTGAGTAGTCCTCCATTACAAGATACCTTCTGGTCCTCTCTCTTTTTTCTAGCTTCTGTTCCAACTGTTCCCTCTGAGCAAAAATATTGCAAGATTAATTCAAGACAAAAAGAAAATATTTAAGTAGAAATAGAACTTTTAAACAGAACTAAGATAACAGTTGGGATTTAAAATGTAAGTTAAAATTGTTATTATTATACATAGCACAATTTTGATAATAATAATAAGAAGAAGAAGAAATACATTTATTGTGTATAGCACAGGTGTGTGCAATCCACATGAATATATTCCTGAAAAGTAATTGATCATCAAAAATACACTTCATTCACTCTAAACATATTTTCAGTTCATCACTATTCTGTGTAGAACTATATTATAGAAAAAGCATATGAAACATATATATAAATTTTATGTTAACTGAAAATTTTGTTAAAGAAGAATTGACTCTCACAAAGGAGTCATAAAATAACTCACAGTTAGCACATATTGGTCACAGCCTTCACGAATGGGCCAAATCACTCCATCACCCACAGGTTCACAGCTAAAATTTATAACCTAAAAAGGAATTTAGTGCTTTGTTGTTATAAGTAAATATTAATAAAAATTTTCAATTAATAAAAATATACATTTTAGAGTATTACTATACTTAGAGTATTATTATAGAGAGAACATACCTGACACAAATTTTTCTTCCAGCCTAAATTATAGGGAAATATAAATTTACTGCTTCCATCTCTACGCCTATGATGAGCTTTTTCAACTATCCAATCCTCTATTCCAGTTTGGTTTCTCCACATAGAACGGAACTTAAATAAAAATAGAAATTAGATATGCTATGCTATACAGAATAAACATAAAAAATGTGCTAACCTGTAAAGGATTTATTATAGATTTTAACAAAAGGTACTGGATGATGATAAAAATTATAGACAATTTTGAGGCATAAAAAGAATAAAAATTGACTTTATTTATTGCAATGAAATATTTACCTGGAAGAAAAATAGCATTCCCACCACAACTGCAACTCCAATTGAGAGACCCAAACAGAAAAGACAAAATACCAGAGTATATGGTGTCATAGAAACTATAGGTTCATCAGGATTTCCATAATACAAGTACCAATCCTACATAAAAAAAGATGTGAAAAAATAAAATACAGACATATTATTTCTAATTCTACTTGTAGATCATAAATTTAAAAAGAAATATGTAATGTTTACTGATTAAGACCCAACAACGATTGAATTATTGCATTTGATTTATAATTAGATGATTAAAAGTATTGTTGGTCCTTCAAATATTAAGTATTGGATTATCATTTAGCAAAAAGAATGTGAGCTCCATATTGGAGTTATAATTTTAAAAATCCAATTCTATGGTCTTACTGCAAATTTACATAACTCAGAAATTGGATATTGGCCAATTATGTCAGAGGTAAAAGTTTTGAATTTTTAGTTATCCAAGAGCATTAGTACATAAAGAGGATAAAAGCAAAGAATGATTCTCAGAAAGCTGGCATCAAAGTATATTAAATTTTTAAGGATATATATCCCTTATACAATCTACAACGTCAGTAGGAGTGAACTGGATTGCAATTCCAAGCATTTGGAAAACATGGAACAGCTAAATAGCCACTAAATTAACAAATCTGAAGGCAGACTATATACTCTTTTACACTGAGGTTAATACGTTACACATTTCTAATCTTGTAAACTAAATGTGTCATTTACTTAAGCAGAACATCTCAATGCTAGGTGGATGGAAAAAGAATTGAATCTTGCACAAGATATTGAGAAAGAATATCAGTATTGGGTGAGCATTAGCAGGAAAAATCATTACTGATATCTGAATACAACATTATGATTCAGCCCCATTGAGTTCTATGGTGTTTTCATTTATTTGATAGTCGTAGAGGTGATTTAGATAATAATAAAGATATCATATTATACATAGATTATTAAACTTTATGGTGACAAGTTTGAAAAATGTTTGCATGAAGAAATTTATTAAGTTTATTTGATATTTAAAGACCGTTTGAGCTTATAAGAAACTATCAAAATGAAAACAAGCTTACCCTGTTACAAGCACGTATTAGTGAACAAGAAAAGATTATAGCTGCATGAAAACATCCACATGTAGCAAACAGTAGGAAGGCAGCAAAATGGGCATGGTTTCTATGGCCAACACAATTATTGATCCAAGGGCAATGATGGTCCATTTTCAGAACACAGCGTCCACCTTCAAATAACATACAGATACTTAACAGATTGATGCTGCAAATAATTGCAATAAGATGGAATCACATAATAATTGCATTGAATTAATATGATAATAAATATAACACTATATGACAATGTCAAAAATGAAAAAAATTCTAAACAAAGTACGAGAGTAAAGTTTTAATTTTCAGAAAAAATGATCAACAATAGCAAAATGTAGGGTACTTTTAAGACCACTCATGTAAATTCATTCCATTCTAAGTAAGAGATGTACAATATCAGCCAATAATTCAACTTAAATTCCTTGTTTCAATACTTTCACAATATTTGTGCAAAATATTGTGAAAGCAAAATATAACTCCAAAATCTGGCAAGGAATTTATGTAAACACTAATTAGGCTACAAGCTCAAGTTACAACAATTATAAATTAAAATTGCCAATAAATTTTGCCAAACAACAATATTCATATATGGTAGATCTTGAATACCAAATCTAAATTTGCATTAAAAAGTAAACGTATGTGTTCAAATTTTCTTTTACTTTTCTTTTTAATGATTTTCTTAACATCTTTACATCTCAAAGGGATTGCTAAAACAACCTTTATAAATTGTTCAAATTAATCATAAGTAAATAAAAAAAATTTTAGGAATGATAAATAAACTGATTTTTAAACATAATAAAGGAATATTCTAATTTAAAATATTTTACTGGCTCTACTTTATATTATACTGGCAGAATTAATGAAAATTATTAAAGTCTTATCAGAAAGAGGTAAAATTATATTGCCAAATAAAGCAACCTTTGTTTCCAAGGACATTATCGCACAAATCTCACACCAGTAAATACATTTATCGTTAAGATTTGATGGGCTTGGATTAAAAGATAAATTTTCATAGAAAAATTAAAAATAAATGCATGATTAATATTTCATGTATTATGATCAATGATAGTTTATTTTTCTCAAAAACTACTAATTAGTGACAAAAATTACTACCATTAGTGATAATACTTGCTAACGTATCTCACAACAAGAAAATTATACCTTTAATAGAGATGATATTTTTGTAAGGTTTATTCAAAGGATTAGAATTTTCTTCAATGTGTTCTAACAAATCTTTAAATAGTAATGGGAAACATTTCACAGAGATGAGTATAAGAGTAGTAATATGAATTAGTAATAACAAATTTATAACCCCATACAGCATATACCATCTTACTTATAATAATACTTGGGATTTTATGGTGGTTTCTATTAAATTTTCTCTAACCTGACGTAGTATGTAATAAATATTATTACAAGGAATGAAAAAGTTTATTCGTTATTAAAATAAGCTTCCATTTACAATTTCAGAATAAAAATTTTCCACATAAACTACTATTATTTACTCAATGATTACTAAGCGCCAATTTGTCGGAATTTAACAAAGAGATCAAAACCCATTATATTTAAACAATTAAATGACAGAAACTAATAACTGATGAGCGTATTTTACACATATGCACACGCTACACAGCACACTTTTTCGTGCAGTATAATTTTCTTTGCATGCTTAAGATAATACATGTAAGATGACAACTCACATTTACGGCAGTGATGAGCTCTAGGAGCCTTGAAACCTTCACATACTCCACAGAACTGTAAAAATTTTATATCTTCACTGTTTTCCTGGAAAACGAATGAAAATTAAATAGGACTTTGGTGAAACTGACACAATAATAAGATATTTTTCATAGGAGTAAAAAAAAGGGTTGATTATTACCGGCTGCCAGCCGTGGGGCAAAAATCCTGGTCCCTCATATATGGAACTTAAAAAGTTGTATATTGTAAGGGCACTAAATATGAGAAAGCATCCAACGTTGATTGATCCTCCAAGTGAACCTGAAGGTGGCCACCACATAGAGCAACAATGAACAGCCATATATGATATACTTTTAATTATACCTAAAAGGAAGAATTAGGGGATTAAAACACCCAACACTCACAATATATAGAAGAGCTGAGCAGCCGTATAAGAGGAATATTAATTTTCCGTTCACACTAAGCTCAATCATGTCATGAACATAAAATATCCTATTTTCCTACAGTTTGCTCTTTCTCTAATGGAAATGTGTATCATGATTCACCTAGTGCTGTTAATGGCCCAAAGTGACATAGTCTTTTTAACGTCCCAAAACACATTTTCTTCTGTTTACAGTAATGTCAAAAAGTGACGTCTAATATCATTAGGCGTCCACTTTCATAAATTTTTTTCAGAATTTCTCATATCCTGTTTTTGTGGCTAACAATTGATGATCAAACTGCGTCAAGTAACATTTGGGCGGCTGCTGTGTAAGTAGATGTTAATGGAAGATGAAGTACGAATCACTCGAAAAATAAGCCACAATTCTTGCTGTGAGCTCTATATAATTTAATTTCTTACACATTATTTCAATATTGTTTGAGTAATATGCCCGGTAGTGAACCTCCTTCAAAAAAACATAGGGTAATGGAAAGTATCTTGAAAGAACATGAAAGTTTGACAAGTGATGAGATAAATAATCTTTTATCTGAAGAAGAAGAATATTTTCAAAATTTACCTAGTAATAGTGTCGATCAAAAAGATACATCCGCTTCTGATTTTGAGAGTCATTATCGGATTCTACAGCCAGCCTCAATGCCTCCTATAATACCATCCTCATCCCACACCGTTTTAATAAAGGTACGATTCCAATGATTGAATGATTTTCCTCAATTTAGATACTTATCATAACATATACGATATATATATATACATATTTGTTAATATATAAAACGATGTATGGTGATGCGAGGTAAAAATTCTAATGATTTTATTTACTTATTAAGCTTCCAGTTATTCCAGGCCAAGTTCCTGAGCCATATGTTTCCTCGAATAGGGACTTGTGGGACAATTTACATGTCCGAATGCCATTCTCGAACCGTAGCCTTTATCCTGTTGAAACAGTAAGAATTTTGACTAATTATTACCGATGATTATTATTATAATAATGATAAAGTCACCGTATGTGAATCAGTTTTACTATTTTATAGGATGATTTTTGTCTTTCAGTTTTTTAAAGAAAGACAATTTGCAACTAAAATAATTATAATCTTAGTTTTTTCAGGACCTTTATGATTATTCTTTTTTCATGAGAGTATCCTTTCAACATACAGCCAGAAATCTTTTAGTGTTTTCTTATCATCTGAGTTTTACTTCTGATATAACCTATTACCATTCTTCTCAACTTTTTTCAACTTACCTAATTTCTCTTCTAACCATTTATTATAAATTATACAGCCAAGAAATTTGACAAATTCAAGTATGCTGATGTTTTTCACTGTAACAGCGGGAAAATTTGATTAATTTACTTGATTAATCTTCTCTTTTATTTGGCAATCATTTATCTCTTAGGAAATCCTATTTTAAGCTAATTAGGAATTAGTATAAAATATTTACAAATCTCATGCAAAGATCTTTTATTCTGATTCCATAATTCCACATCTACCACTTTTATGTAGTTCTTTCATAAACCTTTAGAAATTTATCCAAATATATTTGGATACTGTAAAATATAATGAAAGTGAAATTATGTGTATGAAATTAGTAATTTTATTCAGAAATCTTATTACTGAATTACTATTTTTATTTATCCAGTTATTTTTTCTGTCAGTTTTATTAAGAAATTATAAGCAAAATTGTTGATTGCAAAAGATTTTAAGCTTTGCATTCAAATATTGTATTGAATAAATTCCATCACCAATAAATGTGTCTGTTTCCTTTCTGTGATTCTAGGAATTTATTCTATAATTTTTAATTTTTATTTGGTTTTGATTTCTGTCTTATAAGATTTTGATATACTATTACTTTTTGTTTCCATTGTAAAGTTATTCTAATGATCAAAGAATTACACCAACCAAACTAACCTCTTGAAGCCTGAAATTGAGCATATTGATTGAATTCTTGAAGATTGTGATTTAGGTTTACTTCTTTCCAAATTAAATATGTGAATTCGAGAGTATAATTTCAAACTCTGTCTCAAAATGTAGTCTAAATGTATTCTTTCTATTTATTAAATGATTCTTTTTAAAGGTTAGTGGTACTGTTTTAAAGCCCCGCTGGGAGCTTGTGAAAGAAGCTCTTTCCAAGAAAATTACATCAAGCAGAGATTTAGAAAATGTTATTTTATCATATAATACCAGGTACAGACAAAGGTGGGACTTCTCTGGACTTCATACTTTTTTTGAAGACGTAAGTAGCTACAAGTATTCTCTAACTTATCTAAGTATTGTATAACTAATTTCAGATTTAATTATTCGTGAAAGTAGTTAATGATTGATTTATACAACCCATTTTTTCTATAACAATTTCTGTCTTTGTATTGATTAGTAAGATTAATTTCCTGTATATTTATTGATTTATTGTGGTATAATGTTCACTTTATAATATTATTTCATAGAATCAGATGTTCAAATATTGCTTTGAACTATTGTATGTATTATTTTTCAGGTGCTGGATCCCATAGAATCTGAGAGCTTCTTTGAAAACATTCTTCCCAGAATGATAAATTTAGCATTGTCTCTTCCAGAATTGATTCAATGCCCAATTCCTCTTCTTCAACGTAGAAAGCTGGCTTCAATCTCTCTTTCCCAGAAGCAGGTAGCATCTCTTCTAGCAAATGCTTTTTTCTGTACATTCCCCCGCAGAAACACAGCTCGAGAACCATCAGAATATTCTTCATTTCCTGACATAAATTTTAATAGGTAAGTAAAGTAATGGGAAATAGTTTAAATGCCGGCCCTGTTAGCGGAATGGTTAGCATGCTAATATTCTAATGCTGAGGTCCTGGGTTCAAATCCCGGCTGAGGAGGAAATTTTCCCCTCAGGGTCTGGATGTCTGTGACGTCTGTTGTTGAGTTTAAACCACACTGTAATTGTCCCGAAAGAGGATGTTTTTGCGGTCTTTGTTAATAAATAAATAATAATAAGTTTTTCAGCTGTCATCTTTTTTATGACTGTGTAATGTAAATCTTTATATTTGTTTTATCTGTGAAATTTGATTTAGTTATTTGAAAAATATCTGATTTGATTATTTTTCATAGATTATTTCATTCTTTTTTTGAACTCAATTTTAAGGTTATTCCTGTCTCACAAATGGAAGCCTAAAGCACGTGTAGGATTTGAAAAGCTAAAATGCCTGATTCATTACTTCAGGAGAGTGTGTATCAAAGGTATTGTAAAAAATATTTGCTCTAATATTTATTTATAATTTTTATGCATTCTTAGAATGTGATCTTACATTGATGGAACTGAATTTTGTATTATTCAAATATATAGTTCTTAAAGTTATCTGTCTAGTAGGTGTATGAAATTAAAGAAATCAGACTGTTAAAGAATCTGAAATCAACAACTGTGGTTAATTGAATCTATAGCAATAGTAGTTGTTAAAATTGTAATTATATTTATCTTTATTCTCTTGGGTGAAATTGAAGATGGGATGGAGCAATCCAGTCCCTATAAATGAGAAATATATCTCTATAATAATAATTCCAAATAAAGATCCCTTAAGACAGAAATGATCTAAAATATGAATTACCATCAAATGTATTTTTTAAAAAAGCATGAAAAATTTGTGCTAAAATGAGTTGAGTAAATATAAGTGCTCTCCCAATAAGAGGATTGAAGTTTCAACTAAATATCATAGATCCAGATGGAGTCCTTACATTCACAAGACAGTATTGTTCAGAAGCTATGTTGCCAAAATGGTCAGAGTCAACAGAGTTTATGCCCAGACTTCAAGTCCATTCTAAGGGTCGAATTGAAGATGAGGGTTCTGGAATGCTTCAGGTTGATTTTGCAAACAAGTTAGTATACATATTTATGTTTGTATTTGTGCATTTTAAAATTTTCCTATATTTTGATTTCTTCTTATTCCATCATTGAATATTTCAAAGTAGTTTGTAAAACTAAATTGTCTCATAATTTATTACTCATTCAGCAATTTTTGGTTGATTATCGAATTTTAACTCTTTAGTAATGTTTTTTGGTACGGCTTGTTACTGCTTTTGGTCAATACTTCACAAACCTTAGATTAATCAGATTTCTTTCTAACCTCTAAGATGAACCTAGGAAATAAAGAATGAGATAAAAGTCCGACTGTACTGGGATTTTCTAATCTAGCCATTGAGATATATTTTCTCATTATTGAGATTCCTCTTAAAAGATAATTTTTAAAATCTCTGTCTGTTATTTGGTGATTGTATATCTTGGAATATTTTGTAATGGCTGACTTTGCAACCTAAATTAGAGAAATTAGTGCAAATGAACATCAAAATATTGTTGTTTATAACAATACAACTCGAAAAATCAATTAATTCCCACTTCATCATCATAGGAGCATGAAGTAGTTGTTATAGGTTTTTTATCAGTTTAATATGCCACCTTACTATTATAGCCTAGAAATTAAAATTGTAACTTCATTGACCAGAGAGATTATATCTAATTAAAAGTAAATGTTGCTTGGGAAATATTAGAAGAGGTTATGATCTAATTGAAGTAAAACATGATAATACTCTCATAAAACTCAAAAAATGTAATTATGTCATAATTATTAAAAGCAGTAAATACTACATTTTAATGCAAAACACAGCATATTGAAGCTCTTAATGTTAAATTTTGGATTTGAACTCTATACAAAGAAAAAGTGTGTATGGATGTGATATTTCTTTTAGTTTTATTTGTAGTATTAAATGAGTGAGATGAAAAACATCTTTCTACAGTTTCCGTACTTGGTACTTTTATTAATTATTCACTCAATCATTTCAGATTTGTCGGAGGAGGAGTTTTAGGTTCTGGATGTGTTCAGGAAGAAATTCAGTTTTTGATCTGCCCTGAGCTCATAGTTGCTAGACTTTTTACTGAAGTTTTGGACAAAACGGAAGCATTGGTAGTATTTGGTATGCAGTGAATAACCTCAAAATATTTGTAAAAATATAATTTTTATTGACCGTTAGTTTCTAGTATTTTGCATGGTAGAAGATTGAAGAAAGAAAAATATAAACTTTGGTGAAACAGCATTTTGACTAATTGTACTTTAAATATTCATTAAAGATATACTTCATTGTTAATGTTTGTAATTTTTAACTATTTTGTCAACTGCATAGAAATTACAAAGTTATTTATGACTGATAGAATAAGAGTGAATTTTATATTATTTTATTGTGAGATATTATTTATTATTGTATATTTGGGTGTTGGCTAAATTCTAATGATAATTTTTTGTACTTCTTTTAGGCTGTGAACGTTTTAGTGTTTATAGAGGGTATAGTGAGAATTTTGAATGGGCTGGAGACTTTTCAAGCAGCAAATCATCCTGTAATGGATCTCAGTCAGCAAGGGATAACTATGGCCGCCGCTTAACTTCAATTGTAGCCATTGATGCATTAAATTTTTCTTCGCCCTACTATCAGTACTCTCAGGGAGCTCTTCTTAGAGAATTAAACAAGGTTAGATTTTATTATTGTTGCATTATTTTTAGGTTACTTTTGAAAACTCCAGTGTCAGAATTTTAATGACTTCTCTTGCTATTAATGGAGAATCATTTAATCAATAATTTTAATTAATGTCACCTCATTATCATATAATTGAAATTAAAAAATCTTAAGGTAATAATTGAAGAATATAAGAATGGTTTAATCACAATATCTTTTCTCTTTAATGGAAAAATCTGATTCTTTCTATGTTTAAGCTATTACACATTGTGTTCTTAACAGTGATACTAGCAAAATTTTTTGATGACTAAGTTTTACTAACAGCATTATACAGCATATAAGATGCACCCTTATTAAGTATGCCACACACAAGGAAAAAAGTATTAATAGTCCATGCAACAGTGTGGTACCACAATAACATAATTACTTACTACTGCTCTGTTTCCATGCACTTTAGCATTATTTAACACTCCTAGTTTATACTGAAAGGTGTGCTTAATCTTTTGTTTTCTTTAGTCATATATCTTAGGGTATTTTTTTAAACAAATTGTTTTAAGCACTGATACCAATACCTTCACATATAAGATTCAGATAAATATTTATTATTCTTCTTATTTGATGCAAACTTTTCTGTAAATGATTTCCAACCTTACCTCAAAACTTACTTTACCATACATAATTTTCTATTTGAAGTTAAATCTGCAAAATTGTTCAATAATTAATTTTTTTACTTATAATAAAAATCAAGTTTAAATACAGTAGAAGTATCTTGAAAAATATGTGAGTTAAACTAGCTTATCTATCTTGAATGAGGTAGAAATAAAAATAAAGTATGCATTTGTCCACTGCAGTGGATATTGGAAATCCAAAAATGATTAATGATTTACAGAAACTTTTGGACTTAAACAATAATTTTTAATAAATGAAAAATCCTACTCGTTAATATGTCTGTCCTAAATAGTTTTTTAATATATTTTTATGTTGCAATGATGTTTATTTTGCATGATATATTACCTGAATTGTTATAAATGATTTAATATTTTGGAAAATTTTAGAACTTGTTATTTGATGTATAAATTAGTGAATTTTTGAAATGATTTACAAAGCATTACGATAAATCAATAAAATTTGTAAATAGATAATATGGTGCATATTTTCTCAATACATTTTTCTAAAAGGAAATTGAATGTTGGTGAGCTCATTGACCTCAAGTCAATTTAGGTAATATGAATGATTATTTACTAATCTTTTAGCTATCAGGTTTTAAACTTATAGTGTAGAAACTTCTAATGTATTTATTTATAAAATATAATCATTCAGGTGTTATAAATTCTGCATATAAACTGTCATTAATTTACTGATTTTACAATTTTGGCTTACATTTCTTTCAGGCATATGTTGGATTTCATAGTCCAGATCAAATATCAGAACTACCTGCTGTAGCTACTGGTAACTGGGGATGTGGTGTTTTTAAAGGAGATGCGCGGCTGAAAGCTCTTTTACAGCTTATGGCATCTGCCAAATCTAAGCGAGATCTAATGTATTTTACTTTTGGAAATGATAAGTTGAAGCAAGATATTAATCAAATGCACACATTTTTGTACAGAAATAAAGTTCCCATTGGTAAGTTGAAATTATATATTTTGAATTTCTTGCTTATATGTTCTGGTAATTATATACATAAAATTTAAGATTCTTTGCATACTTTTAAAAATTCAAAATTTAAATATATATTTCAGTATTAAAGACAGCTGCCAAAATCATAATATCTTTTTTGTGCCACTGTCTCAATAATCTCCAGCTTTGTATCTGTGTTTTATGTCAATTGTATTCTTTTATGAAAATTCTTGAATTGAAATTTTAGTAAATGTCAGGATAACAGGACATAAAGGAATTATTTCCCTTTTTGATACCTAAAATTTTAATTAATCCCAAGTACATAATTTGTGAGTATTAAATTTTTAAGAATTTGATCAACATAAAAGATGTTTTAAATGTCTCAATAAATTTTTTATAGGTGAATTGTGGCAGCATTTATGTCAATATTATGAGCATTGTTATCAGAATGGGACTTTTACCTCCAGTCTTTATGATTATTTATATTCTGTTATTGAGGATCCTAATATCCAAAAAGATTGTAGGGAACATAACTCAGTGGCTCTCTCTAAAGGTAAGTTTCACTTCATGTGAAGTTTAATTATACTGTATTTTTTGTGTTAATGTTTCTGTAAAATTAAAGAATATATATAGATGTATCTGAAACTGATTGGTATGTGATTTTAATTTCTTACATTACTGTAAATTTTCATTCTCCTCTTTGAAGACTTGCTGAAAAACTTAGATTTCAGATTATTTATGGGAAAAGTTATTAAATATTAAATGATAATAATAATTATTATTTTGGCAGTTTTCAATTAAATTATAAATAAATGAATATTAATACTTGTTTATTAAAATAAATTTGAGGTTACTGAAATTACTTCAATAAGAATAATAATCTTTATGGGTTACAGTAATATTTAACTTACTAAGAAGTAATAATATAAATTAATGTTACAGTTAATTGCCTTTGTAGCAAAATTCAGGGGACCAAAATAAAATTTTGTTGAACAGGTTTAACTTCTCAAGATTGACATCAAATTGTAAGTTAATAATGGCTTGTTAATTATATAATAATATTTTTATCTTATTTTGCTCAAGTGTATGTGTAGAATGACATATTACGTTTAGTTAATTCTAGTGAATATAGTTGTATAAGACTGTATTTAATAATTTTGTATTTGCACTCTTTTCATTAATACATTTTAGCTCCTCTAAGAAATGTAGCATAGTAATGCATGGGATAAGAATGAAATTTAAAGTTTAGAGAATATAAAAGGTTCTGAAACTACATAAATAGCTTAAAAGATTCACAAAGTGGTTGAATTAATCACTAAGTACAGACTCAAAATGAGGAGTTTTATAATGCTAGTTTGAAGCATTGTTTATTAGTTTTTTGCTGAATTCATGTTTGTAAGGAAGTTTCTTCTTTTATAGAGGAATAAAATAATATAGTTGATGTTTTCCTAATATGTAAATTTCATACCCTTCATCTTCCTTGAGGTTTAATGAAAGGTATGACTCATTAGTTTCAATATTGTCCTCGAAGGACATTATAAACATGCGTAAAATTTTATGAAAAATTGTTTAAATTACTGAGATTAGGCAGAACACAGTATATTATTCTAAATATTGTAAACAACATGGAATATAATTTTTTATAGGGTTTAAAGGTGAATGAGTCCCTTTTTACAAGTGTTACTGGTATATTATTTAGAAATAATACTATCAACCAGTTTTCCTTTGCTAATAAATTAAAAATAAATCTAATGACACTTCTAGTAGAATGAGTTTCTTAAATTTGAATTCCAAATTAGTTTAAAATTTTGTGGTGCAAAATAATCCCTTATCTTTTTTAATCCCAGGAAATTATATTTTTATATTATACCTTTTACCACTGTTGACATCAGGTTGAGCAGATATTATATGTTTAACGCTTCCTCAGCTTAATAATTATGTATGTATGGAGTTTCAAGTCTAAATGCCTTAATGATTAAGTCTTTGATGATTCATGCATAGGATTGAAATTTTAGTATAGTTATTTTAGTATGTATTGTTATGCTGACACAACTATTTTATAATCATCTTCATTTTTATAGCTGATGATGAAAATGAAATGGATACTTCACCAGGAGATAAAAAGGTATTCAGTGATGATACCATGGAAAATGAATCCAGTGACATTAAAAGTACTGGAGAATCAAATGCTGAAGATGGCCATGAGAAATTGGGTGCTGAAAACAGAAGTCCTGATATGTTCAATGGAGGTGAAGATTTTTCAATTGATGGTGACAGTTTTATGCAGAATTCCTTGAATACTGTTGGTGAAAATGGTTGATGATTTTTTATCTTAACCTGTTAATTTATTGTAAGTAATGGATTTGTATATTGAAAAAATTGTGCTACATTAATGATAGGTTCAAATAAATTATCAGTACATTATCATCAAGGAAATTTATGCTTTGGTATTGATTTCTTGAAATGGGTAGATGTGATAGTATCAAAAAAGAATATTATGGATCAATGTAATAGTGCTACATTTCTTAAGCGATAAATCATGTTCACTTGTTTAACTTTCATTTCCATCATTGTGTGTGTGCTGGTAGACTTTATATTTCCATTGGTAATTTCCAGACAAGGTATTGTCTATCCTTATAAGAATACATTCAAGGAGTGAGTTAATTCAAGAAGATTCTTAAAAGAAGAATTCAAAAATTATTTTCAGTTTTTACAGATAACTTTTTTTATATATTTAAAATATTATTTTGTTTCATTATTTGATTAAAATTATCAATGTGTATAAACACAAGAAATTTTCACTCCATCTTTTGAGATCAATAAAGTACATGTCAGACTGTCAATTGTTGCTTAATTGTTGTACAATGTTGCTTTAAGAATAGTTTCGTTACTAACTAATCATCTTTCTGTTTTAATGTATATATAATTACTCTTTATCAACATATAATTCATCCTTTATTTGGCGATTGGCTTCTCTATTGTGTGAATTTGCATATTGTGATTTATAAGAATTACGTCAAATGATGGTTTGATGTAAGAGAGAGAAAGAGGTGACAAAAGCAAATTCTCCTCTTTCTTATCTTAAAAGTTTATGTAGAGCAAGGATATCAATTACTTATTTGGAAATTTCACTAATTACTCATTCAAGTATTTATACACATATACCATCAGTCATTGATAAAAATGGCTTACATTTGTTTCTTAGTAATAGCATCTTCAAAGGATTGAATTGATAGCACAAATTCCAATAGAACATATTATCTTCATTATTATTTAAATAACTAACATGTACTTAAGCAAGATTTGACGCAAATTTCTGTGTGTTCGGATGATAGGTAGAAAAATAATATTTCTTTGGTTATATGACAATCAAAAAAAATCTCAGATAACATATTACTGATTTCATCATGTTTAATGTTGCTTGGAAAAATAAAATACCGAAAGCCATTGGAATTTTAGGATTTTATACACATAAATGTGTATAAAAGCATAAAATATTCATAGAAATTCTTTCAACGGAAGATAGCATTTACTTGAACCATTTTATTTGAGCCTAACTAGAGATAGTGGTGGTGAATTATAAAATATGTTATGGGAATATTTTAATAGCATCTGAATCAATAAATTTTAATATAAAGGGAGCTTAGAGAATTTAAATTCAGGTTTTTTCACACATTAGGTATTTAAAATCTTACATGATGAAATAGCATGTAGAATTTATTATATTTATGAAAATTTCTATGGCAATAGAATTACATCAGCTTAAAATGTATACTACTCATTTTCAAGTTATTTTCAAATTTAAATACCTTTTAAATTTGGTGGATCTTCTGAAACTTGTTCGAAGGTGGTTTATAAGTATACATAAATAATACCCAGAAAAATTATAAAACTGCTAAGTACCTCATCGGTAGGATATGATCATGCTACCCGATACTGATTATATGTTATCACTCATCCATTGTCACGACTATCAAGTCTATGGCTTCAATTATTAACTAATAAAAGTCATTCATTTTAATAACACACTACAGTAACAATTTATTTTAAAATTGCTTCAGCAGAGCAGAAAAATATTTATAATAATTTCAGAGTAGAGCGAGAAAAAAAATGGTAAGTAAATATGTACGATGGTCCTGCAGACGAGAACAGAAGGAGATGGCAAAAATGTAAGACCGGCGGCTTAATGTCCACGAATAGCTAAAATTTGTTTATATCCCATAGCACATAACATATTTTCGGAACTCTTTTGTTATGTGAGTCGCGATATCCGATGCTGAGGACGTGTAATCAGGTTCTCTGGCAGGCTTTCGTAGCAAATAGTTTTAAAGCATTAATCGTTCTGATAAATTTATAAATTAATGCTGTATGATCAATTCTAAACATCGAGAGCAAGATCCAATATGATTTCTTTTAAACGTGACAAGAAGGAGGAAGAGGAAGGTATGTAAACATAATATATTTGAGCCGGTTTGAATGTTTTTCATTTTCATTATCTTCAGCGGATTAAATTTTCCTGCTTTAAATATCTATAACTTATACTCTTGACGCTTTCAAATGCTGATTTTTATTTCATTGTTGTTTTGAATTTGGAATTCGATGTAATATTTATCTGACGTCATCTTTCAGGGAGTTGTAATCCATTTCAAAATCTTGAGAAAACTACTGTTTTACAAGAAGCTCGAACATTTAATGAGACTCCAGTAAATCCTCGAAAATGCACCCACATTTTAACCAAGATATTGTATCTACTCAATCAGGTGCTTATCTGCCAAAAATAAATTTTTTTGTAGCTATTTTCATGAACATGGCACAGCATTACTAAATATGTTTTCAATAATTTAGGGGGAACAACTGGGTACCACGGAAGCTACAGAAGCATTTTTTGCCGTGACGAAACTGTTTCAGTCGAAAGATGTAATATTGCGTCGAATGGTTTATCTTGGAATCAAAGAATTGTCACCTATTGCTGATGATGTTATCATTGTAACATCTAGCCTTACTCGCGACATGACTGGCAAAGAAGACCTCTACAGAGCTGCAGCTATAAGGGCTCTATGCAGTATCACTGATGTATGTAAATACTAGTCAAATATTTTTTATAGCGAATTATGTCTCGGACTTCACATTTAAGGTACCCAACTAGGGCATATAATTAAAATGAACCTTGTTATTCAGGCAACAATGCTCCAAGCCATAGAAAGATACATGAAGCAGGCAATTGTTGACCGTAATCCAGGAGTCAGCAGTGCAGCATTGGTTAGTAGTCTACATCTTACAAAAATAGCTGGAGATGTTGTAAAGCGATGGGTGAATGAAGCGCAAGAGGCAGTCAACTCCGATAGGTAGGGTGCAATATAAGTTTAAGTTCATTGGCCTTTCTTATTTATAACGTTATTCTGATGTTAGTGTCAAAAATGTTTATTTTTTGGATTCCCTCACACTTCTCAGTTCATATTCCATGCCAGTTTTAAATTCCAGCTTTCAAGTGTTGTAAAAGTAGTTTGTAATGATTATGATGTCGTATATATGTATACCTTGATATATCTATGAAATCTCTCATGGTTATATAACTTATTGAAAATTAATGTAATACATTTGGTACTCCTCTATATTTGTAGAATTTTGTGCATTTGATTTCAGTGTAATGGTTCAGTACCATGCATTAGGAGTGTTATACCATATCAGAAAGACTGATACTTTGGCTGTTACTAAATTAGTCACAAGGCTCACCCGGATGATTCTGAAATCACCATATGCTGTTTGCATGCTTGTGAGTATCTTTTGGTTAATTTTATTATGCATATTTAAGTAGTAGAATTTAGTTATGTTTATTTTTGTTTATATTTCATGTGTAGCAGTTAGTTACATATGAGCCAAATATTATCTGATAAAAATTGGCAAAAGTTATTTTAAACCTTATAAAAGTGAACAATATTTCCTTTTTAAATTTTGTCTTATCATTATTTGAAGTTGGATGTAATTCTAATTAGTATTAATCTAAAATTCCATGTTATAAAACACCATTATTTTTTTCTATCATCTAAATACATCGTATAAATATAGTTTGTCCTAAATACTATTGTTAATTGTAACTGTTTTTTCACTTAATATTCTATAAATTTATATTATTGTGATTATTTTTTCCTTGTCTTTCAGATTCGTATTATTTGTAAATTAATAGAAGGTATAAATAGTAACTCACCTGGGGATGATGGAGATGATGATGAAGGCAGTGAAGAACCATCTACATGCACTCCTCTCTTTGATTTTCTGGAAGCCTGCCTGCGACATAAATCTGAAATGGTTGTTTATGAAGCTGCGCATGCTATTGTTAATGTAAGACGATGTGGCAGACGTGGCAATGGCAAGAAATCAGCATCTGGCAAAAGTGGAGCTTCTACTTCAAATACTGCCAGCAGAGAATTAGCATCTGCTATTAGTATTTTGCAACTGTACTGTAGTAATCCTAAAGCAACCATTAGATTTGCAGCTGTGAGGACCCTGAATAAGGTAAATTCAACCTGAAGTCCAATATGTTTTTTAAGTAATTGTCTTGATTATTAAGGTAACATATCCGTAAATTATAATGAAAATTATGTTAAAGATATTACTTTTCTCTGGTAATTCCATAAATTCTTAGATAAATAATTCTTTTCTGATATTTTTGCTATTTTAAATATCAATACCGCTGCATTGTATATAAACTTAGTTTATTATTATCAATAAATTAGAGGCATATAAGAGTGAATCTTTTTCTTGAAATAGGATGAGATGTCAATTTTGAATTAAACATCCTATTTCACTTTAATTCAAAATTGTGCTTTATCAGTTCTTTATTTCATACTTTTTTGCTCCTATACTTAATTTTTAAAATATGATATAATTAATCTACTCTTTTTTTAGTTTTTGATTAATTTTAAGAATTCATCATTACAAGGAGCTCAAATTTGTTATTGTTCTTAATTCATAAAATTCAAAATTATATTGTCCAGTATTAATTATAATCTACGGAATTAGCATTGGTTTATTCACTTATTCCTTTGTGTTTTTAAAAATTTAGGTGGCTATGACACACCCTGCAGCTGTTACAGCATGCAATTTAGATCTTGAAAACCTAATAACAGACTCAAATAGATCAATTGCTACTTTGGCAATTACAACTCTGCTGAAAACTGGTGCTGAGTCATCAGTTGATCGATTGATGAAACAAATTTCTAGCTTTGTCAGTGAAATAAGTGATGAATTCAAGATTGTTGTTGTGCAGGTATGTATACGATTATAAATTTGGTGATGATAAACATAGATGTTGAACATATTCTACAAAGTTTGTTTGCAAAACTTAACATCCAAATGTGTCAAATATTATGAATATCCTTTCTTTATCCCTCATATATGAATAAAGTTTCCCAAAGTTTTTTCATATGAAATAAACCTATGCTTAAAGTTTTTTCCTCTCAGAAAAGTTTTATAAATAAGCAGTTCAAGAAACAAGATTTTTATGGTATATTATATAAATTTTATTGTAAAATTTCTTTAAAGTATTGTACAATGTCCTATATTGAGTGATTTGATTGTATTTACACCATAAATTACAATGCTTTTTGTAAGACATTTCTTTCTCATTCATAGGCTATTAGAGCACTCTGCCTCAAGTTCCCTCGCAAACACCTTGTGTTGATGAACTTCTTATCAGGAATGTTGAGAGATGAAGGTGGTTTAGATTACAAGGCATCCATTGCAGATACAATTATAACTGTAATAGAAGACAACCCTGATGCTAAAGAAACTGGTATGGATGATTATAAATTATCTAAACTATAGATTTATTTTCCTAAAGAAATAGGTATTAAATAGGTGTTGCTACTTACCACAACTATGTTTTTATATTTTTATAGTCTAAGTAGGATTTATCCAAACGTTTAATATTTTTTTTTATATACTTCAATTGTACTATCAATAACACAATTATATTTATCTAATTTAGAAATGGGTTTTTCTTTTGTTTGAAATCCTACTTTATTATTTATGTAATAATTTGAAATTTTTTTCTCTTGTAACTCACAGGTTTGGCCCATCTTTGCGAATTTATTGAGGATTGTGAACATACCAGTCTGGCTGTTAGAATCTTACATCTGCTAGGAAAGGAGGGACCACGAACCAAGCATCCATCTAGGTAATGATTTCCTTAACATTTATAATTTTTGATTTGGTTATGCACAAATGGAATTCCCTAATGTCTCATTGATACAGTATAATATAAATATATATTATGTAAATGAATTTTATTTTTCTTCCATATTTCTCATTTTATGTACTTGAGTAGTGTCCTTGCTAAAACAAATCTTCCTTCACAAAATTCTATATAGTTGGATTAATTTCAGTAAAAAATGAAATAACTGTCAAAAGCAGAATTGACAAGAAAATATAAGATTATCAAGAAGTATCATTGTTATGTGATGTTGCATTTGATAAAGTTTTGAGAAGTATTTCCCTTAAAGTTAAGATTATATTGATTATCAACAATAGTAACTAGCTCAAAATAGTTTGGTTATTTTTAGTAACTTGCTATTAATGGTAATTTAAAGAAAATTTACTTAAAAACATCTATCAATAAGACATGGTTAGTGACTCAGTCTAATGTATTCCTCAAGCATAAAAATAACTCAACTAAACTAGTTCTCAAACTAGTCTAGAGGAACATTGTTGTATCAAAATTAAAATTTTTTACATGCTTTCCCAAATGATTGGCAGAAAATTTTTGAATTGTGAAACAATTTACACAATGATGGACTTAAGTAAATTGAAATTTGAAAATTGCAATGAAAATATCATGGTGGAAATGAATTTTGTACATCTGAAATTAAAGCTTTTACTCCAGCAAAGTTAAAAATGATATCACAAATTGTTTTGTTTTATTATGTGTAAGCACATATTTTATTCTAAAATTTACATATTCAGATATTAACTTTTTGTATGAATTCCTTTAATGACAACAATATCAATACCCACCTGAAGTTTAAGACTGATATGTTGGGTTTGTTTGTTTGAGTTGCGTTTGATTTCCAGTCAAGCTGCTATTCTTCAGTTCTGTTCAACTTTGTTTCAATTATGTTATAGGTACATCAGATATGTTTATAATCGCATGATTTTGGAAAATTCTGCAGTCCGTGCTGCTGCTGTATCAGCAATGGCACAGTTCGGAGCTACTTGTCCTGATCTTTTGCCAAATGTTCTGGTTTGTATTATGGTTGCAATTTCTATATTTTGCACAAGTTTGATTATAGTTTTTTGTATTCTGTAAATAATAATGCCTTATCTAATAATAAGTTGACTTATATATTTGTTTGGATGCGGTGAATTCAGTTCTGTAGAAGCAGTTTGTATTTAAAATAATGCAATATTTTCATTTTTAGAGGTTGGCATTATTGTTGAAAGTAAATGTTTTTTTATTATTTAAATCATATTGGCTGGTGACAAAAATATTGGGTTAAAAATTAATCTTTTTATGTAAATGAAGTTGACTAAATTTAATATGAATTGATTTGTATACTTGAGTACCAATGAGGATTATAGTTATGGTTGGAAAGAATCGGTAACATATCTTTCCATCCTATTACAATATCTATGTTAACTACTGTATATAGGAGATGTATATGTATGTATAAAGCTATTTTACTGGTAAGAAATTTGGTCTTATGGAATTGCCACTATCTATTTTTACAGGTATTGCTTGCTAGATGTTTGATGGACACTGATGATGAAGTAAGAGACAGAGCTACTTATTACCACAACATTCTTTCATGCGATGATCGTGCACTCAGTAATCGATATATTTTGGACAGTTTAGAGGTATATTTTTGAAATTATAAATTTATAGAAAAGTATTACTATAGCTCTAATAAATTTTGGAGCTTATTTAGATGTTTTTCTGTAATATTAGTTTTAAATCATGATCCTTCTGATAATCGATCTGCCCGTAATCTTTTTACAGGTGTCAATACCCAGTCTTGAGCGCGCCTTACATCAGTACACAATGAACCCTATGGAGGAACCATTTGACATAAGCACTGTACCTGCTGCACCAAGAACACCAGCTGTTGGTGCTGAGGAACAGAGAGGTGTTGGTTTGGTTGAAGGATTAATGGATGGGGTGAATCAAGGAGCTGTTCCAGGAGCAATTTCGGGTGCTCAGACTCGTAATGTTGCCACTGATGAACCCACACGACTAGCTGAAAAACTGAAAGCAGTCCAGGGACTGGAATTATTAACTTCTTTGTCTCCTTTCCGTACATCAGAACCTGCTGAACTTACAGAATCAGAAACTGAATATGTTGTTCGTTGTATCAAACATATGTATAAAGATCTTCTGCTCTTACAGGTACAATTTTCTTATTTTGAAATAAAGATATTCATTCATACTATTGAAAATTGTTTTGAGTATGAATTTCAGTAAAAGAAATTTTAAGATGAGGTATATCTTAATGAAACTAGATATTATATGTAGAACTAGATGACTTGATAAACTATGTTACTACATTACTCATGGACTCCATATTTTCTTTTAGTTTGACTGCACCAATACTTTGAATGATCAATTGCTAGAAAATGTAAGGGTCCAGCTTGAATGCCCTGATGAATTTGAAATTCTGCGAGAAGTACCAATTGTACGCTTGCCATATTCTGAAACTCATTCCTCGTATGTCTTATTGAGGCTCCCAGAAGCATTAGCTTCTACCACAGGTGAAATTGAACATTTTTTTCATATCTTTATTTAGAATTGCTCCTCTTGACTCAATAGTAAACTTCTCAATTGTTTTATTACTAAGGTACATTTGGTGCTACATTGAAATTCCTAGTAAAAGATTGCGACCCAGCCACTGGACTTCCTGATTCAGAAGAAGGTTATGATGATGAGTACATAGTAAGTTTAAAATGTTTACCTTTACCTTCAAAGAAACTAAGATTTTGTTCATTTCTCTTTCATTCATCTTTATTTCAACTTCTCATTAAGATGCTTCATGAATAATATTCTGTATTGAAGAATTATATTTGATTCACGATTGTCATGATGTTAATCTTGAAGAGGAATTTGAAAAAGGAACTATAATATTTTCAGACATAAGGGAATTATATGTTTTATTCATATGAGTTATTTTTTTTCATATTGATGGAAATTGATTTAAGTCTTGAGTTTGTAATTCTTTAGTTCTAAGGTATAATTTTAAAAGAGAGCATAGTTTTAAATATTTCTTTAGATAATGAATCAAATTGTATATAAAATGACTCTTAAGAATGTTAATTCAGTGTTGTGACCAGAAGTATGAGCAGATCAGTATCTTATTGCAATATAATAGCGTTTAATCCAATTTGTATGATTTCTATCTTTTCGTTAAGTATATTGTAAGAAATAACATATATTTATAAACTATTTACAGTTGGAGGATATTGAAGTCTCTCTCGCTGATCACATGAGAAAAGTTACCAAAGGTAACTTTGCAACTGCTTGGGAGGAGAGTGGCACTGGATTGTCTGCTGATCCACCAACTCAGTTCGAGATTGAGGACACATATTCCCTCAGTGGCAATTTGGAGGAAGCTGTCAAAAACATTGTCCGTTTTATGGGTATGGCTCCTTGTGAAAGGAGCGATAGAGTTCCAGAAGGTCGCAGTGCCCATACATTGCTTTTATCTGGTAAGATCAATTCGCAGTATTATCTCACTCTGAGCTAGGTTTAGGAAATCCCTTACTTAGATATTATTTTTGATTAAAGTGTGTATTCAACTTGGTATCATGTCTAAGTCCATGCAGTATCTTTAATATTATTTTCTATGGATCTTTGGTTGTGTAAAAATTTTGTGCTCACTCGGCTTAGACTTTGTGGTAGTGCTTGTTAATGAAGGGGGAGGGAACAATCAGTAACCTTTACCACAATATTTTATTTACTCATGACTATGGTTTCAATCTACAAGATCATATTCAGGTAAATAACTTAAATGTTATGGTAAAGGTATAAGTTACTGATTGCTCCCCTCTTCATTATGTAAAAAGTATTGTAATTTTGTATTTAGTTTGGAGAGTGGTCGTTGCTCTAATACTAAGATTTTTTTATTTTAATGATTTTCATGTTTATCAATAAAACTTTGCAGGAATATTTAGAGGAGGATATGAAGTGCTTGTAAGAGCTAAATTGGCTCTCATTGGAGATGGAGTTACCATGCAACTCACCGTTAGATCCACCAGTCATGAAGTGGCAGAACTTATAACTCTAACAGTTGGTTGAATTGTTATTTTGTTTAAATATATATATACATTCATCAAGATCGAAGCTTATGAAGGCAAGCAGACTCATGCAAAGCAGTTCAGCTGATGTTCAGTTCACTTTTTCAAGTATTGCATTCTATTAAAATTCCATGTAATCACTGTTGGGTGTAAGTGAAGTTTTGTAATTAAAATGAGATATTTGTAAATATTAAAAAAAATGATTATTGGATATATGTCTATTCCACCAACTACTACATCTCATAAGTGAATAAAGAGCTATAATTATAACTTCAGAGTATTTTAGAGTAACAATGAGTTGCATTTATCTCTTACTTTATTAGTTGCTATAGTGTTTACTTTTATATGTTATAATTTACCTCACAAGTAATTGAGATTCATCATGTAATTTTTGTAACAAAAAACTTCTCAGACAAACCTTGATTTTGAAAGTAATTAGTTCTATGTTATATAAAATCAAAAATTTTTTCATCAGATGTAAAAAGAAGGAATTTGTATGTGAAACAATTTATTAACAAATTATTACAATAAATTCTTAATTATTGTCAACCTTTTTAAAATCTGTGCTGAAATCATAATCATCGTCCGCTGTGCTTAAAGAAATTTCTTCCAAAGCTCCAGCAACCATATTTGCTTGTTTATCTGAAAATAAGGAGGCAAAATTATTTTTTTAATACATCAAAAAAACATAGTTAAATATATGTGAACAATTTAAGAGCTTGATTCAAGAGTTTTTTTGCTATATTTTTTTCCTAACTTAAAAAGCAAATCATGTATTTCTTTTCAAACTTCCTCAATCTTACCAGCTGTTTATATGTACAAGGTTATTTTCTAAATATTATCTAGTTTATTTTGCTCCAGTTTCTATCAGAGAGCATACGTTTATTTGAATTTAATTTTTCATAGTGTCTTGAAGCCACATAACAGAAGACCCATCCACTAAGATTATTAATAAGAAATAAAATTGCATAAAATAAAATTTCTAAGCAGTTCTAAGTTAAAAAATAGCCCGAGTTCAATGCTACACACAGTAGCAATTTATTAGGATTATTAAATCAATACTGAATAGTATACATAATCGTTAAAAAATTTAGTCTACTCCTAGGAAACCAAAGAGAGATTAATTCTTTAATGTCTCTTTGGTTTTTCTTTCTTCTTATTCATTCTTATTAATGATAACTCACCTTGTCTTGCCTTAGCTTTTTTCAGCTTTTTAACCTCTAATTTCTTAAGCTTGTTTAATCTTTGATTTCCTTCGAGTAACAGAACAGGATCCTTCACTTTTTTCTTGTTTTCTTTTGAGGATTCTTTAGATTTGCTTCTACTTGCCTTTGTTTCGACCTCAACAGAGACATTTTCCGCAATCTAATGATGGAAATCAATTTTTATTTTATAGTATCATTAAAATTGGTAACATTGATGATCACCATAATAATAATAATTGAGATTATGGAAATAATCATTCATATTAATGATTCATATATTTGAATTAAAACATAATATAACGGAAATGACATTTTCTTACCAATTCAGAGCTATCTTCTTGCTCAGTTTCATTAGATCCTTCAACAACCATATCATCATCATCATTCCTAGCACTCTCAACCAATCCATCTGATTTGAGTAGCATTGTTATATTGTTTGAATCAGAACTCAATTTAGCAAGCTCTTCTGTTTCCATTGCTTCAAATTTTGCTGGATCAAAATCCTGCCCCATTGAATCCACAATTGTAGCACTAACATGACAATTGCTTTCATCAACCTCAGGAGGTAGGGTGTAATACTTAATTCGGCCTCTTGAGTTATAAAACAGTAAAATGTAAGGGAAACAAAAGTTACGATAAGTAATAATATCAAGTAACAAAATATTTCTCTTAAAATCAATGATTTACTAGCAGCATAAAAATTCACTAAATTATTGAATTTCAAACTAAAATAATTTATAAATAATAAAATCTAAAATTACCGGTTCCAATCATCAATTAAACAACGTGCAGCTAATCTGACGTCTGGAACTCCACCTTTTTTAAGTCTACCCATTCTCGCAGCATGCAGAGACAGAAATTCCTCAGGAGATGAATACGAAGGAATGTTATAAAGCTGCATCATCTAATGAAAGACAAGGGGAAAATGATTTGTGAAATTTTTTAGCAGCTGTCAACTACTTTCTTGGCCAAGAATACCATTCTTAAATCTAATAGCAAGTTCATGGAAAAATTTAAGAAAATGAAGAAATACCAATCATCATGGGTCAAGATATCGAGAACACATTACATAATAAAAATTCTAACAAAACAACCAAGAGTGGAATTAAGGCTCATCACATTTGAGGTAATGGAACATTTTCCAACCCATTAATTTGTGTAAGTAACACTTGACTACACTGCTATTCTTATGGCTTTAAGATTGAAAAAATGAATTATGAATGATTATAAGAAAATTTTCCAATTTAATTTTTTTTCAGTAACACTATAATAATAATTACAATAAATAGTAGTTTTAACACAACTAGCCTGTTCTTTATTTGTTCTTCTCAAGATCGCTGTTGCAGGAGTGATGGGGTCCTCCAGAATATCAACTCTGGTAGCATTTTTCAAAACAATAGATTCGTCACTACGATCTCCTGCTGCAAAAACAATTCCAGGACAATCCAGTAGACGTATTTTTGAGTCTAGGATGATTTCTTGAGAGGTTCTATATTAAGGCATAGTAGAAAATAGATAAAACCACTTAATGATTGCATTGTCAACTATTTATATACTAATCTTTGTCTAGAAGAATTATTATAGGAATGAAGAATTAAAATTTTAAAACAAAATAGACAAAATATGAAACGTTTAATTAAGAATCTACTATGAGAATGACATACTTGGTAACTCCAGGAGTTGCTCCAACTCGGCACGCTTTGCTCCTTTTCAAACTATTTATTATACTACTTTTACCAACATTGGGTAAGCCTACAAGAGTTTAAGAAAACTTTCAATTATCACATTACCTTAGAATACAATAAACACTACAAGAATTATCAATCTGAAGACTCATACCAACAACTCCAACCCTGATTGAAGTTCGAACAGTAGAACCTGCAGGACCACTACTACAATAACCACTCAATAAGGAGAATAGAGGGCCAGCACCCACACAAGGTGATCCCTTCACAGCTTTTTTCCAAGAAATTCCATGGTCAGGAAGGTATCCTTTCTTTCCTTTTCCCTTCTTCTTACCTCTAAGACGCCTCTCACCTAGTCTATTTGCTTGCTGTTGGGTACTTGCTTTAAATGCAACCGTCGGAAAAGAACGCCTCATATATTTTAGCCACTGCACTAAATTTTCAGCAGGTACCAGATCTAAAAAATTGAGCTAATTAGCCATGGAATCAAATACTAAAACCAATTTCATTTTAATTAATTAGAATCCATACCAGCTTTATTCAATACAACCACAAGCTTCTTCTTGGCCTGCATCACTGTGTTTTCAACTTGACGACAACGAGTTCCAAGAGGATCCCTTGCATCAACAACTTCGAGTATAACATCTGCAGCTTCCACGACTTTGTGAAACTCCCTAATTTAAAATGAATAAAAATAAGTATACGTATATAAATAGTGGACATTCTTACTGAGTGTTCTGATGTAGAACTTACTTGCAAAATGCTTTGGCTGATCCATCGCTTAAATTATTAGCCACAGAAGTTGTCTCTCCGACAGAAACATTTTTCTTTACAAGAGCTTCGTGAACTTTGACACGTTGCTCAGCATTTGCAACCAAACCACCTAATCCATCACGCATTTGATTTAATGCTTCTTCTCTCTTGCTTTGTCTTTCTTCTTTTAATAGCTGACGACGCTTCTCCCTTTCTTCTTCCATTTTCAACTTATATGCAGCTGCATCTTCTAGAATTTGTTCTTTGAAAGGGCAAATGTTCGGAATTTCTATTGGCTTAGGAGCTTTATCTAGAAATTAAAGGGACTAATTAAAATACTGGTACTTAAGGTTCAACAAAAAATAAATAAATGTACATGCACTCACTCTGATTTTGTTTCTTCCTTGCCTCCCGTTTCAATTTTTTATTATGCTCCTTAACTTTTTTCTCGATTTTATAGCGTTTCCTAGCTGGAATACGCTTACTCAATTTTTCTGAAATAAACAGAATTTTTCATAATCACTCAATCATGTCATCCTCAAGGTCTAAAACTATAGAAATATTTTAAAAAGTACTCACTTGCAAAGCCTTTAGCCATTATTAGTCAATTCAGATACGTTTGAGTTACGGGAAAATTGAACTTGGATCTAAGTTTACATGGAGCCTCGTGTTCACCTCGTAACTGACGCGTGGGTCTCATTCAGTTGTTTCGTTTAGTAGTAGTTTTTGAGGTAATTTGAATTTGTAAGCCGTATTTCCCAGTTTCAAAAATTTTTGAGTAGATCTTGATTTAAATTTTGCTCGAGAAATATCCGGCTTCCTTCTCGAACCCTAGCTCTTGTGCATTGAACTTATTCGGAATTTGCTAGAAGAATATAACCCTTTGAATATATACCAGTTAAGATATGGTAGCTATCTAACATAATTTACTTTTATTATTGCTCCAAAATAATGTAAGCACAAAAATGTTTCAATATAATTATGTAAAATAAACGGTGAATTATTTAAAAAATGGTTGCCAAAAATGAGATTTATAATTTGTATTATAATGCTGAATGTAAAAAATGTAATCAACTTATTTTCTTATTTACAAATCTGGTTTTTAATGAAAATGTGTTGTGTCAGATAGGTTCATCTCTCGCTTGCAAAGGTCTCCTGGATTATTCGGTGGATATCCTCAGCAATCTTATTCATAAATAACTTCTCAACTTATCATTGCTTATAAATCAGAAAAAAAAAGTAAAATCAGTTTTGTAAAAATTGTTAAAAATGGACTAATAGACGTTTTCGTTCCTTGAGAAAGATAATTCAGAACAATATATGTAAATTGATGTTTTGCGGTCAACGCAATCAGAACACTTACGACCAATAACAAAATGAGGCGTTTGGTGACGGAAAATAAGAACCTTGGTAAAATTTTAATACATCACAAGTGGTTAATTACTTTTCCTAATAGTATGTAGAAGCGAGCGAGTGATTGTGTCCAATTTTAAAGATGTTTACTATAGAAGGAATTGTAGTACTATTTCGCAATTTGAAAACTAGTCGAGCAGTCGAATTATTCTAAAGAGCGTCAAAACGAAATTAGTGTTAGTATGTTTATTGTTCAATTTTGATACATATATAAACATGCTTTAGATGAAGGTATGGGAACGAAGAAAATGATATGGTCAAAACAGATCCAAGCTGCTTTGATCATACTTCCAAGGTGAGTCAATGAAAATATCAAATTAGATGCATTGTACATTCAAGGCAATTTTAATCTAGCATAACCTGTTCCCTAATGTGAATCCTCATCCTGTTCTATCATTTCATAACTATTCTTTTTTTACACTCATCCCTATAGAAATTATTGATCAGCTCTGAGTCTTAATAAAAATTAAAGCATGGCATTTGGCTGTTGCTATTACAGCATCATATTTCAGTACTTCTTCATTCTTCATTCATCATTTATTGTATATTATTATAAAAGTAAATTTATTATAAAAAGAGAATTTTGTTACAAAATAATGCAGGCCTCCTTGATTGCATAAAAAATGGAAGGACAAGATATGTTCCATATTGTAGAGTGATAGCAGATATAACTCTCAAGTGAGAAACATCAATGATTATACTTTTATCCCTTTATCTAACCACATTCCTGCAAGCCTAAGAAGGCTAAATTTTATTATTAAATTGTGTTTAATCTTGAATATTTTATATAGTCACTTCCATAATGAAATTTAAAATAATTTTAAATGAAGGTTCCCCATATGTTTGACTAGCCAATTCCTATATGGTTTATTATTAATCAGAATAGATTCCTTTTACAAAAATTGATGAAAACAGGCAGGAAAGGGAAAAATCTCAAACTAGAGGTATGAAATACAAAAATATTTGGTTATGAAAATATTTATGTGATACTAAGGATTAAAAAGATGAATAGTTTTGTTTCTCGAAAACCTTAAAGGAGGGGGTTTGAATCCCAAAAATTTTAAATGTAGAAGAGCCAAAAATACGATTATTCATTTAATTTGACCTTTTTTAACCAGTTTAATAAGAGATTTATAATTAGCGCAAATAAAGAATCAGAAATGAATCTATCTTTAAGGCCCTTCTGTCTTAAATATTTGTTTATAATTTCATGAATCTTAAGGTGTTCATTATAAATTTGAGAGGATAGATATTTACCAATTATTACAGGTAAATTAAATAAAAAAATTGAAAATTAATATCAAAATTTTTATTTCTTTTTGATAAAATATCATGGCATATAGCAATTTTTATATAGGCTTGGTTCATAATTGTAAAAATTTTACATTCATTCAGATTCCTCATCAGAGGATCCTTGTATTGCAATCATAAAAAAGCCTCTTTGACATGCATTTCATAATCAACATCTCAATCACATAATAAATTACAATTCTTAAATTAAACATACATGGCATGAAAAGCATTGTTTGTTCATTTTCTTGCAAAGAACTACCATCGTACAAACTCACATTTGCTTTGCACTCCTTTCCATCTATGGAAAGATGATGGCAGCAACTGACTAGGAAAGTAGGATAAAGACCATCATAATCTGAACACACATTGTGATATTATTTACATTCCAATTCAATATTATCATGGCATCACAGCTTAAATAACATTGCTCACAAAATGTCCTTCGATAAAACAAACATCTCTCAATTCAATAAATTACATTTGTCACATGTTCAATAAAAATAATACTTAAAGGCAGTATGTATTCCACATTGACACTCAAATGAGTGAGTTTAATTGGATTCAAATCCTTTTCCTTCATATCTAAAAAAATGCAGTTTTCAGCTGTAATAATAACTCAAGCAGTGATTACTGCAATTTTTTTACTGAAGGGGATTGAATATTTCAAACAATTTTCCTTTTGGTAATCATTAAACACTTTGATTCAAATCACTAGGTGCTTTAGTCTGACTTTCCAATTCGATTGCTGGAAGTGCTGAAGTTCTCTTTCGCATTGACTGTTGACCACGACTGAGTAGACGTGAACGATAAAGTTCTCCTCTTATTGATGATCTATTAGATACTCTATTATTATGGGCTCTGTAGAAATTACTTTGGCCAACATGAGATACAGTAACCACTTCATCCGTGACAGACCTGAAAAACACACAAAGAATAATATTTAATCAAACTGCTAGCATAATTATACTATTTAGTAATTAATAAAATTTCAACAGAATCCTATTGAATTAAAATTTATTTATAGCTGAAGGACCACAAGACAACCTACTTTATTTGAAATGGTATTTATGCCATGAGGAAAATATTTGTACAGGAAATTTTGAAAGTAAATAAGTTTAGAAAAAATTCTGGACACTCACGTATTTCCACAGCATGGGAATTCCCAGAACTTCTGATCTCTACCAAAATCTTCTCCATCTTGTAATGTAGTGGGTAGTTCTTTGTCTAATGTTTCAGGCAAGAAAAGGGCAAGCACTCCTCCAATGAAAGATAATATTCCCAACACCAAAAATGGCAACACTGGATTTACTACCGCCTAAAAAAATTAAAAATTACATTTTGTAAAAATTACTTGATATTTCATTAGAGTGTTTTTATTTTATTAATAATAATATGATAATTGGTAACCTAATATTAAATGAAAAGTAATGAATATTTGTATTGATAGGAAGTTTACATTTTTATTTGCACAGAACGGTGAAGAAGTATTATATATTGTACTTACCAGGTATACTACAAATGGTGAAATGAGATTGGCAACATAACCCATAATGTGAATAAATGCCACACCTTGAGCTCTCACTACTGTAGGTAAAATTTCTGCAGCATACTGTAATCCAATGTTGTATGAGATGTTGATACTGAAGCGACCCAAAATTGCTAAGGTTGCTGCAAATCCTCCTGTAAATATTACATTGGATATTTGTTATATAAATTCATTCTAAGCTATAATGGAAAACTTGAGTTAAGATTCAGTAAAAAATCAAAACATCTAAATATGAGAATATATGTTAATTCTGACATTTTATAATACCAGAAGAATGTTCACTTTTGAATTACCTGTTGCAGTTGTTGAAAGTATGCTGAACAATCCAGAAATAATTAGTGTTCCACAAGCTAACCATCTTCTTCCCCATTTATCTAACACCAGAATTAAAGTTGTATCAGCTGGAAATTCTGTTGCACAAGCTACGGTGAATGTTACAAAAACATCATAGCCAAGATTACCAACACTTCTCACATGGCCATCATATCCAAGGGAGATGATCATCCTAAAAGAAAGAAGTCAAATCATTGCAGAAAATGAACATTACAAGAAAGTTGATTAGTATCATCAGTTCTCATAAGAATAAATCAAGGTAAATTATGAGAAAGCAAGTCTTTGTATGTCTATAAGCATATTGATGGATTATATTTTTAAAACCTTAAATTCTCTTACCAAATGAGAACAAGGAGTATTGTAATTCTTCTCATTCTTGGTGTTTTAAACAAATCAATTATGGAATAGGTTTTCTCTTCCTCATCTTCTTTTTTGATTCTCTTGCAGCTCTCCTGTAATGAATGCATTAAAAAATTTAATTTGTTTTTCAATAATTTTGTGGTTGTATTACTCAAGAGGAATCTTGAATTATTGTTTATTTATCTATTAAATATTGCTTGCATTAGGAATTTTAAAAGAAATCAGTTATTTAGCATGAATTATTAATTAATATTTGAATGATTTAGAAAGATACTTTGTAGTTGTTAAAATATTAGTATGTCATGTAAGTGTGTAATTTAGCGTAGTGCAGGTAATGTTCATTTCCAAGAAATTCATAACAATTCAAGAACCAAACTAATAATTCCATATTAATAAAATGAGATGAACTACTTCTTACCCTGAACTCTTCATAAATTTTTGGGTCTACATGTTTCCTGTTGATTTTTTCAAATTTTTTCATTATTGTTATGGCTTTGTCAACTTTTCCTTGAGATACTAGCCACCTGTAATAATAGCATTTTTATATTAATAAGATACACTTTCTATAGTTAGATTTCTTTTATGGAAAAATGATTTATTATCATAATGGAGGTGAAGGATTTAAGAATTTGATTTAAACCAATTTTATTTCACAACAAATTATAAAATTTAATGAACTTGAATGAACTTGCTAATAAATATGTCTATGTAGATACCCTGCAAGCCACCTTTTGGTGTGTGGTAGGGGGATAACCATCTTAGGATAGTCTTATGAAAAAATAAAGGTATGCCAAATAACCTTATAATTCAACAAAGAAAGACATTAACAATCTCAGCCTTTAGCCTCTCTTTAGTAGGAACTCGGTAAGAATTTTTTGAAAATTCTGAGCATTCTTTTAAAACCATTATTAAATTTAAATTTTTCCTGGATAAAATATCTTTACCTGGCACTTTCAGGAACCAGCCATGGAGTAAGAAGAGCAAGAAGTAATGGTGCGGATGAAGCAATGGTGAATAATCTCCAGTCACTTATTAGATAAGCCATCCATGGCAAGGAAATGGTCCCAAGGGTAAAATATATGGCTATAGACATATTAGCTACGAATGTTCGCCAACTTGGTCCCACATACTCTAAAACTGGAAAATTGGGAAAAATGTAAAAAATATTATACGGTCTTTCAAGGAAAATATTTATTAGGTTAATACTTCAAAGGACAACAAATTTCTTTCTATGTTATATGAAATAATAAACTAATAAAAACGTAAACTAATTAAAATATAATGAAAAACATGATCAATAATATAGAATTTTGATTAGAAATCAATACAACGATTTTAATTAAGGTTAGATCTTTAATATCTTTAGATTCGCACTACAATGAACTTATTTATTCAATGAATTAACTTTCTATATTACAAACTGGGGTTAAAGTTTTCTTGATCAACTCAGGATACTTTCCACATTAGGAAATAAGTGAAGTTCGTTCATTCAGTTTATAGAATGGCAAATGGGGGACAGAGTTTACTTAGAGTTCTTCAACTCAATGTTCTATCGAGTTAATTGGGCGAGAGAAAGTAATTGATATGGTCGAGCGGGGATTGACCGTGAATGAAGTAGTGGTAGACGGGAAATGGTTGGTGCGCATACTGGTTAATGGTCCAAGGACAGCTAACGACCCTATCCCGCAATAGGTAAATGGACCGCATTAGGAACGGACTTGAGGTATAAAAAGAATGATATATCTTACAACTTCGGTGAATTCATTTCTTTTTGTATATTTCATTATCCTCTACAACTAACAAGTTTACTCCTAATTGGAAACTTGCCCAAAAAATGTCCGAAGCTTGTCGCGTTCTAGTATTTATGATGTCTTGAGTTTATTGCAGAAAATTTATCTAGATATCTAATATATTTTTACGTGATAAATACTATTACGTTCTAAGTATTTCATTGCCGTAATCTTTACAATCCCTTTATTTAGAGATGTAAGATAGCTACCAACCCACATTCTAAATTAAAAATGTGCTTCGTCAACAATACGAACTATAAATGCAGTTTTTATTGAAAACATAGGATTTTATACAAATCTGTATCAATATCTTAATGTATTAACGTAATGAAGAAATGCGAGCGTGTTTAACCCTAGATTTGGTATATAAAAATTTGACTACACGATCACGTAATATAAAATTAATAACAGCTTAATTTTATCTATGTTCCCTGAATTGTTCAAAGCGAGACAGCCAGTCTCATCTATTTTCGTAGGAATATGATATGGGGAGGAATGTTGTCGTTCCAAAATACTGATACCTCGAAATTCAATTTCCAAATTTTATTAAAAATTTTAAACTTTAGAAAATAAATTTCTTTCATTGTGTAATACCAAAAATGTCTTATTATCCTTCAACAGCCTATTTCCCTGATGTCCCTTGAAGTGTTGAAATTCTAAACAGCCTCTAACATCTTTTGAAGTATTTTTTCTGATTTCACGTTGAACAAGGATAGATTACAATGATAATGAAATTAATAGCTTTAATATTGTTTAGCCTTAAGTTTGAAAGTGACAATGTTTTCGTAAAAAATCGTTAGATGTTAGAAAAGTTTATATTTTCCTACATTGACGAATGTATTCCAACTTACCAAGGATGTACATCATTGTGAAGCAGTTGTCGAAAGCAAGCCCAACCAAGAATCTGAGCGTGCAGAAGGCCCAAAAAGATGTTGAGAGGTAGGCAGTCGCCAGACCAGCAACCGCACCCAGAAGGTTGGTTATCACCAGCACCGGTATTCGGCCGTAACGATCTGCAATCCATCCGAACACAAGACCTCCAACTATTGCTCCGATGAAATATGCAGATTGTGCAACGGATGGTAGAGCCGACTTATCGCACACCCAATTCATCTGCGGTGAGTTAATTGCTAATTAGTATTTTGACACCATTTGATATCAACGACTTTTATCACGCTGAAAGCTGAAGTGATATATAATCCGAAAAGGTACTAGTTACAGCCTTTCGTTACATATTTCTCACTTCTGTTGAATGATATGTTTTGATATAGGGCCAAACCTTTTGAGTTCCACATGTATTGAAAACAATTATCTTGGAATTTAAGAAAGTTTTTTATTTATTAAGATTGAATGAAACTTACGAACTGCAGGATATGAATGTTATCAAGATGAAATTTTTCGTCTTCATTTAGGCTATCTTAATCATTTTAAGTAAATAATAAGTAATAATAAATATATACATTTTAAGTCGATAAATTCGCACCCAAAAACATTTTAATACTACAAATTTGCTTGTGGTCGAAATTTTTACATTTGGTTCGTTCAGATTACTTTCAAAAGATATATCAAACTGTCATTTAGAGAGTCAAAATGGATCTGTAAACGGTAACTCTTAAATAATCGAGTCGTCGAAATACTTGCCTCGGAAGTGATGGTTGGGTACGGTATTTCCGAATGATCGTACTCCCACCCGTTCATACAGCGGATCCTCGGCCATTCTGCGTCAGCCTCAGGAATTCCGCCCTTGGAACTGTTGAGGATTTCTGAGAAGTTCACTCCATACATATGGCATTGGTCGTAGGAGCCATCTGCAGTTTTGGGAATACCGAGTGCTTTCCTGGAAATCAATGAAGAAAGATAGTTGAAATCCACCTGCGATTTTATACGTAGGAGCAAGGAATTCGAAAGAAATGCAATTGGTAAAATAGAAGAAAAAGCGTTTCGTCAGGTCATCGCTTCATATATTACAGTTTTAAGACGTTAATATTACGTATAGACTCTAGTAATTTAGGTTTTACTTTGTGGTAGTTTTCTAAATACGAAGATAAATAGAGAAGTACTTATCGCTATTAACACAAGGATTTAATAGGCTTAAAGACCAACACGTATAAAACTAACAATGACCAAACGGGTGGTAACCATAGTAGTATATTAAACGATCATTTAATCGAATAGTACATGTATGTATTTTCCACTTTTCTTTAACTTTTACTCGATAAAAATTTCATAGTTTTTCAAAGAATGTATTGATTTGGTAAACTTTATCTTAGGAAGGTTTTTGGTATATTTTCGGAAAAAATTTTGCATCAATGTTTGGAAAACAGTAATCCGTTACGATTCACGCCATAGATCTTTAACGGTCGATGAAGTGTTTGATAAAATTTAGGCAAACCATGGCGGGAATGCGATCTTAAGTTCAACCATTGACTTGATTGTCTTGCGGCATTGCATCGGTTATTAAAACCATGACCCTTCATTGACAAAAACATGGGAGTATGTGTATAACTTTACCTCGTACAGGAGAGATTCCTTGGACCACTTACAGATTAAGTTGTAATTAGAATCAAAAAAGGAGCGTTTAGATCGACTTATTCTCATTCGATTTCGACCTACACTTAACATTGTAAGGAAGCGAGTTCAATTAAAGTATTTATTACCTTTTCGATTGTTTACAAATATGAGAGAATCGAACACGCGCGATGTCTGTATGTCGGATATTCAGCGATGTATTGATATGACGTTTTAATAGCTTTTCTCCAGCTACTTGTTAAGTATATATTTTCTTCAATAGCCGTAGTCTAAGAGATATCAATTCAAATGATCGTGGATCATAGGTAATATGGATCATGGCAAGCAAGCAAGAAACTATCCGATTCTCAGATAGTGGTTTGAAATAGTTATTCGCAGCGAGGGCTGATAAAATCCGTATTTCGCTCAGAATTTTCTGAAGCGGTCAAGGACAGAGCCTCATTGAGGAGAAGTCGTAGGATAGCTTCGCCGAAGGTGGAAAAATCTGTCGACAGGTTAATTAGGGTCTTTAAGGGCATTTAAGTCTCCCTTGAATCGTTCGCTAAAAGGAAAGAGGAATTGTGTTATTGAACCAGTCTTCCGCAATCCTTCTAAGGGCGGCGAGTAATGCTTTTAATCGTTATGGTTGTCTTCATTCACTAGGAATTATATCCCGATCGAGTACGTTCTTATCTTTCTCTCACATTTGCCAGAGTGCGTAGGACGCATTTAATGGTGAACTATAAAATAAACTGGTTCTCAATTAATACTAACTGCGTATCAACTAATACCTACGTCTCATTAAAAATGATATCTTCGTCAAAACCTTGGACGTAGTTCGTATATTCTAGAGATTCAACAAGACTATTTTGCGCATAAGATTGAATTACTTTGTTTTAAGGATTTACTTATTGTGTCTTTAGTTTCCTCATCCCCTTTTCTCTGGTCCCTACATTCTCGTAAGTAATATTCTGAAATGTTTCTATTGCTCAATGTATTGAACGTATGGCTGTATAAATTAGGAAGGATAAGCCTTAAACTTTTACGTGTGTGTAACTGTGACTCCTTTAGTAACCAGGTCTCTTCTGAAGTATGTTCTACTCCAAATTCATTTCAGTCGATTGGTAATGTTTGATCTAACTTTTATCCAGAAAACTTAGATTCATAGATGATCATGTTAGGCCATATGATTCCTCCAGTGTATACTTCCAGGTAGTAATTTACTTAGTAAAAGTAAACGTAAAAAATGAACACCATTGTCAGTAAAGCAAAAATATTATAAAGTAAATAAGTAAATTAAATATTTTAAGTATTAAAATACAAAAAATAAATTAAAAGAAATAAAATAAATATAATAAAAAGAAATCGACTCTGGAATAATTCTCTAGGTTGGTAGTAACGTTAGAATTTTGGAATTACATTTATCTTCAAGTACATTTAAATATTTAACTTAAGTATAATCGATGAAGGACGAACTATCTAGAATAACTCCTAATCTTTTAAGCCCTTAATTTCAATCAGTCATTTTTGATTTTGGTTCAGTTAGAACCGATTAAAGATTTTCTGCAGTTAGTACTTAAATCTCAACTTTAAATTCATTTTCTGTTGCTGAAATTGTTTAAGGCGTTTTCAAGTGGTACTCATACGTTTGTTGTGTTAAGTATTACCTATAGCTATAGCTACGATTGAAGTTTTATTTAGTAGAGTTAAATTGTCGCTTATTGTTTATTTACTTAGTGACATTAGATGGAAATATCCCTATTATCTGAATGAAAGCAAAGAGGTTCTAATTTAAAATTACTCTGAAATAACCAATCAGGAAGTTACATTGAGAATAGCGTAACAAACTCGCTCCCTCTACTTCTGTAGCTAATGGACCATGTCATAGGCATTCCGATCGGCCAATACCGGAAACGAACGACCTCCATCGGTTTCCTTATCCTCAGCTGTTTCATAACTCTAAATATGTCAATGAAAACGAGCGGGTTTAAATTTAAAGACTATAAAGGCTTGGTCATAAACAAGAGTGATTAAAGGACGTCGAAATCTTCTTGAAAACATCTTTTACGAGATGGAGTCCACGATTAGATTTTCGGTTAAAAACTGTTAGAAAATGAAATAGAAATTAGAAGTCTGTGCGATTTAAATATATTGAAATTATTAGATGCCGATGAAATTGGACAATGGCAGTGCTATTGAATTTACTGGAACGTGTAGTTTGTTGGGATTGGGCTATTTAAAATATTGTACCGAGATGTTCTATGTTGACGTTTGAATGCATTTGATTCTTCTCTCTCTCTGAATAATTATTGTATTATCAGTATGCAATATAGCAATTTACTAAAATTATAAATAAGAGATTTGTATGGAATAACTAGAACTTTGTTGTACTCCTTAGAAATTGAAAGTATTATTAATACTTATACGCTACTTGATTCCATAGTACCGATGTGCAAGTCTGACCTACTTCTATGATCAAATTGATGTTTCACAACACATTATTACATGCTCAATCGATGAAGTATCTGGTTGAATTACGGTTTCTGTCATAACTCATTTGTATCCAATTATTATCCGATGTATTCTCAAATTTACGAGTTGACGGCGATATATGTTCAAGTAGCCGAACTAGTCTAGGATAGGTCCAATTAAGTCGAGGATTTAAATTAAACTTATAATTTATCAATAGGGCAAGAGGAAAACAGCATGCCTACGAAAGGAGTAATAAAAAGAAAAATATATTTTAATCATATCGTGTTGAAGTTTGAAAAAGTGTAGGAATAGAGTCCATTATCATTTTAGATATGCTGATATCAATTACATATATCACAAATATCAAATAAGCATTTATTAAGACATTGTTCAATGTAATCGTTAAGTTGACCCAAAGACGTACTGTATTCAAACGCATGTTTAAGAAAGGCGACGGTTGAATTTGTTATATTACAATTTATATTACAAGTATCCATCATAGAATTTAAATAGGTAATTGAAAACCATTTTTTTCACCTTAGCTTTTGTGGTAGGTAGGGTCTCGATTCCGTTAGATTTTCTTTATTTTTCTAAACTAACGAATAACTGAAAAAAAAAATGTTTGGGTTCGACGACTGCGGAAATCTTATCAATTTAACTTTCTCGTCTTGTCTTCGAGGTATCGTTACTGTACACCATAGAAAAAGGTAAGGTCGGTGTGTCTTGCCTTATCACAATAGAATTGTTCCTTTTTCCTTTAATTGTGACCCACTTGCAGAAGGTATTACACGCGAGGGAAACATATTTTGATCGCCGTAGTGATAAAGGACCTTGGACTCCTCAAGTCCACAACTTGGCGTTCCCCTCTCTAACTTTGAAAATTGGTGATATTGCCACATCTCGTCGTAAAAACTTCTCATTACGCAACCGAAAATTGTGATATAACAATCTTCATTCGTATTAAACCGTTCTGCTTCCTTTTTAAGTCATTACCGATACGTATTCGATCTATTTCGTATTCAATCGGTTACAATGACCGCGCTCACAATTTAAAGCATTATAGAAAATCGAATCATTTACGGCTGCACTTCGGAGACATTTGATTACATCGAGAGATTTAGCTACCGCGATATACAAAAAATAGAACAATCCTTCGAACTTTTTATTTGATTATTTAATTCTGGAAGGAGAAAAATCGTAGAATATTGTTGATGCATCCGTTCATTTATTCCCTAAAAATTTGCTACGTAATCTGCGAATTCTGATTAGAATATGCTATTTTCAAGGTCCCTCTGATTGCTCTAGCTTTGAACTGCCTTAACCAGACCATTCATACATCACAAACACGAAAGAATGCAGAGGAAGAGTTTTATGCGAGTTATTTAGCAGAAGAACTCTTAATGACTGGCCATTATAGGGTTTTAGTTTATATTAACTAAGAACACTTCTTACACGACGAAAATATTCAGCTATTGGCAATAAATATTCGGTTATTTTAACCATTTCCTTTGCCTATTTTTCTCGTGATAATAATGCTTAACTTTATATCATTAGCTGATGGCAGTGCTATTAAAATTACGAAAATAGTTTTAATTGGCAGTAGGAATAAACATTAAAATTACAGTAGGATTTTACTTTCATTAATGGCAGTTTTGCGTGTCTACTGCATAGTTCACTAATTAAATTTCTATCGAGTTAGTGAGTAGAGTTGTCGAAATTCTTTGTGCGAAAATTAAACGATTCATCAAACACCATATCGTAGCGTAAGCTTTAATGTATTTAATTGGATAAGTTTCCTCTCACGAGAAATATCAAATAATAGGTCCCTCAAAAATTAGGCTATTTCTAAAGTAGGTTTGACTTCGTTGTCGATTTCTTGCAGGAAATTTAATCTAGATGCATGTCCGGAGCCCAATTTGGACGTAAGAAACTGTGAGATCACGTTGTAACGCTTGTTAGTCTATCATCTAAGGGTTGAATAGTCCTCTATATTTACTTTCAGGTAAATTTAAAGGAAACTTGGACTTGCGAAATGATCGCTTGCCGTGATTTCCCGATGGATGAATTGTTTACGGGAACATTCAAATTGAAACATAATTAGCATAGATAAGAGTCTTAAAAAAGAGTTGATCAATCAAAGAAGTCTAACTTTTCTTACAATTATGTCCAACTAGAGTTTTGGGATTGTTTCGTATAAAACACTCTTAGAAGGCAAATTACGTGAGGGATAGGTGAAGTACTTAACCATCCTGAGCCAAAACGGTAACTGGAAATTTACTATTAGAACACTAATTTAGATAGTATTCTGGGCTTTTATGTAATTGAGGAAGGATAATGAAAGTCTTACACAACTTATGTAAGAAGTTTAGAATAACTGTGGTTGTCACCGATTAGCAATTGAAATCTTATCGCCAAATGAAGACATTAAATCGTTATTACTTTTAGTTGCACAACTTCACCTGGGCTTGAACCCATTACACAGAAGCTTGCACTATAAAAAAACACACTATTATTTCCTTATATCCTTAAATTTATTGCGCAATTTTTTTTTCATTTAATGAGAAAAAAATAAGATCGAACCATTAGGGCGAATTCGACCCTTGTCAATGCCATCAAATCTTTTTCAGGAAGCCTTAAAAAAATATCGTGACCGCGAATTCGCGACCATAGACATTTCAAATGCCAAGTTGCGAAACGTTCCGCACGACAAACTTACGTTTTTTCGAGGTTCCAATAGCGATTATAAAATTTCACTCATTTTTAAGCGTTAGCCATGCGCACGTGGTAGCGTAGGAGATTGGCGACTCCTGATAAATAGCAGTTTTTTTGGGTCCGAGTCCTTCGGATGCTACTAATGAAATTTCGATGTGTGGAGGGTCGTCCTGCCTTTCTCCAGATCGACCTCCCGGTCCAGTTATTTGGGACTCCCAGCTAAAAGAGTCGGCACGTGTACGATCTGAGAAGTTCATTCAGGAGCCACTCAATGATAACATTAAAAAGAGCTACTTATGTAGACTGCGTGCGGGGGATATCGCAAAATCGTCTCCTTGGACTTTCGTGTGAACTTTATTAGGTGGGCGGACCGGCGGTTATGTCACACGGTACACATCGAATGAAGCACTTCCCCACCCCTCCCTCACGCTCCTCCGAAAATGATGGATATCGAAGGTTGGGCAATTAAAAGTTGTTAAAAGAATTAAAATCCGGTGCGCATTACCTATGAGTATTTAGGTTGGAATTGAGGGCGGAGGATGGCCTCGGCGGGGACCCGCACCCACGTTACGAGGTCGTGGTTCGAGTCCCGCTCAGTCGTGATTTATTGGCGGAGGATGAGTGAAGAATTATGCGGTTCTTTCAGAACGAAAGTTTACGGGTTTTTGATGGAAATTCGGCATGGAGTTAATCAGGTGCAAAACCATGATATTTACATAGTTTCAGATTGGTGACTTTCAAATGCGTGCAGTAATTTGTTTATGGAATATTCTTTAGGAATATTCGCTGAAAAGTTGTCGGAGATCGCGAGCAAATCAAATAGAAACAGTAATATCGAAGTAACACAGTTCTTATCGGTTAAATAGTATAAAAAGATATATTTCATGTCTTTATGACAATTACCATTAATTTTCCCTGGAGTTCATAAACCTGTGGAATGAATCATATGGAGATTATTCGTTGTTTGGGAACAGATTTTTAGATATTCCGTTCTATTACTATGTACTATTATTTACGAAATATATTCGATGGTAACGAAATATAAATGAAAATGCATCATACTTAATTAAATTAAGTTACGGAGGAGTTCGTAATTTGTTGTTAAGCTCTAATTGCACGGGGAATAAGAATTTTGAGAGAAAACATCTATTTACAATATTTTTTTCTATTTTAAAAGATGCTATTCCATCTACTATTTAATTTTATTCGATCGCTGGATTGATTCTTCTTTCAATGGATGCTTCTGGATAACAAGTATTTTGATCTTGGATACAGCGGCCCTTTATAAATAATTAATCCAATTTTCAAGTTAGCAAACTAAATCAGGTTGTGAGATAAGTGACATTGAACGAGACTTTGAAAGATTATGTTTTTCAACCTCTAATTTAAAAGCTATGTTTCCGTCAAGGGAGCCGTAAATCTTCGTAAGCTTTTACCCGAATATTTGTGAATGCTTTTTGGTTTAATGCATTTAAAAATGGCCTCTAAAAATCGTTATATGAAAATGCCGTAACTCTTACGACTATGGGGCTGGTGAGGAGGGAATACCTATTCGTAATAGTAATAGAAGCTGATAATTTTTAGTTAACAAATTCCCCATTTAGTTTAGAAAACTAAATGGAATCTCTTATCTTTCACTTAGTTTTTTGTTTACACTGATTTGAAAGTCCATTTGATAACTTAGCTTTAAAATAAAGATATAAGTAGTTTAATTGTTAAATTTCACTTGTTTCAATAATTAGGAAAAATATTCATTTAGAATCCATTACGCGAAAGACTGAATATTTGATGGGAGAGCATTTAAATGTTCTCACTATAGATTTTTAATTAAAAAACACCTCTAATTATATTTTAACGAAACTAAAAGAATATATAGCTGTCTACAGTATGATTACTGGAGATTAAGAATGCCAAGTTTTAAGTGATTCGATTCGCAACAAACTAAAGAAATGCAGGAGTTTATTACTAGGAATTCTGGAACCTCTACTTACAGACGTGTTTCGTAGATCAGTATGATAGTCCTATACATTATCACACACTCTTACTCTCCAGTATCGCACAGACGTTTACCGACTTATTCAACCTGTTCTTTACCGATTTGGTACCGCTCCAACGCATGTATCTTGCGGATAACGGTATGCGTGAACATGGAAGTCTGATATTCATGGGATTTCCTAAAGCACCATAAACTAAAATTTGACTCAACTACATCTCACTTGAGGAATTCCGAATGAAGGAGTCTTCTTCCAGTAAAAGATTGAAAGGGCGTAATGGATTCCGGCGTGTCTGGAGGAATATTTATTTCCCTGCTGCTGATAATGTACAGATTAAACAACTCAATAGATATCGGTTTGTACTTACGTCCCCTTCGTATTCGCGTACGTTGTAACACAATGTACTTTTATTCTACACGAAATTCAATTGTTTTTTTTTCGATGTGGTACAATGTGTCGAACTACGAAAGATACCTGGTCACTTAGTAAACCTTTGAATTAAATTTTCCACGCTTCCTCTAGAAGCAGTAAATATGATATGGAAGAATTTTAATGCGCGCATATACAAAAGGAAGTAGCGAAATGCCCCGGTCACCCGAAAAATCAGCACGTGCCCATAAGGCCACACGTGGACTGACTAATGGACACAGGGTCGCCGTCTATAGTCTAAGAAGACCAGCGACGTAATCTCACGAGAATACCAAGTACTCACGATTAATATGAACATTATTTAAATAGATTCGTTTCTGCCAATGCGTGAATACTTTCATCGCTCATACATACCCTTTTCGTTATAGATAAACTGCAATAGTGACGAAAATGATGAATTACGTATTTACGAAAATCTTCGTAGAATTCTTTACTACAGAACTAACAGATAATAAGGAAAATCGGACATAATACATTTATATTGGCTATTACGAATAATTCTAATATAGAAAATGAATGCACTAATATTAATCAGAATGATAGCGAGATATATTTTCAGATATTAATTAATCGATCAAAGCCAGAACGATATTAAATTTAGCGTATTTTACCATCATAATAAGTTTAAGATAATAATTAATTTTAAAAACTGAAAAAATAAACAATATCGGTGATCAATAAAAACGGTATAAATCAATCAAAAACTTAATTGCTTCCCTTTTTATTGATTTCAAATATATAGATTGGAATTTGTTTTGAAATTCTTCCGGATGAATCAATCAAGCAGAACCTATTAAATGAACTCACTCGTTCGATCAATTTCTTTTCACTTCCCGAACTATTCCAATTTACGATCTTGATTTTCATAGCAATACTCGCTCCACGTCAAAATTGCAATACATTTCGCTTACATCAGAGGCGAATTTGCATGAAAAGAGGGAATTCGCGAAAAGGGAAATCTAACGCTGGGTGAATAGCGTACTTTGAGATATTCCACGACCTTGGTGCCATACAGAGCTGTCCTCATCGTCGAGTACGAGAATGGGAAAATAGAAAGTATTTCAGACACGACTCTCCTTTGTCTAAAATGCACCTTACGGTCCTCGAGGGGAATAAACTTGCAAAGGAATCTTAAATGCACGATTTGCGGTAAATTGTACTGCTTTTACATTCCCGAAGATAAATTACTCGCGGTGATTTTTTTTTCGCTGAAATTTCGAATTCAGTTTGAAGGACAAAAATAATAGGACACTACGAAGTAAGTGTTTATGACCGAAAGTGAGTGGAAACTTATGGATCCATAAAACACGAATTTCGTTGCATTATCACTTGGCAAAAAAAGAAACTATTATTCTCCAACAAAATAATCCAATTTTGTGGTTCATTAGTAGAGATATTTTATTTGAAGTAGATTTTCATTGTTCTTATCTGAAAATAGTGCAGTCAAATTTGCTGTGGTCAAACTTCTAGTACGATTATATCAGGATATATGTTTTGTCGCGATGATAATGCCTCTAAGATTTAATATATGTAATGAATATGAAACATTCCGAAATCGAATATTAATTCACTAACGAACTAGCGTAAATTAACGTTTTACTATCAAACTCTCCCCTATTGTTGATGGATTAGTAGGAGTAATAAGAGGAAGTAAGGAATGCAGCTTTCATTTATCAAGTTCAGTCAAATATATTATGAAGATAATTTTCCGATTTCTTTGAATAGAAATTGTGCCTATTTCCCGTATTCTTGAAGGATAGAAAGAATTAAAGCCGAAGAAACTGATCTAGAAAAAAGAAAATCCTTCAAACTTTCGTCGCATTTCGAGGTCTTTCGTTTCAGTTTCGGTATGTGTGAAATTTACAAATAACTTTCTTTAAAAGACATGCAAACTATAAGCCTCTTTCAACTAGCAATAATTCAACGAAAACTTAAGAATCATTTGAATATGAACTGAAGGAGTTTTGGTATCGTCACAATGCAATGGTCCGATTACACGAAACAATTTTCACGTTGGTTACAAAGTAAGTGTATTGTGAAGAGGAATTCGGTGAATGCTTTCTATTATTAGGAGTAAAATTTTAACGATAGGCATTCTCTGGGAGTGGAAATATTGTGTAGGAATCTTCGAACTATCCCTCTAAGCGCATTTCCAAAAATATCTAATGGGAAACTGAGGTTTCCATACAAAGCCGAGAACATTTTGCATAGATTCTATTCACTCATCAAGATCTGCAGCAAATCACAGTAAATGAAACTTTATATTGTGCTTCGTTACATAGTTCTATGGAATATTTACACAATTAAAGAACTGCAGGAACTATGATTCATATTCATATGATCAAATGATATGGACTAAAAGGATTGTTTATGAATGCTAAGTAACTTGCCCCACAAAAATTTGGTTTGTGCATTAGACTGCTTTGAAAATACATTGAAAGCTTTCTTGATTATTCTTTCACACGATTTGTTAAAAATTACTGAGAACTTTAGATAAAAATCGAGTTTCCTCTCTCAAGATATCCAATTGTAAGGTACAGCATTGATGTTTGCAAGTATTTATGTAAATGAATTTAAGTTTTCCTCTACATTTATATTTTCCTTTGCGTTGCAATTCCTTTACAAAATGATTTTTTGGCGGATAACATTGAATAAAGGGCACACGAAAGAAACTTCACGTTCCAATAATTCTTAATTTAGACCTTCCAGAATAATAAAAAAATATTGCTCGAAAATGAATTCAAACGACGATTTTTAAATGAGATTTTTTGGTCACTTTTATGGCTTTTAGAAGACCTTGTTCCTAAATTTATGCACGAATTATTATCCGTACAAATTTTCGAATGATTTCAGTTCGTGTTTTAGAAATTAAATCTTCGATTCCAGAACACGTCCTTGCGTTTTGAAAGAAACTCTTCAGTAAGCGAGGCTATGACTCAATTATTTTTCTACTTAAGAAGAGAAATCCGACTGTTAATTATAAGTTGGCCGTTTGCCGCGAGAAAATTGAGCTCCTCGTGTATAGAATTACGGGGGATTTAACGTAAGAGCTGAATGACTATAAATGAATACTCTTGGGAATGGGAGAATACAGTTGTGATGGATAAACACTCACCTTTGCTCTGCTGTCAATCCTTCCAATTCGGGTATGTGGCACCAATGAGGCGGTGTTAGGGTGATAAAAATCTGGGCGAAATACACATAAGCCACGAAGAACAGGAACGGCGCCAGAAGAAGGAACAGAATCTTCTGGTAAAGTCCGAACTCTCCGAGGTGAGGCAGTATGTCGTCGAAGTCCGCGGGGGGCTTGTGTTCTTCGGTCGCGGTCGCGGACGCATCGTTTTCCGGTCTCTTCTCCTCCTTCGCCGGAGACCCATTAGTCGTGTCCAGTTGGGGCGTCATGGGTGGAATGATACTTTCCTGAGGTGGCATCTACCGTAACTCCTCCCTTATCTCAGCCGAGTAATTCACGTTCCTCTGCCCGCGAAGAAGCACACTCTCCCTTGCAGAAAGGGAGCGTCTCTTTTTCGTTAAAGGCTTTATCAAAACTCTTATCCCCGTGAAAAATGAAGCGGAATTCTTTCTCGCGATGCAGGAGCCGTAAAACACCGTTTGCACTGGCGTATCACTCGCTCCTCGACGACGGAAGATTATCGCGATATTTTTCTACGGGGCTACCTAGGCGGAGATGGTAGCTGTCGCCGGCCCCTTGACAGACTAAACCTCGCAAATATCCCGGCGGCGGTTAATATAGGGAATCGCGTGGTGGGGGACGTTCTCATAGCGAACGACCGACGGGAGAGGGTGGGGAGGAGGGGTGGGATGGATTCGAACGAAGGGATTCAAACCCTTTTCTCCGGAGACGTCATCGGCCGGTGCGCGGGTCCACCTTCACCGGCCTTCGGTGGTGCGGAGGGAGGATGAGGAACGCTCTGCGCCGGACTATGGTCGCCGTGGCCTTGCGCATTGGTTTAGCTCTATTGCCGCTACTGTTCTGCGGCTAATGTCTATCTAGTCGCGAGGTTTTTTTTTGTTTTCTTGCTCGGCTCCTGCGGTCGTCGCGTTTAGATGCAATTACGCGTACGGTGTTCGGAAGGACTAAGCCATTTGACGGGAATGGGGTTGTGCTAGAATTGCGTAATTTTTAAATATATTTGGCGAATAGGTTGATTAGTGTTCTTATATTTTTTGTTAATGGTTTAGGTATTTTTTTCGATAAACTTTAGAAATCGATATCTGTTATGAAGTCAGTAACGATCTATTTTGATTTAAATAAAGTTTTATGCAGAAATGCGTGATTTTAAACTGACCCATATAATTTGAGTATTAGTATAACATTATTACTAGTGCCAAAATTTAATATTGGAAAGATTAGATGTATTCTTTAATACGTAGCGAGGATTAAATTAACAAATAAATGATAGTTCCTAGGGAAATCTCATAATTATAGAACGATGAACGAAATTATTGAGTAATTAGTATTCTCTGATAATATAGGAATAACATTATCTCAAGTCAAAATGAAAACCTTTTAGTTTTATTGATTAACATGATTTTCAAATTACCTGTGAGAATTCAGCTTTTTTGTGAAAAGAGAGCTTAGAATGTCAATATTTACCCATTATTCAATATATGCACAACAATAACTTTATGGAAATATAGATTGAATATTTTTACATATCATACGGAGAATTCGTGTTAAAACATCGCTTCAACATCACTTTTTGTTTGAAGGAAAAGATGCCAGTAACTTTCGTTTCCATTTTACGTACTTGATCCGTTAAGACTTTCAATGAAGGTACGTCAAAAGCAGGAATGAAAACTACTCGCGATGAATGAACTAGATACAGTTCTTAGGAAGTAAGTCATAGAAAGTTCTTTTTATGGTAACTTGGCAAGATGTACGTTTCAAGAGCGTATTGACCGTAGATTTTCCTTATTCCTCACACTGGGAATTCCCCAACCGTCTGAGGGAATCCACCGAATTTGTGCATCGGGCGAGCGGCTTTAGTTAGGAGCTTTGGCCTGAGGTTATCTGCCCGGAAGGTGAAGATTCCCCTCCTGAGGTAGGCCTTTGTTTTGCTGGAATCCAGCGGTGGAATGGCGCATTGCCGTCGCTCTCGGTCGGAGACTAATGACGTAGAGAAAGGACGAACCAGAGTCAAATGCAAAAGAGGAATCCTTTTGCGAAATGTCCAGAGGGACGGCAGTCCATTCTACTCTACCACAGATGCCCTACTCTTATTTTGAAACATAAGCATTCAACTCTGTCGGAAATGGAACCACTCTACCTAAATTATTCCCAAACCCTCTCGGAGTGGACTTCGGAAGTAATATATTTACATAACATATTTTCTTACGTCATTGAATTCTTTTCTGAAATAACCAGAACTGTATGTTTCCTTTCATAAAGCTTTTTCTTACGTCACCGGAGTAATGTTAGTCATAAATGGAGTCACGTTAACAACTAACGAGTTTATCCATCTTCTTTTTATTAATATTTTTCGAGACCTACATCTGAAAGTGTTGAACTTTGATTCAGTGTTTTGAAGATGTATGTTTGAGTATGGGAGATGAAAAGCATCGACCGGGAATCTTTGAATGATATAAGAAGGGAACGAAGGCTTAAATTATCACGTAATATTTTATGTAAAGATTTTCCTCGTGAAACGTGCAGCTACTTGCTTTCAACAAAATTACAGACATCACGGTAGTCTGTGAGATCATACCAAGATGATATGGCTTTTTGCAGATCTTTTTCTAGACTACACAATTCAACGTCTTCGCAGACCATTCCTTCGCCATTCGGTAGCTTTTAAAGCGTGAATATATTTGCAGTACTTGGCCTCGAGTTTTAAGAGTTGAGTGCGTCTTTTATAAATCCCAAGCCCAGGTGCACCTTCCAGCTTCTTTTGCAGAAGACTTTTAAACCTCTGAAGACCTGTATGTATCTGCCCGCTAGAAACAGCAATATGTTTCGTGAAATACGGTGTAAATGATATGTTTTAAAGCATGCGAACCTTTTTGTTCATGATGGTTTTAATGCGTATGCGTGAGGAATTTCACTTCGTCAGGCGGTTAGCGGATAGCTAGAATGCGTAGATCAACAGAGGGGATGAAGGTTTCTCCCTCTACGTCATAGATATGCCTTGACCTCACACTTCCTTCGAATCGGGAGTATGTAGGAAGTTGTGGCACGTGGTTTTCCCGGCAAACGAGTGCAGTGTTGCCGTTCGATTGTTTTTCTGCTCTTCCCAACTCAGATTTCTTCTTCTTAACGAGATTTACAAACAGGTGAATGCAACTAAAAGGTTATAAACGTAGTGCGTGCCAATAAGTTGTTTGGAAGCGAACGTAAAATTTCTTTATTTAAGCGTTTAGAGTATCTTCTATGCATAAATTATCTCGTGATGAATAATTATTATTTATTGTGTTATAATAAAATTATATAATTCTTCATTGTGCATATTTATTCATAATCTTTGCAATTGAATGTATTTATAATTTTTCCAGATCTTAATAAAAGACTAAAAATTAAATTTTAATGATAAAATTAATCGTAAAATAAAAAAATGCTTTCTTTGAAAGTTCCTTGAATTATATTAAATAAATATTTTATTTTAAATCAAGTAACAATTATATTTGAGCATAGGAATATACATTGGTATTACTGAAATAAACAAACCAACCTGAATGACTATAATTTATGGTGATAATTTTTTAAAAAGTAATATATAATTCTATTGGATTCAGTATTTTTAGCTCCAATATTTAGTCCATTTAAAAGGTTAGATAAATCAAAAGAGCTGCCTAATTTGAAGTTAATTAATTGAAGGAATGAAATTTAATTTCAAGTACCTGTAACTATACCAATACTATTTTAAGTAATCAACTCTCCTGAAACGTATATTTGAGTAAAACAAGATCGTGAACAATCTACAGCTCACTGAAATGGATTTGATGCCATGATGCCTCTTATCAGTTACTTTAAAGGCGGATGGAAGTAGAGGATGATGAATTTAAAGCTTGTATAAGTTGTCGCCAAGAGCTTCCGATGCCCACAATCTGTCGCCCACGTTACAGAAAAAATAGATTCGAGAATAAAGTTTTCGAGGAAAACGAGTTTTTAAATGACTATATAGTACATGGATGTGACGGCAGGTAAAAGGAAAGCTGCTAGATCAGAGGCCTTCATTTGGCTCATAGAATTTCGATATCGATTTATTCGATATATATTTCGATCGATATTTGATTGAAGACGACAGATGGTTCTGATTGAAAGGTATAGGTATCTTATTTACGATCATTGATAGATATTTAGGGCAAAGTAATTATGAATAAATCCACCGAGATTGATATCTTATATACGAGGATACTCAAAACGATTTGGGCGTTTATCGATTTTGATATTTTGATATGTAAACCTAAACCTATTATTCCTTTCAAAGGATTATATATTTTAAGATTTATATTGATCCTCCATTAGAATCTCATCCTTCTGGACATCATTTTGAGTTGTGATGTTCAATACTGATATTTAAGATTGATTGCCGAGGAGAACGAATTCATAGGAACGTTATTTAACCAAAGAAAGATAAAATACGTGATTATGAAGAGGTTAAAAGTTATTTTTATTTAGGAATTTTATATTAGACTTGCTGCTTGGCGTTCTTGTTAATTTTTAACTTAATTTTGACTGCGTGGAGTTGATCTTCGATATATTAATTAGCTATCGTACGTATTATATGAAATTTGAATATAGATAGAAGTTCCTATTTTTTGTGCTTTATTTTGACTCAATAATAGTGAAAGAGAGGGGTTTAAGTTAATTGTCTTATTTTCCTCTAACGGAAAAAATCCAAAAATCACTGTTTTGTATTCTCTAAATATAGTGTGTTAGAATGTGGAAAACTCTCTCTGAAGTTGATTCCGTTCCCTTGGTTTTGAGTACCTTTAATACTCGAGGGGTTTGTTAAACAATGTGAGCTTTTGTCTTTACTTACCTTGACGGTTCAAGTTCACGCAAATGTGAAGCTATTCATGATCATTTCGTTACCATTGGTTGAGAGTTGGAAGCTCGCAAATTTCCTTTGCTTAAAATCATTTTAGCGAGAGTGAACACTGTTGACTTCATGAGGAATTTCCTTCTTCGAAAATACCATAATTCGAAGAACAAAATGCAGGAAGAGATGCTGTACATAGCACGAGCTTCTGAAGAAGAGATATTTGAACGAAAATAAATCGGTGTTGCTGAAATAATATTTAGAAAAAAAATCAGAAAATTGTGGATTACGTTAACAGAACGTAATTTATAATTTGATATTTTTTCGGAATGAGTTTTGTTTCTATTGAAAAAATACGTTTCTAATTCCCTAATATCCTATACATCTATCGATGGAACGGTTTCTACCTGAGTTTAAAACATCGAGTGAAGGGAGGTGAAAATATCCGAAAATTCTAAATGAATAAAATTTAAAAGTGATATGATTGAATAATAAGAAAATGCTTAGCGTACGGTATGCAAGCGAAAATAGGAATATATTACCAAGACTGGAATATTATGACGAAATATCTGTTATTTGTGTGCATCGTAAGCAAATAAACAAGAGAGAGTAAGAATGAGAGGTTAAATATGTAAACAAGGAGGAGTTTCTCCTTAGCAATCCGTCTCGTAAATGAGGTAAAATGAACTCCTGTCGTGGCGATCTTTGCAAGGCAGCCCTAAGGTTAAATATCAGGAGATATTATTAATACGATGCATATGGGTTGGCAGTAGTTTATTATGAAATAAAGATGGGAAATTAGATTTAGGAAAACAATCCTAGAGGACAAGTGAACTATATATATATATATATATATATATATATATATATATATATATATATATATATATATATATATATATATATATATATATATATATATATATATATTATACGTATATTCAACTACATTCTATAGTAAATAAATTATTGAAATTACAGTGAGCGCAATGAAATGCTAATAATCTAGCTTTAGTACGTGTATAGGAGATGGTTACACGTATTAAAAGCTTAAAGGTGATTGACATTTGACTTAATCAATGTCAAGTTGATTTTCAATGAGGCGTTAATTATTCGAAATAATATGAGATTTTTGAATTTGGAACTTTTAAAGTGAACAGCGGGTCTTCTTCAGAGAAGATGAGCTTAGCTTTACATTTAAATTTCATAAAATGGCATCATAAATGTTTGATGAAATATGTATACTACATATACATTTTGTTAGAGCTCTGTATTCAACTTATTTTGCACTTTATTGAATTGTTTACTTTTGTATTAAATTTGCTCGGTCTTTCATGAAACAATTATCTTAAATGTGTCCTTCCCTGTGCCAAATAAGTTGTCTAACCATTAGATACTCTTTGATAAACCGATCACTTAATATCTGTGACTCAAATCTCTGAATTGAACAACCCGGAAGTCTTGCGACCACGAAAGTACTTTACAAACACTGTATGAAGTCACTCAGTAAATAAAACCCAAGGTTATGGAAAATTCTTTCACTCCTTAAAATGTGTTTAAAAAAACTCTGCATGAACTAAGTATTAATTTCCATTACGCAGCACGCTTTCTCAAGTAACAAGATTTTAAATATCAGAATACAAAATCATTTTGATTCACGTAAATAAGAGTGTGATTATAACGACTTACTTAAATTGAATATTACCCTTCAAGGAATATCTTTAATATTTAGAATTGTTTTTATTTTCGTCAAGATGATAGATAAATGAGATATTTCTTCTGCTAATATATCTATGGAATAGCGTTCTTAAATTTCAGTTATTTAGCCTGAGGAAAAGACATTATATTGAAGATAAGTTAAAAAAAGTATGAAGGAGAAAAATCTGACTCTTTCCTGGTGGATTCTTTGTGAATAGGATTAAGGGTTTCACTGGTATATTTATGAAGTATCTTCCTTCATTAAAAATTGTAATTGAGAAGACAGATCTATGATAGATGAGTTTAAAAAAGACTGCGATAGTGGGACAGTATTCTCAATTGACTCATGATTTCTCACATCTTCACATTCTGAGCTATTTGGACTGCCCCTTTACATTATAGCTATAATTTCTCCTAACGTGTAGCAACTACTTATATTTCAATACGACTATTACAGGCAGAATGAAATGAACATCTATGAGAGGTCTTATATCTCTCGATTAAAGCTCTAAATTTATGTTTTATCGAGGTAAAATCAGTTTAAATCCATCAAATTTCCTCCTAAGTATTACGAGATTGAATTCTTACGATCAGAGAAAATTAAGGCTAAAAATGTGAATTTCTTCGTAAACGAGCAACTCAGAACGTCCTTCTTCCTGATATGGGTTAAATTATGGAATCTCTTCACAAAAAAAGCAATTTTTAAGGAAGTGTTAACTCCAGGAAAAGATGCTACGTCCATTTTCATGATGATTTTTCCTGATGCACCTTTCCTTCCTAGCATTTAGCCCGTTGATGGCTGCGGGCAAGCCTCGTTTGCAGACAGAGAAGAAGCACCTTTCCTTCTGGTCATTATAGCTTCCGATTATGGTTTCTCCTAATCCACAAACTAAAGGGAAAGTTCTACGAAGTGGGATGACTCACTGAGGATCGCGGAGATTTCAACGGGTGGAAAATAAGGCCGTTAATAGCATAAATTGTACTTTACATTTGCCTTAAGCTTTTCATTTAAGTTTTCCTGCAAATTTAATACTCATAGTCTAGGAATAAATACTTATAGAGTAGTTTCATTTTAATGACATTATTCCTCGTATTTCTCATAGCTTTCACGTTTGTAGAGTTAATTACTAACGTAAAGTGTGTTAATGCACGTTAAAATGTGTGATGGAATTTAAATCATATCGTTAATATAGTTTAGCAACTTTTGAAGTCCACTGCGGATTTGACTTCCAAATTCCGCATCGACAGCTTTGAACTTCACTCTCTCGAGGCGATTCATGTCTTTAATTATCATTTTATCGCATCGTCATGCTTGTGTACTCAATAGAGTCTACGTCATCATGTTTTCTTAGCTCGGTCTTCGAGGACCTCAGTATTTTACGCTCTAACGAACAAGTTACGTGTACCCTGACGTTCGATAGCACTCACGAATTATTTACTTTTTAACCGCTTTCCATTACGGTTTAATCCGTATTCACATTTGTCTGGAAAGTTTCTTGGAATATCCCTACGTATTTTTCCAAGAAAATATACATAGCCTCTTTTTATTGACCCTGATATTTCTTTTGTTTAGTCGGAAAGAACAAATAGGGACACAGAACTCAGGGAAAATACGAAACTAACTTTATTCAAACGCTTTGTTAGTATTGATACCACTTTCCCAAGGCAAATTCCTCGTGGGTTATTCCGAATTGTCGGTCTAATTACACGGTTGTTATTTCAAAGAAGGAAAGAAAAATGATACGAGAGAAATTCGCGGAAATAATGAAGAAGATCCCGGCGAAAGCTTTATTTAATGAGCGCCTATTCGGAGAAATTCATTCACTTTAATAAATAATTGTGGGTTCATGTTGAGATTTCAAATAACTTCTCTTTAAACTCTTAGCCCAGCGCGGAAGTTGACTTGTGAGAGATGAAACGCAGCTTTTAATTGTTACTCGAATGTCTTTATTTAGTGAATTTCATTCATTGTATCTAAAAGCCACAGTACAAGTTATTTTCTTTCGAATTATGTGGAATTGCCGTAAGAATTGATACCCTTTGGATGAATATGGTGTTGAAATGTTGGTAGAGTTCTCACTTCATTTTTAGAAAGGAACAGAAGTTGCTTGGACCTAAATTTTGCGTTGGTTAATTTAGCACTGCAGTTTGTTTCCAAATCTAGTGGAGCAATCATGATTTATATACAATTTTTTTGATGAAATAGCAGACTCAAATCTTTATTTTCCTAGAAGCTCAATCTCACAGCGAAAAGTTTTAACGAAGTCTTTTTAATAGATTTTAATTTTAATGAAAAATGGAGTAGTGGTAGACGTCTGTTTCTTTTAGAAAAGAAAGCGAATATTTTTATTTCGTTTAACAGTCCTTATTACCATGATATATTCTGCCTTTTAATGAAATTTCCCAAGCAAGATTGTCCCATGAAACGAGTTGAATTTAGTATAAGAAAGGGCACTTCTTAAACACTTTTTTTATTTTCATTTATTTTACTTCATGCTTCCATTTAAATCCAGAAAATATTTATCTGAATTTGTAAGCTCAAGAAGAGAAGTAAAATTGGCTTTTTATAAGGCTATTCGTTCAGAAGTTGATAACTTTAATCACATATTTGTAGAAGCCTATATTGTAGGTGAAAGATTTATTGTCATGGATTTGCTATTCCTCCATATTCACCGAATTGTAATATCTGTCGACATTTGACGAAAAAAGATCGGTGATACTGAAAAGTACGGTGAAAGGTATGGATTGCTTCTTAAATGGTTCTGGGTTAGTCAAAAATCATCTATGATGTAGAGAATGCACCATTCCTCGAGGCTCAAGAGCACCTTGAACATTTCTTTGCCGACAATAGATTTTTTTTTTCGAATTCCAACTTCTCACTTCTTGCCCTTCTCCTTCTCTAATTTTAAATCGAAACGGAGAAAATCTATTTCGTGAGATTCCACTGTGACGTTGCATACGTGACATTTACGACATTGCGCAAGGAATGATTGTAACCACGGAATGCGGGAATGGCCATAGGAAGATCATGGGAATTTTTTGTCCGTTACGGTCCACTTCTGGAATCACGATCTTAGCGTGCCATTTCGAAAGAAACGTCTTTGTGTTGGTCAGAGGTTCGTAATGAGATGCGATCGCCCACCTTTCACCGAATCGGTCAAATAAAGCCAAAGAACTCCGAATGCCTCCTTTCAACGAGATGAAAGCCGGAATATTTCCGTGCATCTCGGTATTATCGATAATAGCAGCGTATATGAGGGTAATACATTTCAACGGAATTTATTGGATGCTCCCGAAGGTTTTATAACTGACGAAAAGCTTTGGTTCCAAATCGATTTTCCGTTGAGTGTGCCCCACCCGATCGACTGCACTTTAACGCGGGTATATATAAAAGTTTTGTTTTCCCGTAAAAGTGAATAAGACGATGTTTTATAGCTCTAGTGGTTGAAAATTTTTTTGAGTTTGAACGTAATGGTTACGTTTTACTTATGTTTTCATTGAATTTTAATGCATTCTTATTTTTGTATTAGAATTTCGAATGATTTTATCTATTGCCATCTTTATTGTAGGATATAAATATCTATTATGATTTGGGATTTATAATTTAGCTAAATGAAAGCTGAATATCTTTAATATATTCACCCTTGGATAGCGATTTTTCGAGATCGATAATCGATGTAAACGATAATCGAGATTTTTTTCCGATAGCTATCTCTGAGTGGAGTTTGGAGCGAGTAACGTTAAAAGTAAAAGCTTCAAAATCGAATAAACATAAAGTTTTGCGAAAAAAGAAACAGCTATCGTCCGTTGAGCGTACTTTTACGATAACGAAGAATTTTAAAAAGTCAGGAAAATAATATTGAGTGCTTTCAGTATAAGAAGCTTTCAGAAATGCGGTCTATTTAGCTGCGAAAAGAAGGCCACCAGTTGAATGATGAAGAGTTTATCGATATAAAAAATAAAGGAATCACGAGGGAACGAGTTTCAAGAGTTTAGGGATTATCTAAAGAACCTTTGGAGAGGAATTTTGTGGACAAGCGGGCAACGAGGCAGGTGTAGAAAACGGATTTTGGACATACTTGACGGAAGGGTAACTTACTTACGCTTAGAGTAACATCGTACTGTAAAATTTTCTCCCTAAATTTAAGAATACTCAGTAAATCGAAAATATTTGTAATTTAGGTGTTGCAACGATAAATTTTCTCATTATCGAGCTCTAGAAGACGCGCAATTTTCGATTTTCTATAAACCTAGAAGAAATGTTCTCGTAAATATATCGTAATTTTTATTTTTGTTACGTACTTGCATCGTTTATCGTATGCAGACCAGTCATTTGCTGATACTTGCAGTTTAAAAACTCAATACTTCGCAAAACTCTTTCAGAATCGAATATGTAGGAATTTGACCGCATTTGAATGTTTCAGTTCGGTTTGGAGCGGAATGGAATGGCATATTTTAACACTGGGGTTAACCGAACCAATTTGTCCACATTAGAACTGAGGTAGCGAACCGGCGTCCTTAATCTCACGCGGCGTCCTTTGGTACACGCGCGGATTTTCTTCCACGTGCGGCTTTTGGACCACGTGCGGTTTGGGGCCTCGTACGACTTCCAGGGCGTTTATGTCGGCCGTTTAGCCTCTCCCTGTAACAAATGCACGCGTTTATGTGAGAGATATAATTGGCCTTCCTCATTTTAAACACGAAAAGAGTACATCATTGATATTATGTATATCTGCAAACCTCGAACCGCCCTTCGGGGTAAGGTGTTGAAGCAAATACAATGTCGTACACTACGTGGTGACATTGTATTTGTTTCAACTTCTATAAATTATGTGGAAATCGAATTCATTTTAACAGCTCGTATCCTGGTTCGTAATTGATTTATGCTTTTAACGTATACTATGTGTAGCGTGAAAGTGGACTTAGGATTTCATTCCGATACAGTAAAGCAAGGAATTAAATGTTTTCTAAGCAGGTGACGTAGGAATTAATACTTTTCTAATGAGGGTAACGTATGGTAATTGGACGATTTTATGATTATTATTAATAATTATTTATTATTCATTATTATTCCGTTCAATAATATGTAAATATTGATTTAGAGATGTTTGTTACGATGTTTACGATTAGAAATCACTTTTAATTTATCTGTTCTTCAGCTATACCACGTATATTTTGCATCAAATTTCTATATTCCATTGAAATAGGTCAAATATTGATTGAGATAACAGTACGTAATACAGGTAACTCATTTAATTAACTTTTCATAATGTTCCACGTCAAATCGGTCACCATTTTACACCTCCATAATGTTTACGATGGCAAGTTTCACACGTGCGTGAGTTTGACATTGAAATACCGAACTTACGCAGGCCGTGGAAGACCTAATAAAATTGGCCCTTTCTCTGACCTTGGACCCGAGATAAAGGATGCCTGCCAGTGATTCATTTCTGCGTATTTATTCGGGGCAGCCTCGCACTGCGTCGATGTTCATTTATTTTTATTTACGCAAATTCTTTTAGACGAATCCAATGGATGTTTTATTAGGATTCCTTATAAATTCGGGGTTATTTTCGGATTCGATAACTCCTCCCATATCAATGGCGAGTGTGTGATTCACAAAAACACTTGACCTTGATCGTAATACAGAAAAAGGCTGCTTTAAGGACCTTCATAAAACAAGAGCCTTCGTACAACGAACTCGTTGCTCCCACCCATAGGCACGTGCGAGGAAATATCGGGGCATCGGGTCAGACAACCTTCCCTGCTTTGAAATTATTGTAGAGCGAAGGCTATGGACAGGATTTCGTAATACGTGCGTACTGCATGTGTCAAATAGACGGGAGATGGAAATCATTTTGAGTATATAAGGCGAGAGGTTTCGTAATTTTGTAATTAATCGTCATGTATAAGTCATCTGGTTCTCTTAAACTCTTGCGGAATTTCTCTGTATACAGATAACTATATAGGTATCTATTAGATGTATGAATCGAGTAAGTCATTTATTGAAGCAATTCACTTTGCTCGAATGTTAAAGATAGTACTACAGATAGGGTCAGGAACGAAGAAGTGTATTACAATATAAAAGAGATACCATTAACATGGAGTAGCACCCGGAAAATAGAACCAGATGGTTTGGATATATCCTGTGAAGATAAATCTGTTAGAAACTTACTTGAAAGCGAAGCAGAATAGAAATCACTAAGAAAAAGAGGAACTGATGAATATTCAAATCAAATAAATAATAAAGTTTAATATTCACGGTCCAAATCTTCAGTTACTGTCGGATTTGGATGATACCGGTATTATTGCGCTATTAATATTCGCAATTGAATGTGAATTAAAACTCAAATAGAGAATAGTTTTATTGATTGTATACTTTAGTAAGAGATAATTAAAATTTCAAATAAAAATAATTTAAGTTTATTTTTAGGAAATTGATTAAAGGTACGATTTCATTATGCAAATCATCAAAAAATTAGTTAATAATAACTTACATCTACTATCTTCATCTAGACACCCAGTTCTGATAATATTGACGGAGTAGAAATCCATAGCTGACTTAAAATAAAATAAATCGTTGTACATTCTAATGCTTAATTTCCTTTAATATCAAGATTTCTAATTAATATAACTAACATCTATAAAAAGAAATATTTTTACAGCTGATAATCATGCATGTATAAGAAAATTATCGCTTGATTTCATTGCTACACACTTCTGCAATTGTATGTTTTTCTAGATTTCTGAATATATGCTGAAATATCTGAAATCCCTCACACAAGGACACAATCGGATATTAGGCATAATATTAGTATTTTCGCTACTAGCATTAAATTTATGTGTTGTGTATATATATTTTATTACTTAATCATATGAAAGGAGCATAATCTAAAATATCTAGGAGAATAATCAATATCTAAAATCCAAACGATTGATCAATTTCTAAGAAACTTTCACTCTACTACATCGTAACTTCAGAGTAATTTAAATCGTCAATAGAATAATGTCGAATAACAATTGGACATTTCGAAACAAATTGTTGAGAAAGGATCAACTTATCCATAAATACAATATCCAGATCCTGTTACCTCTATTTTATATTGGGTAATCCCTTTTCAAGATTTCAAATAAATATTAATGAGTTTTTAAAAGATATGAAAATTTACGACGATTTCGAAGTACAGAGTTTATTTTCCATGCATCGATCACTACGTATCTTTACGCACACGTGCTCATTTAGAAATTATTGTTTAAACAACCTTGAAAAAGAGAAAAAAAGATTGATAATTATCTAATTAGATTCCTAGAGCTGCCACTATTAATCGCTTCTAGATAATTGTAAGTTATATCTGAGCCTCATATTTTTTCTTAAATTTATTTACCCTCTAAAAATTTACGATGGTTCCACATCATTTGACGTAAAAATTACATTAAGTAGACTCTGAATGAAATCAAGTTCATCAAGGCCATGGCATAATTACAGAGCTATATAATTTATAACCTGAATTGTTATCTTTTACGATACGTATATTTTATTTAGACTTTAGTGTAAATTTTCTTTGTATAGCAGAAATCATATTTTTATCCTTAAAATCTATAAGATGCGGGATGCGGGCATGTAAATGGGTGTTTATTATTGTAAACTTCACAAACATAAAATTATGTACAACGAATAGATCAGAATAGTGTACATCGTCATAGGCTTGTAGAATTGTCACTCTATTCATTCTGAAATTGTGCACCGAAATTTTGTAGTTATATGATACGAACAACACGTGAATGTTGTTTTCGTCACAACGATATGATTAGGTGTTTAAGCTCTTATTTTGAGCTGGAACGATTAAAATGCATTTAGACCAAAGAACGTTTCGCTAGGTTCTTCACTGGTCGTTTTCCTTCCTCATAAATGAGATGATCATGAAGTGCGTACAATAATAAATCAATATTACAACGTAATACGAGCGTTAGTATTTCGACTTAGCTAAATTCATTTGTATTAAATTTACGTATGTTACATGCGTTATTTACACGTAATATTCTGCGACGAATTATCCGAAAATCTGCATATATCTTTAAACATAAACTAGATGAATGTATTATGATACGACGATCTTCCCATCCACATATAATATTGGGTATATGTATACGAAATCTAAGCCGATATTCGCAGCATTTCAGTCGATGTCTCTAGAAGGAAAATGTTTACGCTATCCCAATTAACGGAGCGAATAGTGGTGTCCGACAAACACCTTGCTCTCTTTTTGTTGGGAGAAAGGCTTCCCAATGCCTCAGTCCCCGTTCACCTTGTGTAATTAAAGCTGCTAGTCTATCCATCGCGTGCGTGGGCGATCATTCGCCAAAGTAATGTTGCGTGGTTGTTATTCTAAGAAACTCGAATGACTCTGGTGATTTCAATAGCTGTTTTGAGGCACATCACGACGCGCAGTTTTACGATTCCATTATAAAATAAAACGAATAAATTATAAAATTCTTTTACGTTTTATTGTTATGTTACCTCACGGTTCAACCCTCGTTTCTTGTTTTTCTTGGTATCCTTTCTCACCAATGTTTCGCTTTCGTTCGTCGTTGGAAGTTGGAAAAACCGGTAAACGAGTGATCTAATTTCTAGGCGAACCAGTCTCTCGGAAGTTATTTAAGTGTCGTTCAGGAAAGAGTAGGTTATACTGCCATCCGCGTTTTTTTATGATTCCTTACCTCTATGTTTATAATATTCTATGTTTGTTCTCTCTTCGTGTTTAGCTATGTTTCATCGAGTATACCCCTAGGGTTTCGTGGCAAATATCCTTCAATCGCTAGATTCATAGTTCTTCGAAGAGCTGACGTATACCTCTAGACCACACTCTGTAACCCATATAACGCTGTAATTTTCACTGGTCATTAGGCACGTGACCAAAAAAAATAGCCAACTAATTTTTGCTTTTTATCCCCTCCAGGGATTGATATTAAAGATAGATTCTTATCTCAGAACTAGAATCTGCTCCGAGGTCGTGATGTAGTGCTCGTTATCTTTATATCTCGTCAATTAGTCATCAAAACGAAGAATCAAAAGGGCCGCCTATTATAGGTGATCCAGAGGCGGACTGCGTTGCAGATAATGTAAACAGATTTTGGTGTATCAGATGAAGAGGAAGATTGGTTTAAAGGTGTCGGAGAGGAGCTGGGTTGAGAATACTAAAGTAAGGTGATGAGTTCTCGGTAAAGAACGAGTGCAGTTTTTAATTACAATTGTCATCTTGCTGCATGATTTTTCTTGGGTTTTCTGTCAGTGAGGAGCAGGGTAGAGAATAAATATGAGTAGATTGCTAATCGTCGTAATAAGGTGTATACTTACTGTATGAATCCAATAAATAATGCCTTGGAATTAGTATATATTTTTTGTTGGTCGGAGCATTAGGATTTAGCATTCATCTTGGCCGTATAGATTTAACTCATGCAGTATTTGCTGGCACAAATAATGAATTACGATCGCTAAAAGAGTAAATTCTTTTATTTTAGAGTAAAATTTTGCTTACAGACCGTATTTATTTCCATACATATATATTCTCATAAAGTTCTTGGCTTTTACTGGAGACGAAACGAAAACTTGTGTCCACTAAACTAATCTTTATGTACGAAGTATGTAATGTAATGGGAATCTTACTATTCATTGAACTAATATTTTAACTATGATTTAATCGTTCATAACTAGAAATGCGTTACTATAAGTAGATTAAATATAGTTCCATAGTTTTTTTTTCGATTTAGCTTACAAATGATGAAAAAGATGCCAACAAAAATCGATGCATAAATTATTCAAAATGAAAATGTCAGTAATAAAATTTTGCGTTAGGAGATATCAATCATGTTATACGAGCGAGGTTTTAATTTTGAAAGACTTGGCACGTAAGAATGAATCAGTAATAAGAAAGTTCGAGGTAGAGGTTTTTCACCTTTTTTACATTAAGTGTTTTTCTCAGGAGTAAATGAAAGATATTTATTGAGAAACTATTTATAGTCACTCTAATTTCCAAGTATAATTCGATTCCTCATCTGTAGTGAAAAAAAAAACTGTGCAAAACTAATATCTTTTTATATTTCACCTTTGAAAGGTTTGAAAAAATCTCATCTTCTTTATCATAAGTGGAGGAAGGAAAAGCCTTTATGACTTCCGCAAACCGTCGGCAGCAATCGATAAAATCTCATGGAGTTGAAGATAAAACAAATATAACGGATGATACAATAAGTTCTTCATTTTATCTTAACGATCAGCGGGTACACGAAACATCGATTTGCCATCTGAGTCACTCTTTATGTTTCTCCGTGTAGGTTTTTGAACTCGGAAATCGTTCCGGATGTTTTTCCCTTTACTCACATATGCAAATGGCACGATTGGGGCAGTACTGTGAAACATTGAAAATCTGTTAGCAACTTGTAAACTGAATTTAAATTTCTCTCTATCTTATTGTTAGGTTGCCACGCACATGAATCCATGGTATTCTATCGAAAGGATGAACAAAAGAATTGTGATATTGATAGATTTAGTGTTACCATATCCGCCACCTCCACCGAGATGAAATTCCACAAAACAACGCCTTCCTCTGTGAAATTTAATTGACTTTGTTGGATTTTAAAAACCTTCTGAATGTACATCGGCTCGGTTTCTCGTATGAAACTCTAAATGGCTCAACTGGTTAAATATTACTATAAATAATTATTATATGTTAAAATAATAAATGATCGTCCTCTTATCCATTTACTTATCTCAAACTTTTTACTTGCTTGCTGGAAGGTAGCTATAGTTTCATTTTTATCTAAAGTAGTCTTGTTTGTTTTTAAGTGAAAATGATTTTTAGATCTTAAAAAAGTATATGTGGTGCTAAATAGAGGCGTTCATATAGATTATTTATACATAATTATACTTTGTGGTGCAAACATACATACATGGTGGTGGATCATTCTATGTAACATTCGAAATATATCGTCTCGTGGAATTTAATTTACTTTCTTTCGGGTTTGAAAGGAAACTAACATTTAACTCTGGGCATTAATCAAATGATAAATTTTAGATATAAGTTGTATTGTAATTGCATATATTTATATTGAATTTTCTATAAAAAGGCCAAAAATTTTGTTAAAATGAAATTGTGGAGCACATACTCATGACAGCAATATCCTGGGGTAGTATAATCAATCACAGTACAGTAAGATTTATACTACTATCGATATCCAAAAGCATTCTTTCCTGTTTTCTCTCAGCCTTCAACATACTGTTACATACCTCATTTCATATCCGTAGAAAGATCGATGCTTAAGATTTGCACACAAAGGATCGTGATAGCATTACTAGAATGTCCCTTTAGTTTTTTCTTCGAGTTCTTTTGTAACCGTCCGGATATTCTCCTTATTTACAGTTTCTTTCTCGGCATTTGAATAATGTCTTCTTCCGTAAAGTGACGGCCCAAAGAAACAAAAAATCCTGAGCGGTCAGGCAGATTTCTAAGAGGAGCGCCTTCGTGAGCTGGTGGGAAGGAACGAGGGCCCTCCCCGAGGTAGTCTTGGGCTTCTTCGGTAGACAGTGGAAGGAAAGAGCAAAGCTGTGTAACGAGCCCACCCCTCAACTGCTAAGGTAAAATTTTATCTATTTATTTCGGTCACTAACTTAATTCCATGGAAACAGGATAGGTAACTAAGGATGGCCATATGTAAATACGAGAAACGTATCGTAAACACGCTATGCTGAATTTGATTGCACGATTGTGAATTCGTGGTTATCGTAATTTCAAGTGCTAAGGATTCAATTTGGATGTTTATTTGTGTGGTAGATTTATAGGAAGATTTGCTTTCTTGATTGGATTTTTTGGTATTGCGAATTCATATTTTTTTCATTGGGCTGATCTGAAAACGATATTTTGCGATCGCAAATTTGGAAGTGTTGAGTGATATTCTCCATGTATTTTTCCGTAGAATTTTTTTTGGTGTTAAAATCACCAAAAAGATGACTTATAAATGTTAGATGCTGCGTAAAGTTTAAGTTGGATAAGTTGTGGTTGCTTTTCGATTTAAAAATTTCTTTTCCTGCTAGCTCGTTTCTAAGTTTCTAGGGTTGACGAAACAATACCGAGAAACTATTGCTAATTTTCAACAGAGACGCTAGATCTATTCGAACGTGAATATGATCTGTACTTCGGGTTCAATTCAGATTGAAAGTAGTTTGTGACTCAATCTCATCCTATTATTTCTATTCGTTATAATTTAGGCGAATCGCTATTCATTCTCTGAAGAAATATCGACGTCATCACATGAAACGTAGAATCGGAAAATCTTAGATAGGAAGGTCATCTGTCGTATAAAAAAGATTTCCTCATTTCCAACCAAAGTTGTCGGATGTTTTTGGACGGTTCCTTCCTGTTTGTGTTGGGTTTTCTAATACATACACACATCAGTAACACTTTCACCACAGCATCTCTGGTGAACGTATTTTGTTTGGCAGCCATTTTAGGTATATCCCACGGAAGCGCATGGTATTGCTGCAAAAAATTTCCTAGTACTCTTACCTAACCATAAATGGACAGGAATATTTGCCTCAGAAAGGGGTATTTTATTTCGAATGTAAAGGAAAGAGGATAAGTTTCCGTGAATCATGCATTGGAGGATAAGTCGTATAGTCTTTCAAACCTAGATTTCGTTCTAATTTATGGATGCGGAAGTCTATGTTATCGGGCTAGCATTCGAAGAATTTCGCATGGTTCTAGGAGCACGTCAAAAAATGAATTCTTTGATTTCTTACTTCGTTTTTGTGAGGTTTTGACTCATTAATTGCATGATTTTCTTCGGAAATAGCTTACCGGAATTCAAAGAGATCCCTGTTCGCTATGCAGCCTCATTTTATCATCGTAGTTTTTGAAGAGGAGAAAAACAGCCAGAATACGGCTTTCCAAAATCCTTGGCACCGATTGTGCTCATGATGTCGCAAGCTTCCTTGCGGTAATCAGCTGCTTCATTCCGTTGATAACAGTAATTGTGCACAGTGGGAGGCGTACATGCTCAAGTCCTTTATTCGATTGTGAATGCAGCCAGATTTAGGTTCCTTGATTCCCGATTGGGATTACCGCCGCGAGGTCGAGTTCTATGCCCCATCGTTTATTTTTTTTGCCGTTTTTCTCATCGGAAGCATATTTGAATATTAATTTTCTCGATAGGAGAAATTATTGTTTACCTTTCCTTGATGAGTAGGAATGCACGTATTAGACCACTTATCTAAGAAATCCAGTTCTATGATTTATGTTCTCGCTCAGAAATTGTGGTCTGGGAAGTTTGCTTCTGAATATACGTCATTTTTATTAGATATATTTATTGGAAATTTGTACTAGTTATTTTAGCGTTAAAGATATTAGGAGCTAATATTTTAGAATAGCAAAATTTTTATAATGTGTATAATTAATTCGAAATTACGGGAATGGATTTTGAAATGCATTGCTCAAAATGAAGTGATCTTGAAGCTAGCATGAATTTAATATAAATGCTGCTTAAATACTCTCAATATCTTAAATATATGACATATGTCGTCTCCTTTAAATGCAATACAATAAGCTTACAGTATCATATTTAGCAAGGATGCAATGTCTATTTAAAATTAAACTATTGTTTTGCATTCCTTTTACCTCTTTTCTACATTTCAATCCTCCTCGTTGTATCTCTAAGATATTACTTGTTCATATATTTTCATATCAAAATTATAAATAGTTTTAATGAATTATTATAGATTTCCATAGAATTAAGCTCCTGAATCGATCTTGTTTTTCTTAATTTTTTGTATTCTTACAGTAAGACAGTTTTGCAATGTAAAAAATTATAAAATGGCCGAATTTAAAATGATTTAATTTTAATTAGAATTTATCTGATCTTGAACTAATAGTCTCGATGTAGCATTCAGATTTATTTTTCAAATCCGAATTGATGGATCTATGTCTGACCTTGTTTGTATGAGGAAGATTTATCTTTTTGGCATGCTCCCATAAAGAAAAAAAAATTCCCAATCAAGGGAAGGTTGCACCACTGTTATATAACTCCCTCACCGAAATTACTGGAAATTCATATCCTCCATTTGTCCAAGTACGTCTTATTTGAATTTAAAGCAGTGATATAACCATTATGGTGCATTGCAAAGTTCTTATTATATTATTTAGCAATTTTAAAACATGAATTTCAATATTTAGGATACGAATATTAATGGTTGCAGAAAGGCAATAATTTCGAATTGAAAGAACGTATCTTTCCGTGTTCTTAATTACTCACAAAAGATCATTGCCTGAAAATTTCTTAAGTAATTTTTCTTTTTATATTTAATAATGTACACAGATTAGTTTATATATAATATGTTTTCCCCTTTCAAACAGATTGAACGTATTTAACCATCGTTTCTGCAAATTTCCAAAATGAATAAAACTGTGCCAATATGTAGAAAGATGGGGATTTCTAAAATTATGAAAATAGATAATTTTAGAAATATTTTCTTCTTTTATCGAATCTTCATCAAGAACATTTATTCATGTGAGAAATTGTGGAGAATTGAATATGAATTTTTTGTACTTATGCCCTCTGGAAAATGACTCGATCCAATTAGGATTCCTATTTATGCTATTATCTTATTTTGATTAAAAAGTCTAAAGATATTTGCATTTAATTGACTCATTGTATGTTGTCTGTTTCCTCTTCATAAGTATCCTAGAATTGCTGAAATAACTTTAAAATTATTTCCCGATCAATAAGTAAGTATATGAACTTCTACCATGACAAATCCAATACATACCCTCGAAGCTTTGGAATGAAATTAACTCGTAATATATAAATTTTCTTTATTACAAAGATTTAGTTTAATTAATTTTTGCTTCTCATATATCTTAACTATCGCAGACCAAAAGGTGAATATAAGCTTATGGGATTATGGTTTTCTATTCAGTATATCGTCATGAATTACGATTGAAAAAATTGTTCGCTGTTATCAATTCGATACTCCAGAAAGTTCTGATCAGTGTCGTTTTTAAAGTTTTAGCAGGATTTTATATCAATCAATCGTAAAGGCAATCAAAATTGAAACATTACATAGAATATTTCTCGTAATAGAACGATGTTCAGTTAAGAGGCATATCTCTAAAGGTCTAGATGTGAATTCGCCACTGAATTGACCGAAATCGCTCAACACGTGGAACAATAAAGCCGATACCTTGAACGGAATAGTGTCGTGGGCGAAGGTCCCTCAACTCTTCTAACTCATTCGACGGACAAGTAGTTCCGTAGTGTAGAGAATCTCGGTCATTCCGTAGCTATGCCACCAGGTGGTGAAAAATGTCTTATTCCCCAAAATGTTGATATCCTTCGAAGTACTTTCCCTTACAGGTTTTTTGCATCCGCGGCCATAGCTTCCTTGTGGACTAGACGTCCGCCATCGCGTTCCTCATGCGTCTGCATTGGCCGATATTTCGCGCAAGGGGGCGTTGGAGGAATTAGAAGAGAGGAAAGGGTCAAAAGACGTTTTCGGAGATGGTAGTGGGGCAGAAGCACACGTGCGAAGGTCATCGGATGGCCGGGAACATTCACCGCGACCGTGAGAGATTCGAAAGGGAGGCGGAAACACTCGTGTTAGGGTATCCGCCCCATTACTCACTAGAATCTTCCCGAAAGATTTGGTTCGATCACGTATGCAGAATTACGACAATATGAATGCGGAGATTTCAACGCCCGAGGCGAACGCGGGGTATCAATCAACATCTTGTTGGTTTTTGATCAAGGTGATCTATAATCTGTACCATTATTTTTGTGTTATGTAAATACTAATTTCCAACGATAGGAAGTTGTTGATTTTCCTCGATCCTGGAGAAGAATATTTTGGAGATAAATTTTCCACAACGTCACTCACAGCTCGTGCTATGAGTACTAAGAAAGTTCGATCTCAAAAATTATAACTGTCGATTATTACTAATAAAAAATGTATTAATTTATGATTTACGACACAATAAAAAGCGCTAAATATTGAGTTGGAAGTACTGATTCTAATGCAAGGAACAATATTATCCACTCATTACATTATTATACGTAAATATAAGCGTAAAAATTAACTGATAGAGAAACTTAATATCAATCTTTTTTACAAGGTGCATAGCAAACATATATAATATATAATTTCTGCAATAAGCACTTTTCTCCTTACAATGCCTTCATCTACGTACCCTGCAAGCTGTCTTTCGGCATGTGACTGGGGATGTAATAACCGTGACTCTACTCACGTAGTTTATTACTTTCGTGTATCGTTCGCGGGAGAAATGAAACTTTATTTCCAGTCGTCCTAGCGTCTATATTCCTAATTTTTCTAGCTCTATCCAAATGGTCCATATAGCAGGGAGGACGCTTTAAATTGGCTTCGTCTTCAAAGAATTCGCTTTCGCGTAATTTATTTAGCTACTTTATCGCTATGCTTACATGTTCTATTCTGTGGGGAATTCCAACCTGCGTCCTTAAACATCTGCATAACTGAAACTTTTAGTGCCTTAAGATTAAGAATGAAATAGAAATATACCCACCCCATAGTACCATTTCACTATTTTCTAAACGGATGCGTTACGATGTAAACGATGAAACCCCAAAATTGGTTTGAAGATTAATGGTATAACAACAGATTAATCTCAAACTTTATGTTGTAGTAAAATCGGGGATGACTTTTTACTCTGAGGAAACTGTCTTTCAAGCGTTCCTTAGTTGGTTTCCTTGTTAGGTTCTTGGAGCGGCTAATCTAATACCATTCATTTGATGCCTCCACGTTCCGTCGATCTTCAGAAAAACATCCTGTAGATTCTAGATTCCTGTTATTCACGCGGCTGTTCTATTTTCTTTTTTGGGAAGCCTAAAACAAGTTAAGTCTCAAGTTAATAGTGATCAGGTTTGCAATTCGATGAACAATTTTGGTGTAAGAATTGTGTCGTAATAATAGATATTATTAAGTCTCATTTTACTCAAATTATAGCTCTTTTATTATTTGATTTATCTAGTTAATAAGTACAATTTTTGGACTCGATTAGTGCATGTTACCCTCGCTTTCTACACAGGGCGTGATATATTGGTAGAGGTTTGTTATGTGTTTACCGTAAAGAGACGTAACTGTTACCTAAGTAACTCACAGAGAGTTTTGTTTTTCTCATTTTGCGCCTTATCTACGGGATGATCGTTAATCTCGAGGCCTCAATTTATATCTAATAAATTTCCCGTTTTCCTTTCTTTGATCGAAAGGGGGACATGTTTGGAGGGGGGCTCCAGTCACGGTAAAACTCCAAGGAGAAGACAAGTTCTGATTGGTTGGGGAAGGCTGCGTGTGTGGTTATACACATCCAATCCTTTTTCTCACGAAAGTCGATCGAAAGTCTCTTTCGGAATTTATTGCCGGACTCAGTCACTCCTACAAATTTGGGGGAGTGACTGTCTGGCGGAATATCGTTCAAGGTTAGGAAAATTTTGGGCACAAAACGGTTAAATTTCTTCCGTGTATTCAAATTGAATGATTCATCGAATTATTTTTGAAAAAACATATAGAGATAGGAAGAAGTTAAAAAGTAGAGGACCTGGGTTCGAGTTCCAGTAATGTATACTATCCAGTTCTGTTTAACCCTGTATGAAAGCAAAAGTTAACTTATCTTACGTAAACCTAAGAAAAATAGCGTTAGCAGTAAAGAATCTGAAAATTAACATCCGTATTATAATTTTAGGTTAAAATGGATTATTTAAAATACTTCTCTCACAATTTATTTTTAGTTTTTACACTTACTTTGATATATTTTAACATTGATAGCTATTTCATCCCCCTGAAATTATCGTAATTGCAATTCTACCTATCCCATGTTATTCTAATTGTATTTATATGAACAGTGTTTTCCATCCTGTTTTTTATTTATATATATCTTTATCTTACATCTTTACGTGTCGAGTGATCTTTTTTGGTATTTAAACAATAATTTGATTAACAAATTAATTATAAATTTTCTTATCCCAATTTATACTTAATGCCAGAAAATAATTACTCTGTTAAGCGAATCAAATCTTATGCTTAAGAGAATTATTATCGTTTCAATAAAATAATTATCTTATCCTTTGCTATGTAAATGGATTAAATATAGAAAGAAAAACTTCTCAAGAAAAAGTTATTTACTTAATTTAAGGACTTTAAAATATTCTAAATGTCTATGAATAGCTGTGATATCTATATACTTTATAGAGGTATTGTGGTAGATTTAATTTCGAATACCGTGAAACCTTAATCTCTTAACTTAAGCGTAGGTGAAGGTAATGTTTGCATAAGTGGGAGGGAAAGCCGAAAAATAATATGAAAATCGTTAAAGTGTCGATCTGCCCAATTTTCCCGAAGCCTCGGCATTCTTCTTAGTTAAGGATGATTGGGGCTGCGGTCAATCTCATTATACACCCGAGAGGTAATTTAAGACTTAAGACGTATCCTGCATAAAAGAAATTTTTAGATCAGATCGGGAGAAAATCACTCTTAAGTTATAGGAAATTATTCTTCAGTTTGAACCTAATTAGGAGAACTAAGAAAATTACTCTTTTCTTAAGGAGAGTAAGATATTCGCTTACTCCAGACACATCTTCATCAACGTCTTACTACGAAAAGGATACGATGATTTTTGGTCGTTTTCATTATTCTATGGGTTCATTAATGAATACGTAATGTGCTACTTATAGCTGTATAATGCGTGAAGGATAGAATTTTTATGGATGGATGATGATAATATTATTTTACGATATTATAAAATTATTAACGAATGAAAGATTGCGTATTACACTATCATATTTATGACTGTTTTATGCTGGCACGCTTTTGATGTAGGTTAATTTAGATTAAGTTGTAAATTGGCAGGGTAAAGCGTGGGGAGTTATCTTAACTTACCATACTTATGCTGTCGATATCTTAATCGCCAAAGCTTGTGTCGTCCAGCTTGTACTATCTAATGAAGCTGTTACAGAGATGGGAAACGATAATTTTTTTATACATTTAACATTGTACGTGGAGAGTATAAGTAGAAATTCTGTTAATGTAGAGGCAAGTTTCGTAGCCGACTAGTGAAGCATTTTTATTCTTCGAATAATTCTAAATATATGCTTGAAGTGAGGTATTTGAGAATGAGTAATAAAGGAAATTTTATTTGAATTGTATCCTAGTACTGTATGTGTTAGTTAGATTATTTTTCTCATTTCGAAAAATCTTTGGCAAAAATTTCACTTGAATCTATGGAAAAATTATATACGACTTTAATAAGTTGTCTTATTTATCAGTTGGAGCTACATAATTGCAACATTTGATTCGAATATTAGACCAACCCTGATTATAAATTTGATACGCCCCTTCTTGTAACATTTTATCTCGTTAATAATTTTAAGCTTGGTAGTGTTTATATTACTACTTCGTAACTAAGTAACCCCTTATAATTTTATAAAGAAGATACTATTATAAGTGAATAAACATTGATTGCAGAACGGTGATGATATTTTGTGAAAATTGAATGAAATGTAAGAACTTGCATTGTAGGAATATTTTAATATTACGAGTGCTACAGAATTTTCGATTCGTAACGAAACTCAATGATATTTCCTTCGTCACGTACAATCTTACCTTCTTAAGTATCTCAGTGATCATCTCAGCTTCAGATTTCTTTCTAAATTCTCACTTCGTTTAAACGATCGATATTTCATTAGCATAATTATCCCTTTTTCCTTCACCGATTCCCATTTACAGCCGATCAAGAAAAGCTTCTCGATTCCATTCCCTTAGTTTTCTGCAGGGATTTTTTCCCTCCTATTCCCAAAGAACGTATGTATAATTCAGCGTATGATCTCCTCTTCTTTCCACGATCTTAGCTATTATTATTATTATTAAAACATTCATTTGTATGTATAATATACACCGAACTCTGGAATGTTGCTTAACGCAGAATTAGAGCGCCATTAATGGTATAATTTCCGAGAATTCCGACAATTATAGATCTGAAATAGCCACCCTTCTAAGCTTCGTAATTATAAAGCGAGGTAGGAATGCTCCCACTTTTATGCCCGTTAAAGCAATTATTTTGCCATCGCGGAATAATTTTGAATTCGTTTAGTTAAAGCTGGAACCATTATTATACAATATCTGCACCTTTGAATGGGAATAATTCCGGTATAGGTAACTCGTAAAGGAAAGACTCGGGTGAGTAGATTATAAAGCAGAAAGAGAACCACAGCTTAATGTTAAGGAGAGTTTTATAGTACTGTATGATGCCAACTTATTAAAAGTATACGAGAGAAAAATGCTAATTCTGGAGGAAAGAACATTTACCACCTCTGAAAGCTAAGTAGTATTACCGACCAATATTTAATCTCATCCTAGTTTTTTAATATATTATATATATATATATATATATATATATATATATATATATATATATATATATATATATATATATATATATATATATATATATCAAACAAATTTCATCTTTTATTTCCTTAAAGAAAAAATAGGAAAGTTTCGGACTTTATGAAATATTGTTCACGAAAGAATCATCTAATCCAAATTTTTTTTCAAAAAATTGTCTCAGAAAATACATTTATATAATTTTTCTCTGCTTTCATAATCATACGAATTGGTTATATAGAAAGTACGATTTGAAAAAGTGGACTTAGTACCGGGCCTCGATCCCGGATGTGCCAGGAGCTAAACCGTCCGACAAAATCCGGGTTCAGACCCGCTCACTTTTTTTGTTTTCCGTAATGCTGAGGTTTTCCCTGTGTATTTTACGAACTGTTTTTACCGTCTTGCTCCTGTCGTGATAGTCAATATAAATTTGTTACTCCTGGAAATGAACTCGAGTAATAGACGCTATTCCAGGGCTTGTCTCGCCATACCCGAGAAGCGTAATCTTTCTCAAGTATCAATGAATCGGCGATAGAAACAGTTTTTAAGCTGTCGATCTCGGCCTTTGGAGACGATCTTTCGGAAGACATTCAACGCGATTATGACAAACCTTCGGCTTTAAGTTCCGATTAGATGAGTTGAACGTCTTCCAGCAAGTCGTTCTGTCCCTTCTACGACGATCTGGTTTTTGCCACTAGAGATTTTCATTTTTATGAATTAGAACGTGTTTCGGAATGCGGGAAGTTGTTTTATTTATGTTTCTTGAAACTGGTTTCGGATTTGAACTCATCCCTTGCCTTCGAGTTTATTTGTGTTGAATTCCGATTTGAATTAGTTGAAGATCTAGACGGATTAATATTGATGGACAAGGTTTCTCAACCCTCTGACACACACGGACATTATACCGTATAGAATATACAGCTAGGTATAGGTGTATTATAAACAATGTACTTTTTTCCGTTGTCTACTCAAATTTCCTAAGCAGATAAACATCATCGTACATGTTCCATTATATATCAACTGTAATATATAATTATGATTGGTTTTATTGCATTATAAATGATTTATACCCTTTCTCATCTCATTTTAGAGACTTCTTATTCATGAATGAAAAGGTGGGTGTACGATTCAGAAGGAAAGTGGTTAAAAATGTTGACACTAACCTCAGATTGAGCGACTCTGCAACTCCCACGTAGTTTTTTCATGAAAGGAGAATGCTTATGTTTTTATAATGAGATCATACATTTCCGTATACTGTTGATTAACGTATCCTCTCACCATTTAGGAAAAACCCAATGATTGTAAGCAATAATTAGATCATTGCGTTTTAGAGGATTTAAATTTTAATTAATTATTAAATATCATAGAGATGCAAGTATTCATTAAACAATAATTCCTTTGTAACTCATCATTTTATTCCCAATATCAGTTTTTTATTTTATTTATGATAAATAGTTAAATATTTTTTCGGAAAATTATCGTACGTATCGTATCGTATTATGGTTATTATGTTGACTAAACTTAACTTTATTATGAAGACCTATTTTTTGGTTATAGGATACCACACTTATCTGTCTTCCTCGTATCTATGTCTTCCTCATAACCGAGGACGTCTTATCAGATGATGTAATTTCCTGTTTACTTAGCTTATTTGAGTTTGCAAAACCAGGCTATATGTTTAAAGGTGATTCGTTTCCGGATTTGTGGTTTTCCCTCTATTTCTTTTCTCATTTCAAATTCATCTATTTAAACGTCATTCTATTTCATGACGCCACGATAGTACCTCTTTTCATCAGCTGTTATCAATTAATATGGCACTGACAGTATCTTAAATCAAGGAGGAAAATTTGCTCAATTTTGGTAAAGGTAAAATTATTACCTGGCTCTGGATAGCGAAATTTTTTTATTTTAACTCGTGAAATCATCAAATTTTACATTTTAATTCATTTTTAGCTCGTAATGACTATGATGTCATGTATATAAGCGATGTTTGATCGATTATATTGACTTAGAATGAAAATGATATCCATATTTCTCGGTAAATTGAGAAAAAAGAGAAATCTAGTCCATTTTTACTTTTTGAAGAATGTAAATAATTTAAATTTAGAGTAATTACATTTTCATCCTTCCTAGTTCCACTTATCAATATCACCATTAAAACAGATTACTTAGAAACGTGCTACTTGTTGTATTTACTTACCGGTTGCCTTGATACGAGTTTTTAGCCCTCCCTTAAAACATGGATCTGGGATATCAAGCGGAAAAAATTCTCCTTTCCAATCGTTTGAAGATGTGTCGTTCTGCACGTCTGCCATATTTTACGTCCTTGATAATATTTCCTCATTCTTTAATACTTTTTGCATTTATTTTCGGTAGCCATTATGATCAATTTGGACTTTGAAAGTAAAAGGATGAAAATTACGTCGGAGAATCTCGAGCGAATAGCATGCTTATTGTGTGGTTTGTAATTGGATAATGATTGTGAAGATCAAAGAGGTAATATGGTGGAGAACCTCCGAATAGATGAGCTATAGAGGGACTTTGGGTGATTATGTTGAGGGTGAAAATAGAGCAGAGTGGCAAAGAAACAATGGAGAGCTCTTTCTAACTTATAATCAAGGTCCAGCCCAAAGGACACGGAACCAATGATGATGAATTGCAGGAAAGGCGTCATTCAGGAAAGGGACTTCCTATGTTGGTTTTTACGTTTCATCATTGTGAAATTCGTGCTTTAATATCACAGCTAGGTATTTTTTTAGTTATTTTTTCTAATCGCCGTTGTAGCTATAACTTATGAGAAGGCTTGTAATTGAAGGGAATTAATAAACGGAACTCTGATGCTCATTAGTGTCTTGTTAACCGTTAACTGACGAAAGATAGCTGATTACAGATTCGTCCTGAGTACTGATACATGGTTTTGATACCGTTAAATATAATCAAGAGGGACAATCTTAAAGTAAGATCATTAAACACTGACATTGATATAGATTGCAGCTTAATGAATGCATAATATTAGGATTAAATGTATGAATATTAGAATTTCAATCCTAAAAATACATTTTTCCTTATCGATTTAATGTTTATATTTTCATACTACGCTAGCGTTCTTAAATTCAATAATTTCTTCTTCTATTTATTTCCTCGTATTTCTTTAACATTAACGTTAAATATTGGTACTAATGTCTTTTTTATAGAAAAATTCATTTGCAAAATATTTACGAAAAATTTGATATTACCAAATTATAAGGTTACTTTTACGTTTTCTGAATTTCATTTCTAAAGAATGTTTCTTTTTCTGAACATAAATCTTCTTGAGGAATTTTCACTCAGAATTTAAGTTTTCAAATCATTTTTTATGTTGTCTTTCTTTTGATTTATTTCCTTGTCTCGAGATTTCGCTTCTACGTAAAAGATATCCAATCCGAGGGAAATTATTGAACTGAATTTGAAGATAGATCCATATGGAGTAAATACTTATTTACAAATTGAGTAATTATGGATGAGAATTATTTAGCAATAATTAGGCATATTAACGGATGTAATTTTACTGCAAAGACTAGTGTTCACGGGTTTATTTGGCAAACATACGTCTACGAGCATGGAATAATCTTGTAGGACGGTCATAAAATTTGTCTGGCTACATTTTTTTGTAACAATCCCCATTCTATTGAATTTTTAAGAGAAATCAAGAGCAAATGGAGGCTAAACGATGATTAATAACAAATCTTTGTTACTGAGGTATATCACACTATACTACTCTCAAAAAACCTAATATATTTGCCTACAAATAGTACCTAAATTCTTTCATTTTTATAAATTTTTTTATAGAGTCGATAATGTAAGTTTAAACCATATAAAGTTGTATCATATGATGAAGAGCACAATAAAAAGCTATAAATTCAATCTATATATTAAGCGATTCCGCACTTTTCTAATCAGTTGTTAATGAAGACACTGTGAGTAATAGATATGTTGAATAGAAATGAGAAGCTTGTACTAAATCTTTTGGTCTTGTTCCTTTAAGTTTCTATTCTTTCGAAAGAATTCAATCGGGATATATTTTAGAGAAAGATTCTATCTTTGATGTAAAGATGAGCATCGCGACCCTGTTTGAATTGCTAATTAGCTTTCTATTTCATTTCCGTGGAATATTCAGGTGAGAATTTGTGTTCCACCGGATCTCCACAAAGACCGATTTTTTGCCCTTCTCTGAATTCGGAAATAGCGTCCACTCCACCTCTCTTCGATATTTGAGGAATCTCTGCTCGGAGTTAAATATTATATCATAAATCAAAATCTCCATTGTGAGGGATGAAATAAAAACCTATAATGGGAATATATACGACGTATAAAATTTAAGTTGATTTTTTTTCTGCGGTAAAAGACAAAGGGAATTCAGTTTATGTGGATGGTTTGAGTTCTTTGGCTCTTTATTTTGTTTTTAGCGTCCATATTTCATGCCTTTATTCTTCATTTGACGTATGCGTGTATGCATTTAAATTCTTTTTGTCTCACCATTTTACGATGTCGTCCTTTCACTTTTAGTGAAAGTGGAAGAGAGTACACCATCTAAGCTATGAGATCTTGAATATGAATGCATGAATATTGCAATTCTGAATTGGTGTGATCCTATAAAGGTATGACGATCAACTTGATGGATTTCAGTGGGATAGCTTTTGTTTATGATATGAATATTAAATATATATAGAGAATCAGAATATCTTCCGCTGTCTTATTCCATCTAAAAATTCTTTTGTTTGGATTTATATTCCTTCCAACTATTGGTAACACTAAATTTAACATCGTAACTTTCTGGGTGTAATGGAATAATTTTCTTGTCTTCGTACTTCGAAATCATTTTATTAATAGTCTAGAGAAAGATGTTTTTTTGATTTAGTATATTTATATTATATTTTTTCGTGTTTATAAAATAATCCTCATCAAATGGTATATACTTCTAAACACGATTTAGCAAAATATCATTAGAGTCCGTAAAGAAAGCAAAAAAATCGTTACATTTCCCTCAACAGTGGAAATAACTTACTTAATTTTAAATTCCAAATATCCTTCCGGTATAAAGAAACATTCAAGGAGTTTCTACAGCAGATAATTATGAGATCCAATGTATTCATTAGGAAAAAGTATTGTCAAAAAAAGTGGTATTGACAAGTGGAAAGAGAATAAAATAAAATAAATTTAATTGCCGTGTTTTTCTTTCTGCTGAGTGAGGACCTTTGGAAATTAAGCTGTCGGAAGTGCCCTGTAGATATAGTTACGCGCGTGATTAGCGATTCGGTTGTGATAAAGCGATAATTGGCCATCCAATGCCAACGTAATTTGTTCCCTTCGTTATGTGACTTAATTTCAACGGTTAGAAAACGTGAGATGTTTATGGCATGAGATATACTCCAATGGTTTAGCTGGTATCTCCTCTCAAATGAAATAAAAAAAGCCCATAAAATTCAATCAGATCTTCTACGGCAGAAGTTTTATTCCTTATCTACCTCAATCTTCTCATTGACGTAAATGAAGATTTCACGGATGACACAATGAGATTTAGTCGTATATTTACGTTGGGAAATTGAAGTTTTAAGGTATTTGTATTTAAAACTTCTAACTTTTCGGATCTTCATCAATATTAATCTAAAAGTAGTTTGTTAAATAATAAATATCACAAGCAGATTCTGTTTCATGAGTACATTTATTACATAGATATGTTTTTACAATGAAGAAGAGACAGCTGCATAATTATCTTAAAACGGAGGTAGAATACAAAATTTACTTCCATTACATATGTTCAATTGGACATCGTCTCTTAAATCACATCGACTTGCAACAATTGTCTTCATAGAGTTAAAATAAGTCATTTCTTTAAAGTAAAAGTGATAATCGTACAGAATACAACCTCTCTAAATCTCTCCATCTCTAAAAGATATCTCTTAGACAAGACATTCCTCTGTATTCAACGATTTTGCATCGAAAATTTTAATTCACGGCGGACATTCATGTCGATGATATATTTTAATTTATTAAATTTGGAAGTTGAAATCCGATAATTCAATAAAACTTAGAATTTTCGGCTACTTATGGCATTGAAATTTCTCCATTTGAGCTTTGAGTGTTATAATGTATTGATATTTAGTTGAGAAGTCAAAATAGAATTCATTATAGTAAATTATACAACAGATAAAATCGCATCTACATATCAAGTTCAGCTATTGGTTTTGGAAGGTCAATCTTCATTTCAATATCACCGATATTTTTCAAGGTAAATTTTGTAAAACCGCTGAAAATATTTAATGTGGAGTTGCATCGTCTTCCTTGGCCTAGCCCCCAAAATAATCGTAAATGTCAAGTAGCAGCAAGACCTGTTTCCTGCAAAAGAGAGAGGCCAACACATCCACGCCCGATTGTCTCCTCCGATTTCCCCTCTTATATAACTAAGGTCTCTCCGGGAAAGGGAGCGAATTTTGTGGGCCATTTAAGCAAGGATTGTCGCCCCTTTGGCATTGCGTATTTTAGAAAGGAAACACTTCCGTATTCCTCTCTACTAATTTAGACGTTGCGACGACTATTAGAAAGAAGCGTTACGTTAGTTTCTGAGATAGGGGACTTTCTTTCTGAAAACTGTGCTGTTTTGATGTCGAGATGATTGTTCCTGTCAAAGATGATGGCCCCTTGATGTCGACAACGTTATCTATCCCGGGAAGGGATATTTTGATGTCTCTTTGTTTTATTGAAATTTATATTTTATAAATAATACATGGTATAAATAAAATACATATATAATATCAAAATAAATCTCCGAATATTAAGATATTAATATGCTTTATATTTACTAAGAGAAACAGAAAACTTGGTTGTTCTTGTTCACGGTATGTTTTCCTGCGTTAAAGCTTAAGATAGTATGGTACTTTCTTGCTATCTTGGTCATATGCTAACAACATAATGGATCGACTTAATTTCTTATTTTTGGTTTTATTTATTCAATCCCTGGCCGAGAAAATAAAATCAATTGCAAGTCATGTTAAATATCGTCCTCACAGGGAATTTGAACATATTAATCGGATACAGTAGGGTACCAATTCTTTGATTCCAAGATATCCCGCTATCAATCATGACCTAAATGATGAACTTGAATAAAGGATGAAAATCTAATTTAATCAATTTAATCGATTCATTGGAATTCCCACTGGAAGTATGCGATTAATTAATTATCAACAAGCCAAGCAATTCTGTTCGCAATTTTTTAATACCATAGGGATGATGTACTAAACTGAAGTTCACGTCATTTTACCTTTTAAATTAATATTCTACACTAGCGATGTATATTATCAAATCTTCTTTAAATATTTAAACTATTCTGAAATCATAATTACTGAAGTATAACAATGAAACAAATTATGGTACAAAGGTGAAATAGAAATGAAAAATAACGACATGACTGCAACGCGAACGCAGGTCCCCAAAAATAATTTTATTTTTGATATAAAATACTTCTTGACCCAGATATCAAGAAGATGGATAAATATTTAGAATGTTCTCGATGCATCATATAATTTACTTTGTAAAGTATTAGATCTTATTAGAGTAATATTACGCAAATCTAAAATAAAATACAACGGAAATTTCTCCTTAGAGTTGCTTCCAATTAAATAAAGAACCCCAAAACTCAATTGCATCGATATATTTACATTATAAAGAAATATACTAGTTATGAATAATCTGTATCTAAAAGCTTGTAAGAAAAACTAAAACTCATGTATTATGTAGACAAGTGTATTTCTTCTCATTGGATGCTGAGTGTACTTGAAAATACGTAGGATGAGAGCCACGTCACATTATACGCAATCGATAAATTTAAAGAGACGAGAAAGAATCATTTCTCGGAAAAGGCTAAAGAGGTGAAATTGATCCACATATATAATCTATATTCAAAAAGAAAAGAGACCTTTAAAAAAAAGATAATAATTGATGGCATTGCAGTCAACCTTGAGATTGAAATATTTATGTCTGATACGCGATTCAGAGGTCAGATGTCGGATTCCATTCAAATGCGTAGGACGTAATGGCATCAGTTGGATTTCCCTATGCTTAGAAACGGGGTGTTCATTGGAGAAGTATACGTAATTGTCAATTCATGTTTTAAATTATACACTAATCACTTAAATTATTAGATTTTAATTTAATCACAGTGTATAAAGGCACATTCTAAGAAGGAAAACATAATGATGTCATCTATGTTTCGATTAATGTAGATTGTCTATTACAAATACCATAATTTAAATATTGAAAATTTTATACACTGAATTCACTTACATTTAGCGGAAATACTAAGCTCTAGTTCTTATAGTAAATACCTAGAAAATGTCATTGTGTAAGCAATGAAAGTTTAGTTTTAACCACAGTCTATTGATGGAATCCATAAAAGTAATACTTATTATTATTAGTCAATGAATCTTTTATGAAATGATTTAGATGACGTCTTAATATTCAGTTCGACAGTTTTTTAGTGTTGAAGGAATGAAAAGGATTGGATACTAATGGCAGAAGACCATCTTCTGGTACTTTTTTATGAGTCAAAGCCATGGTAACATGAAAAATTATGTGGGAAAGATGAGCTATCCATTCTTCCTATTAATCATTACGTAAAAATACTTTGATTGCCCGCGAGCAAGTATATTTTTTTGCAGATAAAGGTAAAATATTAGCACTGAGATTTTTTCAAAATAAATCTATTATTGCCTCTTATTAAATCTAATCGAAGAACGTTTTAATCTCAAAAAATATTATCCGATATGATACACTACTCTATTATGCTGGTTATTACTTCAAATTTAATAGTTTTTTTTGAATTTGAATTCATCATGAATCACTGAATTTTGGGAAGACATCAATTATAGCGAGTTTGATAGAACACTTTGATTGAATATGAAGCCGATTTGATATATTATGTGCGAAATACTCAACTATAATAATCCAGGCTTAATTCAGCTCCATTTTGTAACACAACAACATGAGTATCGGAATTACGTGTATGAATACGTGTGCATAGTACATAAGAGGATAATTTTAGTTCGACTTCCCTTCAATGCATCTATTTATAATTCCCCCGCTCCGATTACGAGATCAAACGAGAGAAAAATAAATCTACCGCGACTAAAACTCCCACGTTCCTTTTTTCAAAGAAAGTTTCCGCTTGATTCTACCACCAAACCCTTCCCACACGCGTGCCTTCTAACCGATCGGAAAACCAGCAGGTGGAGTGGTCTTTTTTCGACGCCTGAACGCAATGGGATGAGGTGCTACACGTGGATCCTCTGCCCAAGGTAGACAGCTTAACCTCAGTCACTTCCTCTCAAGACCTTCAAGGTGCAGCATCCTGATCTTTTTCTCAATCTACACCAACGGTTACCAATGGTAACTGACCCGATTATGGACACCCCTTAAGCGATTTTATTTTTCTCCAATTTATTTCCTATCCTTGAAGTTGGAAATTCGTTTAACGCCGCGCGTGCAAACCGAATTCCACAGAAGTACTGCGTTAGGATGTCTCGTTGGGTAGGATTCGTCTTTTTTGATTAGAAGATATGGATGTACGTGTATATGTATACGAATTGCGAATACTGCTGGTGTATGCCCTGAAATTTATAATTCTTCTTTTATTTTCTTTCTATCTTTTTTTTCCTAAATGTACTTTTCATAACTCTGTGACATAATATATCTATATCTAATGTGACGTCAATGAAATTAAGATTTAAACGTTGTATTGATTAAATAGTTTCATCATGGAAAATAGAACATGATTTAATACCTAGATGACTAGCCTTTAATGAAAATTCTTATTTTTATAATCAGTCACTTTACAACACGTAGATTATTATTAGAACTAAACTGCTTACCAATTGAGATATCAGCATCAAAGACTAGAAGCTACTCGTCACTGAAAAATTTAAGATATCATTTCGTGTGTTTGTGTTGAGGAAAATTTCTAGGTAAAAAGTGGATGTTAGAATAGATTGCACGTCTTTAATCTGTGACGAGTAATCTGGTTCTATACACGATTTATACATTTACTAATTCCCTCTTACCTATAATCCCTTATATTTTGGGTATCATTCGATACATGCTGTGGGTATGGATTACATTCCTATTGGTCGTCTTAGACATGGAAATACTATTTAGATGGTTTTTAAGGCATATTTTCCAAATGAAATTGAAATATACTTATGCATCATTGCCTCGGAAATGAATAGTTGTAGTATTTGCCATGGTTTCTTTCTTTCATAATCTCCTCTTTCACTAGCCTCTTCAACTGTGAGTTTCTTTCCTTCTCTCGTATGACCATTCTTTCTCCTAACTAATTAGTCTCTTTTTTTCAATGAGCTTTCCTCATCTGCACCCATCTTATATTTTATTTTTCGTTCCTCGTCTCGCTTATTTTAATCCTTCCCTCTCCCAAGTTTATTGTTTGTATTAGTCATATCTTATTTTATTTATATTTGTCAATTATTTAATTCATAATTTCTTCCAGAAGGTACTTTGCCATTACTATTTTCAATTTTATTCATCTTTCATTACTTTGCAAAAAATTTATTTTTTACAGGGAAGTATGTTATTACTATTTTTAATTCTTTTATTTTTGTATTTAATACTTTCATTACATCGATGGAATAATTTTCAGTCAGGAGATAAAGTAAAAAAAAATTAAATAAAAGTTATTTATCTTAAATTATTTTCCGAAAAATTAGATTGAAATAATGTCCTACGTAGTTATATTTATTGTTTTGAAGTTAATTTCGTATGAATACATGGAAACATATAAAGGTGTAAATAATGAAATGGATGAAAGTTAACTTCTTCCTATTGTGAACTCTCTGAGGACTCGTTGATATATAGCTCAAAAGATTGATATACGCACATATATTTATATATTAGTTTTTGAGAAAGGAATAATCGATTGTTTATCGATATCCATCCATTGCATTTTCCTCACATTTTCTCCTATTATTCGTTTTAAAACTATTTTATCTCGTTTGATTCAATTAGAGTTTTCCCTCATTTTATACGTCACCCATTAAAATATTACATCATTCAATTGGAAGTGTAGCAATGATTTAATTAAAAACTCATTGCTCAATTAGAATTCGCATCATTACCTTCTCGTATCAGGTGGGTCACGGAAGTTGATAGATATGGTAATCAATCCAAGTTAATCGATGTTATTGATACCGCTGTTGCCTGGGATTCTGTAGGTAAACAAGTGTCGATTTTGGAACGCATTCCGACGCAATATATCCCAAGGGAACGATACTGATTTACGTTCAAAAAGCATATGGGAATTGGTTGATTTTATTGCTAAGACCGTTGCTTGATTCCACGGTTGACTTCATTTTATAGGCACAGTGAGGAAAGCGAGGGCTGTTTACGCCCTAAAAAGTAGGTACTGATGTAGTTGCGGGAGGTTGAGAGCCATTTTAGAGTTGCTGAAGGTTCACTTTTTTGCTTCCAAGTGCGATGTGAAGGATTGAGTAAGGTTCAATTTATTCGTTTATAAAGTAGTTTCACTTCGCACTCTTGTGTAACTTATGGCACATTTAAACAATCAAGGCTGACGCATAAAAAAGAAGAAACTCTATTGAATTTATCTACCTAGCAAGTGCACTGGGAATTGAGATTTTGATTCATACTGATTTAAAAAATATTATATTTTTAATGAATTTGCTTTAGATAGAGAACTTTAGCATGTAAATACGTGATGTACAACATATATATCTTTTAATAATGTCACGATACGTTAAGAAATGGTTAAAGGTTCCATATAGTTCCTTAAGTATTAACTAATGTCGTGTAATAATGTAAACTGAGATCTTTATTAAATATAAATAGCTAAGAAGTTACTTTATACAATTCTAAGTCGATGCCGTGTAATATGATAAACATTTACCCCTTGGTGTACTGTCGTCTATTAAAGTACTAATATCATCTCAAATACTTAATTCGTGTTGTTATACAGATCCTCCGACCACTAACTTTAAGTCTTTAATTTAGTATAAACAAATTAGAATGAACACATAATATAGTAAACCAGTTGCTTTAGCTAATATCTTTTATTCGTCCTGATAAAAGTATTCCCCAAGACAGGAAATCCTCATATATCATGCTTTCTCTTTGAATAAGCTCTTTTGGAGGTTACGTATTTCACCTTGCAGTAAAAAATCGCAGTAAGGGAAGGCTGTCTCCTACTTTCATTCATGTTATATAATGTATTTCAATGTTTTATTATAAATTTCTTATAATTAACTATTCGATCTGGGGACAAATATTATTTTCAAATAATATTTTTGCGCCCTAGAACTTTCCGGTGTTTTGAATTAACGAATAAATTTTCAAACTCTCACCTTTGATTCATTTGCAATGAATATTGTTCAACTGAAAATAAACAACTATTATGAAAAAGAATTGTAGTGCTTAGCTTACGACTGAAACACTTATATTTGGTATTTATTATGCAACTACTTTAACTTTAATCATCTCAATTATTTGAAATACTTCAGAAGCTATTAATTTAACAATTTCTTACGATTTAACGTCTTATAGTCACCATATAGGAATCTTACATCAACCATGTGAAGTATATGAACCTCTTTAGAAGATAGCGTTTTAAAAAAAATCTCAATAAATTATCAAAGCTGAACCCTGAAAAGATACACAGGTTTTATTTTGGACCAGACTTATTGACAGGGAAAGTCATACGAATATCAATATTATCGCTGAACGCTAGTCAATGGATATCATCGATATAAAATCGAATTAACACCAAGGTCATCGGAAAACGTTTCATATCGTGCGTATCTGCAATTTTCTCACCTCTGCAATCGTAAAAGGGCGAAGCGTGGGTCATGAGGTAGCGCTATTATTTTGCCAGAGGATAGGATGGGTGTCCTTGCTTTCACAAGGAACGCGGAATGCCCCTGGACATGTTCCCCACCTACGCCTTACTTAACAGTTAAAGCTACTCCCTTTTGTACAGTTCCTCCGATCATTCTTTCTTCCCTTTCTCTTTTTCCGGGGAAAATCTTTCATTATCAACCTTTTCGAATGAATTGACTCGCATGAGTATGCTCTTATTAGTATAGTTTTTTCCTCAATTCCTAAAGCGGTGCCAAGAAAGAATTTCCAAGTACACATTTCTCCGTTCTTGGGTCATATTCAATGAAATTGTTCATTGAGATTCTAAAAAGCCGTTTAGGATTGATTCATTCAATGTTTTTACATACATTTTTAGCGTTCAATATCAGTATTGCAAGGCGGAAATATTGTTTAGATTTTACCTTTTGGATTGAATGCCTAAGCTTTTAGATTTATATGAAGAGGAAAATACGGATATCAATTCGTAATATCCGTCGTTCAGCTATTATTAAAAATAATAGTTAAATACCCTATTTAGACGTAAATATCTGGTAGTATAGTATATGATGTACGTATCATATTTTTAACACAAATATGCACGTTATTTTTAGCTATTGTGAATTAGAGTACACCTTAAATTTCTGGGTTTTAAAACTGCTGGGTTGCAGTTAACTGTTATACGTACTTACGTTGCTTGGTATAAAAATAATCAGATTTTCCTCAATCCATACAAATCAGCTATGAAGGGTAACTTCAAAGGATGTTTATAAAATATTTCTCGACTGTATGAAGTTATTAGGAGCAGTTTCAATTGATAGATTTATGGTCGCGCACGTAAAATTGTACGGCGTTTAAAATGCTTTTCATCATAACATTCTATGCGGTTAATAATAGGTTAGGGTTTTCCAAAGGATATGTATGAATATTCATTTTCCTCCGAAATTCTTACGGCCACATGAATAAAGATAGAAATGAATTTAATTTTGATAATTTTTGTACCGGATCCTTAGAATCGTACCCGACTATTACATTAATACTCCCCTTTGAAATATAATTTTCGCCTACATTTACATTTTTAACCAGTAATTAAGAGGCGTTGTAGTAAACTTAGGTTCAGTGAGGTAATCAATATAATGCTGTGTTTTTATGTTTTGGTCGTAGAAGTTTACTCTTTATAGAATAGTAGTTACGTTGCAATACTTAAGTTGTATTGTTTTCAACAAGTCTTTGATCGAATTCAATTTCGAAACCTTGCCATATTTTATAATTTAAGACGTCTTCATTAGGAAGAAACAGCATCTTTGCACAATTTTTTAAGTGAAGACCTTCGACGCAGTAGATGATTAACGACCCAATAAAATTTACACGTTCGTTTAAAGTTCGCTCACAAAATGCTAATTGGATGAAGAGCTCTGTTTATATCAGTCTCCTCTCTCTTAGTTTCCTAATTTATTCAATCAAAATTAATCACAGCTTTCGGCTACTTCGTTTCCATCAAATTTGATAAAAGCGGAAAAAAGAAGGCTTTGACGATGACCTATTTTTCCTTTTCCTTCCGACGAACGAGAAGAAAACATCGCCTTAGCCACTGGTTTTTCATTTAATTGTCGCTGAGTTCGTATGCTAATGTTCTTTGCTCAAACTGATGGACGTTTATGGGTGTCGAGATATTAATAAAAATATGCTAATGTTGAATTACTGAATAATTTCTAATGCTTCGTAGCGAGAATTGATAAAAGCTCATTATCAGCCTGTCTATCGAATAGGTTTATAAATTGACAAATGAAGTATTAAGTAGGAGGGACTATATATTTTTAGTTATAATAGATTATAATGATAAAACTGTATGATTTTTTATTGTAATATTGTATCGATAAGTCTTAGTTTATGTCAGTTTTGGAATGTTTAAAATCAATAAGATTTTGTTTGATCTTCTCCCAGCTAGGATATGAACCTCTTAATTTTAGGATATCTACTTCATATATATTTCTTTCCATATTATTTTATAATTTCCTTCTGACAATATGAACTCGGTTCCGATAAGCTTGCTAATATTTGGACTACTTCAACTCATCCCTGAGATACTGAGTAAATAGTATCACAATATTTTGCTAGCTTACAATTCATTCTATTCATCTGTATAGAGTGTGAAGACGTTTAAATGGGCAAAACCTTATACTCTCTGTATCGGGTAAACGAGTATAATTGCCGGAAGTAGATGCTATCTCTTGAGGGCGGCTTTTTGCTCCATCTCCAGGATTGCTCCTAGTACATAGTCTTGCTTCGCTATCCACGATAACTTCTCCTATTGGCTTTGCGTTACCTTCATTACCTTGGCTTAGGGATACAAAAGAATGAGTAGTTTTTAGTTTACATTTTAATTTTTCATATTTTAGGAGGTCATAAGAATCTATTGTTTATTTATATACCTAGAATTACACGAACTCTAGTTCGGCCTTGGCGTCAGATTAAACGACAAAAATGATTTTAATTATAAGAACATGATTTTTAGAAGTTGCGGAATTATTACGTATAATGATACGTATACGAAGATTGTATAAATCTACTAAATTTATTTGCTGTTTATTCAAATTAATTTACTTTAAATTTCATTTCTAGTCATATTATTTTGAGGAGGGTAACATATGAACTTTCCATGGTTACAAGGTTTTACCTTGGAGAATTTCTACGATTGTGAAAGGACGAAATTATTACAGTAAATCAATCCATCCATCTATCAATTTCTTGGCAACAATACTTCTGCTGAGGGCTGTCTAGTCTTAAGGAAGCTAAAATTACCTAATTAAGTCAACAGAATGAGTGTTAATCTGTAAACGTTATACTTTGTGCTTTAGGTAGACGTTGAGTTGACTGTGATTTGTTGTACTTTGTTACTATTCTTAGTACGGTATACTGTAAATGCGATCTAATATAACTTTACTGAGGATGTACGAAACTTTGTCGTCTTGTCCTTATGTTTAAAATTACTTCGATGTTTTGCGATAAAAAATTCCAAGTTTGACTAACCCTATCAATGTATGCTCTTTAGAGGTATATTTAAATGATAGAAGTCTTAAAAAAAACGTTTTATTAGATCGTATTTTATTCTACTGTAAAAACAAGAAATAATTTACTTTCCGAAAGCTTTTAAGATATTTGAGCAGTTTTGTAGAGAGGGAGTTCATATCATTCACCTCGAAGTGTTCGATTTTAATTGTGAATGTTTCTTTTCTATGTTTTTATAAACATCAATACTCGTATATATTACCATCAAACGCTTTTAAATTCATTCAAACTCACCTTCTCTTTTACTATTTATGAGCTCTTTTAGAAAAACTGAATATTGTAATTGTTTTCCCTCGCGTTGCTTTTCCCTTTCGAAAAATTTCCTTTTTTCGTAATTCTCGATCGTTTTTAGCGGAAAAACCGATAAGAAATCAAATCCCTTCCCTTATGAAGTCATACGCAAAGGATGATATTACGACACAGGCTCAGCTTCTAAACAAACACATCCTTTTGAATAGCTATTCACTTGTTTACAGCGTGACTTTGACAAACGTAATGAGTTCCCGAGCTGGGCGATCATTCCGTAGCAGCGCTGTCCTTGTTCCTTGGATACAATGAGGCGCTGCTCAATTCAATCGGAGCGATATAACAAGCATATTAATCATCTTTTGTTATTAATTGCGCTCTAAACGAGACATTCTTGCCGCTTGGGGTTATTTTCAAATGGAAAATTACTACTTCATGTAAACGATTCGTAGTTTCATTGTTCCGTCAATATCATCGATGTTTGCGTAACCCGTTCGAAATCTATTGTTCCACGTTGTCGATTACTCATTTCCGAGGAATAAATTTTAAAGTAAAGAGGTAATGTTGCATGTTGAATTTAATGTGTTTTCGTGTGTTGAAACTTCTCGAGTCTTGTATGTGGAAACGTATTTCATCTATAAATAATACGAATAATAATTTTACATCTATATGTGGTGCTTAAGACAAGTTCATTTCAAATTCGTATTTCGACATTTGGTTAGAGAAAGAGGTGCACTCTGCGTGGCTGTAGGTATTATCTTTTTCATTATCTAGCTCTCAAAAATGAGAACAGAATTTATTTTAGATTTAACTTTGCTTAAAAGATAAATAAAGGAAAAACTCTTACGCTTTACCCCACTTTTATAGTCGAAGACTACTTTGAGTACAAAGTAAAGGCCTCATTATTGAACTGTTTGCTAAAAATTAAGTGTTATAATACTATAAATATCCACATTTATCTATGATTCCTTATGGAGTACTTACAAAAAGTCATAGCTCGAGCATTTGATTTGAAGAAATGCTCTTATAGAAATGAAGGTGAAAAAAATTCACATACTAATGTACGTGCATCTTTTATAAACAACTTTTGCTTCGATGAAAAATTCTGGCTGAATTCTCTACCGAATTTTGTCAGAAAAGTCTTTGAATTACTGCTCACTGAATTCATTTGTTATTCTATAATATTCTCTAACTTTTTCTTGAGCGACCATTAAGTAACTTCCTTTTGCTTTAAAAGTAATCCGATACAACGCTTCAAAGAAAATGCTGGTTTCAGAAATATGTTTTACAAGGGTCTTATTTCACTCTGTCGATGAAGTGAATGTGAGACAGAACAGGTTTTTATTATATCATTTCAGCGAACTTATTGCAAGTATTTTTTGCCCAGAATCCTATATTTCTTATGTAATTACATCACAGACGACGGTTGAACGTAAGGCCTGTTATTGAATGAGAGGGAATGTGTATCCTGCCTGGCTGATGTCCAAATAGGGAAATTAATATGCCAAACAATCTCCATGAGTAACGATATTACGTTTACTTGCATCATCACTTGCAAGTGGGTAGACATTTTTGGCAAGATGGTTCTGCTTTTACGAAAACAATAAGGCGTTGTTCAGTGTTTAGATTATGATCGAGTCCAGTTCAAATTCCTTGCATTCACGAAATGGTTTTCCATTGTTTCCTCTCTTAGGTCGATTTTTGAAATCGTTTATTGATGATGTATGAACGCCGTTGATAAGGAAATGAATATTCCATCAATACGTTTTGAATTTTACACTATTTCGGAAGTTTCACCATAGTAATAATTTATTTATTTACAATTTAAGATTGAAAACAGCCACTAAAGTCAATTACATTTAATTTTTAACAGTGTCTATAAATAAGGTATTTACAATTACATATAAATATATAATAATAACAGATTTAAATATAAAATAATGAAAAATTGAAATTTAAAATAATAACAAAGAAACTACGAAAGATAAGTAAATAATTTTAATTGTGCATCATTCGATGTGTAGCTAAATAAATAAGTTTATGGGATACGACAAAAAAATTTGGTAAATAAACTGAATTTTAGGATAACTATTATCAGAATCTGCCATGCATCTTACAGCGACAAAACCAGATTCCGTGTTCTATAAGAAAAAATGGATAAATCATTCAATAAAATATCAATTAGCATTGACGTATTCCGCAACAAAAAATTTTTCAAACGTTTCAATAATCGTATGAAAACCAGTCACGGAAAGAAATAAAACGAAACGGTCTAATTTATAGTTACAATGACGGAATCGTGGGTGTATTGAGATGTCGTGAAAAGAGGAAAATAAAAACAAAGGCATTCACGAAGCCGTGTAATAGTTTTCCGTTGAGATCTGAAAAGGTAAAATAGCGTCATTTTAAGGTGGAAACTGTTTTTGCTGCGTTGGATCCAGAGGCTGGAACTGTTCACCTCCGCGGCGCATGGCCTTCTGGTCTTTTTTCTCGAACAATCAGTGGTCAATCAGAGTCCTCCCGCCGATCTGGCTGACCCCTTACTTCCTGCTTACCATCATTGCATCCAATGAGGAACGGGCTCCTTGTTATTTTCTTTGGTTTCAGGGGCGTTTCTGCGAAGGACGCTAGAAAATCCCTTTCCCCTTAGTTCCTCAGCGATTTATATTCATAATTGTTTACTTTTACCCAAATTGTGTACTACTGGAGACAGTACACACAGACAGACTTTGTCAAATTTACGTGCTCATCATTAGCATTTCATTTATAATTATCCTCTTATGTGTAGAGATGTCGTGACTAAAGGTTGATGAAATTTTCCGAGAGATTAGGAAATTTGCTCTTGATTTTTCGAAAGGAATGGCTGCTTTTTCATCGCTGCTCATTGAAAGAAGTAGAGTAGATTTATAGCCTAGATTGGCAGTGAAAGGTTCTCATATCGCGAATGATTGGTGAACTTCACGCTGACCAGAAATGAATTTTTCTATTTAAATGTCAACGGAAATTTTTGCGCAAGTTTTGATAGCGTTAGTCCATGAAGTAGAATCCTGGAGAAATATGCAATTATTAGCATGCAAATATGAGGCTTGTAAGTTTAAACCATCAAAGACAAGTTTTTTTGGGCTCAGTATCGATGCTGAAAAACTGCACTATTTTATTTGCGATTAAGGACAATGCTCGATAAATTTATGTAAAATAAATCATGTTTATTGTAGGAATTATCGAGGGAAATCTTTATTTTTAAGATTTGGACAGTTATATTGAAGTTTTTAAATTGAGCTACGTAGTTGTGAATATTTTGAAATGTTATTGGTTGAGATAATTATTACATAAAAGAAGTATATACGTAAACAGAAAAGTCTATTGACAAGACCTTCAATCTTTTTTATAATTATTTCCCATTGGTGATACTGCCATAAAGAATTTACTTCGTTCATGTTAGATAAGTATTAGTAATTCCTTCCACGATTTTCAGATGCGCATTATTATTAATGGTACGATTACGTAATTGATGTTAGATATGACACTGCGGTGCGTCCAAACTTTTGGGAAGGAGGGTTACGTAAAGCACGACGCCCCGGGCCAGGAAATATACCGGTAAAAGAGGTGGGAAGATATAGGTCCAGTTTCGAGAACATTCTGAAATTCTGAGGACTCACATGTTTCATTGTCACGACCCTTTCAAAGGTCCACCAACGATCGGTCTACTTTGTGAAGTGTTTGACCAATTAAAATCTTCAGTTCTCTTCTGCGCGAATCTTGTGACCCTCTGTTAATTCAATGACTTCATGTTTCGAATGCTACGTATCGTCGTAAATCTAAAACTAAGAGCGAATTCTTAACTGTCAGAGAACAAGTTCTATGAACGTTGATGAATACCAAAATTATAGTCTGGTACATAAAGTAGCGATAAAGACTTTAAATTAGCTGACAGCGGTTGCCAGATATGTCAACACCAATGTCACCACTTCCGTATCACCTTTCCCTATTCCAATTTACTCTTCGGCTTCAGTATATATCGTAAACCTACGTGAGGCCTGTTCATATATCGACTGTTGGATAGTATAGTTTCGTGATTGTTCATATTTAATACTTAGTTTAATGCTTAACCACTTGATTTTCGATCACTAGAATTAAGTGTGTATATCCGTAATTCCGAAAATAACATCGTTTAATTACTAACGTCTTCTTAGTATATCTTCCCAGCTAATGGGAGACCTTGGTTCGAGTCCCAGTCATGTCGCAATTTTTTACTTATCTTGAGCCTTTTTTCTTGACTAAGGTTTGATTTGTTTTAGCTTACAAAGTCAAATAATAATAATTATTATTATTCTTTATTAGGCACGTTTTATTTCCTCTTTGGATCATTCTTCTGAAAGTGTTTCTGTATAATATTCCTTGATTTAATAAATATAAAAGATTGATTTATTACGCTTATTAATAATAAGGGTAATAAATCAGTCTTCTATATTCTATATCTTTCACGTTCAATCGGAAATATTCTTCGATTATAATTGTAGATTCCATTTAAAGTAATTTATACAATTTTCCGATAGTAGATTCAGCTTTTAAGCATAAATATGATAAATAGTTAATAAACATTAAGTTTCTCAATAATAAGGAAGTGAATTTAAAATTTGTTTGTACATAAATGTCGAAAGGAAATATAAATATGTTAAACTTTTAAAGCGATTATATCTATTATCAATATACGTCTCATTTGATTCATAACCGTTTATGTTTCCATTGTTTCATTCAAGGAAATAGCACATTATTACTTTGCATCTCATTAATGGTAGGATATGCATTGATTTTCACCCCACGTTTCTGAATTATCGTATTTATTAAACTTGAATTTAAAAGTACGATATCTTCCGCACTTAATCGTCCTTAGAACTACATTTCCTTGTTTAAGGATTAATAAATCGACTTCTGTATTCCCTTGGAATGTTGCTTTTTTGCTCTAATCTGGCATCGAACAACAGTGTATCCGCTTCTACAACACTTGGAACGAGACATTTGTACACATTGTTGCCCAAGAAGTCTCATTAGAGACGCGTTGCTACCGCATAGCGCGAATTAGATTGTTGATCGTTTTGTCAGATTTTCTCGATCTATTGTACTTTTCCGTGGCCTTCATGCTAGTTCGGTTCGGTTGTGGGCGGGAAGTGCTTCCGAGGCCAGTCGCTTTGATTTATACAACCAAGGAGGAATAGCCTCCGGGATTGATTCGAATGAATCGTATGGGATTGCTGTAGAAAAACGGGAAATCGAATTAATATAGGATTCAAATGAGAAGATAATTGATAAATCGTGCCCATTTGTCGTTCGGAACGTAAATGTGCATGATTTTCTGAGGTTATTCTCGGACGTTTATGTATATATATACCGTTATGAATAGGTCTAGGATAATGGTTAATTATGTATCTGTTATGGCTGATAGAAGGGTGAATAGGAGTGGGTATCAAAATTTAAATTTACGATCGGAGAATTTCTGGAGAAATTTTTTCTGGGCTTGTTTGTTATATAAGATCGACTTTCATTGCTCCAAAATTTTATAGCCGTTCTCGTAATTTGAATTTACGTAATCAGCGTTTAAAATTTTATCGCTTGCCATCAGGAAAAGTAGATATTAATTTTTCACGAACACTGGTGCGACTTCATGACGTAGGTTAAACATAGCAAATCTGCCAGGAAAGTTGTGGGCCTAGGTTCGAGTCCCAGTCGTGTTGCTATTTTCATTTCTGTTTAACCTACATTACCTTTTATCACTTTGGTTCGAAAGGTTTTCTCATTGAATTCTTATTTCCAGTCATCTTTTTTATGAACTTCCTCTTGGGTTTTAATTTATTTTGATGTACCTATTTGCTTAATCTTGATGTAAAATCATCAAATTTGCTGCTATTTGTTTTAGAGTTAATATAATGGACTATCATTTACCTGTTTTCGTATTTATTTGATTAATGATGGGAATAAAATAGATAAAATTCTCATCATTCTTGTTCTAAAGCAGATTGAATTATAATAATAGTCCTTACATTCCCACAATATATCAACGCAGTTAAAATTAATTCGTTTGGAAGAAAAGAAATTGTGAGGCGTTATATGTCTTAATTTGTGCCTTCACAATTTGTTGTAGATTTTATCTTTTTCTTTTGTCTTAAATGTATATTGCAAAACAACTGATTGCTTAGATTTGGTTGCGCTTGTCTTGAATATTTTAATTGCTAATATGAGTAGATAAATCTTAAGATAAATCATGAACTTTCCAGGCAACCACAAAGCAAGTTTTCTCGATAAAAAGTTTCTCTTTGTTTCATGTCTTTGATTACAATCAATTCTTTTAATGAAATCTATTTTCTAACAGTAGAGCAATCGAGTTTTAAAAATAAAAGTATCGGAGTGAAGAGATTGATCATAAGAATCAAACCACATATAAATTCGTTTTAATATATCGGATGATTTTTATCTAAATATTAAAATTTGGTTTTATCGAAAAAAATTGTATTATGTAACCTTAAATGCGTGAAACTGTTACGGATATCATATGATATTTCTTAAGAGAATAACACGGGATTAAAAGTAGGAATTTCCTAACCCGATTAAACTACTTCTTTCAAAATATACGGGAAAGAATTCAATGAAAATTTCATTGGAAATATACAAAGCTATTGTTTTTCTCTAAGAATGTAATTACTTTATAATTAATTGGTGAAAGGGGCTAATCCGTAGCTCGCAATAATAGATTGCGTAATTTTCCGATGAATTAGAAAATCATTATAGGAAACAAATTGAATGAATTGAATAAACAAAATAAATGAAATGCTTTTTAAAATGCAGCGATTTGTCAATTCATAGCCTGACAGTTCCTGGATGGATCAATTTGGGATTAATATTCATGGATTTCAGAAGAATGAATTTCCCAATATTTGTCTTTCCACAATGCCACGAGTTCTTAATATCCTTAGTTATTTACAATGAAAGCATACTTCTGCAGAACAGCCATTCTGTTGAGTACTTGATTATGTAAGTTGATCATAAATATCAATGGGCTTGCAATTTCAAATGGATTTAAGTTGAGTACAGTTTCGATTACTCATTATTATTATTCATCCTATTATACGAGCCAAACGCATAAAGATAATATATTCGAATTGAATGAGGCTGTTTGTTGAAATTGAAAATATATTCCAGCCTCCGTTAATGGCGAAAATAATGGTGGAATTTCTCTTAGTAAGATGGTTAAGAAAGTAGTGGTTTAGAGGGAATTCAATTATTCGAAGAAATATTGTTTAAAAACAGAAGTTAACATATTCCATTAAATTACTGAGAAAATACAATAGTATGTATGGTATGTTGAAAAACGATCAAAAACTACGTTTTATAGTTAAATGAATATAGAAATTAATTTCCGATTTTTACGCAGCAGATGGAAAAATTGAAAACGAACTGTTTCCTTCTATACTGCAATCTTTTGAAAATCTGTATTTATTTTGTATCCATAAAATATCACGGGAATTATTATTTATAAATATTCAACTACGAAAGTAAGAAATATTTATCCGATCATTTCGTAATATTTATCAATAACTGAATAAGTTATTTCCGAAAATTTTATTGCCTCAAATCTACTATTTCGTATACGATTTTCCTAATATTTTTATGTTTAAGTAGTTCTTTCTGAAAGTTAACATGTATAAAGATCGATAGATATAAAGTATCCTTCACTGCTCATGAGTTTTTCCGAACGTAGTAATGGGACACATAGTTGGCAACAATTGCAACTTTGGGCTCTGATGCACTACATAAAAAGCATAATTGCTCTTGGATTGATTTTATAGAAGAAAACCCTTGACCTTACTATCACTCTTTCCATTACATAATTGGGTATTACATCATTATTTAATTGCCGAACTTATATAAGCTGCTGTTGATTAGAGGTTGTAGAGTAATGGAACAACATACGTGATTGAATACTATTTTCCTAGACTATTTTAATGATTCAAGGCAATTTTTTTACGTCGCTATATGTCTTATGTAATTTAGCAAAAGATTTGAAAGGAACTATAGTGTCTTATAGTTTGATTTATAAAGACAGCACTCATACATAATAATTTATAATCGTCTTATGATCTTTCAATTTGCCCGTTACTGCTACTGTCTCTACTTCGGCTGGTTTGATATAGGATATGTCATAGATTTTCCAATTTTTTTTCAAAGCTCATTAAAATGAAAAATATGTAAAATCATTGAATTTTTTTAAACTGTTCATGATATTACTTTTGTAAGAAAGTCCTTAAAGTGATAAGAAATTATGCTTGATTTGTCTTTAAATCTATGAGGACATGGTAGCACATTCTTTAGATTTCAGGACTTCTTCAATTTTATGTCTGCAAAAAAAAATTTGGAAATGATGAAGTTAGTTTCAATTTCAATATCATTGCAATTTATTAATAGCTATTTTTAGTAAGCTTTCATCACTTGTCGAAATAGATAGATTTATGCTCATGTACAAACTTATTGTGGTCTTTGACGTGGCATTGCACTTTATTGCATCCTTTTTCGTATTTTATGCAGCTGTCATCACTTACTCGGGACAAATATTATATTTCAACCTGCTCAAATTTTAAAAGCGCCCAGTTCATTTTATTTATTAAGAAAGGTTCACATTCCAACTTGTTCTTCGCGGAAGATAGCGCAGAACATGATCAGTTAATGCAGGTGCATCCCAACCGCTAGTGAATCTTTCCACCGCCTACGTTGCTCCTCAGATCTGCTGTGGGTGAACGAGTTGTCCTTGAAGAGAAGGGATTCCTTTATGCGACTTGGTCGATTGCCTGGTCAAATATCTTATCGGGAGTTTGTGCTGCATTTAAATTTAGGAATACGAATGCACCCTTACCCTCGTATATCTATAGCAAATGCAATTTACTTAATTTGCTGTTCTCTGGAAGATACTGAAAGTACGATGTTCGAGAATATCGTTGAAATTTTGCAAATAAACAGGAAAACTGCAAACATTTCTTGAAATCTCTAGATAGATCGCAATTTTTCTTTTTCCGTGAAAATTCATAAGGGATATTGTGAGTAATCTAAATCAGCAATTAGGGTACTTAAAGAAAGGATGTGCATCGTCAGTTCTTTCAATATTGGGGTTTATATCTTGCTGATTTAACAGTAATGTTCTATATTTAACTTATAATAAAAAATAATAAAGAGATTTTTTGTTTCGAGGGTTTTAGTGCCAAATATAATGAGTATATTAGTAATATTTGCCTCTGTTTATTTCAAGAATTCCAGCCATTTTACTCGTATTGAGTCATAGTTAAATCCTTATTATTTCAACGTTTATTGAAACGAATGTCAAAAAAAATTAGGAATACTTACCAAAGTTTTTCTATATTATCCCAAGAATAAAGTAGGTAATCTTTTTAAAGTAACTTCATTCAGACCTCTTTTTCGTATTAAATACGTATTTTGTATAGGATGATACATTGACGTAAGAAGATGGTAAAGAAGAAGTTTGTTTTTGCAATCCGTTCTCTTTTGAAGCGGTTTACATTGTAACATTTATAAAAACGATTACATCAACGAATCATGCATGAAGCTCTATTATCTAAATTGCTTTAATGAGGAAATTGATCGTTTTTCCTTTAAGAATCGACAGGTCGAATCGAATAGGTCAATTCTTTAAATCGAAAGTTCAACGTGTGAAATGAGTGAGGGCAAAACCGCTTCCGTGTGGGGCACCTGTTCCGCGTCTATCCCCTTGCCCTATTTCCTCGGCGGCCGTGAAACCAATAAGCAGGTACCGTATCTCTGCACGGTCGGTTGGGGTCCATTAAAGGATTAACTGAGTGGGTGGTATTAGCCCTAGAGCACTTCACTTTCTCCCTTTTTAAGGACTAGAGGCTGGTCTATTAGACTTTCTTAGAGCACATTAAGGCAGTACTTATTATGCAAGATGGTTGATTAGAATTTTGAATGGTAAATCATGGCGAAAAAAGTCCTTGAACATCTTCTTAACGTAATGATTTTGTCAGTAATTTAGATAGAAGTGAAAACAAATAGTAGCTTTCTTTTAATATTTTCATTTTTATTTGCTTTTTTAAATAGTGCTAGTTTCCTTGGTTACCTCAAACGTTTACGTTTTTATTACAAAATCTTACGTAAAGATTGAAAATATTTCTTTGGAGTTTTCAATTACGATCAAGATTTATTGCTTTGAGAGCCCTCTAATTAAATTTATAGTGGTTGGGTAAATAATTATGTATGATAACATGAAGTGTACTTATTAATTGTCATGGACATGTCATTCCGTGACACTATGAGCTTTATGGTGATTGTCAATTCAAATACTAGTTAATGACTTTGGTTGCCATCAATAACTTGTAATTACGTTTCCATAAAGCAATATCGACAATATTTATAGAACACTGATGACTATATTTAAAATTTGATTCCATTCCGTTTCCTTTTCCGATGAAAAAATTCTTAATTCGACCATCCTAATTTCGAAATTATGGAAATAGGGACAAAAGTAAGGGGTTTATGCATAACTTATCCATTTTTTTTCTATAACGCGATATAATTAATTCTATAGAAGTATATTTATTGTTGATTGTCCAAGGATGTTTTTAGAGTTTATGGTAAAGGATAGCATCATTTGAGTATATAACATTGGGATAAGAAATTCGGAGACAAATCAAAATGTAATGAACTTTTTATTCACTGGTTAACTTTCAGGAATTCGTTACAGGAGTGTATAATATTACGGTGATGATACAAAGTCGGGATGCCCAAATATACAGAAAAGATTCATAGATTTATAGATAGTGCACTTTTTCATATAGTTTATAAAAATACCTTGGAAAAATACAGGGATTTGGACCATTGAAAATTACGCTCTTGGTATCCTTTGATCAGCGCAAATTCAAAAAGCTTTTTTTTTGTTAGAACATGACTTTTGCTATAAATGTCTAAGAATTTTCATCACGATATACACTTTTTTCTTCTTCAAAACACATTACTGAAATTTAAACATTTTAAGCACTCCTGCTGTAACATATTTAATGTCTATATACTATATCTCACACAAAATATCTAAGCTCCTTTATAAAACACTTTCTCAAATTCCTCATCGTAATCAATGGTTCATTATGCAGTATGAGGCGAATTTTTATAAATATGTTATTTTTATGCAAAATCGTTATGAAAATCGTTGAAATAAATTAAAAATATATATATGATGATAATTAGTTAAACCTTTAATCCTTTGGTAATTTTAGCGTATGTTTATTCTGTTTTATAAATTTGAATGAATGAAAATAGATACAAAATGCATCATGAAGCGTAAACATTCTTCAATCCCTCTGAGACATCGGCAGTTATCTTTTTAGAGTTGACTTTTAGCATTAGCTAGCGAAGAATTGTTATTCTAGCAACCAAAATAGCGAAACGTAAATAGCAAATTTTTTTTCTTATCGTATCCATAGAACTATGACTAGATTATAATTTACAGCTTTGTATGTATGGATGATTTTCTTTTCTGTATCAAAATAAGAGTATGGCATACAGTAACTAATGAGCGATAACTAGATATCCACATGAAATTCGCGAGGTTCTGATGTTTCAGAAGTTTCTTCTGACCTCTTATGACTTACCATAATTCTTTGATGGATTGATATCGCTTAAAATAGTCGTCATGAGTTTAATATGCGCCATAGTTATGATTAGATTTCATATCTCGGGACTCGACACGCAACGATGTCCCGTCTTGTCGACCGAAACTATTCAAATCCCGCTGGCGTCGCATCATTTCGGCTTTCCTCGAAGCAATAGCGCCGGAAACACACAGCCAGACACAACCAGTCCGTCAAACGCGCGGAACTGGAAGGAAACTTTTCATCCTAAACGTTTCGCCGCTTCCGTTCAGTCGGAATACTCAATGTCTTTCTCCGGGTCGTCGGAAAATCGGACCCTGACGTTCACCAAAGGAACATCGCACGTATGGGGACGAGGCATTTCGGGCGAGACGCTAATTCCGTCGGGCTCAGACCATGAGACCTCCGGCACGCTGGCCGCCAAACCATGCGAAGACGCCGGAGACTTCAACGACAGAGTGTCCGATGGCGGGGAGGGGGACACGGAGATGGTCGGGGAATTTGGAGGTACGGGCGAGCTCTCCTCCTTTTGCGGGACATCGGAAGAGTTAGGGAGGGATGATGAACCTTTGGCGTCCGGTTCTTCAAAACACTTGAGGAAGTCGTATTTGGAGCCGAGGGTTCCTTCTGTCGGGTGGAGTAGACGCCGGGCGATGTGCGAAGCCGCGATGTGGGAGGCGAGGGCTGAGAGCATGGCTATGGTCCGGTGAGGCGCTCCTTGGCGGCCCGTCTCGGTGTCAAACAGCGGGTATTTCAGCACCGCCGGTATTCCTAGTTCATGATCACCAGCTGTGAGAGGTAAAGAAGAAGGTCGATTTCAAAAGATGTTACCCTACGTGTTTATTTGGGCGAAATTAGACTTGACTAGGGGATGAATCGTTATGTCAGAGACAAGATTTCATTTTCAGACGATTAATATTCTTGCGATGATATATATTAAGGGAGTAAAAAGAAATATCTCGTTTATGTTAATGAGGTATACGTCTCGGTCGCGAGGCAAACTAGTACCCGGCGAAGAAAGGTATCGTGTATTTAAAATTGATCTCCGAAAACAGTTTATCGCCCGTGTTCTTAAGATTTGCTGATTTATTCCCAAATGAATTACGCGATCCAAATTTAGGCTGTAACATCTTTTTGAAAGACGGATTAAGAGGAATGATAAATAACAAGTGATAACAAGTATCCAAGCCATTTATTATTTCCTTTAATGTTGATTAATACAACGCGACTTTTTATGACAAATGAAGCTGGACAGTGGAATCGTAAAATTAACGAAATATAAATAATATGTCTTAATAAAAGTGAAAAATGTATTCTATTTATAGCAATCAAAATATCTTATATTAATTGAATATTCTTCAGAAAAAAACATTCGTAGAACTTTAATAACACGTAGAAGAGTAAAAAACGACTATTTTAACCTAACCTAATGTACTTAAATCTAAATGGATGGCATGCACTCTATTCTGAGATATAATACCGGAATTGCCAATCAATAAATGTAGACAGGATGCAGAAACGACATATTATTAAATTATAGGTTATAATTGACCTCGATAATAATTTATTGGGGTTAATCTTCGTTTAGAAAGGAAGACTGAAGCACTCCTTCAAACTGATCGTCCTAATAGACGTGCGTCTTTCTTAGCGAGTGTTTTGATGGACGATGGGAATGATTGATTGACAGAATTAGATTCAATGGAAATATAGGAATAATGATTTATCTAAAGCTCACTTTTCCAGAGATATACACTAGAGATCGTGGAGAGTTTTCTAAATGGTTACTTATCAAAACTTATTGCCGAAATTTCTTGGTCACTTAAAAGGAGGTTCACGTCATAGAAATGCATTTTTCATCAGAGAGAATATTTATATGTATCAGACATCCCTCTTTGGATTGTTATTCCGCGTTTGTGAAGGTCATAGAAGGATGATTTTGTATCTGGAAAAGTTTGGATGGTTTCTTATGGATTTTCCCGTTCTTTTCAACGTATGAAATAACAACTAATGTCCTTGGCAATACGTATAACATATCAATTCGTGGCATGAATTAGAATATGGAAGTTGATGCATAAGAGATTATAACGAAAGATCTTATACATTATTATAAGAATATAAGCTAATTGCTAATGTTCATTTAAGATATTTTATCATATTGAATTCATATATCATATTTTAATCTTACGCAAAATTTTCGTGAATTCTTTTTACGGTCCAAACATTCGCGAATGATTTACATAGAGCATATTCAAGAGTTCTAATTTCAAATGCCTCTACCGTAGTTGTTTATGTTACGAAATATAGGTAACAAATCACTCAGGTAAGCCTTTCAAGTGTTTGACGCTTGAATGTTATCGCTGTCATTGATTAAATGTCATGTAATTGTGGAGCATTGAAAGTCATGCATCATATAGACTTTTCCGAAGAGATTAATTCATATGAATGAATAATCGGAGCTATAACAGCTATCAAGTCGACCATTTACGTACAAACGGATTTGCAATGCGTTATATTCGCTGAAACAACGACGTTACGAATTCAGGATGTTACAAAAGTAAGGAAATATTCTTATCCACCAGTTATACCAATAGAAAATTATATTTAGAAAGGGATTTACGGTGATTATCCTGGAATTTATTTCCAATACCTCTCTAATGTAAGTCCTGGGCGTTGAGGACACAATATCCACGGTTGATTACGCTTAACGGTCTGCTGAAAGAAGATGAAAAAAGATCGCGACAGGAGTGGAAGATAAGTTACTCGTTGAATCAAATAAGAGATAAAAATAGATATCCTCTGGTACTAGAGTCACCGTTAACTGTCGCTAAACGGTATTTTGGCGAAAAAGGTTCGATTTTACTTCCTTTTCCATTTTCAAGCAGCGAGTGAAGGACTCCATGCACGCATCGCTAGGCACAAACTCGTAACTACGGAAACTGTTTGGATGTTTAAGTCTCACAGTTCTCCTTTGTAGGATTTCCAGTTTGTTTCTTGTTTGAGTAAATGTACAATGGTCGAAGATGTGTTTTTGTCGCTCACAAGAACATTATCTTGAAACCTAGCATTAAACTAAGCCAAATTGTTGTAAAACATGTATTATGGTTATGATCAGTGAGTTTGCATATAGGTACAAACCAGGTGACAGACATTTCTAACGTACAATAAATAATACAAATCGTTTTATCACAAAGAGAAACACAAATACACAAAAAAGATAATAAAAAATTTATTTATTTTATAAAGAAGTTTTAGTGTTTACGGTTCAAGATTTACAAGCAACAATTATCCGGAACGCAAACGCTTTTAAAGTCATACATATTTTAAAAGTTTTTCTTGATTATTCTGTCGTTTGCATGAAAAGGCTCGAAAACTTCTTCAAATTACACATTCTAGTCCAATATGGTTCTGTTTAGAAGTGAACGATATTTTTTCTTTGAGTGAAAGATCGAATTTTGTCGTGATGATTAAGATGAATAAGATTAGATGATGTTTCTTCTTTAACATGTTGAATATTTGAGTTTCGACGCTAAATATTTCCGCATCTAAAACTTATTGCATCTAAAGATACATATTTTATAAATAGTGCATAGTGCAAAGTTATGCAGAAGCCTTTAGATTTCGCAATTTGAGTGGAAATGATTCCGGAGATTTCAGGTTCCAGAGAAGACTTCGTTCACTCCACAAATTGCCTATTATACTTTAAAAATTATTCATTGTTAACGACTCCAGAGGTTAAATAGATGTTTTACCTTTCATATCGCTTGATAAACCCCATTTATAACGCAAGTTGTTTTATGATAAATGAAGCAGCGCAGCTTTTGGTTTCTTTGGTGTACATGTTTCTCAGTCAGCTCCAAGTATTCATTTTCACTTTAACGCGTGTTAATTCTTGTAAGAGATTCGATTTTGACGAGATAAACTCTTGCATCTTAAGAGGTCGCTGGAGGGTGTTTGGTACTGGTCAGGGCGGAGATATTGAGATGTTTTCAAATGATCGAAAAAAGAGCGTGGTTGAAAAGGGTTCTGCAACCATCAATCATCAATTTCATCCAATTGCGCGTAAATGTGAAATAAAAAGAAGAATAATACTAATGAGTTGGAAGCCTTTAATGTCTTGGTATTTCATTTTCACGGTTGATTTCATCAAGTATAACTACAACACATTATCTACACATCTCACAATTTCTGAGAGAAATCATTCATGCAAAAGTCCCTGTTGTAGCATGTAAAGGTAATTTAGAAAGTATTAACATTACTGACATGCATATATGCTTCAGTATACGATGTGAATCAATGTAGACTTAAGTCATAGCCAGAGTCTGCTGAATTTTTTGTCTATTTCCCCGAGTGTTTATCCGAAAATAGGGCAAAGAAAGCATGTATCTAGAATTTTAACTTTGCAAAGGTCTCTGATGGAATAAATTCCTCAGTTAGAGCGGTATAAACCTCACATAAAGGTGGGAAGTCGATCTGAGAGGTATGTCCCTCGAGGCAGATGAGCACTTAGGTTCGAAAAACAGGCACAGAATTCGCAAACGATTATCTTTTACTCGTGCGTTTCGTTAACAGATGTCCTCGAGCGTATTGAAGGTCCGAATCGACCATTCCAAATTTTAGTTTTCAATTATTTTTACCCTTTGGAAATCTCGAGGAATTCTTCACCATTTCCCTTCACCAGCACGCCACCTAAACGTGATTCAGGCGAGATCTGCGGTCGCTGGAATCCGCGGAATAGCAGGTGTGACGCTTGCATATTCAACGATTAAAGTTCGTGATCTCATTTCCGCGCACCTTATAGCTGTTGGAAGATTAAGCTCAAGACTAGCGAGAGAACGGCCTCTCCTAAGCCTATCTTAGATTGAATGGAGATATATATACGTATGCGGCAGTACGAATCGCCTCTAGTCACGATCGGTTCGTTTTCATAGATCACCCAAGCACCAAAGTTGTGGATTGCAATCAGCTCATTGTCCCATAACTTCAATTAGCGTCTTTGGCACTATATCTGCTGGTAAAGGCTAGAATTTCGAAAGTTTTGCACTAGTTAAACGAATATATATATACACTCGTTGAATTCTAATAGGTTGATGTAAATTTAAAATAAGTATTAAGTACCTAAATCAATGCATTAAGTTCTATGAATTATTAGAGAGGGAAATGTTAAATATTTCGTGGAGAGTATTCAATATATATTCTAGAATACCACTAAGACAGGCGTAATTTTTTATTATTATTATTCTTTATTGATTGTGCTGCGTACAGGCTGGTGTCGAGTCATAACTGATTTTAAATTATATGTTACGGAAGTGAGGAAAGATTAACTTCCTCAGAGATTATAAAGGAGAGTTCAAATCATCGCTTTTAGAAAATATTCGATATATATTTGTTTATGAAATATTCCTTGTTTTATAAGAAGGGCTTTAAGAGTGATTCAGGTAACTTATTGCTTACTATGTTACTCCTATTGACCAACGAATACTTCCCTATTTCTTTTTTTCTTTCTGTTCTTTGGCGCCTATTCATAATTAAAATTGTTTATGTCCTTTAATATACGTGTACATTATGAGGTTGCGATGTATGTTACAGTTATTTCTAGATTCGCTATCAGTACGAAAGTAGCTCGAGCCAATAAATCGGTCTCCTTAGAAAGAAAAGGTAGAAACATCTTAATATAAATGTTTTTTTTTGTCTCATTGACATTTTACGTGTAGATGCACAAAATTATTTCGCCCAAAGAAATAAAATAACATTGCTATTGGCTTTAAACGTCAATCAAGACGTAAGGCGTAGTGTTTATCTTGAACGGGTCTTCCCCGACAGCTGCTGAGTTTATTCAGCATCCTGATTCGTGCAGTAGTATTGTTCTTTCCCCTGCAAGGTCATGACGTGCGAAATGTTGGCATGGAACAGTCTGGGACCAAATCGCACCTTTTGGAGATTCTCTTTGAGGATTCGGTGCATGAGTGTCCTTGTCTGTTAAAATGCCATGTTTTTGTTCGCAAAAAACCCTCGACAAAAGACGTCATGAAAACCCGAGACGGATGATGTTGTTTTTTTTATAATATGCAGTAGATTTATCGTAAGTGAATTATCGAAAAAGTATTTGACGAGAGTTATATTACACAAATAATTTTCACATATGTTGGGCAGAAGAGGAAATAGATATATGATTGGGACTCGAACCCAGGTACCCTACAAGTGGAATGTATTTTTCGTACCTATTTATTAAAAATCCAGGCACCAGGTGATGACGATCATTCGTCGAAACCGGTCGTGTTTTTGTAAATGCTAATTAAAGAAATTTTTGTGGTTGAAGTACGAAATTTTTTATATGAATCGTTTTTATTATATTTCATTTTAATTTTAGGGAATCGACCAAAATAAAGAGGAAATTTTATGAATTTAAGTTACAAATAATTTAATGGATTTGTGAATCATTTTGTAATAGACAATCTAAAAATTATATATTTAGGATTCGGTAAATACGCTTTCATTTCACACCAAAGAGTTAAGTTGATTCGTAAACTTATTACTTTTCAATTAAATTGAAGTTGAATAAGAAGGTATTAAGAGGAACATTTAAATTTTAAAAAGGAACAAGTTGAGCTCAAATAATCTCTTCAAGTAGTCACAGTCTTAAGAGAGGCCGATCTCGTTTCTGTCAGTATGGGATTTGTTTGAACGTGGATATTTTAATTCAACTTTTTTTCTCGTTATTAAATCCCAAGGTGATAAAAATTTTGGAGGCCATTGGCAAGATGAGGAAGTGCAAAATGAGGCACCTTTTTAAGGTCGTAGAATAAAATGAGTCAGTCCGACAAGAATTTGTTACGGGGAAAAAGCGCGGTTCTAATTTAAATCATTAGACTTTCATTTCCTCAGGGAGTTTGCTCTCCTAACGTACATCTGAGGCAACTAGTCGTATCCCACTCTTTTCTGTTGTGTGCTCACTCATCGTCTGGCTGTTACCGTGCTCATTCATGGGAAATATTTTATTAGAAGCTGTGATTTTAATTCTCCTTTCTAAGCTATGTTAATTGCTATCATTATGATGAACGAGATCCATGCTATAATTTATGGCTCGTTGCTGAAAAGGATATAAAAGATTTTGCATTCGATGCGATACGATTTCATAAGATAGACTTTATTTACTGCCAGTTTTCTATTATTGAAATTTACGCGCTGTGTAGTCCATATAATTTTTGCGCAAGAACTAGTATCTCAATTAGTACAATTTATAACTAGTTCTTGACCGTAGATATTCAGAAATTTCCATGTCTGTATTCTCTAGATACATTTTGTAATTCTATTCCTTTGAAGTTCTTGTAATTATTTTTAATTTAAAGCTTCACTTAACGAAAAGAATTTATTTAATAACTGGATTTTAAAAAATGATTCCTTTAATTATTATAAAATTTTCTTTATTTTATTTATTTTTTAAAATGCTTTCTAAAATTGCAATTGGCTGGATCAAAATGAATTTGATTATGGCTAATAGAGATAGTTCATAATTTTGGGAATGAATTGTACGTACTGTTATGTCAATTTTAATTATTATAATCCTTAAAGACATGGTTTTAGGAGAAAATTATTTATAAAACTGTCAGAGTTGTAAGAATCAACTATCGTTATGGATGTTAATTTTACAATAAGACATTTTTGGTAGACCGCACATGTTTATTGGGGATTTGAATGGAATATTTTTAGTTGAAAAATGCATGGATATCACGCACATGTACGCACATCTAAATTTTCTCTTTCTCCTAGCTGAACGAGTAGATTGACTCTTAACGTGATAATTTTGAGTCTTAGTTATCTCAGATGATTTCAGAAATTATAATCGAGGTCATGTTTAATAAGTATTCTCCATCTTCCTCTGTGATTAAAATAATTTGGTTTGAGAACCAATCAATGAGACAATCAAATATTACAGCTACTTCCACCCACTCAAATACGGAAGAGTGATGAAATTTATTCTCGAATACAGTCATCGTTACGAATCCGTAATTCTCTGAAACATTCATAGGCGAAATAAAACCGCGAACTTGATAAAGTTAGACCTACAGATCTATGTCAGGATATATTTTCAATATAATCAATTCCCGTCGTTTTCGAGTGTCATTCTGTAAAAAGGTAGCGATACATCAAGTCAAGAATCCTTTTACTTGTTGAAGGTGATTTAACTGGGACAGTGGATTCTTTTTCAAGTTTATTACTAGGATTTTTTTTGTAATATATTCTTCCTATACAGCGAAATCTCATACGAATTTAATGGAATCTTTTTCTGTTTCTTCAAAACGCAAAACTCGAATAATGTTGTAAAATATACTCGCTTCAGATGTATTTTAATTATTTTTACTCGTAATAATTAAAAAAAATATATCTACATATATATAATTCGTATATAATAAGACTGAAAATACTTTATTTATCATTTGAGGCTTCATGACTTTATATTTTTCAGAGGAATAAAATAAGCAAATGACAAATTAGAATCATATCAATAAATAGACTTTACCATCAATCGCCTTATTCGATAGATATTTCTTTACCTTATCCGGAGCTAGACTGTGAATAAAATCCTATTTAAACTATTTCATACCAGATTACCCTTCAATCAGAATGCTATTTACCTACATTCCTCTTGATTGAGAGAAATTTACGTCCAACCGTATCAACTCAATTATGCAGTGTCTCGATTTTATATGACAACTATAATTATCTCCATTTCATAGAGTTGTTTTCGATTTTCCTCTGCCATTCTTGGCTGGCTGCCAGTAATCTATGTATGAATTGGCGCCATGTATGTATATATATGAAGCTGGTATAAGCTTTGTCACCTATGCTAAAGCCAGCTAATGTTATTGAAGTACTTCCTTCTCGAATGAACAAACATGGAGGGTACACCTGTCCGCATTCATGAGATTCATGCATTAGATTTTACATCATTTGATGTCATAAGATAAGAAAAATAATGTTTGGATTAATAATTTACATAGAGTTTAAGATCATGTGTTAGATCCATCTGAGGACAAAACGATGATGAATGTATAACCTCTGGGCAAATAGCTTAATGAAAAACAATAAATAAAATACTAATAATGAGGATAAATAGAAAACAATTTCTGCGACATACCACACAAGGTTTATATAAAGGTTGAACAATCATCATTAGATACATCATTGGATGATCCAACCATAGTCGTATGTTAAGTAAACCTTGAGTTGTAATGCGTAGATAAGATTTCCATTCATCATCATGATGGAAGACTACCCCAAAGTCATGGCCAATTTACTCGATTCTGTAAGACTTTTATTATTTTGCCTGATATTGCATTGAGATCAAAATAGAACGTAAGCGAATGTTTTGCAGAAAACTGAACGAAAAATAGTAAAATTGACTCATTCACCTTTACCGATGGAAATTTTATGGTAATGAGATACCTAGTTTCCTCAGGCTTGATCTCGTGTAGGCTTCATTACCTGATCACCAACCGTAAAACATCACGGTACGATTTCATATATTCAGAAAGCTTTGATCTTGCTCCATATAAGTCTAGAGTAAAACATGGAGTATGGGTTGCATATTAAAAATATACAGATACCAATGTCAATGAGATGAATGATGCAAGGAAAGAGAAACATTGAAATTTGACGTTTTTTTAAGTGAAGGGATAATATAAGTCTTTCCATTTATATAAATTAATCGTGTATGCTGATTAACGATGAAAGAATCAAATGGTTTACATTGACGTGCAGTTCAATACGGTATTAAGAAAATAAACTTATATAAAAATCGTCTACAGAGGACGGACTTTTCCTAAGGAGGAAAAGTGCAACTGAATAAAATGTGAAAAATGTGTAATACTAATCGATAATAAAAGTTTATGATTATTTGTATGAAAAGAAAGCAATCACATTATTCAAAGGTTGGGTACGTAATCTATCAGAGTAAAATGAAGAGAGCAGAAAATTTCGCAATGTACTTATTCTTATTTGAAAAGTTGGAGGAAAATATTCCAGGGCAATTCACGTTCTCACAGCAATAAAGATGTCTTGTATTTGTCAATAAATATAATTTCATGAATAAAGTGTCGAAATTGATCCGTTTAGTGAGTAATTGGAGAATTTTAATTGAAATTGAAAAATGCTTCGAAAGTTGGAATTGAAAGCATTGCAACGATTTTCAAATGAAATGAGATTGAGCAATAATTCAGTTGATTCATCCTATGATTTCATATAATTAAATTGCAGCACGATGAAAGCGTAGGTAGTCATTGCGATCATGAAAAAAGAATGCTGAAGTTGCTGGAGGATTCGATTTTAATATTTGAATCAAAAGTTGAGAGATGTATTGCACGAAACTCCTGTCATGTGTCAGGTTGTGAGAAACTAAGACTTCCGGGATTTTATTAATAGTTTTCATGCTTAAAATTGAGTCTTGTCAGGAATTATTGTTATATTCTAATAATAGAAATAAGCGTGTTATAGCTCAATATTTCCGTTAGTTCTCGCTTCAAAATCCTCTTCTCAAAGATTTTCATTTTGAGGAAAGTACTTGAAAGAATGATGATCTTGGGTTGCATTCGATAAGGATTGAAACTTCTTGGCAGTCAGCCAGCGCGATCTGGATGTGTTCCAATAGAAGAGATGGGACTCGTGGTTGAGTGTTTCGCGTCTCAGAACAGATGGTTTTATGGGAAAAGTGGTAGAACAAGAGGTGGAGAGATGCGTGCCTCCGCGGATAGGGAATGTGAGAGGTTGAAGATCTAAGAAAAATACTCTCCGATGGGCTGAGATAAGCTATATGCTCTTTAGATGCATTCATCCCAATGTGACACGTGAATCTCTTTAAGAGTGGAATCAGCCTTCTCACTCGATTCGCTTGTCTTTGATGTGTTGATGTTGGAGAAGATTTTCAAATCAAAGGAACTTCGTCTCGTTTCATAATAGCTATAAAAAAAACCTAAAATATTCCGAGTTTAAAAAAGTACCTTCACCCAATCTTTGATAAACCTTTTCCACATTTTCTTTACTCAAGAACTGACGTTGAATCCTTTGATCGAAAAAGATATCTTTTCGCAGAAATATGGATTTAAATGGCTGTTATCATCCCTTGATAGTGAACTATGACATTTATCCGCTTCTATGACTTTAAATATGAAGAAAATGTGTTTTCTTAACATTTTTACATGGTGATTCATGCTCTTCTAGTTATGTTATTCTATTCTATAGTAGAAGTATCTATACGTAGCGAGTGAGATGAAATTTTATGAGGTTAAACAAAAATTATTTGTTCATATTTAACCAAGATTCTTTGATCGGCTCATATTATTTCCTAGAATACTTTGATTGATGAAAAATATTAGTTAATTGATATATATGAAAATGTTTCTATTATCACCAAATTGAATGAGGAAAAATATATAGCGTAGTTTATTTAATTATAGAGCCTCAATATTCTGTCTTTTATGTATATTTATTTTATGTATTTCATCAAGCAAGCCTACAGTAAACAGTAAAAAGAATTTATATATTCACTTATCAGATTATTCATTACTTTCTAGTGTCAATTAAATTTTAATTCAAAATACTTCCTTAAAACTTATCAATACGAGAATCAGAGGAAAACGTTTCCCTACAAAACAGCAGGAAATAAGGTTATTCCTTAAGCTATCATTTAAACATGGATTTCTCTACTTCTATCGTAGAGTATAGGAAGGAGCAGTATGAAAATAAACATAGCTATTCTCTTATAACATGGTAGAAGTGGGAACAATACGCGATAAAATGTTTAGGTAATAAGCGAACAAGGTCTTGAGAGCTAAATTATAGTCAAAATGAGATTCATGAGGAATTTTTTAATTTCTATGTTAATAAAGTTTTTGGATGAGTTCATTATGACTCGAAGCCTCCAGCAGAGGAAATGGTATTAGCGAAAAGACCATAGGGAGGAGCTGAGACTCAAGACTTATTCATACTTTTTTTGTAAGCATTCCTGTTTACACTCGTGGGATATTTTCCCTTTCAAAAAAAAAAATTAATTATGGATTGTGTTTGCAGAGACATTAAGAGCATGTTGAAACAGAGTGGATATAAAATTGAGATACCTTAATAAGCAGTTAATACAGTCCGTATCTCACTAAACATCTTTTTTCCCAGTTAATGAACTTCTACGGTAGGGGTCACGCAGTGAATAGAAGCTACCGGTCTTTGTGAGAGAATCTTGCCTCGGATTCTCTTTCCATTAACCTATCCGTTCACACCTTTTGTTTGCCATCATCACGCGATCTTTTAACACCGCAGATATTCCGTTTGACAGCTCCTTTCACAGCTTCATAATGGACCCATCGATGCATCGTCAAATCTAAGCACGTTTCCGCATGTGTAGCATCAAACAGTAGTAGAGGCCGTCTTCTTGTTAGCGTGCTTGGATGCGTGTTGAGACAACAGAAGTCTCGGGTGGACAGTGTCTTAGTATAACAGTCTCCTATGCGTGAATTTACAAGTGACCAACACCTTTGTCTCGAAATTTCGATGTTCAGGTCCACCTGGGATATCTCGATGGATCTTTTTATCGCCCCGGATCTCGGTCGAGTATTTAAGGCGGATTTTTGGAACCTTTATCGAAGCAGAAAGTCGCGAAGAATTCAGATAAGATCAATCTACGGTATATATAAATGCAGAATTCGATCGTTTTATATGATTTGATCGTAAATCATCTTCAGTTAACAGCGTTTATTGCAGAATTTTAAATAGGGATCGTAAAAGATTCGACTCTTCCAATTTTTGCGAATTTTAAGTAGATTTTACTGCTTTAATTTCCCCAAGGCCACCAATATATATTTATAAATTAGCTGTTTATAGCGAAATTTTGAGGAATAAAATTGTTCGGAGTTAAAAGTGGGAAATAAGCATTCACTGTGTCTCTTCCCTGGGAATTCTACATTTAATTCTTATTATGTTTTTAGGAGTTGTTAGATAAGTTTAAATACTGAATATCCTTTAGTTTTAGATGTATATAGATAGTAAAAATTGTAACTACCGATAAGAAATAATAAAAAGTATCTGAATATATTACATGTCTGATTATAGGAAAAGAAATTCAAAGAGAAATTATAGTTGTGATGGTCGATGGTAGAAATTAAAATGAATGGAATAATATCTAAAAAGACGGACTACCTCGATGAAACAATCCTTGATTCTCGAATTATTAGCTTTAAACTAAGCGAACTCAGTTAATTATTTAAAGGTTCAATTTCATATTCTTATTTATATTAAAATGATAAATGATTTGAATGTGGCTCCTATGAATATAACCCTGTCGATTTGCCGTTAAATAATAATTATTGTGTGAGATTTAAATTTAAATAGTAAAATATAGCTAGTAAATGAAAAGTGTATAAGCTAAGCTAGTAAGCATATAAAATAAATAGCCCAGAATGAATTTAATTAGGATTAACTAAATAAATATGATAAATATAAAATTAAATAACATAAGCTAGTAAATATTAAGCTTAGTTTGTGTATAAATAACGTCAAGCTATTGATCAAAACTTCACTTGATCTCTCTTCTATTCATCTATTCAGAAATAGTTTTTTAATTTGCACGCTTACTTAGAGTATTATATTATAAAATATATATGATCTGAATCTATTAATTCTATGAAAGCTACACGATATTTTATTTTAAAATTGTTTAATTTTGTTATATTCTCTTGATGTTTTAGATATGCAGGGGCTCTCCGAAATTTGTGCTGTAGAAAATGATGATAGTTTTACGTTGATTTAATGAAACCCTAAAAAACTTATTTTCCTCCTAGATGGTTAATAAAAAAAATCTGCATACGGTCATTATTTTCTTCAGGTGGGCATTTTACCGCCTCTCGTTCCATAGGGATACCATTAAGTGTTTTCGAGCTGTATATCGATGGGATGATTGCAATCGCCGTCACATTATATGAGACACATTTAAAGTGATCGAATTCCTTATTGGTAACACGGTAAACGACCGTCAATAAAATATCGCCGAGAAAAATCCGTGCCCTGGATACCCAACCCAAACCGCTGCTTTATTTGTCCACTGAATTGGAGCTCTTCTAAAAGGACTTTCACACTTCGTATCGGTGGCGATAAAAGATTAAAGCTCCTTCTACACTTTTCTGCCCTCACTTTTTCACCACGGTAACGGTGAAATCTTTTTCATCTCTCTCCACCGAAGCGTGTCCATTGCCTTCGAGTCGAATACTGTCCTTGTTGTCATTCTAACTTCGATCAAATATTTCTCTTTTTATCCATCAAAGGTTGGATTAATGCCTTTTCAGTCGATAATTTCCGGGATTCTTCCATTTGAGGTTTTTCCTAAATGCTAGGCAGACTTAGCAATTATCAACGCTCGAGTTGGCAAATCATGCTCGATAGAAAATGGATAAAGGCTATTGCGTGGAATGATAATATATCTTTGATGTAGTGTTCCTTTTTTAAGTTACTATTGGTTTTTGAAGGTTGAAGTCATTTGATCACACATTGCTTCAATTAATTACGACTTACGGTGAAGTTTACGTTCTTCTTACACCCTTGAACGGATAATCAGTACTAACTTCGCATAGCAACGGTTTTGTTTCTCTATGTTGGTTGTTTATATTTTACAGTAGAGTTTCTTGAATAGTTTACCTTTTAATCTTATATGCACTGCAAGAATAGTGAATTCCGTTCTTAAGGTTAGATATGGAAACAATGATAATTCGATAACCATTTGAAAATAAAATATTGATTCGTGAATATAATTTTATCCTTATTACAAACGAACATCTACTTAACTCAAAATTCGATTCGACTCAATAGCTTTTGTGAAAGGGTAAGGGAAAATAGCAACTTATTATCATTTATCAAGCTCTCGGAAAAGTGTATTGAGCGCGAAATATTTTGAAGGAAATAATTTTTATTAACTCTTGCTGATTTAAAATTTAATATTAGAGATAAAGAGAAAAGGAAAAGAATGTCTTAGTTCATCATAAAGTCTTGTTGTGTTCTTTCCGGCACAAACTAATTGAATATATAATTCACAAAAGGAAACAGACTGAATAAAAATAATTATGAAGCTTAAATATATATTCAAGTTTCTTACTGTTCCACAACTAAAAGGTAACAATTTTGATTTTTTTGATTTAACAGTCAAATGCATATAGATTCCACCCCGATGTTGAACAAAAAGGAACATTTCCGTGTTAGAAGTAGGTTTACATTTCTCATTTATAGTAAATTTTTCATAAATAGATTTCATAAATTCTATGTTGAATAAAAGAGAACATTATTACTTCAATAACATAGAAGAACCATTTATATTTCAACTTTTTAAACTCCTGTAAGCGCATATTATCTATTAATATTATCGTAAACCTTGATTTAGCAATTTTTACAAATATTTTCAAATTGGAGCAGCGATTTCACATATCAAAGACAAGATTGATTGAGCTCCATCACCACTTTAACTCAATACAGATTAGTCATATTCTTCATCTTATCTTGATTTATAACAAATCTGCAGTTCACTTCCGTCATTATCTTAGTTCTCTCATTGTTGACCAAATAGGAACGTGTGAGTGTCCTTTCCCATTTTCCTAAACAATCACTGCACGATTTCAGCTGGAAAAGAACTGCCAAGACTAGAATTCCCTTTCCCAGAATTACGCTCCTTTCTACATTGAAACTTAATTCCCTTAGTCATCATGTATGTTAAGAGATGAATTAAATCAACGTCTAAACGAAAATTAATTTTCTTTTAAAGTTTAAAAAACACATTTATGAAGTATTCTTTCATGGATGTAATTTCCTAGTTCGGAAAACTTTAACAGATTTTCAGGGTAGCATTCAATGTTATTAATGCTCCAGAGTGCTAAGTTAATATTAATTACCTTTCAGAATTAATAGCTAATATTCAGTCTATTAAGGTTCGAAATATCTCTACAACCCTTGTTTTAAGCGGAACCCATTTCCATGTCGGTGGTTTAATCGAAGCTTTATTTGGTATCTTTTGAAAGATTCGTAATAAAATGAGAAATCATTTTTAAGATTTGCGATATTAATTAAAATTCTGAGTACTTTTCCCCAGAAATAATAAAGTTGACGAAATTTTTATGTGATATTTAGCTTAAATAATTCACAATCTATGTACTACATACCTGACTATAATCAGGAGGTATAGAATCAACAAAAGGAATGATTGATACGAGGCACGGTTAATAATTTAAAAACATTTGTCAATGACCATACTCTTATGATATAATGAAAAAACTTTATACGAAGTTACGCCTTCTAATATTGATTTCATACTTTCATTACGATTTACTCAATGGAAACTATGCTTGGGCGAATCATATGATGGACTGAAAATATATCTTTCTCTTACACATCAGTGAAAGTCTCATCTACAGCACTGCATTCCTGATTCTGAGTTGGTAGGGAAAGTAGATGTATATTCCTAATCTCAATCCTATTCAATACTTGTAATATTTCCGAATATATTGGGCTGTAGTATTACCAATAGCAGCATCTCATTGGAAGTATTCAAGTAGAGCCAATTAAGGATGTACGGATTAGGAAAGTGAAAGGAAGGGGCATAAAAAGTGAATGGATAACGGTAGGAGTGTCAAGGGTAGAGAGTGGACACGGCAGTCGCGTTTGAAACGGATCGTTGCCTAGGAAATGTCTTACCTCATCCTACTACGACGAGAAGATGCACGGTTTCCTATTAAGAACACGATTGAACAAGGTCATTGGCGCGTCTTTCCTTTGTTTCCTAACACATCGTTCCCTTAATCTGTTAAGGAGATTATATAATAGATTTTTATTTCCTCAACATCACCTATGATGTTAATTGGTTAAACATCGAATAAAATATCGATGTTCAAGTTTTTCTTGGAAAAACGAAAATATGAGGAAACAGAATAATGCACTTCGTTCTGAAATGGATTGAATTTATAAACTAAAACCGGTTAAACCTTTTAGCGAATGAATTGAAATAAAAATTTCAAGTATTAAACGTTTGAAATAACTTTTTATATTGCATTAGTGTAGGGAGTGCCCTAACGTATTTTGTCTGGATCTAAGTGTTCCGGAAATAAGCTTTTTAGAATTAATCCAATCTAAATGGGCTTAGCTAAAATAGACAGATTAATCAGACTATCTTGGATTCAACTAAAAATATTTTATCGGATATAATATTTTGATGTTCGTTTAACATGATATTATAGATATATATAAATATTAAAATATTACAATTAGGTATTTAGGTGATTTAATAATATTGTGAAATTTTACTATACCTTGTTTAAATAGCAAATAAATAGCTATTAAGTATTAGTAGTTGTTGCTTCTTAAAAAGTTTAGAATATTTTGACGTTTAGCAAAAATTGTAGGCATAATTTCACGTAACAACTTTAAGCAGTTTAAAGGAAATACTATATACAAAGCGGAATAAAGAACATTCAATTAGAATGAATTCAACTTATCACAAAAACTTAAAACCCTTTCACTTAAAACAATCTATAACTAAGCTCAATTTTTTTACGACAGCGAAGTACTTTCAATTACTAATATCACTCCATTTCCTATAACAATCAGAAACGTGAACGGCAATTCGTTCAAAGGCATTTTTTCATGAAATTTGTTTTCGTCGGTCCGTTCGCAATAAACCTGAATGATTTCTTTACTGTCACTCGAGGGACAATAGCAGTCCCGTTTTTGCCCTCAAAGTGTAATAATGGCGGTGTTAAAGTGCCTTGTCATATGTCCGTCGATTCTTTATTGAGGTTTATTGATGCTACGTACATCACTTTCTTGTTACCCGATCGCCGGAGAGTATATAGAGGAGACGCCCCGGGGTTAGGCGATAAAATCGGTTCGCGAGAAGCGATATAAATAAAAAAACATTTTGGTCTTTGCATAAGGAATTCCGTTTCAATTTTGGCGCTCGGATGCTGTAATGGATTGAAGGACCCTTTGACGGAATTCTAACCGATGTTTTACAAGAAAATGATCCTTGAAAGCATCAATCGGAATGGGGTTAACGATAACGACCTCCAATCGGATTTAAATGTTCCAATGAGGATTTATTTGGAAGCTGAGGATGGTACGAAGGCAAAAGAAAGGAGCTACGGGAATATAGTACAGGAAAAATCTTCCTGATCAGTCCAAGGTGTCTTTTAGAAGGAGAGCATTTGATCTTTATAAGGCGAGATGCGATTCCCAGTGCTAGGGATGGCACGACTTTGTTTCGAGATGGATTTATTTCGCTTTGTTTTACCGAAGGAACTAATTGGACAGAGAGGTGCAATTCATCGAAAGTAGATTTGTGTCCTTGGAATGGATGTTTGCCCATGGAATGTGGAACAGGCGGGATTTGTTATAATCTCGGAACTAACTCACGGATTCCGAGGAATGAGGTTGTATAGGTTTGCGCCCGAGGGAACTTTTTGAGTGGAAGATATAACGGAAATTATGATATAGATACATCTGTTGGAAACGAATGAGGGAAAAACTTTTGAGTTTAACGTATGAATTTCGTACCGTGATAATTACACGTCAGGTTCCGTCATCTGCTACTCATCACGTCTTATTTGTGGTTTTAAAGAAGATATCAGAAGTGAACGAGCTACCTTTTTCCTTCGTGTTTTTTGTTGTCGTCAATCTTTAACTCGTTAATGAGGAGTTGATGAACGAAATTCTAGTTTTATGAATCGTTTACTGATTGTATTAAGGATCCTATGAAGTATACTTTGAAGTATCCCAGTCAAATTTTAATCGGTTTCATTTTTGCAATAAATCGAATATTTAGACGTACTGATCGCGAAATTTAATTAAAACTGTTACTTAGGTTATTTTAAGAATCGTTTTCTCTACTTTCCAAATATGAGTTATTATAGATTTTTACATCGCATATTTATTTTCTAAATGTTGATTTTAAATATAGTTTTTAATTTCATGTCTCGAGTAGATATAATTGTCACAGAAAGACATGTATAGAATAGATGACCTTTGGAAAAGAGATAAAGTATCCTCAAAGTTAGCGTTCGATTTCATTAATTCGTGAACAAATAAATCACTGTATACATGTGTATACATCGCAGAGTACATAGTTTATACATATTATGGGGTACGCCACGTCCCAAAAAATGAAGGATATCAAACCTTTTTTTAATTAAAAAACTAATGCTAAAAAATCTCTACCTTCTATTACTTATTTATTTTATTAGATTTTAATTTAACTTGATTATACTGATTTCGGAAGTGGCTCTCACTGTTACAGATGAAGTTTTGATTGACAGTCAATGTAATAAAATCTAGTCGGTTGCATATTCTATCGCGCAATGATGAATCGTATCCTTGACACACCTGTTGAACTATCTGTTATGATAGGCGTGCCCTTGGAGGAGAATGTGGCATTCTGGAGTCTTCGGCATAATTTATATGAGGAAAGACCGCTGTTTGCCCCCGAGAGACTCTGTGCTTACGGGTGTACTGTCAGGGTCTCATGTGAAGATATTTCTTACGGAGATTAGCATTTCAAAAATCAAAGCTTTCGCATAAATAGGTCGTAAGTTAAGAATTATAATTAGCTTTAAGTGCAAAAGGAGAGCTGTTTGATGCGTCACATTATCATTTCACCAAGGTAATTTTCGTAAGGAGAAGGCTGCCCTTTAATTATTGTTTTAATATCCCTAAGGGCTAAAGAGAGGGAAATTTTTACATGGAAACGTTTTTGAAGGTTTTGGGTTAATTCTTAAACAATTCTACGCATGAAATTGAACGGCGATAATGTCTTGTATATAATATCTATATATATAAAGAAAAATATTGTTGACTACGATGGTTTCTAAGGAAAATATGAAATATGTCGATTATAATGCACATTTGTGATTCTTGAATGAAAAATTAAAATCAGTATTTTGTTCATATTAGAGTATTTTGTATGAAGCTCAAAATTTTAAATAATATTCCTCAGTAGTAATAATTATAATGGACAAAGAGAAAAATCCTCAGCTAGCTTTTATGTACTATTTATTCTCTTTTGGTGTATTATTTCTCTAAGGAGGAATTGTCATGGACGAGGATACGTCATCGTCCTCGTTTAATTCCAGTAGGTTGTCATAGCTGAATAAGTAATGGTGTAGCAATAATTAAATTTAGGATATTGCATATTTTATTATGATTATTTAAAATATTGGATTGAAGTACTTTTAATTTATATATATTTTCATTATTTCGTTATAGAAATGTATGGATTTTAAAATAAATAATATCCCCATTCAGACCAAATTACAGTGAATAGTATATGAAAAATCAGATCGATACAGTTAATTATACCACTTCTGCTCATTTGTCGTAAAATCGTACGTAATTTTGCGACATATGCGAGCATAAACCTCTATTAGCCAAAATGAAAAATGAGAAAAACTATTAGTGCCATTTTGTTCGTCTTGGAGTTTCGGGTGGTCGATGAAGTGATTTTCTACTTAACTTTCGTACTGACAGAAACTGAATCGGATTTGCGGAGAAAGATATAGTGCCCTGCCACCAAAGTAGAGGCCCCGAGCTACGCAGTTTATCTCGGTATTTCACCACAGGGAGTAAACCCGAAATTTCGCAAGAAAGATTTCAAAGATATCGCGCCTTATAAAAAGCGTTTTGACACGTCGAAACTGCTACTGTGATACTGAATAATATCCCCAAATCTCCCTGGGCATTTTTTTGACGTACAGAACTTTAAACATTATATTATCTCATAAAGAAATTATTTTAGGTGGATGAAATTTCAGTCCTCCAGGGAATGAGGTGATATTTTGCGTGAACAAGCGTGATAGCTTCATTTGTTTGAGTAAGATTCATGATCGATCTAATGGGCCATAATCCCTTTTAAGTTCGCAAATATTTACGTTTAGTTGAAACTTGAAAGAAATTGAGGCAATATCAAATAATAATGCACACATTAGTGATTTATTGCAGATATACTGCAGGTTTACATCTCTATTCGAAAATTTTATTTGCGATGTAAAAGTATTGAACCGATAGTATTGTAGGGTGGTTTTCCAGCGGCAACAATTGTAAAATATCTATGAACGCTAAATTTAAGGTAAAACGAGGTATTCTGAAAAATATAGAATTTTATATTTAAATATTTTTGTGTTAACTCGCTCATTTATTGGCCAAATCTATAGCACAATTTCTCTCTTTCAAGATAATCTTCCTGTTACATTTAGTATTTCAGTTATTATAAAGATACTTGATATATGTTGTTCATAATTTTTTTCGGTATAATCAAAATTTACTATAATAGGCTATATTATAAAATAAACCAATTAATATCATACTTTTTATGTCAACTATAAATATCTTAGGTTAAGAATTTCGAGAGAAGATAAAATAAGGTTACGCACTGTTTATTAATTTAAAGACAAAATTTACTCTTCTCTATTTTTATTTGTTTTTGATTTGAAACAGTATTTACCGATTCTAATTCCTCGCTATTTTCATGTCTTGTCAACAATCATCTATGCGTTTAATATGCGTTAGTAGTAGTTAGTAAACTTTCTTCAATTTGATTTTAATTGAAAATTAGTGGAAAAGTAAAACGTTTATGAATAACGTCAATTCTTCTTGATGTATAGTGTTAGTTTTTAGTTTAAATAGGTTACCGTCTTAATTATTGATTAAATCATATTCAATTTAGCTTCAATAATTTTAACGTAAAATGAGTTTTACCTTTGCATCTGGCTTGTGGTCTATCTGTATTTGTAAAATAATATTAGTATAATAATATGCGATTTATTTTTAAAAATTATTTAATGAAAATGAACGATAATATTGAATTTTCGACTAAAGCATGAGGTGATTTCAACATTTACGCGCTCTGTTTATAAGTTAAATCTAGAAAAAGCCATAAAAGAGAGAGGGAGCCCGTGTTGTTTATACGGAGAGGATTTAATATAATCATGTACTTAAAAATCCCTCATGAGGAGTCGCCTTAGGCTATTCATTCATTTATTCATATATAAAAGTTGCATATTTAACGCAAATATATTTTGTGATGTGTCTATTGTGAATTATGAAGGCATCCGAAAATTTGAATTAAATTATCCTTCCTTATTTTCGGTATAATAAACCTCAAAAAGTAATTCGGCAGCTGTATACTCAATGATGGCTTCAAGCGAAACAGATTCTGCTTATAGATAAGCAGGGAACATATTATAGCAAGTCGTGGAAATCAGTTTATGCTATATTCTCCGTTAATATTAATGATGATGAATATTGAGAATTCACTTAAATTGAAGTCTATCATGTATCAGCTTCTCTTTATCGCTGTAAGACGATCGTACAACATAAACGATTCAATTACTAGGATTGAGAGGACTCGATAGAGTTACTATTAGATTATCAAGTTTATCAACTAAATTTAGCCAACTAATAAAGCTGAGGGGAAAATAGAGTTCTTTCTTCTTGTAGTAGGGCTTTCCAAACATTTATCTTTATTATGAAGTCGTTTGATCAATTTTTATGAACTGCAATTTGAAAGTTTCTCTCGCTTGATATTTTTTGATTTCTTTTCGTATTTTGGAAGACATTACGAAACAAATTCAGGCTTCATTTCGTGGTATTCCTTTATAAATTTTTGCCCGATGATATAGCTCAGCTACGAAACCCGGTCGTTGTTGTTTTTAAAATTGTGTGGTTTAATAAAAGTTTATTATGAAATGTTCTTAAAGAAATTTGTAGTGTAAAACAATTCATTTGGGCTTGAAAATTCAATTTAAAGTGAGAGAACAGGCTTAAATGCTAACTGCTTACTAATTTCATTTAGGAGAATCATGAATGCGTATAATAGATATTATGTCTGATTTCAAATAATTAAAAAAGCACGAAACGAACGCGAAGCGTGAGTTCAGTCATTGTAAAGTATTACGATTCCTAACGGTATAAATGAACCATTGTATCATATGCATTCATTCCGACCAAAATTCTTTCGAAGTCATAAAAAATTCTAACCCATAACGAGCAGAGGAATGTGCGATCAGAAATACAGAAACAACGAGCGCATGAATGGAGAAACACTCGGCCATTTCAAGAGATACATGTCTGCTCGTATCTTGTTTGAAAATGACCGAATTATTATAATGAGAATCGTTTTTGAAGCATTTCTCATTCGCCGGTTTGCGAAGTTTCTCTTTTTGGTTGGCGAGTTTCGGAAAAGAAAAAAAAATCCGTCCCGAAATTTCGGGAGGCCGTTCTCCGGGGAGGGCCGTTTCGCCAATAAGGAGAGCGAACGATGTCCGTCGGTGTTAATTCTCAAATCTTTTAAAAGCAAAACGGTCGATTTTTTTGGACCGAACGCTTACGTGTCGAAAATTTAAATTTCGAGCCGTTTTGAAGGCGAAATGGTTCGTTTATGGTAAAAGACGGGGTTAGGCGGAGAAGACGTGTTTTGAAATAAGAGAAGGAAGTTTTATTGTTGCGGCAGAATGTTTATCGGAGACGCTCGGGTTCAAAAAACCCTCCCTTTCCTACGTGTTCGCGTCTTTTTTTACGACCGCGCGAAGGAATGCGACACGGGGTTTTTCGGAAGATTTTTTGACGGAGCCGTTTTGGTACTTGGTCGATGAATTAACTTAAGGAAGTGAGCGTATCAGGCAATTCGTATGTGATTCTTCATTTCTACGTCGAAGCTCCACCGGGCGTGTTTTACTTTTACGACCGTTCCTAATTTAGCTTCATCGCGATATGGTTTGCATGCATATCGGTCTCTTACTTGTATACGTACGCTGTGATTTATAAGCGGGGATCGTCCCGTAAATAAATAACTACATTAACTCTAGACTCACCCAATATCCTCATGAGAGCTCCAATTATAAAAGATACAATTGCTCCGTAAGAGTTGGTTCCTCGTTTCCAATGGACGGAGAGCAGAAGCTGCGGGAACACAGTGACGTACACGAGATCGGAGCAGATGTACCTGTGAATCGGAAACATAATCGATGGATGAGCATCGGCTGAAATCGATTTAATTGGGGGAATCATAATGTGAAACCTTTTAGTCTATCGTTTCTTTTTCCAAGCGAAAGTTTCACCGCTTATTTTCGAAGTGGGAAACATTAACTCTTAATGAGGATAAAATTCGCATATTAAGTTGTTGAGGTGAAAACGGCTGTCTTATTTTACTTTTAATATCCTTTTGATATCTCTCTTAATGCGATCGAAGATAAGGTGGTAAATTAGCTCTAAATAGTTCGATTAATCATGTTCGCTTTCTAGTGGTTTGATTTACGAAATTGTGTCAAATAAATACGTTAACTTGAAAACATTATAGTGTTATTTGTTCAGTAGTCCATAAAACTATATAGTAGCACGTTAACTTCTTGAATAAATATGGGATGAAGATAGTTAGAATACCATTTTGATTAGTTATGAATCTTTCTGCTAAGATAGCGTCTTAGGGACATTTGGCAAATATTGCTTTATAATTATTATAAGAATAACTTTATGGAACTCTATAAAGCAAATCATTTTTCGATGGCATTGCTTATTATAGTGATTCACCCACAAAAGTTAATTTTTGTGCATCTCGTATTTCTAATACATTTTGATAACTCACGATAAATACACGATGTGAGAGATAGTGAGAGCCAATCCCGCTGATATAGCAGCTGTCGCCACAACTCCGCACCTCAAAACCCATAATACTTCATAATCCGGTGCCTGAAAATGTTGGAAGTAAAATTAAACCATCTAAAATAAAAAGGAGAATATTTAATATGTCTAGAGTAACTTAGGCTAATTTTTAATGCATCATACTACTTCCGTATTTTATTTTTCGAGTACATGGATAAATAAAGTATTTAAGATAATAGTTACCTTATTTTAAGATCATCAAATTTTGTGAATTGGTAATTATAAGTCAATATTGGCTTAACGATATTCAATGTGTAAATTATTCTTAATGTATTTTATATATCCATGCTCACCTTTGGCCTCAATATAACTTTGTATATGTTCTTCGACAATAGAGAGGATGTAGCCAGGAAGCTGGAATCTGTTGAGGACATCACAGCTGCCGAAACTGCTCCCAGTCCGATGAAGGAGACCCACTATCGTACATTCGAAACAGCAAGTAATTAAATATCAGTATAAAGTAGATATTATGTCTAAGATAATATGTCTTTACAATATTCAAGAGTGCCATTTAAATACTCCGTGAGATTTTTGCAATCAATTTTATATACATTATGCAAATGCCTGAATAACTTGTGTAACTAAGCAATAACAATAAAAATTTTGACTATTTTACACTCCTAATGACTCAGTAATATGAGAAACATTTTCACACATTTTAATAATTTTATTATATACCAAATATAATATAATTAATCAACTTTTATCAGTTGCAAATACATTTCAAGAAACTCATTTATTTATTTTTTATAGCCAAAATGCAAATATACCGTGATGTCTAAAAGGATAAAGTTATCTTATGAAGATATTTACAAGTAATGGAAGAGGATCAAAAGGTGTCAAAAGATAAGCTGAGGATTCCACGCCGTCATTAATACTTCAGACATACTATTCTTTATAACGGTAAGTGTATGAAATGTCTCACTTCTTATTTTAAGTTTTACGAGGTAGTTAACTTCAAAGTTTTTTATCTTAATAGCATACGTTAAAAGCACCAACTATGCAGTTATTTTTTGGGAACCTACACGTATTTTCTTTTCTACTTGGATATTTCTGAGAAATAGGCTGAGTTTTTGGCATATGCTTTGAGAATAGCCACAAAATATTTGGAGCAATATCAAAGAAAATTCTAATCCCAATGCTCATGAAATTATTTATAAATTTAATTTTGTTTATGTATATTTCTTTGATGTGGTTGGTCACTATATTCTTAGGTTGGTATCAACTCCTTACGTCCAATAAAATTTATTTTTGATACATATATTATTAGTCGTGGTTCCTAATCATCTGTTGTTCACTATATGTTATAGCGTAGCTAATTAATTTGCTGGATTGAAACCTCTAAGGTACCAGGTTCGAGTCCTGGGGCATCAGATTTTTCAAAGGATTTTCTGGTATTGAATGTAGCTGTGTGTTTTTCCTTATAGGTTTGAATACAAGCGTGGTATTTGTGGACTAAATTTCGCCCTAAATGGAGGAAAATTAATTAGGAGAGTTAATTTATAATTGAGTTTACTCAAAAAAACTCTCGTTTTAATGCCAATCGTTCTCTTAATTTTCAGTCCACAATTAGGAAAGTTTTTATGCTACATTCATTTGGGTCGACCACAAAAATGTCCGTCATCTACCATCCTTTTTTAACCACTTATTTTGGTTTTATGAGACTCCATTCCTGAGGAGTCCTCAATAATTGGTTTTATTTGAGGCACGCTGGTTCCATAGCATGAACTTCTAAGTACTGCTCTCCAAATGTATACGGTCGATGAAGAGATACATATCTTGCATTCTTTTTCCTCCTCAAGCGTAATTTTTTACGTCTAAATTTAATAAATTTTATTTCGTAATAAAAATTTATTGTTCCCTCAGTTGGTATTTTGGTGGAATGTGTTTGAAACAGTTCGGGAAATTTCAAAGCATTTTTTGTAAATTTGAAATTAACCCTTAAAATTTATGGTATGTAAATACGAGCATGATTATATAGATATCAATAGTAGATAATAATATTAATGGATGTATGATTTATGAGAAATCAAAATGAATACTACTTAATTTAGAAGTGAAATGGGCAAATGGTTCTCCTAATAAAGTTCAGCGGCTGGAGAAAAGCTATAAAACTCGTCTGCAATCAAACTAATAAAATTTCACAATAAATATAATAATTTTCATTAATGTATCTAAAAATTAAGTATTGTATAAATATCTATATGTTGATAAATTTTACTGTATTGGAGAAATGATCCCTAAGTATCTTACCTCAGGGGTCATGAATCTCATCACCATAGGCAGGACACTCCTGGCCTCTTCAATTTCCGTTATATTCTTTTGGAACCCTATTACGGTGCTCCAGTCTGTGGATGCAGAAAGATGCTTGAAAATCAAAAGAGACAGTTCATATCCATAGTCAAATATATTAGAAACATTGTCATTTAAATCCATATTATATTATCCAATCCATATTACATTATCCGATCCACATTACATTATCCAATCCATATTATATTATCCAATCCATATTATATTATTCATATCCAATATTTGATTACTTTGTATATCTTATGACCATAGGTTCTATTTAAATTGAGCCTTATGGGGAAACTCATGAACTCGATTTTATGAACAACAGGTTTTGTACCCAAAATAAGTAAAAAAAGACGAATAGCATTGCGAATTTTACGTCGAGTTACGCTTGTACAAGCAGCAGGGAAAGAAATGCCCTTTGACAGGGGGGTTATCCGGTCGTTTAATTCCACCCAGTCGTCCTTCGGGTTACTTTTTTGGCACACCTACTTAATTTCAGAAGAAAAGGGGACTGAATCAATGGTGTGATAATTAGGGGAAATTATTTTTATTCTCGAATTTAGGGAGGAGTTGAGTATATATGAAATTTGAGACATTTCAAAAGGTCGATCTTCCAAATCTGGAGCGAGTATTGTATTGCGTTTCGTTTGTGAAAAATGTATGAATTAGAGCAAAATAGTATAGTTAATACGAAAGTCTTTTCTTGTATGGAATAAAAATATGGAACTTGTGAAATATTGTTGCTAGTTCCATGTCGATGGGGAATACATGCTTAAAGTTAATAAGAAAGAAAATCATATGCTCTAAGCATAAAGATTTATATGATATCTCCTTTTCATAAATTGACATGAAAAATTCATATCTATCGTAAATAATGTCTTTATTATATTTTACATATTGACTCAAAAATTACTTTATTCATAATGCACTCCATCATTTATAGTTAAGGTCGTAGATGTAAAAAGTGCAATTTTTAAAATATTGTTCTATTATCATATTTTTCGCTTTATATAGCCCGGTATCTCAATATAACTATTTATATTATCTATAATCTTTATTACCATTTTATCAATACCTCATTCTGTGTTTAATATATCAACTTTTCATTCTCTTTCTCTCTTAAATTTGTTTTTACATTGGTGATGGTAATAGTTTCAGAGCAAGGCTAGGAAGGTTCGCTGGACCGTAGAATAAAGACTTAGCTTTGGAACCACAGCTCCTCAGTGTTCCGAATTATGAGGTACTCAATCCATACAATAAGCTTTAATATACATATTATTTACACGTAAAATTTGGTTGCGCGTTCATATATATTAGTTTAAAAACTCCTGATATAATGGTTAGATTAATTCGATAGTGTTTGGATTAAAAAATATTTTGGCGAAAAAAGTACAAAAAGAATTAACCTATGGAGCCGTATATCATATTCTTATAAGGCAATTTAATGTGAAATATTTTTAGGTACTGTGACAAAACCTGCAGTTTATCTATTAACTCTCTTTTCAATTTATTATCATCATCAAGTAGAGCAATCATGTCATAAGACCATCACATGCATTAGATATATAAAGTCCGTTAGTTCATTATACTATGAGAATCCTATTATAACCTATAATTATTTGATTTTCATTTTACCTACGATTATTCCATAATCGATACATTAAGATAAATGAGAACTGATTTCCTGGAGGCGTGCAATACACATTAGGTGTAATCTTTGATACATACACTCTAATGTTTTTTCTTATAGTATCAATAATTCGAATACAGTTTGAGAATAAGTTTTTTAATACCCGCATGAAACCGTATTCTCCTATTATTATTCATCTCATAAAGGAATACTATTATCATGTGCGAATCCAGCTCATATCGTAATAATAAACCCTCTATTGAAATTCTTTTCTATTTTTAATTGAAACTCGATAAAAAATTATGTGCAATATTAATAGGAAAAATTCGTGAAATTACTACAATTATTCTTATATCTTGAGAAAATTATAAACTCTGCAGAGTAAGCCAGTGATACAAGGTCGCCGCAGAGATTATCCTTGTATAGTTAATTTCACTGTTTGCAAGGTCATTTACTAGCGTGAAGTTGATATTATTGCTTTCTATTTACCCGGTTTTAATGAAACCTTCAGTTTCCGATCATTTTCCTTACCATTGTAACTTTCGTGTTTTGCATACAAATACACGTTTGGTGAAATGATACTGCATTGAAATATTTCGAGAATGAAACTTCATAAAATTTATTATGATTTATCATATACATATATGACATTTCTTTTTCATAAATTTCTTGGCATTAGTATTTATGTTTCTGGCAACGACTCATGATGATGGAAAATTCAAAGTATTTGAGTTTGTTTATAGATGCAATCTTGAATTTACATAATAGTTTAAAAGCCCATACTACTAATCTTATGTAAAACTTTAAGTAAGGTTAATAAAATATATTATAATGATATATTTTAATTAAAAATATATTTTCTACTGATAGAAATTACACTCAATGAATTTTAATCAAACCTCTCCTAAGTTGAACATACTAATTCGCAATTCCTTATACAAATAGGGAAGATTCTAGTCGATCATATTTGTACAAATATTTTGAGTTTTATACGCTCTAATTTCCTTCTAACCCATGTTTTCTTTGGCCTTTTATCCACCTTGAATTTTAGGGTATATATTCTGTATATTTGAATCATTTTCGTAAATGAAATGTCAATTGCTCGTTTACTAATATAATCATATATTAATCTAAGGTATCACCAAACGTAAGATATGATCTCCTTTATAAATAGGGTGTGAGTGGATGACTTACAATCGTTTACGCTTCTCCGAACCCCATTTAAATCAAACGATACTTTTCGATTACGATTATACGATACGATTGGTTTAAAATAAGTCTAAATGATTCAATCTCGATCCGTGTTAAAGAAGATAGCGTTCGATACAATCTGAACGCCCAAGTTGTCGGCTCCAAATTACAGTCCGACCTTCGTCTTTGAAAGACAGATGACAGTCGAGGGCTCCCGACGAATAGTGTCGAAGGAAAAAGTATCTCAAACGAAATGCCGATCTTTTTTATACAGCGTTACGGGTTAATTTCAATTCTGCACCAGGAAGTAGAGAAATTTCAGAGCCTTTCACCGAATGCTAAAATTTTATTTTCCGCTATTTCCAGTACAAAAAAGTACCGCGTCTCTGCTGATGTTCTCTCGGGTTTTGTTCAGCATAACCGTAATATAGCGCAGTTTATCTTAACCTCATTTGCATGTCAATGATTTTAATATGATTATAATTAAAGTTTGCTCGAGTTCCTGTAATTAGTAATGAACGTTTTGCAAGGGATGATATACGTGAATAATTTTTGCGGAGAACCTTGGAAAAAGAAATCTTTTTAAAAGACTCGTCACGTACGAGATCTCGTAAAAGACTTCGCTGTTCACTGTCACGATCTTTTTTGGGTTTCGATTAATGGCTGAATACTTCGAAGAAGGCCATAGTAATTTGTCTCCAATCACAATCCTCGATCGTATGCATAAGATCACTGAATTAATTTGGCCGAAATATCACGATCCTGTTCTGTTGTGGAACCCTTTTTTTTGCCTTTGTCTTCTTCTCCGATGAAATGATTCATAGATAGATCTACTTTTCAGCAGTACTTGTAGTTTGTGTTAAATAGAATTAGTCTGTAATGAAATTTCTAGTAGATTAAACTCAAATGATACAAACATCATTTGATAAATAGAAGGATACAAAACTCATATTCGAAACCAATCATACAATATACGTACCGCAAAGTTAAAAGGTGGTGAATTTTGAATGAAGATCCTACATATTAAATAACATTACGTATTATTTGATCTCCATTATCATTCTCACACTGATTGGTTTTGCATTACGTTATTTTATTATGATCGTATGATGTTAGTGCTGAGAAAGGACTGGTTTCTCTAAAGAAGAATTTATTTAAGATACTAGAATAAGAAGAATATTAGAGAAAGTCCTGTATGTGGCATTTAATTACAACAATACCATTTTTATATCAGTTTTGTGTATGTGTACGCGTAAATATAGAGTAACTTAATTAACACAAAGAGCAGAGAACTAATTCTGTCATTTCTACGCAAAGATGTTAGAAAAGAGCATTAAGATAAGAGAAAATAAATGCGGATAACATTAATCGCTATAGCCTGAAGGTAATTTTCTGATCAAATTGACGATGTGAACACCCTTGAACGATTAAAAGCTTACTTCTCAGGTAGCAGGCGCGCCACCTATGAAATGGAGAGTATCATGAAGGAAGACTACGTGACGGGAATATAATTCACGATGGCTCAAGTTATGAGAGCATTCTACCACGGTGAAGTGCCTCCGAGTGCAAATAAGACACTCCTGAATATGAGAAACCTGCCCATAAATACCGACGTGCGGCTACTTTTTGAATCGGTCATAAACAATGACTTAAGCGGTTATGTGAGGAAGTTAAGATTCACGAAGATATGGTGTAACAAAAGAATGACGAATATGGACTCATCTGCGAGTCGATAATAAGTCTTCCGAAGTGATTAGTTAAGAGGAAAACGTTATAATAGAAAATTTGTATAAAAGTGAAGGGAGATGCAGAAGAGTCGAATGACGATGCTATCTGGATGTCTGGTAATGTCAATACTTGCGTAAACGTGAAATTACGTGATCACATATTCTCTTCTCCAAGTTCGTGCCTCACACGTGGCGATTGCATGATTTACTCATATTCTTGCCCCAAATGCTTCAGAATGTTACGAAAGAGGGCCAAAAGAAGAACGCGTTATGGCAGAAAATAATTAAATAAAAGGCCAACCTCGCTACGATGAAATTCGATGAGGGGAAATTTTATTTAGGTTTCAGACGAGTTTTGCATTTGCCGGAGCCTTAACTTCGTTTTTACTGCTCATGTTTTAGGTAAATAAAAAGTTACGAATATGCTTTTATTCAATTATTTTCTTCGAGAAAGTATTCTAGCACTGAATGTAGCTATTACTCCCTTTTCGGAGACTGGGGGATCTGGGTTCGAGTCCTGGCACTGTCAGAACTTTTTCACGTCTGTTGATTCCTGGATTTAATTCGAGCCAATGAAGTGTCATACTATATATCTTATATACATTGTATATTGCATACCTTCATACTTTGCAGTTAGTACTAATTTATATACTTTCAGTTCAAGGTAACAAATGTCATGGAAGTTGTAGTTTTAGATTCAATTGAATGACATTTTTAAATGTTAAAGAAACACGTGAGTTGTAGCCACGATGATTCCATCTGTACGAATAAATAATCATGATAGAAATGCATAATCAATTTTGAACAATATAAGGAAATGAACTTGAGCATTTTGGTATCATTTGTTAACTTTTCGTCCGTTGAAATCTTGGTAAATTTTGCCATTTTTTGTTTAGTAAATATTTACGTCATTTTATATGATGGGATCGTCAAATAGAGTGCATATATTTCTAGACGGAGTTGCTTTTTTATCGTGTTTGGTTGTAATCATTCGAATTGAATCGTTTAGGAAAGGCAGCAAGTGGTATTTCCCACCGTTCATGTCCTCCGCGCATTTCATAAACGAATGAAATATTTATGCTTATCCTTGCGGTTCGTCACCTGCCTGTTCCCTTGGCGATGACTCCGATCACCATGGAAGGTATGGCCATCAGAAGACAGCATCCAGAAGCACTCAGGGACATAAGACGTGCCAGCTCTGGACTCCGGGTCGCTAGGACTCTCTGAAAATAGCTCTGAAATGAAAGTGAAACAGGTGGAAAAATGATTGAGAAACCGTAGTTCAGCATTGATTCTAAGTAAGACACCTAAGGTTATACAGAATTTAATTCAAACTATCACGAACAGAATAAAGTTGAATTTAATAAATCAAAGTAAAGGATTTTTACAAAAACACCAACATTGGTGATCAAGGCTAGATGTAGTACTAATTATATTGTAGAAAGCTTAAAAAGCCCATCATTTGAGTAGATTATAAATAAACTTTATGACAATAATACTTTGACAAGTACAATTTATAATCCCGTTCGTAAGTGTTATAATAATTTGTGACATAAAAGAATAAACAGACTCTAAACAAACTATACAAATAAAAAAGTTAATATATAAATATACAGCATTAAAAAGGTAACAAATTAAAAGTTAGCGATACTATGAAACTAGATATATATTTAGAAAACCTATTGCTCCTCCATTTAATTAAAATATATCACCATCGAGGCGATTCATTCTGACCCTGAGTCTTAACTATAAGATTTATTTATACCTATCTAAAGGTCGTACGAGAATGCGTCGCAGCAAAAAAACATTAACATTGCGTCGTGGCGAAGAGTTAATAAATCCTTCATCTCACTTTTTAGTGGGGAAACAACAACTTAAGACACGATAGATGTCACAGTAAACGACTCAAGAAAGTCTAGTCGTCTACGATGCATTCAGTTCAAATCTATTATCACGCTATTTAGAGAATCCTCAAGAACGTGAATCACGAATAGAATTATGTAAGAGTAGAAAATACTGGAGAATACAGTTCTTTACTCAGATACTTCGAGTTCCATCTTCCATAAAAGAGCTCACTTATCCATGAAATTCTAGCGTGATTTTTATCTCGAAGGAGTAATGGAGTGCAGACGCACTTACTTAGACGGAGAAATCCACGGAAATAAACAGAAACTTGTTTATAAGGCCGTGTGCCATATTCCGACTAAAACTTGAATGAATCGTGCGCCAAAGCGAGTGTGAGCACGTTAGATCGTTAAAAGATCCAACCTACATTTCGAAATCTCGAGCATAAAATTAGACTCTTGTCTGTAGGTTCTTTAGTTTATAAACAAGTCGTTTTTAGGGATTTCACCAAGAGTCAATGACTCAATACGATCGGACATCAAACGCCAAAACTTAAAGGAGAGGTTTCAGTTTTATCGATGGCTGAACATCTCGAAGACTTCCATATGGAAGTTATCATAGGATAATCGCCACTTATTCCACGCCTTAATCTGTTGTATAAAGGAGTACATGCAAGGATAAAATTTCTCGTAAATGTCTTACAATGGAGTGCTATGACATGGAATTATTGCTAGCTATAACGCTATTCTGATGAAGTTTTTTTTTTTAATTTAAGGAATTTATTCCAGGAAATAGCGAATGATCACTAGAGTTTTTAATTCACACAGTATTTAATTAATAATATAATTTGCTTAAAATCATCTTTATGAATTTTCATTTGTGTTAATACTATTTAATTATAATGATCTTAATTCTAAGAAAGTTCAATTTTTATGAGAAATTATTTATGAATGAGGCATCAAATTCTTTCATTTAAATTTTACAATAGTATCAAAAAAACCAAAACACAATTATTTTCTATAACTCCCTGCAAGTTGAGCTGGCTAATGTAGAGAAATTCTGCATTTTTTTCCAAAAGTAAACCATTTTACTCTTCTGAAAGTATTCTAGTAAATGTTTGAGTTACTAGATACACATTGTGAAATACGCAAAAAAATAGGTAGAATTCAACCGCAAATTAAAAAATAATTAAAAACAATTTGCATGATAGACAAATTTTAGTTAATACCAGATTCATAGAATATACTCCCTAAGTAGTAATTTTCTTTAATGGAAACTTTTAGCGTAATTTTCGAGGGTTTTTTCATGTCCTTAACTCCAAGACTCCCAGTTGATATGATGCTTAATGTCATCTCTATTTAAATTTCATTCATTCTATATCGGAAGGAAGTCGTTCAAAAGAATTTGTGTGTAATTTAGAGCGAGTTTTGTATTAAGTATTCGATTCCCTTGAATTTTGTTACACAAAATGTGCACTTGGTAATAGATCATTGAGGAAATTAATTCAAAATTAAATCGCTGACTATTGAAACTGATATCAAAGCCTTTAATTTTTTAATTTCATCAACAATATTCAACCCTAATGTTCATCTCTGTGATAAAATTAAGCTTTTAACTATTGATATAAATATTAAATTAGATAATAATTTTTTTGATTCATATCCTTAGGTCCAGTCGATAGTACTTGGTATTATATCCTAAATGCAATTACCTGCCATGGAATGCCTCCAAGTGCGAGCAGCAGCAGTACGTCTACCCATTCTCCAAAGCCTTTGGCGGGTAAACTACCAAGCCAGTCCACTCCATTGAGAAGGAACGCTGACGGGTTGGAGGCTGCGAAAGGAGCCGAAAGTACCTACAACGAGAGAAATATAATGAATCTGTTACCAGTTATGGTTGGACACGAAGGTGGAAGCAGAGCAGTGACATTGATAGATGGTCAGTTCCTCGTAAATAAAATTAAATGGGAATCTAAAAAAAATCGAAATTAAACGTTCGCTTGTCCTTTGAAGGCTGGGTTTCAGTACGTTATGAGTTAGTAAAACCCAAGAGTTATCTTATCTTTAGAGTGAGAAATTATTATCTTAAGTCTTAATTAGAGGTATGAATAGATGTGTTTCTAGGAAGGACTTTTTGTCAACAGCTCAACTTGCGATGCATTACGTTATGTGGACAACCTTAAAACAGCTGTATAGCAATAAATAGATCTCATTAAATGATCCATATTTAGTTTAGACTCAGAGACCTTCATCGAAACACGATCAATCGTATTCTCCTCATGGTCAAAGTTAAAAATATTTTACTTTAAGAGGAAGTTTTAGTTCTTAGTTTTGCAACAATCGATGAAGTGGATTGGCAACGAACAATCCATAATAAGCAGAGATTTAGGAATTTTAAGTGCGCTAAAGTGATTATAAATTGCAATCAGAATAACAGATTTACATTCCTGTTTGTGCAGGTGAACTTGTGTTTTAAATAATTGAGCTTGATTCTTACAAAATCAATGATATAAGAATTTACGAAATAATTGTTGTCTTAAATTATACGCATTTGATTGAAATATAGTCTCCTTTTACAAAATGCTGTTAAGAAAAAGAACCGATGAATACTCAAACAAATATCTTAAACTGTTAAAGAAGGGCGTGGCGATTTTTAATTTAATTATAGAAAGTTAACATTTAATACAATTTCGTAACATTAATTTGATTTTGGTCAATATAATTCATTTTCACCCGCGTGAATATCCTGACCATTTATTTAAGTAAACACTACACTAACATATATTCAACCGAGGTATTATATATTATTTCCAGTCACTGAATAAGTGATGTACTAATTACTTTCGGCATTCATTAATTTCGTAAGAGCGTAATACCCACAGTCTCATTTAAGAGATGTTATCGGAAGAAATAAATATGCATGAAAGATTTAAGAAGATTACTCTCGGAGACGTTTCAGTGCGAATGATTTTAATGGACGGAGTCATGCGTTACTTTCACCTGAGGCTTTATACGGAACGACTACTTTGCGGAATGTATTCAGCATACTCTAGTTTCGCGATATAAAATTGCGAAGAAAAGTGCGTTCGGTGCAGTTTAAGAGTAGCGTATTTTTAGACTCGAATAAAAACATCTATGTTTTGCATATTCACGCTCTTTTAGCGATACCTAATAGGTCATGCTCTTCGGTGGAGATCTTTCAAAGTTCAAGGGCTGTTAAGAGGTTGTTCGACGTTAAATAACTTTAGAGTTTTAAGTAAAGGGACTAGATTTCCGTAAGGTAAACCGAGCAATTCCCACTCCGTATACTTTTCAGGTCAAGCGTTGACATTTTTATTTCTATATTTCTTAATTTAGATTTTGAAAGTAACGGTTCAGGGCGACGGTTGTAGAGAGTGGGCAACATACTTGTATTTTGCGGCAAAAGAAAGACTATAATAATGGCACCTGTCCATGGAATCTCGATTGAGCGCCTTTTAAGTTCGCTTCAAAGATTTTTTTTCACTTTCTTCCGAAAAAGTAGCGCTATTTGAGGCTTCGTTATCACTCGAAATAGATGGTGTAGCGGTCTGATTGAAGAACCGCCAAAAGCAGACCGTGAATTCAATCAGATACGAAATACTTATATTCTCACGTAAACCTGTAATGCCTTTTCTTACTTTACGTTTGATGATTTTTTAAGTTCAATTGCATAAAAATGAATCTATGATAAGTGCACAAAAATTGAGTCGAATTTATTATCTTAACTTTGTTGCAGATTACTAGACATCTCAGGTGTTTATATTTTATCTGTTACTATTTCTTTTCGTTTGGCAAGCAATTCATATTTACGGAACAAAAAGAAATCATAATTTCAAGAACGGAAATATACTATTATATTATAAAAATGTATCATCATTACATCATTATATAGCCAAGGGTTATCTTATTTTACTTATTGATAAGGATGAATCTAAAATATCTGATTGATTAATAGATTCGGAATATTTAACATCTATCTACAATAAATAGACACATATTGCGATAGGATAAATTTTAGTTTATGTTTCTATGGAAATAATTAAAACTATATAACACAGATAAAATGTATTTGCAAAAGGGGTTAATTTACTTCCCACTTTCTGGTTGATTTTGTTTGCGTAAATTTTTTGTTATTGTAAACAATGTGTGTTGTTTTGTCTTAAAGCAGTAAATATTCAATTTAAAATATTTTTATGTAAATATTAGCAAGTGTCGGAAATAATATCACTACAGTTATTTAACGGGTACTTTATTAGCTCCGTTGGGGAGAATCTTTAATTAAATCAAGCACCCAAAGCTCTGAATAAGGCGTCCATGATCAATAAAACTGCTCATGCCCTCATAAAATTAAAGTTTCCGTCCGGAAACGATTTTCCTCGAGAATAAAAATTTCCGAGTGTTAAAAAAAAGTCCTTTACATTCCTCTTGAATGGAATGCGTGTTGTTTCCGCTCCCAAACTCTTTCGCACCGACTCACATCTTAGCGGGATGGCGGAATTTTCAGAAGCGGCTGGACCAAACATTTCGCCCATCTACATACCGCCCCCTCGTGATCGAAATTTCGGGAACGAAGATGTTGATTCGTTCGGACGCGGGCGAAACGGAGGCATGTTGTCTCGTCTTCCGATGACATGCAGCGCCGAAAATGGATTTGTTACGCCGAAATGAATTGAGAGTCTACATATCTTTCAGGTCGTCCATCCATCGAACGACATGAACCACCAAATACATTTCCGATATTCGGACTAAAGTTTCATTATCGACTCCCACTTTAGAAGAAGTTGAGGGAAAGGAGAAATTCGTCCATCTATTTCAGTGGATAGCCTAGGTTAATACTTCCTATGTATCACTCTACGTATACTCTCCTATAGAAAAAGGAATGCTATTTTGTTATTCGCGAAAGAATAAGAAAAATACATTAATTTAAAAGGTCCTCATAAACATCTGTTTAAACAGCTAGAATTACAGTAAGAATGAATATAGACATGGATGAACGTTAACATCTATACTCCGAAATTCCCGACTAAGAGGAAAATTTCTCCTACATCCAGGATTCGAACCCGAGACCTTAACATTAGAGAGGTATTCAAGCCATTAAATTACAGATACCTTGTTAATATTAAAATAAATTTACAACTATAAGAAATTAGTGAATACTTCGTAAATACGTCTCTATTTACACCTTGTAAAATACAAATATTTAATTTAATTGCAAAAGTCTGTAAATTATGAAATCTACTATCTTTTCTAACAAGAGAAATTTTTCTCACGAGTCTCAAATAGTTCCGAGAAATTATATAAAAGTAAATGTTTGAAAGCACTCTTAAGGCTACCTTAAAGATGTTCAAATCGTGATTAAGTAATGTTTCGGAAAATAGCGTCTAGTACCTTTCTCTAATGGTGATTGTGTATTAAGTGGGATCTTAAAATATGGGCTCACCAATTATATAACGCTTACCTTTGCTATTTGGAGAACTCTAGCACGCATAGGTTATGGTTAGACCCAGAGTGGGGTATGTGAAATTCGGTGAAAGTGAAGCTCATGAGAATAATATAAGAATAGATGTTTTCGGTAAACTTAAGATTTATGTAATCTATAACTTTTAACCCTTAAAATTAGATCCCTCATCTCTTTGAAATCATAGTTTTAAAATGAGAAAAGGTACTATATCTTATTTTTAATGATGCATCCATTATTTAACATGAAACATAAATAAGATGATAACCCATACTTAAAATGAGTGTAATTTTACTTTTTGATTACGTAAATATTACAGTGACGAGTAATAATTTTATGTTGTGCAATATAAATTCCAGAATTAAGATAAATTCAAATAAATCAACTTTAATAGTTAAGATCAATAGATGTATTAGCCACCTCACTTAGCTCTCATTATATTTCCCAGGTGCTTGCAGGAGAAATACAACTCACCAGTCCAAGGATGACACAGTTGACTTGCGCTACGTCCGTATAAGCCACGCTATACAGTCCTCCAAGCATCGTGTAGATGGTGACGAACACCGAGGTTCCTACTATAGAGAAGGTAAGACTCATCCCTAATACAACTCCCAATGCTGAACCTTGAAAGAAAATGGAGAAATATCTGTTTAAAGCATCCGTTTTAAATTTCGAATACTTGTATGTTATAGCTCAGTTACGCTATCCATAAAGCTAAAAATACTAGGCTTTCGTAACTATATACGTAATATTTCACCGTTCTATTTATATTGTCCTTTTATTTCTAGTTAAAGAATCTATTTACCATTCATTTAGTTTGGATAAATTTTCAGTTCTTTCCAATAACCTTACTCTTTTCTTACACAATTGATTCCAGATTATTTAAAAGTGAGACTTATTGTTTTAACTTCGAAAAGAACGGTCTGGTTTGAGGGTGAATGCGTGAAATAAAATACTGTTGATAACATGCGACATACTCTTCTAGTTCATCTCACATTAGCCACAATTTAGCTACATCCCTCACACGAATCAAATACGTATTCTAAATCTAAAACTTAAAATTAAAACAATGTGTGGCTTCCGTTATTAAGCAGAATCTGCAAGTAATCAATTAAACATAACATTAAACAATTACAATACAATAATACATCGATTAAGCATTAAACCTACAACATCAATTAAACGTGTAAGTGCTGGCAGAGATAATTATTAACTGGAAACGGCTAAATGAGGATACTAATGGGCAACCCTTCTCTGCCGTCTTCATAAATAAAACTCAGGGGAGATATTATACGAAGTGCGGAATTCATTAAATTAATACTTCTCCTCGATAAAATCACAGAATAATATCAAGTTAAGCAGGAATTAAGTCGGGAAATTTTCAATTTTTTTCAACCGTAGACAGTTAATAAGACAGAATGAAATATATAAATAAACTCCGTCTGTCCGACGAGAGACGAAAAATCTTTACGCGAGACGTTAATTCCACGCTTTTGCATGCCTCGGGAACATGTCCAGCGATAATAAATCGATTCATTGTTCGATTATCTTCGTGGAAATAGAATTTCTCCGCAACCGATGAAATTAAACGTAATCAAAGGCAATCTTTCTCCGGCGAAGACAAATGATGCTGAAGACAAAGAGGAACCGGGTTATAATTTAAGACGAGACGGGTTGAGTCTCTCTACATAGCTACCGTAAAGCATTAAAAACCTCGCTTTCTTTGGTCTCAAATTTACGATCCCGTCAACCCCCCTTTTCTTTACTTTTCTCCTACTTTTATTTTCAATTCCCATTTCGGCTTTTTCATTCGAAATTTCTTCCGTGTCTTCCGCACTTCGTAAAAGAGATATAAACGCTTTGTCTACCGCTGACGTCTACCGGACTTTGTTTATCGTTTGGTATAATTGATGTGCTTGGAGGAAATGCTGACTCTTATAGTGAAAACTTTTACGATCAGTTTTATAGTCTTGATTGGAAATATGTGATAAAATCTTTCTAAGGTTGTGTGTTTTCATTCTTCCGAGGTTGTATCAGCGACTGAATGCAACGAAGAATGTTCCGTTGTCCATTAATTTTGAATACCTATAACGAAAACAAATTCTTAAGCACATCTATTTGCCCATTTATCCTATGATTTACGGTTTTCGTTGAAAAGAAATGCTTCGAGTCGTGTAAACAATTGAAAACCTGCATCTCTATAAACTAGGGAGAAAATTTGGTTAATATAAGCAGTTACGATCTCTTATTTCTGGTCCAATTAAAAATCTATCTCTGTCTATCTATTCACTTAATCTATCTATCTCTTTCAATCGTTTAAAGGAGATAAAACTAATTTTGTCTACGATAGTTCTTCAGTTTTCACCCTGAATTTTAATGTAACCACTTTTAAAGGTTTTTATTATTGTTCATTCTATTCATGTATTAATTAAAATCGTAAAGAATGCAAAAGGTAAAACTTGTATAGCAGCCCTTGATTTTAAGTTTAGGGAGATAATACATTCAAAATGTGCCTTTGCGTGAGAAAATACAACAAAAATCTTTAGGGTATACCAACCAAGTAAATAATTAGAAGGCAATTTATAATATGTTAGGTATATAGTAAGGAATGTTCCCGAAAACAAACGGACATTTACAGATAAGGCAAGACTAGGTTACGATCCAATGGATACTCATGTTGTCCAATATCTCAGCATCATTCACACGTATTGTGTTATTACATCTTCGTAAGAGTGACTGATTGATTGATACTATTCAGCGGCATCGTCTTCTGAAAGATTATTCCTGATGTATCTTCTTAATCTTAAAATATTTAACCTTCTCTATAGTCTTTAATAGCCTTCATATACATTGGAAACCTAAAATTTATATAATCATACGGAAAAAATATGATGTATATTTGTTTACGCTGAACACAAGCTAAAGTGTTAATTACCATAATCTCAGAAATGGCAATTATTGTATAATGTATTTCTAAGCATATTTCCGAAATATTTCTCTTTGTTACCGTTGGAATGGGGCCGATTTAGACATCGAGTAGCCCAAATTCGTTTTAACCTTCCGCCATTTTCTTTTTTAACCTCTCCGCTTTTTTTACGCGAATTAATTTCTCGTGGGAAGTAAAGGGCGAAAGGTAAGGCATTCGGTGTGCGATGAAGGGCGGGAATTTGGGATAAAAAGAGTAAACTGTGGAAACAGCGGTCCACACGGTCAACAGGTGCGGTGGGAGGGCCATGGGTCGGTTTATCACGGACTCTGGGTGCTTAAGGTGACTTAATTTCGAACGTTTTAAAGGTTAACGTGTAAACTTTTTGAAAGAAGAGTAAGGCCGTTTTTAAGTAGCGGTTCCCGATGGAATCTACTTGACATTTGATCCATATCTCCCACGAATGCCTTGGATGAAGCGAAAGCAACACATAAAGTGGTTTCACTTTCTTTCCAGAATTGACCATCTCGACCGCAGAGTTTTCGTACAAGAAATGCATTGAGATGGGCGTAAAATATCTTGAATTCTAGTGCGTATACAGCTCAAAATTTATGAATAAATTCAAAAAATCATACTAGATTACAAATTTTACTAGGTTTTAAGCATTACTTAGAATTGATCTATATTGCCGAAGCACTGCATTTATATCAACAATGGATCAGTAACTATTAACATTATTTACACTAATTAACTCTGAATAAGTATGAATCCATAAAATAAACTGCAAAAATTAGAATAAACGTAGAAAATTTAGGAAATCGAAATAAAATTATACCTCGAAAAATTTATGTTATATTTTATGTTCTTCTCTTGGATTCATTCACATAGAAGAATTAAGAGTCAAGGAAAAAAACTTCGGAATATTGACCGCCTGGTTTACGAGCAAAAAATCATTTTATTAGACATACAAATCGTGACGAATAATAAAATAGTTTTTCGTAATCTGTTCAAAATCTCCGTTTCTCGTCGAGTGAGGTACTGAAATATCATTTCTAAAGCAAAGGTTAATTAGCATATCGGAGATAATTTGAAAAAATTCTATCGCATTAGTTCTGTTACGGTCAATGAATTTCTGCAGCGTATTTTCAAATCTGAACCGAGCTGGCTTCGGTGTTTAATAAATATGAATTAAAACTATTTACCCGAATAGTAAAGGATCAGTAATATTTTCGTGTAATATCCCTCTTATTTCATGTTTTTGCTTTTTGAAAGGAGCGAAAATACAGTTATATCATATGTTCAATTTATATATCGTATGTCATATTTATATTATACGTAATACCTACACAATCAGGTAAAATAACGCTTCATGTACGAAAAAAATTATAACAGATTCGATTTCACGTACCCAATTCCAGATTTTTAAAAGCATATTAATATAACGAAGATTGATTTGATATCTTTCACCATCTCTAAGAAATTTAATCAAGAATAAAAGCGGTAGAAAAATTTGCAACTATCTATCAGCAAGATTAATTATGAATTAACGAAGTCATTTCATAAAAAATACCGTTATCAACTCGAAATTGGGTAAACATCAATTATTTAGTAACATTGTGTTAGTAAAGAACATAGGAACCAGTTCTATATCTAATAAAAAACATCAGAGTAGATACGGTTCCATGCCGCCGTAGTAACGAGGACTTTTCCTATTTGAGAAGCTGTTTCTAGTTTTTTCCATCGTTCATCACTCACAGACAAGCGGAAATCTCGGACATTGATTAGCATTGCGTTATATCTCCTGATTGGATACGGAAAGTTTAGGAAAAGCTGTATTTCAGTCGTGGGGAAGCCTTTAAAAAAGACCTTTCTACTATTCAATCGGTTTGTTAGTTAGTCAGTCAGCCTTGTTGTTTAAGGAAAATATAGGAAAGCTTTGTACAATATCAGTATATAAATTGTTTCCGTATTCTACAATATTGACTGGAAAATGTTTGGTAGAAAAACAGCTGTAGGGTTGTCTTTGGATAGTATTTCATTCAGTAAACTATTGAAACAAGTGGTACATAAAATCGTTAAATTATTTACTCTCGTATTTCTATTGTAATAGGCGTATCCTTCTCATCTTTTCGTCAAATAATCGCGTAAAACAATTAACTAATTCCTCTTGTTGGAAGAAATAGTTCTTTACTTTTAAATACAAGTTGTTCTGACGTTTAATTGATGAAAAGTTGGGTTTTGAAAACATTCCTTTCAATAGTTCTATTAATAAGTCTTATGCTTTGAAATAACTTTATATTTGATATTTTAACTTCTTTCATCTGTAGATTCATTTCAACATCGATACAACTTTTATCGTTGATCTAAAAAAAATTCACGACTTTTACATTTATTTAGGTAAACAAAAATGCATTTTGAATGTATTCGCGGGTCGAATTATTCACAATAAACGGAATAACTTTCGCATTAAAATTTCCAACTATTCCGGTAACATATCTGATAAGCATACAAAGAGAATTTTCACGTAATTAGATGTATTTTAAGTGACAGCATCGACAGCTAAGTTATGAGAGGAAAAAATTAAAAATTAAAACCTGAATGTCCGCTGGATCACAACGCGGTGACATCAACGTATGAATAATTCAAGATATCAATCTGAATACTAACATATTTGATACTCTTCCGTTTCCGATGAATAATTTCTTTTCATTTGTACGATCACTAGCGCTCTTCTTTCCTCATAATAAATTTCATTGAAGAAAATTCCAGAAAACGGTATAATTTTCTCTGGACGATAAATATGGAGAATAATCTATACATCCTTACTATAGAAGGTCAATCGAAGAATATTTTTCCTTCTAATACAAGATGAGATGTAGAAGATCAGGAACAAATTGTGCAATTGGAATTAAAGTATTGAATTATACGGCAAATCAAATTCAGAAGTGGTAGTCAATCAAAGAGAACATGAAAGAATGAATGACGTGGAATTAGGCCGAACAACATGTCGATATAAAAATTGCTAATAAAAGATAAATGCGAATTTATATCATTATCTTCCCAGGAAACGATATAAAGAGCTTTGCTGAGACGCGGCACTATTTGAGTTCTTGTACTCGATCAGAATTGTTAGAAGTAGCAGCTGTTCTATCCGCTGTTATTTTTTATAGAATTACCGAGACATGATAGAACTGCAGCACTTCTGAGGATATCGCCAAGGAGGGCCGGTGCTGAAATGATTGCCCCGACTCGTGGTCCGTATCGTTCCTGAATTGGGTCGACCAAGGTCTCATAGCCAGAACTTCTCATTGGCATTGCGAACCAAATCCCGCCTGAAAAAAATATATACTTCAATTAATCCTAGAACTAAAAAAACAGTGCTGAAATTTTTATCCAAGGATTATATTGATAGCACTGTTCGTAAAGGATTTTTTTATTTCAGAGGTTGACGAATAATTGAGCTATTTTTAGATCTAGATGTATTAGAACTTGATCGTACGTAAAGATAGTTTTTCTTGTGTTAGGGAATGAAATAGTTCAAAATATGATCGAAAGTATCTATTTATTCCTCCATTGGATACGATAATAATCTTACTGGAGAAGTATATAAATGAAATTTGAATTTATTACTGATTCATGTTGTAATAATATTTATTCATAACGTATGAATTGATTCAGTGTTATGAATACTCCTAATTTAACGGGTATAAATACATAACTTTGTATAGTGTGGTTTCCGGTAGCTATTTCTTTTAGAGGAAGAAATATCAACTTCCCATTCAAATGCGTTTAATCCTTGTTTCCTCATCTGAATGGAAAGATGCGGAAGACCCTCAGAGATAACCGAGCAGATAGCACATTCGTGTCCCCGAATCTTGTCATGTTTGATTCCAAACTGGAGTTCCCATTAGTTAAATGAACTTACCATTTAGGAGGATTACAAATGTCCTTCTATTGTCTCGTGCTATTCCACCAATTAAAAGTGGTAGGTGAAGTTTTGCTCTAAGGGTTCTAATTACTTTAAAACCTGTTGATTGAGATCGGTTTTAATCCCCTCACGTTTTAGAGCACTGGTCTTTTGAAAAAAGTATTCCGCAGAAACTTCCGTGGTGATAAATGAATGATACGCCGATAAATGATCCAATGCGTTATGCATTCTTATTGCAACTCAACGGGCATTTCCCACGCATTGACGCACTGAATACACAGTATTCCAGTTAAAAACCACCGTTTTTTGCATTTGAGGAAAAGGTCGTACTTTAAGTGTAAGGTTGATACGTGTCTACCGAGAATTTAGAATTGATACATTCATCTCACGCGATCCAAATAAAAGCATTTGTTGTTCACGATCTGTTTCGATTCCACCTAACCATTTAAAAAAATTGCCAGGTTGGAAAGTGAAGGGTACTTCTTGCTGTTGAATAAAGTTATTTCGTGCATTTTTAAATTCAAAAAATGGTAGAAAAAGAAAATCGTGGCTAAAACTAATGTGCCCATATCGCTATTTTTGCACATAATTACTTGTTTGGAAGAATTGTGTTACCCATTTGTGTTGAGCTTGCTGTAGAAAAAGTAAAGCATGCCTTTTTTAATATCGATCGGTATATGTTTTCGAGTATTAATCTATGTTGTTTACCAAACAGATATTACGTATTTTTAACGTGAAATTTTACACTAATCGAAATCGTTGTTGGTTTCCATCTGTATATATCTCGAGGAAGTCTAAAAATTCGTTGGATCATTAATTAGCATGTTATTGTATAGTTACGCGACTAAATTGCAATCTTTAGTTCTGTTTCATTCGATCATAATGTTCAATTATACTATTTAATAATGAGTAGAACGAGTAACACTCCGATTTCAATCAAAAATACCTTAAAATGTTAAGCTAATTGCAAGGATCATGAGAAATACTACAGAAAATGAAACATCTTTTGCATCATATTAAGGTAAATATTTTTGGCTAATAATCTAAATTTTTTGTGTAATAACAGTTAACAATATAATAACCTATACTCTACGTACCTATCAAAAAGCTCAAACAGTATCCGATGGGTATTTGGCACCATATAATTCCTCTCTCATATACAGCTTCCGGTATTCCACCAATGAATGCAGCTCCCACCCACGTAGCTGTTGAATAAACAATTTTTTATTGTATTATGGTTTAAAACAATCTCAAATGCATCCTATTATATTGAAAGAAAGTTAGGAATAGTTTCTTATGCATACAGTTCATTAAAATTTTTACTCTCAAGGAAGGAAACTAAGATGAAAGAAAATTATATAACCATTGAATCACTATGAATCATAGCTTTTATTTTCCTCGTGCAAGGTTCTTTACTCGTGATATTAATCAGAATTGATTCAACCGTTTCTGGGGAAGTAATTTGAGTGTGAATCTAGGAGGAAATAGGGAAATTTCAATGTAGAAATGGAAAAAAGTTCAATTTCTTAAGAGGCTAATTACGAATTCTGCCTCACACCTATCTGCTCCGTGCAGATTGACTCACCGACAAGCGTGACCACGCCCACGGGAAAGTTGAGAGCACGTCCTGCCAAAAGCGCCCCTTCTAGGTCCGCCCCAGATACCCCTGTCCCCCTCTTACTTCCCGCCCAAATGCCGATAGCCATCACCGATAGGTAGAAGACCACAAGTCCGGACACCCCGAGCACCAACATTTTGATCCCTCGCTACCTGTTTGAGGAGATAGATGCTTGAAAAATCTATATCGATGTTAGAGAACCAAAAATGAATAAAGGAGTGAAATTTTAATATATATATAGTTATGTGGATTATTAAACTTATAGTAGCCTTATAATATTTTTATTTATTTATTTATTGTTTGTTATATTATTTAATAATTATTTCATGACATTATGAACTATATTTTGCCGGTCTCGTTGGCGGAATGGTTAGCATGCTAACGCTGAGGTCCCGGGTTCAAATCCCGAGTAGGAATTTTCCTCTCAGGGTCTGGATGATTGTGACGACCGTTGTTAAGTTTACGACCACACTGTAATTGTCCCGAAAGTGGTTATTTGCGCAGTCTTTCATAATAAAAAAAATATATAATCGAATTATAACTGGATATTTACAAGCAAGGGGTTGTTTGTTGACATTATTATAGTCCATGCGTCGTATAAAATTTTGATGATACACTTGATCAATCGTATTCATGAATAATAGAAATGTAGTGAATAACAAAAACACGATGAATAATAGCAATAAAACGAACAAAAGGAACTCAAAAGTTTGTTGTCTGTTGATTCCATTGTGAAATGGAATGCGAAGATTAAAAGTTATGTTAATTTATATCACTAGTTCATTGATAAGTGAACATCATCAACCGTAAAATTTTCGTTAATAATGGAGTATAAAAAGGGAACTGGTTTTGATGAAATTCAAGCTTTTAAATCATCAAAGTTTCCCATAAAAAAATATGTCAAAACTACATGCAGCTTAATGGACGACAGAGATAAAATATATCAGTTTACACTCAAATGTGCAATAGCGATAATGCAAGTGTGTTCCACACATTTCATATTCAAAGCATCGAGCTTTCTTCGCGTTAATTTTCAGTAGCTGACAAGTGGGTTGACAGTCGAGTGAATTCGTCGGTAGGGAGGAGGTTCATGTTGCCGTAAAAGGCGGTGTTCTGGCACCCGCCTTCATAGTCCAGAAGATTAAGTCAACGACCCGCTGGTTGAGCGTCTATGACCCTGTTGTCAACCCGAGAATCTTTCCCATCTCCAAGGTACCACCAGATCTCTCCTACCGTCATCGCACAAGGGCTGCTATTATACAGAGTAATAACTGTTATTATGGACAATTCCGTTCCTAATTGCAGGATCGGCTTATTATGAATGCATCCGTGCCATCGTTTATTCATTCAATGATTGATGAGTATATCAGAGCGCGATTCTACCTATGCATTATTTAACATTAAATTTTCACTCAGTTTTCAACAGTTAATTTATCTACTTTTGTTAGTCCTGTAGAAACATGTTTTGTTCTTTGGTCGTCTCAGTTTAATTTTTATTCACGAAATCGTATTTAATGATCTAAGTTTTCTATCTCTCTTTACAGTTTATTATTTGGTCCACTAAATTTCAAAATTTTTATTCTCTTTTCCTGTTTCCAATCTTCGAGAAGAGACAATTATCGAAATATCCCGTGTTGTTGGAATGTTTGTTTTTTTCACATCTCAATCCTTCCATTGAATACACTTAGCTTCGAAATCGATAATAACTATTTATGCATAGACTATCATCTTTCCCATTTTTAAAATTTATAACTTGCCTTTCTTTATACTGATTTTTTTCTCGTAAAATCGCAATTTATAACATCCTTATTATTTGTAATAACATGTAATAATCTTCTACATTCTTAAAATCCTTATTTTGAAAATATTATGAATATTATCATATTCCCTTTTCCACCATTTTGTTAATGTTTTAATTCAAAATCTCGGAGCAAACCTGCCACTTTCTCCTTTCAAAAACCCCAGCCGCTGACCAGTATAACTCACTTCGATTCGGCCATAAATTATCTGGAATTACCTCATCTTTCTAAATATCTCCATCCTAAATCTTTCAACTGAACGTTCTAATAAATAAAAGATGTCTTTTGAGAAATCTAAACACATCCACATCTCTATCAAATAATCAAGTGGTTTTAATAGCATCTGAAGTTCATTCATTCGATGCACAACTTTTATTACCATTTTTACAACGATATATCGTCTCCTTAGTCTAAAAAGGAAAGGAATACTCTGCTCAAGCGTATAGAAGTTTAATGAGTTTTAAAAAATCTGAGGACGAGAAATTACGTTACGCTCGGAGAAATAGTATAATAGTATTTCGAAGGCAATTAGAATCAATGATCTATAAAGCTTTTTTTAAAAGAAAATTTTCATTGATTAGGATTAAGAATAAAAGAACGTGTACTATTCTAGTACTATGGGAGCCGTAACTCTTGGTATGTTTACGTAATCAAGTGATATATACGCCGTTAGGAACGTTAACTCTTCGTACATAGTGTTTAATAATTCTAAGGGAACTGCGTATCAAGTACATCTTAATTAACAAACTGCGTATTGGATATATCTTAGATATACCTTAAATGCACATTCCCGAAGCATTCACGATAGAATATTTCCATAATTATTACTTTACGTAATATTTTTAACTCCGCATAAATATCTACAGGTGTCAATTTATATTTTATTGCTTATGATAGAAAAATACGTTTCTAAGCGAGCTAAATTGGTATTTAATGGGACACTCATTAGAATGTAATATTTTTCTTTCCTCACGTAAATTATTGTTCAGCAGAATCGGGCACTTATTACTAATCAAACGTTGTTATTGTAAATTCTATTTAACTTTATACTAACTGGGGCATTTCCTTTCACAAATTGATCGGAGAAACATAAAACTTCCAATCGAATTCCACACAATGACCTCCTTTTATGTTTCCTATAATCAATTTCGATCGATAATATTACATGAAATGACAACATGTCAGTGTGAGTAAACACTCGATCATTTTGTTCATTCATATTTTGATTCTTGCGCTATTTCAAGGAAAGGAAAGTAAGTCCTGTAACACGATTTAGTATGAGTGTAAAGGTTCTTTGAAATAACAGCTAGGATGACTTCACCATGAGGAAGCAGGGTTATTTTTGAGAGTGATATCCGGCATTCACTTAACAGATCAGGCGGTTCTCGCATTTACTTTGTTTTTACCCGATTCAGCACTTAGCTATTACTTTATTACTAAAACTTTTAGATTGAAACATATTCCATTCCTTGCTAGTAAAATTAGTTTATAATTAATCTCAAAAATTAGAAGGAATTGAATGCTATTTTGAAAATTTCGGTTTAAAATATCGATTTTTCTATTTCTTTATTTTAAAATTTGGAGCAATTTATGAATACGTTTAATATAACTAAAGATGGGTTCAATTATTATTTGCAAAAGATATTGAGCATTCTATGGTATTTCAGGAAGTACACTTATTTTTATATATAATATGGACACTATAGTTAGGTTAAACATAGGTTTAAATTAAGATGAATTTCCTAAAAATTCCCTGCATTTTTTAATTTAAAGAATCGAAAATTTAAGTTTAGTAAATTGTTCTCGTTCATAAAATTATACTAAGTATGTAAGTGTTAATAAGGCCCCCTAGAAAGTGTTTTTAAATGCTTGTAGTTCTTTATCATGTCTATGTAAAGTTACTCAAATAGATCTAAAATTATCTCAGAGGCTGGTTCAGATGTTGATATTGAATAGATTTTTCTGGGATTATTTACACTTAAATTTCGCCTACAATCGAAATTTAGAGTAAAGGAAGTAGAGTAAACATGCACTAGAAATAGTTTATTAGATTTATAATAGTTTAGTAAATTAACATATTTTTGATTCAAGTATTCATTCTAAGTGATCGAATACATATAATATAATAAATATCGCAAAATTCCAATTCACTCAAACTTCCACAATAAATACGGAAGCAGTAGTGTTCCATGCAATTCCTTTTTCTATGATCGAAATAGATGAGAGACAAGGAAGCAATAAATTTCGGTTTTAATGTAAACAATTTCATGCATACAGTTTGACATTGCAGAACTTAGGGAACTCGTTTATTCTATCTTTTTCTGCACCTGACCATGAAAAAAACCTTGGAAATACCTACCAAGCGCTGAAGAGTAAAATTTGAAAGCAACCATTAAAGTCCGTAATCCTTTCGCCGTCTCTAATGCTAGAGAGGAAACCAGTTCTATCGATTAGAAACAGCTTCACTAATGGTCTTACACTGCTAAGGATATAATCTTTCTCGCGAAAAGGCCATACTCATACTGTGATCGGTTTGGAGTGTTCTAAACTGTGCTTTTACTCGATGAAAATTTAGAGCACCAACACGTTTTTTTGAACAGCGTGGTTATTTGTGAAATATTCAAGAATGTAAGGGGAACCCTTGCCTACGCACGTAATTATTTCCATAGTGAAGATATACGAGAACGTCTGATGAAAACGTATATTGCATATTATGAAAATTATTAAAGTGACGTATATAAAAACGTAGATGACGTAAACGTAAGTGACGTATAAAAATGTAGATAGTTTTCAGAAAAAGTGCAAATAACTTTATACGTGCGACCTGAATAAAATTTTAAATAGTAGTGTTTATAAGTTTTAATTAACGATATAACTGGGACTCGAACCCAGGTCCCTTACTTTATGGATAAGTGCGTAAACAGTTTTTTTAGAGATTTTTATTTTATTTTCTTTTTTTATGAACTTTCATTAGGAAAATGAAAAAGTATCAGTGCTTTGAAGATTTCATCATACATCTTAGAAAAGTACTTTACAATTTCATTGTTGATCATGAATTTTGGAAAAATCATCTGGCATAGTCTTTTTCTATAATATTTTATATACTAATAGCTAAAACCATAAGTATAGAACAAATACTTTTTAATTAACCAGGACTTTCTATGAACGTACTTATTTAACATAGTTTCAATGAAGGAATAGACTTTCGGAAAGGGAACTTAATAGTAGGTCTAACAGACATCCAATTGCGCATTGGATTTGATTCCGTTGAGATATCCCGGGTTCGATTCCCGTCGAGTAATCACTTTCACAAGGTCATACCTATCGAATCATTTTTGAAATTATCGTCTCCATAAAGTAAAAACCACAACTTTCGGCTTTCTCTTCCGCATCGTGGTCAAGTAGAATAATCAGTATTCGTTAGGCATTGATTACTCAAATTGAGACTTTGTGGTTGTTTTTGACTAAAAAGGTGCTTTATTTACTTCAACTTTGAAATTGGAAAAGTTTTCAATCTAGGAAAAATAAAAATAGGATTAAGTAAATTTCAAATAAATTAACACGATGAGTTCGGTTGACTTGATTACGAAGAATAAACATCAGTGAAAATTTCGACAAGACTGGGACTCGAACCCAGGTCCTTTTTTCTAGTTTTTTCACTGTTTTTCTCTTATATTCAACCTTTGTGAATATGAAATCATTTGCACAGATTCCTAGCACAATTTATCGTTAAAATCTATCCCTATTTAAGTGATTTTTACTTAGCTATACATTTGAATTATAAAATTACGAAACTGAAACATTTTTTTAGGAAGATTACCAAATGAGAAAATAAACGAATCGAAAAAAATATTTTACTTATATAAACCTCAGTTGATGGACGGATACGGAAAAGATTAGAAAAAACACCAATTTCGAAGGGGAAAGGGCTATCAATATTTGGGTTGTGGTGGAATTATGTAAGGGGTGGGTCAGGGACAGATTATGGTTCCTGCAGGCTTATAAAGTATTACAAACAAAACGATAATGACGTTCATCCTTTCCAAACCTTATCGGAAGTCATAAAAAGCTTTTACAAAAGGGTATCGGTTTTGCATTTCATGGACCTACGCAGATTTCTGATTAACTTAAGGGGAAATGGCTAATTATATTATCTTACTCATTAAAGCAGAAAAATTATCCCCTTTGGTGTAACATTATGATTATGGTGCTGTCGTCTATCTAACTAAAAGACTTAGAGTGATTTGTTATTTTATTACATACATGTTTAACTCACAATTAACAATACGATTTGCACTATAAGGAAAAAGATATGACAGATATGGCAGAAAATAGAAAATACGAGAGAGGAATAATATTTTGCAAAATTTATGCAAATTTAATTGTTTATTTATATCATTCTTTCTAATTATAAATAAGGTAGTTTATTTTATCTATTATTATTCATTTATTATTTACAAGCAGCTCATTTTCCGATCATTCTTTCTTTCGTTAAAATAATATAAACAATTGTATTTGAACGTTATATATGTGGAAAAAATTGTTAGATTATCAAGGAAGGACGACAAATAGGGAATGTCAAATACAAATCTGCATTAAGAAGATAGATTCTGCTTATGGAAGAGCGTGTGATTCCTTTAAAGTTGATTTCTTAAAGTACACTATAAAGTATATTCCTATGACGGAAGGGCCACAAATATTAATATAACAGAGATATTAGTAGATAGATTAAGTTCGAAATGATATCAAATAATTAGTAGGATACTTATGTTTTATTCTCAAAATTACTTCATTATCTCCCTGAAACAAATACGATTCAATTATTCTTTTGAACATGATTTTAAAGGTATGTTCTCACTTAATTGAAAGCAATATGTTCGACTTAATTAACTTAAATCCATTTGATTCAGTTGAGTAATTGTTTTGTGTTAACAAAGAATAAAAGTCGCCGCCAGTAATTAAAACATCGTTAAGCTACGAACGAGAATCTAGTAATATTAAAATGAATCAGGATCTTTTATCGATTGATTGATTGACCAATGTTTGATTTGTGGATCACTTCCCTATATTCAGAATAGATTAGCGCTGAAAAATAGCTAGGATTCGTTTACGAAGTCTATAATCTATAGCTTGTTTTTTCAATCTACGAGAAAAAAACGCGTAAAAAATTGTGTGAATTGGGCCCAATTTTATTGTGGAAACAACCTTAAGTGACAGCGTATTTTTGAGGAAATCCCATTATATTTTCAAGGTGACCTAAATTTGGTCCTTGGAATCAAAGACGCTCATGGTTTTAACGTCAGAACTAGATTACCTCTGATTTCATGGCCAAGATGATAATGAATAATAATCGAAGCGTTAAATTGTGGAGTGATGTATTCATATTTGCTTTGAGATGGGTGTCGTCAGTGATCTCGGGAATTGTCAGTCCGCTATGCTCAGTATGTAGAGAATGTCCTTGACATATACATCTTCAAGTGAGTTTGTCCTTTGCTGTGGAATTTGAAAGAAGAGATAATCATGATGGTTCAGAAGAAAGTATTTCGATGTTCAAAGAAATATTACAATATTAATTAGCTAAATTGTACTTTAAATATTCATTCATACCTTTAAAAAAGTACTGCAAAAATTATATGCATTTTTCCCCTTTTAAATTTCGCGCAAAATTATCTTTACTTTTTTCCGAAAATCGAAGAATCATTTTTTTGTATTTTAAGTTTCAAATCAGGAACTGATTCTATTTTCATGCACGCCAAATAATTTTACTAGCGGAAGAAAGTGTACGGTAATCCTAGTCAATCTAGGTTCAAAGTATCCAAAGGAAATACCTGACATAGTTTGATGATTAGCGTTCTTCCAAGTTCGAAGAAGCGCCGTTAAGTTTCTAAGTCCACATAGTTACTTTTTTATCCGATGATGTCGCTTTGTTCTTTCTCACTCTAGTGATCAAATTCGAAAGCTCCAATACTATTCAATGAGAGCGGGAAATACAACTTACTGTTGAGATGTTTTGTTTAGAAATATGACGCATAAATGAAATATCTTAATAAAATAATATATATATTTTATATCTAAAGAAAATTACTAATAATTACTCAATATTTGAGGAAGAATAAGTTAGAGGACTTAAATTTCTCTTTTCCATCAAAATTTTCAAAAAACCATTCACAGTGATATTAGAAGAGTATTCAGATTGTACACAGGAATGTTTAAAGTTAGAACAGTTACACAATTCACAAGTAGCATGTTTTATAACTCTTCCATGTCGATTTCGCAAGGTCTAGTGAATATTATCCAGAGTTAATCACGCTTAACGGAGGAGAGCTTTGTATTCTGAGTGGTTCATTAAATTAATGGACGACCTCCAAAGTTCCATATATACTTTATGGGATTTTCGCAGACTTCTATTTCATGTCCCCAGATCAACCTTGAGATAAGTAACATGTGGCCTTTGTCATCCTTACAAGATTTACATGATGGATGGTGGACGTAATTGCAGGAGGAATTTAGGGAAAAATTGGAGCGAGGTAATATAGAAAGTACCTCAGTTATTGTCGAAATCGGTAGTCTTTGGATTGAATATAAATAATTTAAAGAAGAATTTTAAGCTTGCCATATGCACTCCTACGCATGCTGGAGTATTGTTGATTGTATAGATATACTCAATTCTGCGCGCAAGCCAGATGAAATTACCGATGTTTATTATAGAACGAGTTCGAAAGTAATTGCGATTCATAATCGCGAACATTAAAGCTATATTTATTCCCAACGAAAGTAAATATTTGTACAACTGTGATTTTCTTCGTAATAGAGCTGTTTTTAGATGAATGCTCGTGGGAAGCCGAGCGCAATCGTAAAACTCTCCTGATGACCTATTGTGAGACAGGAATAGGTTATGCAGAGTGACTCGACAAAAAATATACGTAAATGTAAACAATATTTCAAACTGTTGGTACAAAATGCGTTTACTTACTTATGCAGTTCAGATATAAACAGTAACTACACCCGAATAAACAGTAGTTCTTTTCAGAAACAATTCTTATTTACACTTTTATAGTGAAATGATACATTTGGTACGAGGGTTGTCGCTCTTTGGGTAATTAGTTCGCTTGTGTCATTGGAAATTTTTGACAGCTAGTCTTTCTTAAATACATCGAGAATACTCTCCGTGGATATCCTTCATTTTTTCAGTTAATACTTTTTATTTTCATAGGGTTCAAAACATCTTCCTGGAATGTTATATTTTTATATACATTTATTGCTATTATTCGGTACATTAACATGTTTGAATCTCTTCTGCAAAACTTCTTAAACATCATAATCACATTCATAAACAAGAAATCTTAAACATAATATGGATAGCTCTCAAAGAAAATCGATTTTAGTAGTCTCCCATACCTTTCCGTTTCTCTTCTGTCAACAATGCGTTTTCTTTCATCAAAAAAATTTCAATAAATTCAACAGAACTATTTCAGTGCACGACAAGACGGAATTTTTAGGTTTCAAAATTTGACTCTTGGTTCCTATTTTGACTCTTGGCTCTGAAACTGATGACAGATGCTTCTGAACTGAATTATAAACTTAGAGCGGATCTCAAATCAGATTTTTATCTGCACGTGGCCGAGGTTAGCATCCTTGATGTCCACAAGGCGACCCTCAGAAGGTAAAATATAATGGTAAGGGTGGCGTTAGAGAGTCAGTGTTTATGGTAGATTTACGTGAATGGGTGATGACTTACCTCGACACGTGCCACTACCAAAAGTGCTCCACCCTTTCCCAGAAAAAGGGATTTTGATTGCGAAGGTTTCGTGAAATGCTTCCTACTCATATCTCAGTGTTGTTTTTTTCCGGATATTTTGATTGATTTGGGGGACCGATAGGCAAATATGCGCGTCTAGAATGTGTATAGAGAGCCTTCATGTACTTTCCATTGTTTGGTTTAATATGCTGGAAAGAATAGTAAAAACAGACTGTTTATTCTTTCCATTTAGTGGCGCAAATCAACTGCTTAATACGTATTCTGATGAAGGCTAACCAGAATCACAAATTATACGATTTTCCCAATCCTTTAATTAAGCAATTCATTACGAACCAACGAATTTTTTTTGTATTTTCTTTTTCTCTGAAGCTTTCCCAAGTTTTTCGTTCCTACCATTAATAAAATAACGATTAATTAACGCTTTTATCTCTAACTAATTCCAGACGTCCTCCTCCTTTGTGTTTTGTACATATATTATTCTATGGCTACCTGTTTTCTGCTCGACTGGTTGTCAAAACAACAGGAATCGAATTTACAATTTAAGATACGTTATCTCTTCCTATTGGAATTGAATAAGGATATGGAGTTGATTTATTTATGAGATGAGCCGTAGTGAATGAAAGAATAAAAATATATTATAAAAAATTAAGCGTTCTCAATATATTCTAGAATGTTTTCACTGACGTCGTCCTGACAACCAACTGCGATTTTTGATGGACATTCTGAATGGTTATCAATCAAATTTGTCAAACTTTTCATTTTCGTTTTTCTCAGTCCTTATGATATTCCTTTACGTAAAACCTTGGTCGTGCGCATACAATTCTCTGAATATAATAAAAGTTTTGAATATGGACTCATAAATATTACAAACTACCACAACGTTGAACCCTTAACTCAGCATTTGTCTTATCGTTGTTTCACGATAGTATACTTGAGAATATTTATCCCATGAATATTTGAATATGTATACCGATGTTTTCTTTATATTTTGACGATTTGTCAACTGCAACAATGTAATTCATATTTAGAGTTGGAAGGATTTTCTTATATTTCCAATAGGACTTTATTCGACCTTTAGATTAGCATATACGAGTATAGTGAAGGCTATACTCGCATATGCTAATCGTAATGGTAGGAGAGCATCTTAAAAAGGAGGTGAGAAGTTATTTGTGAATGAAAGAGGGGAGTGGCTTTCAGTGGAAGTGGAGGATAAGTAGCTGAAAGACGAACGAATGCTAACTAATGATACATTTGATTGTCTAAAGCCACCCGATAGATTTATATTCATCAATTTTAATCAATCAAACTTTTTAGGCTTGTTTTCATATTTATTTCAAGGTGATGATAAACGAAACAAGCTTTAAGAATAAAGACAGCAGTGAATTTTTTCTGAGGAATGTGTTCATACTACGTGCAATAATTATGGAATGGTATACAATATTTGTTCAGCGTTTAGAGCATTTTCCTAAAAGATTTTGTGAGTATCTCATGGTTAATTGTTAATGAAACTTAATGGTTAATTGTTTTTTAAACTTGTCGTCAAAAAAGATTTCCTAGCCTTATGTATTGTATCTACATGACTGCCTAGACTTACTTAATAGCAAGACTAAACCTCTTTACTTATTTAAAATAACTTATACAATTAATCCTGCTAAATCTTTTGACCAATTTTAAATCAATATATCTATCATATGTTACGTATTTCTATTTCTATAATCTTATTATATATATATTCTATATATCAACAAATGATTACTAGGAGTCTTGTTCGCTTTAAGATTCTTTTTTTATTTAAACTCGAGGAATTATATTCAGGTTAGCGGGATTTAATTAGTCCATAATTTTAGAAATGAATGCATTCATGCGTAAACTCGAACACTCACGTTTATTATCATTGAAGGTTTTATTCGCGAGTTAAGACCCTAACTTTGGTACAATCTATCTCGATACATTAGAAAAAAGTTGCTTTTATTTAGATAAGCACTTAATAGGGAAGGTGAAAATAATTTGAGAGTTTATGACATCATATGGTATAGCGTAGTAGTTAAACGTAATTGCTATCAAGAGAAGATAAATTTATCAGATTTTTATTTTTAATTTAAGTATAAGCAGCAAAATTTAACTATTATTTCCGTTTACCGAGATAACTTATTTCCGGCCTTCTATCCAAGCTTTAGAATATTCAATTACTACTTCTAATTAGAGACAAGGTTGAGTAAACATCGCATGGAAATAAAGCTATAAAGTCGAGTGGTCGATTAACTATTTCCTTGATCGTATTATATCATCAACTGATACGAAATCGAAGCCTTGAAAGAAAAATATTTTCACGGGCAATGTAACCATCAAAGAGTCCCTTATAGGTTATAAAATCGGCTAACATTTTATATCACAGTCGTAAGCATGGTGTCATTAACCGTTGTGAATGGCTCCGTCATTATGATGGTTATTTACCTTATGTCTTTTTTCCCTTCGTCGAACTAGTTCTCTTTGGAAACGGCACTTTGATTAAACGGTGCGAGTTCGCGGGCGTGGTATTACGTGGCCACGAGTATCGTTGCTAATCCATTGAGTGGGTTACAACTAAGTAATAAAGAATCGATAAAGTGGAGTTGTATGACCTTGAAAACTGAGAGAAGTCGAGGAAGATATGTATATATTCTATGAAACATCTGTTTAGAATTTGTAGCGTTAGCATGGTCTATGTCAAGTATACTTACTGCATCTATAGATGGGTGTTAAATCAGGTTTAACGAATTCGACTTGATGAATAGCGATCTTTTTATGATTCCATTGGTCATTGATCATAGGGAAATATTTCTATTGACCATTTTATCTTCCGAATACAGAAAATATGAAGCATTAAAATAAATATGATAGTTTTTTCGATGGATGGAATACTTTTAGTTGGGGTGGGAAGTTCTTCTATATTTAATCTCTGAATGACCATTCTGCTATCAAACAAAAACAACTACAGAAAATGCAGAATTATTGATTGTAAATAATAGAAAAATAAACTTAAAAATAGCCTCACTTCAACTATAATTAGATATATATTATTTCGTATTTTTCCCTGAAATCAATTATTTTGAATTATTCAAGATAGGAGGAATGCAAATGTACTATTATCTTATGACGATTAATAGAAAAAATAAAGAAAAATTAGGAAAAAAATTAGAAAGATAGTAACATGCTCTTATATCATGAAAGTGTTAATTATTTCAATCTATATGTGAAATATTTATCTTTGAGAAATCTATTCTCCTTTTGTTCTACCTTGGAGGGGTTGTTAGGATAAATATGGAGCGAGTAATATTCCATACCTTTCTGTCCTAGCTATTATATATTGTTAGCAGAATAAGTTCTCGTACTGAACTGAACCATAAGGACAGAACGTTGATTGATTGTTAAGTCCACCTGCTTTCATATTTTCTCAGTCATGAGTAAAGGCTAAGACGGTCTTCGATAAATAAATTTCTTTCTTAGAACGTACTAGTAAACAAATGGAAAACTTTCGTGCAGATAAGGTACCAAAGACTCCGATTATTCAAACCAGTTGAATTAATTTTAGATATGGGAATAAGAATAAGAGAATATTCACAGCATCGGACAAGAAAGTTAGGTGTGGTGATATTTGTTTGTTAACTGTCCTGGAATTAAATGCGTGAATTTTTATTATAATAATAACGTTTTTACATAGAATTGTTATCGTAAGATTGTGTGGAGTTCAAGGTTAAAAATTCCACTATTTGTCTCTTAGCTGGGTTAATTAATAATTTAATCACAAATCTATCTTCATAATCTCACGGATATAAACATAAATTGCATTTCCTGAGCGATAGACAGGAAAAAGGCCATATATCCCTTTCATATAGAACTTATAAAAAGTTAGCAGTCATGCCATGAGACTCAGAATTATATTTAGGAGTTAATAACTTATCTGATGAATATTATTATCTTTAAATAAATAAGAACCGATGGGGATTATCATGGAATTAGCGTGGATTAATTTGGACGGCTTCTGATTGACTTGGCGTGTTTCTTAAGAGGAATAAGGAGGATTGTGGCTTATCTTCAACTGTGCATTCGCTTATGTTAATCTTTTAAGTTGTGTGGCTTCCGACGTATCTATAATATATTCATAAAATTATTAGTCCTAAGATTTTTCTTAAAAACATGTTAGATGTATGTTCATCAAATGATTATTTTCGTAAAACTTGGTATATTAGTTTCATACATCACAATTAGATGATTGAATTCCAAACATGTTTACGATAAAGATCTGACTTTTATTGTAGTAAAGGATAACATGCTTAGGCTAAATTTGGTAGTTGGTAAAATCCGCAGAAAGCTGTTTGAATGTGATCAGAATTAAATTACAGCTTCTACTGAAACAAAGCTTATTTTTTTTTAAGTGTATCGTGTTAAGAGGGATAACGTTCCAGGGTATGATGGATTGAAGAAGCTTTAAGTGAGGGTTCAAGTATCCCAGAAGAGTCCCGCTTGATTGCTCTGTAGATGCATCTTGGGTTTTTTTAGATAAGCAAGTTCGTACGGAACAGGTTTTCGCGGCTGTACATTAAATACCATTCCTTTAATCTCTATTTATTGTAATCTCTATTAGTTCAAATTTATCTTCTTTTTTTATCATTATTATCTAATTTAGAGTATGCCTTAATATATTAGTGAGATTAATGAAGTCACGTAATCATAAACGACCAAAACATATTTAATTAAGGGTTTTGAAGTAGGTATCTTTGAAGCGCAGTTATCGCATCAAAATAAGGAAATATCCAATGGATATAACCTCCATCTGTTGTAGATATATTTCGATTGAGGATGATTTTCTATGAATTGTTTGCAGTTTGAACTCGCTTTTAATAAATAACGAATAGTACGATATACGAAGAAGTACTTAGTCTATTTATTTTGAATTTTTCAGAGGAAATATATCGATTCGGAATACAATTCTGAAGGCCTATTAATCTTTACAAAAGAAAAAAATTCTCAATGACACGTTCATTACTTGGCATGTATTTAAATGATTAATTATTCCGTAGATTTATTTAACGAATCAGTTTTATGTTCTCGATCAAACAGATATATGTAATTCTAATTGCAACTAATTCTTAGTGAAGAAAAATAAATTACATATATCGCATAAGCCCTGATATGCTCTTGAAAATTTCTTTTAAACGAAGAATTATGCTTCAAATCTTGATAGCGTCTTAACATTAAGAATGACTCAAAGTAACATTTAAAGGAATATTTAGGAGTTTCTAGGCTGTTAATTTTTCTATGGGATTAAATTATAAACATGAAACAACAGATCATTTATGATAAAGTCTGCAGTAAAAAGTAGTTATCTGTCATAAATCTTCGAATGTACAGATGTGCTTATTGTAGTCTATGATGAAGTACTTCCAAATTAGTTTTACCAAAGTATTTGAATAAATTAGCATAGGTATATTCATCGATATAATCCAATTATTTATTCAACCTCAGACTTGATTTTAGTAAACGGATTGTAATAAATTAGTCTGTTTTATTTTGTTCCCCGGAATACGAGAAAATGTAAATGAATTGAAATTCCTGTTACTAAAGAAAATTATTTTGACAATTTAAGATAATCCTGGATACATTTCTGTTAGGCAGTATTTGTTGAGATCTACAAAAATTATAGGTTATAGTCAAATTAGATAGATATCAGTAAATAGTCGTCTGAGTAAACTCAGTTGGGTTTTTAAATTTTATGTACGAAAACTGAAGTAGGTAAAAAATTATTTGTTAGGTAAATTCGCATAAATTATTTATGAATTAAATAATTACTATACCCCTATTTAATATAAAATTATATATTTATAATATGTAAAGTATATAATTAAGTTCTCTGTTTTAATATACCTCATCAAAAGATCGAAGAGAATTTAGAAAAATTAGAAAAAAACGAGTTATTAGACCATTCAAGGAACTGTTATCATGCATTAAAAGTAATTTTTTAGTTTGAATTCGGTATAAGGTTTTTAAATAAATATCTCTGCGCTCATGTAAGCTTCATTCTGGACATTTATCCCGACACTGTCGCATACTATGTTACGAAAGCTTTAAAATGATCCAGCATTACCATAGACCCGTATGGCCCAACAAGAGTTTCACCCCACGAAAACAAACCGATCCAAATTGACAAGTCACTAGTTTACCTTCACGTAATCAACCTAGCGATCAACATCATCCTCCTGTAAATAGCTCCAGCCGCCCATCAGGAACTAAACTACACGTTTGGAACCACGAGGTGCTAGAACACCAACCTCCACGGGGCAACACCACGCACTTTCACGGCCAATCAGGACAAGCAGATCTATGATTGGCTTTTAATTTCTCACTCACCCACTTCCGGCGACGAGAAACAGGCACGTTTTATACGGAGGCTTATTCCACCAGGCTGGCACCGGCAGAGCGCCTCCCCATTGTCGAAACGTCGTCTATGCCGACATAGCCGTCGCTCGGGCGGAGGGTATATAGAAGTCCAGCAACGGGGGAGGAGAGGAAGCACCCCTTTATACACCCTTTTTACCCCCTCTCCCAAGATTCTATCACATATGCTCTCTCCAGAAATCACTCCCACGATACTCCTTCATGCTAGGAGCGAAACTCGTTCGGTAGTCACATCTCTTTCCTTCTCCTTTCTCTTCGGAAGGGTTAGGGAGAGGAGGAAGAAGAAAGAAGGGTGTGCGTAGGGGGAGGTGTTGATTGGAGGGGGAGGGTCACGTGGTGCGGAGGAGAGAGAAGAACGTAAGGCGAGTAGAATATGCGAGGGTGAGGAATGGATGGAAGTCGGCTAATGGAGTAGGGAAAGAGTTTTACCATAGGAGATGGCGGTGCATGACAGGGCAGGGGAATTAGGAGGGAATGTTCAGAGGGGTGAAGAACACGTCGAAGGTTTGGCTTTAATTAAAAATCAAGCAAACAGCTTCGATTGGATATCGGATCGTGTGTAACCCTCGTGCGGAAAGAGAGACACTCCAAACTGGGGAGTTTGACACTTTGGGGTATGACTTACAACAGGAAGGTCCACCAAGGGTACGTTCCTGGCCCGGTGAGGTTGATGTATGCCTTATTTACCAACAAGAAGATGTGTTTAACTATAGTGACCGTTTAAGAGTAGTGTATCTTTGAAACAGGTATATGTTTTCGGAATGAATGTGTAAAATTTTTCAATATAACCACATACATCCACCAACTAAATAACAGTTGATTCGGATGTAATGCTAATTGATATTGTGATAGATAACATGTGATTATATGCATCAACTCCAAAAGTGTATACTTAATTCAGAAATACGTGGATGATATTTGATAATAAATTATTTACTATCTTAATCTAATTTTCCTAGGGTATTAAACTCTGTTTATCAACTAACTTCACTAACATATAGTACTCACAAGAATTTTCGTAACGTATGGATAATAGCAGTCACTCTTATCCATCATTATCTTCTGTCAATGTAAACTAATTGATACATAAATGTTACTCAAAGAGGTCAACTAATTAAAATGTAAATGTTAAAGAAAGAGTTCACGCCCGAACAGTCGGCGATTATTTCTAGCCTAGGAATCTGCGACACTCAAGTGGTTGATCTATCTATAGCCGTGGACCACATGCAAGAACGCTAGAAACGCAGGACAGCGGACAAAGTCTCGACGCGCAACGGCCAAATAGACCGAATTCTCGATTGAAATGCACGCCCTCCTCCCCTTGTTTCCACGTCACGAACCGCCGACGAATTAATTTTTCTGTATCCATTTCGGCAAATGAGAGTGGTGGTCATAAGCTCGCGTGATGGTACCTGACGACGAGGTATTTCCCTATCTAATGGGCCTAGTGATGGGAGGGGAAATTAAAGGAGATGTAACGAAAGGAATTCCCTCTCTTTTTTAATGAAGGAAAAGGAGCCGGCGTCGTTCTGACTGGGGCGGTTGTCATAAACGCACAATTTATTATGCGTGGTATATTTCACGTTCTTTCGCCGTAGAGGATTCGTCGCGGTAATGAAGCATAAGGGACTTTATCGTCGATGCATAAAGAGGATATGTGTGGGGTTAGAGAGAATGCAGAACACATCCTCTGGGTGAGTAGGGCATCGAAATACTCCCAGAATGTGGAACATTTTTAAAGTTTAAAACAACCGACACTTGTTGCGCGGGGGTGTGTTGGAAATAGGTTGCGAAGGAGACGGTTCCATTGCGTTGATGGAGAAGGAATATTAATCAGACGCGATTGATGTGGTGGAAGGTTAAGGGAAGGAACTTATTGGGATTGAGGAATGAAAATTGCGAGCTATCCGCGAAGAGTATACGAACGAAAGAGTCAACGAATAATTGGCAAGAAAAATAATCAAATTTTCACTTATTATATTAATAATATTATAGACGATTTATTCTGTGATTCCAATATCAGGGCTTGGCTCATTTCATTGTTTGTTTTAGTACTACTTCGTCAATCTTTGATTTTTAAATGATTACGGTAGAATACTATTAAATAGTCTCTTATGATATTACACAACAGAATTCATAGTTAAGAGCACTAACCCTATTCACCTTATTTATATCATCAATATAATTGAATATGAGAAGAGTATATTTCTAAAGATACGCTATCATACACTATATACCATTTTGAATTTAATCGCCGTTATATAATACAATGATTTTTCAAGCGCATTGGTTTATTTGAACTTAAAGCATCTCCATGGGCGGTTTTTGTTTATTTTTATCTTGATGAAAGAGGGAGAAAGCTTAGAAAATACATGGCCCTAGCAGAGGAGATTCGGTGTCTCTTGTTAAAGATGATGTGTTGCTCCATCGTGTGGAATTCGGGCAATACATGCAGATGGTATGTTCACGACCATTTTGCGTTCATTTCCTTGATTAAAACGGGAGTGAACAACATTAATCATTAGGATGATTATCTACTTCGTATTTGGCCCCAGATTAGTAAATCTGTAATTACTAATATAACCTTTACTGTAAGCTTCAAATATTTTTTTTACCAGTTACATTTTCCGTGAAAAAGTCTACAATATATTGACTAATTAATTTCAACTGTTTTCTTTATAAGCTCGATAAATTACTCACTTCCTTATATTTATTCAATTAATTAACTTTAATTAATTACGTGATGTTTATGCCAGTCGTTTATTAAAAACTTTCTCTCTTAAGTATGATTTTTTATGCAGCATACGTATGTATACACATATTACGTGTATTTAAATTTTATTTATTTTTTATCTAAACATTTTCGTTTCTTGATTTTTTATACATTTATTTAATAGGTCTTATCTATTATTATTTTTGAAAAAATACACAGTAATCATTTCAATTATATTGTTTTAATATTAATTTTAGGGCAATGTTTTCAAACTTTTATCTGATTGACCGATCATAGAATAGTTAGAAATCCTTTTTTATGTGCGTTAACATATAGCGGACTGTATCGGTGACGTTGTCTCTATTCTAAGGCTGAGAACTTGGCGTGTTCAGTACATAAAAAATCTCGGATTTGGAATTTATTCCCGAGTATCGGGCATATCTCAAAGAGATATGCTAGGCATGACTTATAGAGATCTCTTAAGAATAAGAAACATGCAAGTAAAATTGAAATGAATTTTCATCTTTTATTCCATTATTAGTTAAAACACTAAGGAATTTTTATCCGTATTCTGAAGTCCTATAATCAGTAAGAGTTGATATAGAATGCGCTTCTTCTAATCTATTTGAAACGGAAGTAAATTTTAGTTAAATCTTCGTGTAAAGTATTATCATTATTAATTATTATTAGTCTGTATCATTTGTGGAGGTACTCTTAAAAGGGTAATAAGAAACATTTATTTTTACTTGAATATCAATTTTTACGCATATTCATCGCAAACATTCGCAAGCAAGTCTTCTGTAATCACGACTTGAACAATAGAATTCATTCACTCATTAGAATACTTTATCCTGCGTAATTATACTATCGTTCCTTTATCCAAACAACTTTAGGCTATTCCAAACCAAAATATGTTCATTTTATATTGAGTATTTAATATTTATAACATTCATTATACTACCGAAAATAGAAGAAATATTGGCACACTTCTCTCATTTATCTTTCTCTTTAAGATCCTTATATGTTTTGAAAATATTTTCCACATTTCAATGAAGTCTTCCTTAAGTATTGATGATGCAAGCCGTATAGTGGGCCTATGTGAAGTATTTTACTCTAACTCCTCTTTCTTCAGCCATCCACTCGCTAAAACCGTTCCCTTGTTAGCTGCTCTCCAAAACCACCGTAATATCTCGACCCGAGAGACGCATTGGCTAAAAATAAATCCTAAATGTATTCACTATGATCGTATTTCTGGAATGGGTTAGAGAATGCATTTTAGCCAATTCTTTAACGATGTTGTTAATTTTTGTTGTCATTAATTTGGTTCCTGTGGGTGAAGAGATTGTAATAAATATAAAAATATCGCTGTTGGGTAAGAAATAAATTAAAAAACGTTCTAATTATTTATTTAGCTCGTTGTTGAGGGAAAGAATGATTTTGAACCATTATGTCAATGATTTACAAGAAGTTCTATCACCTTGATATTCTAATAAGATTTTCGTATATGTGACGATATAACATAATAATGAATTTTATTAGGTAAACAATGCATGTGCTACAACCATTAATAATATATTAACTTAGTGGTATTTGATAGCAAATATGACATTCGGTACTCCTTACGTAATGAGTTTTACTCAATATTTTTCCTGCCTCAAGAAGTTATGCTGCGTTCCGTAATGACTTTGGATGCCATATTTATTTTCATTCAGGTCAAAGAGGTGTTTCGACTAATATTTTTGGCTCACTTCCGGAAAAATCGGACGTTGGCTCGTCTCTATAGGTGGCTTCGAATCTATAGTTTCTCTATTCGCGTTCACGAAAATAATTCATTTAACACTCCGTTTCAATTTGACGAATCCACTCGTATTCAACATTTGCGAGCCGCGGTTTATTTTGAGAGAATATCAAACTATAACTCATTTTACGAGGCTATAGCAGAACGAATGATGTAATAAAAGGACTCATTCCCGAAAATATTACAAATAGCAGGCGACGATATCCACACCGGAAGTTTTATTTGGCGATTAAATTTCGTAAGTTAAATGGTATATTTAAGCTTAATTCAAACAAAAACACATAGAGCTTTATAAGTTGATGATTTATATCGCTCATCAACTTAATTTTTGTAAAGTACATTCTCTAAAAAAGTAATTATGTGTATATATATATATAACTTGTTTAAATTGTATAATATTGTTTAATTCTAACAAAAACACGTAGAGTCATGTAGTATGATGATTTACATCGCTCATCAACTAAATTTCTATGAATTAAATTCTCTAAATAAATAATTATATGTATATACATAACTTATTACTATGCATCTATAGATATAACTTAGTATATCTATAGTTTATACGTATGTATATGTATAACGAGTATATCACTATGTACAACGTGTTGTGACTATAAACAAATACTGTATATGTTATCACCAGGTATTCGGCCTCTCTGCAACCTAAACTCTTCGTAATAATAATGAATTTAAGATATTTTATTGATTTAATTTACATATTATACGTAAAGTACAATACATGCGAGTATATTACGAACTTAAAATTAGGATCTTTGCCGAAAAATAATCTTACAACCCTAATTCAAATTTATGACATCCTTCATAATAATAATAATGAATTTAAGTGATTTTATATAGTCAAATTATGTATTATACATAAAATATAACACATGGAAGTATATAACGAAATATATAATCTTTTACAAATATGATCATTGTAAACTATTCTTTGATTATACCCAAATAAATCAATGATAATTTTCGCAAATCAGATTCTGGGATCCCAAACGTCGAATTCGTCAGTTCTATGAATTCTGCTCGTGCGGTGAAACCTTCTCGTCCCGATGGGTGGATATTTGGACTCTTCCAAGGAAGTCCCTTTCTTCCCCAGCACACCCAACAACTTCTCCCACAGTCGCCGTCTATTTCTGGAGGAGTAGTTGGTCCACTGCCCTCTCTGCCCCCCTTTCAAAATTCACTCTCCCACTTCAAACAGGGGGTGTTAATGTAAAGTTAATCTATCTTTCCCATCTTTACCCTCCATCAATACGGGCTATGAAAATGTAATTGGTCTCGTGTATCGTTGTCCACTTCGGTACGCAAATTTTTATAAATATACTATCGGAGGTGTTGAGTGTTGATCCGCCTGTTATTAATGTGATTTTTTTATGTTTTATTCAGGACAGGCCGGTCATTAAATGATGTTCTACGACATCTGAAGGCAGAAAAAAACGATTTGTTTCGTCTTTTCGTGTCGTAGTACCATTTAGAGGTGGTCAATTCGATCGATCATTTCATTTTATACTGATAATGTCAGCAAAAGTTCTATATTAGACTAAAAGGAATTTTATTTCTGAATCAACGATTGTTATTTTATTATTATTCGGTTATAAATTATTCATTCAAGGATTTCAAAAGATGAAGTCATCTACGTTATTTATTTCGGAGATATTTTTAACTGCCAAAATGTCTATATTTTACATTACGTCAGTATGTGAAAATTGCGTCATTTCTTTACGTCATAAAATTTTCTATTAAGCGAATCAAAACCTTTAAATATATTATGATAGTAGAATGGGTATCCTTTGAATGATTCATTATAAAGTATTATAGTTAATCTTTACTGTAATTACTTATAATAGGTTTACAAGGGACGAGCAAAATATAGTCAACATAAGTTGGCTGCATGACGTAATAGGACGTGACAAAAGTAATTATACATATGAAGTTTTTCATAGTTTCCACAAATGATTTTATTACTTGTAACTCGTACTTGAGTCGCGTCATTGTACTAATCATACTCATAGCTCGTAGCCTTTTTATAAAGAAGGGATGTTTACTTTTAATTTTTTAAATCTTGCACGTATATTAAAAGTGCTTGCTCAAGAATCATTTTGCCTCCCGTGGATATTTTCAATTATTCCAGTGTTTAGACGATAAGGAAATCACGAACGATACTTCCAAGTACGAGTTTTTAATGTGATAAATACTATGAAACAATATGTAAAGCATCCCATAGCTATATACGTATATCGAACCGAATATATGGTACACCTTTAAAAGTGGGAGGTTCTTCTGAATCCGAGGAAATTCATTCGCGGCGTTGTTTCTGATATGACTGTTTTGTGCGGCCCAATCTCTCATTCCGTTTTTTGTAAACGTTGATTCCCTCTTCATTTCAGTAGGTAAACTTGCGTGAGGCAACCGCGTGCAAACGTTGGCATGTGATGTATATATTTGTGCCGGAAACACGTCACACCTCTTTCATCAATCCCACTAATTGCTTCCTTTATGTTCTTCTCTTAGTCTCTGCCAACTCATCCTTCTCTTATTAACTGGAAGAATATAAAGACCACTTCTTCCTAAGTCATACATCAGAGCTACGTTTATTATTGTGATTCACAATCGATAAGAAAAGTAGGAACATCTTTTATTGACCTCTCACTGTTATAGTAAGTTACTATCAAGATATTTGTACTCGTGATATATACTTACCCCTTAAACATTTTGCTTGTGTTAGATTAACTTTTTCTTACATTGGTAAGATTCCAAACGTAGTGAATTAGAGATTCATTCAGCTTATATCCCTCCTAGTAAGAATACATTCTATAATCTATCGTCTCTGTAAAAACAGTTTTTTTGCAATGTTCGGTTATAATTGAGATGAAATATACTGTTATATATTCTTCATTCATCTCCGGTTTCCAGGGAGAGTTAAAATTTAGATCAGATTGAGTACTCTTGTATATAAACTTTTATTTTGGATGATACCTCTATAGATTTTTCTTCAATCATACTCTTATTAATCAATTTAGATAAATTTGATTTCTCATGTTTTGTAAGAAATATCATGTTGTATCGGTTTTATTGATATTTTTAAATCATATGCATAATATAAAGACAAGTTAGGTCTTATTACTATACGGATAATAATCTTGTTATTTTAGTGTTTAACTTTTCATTTTAAAATAAACAGCTCTTTTAATGTAGGACGGAGTCGACATATTTTCGTCCAGAACGGGATGTTTGACTGTTCCTGCCCAATAGCTTAATACGTCGAAGCATCCGCGTGGTGAATGGGAAAAATCAATTTCATTTCCTGGCAGCGTCAGTATTTTACACGTTTCTTTCTTTCGGTAAAGTTCCAATATGTTCCAATACTTTCCCTGTTGGAAAATATCCATACGCAAGACGATTTCAGTCAGATATTAAGGATCCAGGAATCTCTCGATTTGAATGGAAGGTAAGGAATGTCATGGGATTGTTTCTGGGAATCGGATGGCTTCTCTCATTGAATTTACAGTACAGCAATCAAAACCCTGTGGCCTTATTTTTATTCCCTTAATTTGGCTTCAGAGGGCGGTACCTTCTGTTTGAGAATTGAAAGGCAACTGGAAGCGATCAGTAGATAATCACCGAGTGCAAGATGATGCGTCAAATCGGAATGGCTCAAAATCACAAGTCTTCAGCTACAGAATCTGAGACTGGATTTTTCGTGACGTGATAAATGTATGATTAAAGGACATTCCCAGAATTGTAGGATGATTACCGCACCGAATTTGCGGTATAACGTAACTACTGATTGACGCCCATTATGCGGGAGATATAAGTTTTTCGTGCAGCCATAGAAACCTCACGTGTGGCCTCAAGAAACAACTCAGCATTATCGAAGCATTTGTCTCTGCCAATTTGAATTTAAAATTACACCAAAGTAACACCTGAACCTTATCGAAGGGTGTGCCTTCAACGAGGTTGAATTAAAGCAACACTCCATTCGGCAGTGGATGCTTTAAGTTAAAGAAAATTTTTGCTAGTATAATGTATAATAATTTACTTAATATCACCTAAATTACGTAATGTTACCTAATAATAAGTTATTCCGAAATATCGATTGACTCTAACGAAGGAATAAATGGTACTTGGATTATAATAAATGAAATATAGTCAAGATAAAATTAGGAAATTCATAATAAAAACATTTTATTTATTATCAATATGCAAATACATTAAAATTTTACGTAACAAAACACCAAACGTAGAGTACATTTTCAATCGAATTTTCCGCCTCCAAAACTATAAATTAGGCGCCCAATTATTTGAATTGCGAAGTATTTCTTTGAGACCTTAAACAAAACGTTTCTTTATCACTAACCGTAAATATTTTCTCGTTCGATTAAAATTATCATTTTCTATTATTGACCTCTTAGGTCATGATGCGCTTTTGCATAAACCTGTTCATCTCAGAGACTAACAATTTTGCAAAGTTTCTCACTATAATACATTTCATGCATAACATAACTCTTAAATAAATTCCTTTTTTTTAATTTAAAACAATATTCTTTACATTTTATATTCGTCCAATCACAAATTTTCCAAAATGTTCTCCTTCGTTAGATAAAGTTTTTTCTCTAAATATCTCGTAACAGGATTTCTAATAGCCTCTTTCTAAGATGGTATGGGTTCAACGATTCCTAAGATCTCGCATTTGTAACTCTTTTAATTAGGACCTACTTGAAAGACCAATGAGAAAGCTCTCCTTTCAAGGCGAGTAAGAATCACGTTTATAGGCTTATAGTAATTCATACCCATTTCCACAGCTTTGCAGGTGAACGAACAGTGAAATACACCGATCCTTTTCAAATATGGATACTCGGTATTGGATCGGTCGACTTCCTTGATAGTGACGTCATATGTCGATTTACTACAGTAAGAAAGATGTTACTATTTCAGTCTAGGTACATCAGTGAAATGGTCCCATGATAAGGATTCGTGACTTTTAAGGCTTAATGTTTTCTTTGATAGCGAAAGGTTAATTCCAAATTTTCTCAAAACGAAAACAGTTACTCAAACCCCTTTTTCAAATCTCAGATATTTACGTTAAAATTTAAATTTCTTCCCTTTTCTGAAATCCAAAAAAAACAAAAGAACTGCAGCAATAATATATTTTGCAGAAATTCAATAGAACATCGACTCACGTCTGACCAATGATATGTTAAAATTTATCTTTGGAACTAATTTTTTTGTGAAGCTGTAATAAAAACTACGCACAGCAATCCACCTAAAGCTCGCGTTCGTTCGAAACGTACGAAAATATGCATTTGGGACTTGTTTGAGCATAATTGACTGCATATATTTGTGGAATACATTTATCTACAAGCATATTGCATCTGTTTATGTCGATATTGTTTCATATTTTTATTTTTGTGGTTGAACTCAATCGATTTCTTTCGAATAAAAAATATTGTTGTATTCCTAGTATCGTCAATGGCTAAAAATCGATTTTAATTTAAGTAAATTATATTTTTTCTTAAAAATTAAACGAGCCTTCAATAATTTAATGTTAACTTGTGAAAATAAAAAGTAACATATTTTAAAATTTGCAAAAAACGTTCTCCACGTATAGTTGTTATTACTCCGTGTACCAATTCATTCTGCCTAAGTGAAGTTAGCAACTACGAAAAAATAATTATTTTTTGCATGAATATCACATTTTGCCTTTTTCAGATTATGTCGATAGAGGAACTTGTAACATTTCCCAGAACAGCAGTACAAAAAGCGGAGATTTCCTCGTAACAAATCGATAATAGTTCTTTCTTATACATCTTAGCCATTCTATTCATGTTATTCTCAATCTGGTAATGAATCGGTGAGAACTAAAAGAAATGTAATCACCTGTTCTATTCAATAAAATAATCCTTTATTTACCTCCTCTTTAGTTTAGTAGGATTCTGCCAACTAAATCTTACCTTCATCGGAATTTAGTTCTAATTTGATTTCCTTTCTTCAAATAAAGTTTAATGATATGAGCTTTAATGTTTATATCCGAGTTTTAACTCATTTCAAAACACAAAAGAATGGAATGATTCGTGAGTAGTGTACAGCGGTAATAAAACTACTACTACAGTCGCCAGGAATATCGACCTAAAATATCTCAAGCAACGTACAAATAAGGCTGAAATAAAGTAAGGAGGGCTAATGAACCAAACAGAACTGAACTTCCTCAAAGATTGCGCAAAAATACCGCACCATTTTCCATGATTCAATTGGTAAACTTGCCGTTTCATTCAAACCTTTCCACTCTCAGTCATTCTACTCCTTTTATCGAAATACTACATGTGCGCTCCTTTATCTAGCTACCCATCGTAAAACCGAAGGTTCGCGTTGACTAAGGACCATTTAAGGTTTTCACGCTTATGCCACACCTCTCAAACGAGAGAATTACGTTGAATACTATAAACCGATCCCAAAGTGGTTAAAACTTCGAAATCTCCTGATTTTCGTTTACGAATTCCGCATCTGCAGCGGGTGTCTCCCGTCCTTCCTCTCTCGAGTTTTCGGGAGAAGCCAACAAGGGATTGTTCAATTCTTTGGCTACCCCATTCGCCAGATCACCGGTTGCTTTGTCGACTGCACCCCCCTCAGCGGGCACTTTTTCAACCACGTCCATTGTTGGGTTCGCAGCCCCGCCACTGATCACAGATGCGGAGCTAGGGTCTCCCACTCGATAAAAGTCCAAAATCTCGTTGGTGTCTTCAGTTCCTTTCCTTCTTGCGATGGACCCCATCCCCATGGGCTTCTTGGCGTTGTGCAACAGGTTGTAGAAGGCGCCTAGCACGTCGTATCGAACCGGATCGATTATTCGATTCTCGAACAAATATCTCGCCAATTTGGAGACGATGACGTGCGTAAGCATGGCGCACAGCATGGCGGTTGTTCGGAAAGGAAACTTTTGTGTTTTGTTGATCTCGTCGTAGAATGGGTACCGGATTCCTGCGGGTATGCCGAGGCCTTCCTCACCGCCTTCAAAAAGAGAGAGAGAAAAATTATGAACTAAGATATTTATTGAATTATATGAAATTAATGAGCCCTTTGCGTAACATAGATCTTCTTAAAACTGTCGCTTCATATTACACTTATATTACTAATATATCTACGACTTTTTACTGTACTGAGTCTGGGTTTATCCAAAAGTAAATGTTGAAACTGTTGTTTAGGCAACCGCGCAACACATTGGTTCACCATACTATTTGCGTTCTGTAATATTTTCTCCTCTTGCTTTGTTTCAAAATGACTAAATTTCCCAATTATGATTTATATATTTAAAAATATACTTCGATGTGTTGTATTATTTTATTCTAATGTGTATTAAATACTTAATAATCTACAAATTATTGTTCCTGTAAGTTATACGTATATTAAGATGATAATATTCTAATTTCACTGTACGTATAATAAAACATTTCGATAATCATGTAAACTAGTGAAGTCATACCGAAAATTACTCTAAATGCATCGTTCTCAAATTCTCAAATCTTTTAAAGCTAAAAATATCATCTGAAGAAAGATTTTTGGATCTTTAGCTGCACAGCTACTAGTGATATGACTAAAGCGTATAATATTGTGCATTTATTTGTTCACAAATTAATATAGTTTGTTACCAAAATATGAACTTACCCAATATTCGAAGAACGAAGCCTACAGCATAGCAAGCCAAGCAACCATACGTGTTTACTCCTTTAGACCAAAACAATACTAGGAATAGCTGAGGAAACAGGACCACATATACGAGATCTGCACAAAGATACCTGGAAATCAAATATACGAGATAATTAGTATTTTATTAAAATATCCATTGTATTAAATATTTGTATTAAATCTTTAATTCAAAAATATTCATTAAAACATTGGAAAATTTATTTGATAATTTACGTTTAGTTTCATTGAGTTAGAGCAGAAGAATGACTTACGATAGGTAGTAAACACTGCTGACAGTCAGGGCTGTCAAGGTTGCCAACGTAGTCACAACAATCACTGCCATTCTTAATACCCACAACAATTCACGGTCTGTGGCCTTTTCAAAAAAATATGGAGAGAATTTTCTATAAATACATATAATACGAATAAATCATAAGCATCCAAGAACTTTCAGCTTTAGGTAAAATGTAGATTGTTGTTAATGATAAGATATTTATAGATTAGATCATTATAATTATTGGTAGATTAAAGTAGTAGAGGTGAGGAAAAATAGAATCGTTACAGAATAATGGATTATAAAATAGTATTGTTTTCAATATTTCAATCTAATATTATATTCTTTGATTGATTTTAATTGTTTAACTTTATTTTGAAGAATTTTATGGAAGAATCAATTTTTTAAATGCTTTAAAAGCATGAAAGATACGGAGTCTTAACAGTTTTATTGAATTTTCAAGCTAAATACTTCATTTTGGGTAAACAACTTGCCTTCTTTAACATTTAGCCGTTCTATGATTCCAAACCACACTAAACTCACCTTTGGTCTAATCGCTAGTTTATAAATATTTCTCGAGAACATGGCACTTGAGGCCAATATACTGGAGTCAGCTGAAGACATAACTGCAGCTGACACAGCACCAAGACCGAAAAACGATACCCACTGAAAGATGAATAGTGGAATATAAATATTTTATTAGTTAGGTATTCAAATATATAGTTATGGAAATAGTTTTGTTAAAATCATTTATTAGCATTAAATGATTTGTAATGAAACTTTATTACCTCTGGAGTTAGATATCTCAAAGACAGCGGCAGAACTATACCAGCATCTGCAGCTGTAAGGTTCTTATTGTATCCCTCCACGGTGGACCAATCTGTAGATAATATATATTGTAATTATCATATTTGTTACATTTATTTTCAATAAGAAAGAGCATGAGGACATATTTTTCCCATATTAAATATTCAAAAGTAAATGTTCTGTGGCTTACCAGTTCCTCTGGCGATAACTCCAATGAATGCAGATGGAATTGCCATCAGTAAACACCCCACGAAAGCACCCAGTGAAAGCCCTTTGGCTACACCCGTACTCTTCATGGACAATATCCGTTGAAAGTATCCCTAGAGTAAATTCCAATTGATAATGATTTGTGCGAACATTTTAATATATTTTCTTAAGTACGTTTTATCTTAAAAAATCGAGAAAAAATATTTTATTGCGAGAAATTTAAAATGTAAATATTTTAGACTTTACTTTAATATAAAGTTCTTGTGGATCATAGTCAAGGAGAAATCAAAAACGAATATATCAAGCGACTATTGTTAGAGATAACTCGACATCTTTTTCCATTTCCACGCATTATTTATGAATAGTCTAAGTAGCTTTTAAGAATACAAATAAAATGCTTTGCATTGGTAAATCATGAGAACAAAGCCGTGATATATTTTATTCATGAAGAACATTCTAACAAGTAATTATATATATTTAAGTAACTCTCAGAATGGTACGACTGACTCACCTGCCATGGTATTCCCCCAAATATCAACAGCAACATATTGTCTATCCACACTCCTGAGTCCATAGGCTCTACCTTGCCAAGCCAATCGATGGTCTTCATCTTCTCTTGGGATACTGAGTCGTGGTAGAAGGCGAATGGGGCTGATATGGACTGTTTTTAAAATAATAAATTGAAATTAACTTTTGAAGGAGAAGAAATTAAATCTTTCAAAATTATAAAAATTGATAATTTCCAATAATATCAGGTATAGGAAACTACACAAAAGTTTGTTTGACAAGCAGATTTCCTATTAGTCAATCAATATCTCGTTATTACACCATACTTAACGTTATTGATCAATGTGAATTGATTTGCATGTTGGTTTACCTTAAGATTATCTCCTCTTTACTTATTATTTTCCTCCTTATTTATATTAAAGCAAGTGCAATTCATACTTCAGAGGTAAAAATTAAGGTCTTTATTCAAAACAGAAAACTTCTCACCAATCCTAGGGCAATGCACAGCAACTGAATGACATCTGTGTAGGTGACGCTGTAGAAGCCTCCAGCGACTGTATATGCTGCAGCAAACACTGCGCTGATTATGATGGACACTGTATTGTTCAGCTCCAGGATAACAACCAGGGAGGATCCTTGAAGCAAAAGGTATTTTATCAATTTATGTTAAGTGATAATCACCATGGATGTTTAATATGGCTGTATTCGAGATGTAACACTTCGATTTTGAGATTTACATGCAACTCATTTTTTCTATTGCTTCGTTACAATATTATTTATCGTCAAAATATAATGTCAAACATAACCTGTTTGACCATCGTTGAATTAGTGATGCATATTTTAGTCTAAATCAATTTAAATATGAATACTTTTAGTGCATATTTATAGGTCCAATTAGTGATCAATAAACATTTCTTGTTTGTGACACGTATATTATATCATCAAAATGATTATAGTATCTCTTATATTTAATAACAATACCGAGTTTGATGGTATCTATGCACATAGATATTCATCCTTATATGACGTTTCCTAGGTTAATTCTAGATAAATAAATTATCGATTTTTAGCTTATTCTGATAATCATTAATCAATAGTGGGAATCATTATAGAAATTCCTAGATTTTGGCTTTTTATAAACTTAACATCATCGTGAGAAATAACTGAATTTATGAACAGGAAATCGATTAAACATTTCGAGTTTATTGAAAATAAGGATAATGAATCATATTTGCGGCAGAACCTATATTTTTTTTCGAACTAGAATATCTGGCGGTTTGGTAAATTGTACCTTAAGCATGGCAGTACCATGCAGTTGTCTTACCGAGGGCGTTAAGAATCGACCCACACCAGAAGATGTCTCCGCAAAGTGCAGGAAGATACAACAATGCTCCTATTCTGCTGCCATATTTGTCCTGGAATGGATCCAGCATCGTCACATAATGGGCATCTCTCATAGGTTTGGTGAATAAGATCCCTGATAGGAAAAATAAATGAGATTAGGAAGGTTCGGGCATAGAAGACAGAACTATACTCCATAAAATATTTTTAAAAATATAATTATTTTGAATCAACTGAAACAGTTGTATTCGTGTAAATGGAGCATTGACTATCTATTAAGCAAGAGAGAGTATTTTTAAAATTAAAGTTCCATTTATTGTTTTGTTTTCAAATTAGAATGTCTTGGAATGTTTCGATAAAGAAATCTAGTGAAGATCTTGCTTAATGGACGATTAACCATTTTATGGCCGTAAAGGTTTATTTTATAGTTTAATTGATCGAAAAGGGTTGAAAGATTTTTATTTAGAATTTTTCCTCCTTATCCTTATAGTTTATATGCATCTGATTCAAAACTATCTATAATGGACACAAGAAATCTCTTAACCTCTTCTTTTAGATACCAAGGAGGAACATTTTAATTGCACGAGAACTCTTTTAGAAATAGTTCGCTATCTTAAATTACAGTCCCCAATAATCGAGAAATTACGACTACCTCGAATCGTATCTTTTATGAGCTACCAAAAGAAACATAAACACTTCTATTAGGTACTACTTACCTTCGGGTTATCAATGTATTTTTATTTCAAAGCGTTTTTCGAAAGGATGTTCAAAAGAGCTTGAGGCTTAAGGGGATAAAGATAAAGTCTTGATGTTGTTCGGATGTCATTGAACTCTGGGTCCTACAAAAGAATTCGAAACACAAGTGGCGATGAAAAATTTTTAAACCTTGTCAAAGGACACTTACCCACAATGAGGCTGAGGCTGTAGCCTATAGGCACTTGGCACCACGCCAGTCCTGATTTGTAGAACATCTCTGCTGTTCCGTTGATGTACCCACCTCCGACCCATGTTGCTGTAAACAAAAACAAAACAATATTGTTGAGCAATAATCAATTGCATTGTCGCGCGCTACCTGACTAAATTGCTTGGAGTGAGGTACTGGAATTCTTTTGTGTTGAGCACATTCAGAGGTAATAATATTCACGATGTTTTCAAAATATAATATAAAAATTTATTTTTAATTAATTTCTTGAAAACTTGGTATAATAAAAAAACGAAGCAATTTATAATAAATGTACTTCAATGCGCTTGTTAGAATTTGCATTCCTTTCTTATCAGCATCCCATCGTGATCTTTTTACAAATATATTCTTCAAATACGTAATTTTTTGCACAAATTTAATGAGCTTAAGGAATAATTTAGCGTTAATCGTTTATGGGTGTAATGGGTTTATTATACTGCTAAACGTTCCTTGTAAATTTTCTAACAGGAAAACAGAGAGTAAATTTTTAAATATCATTAAATTCACAAATAATAGAGTGATAATGACTTACGGTTCATATACCTTTTGATATTATAGCATAAAAATTTTATATAAATATATCTTAAGAATAATTATGCCGCGACCTTTTGATGAATATGCATCAGGCATTAAATATCATTAAAAATGTTTAGGTATGTAGTTTCCAATACATTTTTAATATTCGCGTAATACTTTATTGTTTGGATTTAAGGTCCTTTATCATTATTTATAATTACAAGATAGCCAGGATTTTGAAAATTTAATTTAATTCAATTTCTTTCGACTTTATCGCATGATGAATATTATTAGGAAGGAAGAAATTTTTATTAATTATTTTTATGAATATCAGTCCTGTTTTATCACGGTGATATTAAATTATGTATTTTAGCAAATGATGAAAGCTTAAACTATATTATTTTTAGAACATAAATGTATAAGAAAGCGTTTTAATTGGAATTTAAAAGCTCCGCGGCTTTTTACAGCTCACATCTCGTATTTAAGCATATTCTTGTATCTGAATCATGCCAACACTCCGCCATCTGTTCTCGAACACAAGAACCACGTAAGGGCGCGAAATTACGTATCACCCGTTTTCCCGATGACTCTTATATATCTGCAGCTCACTCATTGGATCGATATTACCATGTTGAGGGTACGCAATTACCTTACTCCGACCCTTTGAAAGAGTACGTTGCCCCGAGTATTACTTGATATTCAATCACTATTACGGAACGGTTAGGTCTTATTAGTATTATCTGTATTATAATGTACTCTGACGTGATATAAAAACAAAATAATGATTATGACAAAATTAATGGACAATAATAGTGTATTATATTTAACCTTAGTATAAGGAGATTTCAATATTCAATATAGAATTAATGCACGTTTAAATATGAAATAACATTTTAATGTATCCGGTTTAGTAAATATATCCATATTATTTTTACAATAAACTTTACGTTTATGATAAGGATAGAATGAGGAAATAGTGTCCGATGTCACACAGATTAATTACTTTATAATATACAGCTATTACAACTATTCTATTCCTTCCTATAATACTTAACGCGTCTTGGGAATGGTAATGAGAAATTCCTAAATAATTGTCGACTATTATTTTAATGTGTTTTCGTAAGCGAATTTGAAGGCTATGAAATATTAATTACAGAGAAACCTGACATCAAGGGGGAGTTTGTTAAATGTATAATATACCTATGTAAAATCCAAAATAGTATAAAAAGGTATTAGAATCAAAGATTAAAATAGGATTGATACCTTTAAGGGTAGTCATTAAATAACTTTTGATGGATTAACGTAATTCTAGCTCAAAGGGGCTTACGAATGCATAAATACACAATAAGTACTCTGAAATTAAAGAGGTATATATTTTGAAATATATTGCGAACTTGCTACAGCGAAACAAATGTTGTTTTACAGAGTGTATTTACGATGATAAATCTCATGGCTATGAGATTGGTTAGTGGGGGTCGTTCTGTGAACTGAATACTTAGTAGGCATGACAAATTCGCAGAGTACCGAATAAGGAAATAAGCGTTTCTTAACATTGTTGCAACAGTAAGAGAAACGAAGTGCTTTCCATGGAAACTGGCTCACGGATATGAAACGATGATGATCGTTTCCAGAATGTTAAAATTTGGAAAATGAGACCTTATTATGCTTCCAGAGTCTGTAATGATTAGGAAATCTTTTCTTTGTGTGACATGTTTATCTAAAACCTATTGATCCATTTGGGACTTATATGTTTGAGCAATTCGGATCACTATCTGTCATCTGGAAAAGAGGAAAGATAGAATTCTATTTGGTAAACATTTTATTTATCATCTCAGAAACTATAGTTAAATGAAGTATGACATGTAAGCTTTATATAATAGCCTACTTATGGATTGTAAACCATCCGAGAAATTTTAGATTTTTCTTATAAAACGGGACCTTTGAAAATGGGGACATCTATTGGAATTCCCTCATGTCTATTTTGGACGGAGGAAACTATACAGAATATAAAACTGAAAGCCTTACGTAATACTTGACGTTTTCGTAACATTTGTTTATTTATTCACTGGATCCGTGCTGCGAAGAAAAGGTTAGATTCGATGGTTCACGTCTAGAAAATTCGTTTCTAAGAATCTATTACGATACTAGAGTCCCAGCTTTCTATTGAATGTCTCCTACTGTCAAAAGTTAGGAGAAATCTTCCCAGAGGCTACTTTTGGAAGTGATTTTCCATTTGGGCATAGCTCGTTCGACTTTCTAAATTCATCTTTAGTCTGTTTGTTGTGATAACTGAATGGATCACTCAATAGTTGGGAATAGTCTATATCAGATTATTGTATAATCTTTGGAATTTTTATGTGACGAATTCGATACCAAAATATTGAAATCAATATAAGACATGGAGAATATTAGTTACATTTAGAAATTAAGCTGAGTGGCATTCAAAACATAGTTATTTCTTTACTTAGTTATAAGTTAGCGATATATATGCAGAATAGAATGTCATTTGTTTTCAATTTAAATGTTTTATGCATCAATAGAAAATTAGATACAAATTAAATGATTAGATTTCAGTAGAAATTAATTACAATATAATAAGTTTCCTTTCATAGTACAGAAATTTTCTTTCGAGACATAAATCGATTGGCTATTCCAAGGGAAAATTATCGATCAATAATTCAGGGAATTATAGAAGCATCTTCTCCTATTGTTGGATACTTACGTCGTAATACTATAATAAAATTGAAAATAAATTTCTTACGATTTCTAGATACGTCATTGTTTAAAGTTTTGAAGATATAAGATAAAACTTTATATTTACTACCAAATATTTTCAACCATAATTCAAGGTCATCGGATCAATTTGGGCTAAGTAAAAGATAATAATAAATAAAATAAAAAGCCCCGGAAATCCTTGGAGTCTTTCTAGATTAATTGCTCCCATAAACTCATTAGCACGGAGATCGTGTTACACTCTTATATAACCATTTCCAAATGTAACAAGTAGCTGTTCAAATACGACAGAAACGGGATGTGTACTCTGTGTGTGGGAGATGAGGGATGGCACTTAGCGTAATGGCTCACATTAGCTCAGTTTCTAATCACGAGAATCCGGGAGGTATTGCCTTGAGATGTGCAGTCTTTCGCCATAAGATTGGCATCCCTTACGCCTACTCCACTAAAGCACAGACGTACTATGATGGGGCCTTTGATCAATTTGATGCAGTTAATGGCAATTTTCCTCAGTGGCGGCAACCTCCGTGTACAGGAAACGCCTCCCCGATCCTCCCACGAGCAAACGATTGTAGCTCGCGAATCGGAGTTTAGCGTACTTCGGTTTACCCGTCTCTGATTTGCGTTTCATAACACGCTCGCTCGGGATTCCACTCCGAACTATTGTTTCCACTGCTAGATAACGGTAGTCAGAAAACTCCAATTACAATTATACTCACGTATATTATTCCTCATGGACGATTACTTCCATGTTAAGCCACATCTATGTATGTAACCTTCTAGTATAACATTTCGACATCCAGCTTAAGGGATGGCAACACCTCCGCATTCCATCTAAGTCTACGGAAGGATTAGTCCTTGAGTCGGCTAGACTCGGAGTCTTTTTCCTTTAGTTTCTTCGCAGTATCTAATCTCCTGAGGAAGTAGAGTTCCTCAGAGAAATATCTACTACGTAGCGCGTTTGATGAGTGAGGATGGTTAGTGTTATAATTATCATGAATAGAGTGCTCATTTCTGATTTTATGAGGGTTGTAAGGGTATATATTTAATCTAGTTTTTGTACCGTCTCACATCCTGATCTATTCTGTTGAATACGATCAATTTATAACAAATAAACTAATGGAATAATGAAGGAAATCTTACGGTTTAGTATGGAAAGCTTGTTTACACTGTTCCTAAGAGAGTTGTTCCTATAGCAACAACACACAATCCGTTTTGTCTATAAGTCATCCAAAAGTTATGCTTATTCTCCTAATGAAAAATCGACTGTTTACAAATAAACCCATGGCCAACAGCATCCAAGGTAGGCCTTCTTGCAGAACAATGCAACGAACTACACTCGCGATACACCGCCATTCCCAGCACGTTTCAATTCGTTTGTTTACATGGTCACTTTGCTCGCATTTCCTTGAGAGCATTCCGACGTCTTATACTCAAAACTAAACTTAGAGTGTTGGAATTTATTACGAAGAATCTCAGAGGCTGTCAGAGAGTGCAGACTCGCCTAAAGATAGATTGGAATTGGAAACGCTATTCGTTTTGGTAACATTTCGGACTGGAGTGTTGATGTTGATGAAAGTTCAGTAGCCACGGTTGCTTAGGATTTTTTAAGTTAATATCCTGTTCCGAGAGATAGCTTGATTACTTAATAATGATAAATAATGGTGTGTATGGTTTCCTTTCCTTGTGTATGGACGTGTTTTACGAAATTCAAACATTCTTTTTAATGTGCATCTAGTCGGTATATCTATCATTTTAACCTAGGATCATTACCATTTGTGAAGATGAACTAAAACCTTATCAGCAGTGAAACATGACTTCCTGAATAATATAAGGGAATTTTAGTAATATCCGTCGAAGAAGGAGTGAGTTCATATCCAAATGCGTCATTCACTTATATTTGAAGGTCCTCTTCAGTGAGAAACCCGTTCCTAAAGGAGATGTTTCATACATTATCAAAAAAAAGCTCTAAATTTGCTTTTAAAACATCTTTAAGAGCTAACGACCATCTAATTGAACGAAACAAATTGAACAAACATTTAACTTCTAATCATATTTTCCCACACCGGTAAAATGTAACATATCTCCAGCACTCAGTATTATAACGAATTCGTTTGAAATAAAGTTTGAATATATTTTAATCATTTATTGCTACGATCTATTGATATGTTAAGGTTGATCCACTATCGAAAATCGCTCGTTCTTCGAATAAAGCATAATATTAGCAGTTAGAACATTACATACCCCGTGAATGAATCATTACTCATTCATCTTGAATTAAGGTTCAATTTTATTGTTAAAACAAACCTGCAGATAGATTCTAGTTTCTTCACCTTTACTTCGTTTATATATTTTTTAATGAGCTGCTCGTGTAAATAAGTCGTTCAAAGGGAGTTACATTTAAACTATGCGAGAAGGGCTTTGTATTTGTTTTAATGAAGTGTTAGTACGTATTATTTTATTAGCTTTCTAGAGGTTTAGGACAATAGCTCCTCTTAGGATCCCATGGTAAGCTGAAAAATAATCGATTTTTACTTTCGAATGTGCCACTTTATCGAACGAAAGTTTGGAAGATATTTTTATGCCAATTATTATTATTCAATGAAGTTAAATGAACTATTTTCAGGAAAGTATATTAGTATAATTAACAGTCTTTCTACTTCATACTCATTATTGTACATGTCTTACAAAGAAAATACGAGAGAGAGTGACCTATATCAATGTTCTACGTATACCCTGAAGGGGGAAGACACGTGATTAAGCGCCCACGGCCCATTAGAATTAGGGTAGGAACATTAGAAACAAACACGCATTCCTGAGGAGAACTTCTATTATAACTCTAAATAAATTGTTAGCGGTTTAACAACTCTAGAAATACATCGGGGACCGTTTGAAATAAAGGGTTTGGAAGGATGTCAAATGTGGTTCCACCTTGCGACAAAAGAGCACACCAAACAAAGATGAAGGGTGAATTGCAATGCGAAAACCGACCCTTACCAATTCGCCGATTCCTAATTTTGTTTCTGCGTAAATAAAACTAGGAAAATCAAGTAAATAGTTGCTAGGATATTTGGGCATACGTATTGTTACTTAATATGACAATAGTATAGTTATTTGAAGTAGTTTTGTATCAATTTTAAGTGCAATATGATGTTAAGGGTATCTATCCCCACGTGGTGAAATAAGAAGTATAACACGAAAGTATCAAGTAAGATATAATATAGATTTGCGTGTATTTTTACTCACCTATAAGAGTAAGAACTCCGACCGCAAGTCCCAGGTTTCTTCCCGCTAAAAGGACTTCCTCTTCGCCGTTGTTCTTTTGTTTGGTGCCGGCCCATATGCCAACCGCCAACACCAACACGTAGAAAACCAGTATTCCCACAAGACCGAGCGCATAAATGGCCATCGCTCTCCGTTGAAGCAACTTTCCTGAGTCCGGGAAGAGGAAAAAGTGTGTTCACTCACGGTCGATATCACAGAACGAGGAAATATCCCAGCGTATACGTAGACATCCACAAAAATATATTCACGTACGTAAGTCCTCTAACGTTTACAAAATAGCGAACCCGACCTTCTGGGTTGGGAGGGGGGGAGTGGGGGATTTAAAAAAAATCACTCTCGTAACCCACGGATATTGATCAGCTTCGCAAAAACCGGGGCGTGGACTTGGGGTTAAAATTTCGCCGACTCCGTGTCAAAACGTGCTTTCGGCCGCCTTTAGGCTATCGATTGGGGACGGTCACCACTCTTTCCGTGGAACAGACACGTGGCCATCACCCGACGCGGCGATCGCGTGTCTTGGGGGGGCGTGAATCGAGCCTCCGACATGTCTTTCAAGGGTTCAGCACGCTCCTCGTCTAGACCGCTCCGCGATTCAGCGCATGGGCTATTCTTTACACTCGGGAGAAACGCACGGAAGGGGACTTAAATCTCTATACCCAGAGCTTAATATCCCTTCTATCCACGCCCCTCCTGTATCCCTACACCTCAACCGGCACATCCACTACACTTATACACCCTCATACCACACGATCCGCCGAACCCGACGACACCAGCGCCTCCACACCCCCCTATCGCAGTTTCCCCCTTCGGCCGCGCACGGCGCTGCGCAGCTTTCAATTTTTTTATTCCGATGAATTTTCTGTAGGTTTCTCTTTGTGTATTTTACGGAGATGATTGCTTTTCATGTATTTTGGGGAATCGCTGAGGATTTTTGGGGGTGTTTTTCAAGGCGTGAGGGATAGGAAAAGGAAAGGTTATGTTTATCGATTTTCCATCACTTGTTCGGAACAGACGGCTGGTCCAGCTACGGATGTTGTGCCGGATAGAGATCGGTATGACTCGATTCGGTATAATTGGGAAAGGGTAGAGAATATTGATTTAATGTTTATCTTCCTGGAGAATACTTAGCATTTTTAATCTCTTTGTGTCATTGCCAACCCCTCTGTGACAAACAATAAGCTTCATACCACCGTTGCTACCATTGTAAGCGTTTTCTTGTATGTGAACACTTTATACGTTGTTTGTCAATCGATATAAATGTCATTATGTGTCTCACAAAAGGTAAGAATATCCTGAAATATATGCACATAGTTAATTCTCTTCGTAACATACTCTTGTTTAGTGTATGTAACGTGAAAATCATAAATGCGAGGAAATATGTTTTCATATATCGTTAAATTTTGAAAAGGTGAAAGAGCTTTTGCTGTATAGTTAGCGAGTAGAGCTTTAGTTTTATTTAGTACAGTTTTCGAATACAAATGAAACTATTGATCCAGTATAGCCAAAGATTGATTTCGCATAAAATGGACTTTATATGATTCAGTCAAAGTCCTATAGTTCGGTCCCATTTGAACGATAGCGTTGCTATATGATAATAATAATGGAGAAATTTCGTTGTCAATGTAAACAATTCTGTAATAATTGTTTGGAAAGAAAATCGGAAAAAAGCAAGATAAGTATCAAAAGATGCAGTTACATTCGTTATTAATTTTATGAACGTTTTGAAATTTAAATTATTTTGGATGAATTAACCAAAATCCTAAAGGTTAAAACGGACAGTATCTCTTATTTAAATATTTGTAAAGTAAATTTATAATGAATTTTTCTTTCAATTGCAGAATTTGGCTAATTATTAAATATTTTAAAATATATTAAATAACACAGTAGAATAAATGCTAAATGTCAAATGCGCAAGATAAAAGAAAAACCGCTTTATTTCGAAAAAATCTTCTTTAAATCTATGGAATCATATACTTTTTGGGAAGTCTATATTTCAACGAAGGTGACTGAAAACCATATGATTGCCTGTTTTTATAAATTTACCTCTTTAGCCTCCTCAGAGATAGAGTTAGATTCTGTGATTTTCTCTGTTTTCTAAAAATACTTTGATTACAGCCAGCTCAATCCTTTTTCTCTTGTTACGCAAGAATACGGTGAAGAGAATTACTCCAATAAATGAAAAAGGAAAAGTATGTCATTGCAATCCAATCAACCATTAAGAATTAACAAATATCATAACCTCATGAGCGAGGGCTTAGAGTACTTAAAAATTTTTTATGAAATATTGTATTCATATTTTGAAGAATACTTATCCTACAGTTGTAGAAAATTTGAAAAATTCAAAAGAAACAAATGTTGACATTGGATCTGAACACATCCATTTGGATGCATTGTCAACAACTTATAGGATTCGAAAAGACAAATTTAGATCGATTTTCTAACACGTACGAAACGAGAGTGGATTTGTTTTTTCTACGTGATTTCTCATGTGTTTACCTCCGTATTTTTGTGTCGGTGCATCGACTGTTAAAAGTTCCACCTTCGTAATCGTCTTCGGAAAGGTAAAAACCCAAGGCGGGTAAACAACTTAAGCGAACTAAGAGATAATGAGAGGAAACTTTCTTGGATAATGGAGAATGACGAAGTAGGTCACCTATTACACGACTCGAGAATGACAATATGTGGATATGAAAACAACAGTTTCCTTAGAAAATATACGTTTACGAAGACGAGATGCTGAAAAAACGCTGTATGAATTATTCAGGTTCTTTAAACACTAGTAATTGTTACTTCTTCAGTCAGTATACATGTTGCTAGGTCAGTATCAATAATACATTAAAAATGATTAATAATACCTGTAAAATAAAAGCTAAATTTACAGGAATACTAGCATTATGATGATATATACAGAAGTCTTAGACCTGTAACATTAATATCATATTTATAATAATGAATAGTATAGTAGCAATTTTTGAGAAAGAGAACATAAAATATTATCACGTAATATCTTAAATTATCTCAGCAAACATGTTTATATTAAAGTAGCCCATACTACAAAGAGACATTTTCATATTTAATTTTCATTTCAAACCTTTATACATCTTGCAAATTCGCACCAATCATAATAGCTATTAATTTTACCTCCAAAACTTAAGAGAATTAGGAAATGAAAATAATACTTCGTCTTAGTTCCACTAAAAAACAGCTTTATCGATTGGTTATATAATTAAATTATTAACTGGTTGATTAAAAAGAAAAGAAACCTAATTTATATCTTTATTTCATATATCCATATCTTATTCATATCTATTTTTCAAGATTTGGAAAGGAGCTGTATAATTTAATGGTCTCATATACCTCACGATCGAATAGGTCATAATTAATGCGATAAGATAGTATAATATAGGAATATTTTTAGCGTTGAACTAGAGAAAGATGATCAGTTTAAATAGTTCACCGATAAGAACTTTTGAAGTTAGACTTTAGTTAAAGAACATCGTACCTTAAAAATAAGTAATGTTACGCTGTTGAAGGAATAACAGTGCAATGCTTACGTTTATTTCTTCAATTATGGATGAGTTCCACTAGATATCTCTAGAATTAGATAATTATGCTGTTCAGTTATTGATCCGCCTCATTCTCGTGCATCTTCGGTAGTTGACGATTAGCTTATTCATGGGATAACCCAGTCCGTATTTTGGAAGCTGAAGTATTCATTCTCAAGGATGTCTGCTGAGAGTTCACAAAGAAACTACCTAATAGCATCACATTATAAATTTACATTTATGGTTCTTCATAAACCTTGCTTATTTTTTCTCTTATGAAGACAGGTATTATCCATTAGTAATCTCAAATTACTTTGTGTGCCACCGCAATATCTAAACAAAAAATTGCGTTTGAGGAGTATTTAATAACAGAGAGTGCTTCACACTTAATATAGATAGGGCTATAAGGGAATAAAGCTCGCTCTTTATCACTTGTTTGATTCTCAATACCTCCATAGAAGAACTTTCATACGAACAAACCACCCTCTGTGCTTTTCGCCCGTCCATAAACACACCAACATCCTTGAGTTGGTTTATTTTTCTTAGGAAGTGCATGCCCAGACTCGAATGGCCTCAAGAGTAAATTAATCTAATCACTGCTAAAGAAGTTCGCTAATTGATGATTAGCTGGTAATCTTCCTTTGGTGTTCCTGGAAACTTATATGATGAATCACCCGTTTGTAGCGTGTAGTATATTTGTATCACTTTGGCCATTCCTCAACCATTTGTATATCTCTATTTCTATCTGATATTCAATAAAATTCCTTCGAGAAACATATGGTAATAGAATATTAAAGTCAGTTTTGGATTAATAATTATCAAATTCATTATCTTTTACTTTTAGTATAATAACAAATACAGCTAATGAAATGGTTGAAGACAACGCTGTAGTGCAACGATGCCGTATAGAATATTTTGAATTCTTTCACATCCTATTTGTAACTAATGGGACTAATCCTATTGAACTTTAAAATGAGACAATTTCTAATATAACTAGAGCTGTATACTTTCACCGAAAACATTGTTATTTGACTAAGAAAATTGCCTCACAGTATTTTTATCATTCGATTTGAAAAACAATCGATGCTGTTAGTAGAAATCAATACTTATCATTCTTTCTAGAATACACCGATCTGTAAAATTTAAAAGCAACTTTCCATAAAATATATTCGTAGTACTCCCCCTAAATTGATAAGCTACTAGTGCATTGAGAAACAAAGAGCTTTAACGTAGAATGGTCTTACCTGCTATTACCGTTCCTTAGAAGTGCTTCATGTGTATGCCTTGATGCGCTACCTCCTGAAGTTGGTGAAATATTGGTCTCACAACCTCCAAGAACGACTCCTAACATCCCATTTCTTCAAGAATTATCGAAACACAATGAAAAAGATGCACCGTCCTTTACTGCCATCAATTTTCCCATCCGTGTCTTAATACGATATTATCATTTCCGACATTACTTGATTTATTGTTAGAATTCCTCAACCATATCCATGGGTTTTTTCCACAATTTGGTTACGACATATCCGGAGAGTCGACCTTGACAGAAACCATTACATTTGAGACCCATTCAGAAATTTTGTGTCACGCAGCAGTAATTCGCTACGCGAATGCTTACAATAGACACTTGAGAAACGTGATAATTCACGATATTCATATCGGTTCACGCTACAGAAATACGAAATATATTTATAGATAATGTGTCGATTAGTTAAAAGGAATGCAAGCATGGCGAATATCTTTTAGAAGGTAATAAATGATAAGGGTTTATATATCTTTAATGCTTTCCAGTAACTATTAAGGTAAACGAGTAGTAAAGATATTTTAAGCTTTTCTTTTTTCGTATTTTGATTATGAAACATTTAATAGCCAACTAATTCTGTTATGAATATTATTATATTAACGTAATGAATTATATTAATCTATGTAGATATTTATCACAGGTTTGTGGTTGTTAATCTGTTTATTATATATGGAATAAAAGAATATATTAATAGAATAATTTCATTATTTTGATGGAATAAAGACAATGATTTTTAAAACGTATTTAATATCACAAAATTTATCTGATTGATGAACGGAGTATCCAGTATTTCTGAATTTTCATTCCAATACAGAGTCAGGGTGAATCTCAAAGGTACTGGATAAAAACCGAGGAGTTATACACAGTGAAAGTGAATAGAGATGAGTTCATCCAAATATTTCGTAAGTTACGTAATAGATGAGACTCATTCTCCTGTTTTCAGGCGTAAAAATCACCTGCTTGCTCTCCTTCAAAATGCGTCGTTAAATTGAAAGATGTTCAAAAGTATTGAAGTTTTAGTTCCCTGGAAAAGCATTGGAAAAAGTAGCAAGGTCACGATGGGCTCTCTATAGTGCAATGAGTCCGTTTCGAATCAGATGGGTTTGGAATGAGGTAAGGCAGCGGTCACGATAGACTTGCTCGTTCACACAATTGTAAGTGCTTCGTTAAGAATACTAGGGAAACCAAAGTATTGAAACGTGTTCATTCCGTCTTAGCTGCAGCATTGCTGAAGTGGAATGTTATAGGGCTTTTGCCATTCTATCTAGTGTCATTTCCTGATTGAGCTTTAATAAAGGTAGGATTTGAGGAGACAATCCACCAACCTATCAGTTCTATTTCGGATATAGAGTCTTCATCATACGCCTTGGGTTAAGTATAATGCAATTCTTTTTCGAAATTTTTACTGCAAATGATTTTACTGGGAAAAGATTCCTTTAACTTTTATCTTTACACATCAATGATTTGTTAAATTCGAAAATTCTCGCATCCTTGTGGAGGTTATATCTTTTCTCTGTTCTCGGTGATTCTTTAAGGATGCAAATGTGTTGAATAGCTTGTGTTACGTTAAGGTAGTGTTCTTAAGAACCTTACCTAGTCCTTTGCATTGTGATTAGAAGATTTTAGAAGAATGTTTTAGCATGGTTTGTGGACTCGAGTTTTAAGGAATGCTCTTATAGTATTAAGTGATATAATGATAACTTAGTAGGATAAAATTAATCCAATTATTTTGTCATAATGTAAATGAATAAAGCTATTCAAATAACTGCTTAAAGATTTTAATTAACTTGAATGAAATCTTTTCTTAACCTTGTATAATATTATGTGCAAAGAATAGTAATGAATCTATTAAACTGTGATCTTGAATCTTAACTGAGATATTCATCTTACATTATGAGAATTAGGAAGATTAATTTTACTTTATTTTGGAGTCAGGTACTTATCTGGAGAGGTAAAATTACGTACCTTTTATTTAGACTGATTTTGTATACATTTACTTATATAAATACGTTACTTTATAACTTCAGACTACCCTCGTTCACCTTTGTATGTCATGTTACTCATTATTAATAAGTACCTTCATTGGCATATTAATTCTCACAATATACTATATTATGTCAGATTTCATTCAACATACTACAATTCATTTATGTACTCTCATTGTGTTTCTGAAAGGACATGTACTCATCCAAGAAAAAATGTTTCTTTTTCTTACTACCTTTTGTCTTTTATCCTATTAATTAGCATTGAATTAATTAAGAATTATGAACTCTTATTTTTATATGATTTAAAGAGAATATATTAGTTCCAGATATTCCAGTGGATTTAGAATATAATCCTTTTCCAAATAATTTTCAATAAAGGAAAATTACTGTTATTTTAAATGGTAAGAGTATGCTCAGTACTTATAGATAAGTCTCATTAGATGCTTAATATAACTGAAACATAGATGTGAAATTTTTAGTCTATACAAATAAGCAAATTTTGATTGATTGTATGATACTTGAAAGGTGACTTCTCATGTCTTACTAATGAATGGAACATTACCTTTTTTAATTAATTTTGGAATATAAAATGTATTTAACTACCATTGTTACTCAGACAGCTATTGCATTTAATAGGTTGATTTCAATTTGATCCAATTATGAAGTACTCTAAATCATTTAAAACCACATTATTTTAAAATTTCTTAAATATTATAAAATTTTGGAAATAATTTTTAGTACCTACTTCTTGGGTATTTTACTGTCAATATCAAAATAAGAATAAAAGAATAAATTTTAGTTTCTATTCATGGTAAATATAATTTTTAGATCTTTTATTATTTTAACCTTGATTCTTCTTCATCAATGTTAGGATTACATTTGGAAATACTTTTTTAAATGCTGATATTTAAAATCTCTACATATAGTAAATCAATATGATAGTATTTATTGAATCATCAGTTGATAATGATTTTTATGTATTTTGATTAAATAGATCTTTTATTATGACTACAGTGTTTGGTTTATTATGACAATCGTTTCTAACTTTCAATTATCTCTGCATGAGTTAGATAGATTTTAAAATGGGTATTCTATAATTGTGAGATATCTAAGAATGCTTTCAGTTATTGTTGCACCTACATATGTTACATAATATTATATGTACATTATTATAATTTAGATATTCTTTTCCTTAATTTTATAATTTTGAGTCTTCAATCATGTTTGCTGATATTATGGCTAAATTTTCCAAGATTATCTTTTATGCAATCTTTGACTTTCATAAAATTTTAGGTATATAATGGTACATATATGGAATTTTGATTTGTACTTTAATATATTCCAGGAAGATTTAATTTTTAGTATAGTTGTGCATTATATGTTGATCCCCTCAGCTTTTAATATAAGGAAATGCATGTTCATGCATTTCCTTATATTTTCATTTTCATTCCTAAAAAAATTCTGGTTTACTAAATCATAATATTTTTTAACCATTATCTGTTAAAAGATTCTAATTCAAACTTGTATTATGTACAATGTTAAGTAAGTACTTGAGAAATTGAAGTATCTTGCTTGTGGTACCAAAATACCATTTTTAGGAATTAAATTCTCCTAACGTCATTTTTGTTATTGATCAAAGCAAAAGACTTTTGTCTGCATATAGAAATCAATATTAAATTTAAATTCTTAAATTTAAGCTTAGTTGGATAAAGCCAATGATGACAAAAAGAGTTCTTGGAAAAACTATGAATTTAAATATGTTTTAGTACAATTTTAGATTGATGTCATATATCGATACTCCATATCAAAATTACTCCTATATACTGTATTTGACGGTATATAAGGCACACTTTTTTTTCTAAATTAGTTCTCAAAAATTTACCTGTGTCTTGCATGTATGAAGGTATAGGTGTCTGTGCTAAAAACTATTTGTTTAAAAAAAACCCTCAGAAATATGACTGAAGGTGACAAGAGATTAAGCCATACCATTCAGTATAAGCTAGAAGTATTAAATTAAATTTAAATATTAAATTAAACTTAAAGTATAAAATTAAATTACCCTAACGTGCATGGAAAGAGAGCAATAGTAAGTCATTATGTTATATGAATTGTTACAGCTCTGTCGCACAAACTATTGTAACTTTTTTCCCTTGTGTTTGGCCTACTTAGTGAGGGTGCGTCTTATATGCAAGTGCATCTTATATGCCATCAACTTATATACTTTAATTTATTTTACAGTGTAGTGCAATGAAGACTAAAAATCAGAAAAAGAAATATGGAGTGAATTGTTCACTAGGAAAGAGCCTTTCAATGATGAGATCAAGATTGTCTCTCCATCGTATTGAAAACTCTGCCATTTCCAGTTCAAGAATATAACTGATGGTTCGGGTAGCTATAGGTATATAGTCTCAAGACATAATGTATTGTGTCTATTGATCAGGTAAAACTCGTAAAGTGCTAGAAAGATTTTGGGTTAATAAATCATTAAATAAAGTTATCAAGATATTAGTAAGGCTTAATAATGTTTTTTGGTTTCCATTCCAGGACAATTTTTTGTTTGAAATTCCTTTGGACTAGGTGGTCCAGAATTTTGTTTCTCTAGAATTTATAATTTCTTGGCATGATTACCATAAGTTATGAATATTTCTTGGTGCTAATGAAAATTTTTGCTTGAAGCTCTTCGGGCACAAGTAGTTATAATGATTAGGTTTTCATGATGTAGTTTTAAGGCATTATGGGGAAATGTGTTATATTAATATGCTCTAGTAGTTAGACTATATTAATTTACAATAACATGGTTTAGCAAGCTTAATGAATAATTATGCATGAACATTACTATGCATGGTGTCAAACAAAGTTTCGTTTTGATAATTGTAAAACTAAATATAATGGACTGAACTCTTTGAAAACATAGTTTATAAATTCAAATTAGACTCATCAAATAAATTTTCAATAAAAATAAATTTCTTATATATTTACTAAAAGGAAAGCCATAATAAATTTAAATAAACTTTCTTGTCTTTTATAGAGAATCACGTGTATTAGTTTGCGTACCATTTAAGGAGCATAACATTGTGTATATGTTTGAAAATCCAATCTAATAATAAAATTTTTCTCTCACTAAAAGGAAAAGCTTTTAAATTTAATTTTCCCACACTCAATCTAATGTGGGAAATCCATTCACTTTTTTTCAGTTTATTTTGAGCTGTAGATAACTATCTATAACTATCATGGATAATTAATTTCACCTTAATATGTACATAAGGTAATCATTATGCTTTATCAGAAAAACATTTAATATGAGAAATTTACTTCACTGAAAATCACTTCTACTAAAGTGTTGAATTATGTCATTATGTTTTGACATGGATGATGCGTCTGGAAATCACACAATTACTTAACTGCATAAAATTAACACCATCTCAGTTGATGATAAAATTAATTCCAAGGACTCGGGTCTCTATTTTATTATGAATATATATAGAGATTTTAGTTTTATATGTTTTGGATTATAATTACTTCAATATTAATAATCATAGTTTCTCATTGAGATATCAAAATATTGTATTTGTTAGTTTTAAAAAATAATTTAAATATTCATTGTACGGTTCAATAATTTTATATAATATTAATATATAGTTATTTTGTTTATTTTATTAAATGTAAAACATTCACATGAATCATTATCTATCTTTTTAATACTTATTTTTATTTTAAAATATTATATGAAATAGAGATGAATCTTTGATATTTAAAAAATCTTTTTACAAATATCAACGGGTTTATTTCTGAATGTAATTAAAATAATTTTTGTGTAAATTACTCTTTTATGTGTATTCGAAATGCTACAGCTTTGGCGGGAAAGTGCCGTGTTGTAGTTGAGGCTTTCATCACTAAGAGCGCAACAGGTTTTTGACTGCTAGCTCCACTTTTCGTAAGGTATCAGATCCTAAAACTTCCTGTTTATAAGGGCGGTGGATATGAATCTAAATTCAACAAAGTGATCGGTTAATTCTTTATTATGCGATTCTCAATAACAAGAACAATAAGATTAGAACTATTTTCTTTTCTTATAAGAGTGAGATATTTCAAACTTTAATCAAATATAGTCTTAAAATACTCCTTTAACTTGTATATATATTTACTTCGTTGTGTAGGAGTTTTTTTAATAGTTACAAAACTTGAGCAACAGCTACAAATTTACATGCTATAACATATTTCAAGAGCATTAGTTTTTCTATAAAATGAACTATATATGTTTTTAAAAATCATAATCTCAATCAGTTTGATTCATATTTTGCTATTTAATAGCAGTAAGAATAATTATATTCAAGTATAAACAATTAGTTTATCATTTTATTTTATCAAAACTTCTTTTGTAAATAAAACATCTTTCTCTCAATAATGAAGTCCTCATACGATGTTTTAATTTGAATTGTAAAATATTTGCTTATCGTCTGTCAACATAGGTTAGAAACAATGAAAAATATTATATAAGTACAATAAACTAACTTTTTGGTAATCCATATCTTCGCATATTACATCAATTAGAATTTTGAATTGAATATATAGTTTAATTTTCACCATGTAAAATCATTATAATTTAGTTCGTGCAACTTTCACTTTACGACCTTCTACTCACAAACCGTTTCGTTCGGGTTTTATTGTAGACAACGATAAAAACATAATTAAATATTTATGGGAGCATATTTATAATATTAACTCTCAAAAAATTTTGACTCTTCAACTAGATATCGGAAATTGCAAGTGTTTTGTGATTGTTGATCTTTATAATGCTGAAGATAGACTCTTACATTCAATACGATTAATTTTCAAATATGAAAATATTTCAACTCACGCTGTACTTTGCAAAATAAATATTTTCATAATTAAGTTATGATTCTTGCATTTCTATGTATATAGGTGTCCAAATTTATGTTAAATTGTTAACAAATTTAAAGGTAGTACGTAACAATAGTTATTCGGAATCTCTTAGCGTTCGTTTTAAAAGTAAATTTACTGTTAATGTAAAGTAATAATACTGTCCTTAAAGTAAAAATATTCAAAAATATTATCGTTAATTCGTCATCTATTCCAGTATTCGTTATAATCCATTACAGTATTATTAATTTTTAGTTCAAAGGAAGTCAGACTTTCATTGCAGTCGTAATATATATACCACTAATCCCATAATATACAAATTGAAGCTAAAAGATTAGACTAAGGAGCGATGTATATGACTCTGTTTTTTAATTCGGAACGCTTTAATTGCAACAATACGTATCCTCAATCATGTCGCGCCACTCTGTGTTGAACGGCAGTATAAGAAATTAAGGAGCAGAGTATTCTTTATACAAATGTATCTTTCACCGACCGGAAAGAACGCCTTCATCACGTGAGAGAGAACAAGTTAGCTTTTTCGGTATGACAGAGCACTTTTGAGGGGAGGTAAAAAACAGGGGTAAGGAAAGGTACACTAATTGGTGAGGTTTTTATTTTGGAAACCATAAAAATTGCTTCCGCTATAAACCTTACCAATGAGTGGCGAAGTTGCAAAAACTGGTCGTGTGAATTATACGTACGTGTGGAAAATTCGTGTGAAGTTTCATAATTTCTTCGTAAATGTATTTATTACGTTCAAGTGAATGCTATAAAGTCGTAAATATCTTTTCCTATTGAAATTAATTGGTGATTTAGTGATTTCCAAAGAAAGAATTTGTACGGTTTTAACTAATTATCGCAGAATATGATGCTCAAGGAAAAGTATAAGGATGATGGAGACTTGTTTGAGTAATAAAGGTTGGTATATTCGTATACTATTTGCACGATTAGACTCAATATTTTTACCAAAACTTATATCGATATTTCGTTCACCTCTAATATCATTTTTTTATTTCTCAATTTAATATTCGGAAATTCGATAATTGAGTTGTCAAAGTAGGAAATATCGTTCGTATTAAATGTTGCAAATGATCTTAATATGGTTTATAGATTGAAATACGCGATTTATTCTCAAAGCCTCAACGAGAATTATTCGTAATATTATTTCATAAAGTTCCTTCATTATATACATGTCTATCTAAAATCGTTTCTATTGATGTAACAGAGAACCTTCCAATATTCCAACCTCTTTGGTTTGGAAGCTTTCAAACTCGTCTTTGAAGTTTCAAGAAACATTTAAGATTCAATTAACATATTTCTATTACAGTTTATCGTCACTTTAATGATCTTTTATTTAAAAAAACTTCATTAGTCGACATTTTTGCAAATAGAACACTATACCCTTTCAAGGTACTTCAGTAAATCAGCGTGAGATTCTTTCCTTTTTAAAAAATCAAATTCAAGGGACAGAAGGAGTGCGAATCTGGCACGAGTTTATCAACTCCGCAATATGTTGGTTGTTATGGTAAACGGGTAGTAACATTTTGAGTATTAAAGTAACGGGATGTGTTCAGTTGCAACAGGTGGTGTCGCTATAATTTTGGAGCCCTTCTTGGTTCTAGCCAACTGCTGCATCGGGGTTATACTCAGAGAGTGAATCTTTAATATCACATATGGGCGCAGATTCTGTTATCTTACGATACAGTCTTTAAGTCTCATTTCCTTTTAAATTTTTTAAGAGAGGTGATTGGTCGAAGGGTCAACGGACAGCTTCATCTTCATATTTGGGAACGAAGAAATCAAATTTGTTTTGTGATTATCCCATGTGATCCAATCAAGGAACGGAGCATTTGTGCTATTGGATATCTAACTTTGATTTGAAGATGCTTGACTTCTATGTTTCCGTATCTATAGACAGAGTTTGGAATTCTTATTGGATTATCATAGTTGTTAAAGGTCGATAGAAATGTTTTCCGCTCTGATTATTATTAAATATTACGAAATATTTAGTTTTCATAACTTGGAGCTTAAATTGATTCAAATAAGCCTGAATAAACTTGTTCAAAATCTATTTTAAAACTCGATTCATTCGTACGTTTTTTAAACCAATATCTTCGTCAGAGAGTAGTTTATTAAGTTTTTATCTTAAGATCAGTCGATAAATTTCTTATATTTACGACATCTATAGTCCAACTAACACTTTATTCAGATGTCAATTAAATATTTGTTTTTCTTACTGTACCCATGCTTTGGGTCAAATCATTTTCGTGTCTTCATTGAGGAAATTTTTAAATTCAGAGAATTAGCAATATGACGATTCCTTATTTAAGGGTTGTTTGAATGCTGAGTCAGTCGTTGAATGAGGAAATATAAACATGAAAAGTATTAGATTTAGTTTCGATATGTCGATATAAATTTTAATCTTCCTTCTTTTCATATATCTTACGTATAATACGTTATATTATAAGCCAATGCGTTAAAATCTGTTTCCATGCAGAAACTTGCATTTCGTCCATATTCAAAAGAGAATAAAGAAGTGCCATGTTTGACGCTGAATTAAGATACTGATTAAAAATCAAGAAGTTAAAACGTAGTATTGACATTTTAAATTTCATTCAAATCAGTTAAAATAATTTGAAACGTCTCTAAAATAATCTTTCATGTAACGTAATATCTGATATTTTTCAATTAATCAATCTTAAAGTTAATTAATGAATGCATGGAATTTCTGCGTTATAAAATATTTATACGATCATTGATTCGTGTTCAAATAATTTAGTATATGCATACTATAACTTGTACTTTAAGAAAGATGAGTGGTGAAAATTATACCCGATAATTAATCTAATCTTTCACTATGTTAATTAGCACTCACATAAATCCATAAGTTTTATTTTTTTCCCATCCATATTCTCTAGTTTCATATTTCCACATTCGCTCGCTTCCGTGTAATTTCATTGAAATTGCGGGCGTTAAAATTCCTTCGTAGATCATCCCTCTTCACGCATACGCCGAGATTTCCGCGTGTGCCGATGATGGCGCGCTCCCATTCAAACAACAGAGCAATGATAATGTAATCAGGTGACGTCGCTCCGATGCACTTAACACTAGCGCAGCTGCGATACGGTTTTTTTGGTCGCGTGCTTAGGCGTCATGTGTGGCAGCACGCCGCGGAGTCGCGTGCCGGCTAGTTGGAGGACAGGTGCGCCATCGGTGGCGAGCTGCCAAAGCAGCCGGAAGGCGGCAAAAGAGCTAGGAAAATCGTAGCTCATTTTAGTCCTTAGATCATACGAGCGTTTACGTACCTATTGGAAAGGTTTCAATAATATTCCGGAGGGACAGGGTAACAACCTTCCTCCTACCGTATGCTTTACCATATATTTGCATGAAAATTAAAGCGGTTGGAAGCCACGACATGTTTTGCTGCCTTGTGTAATTCATGTGCTAGGTTCGACCGAAGCTTCTGCCGGGATTATCGGAAATATATATGCGGGCGAATCGGGATTGCTACGTAGTAAATATCGGGTTTAAATAGCTCGTATCCATGGTGAGTGATAGTTCGGTGGTGGTAATGCTTAATTTTCATGGCCTAAGTACTAATCTCTGGAGCTAATGTTGTGGCCAATGATGATCTAGAAGATCTGTTTTCTACTTAAAACATTTTTATTCTAGGTTATAAAAGTAACCACCACGAAGTATTTAAGCTAAGATTTATATGGTGGATAAAAAATTAAACCATTAAATCCTATTGTATTAGTCCTGAAATTTTATCTTACAATTAGTACGTGTATAATTTATGTCTTCATATAAAGTATTATGTTAAGAGTTAACTTACTCGTAAATTCATGGCTATAAAATTTAACTATCATTTAATGGTGCTCAATGAACATTTAGAGGGTAAGTTAAAGATTTTGAGCGAGTAAGTCTGTATTTATTAAATAAATTTATCTCTTTCGTAGGATTCCCACATTTTCCGCGGAAGTATTGGAATTGATACATCACATTCTTTTATTTATAATATCAATAATATAATTTATATATATGATATCAATAATGCATTTATAATAAATCAATCATTTTACCATCTATTTATTAAGGGGAGATTAAAATATCCTTTTATTAATGTAAAACATTTATGTACCTCTTACTCGCTCGCAAGTTGATAATGCTGATGAATGTTCTATTTTCAAAATTTCAATTCCGTTTTTATTAAGCTTTATTTAATTTTAAGATAAGATATTTCAACTCAAAGAACTTCATAGCTCTTGTGTTCGATATTTGTTGATGTTCGTAATCACTGATTATTTAGGTTAATATGATCTAGAAAACTAGTTTAGCTCATAGGGAGCGGTGAAATCGCTTATCCACAAGTTTGAACGTGGATGTTAGTCGGTTGCTTGGTAACCAATTCGTAACGCGCCATCTTATTCTCATTATTGCTTCCGAATTTATTTTGGGTCACGCGCTCTCCCTTTGATTGCTTTTATTTCGGAACCTCGACGAAGTCAAACAGATATTGCTTGACACAAACAAGCATTGCCGTAACGAGCATCGTCAGTAAACATTTGTACTCGTTAGCCGGCAGTTACTCACAAGGCGATTCCAACGAGGCGTGTTTTGGTAGTCTTTCCAAAGACTGATTCCGTTTTGATTAGAGCAAAAAACACGAATATATATATGCGCATCCATCAAAAACGCCAAGACTTTTCCTTTTAGCCCAATTCGTTCGTTAATTCACGAATAAGTTTTTATTCTGAGAAACTCTCACATCGGAGTTACGCAAGGAAGTCATCTTGTTGGTGTGGGAAATTGTATTTATATAAGAAAATTAAAAAACAAGCATGGTGGTAATACAATTAAACTTTAGCTAAAATATTTTATTTGATTATTTTTGTGTATTCAAGCTCAATTTTTAAAAGGAGCTATACTTGAATGAATGTAGAGCTCATGAATTTATTTAGTACGTAAATTCCACAGGCGTTTATTTTAAGAGGCTACAAAAATACGTAATATATTTAATTAGCACTTTAAAATAAATTTTTGGTAGATTTTATCAATTATTCTTACTTTATTTCTAGCAATCTGTGGTGTATTTATTAATGCAATCAATTTTCTTTTGAAAGTATTTAAGCTGGTAGTAATTAATTTGTCAATTTTTATACGAGAAAGAATAATCCTATATTAATGTATTCCGTTTAATCACCTTTACTCACTGTATCATATATTACAATGTCCTGCATTTAATCGATTGTATTGATCCAATGTCAGAGCGTAAAATAAGTTTGTTTGACAGTTACGATTATCGAGCATCAGAAAGATGTAAAAAAGTCATGAGCTACCATCAGAAGAAATTTTACTGCAAATGAATGTCTTGCGGATATAACTCACTTGTTTTTAACTTCAATGAGATGGCAGTTTCATTTTATTTCCATCCTCTCATCTGGATTTCATTTGAGCGAATGCATCAGTGGTCGAAACGAAACATCTTTTTCACCATACTCACAACCTTTCCTGTTTTTTCGCTTCATAAAACGTCATGAATTATTTCAAAGGAAGTCGAAGAATTGAATCGGTAGCTCGTTTTGGTTTCTTCTTTATTAAACATTTGAATGACGTATTTAAATCGTTATATACGTATAGGTTATGACATCTATAAATATTTATATTTATATTTAAAATATTTATATTTAAAAAAATACGGAATTTCCAGTAAAATATTTTGTTGATTTTTTAGAAAAGAAAGAATTTCAACCTTTCAGAGACTTAATGAGACGATCATTTTTAAAATACAAAATTTCTTTTCAAAGTGTATTTTATAGTAATCAACGATTGATCAATTTAAGTAACTAGTCTGCAACTGAGTAACAATCTTCAAATTATTTTAAAGCACCCTTTACCAAATGGAGACCGGAAAATTGATTTCATGCTAATAAAATGGATATTAATGTTTGCACTGTATTACTATTTTATATTTTGAATATTATATTTTGGATTATACGCCTATTTCTGTAACTTTCTACGTTAAAATATCCTTATTAAACTTATTGACCATAATTCTTGTATTTAAAAAAAATGATTGCTAAGGAATGGATAGGTGTAATAACTATTTACGTTAAAGCGTGCGTTTGATCATAAATACTTAACAGAAGAAAATATAGTGACATAACTGGTACTCGAACCCAGGTCTCCCACAATCCACAACAAGAGGGAGACCTGGGTTCGAGTCCTAGTCATGTCGCTATTTTTCCCTTCTACTTAATAGTTTTATTTTCGTAATATTTCAATGCAGACCTTTTTCTATTGAAAAACTGATTGTGTAAATGTCTTTGTCATTTGGAGTTGCTTATCGTACACATGTTTACCTTTCCGAAACCTCAGATGCGTTCAGAAAATGAACTTCAAACACTATTAAAAATCAAACGCCTTTAACGGAAGAAAAACTAGCCGAAAAGTAATCTTTGCGTGTTTTTCATTTGTCATGGCCACATTCGTCCTCCGCCTTCTGTATTTAGGTGACGAAAACAGTCTTCTTTCCCTCTGGTCACCGTGTCATTACGGTCGGTCCTCTTTCATGATTTTCACCCGAGTTTTATTAGTTTTCGTTGAAAAGATGTTGGTTTCCCTTCTGTTCTTCCTGGCATCGAATCGGGGGCATAGTAATTATTTGCGAGAGAGAAAAAAAGGACACAGTTCCGTGTAAAATGCAGAAAATAATATCCCTTCCGACACACCTTCTTCCGCTGCTCCTTCCAGACGGTCATCGGAAGGTGTCGCTCAGCACACCTCACTCTGCAAATTAACGCCTCCCGCCCTTTCATTTGTTTCTCCACTCCCATAATCCTCGGCTTTCGTCTCCGCATTTGTCGGCCTTTTAAAGTAATCCGCACCATGACCGTCTTCTTTTTCTTTCCCGAAGAGAGAAACAAAGGGTCTTTTGTTTATCTATCCCTAAACATGACATCTAGTTAAAATTTAGAGAGGTTTCGGGGAAAGGGTTAGTTAAGTAACGTGGTTGTTTTTTGAAAGGTTTATTTTTGGAGTTAATGGAATATTTATGAACTTACAGTCTTTGGGGGACCTGGGTTCGAGTCTCAAAGATGGTAATTTTTTAACTACAAACACACGAACCCGTCGTGTAGGTTTTTAAGAGTCATTTTCGACTTTACGTAATCATTCTTTTAGTTTATTTAACATATTTCTCATTTTTATCGTTATAATAAATCCCAATGTTGCTGGTACTAATAAGAGTACTAATTAACTTAATTCTTATAAGACTAAACTCTAGGAAATGATTACGTTTATAAATGAAAATTAGATCATGAAGTTTAACTTTTATTCATCCCTTTATAGCATAATTATTCTCTCCTCTAATTTGAAAATAGTTCGTTAAATTTTTTAGTACATATATCATCCCCTATAATAGAGTATAAATCTCAGCCACTTGATTATATCACATTTTTCATATGCACTTTTAGGTGCACTAAGTTAATCGAATAAAATTTAAAGAAATGCTTTATTAATGAAACCGAATGTTTAACACAAAATGTTTTTTTTCTTTAAAAAAATGTTGTACTGAAATATAGTCAATTATGAGTTTCATATTGAAGACTTACGCGATGCATTGCATAATACACTGTACCATAATTACTTATCAAATGGCTTGGTAATAGATACATACGTACGTGGCAATAATGTTTGAGCAATAGTAGCTAATGTTATCCTCAAGTTAAGTATAGGATTAGAATTATGTTCAGAGTTCCCACTAAAAGTTCTTATTGTTTAATTTTTTGCAAATGACAATTTTCTGTATAATTTTTTATGTATCTTTATCTGTATATTTCTGTCCCCTGTCTGTAAATTGTCTTCCAGTGACTATGGAATTCATACATTTTTTAACGAATAAGCTTACTTTTTTTGTCAAATCCTCATATTTAATGTTAATCGTTTGCAACATATAAAAATTGTAAACTCGGAGATGCATTGGTTTATGAATTTGCGAGGTTAAACTTATTACATTCAGCATCCTTTAAGCTCTGCAATTTCTTCTGGACTCTCAATCTCAACTCAAAACGCATTGTCGGTTGACCAATTGGTTACAATTCGATAAAGTACTAAACACTCCTGGATTGCTTTTTATTCCATTTACAGCTGTTGTAATTTAAGTTGTTTCCGAGCATTGATTTTAGATACGCTGATTGCAGTTATAATATAACTTAAATGCAAATGACGATTCCCCGATGTATGCATGAAAACGATAAGAAATCCAGAAAAGAAGGCAGAAAATTAAGTCCATCCTCCTGTGCTGCCAAGGTCGAGTTAATATATTTACAAAAATACACTAAAGCCGCAGCGGAAATAACTTCCACTAATCCCCATCGAGTGTCCTAAAATACGGCATTGTCTTCCGGAGATCTTTGTTTTGCCGAAGCTTTGGTCTCCTAAGATTCCGTTACCCTTTTGGGTGGCATCTTAATGAAGAGGCGTACCTTGCGATGGTGATGACAGGGGCTGGTGGTGGTCACTCGAGGATGAAGGGTTGCGGTCGCCGGGGAAGACTGTCGCCCTAAAAGGTCTGAGACGATTTCGTCCCTGAATTAGGGTCTCTGCGGCTTTGCTAGATTGAAATATTATAGATCATCACCGGTCTCTGCAAAGTCGTCTTCAACGTACATTAAAAAGAGTTGGGCTATTAGGAGCGCAAACATTCGTAATGTTCCGTGAAATCACCCTCGATTGAGGGTACCGTTAGAACGGTTCTTTTTTGCAGTAGATGTGTCCATTGTGTGGGTGGTCCCTTAAAGTCATAGAGAGCTATTGATATCCGGGAGGTTACGAAACCAAATAGTAGACTTATGGTTCTACGTGTTTCTTATCCCCCTCCTGATTTTAGGTTCACATTTGAGGACACCCTAGAGATTTAGGGAAGATACGTATATCGAAACAGCAAATACTAAGTATATTATTAATGAAATTTATTAAATAATTGTTTATTTTATATTCATTTCGTAATTATATATTGATAGTCGTGTGCTATGTTTACGTACCTAATGTCATCGCTTAACAATACAGAATTTTAATATAATAATTTGTTGCTGTATGTTTGTTTACGTAGAAAAATATTAACAAGTTATGTCTCGATAAAAATCTTCGAAAATAAGTTGATTAATTATATTTTAAATTCGTCTCTTGGCAACGTATCTTTCTTTTGACCCTCACGTTAACAATGGAACAGCAAGGTATATTGTTTCCTTCATTCCATTCATTGTTTCCTATACTTCATCAATGAAAAAATTCCTACCGAATAATCCAAGTTTTCCATTTTCTCTTTGAATGTTATTTGTCATTCATAGTTTCATTCCGTTTCCTACCCGAAAGAATTCTAATTGACGAGACTTCAAATTCAAGAATGTCTAACACTTCCTTTCTGCAGTACCTTTGCGTGCTTCTTTATCACTATTTGAAATACATCCTCATACCTTTGTAAACTTCGATGAATACGAATGAGTCGCAACTTCAAAATAAACGTATTCATGAAATTCTTTTCGATACCGGTAAATCCCACGATCAAAAAAGTGCATTCCCGGCAGTCCTAAGAATGACCGGCTTATGGTGTCTTCTCCTGTTGGGATCACAAGCGGTAGCGGTGAATGGAGGTGATTGATTACACGGAACTTAATTCCGAATCTCCAGCATTCCTCTGATACTTCATTAAAGCCCTGCATCTTCAATTTGCTCCTCTCTCAGAGGATATCGTTCCCAATGAATTCCTTTGTTTGCATCACGATCCGTATTAAAAGCAACGGGATCTGCCACTGCTTTATTAAGGTCACTCGTTCGAATTTGATGCTAATTATGAATCCGATCTCATCAAACGGAAACAATCTTCCGACGTAGATACAATGACATCATCTCGCTATTCCTGACACACATCCTACGTGTTACTATGAACTAATAGGTTCATTATACTTAAATTTCTATCGCTGAGTTTTGAAGGAATATTTATCAAATATATGATTAGGATGTTTCATGAAGACTTCTAACGCTTGATTGCGGATATGAAGAGTGTTGTTTCTTGCCGAACCCTCCGGTCACTTTTGATTGACTGACTGACGCCACTTTCTATGAAGATCTTTAGTTGGAAATTCTATGGTAGACATCCATTTTCAACTATATTTCTTTTCTTACCTCCCAAACGTCCATACCTCATTATTAAAACTAAATTTAAATTTTGATAATTTCGTTGTTTAAATTACTCCTGGAATTCTTACTCATTTGTAATATTCTTATATTTAAAAACACGATAATTATATACGTCAAACTTATCTGGCAATGTTTAATATTTATTAAATAGTTTGATATCTGAATAATAATGAATAATCTTTAGTCTTAAATTGTTCACTAAGTGATTTCAACTAAAACTATTCCTCACTAGAATACATTTGTAGAGGAGTTACTTACTTGTGTATTAGTAAGTTACTTATGTTTAATAATATCTCGATTCAAATTATAAGTAGAAGTTAAGAATCTATGAAGAAATTACCATAAATTAACTCTTAATTTCAAAAAATATGGTAACAATTTGATTAAGTATGAATTCGAGATTTTAAATATTGCCTAAAATGACAAAGATTCATTTTAGATTAATTCACAAATATCTATAATTTATATTGATTTATTGATAAGGACAAGATGATTTTTATCTACAATGTTTAATCTAAATAATAATCTAAACTAAATAATTAAAATTTAAACTTATTTAGTTAAAAATAGCTGTATAGTATCATTACTTATACTGATATGAGTTACTATTCTTGTTGATGAATAGCTCTCTTATACAATGATTTGGAATAGCTCATATCAATTGAGATCAAGAATAGTATAACAACCGAAGGAGACCTACTTAAGAAGTAGACCTCATAAGCCCTGGACATAATGCTGCAATTGTTCCTCTTCTATCCATAGATGGAGGGCGTGGGTGGACCTATGGAGCGTATGTGAAACACCCAACCGCAAAGTTCCCGGTGACTCTGCAAATCACCGCTCTCGTGGATGTGTTTCGTGTCGGTCTGCATTACCTTGGCAAAAAACCCTGACGAGGAAAAAATCTTCCTCCCATTCCGTAATTGGTTTATTATTGTAGCTCATCACCAACGCCTTCCTCCAAATCCGTACGGACGAAACTTTTTCCGCGCATTAGGGATTTTTTTTTCGCTTCCTTTTGGGTCATCCATTTTCGTGGACATCGTTTTCAAAAGGTTCGTCCGCGTTTGAAGATGAAACCAGTGCGAAGGCCTCTTAAGTCTTCCATGCGTTAAGATGCCCACACGATTACTATTTCGCTTTCGGGACCTTGTGCGGTGAAAACTGTTCCCGAAGGATGGTTCGTTAATGGCCGACTGTTTTATTTTATTCAAATGTGTTTTATTTTAGGAGTGAAACAAAGCCATCCAGCTCGTTTAGCATTAAAGCAGGGCGTGATAAATTTAAATGGGAGCTAATTACAAATTTATCATACAGTAAATGAAATGGAATTCCTCTAAAAATGTTTTTGCGTATAGAATATTATTCTATATTAGACGATTTTATCAAATATATTTTGTATTATATTTCGTATATTATTTAATATAATAGAATCTTTATCTCTTTAAAACTCTTTGTAAAGGAACGACTTAAATAGTTCGTATTGTCCGGAAAATACGAAAGAACGAAACATTCTAACAGATTTAATCGTACGTTGATTTTTCTTGTGTGATGCGGGTAATATCGGAAAAATTTGTATTGTTTAATTTATATACTGGAGATGTAATATGACTCTTACGTACTGATACATCGCACTTGTATTATAAACATTTTCATTGTTTTACAATATTTATTATTATTATTATAAAACAATCTAAGTATCACGTCATATTATATCGTTATACATGTTATCGTATAATTTTACATAGCTTACATTATACTATTCTTATTATTTATTTCGTATATATTACTTATTACGTATAAATTACTATCCTTGTAATAATCACGGTAATAGAAAGGTTATTATAACAGAAATTTACAGTATAAATCTCTATAGTAACGAATTATTTACGGTATATAATATTCTATCAATAGACTCGTTCTGACTTATTCAGTTAATGCCATTGCTTGCTCGTATACCTTTTCTCGAACAGATCCCATTCTGCTCAGAATCCTATGGAATTATCGTAGGTGTGCACGTTCCTCGTGTCTGCCGTCACCAATCCACGTTTGCTTTTACATTGCTTCATCATCCTTTAATTCCTTCCGCTCATTTCTTCTTTTCAAGGAAACCTGTTCTTCCTCGTCTTCAGAAGCTTCAAATGGAAATCCGCGTTAGGTTTACACGAATCGTGGATTCCACCGATCGAATAACACTCGATCTTAAGGAAATCCTACGTAAGGATGTGTGTGATCACCTCCGGAAAATATCTCGAAGTGTTGGTACGTAAGATGAAGATTAATTCTGGTAAGGAATTTCTGCCAATGCATGGATCTTTGAAACAAGATTGTTATCGTTTTCTGAACAGATTTGCAGTCTCTTAAATGCGGAGTTTTTATACGGATTTTACTCTGAATATTTTTTCAATGAAGTTGCTAATTACTTAGATTTTTTTATTTGCATTCAGAGGCAGTCGATAAAAATTCGAATCCTTTTATCGTTGGATACTTCTTGATAATTCTTTAAAGTGCTATGACTAGCTCAACATAGAAATATTCTTCTAACATCTTCAGGTTACCATTAGGTCATATTTACGTAATACATTTCATTGTTAGAATAGTTCTTTCTGTTGTCAAATTTGAGAATTAATTCATGTTCTTGTTTAAACTAATTTTAAAATAATAAGTCTGCTAAAGATCAATATACTTATGAAAGCATCCGACTTAAGAGTTCATTCTTAGGACTTAGTAGGAAGTATCTTAGGTATTGCTCATATTTTTATAACGATCGTAATGAAATAAAGTTTGAGATTTAGTTAGAGATTCTTTAATAATCTATATAATTGTATGGAAAAAGATTCGTTCGATTCAAAGAAAATTCCATGAAATTTTTTTAAGTCCTCACTAAAATTATCGTTCTTCTATATTTTCCTATTATGGGTGTTGAATGAATGAGTTTATTCTTAGCCATTTATTTAAATTTTCTACTGGCTTATTTCTGTAAATTTGACCATTTTAAAGAGTTGTATTGAATGGAGATGTATTTGATCAACAGAATCTGTACTCAATGTGTGAGTAAATACTTCGTAAATGCAATTCTTTCCCAAAATTCTGAAATTCAATCGGAATTAATTTCTAGATGCATTACAAAGACAATCACAATTATACCAAGGAAAGTTGTACCGCAGTAATGTGTGTGCTAAGTCAAAAACACTGTTGATGTATATACTCCATCCATAGTCACTCTTAAATATCGCTCGCTATTTAAACGGCATAAGATCGTAGTTATTCATCCTCGTTTTAGCACGTGCAATCAACAGGTGGAGTTCCGTAAGATCGAAACCCTCTCCTTACGTAGCGTTAATCTCCTCTCTGCAAAACGTTGTTCTTCCTTTTCTGTTCCAAATAGAATGGCTTTGTGATGGAGACCGCCTACGTAGTCGCTTATTAAAAAAAGGACGATCTCTTTGAAGCTGCGACTTAAGACGCACGCCTCGACCAACCGTTTTCATCAGCTGCATTTGAATGGGTGCGCGTGCCTTATTACATGGATTGATGTGGGCAGGTGCTCTTTTGGAAGTCGAGATTTCGCACAGAAGGATGATCACGGCGTTTTCAAAATACATTTATAGAGAGCAAGGTGTACTCTCGGGAGAGATGGAAAAGGAAGCAAGCTGCGATAGATGTATGGAATGGATGGAGAGGTTTCGAGACAAACGTAAGCTGCTCATTAGTCTCGCTGTTAAATTGTTCGCGATAAATGTCTAGGATAGTAATGGAATAAGTTAAGTAGCGGTTTGTATCGGCTATGAACTTGAGATGACTTCGGCTTCGTGTAATTCACTTTTATAGTTTCCAGGATAGAGTAGAGGTAAATTTCAGTTCGGTTCAAGCATTAACTGTCTTTTATGAAATAACCGTTTAAGTCAAAAATGAAATATTATTTTTAATTGTATCTATTCATCATTTTGAGTAGTTATTGAAGTTGTTTGGTCGATTGAACTATAATTGGAAATAAGGAATTTTATTTACTCGTTTTCAGGAAAGAAGATTGCCAGAAATTATTTTCTCTTCCTTATTCATGATGCTCCACCCGCTTTGCCATACTGCGGAAGATTGAAAGAATTTCTTAATCAAGTTATTCTTTTATGCTTTATTCTTTATATTTTTTGTGATAACAAGTCATGAACTATTTTTGATTTCAGTTATTAAGCACTTTTTACGAGAAAGTTCTAACTCATATATGAATTAAAGATATTTTTCTCAATTTAAATAGATCAAAGTTCACATTTAATGTATAGATAGAAAATTGTAACTTTTTATCTAATGTATCAATTAGCTTACTACCTAAAACTTCCTTTTATTGTTAAAGCAATTCTAAATTACAATATATCGTATTGGTTGTTTTAGAATCGTAATAATCCATTGATAGATAACTATATCTATTCTAAAATCTAGATTCTCTAACGATATCTTTTTAAAGACTTTAGGAATAGCACAAGTAGAATTTGTTATATCCAGAAATATTAATATAAGAAACTTCAATGGTATTACTGGATGGTATTTCTAAGTTTTATTGTGTTATTCTCAATTTTTTCCATAAGGCGGGGCTAGAAAATCTAGATTTTTTAAGAAAATAATTTCACTAGCAACAGCTATAGCCTTCAAGTCTTTGTTTTCGGATCCAATAATATTATAATTAGTAGAAAATATATTATAGAACATATGACTTAAATAATTTTAGGATAAGGTATCAACTATTTTTATCATGTAAAGGTGTCAGATTCATAACGCTAAATAATGTCTTTCTGTTACTATGTTCGTTTGAGGAAACAATGAATTATTTACCTATCACCATCCCTTACATCCATCAAAATCATGGTTTTCTTGCTGTTCATTCAGAAGTTGATTTATCTTATATTAAATATTTAGAATAGAAATTGATATCTCTTCTGTCACTTACATTTCTAACAAGAAAGGATATCGAGTCTATCGAATAGAAAGCTTATCTATTTTGCGAGGATTAATGAAGTTCCTGCATGTTCTATCACCATTCCATCACGTCCAACGTCCTATCACTCACATTAACAAAACCTCTTGCGATTGAGGCATCTATTCATTCAAATCAGCAGCCCATGAACTCCCTTCGTTAGAAACCATTATTAAACGACACAAGGGACGTATTATCGGTGTAACATTAGCCATCGCACAATTCCTGCAGCTGCCGGAGGATAAACGTATTCGCTGCAACGGAATTCAACGGATTTCATCGCCCCTCATTTGCAAATTAGCTTTCTTCCTTGACCATAGGGTGTACCGCTTTTTCCATATACCCCCTTATAACAGCGCCTATCTTGAATCACATTTCGCGGGCCAATGCACCCACGGATCGCGATGCGCTCCCGTTTTGTCCAGCGGCACGCTTCCAGACCCCACTCCGTTAATAAAGCACCCTTAACTCGTGCCGTCCGTGAATTATAAATGTCGCGATGGTGGCCATCTGCCTCCACGGTCTGCATGTGCTGGAATAAAAGGAGGATTTGGTGCTCAGCCGCGTATGAAGCGGATTGTTAATGTATCAGTTGGTGAGGACGTTATAGCGTTGGCCAGGGGTTGTTATGGGAGAATCATGGGGGGAACTCTGACTCGCACGTCTGATTTTTTTGACTGGTAAGAGAAAGAGCACGGTACTTTCTATCGTTTATATGCTAAGTTTGGTTTTCACGGCGTTTGGCGATTACTTATATACGAGTTTTTTTTACAGAAGTATTAGTAAAATAAGGTTTATATCTATTTTATAAAATAAAATGAATAACAAATAAACGACTTTAGAAACTACAGAATGACCACAGGAGAACTCTAATTTTTTGTTATATTTCACTAGAATTGTTTACCTTTATACATAGGTATTGCGAAATATAATTTATTTTCAATATATGTTTAAATGCAAGGAAGAATATACTAAAAATTGCTAACCCTCTTCGTTGATTTTATGCAAAGTATTATTGACTCTGTTCTATTATATATTTTTCTCGATTCTGCATGTGTCCCTAACTTCATATTCTACTAATTGTGTAAGCATATCCATTAAATCGTATCGTGCTTGTATGCGAATATAACATATATGTATATTTGTGAAAATTTGAGATATTTTCGGTTTATATTTCATAGATACTTTAACCCAATCTATTACGTGAACTTCTTAACCCTTAAAAACAATTCCTTCCCTTCAGATTTGAGAAATGGTTCCAGTCAAAAAGAAGGAAATTGAATTCTAATATAAAGGCGGCTTCCGCAGGATATTCTCCGGAGATGTCGTGTTGGAAAACGGTGGGACAAATTTGAAGTAAAAAGCAACGGAAAAAATCCAAAACGATCCGAAAACAAACAGAAACTATTTCTCTACCGGAAATAGCGTTTGGTTCGCGTGCGAAGCGAGGCGTCCTTCCTCCTTAACAAGGAGCCCTAAAACACACCTCAGAAGGAAAAGCAGGGTGTTGTCGTGATCTGTTTTTTTCCTTCCGAAATTTGGCGAATCCTCGTTAACAGCGTGTACGGCTCCTCTGACGGCGTCTCAAAAGGGAAATCGCGTGCCGAACTCTTGACGGGGTGCGAATTAAGGGGGCGACCGGGTCCTTTGTCTTCCGCCCACGCCGGGCCCTCTCTTAGGACCCGGATAATCATGTCCTCGGAAGGTAGCTTTTTCGGCAGAGACAAAAGGGTGAAGATGGGTTTAATTGGGAGGGACGGGTCGGGATGCGGGGGCGGGTTTCCGGAGAGTCGAAATTACGAGGGATGTCGAAGCTTTTCTTTTGCAGACTGGTGGCGCCTGTCCGCAATTCTAGAACAGTCTCGTATTTACCCAGTTTTGTCGTAGTGGAGTTTATGAATAAATGTACCTGTGTTTAGTTTGAATGTCATTCTATGAATGTCTTAATGTAGGGATTATTTCTCCCTTGCAATAGGAAAAGTATTATTTAGATTTTGTTTAAGTAGCTTAAATTCCTATAAACATTTTTATATGCTTCCAATATTTCTGATATAGTTTTAAATGATATTCCATAAATGCATTTGTTCTAACAACCGTTCTTTAGATGATAGGGAAAGCTATGTTCTTTGTTTATTTACTCTATCTTTACTGCTACTTTCTCTAATGTACAAGATAATGTTTTTACCGAAGGAAGAAAGTATAAACTGACGCAGTCTCTTCATTGCCTAGTGACCTCATTCTTTCTTTCCCTTGGTAGAAACTAAGGATGAAAAGTTTTCGCCTATGAACCAATGGATCACTATGTACACGTAATACTGTTTCTCCGAAAACACGCCAGTTAAAGTAACCAACGATATTCTCTTATTTACCTTTTACTTGTCACCCTAATTAAAATATCATTGCGATTTGATTAAAACTTTATGAGCATTGAATATTGTTTGAGCGTACGTTTCATGTAACGAGTATAAATTTCTATGTATTTGAATGTGTAAAAATTATATGCGTTTCAGTATCAGTCGTATATAAAGGTATTATATATCGTGTTCTTTTCGTAAGAACAATTTTTTTTTAATTTGATAATATTATCCAGAAAAAAATTTCTGTTATACATCAATGGTGTTATATTTTATTTTTTATGAATATTTTGAATATATTGGTTAATATTTCTTTTATTATTTTCGGTAGTTACTACTTATAATTAAGTTAGATAAGTATATTTAAGGAGAGAGCATACATTTTCCCATAATTTCATTTATTACTTATTCCATTCCATTAACATTCGGTGTTATTTTAAATATGAGTAGAGAAGTAAATTTAAAATATTTTATGAAATTTTCTGACAAAAAAATTTCTTTAGAATCGAGTCTTTACAAAACGTAAATTTAAACACGTTGAAAAAATACTTTTACACCGAGGTATTACATATCTGTTTCATACTCATCATTCAGTTTCAATTTTTTTTAAGGAATTAGTCTGTTTTAAAATTCTGTTAATATCACAAAAATAGGTGCCCTTTATTCCAAATTTTTATAGTTCTTTCAAAGACTAAAACAGGTATTCACGTAAGTTGTGAACGAGAGCGAATTCTTTTTAGAAATAATAGACAAATATATGAAGGGTTTTAAGCGTAAATTTTATTTGAAATGCATGCATTTCATTCATTGAAGGACAAGTCGAAATATAGATGATATTAATGAGGAAAAGCCATTTATTTTTAACTATAGATCTAGTTTTCTACTTGTTACGACAAAATTTAGAATATTATAAGCATTGTAGTGATAATCTTATTATAATCGTATTTGCTATTTGTCAGAAAAACGCTTACTTTCTTCGTGTTACTACTGATATATTAATATAAATCTGAAAGAAAAGAAATTCTGAGCTTCAACTAATACTAATATTCATTCTACAACTCAATAGAATCCCTCGTATCTCTACCTACAGTATGCGAAATGCCTTTTTGGCTTCCTTGTCCGAACTTTTATCTCACGCTTACTTTCCCATGACCCTGTGCTTCCACTTTTAAGACTATTTGCCTTATAAAGGTCACTTCATGCCGCACAGATAACAACTAAGCATACGAGCTCATTTACTTTGACCACGGCAGCGCCCTCGGTTGGGCCGCGGAGGAGCGGTTAATCATATTTATATTACACGCTCTCTCACGAAATTTCCCCCAAGGCCGAAGCTTCTTCACGCTTACGAGGGATCGCACATCTTCCGATTTGCGGACCACACATGTGGAACAGTCATCGTGGTCCATCCCTAACAGAAAGAGAGAATACATTTCTCCAGAAGCCATATTTCCATCAACGGTAGCTCTAAATGGAAAACATCGCTTTTTAAACGTTCCTTTTTTTGCCAAAAGGAGGCCGATTATTCAGAAAATAGAAAAGGTTATGATGGAGGTCCGTGTAATAGGACGGGGCATTATGGGAAGGTCGTGTTCATCGATGGAAGTGCGGTCTCTTAGGGCTTCCGAATTGAATGGTCTATTGAGGTGAGTAGGGAAGGAGGAACGGGTGGATGCAATTAGACCTCAGGGCTCAGAGGGAAGAGGAAGCAGGTGGATTTGGAGGTCTCCCTCTTCTTTGAATACAACACTGCTTCTATTAAAACTTCGTTCCAATCATTCCACTTGTTTCGGTCACGTCTTAAGTCTTTTCAGATGTCTCGGTTCTCGAAGTTCTGCTTCGTAAGGTACTGCGTTTCTTTCTAGTACTGCTCTAGTGCGCGATGAGAAATGCGGTTCGAAGTATTTGCTGGTTTTCAATGACTCTATAAGGATGTTAGTGAAGCAGTCAATCTTTATTATCAAGAAAACAACTCTAAAAATGGAATGGATAATAAAGTATGCATTGAATGCGATTAATCATGTTAATGAAAATGTTTATGAGGTGGAAAATAAGTTGAATTTATGAGATACTTACAATGAATACGCGATTTTTAAAATAACGAAACAGTATTTTTGTTAAGAATTTTTAATTTTTCCCTTACAAAATCAATTAAATAAATGTAATTTCATTTAAATTTCACTCATATTGCTTCTTTTCAAGCTTTAAATCTGGTTAATTTTTTTTCTTTCAGTTAAAATCTTGTAGTTAGAGATAAAAATGTCAAGGAACGGAAAAAAATTCTATAGCGACTAAATTATTTCAATAAAATAATCCAAATTTTCGAGCGTCCTTCTTTTTTTCAGACATTAAAATGTATATTTACGATTATATATATTTTATATTTATGTACGAAGATAGGACGACGATGTTTGATTCCAAGCTAATATCGGTTAATCAATTTAGACTTAAGTGTAACAGTCATCAGTTTTAGTTGTTTTTGAAGGGTAGAATATCAACTGCTGCTATTATTTCATTGCAAACATTTAAAAACTATTTTTATAATACTCAAGTTGCAAATAATAGGATAAGCCGAAAGAAATGTTTTCTTTTCGTACTGAAAAGCATTCTTTTCGAAAGATAATTTCTTAACTTCATTTTGCAAATTTAATTCAGTCGCCATAGTTCTCGTAATTTAATTACTAAAGAAATCTTTGAGGAAAATTGTTGATTATACAAGATTTTATGCATTCAGTAGTTAGTATCCCTTAAAAAGAGTAATAAGATACAATGCTATCTTCCCTTTGAAAGGGAAAGCTATTAATTGCATTTTAAATCTAGAAAATTCTATTTTGACGTGTAGATTTCATCCAGTTTTAAACTTGTTTAGCTGGTAGTTGGTTATTGACTGAAAACCTTGGCATTTAGTTCCGAAATGTATTAATAGGGAATGAAATACAAGTTAGAGAAAGGCTACAAAAGGAAGGGAGGAAGTTGGAAACGTAAGCGTAACTAAGGTAGAGTCACTGGGTGGGATCCCACGAGAGACTGCACAGTGTCTGCCCGGAGATAAGTCTTCCTTTTACTAATATGTACCTTAGTTGAAAACCCCTCGGGAGTGTGTAAATGTAATAATTTATTAGTAATCAGAACTTCTTAAAATTTTTATTCTACTCGGATGTTATAAAACTAAAGTAAAGATTTTTATCCAGGATAGTTAATTAATAATTGTAATATTTTGTTAAAAATATGTAGTAAAGAATCCCAAACATTGAATCAGTAGTTAAAATAAGCATTCCTCTTATTCTGGAAAATGATGGGAAATTTATAGATTTTAAAATTTTTTAAACTTTTCTTTCGTTTCTTATTTGTAATAATTTATTGTACACTTTACCTTAAGAAATTTATTCTTTATTATTTAATTGGAAATACTTCCTTTTAATACTATCATATTTTGGATTTCCACGATAAAAAATAATTTTCTCACGTATCTTTTCTAATCTCTATCAAATCTCTTCTAAAAATTAAATTATTTGATAAATTAATAATTTGTCGTTATTAAAACAAATACATTTATATATTCTTACTATATTTACATAAGAGCACCAATGAAAAACCTTGCAAGACTTATTCTACAGGTCTACAGGTACAAGTTAGGACACTAATATACTTGAAATTGAATTATGGAATGCTCCAAAGGAAATTTATTAAATATCTTTGTTTCTTTCCTCTAACATAGAAAATTGAGAACTCATATTAGATATAAAAATATAAAATATTCTTCATTTAGACCCGTAAAATTTGCCCAAAATTTGGGATCAAATTCGATGATGATCAAAAATCGGAAAATCCAAATCGAATTTCATTACTCGGCCACGCCTTGTTTGAATACGTTGGAAAAAGAGAAGAAACTCAATTAAGCTACGGTTATTATTTCAAATTTTTCGTACGTTGGATACATTCGAAACTTCGCCACAAGCTGTGTGTTTTTTGTAAATCAGATAATCGTTGGTACGCCATATGGTCAACCAGCTTCGGAGAAACCGTTGGCAAGATAAAAGACGATCGGAAGGAGCTAAAAGGGGAAGGAAGTGCAGAAGGAGGCAGTGGATGAAGTCCAAGGAATCCTATTAAATGCGTATAAAACTCGAATTCGACGAATGAAGCTCAATTTGAACTTCCGAATACGTACCGATCAACAGAACTCTTATAAGACGAAGATTCAGGAAATCGTGACAGTAACAGTGGAATCTGTTTAATTTTAGCTACTATGACTTTTGTGTATGAAGAAGAATTGTAAGATACCTCTAATTGAGTTAAGGGATTAAAATATTTATTTATGTGAGATGCATACTCTTGAAGTACGAAATCATCTTTGAGTATTCCAGAATCAATCAGGGCTATGATCGAGCAGTAGAAATTCTCCAAACCAGAAGTAGTAAGTCGATGTGGATAGTTAATAATTATAATATTTAACCATCCAGTACTACTATGGATTCAGTTTGTATCATTCTCCCAGAACAACTCTTGATTCGACTACTGCCATTCTTATGGGAGCTATTGTATTAATTCTGTTGTGGTACTCTGGGAAAATAATATTGAAAACAATAAAATTTCAAACTTTAATACTACATTTGAAGTCACTCGATTTAGAATTTTGGGTAATGTATAAAAATTTTGATGATTTATGTAATTTGTAGATTAGGTGTTTTTTATTTATCATTGAGGATTGTAGTCATTCATCATTAGTCATTGTAGCATTTTAGTCTGAGAAAAAAATGGAAGAACTATTCCATCAATTCGTATCCAATTATTAACCACTATCTATATATCACCTTGAGCTATATTTGTTCTAATAATAACTTTATATTCGTGATAGTGTTACACTCAAAGTATATTTCTATAGTGGACCTCAGTATAACAAGCGTATGCGTAAGCCTACATCTTGTGCTAAAATGATTTCCTTAACCTTTTTCAGCAATTGCCTCAGCACGAAATCAAAAATTTATGTTACAAAGCGTGATTAAACTAATAAAATAGCAATTAAGCACGAGCGTATCCCAATAACGTCGCAGATGTAAACTTTATTGCACGCAATCTTCCCAAAAAGTATTCATTTCCTCGCACGCCAAATGAGAATTACCGAAAAAAGGGACTCCAAAGGTCGGTGAAGGGAAAAGGGAGGGAAAATAACACTTAAGAAGAATAAGGAGGAATAATAGAAGATGCCATAATGAGAAGTGAATAGGAGGAATAAAAAAGCGACTTCCGGTTGCTATGACATCCCTCCGCCACACGTCACGATTGGAGACAAAGAACAAGAGGGAGAAGTACGAAGAGAGAGAAATAACAGATAATCCGAGAGACCTAAATTTGATCGAAATGAAACACTTGTTTGAGCAACCAATTTCAGTTCTAAAAGCTTTATAAAATATTGTCGCACATTTATTCTACATTAATAAGAATCATTTTACACGAGAAAGTATGTTTTTCAAACTGAATTTTCAAATTTATGAATTAATGCTTCGCATACTGTAATATTAAATTCTCTAAAAGGTCAAAATATCCTCAAAATCAATAAGGATCCACTGACAGTAAATCTTCTTCGTGTTCACTTCCATTTTAATATGTAAATTATGGAATAGCGTTCATTTCAAGAAGTTTTTTTTTAACTTTTCTTGTGTTAAGAAAGCTTTGTTTGGTTTACAGAACGTATTTGATCTTTGTTTTAGAACACGTATCTATCAGAAACGTTTCTAAATATATGAACTTATATATATACTCTATTTATAATAATATAGATTCTAACTATATTCACAACCTTCTGATTTACTTTTTAGTCTTTACTAACAGAGTTCTTGGTTCCTCTAAAACGTTTCGTTTCGCAATCAAATTCGTTATTCCGTGTTTGAAATTAATACGAAAGTAATCGACGTGAGGGCTGAGTGTAGGTAATTATTTATCAAGATGGAGAGCGCGTCTGCGAATGTACAAAAGGGAGGAAGGAAACGGAGGTAGGTGGGTGGGGGTGTAGAAGGCACGCGCCCCCACTTTGTGAGGCCCCCACTCCGCCCCCAACGGAGTGGTGCCCTGGGCGCACGCTAAGGGCGATGCGCCATATGTCTTGGGGGAATACACCCCCCCTCCCACTGCACACCATCTGATGTTAACTCCTGAGCGGTAGGGTTAGTAGGGGAGGGGGAGTAACAGAAATGTAGGTGGGCAAAGAAAAAAAATAGGAGCTTGTTAGTGTAGTGAAAGTCAAGAGTTGTTGCAAACTCTTGCTGAGAAGACATTACGAATTCGGCATCCGGGGGGGTTATAAAACAGTTCAACAGGGTTTCTGGCAAGGGTTCCACGAGGATAACGTGCGGTTGATTAAGGGATGTGTAATTGTTACTCGAGAGCTTCCAAATACTAAAAAATATTGTGCTTGGAACGCATCAAGAAATTTTACTCTAGCACTGCAAAATTTTAAGATTCTTATGAATGTCATAAAATTGTAGTTTTAGTTTTTAAAAATTAAAAATTTCAGGAACTAAAAATCAAGATAGAGTAGTAATGGATATCCCTTGACAAATGAACTGCATGATATTCAGATGTTCTATAACGATAATTAGTTTCGTTACGAAGTAAACGGGATTCGGAGAAGAATCTTAGAATGCTATGAATATAAAAAAAATTTCTTTAGAATACAATGACTACTTCTATATTTTTTCATATTATCCGTTGTATCCTAAGGATGGAAAATTTCATTTGCTCTACAATACAATTCATAGATGAGTTATAATTTCTTTACGAGAGAATGTATCAGGGTTAAGACTTTAGTTTTCTTTAGTTTATAGTCGAAGAGTGTTACTTGATTGCATAAATTTAATGTTACTCAAAAAACATCAAAAATGGAATATAGAATGCTTTTATCTTTTTTCCATCCACCAGATAAAATTTATTAATCACTAATTATGAATGAGAGCATGTAAAAAGATCACGATGATAAGTTATAACTTTGTACCTATATTCACAGCATTTTCTCTATTGGTCTATAGGACTGGTGGAGACAAAACGTAACGGGCCTGTCCGGGATTTGAACCCGGGACCTCTCGCACCCAAAGCGAGAATCATACCCCTAGACCAACAGGCCGATGAAAAAACAATGAAAACTTTTTATTCAAGTTTAAATATGCTATTATGCAATAAAAGATTTCTGTGGTACTTTGAAAGTTTCCTATATTCCCTTGGGTTAGGAATTCGCATTCATACAAAGCGAGTAGGGTGAAACTCACGAGCCTGCAACTGAGTCCACAAAGTTACCTCATGCGTTCCTTGCACCGTCAGTTCAACTTTCCTCACCTCCGCAAAACATACTCATTCATAGTTATTGATTCTTCAAAACGTAAGACGACGGAATGTTGACATGATTACCGTTCCTTGCAATAGCTCTACCCATTTACCTTCATCCCCGTTCCGGTGCTTGGTTCGTGCCACACGACTTCACCTATAGGGGTCGTGCGTACCCTATATATCATCCCTTCTCCGGTGATATTCGATAGTGGGTTTACTCTATTCCAATTGTACGCATCGTCACAGCGGTTTGCCGTCGTCAGGGGTCTCCTGTTAATCATATTTTGACATCTCCCAAAGCAAACCCGATGGGGAGGAATGCAGTATTTCCGTTTCCTTTGCTCGGCAGTCTTTAATCTGTGGAAGTCGACATGCGATCCTTAGGAGATGGCAGATTGCGTCAGGTGTGAGCTGGAGCCGTGTGAGAGGTATCCTTGAGAAGGATTTGGCGAGATTTCTGGGATTTATATAACAGAATGGAGGTCTTGAAAAGCTCTACAGCAATAGGCTATTCTGTAGTACCACACGAAATAATTGGGTTGGGTTTGGTTGGGTTGAATGGTGTAAAAGTACATTACACTGCACAACTTCTTAATGGTATTAAGTCAAACTCACATAGCCTCTCTCTTCATTGACATAACCGTAAAGTAATAGAATCAGAGTAATTCCTAATAATAATATTTAAACTCCATTCAATGTAAATAAATTATAAGGAAATGGTAACTTTAAGGTTTATTTCTCCAAATACGTTTACGTAGAAAACGAAATGAGTTGAAGAAGTCTTAAAGTAAAAATACTCCCCAAAAACCTTCATTTATTTGATTTGGAGTATTTTTTACTTTAATTATATATTTTTGGAAGCATAGCAGGAAGTGCCTTTATATCATTTATATTTTTAAAATTGTAATTACTTTAACTAGCTTTGTTTTTCTTCATTTTCAAGGATATTTTTTTACATTCACTTCCACCTTCGATCCACCGTAAGATTTTTATTATAAAGAGAATAGTGAAATTACGTATTTCTTAGAAAATTGCAAAGACTGTTCTAATTATATCTGGTAATGAATTGTGGTGAATTTACTAGAAAATTGGAGTAAATACGTTTTTTCATCAAAATTCTGCAACTCCCCAATTAAAGCATATCATGAGCACATTTCCTATTAACCAAACGAACTTTCACGCCATATTTTCTTCGTTCGACGCCTAAATAAACTTTCGTATTTCAATTAAAAGTAAATCAGCTTGAGTTATCGCCTCCCATATATTATATCCGCCTTCATTTGTCATCGAATCCTCCCCTTCGGATATCTGTTTCTTTCGCATCAATTTTTCAAGTCATAAAAAATAAGCGTGACCTATTGGGACGAAGGTTTTCTCTATGAGTCACCGTTACTCACCAATCATTCGCTTCGTTTAATATGGCCTCCGTCAGGTGCTAATGCTTAATAACGGCGTGCATCGTACACTACTACTGCCCATCTCTCCAAATCGTGTGCAATTCCGTAATGACGTACATGTTTGTTAGTAAATAGGCAGCTTATATTTGGGGATTCAGATTGTAATAGTATAATCTGTTCAATTATGCTATTTGATGTCGATCTAGTAGATGGAGCATTGTCTTCACAAAGGCATAGAGTAACAGGAGTTCTCATTCCTCAATTTTAATGTATTCTATCGTAAATTCATTGTGATAAAATTCATGCATATTTTGAAGTGTGTAACGTAACAGCTATATACATGTATATATATGTATATTATAACTATTATTATTACTAAATATTCAGGCGTATTTACTGTACTTCACTTTTGAATTTATGTAATCTTCTCCATAATTGCCATCAAGTTACGTAATAAATATTTACCGAATTTCCCCGAAATGTTCAATATTCAATTCAAAAATTTCATGAAGACGGTTTTATCAAAATATTTACTTAAAAAACTTCAAAATTGCTTTGAAATTTCACCCACTCAAATTATATCACAGAGAATATAATCTATTACAATTTTAGAGTTTAATCTATGCGAGTTAATGAGTCCAAGCTATTCTTAATCTCATATTTTAAGCGATTAATAATTCATCCACGTTAAACTTTCCTTTTGGTATAGTTAACTTCTATTCATTGTCATTTTTAACTTATTTGTCTTACTAGCTCTTCATTAGTGATATTCGCTAATGAAAAACCTAATTTACCCTTACATATTATTCCTCCATTAATAGGCTTCGTAAACTTTCAGTTATTGTTTACAGCAAAATGTTTCATTCTTCTTGATCTACTCCAATTTTGACTCTTCTCTTACCAACTCTAATTCTCTTTCGGGAGATATTAAACGTCAATTCAGTGCAATTCGTAGCATTTTCTCTTCCCCATTCATTTTTTCCTCGCAATCTGTTTTCCTCTCTCCCCATCAAATTAACTGGGGTCATTGTGAAAAAGGCAGACAAAAAAGTGGTACAAAGTTTGGGAGTCATCTGGCATTATTCGAAATGCGAGCTTCGGCGTGGGTGGAGGGAGACCGTAAAGCTGTTATGAGGTCGTGATAAGAGTGAAGATGGATTGGAGTGGAAAGCAAGGATAAAGTTGGGTCATATGAGAATTAAATGGAATAGCGTATGCCCCAACATTTATCGACCATTTCCCATGTTTTATGAATGAAAAATACGAGATTTTCATTAGTTTTTGGCCCTTTTCTCAAAAAAAGGAAAGGAAGCTTCATTTTTTTAGATTCATTGAGTTTAGTGTGGTAGACTCGTACGTCGAATACAAATAAACAGCTGTCGTAAATGTAACTTAGAAATGTTAAAGTGAGTAAGTAGTTAATAGTTGTCATAGGAGTATTTTCAATTGTGACTGATGAAAAATACCCGATTAATTTGTCTCCCATATATTAATTTTTCGTTCTTTTACTTCAAGAATTGTTTTCACTGCAGTATGATATTTAAAATTTTCCGAACTTTTATAGCTCCATTATTTATTATGAAAATAATTTCCAAGATATCGCTGCTAATCACAAATTTAATTTCGTTTCTTGTTAAGAAACATAGAGAATCTTAATAAATCATTGGAAGTGAACCAAATATTTTTATTTTATGCTTAAATATTCCTCAAATTGTAAAGCTATCTAATAGCAAGATTTTGTTTAAAACGATACATTTTTATTTATTTTCAGGTTTCCTTTACGGAAATTGGAAACTGAATTTCAAAGCTAACTAACTGCTCTTAAAATCAGAGAGTACAGATGATGTTAATATCGGAATATTATAACAATCATAAATAATCTTATGTGAAATGTAAATTTTTAAAATTCCGTAGAATTTCTACTTTAATTTGATGAAATCAAATTTAATCTTACGGATTAAAGAAAAGAGAAATTAACTTCATATGATCAGTAGGTATGACTGGAACACAATCATAGACAGAAAGAAAAAACCGACAAAACTGGGACTCGAACCCCGGTCCCTTCTTACTAAATAACAATATATTCTCCATGAGAAGGACTGTGCTAAGTTTTCCGAAACAAGGTTATATTCACGATGAAGTAAATTTGCTCGTATTTGCCCCGGAAACATTAAAGTGAAGCCGTAACGAAATTATTACGCAATGATTTCTATAAATATACAGTAACTCATTCCAAGAAGTCCAACAAGTGCTGATATACGCGTTCGCCTCCTTGTTTAGAATCATCCCTTCCACCCACAAATCAGTCAACACTCGAGAAAATTCCCACGCAAACACGTTCGTCCATCCCCCCTCCAGGTCACGTGGGCGGCACGCGACTCCTATTAGCTGCGGCGATTCACGGGCCACGCCCACCGCCCCCTCCGTCTTCGTGTGCCTCCCCTCACTGCCCTTCTACCACGTCCTCCTCGCTTATGTAGCCCGCTTACTGTCTATCCTATCCTAGAGCATAGTCTAACAGCATTTGATAGAATCAACTAGTTTGCAACAGCATAGACCCAGTTCTCCTACGAAGTCTGTACGGATAGATAGGATTACAACTCCTAGACGCAGTTTTACATGTCCTCGTCAGTTGTAGTTCCTAACGCTAAGCATGGCTTTCGTAGGATTGCGCTAGGAGGCGGGTCGGTCGCCTAGTTCGTTATCTATGTTCCAAGGTTTTCCCGCCTCCCGCACACGGAGGAGGGAGAAGTATCCTAGGAAACGTTCGTTGGACGATCAATATAAACTAAAAGACCTCCTCGTGTGGAGCTCCGGGTAGAATCGGCTGCTCTACGCGTTTTGGCGCTATTTGTTTACTCCAGCAGATGAACTTCGACTATACCTCGTCAGGGTACGGTTTAGCGGTTTCCGATGTTCATCTGGGTTGTGCTTATGGGTATCGTCTCTTGCTTCGGTATCGTGTCATTATTTGGCCCTACTTAATGTCTATCATCTATATCTAGCCTTTCTATCGTGAATGGCGTAGACTCTACTGGAAGGTATCCTAGTTTGCAGACTGTCTCAACTCCTATATTGGTGACGTATTTGAAAGTTAAAAGCGTGAATGTCATTGCGTAATTGATAGGTTCATTATCACATGCTTCCAAATTGGACAACTCGTTTTTACGTACGTACGTGAGGATTGGTAATTATATGTAACGACTACAAATGAATGTAAACAAATGGTAATAAATCTGAAATGAGGTTAACAATCGACTATTTAACGCTGAGCCAATCGTGGTAGCAAATTAAAACTAATTAACTGTACCTGCTCATTAAGTGTCAAGTAATTCCTGCGCTAAACGAAGCAGAGTTCGACCAGCTCTATTTTGCCTAATTCTGTATCGTCGTTAATCCCGGAATATAATTCTAGACTTCATCTGAAATTTGCTTACTGAGGAAGTTATATAACGATTTAATTAAAAAACAAATAATTTAGCATTACAAACATGTTAAATATCGAGTTCATTATAAATTCTGACAAAGATATCTAATTCATCTGTAGGATATATTTTCTGATGTATACGTGTTAAGACTCTTACTATTCGACCATAGTTATCTATTATTACCAAGGAAATTGACCCATGTCTCGTAATTTACTTTATGTCATGTAACAATGCATGGCTGATTCCTAGACGTCAAAAATATTCATTGAAATTTACATTGAAAATTTTTTGACTAAAATTGTGAACCGATAGAAAAATGATAAAAATAGATTCCTCACTGCATTGTAAATTTACTTTCCTGTATCTTTAAATGTATAGATCGTAAAGTCGTACTGATCTATATTGACAAATACACGCTAATGACACAATTTTGCATAATGACTTACTCTCTAAAAGTGGAAATTCCAGGAGAACGATTCGGAACAAAAGAAGTAATAGGTTGAATGCGGTTCAAAAATTAAGGACAAATTATTTTTCGATTCGTTACTTAACGACCTCGCGATGACTCAAGAAAGTTATAATTGGTATCCTTCGCCGGCGATGCATCGTAGATGGGCATTGGAAGTTTTCACGGCTTGTGAGTCTGAATACGATGAAGCAACTACATTCGGTTGTGAAGCGAGTATCCATAAATACTTCATTAATATCGTTTCAAGACGTTTGAGTCAGTAGTGCGTATTACTTTTCAAAATGGTCCAAATTAAGGTTGTCCTTCGTTTGAAGGACAAGTGAAAGCGAGATTAATATGGGAGAAAATTGGTGAATTAAAAAAACTAATATGATAAACCCGGACATTATGGCGAATTATTTTATTATAGGTTCAATATTTAAAGTAATGGAACGCGCTATTTCGATATCTTACTTTAAACGAACCTAAAAACCAAATTATTATGATGATCACTATCGGTTTGCGTACGATTTTGAGGTTATACAATTCTTTTTCGAATATATCTGTCTTATCATTTTGTTCAATTAGTCGAAGTCTTAAAGTATAACGAATAATGATTATTCCATATTATTCTTAAAGAGAAATACTGGAGGAACGTCTTAATATATTAAATAAAAAACTAATTTCAAGAAGAAAACAAGAGGAAGTATATTAAGTGTGCTATAAACCGCCTAAAGCATTATAAAACTCAAATCGTAATGTAATCGAAAACGTAACCGCCCGCTAATTTCACGAAATTAAAATTATTTTTCAAGCGCAATTTTAGTTTTAAAACTTCAAAATAAAACTTTTCTCGTAGTCTATAAAAATACATAATAAATTTCATAGTTACCTCCTCTGAAATTATCCTTGGATAACAAGCAGGACATAATCTAAATCTGGGTGTAAACTATTTGCGAAATTACTTCACTAAAATCAATGTAGATTAACATTGTACGAAGTGATTTTGATCCATAAATTATGAAGTCGTCAAAGATCATTTAATTATAATAAAATGTTAAGTTTCATAGAATCAGTTAGCAGTGAATAAAAATATATTATCTCATGGAAAAAGGATATAAAGACGTGAATAATGAATTAAAAAATATCAATAAAATTATATTTTCTAAGTAATTTACAATGAATTTGTAAATTATATCATAAGTTGTCATTGAACAATACTTTTGCATAATATTTCACTCATTCACGTCTGAGGTATGCATTACGGAGTATATATGTACATCTAGTCCAAAAAGATAAACTTTTTCCACTTGGAAATTGAGAATCTTGTTACTATGGGGTTATCCCAATAAACAATAGTCTTCCTGAATGTCCAATGAAGCATTTCATTTGATTCTTTTTCAGCCTGAAGCGGCATTCCTTGTAGAAGCCCTCAGCTGTTTCCTTCAGAAGGCCCAAAAGAACGCATCGGATATCATCAAATTCACCGGAAATATTCCTCTTACTCTCGTGCCATCGCTCTAAGACATATTCGAGTTAGCTGTCCGATCATAGAAACTTTCTATTCTAGCATTTAGCCTAATGAGTATTTTTAAATCTTCCTTTTCATACACTATATAAGGTACTGTTTTACGTAAAATTTATTTATCATTGCATTCGATACTTTGGAAATCGTCCATACATCCAAATGTAATTATAGTTCCTATTCATAGTAGTAAGTAGAAATTGAGATATTTACTACAGAATGTTAATTGGGATCATATCAATCCTTCATGTGCTAGTAGGAAATGTAAGAATGTTTTAACATTGAAGATAAATTTGATAATCTCAAGCTAAAAATGAATCAGATCAAAAGTTAAAAAAAATAAATCTGTTAAAAGACACTGTTGTGGTAAAATGTTTCGTCGATAAAAATCACGTCCAAGTAATCTGCGAAGGAAATATGTAAATATAATACTCAAGACGTTACTACGAATTGGGATTATTCCAGTGTTTTGGAGAATTTGCTGGATTATTTAATTAATTTAGAATTATCCCTTAATAATATGGAATAAAGCTTATTCCCAAGGAATACATTTTACTAAATGCTGTATTTAGAATATATTGTTTTGAATAAAATATATCTAATTCTATATTTATATATTATAATAATTCTATGAACTTGATTGATCGAAGTTTATGCCTTTATTCAGCAATTATTAAGATAAATTTTATTAATGAAAGGAAGGAAATAGGAAGAATGGAAATTTTTAAAATAAGCTGATTAATATGGAAAGCTATCTTAAATGATACACTTTGTTAGATGAGATATCCGCAGACAGCTGGTCCCTTAGCAATTGCTGGGAATATGTATACAGAATTTTTCCTACATCCATGGATAAAAGTATTTTAACTTCGATTCTTTTGAAGGAGAGGATAATCACTCACGTACATAAAATATATGTAATCACTTTTCAATCCGTATTCATATAATATCACTAATCAATATGCTATATTTAAGCTGAGCATTGTTTTGCGAATCCATAAAAAGTTTGAAATGTTTTGACGGTAAACGTAGAAGATTGACAGAGTAATTCATATCGTTTGCGTAAATCATAGAAACTATAAAAAATCAATAGTTATTGTTATAAATCATTCTATAATACAAGAATTTCTACCAAGATTAAATTTCTCAAACCTCATGGATCACTTAAATCCATTTGTAATTTAGCGTTCGTAATATGATATTAAGTATTATGATGCGAATGCTAATTTTAATATATTATAAATTTATTGTTATAGTAAGCAATATGATGTTGGAATATGACATTTTACAATGGTAAGATTGATGTTATCGCTTATAATGTCCAGATTTATTAATAATCATTATAAATGATATACAAATTATTAATCATTCATTAGAAGTAAACATTTATTTAATCTAAATTAATTTAAGAGAAATATAAATGCACTTTACAAATTTATAGTTATTAATAAATATGTCCCAAACTCTTCACTGTATAAATGCAAACAGTCTAGAACTCAGATTCGGCTATATATTGATTTCATCTTTTACTTCCATCATTATAATTACACGATTCGAATTTTCTGACGATTATAGAAAACTCTAACTATTACGTAATAAGCGTACGTAATTTTGATCTCCGGGGACGATACGAGAAACGCATTGCCTCGTGCCGAAGATCGTTCTGTCGGGTATATCATTACATGACTACCTGATCTAATTATCCTTGCATGAATATCGGGTCCCATGACTCACTCCGAATACCCTTCCAGTGGACGGATTCACCCTTGTCCGTCACTTCCCCTTCCAGGATGGGCGATATCAATCGTGTCTCTCCAACTGCCTCTTATCACCTCCTCATCAGTGCGATGAAAAAATGAGGGGGAATGCTTTATATATCCCTCCGAGTATTTTTTGTCCCGGCACGCGTCCCCCACGTGCATTACGTATTCCTGTTGCCCTGGGCGGAGTGGACTTCTTTTTTAATTAGTTCCCGACTCAAGGTGGACCTTTATGGAAAATAGTCTGCAAGGGTTGACCACGTGCGTTTCCTTTCCTCCTGCGATGTATAAATGACCCCTTCCCGTGTTATTGTTTTGTGTCCGTTCCGTGGTTGTTATGCGCCCGGAGGGTGTATATCGGTTTGGATAACGGAACCGTCCGTGTGAGGATTTCTTTTCCTTCCGAGATGTCCTTTTTTTTTATTTTTTTAGTGGTTCTGGATGGATGTGGCACTCTGTCATGCGTTGGTGTCGAGTCCATAAATTTTTTACGCTCAGAATCCAGATGCAGTTGTGATCTTTTTAGTGTTTTTATTTATACGCTTTTCGAAGTTTTTGTTTCGTTTCTGTGGCGATGAGTTTGACGTTTTCGATCCGTTAATTCTCAACGAACTTATGACTACGACTGTCGGTTGACAGATCCTATAAATGTAGAGCCATTTGAAGATAGAGATTTTCACACGGAGGCGTTAAAAGCTTTCGTTTTTGATTGCCGTGAAAAACTGAAAGATGCGTTGTGGTGACGGTGTGTAATCATTTAAATACGTTGCCATCTGTAGGTTTCTTTGGAACTTAATTGGCGTTCGTAATTAATTTGTCTCGCAGATGCTGATGTTGCATTTGTTGCCCGTTGAGGATTCCAAGAAGGATAGTGTATTCTTTAATGTTTCTTATTCAGTGATCTACAATTAATGTTGTGAATTATTACATGATAATATTACATTTATTTCTTTAATTACGTGTCAATTAGTAAGCCTGAAATGGGTTTCTTTAGAAGTTGTAAAGAGTCCCATTACGATATACTTTTGTAATATATTATTCCTTCTATTCTTAAATCTCCATTTATCAATTTGCGACAAGTGAAGTGTTAATGTTTTACTTTATTTTGTTACGCATTTATTTTATCTTTATTCAAAGTAACGAAGAAAAAATGTTCAAATTTGCAACTATGACCATAGTATACTCCAGTATGGATTATTCTTCATAGCGTTCACATAAGTTCTAATGAATTTCAATCTAAATAAGGATTTCTATGATTTATACTGGAAAAGTGATAAGAGATTATCAAAGCTTTTTCTGTTAGGTAACTTATGGAAAGGTATCAATAATCTTTTACTTTTCCAGTGAAGCGATCTTTATTTTTATGAAATAACAATAGTAGTTTATTACTTCTATGATGGATATGAAAGGAGTTTTATACCAATTTTGTGAATCACATTTATGACTTAATCCTGGGTCATTACGTGATATATTTCGATAAAAAGTTCTGAAGAGAAATGTATAATACTCCACAAAAATTCTCGAAAAAAATAAAGATGATGAATCACTTAGATACATTATAATTAATATTGAAACTTATTGGAGGAAAATTCTCCATAAAAATTAGAGGAAGTACGAATCAGAAGAGAAACTAATAAAATTTCTACAAATGTATTAGTTACTAAAATATTATTAAAAAGCGTCATCAGGTCTAGTTACTTGAATTTCTTCGATATAACGTAAAATTTTATCGTCTATTTTTTGCATTTTATCTCCAAATATCCAAAGAATTTTGACCAACACAAAACTTTTTCTCGTATCTATTCCCCACGTTAAAATGGACTTTTCTGCCCCTTCCGGAAAACCCTCTGGAGACTCGTGTTTGCTAACATCTTGAAAAGAAGAGGCTACTTGTGTTTGATTTGAAAAGGATTGTAACTAAGGTAAAACTGAACGATTCATCGTGCGTATTTCGGTGAACGGTTTGAGACAAATCAAAAATGATTTTCCCATTTTTTTTTGAAGCTAATAAAAGAATTCCTGAAATTTAAAGAAGTGACAATGTCATATCGGCCTCCGGCTAACTTTTTTAGAGTCGTAAAAATGTTTTTTTTATCATTATATTAGTGGAATGCAAGGGCTATGAACGGAAACACAGTACCAAAAATCTCATATTTATAGCCAAGCAATTAATTAAAAGCTTACGAACTGTTTATGATAAAAAATATGAAAACTCGTTAATCAGTATGGAATTAGTACCGTCTCTTGCGAAGGTCATAAAATTTTAAATCTTGTATTCAGTTTCTCCTTCTTTGATTTTGCACAATTATTACTTAGGATAAAAATTTTACAAACAGATAAAAGTCTTATTTATAAAGGCAAATGTAAGTTAAATATATCTGAAATCTCCGGTTGTGATATATTATTAATATATATATTTATATCCAGTTCCGTAACACATTAGGACATATTATCGAATGTTTTTTAGATAAAATAAATAATTTATAGGAATTTAGTCAATTTTATATTGAGAATTAAAGTTGAGTTAGAATTTAAAAATTAAAATTGATGAATCACGTAGTTTTTCAAAACATTAATAATTGAAGAAATCTGATAACCATTGTTTGAATTTGTATCTTCGAAATTGAGGAAAATGAATTTTGCGAAACAGCAATAATTAAATAAATATTAATTTTAAAAATTTACATCCTCAATCATTTCACTTCATATAAAATATTTTAAAATATTCGAAAGCAATTTTTACCTTTAATAATTATTTACCTTTACAAATTACCTTTAATAAAAAAACATTTTATCAACTCATTCAGAACTTTTGATGAAAATTTAACATTAAAATGAGTTAACTTGAAATAATTCAACTTGTATCAACTCTACAGTTGACAACTATACTGTCTCTGACAATGTAAATTTACTCATAATAACATTCACTATCTATCTATATCTTTACAATTGATTCATCTCCCTAAGAACTATAGTAAGTAGAAAATTTATAAAGTGCTGCAAATTAATGGAAGATACAATTTTCTACCACAATAATTCTGCTGGGAAATTTAATGATCGGATACTTTTTGCTCGCCTGGAAAGAAACCCCGCTTTTGACAATCCCCGCGACAATAGACTCCCTACTGCTTTGGGTGGAAAAAATTGGTATCCCAAAGCGAACGTCAGGACATCAATAATCACCTTCGAAACGCTTGACACCAAACTCTCTCATCCTATAATCTATTCCACGATTCCTTGCTCCGACTAAAACATACCACTTATACCACTGCCTTCCTCCCACCTGCGCCAAGAACCGCTTCTCATCAACTCTCCCGCGTGTGTACACACGCCGGGGGCCACAGGCCAAGTAGATTCCGCCTTTAAGAGTCGCCGTGTTCCCATATCGTGTTCTTCATTCCAATCGGAGAAACCCTACCTCGTTGTTTATAAGTTTACGTAAGAATGACTCGCGTAAAATATCAACATTTCCATCCGATTCCTTATTCTTTCGGAAGAAATATTTCGTAGGTGTTTCACCTTTGGGATTTTGGTAACTCATCGTCACATAAACCATGAAATTTCGGTGTGGGACGATATCGGAATTTTTGCCGATACGGTTTGGAGAAAGAATTAGTATCCTGTTGGAGAATTTTGTGCGTAGAATACAGTCAGATGGTAATACTGTACGCGATATACAAAGAAAAAAATTTTAATGTGGTATTCTTAACGTTTCCGCATCATTTAGACTACTACATCTTCTAAAAAGTATGTTTTAGTTTACATTTTCATGAAAAAATAAGTGATTTAATTATTCATTCTATGCTAATCAATGCTCGGAATTTGTCGTAAATGTTTTCTAAATCAGAATCTGTTTTGATTTTTAACAAACTAAATTTCATTTCTCTGTCATCAAATTATCAATATACTATATTTGTGAATAAACAAAATTATAATGAAAACATTTATAAAAATTTTTATGTGCTAAGTTAAGCGAAAAGTGAAACTCGTATCCAATTATGTTATCTAAAGAAGTATGGAATTAGTTAAAAGATAATAGGAGAGGAGAAGAAGATCAAAAATATGATCTTTATTATGAAATATATTACAATACTGTTCTTTCCAATTAATATATTTATTACTCCTATTGCTATGGTGAATTTTCCATCCGAGATTTAGTATATCAGTTGAATTGTTTATGTAGTAATGATTTTAATTTATTAAATATGCGAGAAAATATATAATTAAGGCTACAACTTACAACCTTGGTAGTAAGAATAAAAATTTAATGAGATATTTTCTATAATTCTAAGAATGCATCTTAACAATAAAATATTTTAATTAATTAACATCTGCAAGAATGTAAAACCTGAGTATATATTTAATCGAATCCTGCTTCGCTAGCTCGCGTCTCCTTAATGACTCTATAATGTCAAACTCTTCCTAGGTAAATTCCGAATGCACCATTGTCTCGTGCATAGTCTAGGGAATAAATATAAATTTCTGGAAGGTCAAATGTCTCATTAAGTGTCCCGATCGTAAAGCAATCAGCCATCGACATAAAAGAAGAAGGTGTCCAAATATCCGCTCGCACATTTCCTTCCATTTCCGCAACATTATAATCTAATTCCTTCTCCAATCAAGCGGGTGTGGGTGGGGCGGAAAGAGTACGAGGGTTTCTTCCGGGCACCTGTCGGCACCATTTCACTCGTATCCTTCTTCTTCAGGGTGCCCCTTATATCCTTATGCCCTCACCCCCACGCACAGGTGTCGGGGGAAGGAGTAGGAAGCGCTCGGGAAGTGAGGAATTTTTAAGGTTGCGAAAAGGTTGGTCAGATAAGACGGAGGCAAATGATGTTGAAATGATTCGAGGTTAAAAGCTTTTTTTCCCATTTTTCTCTGTCGTAATGTAATATCTTAAAATTTCCTGACGACTTATTCTTTAATGAAGCGTTTCGCGATTTTATCTCCTGCCTTTGTTTTCCTATTTCCCGATTAAGCGACATAAACTTGTATACCGCAAGGTTCTGGTTTTGGGCCGATTGGGTTACTGAAAGTGCTTCTAGTGTTTAGTAGGTCCGTTTACAAAGGAAATCTCTATGTTTTTCTGTTTTTATTCAGATTTTTTTAACCATAAGCTACCTAGTCGAATATGACAAGACATTAAATAATTTAATAATAATCCGAGGGAATGTAAATAAATGTCTATTTATATGCTTTCTTTACACTTCATACTCTCCTAAGATAATTAATATATTATGAAAGTAGTAACATTCTTAGAAGTTTGATTATAATGGTTAAATTTTGAATATTTAGTGCATACACTTTATGTTGCTAGCTTGTTAAATTGTTGCTATTTATAATGATGGTATTTTAATCCAAGATTTTTTAAATTTGATATTTATTTTATGATTTTGACTCATATTAATAGAAAACTCTGTTAAATTAGATATAAAAATTATAAATATCCTTTATATATCGTAAATATTACGTATGGATCCTTACGATTTAAAACTTAATTTCAAAACCATTCTATGATACATGGAGTCGGTATAATCAATTTTAATTGATATCAATCAAGAGTGAAACTCAAAGAGTAGTATGTGAATTGTATGTCAATTTATTCAAAGTCAATCCCCAAATAGTCTAATTAAAATTTGAACTTTCCACTGTTTTCCTACGTAAATTGAAACATTTTCGTAATAAAATATATTGAAAATTTAAGATAATATCTTTCTCTCCTGTAAACAACAAAATAACTCATTTTCTTTACGTTGAGAAATATACAAGCATCCTACTACTAACCTTGTTGATTAAAGCAACTTAACATTGCATTCATGCTTAACGTAGTATGAGTATAAACATATATGAGGTACGTATTTAATATTATGATGTGGACCGAATCCATAACCTTTTCATGTATAAAATCCTCTCGGTGGCCGTGGGTGTCTGTAGATCCGGATCCACCGTCCCTTTGTAGAGTCGACGAACTCTTGAGTAAATAACTTCCCCCATTTGTTCCCATCATTGTTTTCCCCCGAAAAAAAGTGCCATTGCACCAATTTGCGCGGGGTCCAGCGGCGGTACACGAGGATCTTAATGGGTGAGGACACCTGCTCAAACAATATCTTCGCCTTTGAAATTCCCTCATGCTGCTTGATTAACGAGGAGCGATGACTCATTCCACGGTTTGCATCCAGCAGCACGCGTCTTTAAAGACGGCAGGAATTTTGGCATACATTTCCATCGGCAGTTTTGAGTTGGGAAAACGTGATCGCATCCGGAGGCATGGTGAGCTACCGAATAAGTGAAATTCCTTCGCTTTTCTTTATTCACGGTGTGCTCGTTCTTAAGAATTTCACGAGATTCGCTCGTTTAGAGTTGGCGACTTTCCAGCACTGAGTGGTCACCTAGGTTACGATATAGATGAAATACTGTTTACTATCATAAAAACTAAGTTATATGTCATGCTAAATGTACATAAACATTCGTACATATACTAAATTACGTATAATTCACGGAAAAACTTAATTGATCTGTGTTTGAATGTCAACTAAAATCGTACTTCGTAATCGTAAATGATAACTCGTAGTATTATTCTAAAATACTTCTGGCATACAATAAATTAATAACAGCTCGCTTAATCGATCATATACATACATGTATCTATCTTTTATCGATGGATTGGACTGAAAATTGACAATTATGATGCAAATTATTAAAAAAGTAACCTAAATAATTTGCAAATGAATATTATAAAAATTTATGTATTTTTAATAGCCTTTGTTTGAATTATCTATCATGTACATTTATTGAGGTACTTGTATCTTAGGCCATAAAGACTGAGAACTAGACATATTCCCGCACTTCAATTTGCATTTTAAAATTACGATTTATAATTCAAATCGTAGATTGAAATCAAAATCTTTGAAAATCAAGCAAGAGCTCCTCTAAATTAATTTCTTCATAATACAAGTAACTCTTAAAATATTTAATGAATTTTCAGCTTTATATAAGTCATCAAAAATGTATAAAAATTGCAAGTCTTTAAGTTTTCCCAATTTCTAATTGATAAAACCTTGAAAATTGGAATACGTGACAACTCTTATAGTCCAACTAACGTGAAATTCGAGTCAACGTACGGATAAGTATTCAAGGGGTATAATTAATTATTTTCGGAGACCATAAAGTCTCAAGTGCACAGGAGGCGGCCGCTGTCCCCTTCCCGGTATATATTTAGTATGCCTCCGACCGTGTTCCCTGTTTTATCACTTTCCCTGATCACAGATCCCTGCGGCTAATAGTCCCTAATGCGAGGATATCGCCTTGAAGACAAGGGTCTCTGAGGACCCTTTTGGTATTCTGTGCAGCACATATATTATGCAAGGGAAATCTATAAAATATATAGACACGGGGTGCATACTTAGATCTAGGGCAAAGAAGAAAGGGTATGTTTCTGCTGTTTTGAACGAATGACTGTTTAGGAGACTGAAAATAAATTCCATTATTTCATATTATTTTTATTCGTAAAACTGTTATAATGACTTACGCATTGTTCGATATAATTTTGAATCTATTCTTGTATCTACTTCCCTATTCATGTTTTTGGGGAATGAAGACTAAGAAGTGTGCTAAAGTGCTTCTTTTTATGTTTCTCAAGTATAAAAGACGTCCGTTAAATTAAATTCAGATCCATAGAAGTTATTGCAAATCTTTAATGACAAAACTTTAATATCTAATATTATTAATTTATCTGTTAAGCTACCATTCATACATTCAGCTACCGTTCAGACAAGATTGAATTAAAGATAGATATCCATACATCCTAACTTACAGCAATTCACCTACGAAAATATCTTATAATGATATCAGTAATTCGATTATTAATATTTTCTAAGATGTAGATGAAATTTTTCTCATATTGTTCAACATATCCGTAAGGAATTTCCTTATCCAATTTGTTCACAATACTTATACGTCCATTTACGTAAATATACGTGTAACTAGTCAAATATGTGTGTAACTATTCAACGAATAGAAAAATTTCAATTAGAACGACAAATCGTAATTGTAGGTTATCCTAGTACCTAGTATAGTTCAGGGTCACACAATACCTCAAGGAAATTATGGGACAACAATGATATGTTACCGGAATGCACTACGATTAATGTTCTAGAAAAGTATTTGCCAAAAATTCTTGTACGACTTCCTTTCCCTAACTGACTATTTAATCCTACGAATTACTACTTTCCTTTGATGGGCATCTGTTGAGCAAGTTTGCGTGTTGAACTGTGAAAGGGAGAGTATAAAGTTCCATGCGATATGGACAGCACCTAATAATAAAACAGGTTCACAGGGTCTGCTTAGAATGACTTGATGGATTGGTGGTGAAGGGGTTTATTCTTTTTTCGCCAGATTCTGGTTCCTCGTCAACGGCCTTGCCGCTGGTATTTTTTTCGAGCCACTTAAAAGGTACCTCTCCCTGCTATTTGGAGTGGGTGTAAGTATATGGAGAAGTGAGCGTAAACACGAATATCTTGAAGCATTCCCACACTGTGACGCAATCAAGCACCGTGGGTTTCGACTTATCAACACACGGTTTAGTTGCTCCTTGTTCCCATACAGAATAGTAAATATATATTCGTTGTATGAATTATTAATGTAATTTATTTAATGTTGGTAAAAGTGCACTGAAATATTTGGAATAGATGTATGAATTTTATATCACGTTCTCCTAGGATGATTTGCTATTCCTGACGTAGTAGTTTTTAGGTATTATACTATTGTAACTAGTATAATTTTCGATACTTCAGTAAAGAATGGAATGAATAAAATATCCAATAATACATATACATGTTTGGATTTTCACTATGAGTTGTATTGGTAAATACTTGTATTACAACGAAGATAACTTCGTGTTAATTTAATCACATATATTTATAAGACAAATATTAAACTTAGGAATATAAAGTTTGCCATTAGGCATGAATATTTTATGAATTCTTCTTAAATACGGGCTAAATATAGTTAACTCTTAATATGTAACGTAATTCGCTAAATCATACGCTGTATCGTAAAATTACGAACGACAGCTCTCAAGAATGACTTATGTTACCGAGGAATATGAATTCTATGAATGTCTACCTCAGGTGCATTCTTGACCTCAGCTCCTACAACTTCGTAATGGGAGAATGCACCATCGGTTGTTCAAAAATCGTCTTCTCTCGAAGGTGTGCAATTCAAAACTTATTTGCGTAAAGAGTTCAAGGAAATTCATGATCATTGACGCCTTAACATTGCGAGACAAATTCCCGAGTATCTTTTGGAAGGATAGTGTAAGTTATTGGCCTTAAAATCGTTTAAAGGTGTTATTGATATTATTATTATTATTATAACACATTTAACATTTAACTATATTTTTAATCTTTTCTGATTTCAAAAGTTCAAGTATATATTTTTTTACTTTATCGCATGAAATTTAAACTGGTAGTTGAAGTAATGTGTTTGTTAGAAGCTTAAACTATATACATGTATGTACGTATGCGTCATTTATTGTGTATTGGTTATCTTCTAAATAATATTTCAATTAAAGTTATTTTATTTTTACGTTATTTCCAAAACATTTTAGCAAGGGTTCCAAATTGTAATCACTTATCTAATTATATCTAATACATTACTTGAAGAAACATTCTACAACATTTCTACTCCAAATAGAAGATGGATGCACAAACACTATAGGCACTAACACTATCTTCTCATTTTGGCAAAACTCGGAAACTTTATATCAATTTCCATTCTTGTGTGTTCTCACAATCTAATTAACCTTCCTCGATATACGCTGACCTTAAAAAAAAAGCTTTTACTTTTCCCATTTGGAACCCTCATATTATAACTCCCTATCAAACCGCGTAACTGTAAATTCTGCGAGGAAATCTACCATTAAGATTTCAAATTTATTTTTCAATTCAATCAATCCTTTTCAGTTAGACGCGGTGACAATCTCTCGTAACCTCAACGAGATTGGAGGCAACGACCAACGTCGTTTTTAGACACCGAGATGTAACTTCAAAAAAAAAAAAAGAAAAAAAAACACCCCTCTGATCGTGAAAAACTGTCTGTGAAAATCAATTCTAGGATCCCGCTATTCACAAACTCTCTCACGATACTATTGAAACACCGAAAAAATTTATCGATTAACGGCGGGAGAATATTCTCACGAACTTATTAAAAAAATTTTATTTGTCTAAATCTGCCTTCATGGCGTGTGAAAGAAGGAGAAACAGCTGGCAAATATTCAAGGGATATAATAAGCTCAGGTACGCCAAATAACGTTATCTTTCAAAAGCTACAGAAGGTATATATAGTACATGCATTTCGCGCACAATTATGTAGCGATTTTTTTGAGTATGGGGAATTTATTTGCCGGGAAATGAAATTTTCATCGATAAAAAGCCTCGAGCGTTGCTTGGAAGTTTTTTCTTTTGAATCATCTAGAAGGTAAGAACGCTTATTAACTTCAGTAATCGATGATGGCGTTGACAAAACCGATGATGATTCGCCCCGCATTAGAAATTACCAAGTCTTAAATGATTACATTACGTTCATTTAAAATCCTCCGAGGGCATTAACCAATTTTCCTTTGTGTTCCGTACGTTACGAATGTTACAGATGATATAAAAATGCCCTACGAATGGTGTTTAAGTGTTTAAAACGAGAACTCCAAGGAGAGTATGGAAGAAAAATGTTATTCTCGCCACGGGCACAATACGAACTCACGACGACCTCGCGGTCATGAGGAAGTTACGATATAACTACCCTTCCCTTCAAGGCATCTTTCCACCTCTATCGAACTTTTTCTTCTGCGAGATGTCCATCTTCCTTACCTTTATACGATCCTCCCGTTGTCTCGCCGTGTCCTCCCCGAATCCTCCCATTCCCTTGTGCAAATAACGGAGGGTTGTCAATCAAGTACCCGGACATGAGAAATGGTGGGAGAGTAAACATAATGCGCTTTATCATCTCGCTACATTATTTCGTGTTGGGTGAATGAAGAGGAATTCGTTGCCGGGATGTTAATCCTTTTAATCATTTCCCTAACACCGTCATTTCGATGTTAATTTGTTATTTATTTCCGGGATTGCGTCGTGAGGAATATTTGGGTTCTAGTTGCTAAGGATCTTGTTTATGTGCTATTTATATGCATATACTAATTTTTATAAATTTATAACATTTTCCTTCGTATTGCTTATTTGATCGCGTATATTTCTTTTTCTTCTTCTTATTTTCTTCTTATACAATTATTCAATCTTTTTTTATGTATTGCGTCGTTTTGCATTCAATTCAATTTACTGTAACACATATACTTGGTGTAACCTGTGTGTGTTAAATGTATTATTATTATTATTATGAATTTTGCTTTTTCTTTGATGTATATTTTTGTTTTGAATAGTGAAAAGCATTAGATTATCATTTAAGGTGTATACGTGTGTTAAACTGGAGGATAAATATTATAAAAATACTAATTTAAGATTTAAAATTCTTGAAAAATGCATATTTGAATCTACAGTTATCGTAGTTCATTAGTTTTCCTGAACGTTTATGGGTAATTCCTACAATCTCAACGAATCTAATACTTCCCATAGCAATTTTAAATGAAATAATTTATCGAATATAAGATAATTAAATTGTTTATCAACATAAAGTGGCAATAGCATTTTAAATACTATGCTATGATTCACTGAGAAAAAGACATTACGATGTTAAATTTTTGTTTGGATTAATTGGTATATATTGAATATTAACCAGATTTTGAACGGGTATTTTTGCAATAGAAGACGTTAAATTTATTTGTACTATGCATCGAATAGTATTGTATTATTATTGAGGAGTATTGGGTTATTAATAGCTGAAGTTGCGTACGTTAATGTAAAAAATTGCTAAGCAACTCATAAACTTTTTTTCTGATGCACCTCAAAGCTCCGTGTATTGGCAACGTGGATGTAAAAGAGTGTGCATGGTAAGAGGTCTGTGTGGGAAGAAAAGGAGTGATTTTTACGCACTCGTGACGTCGAACATTCCACATGATTAATCACCAGTGATTAATTTCCTTACGCTCCCTGAGACCGAATGCACTTCGGATGCGTCGGACGGTTTTGAGGAGTTGTACCGTATTTTGAGTCGGTATTTTCAACATCAGCTTTCGACATGACCATTGAGGGATTATTTGCTGTGAAAATATCCGCTTACGAACCGCACACGAGATCAGTTTGTTGATCGGGTCGACGGGTGTTGTATTTATTTAATGCCGAAAGAATCTGTGTGGTATTTTATCGATCGATGAAGCAAATATTTAGAGAAACCTCTCACGATACTTGAAGGGAAATTTGCGATAAAAGCGACTTAAACAAGGTGTAAGAATTTAGGTATGTTCTACAGACTATATATTCATAATTGATCTAAAGGTTATAGTTGCAATAGCAATTTATTTTTGTTTAAAACGGACTTGATTTATAGTTTGAAGTCCAGATGCTATACGGAATCAAAAAATGAGTGTCAGTCCTAACTTATTTATCTAAAATTTAAATGTCTAATTAGATGGAAAGAGAATTTATTTTTTTGGGTAATACTCTGCTAATTAGTTCGATTAGTTGTAGAGTTAAACAATCATATAAAATTCGAATATCAATGTGTTACAATAACGTTTCCTCATTCCTTTATGTCTTATCAATGTCAGCATGTCAATCCAAAGTAAATTCCATCAAACTCTCATCTTTTCCTAAGGAGATTCTACTGTATAGAACATGCTACTTACGGCATTAATCACTGCAATATCAATCACTTTGGAGTAGTCAAACAGAGCTGAATGTTTTTTTATCCTCGTTGCTTGGGACTTTTAAGGTTCAAATCCATTCCAGGTGAGGTAACTTTCCCATCAGCAAGGAGCGTTCGTTACTAAGTCATAGGGTCATCGTGATACTCCTTATGAATATCTTCCGTTGCTGGAGAGGCTGAGTAAAACAGTTTAGCGAGTGCGAAAAATTGCAAGGGAGAAATAGATCTCTTGTTAAGTGCCCAGCTCAATAAATGATTCCATTATCATTGTGTACGCAACTTCGTTAAAGCGTTTTGCTTGTACCTGATATTTCAAGCATATTCGCAAATCTTGAAGGTAGTTTTCTTCCAAGAATCCTAGCGGTGTGCGGGCAAATAAGGTTGCTAACATCTCCCGTTACAAGATACTTGTTTATGAATAATTTTATACTTATTTGAGGGCTATTGTAAGGAGTATATAAATAGAGATGTTTTTATATACACGATCATAGTAATGACAAGTGACAACTATAAAAATATATACTATTCGTAGCAACATATAAATATATATCGAATATGATTGGAATAGAAAATTACAAACTTTTTATAAAACTCCAAGGCAATGCATAAATAATAATAAAGCATAGTTGAGAAACTTATTATAGTTCATTTAAATTTCATTAAAATTTAGTTTCAGTTTTTAATTACTTTGTGAATGAGTCATAAATATCTGAAATTACTCCTTAAAAATATACGTCTCCGTATTGTCATATGAGATAAATAAATAAAGAAGAATAAAAATGAATATAACGCGTAACATAAATAATAAAGATTGCTATTCGAATTCTTACTTGGAGTTAGTTTTCGAATTACGATAATTATATTTTACGTTACGTTGAGTGATAATTCTTTTGCTGAACGATTAATTTCACCAACGAAATAAAAAGAATCAGTGAAAGTGTTGTATTTTGGATGCTTTTAAGACCCGGGATGTAAAAAACTATGGATATATATTGTTTTACGTTTTACTCGAAACAAAAATCACATCACGTAGCTCTAAGCGGGTCAGTAGTCTCTCGAGTGAGTATAAACTTTAATAATGTTTATCTGAGTAGGTTCGTGACTAGTGTAAGGCCAACTTAATGTCAGGATAGAAACGTGTTGCACAATCCAGTCTATCAATTAACTCCGTGCGTCTCCTTACGGTATCATTGCCTGTGAGTTCAGGTAACTTCTTACGGAGAGGAGCACTTATCAATGAGACCTCTCCGAAGACCAAGGACCGTTATCTCGTCCAAAGCCCATCCGACAATATGGACTTATAGCGAACGAATAATGACCTTAAGATTCTCCACTTACTTATCCTGACAACCGAATCGACACGATAAAAAAGTCTTATTTCGTTTTTCGTTTTATTTATAAGTTTTCATTACAGAGCTCTTAATGCAGTGGCCACATATTACGATCCTTTACTTTGCAGTACAAGAAACGATGCTTAGTTGATTTATTTGAGGTAACCGGAGTTGGTATAAGGGAAATATTGTTCTCGTACTCTCATTTGTCGGCGATATATTAACCTCATACTTTTCGGTATTTGAAGTAAACTGTTTTTTTTAAGGGTCTTCATAAATCGAGCCGAAGAATTCAGTTTGTTGACCAAACATTGCTAACCATAACATTCGGATAGAATTACAACAACAAATGACTCTCGAAAATTATATTTTGAGTCCACAAACATCCCGTCAACACGCGTTTGCACTTAATGCCCATCAAAGGGTTTGTTTTTCTTGCAAAATTAGAAATTATCAAAGTTGTGGGAACAGAATGCTCTGAATAAGTCACGGAAGAATGTACACGCTCACATGCTCAGTTTAATTTTTCATGAATGATTATGTTGATGGTAATTGGGTTTACATATTTACAGAAATCGCTTATTACTTGATTGTATTTTTATATCACTGAAGATTCTGAATTCGTTGAATCTTCTTTCCAAAGCAGAAACATTTGAAAATAAAAACCCAAATGAATGAAGTTATATCTTCTAAGAACTTCATCTTATTGCTTCTTCGCATATTGAAATTTTATAGTATTTCCTTTTAGGTATAAAGTTAATTCCTAAGAGTCATTCAACAGAATTTGGATTTAAGAGAAGTAGAGGTAGATAAAATATACAATGAGGTTTAAGCATGCATTATTTTACAGATCCTAAATTAATCGCAACTATTTCGAATACAGTTTACAGTACAAACGAATACAAGCTCTCGCAAAAACTTTTAAAACACCATTAATGTATCATTTAGGGAAACATTAAAATATATTATAGGGATTAAGAACGCTGATTTAGAAAAAATAATAGAATATGTCTATCCAGAGATCCTGTCCTAAACTTTTTTAATCTTTCGTATGGGAATCGGTAATGACAAAGATTGATCGTAAATACAACTCGAGCGTTGAAATCACCATGCCTTGGGGGCATTCATCGTCTCGAAAGAACTTTTTGCAGCTGTTAAACCAATAAATACTGCAAAAACGTATCCGAATTCAAGTAAATTGCATCTATATTACTCAGATAATTTAGAACACACGGTGAAAATTTTTTAGGGGTGAATTTTTAAGCAGTAGCGCATCCAATACAAATAATAGGGGCGATCCCCTAAGCACTTAGAAGAAAACTAATTACCTTGGTAGAGAAATACATATAAATATTTACATTTTGCGATTTAAGGTATCAAGTAAATTCATTGATTTCAAAGACCAAGCGTCCTCGTTGAATCCACAACGCAAACTGTCACCCTCCGTTCGCTTACATTTAACCACGTTTCATACAATTTTCCCTCTTGGTACAGAGATTTAACGGGATACTGCTAGTAACCAGGAAGTTGTACTATGTTTCATGGTGCCCTAAGGCCTTGGGTGTGTCCCCCTTTATGGGGCGCTACCGAGATATGGTCATCTAATCCCGCATTCCTTCAAAGCATTCTTAAGAGGGTGACATCCTCTTATCTCTAATGGACCGTAAGGGTATTGCGCTCGTAAATATCGCCTCCAGATCGGTCTCTTTCCTTCAATTCGAGGGAAACGCACTCGAGAGACACCCACGTGCTGAAGAGCCGGTGCGGGTATATGAAGAGGAATGTTACCGGTGCTTTTGGAGGGCCGAAGGCAGACGGTGGTGGGGCGCTCTTGATGATGCCAATGATTATGCCGTATGGCGTGCTTACGTTTTTCGAGGGGGTATGAGGGACTGGAAGGTGTTCTCGGTGGAGTGGGTGGAGGTGGGGTGGATGGACTATCAGAGTGTTTTCGTGGCGGCCTCCCGCGATCAGGAAGACCACGGCGCGATTGGTGCACGGAAGGGCACGTGACAGCCCCTGGGCGTGCGGTGGGGACCGTACCCTCACACTACGTGACTCCTATAGCACGCTTCCACCGATTGCCTTTTTCTACCTCGACTTTTCACACTTCTCCGCTTCAACCAACCGCCCCCACGCACTCTGCCCCCTCAGAGCCCTCCCCTGGCGTGTGCCAGTGTCTTTTCCGGGGGCGCAGTGGGAGGGTAAGCGCTGGAGTGCCCGAGTGAGGCTTCCCTAAAGGACATCGGACTCTTTACCGGACATTAAGTGATTCATTTTTTTCTCGCTCTTTTACGAAGCGAGGCCTTGGAAGGCGTTGTCGGGAAACAGTATCGTTTGACATTCCGGGAAGCACGGACGAGGAGTCCGGGGCGAGTGAAAATAGGAAGGGCACGGTGTCAAGTGATTTGGCTCCTTCCGAAATAGATATTGGAGGATTCCTGCGCGAAGGAAGACGAAATATTTTTCATGTGTGACGCATGGAAAATTGTGTAAGACATTCGGCGTGTATGAAGGATTTTTTTACCGGTGACGGTGCACTAGTGTTCCTCGGCTTTTAGGCTGTTGATTTGGTGGTCTTTTATTCTGAAGACCTCGCGCTTGGTAATCACCGGGCGGCAATAAGGATTCGTCATGCCTCCTGCCGTCTTCAGACCTTCCCCGAACTGTGGATAATTCGGGACTGATATATACATTCATAAGTGGATTTTTATAGACGGACTCAGGCTAAAACTGCACATCCATCGTATTAATGTGTGGACTTTGATCAGTAATTCAGAGAACACCATAGTGACTTAGACTTTATTCTTGAGCAATAACATTGGAGACTTTGGCTGTTCCTCCTGATCATCCATTTAGACTACATTGTTGTTTTATTAGCACGTCTGAAAATTTATAAAATGTTCCTTGCCGAATATCGGAAGAAGTGCATCGAGGGAACCCAGATATCTAGGAGCATTGAAATTTCATGATTACCGTCGAGGAATAAAAAGATATGGGTCTATACTCATATTTATTTTGTTGATATTAATCGCTTCACTTAAGATGCTTTCTTGGACCCCTACTGTTAAAGAGTGGCGTTGGCCCACCATCGAAGACGGTATCCTCCCGCAAGGTCCGGCTGCCCCACAGGGTTGCGAACTGGGCCCGCCATTGCCTCGATACCGCCCCCAGTCGCCTTTCTCCCGCCATACTTCATACCTCTCTCCGCTCCCCGCCACCCCTCCCACCACCTCTTCCTCCCCCGCCCAATCCCCATTTCTCTCTCCGCCGGCCGAAGAAGCACCTTCCGCCACTACATTTCTCGCACCCGAAGAAGCAACGCACAGAATAAGTTACAACAACGTCGACAAGCAATCTCCTCGCTTCTGGAGTCCGCACAAGGCCGAAGAGATGCTGTACCGCTACAGGGGAGATGGAGACGTCGCCGTGCAGGCGGACATGTCCCTCTACGCGGACGAACCACGGAGGACCACCCTGGGATCCGCGTTCTGCACGGCCATGACGCCCGGTACCGCCTCACCCTCCCCTTCTCCACCCCCGTCTCGATTCACGCTTGTCTCCAGTACCACCGCTCCATTAGAGGAACCCAAGGAAGCTTATTACGTACCGTACCCATCGGAGGAAAAAATCTGCGAGGGGAAGAGTGAAGATTTGGGGTGGGATCAGAGTGAATTGGTGGATGGAAGCAGTGGTTTGAGTGCTTCGGACACTTCTGGATGTGCCATTTACCAAGGTGGTTATGGGATAACCACGGTGGGCGGATCGCCGCTGGTAGATGTGGACGATGTATCACCGAAACTTCCAAAACGGCCTTCCGGAGGTCGCAGGGGTCGCGGGTCGGGGGGCAGGAGGTCGGACAGGCCACCGTCGCCGGCGGTCATGAAGAAGCGAAGATTGGCTGCTAATGCTAGGGAAAGGAGGAGGATGAACGGACTCAATGAGGCGTTTGATAGGTTGAGGGAGGTCGTGCCGTCTTTAGGAGGTGAACATCGGCTGTCGAAGTTCGAGACCCTTCAAATGGCGCAGACGTACATTACAGCGCTGCGGGAACTTCTGGAGAGGGAGCAGAAACAATCGTCGGAGCCTTCGTCGACCACGTCAACGCATTTGGATCAGTGACCGAAGTGAACATATCCAGAGACCTGTTTCCTGAATTGTTCTGTACATTTATTTTTTGATACTGATTGTGCTTATTTCTGTCGCGAGAGTATTTCCGTCAAGCAGTCTTCTTCTGCATTTAGTCACATTCCTCGCGCAAATATTGATTTGAGTAAGAATGTTTGTTGTGATACTGGGTTTGCATGTTTTTTTTAAATGGGAAATTGCTTGGCAAACAAATGTACATGAGAATGCATGCATGGATGGTATGGGACAACATAACTGTACGATCAAAGTACTATTGTCTCTGTAAATTTTTTCGACCCTCTATAATTTATGGAACGCGTTAATTATCGGTCGAAAATTCTTTTTTTCGTATGAGAATGGTAGTTGTATGGCACTCAAATTGTAAGAAGTGTGCATGATTTGTTATTTTTTTAGAATGAACGAAGTTCGAATGTATCGCATGATGTATCACTTAGCATTTACACCTTCCGTTTATTATAAATTATTTTGTATGTAAGTAATGTCCAAAGCTCAACATTTACAGTGTAATTTTTACTGTGATATAGACTTTGGTCGTATGAAAAACTATGTTCTAAATAACACAAGAAACTAGCGCTAAAACTACAAAACAAATTTCGCGCTTTTTCCTATGCATTGGGAAACTTATCCAAAACAAATTTGATAAATGTTCAAATTGATCAAAACTTTTAATAACGTAACCGATTCAAATATTTTCTTACGAATATTAAGCATCCGAAATTTTTATAAGGTGTGAATGGAACTCGAAGCTAATATTTATGAGTGATAAATGTCAAGTCATTATATTTTTGAACCGTTGTTGCGTTCACAAATTGTACTATGATACTACGATCTCCTGGTTGATGTAACTGTTAGCCATGTAATATTTTTCTAAGGATGTTTGATCAGCTTATCGCCAAAGAAGGGAAAATAAATTGTAGTATTTATTGATTGATGATACGAATCTTTGTTTAATAAAGATGCAATCAAAGAATGAATTCCAATTTATTATGCTATGTGATATTATTCTTAAAATTCCTTTCATCCTTTTCAGCTAAATTACAACCTCAATTCAACCCCAATTAATGGTTGGTTTATTCAATAAACAGTATTAAGTCATCAAAAATTTATATGTTTTAAATATATATTAATTTTATAAGGAACAATTATTTCCTTACAAAATAGAATCTAGTAGTTATTGCCTTTTTAATAATCAGTTTCTAAAATAGTCTTAAAGTTCTTGAATTTAATATATATGAAGGACGTATTTTGATTACAGAATTACCTACAACCTCTACCCTTAAATATTCCATCCTGCATTTGAAAGATAACTTTATTATAACAACATTCAGTCAACCAATTAAAGCCTATTTAATTTATCGCCCGATTGAAAAACCAATATGGGAAAGATGAATGATTCTTTCAAGCCAAGTACGAGTCCTTCTTCGGAATGAAAGCTTTTGGTATATTTTTTATAGGCCTCAAGGTAGATACGTCTGACTTAGAATATAGGCTGTTCTGGGCTAAAAACGTTAAGAAGGGTTACGTGGGTAAGTGGGTGGGGGCGGGTATCTTAAGATCCAGGAAACCTCCAGCGTGCTACAACGCCCCAACAGAACCCATAGGTCTGGACGGCTTAATTATTATTGTTGGAGAACACGGGTGCCGAGGTGGACACGCCCCTCGTTGTTATTCGAGTCGGGGAAGGGTTGAAAGAGGTATTGGACAGGATAACGGGTTAAAGAAGGATTAGAAAATGTCGGAATTGGAAACGGTAATGAAGTTTTAGAGATGTGTCGAATTGGATACTTTCCTTTGATATGTTGATTCTACGCACGTCCTATAGTGCTTTCCTGAACGGACTGGACCCAACTGGCAAGGATTTATGGGCCCAGATAAAGTACCGTAGATAGTTTTAAGGCCATTAATGGTTTATTTGAAATACAAATTTACTGATATTTGCGAGTTTACAAAAGGGTTGCGGGAATTTGTAAGAAACATAGCTCGGCGTTGCATGGTGTTTGGTTATGGAGTGTATTTTTGAACAAATGGAATATTTTTAGAATTATTCCTTGTGACTTGGAGTATTGTGTTCTCATGTGTAAGATATTTCAATATCATTCCCATTAAGATAGGCTTCCTCTATTTTATTTCTTATTATTTTATTTTTTTATAGATTGTTTATATAGTGAACACCAAATTTTCAAAAAGATATATTTTTTTCTGCATCTTGAGTGAAACTATAAAAGCTTTTTATCTACTTTAGCACTCAATCGGAAATTCCCAAATTTTTGAAAGTAATTTTTAACTGTCATAAATATATAACAGAGATTAGTTTATGAATGTTAACTCATAATATTTAATAACACTAATGTTGAATAGCAAATATTAATAAATTAATGAATATATAACTAGATTTAACATAACTCTAAATAATCATCATGTAAGAAATGAATCATCTAATTATAAAATGAAATATCTCAAACTCACACTCACATTAATAGCAGCATCATTATTAAATTATGCGTGATTTATTAAGAAAATATTAAATTATTATGAGAATCGTTTCTCAAATAAATTCCATTAAAACCATCGATCTTATCTAAAATATTTTTATACTAGGGTGTTGGATATATATTCTCATAGAAATTTCCAATTATTAAATTTCACTCTGTTCTTTTTTTGAAAATGAACGACATACTTGACCTCTCTTCAGGAATACTAATCTACCTTAAATGACATACATCTAAGTAAGGTACTTTAAATCGTATATAATGATTGCATATTGAAATTAATTTTTATGTAACTTTATTATTAATATTGTTCTGTTGTAATAATACTGCGTAAAAATCTAATTGGTATTTGTTCTCGCAGGTGATAGGAAATTCATTCAATACCTCTTTACTAAAATATTTCGGTCTACATAATAGTCAACCGCTACACGCCAAGCATCACAATATTGTGTAAGGTGGGTTGAAGCTCTTAAGCCTTCCATATTTGACCCAGAGAAGAGTAACATATCAACTACCAGATGATCCGATAATTTTACGTATTTACCGAGTAAGCTAACCTCATTTTCAGTGCCGTTGGTTTCGAAATTTATCGCTGCCTTCGGGTAATTCACATATATTAGATGGAAATTTTATCGCTTATCAAAACCAACAGCTCATTCCTGAGGTTTCAATAGGCGTAAACCCTTTAGCTTAGCGTATCATTTTCTTAGACGTGACCGTGGAGACCGCTTTAAGACGTGAACTGGGAGAAAGCATTTTTGACATTATTTATGGTATCACAGAGTGTGAAAGCAACTTATGATTTAGTCTCTCTCTATAAGAAAAAATCCCGTGTTGTTGTTTTGGAGCGCTTTCTCAAAAATACCTTTCAGGCAGCTTACGAGTTATGTATCTTTGTCCATTTAATCAAGCGTGGGAAAATCATTAATGCGCCTCTATGAATAGATGTGGGATGACAGGCGCGGATTATAACGGTAGGAAAAGAAAACGTTTTCATCTAATCGAAAGAGAGTACCAGAGCCAAGATATCTTATTTATAGACCTAGGATGGAGCCTAGTTGTTTCGTCTTCAAGTTATGTTTGTTTAGATAAGAAGCATTGATTTTATACTGACCCAAATATGCTTGTCCATGTCTGTTTGGAGATATCCACTGTGTACAGTCAACATATTTGTAATTCATTAACATATAATCCATTTTCTCATTGGTTTCATTTTATTTATTATGGAAAGCTTAAAGTATGTACGTATCTTAAGAAGAAATCTGAAGAAATTACTGTACCGAATTTGGATCTATATTTTTCAGAAGTATTCAATTACAGAGACAAGAATTGGAACACTGACAGTAATTGAGTAATAATCCACGATACATTTAACAACCAGCAAAGATAAATCCAAATCAGTTATCTAATATCTTTCGTGAGAAATTGAACTAAACATTTTTATCCTTCCTAACTTTTCACTAATAGTTGAACTACACAAGCAGGTCATCAACCTAATGATGTAGCTTAAGAAACCTGGTCTTCGTTGTTTTCCAAAATGCGTGGCTTAGTTAAAGTTTATCATTAAGCCGATTTTGATTAAGGAATATCACGAAATTAAGCCTGAATAGGTGTCTTCTATAGGATGGGATCTATCTATCAGTATTGTTGAAAATAAGTGTGTATTACCCATATAGTCACGTCTTCATAAAAATATTGACCTTTCATAAGTTGGTGACGATCTTAGTCTATATATCTCCTCAAATATTAAGTTAAACGTAATATATTCCACGTACGCTAATCGTATACAACAATGATATAATATTCTCAGTCAGACTGACCTTTCCCCATACACTTTCCGTTTCTCATCTTTTTCTTCCCTTATCTCTTAAGACCGGTATCAACGACCCCTGACGATACAAACATCTCTTCCGTGGACGTCTCCATTCCATCAACCACCGCAACCACTTCAGTTGCGCAAGAGACGTCTCCAGATCTTGAAAATCCGGTTGTTTGACGAAAAGATTCCCTTTTTTATTAAAAACACCTTTTGGTGTTTCTATCTTTTTAAACCTCCTTGGACAGAGGCACCTGCTTCGATCCGCAATAACTTTCATTCTCTTTCGTTGCCAGAGAGACCAATCTGTGCCAATATCCATCCACTACGGATCACGTCTCTTATCGATTCATCTACATATATGTTTCTTTTTTTATCGCGGATGCTTTTTCTTCTGGGGAGACTCGATCGCCTGTGTGGACGTCCACCAAAGGTTCTTCTTCTTCTACACTCGTTCTTTATGCACATCCCTCCCGTTGCACCTGTTTGGTTGGAAGTCCTCACCACCGCGGAGATCCGAGTGTGATAGGTGAGGGAAGACAGATATTAATTCACCTCATTAAGGATTCGTGTTTTAAAATGTCGCGGAGGGGAAGGAACGAGCCCCGATTGGGAATGGAGGCGGCTGAATAGTTTTTCTCTTCTCTTTTTTTTATTTCGTCCCATTCCACGGAAACGTGGTTTTTTTTATAAGCGAGGAAAGATTACGAGCGATTTCTTGAGTACAGAGATATTTTTTTGGGGAATTTTCAGTGGCCTGGGATATTCTTACAGATACGGTGTTTTCGTGAAATTACCATATCTAGCTTCCTGAGTTTTCGATAGAGTAGGCAGATAAAAGAAAGTACTGAATAATTATCTTAAATACGTAATTTAAGTTATTTACCCATACATTTTCTTTTGCGATGAAGATTGCATTGGCTTTGACAAATCTGTATTTAATGATTATATATAGTTTTAATTTCTTTTATAGGAGCAGTACATTGATTCAATAGTAGAAAAGATTATTTTTTACAGAATAATTTATACAATTTAATGTACACAATCGTTAAAAAATTGTAGGAAAAGTATCTAATTATTCTTCTTTTCTAGTTATATAAAAAATAAGATTCTGGGTTGTGTTCTAATTTGTTTTTAATTCTTTATATTCGATTTTATAATATATGCTGCTTTTTAATATACCCAATCGTTAAATTAGTATCGTATCAAATTATTAAAAAATCGTATTTATCGTATATTAGAATAAAAAAGTATTCCCTACATCTATTTTTTACAATTATATATATACGATTCTGGGTTGTCTTCTAACATAACTTTTAATTCTTTATGCTCGATTTTATTGATAGTGAAGAATTCCAACAAGATTCTTGTTGCCTTAGCAACAAATGTCTACTTCCACCTCTCGTCTGTGAGCTTTGATGAAGAGGAAGGAGAATATAGAGATGAGGTTCGATGATAGCAGATATCTTCGCAAGGTGTTCGCCAAAAGTGGAATGTCTGAGGGAATTGGGCGAAAGAAATTAAGGGAAGCGGGTCAAGGCCTTGACATTGGGAATCTGTAAAAAGGAATATCGGAGATGTTTAAAGGGAAAATTAATTCTTTCCGAAGATGTCAAACCTCGATCCGAAAATGGTATTAGTATTTAATTCTCTCGCTGACGATAAATTTGCGGAATTAAAACCCAATATTCAGTTCTTTAAATGATAAATAATAGTAATTCTACGATTTTATCTACAAACGCTTCAAACTTTAAGAAATATAATTAGTTTTTTGTGTTTTAAATTTACCTTGTCTTCTAAGGGAAGCAATTGAGACCATGAATGCCTTTAAAACCTACTTTCCTACTTTTTAAAGATTACCGCTCATCATTTGATTATTAAATAATTTAATTTTAAACTACAAAATTTTCGAAAGATATCGCTTTGAAAATTCTCGCTTACGATTAACTTCTAATTATAGGACGTTAGCTAAACAAAAAAAATATTTTTCACGAGGAAAACAATTTCCATGTATACCTTTTTATTATATTATTATAAATTATATCATTAATTATAGATTATACTTTATATAAAATGTTTATTAATATGAAACATTTTCGTGATAACTTTGTTGCATAGAATTTTCATTTTACGGTATATTCTTATTAATTATTAATATTATTTTTATCTATAGTTTCTTATCGATTCATTGAAACATTAGCTATCCGAATAGACGATCAAGCCATAACATTATCACCCGCCAGGGTCTGTGAAGTCCGCCAATAATAAGAGACTTCGAGGTGTCGTAGAAGGAACATAATTTGACGGGACCTAGATATTAACCTTGGGGGAGACAGCGGACGAAAAACACAGAGGTAATAATGAGTGATTAGAAAGAAGTAAAACAGGAAGGGGAGTAAAAAGATAGCCTATGAAGATAGACTCGTGAGTACCAGAGAGTAATAACTTTCTAAGACTCTGGAATAGGTGTGAGGGAGATGGAGGGGGACCTAGGGACGGTGCTTCTATAAAAGTGGAGTGGGGCCATGTGCGGGCTGTGTATCGTCCAAGATCTAGCTCTGTGCACCTGTGCCGAGTGGCCACCTACCCTCATCCCATCCACGGCTCACTATATCCGAGTGTCCCATCCTCAGCAATATCCAGTGTTGCCAACACTTCAGTGTTCCCGAATCAGTTCGATAACCTAAGAAATATTACGTTTGATAACATGCGCATGTATTTATTTTTTAGCTCGAAAATTTTTTAGTATATTTATTCGAGATATGATTTATCTATAATCTATAAATTCGTAGTATAAAAAGAACACCAAACCTGTCATTTGTAATTTACAGCTTAGGTACTTATCAAAATATGTTTAGGATTCAGATTGATTTATTTCAATATGCATGTATATCGTAATCAAATATACTGAATCAAAATATACTGAAGTATTTAATTGGAATAGTGATATCATCTCAATAACTTTTATTGTTTTTCACACTATAAGGTTTCGCCATGTTAAATAGTTATATAATATTTCTTCGAAATGCATTTGTTGTGCAATTTTTATTTATACTTCCAGCAGAAATTAAGGCAATGATGATAAAAATTACACATATTTACAACTATGATATTTATATATTTATTGAAATGAGTACAATACATTTAATTCACTATAGTTTGTTAAATAATAACTTGAAATTCATCAATCATATTATCTAAATTTGCTGTACTTTCAATAAATTAAACTATACTTAAACTTCAATGAATCAGTAATATGGTTATTCACAATTTAAAGATTTGTAAAACGTTTGGTAATTTTTACGAATATGTTTTTGTGGTTAAATATTATTGTGGTAAAAAGTGGCAAACTTTTTAAGAATCTTTGTTAACTATACTTAGTTATTTTGATTTCTCTACAGAAATCATGAATCTTTTCTAAAAGAAAGGCCACAAGACCAGGTTATTTCAGTTTTAAAGAACTGTTATTCACCCAAAAGTTGTTAATTATAAGTACATATATCTCACTCATATTTTTCATCTCAATTATGAAAGATATTGAGCTGTCCAAGCGTGGCCTCTTACCTCCCTAACCCACTCCATATTTTATTCCATTACCTAGGCAACTTCCTCGTTCCCCCGTTCCATCATTTCTCGAAGTCTTTTCAGGCGGCACATATTATATGCTAATGCGGTTGGTTCTTAAGAGAAAGAACGACAAGAATCTAGCATAGGAACCAGCGCTGCCGATAGGTTTTTAGAACCCACTTTCATTCATAAGTGTCGCTCGTGTTGAATAATAACACGTTTGACATTTGACTAATGTTTCGAAGAGGGAGAGTGAGTCTTTTTTTTCTAAACACGGCTTAATCTACAGCCACCGCTCGTGGCAACCATTTCCAGATCTCAGCTGTTTCCTGTGCCTCAGCTGATGTGGGCCATTGACTCACTTTCGTATATAAGTTCCTCTTTTTATGACTCGATATCTGATTTTTGTTTCCTGATTGGTGAGTCCCCATAGATTAATTATCGGGTTATGTTAAGGGAAATTCCTGAGGACGATGTTACAAGTCGAGATGGCTTTTTAATTGAAGTCGTGAAACCCACTTTTACGTATTTCCCTTATTATACCTTCTTGTCTTTGGTAAAAAGCTTTATTTTATTCTCCTTCCATTTTAATTCTTTAAAACTAACATTAACAATAATAAACCTGCTTCTTTATAATTATCCTTTAACTTTATTTGTATTGTAGTATCCCTTTTATTATTTTTTAATTAACATTTATTATAATCAACCTGCATACTTATAGTTTTCGTTTAACTTTATTTGCATTCCTTTAGCTCTAAAGCAAATTTAATTCATTACAATTTCATATACGTTCAGTTAATTTATCAAATACCGAACCAATAACATAGATAACAAGATATGCTAAAGTTGGAGTAATATGAACTACAACTGACTAAAATTTATTGCGTAAAAATGAGTAAAATTTTTGGCTGAAATGGTACAAACCAAGGAATAATTTACACAATTTATATTTTACAAATTATTTATTTATTTACACAAATTAAATTTTTATCTCTTGGCCTTCTTCTTGTTGCTTTCGCTTCTAAAATAATCGTATACAGAAGTAATGGATAGTAATATATTACTGTAGTATTTGTAAGTAGTAATGTATTAATTATAAATTTCTATATGTGTTTATTCTATTCAATATATACAAATTTCAACCGCCAATTAAATACGCTGATATTTAAAGTTCGAACATGCGTGACCGATAGAAATAAATTCGCACCTAATTACGAAGAACATTAGGCTATTGAATTTTATTTGATAGACCATTATACTGTTATCTTTTATTTAATTTAATAACCGTGAAGTTTAGGCTGTTATGAGGAGCGAAGACGAGAAGTGAATTAAGACCACACACGTCGTCTCCTAATTGAAGAGTTCGCGAATACAAGAGGCGATTGTTGAACAGCTTCTCTCCGTGTAAACCTCTGTTCCTCATTCCATCATACAGCACGCTCAAATAAAGCTCCCGTACCAGAATGCCTTTCATCCGGCTGAAGATCAGGAAATCTCACCACCACCCACTAAGTTAAAACGCTTTTACCCATCGGATTCATCCGTTGAGTTGCTTAACTCTCTCTCCTTCGTGAGAAGAGAGTCATTCGTCCACATCGTTAGCTGATTGGACGGTTTTCGCTCCGTAGCCATTCTAATATCTCAATACGGATTCCTTACTAATGGATGCTATTCCACACGCGGAAACGTCCCTTTGCGATTTGAATTTCGAAATCTGTCCTAGTAACGCCACGGAGGTGGTATCATGATCGGATTAACCTCACTGATCATTATGTTAGCCTTAATGCCATCATTGAGAGAGGCCCATTTCAATGCGGAGCGTTGGACACGAAAGCTGTTAATTCTCGCTATCATGGGAACCGATAATCCCCTGACTCAGAGGCTGTGTAATTTTTAGTAGAAATTAGGGCTTTATTGCTTCTTAATTTGCATTTCGTTTATTTAAATAATTAGATCATAAATTAGGGTTTTTTGTATCTTATTGGAAACAAGTTTTTTGTGCTTCTTAATTTATATCTCATTAATTTTAACCACTTAATTAGATTAATATAAATATCTATTTGGAGATTACATGAAAATTGTCATCATATGGACGTGAACAAATACAAACTGTACTTTGTTATATCACTCAGTCGTTTAGATGTTGATTTCATATATTACATTCTGATCTTTCATCTAATACTGTATCACTGAATGCTAAAGTAATAATGATGACAGTGCCTAAAATATTATAGAAGTGTTTATCTTCTTGGTTCATTATGGTTAAAAACCAAAGATTATCCAAAGGCAATCCAAGAGTATAAAATTCAAAAAAAGAAATGATCATGCGTTAGATTTAATATTCCAAAGATCATCAATATTACCCTATTAATGTTTTAACTATTGTTATTTTAAGTTCGAACTAATCTGCAGCAATCTTTGTAAGAGCTATAGGAAACTCAGTATGTAATTGATACTAAATTATAATTATACGACTAAAGTCCTCAAATATAAGTGTAATAAATATTAAATATTTGTTCAGATTATATCTTTTAATTCATATCAATTCTGTTAATAATTCCGAAGAAATAACGTCTTTATATTGGTAAGTAGCATAGATATATATTCTTCCATCAAATATCGATGAAGGTTGATTACTTTTCAAAGTTTCTCTCTCATCTTCAATTCAAAATTATATTCATCACCCGATGATCAACTGCCATCTTGAGAAAGTCAATTAAACACTAAATTAGAGAGTTGAGGAGAGAGAGCTGCCATAGCATCGATAGATTTTCAAGATTTCAATATTACGGTTCTTAAATAGACGATAATGCTGATCGAGTCTTTCAGACAGTCGTTCAAATTCCCATCATTTGAGAAAGCGAAGAGAAGATAACTCGTTTATCTGGAATATTAGGGGTAATTCTCTTAATCGAATTTAGCTACGAATATCATTACCATTCTGTTTCATTGCATTTTATTTATCATGTTAAACATTTATTGATAAGCTATAAAATTCATTGATATTTTATTTGATATCAATGACTGACTTTGGGGATACTTCAGTTTCCTCTGGTTTTCTCTCTGAAAGGATGTCAAAGCTTTTAAATATCAACTGATAAATCAATCACCAGTTTGAGTGAATTTTAAAGTTACTGAATTTTTAATTTTTCTAACCTTTTGCTTTGAATTTTACTGTATACGAGTATCTATAGATTCTAACATAAAATTATATCTACAGCTTTAATATTATTAGCCATAACAAATAACTGAAAACTTAGAAGAGAAAATTTTATATAGGGAATGGAATTAATATTGCATTACGCACTATATTATAGAAGGACTACATCTTTCAATATTATTTCATTCAATTTCATTGAAATGTATTAAAAATCCTATGTATAAATAATAACGCATTCGTATGACTTCTTTAATAATGTCTTGGGGAAATATATACCATAAATAATCTTCTGGGAAGATAATATCTCGTATTGTATGAATTAGAATTACACCGTTACAGACAACGTGCTGATAAGACTTCTCGTGTCCTTAAGAGAGACTTTAAGGCTTTCAGAACTCGGGATGGTAACTACGCAAGCACTGGTGGCTCTTGCATAGACATGATGGCGTAATGAGATGATACTCCAGGACAGCAGACCGTTAAAATTACTGCCACTCGATGTTCTGTCGTTTAGATTCGAAGGTAATTTATTTGAGAATAGCACATCCGCATTCCGTACTTATGCCCTATTTTGGTCTATCTGTAGATTTAATCACAGTGTTTAATCTTTTACAAAAAATAATAATTATAAAAATTGATATGTTGCAAGGTTTCATATATACATAGTTCTAATTTCATAGTCGTATTTCTATGTTAAACTCTTGCATAAACGAAAAGGTTTTTAAATCAAAAAATTTTTATCCGTACATCCAATTTTTGTTATTCAAAAATTATATTTCTCCTGAACTAAAAAAGATAAACTCTTCTGGAGCTTGTGAAAACTTCAGCAGCTTTACATGCACGCCGCTTTTAGCGGAAGAAAAAAATAAGAATAAATTAATCTATAATACGCCAAATATTTGATGTAAAATTATGGTTTATGCAATGTTTTTTCTTTGCAACTCACCGTTTCCCTAAAAATGGAAACTCGTCTGGAATTGAAAAGTATTAAGATATTCTAAACTAAGTTTTTGAGAATCTTATATTTCTATCTTTTTATTTTAAACAGTATCGTGAAATCGATATTAGAAGGTGTGACTTCATGGAAAGCCATAGTATAATAAAAAAAAACTTTGTAATTTTGAAATGAAGATGTAATTTAAAATAACGAAACCGAGGAATTTTCTGTAGAAATTACTAAGTATCTTCATTATCCATTGTATTTAACAGTAGCTTTTTAACCTATTCCTAATGGATAAGCAATACATTTTATCAAGGGCATAGAGGAATCTAGCTATAAAGTATATAATAGTAGCCTGACTAGTCAATTAGTTCTATCTTCCAACAAGTATTAATATATTCTCACTTCAAACAATTTCCGAAATGCCATTCACATAAAATGCGCAAAAATATTTTCACGTAGCGCGAAAAAATCTCAACCGGTTAAATCATTACGAAATCCTACCACCATTTCCTTCAAATTGGAATGGTAATAAAGAGGGTTATACGCAGTTAGAGAAAGTCTTCTTTGGCCATCTATTATCGCCTCACGTCCCGAGCGTCAGCAATTGACCTATCGTATTGAACCTTTTCGCTTTAACCTTTTTGAGCGGCACGCAAGCCGGAGTTGCATTAGAGCCGATTCGAGGGAAAGACGGCGATACCAAAGAATTCTCCGCATGCATTTGCGGCAAGAATTATTCCCCGCGTGCATCAATCACGCACTCGGAAACCCGCGCAAACACGTCTCGTTTCCCGACCCGAGTTTGATAGCTCCCCCACCGATAGAGAGGTCAGCAACAGATGAGAAGACACCGTAAGTTTGACCCCGCTGCCCAACACCTATATAAGACCCTTGCCTATGAATATCCCGAGCGACCATTCGTTTTCTTTTGTTTTATACTCTTTTAAGGCGTTGCGTGGAGACGTGTAATCTACGGAGACTCATCTATGATGCTGTGCGTTTTACTTTGACGTTTCCCATTTTAGCTATGATCGTGTCGTCGATGCTACCCATTCCTAGAATCGCCTTTAGATTACATATAAATAACTCGGAATTGAAACCTTGAGAAGAATCTGAACGTATTTTTATTTATTTAATTTTATAATCAGTCCGAAAGTTGGAATGTTTGGAATAGAAAATGGTTGAATATTATTAATTTTCTATTAGAACGCAGTGCTTCCATATTTTATATTTCCGATTGAATAGTTTCTTATACCAGATTTAAAGGAAAATATTTTTTCATTTCTTATTGAATTTCTATATTCAATTCTATCACGTAAACGCATATTTGTTTTAAGATAGATTACTCTATATCTAATGATATTTACGGATATGCAATTGTTTCCATCACTACTCCTCAAAACTTCAAATTATCTTTTTTATTTTTATTGATTTAATTTTAAATCAGCTATGGCACTTTATATTATTACACTTTATATTAAATTCTACTTATTTATTTATAGACATAATAAATGTATGTTTGTCCTTGCGAAGTAGTTGAAAGACTTATTTATCTATACTTGTAGCAAATATTGGATTAGCTATTTTCAATTGATGCTTTCAAAGGTTTCGTATTTTTTCCTATAAATCATTACGCACGAGTGATTTTTTTACGCACCGATTACTGTTGTTTCAATGTTTAAATTAAAAGATAGACTGTACATTTCGTTTTAGATGTACCGTTACATGATTTAGTTTCCTGATAAATTGATTTATGACAAACTTCATCGTTCCATGAAACCACAAAAGTAATGATCCATATCATCCTCTTAAAATGTCAATAACTTATAAAATCAGATCGCTAACTGGAAGAAGTCGCCCTATATAAGTTCTTTAGCGAACTTTTTATTAACTGCATTGGGTATTTTTTCCAGGTGCCATTGCCCTGTTTAGCTTCCGATCCATGACCGACAATAAGTGTAACAAGAAAGAAGATGTCTATAAAAACACCAGGATTTTAATGTATTGAAATGGGTATCAGTTTTGTGAAGATGTATTCAATGACTACCTTGTGGGAACGCCTGCCATATGTGCCGATCTCGTGAATATGCATGGATAATAATTTGAAGGTCAAAATACTTTGCTGAAGTCGATAACGTTAACCTAAATCATTTTATTAAAAATAATTCCATTAAAACTTCTCTTAATAATAAAACGATATTTTAACTATGCAGATGTGGATCTAAATATGTCATTCATCGTTAATATATTGATATTTTTTATTATTATATACACTAGAATGATTTTGCTTGGAATCAAACATTTAGAATTGAAGTATAAATATATAAATGCAATTGTTTTTATATGATTAACTACTAGTGGATTGATCTAATCATTATTGTGTTTTACAATGCAATTTTCGTTGGGTATTTTCCTGTCCGTGTGCTTTTTCATGCCAAGTTATGGGCCGCACTTGTATACCAAAAATGGGAACGTCCTTCCCACTTCTTTGTATATCCATTGCACCTAAGGAGGCCATTCTTGAAGACAGTGCAGTGGTAAGAAACTTTTCCGCCATGTTTAAGCAAGGAATTGTTTATTCAAATGATTGATCTAATGTTAAGATGTTGATGTTCTATGTTATTAGCTATCTCGCAGCATTTTTATCAACCTGGCTAGCTAATGATATCAATATAATGAGTTATCTGAAGCCGTTTTCCAGAAAGATTTAATGAAACATTTATTTACCAGTATTTGAATTTATACGAGTATTTTTTATGGAAATCTTATTCTTTGTCGGAAGTGGACTTGCAGATGCTATGGCTGATATGAAGTATCCCGTTAGTGTAATAGAAAAGCGATGTGTGATTCTTGAAAACTTGATGACTGTGTCACCTGTAGTTTTGAAGAGGATGGGAAACATGCACTGACATAATTGCATTCCACTTTATTAGATAAAATTAATCTATATATATTTAATATACTTAATATTCTTGTCAAAATATTATTAAATACTTGTTCCGAAACCGAAAGAACAGGTCCCTTATGTATCTATTCGAATATACCCCTGTTTACACATTTTCAGTACATATGCTATCTTTGAGCTTTTACCTCTCTATGTGCCAATTAATATACATACTTCATTATATCTCTAGATTATTATTAGATCGATCATTTTACAATATTGTTCAACATTTTAGATACTGATATCATATAGTATGCGAACTTCAAAGATTAATAAACTTCGTCAACATTTTAAGTTTCAACATATACTTAATTCGCACAATAAGTTAATAAAATAAAAACCTCTTTTGGATTTACGATCAATATTTCATACCTCTCACAATAGTGATCACTATCGAAGGTGTATTCATTGATGCGATAAACTCAATGCCGCTCTTTGAATCGTACCGAGAGATTTTATTGCATTTCTTTATATCAATCCAATCTGTATAGTTAAAGCCCTTGATTTATCCCCAAAGCATTGTGGGTGAGTGTACCTTTGAAGACATCCCTTCAGCGGCATCTATTATACGTGAATTGGGTCCCTATCGCATAGGAATGTTTTCAATAATATCTCGTCGAACGTTGGCTCTCGTACGGCCATCACATCGGCTCTGCATTAATCATCCGCCACTGTTAGAGAGAAACCACGACCGTCTCTAATCGGGAAGGCTCTCTCTCTGGGAGAGAATAAACAAATCTTCTACGTCCACCAGTGCCATTTCTTTTCAACTTTCTAAAGCCCTTTGGAAGGAGGTTAGCGGAGGTTCACGCCGACTTACGGGTCAAGGGATCGATTCTCCTCATTTATGCGAATCTTTTGTCGTCAATCACAAAAGTCGCTTCTGCCGTACGGAATGTCCCTTCGTCGGCACACTTTTTCATCATTTTATCGTCCTTATCATGTGCCATTTGGAATCGGTTTTATACGCGCCTGAATTTCCTTCAGAAACGTTACTATCTTTTTTACGATCGATATCCAGCGGTGCCTTCCCATATATTATTTTTTTGCGTCTGTTTTAGATAAAGAAGAGCGGTCTTTCTTATAGGAGATTTAAAAAATTATTTATTTTTTGTTTTTTTTTTTTTTTTAAAGTTAGTGTCTTTTGAACCTGGATACAGAGAACTAAATGGTTACTAGTATTTATCGAATTCCTCCAAAATTCCTAGGAAAATATGGAGTAGATTTTTATTGCCAAGAAGTTCAAATATTCGTTCGCCGTTTTAATATGAATCGAATTGTGCAATCGAATGCCTTATATTAATGGTCATTTAACTCCGGTATAAAATTTTGTAGCGGAAAATGTTCTTCGTATTATGAATTGTAAAATTGGATATCGTTTGCGGATGGAATTTAAGTTTAGTGGATCGAATGCTTCAGATTCCAGAGTGGAGTTTAACTGTTAAAAGATTATTGTGGGTACGTTTATGAATACTTCGATACGGATTGCGCAACAGGTTGTAATTTTTGAAACAATTCAAGAGAGGTTAAGGATGGAATTTGTTTCGATAAATTTGATTGTAATTGCGGTATTATAAAAAAATTTATCTTAAGATGGTTCAAAATTTATCTTCTTCCGTTATACATAGAAGTTATTTTGGTGAAGATAAGAGTTCAATGCTATTTGAATATTAAGATTTCAACAGTGGTAGTATGAAATTCGTCTCTAAGTTAATTATCTTCTTCCCTAAGGTCTATTTGTATAGTTCTATGCATGAACTAGATGTATCGTAGAATTAGGATAATTCTTGGGACTGGTCTAATTTTAAAATAGCCAAAATTAGAAACTAAAGTCTACTAAACGTAATAAATATAGTATTCTATATCATCGTTCCTGTAATCTACCTTACGTCTTAATAAGGTGTTCATACTTTATAGTCCTTATTCCTTATTTTATATGTGCTTTGTATCCGTTCATACTTTATAGTCCTTATTCCTTATTTTATATGTGCTTTGTATCCTCCTACGTAATCATTCTCAGTTGATGAGAGAGCCAGGAATTATAGAGAGAAATTAGATAGGCAAACTTGAGTTGAATAGTAGTTTCTCAATTAGCAGCATAATGAAGAATTAAATTTCCAGATAAATTCATCGTAATTCTATTAAACCTTCTCCAATTTTCATAATTTAAATTACCACTGACTGATATGTTTATTAAATATCATCCTATGTCTTTCCTAATTAAAAGACATGAACATCCAGCGGACTTCTTAATTTTCATCTAATTTTGTCATTATCTCACGTAAGGCGAAGGTCAAATACAGTGGGAAACAGAAGCTATAATAAACTCCCTTAAGATTAAGTCATCATCAAAAAATCACTATGTCGATAAATACAACAGTTACATCGAACTGTCATTTAACAATTCCATCAAAGTGTTGTTCCAAAAGATAAGAATACGGTCATCGGGATGGGAACTACGCCGCGAAAGTTCATCCAAGGGAAACATTTGGCATTCGAAGAAACGTTTATTTTTTTCTCCCGAATAATATCGTAAAACATTTAACGGTAGGATAGAAAAAAGATGTCTCTCTCTCTCTCCAAACTGCGTTGTGATTTTTGAACTCCTCTCGGCCAATGTCCTTATGTTTCATTTCCTTGTGACCTTCTTTAATGCCATTCGGAGATTTGCAAAGTACAGTTCGCGGAAAGAAAAGGGCGCCCCGTTTCGATTGGTCGGTTGGTTCTTTTCATTTCGATCGCCACTCCCATATTTTCACCTCAGCCAACGAACATAATCGGAGAAATGTGGCGTAGAAATGTCCTCTGCCAGATCGTGAATAAGAGATAAAAAAATGGATGATTTAAAACCGATTCTCATTCGGATTCAAGAATCTCTAGCGCGGAAGTTTCCGGAGGATGGAATTAGGTTTTACTTCTAGTTGCATTCGCCGAAGACTTCTGGATGCTTATTTAGCAAAAAAGTTTTTGTCAGATGACAAGCAAAATTTAAGTATTTACAGTGACGAAGACCTAGTTTTACGTGAGATAATTCGATATCAAAATTCGTTCGTTGGGAAACGTATGAGATCATTTGATAAATCTTTCAGAAATATATTTATTTAGAACCATTCTGTAAGATTGCTATATTTAGAGCTTCTGGAGAACTCAGGATGTTTACGAATGAAAAATTTTAAATCCAAAATAATGAAACTCTTATTTGAAGTATAATGGGTAGTCAGGTATCTTATGAACCATTATCTTGGATATTTTGCACCAAAAAATATAATTTTTAAGATATCATAGTAACGTTCAATTACTTAGGAGAATGAGGTATAAATAAGGCAAAATTTTACTTAAACATTGGTTCAATATCGGAAAAGGTTAAAGAATGTGATAATGATTGTTAACCCTACAATATATGCCATATATATATGAGTGTATAAATCATAAAAGGCTCGAATAACTAAATATTAAGAATTAAATTCCTTTTAGAACATATTACGGGATATACACCTTCACTGATAACAAGTTGTTTACATTCTATGTTTGTTCTAAACGTACCTTCCTTTTTATTCGGTAACACATCAACTATGAATAATCGTTTGTGCACAATTTTACCGTTCTGCTTCACTTACTGTTACTTTACCATAAAGTTAATATTTAGTTCTCTCATAATTGATCGTTCAAGTGACGAGGGAGGAAAAAGCACTGGTTGTAAGTTCGTAATGTAAGGGAAACTTTACCTCCTTCTTGTCACTCTTTATGGTGTTGTTCATGTGCTTATATCGTACGTAGCTATCAAACACAATCTGCGAACAGGTATCTCAAAATATTAAAGTGGCATATTTTCTTCCTGGTTTATCTTCTAAGAAAATGCCCTCACTTCCAGGAACTGACTTTTTCCGACCGGCATTTCATTCTGACAGAAATTTCACAAGGAAGCCGTTAAAGATTCCTCTCCTACAACTTCTAGTTTGCATCTCAAGAAGACCGACTCTATAGAGAACCTATATATCAATTCAAATTAACACGAACTTATATATGTCTTAGGAAAATACATTCTTCTAAAAAAATAGATATAAAAATATTAGATAGTATTACAAACATAACAGTTAAATTAGAAAGTATAGTTTTTAAAGGTGTTCCTAGCTAGGTGGTGGAACTAAATTTTTCAAAGCTGAGGTCGGAGTTCGATTCCCAGCTGAGGAGGAAATTTTTTCTCTCAGGATATGGATATTTGAGTACTTCTCTTGTTTATTAGAGCAACTAACTGGGTGTATGGGGGGCTATTGTTAAATAGATAGGTCAAAATGTATGTCTTAAATGTATTCTCTTAATAATACCTTGTTTATAACCATAGAAGCTCGAAATATATCGATATTATTAAGTCTATGCCTCGGTAAAATACCGTGAATGTTCAAAAATTCTCGTAGAGTAAGATTTTTTCCCTAGTTTACTGTTATAGTAGTGTCATTAATGCTTCAATGGTAGGGTTATGGGAATTTTTTCTCGTAATAACGGATCATAAGATGAATATATTTCCTTGCTTGTTCTCCAAGTTCAGTGCCAATTTTTCCTGAACATACTGACGGAGTTTAAACCATTATAGAATTCCCGTTTCATTTCCAATGCACAAAATGCATTCCGCTAAAAGTAACAGCTACGGTTATCACATCTCAATCTCTAACTAACATGACAATCTACAAGATCTCCGAACGAGCGCATTCGTGTCAATTGCGATATATTTGCTCTCTGGGGAAGAGTATATAAAGGGCGTGTCTCTCTTTGAGGGGATCGTTTAAGTCAAAGGGTCGTAATTTCTTTACGTTTAACCGCTTCTTCTTCGAATGGTACCACTGTTTGCGATCAAAGCTCGCCCTCGAGGTACTGTCGTAGAAAATCTCGCTTGAGAGATGCAACCGCGATTCGAAAATTAACTTCCATTCTTCTTTATGGCCGCGTTAATGTCAGCTGCTTCTGGGTCAGTCCTCTAAGCAGACTGTACCGCTACGGGTTTTGATATATTGTTTGGATATCAGCTGACTGAGGGAGATGAGAAATTGGGGCAACGTAAAGCTTAATCTAGCGCTGCTCTTTCAATTAGTTTTAAACGCTCATTCGCTTCTGAGATTTGCTGACTCTTAATTCAACGCGATGACTTATTCAATTGGTTATTTACGATCAGAGTTAACGCTTCGTTGAGCAATTCCATTCTCGACGCAGATGTTTTTAAAAAGTGTTGGGGAATTGATTAGTGAAATTTATTAGATCTTATGGTCTAATGGTTAATCGATTATTGTAGAGTAATAAACAACGCTTAGTAATCACCAATGGGATGAAAACATCAATTACATATATTTAATGTAATGATTTAAAACACCCTATTTGATTTTTCTGAATTAAATTCTTCATGTCGTTATTAGAGCCAAACAAAGTAAAGAATTTATCCAGTGATTATACAGTATTATATCTAATATATTTTCATCAAAATTTCCGGATGTTATTCCATTAATCGTATATTTATTCCATCAAACGTTCAAATCAATACCCTTTCTTTTATAGCATTGAGAAATAAGTATTTTTTTGGAAGGACGAGTATGAGGAGAATATATGTAAGAATCAGGGAGAACCTTATTCATAATACTGGTCTTTAAATTCATGGAAATATATTAGCATAAAGTGCAGGTATGCCCACAAAATCTACTCTAAATAATGCAGTAGTAACAGTGTGATCCCCATAGTAGTAAAGTTAGAAAAAGAATATCTTTTACCTTATTTTTACAGTGATGATTTCATCGAAGAAACGGCAATGTAGTTTCTCATCGAATCTCATGGAAATAATCCATTAAAACTAAAATAATTGAAATTAATTATTAGGAACATCATAGATTATAATAGGGAATTAAGGTTTAGATGATAGGAATTTTCTTAATGCAAAAATTCCCAAAATGCAATGAAATTCAGTCTGTAAAAGTTGCATCACCGTTTCCTACAGAAATCTTGGTACAAGGACGAGAAGAATATTAAGCCTCTTCAGCCACAGCCTGAGATTGATATGGACACCGCGCTTTCTTGAATATCTTCTCTTCTCCTCTTCTTTTCGTACGACACATTAACTCTCTTTTCATTCCTATTCCTTCTACGCACTATCAAGATTCTTATCGGACGCATAAAACTCTTAATGCTCATTCCTCAAGGAATTATATAGCGCCCTCGGCTGTGAACAGTGCAAATAACAAGTCATGTTTTAATGGGTGGCAAGTGAGACACGGACGCAACTTCCTTAAGATGCGAGTTTCCCCTTTTTACAATGATTAAGAGTGCAGCAAAAGAATCGGTTATGTGAGTAAATGTAATCGCTCATGAGTACACTGTCAGTTAGTAATATAAACACACCTTTATCCTACTATGATAATTGGAAAGAGTGATTAATCATAATTAGGATAAGGATTATAGCTTTCTGTCTTTAGAAGAATAAAACTGTTATTCGTATTTATTCAAAAATTTTCGATATCAAATATAGGAAATACCAAAGAACCTTTTCAAGTTCGATAGCTCGACATCTATATATAAATCGCTACGTAAAATTATACGATTTAGATATTATTCACTATTTTTGTACTCCTACATGTTTTTTTGTGTATTATATACTTCTTATTTATTCAATAAGCCTTACTTTTATAAAAAACTAAAGATAATTTGATGAATTTACCTCCAAAAATAGTCAACTATCTCAAATCTTGATGTAGTGTTTTAATCACTGCTCATGATGGTATTTCTAGAATACATGTAAAAATATAGTCTCCAAAGATATTTTGAGTTATTTTTATTCGATAAATGTATTTCTTTTATAAAAATTCAGTAACTTTTATTCATTCTTTTTATCATAAATACTTTCTGTCATCATTTACCACGTACTTTTCCACAGAATTTACTTCAGGAACACTGCTTTGGATTTATATTCTCGTACTCAGTGTTAGCACTTCTTAATTTCCCCATCAATTACACCAATTAGCTTTAAAATACATCCTCACGAGAAATCAGTGTCCGGTCTCAAGTTACTTCCGTAACAAATCCGACCACTCCCTCCCGAGTCTATTCCCAGCACGCATTCCGAATGAATTCGCTATTGGAACTCACGAGACCCAAAACTTTTATATTAGGGACGTAAAAGAGCCGTTTAGAAGTGTTTATGAGAGTCCATCTAGAGAGCCGTCATCCTGCTGCCATAATCCATGACGCTCTTCCAATTAACGGTTCCCTTCCAAGATATCACGTCTTCTCGCCTTACCACAGTTCTATCTTATTTGCCGACTTGTTACAAATCTGTGAGATTTTCCCATCCTTTAATATGTCCATCGAATTCCAAAGCACCGACTAATTGCACCTCGTAAATAGTGATCGAGATCACGGTTTTTGTTTTCATTTAAGATAATGATGTCGATGGTTTACATTGTAAACGTGTCATGAAAAAATGTTCGTCTTCATGAAAAATTTGCTCTCGAAATTTTGAAAGGAACAAATTTGAGTTTAAGTTTGAGATGTTGACGATACATGGAATTTTATTCTATACCTTAATCTGTTCTATTGATACGTTAGTTATGGATCCTAGCTAATATCTACTACTGTATCTAATACCTGATGATAATTATCGACATCAAGTTCATATCGCAGAGTTATGCTTATGGTTATGTGTTGTAAATGTTTAATAGCTAATATCTACGACTGTATCTTATACCTGATGATAATTATCGACATCAAGTTCATATCGCAGAGTTATGCTTATGGTTATGTGTTGTAAATGTTTCATGTATTTTATTGAATTATAATTCTATTTATTATATGCTTGCAAAGATAGCAAAGATTTTAATTATTTGGAAGTAAATTCCTGATTTAGTTTCTGAAGTTTCTTGCGTACCTCAAGATTTTCTATATAACATTTATGTGAGAATATTAACCTTTTAACAGATTGTACATCATAAAAAATTTTGTGTTTGAGTTTTATTTAATCAACCATAAATTTCCAGTCACAAAAGGGACACAAAAATTGAAAATAAGGGAAAATAGTGACGTGAATGGGACTCGAACCCAGGTCCACTCCACACTTATTCCTTCATAATCAAAGAAAATTCAGTTAAGTAGTTGTACATCCGTCAAATCAATTTAAAGGATAAAAAAGATATCACGTTTTTCACCTTATTTCGATCAACTAAATTTCATTGACCTTGACTATATAAAATTAGAGAAAATGGTCATGATACTGAGTAGGTCACTCTCTTCGGAATTAGGGTGTTGGCCCAAATGTAGTCTCCTGGATTGGATAGGCCCATTAGAGACTGCTTTATAAAGTCATAAAAGACCGTTTCTTTTTTGGGGAAATTCAATGGAAAAGGTAAATAAGGGTGGAGGTGATGAAGACCAAAAAACAGACTGTGATGTGTGCATCGTTCGTCATTAAAATTATCCTCTTACGAATCCAAAAGAGGAAAAAATCTAGAGAATAAAAAGAAATCCGGCTATCAAAAATCTACAACCACCCGCTAATTGTCCTCTGCAAGATTCTTCAGAAAAAGTAGTATTTTAACAGCGTGAAACACTTCAAGGACTTTCTACACACTTTTATATTGGTAAATGCATTTCTAACACTCTAATCTAAATATTTGATAAGCACACAATTATTAATGACGCAGGAATGAAAGGGTTTGAAATGTCATGCCTTTTTTAATTACTTATCCCTTTAAATTTAGAGTTTCATGAGGCTTGAATTAGGTCAAATTTTAAGGTTGTTTTGTAGATAAAGTCTTATCTATTCAAAGAAGTTGGAAGATGGGATCATTTAATTATTTATTATAATTTATTCAATACAGTGAAGGTTCGGTCATTATAATAAATGACCATAATTTGTAATATTTATATAAGAAAAATATACCACGTTCTTATTCGGTTGATTCTTTAAGCATTGTTTGCTTTGACTGTGTAATTGGTATTTAATATTGTACCGTTAAATCACCATTCACCATAATGAATGCAATATAATTTCGGTAAAACTTATGCGCAGCCTAAAAGAGAAATGGAATTTTTAATTAAGATGAATCCCAGAAATGATTTGTGATTCAAATCGGAAAAAGTCAGGTAAACAGAAGAGTCGCGTGATTAATATTAAATTCCTTGAAATAAAATTAAGAAATATTCAAATATGAACGAAGAAATCAAATTCTTGGACTCAGAAAATATGGGAAAGTTTTACTGAGATTTCTCTAATACAGACATAAGTTTATGTGTTATATTTATACACAGCTTCATTTACTTCAGTTGTATAACTGTTTATATGCAAGATAAAACTACGATGAGAAGTAAAATTATTTTTAAACTTTGATCATGTTTTATAATGTCTACGGTCCGCCATTATAATAAGGCAGGTTAATATTTCTCCCAGAATAAATTGTGAACTAGAGTTCCAGTTGATGTAATTGAAAGGTACAAAAGAAAAAAACGACTAGGGTCTAAGAACCACCCGAACACCCGTATATGTTACGTGGGAAAACGTAGTGTTTCAAGGTAAGGAAAGCGAATATTTAATAAAAGGGTATATCAGAAGGCACCGCTGTTTATGATCAGAATAAAATCATCATCGGTGGGGCTTTGATTCCTCCCTCGGTATCGTTCCATAGAAGGGCATAAAAACGGAAGGGAGGGAAAAAAATCAACCTGATTGCTTTTTCATGTTCTTTAGCTCCGATTGCCCTCGGATTCTAGCCACCGTCTTTTTTCCTCTTCACGTGATATCTCCTTCAATCAGAAGTAGCGGCGGTCGGTGTTTATTTGCTCTTCCATTTGTGCTTCTATCATGAGCAAACCTTTCCACGAAATCTAACCTATTAATAACCTCTGGATTCTGGACACTAACTCCTTCAAATAAGCCACTCCTTGCTCAGCTCTATGCACGTTCCACTACCGCAAACCCACGTGCACGCTTAGGATGATCTTATACTACTACTACGCCCCATAGCTCTTCAGGTCACTCAGAAGTTCTAAGGCGTGAATTTCTCCAAGTGTTGTTTTCTTTTTTCCGATGTTTACTCTCTGACGTATCCCTTTATCATCTCTAGCGATGACGACGTTTATATATAATTTCTACGAATTATTTATAAAGTTCAAAATAAACTGCGAGGCATCCTATCATTGTTTATTATTGTTCTGAAAACAATCGTCCTTGTTCTTTTTTTTTCAGGATGTCCTTGCTTCGGAATTTCAACGAATTTACAATATCCAAGAGTGAAGTTGGAATGATTTTTAATTAGGTTACCGTAGTTTGTAATATCACGTTTGACTTAAAGTATATTCTCATTTAAGAATATTTGCTCGTGGAGTCATGTAAATCTTTATCTAATTACGATGGTTATAGAAAAGATGGTTGGAAAAAATAGCAAGATGACTGGGACTCGAACCCAGGTACTTGGCAAGTTATTAATACTTAATCTATACAAGAAGCTAAAATATCCAATTAAATATTATATGCAACATCTTGAGATACAGAAGTACTTACTTAATTACGATGGTTACAGAAAAGATGGTAAGAAGAAATAGCAATTTGGCTGGGACTCGAACCCAGGTCCTTGGCAAATATTTATCTTTACTCATCCTCTGCTTTATTTAATTATTTATCTCTGAATTCAATTAACGTAAATCATATTGGAAATAGGTCGCACAGCTTCTTCTAATCGTACTCATTTCATTCTATTCCGAGAAAATGTTGGAAGTTAGTAAATGATATTTAGAGGAGACACAGTAGTGTTTATAACAAGTTCTTGTACAGTGGACTTTTACACGTGTCAGCCGTATCCATATATGGCTTGGGAACCATTCGAGGAATAGTAATGTGACGTTTACGAGGGAATACTTCTCTGTTTCAGTGGCTTAGAGATAATATTATCTATTTATATGGACGAGCTTCTCTTGCAAATCTTTTAACTCATCCAGTAAACTTCTTCTGCGATCTTTTTATGGTCACCGCTTATCTGAGTCTTTGAAGACTTGTTGAGCTTAACCGACATGGTCCATTGGCTACTCATTGATATATACTTATATTCAGCCTTATCTTAAAATGAATAAAAATAACTACTTTTTCGCTCGTGATTTTTAATAAAAATCCTATTAAAAATCCGCTAAGAACTCATGAACTTGAATTGATACGTTATTATACATTCAGGTTCTAATATTTATATTAAATAATCTTCTTTCTTAAAAATACTTTAACATAAATATTAAATATGTTCAATCAAGCTTATGTAATTTTTGTAATCAAAGCATTCGTAAATTAGTCGATGAAAAACTCGATTTTTTGTTATTGAAAGTTTTAACTTGAAATTTAAAAATGTGACTAAGGAAAAAATTGAATGAAATTTTGATAGAAATAAATATTAGAAATAGATAGTAATAGATTGTTAAGTTTTGTACACAAAACGATATAAATGACTCCTAATGTAATTTTAGATACTGATTGCATCATCATTCCTTTATTAACATCCACATAATTGCATATCCTCTAAGTCCTCCTAAGAATCTCCCAGGATACCCAGTTTTGCCAGTGTCAAAGTTTTTATTCGAATCTATTTCTATAAGCAGTTATAAATAATCGCACACAATTTATTTCACTAACAAATACCTAAGAGGTTTTCCCGCCCTCTTTTGATAGTTCCCTTACAGTTATCTCAACTTGTTTTTGCTACGACGCCAGATCTCGTTCAGCATCTAAATCATCTCTGAGAGTTCATCTGTGGCGTGGCCATATCTTCTTATTCCTTCTCTTAAACCGCTTTTATTTTTTAGCGACGTCTGCGAAAGCCTACAGCGAAACTGATGATAGAAATCGAGGTTTTTGGACCAAGAGTTAACATAGGTGAAAACCATATGTTCATCGGCTTTAAGTATTCCTGTGCATCCTCATTGAATTACTCCTGAGATAAACGTCAAATTTTACTATGTTTTGACCTCGGAGGAGGTAAAAGTTGCGTCGATGTATCAATAGGTCTTATTATGATAGGTTAATGAATGATTTTGTTGGGTAATTAAGTAGGATATAAACGTAAGAAAAGGGTTTATGTATACTTCTATGCAAAACTCTATGTCCAAGCTAATAATGCTTACATTGGAGGAGTATTAAATAATTTTCTTTCTTTTAGTTACTGTTATTATATTTTATATTTATGGCATTTCGAATTAAATATATCCTGACAGTTTATAAACAGAGCAATAACTCTTATATTTCCAGCGTGTTTGATAAAAAGAAATGCGAGTTCATCTGCTAAATTATTTTCCGTCAGTTTTTCCATGAAAAGTAATTATGAGTGAATGAATTGTATTAATGCTATAACATCTTTTTTATAATGATATAAGGTTATTTGTTGGCTTTGCTTACTCAAATTAAAAACCTACTAATATATTTAAAATTATCGATTCATATTAAAGCACTTTAAAACCGTTTTTGAAAAGTTAGAGACTATTTAAGGTTAATACTAATATAAAATGGTGGAAATAGTAATTTTCTCTAAATAAACTGGGGAATTCCATCTCATCGTATGTCTTATCTACTTTTTTTAAACGCACTATGTATGATCACTTGCAAAAAAGTTTGAGAGAAGCACACTGGAATGCGGTAATGGAGAATGGTGAAAACTGTGAATTCCTTGAATGGGAAATGAATGAAGTTATTACCTCATGAATCATCCACTGTAGTTGCTGTTGACTAAAGAGATTTGCGGAATTAATTAACAAGTCAATTAATGAGAAATTTTAAGCACTAAATAGCAATTTTAAGCTGGAGTTTGCGAATTCTTTGACCAAAAAGGAAATACATTAATTGAGTACGAGACTTTGCATAGAGAAAGCCGGGAATAGTTGTTTAAGACAACACATCTTTTCATTCATCTAAAGCGTATATTATATTGCCACGCACCTTAAACGGTAAGATGGACATCGTGACGCGCAGGGCAACTGGAACTTTTTCCGCAAATTCAAATTCATTACCCGTTGAATTTTCATGTGTTTGTTCATTGAAAGTCGGAAAGCATTTTCGCGTAAAACGGACTTTTTGCACAAACTCTCCTATGTTTGGAGGGTATTTATAAGACGTGCAAATTGCCCCAAATCACTTCCGCGAATTTCTATAAGAAGTAGAATGAAAGCTTTAATTCTAAGATTCTAAGCTACTATAATTCTGATAGAACAATTATGACATGTTTAAAGTTCTAATACCACGTTTATCTAAAATTCAAAATTAGAATTTAATTTTTTATTAGTAAAAAATAGATAATAGATATTATATTAATAGGTATAGTTAATTTAATTTAAATCTATTCTATTTGATACTTTTGTACTTCAACATTAACGAATAAATCAGTTATAAAACTATTAGATTAGTTATTGAAATATGGTTTATGGCTAACGTAAAATTTATCTGCAAGTTCAATATTTATATAAATGATGCAGTGTATAGTTAATCGTTTAAAGTATTGTTAACTAAGTTTTACGTCCTCTAACTCTATTACATTGATCATTTCTTACAGATAATAAAAATCCACTCTTTAAAAATTATTTTTACCAATTCCGCAATTTTTGACGTCCTTTATTCTGACTTTTTTATAGCATATATATATAAAAGTTATAGATTTCATTTTATTTTCTTTAAACTCACATATTTGTTATCAAATAGGGTAAATTGATATTAATTTCCTTACTTTATTATTGGACTTATATATTCAATCATGGGATTCAAACAAACGCTGAAATTTTAAAGAAATAAAGATTTTCTGTCAATATTTTTACAACATTTCCTCATAAAGATTAAATTTTCATTATGAATTTGTGATATCTACCGTTAGAATAGAAAATAATTAAGTAGAAGCGTATGATTTAGAGAATGCATCAGTAATAAAAAAGAGTGAACAAGATTAATATTTCTTTACGAAGACCATTTATTCATTCTTCATTAATTACGAGATAAAGATTAGGCAATCTATAGTAAATAAACCAAGAATCATTAGAAATTATAAATGAGACACCTATAACCTACTCTTGCATGTAAGATTTCATATGCCTAAAGATAATTTACAGATTTTACATTTCCCAGTTGCACACGTGCTGCATGATTAGTTACTCAAGCATACACACAATCAATTGCTTGACCGAGCTTAAAAAGGTAACTGTAATACCAGTATTAGCTTTAGTCTATTTTCAAGCAATCAAAATTCCATCGCTTAGACCATAGACAGAGAATGATTTAGGTCGGAAAGCGGTCATTACCAAATCACACGGTGAGCCATTCATCACAATTTCCTGTATTCTTAAATATGCATTATTCAATGATCCATTGTGCTTTCCCTTTACTTCCTCAGCCGACACATTTCCTGCCCTCTTACACCTGTCCACTGCGCGTGCGTCCGTACACGCGTTTATCTTTAGGTCGCGTGTCCACTTTCGAAGAAGCACTCGTTGCCCACGGACTTCCTTCGAACTCCCGCAATTATTGCGGAGTTGTATTGCTCAGATGAATATTCATCGTTTCCAATTCTTATCGATCTATTCACTCCTCGTATAACTTGAATGGCCGCATGGAATTATACCTGTAATGTTTTTAAGTGAATAATCCACACGTAATGTTGATCCCATGCATATTATCACGAGTTTGTTTTCCGAGCGTTTTTATAGACTGTACGATAATTACGATCATAACTTTACTCGAGACGTAGGGCGGTCGCGATCTTAACAGTGAGTGGTGAAGGATTTCAAGGTAAGGAATTTTTTTCTATTGTTTTCAACTCGTATAATGTGATGCATTCTGAAATGAGAATGGGATATTTTTTCGTATCTAAAAAGTTCCGAAAAGTGAAAATTTAGTCATTATTCGTAAGATAAATAGAAAAAAGGAAAATATTATTTTAATATACTCCTGTCTACGAACGAATATGAAAAAATCTTATCTATTCATCAGAAAACTAATGTCTAAAACTTTCTTTTATTAGGAGGTGCTTTTATATATTTAATATAGAGTTGTAGTTTAAAAAAATTATTTGTTTTTACATGTGCATAAAATTTCTTTTTATCTGAATGTGTGCTCCTTTAAATTTAACATAACTTCTTATTTATTTCAGGACGAAGATCGTCAATTAGATAAGGATCAAGATATTATAAAAAATCTTCGATCTTCCAATTGTCTTCTTATTAGACCAAAAGATTTTGTGATAGAATAAAATACATCATGACCACAATATATATTACATCTTTACCGAATACGTGGAAAATAAGGAATAATTATTGCCAGATGATTCAAAATACATTCCTCGTAAAGCTCTGTTGCTATATCTACATATTGAGTTAGTCTGCATAACTTTCCAAATAGGATTTTAATCGCTCCGTTCTTTTAATTTTTATGAGTTGGTTTATTGAAATTCCTCCCTATAAACTCTAACAGAATTGAAATATGGGGATAAAACATTATTACAATCCATTAATGATCTTTTCCTCTTAAATGTTCAGTATATTATGTTGGCGTTATTGTCTCAAATACGATCTTTAGGCACTCGTCGAGCAATATTTCCAATTTTACGATACTTTAAAAGGTTTTCCTGGTTTTTGGGTAGAGATAGCACAAGCGAGCGGACCATGGAGACATCAGGAAGCTCCATCTCCGAATATATACAGCTTTATGAAGATCTACGTAAAACGGTCCCTCCTTTTGTAAAGATTGAACAAGAAGTTGAGTGAGTCCCTTAAGAGAGAATGCACCACTATCTCCTCATCGGATCTGTACCCTCCTAGAACGGTAGCAGCCCTTTTGGCCGACTAACAGAAGGGTTCAGCGTCACAGCGGTTGACACCTCCGAGAAATTCTCGCAACTTACGACTTCAAGTGCGAATTTACGACCGTCGCTCGTAGTTAAGGCGAGAGAAAAAAACGGAAGGTGATGAGCCGTTGGCCAGTGGAGGGAAGGCCATTAAGTTAAGAGAGATTCCTCCACTACGCACTGGTGACGACAGGAGGAGGTTGCCCTCGGCGGCAGCGGAGGGAACGACCTCCGAGGTGCCATCGCCGTCCTCAAATAATTCCACTCCCCCATCCATTAAAGCTCTAATTTACGGTTGGGCACGTGATGTTCCATTGAGGATCTTATTAACAAGACCCAGCTACCGTTACAGCTCTTCGCCACATCCCACACCATTGTTCTCCCTCGAAAACACGCCGTGTCAACGTCTTCAGCACAACCATTGGCTCCGGGAGTCTTCTTCTCCGTTTTAATTTCGCAGTCCCGATGTCCGAATTTCTTCTCCTCGCGGTCTCCTTTGTTATTTTTTGCCTAGGTTACCCCCCTGCCCTCCCGAATTAGCATAAAGTTACGGCCGCCGGGATTTTTACTACTAGGCATAAAAAGGATACATCCGTGAAATACAATGTAGCCGTATTAAGACGTCTACGGGTGAGTTCCTCTGGGTGTTCGTTGGAGGATGGATGGAAATGCGGATGAAAAAGGTTTATTCGTCGGTGTTATTTGGCGTGAAATGCCATGATTATTGCTGGATTCACCCGTGGAAACGTTTTTTTAGCGTGATAACTTGTGAGAAGGGTGAATTCTACGGTTGTGATGAAAAAATTGTTGGCGTTCCTCAATGAAAATAGCGAACGTTTTACATTCCTTCTTTTGATAGCAAAAACGCCATGATGGCTTATGATAGATCTCTTGAAGCTCTATTGTTAATTAAATTGGATGAACTGTAGACATTAGCGTGTAATTATCTTTATGGAAGAGTATTTTAATATTTATCATATTGCGTATTATTATTGTGACGAAATAATTGAATTAATAATTACAGGATTGTTGTGTTTCGTTTCTCCATAGCAACATGGTGCATAAAAACAACAATTAAACCCATTTTTAAGTAATCATGGCTTAAATAAAACTAGTTCACTCTATACTCCAATAATCGGCATATCTTCAGTCGCATATGTAGAATTCTTTCGATTATCTATAGAGATTAGGTTTCGGAAGACAAAAGAGAGCCGAACTTTTGGTTCGGCAAATGTGTTTTGTCGTCTTGACCTACGTCGATGTGTTATTAGGAGATCATTAGAGGATGGAAAGGGAAGGTTGCTAACTAGGTTTTTCCTCATTTAGAGACGCTAACCCTTCGTCACCCTGAACCTCCCACCCTAAACCCTTATCCTAAAAGGCTTGTTAACCACGTCGGTACTGGTGCCGAAAGTCAATTTTTCACCTATCCAAGGACAGAAAGTAGAGTGGTGAAGTGAAACTCATTGTCTACTCCTCCATTACGTGCCATATTTAAGAGAGTGAGAGAAATTTCGTTTTGTTTGTATTCCTTTTATTTATGGTTATTCGTTTAACTTATATTTGTATTTTAAGATTAAAAAATACTTGGTATAATTCTACTTAGAAAGAAAAGGTTAAAAGGGTAATCTCAATTTATGCTAATATTTCCAAGAATAAAATAGAATGATAAATTTGGATAATTCCTCGAATAATTTATTGGAATATAAATAAAAATATATAATGAATACTAATAAATTATACGTGGAATTTACTAGGTTTATTATTCTACTATTATTTTTCACGAATGTACGCCTTAAAATATTGATTCTATGAATAAAGATTTAAATTCTGTTCTTATATAACCCTACTAGAGCTATTTTTAATAATGACGAATGAATAATGAACCAATAATTTTTCTTTTCATTTCACATTCTCGTAACATGATGTTAGTGAACTTACGAAACCAGGCGCTTAGTAAATTCATTGTAAAAAATTCCTAAGTCTTCACTATTATTTTTCTTGGTCTCCACGAAGTAACGCCTACCAATATCGATTTACCATCAGTAATGTTGTGCTAAGAAATACTTACGGAACAAAATAGAAATTTTCGAGAACACTTAGAAACACAATCATTTCGCTTTCAAAATCCTTTTAAGTTTCCAATTCGATTAATGAGTAATGATGGCTCAAAGACAAAGAGTGAAGTTTTGCTGTTGGAATAGGGCGAACAAACAAATAGCACGGCTCGTTTCCATTAGTTCCCTCACGCGCCGCTGATGGGCGCGGGAGTGGCTCAAAGTGCTTGCCGAAGATAAATCGATCGCGTGCTAAGGATCCGCGTGATGTATTGTTTTTAGAGACGCTCTTTGGTGGTATTTGGCGCCACGCCCGAGCAAGCATTGGTCATCGGGAGATGATCAAACGAGGCGGAGGTGGGAGGAGTCGTGAAACTTCCTTTTTATTTTCTTTTTGGATAACCAAAGAGAAATTTTCCGCTTGGATCGTGTTTACAATGCTTTTCTAGAGTGGTCAGTGGTCAGTTCAAAAGACGGAAGATCCTAATTTTACGATTGTTTTTTCAAATTTCTGCCTTCTTAGAGACTATAGTGGTTCTGTAAAGTGGTCTTTTTCAAGACTGTAATATTGCATTCTCCAAAATCCAGGCAAATTTTTTTATTTAATTCTCTCTAAAACTCTAAAAACTATCCTTATAAATGGCTTAAGACACTAGCATTAACTGTGTTTTACTGAAGCCTAAATTCATATTCAGAATATTCACAATAATTTCATTCTTATAGCATAAAAGTCTTAAGAAGCTGTTAAGAAGCACATTTACTGCGGAAATATTCAATTAAACAGGTCTTCGTTTTGTATAGGAAATAAAATACCTAGATAATGTTTAAAATAAATCAAAATTGCGATAAGACTGGGAATGGAACCAAGATCTCCTATTTGCCAGGCCACCTACCTGAGAAATTTTAGTGCACTGTACTGAACCAGAAAGATCTGAATTCGAGTTCTTTAACCTTTGAAGTCAAGTCTTGCGAACTCATTGTGTAAATTTATTTCGTCTTTTCCTTATTCTGTTATAAAATGAGCGTTATGTTTGATAATACGTAAATGAATGTATCTAGTCAGTTTGAGGCTCATTATTCATCCTTTAAATACAAGAAGAAGTCCGAAAAATATTGAATAGATTGAATTGAATAGATTATGAATGTATAGATCATAAAGGCGTTGATCCATCATAGAAACAATATTTGGATTCATCTCCATACCGCTAGGATATCATAGACCCATATCTAATCATGGATAACCATGCTAATACCAAGGCCAGTAGTTCCGAAACATTTCCTCAGTTCTCGGAAAAAAGGTGTCATCTTGTTTTCCTTGGATAGGACTCGATGTCGGAGCGTGTACGGAAACCCATATTTTCTCACAATATGTGGAAGGGCAACACGGGGTACTCCCAGACGTCGCCGCTCTTCCGTCTCCGTTCGTCTGCAGCCCTTAACATTTGGGACGAAGGCGTTTCGGCAGAGCGGTGTGATGTGCCCGAGGCGGCGAAACATCGGCTTTTGTGTTTTTACGCGTAACCCGAGGCGCCAAGACCACGGAAAGGCTTTTCGGCGATGGATGTGTGCGCTAAAAAAAACGGAGTTTATGCTCCGTACGCTTTGAACGGATTCGCTGCATAATAGGTGTGAATTCCCGAGAGAACCGCGGACCTCACGAGAGTGGGGCTGTGGTCCCTACGCATGTATTGAGATAAAAGATTTCGTGAACGGTTTATGGGGATGGAGAATGGCTAATCGCTCGAGGGAAATCTAATAAAAAGCTTTAGATCTTTCGGTGTGTGTGATTATTTTTGGTCCATTGTGGTTGAACAACTCGCGTTCACAGGTTCGTAGTTGAAAATCATTCTGTAGGAGAGTAAATAGAAAGCCTACTAATGATTCTTAATATAATTAAAAGAATAATCAGTTTAAATTATGTGTTACTGTTGTAAATAAATATGGCAGACTTAATGAATGGAATAAATCGTGAAATACTTTCTGTGAATGATAAAATATGATTCGAATGAAATTCGAATCATATTTTATGTCGCTTAAGCTATATAAGATACTAATATTATACAAGAAGGATCTAGTTTATAATTTGCTATTTACAATCCATTATTTTTAGCAGAGTAAATACTGTTAATGCACAACGTTCAATCATATTTATTTATTGAATTCCGGAAGCATGCAGGAGTATTCCTATTAGGGAATGTTTGCTAACGTTCTTCCACTGTTAGATTTTGTTATCATCGTTGTCGAATGGCAAATATAATTTTAACTACCTCTATACATTAAACTATTCAAGATGGTGTTCCTAGTTTGATAGCAACATCAAAATGAATTAAAAAATGATGATGCTTATGGATTTCAAAGTTCCAAAGTGTCTTAGTTCGATATTTTACATTTTCATCCAATAGACGTGTTTTTACGACGTGAAAATATAATAATAATTTTGGAAGGAAAGGATGCATTTCAAACGAGGAGAATTATGCTCGTCGGTTATAGAAGAAAGGTAGCAAAGAATCCAGGTAATACATGCAGGTGGAAATCGGTTTCCAGAATTGTGTGAAAATTGAGGCGAACTTAAACGTCACTAATAGCTAAACGACTATAGGCGTCGCTGCCGTGCCACCGATCCTCCACTTACATCCAATTTTCTAATAAGCTTTTTCGCGTCAATTACTTTCTGGAAAAGGAAAACGATCTTTTCAGGGTGCGAAACACAGTGATTCGCCTATTCAAAAGTAGAATTTTTTGTAATTGAGATGTTTGTTTATGGAAAATGTTCGGATGATCTGTCCAACCTTCCCAACCAAATGGTTGGTATTTACGAAAACCTTCTTAATAATTTGTTTTTATCCCTTGTGGCTTATGAAGTTGGGGATACGTAACTTATGGGAATACATTCTGGTACCTCAAGATGTTCCGATGAGGTACAAATGCTCAAATTTTCGTTTTTATTCTATATAGAACGTAATCATTCAATAAGATAATAAATAAGTCATATCGATGATATTGAGTAATAAAACAATTACCATCATTTAAGTCATCAATTCCGTATGCGCCCTGAGACAAGGAAAGCAAATCAATTGTGCATATTTTCTCAGTTAAAATCTTTTGTTCAGTACGTGCATACCTTATCTCCAACTGTTAATTCATTAGGGTTGGAATTTTTTTCTTTTGGGTTTGAAACGATAAGTTTGAATCTTGCGAATAATAAATAGAGCATATTCTATTCAATTAAATTCTCAGAATAAGTATCTCAAAATATTTTAATAAAGAATAATTTATAATTGAAAAATCTCTTTGAAAGGAAATAATTCCCTAGACAACCAATTTCATGTTGGGATTCTTTCTCTTTCTTCGAGGTGGCATAATACGTGAAGGCTAGATTATTTTTTATCTTATTTTCACGTTTCCTCGTCCTCTTACGTTAATTCATTCATTAATACCAAATTTCCTAAATGACAAGGATATGGTCCCATGCGCAATTCCTAAAGCCTCAGAATAGGGAAACTCAATCCAACAAAACCTACAACCCATAACGTCAACATGATACACTTATCCCTCTTTTCACAGACCTCTTTTTGCAGTCTTCCTTCAGCACCTGCGCCGCCTCCATCTGAAGCTTTCTTCCTCATTCTCCTTCACAGCCAATCAATCTATTTGCCCATCACTTTCTCTACCCACTCCCCCCCCTTTCAAACATCCTCCCCGAGTGTCCGGTAGAGGCGCCTAAGAGGTACACCCGCTGACCACTCCGTCAGACAACAATACCCTGAGGATCTTCTTCAGGTCACATCTCCCGACGCCTGACCGACCGTTGAAGTCTCCTGCCTCTTCGCCCATCAATGCTGACCGCTTCGGAAGAAAAAAACCTTTTTCCCACAGAGGTCATTATAAGGAGCACTTCTAAAAATCGCTCCGACCAAAAGAGAATTCGTTTGGATTCTTGAGCCAATTCCGTAGGCCGCGGGTGACCGAACCGCTGTGGGGCGAAGCGAAAGTAACAATGCACAGTCTACGGGAGATCACTGTTTCACCCATATCCGTTTCCAGATAGAGAAAAGATATAAATTATGCCACGCTTTGTCTTTTTATAGGTGTTTTATGCACGCTTCGCGGGGGTGTTTTGGGGGGTTATTACTTACTCGGGCGTTGAAGTCTCCGAAACAATTGGCGTGTTTCCGAAGGTGTGGAAAGCGGAAAATTTGTGGAATGCGAGAGTAATTGCTTAAAATGTAATTTTTCTTTCTCTTTGCTCATTTGTGGTCAATATAGTTCGGCATCAATATCATTGTTCATAGCTGTCCTAAAGAGAATGAAGGATATTTCTCCAGGTTGTGACCTTCTGGCTTCTCCAAGTTTTCAAATTTGGTTTCTTTGAGTCAAAATAAATGGCTACTTCATTGTAAGCTTTCATGATATATATTGCGCTATTTATGTATAAAATTAATTATTATTAATTTAGTGGTCTTAAATAAACAGCAGTGCTTGCTTTGTTTGCCATTTATTCACCAGAAATGGCCGGTTATCCATATAATTTAACCCTATAGTTTGTGCGATTCTAATCAATAAATAATTAGGGGTATGTATTATACATACTCTTTATTACGAGAATGTTTTAGAAGAAAATTTAATAAAGAGCATACTTAAATGGATCTGGCAGCAACAGTACTTGATTATATTTCTTTTTTAACTAAGACGAATAAAAAATAATAGAAATAGACTCGACATCAATTTTCATACATAGACTTGAAATTAGAACTAAGAGTATATTTTAAATATGGATTTTGTAGCAACATTTTCTTATACTCCTGAAATTCGTATAGAACGATTGATTGATAATCATATGAAATAAAATAAACAGCACTGTCACTGAAATATTACCTGTCTTACATTAATTCTTCTGAAGCACAAAGAAAAAGATATTTTCCATTGCTACAACCGCCGAGAGAGGAAAATATTCGAAAACAATCCCGAGGCTAGGGATAGATACTCTTATTTAAAATTCCCATCGGAATCCCTGACCCTGAGGATAAAAGGGGAAAGTGAAAGAAATCCCCCTTTTTAAGTACCAATCTCAAAAAGGGCAATTGGTTCGCGAACCCGCAATTTGTGTGCCACTCAAAAAATAGGCGCCCTTTTTTGTACCTTGTGTTTGTCTCCCTTATTTTTGTCTTCGTTTTTTGGGAGGAATTCCGTAGGAGTCTCGAATGCCTTCGAATGCTTCCAACCCCCTTCAGGAATTCCAAAATTCCCGACTCGCATTTGGAAATTGGCATGATTTTTGTAAATCATTATGATTACAAGTAATCAGGTTATGATACTCTTACACGCGCTGTTGGTACTGGCGAATTCCTTGCATATTTTAAATTCTATCTTAGAGTTGTTCCCAAATACTTATTGTAAAAGCAACTTTTATTTCAGATTTTTTCTCTTTTTCAGTTGCAGTAAAAAGTAAATTTACTGTAATAGAAAATAAAAAAAGGAATAAAAAATATAACAGTACGAGAGATCACATATTATAACAACAATATTTCATTTCAGCACGTTGAACATGGATTGTATGAAGCAGATATGTATTAGTACATCCGTATAGTGAACTACAGTCGTGATGTTTACATTTGTTTATTTGTTGTCGAAGAGCAGAGCTTTATAGGTTCTCTCTATAGACAATCAGTGTCTTACTCGAGGAAAAAAGGCGATTGTTACCTTTAAAATTTATTTCAAATTGGATTGGATCCTAAAATTTATTTTGTATACCTAAGATATTTTAAATCATTCTGATTTATATTAACTCCAGAAGGACCAGTAGGTCTCAAGCTTTTCACTCACTTTGGAAAGAATATTATATGATAGATTTCTTCTATTTCAGTATATTTTTTTATTCTAAATAGTATTTGAAGTCTTCATTGCCGAATAATTGCTTCTAAAAGTATTATTTTATTCATATCAAAGCATCTATTCTGCATAAATAAAGTCACTTCCTTAAACCAAAAGCTCAATTAAAGATCGCTTAGATCGAGATGAGGTCATTAAAGAGACGAAGACGAGAGAAATGAATCATGGGAGGAACCGTGGGAATGAAACCGATTGTCGCGAAGGAAGTTCCGTAAAAGAGGAGAAGGGGAATGGATTTTTCGGCGGCGAACATCAGACGAGGGCCTGAGAAGTAACTTCTATTTCACTCGACATGAAAAGTGTGTGTCCCTCGCTTCCACTGAATCCGAGTGCTCCTGAAACACTCCCTCTCCATTAGATACTTGGCGTTCGTTCACTCGTACGTAATTTCGGTAATAATAAAGATTGTTTCGATTGTTGGGTTATAAATGTATTAGGTGCCTATAGTATTGGTAGCCTATAATATTATTAGTCTATAGTATTCTTATCTACGTAATAAATAATAAGTTAAATAATAGTTACAGATAACAGCTCACTCTCCATAACATTTTCCAGATGTTCTACGTATTATTTATAAAATTAAATTTGTTTCACAAATGTTCTCTGCATATTTTTTTTATAATTAATTATAAATTTAAGAATAATCGACGTATATTCGATAGATATCAAACATTCAATCAATAATGTAATAAGATTATATTCATAGAATTTGAAGCATCTTTATGTACGCATTAGAGATGGATTTACTTAATTAAGTAGATTTAAACATCTTTAGTCGAATAAATAATGAAATAGGAAAATGAATTCATTCAATTTCTTTCTGGAAAAAAGATTAAGGGTTGTAAAAATCTAAAGATATCATAGACTGTGTTATTTGCATAAACTTTCAACGTTTATATTAAATAAAATATTAGAATTCTTAATACGAGACATTCACTCTACAGGTTAAATTATGAACCTCGTAAAAGTACCGTACCTCCAAAACTCCGTAATTAACAACCCCTAATATTTATTTTCACCCGCGTACAATTTGTCTTGAAATAAACTCACTGAATTTTGTTTACCGATTGGTAGATACGTAGTTATTTTCAATTCCAAAATTCTTTTTCGTCAAGTTTCCCGATGCGCAAAGACGTTTGGGCTGTTTAAAAAATCCGAGGAATGTGTTTGTTCAAAGCATTGACATCAGGTGTATTGACATTCGTTTTTGCAACCATACTCTCGCGTTAAAACTGACCTAAGACTCTGCGCTAAGATGGAAATATTCTTTCATTCGAAAATCCGTGCAAAATGAGGGAATAAGAAGTACGAAAAGTCCTCCTGAACCAGGACAGGTGTTTGCGATGGACCAGGAAGAAAAAACTTGATGCTTGAGGTTTCATTATCCTTATCGGGGTATTTAGAGGCGTTTCTGAGTGAGTTGTAGGGCATTAAGGTAGCAAAAGAAGGCATTGGATGGAAGCCGATTTTCGATGCTCATTTTGGATTCGTTGAAAGAGGGCGTAAGAAGATAAATCGATCAAGAAGTGCAACGAACCCTGGAAAAATAAGACTTCCGTTAAGTGCTGCTGCATTTAGTATGCAACGGAGAGGGATGGTATTCGTGGTGGATCGGAGGAAAGCGATCGGATTCAAAGGTTTTTCGTGTTTTTCTGAGATACGGTTTACTGGAGGCGACGAAGCGTGGCATGCTAACGAGAGCTATAACGATCTAACCATGGAATCTGGAATAAAAGTTTCCGTAGATAATTTCTATGGATTATATTTACCATTATTTAAAATATTCGTATTAAATAGTTTAAGTTTATTATTATTATTAATTTATATATAAAATATTGCATAAAATTTTTCCCTTTTATCGTAAAATGTCGTATTTATATTGCGTGAAACAATTGAACTTCACTATGGGCAACTAGAGTAACAAAGCATTCGGAACTACTTTTCCTTACGTAAATTTTTTGATATAAATTTATCACAGGAATTTTTATTTATAGAGCGCGAAGATGTTACAATAACATTCAATACTTTTGGACTAAATATAAAAGTTTAAACGGCATAATTATAGCATCAATTATTTATATATGATGATCATTATTTGAAAGGGAAACAAATCTAATTTGTTTGTAAGATTCAAGGTATACTTATCAGGTGGGAGTACGTATTAACTTCAAACTTCATAAAAACATAGCAGTTTATCATTGATTACAAATAAGTTGAATCTAATGTACGTGTTCACCATTTATTGCTGTAGTACGATATTGGATTTTTTCTTTTATTTCCCTACGAAGAAGCTTTAAAATCGGAATGTTTTATTTATGAGCTTATTTTGTAACTTAAAAGCCATAAAATTTTGAGTTTTATGTGAAATACAAATAAGGACCCATGTAAATCAACAAAATAAAGTTTGATACCTTTGACCACATCGAGGATATTAAAAATAATTTTGCGAGGTATTTCAGGAAGAACGATTATATCTTTTGGGGGTCGTTTCATTAGATATGAAAATAGTCGTATTATTTAAAAAGACAGCCTCAATGTCTCGTGTCGAAGGCAATGTCATACCGAATCTAGTTTTATATGATTCCATCGATTGGTTGGTTTTTATCATTCCATCGCGTCGGTGGTCTTCAACACGAGGGAGGATTCTCTATTCCCTTTGAATTTCGCCGCTCAACTGTTTGTCGATGGAATTATCGTCCCTAAAAGCGCGGAACTGCAGTGAATGACACTTTCGCGTTACCACCGCCTCCAACCACTTTGTTTCCTTTTTTTACGACAAACGTTCTTAAGAGGCGTCGTTTTTTATTCGAATTTTATAGTCGCGTGTTTTTCCCACACGTCTCCGAAGGACTGAATCGAGTAACGAGGCATCGGCGTATTTTCTCGCAAACAAAATAATGAGAGTTTTGTAAACCTCAGGATTCTGGGAAATTAGAGGGGAAATGGGAATCACCCCAAAAGAGACACGACCCTTTTTCTGAACCCTTTGACGGTGAGCGAATCGTTTGCCATTGTAATCGACTTTGCAGTGGACATGTGTAGCAATTACGCTGAGGAGTTTGATGGTTTAATTAGTTACTATAGTTACTACTAGCTATACCATAGTTGAACACGCTGAAGGAGATATTTATGGTATTTAATTATTTTATACGATTTTCAACCGATATTTTAAAATTAGTATTTAATAGCTATTTTTTCCAAAGACGCATTTAAGCATCAAAAATAAATCTATAACTTTCTATAAATTCATTTTATAAATCGTGTTATTTGTGGATTACAATAGATTGTTTAGTGATAAATTAAATTTTATTTCTTCACTGAATGACTCTGCTTGAATTAGAAGAAAATTCATTGAAGAGATATTTTTTATTCAAGCTTGGGTCGCTTTTAATTATCTAAACTATATCTCAATGATTGATTTATTATTAATAATATAATATTTTATCTCTTCCTGTTTATAATTGTTATTTGCAGTCATATGTAATAAAATTGAAACTTTATTCTCAAACTACACAAAACGTTTAACCCTTCGTTTAAATATTTTTTTAATTCAAGATTCATGATACCATGAGACGATTTCAGAAGTCCAATCCTCTATCATTATGAAAAATATCAAATATAGTTATTGGAATAATATTTACGATATACAATATTCAAACAGAATTTTAATTTAATTTTTCGTATTTTATAATTCGAAATAAAACATAGTAAGATTTTCTTAAGCTTCAGAATAATCAACGGGTATAATTCCACGCATTTTGAGGAGAGAGAAATAAATTTATGCGTAAGAAATAACAACGTTTATAAGTGCGCAGAGATAAGGTAATAAGTTAGCGGGCGATGAAATGCAAAAATTTCATACCTATTTCATTCGTACATTACTGCCTTTCGGACGTACGTCAGACCTTTTTATTGACGCATTTTGGTGAAGAGAAAGATTGGGACAAAGTTATGTGGAAATCCAAGAGGGCCATCGAGATCCTTGGACAAACAAGTGAAGCGTGAATATATGAATACTTTTATGTTTGCGGGATACCGTTATGTTTTTGTTCCGATGAATGTTTTCCTGACTTTATTGATTCCGGCGTTCGTCCTTGTGTATTTTTTATGCCGATGAATTTTTCCTGCATAATTGGATACAGTATCCAATAGTGTAGACTTAAATGTGGCTAACGAAAAAGAAATTTAAGACTAAAAAATTGACATATGCTTAAACATTTTGATTATTCTATAGAAAGTTACCTAGTTTGTGATTTTGCTATATTTAACTTTAGTTTGTTATTTTACTTTAAGAAATGATTGTTATGATTATTGTTTTATATCTTTCCCTTGAAAAATATCTATTATATGTATAATATCCTGTAGCTCTATTATCTTTCTATTTAAATTCAAATGGTATTTCTTTACTTTACTTGATCATGCCTATCTTCTAGGTTTCAATTAAATTAATTCCACTTTTGTACAAATTTTGAAGAAATTGGTTATATCAATATTTATCTAATGTAAGAAAAAATTTAAAATAGCTTCATCAGAACATTTATCCAGTATTCGGCTCTGAAAATATTATCACAAAGAGATACTATATATCTTCCTTCGCTGCAGAAGTTATTGTAATACTTTTGATCGCGTTGATATGTTTTCATACCGTGGAAAGTCTGGAAGTTAGAAAATTTCTGTCAATTTCGTTCCTACATTAAGTGGAATGGGGTCATAAAATTACGGTTCATAAAAATTGTATTAGATAAATATTCCGAAATGAAAGGCATGGAGTTCACGGTGATCATAGATTAATCTTTTTGATGATATAAGTTAATAAACATAATGAATACCTGGAACATGATTATATTCCATTTAATCTAGCAAGAGAGCCACTCCATACGTATACATGTATGTCAACAGAGTCTATGACTACCCATCGCAAATTGAGTTATGGATTCAACTACTAAGACATTGTTTGACCCTTATTCAGCCTTGCTTCACTGTGAATGGAACAAAGCACGGAGTAGACTTAGAGGTTAATTTCAATAGTTACGAAAAAAATTATACATATTAAGCTAGTGAATACTCAGCTGCTTTGTTCTCATTCGTATATAGATTATATGGAATTAAGCATCTCATTTATAACATCATTCTTCTTATAGCACTGACTCACCACAACCGTAGATCGCATTCCTCAAATGCTTATCGCAATTCTGTGCACTGATTTCCTCTAAAATTCCTCCCGTATTTTACACTTCCTCAAGAATCCCTCTTAGGCCAAGTGGAGGTTTAGGTACTCCTCACCAAGTGGCCTAAACCCTTCTCCTTATAAGGCAGCAAACAGCTCGTCCTGTTTAAATAGGCGAAGAGTGGATAGTCACCAGATAAAAGACTCTTTTCCATATTTTATTTGCCGTGGGCGATAGAAGTTGCGCTCGTTGTGCCTTTTTAGGGGACTCGGCGTGGGAGAGGAGTAAACATTTGAATGCGCAAAGCGCGCACACACTCCAGACGAGAGGATTCACGTGCCGTCATGTTTTTGTTTATAGGGCGCGCCACTTGCGCTATTCCCCGAAACGATCGCGATATTATTTCGGAAGAATGAAATATATATTTTCATGTACGAGTTGTACAATAACTTGTATGGTATAAAGTCAACACAATAAACGTTTGTTTTGGTCTTTTATGCTATATATTGCAACCTCTTGACTCGAATGTTAACTTACGTAATTTGGAATATTTTTACGCGAAATCAAATATATTTCCATATTACACGAAAAGGAAATTCGGTAAAATTTAACGTGTTCAAAATTGAAAGGCTATTACACACTATTTTGAGAACTCAAGTGTGTTCATTCGTATTGTACTTAGCTATTATATAGTATTCCATTTAAGAAAGTTACAATTCTCAACTTTTCGTAACTCAATCACAGTCCCTCATATTACCTCCAAGAATTCTAAAGATTCTTTTACGTGCTTCCTTATATTCTTGTGTCTCTCAGAATTATTTTTCCCTGAATAAGTTTCCAATTTATTAGAAGAATATTTTTATGAATTTTTTCTTAAAATCATCAAATCATCCTCAATACAATATCTTTCGAGAATATGTGATTTTTATTTTAAATTATTTGAAATCTTCTTTCAAACATAGTTCCTGTTATAAGTTCAGGTGTATTTAAGATGGAATATTGCATAGTGCTTTATCAATATCGTGCAAAGTTCATTTACGAGATTTGAAAAGTAAGAATTTATTGAAGTACTGTAGTTCAAATCAAATTATAACTTGTTATTTCTGGAAATTTAAGAAAATATACTTATAAATTAGTTTGAAATTCTCACAGATCAGAATGCACTGAGTTTTGAGGAAGAAATTTCTTCGAAAAAGATTCGGATGAACCGTTATAGTTTTCAAAAGAGACTCATTCTGATTAACTTAAAGAAGTGATGCACTTTTTTGATGAACAACTTCGATTTAGGATTTTGATCCACAGAAGGAAAGGAAGCACACGAGGAAAAAATTTTTTCCTCATTAATTTCGAATTATTTGTGCAGTTATTTTTGTGGAAGTAGATGGAAAATGAGCCAAAAACTCGCACGTCGTTACCTCGGAATTGCTTTCTCTCCCTTTCGCTCAATCGGAGATTGATAATCTACTGATCTGAACCTTTCAACCCGTAGCGACTCGTGATCACGCTTTTTATATTGAGCTGGAATCCGCGTGCACGCCGCGAGCTGCAACTATTTCTCGTTTCTACCACCGGACACGCCTCGGCGCCACGATCGACTCACCCTAATCTACTGCGATGTTACTTCCCTTATTTACGTAAAAAATATACGTTTAGGAAATACTATTCAAAAGTGAGATCCAAATAATGAGGTTTTATGCAATATTTTTTATTCTTCTATGAATATTCCGGTATGTAACCTTATTTTCAACCAAAAATAACCCCCTAAAAGTATAATAATAAATATATTACATTAATTCTGTTATCTTTCTTTATTTTTACCAACTTTCGTAGTTCGTAATAGAAGTAGAAAAATTGAGCTTGAAAAAGGAAAAGTAATTTTTACAGAGTACAGAATTTGTTACTTCAATTGTATGATCGGTTAGTTTATAATATTTTTTAGACTCAATCAGTGTAATACTTCAATTCTATTTCTCCCGGTTGAGACAAAAACAGGTTAATTTAATTACACTATTTTATTATATTTTTCATCAATTATTAATATATACATATATATATATATATATATATATATATATATATATATATATATATATACTTTTAATACTTTTATTACTTTCATACTAATTTTATCCGGCCCAGCAAAAACTTTTTCCTTGCTTCAGTTCTTAAAAACACGTACATGTAAAAAATTATAACGTAGTGTTTTGTTAAAGTAAAGATCGAGTTTCCTTAGAGATACAGGATTTTTCTTTCATTCGTTAACAATGCATTATAACAGAGTCATAAACTAACGCCAAGTTTTTCGCGCTTACACCTAGTGTTAGAAAAAGTAACTAATTCGTCTACACAACGCGAATAAGTTTCGTAAGACACCCTAGTCCGTTAGAATCGGAAAGTGACAGATTATCCGAGCTGAAAGGGCTCCTGCTGAGGACAGCCAATCAGAGAAGAGACAACTTGGAAAAGTGATAGGTGGTCACTATGAAATCTTATATCGGACCTAAAAGAACAGTGTCACTTCGGATTTGTGGAAGCCATTGGCAACTGAATCATTAGTGGAGCACAATCACTAATAGTGACCAACCGTGTGCCTTAAGCGTTTCCGGAATTAGTATACGTATGTTGTCGTATAAAATATCATGATTAATAATTTGAAAATATTCTTTGTTCTTTATACATACATATATTAATCAGGAAATGAACGCAAACCTTAGGAAGAAGCTGTTGAAATGCTTAGTGTTGAGTAAAGTCTTGCAGGAAATATAGAATTGGACATAACGGAATAGAAATGTCCTATATAGTGATACGAAATTGGAGAAAATTCAGGATATTAAATAGGTACCAATGATCAGAAATGAAGAGGTATTATAAAGAACAGAAGAAAGCAGGGAGCCAATAGAAAAAAATTACGAAAAAGAAGGGCTAACTGGAGAGAGTACATTATGAGGAGAAAATGTATAAACAAAGAGGTAATCGAATTGTGTAGAAGGTAGGATATGAAATGATTGGAAAAAGTATCAACTGAAAGATAAATATAAGAAAAGCAAAGAGAGTTATCATAATCTCAAGGCCATAGCAGAAAATAGGCAATAATGGAGAGCTAAGTTTAATATCAAATTATACACCTGCAGAAAGACAAAAAACTAAAGATACTGATATATAGATAGTGAAGAAACCCTGGACCAAGTATATTACTATTAGTTATATTATAGTTAATATTATATAGTTAAGTTATATTACTATTAGTTTTCCATATTTGCTGGAATTTTAGGGAGATCATGTAGAAGAATAAAATGTTTTTTTACGGAAAATCCCCTTTCGTTGCTAGATCGAGATCGTTTCATCTTACTCCCCTAATAGTACATCAAAAGAAGTATAAAAGACTTCAACAAGGCAAGTCAGAATCGTATCAGAGCAATAACTATTGTTTATTCATTGTTTTTTTCTAATATTTCCCACTTGCAGTTTACCTTTCGTCAATGAGGAGCATTTCAGATAGCCCCTTCATACTCTCATCCATTATCTAGCTTCCTATTCACTGTACGCTCCACTTCTTCTATGATTGGCCCACTCACCTCCGCTGATAAACGAGACGATGAGAATCACGTGTGAGAGCATAGTTCACGTCTCCGCAGGGCGTTGATTGGATTATAGGTGTTGCAGTGGAATGGGGAGATTGATGCCCGAATGAGGAAGTGCGCGCCAGTGAAAGGAAAGTTGAAAAGGATCGAAGATGATCGATGGACGCCGAAGTAGTTGTAAGAAGTTTGCGAATGTCTCAGAATGTACAGTTGCCATCTTAGATACGAAATACTTGAAAAGACTATCTCTAACGCATTTTTTGCGTAGTGTATCTTTGTATGGGCCTAATGAGTGCTTAGTTTATCTTTTGTATTATTTGAGCTGATGTTTATCGTTGGTGTGATGTTTCTAAATAAGAGTGGTTACCATAGTGCCTGAATATAACGAGAGTTTGATTCAATCGTATGAGATGAATAAGTATCTCTGTATCTAAGTATTTATGAGCATAGGATGGTTGGTAATAATTAGCCTAATGGTTATTTCTGGGAGATTTCTTCTGGTCAAAGATTTATGTAAATTAAAACGTAAATTAAACTTTCGATATTATTTAATTCGATTAAATTGCACGTATTATTAAGTAAAATTTATTCATACTCAAATGGAAATAATAGAAGAATATATTGATATGAGCTGCAGTATATTTTGGTAAGAAATTAAGCGTGATTCAGCTGGTGGATTACTGAACAGTTATGATGATTCAAACACGAAAATATTGTGCGTTTGCTAGTAAAAATATTCCTTTCGAGTTAAACGAAAAGTGGCATTCACTATAGAAATTTAATCCTTATAATCTTTTAATCCTCACAATATTAATTAAAATAGCTTTTTCTTCAATTATTCCTTAAGATAAGGAATTAGCAAAAATGGAGAACACTGGCAGCTTCGGAACTTCGACAGAACCTTCCAATTTACGATCATACTATATAATAGCTATAACTATAGTGCTTGAATTTTCTTGACAGAACATTCAAATAGACAATTAAAGTTTATGTCACACAGTCAGACGAAACTGCAACACCACATTTACATGTCCAGTTATTAATCTGCTGTCTTCACCTCATGGATAGAATCATCAATGCAAAGAAGTGTTGAAGACATCCCCCCATGAGGGTCACACGTGATAAAGGGATTAGGATGACTTAGCGTGGAAAGTAACTGGGACAAGAATTAACGGTCATTAAAGAATCATTTTACAATACTATATGATGTAATGATCGTAATTTTATTTCAATTAAAATTTATATTGAAAATCTCAACAGAAAGTTTTTGCAGTAGCCAAAATATAAATTAGCTTTAATAAATTTCCCAAAATGTTGTACAGAATGGAGAAATAAATCATATCTATTATAAACCTTAATTTGTTTGGTTAACTTTAAAGTGTATTTGTTTTACTCGTAATGTGGTTATGGAAAGATGTATGGAATTGTAGAAAAAGCTTAGGATTAGGATTACTGATAAATATTAATTGAAAAATAAAGCGAGGGATGCCAATATATAAGACGATGCACGAATGATTTTTTTCTTGTATTTGTGATATGCATACTTATTGCTTAAAGCTTTCAATGAATTATTTTTTATGAAAAGAGATCAAATAATGATTTTTATGCACAAAATGGGTAATAATTTCAAACTTATTATCGTCTAATTCATTTTAGAGATGCGATTTGTGAGGAGCAGAAAATATCTCATTAATTTGTGAAAGTAAGATCGTAATTATCCAAGAAGATGGCCGAATAGGATGCAAAAGAGATCATGGAAACAGGCCTTCTGCAGAGGTCATTGGAAGGAGGCGTGGGAGTTGGTTGATTGAAAATATCTCACTCTGGCATCTTCCATGGCACGTCAAAAATGAACATGATTTGGCACACTTTGTGAAACCGAGCGAAATTACGCTTATTGAAGCGGGAATGCAGTTTTCCTCACGAATTCTTGGCGGGGTGTCTTTCAATAGTTCATTTCCCAAGACTGAGGAGGTACCGCTACGAGTTCCATTTATTTCCTACTTTTCCTTTGATTCTTACTGTTATTCGAATTTCCTTGCGTATGAGGATGTGAAGGCATTGAATGGAAGTCCATTACATCTCGAATCGAATCCGTTAAAGCGGATATTGATTTTTTAATGAAGAATCTTTTAGAAGACTTTCTCAAAAGGTTCATCGAACATTTTACGTATGAAATTTTCACATTTTTCTTCCCGTTCAGTACCAATATAAACCTAATACTCTAAGTATAAGTTTAGATGTTTCGTTTTAAAACTTTTCTGCAACATCACCATGGTTGCTCGTGTTTTACCATCCGGTTTGCATCAAAATACTGCTGTTCCGTACATTATTGGTCTCACTTAAAAGCTAAAACATGCTATGAACTTCGTTGTGCAAATAATTTTGTCACGATACATACATATCAAACTCTAAATATTGATCAAGACTCTGAGTCGCCCAAATCTCTTATAGTCCATTTGAGATGTTTGCGTGGTCTCTTCTTCTTCAAAAGGTCACTTTTAAAAGTGTAAGGCTTCTGTTCAATTAACTTTTTTCGTGACATGATCATTTTCTTGCTAATTTCCGTGGTCTTATAAAGTTTACGGTTCCGTTAAGATTTTTCGACCCACGCTTCCATATTAGCTGAATGACCATGCAGGTTGCATTTCCCATAGTTTTTTGTTTGTTAGAATGTAAATATGATGCACCTTGAAGCTTAAATATGCTAGTATACGATATATGCTCGTAGCACTTCTTATGGAATTCGAAAATGAGCTAATATAAACTATTTTATGCATAGGCATATAAAAACAAACGATTTATTGCTCATAGAATTAAACGTCTCACTTCAACATGATTTCATTCCCTAGTTCTTCTAATTTAAAAGGATCTCTAGATTTTTAATTTTAAGATGCATTTAATACGAAAACCTATCTCGGTAAATTTCTTCGTTAGGAAATTGATACAAGTTTATAACATTATAAATTAATTTAAAATAGATATCTTTAAGGATATCCGTTCTTGTTTTCCAAGTCATGTTTTTCCAGCAGTTGGTATGAAAGAAATACACTGATTTTTCATCTCCAAAACTACTCTACATTTTCCTCAAAATGAACAGTATTATTGATACTATTAAATTGTATTATATTTCATCTTCTTTATACATAATTTCAATTATATTTCATGTTAAAAATTCATTTTCATTTTTTATCAATACTAAATATTGATTTCCTTGGTGGTAACGGAAAAAACATGTTGTCGATGGCTATTAAAATTCTTATATACAGAAAACCTTGAGTATACTTTTCGCTCTGTATTTTAATTCATGTAATAGACACATTAAATAATAAAGTATTATTTGTTGAAAATTGATTATATTTTATGAAAACAAAAACAGATATTAAAATATTGCACGTTAAACTATGTTTATACAGAATTCGCTGCAATCGTTTCACAGCTTACGTTTTCCTTTCATCCATTCAATGCATTCAAATGTTCCGTTGACAGGATTACGAGACATGCGTCAGCAAATCGGAATATCTAGTCATGCCTTGTTAATCGAATCCGTGAGATCAGATCACAAACCCATGTCCTCGGCTTTGGTGCCTTTTAATCTGCCAATAAAGGCGATTAAAAGTGGATGTCGTAATTATCACGTCCCGACTAATATCTTGACCGTAAATCGGTTTGCTCCACCTAAGATGATGGAGTACTAGTGGAATTTAACGCGATCACAACTGCAGATAAGGAGAGGAACCACGCCCACTATCTTTCTCCTCTATCCAAGGCGATGATGACCGCTTACCCGTGTAGATCGAGAGGCATCAACAGTTACCGATAGGTTTTCGCGTTAGAAGATAAGCTACAGGCGCTAACATACAGATAAATATACTCGTTCCGGAATACGACGACCGTCAAACTTATGTTTGTTGGTTATAAATAAAATCTTTTGTTTCACTTGTATCATTTTATACAAGGTTTATAATATATTACATGTTCATGACGTAAGTAACAGAATAGTTTGTAATATCCCAATTAAGGATATAGAATTACTAGAAGAGAGAAGGTCGAGCCAAAGAATTAAATTATTAGATAAATTCAGGGAGAGCTCCTTTATAGAAGACGTGGAAAGTATAATGCGTCCACCTTGTTATATAGGCCGATCGGATAATGCGAGAAAGATCAGAGAAATAGATGCGCGAACGGAGCGTTTTAAAAATTCATTTTTTCCGCGGACTATTCGCGAAAATAATCGCATAGTGAAATAGAGTCATGGTGCATGCACCCCCTGCCAAACGCCGAAAGGCGGCTCGCAGGGTAAATATGTAGATGTAGATGTAGATGTAGAAGGTTAGCAAATGGGTCGTGAAAGAATACGAGAATTAATTAGTGATAATTGGATATTCCAAAATAGGTTGCATTCAGGAAATTATGGCATGTAAAAATTAATGTATTAAGTTACAAATAAAGTGTAATTATTTCATTATTTCACGAAAGTTAAGAAATATATATAGAAATATACTCCTCTAAAGGGGATATATTCTTTAGAAAATATAGTGACGTTATATATGTACGTTAAGTATTCACTATGTATAATGTTATTATTATAGAGAATACTTATTTTCTAATGCTATAACAAGGTGGATACGAATCCTTTTTAAAATTCATTTTCTATTGCCGAATTTAATTATAAAATGAGCACTTATTAAAGCATTTTTACTTATTAAAATATTTAATGACGCTAAGAAGAATTCTTTTTCTAATTTGATGTTATTTCAGAAATATAAAGCTTTGATCCAGGGTTTCGCATGAGCCTGTAAACCAATGTGTTTCCTAAACCATATCACAGATCAACCGAAATATGCGTTAACAAGTTTAAATTCCTGAGTAAATTAAACCTTCTGGTGAACGGGAATGATATATAACTCAAGTGCACTCCATTCACTCAGTCTGTTATTCACATAAGATAATGACGCGTTCGATTTTTTTCTCTCTTCCAAGGAATACGAAAATCCACACGAACTGGAGAGGTGAACGATCCCAGCAGAATGTTTACATCGTATTAAACCTCTTTCCGCGAGAACATTATGATTAAACAAATGACGAGAGGTCTAAAAAGTAGATGGGGAACAAGTGGCCATATATCTGCACAAAAAGTGTTGTCAATAATTTTCACTCTTCCTGATTGAAAAAAATAAGATAAGCCGAACCACATGGAGCATTTGGCGTCATCAATTCCATCGAAATTAACGGTTCCTCGCATTTCTCCAACATAAATATGTATTTAACATCTTTTAGTCATCTTTTGGGTCCTCTGAGTTATGGGGTTTATGCTCCTACTACGGATGGCTGGGCACCCAAGGACTCCCGATCTTTAATACCCGAAGGGACACATATTGCGGACACTCTCTGGAGATGTTCACCCATGTCCCACTTCCCCATTCCGGTAGGATTCGTGGATGATTTTTTTGCTAGTTCGATTCGTAAGTATTGACCCACTTTCACTGTGGAGCATTATATGGGCTATGAGAGTCTTAAAGTAGTAGGAATTTCGATTTGACTGATTTCTCTATATTTTTAGCGAAGAAAAAACATCTTCCGTTTTAATCATTAAAAGATATACTACTGATATTCGAATACACATATCATGTAGTGGAATATTAATAATTATATGCTGATATTTTATTTTCCGAACATTTTAAAGAATTTGTAAAAGAACGAAGGTCTATAAGCTCCAATTGTTTGAATAATATTGTTAAATCTTAATGAAGACTCGGATGAACCTTTTCCAATTGAAGAATACGTTCATAAAGGAAAATTTATCACATTAATCTTTTATTTTTATATAAATATATTTATTTTGAATTGTATATTATAAATAATCTTCAATTGTATATAAGAAATTGAAAAATGTTTCTGCATATTTATTTGTTGAAAATTGTTTGTTTGAAGATGAAAAAAAAAAGAATTCGTGCTCAAAAGCACTTCTTTGAAGTAAATATTTCTCGTCATTTAGTTCTGTATACAACGCATTATTATTTCTCTTATTGAAAAGTGGAGTGCCAGGGATTAAGCTGATGAAGAATTAGATGCTTAAATCATAAATAATATTTGCCTGTACTTTGAAATATCCTTGTAAAAAATTGGATTTATCACCCTAAGTAAAAGATATCTTATTTTTCTTTTTAGGTGCTGTTTAGAGTTTTCTCGGAAAAATAAAATTTTTAGCCAAAATGTTAATTTCCCTCGAATTTATCTTGTAAGAGAAAATATTCATTTTGAAATATAATTATTTAGTTTCTTTTCATTTAAATCATTTTAACAAAGTTACGAAAAAAAACATAATATAAGTATTTTTAAACGATTGGAATCAATTTCTAATTACTTAAAAAGGAGCTGATTACATCTCATCTATGCTCGAACATTTTAATTCCTCTTGTCTAAAAACGGTCGCACCATAAGATCCATCCGATTCGAATTATCTGCAGAATCCGCACCTCGTATCCATTCGATCGTGAGCATCCGTAATCTCGGAGTTGGCAAAGGGCCGCTGAAGTGTGAAATTCCTTTTCTTTGATTGGATTCCTCAACATCTCTCAAAGCCATCGACTGGAATAGCTAAGTGACCGCCACGCCCCTCCTCTTTGATCTTTTTTCTCACGATATTCCTTGGGTTCAGAGAGTAGTACAAAAGAAATATTCCCGTTCTGACTACGTACCATGAAAGCTTTATTGGTCCATCTTAATCGTTCCTCCAATTTACAATAAATAAGTAAAAGGTTTACTTTTAAGCACGTATTTGTATTTATAAAGTTAAGAGTTATTTCATACGAGATTTACCAACGTTTACTACTATATTCCCAAAGAGCAATAAATAAGGTGAAACATATGAGTATAGAAGCAAACTCGAACTAAATACCACTAAAAGACATCGATATTAATGAAAGACATAATCAGTAAAATATCTAGATACTTATATAGCTTTAAAATTTTAATACGTTAATCTTTTTTGTATTAATTCCTCATATTCTTATCTTGCTTCTTTGAATAGCAGCATCCTTGCGAGTTGATAAAGTTTTTTCGTATTTATTTACGAAAATTCATGTAAGTATACGTATAAATATATATCAACATTTAAGGAAAGTCAATCGGAAACTCTTGTATATCTCAACAATTCAATAATTAATATTCATTCGAACGTTAATCTACTTTGATTGTGTTTCCACAGAAATCATTTTACTGTATCAGTGCCTTCCTAAGATCTTCCACAGTTTATATACTTAACGAAGTCCGAACGAACGTTTGGACCTTAGATAACTGCATTCGGAATAAAGAGCATTTTCACGTTTGGAATCCACAGAATCCGCCAAAGATTGCTGATTTAGCTGAAGTGTTTGACATTAATTTATGAAGAGCGCCGTACGTAAGATGGAGAGCCAGCGTATTGTGTGTACGGCTCAATGCATTCCCCCGTGCCTCCAATGCAATCAAAATTCGAGTCACGCGGTAGCGCAAAAAGCTTTCAACGGCCGTGCGTACCACGTCGCTCTCTTTGGCATCCAGTCGATTTAGTCGGTTCCTCCGGATGTTTATTGAACCAAAAATCTTCTCCTTTCCAGGTTTTCTCTTCCGTTTCAATTAAGACACCCAATTTCTGCGACAGCTTTTTCAATCCCGCATTAAGATATATCGAGGAGGCTGATTTTGTGATTTCTGCAGCGTAAAATCCTAAGATGGCCCATATTTTGTAGATATTTATAAGCAAAAGAGTATAAATACGTAAATATATATATGAATCATCGATGCTAGATACTGATGAGTAACGTTGGTGATAATCGTTGATGTAATTAATAATACTAACAAATAAATTTTACGCATCTAAGCTACAGAAATAAAACAATTGATTTTTAATCGAAAAAAATCGAAATGTTACTACGTATTTCATCCCGTTAAAATCTAATGAAAAACAACGACAAAAAGGAGGGTTATCGTCAAATTCTTTTTTAAAAAATCCCTCCAAAATGCTTCACAGCATAAATCTTACGTGAAAGACAAATCGCTTAGCATAAAACATGTGGTAAAATTCTCTTTTCCGATGCATATCCAATTTTAAGTGATTTTACAAAAGCTACGGATATATATTTTGATTTTCTCCGAAGGAAAGAATCCGTTTACGAAGTGGAGCTGAAAGAATTTCTGCGACATTCTTCCCTAATTTATGTAAATTCTTTCAATAATTCTCGAAGACAGATTCTCGACTCATCCTTTCATCTGAATAAGGTTTTCTATTCGATTTACTACCTCTCAACCTGAATCTTTCCCTCATACTTTTCGGATTCCAGTCCCCCAATTTATTTCACTTCCGTATTCCGTCCTCAGCTCTCAAAACAGATAAAAGACATCGTTAACTCTGCACTATCAAAGTTCGTACCTCTTCTGAAAAGAAGCCTTTAGGTGATGCCCAATTAATTTGCATAGAGGAGTGAATTTATCAAGGGCTAAATTATAGAGGGACCCATTCCAATTTTGGTAATGGTATCACCACCTCCTCTGGCTACATATCGTATTTTAATGAAGCCGAAATTAAATCGTTGAATTCGCATCCGATCGAAGACTTGTCACATTCAGTTACTGGGGGAATGAATTGGTTTGGTTTACGTTCGCACCTGTTTGAAAGAGTGATTTTTGATTTGATTCAGTCACTGAGTCATTTATATGTTTGTTTTTGGAGATTAATTTAATTGTCTTTTGGGATTAGATGTAAAATGTAGAGTTTGAGGGAAAAATTGTTGATAACCTAAAGTTAAGAGTTGAACTGATTATGCAACACGATTTATTTACTAATAATTTTCACGTAAGCATATTTTCTATAAGACGTTTATCGCTTATAAAACCGAAAGGATATTGCTATAGGCTTTTCGTATTGATAAATTTTAGTATTTTAATTTAAATTTAAGCGTTAAAAAATTGAAACTTAAATAAACATTGAGACATGCCAGCCATTAAAATTGGGATAATTTCGCGGTGTTAATTTCTCTATTGTAATAATTTATCATTATAAAGAATAAGACCAGTAATGATTCATCCATCTATAACGGGCATATCTATTCATTTAAATATGATTTAATAAATTGACGAACACAAACATTGATTTCCTAACGAGAAAATTTCCAAAACCCGGGATTCGAACCCAGTACTATATAAGTTATATGCTAAATACTGTCCATCGAGAACGGTTTATTAAGAGAAATTATTAAAGTTAGAATTAAAGAAATATTTCCGAGTAAAATTGTGAATTAAATATTCTTGTACTTCACCATTCTTTAGAATTTATCCCTTCAAATAACCGAGCTCCTTTTGACACCGTATCTAATGGAGGTACTTAAATTAATTTACACCGTACGTAAAGAATTCTAAATGAGACATCAAAAAATTTGATAGCGTCTAAATAACGAAGGAACACGCCATTAAGAACATTCCAATTCATTACAACCACTTTTTGTATACCTTTCCACAACACTTTGAGCTTTTGCGAACTTATTATGCAGCATCAACCGCAGCCTCAATGGATTGACGCCATAAAGATTTTTGCGTCTGATGTCACCACTTCCTGGATCGATCAATAAGGCCATTCCTGTATTTACGTCGCCATGTTCCTCATGAAAGAGATATCCTCACCTCCACTCATAGCTTTTGAATGTCTTAATTAAATGACTTTCGAAAATTTCCATTCGTTATATTTCTTCGTGGAAAACGACACGCCATAAAAAGGCTGCTTATGAGCCGACGATTCAAGAGTCCAGCGTATCTGGAAGAGGACAGAATAGCTTGACCAGAGAAAGGCTGTTGGGAACAGAACACGGGTGAAGAAACCTTTCATTAGCATACCTGATCGGCGGAAGTCTCCACCGAAAAATCTTCCAAACCCTTCACAGCTTGAAAAAACGTCCCTAGCTCCGAGAATCGATTATTTCCGATTGATTGAATTTCGATTGTCGATGGAACATGGTAGGTCCTAGGAGACTACCTTGGGGTACTCCCGTCTATTTTTTTGTGCGTAGGATGCGGGCGGTCGAGGGAGTTGAGTTGATGTTGGGAAGCTTTTAGAAATGCATTACGATGACGTACGGCACGCAAGGAATACACGCCTTTTTCTTCCTTTGTCGCTATGGATTTCATCGAGTGGAAAGGTCAATAAGGGTCGAGTATAGATGGGTGTTGTCGAGTGGTGTTCCTTCGAGTGGGACTTGGGTTCATGACTTCCACTTATTCTACCCTTTCCACTTTGCATCAACCCTTCTCCTAATCTGAAGCCAATGACACGGAAGGATGTGCAAATAATTAAAATGCGTCGTAGAATTTAATATTCATCTGACGTTTCATTTATAACATCCATACATTTTTAAATAATCTGATTATAGGAACTGGTGACTCTTTATTGCTGATTTAAAATTTAAATTTTTCAAAAACACAAATATAACTATCTATAAGTAATAAAAATAACTTAGTAAATTTCCACAGAAAAAATTGTTACATTTGCAACCGGTTTCGTAATATAAAATTACATCCTAATTTTATATTACGAAACCGGTTGCAAATATAACAATTTTTTCTGTGGAAATTTACTAAGTTATTTTGATTACTATGGCATTCCACGAAGTCACGCCTTCACACATTGATTTCACTATCTATAAGTAATTATCAAAGTTATGTATTCGCAAACGGATGAAAAAGAAGTAAAATTAAGTATTTTTAATATCGATAGGGATGGTGAGCATACAAATAATTTTTGTTGGTTTACATTTAATTGTTTTCTGTTTTGAATAATTTCTTTCCCAATTCTTTTTGTCTTTGTGAGATATTTTCGAGGTTCATTTCGCACAACTTAACCGATATATGTTATAAAAAATGATAGTGTAACAATTTGTTTATGAAAGCGATTTTAAAAAGTGAATAATTATAAATAGATAAAAATATCTATAATATTGTATATAATCATTTTTACCATTTTTTTCGCATTACGATACGTAATGAATAACCTTTAATCTTCGTATATCCTATATTTTAATTAAACATTGAAAAAATTCGAATAGAATATTTTGAACGATTCTCACCTTTTAAAGAAGGATTTCAAATCTTAGATTCACATGTATAAATCTTATATTTTGTTTCATATTTAGTTTAGACTTCTTATGATTTATTATGACCTATTCCTCATACTCCATAGAATCGTTTTTCCATTTGCCACGAGGAAAACGAGGCGATATAACTGAAAGATCGTATTTAGATTAATATAAGCGGATAGACGAGTTCAAGAGCGTAGAAAACGTATCAGCGAATCTCTATTTAGTTCCTTTTCGAAGCAATAAATTTCTGGATGACTTTTTGCGAATACGTTTGCCTTCGGAGAGGTTCCGATTTCCATAAACGGTACCTCTGAATAATTCCGAGCTAGACAAAAAAGCGATCTAAAAAAAAGTCGAGCATCGAAATTGAGGTCAAATTTAGGTCCCTAACGAGAAAAGGATCTTCCGAGAAAGGGAAATGAAGGTCGTGGAATCCCACTTAAAAGGGACATAAAATTGCCTTTCCCGTTTTCCCTTCGGGAGACGTACTAATTTCATATTTGTTTAACCTCAGGGTGTGTGCCCGTTTTATGGATCGCAATTGGCCACGGAAGATGAGCCACTCTTTTGGTAAATTTCCCGTTGGGAACGTGCGCCGATGGTGACATTCGCTATGATTATGGGTTTTGGACTCTTACCGAGAAGTGGATGATGGAACGGAACGGAACCGTTGCAGAAGCAACCATCGGAACTTACGGAACATCCGAGTCGATGCCAATTTTCTAAACTGCTTGACCTCTCCACCCACTCGTTATTAATAGGTCTCTTTCTTACAACCCCCACTTAGTCAAACTGTCCAACCGTTATCCTAAGGCCATTCTGATGTACTTATAATGAGCGAATATTTAGGATTATAAGGGAATTGAAATGTTATCGGACCACCCAAGTACGAAGAATGTTCGCCATTCACGTAACTGAATGATAACTTACTGTAACCATATATCTTTTCGATAATTTTTCAAACTATTACATTTATTCTTTCTACGAGTGATTTTTAAAGAGTGAAATATTTAGAAACTTGAAAAGATAGAGGCCATGAGCGACTCAATGTTCTGGTTAATTATCGTTACAATTTATCCTACCGACGAAATCAGATTTTAAATTTTATCTGGGACCTTTATGGTATTATAATTATATCTTTACCCTTAAAAATTAAAATTATTATTATTAAAATAAAATTAAAAATTTATAGAACAGAAAAATGAATGAAAACATATTTCTTGAGTTAAAAATCATCTTGAAGATACATTCCCATGTAAATAATTGTATAAAATTTTCAGCATTGAAGTAAATTATTTCTATATCCTACGGTTATTGTAAATAACTGGCTATAATTTGTCTTACGTGCATTTTCTCGCGTATGAAATTTATATTTAGTTATACTCATTGATGTTTATAAATATGGGAAAAGAAAAATACATCAAAGCTGCGAACAATATAAAAATCACTATCAAAAATGATAAATATTTAAGAAAAGAAACTCTTGTTAAACAAATTTTTTAAATAAAAGTTGGAGAGAGCTTCAAAAAAATTTTTTATCTATTTCATCCATCTATATTGAGCTACCCTGTTACCCTGTTACCCTCGTATTTATTTCCGTTGCCACAGGGCACGTATGTTTACGTATTCTACATGAATAAGGGATGGAGGCAATACAGCACTACCACTACCCCTTCCGGGTGTTGTGGTCTATATACTTTGCATTTATTTGAAGAGGGAAAACAATCACGAGGACAATGCGGTGGGTCCTACAACATTGCATATGCATTCTACACATTACTGGACCTTTCCCATAGATATTTGCAGAGGAATTCTTTAGCGGTGGAATTTCCGATGGCCTCCGACCCTTGAGGCATCCTTACGTTATTCATGCGTGATCTACTATCTGTGTGGTCTTCGTTTTAATGTATTTATTTAAGGGATTTACTCATTTAATGGATTTACGGTAGCACCGAATCGCCTGTAGCTAAGGAAACAGTGTTTTTGTTCACAGGAATTGAGAGTGATCTATGATAGAGATCTCCTATGAACTCGTTTTTTATATCACCCCCCTGAGTGAGAAATGCTTTCTACTGATTTTCTCATCACGTCATAGGATGACTATTCAATCTCATGTATTTGGGTTGTTAAATTATGAAACAATATTTTATGCACAAAATAATGCGCGAGTTATTCTCTAAAGAAAATTTCATATTATATCTTCCCACATACTTAGTTATACATTTATTTGAAATATTACTTAATTGTAAAGGTTGTGTGTAACAGGGTTTATAGAATCTGAACATGGGGTTCAAATCATAAATACTTTGATATTTTTATCAAATATTTTTCAATATTTTGCTGATTTTTTCAATAGGTTTCATAAACAGATCTTTAAATAATAAATTATATGAAAACCGAATATCTAATATTATTGTCCCACAAATTACTTCAAGTCCCACCAGATACATATTTATACCAAGTGCTTCAATTTTGAGACAGTTCTGATGAAATTACTAATCTTTCTCCGATTTTAATTATGATTTATCTGGATCATTGTCTAATAAAATGTTGGTGTTATTTAAAAATTCTATTTCTTCATTCAAAACTTCAATATCATTTAAATTTTGGGAAATTCTAGCGTTTTTCAATCTCTCTTGAGGGTATATTAAGAGCCATACTATTAGTAATGGACCAATAAACGGTGACACAGTTTTATACCACAAGGATGTATTCAGTCTTTATCGGAATATTCATTGTTTTTATATTTAATATTAAATGAAATATAAAGTAAAGTAAAGATGGATAATACTTTTCTGTTTTTGTATTATCTTCTAAACTATTAAAACGAATGTCACACGCAACCTAAAAGCCCTATCTCTATTTTATCGAGGACATTTTGATGCTCAAGAAATCCTTTCAACATAAAAAAATCTACATATTTATCTATACATAATATCGACTTATCACTACAGCTCTCAACCACGCTTGCAAGTATAGGCGACGGCTTTCGAGAAACATCCGCCTTCTAAATCACAGTTCATTACCACCGGGTGAGGCTGTACCTAAAATTTATGTTCTAATTACAACCAATGCTCTTTCTATTTATCAACAACCTCTCTGGATTCCCATTAAATTACTCACCGCATCTATGTCACCTATTTCTCCGTAAACCCCTCCCCTCCTCTCCCGAGATCTCTCAATTAACAGTTCATCTATTCCCGTTCACCTGTTCGTAAAACTGGCTTCTCTTTCCCACACATCTCTACGGAATCCTTACTCCATCCCTTCAGCGTATCCGATCTCCTTACCACCAGCCTCCGTGCCTTTCCCATCATCTCCGCACGCTAGCGTAATATTCCATCTCACCCCTGAAACAGAGAGTAACCAGTTCGACTTTTTGTCTCGTATGGGTGCGGTTTTCATCTTTAGACTTGTCTTCATCTCGTCCTAATCACGAAAGATGGCTTCCCAATCGACCCCACCTTTTAGACTCCCAAACACATCCCTTCGAACCCAACCCCGCCTTTTAGCACAGACGCTCGGAATAATCGCGCCACGGAACACGGAGAACGTGACGTTCTTTACTCGACCATTTAGTGGTAAACACGATGGACACGCGCGAATTTCTCGGGCCGTATGACACGTTGTTTGATTCCTAAAAGCACCGCTACGATCTTACGACTAATGGGCGGGTCTTTATACGTTTCGGTACGGCTCCAGAATTCGGAGTGCAGATGTTCACCGTAAGAAATCTGCGACTCATTATTGGCCTGAAGGATTCATTCGCGGATGTGCTAAAATAGATTTCTCTGTTTAGGTGTTGGAAGGAAGGATTATAGGAAAGTGGTGACAGAATTATATTGTGGTATAGACCTCCTGCGCCTTTTTTAATCGTAGGTTTTGACATTGAGGATCGAGCCAAGTACCGCTTTCCTTAAGAGGAACCTGCTACCCTCTGCAGCTGCCCTTTCTAACAACTTTTAGGCGATCTTTTGGTTTATAAATCTTGGTTTGTCAATAAATTCCTTTAATAGCATCCTACTGATTTCCCTGACCCACTGAAAATATTTTATTTTCATCGCACATGGAGTATAAATAGAACTATCATGATAGTTGAATATGGTAGTGCCTTCCTGCTACTTTCTTGAAAATATTTATAAACTAAAGAATAAGAAGTTGCAGAAAGATTTTAAGGTTCACTGGGAAGTTTGACATATTAATTGGAGGAGAATGTAATTTAATATCTTATATTGTACAATGGAGGAAGGTTCTGGTATTAAAATTATCACTGCGTGTATCATTTATAAATTTCTGCATATTTCTTCTCATTTCCCCGCATCTGCAATCGAGGTTTTGAGTTTCGAGCTCAATTAGGAGTTTTAAGGGTTGGAATAATAATAATTTCTTTTCAATTTGAGATTCTATGAAGTCAAGTTCTATTCAAACAGCGCTATGTTTGTTTAAATCTATTGCTCTGATATAAAAAATACGCAAATGTTCTTCAAAAAATGAGAAATAACTTCCTCATTCATTGAGTATAAGTTCGAAAATTTTTGCATGGTTTAACAAGGCGGTAGCTTGTTTACAGCAGTTGTCTCTGTTTCTTATTTGATATGGACTTCTGCAAAAAAATAAGTGCCTGTTGTCTTGAATATGAGGATAAGACATTTACTATCTAGGTGTAAATATAAAGATTAATTTTATAAGTATTTGGCGAAATAAGAAATCATATTATTCTATGCTGAATTGGCTAAGCACGCATCTGTGAACTATTTACGACAATATTGCCCATCTGTATGTTAATTCAATATGAATTTCATATCAATATCGATGTATATTTAGCTAATTCAATATAATATTGTCTTATATATATATATATATATATATATATATATATAATATATAGTTTTCTTTAATTTAACATAAAATCATCCTTCCATTGGAAGGATATGATTTTAATCAACAGATCATATATCACGTACAAATTTTGTGACGCATACTTAACTCAAGCGATATGTCATATTTCCTCTAATTGTATCGAGAGACAACTCCGTGTCCATCTGGGCGCGGTGCCATCTTTCTTCCCCATCCTAACTGTATCCAATGCGTTGTTTTTAATCAGCTACCGGATTATCGGCCACCAGTAGGCCATCCTCCCGGCGTCCCCTTTCAATCGAAGTTTCGTATGGGAGAGGTGTTTTCTCCCGCAAAAGCGTCTTGGTCGTATGCGGAACCGTGACGCGTATGATTTAAAAGGACGGGATGTTCTATTTCAGCTTTATTTGCATTCCATTTGCGGACGCGGAAAAACAAGTGCTTTTTAAAGCGAGAGGGACGACAGTTGGGCGTACGGAGTTACAGGTGTACCGGCTTAACGGCTTAAGAAGAGGAATTAATTGGCCGGACCTTTTTTTTATCGCGCCGTTTTCGGAATCCGGAACGCGGCCTTCGCCAATGATATTCCGCGGATGTTCCGAGGCGATAAACCAATAAACAACAACCGTGAGGTGTTGACCGAACCCGCAACTGTGAATTTTCGAAAGTTGGTTTTCTCGGAACTGCCTCAGGAGTATTGTAACTTGATACTCCTTTGTGATGACTTATGTTACTCCGCTAATAAGTTTTGGTTTGATGACAGTCGGATTTCACTCCGCCGATGTCGGCCCCTTGGATGCTAACTGTTTTGAGGAAGTGAAATCGTTCCTTTGAGTGAGATTTTTTTAAAGGGGTTTTCATCGCATTAAATTAGTTTAGATTACTTTATGGTAGAGGTAATAACTTAAAGACTTTAAGGATTCTGTTTCCCTCGGTGTAGATCGCTCCAATACAGGGATGACCGCTGGATCAATTCTCGTTATCAATAAAATACGTAATTATTGATAATATAAGAGATGCCGGGGTGTAGAAGTTTAATTTCTACGATGAACATCTTTTGGAAAAATCATCAGTAGGTGCTATATCTCATATAATTTCTCCTTGTAATGCGAAATTAATTCTTTAGTATCGTGAACATCGTATCGATATAAAATGTCGAATTCGTAATTGAAAATATGTCGAAAATTTTCAATAAGATTTTAATTAACTTGAAATGGAGTTATAATTACATTTAGAATTTAATAACATAATTATTTACATTCATTCATAATTACCTTTATATATCGCTTTGTACGCATTAGACCTTATGAAAGATCTGCTCGTTATAAAAGCTTAAGACTGTAAAAAACCGAATTGACCAATAATTTTTACAAACTTCTTACGATAATCTTTCTAGGAAGTACTATTCTACCAATGGCTACATTCACCAGGAAGTGGTCGCATAGCCTATTAAACCCCCCTCTCTATTAAGTTCCAGTACCGTTTTCAGAAATAACATTTTTCTCATGCATCCTGAGCTTCCTTTAATTTTCGGGATGGTGAAAAATAGCGGAATGGAATTATTCTTGTCTTCAGTTAACACAAGAGGAGGAAACGGTGGGTCCGTGTAAAGGTGTACCGACTTCTCAGACACCATCTGAAGGTCTCGGGTCATGGAAAAAGGCGTCTTTATCGCCTTTCTAGATGTAGTTGTAACCTTTTCCCATTTTATGAACGAACCAGCGGCCGAAGAACATGTGCGAAGGCTTTTAAACGCAGTTTCTCCAAAACCATCGGTTGTGTAGTACCGTCTTTCTTAAGCAAGAACCATGAAAATTTTGCGTGAATTTGCTCAAATTGGGAAAATTGGCTTCAGAATGCAACGGAAGTTTACGTATACTATATTAACAAAGAAAATTTTTGAATATGGTTAACTGACGTCATAGATATTAAATCGTGAACTTGCGTTGCTTTTTAAGTTTTATAATTTCAAACTTCAAGATGTCATTGATTTAATCATATTCTTAGATTGTTCCGTTAATATTATACTATGACTGCATTTATATTTATTCTTAAATAGACATTCATGACGTAATAGACGAATTTTAATATTCAAACTTTACTACATTATTTAAAATAAAATTAACAAAAAATAAAGCAATTTATCTTAACACCATCTTTAATTTCATGATAATTAATACTTTTGCCTAATACGTATATTCCCCTTATTATATTAATTACGTGCATTAGAATACTCTGAAAATACACTATCATTCGAAAAGGTAGTTGCAACAAAATCATCAGACGGGCATAAAAAATAATATGCATATGAGATCTTTAAAGGTTAATTTTTATATTACAAGAACGGGAGCTTGCGAATTTTCCTTTGGGAATAATCAACATAAATACTTAAAAATAGCTAGTGCACCTTTCAGTATGAGATTCAATCGAACAATGTCAACTTCCGGGATTTACAGTAAACCACATTATAAGAGACACGTTTTCCTGAAAGAGGTGACTTAAAACTTTATTATTAAATGAATTCTTTTATTTTGGATTTGATAAATTAAGAAAATCAATCACCAAGAAGACATCGATGACTCTTCATTACATCGAATAGAATTTCAAAAAAGACAGAGGTTAATGGTGGAAGCCAGATCGTGTCAATATGGCTTCTTTCTAGAAGAACTTTCGGGAAACATCCTTACAGAGAGAGAGAGAGCCATTCAAAACGACAACACCCCGTGAATGATGGCCTTCGTATATAGGAGAACAGAAGGCGATTTGTCTCCAATTATGGTAGACGTCGTACCTTTTAGCCGATGAGTTAAAACTCAATTGTGCCGCGCGTGCTCCAAACTACTCAATCGGCACAAGTTTTATCTAACATCCCCGTAAAGACCTCCATAAGTTCCCCAAAAGCACTAAAACCGTGGCCAGAAACGTATGGCGACGCACGGTACTTTGAGGAACCCGTACCATGTGCCGACCATATATTCTTTTTTCCACTGAAATGGCCCTAAAAAAGTTCTTTGTTTCGTCTCCTGGCGACCTATGGTCCTCCACGGACCTTACCGCTCAATGTTTTAAGGGGTGCAATACTTCTTTTTTTATGGGGCAGTTTAGTGTAGATAAAGAAGACGAAGTTGGCCGCGCTTCGCTCCTCACCTGGGCTTAGGAGGAAGATTAGTGCTGGCACGAGCCGTTTTAACTCCCACCTCAACCTTGAACGACCATGCCCTCTGTTTCAAACCACCCACACGCCTCAAACTTCCTCCACGCCGTATTTTATGAAGATTAAGCTACTCATTAGACAATTTAACGTAATGATTTAGATTTTACGGCTGGTTCAGACGGCAGCGTATTATATTAGCCTTGAATTAGTAGCTCAATATTGCGTTAAAATATAAGCGTGCCGTTTTTTTACGCTTCTATACCTAAAATATTAATGGAATTTTCTCATGTATAAACCTTTAGTTTATGATAGTTGTAGGGTGAATATTTTACATTGATCCTACATTTATGTAGATTTACTTTAAAAGTATACGTAACTTTCTGAACTAATAAAGTAGAAATGTGAAATTTACTCTTTGTTGTTACGAGTATCTTTCAAACAATTTCAAAGGGATGTTATTTTATAATATAATTATACAGTACGATCTCATAGTTTAGAGCCAATTTGTGATTGTTTTTTAATAGATTTTATTATAGTTTGGCTTTCATTAAAGATATGAGGACTGTAAGTGTATATTTATGCACAAATAATAATTCTTTTACTCGTATATACAGAAAGAGTCATTGCGTATTTGCAACCTATTTATAAAAAATGAAAAATAGTGGGTTGAATACCATCCTATTATCTGTACAAAGGAGATTTTTTATTTGACTATTTAATTCCCAATTCTTTAATACAAGCCTCTTAATAGCAACGAAATTCAAAGTGGCATTGCTACCAAATACACAAAGCTATTTGCATGGAAACTTTACGAGATGGTCAATCGATTTATGGATTCGAATACCGAGTCCTTGGGATTAATGACCTGACTCTTTGGTAATTCAATTCCCTCATCGAAAAAGTCAGAGCAAATGCTTCTTGGAATCCATCGACATCTAGAGTCGAAGAAGTACGTGCAACAAAAGCTCATAATCTCCGTCCGAAATATTCGATACTCGAATCGAATAATGGTCGAAATTCGGACGGATTCGTAGGTCAGAAAAACACTTCGGGAATCTAAAGAGAGTGGAAATATTTGTCGGAGTGCCCACTCAATCACTCCACGTAAACCCTTGAGCTCTGAAGAAAGAACATCCACTCGTTCCTTCCTTTTATTCTTTCCTATATCTCCACTTTCTTTTCTTCTCTCGAGAGATTTTATTTTATTTCCTCAAAAGTTCGCTGTCGTTCTTTCGAGTCACTACAACTCCTCGAGGGAATAAAAGGAAGATTTTATTCATTTTTTCGCCGCTTCCGCGCTCTTCACGTGCATCCAAAACGGCCTTCTGCGTCCCTCCACTTCAGAGAAAACAACCTCCTCTCGGATGGACCGTCCGCGTAAATAAGGACCTTAAAGTCGGCGATAAAAACATCGCATTTCTTTTGTTTTCCATTGGCGATACTCAATTGTTTCCACGTTTGATTTTGCGGGTCTGTTGTTGAAATTAAAAACATTTCTTTTTTGTGTGAACATATTAATCGATTGAAACGTATTCATTTATTTAAATGGACCTCATCAAAAAGAAATAATATAGAGGGACAATCAACAATTAACGAACTCCAATATGTAAACCTTGAGAAGGAAATTTCGTATTATCAGGGATTCGAACCCAGTACCTTAGATATTGGAAACTTCGAAAGATAGCAACTAACTTTGTAGTCTAAGGATAGGACTAATACTAAATATATTCATGTATATATATTTATATGTATAGAGATTTCGTATGAAATAAAATTTTGTCTATATAAAATTTCTATCGTAAAATGTTGGTATTTATATTAGTGAATATTGGTATTGAAACGAAAGATAAGGATAATAATCGCGTGGTGAAATAAGGAAAATGATACTGAGCGCAAGGAATAAGCATTTCATAGAATGAAAGAATATTAAACTACTACTTGGTAGAGGTGGGCGTAAATATTTTAACTCCTTGATGTAGGAGGAGATAAATATTTCTTGGTTTTCAACTTTTTCCTTAACGTTAAGGTTGATATTTCACAGAGAAAACCGGATACCGTTCCATGTACAGTGGTACCTTGAGATACGAATGTCCTAACATACGAATGTTTTGAGATACAACATGAAATATTCTAAAATTTATACCTCGACATACAACGAAAAATTTGAGATACGAATTTGCGATGTGCGATAATTGCATAGGTGATCAAACATTTAGAGATTTCCGATGATCTGCGATTTACTGTGTGTCGCCACGTGGCGAGTCTCGGTGCTTGAGCGGCGTGTCACTATCCCGATTGTCGGTATACTAGTGACGAGAATGTCATTATTGGTTATGCCACACCTGAAAATGCATTGTTGTGTCATTGTTGTTTCTGACATTTCGAGCGGTCACCACCGGAACTACTTCTTTCTTACCATACAATTGACGGCCGATGGCCGCTACATGTGTTATTAATGTATTAATAAATAAATTAATAAACATTGTGTGTTATTACTCGTTTATTTATATACAAATTGTGTATATTATATGTAATTTAACTGTGTTTTGGGTTAGTTTCATATCGCTAGAACGCATTAATATATATTACATTATTTTAAATGGGAAAAATTGCTTTGAGATACGATTTTTTTGACATACGACGATGATCACAGAACGAATTAAATTCGTATCTCAAGGTACCACTGTATAGGATATTGATATTCCTCATATAGTAGGAGCTACGAGTAAATGATACAAGTTTTGCGTACTTCTGTAATTAACAGCCAAGTTAGTCTAGGCATTTGAGCATTTTGTGAATTTTTGACCTCTATGCAAGGTTGACCACTTTCCTCATTAAATAGGGTCACAAGTTCGATTCTTGACTAACGCTTCCCTGGTTACTGCATCGGTGTGTGGTAAATTTTATGAAAATGAATAAATATAACGTAAATTTTACATTAATTATTTAATACTTTGTCTCAACCTTATCTAGGATTTGAGGTAAGGTCTAAGACTTATACTGGACTTCATTGTATTATATTAGGATAAAATAAATTCCTATACATCATAGTTAAAAATTATGATTTATAGCGAGTGCAATTCTATCTTTCCCTTATTCATTATCATCCTAAATAACAATTTTCATTAGCTGAATGAGCCAAGAATAAAATATTACAATAAAAGTTTGGAATTTAACATTGGGAACGAATAGAAAAAGTATGGTAACGGTTCATATTTAAAGATTAATTTTTGAGGATTGAATCCATCCCAATTGGACTTGGGATTATTTTTTGTATTCTTCACCATCTTTTTATATTTTCCTCAATTCCTGCATTCCATAATTTCTGCTTATCTCTCTCCTACGTCGTACATTTATATATCTCCATCCTCTTTCATTAAATAGTTCCTTTTTATACCGTCTTTATTACTCCCACTTCTTGTCTCCATGGCTCAATTCTTTATTTACTTATTATTATCACGTTGCCTGGATGCTTTTAGCATCGGGGAAATCTCGTATCGGTCACCGTTTTCTTACGCTCACACCCGTCGCGTGTGAATGATAATAAATCCCTCGTCTTTGTGTGTGTGGATTTTTTCCGATTGATTCTCTCATAACGGTAATTAATTTTTAACGATTTGCGGCATTCGATGTATCCACTTATAGCTCCTATTATTCTCGGGCATGCCCGAGGCGAAACGAATGGGGATTCCACGGAGTTGATTTAAATTAGGAATTAACGCGCGGCCATTAAATTAATAGCGACAAAATGGTGGAAAGCACCTGCCCACGGCTGAGATTGTATTTAATATTTGAAGAAACGCCCTTCATCCCAACGTAATGGAATAAACATTGTAAAACTGTGTACCGAGTTCAAAAGTAAGCATTTGATGATCTATGACCCTTTAAAGGAAAGCTTCTGGGATTTAGAAAGGAATGCAGAGATTGTCCTTGAAGGGTTTACTATCGACAATTAATTCTTTACTTTTTCCATTACAAATTTACGACCCTCGGCTCAAGATAGTACAAGAAAACAACAAATGTTTAAGAATTATGAGGCGGATTTTGTCGCCTTGTTAATAACTCGCGTTCAAGAAGATAACCACTTTGGAGCATTTGTATCATCAAAACAATTTTATGGCAGAAGATTGATTTTAAATTGTTGGACCTGTATAACATCTACCAATAGGCAATCAATATATATAAATGTATAGAACAATAAGAATTAATATACTATTTCATAATAATAATCCCTAAATTCTATCATATTAAGGTGCTTAATGCGTATGACTACGGAGAAAACAATATACAGTTTGGTTTCCAATTAATCCCCGCAAACAAGATTTACTTTTGCTACTGGAAAAATTCCAAGGAAATACTTTTCTGTCGAATTGACTGAATTAATTATTTACCTAATAATTAATTGCAAGAAAGAGGATAGGTAAACATTTTATAGATTTTCTAGAGAAAAAACTTTTCATACAGCAATTAAAAATTACCCTAAATTTAGGCGAAGCATTTTATTATTTGTTTAATGGGATATTACCGGGACTCGAAACCAGGTTCCTCACTTAGCAGATTTGCTAAGAAATGTAGGCGACCTGGGTTCGAGTCCCAGTCACGTTTTCACTTCTGTTTAGCATTTCCATTTCATAACGTTTAACTTAATATATTTTTTTGACGATAAGCAATCTTATGTTGTATCAATAATCTTATTCTTCCTTGAAACTCACATATTATACCATTTTCTTGGATGATTATAAAGGATCATTTTATTAGGAAATAATTTATCTTATATTCATTTTTGCTAACCATTATATTATATAATAGATATTCGTTTGAATCCTAAATCCACGTATTATAATCTGGATAAATATAGTTTCGTCCTTACGTATAAGTAGCCGAAGAAGATTCCTGGTACGTAAGTAGACGTGGGCTTTTTAAAAAGATAAATCATAAGTCATAAACCCCACGATTTAATTTTTTTTATAACGCTCTTCTCCGAGGATCTTCGAGTTTTCTCGGAATCCATTTATATTTTCCTTCCTCTCAACAACCAAATCGTTTTCCAATATCTTTTTCCTTCAGTCCATTCACCTCTCCATTATTCTCCTTTTTAATCCGCCACTTACATCCTTCCTATCTTTTTTACGTCTCATTTTATTCCGAATCGACTTTAACCGGTGTGTTTTGCTGGTTGGTTTTTCTTACATCATGCGATTCTTTCTATATCACTAGAGAGTAATTTACAATTCGAAAGAAGTACTTGTAAAAAATGTATTTTTTTACTATAATTTTAAGAATTTAATACTATACCGGTTCCGCTATTCCTATATCGTGAGTCTATTACTGAAATATACACCTATGATTAGCTTGGCTCTTCTATACATCTATTCAGACATTGAGATATGTTTCAACATGGATACTAACGATGATAATAATATGAATAGGTCATTACAAAATGAAGAATAGTAATATTGTTAATGTTATAATATTACGGTATTCTACATTACTTATAGTGAAAGAGGAATATCTTTTTGCATATGAGTCACCAATCCACTCATTCGATCTTTATAATTGAAGGATTATGTTATTAATGGATTAGGATAAAACAATATTTAAATTTACGCTGATGTAAAATGATGAAACTAAAGAATAAAATAAAAGGTAATACTTATTATGTTATCAATACATGCTTTACCACATTTTTACATGCTTAAGATTTAAAATTATGTTCATGTTGATAGATTAGTTTAAAGCTAATTTTAATTAAATCAACTCTAAATTATCTCCTGATACAATCAGATTTTATTACTGTATAAGAGAAAAGTGTAAGTTACGTTTTCTATGGTTGCTGTAATGGATCACATTTCTTAGGAATCTAACATAACGGAAATTGCGTACTATATTGAGGACTCTAAAATTTATATCACATTGTATACTCAACTAAGCAGTGAAAACTACTGAAGCCTCATTAATTCATACATACTAGATTTATATTTAGCAAGTGATATCGTATTTTTTATTTACCCGAAACCCAAAAGTTCCTCCGTCGTTCCTCCAACATCCTATTTATAGAATAAATAAGTTCATTGACAAATCTACCATTTGAGATGTTTGCACCTTCATTCCTCTGATTATTTGGAATGGAGCTTTACTCGTTCGCCTGGGAATAGATCTCAGTCGGCGCTTTTTAAAGAACAACTGTATGAGTGATTACAAAACAAACACTATTACGTGAGTAAAAATGAAAACGTGCCGAGATTTTTCTCTCGGAGATGACCCCAGAATCTGCTGGGAAACGAGATGAGTTTAGCACAAACAAAGGACACACGACAGTGCGTGCAAAACAGGCGCTTTCCCAAAGGTATTCCGATAGCACTTAGTGAGAACGACTGTGAGAGAGGATCTTTGCATCTCTCTCTTTTTCAGCAGAATTTCCCTCATTACTGAGCTTTATATACCTTTCCTTTTTCTCTCACTACTACTACGTACTTCGCCCCAAACATTCGACGGGTTCTGTGCTCAGCAATGTCTCCTATGTTCGCCTACAACGGAAGTGTCGTACTAAATTTTTGTTCGAAGAATTTGTTGACAACCATAGTTAGTTCTCTTTACTTCTCGCAATATATCTAGGCGCAAATGATTATTTCTTATTTATCAAACACGGCACTCATAAACATCCATTAATAGGAATGTTTGCAGAGAAATAATCAACAATAGACGAACGACAATATCCTTGACGTGATCGGAAAATTTCCCATCGACTAGGATTCAAACCCGGGACCTATTACATTAGAAAGTTAATACGCTGCCAACCTACTTTACTCTCTGAGGATTGATAAACGAAATATATTTATGTATATTTGCTTATAAATATGAATTCAGCTTTACTTTTATCTGATTTTAAGTATTTTCCCCTTATTTTTTCGTAGAATTTATTGTTCGATATGGATTAAATAAGAAAATAGTAATAATTATTTTTGTGTATATAATGCGTTCCCATATAAAAATACAAATACTACTGATATTTCCACCTTTCTTTCTTATTAATTTATCGTATGATACCCACTTTATTAGTTAAAAGTTGCTAACTTTTTTGTATTTAATGACGAAGATATTATAATATCGTAGCAGGGTAGGATAAAAGTATACGTGTCTGTTATGTGGTCTGATTGATTCTGACTCACAACATTTAAAAAAATGATTTTTTTTAGTAGTTCGAGGATTGGAAAAAATGTTGGCAAGTATTTATCATATCCGAAGGGAATTTATTTAAAGGGTAAAAAATAGATATTCGTGAATGAATAAATAGTTTTTGAAAAATATAAAATATGCGATACGTTTTGAGCCGTCCTCGTTTACATCTTCTATACAATATATATCTATCAAGAATCTAATACTGAAATATCACATATAAATATTTACAACGCGGCATTTGAAATATCAGACGTATTTTTGCACATCTTAATCCTTTCCTTATTTAAGGATTATGCACGAATACTCGTATAAAAATAAAATTCTTAATTCACATTACTGTTTTCCAACTTAAGTGGATTCTTAATCGTGGGAAACATGAAAATGATTCATTGAAATTCAGGAAATGTTAATTAAGAATTTTCTTAATTAACATATGATGACATGACATGTCACCATCAAAAATTACTTATGGTAATTCCTCCCATTAAACGAACGCTTGGAGGTGAGTTGCTGATTTCTTAAATCGGAGTTTTGGCCGTTATTTTAACATCCTTTTATGAGGATGAATTTATATTGGATAGAATAGCTAAATTATTTTTATATCTTGAGGTCAACCTAGATTCTTATCTTATGGGTCAATAAAAGCTTTTAGATGATTAGAAGAAATTGTTGGTATTCGAACGGTTTTGGTATCTTTTGATGAACGAATTTTCACCAATTATGTGTAATTTCATTTAAGTGAGTTACGTTTTGAAGTTCAGCTATCCATAACAATTAACAAATAACATGACGTAGGCAATAAATGTAATTTTCTTAGAAATTTAATCCCACTATACTTAGAGATGAATTGATACAAATCTATAAAGGATCAAAGTACTCTCATTCATAAATTGATTCGAAAATAATGTATTAATACAAAATCAAATACAAAAATACAATATAAAAATATTGATTTTTCTCAGCTAGTTATTATTACTTTTATAAAAAGTATTCGCAATAAATAAATGCCAATAAAGAACATTTATTTCTCCTTAATTAAATCATTAACTCCATTTAATTATACTCACTGTCTAATATGTATATTCATGGCAGCTTATTTATAAGAACAAATTTTTGTCGATTTATTTTATCTTTCCATTTTATTACTCCCTATTTAGTATAGATGAATAATTGAAAGTATACAGCTATCTCGGCTAGTGATATTAAAGCAAATATCTTCATCATGAGATCCATATAAAAACTAATTACACCAGAGATCACGTGTTCAATCGGTTTCCGTTGGAGTTCGATTTCCTTCAATAAATTACAAATTTGTTGCGCATTCGGTGTCCAAAACTCAGTGAATGATTAATCTCACGATAAAAGGTAACCGATCTGACGTGTAATGAGGGGTATCTTCTCGTTTAATCAAATGTAAACTCAGTTCTCTATCGAACTCAATAGAATACGAACTTTAAAAGGGGACTTCTTGGTGATTATCTTTCAACATTTCCCGATATCGATTTATGCTATCTCCGTTGGATCTCGATTATTTGTCAATTATTCCCATCCGTCCGTAAGAGCGTTAAATCGCGAAAAAAAAGACGAACGAATTTCTTCGGAGAGGATGTTAAAAGAGTCGTATTTTTTTATCCCTCCCTACCTCCGTTTCCTCCACCTTTAACTTTATCACCATCTCCGTAACTCACTCCCATCCCAGTGACCGCCTCCTTTCCTCACCCCATTCCCGCGTCCAGTAGAGACTTCTTTACGACCTTACCTGAAGCGCAGAAGGGCCGGTCCATTCCGTCTGGAGGCATTGGTAAATTCCCGAAGGAGCCACCCCAAACAAATGCGCATCAGATAGCGGTTAACGGTCTTCCTCACCCTTCTGGTGGACACCTAATCCGCCGTTTATTAGTGAGCGCGGCGGTCAACGTCCGTCGACGCACAATGGGCCAAAAAGAAGCGTTTTTATTCCGCATTGTCTTCAGGGACAAGGAGGTGGATAAACCCGCCTCCTTTCTCCGCTTAATTGTTCCGCATAAAGCGCTGATGAGAAGACTTCATTATTGGTTGACACGATTGGAATGAAGAGGCATGAAAGGGGTCGAAGAAGGAATGAGGTGTCCCACAAGGCATCTCTCTTTCACCTCCATGGTCATTGCTTCTTCGAGGGGAGAAAGCGAGAATAACGAGATGCGGCATCCGAGCTATTCAATTAAGCTGAATTTGAGGACGAGGTGTAATCTCATAAGGTTTATCAACGCCAGAGAGGTGAAAATTTTTCTTGGCATCCTTTCTGAAGAAATGTGTACCAGTGCCAGGGAAAAAGCACTCTATAGAACCGTTTGAGAAATTTTCAGATACCTTTTCTAATGCGATGACATCTTGAAGTACTTTGACTTACCTAACTTTGCACTTCTCACGAATGATGTGGATATTAATCAACACTCTCGTCGTTATGGAAAGTAACAATATGATTGACTGTGAGATAATTTCCTTGCTCAGTAAAACTGTTGTTAGATCATAGTGGAAAACACTGAGCATGGTAGAGATATTTATATTTTTTCGTTTATGACGCGTCTTAAGAATTTCTTCCGATTTCTAATTATTACTTATGAAGTATAATCGTCTAATTAAATTAATATGACGGTTTTACGATCAAGTGTATTCCATTCGTATTTAAAATATTGATGGGCCATTGGATATTCGATTGAGTTACGTGTTCAAATTTAATGTAAGCAATATTAGGTTCGATACATTGTAGCTTATTATATATAGCTTTGTAGAATGATACACTTAGTAAAATACTCTAGTATAATTTATGATTAATTGAAATTTACTATTATTTAGAAAATAACTCTACTATAGCTTTCCACAAAGTCGCACCTAATAATATTGATTTCATCATAATTGTTTATTTAATCTAAAAATGTTACAACTTTTAGTATCTTAATGTATATTCCCTTACTCATATCACTATTCAAAATGCATCAATGTACTTCCCTGAAATTTAATCTTTCATAATTCAAATAAAAATGACGGAATTAGTCAATATCCTTTGGATAAGCTATTTCTCTTTCCAAAGGAGTCTTCACGGAAGATGTGATAATCAAACGGTAGTCGCTATCTATGGGAGGGAGATTCATTTTACTATTCAACACCTTCTATTTTGCTTCTTCAAAAGCAGAATTTATGTTTTCCTCATAGATCCACAACACGGATTATATGAAGGAAAGTAGCCGCTGGTATCTGTGAAGATTATGGGTGGAGTTTAAAAGCGTTTCCCATCTCGATGGCGAATATATACTAATTTATTCGGAAGATGCCGACTTTGATGAATACAAAGGGCATGTTTTGACGCGATTATATTTTGCTTCCTCATCATTGATCTTCTATTAGATTTCGTGCCCTTTTATTTTCACTAATTACCACCATCCAATAAAAGTGTAAAAGATATGCAGATTGCTTTAAGTATTCTTAATAATATAATTTTTATGAGCGTTTAAAGCTTGAATGGCGGGATAGAGTATAAACACTACCTTCCCACGTAGTAAACAGCTATCCTGAAAAATCTAAGTTGGTATTTCACGTTTATTTATATGACTGTAGATGATAGTATGATGAAATCGTTATCGTCTTTTAATTTAGATCGAGATTGAATTCACTGAAGTCAATACGAACTTTAATACTATATCCTCGAACGTAATATAGTCGAATCGAATCGAAAATTTATCGATTACTATCGAAGTTTATTATCGAATCGATAATTTATCTTCACAATAAGATAAATCTTTCAAATATTATTTCTGATTCCTCGATGGCTAATTAAGCTACTAATTAACCATACATGATTAATCTATTACAATTATTTAACCATAATTAATCTATTAACCATTACTCTCATTGTCGTCATAACAATGATCTCTTTGTAGAAGTTATATTGTTGCTGTACACTCTGAACACTAGTGATACATTACGAAGCTTAATAAAGGCCTAGCGAGATAAATTCCGGTTATTACCATAGGTTAAAGAATAACTTGAGGATCGTTAAGGTTGAACTTATAGTCTACTCCAGAAGTGCATTGGTGTTTTAATGTTTCCACATCTTTTCTTCATACACATTCCCGTACGGAGCATAGTATATACGTCGACGATGGAAGTCGGTTGTTCCACAGTCCTCCGACCTCATTTGTGTACGCCTCCTTCTATTATTCACCGCTCTTTCTCCTGAAGGTTCATTGAGTGCGCTACGAATTCGAGATCACGGAATGAGGATTTCAGTGCCGAGATAGGGCGTGGAATTTTAATGGTTTCATCCTCACGGATCTCAGTGATGCCGAAAGCAGCTTCTCTCTTCACTTTAAGGCGTTCCGATTCGCGGAATCCCTCGATAAATTCGTGTGCTTATTGGATTTGCTTCCTGATTCCCGAGGAAGGGACGAAAGTAAGCATATATATTGTGGAAAGAGCTTCTTGTTTATAATGAAGAGACCACTTGACGGAAATGAACGCGCTCGCTTTTGACTCGTCAGGTGTTCGATTGTGCGACTTAAAAATATGGACAGCCGTATCTATATATATTTTCAGGAAGAATAATTATTACTGGTCCCTTTTTTCAAGATAGTATTAGACACACAAATCGTGTAGCCTTTTAGAGATATTTGTGTACTAAAATCCCACTCTATACGCTGATTCGTTGAGTATTTACGTAAATGTATACGTGTTTAACCCTTTCATCATTTCGTGTTGCCTCTAAACTTGTAATTCTTCATTATTTATCTTTCAAATTAAAGTAATAGTAATATTTTATTTAAGATATCTTTCCGATTTACCAATTATTGGTATGACAAATGATCGCTAATACAATGTAAATACTTTCTCCTTGTATTCAATTTATTTTATAAGTTAAATTTAATAAATGACTATCAGTTAAAGTCTGGTTTAGCGTCTTGTAAGTTAATAGTTATAAGTTACAATAAGTCAAATCGCTATTTTTCACTTCTGTTTAACATTCTATTAAACGACTATTAGTTAAAGTTTGGTTTAGCGTCTTATAAGGTAATAGTTATAAGGATATGATGAAGATAATAGCGTTAATTCTTAGCTTATAATCTATTATCTTGTACTAGAAATTCTTGTGTATATATCGTAAATGTGGAACATTCTGTCTTTTAAATAGTATGGGAATATTTGAAGAACTTGATCCCTTTTCTCTGCCGTTAACGAATAAATAATCATATGACAGCTGTTGGTACAACATGGAAATTAATCCTATCATAGTAAATGCGTTGAGCAAAGAATAAACTTCATTCATGATCCCACCTTTAAGAAATACGATATTAAACACCCCTTCCATTACGTCAGAAATTATTTTAATAATAAATATCTCTCGTCATGTTCTCTTGAGAATTTTTTTAAACAGCCGTTATGTGTCAAAAATGAAGTGCAAATGAATTTGGAATGAAGTCTTAAACTTAACGCGTCGTTTCGTCTGAGAAATTTCCGAGTGTTTTTTGAAGGAAGTATTCCGCTGTAATTTGGATGTAAATATAAGGAGTCAGCATTTCGTATTTTGAGCTCTTACGCCGCGTGAGTCCGTATTGAGAGTATGAACACCCCAAATGCCGTGCCCCCTCTCTCTTTTCATGAAATCCGCTCCCGAGAGCAACCTGTTCTTAATGGCTATCTTCCATTGAAATACGAATTTCAGAGCTGCGTTACAGCGCGACCTGTTTTAGTGATAATTTCTCCTCGTAAATAATACTTAGTACTTCAAATGATCATTAAGGCGCGATATTTGTTCAACATAAGTACGAGAGAAAATTTACTTCGTGAAAAACTTTTTTTTGAGTTGGTGATGCCGAGGGTATTTTTACCTTTAGTAGAAAGCTGAATCCCTTATTTTTTCTTACCAACCAAGTTCATTACTTTTTTGAATTGGCTTAAAAAATAGGCTCATAATAAAGGAATAGGTACCTTTTGGGTAAGATTTCTTATTAATTTACAAATAGATTAATTTTTAAATACATCGTTTATTCTTTTCTCTCAGTAGCTGATTACGTTTCTGTGAAGTAAGGATGGGTTATTTGGATTGCTGGCTTGGTTCAAATACAGGCAGAAAGTAATGAAAGTTCATAAGCAAGGACTCTAGAATAAAAGAAAAAGATCTGAACCCATGGAATAACGGACGTGATAAAAATTTTTCCCGGCCGCTTGACTATTCAAGGAAAGACATCCTGATTCCTAAAAGAAATGTCATTAATAAAACTCAGTAACAAACGATGAGCACTTATTTATATATGTGGGATATTTTTCATCCATTTTCTAACGAAATCAATAAATTCACACAATATACACTTCATTCATTGCATTAGATTCGATTATTACTTTCAACGTTCCTAGGAAGATTATTAAGCCATTTGAATATAGTATCGTTGAATATATTATCGTTGAATATAGTAGTGGATATATCCTCATTTCGCTTCAATTCTACGATTATCTTTACGCATTCTACATAAATTGAATATTTAATTCTCCTTATAATACGAGATAAAACTAAATTATTTCGTAGAGTGCAGTATACTTTTTAAAGCATTATGTACAAATAAACACGTGTTTATATTCATTAAATTCTAATTGAAGGGATTGTAAATAATAAAGCTTTGATAAAGATCTGTTTCAACTATAATTTTTCCCAGAATAGGGATAAAAATTATTAATAAATAGTTGAAGACTGTATTCTACTTGTGGGAGTTGTCATCTTCCGGGAAAATGTAGTCATGTATCGAAAAATTCTTCCTAAAGATTCACCTGATTATAATATGTGTACATTTTAATAATAATCTTTCATTTTTAACACCTTAAGTATTCTTGAGAAAAATCCACTATGGAATGCCTTACATTACGCCCAACCTTTATATTTCCTTCATCGCTGGGAGTACCATTTTCTTTCGTGACAAATGCAGGTGCTTCTGTATTCTGTAGAAGCCGGAGGAATGACCACCTTCCCAACGTGAATGTTTGTCAGCATCCACCTTGCTCTCTCTCTTAGAGGTCGTTCACACTTCTCTGGCCATTAATGTAGCAAAATACGTTCTAAAGTTGAAACTTCCGATCGCCGAATATGGCAGCAATTGAACTGAGGAAAATCATAATTTAGACTGTGACTCCTTCAGAGCGCCCTCAACAAAAGACGAACGAATTCGGAGTCCAAAGAAAAACAATTCGAACGAAAGAGCTGGCGAAATACGGGACTTGACTCGGTTAGAATCCGTGAGAAAAAACTGCGGCTATGATAGTCGACTCATTTTCTATTTAGGCAACAGAAAAGGTCAAACACTCCATTGACGGAATTCTTCACCCTTCACAACTCGTGACACTTTAGAATCACTACACTAGCAGCAACAATGTATTTTAACGAAGTTAAGTCAGAACGAAATGAAGCAAGGAGTACGTTTTTCAACACGATTATATAGTGCCTTAGGAGATGCATATTTTATCACTATGGAGACGAACCTCATTTTTAGATGAAGTCAAACCTCTGAGGTACTTAATGGTACTTGACATGCCCTATTTATGACAATCATCCGTAGTTTGTAATTTTATTTTCTTATACTATGCGGAGTATCTTTTCAGAGATTTTATTCTGATATTTAAGATTGATGCCGTCTTAAAATTACGATATTTGTACGTTATGTTACGTTAATCCATTTAACCATTGAGGAAAATTGGTTAAGAATATCTATATGCGAATACAATTTGACAATGAATATTTTCCACCTACTTTTTCCTCTTTTTTAACATACTCCAGTCCGTAAACATTCCTTTTACTCCCATTGAAATCTAGAAAAGTATGATTTACGAGAGTGAAATTTATGATGACTGACTGAGTATTTAGTAAGAGAAATCAATTTTAGTTTCATTACCCTTAATCAATATGCATGTCTTTCTAATTCTCAAATTACTATGAATGATCAATTGGAGATGTGGATTATAATATATATATTTACATCCATACCCTTAAGATCCCTTTGGCGTATGGCAGCGGATGCATTAGTTATACAAAAACCTAACCTAATTCATGTTGTTAGTTTTTCTTATACTTCTCGGAAATTGTTTGCATCTTTAGATTCTGTTTAAGCGATTGATACCTTTTAACTTATTTTAATGATTATAGATATTTTTATTAGATAAGTCAAATTCAAATTCATCATTCAAATGGAACTTGTTGACATTTTGCAATTGTAACAATAGAAACGAAATATACATTTTTTTACATACTTTTTTCTGTCAAAACAAATTGTTCACTACTAAACAAGACAAAAGACACGAACACTTAAAATATCATCATTGCTTTACTTTGTTTCTAGAATAAAATTAGTTACTGTTGAAAATGATAGAGTAATAATACGTGAATATATCGAAACAAATTTTAGACTCATAGATCACCTATAGGCCCCCTATTTAAATATTATAACGGGAGCCCTCCAAAACAATCCGTGGGCAGCTTCGCGACCTCTCCTCTATCCTACACAATCGTTGCGAAACATAAGGAACCCAACAGTTCTAAGATGAATATGCTGATTCACATGCATCGGAATATCATGAATAAGAGCATCACTTTTAAATATTTTAATCATATATGGTTCTTTCACTTCGTTGGAACCTTTCTGAGGCATTCACGATACCGGTGAAGACGCGAGGGCCCCACGTGCCGGCCATACTTCCTTTTTAGCATTAATCCTGAATTTAGGGAGATGCTCTTGCCTAAGGGAAGTGGATGGCAGTAGATGGAGAAGGTAGGAATTAAATAGAGGCTGTTTTGTCTATCTCAGATCGCAGCTTCCGGAAAGATAAGTCACGCAAGGAGCACGATAATCGAATCTGTAGCCTTGTGCACGCATTCGACACTTTTAGCTGCCATGAGATGTTTCAAATCTCAGCTATGAATGAGTGAAGTATGATTTTCACCCTTCTCCATGAATTCTTTGTGAATTTTGTACATTTCCTATGTCTAACTAAATGTTATTAAATAACAGTTATCTATTTATGCCGCATTTAAATACTCTACTCATTAAATTTATTGTTCTTACGTGTTTGTGAAGTCTACTAGCCAATGCTATCAAACATTTTCAGCAGTTTCATCGTGGAAGACTTTTCGTTTATTTTTAAGTTCTTTCAATTTTATATTTCCAATAATTAATAAATTGTTTTTTTACGTAGTTCGACTTCTTTAATAAAATCAAACTCTCGTTTTAGAGTTGCTTTTTATGAATACTATAATATGGACAATTCAACTTAGTACTAAAGATTAATTGTTGCATGAATATGTTGAATTATCGATGGAACTAGTTCCTTTAAAATGTACGTCACGTACGTATGTGAAGGCCACCAATTTTTTAGTTTATTTAGTATTTAATACTGTTTTATTTCCATAACATATATTTCAAAGAATACCTGCATGATTGTTAAGAAACTTTTGTTCCAAATTACATTTCATGTCTCTTCACCCACTTTTGCAACAGCCTATTATTAAAACCTCATTCACCATAATTGCCACAGAATATATATATTTCGGTATATTTCAATTCCATCGAAATACTGTTGCAACTTATTCACTACGTAAAATAAACTCCTGCCGATTCAAATGACTCATATTATTGGCGGAGAGGTGAAAGCTACGAGATAAAACTCGGTAGTTTTCGTCACGTGTTCATTTCAGGAAGAATATTTTACGTCGCAGCCACTTTTTCTGGAACTTTCTTCTGGTCCGATATGCGTCTCAATTAACTCCCGACTCATTTATGAGGGAAAAGTGCGACGTCATCGGCAGACACGCGCTGTTTCGCAGCAGGGTCATGTCGCTAACTGCTAATGAGGAGGGGCATTTAATGCTCAGAGACAAGTTTCCCTTGGGCTGTGAGTATTCCAGGAACAATGAGCACCCATAGAAAAGCTGGAGTCGGAGAGTCGTTTTTCGAAGCAAGATTCCTTCGAAATTGCGAATATCAAAATTATACGAATCCAATTTATGTTGTCGATTTTCCTGAATGGAGTTTCCAGCTTTATTCAGTTGTTTTCAACCATGATTCAGTGGTTTAGAGGACGATATTTATTGTTTCTATAGATACACGATACTTCAAGCGTCGTAGATATTTTTCTTCTTATATTAGTAAGAAATGCCTCAGAAATATTAATGCATATTCGTTCAGTATATTTATTTTTAGCTCATCCCAAGGCTGTTCACTCTTCTTATTCTGAAATTCTTTCAAGTCTGGGAGTCTTTTACGTAAAGCAGAATATATCATATTTGCATATTAATTTTTTGAAACATCTTTTGTTAATTACCATGCAGGACATCGGTAAATTTATGTACTAAATAACTAATCACTTCTTGATTGAATTAAGTAAAGATCCGAATGAACGAACACGACAAGTTAGAGCGAGTTGAATGCTAAGAGTTAAAAAGTGGTTAAATAGAAAAAGAAATCGGGACTCGAACCCAGTTCCCAGTTACGTCCTCATTTGATAATGAACGCAGTTTCCGATGAAGACCGAATAAATTGTGAATACCAAGGATTTCTATCCATTAATACAGTCCCAGCACACGCACTTCATCGTTATTTTATCATAAATTTTAATCCCAGAAAAATTCATCGTTAGATTGATAGGCGTATGACATTGAAAACCTCATCTCCTCAATTCACCGCATTCCCGCTTTAATTCATTGTCGCTGTTGTATATGGTTCTTCGGAGATGCTGGAGATAGTGTCCAAAGAGAGAAGGATCTTTCAGCATCACGTAGTCTTTGGATTGGAAGGATGGGAAAGTGGCCGGGTGTGGCGATATTGGTGGCAGAGTTGGGATGGAAATTAGGAACTTCTCGAGGCTACTATCTTTTCCGCCTCCTGCGCCTTTAGAAATTGGTCACGCGTTCGGCGCTATCCAGAAACACGACAGCCGCGAGGGAATTCCAATTTTATTTCCTCCTTTAGCCCTCAGAAGAACCATAGTGTAACAGTAGTGTGTCTGGAAATCCCGATATCCGAATATCCCGATCTTTGAACTTTGCAAGGACGAGACAAAGGAATTCGTTATATTTCAAATTGAAGAATTTTGAATATCGCCGTTCTCTGTCTTTTATTTTGTTCCTTCACAAGTCTTAATCAGAATGGGGAAGTGAGTAAACTACAGCTCATTCCAATGCACACGAACTACGTACCCGAAGTATTATTATTATTAAGTAATTACTTCTTAGTATTTATAAAATTAGCTTAATTCCACGCAAATGAGTTCAATTCAATTCCTTTGAAATCCAATTGAATTATAATATATAATAATCTTAATTTGTTGTAATTAAGATTATTGTTAGCTGATAACATTGTTTCATTTGTTCTGAAATGCAAGATAAGATAACTAATTAAACTTTCAACATATTGGAAAAATTTTGTTCTAGAAGTTTTTAGTAACCTGCTCACGTTGTGAATACTTTCAATCATTAGTAAATATATAGATAGTACTTCATTTCTCATACTAAGAAACTTTTCACATCAGTAGTCAACGCTAAAATAAAAAGAAAGATGGATGATTTATGGAATGGTATTCCATTAAGTCATTTTATCTTCAATAGATTACATTCATAAATGACTTCCTAGACATTATACACATATTTAAATGTAAATAGTACGATTCATTCATCTCGTAACATTAAATCGACTCATTAATGATTTTACTATAAGAGAATTCTCAAAGGAAGTGTGTTAGAGTAAACTCACGATTTCACTCGCGTAATTTACGCGTATGTTCCCATTCTTTGTCAAGTTCAGTTCTGTTTAAGAAGTAACGTATGATCATGTTAATTCCATTGGAAATTTCTCTTCTACAAAGAAACGATTCTTAGTGGATTTGCCGGACGTTATTAAGAGTTGAGGAATGTACATTCAATAGGTATTCATGGGTAAGAAAGCGTGTCTGACCAATAAGCGAGTAAGAATATAACTGATCTTTAATTTATTAATTGTGAAATCGTACTATAATGGACTTGAATGATACAATTTCTAAACCTAAACAAAATGACATACAAATATAAAGAAGAAATACGAGTATATGATGATCTTATATGCATTTATATATCTATATAAAGTAAGAATGTATGTTATGGAAATGCATTTATTTGATGAATAACAAATTGTTTGTCAATAAAATACTTTGCACTATGTGCTATTCTTCTATTGGCAGAGTTCATGAAAGGGTGAGTTCGTTCACATCTCACGCCCACGTTGAGTTCGATTTCATTCCTTTCATATCAGGAATAGAGGACATTGTGCCTCGGGAAAACATTTCCGTTGGAATAAATAGTCTGCAGAAGATATCTATGGCGAGAGGCGAACTATTCATCGGCACTGCCTCTTCGAGACGCCATTCTCTTCAAACTTCAAACATTCTTCAATCAGTTGCGTATTCATGATCGTACGAAGCCCCTTTAAGACGGCGTTTCTCATGGGAATTCATCTGATTGTGGTGAAAAAGATACAAACCATGCCCTCGGGAGGGTCAAACGTGGTCCCTGCAGTCACTAGCAAATGGCGGAAGAGTCTTCTCCAACGAGAGGGGGTAAATGCATTACGGCCGAAGGCTTATGACGATGCATTCTGTGTTCCACGCTCAATGGCGAAGTTTCCATTCGGCCTGACTATTATTCTTTAGCCGCTGTCAATTAGGGTTGGAGGCGACGTTTGTAGCCTCTTCTCTATCTATTCCTCCATGCAAAACTCCCTCCCCACCGTTGTTACGATATTGCAACGATGCTGTTTGCTGCTGAGAGGTTATTCACCGTATTTTTACCACACGGAGGTGAGCTTTCTTAAATATTATCCTTATGGTAATACGAGATTGAGTTGTTTTAAAAATAACCTTGATCGTAGTGATGTATATTTCGAGGCTATATTCGTTTCTTTTAGTGATATAAGTCGTTGTTTCTCCTAACTTTATCGGCTTATAGATTTATCGGTACTGAACAATCAGGAAATTTGATTGACAGCTCAGAAGCGCTTAGTCTTCTTGTGAATTTGCTATAAATATTTCGATATTATAATTTAATGAAACTAGATCATTTAATAGAATAGTTCTGTATCAATGATTGAGCTTAACTATTCTAAATATTTATAATATTTATATAACTAAATATAGATAGCCTTCAGCTCATTAATTTTAAGGGCTAAAGAGACAGGCAGTATAATAATACTTCTGCTGCTTCACAGTCATATGTATAAATAAAATAAATAAGTATTTGACACACTCCTAAATTTTGTTATTAATCTTATTATTAGATTATCACAACAATATACTACAGCAACCTATTTTCTCGATATTTGGTTTAATCTAAAGATCATGAATATCTTTCTAAAGAAAAAGTGATGTAGAAATCGGAAGGCCGATGCAGAAACTCTCTCGAAATTGGGCACAACGAAATCGTGCAATATGCATTTTAAACGCTTCACGTTTTACGAACATTGCGTGCGGTTAATAGCTCTATATTCATACACTGTTGTCAGGGTTTCGACGCGGCAACGAAGACGAACGAATCACTGTAATCCTAACGTTGCTCATTCCGCACATCTCCTTAACAACCAGCTATCGCGAAAATTGTTGGCTTCGCTCCAGAAAATCTGTCACCCACACATCAGAACCTTACTTCTTACGTGCGTAGGGGCCCACACGTATAACGACATCATCCCATTCCCACATTCTCCTAGCTCCGAACACTATAAAGGAGCCGCCCAATGAAAGGGGTTCCACAGGGAGTCATCGTGGGCCCACCCCAATTAAAAAATAAGTATCCTCGTTTCTCTTCCTATTTAAAAACTATGGAAACACTGTAATCGATCCGGAATCGGAAATTATCGGGTGGAATGAGGGACGGCTGGAGCTGTATGGTGTACGGATTGACAGGATCGCGTCCCTCCTGCCCCACCTACGTAATTGAAAGCCGGCCGGCGTAAATGAGGGCAAGGTTCCCTCCGAGGCTCCCTGGATGAGTCTGCAAGGCCACTAGGAAGAGAATAACAGGGTCAAGAGCGGGGGAGGGTAACCACCGGCTGACACACGGGCGGGTCTTAGCCGCCGTCATACATGGGTGCTTCCGGTGTCTGCATCCCAGCGAGCCAATGGGAGGCTAATGTTTTCGGACCTCATATGAGGCAGGGATGGAGATCGAAGTGGGGGAAAGGATCAGAGTGATGGGTTCGGGTGTGCATCGTGGTGATGTAGACGCGGAAGGTCGAGGTAGGTTCTCGAGTTTTGGCGGACGGTTGAGGGGGAGGGATGGTCGATTAGGAGACGGTCTGATGTTTCGGGGATAAGCTGAGGAAAAAATGCTCGCGTGAAGGTTGGGTTCGGCGCAAGCCGATGAGTTTGACGGGCCGAGATAGAACAGGGTGTAATCACTCGCTGCTCTGGGCAGATATGTGGACGCGATTCGATGGCAGGCGTTCATTGGGCAATAAACTAATGAGAGAGGTTAACAATCGTAGACTTGGCCGCAAATTAGGAATTTTTTGCGGATGACTGATGAGGCAATTCTCTTTGTCGCTAGTATGTGGTTTCGTGATGGATACATGGTATTATAAGGCTAAGAGGTGACATTCAAATTGGCGGGTTTTAATTGGGGTGCTAATTTGCTCTATACGATTTGCTTTAATCACTCCTAATACCAGCGTTCGATTTTTTTAGGTTGGTTTGAATTGTAGCGTACATTGTAGTGTAAATAACACGATAATAGAAGTACAAAAATTATCATTTTTACTATGTTTCGATATTATTATATGAATATTCTCCTCAGTGAAGTTAAAAAATTGTTACTTAGTATTGAAACATATATCGAACTTATTTCAACAGTAAATTCTAATAACAAATTCATACTAGAATATAGTTATTATACTTTTAGTTAAAACAAATCATTCGTAAGCTTTTGTATAAATCCTTTGAATATTTCTATTATTAGGACTTAATATCACTTGTGTACATCCTGAGTTGCGTATACTGTATGTGATAGTAACTTCTCGAGAAAATCAATTATTAAAATAGAGAATATTTTACTCTTTTTGTGTAAAAATTATTCAATAGGAATTCCCTTAAGTATCCAACCAAAATAATAGTATAATTCTTAACTTAAATTTATAACAGAATTTTGAATCATCTAACCTAGACGTTTTTCCATAATGCTGATGGTAATTTCTTAAAGTATTAATCCTTTATACTATGGAAAACAGCTTACTATTATTTTTTATATAGATAATAAAAGCTTTGAGCAATTTTTCATTTTATCCATAATATTAATAAAGTTATAATATCCCTAGTCTTAAATATGCTGCAATGCTTACATCAAGGATTGGAAGATAGTGCTATTGAATCTAAACCAATTGATTATAGTTATACAGTTCCCGAAATACGACTGTGCGATATTAATTCCTCTATCATGGACCTTGCATAGCTAGATAAAAAGAAAATTAAGATCTTAGAAAATACCGGGTACCTGGCATAAAAATGGCCCAAAAATATCTCGGCTATATTATTCTGGGTGTTCTATTAGTCTAGTTTTCAAGCTAACCAGCGTTTTTATTTATGCTATAATTATAAGCTCTCGGTTGATATAAAGTCAATATTGTATAATTAATGGATATAGATAATTTGACATTTTTAAACTTGATGATCCTTGATATATATCGATGAATGTATAATTTATCGCTCTATTTTTATCTTCTTTCGCTCTATTGTTGTCTGCAATTATATTTTCTATCTTAGACCTATCAAAACCTAGAATATAAGTTATATCACGTCTCAGCATCTTACCCATTTGAGATTTTTTCTAGAAGTATCCAAGCTATGGGTGTTTGGCGAAAACTGGAATATTTAAAAAAGAAAGACTCTATATAAAATTACATGTTAATTCGAAGTTTCAAATATCTCACGTGTTAATCGCTAAAGCTTATCGTGGGAACGAATTCCGGAATGTGGAGACGAAAAAAACTCTTCCGATCACGATATCCTGGGATTCGAAAAAATCCTTCCCGTTGAGGTAGGTCATTTCCTCACCCGCATATCAGTCCGAACCGGTAAAAGGGTACTGGATCGAGAAAAAAAAATCCTGACTCTCTGAAAGAATATCCCGATAAGGAAAGCTGAATGAGAAAATGTTACCTGAAAGAGCAGACAGAAAGGGGAGAAAAGTTCCGTGAAAAAGATCGTCTGGCTAGATGCAGAAAACTGGTACGGAGTTTCATCTGGGTGTGTGCGTGTGTGTGGACTTCGAATTTCGGAAGATTGTCAGCATCCGAGTCTTAAATTTCTAAATTTTGGACCTCCCTCAGACTGTGTCACCCTTTATAAGTTGCGAGCCAGTAAGTTCTTCGCGTCAGTATCGTGTTTCAGAAAAGGTGTAAGCTGTCCACGGTGGCAGAACGGCTTGCGTTTCTCTCTGCAGCCAATAGAGTCGTGGCATCTTGGGTGTTTGGTATGTTTTTATGAAATTTTTACGCTAATTTGCCCGCAGACGTTGGTAGTTTTTCAGCTCCAGGTGAGGCGGTTGATGTGAGGAAGGGGTTGGACTCTCTCGGAGTCGATTTCTCGTACACTCGGGAAAATTTCCCTAAACTTCGTGTGTAGCGCTTTTCCAAAATTATCGGATGACATCGGCCAATTCAGAAAATGGAACCACTGTAACCAAACACTGCGCAATGTCGACAGTTTCGAACAGGATATCTTTTTTACTCTCGTTTTCGTCCTATGGAAAGTTATTTGGCAGTTTCTTCTTGATACCACCTGAGGAGCCGTTCGTTGCATCACTTTCATAGCGAAGGATAGAGAAGGATAGACTCGACTGCGGGCGTTGAAATCTCCGGTATAAATCCGTTGACGATCAATACATAACCACTTACTATTGTCTTTAATGAGCTATAATAACTGATATACAAAGTATTTGGGAAATATAATATTAGAATAATATTTAGAAAACATAATATCAGAATATCCAATACTTCTTTATCGCAAATGTTAACGTTAGTGTATATAAAATTACGATAAAAGTTTATTGAGATGATAATGCCGAGCATTCTAAGATGTTTCTGCGAGAAATCAGATATCTCTCTAAATCTTTGTCTTCTTCTTCTTAATTTAATTCTTACTTACTGACTAATGTTCATCAGACCCTACATCGACATTTTGGAATAAAATTAAAAGAAATGAGGAAAAATTAATTTTCTGCCAGCATGAAGATGCGTTCTTTAATACCTAAAACTAATCTAATTTAACCTAATATTTTGCAAATCTGATTTGATTTATTCCAAGAACAACTTCGAATTAACAGAATGGTAAAATTCGTATATCAAAAGTTACAATCGAGTTTCCGAGTGGTCATTCCTTACGTTACAAAGACCCGGGAGATTGGCCGCGTTTGGATGGACGTAAACCGTCATTTTTCAACAAAAACCTCTAAACGTTTCGATAGAATACAACCACAAGTGTGCATTATACTTACAAGAGCCCTTCCACTAAATAATGACTCCCATTAAAATATCTATAAGGGTCAGTGGCAAGTGGAAACGTTTCGACAAAAAAAATTCACTTGACCCCAAAAAATCAACCGCGATAGGTTTCCGAAGTTTTTTCCGAGAAAACCGTATTTCTGCCAACAATAGGTTGCGGTATCTCTGGAAACGTCAGTCTCGTCTCTAACGCCTCTGTACGCAAACCGCAATTATCAACTCATCGTATTCTTTTTTGGGTCTTCGATGGCTTCCCTTCAGGAACGATTCTAGGTTCGCAGGAAAGACGTCTTCGGAGGATAGACGGGTGGTAAGGTGCGGCTTTCAGGAGAGAGACTATTTTCTTAAGGAAAAACACCAGACACGCGCTACTCACCTTATGGGATGCAAGGTGTGCGGATGTGTGTAGAGCGGTGTGGGTCGAGTGGGGAGGGAAGTCTCGTGCTACTCTCGCGGTGTTGTGGGCGGACTCCCTTCTACCTGCGCGTGCGCAAAGTTGTGTGTGTGGGTGGTTTTTGAAAGTCTTCATGCACCACTTCTTCTTCTTCTACTAACTTAGCTTTTTCCCATTATGATTCTTCTTTCTTAGATTTTTCATGTTGCGTTATTGAGTTCGGTATCGTGGATGAATGAGGTACCACGGATAAAGGGTAATCGAAATCAGTACTGAATTTGGAGGCAGAATAAGGCCTTGTATTCTGTTATATAACTTCTCTTATATCCTTCGGCTTTCGTATTTTATTTCTCAATCGATATTTTTCTATTAAGTAGACGTTTTCAGTTGTAGAAATTCTCATGAATTTTCTAAATTTTCAATTTGTTTTCGTGATCCAATCCACATTTATTCCTTATTATTATTTATTTTTAACTATTCATATCTATTTTTTAAACAAGCCATTTTGAAATGTATTTTCTAATGCTAATAAAGTGTTTATTTTCATAAAATAATAGCTCAAACACTCGATATTTATAGAGACTCGATAATTCTCTAACATAAGCTTCTCTTTTCACCTACAATTATCTATAAAGCACTCTTAAATGTAAAATTATATCCTCTGAATATATTCCAATGTTATCTATGCAGTGTAAAAAAATCTCATTTCTAAATGGTAAACATTCATGCAAGATTCAATAAAGATTGATTATTATGGGTGGATATAATAGTACTTGTCTGTACTATAATTGTTTTTTGGGGCCACTTGAAGTTTCAAAGCGAATTGAAGACTGAGCATGTTAGCAGTCTTCTACAGAGATATAATTCTCCATAAATTCTACCATTTTCTTTTTACGGAGATTTTACAATCTTACTTTGTCGAAGTATTTTCTAAGTCATGACTTCTAATACCCGATGACTTTTCCTGAATGGTGTACAAGAATTCAAGTGAAATTATGATATTAATGATCTTTTTTTGAGAATTACCTTTGGATAAATTACGATTTTTCAACTTTTATACTGATTACAAACCTTTTGCAGATATTTGCGCATTTCCAAAGTGAACAAATTTTCGGGGCACGTGTTAGCTTCCACTGATTCTACTTTAGAAGCACATTCGTCACGTGTAATTTTTGCCTCTGCATTTTCTATCCATCACTTCTGTTCCATCAGCCAACTGGGCGACCACCCGAAGCTCCACCCAACCAATTCTACGAATGCCCTCTGCTTCTTGAGAAGTTCTAACTCCATTACCTGTATTTTTCATAATGGGAATTTTTTTCTTTACGAAACTATACGTTTGATGACGTGTTTCATTTTTATTTCTGTGGATGAATATATGAATTTGTTTTTTATCTTTTCCTCGAAAGTTTGCGTGGTAGATTTGGATTACTGCAAACAATGAGCATCGATTCATATTCATATGTATTACATCGGGAAATCGAACTGAATTTAGTTTTAATATCAATTTTGAATCAACTTATTACAATTAAAAAACTATACTTATCTTATGGAAACTGTACTAATAGTCTCAAAATCTGATAATAATGTATATTATAGGCGTAAACAGTGAAAAATAAAGACAAAAGTGAAATGAATTTTAGGATTATCATATTGCAATGATGTAACAGTGCTCAGGCTTAAAATACAGTCATTTAACTGTTTTAAACATTTTACAGTTTATAAATTCCAAATAACTACAGTAATCTGTTTTTAACTGATATTAAAGTTAAAGCTTAATTTGCTTAAGATTATTTGGTATTTGAATTCTCAGATCATTTTCTTCCTTACTCTAAATCAAATGAAAATTATTACTACTTTTATGGAAAATTGCTTAAGATATCGATTTAGTTTTTATATCATTAACGTAAAAATGAAAGAAGAATATGTATTGTATTTTTTCTTCTTGTTCTACTCACGTAAGATTAATGGCAGTATTTTAGAGCTAAATGCTCTTTTTCATTATTATGAATTATTATATTTTTATTCATTATCTTTTTTTCAGTATTATTTTCTTAAGTAACAAAGGTTGAGCAGAAATGCAAAATAAACACGCGATTGGACCTGATGCACTGGTATTCCTCCACTAAACCACGCGTGCCACATAATGATGGTGGAGCGGTCATCATACTTAAATAGAAAGTGGTGTACCTGGGTTCGAGTCCTAGTCGTGTCGCAATTTATGTACTCCTGTTCAACCTTTGTGATATAGTCCCACGAACACATCGTGTAAAGTTATTTTCACATATTCTTATGCTATTTCTTTCGTAAATAAACGCGGAATTAGATTTTGAAGTGCTTCGTATATTTCTTAACTTTGAAGCACCTCAAAAAGCACTAGATAAAATTCCTAGTCACCTAGTTCCATATACCCAAAGTTTATCTCTGCAATATACTTTAACCACGTTCTCTATCACCTGTTCCATTCTCTACTCTTTTATTCCTCTCTTCGCCTTATCCCACTTCGCACACACTTCACAGGGCGTGACACAATAGAGCTTTTCCTCAGAAAACAAAAACTCCTTGAAGGGAGCACTTCATCAGACTTAGACGCGCGAGCCTACTATATACACTCGATGGTTCTTCTAACTCGATGGAGAATTTCAACCCAAGGCAAACACGCCATCAATTTATTTTTCTGTGGATCTCGCTAATTACTTTCTATCGGAGCGGTTCCATATTTGGTTGACGGTTGAGTTGGCACGGACTTAGACGCACGTGCCCTTCTGTCGATTTGCCCTCTGTATTTGGCTAATGGATGGTTCTGGTATGTGCCTATGACTGCTTCTCCAAATCTCCACTAATACTGCAAACAAGGGACGAGATTAACATTTCTCTAATGTTCTTTATTTGCTGAAAGGATGGGTGGGCGATGGCTGAATTTAACGGTTCATCAAGTTTATTCTACGCTCCTCAAAAATGCTGGACTATGGAGGACGAATAGACCTCAATAATATGAAAAGTCTTGTTCGTATTATATTAATTATTTCGTGTATTATTAATTTTGTTTGAGCAATTGTTAAGAATAGTGTTTAACGATTGATGCAATTCTAGCTATTCTGAAAAAAGAGATTTTTATTATAACTCGAGTGAAGGATTCATCTGCATTCAGTATTTGGCCATTCGCTGTTCTCAGAGAAAATCAACGTAACGATAATAATAATAATAATAAGAGTATATGAAATGAGTATTCCAAGTTTTATGTTATCAAAAAATGAAAATAATTTGTGATAAGATGAAATAAAGAAATCGTAATAAGTTATTATACCCAGGGTTAAGAAAAGGTGAAAATAACTTAAGTCTATGAGTTCGTGAGAGATGTTTACAAAGGTTAAACGAAACTGAAAAATAGCGATATGACCGGGATTCGAACCCAGGGAACACGAGCTTTCTAAACAGGTATGCTTTACTAGCGGAAAAGTGGGGTACCTGGGTTCGAGTTCCAATCATGTCACTCATATTTTCCTCTTCTCTTTTGTCTCTATATCCATTTGAAAATCTTTGTTGTCTATCATCCTCGATTCCTTCTTTTTTATTTTTTTTAGTTTTTATTCTTCTTGGTTGATGAACGATAGAAAAGTTAAATTTTAAATATCAAACTTTCATACTTGATAAATACAAATATCTTCGTATATATCATTATCGTAATAAATTTTCTAATCATGTTAGAGACTATCTCAGAATATTGAAGCTGGTTTTTGTTAATGAGAAAAATATTTATTCGTTCGTACTTCATCATGATCTGCGAACGAAATTATGATTTTTAATTCAGTATACAGCCAAAACAATCAATAAATTTGTAAAACAGATATTTCGTAACTTTGTAAATATCGTACATACACATATGTTCGAAGGTAAACTATCCCATTCAGGAAGTGCATAATTAAGAGATAATAACATTTTCACTGGCATCTCAATATTATTTCTAATTCGCTTCATTAAAATTTTATGATAAATTGGTTCTATTTCATTCATAGCGCACATTTTGCCTAAGAGTAATTGCATCGCCAGTATTGTCATAAAAAACAACTATTATTTTCAGAGGTATTAATTAAAGGCTACCTTCTGTTAGTCTTTAAGCTAATTAATGGTTATAATTTCCTATAAAAAGACGCCATGGATATAGATGGATTTTTTAATAGCACTTCCGACTACAATTGAATAGATGATTATTCTTTTTCTTTCGGAGATATTATTATTCTCTTACTTTTTTCTTCTTCTTTTTATGTCATATTGAAGGAGCCCCACTGACCTTGGTCCCTTTTCTTACCCCTTTCAAATCCACCCTTTTCTCTTTGATTATCAACCCCTTACACGCTCGCCATCCGTCCATACCTTTTTCTCCGACTTCTGTCTCCATAAGTTCCTGGAGTCATGGCCTACCTTTGAGTTTTCTTGTCTTAGCCCGACCTTAACTTCACCCCTTTTTGCCCACTTCACTCTGTCATGCCCTTCACTTCATGCCCTCACGCTTCTATATTACCGTGTTATTCTACATTTTGCAAATTAAAGAGTCAGTTTATGTTTATTCAACTAATAATCAATTTTATATCTTTCGTATTTTCAAAGAATTTTCAATAAATAAGTTTTCATTAATTTGCTCTCATTTGGTATTTCCTTACGTGCAATTCCTAAATTTCTCTGAGCTTTGTATGCCTCAATAATTCATTTAAATTAACTTGTTCAGTCTCAGCTTCGTAGAATACTACTCGAACCATCTTTAAAAGTCAAACAATACGTACAATTTACAATGTTACATTTAACAGTTAACTTTCAACTAGTTATTTATGTTTTAAGATCTTATTTAACTATTAAATTTTACTTAATTCTTTACTTTACAAGATAGTTCAACAGTTAATTTCCTAAAGCATAACAGTTTTACACAAAGGAATTCTTGAAACAATTCAATTAAAAAAATTAAGAAGTTGTTTATATTCTTCATTCGGAATTATCCTGGAGAAACTCCGTGTTATTTTGTGATTTCTCTTAGATAAATTATTTTCATAGAGTATTTCTTAAGCAAAGTATGCAATTACTAGGATATCCATTTTGAAAACAACTCTATTACGCAAAACTTCTTCCGAGGAGAATTGCTTATCTCTTCCATTCCTTTTTACTTTTAGTTGAAAATGGTTCATCAACGTCTTATTTTTCGAACTTTCCTCCATTTTTACTCTTCCTCATCGTCTGCTCCATTTCTCATTCCATCTTCCCATTTTCTTCTCCCATTTGCACCCCCTGCCACCCACCGATCATTCCCTCGCCACTCTCCATATGGTGCTCCCCAATTCCACCCCAATGGGATGCTCGTGCCCAAGGTGGTGTGCCTCACCACCAATTGGAGGTGGTGGGGGGTCCGCAGCTTTTACGCCTCGGGCGAGCGCCTCTTATGTCCCAGGTCTCGATGTATACCTCAGGTGCACGTGTCTACTCTTCTCATTCATGCCCATTCAATTTTCATTGATCCTCAGCTATCGATGATCATCAAACCACGCCTCGACTGTGTGGTCACCATCAGCAACCAAAAGTTTATTTATTCATTTATCAAAGACCACACAAACAACCACTTTCTGGACAATTACAGTGTGGTTAACAGCTATGCAATGCGCGTTCACAAAATTCCACATCCTGAGAGTTAAATATCCTATTCAGCCGGGATTTGAACCCAGAACCTCAGCGTTAGAGTTAATTGTTTATATTTATCTCGTAAGCATAACTTACTGTCTGCGTTGCATTGATTTCATCTGATTACGCATTTATTTTAAGATTTTATCAAAGCAGACTGATATTTTCCAACGTTAATTATGTGCGTTGATTATTTAGTAATGATCCATCGAAATTAGGTCTAGGGACAAGGTGGCAACGGTAGAAATATATAACACCATTGTAACCGGGGTTATTTGCTTCGATTCAGAAATTTCTACCTCGATTTTTATTGCAAAGTTTAACTTAAAGTTAAAATAAAAATTTTAATTCGTTTAGGAAAAGAAAACGTGTAAACTTCCACATTAGGTTAGCTAAGGAGGTGAAGTATAGCTTCCTTTCAAAAAGTTCAGATATCAGATTTATTTGAAAGATTCTAGAATATGGGTAAGATATTCCATAATTATGAAATAAATTTAGACTAGACGGCTATAAGAATTTTCTGCTTTGTATGTATATATTATGATACTCGTATTACTAAAGAAGAGGGAAATGTAAAAGTTCTATATTCCCAGTGCTTCGTTGCATATTTCAAGATGTACGCGTCCTTATTAGATATTAGAATAATTGAACGAAATGGCGGAAACAATTTTTGGATTAAAGTACCTTTTATGCATCGGAAATAGATCGCGCTTTGCTCTCTTTGGGTGGTCGATTTCTCCAAACTCTTTAAGAAACAGGATGTAAACTTTAGACGTAAACTAACTTTCAAAAAAAACTGATTTGTTAGCATTTCCATCGAATCCTCATTCACCACTTACAATTTACTTCCGGAGTACATCACCCACGTTTCCAGGAATAGCTTTGGATTAGTAATATCGTAGGAGCGGAAGTGGTAGTGTTGATTTGAATAAACTCCTTTCTATCCAACCACAATTTTCTTCCATACAAAGTAGTCGTAATATCTCAAGAAAGGATTCGACCGAACATATGCTCTCGGTAGTTATCGGCTGTGTAATTTCCATCGATCACTCAACTCTGAGCCATTACGTTAGGTTCCAGATGTTACAGTGGCCATAAAAATCATTATGACAAAGCCCGTCTTTCAGTCATAAGATACATCAAAGTGAGTGTTTCGCGTATTTGTTCCGTTTGGATACAATAATCAATGATGATTCACGGAATATATACAAATGCGTTTTTTCATTAATGCACATTAAGGAGAGTGCATTAGTCTGATAGAAATATATTGAAGCTGCTGCAAGTTGAACGTCAAGCTTTCTTATGATCAAATTGAAGGCAAATGTTAAATTCCTTCATTATTATTGCTATAGCCTCTTTATTAAGTTCGAGATTAAGCTTGAAAAGTCTACTCTGCCATTAAACCCTTGACGTAAGTAGCATATCAATATTCATATAGTTATAGTATATTAATAGTTAAGTATTTCAAGGTTTGGAATTATAATAATATAATATATTGGAAGACAAGTAAATCATTCTGCTGTAAAATTTCCAAAAATAATTTATTTATAACAGTTTAGCATGATAAAACGATGTTCAATACTTTAAATTTTAGTGTTAACCCTTGATAAATCTTCTTTGTAAAAAAAATTAGCTGTACAATTACAAAATTCCTTCTGTAGGTTCGAGTAATCCAAATAGGTAAGGAAGAGGTCCTGGGTTCAATTCCTGATGACAATTCATGATTTATTCTCAAAAATCTCGAACGACAGGAAGTTCAAATTTCTTGTACTATCTCCTGGATACACATATATGTTTAGGTATACATATAGTGAAAGTTCAAAAGCCATATACTGAAGCACTAAAATGGAACTGTAATATAATACTTATATAATTTAAAGTCTTCGCCGATTCCAAAGCTATTTTAAGATCACTCTATTGAATTCTCTCACCTGAAGCGGATATTTACACTTCTGTGCGAGCCGTTCTGGATGGGTGAAAAGATAGGAAAAAACTTCCTTTTAAAAGCTTCATTGAATTTACTCATATTTCCAAAACCGCATCGTAAACTCCTTAGGCCATGCGGAGCATGGTCGGTTCCTCTCCAGCGTTAAATTAGGCACCCCTTGCGGTCACCATTGGAGAAAGAGGAATTCTGAGTAAATGTGGTGGGGCAATTTAGCATGGGACCGATGTTCCGAGCCGTTGGTGATACGCGCGCGGTAATGAGACGGTCCTCGGCCGGATGATACGGATCTGTGACGCTCCGGTGACCTCCTGCGTAGTTATGGACGCGTGCCAACTCCCCCCTATACACGTTCTACAACGGTTTGTCGTTATCGACTCCGGTGCACGTTAACTTTACGTTCTTTTCGCGTTCCATAGCATCCGGAGCGTGTAATTCATTGTTTGCGATGCTACCATTTTATGGAAGGACATCTGTCGCTGTTAAGTAATAAGGAATGGTTTTTTGTATGTCATTCCCTTCATGCCCCCTTTGGAATTGTGCGTTTTGGCTTGTTTAGCTCTTGATGAATAGCAATGGGTGTATTGTCTGCAGGACAAACAGTGCAATAGAGGTAGGTGTTCAGTGGGTGGATTTATTTGATTGGTTGATGAGGAGAAGCAAATTAAAATTTCTTTTAAAAGGAAATACAGGATTCATTTTATTTTGTTCATCCTTGATCTGCAGCAGAAATATGTCTTTTTATGTGTCTTTCTTGTCTTTTTTGAGAGCACGCATATAAAACAGAAAAACAAAGTTTAAAATGTGTATAACATAAAAATATCGATTATTAATATGTTTATGATATCATACCGTATTATATTACCTTAGGAAAGCTCTAAATGTAATGGAGATTTTATTGGTTCGCTCGTACTTTTTCGCTCCATAAAATCACGATAAAAATCCTGTCGCCTCTATCGGAAGCGATTAAAATTTCGACACGTATATCGTTCGACATAAAACAAATGAAGTCTTCAAAAAGTCCGCCATAACTTTTGATGTTCGCCGGTTTATACTTTGCATTCCATATTTTCAGTTTGGCAAATACGTAGCCACCGCCGCGGAAGAATCTATAAATGTCTCGCAAAATTATAGCCCGCAGAATCTTTTGATTCAATTTCGACTCGGACGTCATGGAAACAACTGTTGCGTTTATAAAAAAAAGAAACAGAAGTTTGAGACAGACGGCTGGCTCCAATTTACTGACCGCTTTTACCTCTTTTAATGTTCAATTTCGTGGCGCATGCGTGATGCGTATAATTTCGTCCGAGTTTTTTTGAGAGATGTGCGGCATAACATAACGGAAGGAGAAATTTATCGTTGTCGTTTTGTTTCCGCGAAAATATTAGTAAATAAAATGGCGGAACATTTTATGTCGTGTACTACAGTTAGTAGAATTATAAACGAAGATGCTCAAAGCATTCTATTTGACTGCTTATTTTTAGACGCCGAAAATAAACAGACTAATTTTAAGCGTATAGGACTCGTTATTTAGAGCAAGAATACGTGAAATATAATCAAGCATTAGTTACTTGGCGTGCGTAATCTTCCCTAAAACAATTGAGAATTTGGATAATTTTTCGTTTAGGTCTATATATTTCGAACCTAAGATCCAATTAAGTTTTAGCTTCTAAGTTACATAATGTATTTAAACTGCTACGAAATTTCTGCTCGAAATCTTCTATATTTAAAGAAATAATGTTAGATTTTTGACCAAAGGCAATCATTAACTCTTTAATTTATACGCCAAAGCCTTAAATTATTGTCTTTTTTATTAATTTCACGAAATATATCTTACATGAATATAATTTAACATAACATATCAATTCATTGCATAATTTTTACTTGGTAAATTCTAAGAGTATCGTTAAATACGAGTATATTTCGTACTTGAATAAGAATAGTTGTTACGTTGCTATGGAATTCAATCATCCGCTAAATCAGTCAGTAATGTCAAACAACCATGATATTCCATTTTATACTATATACTAATGCGATAACAGAATTTCGTCTTTCTTTTATTTTTGAGAGTCATCTGCTACGAGCATTTTTCCTTTAGATAGAAGGTTGACGTTGAAAAGTTCGTGTTTGAAACTTAGAATTTTACACGCAAAGTTGTTCTGGCGGATGGACGCGTTAGCCATGCAATATTTCATGAGTAACCATAACTTATTTAAAAAATGTTATTTCCAACGTTAATTCATCAGTGAATTTATATTCCTAAATTGCTCAAAAGATCCAAAGGGGTAGGGTTTGAAAACATAGAGGTACTTTTTGAAATCTACCTCTACGAATAATGTTGTTTATACATTTAAGTATATGACTATGATGATCTCACTTTCTCTTATATCAAATAATTAAGAGTTATTTAAGATACGTTTCCAATTATAATAAAGGTAATTTTTGCTGAAAAATTCAGTCTATGTTATCATTCATTGAATCGTTCTTTTACTTAGCCTTACTTACTCATTGGGAATTATGAGGAATCAACCTTTGGTATTTATTTTGTATTCAATAAGAAAAATACTATTACTTGTCCTCCCTATTCTCAGAATTCTCGAAGCAAAAATTAAAATATTGAATTTGAATCTATAAAGTAAACCAACACTGAATATAATAAAATTTCATCGAAATACCACCTTATTAACAAGAATATGTTACCTTGGCTACACCAGAAAATATTTGAAAGAGAAGCTAGAAATATTACGTTCTAGTTGCCTGTTTATTCGTCCAGTATTAACCGATATGGAATATTGATGTTTAGGTTAATAAAGTAAATAAATAGCGACAAATATTTTCGCACATCTTAGTTCATATATCCTTTAGAAGGTATTTATTTTTCATATTTCCTTTCGAATGAGAGAAAGCGTCCTCAATGCCAATTTACGCTCATTTTCCTTAGACTCCTCACATTTCAGCTCAATTAGTTCTTCGCTCTACCTGTACACGACAATAACATCACCTGCTCACTTTCGACAAGGGCGTGTTGTTCTCAGACCACGTGACGTTTGAGGACGCGTACCGACACTTCTCTCAGATGCAGGTGGAGGAGCCAAAGGAGAGATAAATAAGAGAAGGAAATAAGTAAGGGGTTAGGAAAAAAACGTAGGAGTTGGGGTCTGTCGAGGGAGTTTTGAATGAGGCGCATATGTTGCCTCTGCAGGAGCCTTTGGAGAAAGGGTTCGGCGGTGGTAATGATGAGGACCACGCGAGTCGTCAGATGGGGCGGCGGTCACACAAAGGAGCCCAAAAAAAGATGGCGGAGTTACGGAGCAAATATTCGATCGGGGAATTGGATTGAGTCCGTGGAGATGTTAGGAGAGCAAACATCGCTTCCTTTTTGGCATCGTTTTACTTTTACGCGGCGAATATTTTCGCTTGAGTTGATCCGATATCCTCCGACCCGGAATACGGATCTGAGCCATATTTTCGTTCGTCTTTTTTTTTCAAATATTTGCTCTTCTTCCGCTTTTATCTCCGGGGCTTCGATGGGATCTATAAATTTGTTTTGGTACCGTTCCGATAGGTGTCGTTAATTTGCTGATCGAAAGGGGGTGATTTCCAATACGATATCCGTAAGTAAATTTCTTCTCGTAATCAGGTTCGTTAATACGTCGATAAGATTACGAGAAGTCAAACGATGATTTGTCACGGACACCTGCACCTTCGCTTCGCAGAGGAGCCATTATTAGCAGTTCTATATTTAGGACTTGGGTCACGTTTAACCAAAAGTGGTTATTATTCGGCAAAAAATTTATCAGAATCAAACATTATATATAGTATAAGAATATAGAGCATAAATAATAATATACTACTATCATTAAATAGAAAAATTAAGTTCAGTATATGATAATTAGGATCAGCTGTTGTCATTAATGGATATCTTTAATATTTACCAATAACCAATGACTAATGCTGATGGAACGACTTCAGTTAGGACGTATACGAGGATATATTAAATAAAGTCAATATATGTGATTTTCTGGAAAAGTTAATAGGGTCCTATCTAAAAAGTATACTACAAAGATTGAAATATAACTTTAAAAGTTAACTTAAAATTTGAAATATTTTAGCGTTCCTGTCATTTTGTCTTCTTTATGAACCAGTTGTCGACAAATACTTGTTTCTCGAAGAAAGTTTAATTATTTATTTCGTTTATTTCTATGGAAACCTTAATTTATCGAAGATCGATTTAGATACTTCCTATGATTAAAATTTTTCGGGAGGGAGATGTTATTGATTTCAATACTTATTGGCACAAGATTCAAACTCATCATAGTCGAATTCTATTTTAGCAGTTCGTCTAATAATCTGAATTTGTTAGCGTATTCCCTTGGTTAGCTAATTTTGACATAAAGCTATTAAAATATTAGCTATCTTCTAAAATTCTATTCCTCATCCTTCTACTTTCAATATTAATGATCAGAAATAGTAACCCTACTCTATATGCGTAAATTTATGCTATAAATTGAAATTTAATTCGGTACATAGTTTACACATGACGTAAAACATCTCACGTAACATTACGTGGTCTCTAGAGTAAATCACCCGTCAGTACTCACTTCTCTTACTTTATTGAGCTGTGGTCGTTGACTGTAACTGTTATTTTGCGTGTCAAACCCGATAAGCTTCAGTTACTCAGGGGAAAAGAATTTCATTTCTCGGTGCACTTTTTGTCTGTAGAAGGGGGTTGATTTGCAGACGCGTCATCTGTTTCAGATCCTCTTCAGACCAATCCTCGCAGACGATCGCGATCCGCCGCAATGGTTGTAATTAAGAGACGAAGTTTAACGTTGCATAGCGCTGACGGCTTTGTTTTTCCGTACACTTGACACGTGGCAATTAAATCAATCGGTTACACCAACATCGGCGCTGGAGCGTCTCTCACGAGAACAGAGCGCTCCTTCAGTACACGTCAAAGTGCGGAAAACGCGTTTAAAGCAACTTAATTATGCCACTCATTTGTCGAGGGCTTCCTCTTTACGAAGAAGAAGACATCGAGTGCGGTGAAGAGTACGATATTTGATGTTGACATCTTCACGTCAGAATTGACGGGAATGTTCTCATGATATTAGTTGAGCAAACATGTCATAATTATTACCAACACGGATGGTTTTGTTATATCTATATAGCTGTCGGTCATGGTTTCGTAGGATCTGTCAAACAAGGCTTTGAAGTATCTATTTTATAATATGGTTTTTTGTCGGTTTACATCGATGTATAGTCCGAGAATCTTCTCGTTTTATTTCCGAGAATGCTAGAAGATTGATATGTATATAAATGTCATATGTTTGATTCTACAGAGATTGATAGCTCTATGAATCCAGCAATTCGTCTTATATCCAGGTTCCGGCCTGCAGGAAGTGACTGCATCAGCAAACCACGTACATCTGAGTAAAAGAACAATCTTCTACGAGGGTTTTTTATAATTCTTTCTAATTGAGTTTTAGTGATTCCTTAAAAGATTATCCTAATATCTTCCTTATTCTATATATTCATAGATCAAATTAATTTGGTCCATGAGATTTTAATGGACAATTGCAATAATGTATACATTACATACAAGTAGTTGTTTGATTGTTCTTCATCACAGTGAGTGGTTTATTCAATACATCGTAACAATTTTTAATTTTGAAAAAAATACAAACGATAGTAAAATTTTAACCCTAGACTTAGATGATGATGTCAGCTTTCAAACTACGATTACATTGAAAGAGTTCTATCAACAATACCAATGGGAGATTCACACAGGAAGCAAGGAGTTGAAATCTCTGATTTAATTTCTCAGTTAGCATATCGCTTTTTAATTAAATGCTACCTAACAAACCTGAAATTAACACCTTATTAAAACATCATCAAAGAAAGTTTCTTTAATTGAAAATTATTTGTTTACTCTTCGTGTTGGTTTTCTTATGAAAGAAATTCAGAAAAGGAAAGACTTCACTCTCTCCCCACAGAAACAATTAATCCTTACTTTATTACTAATTAAGAAACTAATCATCTTTTGATATAAAATATCTATTAATTCATATTCTAATCAAGGTTAACCGAATCGTTTTAATTCAAATTTAATGGTGTGTAAGACTAGGCTACTACCACCTCCTCAGGGGAGGAATTTGCAACTGAAATTAATACTGGAACAAAGCCCTGAATGCGAACATAACCCAAAATGGGATTGAACTTCCGGTTTTTTAGATGGAATTATAATTCAATTTTAATAATTTTGAATATTTGTAACTTCTATAACCGATTTGTTTATATAAGAACATTAATAGCCGATTTTAAAATAATTTGGTACATATTTGAGTATTAATTTTAGTACATGAACGAAACTTATTGATGTTGATATTATTTATTTTACTGATTACAAAAATATTTAATTGCGAGAAGAACGTATTACCAGCATACTGCTTTGAAGTTCTAACGCCCAACATAGTCCATACTAGACGGCGCGGAGGAGTAGATCTAAATATACGTACGCAACTGTTTATCATATAAGAGTACGCTTTCTATGAAGTACGTTTTTATGTATCTGAATCAGTTATAGAACCTTTTTCCTACGTATTTTCCCTTTTTCCTCGTAATTAGATCGTAGATGATTGCAATCAATCTCTAGCTAAAACACCGTATTTGATATCTATTGCGTAATTAGTTAATTTTAGAACCATAAATGACTATATTAAGGGAAAAAATCGTTGTGTAGGGAATGATCCATGTATAGACAAAAGGTTATATGGATTTTGGGGGCGTAAATCTAAATGGGCCGTGTGGGTAGTTGAGGAATTTCTTAAGTCCACTCCGCCCGCCCAATTGCTTCTCCGAATCATATCCTAAGCTCTGATTCTCGACCTTTCAAGGTTGAGTTTCTGTTTTATTCTCTTTTCCACATATCCGCATCCTTGTCCGTCTCTTATTTTCGTTTCTTGCTCATTCGATGTTTGCATTGAAAAAAACCTTCACTTTCCTGTTGATGTAACTGGACTCAAACGTTGTGGGTTTGCCCCTAACATAGCTTTCGATTTTAGTTTGGGAAAAGGGTTTTTGGGAATCCCACGTCTGCAGGAATAAGAAACGGACTTTCACTGTCGACGGAGCCTTTATCTTAAGAAATATTCCACTTTATTTGATCTGTAAAAGCCTTCTTTATATTGAAAAATTGTCTTATGATATTCAAGAGATGAGCATGAAGGTGTATAGATAGATAGAGAACAGCAAGGTCTTAAAAGTTGGCTATTTTCTTGGAATAGATGATCGAGACCCAAAACATTAAAATTACTAGCAAAAGCTTTATCCATAAGATAAAATACCCGAATATTGTGTTCAATATGTTCCAGTAAACGGGTAAAAGATGAATAGAAAAAATATATTGTGAAACATTCCATTTATAATATATCTGGTTATCCTTAAGGTGTTCCACAAGGTCAAGTATTTGCACCCAAAAGCAATATATTTTTTTCCAGGATGCTTAAATATTAGACTCTTCCTCATAGGATGGGTATTACCAAGGAAGTTTTATTTGGTACTTTTATGAACTCGATTACTCCAAAAACCTTAAAATACGTAAATAAACGTAATTGAAGCAATGGGCAACGATACCAATGCATCTGCAAATCCGCTGTTTCATTCCACACTGAATGGACCGCTCATATGTCACGTGACGGAGTTACGTTACAAAAGTCCGGTAGCGGTTTGCTAATACGCTTTCTACTTCGTTACTCATCAATGGAGGGCCTTAATGAAGCAGAAGGCAGTCGATTCGCCGATCGTAAAATTGAGCTAAAACCGATACCTGAAACTTTCCGTCGGTATCCATTGTTCCTCATAACGCCTTCATATCGGCCGCTCAATCGATTATCACCGCTAACGCCGTCTGCCATATTCTGCAGAAGCCCTTACCGCCGATGGAAGAAGATCGCACCAGACTGAGACTAATGAGTCTGTCAATTGAATGGCAGTGTGGCTGAGAAGGGAGCGCGTCTTTTGTCTGTATTGGCAGCACCGTTAAATCGCGACATGGGTGCGTCGGTGACTGGCAACACATGGCACGTGTATGCGACGCATCGCTAACCTTGCTCAATAGGTTTCTCATTTTGTAACCTTCTGATAGTGCTTCGGAATTGATACAAAGTAACTCGGATTCAATTTAGGGTTCGGTTCGGTGGAGTTGTGTTCCTCAACGAATAAGCAACGATGTAAGATGGCAAACTGTATCCCATGGGGTCGATTAAGAATTTGTTCCTGATCGCTACACTTTGCGATGTATTAAAATCTAAAATACTGAAAATGATAGCTAACGAATATTAAACAGTAATTTGCTCAAGGAAATCCATAGAAGGACAATGATATGAGCACCGCTACGTTTTTTGGCATTCAATATTTTTTTTGTAAAACACGTCCCTGAATTTAATATCAAACTCTGATGATTCCTGAAGTTAATATCCCTAATCTTATTACCTTACAGCCTAGTCAAGAAATCTTCGTGGACGACCATTGGCAGTAAAACAACCAGCAGTAGAAGTAGTGGATCTAAGTCAGTAGTATCTTTCTAAAATCATACTCATGAACGTTATTAATAACTGTATTTCATAAACTCGTTCCTTTAGGGGAAACATATGAAGCTATATTTTACTTATTCAAAACTGTATTTGGAACAACTGGATAGCATGGAATTCTTTATATTATGAACGATTGTATAAGTACTTTTACATCCACGGATATTCCTCAAACATCAAAAAAGTAATAAGTTACGTATATATCCGTTCAAAACTAGGATGCATTTGAAGATAATTAGTACCAGAGTAGAATGACCAAGCCAGAGATGTTAAAAGAAAACAGCCCGAACTCGGAATAGCGCTTTCCAAAACAAAAAACATCTACTAATTTGTTGGCGGGCGCCCTTCATGTCTATTCTCTTAAGTTTCCTCTGTTTTAGCGATCATTTAAACCGCGATTCGTACCTCATCGGCCAATTTTCCTTTGTTCCCTAATTTTACCTAACGCTTCTGAAAGTGTAAGCGTGAAGAAAAGCTTTTTCTTAGGAGCCTTGACTCCCATCGGCTCTTGTTTGTGTTACGCCGCCTCTTTTGTTGTTCTCTCTCTAGCAACGCTATTCATCCTTCCAACGAGCATGCTTACCCGTTTCGGTAGTCATCCTCACATCTATCGTAGATAGGATATTGGAGACTGATTGGGGACACGCCCATATCGGCTTTACACCCTTTGCCGATTTTTCTGAGCCGCGCTTTCATAATGTTGAGTCATCGTTGAACTACGATGCGTTGACTCCGACTGGAAATATCCCTTGTTTTTCGAACTGAGGGAATATGGTATATTCGGCGTATTAATTGTAGACGGAATTTGCTATACCCAATTGCACATCTTCCATTGTATCATTTCTATTGGAGGATGGATGTTTTGTTGAAATAGTAGTATATTAACATACGTACAATTGTGTTAAGTTACGTTAAGTTAATGTTAAGAGTAAATGCAGGAATTGTTGCACCAAGTCCCACGGGTAATTTATATATTCAATAAATATAATAAACATAAGAAGGGTGGGATTATGTATCAGTTGTATCATCCGTACCCTTCGATTAATTATAGAAGTCTTAATAAAAATTTACATTTTGCGGTATCAAGATTGATATTGCGTACTTTCAATTTAGTACAAAAGTTCAGATAACTGTTATTTGATTTTTATATATTTTTATAATATCTCATTGTCTGTAAGTTAATTACTATTAATGATACAAAAGAAACGTGAATTCTTCATTTCAACCTTGAGAACCTTATTTTTCTTCTGTGCTAAATTAACAGTTAATTTTTAATTATAGATGGATTTTTGCCTCTCTATACACCTATGACCATGAGTTTTTATGCCAAACCAATAACATAAAATGTCTTTTATAATGTTTAATATTTATTTAAACGTATAAATTTAAAATATTTTCGTCATAAGGAACCCGATCAGAATTTTTAAATAATATATCTTATATTAGATTTAAGTTGAAAATGTCCTTTAAGAAAGACATGGAAGTATGGACATGGAAGTACAGAAATTCCCACATATTTATTTTAATTTATTTAAGAGTGCGTATTGATTTAGAATGAAGTTTATTATTCGTATACGTGATATAATTCTATATGAAATACTGCCAAAAATAATTCAAATCGTAAACATATTAACAAGTAAATAATTTTTAATAAATCGAGCGTATACATGTAAAATAATCTCACAAATTAAAGGTTAGCTATGAATTAAATAATGTCTATTTCTATGTTCTAACACTTATTAACAATTAATATAAATTGTTCGTTATATCTGATACTTTTTTCGATTTCCATTAATAGCAGAAATTTCTACGTGTTGAGGGAATTAAGTTTTAACTTCAAATACCGAAGCAATGAGGAAGTTTAATTTTCCACGTAACCTTGTGAGGGTTGTACTATGCGTCATGGAGTCGCTAAACGATAGAATTACGCTCGTACATTGTAATCTTTATGAAGACACTCAGGTCGACGGCCTTTATCTTGTTTTCTTCGAAGACATTAGGAAAAAAATATTGGCTAAATAGAATGTCGGTGTCACCTTGGGAGTTCAATCAGAGATGCGGGCATTTACGAAGGGAGAAATTCCAGGTAGAGTTAGCAACCCCTTGAGAGAGGTAAGAAAAAGTACTGTGTTCATAAAAGTAATCATATCAAGAAAGGTTTTAAGTTAATTTATACCGGTTTGCAGATAATGATGGAGTATTTTTGTACCATGATTCATGTTCACTGAGAGATCGTTTTTTTTTGGAATCTTGTGAAAGATTTTTCCCATTCGTTTTATCCTCAAAAAACGATTTTTCAATCAATTCCAAAGATATTGAGAAAAGTTTTGCTATTAAAATTTAATACATTAATGGGTTGAGATGAATATGTTTCAATCAATTCATCGAATTCTATCATTATATTAATGGAATATGAGAAAACTAATTAAAAACGTATTTCATTTTGCGAATGGGATTAAAGATAAGAAAACACATATTGGGTGGGATAATCTCCATTAACTTCTCAATGTACAGTATTGGAGCTATTTTTGATAATATTTGTGATATTAACGAAAATCCCTCGAAAATGATGCATAAATTGCTATTCTAAAATGCTGAAAAGAAAATGTATAGGTCACAGAAAAATAAACCATACACTGGACTAGTATCGTGGTTGATAAGTTGTAATCAAGTTCTATATGGCCAGATAATTTTAAATAAATGAAAAAGACAATCATATAATGTATGATGTTGAACAAAAAATTAATATTAACAAAATAATAAAACTAAAGTTTTTAAAAGAAACAAAATATTGAAAATGGATGAAGATAACTGACCTGAAATATTCATAATTTATTAGGATCTAAACGTAAATAAAGCATATTCATCCACAATTTGCATGCATTAATAATCATCAGTAATCATACTCTTGAAGTTTATAATTTATAAAGTCATACAATACGTAATCAAGTAACTTGCATGAAAATCTACATTATATTTATATTTTTTCATTGTTCAAGGTAATATTACCCTATTTTTAAAAGTATCCCCTATATGAGCGAAGTAGTACCTCGTTTCAAACTAAAACTTTAAAATTATCCTAACTCATTTAAAGCTAAAATCTGAACTAGAATTCGGAATGCAGTTTCAGCCATATTTACTAATGTATTCGCTGACCTTTTTTCCCATCACTTCCCACATTCGTATCAACGCTCAGCGCATCGCTTTCTTCTGATGAATGATTGATCGATCTCTGCCCACAAAAGCCTTTTGTTTTCACGTAACCTTCTAAAAGGTATCATCGCCAAAAACGGACGACTTCATTTGAGCTTTTTTTAATTTTTTCCTCTCCCTGGAAGCTATTCATCAACCCGTAGGACTCGCGGATAAAAAAAACCTCCATATTAGGAATATGTAGACGGCCTCTTTGCTTCGAAGCTTTTTTCTCTCTGTAAGTTGAACCCTTTATTGTTCTCTGCACTCATTTTGGAGAGCTGTTTTCTGGACCACTCCCTCCCGCGAATGAACCCTTTGGCCGACGTGTGTGGCGTTATCCGCATTAGGATTCGGTTACAGATCGCTAATGACTTTGGGTCGGTTTACAGGCGATGGCGGGTCGGAAAATCGTTTTTCGATTCCCTTGAAAATGGTGGCTTAATGGACGGCGAACAGGATTTATGCGCCCTTGTTTGTTTCGTCCATAATGAAGCTCCCTCTTTTCCTTAGTTTCTTTTCTCTTAATTGGTTTTCGAACTCCTAATCGACGCGAGATATTACGATCCGCGGGTCGAAATTCAGGTGCACGTATTAGAGCTTTCGGTGAGCTGGTTGTACATATTGATGGATTTATTTTCGGTAGTCATTGGATACGGATAAATCATCAAAAACTTTCGCTTAAGAGCGTAATTACTCATCGGATGTTTTCAATTTGTAATATTTTTTATTTATGAATTATAATGATATATAAATTATTATAATAATTATATAACAGTAATTTTAATAAATATAATTATTTTTTCTATGCTTTCATTGTTTTGAGTCGTATTATTTAATTATTCTGAAATAAGAAATTATGAGATTATTTATTCATTCAAATATTTATTCTTTCTTTAATTTATCGAATAATTTATTGTATTTAAATTTTTATTGTAACAAATTACATGTATGTATTACGACATTATCTGGTATATCATATAAACCAACACAACTTTCTTTTATTATAATTATATTATATTAATTAATCGATTAATTTATAACATACAGTAACGCATTATAATATTTTTTTAATTATTAACCTTAATATTGTAAATATTACTGTACACATTTAGTTGATATTGACACGTAACGTTGATAAAGTTATCGAAAAAATAATAATATGCCGAATACTAATGAAATACTTGACGAAAAGATGGAAATTTTGCAACTTAATAATGATTAATAATCTATTTTTCACAAACATTGAAAGATTAAACCTAGAATCAATAATTTAAAACTATTATTCGAATCCTACAATCCACCATCCGAATCCGGGTGTCCCCGATAACGAACTCATCGTACGTATCCCTCGAAAGTGCCATTTTGATTAATCAAATATAAAAAACATTATGATAATAAGACGAAGATCATAGTATAATTTTCTATTCGCCACTGCGAGAAAACTTTTCCGCATTCCTTGTCACCTGCCATAGAAAATTAAGATGATTGGATTGATTGATGTGCATCTTCCATGGTGCCACTCTTATCTATATTCTTTCTATGCTTGTTGTAGGTCACTTTTTTTAACTCTAGTGTTTCCTCTCTAATATTCCGTCGTATATTTTTTTTCAACTACCTGGAGCAGTCCTGCCCATATTTCTAATTGCTTTTTAATAATCTCTCTGCAAGGGGCGGAGCCTTAGGGTCGTCGGGTGCTAGGAAACGGGTTGATTAATACATCACATAGAGAGAGGCTATTGGTCAGTTCCTTTCTTCACCGAGAATCTTAATTAATGCCTCAAAACAAAGGCTTAAAATGTGCTTTGGAGTATCGCAATTAAAATTATCACCGCGGGAATAAATAGCGGAACAGTTATTCGACAAGAGATGAGTTCGGGACAAGGAAGTGCAAAACTAAGATGGAAATGAATTAGGCTTTGTCTCCTGATTATTTGTTTCATATAAGGATCTGTCGTTTATATCTATTTATGTGCTATGGATTGAAAGTCGTGTTTGAGATCTTCCCAAGGTATTGTTCCATTTAAATTGTTCGTATTGATACACGTTAGCTTCTTCGATAGATTGATAATCTTTAGTCACACCCAAGTAAGAACCAAACCATAAAAGGTTCAGCAACTATAATGATGCCTATTATCATTTGTTTATTAGGCAGCCTGTAGTTTAGATATTTCTGTAACAGAAAGCTTTAGAATTATGGCTCATCTAGCTGTATTAAATTTTCTTACCAGTTAACTGTACAATAATATTTTATAATTCTTTCCTCATCTGAATGTATTTTTAAGATTTAAGTGTTATTAAAATAAAGCTTATCTGAAATAATTTATTAATTTAGTGCACTTGGGCTCTTAAGATGTATCAAGCCATTTTAAAATTATGGATAAAACGCATTGGTTTACACGATACAATTTCAGGTGTTACTTTATGGTAATTATGAACGCTTAAAAATTACCGCATTCAATGAGGGTGTAAAAATTTAAATTTCATATTTCTGTGTTCTGGTATAATTTTATACACTAATGGAGCTTTTTTATTTTTGAGCATTTGTTTACTTATAAATTCAACGATGTAATATAAGTAGCTGTAGCTTCAGTTATTTGCCACTATTAGCTTTCATTTCCGAATTTAAGACAGAACTGCTACAGAATAATTTAAACATCAATATGGAAGGAGAAACAATAGTTAATGGTTGAACTGAGTTCCAATTTCGTGAAAAATGAATGCACCCCTTTCCCTCTGGCAATAACCAGTGGCTCATAATGAATTCATCGGAATGAAAAATTCAGTAAGTCCCCTTATGACTAAATACCCATTAATATCGACCTGGATGGCAAATTCCTCCTCATTGATAAACTCCTTCAGAAGCCCCTGAAGTTCCAATTTCCGGGCGGAAGCGGGTCGTTCACCATGGCCCTCACTATTTCATTTCGATAAGACGTATATTTCCATCTTTCCAACCGTACCCTTGGAGAGTTTTTAAGGGACCCCTGTTAATGGCTAACCTGATTTAGCCACGCTCTTCCCCGGACTTATTAAAGAAGAGCACCGGGATTTGCCCCCTCCAGCAGTTCCTCCGAGGGCACCACTGAGGATGAATAACTCGTGACAAAAGGGACGCTGCTCATATGTCTAATTGGCTTCTGTCTTCCCTCGGGACTTCTCATCACACCCGCTGCAGACTTTTCACATGGATTGCGCATCCCCTGACACCTACACCTCATTTTTCCTCGAGGGATGACTGAGCAAAAGAACCCACCGACATTATGTATCGGGCGATCGCGGCGCCATCTCAGCGTCTTTGGCGGAAGCCAAGTCTCAGACAAAGGAAAGAGGTTCGCGCGAATTGGACACACTGCTTCCCTCAAAGGTACCGAAACGATGCGTGACTAGGAAGACGCCGATGCAGAAAGCAAATACTCTCATCCTTCTGGGAGATGCAGGTACTTAGCTCCGCTCTCTGGAGGCATGTTTTCCTTATGCAACTCTCTCTCGTACGATGGTTTGAAGGGTGGATTTGAGAAGCGTTTAAAATGGAACTTGTTTGCGGGTTCGGTAAACATGTTTTTATTCGCTGCAGAAACCGATCGTCACCCTCCGTTCCAATGCATCGTTACTGCGTTCTAAAATTATCGCTATGCAACGCGCCTCGCGGTAAATTGAAATCGCTTGAGTAAGGAGAGATGAAAATGTGTGTTCCTTGGCTTAAAACATCGATGGTTACGATGGACATACACTTCAGGTAGATTCACGTAAACATTATAATATTCACTTTTAAAAATCAATATATAAATGGATGTTTCATTTTTCGTTGTAGATTTGACAATACTTCGTCTGTATATCAGGTGTATGGTATGATAATAAATGTATGATTTATCGATAAGTATTTAGTCAAATTTGTTTACTCAAAGTTGATTTAGAAAAGAGGTATCACAGAGTCGGTGATAATAACAATGTAGGTTATATAACACAGTAATACCTCCCAGCATTATTTTCAGAATCACTATATACCTATAATTTCCTATTATCTTTCTCTTTCCTAATGTGATAAAATATAAATTCCCGAAAGTAATTCATATTTACACAAACTAGTATATATATATTAAAGTCTCAAATACCTTTTTGACTCTCTTAGACTTGTTAACGTGGACATCGTAACTTCTGATATTGAGTTAGTATTATCAGTTACTCTGGTAATCTGTTTTATAAGTCAGTTAAGGAATTCTGTAAATAATTCCGTAACTAAGGAATGGATTATGTAATGGACATGGTATTACATGAGGTATTACAGCATGGACAATATCTATGTGAATTATTTAATTTTACATAAAAGTGTTGTATTAAATATTATAAATATTCCTATAAAATTTTCTCTTCACACGCACAGTACGTAACGTCAAGATACTACTGAATCAAGTAATCATCATCAAGGCAAAGAATTCTTCTTTATTCTACTTTTGTGGCGTAAAATCTGAAGAAAAGATAATGAGCCCTCGTTAATCTCTGCCACTAATAACCCGAACAGGGCATTCTTTCATTTATTTTATGGCACCGAAGAAAATCTCGTTTCCAACGGAAACTGTTGTCACAAATACGTCTTCTTAAGACTTGATGGAAGCTCTCCTTTTTTTCTAGAACCGATGCAACTTCCTTCAGATCTTCTTAATTTGAAACGTAACTTGTCAGACGATTACCATCACTCCGTCGTTGAAATTCGTCACGTTTTTTCCTGCATCTCAAAATGACTCTTTTTGTCTTACGAATTCGTTTCTGTTTTGTTTCGTATTCGCTATACCTATATCTTTCTATCTCGGAGATTATCTAGTGACGACCGTTCAGCTAGTTAAATATTTGAACGTATAATCATCCGGTAGAAGACGTTATTCTCAATCTACTTGTCGTTACCCAAATATTTCGACAGCGGAACGTTATATTATTTCTAACTCGATAATTACATAGAGTAGGAATATGCTCCCCGAAGGCTTGTCAAAGCAATGTAGGTTAGACCAAAGAATTATTCCCATGCTTTTCTCTTGAAGACTTTCTATTCTCAATTGGAGGACTAGAGATGTTTAGCTCCTCGGAATAGGTACGGTACTGTATAGCTATCTTTTCATCAATGAAAACAATTTTCTGTTTTGATTTCCGATTGAATAAATACAAAATACCCTAAAGAAATTTAAAGTTTCATATATGTGTGTAATTTATAATTTCCGCTTAAAAAATTATATTCTCTGAATAAGTACTTGAGAAGGAAGATGGTTAGAGATGTATTACTTAAGTACCGAGTATTATGCCCTAAGAAATAGAACTTATAGAAAAGGCCAGAACAAATCGAGCTTATAGAACTTATAGATTTAAGGTTTTCTGAAAGAGATTCTGCGAAAATAGAAATTTATGCTTGTACTCTTAATTTGTATAAATAGACAAGTGTAACGTTTGATATAATTCATTAATTAAGAAAATGAGAGCTTACAAAGAAAAGAGCTAATTTAAACTGTAGGTCAAATCAAACATTGAAATACGATGCATCTTCAAGGCTTGACAATTGCATAGATGATGCATCTACAAAGATAGCATATTAAAATATAAATGATGGAATTAACATAGGTTATTTAGATTAAATAAGAAGTATTTTACCGCAGAAGCCGCAAATTACTAGTAATTACAAGCAAAACTATACGTCAGGATCTGTGTATGTGCACAATCATCTGCTAGATATGATTTACGTGGCATTAGAAAATGGTTTCCTCTTCGCAATAAGGTTTTATTGCTTCATCCTCACAACGATTTGCTCCAATACACTTAAACCTCATGGTCTCATTAGTGTGTGAGTATTTACGTACATCAACAATCAAATACCTCCCAACAAACGATTACCGTGGTAAATATAAACAGGTTAAATACCAGTTTTTGTTGTAAACTTAACAAAAACAATACCGACTCAAAAATATTTAAAAAGATTCGAATCGTTAACGGTTTATATTTTCCGTTCGTTTTAATTTATAGATCGTTAACCTTTTCAAGAGTTAGAAGCAAATAGCGAGCAAGAAACCTGTAAAGGAATAAATCATTGAAAGCCAAGATGGACTGTGAAATCGATTAAGTAAATGATTAAACAGTACGAAAATTGATTTTCACACGGGAATGGTACACAGGCCGTAATCTTTGCTCGTATAAGAAGCAGATAATCTTCCAAAGGATAATCTTCTCTTACGGAAACTTCAGAAACCGTTCAGAAGTGATATTTTTTCTTTTTTAAGTCTCCTGAGAGTTGAGGTTGAATATTAAGGTAATATACTTTGCATATTGATTTGAATAGCTTTCCAATAATGGTACTTCCTAACTTGATAGCTCGATCTTTATACATGACAGATAAAGATTGATGTTTTATGAAGTGATATTTCTTCAATAAATAGAATCTCTTTAATAATCTCTTAATATCTTTATAATAATTTTTGTACAATTTATATTTCAATGTTACGTTTTTATTAGCTTATATTTGAAAACAGTAATTTTCTTATATTTTTCCCAATTTCTTCAAAGATTGTTAGATTAAGAATTGGGGAAGCAATAGAATTTAAACTTTTTTATAAAATCAAAATTAATTTTTACAGAATTTAAATGCTCTTATTTCCAATTACATTTCGCTGAACTTACCTTAGAGGCTTAAAATAGAATCTGAGCTACATTAAAATATTGTTAGATTGCTATTGTTGGATATCCCTTCATGTATTAGTTAATAATTTTTAAAAATGCTCAAATTATATCTCTCTTAAATAAGTGATTTTAATTAGACGTAGTAGATAAATTTCTCTATTTAAAAATCATTTATTTAGCATTTTTCTATTAAACATCAACTACAAGGATTTCAAACATTTTTCTGTCTCAAATTATCAGAACATCATGTATGAATTGTAAGTATCATAAATTCACACGTAAATATTATTTAGTATTATTCAATATTATTATAAGTATTAGTGAACAGTAGTAAGTATTAATGAATAAAAATGTTTTAATAATTCATTGGCACAATATTTATAATTGAATCCCACATATTATTATATAATTAATATAAATTCCTAAGCAACAAATGCACCATTATTACGTAAATGAACAATAAAGATTGCGATAGCAACACAGAAACCAGCATTTGAAAGAAGTAGGAGTAGACGGGGGAAGAAAATTCGATCTCTAACAAAGTAGAAGGGGGTGAAACAAATGAGCAACAGGTGACGATCACTCTAAGTCATTGGCGAATATTCATTTCGTGACCATATGATGGTGGCTATCTTTGTGGCTTTTGTGAGTCGATGTGTGTGGTACGGTTATAGCTGCTCGAGATCTCAACGGGTGGTTCGAACCGCAACTATGGCTTCATCACTCCTGCACGCGCCCTCCTGACCACAGACCAAATTAGGTCCTCAAGAAACTTTTTTTACCGCCGATACTTTTTTAAGTTTGGGATTCTAAGTATTAACAATATTAACCCATCGTCTCTACGGGAACTATTGATACATTTCTTCAGTGAAAAATAATAGGAATTTTTTTTTAATCGTGTGCTATTTTCAATATTGGATGTCAATAGCGAAATACGTACTAGAAGAAATCATTCAAGGCTTCTTACTTCTCTTCTTCATACAAACATTTTTCCTGTTAATAAGCTTTGGGTTTTTTTGTTTTATCACTTAAATGATGGTATCATCATATGCTAAGTGTCTTTGTAATAATTCAAGCATTAAACATATCAAAGAAGAAAACAAGCATAGATATACGGTGTTTGGAATAACGAGGTAAAATTTTATTCAAACTCTGGAAATTAATGTTAAAACTTTGATTTTAAGAACTTTGTTGACTTTTTCGTCATTGTTTATAATATCATACTTGAGAAAAATGAGTAAAGAAATAAATAAAAGATATCAAATACATTATTGATGAATAATAAGCTCTCATACGATTTTGTGATCTGTTTTAGTTTGTTTTAAATAATATAACTTCCTGGATAGATATTCGTAAGCTTAAGATTAATGTCCACCATTGTATTTTCTGTTTACGAAAGAATTTTGAACAAGAGACATTCCTCCATAAAATATCATTCAACCCTACCTCCTCCCTCAGAGTACTTAAGATATCTCTGATTAATCATCCATACTAATACGAATTACGAATATCTCGCAAAAAATACGATCTATTGTAATGACGATACGAGAAACGATAACTCCTCCTTCCATTTACTTCAGCTGGTGATTTACAACAACAAAGACATTGATATAAATTAATCCCTACTTTTCCGCCATTACCAGAATTCCTTCCAGGATTCGTTTCCGATCTTCCGAGTTATTCCCACTATCTCTTAACTCTCTCGCTACGTAATCTATCGCCGCAATCTCTCGTCGTGACAAAAAGTCGCTCAGAAAAACGGAAGACAAAAGAACGTCGTCTCGACACAAAAATGCGTACTTCGAATTTCTCGATAGACTTCAGAGGAGCCGCCCTTCCGAAGGACCTCGATAATTGGTCCAAAGTGAACCCAAATTGAGGTCCAAGTAAAAGCCATGCGTACTAGCGCCTTTACTAAGAAAAGTCTTATGCGTGTTTTTTTTTCTTTCCTTAATATTTTCATTGGATATTAATCGTTCATTAGCCTTATCACTTAGGGTTGCTATCAATTTGATCATCTGTTCCTTTTAATTTTATTGCAAGGCTTATATGGATAACTAGTGGATTAGGAATGAGTTAAGATGCATTCCAGTATGTGCGCGATGTATAGATCTATTTGAAAAGCGAAATATCATAAAAGTCAAGGTATTAGCCATTTGCTTCCCTCTTTATATTAGCGCAATTAAAAGTAAGGAAGAATGTTATTAGATATAAAAAGTAAAGAAAAAGTATAAGTTAATAATATACGAGATATTAATTAGTTATAGAAAATGTATACAAACGAATCATTCTTATTTGAGTTATGGAGTCAAAGATACAACTTGTATACGAAATATAAAACTTCTGCGAAAGAATAGCTTTAAAAAATACTTTATTAAATATTCCTTGAAGGAATTATAATACATGATAACTGCTCTATAATTTTAGGATTGGGTAAACTTTAAAATATAAAGTAATACGTATATCAATCCAATAGCAAGAATAAGAAGCAAGATAAAAAACTAGTTTTTAAACTTTTCTCAACATAAATTACCAATCACAGATTACGATATAAGTTTTTCTTTACCATTTAAATCAAATTTTCGAAGAATAATAAAGATAAGCCCACTTCATCATTTACGGCTGCAACCTAACATCGATAAGTGAACCTTTACATTGGAACAGAAAGAGAATAAGCGAAACCTTGTATTCTTTATTTAACCTTGAAAAAGAAACGGATGACTGAGTTGGTCAACGCGGATAATGTGCCACAATGTCTGCGAGCATCGTTGGTATAAGATGCAAGTTCGACCAAAAGTTTCACTTTCGCTATTCACAGTATACAAGGCCTTTGGACTAGTAGAAACATTCTGGTCAAAATGGGAAATGAATGCATGAGTAACCAGCGCTCCCTTGAGGACATAGACAAGACTCTGTGTTAGCCACCGATGTCACTCATTTCGCGTCACAAGTGTTCGGAGAACTTAGCTCATTTCGTGCCACTGGGAGCATCGGTTTACATTGAAAGCGTTCGAACAGAAGTGAAGGATTTTTCGCGAGATAATTTTATAATAATGTTAACGCGAGTAAGCGCAAATTGTTGTACAGCGAGTGAAATTAAGAATTTGGTGTACGCTGATCGTGTTGTGGAGTAATTAGCAGCATGTTATTCACTTCCGGTGGAGAGCTAAGAAGGGAAATAACAGTTTAATGTACGGCGAGCAAGACGTCAACCAAGTAAGTGGAAACAGTGGATTGAATTGTAATTCTAATTACAGGAACTGAGCCATTTAATACTGAATATAAGTGGTAGAGGCATGTACTTCATCTTCATTATTAGTACCATACACTTGCTTCATAATTTTCATTCCCTTTTAAATGTTCCTTTTTTTACGTAGATTACGTTGATAGTAAATATTCTATCTAAATCATTTATGTGATCATTCCCTTAGACTACCTCGTCTTATAACTGTATGAAGTGTAAATGATTTATTACCTCTACTCCCTTATATCTTATATACAATTTTAAGGTATCTCTGTTTTATATGGAAGTGTATTACAATAATTTAATATTAGTATATCTTAACATCTGAAGGAATATGTTTTTCGTAAGATTTTTTCCGATTTTATATTTACGTACCGAATTTTATAATTAGGATTTAAAGGCTCTTTTAATAGGTATTTGCTGTATGTTTTACAACTATTTGATTTTAAAAATTATTTGACTGCCAAAACCTTGCTTTTCACTCTGTGCTGTGGTTTAGATTAAATAACTCACGACTTCAAAACTTCCGGGTTTTTACAATAAACGCAGAATCAGTATATCACAACACGAGAAGAAGATTCCGCGAACATAAAGTGTGCTGAACTAAAAGCTTGCAATATATAAACAAGCGAGAGAACAAACAATTCCTTCTGAAGACGTTCACCTGCCTCAAAATCCGCCAGACGAAAATCTCTCATTCACACCAAAGCCACGTTCTTGCCCAGCATCACAGGATTCCCGTCGGTCACCGTTACACGCAGAAATCTCTCTCGAATAGATATTTCATCCCGATAAGGTTTATTAATCACCATGAGAGACGCCCGACACTTGCAAGTACGAGTTACATGGCGCATGTCACAAGAGACGAGTCCTTTGTGATGACTTAAATAGGCAGTGTGGGAGGCTTCGGAAAAGTGTGTGGTCCAATCGGAATGGTGTGCAGACTTGAGGTTGATGCGCGCTCTGTTCCTACTTGTCACGGCCAAGTTGCTCTTTGAACGGTACTTGCGGGGAGTTATTTTTCATGCGAAGACTTGAGTTTAGCGTTGAAAAATGGCGTTGATTCACTTCCGAGTGGAGGTGAATTGGTTTTTTCCTACTTTTCCTGGTGTAAGGTTTTTTAAGAACCTTTAATGTAGTATTGTATTCAAAGGTGTTGCAGGATGATACTCCTAGTATAAACATTTGAGATACATAATTAAAAGTACACAAATTCAAAGTTAGATTTTAAAAAGGCATGCGAGAATTTTTTAAATTAAGAGTTTAAATAGTAATCCATTCTCTCTTTTTCATAGTTTGATCTTTAATTTTATAGTTGCTTTAAAAAAATGATGCTGTGATGATTCAGAATTGTTTTTTCTGTTACTTTTATCAAGAGACTTCAATGCTATAATTGTAAACAAAAATTAATAGGGTGAAAATACGTGACCTTGTGGAACCACGGTAATATGGTTAAACTTTACTTTATATTGCAACCTAAGATTGATGTTTATGAATTTTGAAGAGGTACTTCTATCTCAGATAACTAGAGGGAATGTTACCCAAACACAAATAATTACCAAGTGGTATATTTCCACATAAATCAAATTTACAAACACGAAAGTAATCAAAATATAGGCGTTATTGTTTTGTTCATCTTTTGACCTCCTTTTCTCTGAAGAGAAAGGACCGATGTAAAAGAAGTCGAAATCTTTTTTCTCTCCTCTTTTCACGCCTAGTAACTTACTTTTAAGAGAAACCAATTCATCATTGCCCACTCCTTTTACCCCGATGGTCATCTCGATCGAATTCGAACGAGCCCTCGTGATCGGAAGGTTTCGTTCCAATAGTTATTTTTCGAATCCTTCTAAGCGTCCTCTAACGGTCCATGGGCCTAATGAGATCGTTGTTCCTTACGAAAAACTTCTTCTTCGGGTGGAATTTGATGCGTACCCCAGAAGCATAAGGGAACCTGCCACCCATTGGACTGGAGTGTACTCGTATACTCTGCATCACTAATAGATCGAATTCCATCTCACGTTTGAAATATGAAGACTTAGGATGTATCTTTCAGAAATATTGAAAAAGCATCTTTTTGCTTCGTTGAAACTTAAATGCATTATAAGTGTTCTTATATGTGTATAAAGTTGAGGTTGAATTAGTTGAACATGCATAACATATCTAATTTGCCTTTCTTCTCTTTAAAGCTACTCTAAATTTAAAGTCATATATTTTAAAATATATATAATAGATATAATCTAATTATTTTCGGCTATTTTTCACACAGAAAAAAATTCGATGTAAGGATCTTCAACGATTACTTCCTAATTTAATTCATACTTATGGTTTTGTTAAGAAATTAATAATAAGATTAATACGAAAAAAGTTTAAATATTTTCATTTTAAACATTATTTTCGTTTGAAGCCACGGTCAAGGTAAAATTTCGCCCTGCTATCAGTAAATCAGTAAAAGTTTGTATAAGCATTATAATATACATGTATAATATATAATACATGAAGGTTTCTTATGGATTTTTATTCTTTATTTCCAAATAAAAAGTAATTATTACATAAGGTATAAATCCTTCAACTTTGCAACCGTATACTTTATCATTTATACGACCACTTATTACCTCGTACAAGTTCCATCTATAGAATAATTTTACTCACGAAATTTTCTAATGAACATCCTGGATACTCATTCTGTTGTCTTTAATTTTTCTCACGTCGATATTCTTTCAATTCATAAATCAAACACGAAAAGATTATTGTGTCTACACACTACTGTATTCATTCAGCGAATTTCACTCAATTATTATGAACTACCCTTTGACCAGGAGTGAGACAGCATGTACAAAATGATTTCTATCACAGCTCCTGGCGAATGAGCAAATTCAGTTCGTGTTTATTAAGTTAATTAAGAGATGAGTCTGCTGTGCTGACCCACTTTCTCAAAACAATTAATAATAAACACTGCCCTCTAGTGATTCACTTACGAAACTATAATTTGAAACATTTTTCGGAACGTTTCCAATGCGAAGCAGTGGTTGTTATGGAGTTGTTGATTTTAGTCTACGTCAGATCTACGTAGTGATATAACAGTTCGCTTCTTTGATCCAACGTTAAAAAGGTAGACATAATAAATGCTCGATTTCACGGTCAGTTGCTATGTTTCCCTTCTTTTCCAGATTGATGACAGTCTCTTTCACATCCGTGGTCCATAGATAAGATCTATTGTAAGCAGAAGTTTGGCAACATTGTTATCTCTTGCTAGAGGTCCTCTTTCCGTGGATGACCACGCACTTTTCTCACGTCGCCGCACTTCTATATTTTTGGCTCACCCGTAATGCTCTCGGATGATTTCGTACCTCAAAGTTCATGTACCCGAAATCATGCCTTTCAAAATGTTTCCATTGTGGGGATGTCTTGTTCACACGTATGACACGCCAAGATATCACATGGAAATTTAGATGTTTCTTAAAAACATAAGTGTTTATTTATTTTTGATCTAGTTTAATACTCTTGTAAATGGAGGATGATAGAGAATTATTCGTGAGTTGAAATTATTGAGACTTAATCATATTTCTATACATAACTTACATATTTGTTAAAGGGAGAAGGCGAATTTGGAGCAATTTTCATTCTTCTTTCTATTTTAAAGTCTTTATCATAAACTTTATTTAATAATCCGTCGAGTTAAACTATTCCTTACTTCTATTCCGACAATTTATGCATTTTTATTATTTTAAGTTCCGAAATATGCTAATTAATTATTGTAAAAGATTAATATTAATAAATAGTTATTAGTATTTTAAAATACCACAATATTTACGAAATATACTCGTTTCTATACATCTAAGCATGAATAGATTTTGGGTACCGCATTGACTGCATTCCATTGTATCACAATGTCATGTAAATCCATTAATCGGATTGTCATCATACAAGCGGGACAACTTGTATCAACGGAGGGGTCAAGTGTTGTCTCCACTGTCATTCTTTGGGGTCATTGAGGGTGGAGATGAATGATCTCAGTGGGGTCACGTGGTTGAATGACAACCTATCATACACAGAGTGTGAAAAAAACAAAAAGTATTTCCATATCTATAGGTGACAGGTAATACACTCTTTTCATGAGTGACGCGAAAGATATGCAACTCTATACAAGATGGTGTTCAAGTAGGATATGATTCGTCTATTGTAAGTAGAATACGAACGTTGAAAGTTATAGAGTTGATGTTGAAATGTATTGATATTAATAAACAAAGGAGAAGTGGTATATTTTTAACAAATATACAAGGTAATTCATTTTGAAAAGGTACTTATTTTCTTGAATTTAATTGAAATTAAATTTTCAAATGCTTTCTAATTATACAGATGATTAGCTCGTATTTATTTCTTGAAACTTAACTTAAAATAAAATCTTAATCTGTTATTAATATTCTATGCTTCCATGTCTTTTAAATATCAGCTAAAATAAACTTTTCGTTATTCTAAAATGTTTGACGATTTCTTGATTTTAATATATAACATTAATTATAGTTATATATTTACTTATTGTTTTCTCATTAGTTTTTCTCGTATATTTGTATGAGATTTCTTAATCTTTTAGAATTTCTTTAGCATATCCCAATCCGAGTAATTCGTAATTCAACTGCATAATATGGAGTTCTCCTACCCCAATAATTATGTTATTAATTCCGCATATTTCATTGTTTGGTAGATGGCTCTGGTAGACTAAATAAACATAAACTCACTTGTTGTAATTAGATTATGATGAATGAGTGTTATTAATTCTTTATTTAGCTGCGTAGGGGACTCTGCTATTTCCTACTAAGCAAATGTGCTGTTGAAATGAAATAAGGTACATTAAAGTAAATATTACGGGTATAGAATACTCCTTTACGAAATATATAAAGGTTCTGGGAATAACAGTTAAAATTCGGTAGATAATTATAATATTAGTTACTTTTTCCTGAGGTTTATAAGTAACTTTTTACCCATTTTAAAACCTTGTTATTTTAAATAAATAATGTTTCATTAGAAAGTCTGGTCATATAGGTATTCTTGCTGCAATCACATTAGATAGGTGAAGTGGAGTACATATTTCTGGGCATATTCCCTGCAAAATTAACAAATGCTTTATCTAAAGATATTATATTGCTATTCCTCAATGCATTTGTTAATCTTGAGAGGAATATGCCCTGAACAATATGCAGTTCCATTCCACCTATCTAATGTGATAGCAGTGACAGGTGATTGCACTAAAATCAGCAGCCCGATGATGCAATTATAGGAAAAAACAGAAGACTTTGAATGGAAGTAAATTTCGATTTGAGCACTAGAAAAAATATCTAATAATACAACCAACGACCAAATTTCAACTTTTCTTCTTTGAGCCTTTATTTATTTCGTAAATAAGTATTCCGTACATGTTTTCTAGTCTTGTGGTATCCTAATTTAATTTTAACTACGTTGTGATTGTATACCAGAGATCAGAGTCCCCTATGCAGTTGAATATAGAGTTACTAACCCGCTTTACTTATAATTTAAAGACAGCGAGTGTTTTTACGTATTATTTAGACAACCAGAGCCACCTGCCCAACAATGGATATGGAAAACAAATGCCTGTGCAAGAATTGTGCGGGAAATACGAATAAATTATTGATATAAAAACAAATCAAATGTTTTTGGCCTTCCATTAATGATATAAGGAGTTAGATACAATTAATTAAGCTTAAAGTACAATTAGAACATAAAAATGCCTATTAAATAAATATGGATCCTCATCCACATATTTTCTGGAACGTTTCATAAAAATTTCGCTGTATAGGTTTTGACTCGATTTCCCTTCATGGTTCCAAAAGGGGGACGAACCTTTCAAATTTACGCGTGCGATGAATTTGGGTTAATCAATCAACACGTCTCCAAGACTCCATTTTCCTCCGATTGTTAGTTAGCTCGATTTCACGCCTTCATTTGCATACATCGAGCGGGAAGATGGTAATTCATATCACAGCCGACTCTCTTTTGTCACTATATTGAAAGAGAAAGAAACACCGACAGCCACTGATTTATTTACTTATTATTTCACGCGTTTTACGGCATATCCTTATTCATCCCGTCGGAAATTATTTTCTGTCAATCCATCACAAGTTGCCCGTATAGTTTGAAGGGACGTAATTCCTCTCGAACCCTTTTTATGAGGACTTTGATTGCGTTGCCATGGTAGAAATCAGTCATTTGCTCGCCTCCGTAAGAAAATGTTAAGCAAACACTTTACTGGATAGGTATCCGATTGCGTACGAACACTTGTCTTGGGTTACACGCAAAACAAATTAAACGAATGTTTAATCTCGTGTTTTAGACACGATGGTTTTCTGGGAATCAGATTTCCTAAATGTTGGTCTTTAGGTCATTTTCATTTACAAAACTCTTAATTAGTATGATTTAAATTAATATTAATTTCACTCCTTGAAATTTAGTGATGGATTTCAGTGTTTTGATGTAAAGAATGTATGATTGATTTGCAACGGAACTTTGATGAATGAAACCCATTTTTCAAAAGAAAGTTTTCTTTTTTATTTTAGCGTTGCTCTCCACAAATCTATACATAAAATTGCACTTGATCTAATTTTTAACAAATGAAACCTTTTTTAATTGAAATATTTTGTTTGATCTCGAAATAAAATTCAACTTGTAATTGTTCTACAAACAAAACCACAAATTTGATCAATAATTCTTTTAAACTCCTAATATAATGTAATTATTAAGTGTGTATAATTATATTATTATATAATTACAAGCGGATCTTTGGTTCATACTCAGTCAATGTTTTCTCCGTTGAATAAAAGTTCACACAAACAAACACAAAGTCACAGAGCTAACCAGAATTACATTCATGGCTTCGTACTGACGAGGAGAGATAATACTTATTAATTTTTATTTATTTAACAATGACCATATAAACATCAACTTTCTTGACATTTATAGTGTGCTTCATAACTTATCAATTGACGTTTACACCCTACTTGACTTCAATTCTACATCTAATAATCTTAATAATTCTACATCTACATAGTTCTTGTATCTGTTGAGGATATGATAATTACTATTCCAAGTACTATCGTCATTTTGCGTTGATAAAAACAATCCAAGATGGCCGAAACGATAGATTTCGATGTATCGAAATTAGAGCTCAATGGGCGAAATCGAGCTAATCGATGCAAACATTTATCGCATCCTGCTGCGAGAACCGCTACGCGCACAATTAAGAACACTCATGCCTTAATAAACTCGTTAAACTTTTTAATTACATTACTGCTACCCTTCTCGGTTCAAGGAGCGATCCAAAGGATATATATTTTTACGTGTAGTCATCAGGTTGCCATTTTTCTTCCGTCTTTTCTAATTCCTTCTGCAGAATCCCCCGGTCGCCGGTAGGAAGGATGTTAATGAACTGACCTTCGTTGACCCCTTCAATCAACACAGTTCATCAACTCATTCGAAAACACCGCGGGAGAGTTTCATCTCCCTCGAGTTCATTTCCTCTTGGGAGTTTTTGCCTCTTTTAATTACCGCCGCTTTCCTTCCGAAGAAAGACAACGTCGACTGCCATTGAAATGACTGTCGACCTGCGCTTGGCTTTCATTGTCAAAGGGTCCCCGTGTGGTTTGAACTCCTAAAAAAAATGGCGAAAGGATTTGTTAGGCTCTTCTGCAGACATCGAGGAGTTGGAGGAGGTTCATGAAGCAGGGAGACGTTAAATGGGTTGTCACATAATTTAAAAATAAAAAAAACTGCCGTGCAGAAAGGTTCCTTCTGGTGTCAACCCACGGAGGAATCTTTTTAACCACGAAGAGTTGTCGTATTGTTTGATCGGAAAGGAGTTGAATATTGCTAAAGTTATCTGTTACAACATATTCTATTACTATATTATAATATGACTTAATTCAGAATGATTTTATGGTTGATTACGTATTTATCTATATAATTATATAAATTTATTCGAATAATTACAGGTTCTTGTTTATCAATTAAAAGAATAGAACACGAAAAATCTTTTCAATCATTAAAGATTTTAATAAGAAATTAATTGGTCTTTAAAATACGAAAAACTATGAGTCGAAATCTAATTATTATCCACGAAGTATCACAGAAGGAACGAAATCGTCTTACTATTTTCCGATGGTAAAAGTGACATATACCCGCAAATCTATCAGCTTTCTATCTTCATGGTTACTGATGAGTAAACATGCATTCCTGTGAAAGTCTACAATAGATGGGCGACCAAGTTAAAACTTTCTTCGTCTCTTCCGAAAGTTGTACACACAACCTCGATTAAAAAAAGTAAAGGGAGATAGAGTTACGTTATTTGCATAAATGAAACTTGGATGATAAAAAAATTGACATAAAAGTTGTAAAAATTAATTTATAGACATTTAATATTTCTCATTTTTGACGTTAGTTACTATTTACCTACTTATTAATCTTGTATTTTCTCTGTGCAGTGACATAGAAAATCAAGTCGGTGTAATTACTACTTCGAATCAATAGAGGCCTGGTTCGATTCTCAGAGGAAACATATGTGCAACATAAGGTCAGTTTTCGAATCACAGCAAACATGTGCTACGAAGTACTTACGCTAAACCCAAACATCTCCTAGTGTAATACAGGTTCACATTTTGTCTCATTTAAATAAATTCCTCCAAAGTACAGATAGCATTCTGTAAACAAAAACAGCTTTCTTTCTATGCAGACATTGAACCACAGGCATTTCTCCAGCAATTCTTATCCTCATAAAAGTATTCTTTCTTACCCTTGGAGCCACGCAATATTTTCCTCATATTTATTAGGACTGCTAACCACCTTCTGCAGCTTTTCTCTGACTTATATTTGATTGTCTGGTCCACTTCGTAATTCACTTATTTTATGATGCATATCTCGATTTAAAAGTCACCTGTTACTTCTTCTGATTTCCGTATCAATTGCCGTTCATTGGGAGAGAGTTGGAATAAGGCAGTCCTGTCACATACCACTTCCTATTAATAGGACTGCTGTAAAGTTTTCCTCTCGATTTACTTTTCATGTTCTATAAGGTAAATACCCCACAGAAAGGGTGTTGGTTGAAGGAATTGTCCAGATATATATTTATAAATTTATAATTTTCATATTTGATAAGAATGACGTAATTTACAAGTTAATTTCATCAATATTAATGCACTTAATTGCTACTATTTTCACATTCGATTGCTAGCAGAAAAGCGATGTAAACATAGAATCAAGTGGATTTGTAATGCCCTTCCAAGTTGTTATAAATCTTTAAGGAAATACTATTAAATATCTTAGGTTGTTATGAAATGATAACATATCTTCTAAAGAATAGCTATAATGTGAAAAATAACTTGAACTTCCCCTTGAAATTTGAATTCTCACATTAAATATATTACATCTCACAATCTCTAGTATTCTATATCGTTATAATACCCTGAAAAAGATTTAATACCTATTTCGGAAAGATTTCTGTTCCAACTTCGCCTGTGCATCTAAATTTTACATCGATATTATTAGAAATTATGCATGTTTAGTAAATAATCTTTCAAAGCGGATTAAAAAAACAGGTTGTGATTGATAGGTTATTCGAATGGGCGGTATTTTTTTTAAAGGGCTGTACAAAAACAGGAACCGTGATGCGTGGCAATCATACGCCATGTTAGCACATCATCGTACAGGCACCTTTGACAGCTACTCGACTTCCTCCAGCGAATGATCAGAGATTAACCCTCCTGGAAGGCTTCATCTATCATACGACATCCTCCACGGTTCATTTCCCATATACCAAGCAATATCTCGTGATGATTTGAGAACGGTAATCGCGATATATCGAATGTGTTTACTTCGACTCGTTCGATGTAAGTAGCAAGGGCTTACCATCTTCATCACATGAATAGGCGCAACGTCCGAATTTTGCGATTCTTTCTATTAATTTTGTTGGAGTTAATGGTCACAGTTTTTTGGGTAATAGTTGCACAAAAAAGTGCATAAAGGGATTTGAAGAACTTGCATGAGGATAGATATTTCAAAAAATAATTGTATCAGTATTTAAGAATACAGCATTAAATTCGCTGTTAACGATGGAGTACTGCATATTTTTCTATAAGAAAATAAACGTTTAATTTAAAACTTAAATAAAAATTTCAAATTCAAGCTTTCAACCAGAAATGAAATTTCTAAACTCTGGAAATAATTAACCAGGAACTTAATTATTATTTACTTAAAGATTTCTTTTCTTACAAATACAAATACGTAAATATAATACTTACTCTTCATTTAAAAGAATAATGGATGAAAGTCATTAATCATTTGAATAATTCTAACTATTTTAAACAAGTAATAGAGATATTTAGTATTCTTTCCTTTTCAAGCACACGTAAATAATGAGCTGAGTATTTTTTTACGTGCGACTTCAAAATCCTCCTCCAAGATTCTTTTCTTTCACAGGAGACATTGTCGTTTATCTTCAAACAACATCATCGTTTCAGATATCTTAATATAAATTCGCACCGCTTAAATGATAATTTAATTTCGCTTTTAAGAGTCGCGAATATATATATCAACCATCTCCTTTGACTATTCCGTTTAGCTTATTATTCGCGTAGATTAAATTACCGGAGATCTGTTCTGTAATTCCTGTCTCAGCGATACCAAACTTCATTTACATAGTTTTTATAATCCTGACAAAGTATTTCTCTTAAACTATTAGGAATCTCCACTTAGGAGGGGATATTTTCTTTGGTATCACGCGATAATTTACAACAAATGAAAGGGAAGAGTAATGGATTGGAACTCATGAATAATTGCCCGATTCGTCATGACAAATCTTGTATAAAAATCGCGTCGCATTAGAGCCAGATAAATTGCCCTTCCTTAATAAACTCGTTGGCATTGCTGTCGGACAGAGTTCGCCATCGGGAATGTAAACATATTCTTAGCGGAAGGAAAGGGACGTACAAAAAGGATTCATTTATTATCCTCTTGATGATTCTTCATTATCAGACGTGATAAAGAGTCGCTGGAGATAGAGCGAAAGAACATCTTAAACGTCAGAGAACAATGATTCGTAACGACTCATAGGATTTTTAATCTCGGCAGTTGGATGTTCGCGCCTAACCTAATTAAAATACTTAAGCAGTTTATGACACCGTCGATTGTGAATTACGTTAGATATCGTAGAGGAAGAATCATTTGAGAATTAGCTCATGAATCAATTGTAATGGAGGTGTTTATAAAGTTTTAGAATGCAAAAGGAGTTTTATATTTAAATAACAATCTTTGATTTAGAATTTTGTTACAGTCGTGATTTTTTTGTTGTATCTTTCAATAAGTAATGGTCACTGAGCTCCAATATTTATTCCATAAGGATGCTTAATGGAAGTAGATGAATATATAATTAATTTAATTTTTACTTCTTCAATAAATTTTATAAGTATAAATGATATGGCTCGATGTAAATGGTAACAAATAGTATTACTTTAATGAATTATCTAAATGGACATCGGAAACTTGCATACCCTTCGGATTTGAACACAGAACCTTTAGATTTGGAATTTAGAAACGTTACTATCAGGCTCTAATTCTAGAATTATATCTATCTCAACCTAGTATTCTTTATATAGTTCTAGATATTAATATATGCTAAAAGTTCGCTGTCATGAACCATTGTATTCAGCGGACTTTGCATTAAGAATTTTATCCTCTAATTATACATAACAGTTTTCAATCGCAAAAGTTCAGCTTCCTCTATACGAGTAGTAAGTATGTTCTTAATTTAAGATACTTCTAAATTGCGTAAATATTTCTAGTTGAATAAACTCCTCGTTTGAACTATGTACAACTAACTAAAATGATCGCTCGTCTTAATTCATGTACCAATTACAACATAAAAAAACTGGTGAAACATAGTGAAATGGAATCTATTTCACCATGTTTCACTAATTATTATCGACAAAACGCATCACGGTGTCTCGCATGTTATCATACAATCAACTACCGCTATGAAATATTGCTCAATCATTGTGTAGAAAAGCCGTTATCGATCGATGAATCTCGAGTGCTGTGCAAATTGATCCCAACCAAATAGAGAAAGCTTTTCGAACATTCGATCAGGAGGCGAAAACATATTAATGAAGTCCAATGATAAGCGTCATCGCTGAAATTTCCGTGCCAAAATTAGCCCATCCCCCCCCTCTATCACGCCATCGAATACTTGCGAAACGAAGAATGGACATAGAGAAGTTAAGGAATAAGACTTTCACACTATATGCTTTGCATTCCCCAATAAATTCCCATCATTTTAAGTCTTATTCCTTATAATTTGATAGGTGAAAAGGAGTAAGGAAGTTGAATTTTCGTACCTCATGGTTCTTTCTATACCGGAGATTTCAACGCCTGTAACTGGACTTAAAGGGCATTTGAAGATAACCGAGGCGTTATTTTGAAGTTTTTGTATTATTTAAAAGTTGTAATAACAGAATTAATTCGTAGAACCTTTTATCAAAGTTTAAACAGAAATGCAAGAAATAGCAAAATGGCCGAGGACTCGAACCCAGGACCCCTACTTCCGGGCACGTATGCTAAAACGCAAGAACAGGACCTGGGTTCGAGTCCCCGGTAATTTCGCTATTTTTCACTTCTTATTAGCCGTTATTTACAAGTCGTACGAACTAATGATGCTAATTTATTTCTATCGTTCTCTAAACAATGAGGATCTTTGAAAGTTCAAAACTTTAATCTTAAAAGTCACGAACGACCAGTATAAGCAGGTATATCAAAAATGAAAAATCGAGGCCGTATTGACGGAAAATATGGGATCGATTTTTGGGGAATATGTTCCCGGAGGAGCATTGTTTATTTTTCTCTCTGCTTTGAGAGCAAACGGCACGTGTGCTAACGGTTCGGAGAGTGCTCCTCTTTATTTTGCCGATACCGAAAAAGTGACTTCACGCGCCGATGATTCTGACGGACATGCTTAACATCTCCCCTCTGTGCTCATTGCATTACCTCCCTTCTCATTTCCGAAGATCCTATTTTGCCGCGTGCGCTATCGTCTGCTAATAATGGAGGAGCGTACCTTTTTAGGACGATCATTCACTGCATTACCCAGATAGGCTCTGCTCTGGATTTAGTAGCCTTAATTCCCATATTCTCGTAGAGTAACGGACTTGAATCTGAGGCCTATGGTTGCGTATAGGTATCCTATGATTTATGAAATGGTTTCGTTGTTTTGTTAAAGAATTAAGGATTTAATTCTTAGGTTTTCATCTCCAAATACGATGTGAAAATAGATTTTTTAGTTTAGGTTACATATTTAATAAAATTTTAAAAGGACAAAGATAATTTTGCGTATTATTTCACGCTAATTTAACCCTAGAACTAACAAACTCGTAAAAAAAATTCTAACACGACCGGGACTCGAACCCAGGTCTTCCAATTTCCAAAAATTAAATTACATCACTTATCTTATACTTCTAATCTCTTCTAGATGATGCAACGGTTTTAATCCAACGGTTAAAGTAACTGATGAACGGTAGATGAAACTTTTGAAAAACGACATCCTATTTAGCGCCTATACCTATAGGCTCAGTTTTCCGGGTGGGAAACCTGCTCTGCATTCTGCAAAATGGCTTCGTCTTCTATCATTTCATTTTCTTTTAAAAATTCACCGACCGAGTTAGACCTCTCTCCATGGCTGACCTCTCATTCCGGATGAGTTGCGGTTTGTTAAGATGGCGAATCGTTTCCTAGAAGGAGAACTTATTCAGACAGGAAGAAGGAGGAAGGTGATGATGGGAACAAACAATGAGGCGGTAGAGTCTTTCAGGACTTCGCAGTGATATTTTATTTTTTGGTCTTGCGACATATTACTCTAATTTCTTCATTCTATTTTTGTTTCTCCTCCAAAATTCGTATGATTAGCTTTATGGAGCACGGAAAGGAACTATCAGCATCCATATTTTGTATTTTATTTTTTCGTTTTTTATTTTTTATTTTCTATACTAATTATCAAAGACAGCACAAAAATCCGCTTCTTGGACAATAACAGTGGGGTTCTACACTTAACAACTAACGTTCACAAACATCCTAACCCTGAGACGAAAATTTTCTCCTCAGCCGGGATCTGAACCATATTAAATTAAATAAACTAGACTCCTTTGCAAAAAAATTTGCAGAATCTATTTTCAGTCGGTAATAACTAACTATACTTCGCAGATTATTTTCCAACTTCTTTAAAATATCAACGGAGAAAGACTATTGCTTATTTTTAGCGAACGTAATTGCTGTATATTTTTACCGAGTATAACAGATGACGAACGAATACATCACATCCTCAAATCGGGTCATAAATTTACTAACGATCGTTATCTCATCCATCCTCTACCGTTAAGTGAAGAAGAGTTTGACACGGTTCCCACCAATTCTATTTTGCCTATGTATGATGAGTATCTCTCATTGATAAATCACAGTTATGTCATAAGGCTATCGCTGCGAATTATAGCAATTTCGTTTGCTTCGGATGAAGATTGCCCTGGAGTGTCATTCGCTATGCAGTATGGTTAAGTTGGTCGATGAAAAATCATCCACCGGCTGCATAGAGAACGCCGCTGTCTTAAATCATGGATGTTTATTTTGTATGCACTCGCTGTGAGATATTTTGCATTGAGCGACTGTTCTTCTATCTTCTCCTGAATTGTAGTTACTAACTATGTTATGCGGATACTAGAATCATCGTCATTGGCTGTTCAATACGTAGATTGGTTGACTGCAGCACTTCATTTCTGTCTATGCAATGCTCATTCTACTACATACTGATATTTCCTCTTTCCTGCATACTTCCTTATTTGATTTCATTATATATCCCCTGATATTCTTCTTGATGCTTTTCCTTCTACTTTACTTTCAAGTACGTTTCCAGTAAATTCATTATGTCTTAGGACACGATAAAATTTCGATTCGAAATTTTATCGTATCTATAAACCTTCCTTTCTATTTTAATAAATTCTATATCTTTTATGTAAATTATTCTACAAAAAACGTGTAGATTTAGATCCATAAATCTCGCTGGATAGATCCTGATATTGAGTTGTTAACCCTTCACTGTTCGCAATAAAAATAAAACATCTTTTTCCAGCAATATTAAATGCAACACCTCCCAGTCATCCATTAGACACAGACGAGACGAGATGCACCTTCACAGCATCCCGCTGCTATCATTAATACGAAGATGAAACCGCGCAACTCAACCGTGTTCTGCTTCCAAACCCGTTCCCTCTTGATAAAACGTTGCCTTCGCGCAGTGGACCGTCCGAGCAGATCTCATCGCATCCCAATAGCACCCTCTCTTCTCCCTCCTGCATCTCCCTGCACCCGTCTTGGTGATCCAAACGCACGCTATTGGCATTTCAAATGGCGAAAAGCACCTGCTCCTATCCAGTGCGCGTGTCTCCCCATTCTACCGACACGATGCATCCGTTTTTCCGAGTCCGCATACCTTACATCATCACGCAGTCGTATTTACTCTCTCTTAAGGGAGTCAGGTGACGATGAAAGTTAACGTTGGGTCATAACTCTACCCGAAATCGCCGAATTTATTTGCGTTGTGTTAAGTACGATGAGTCTGTAACCGTCATGAGCCGAGAGCAACCCCCGCGAACGAACCATACCATTGCGCGGAACTGAACGTCTAACGCAAACATTTGACGTACACCGTACGAACATCTGGCGGATTTATTTATTTTTTCTTTCCGGAAGGCTCTGTGTGAGATACCATGGATTGCTTCCTCGTGCATGAGTTCGCTATGTTTCGATAGAGTTAACACGCTGATTAGTGTCAATTTCGGGCGGTTGAACAATCTGAATGAATCCGCTTTCCTTAGGAAGAGTCCACCTGCATTCTGCAACTGTCTGAGATTGAATATGTTAATCGAGCTGGAGTCCACAGTGTGTTACGAATTAATGAAAGTTAATGATTAATGTTCAAATATTTACTTAATCATGCTTTGATAAGTTTAAAATCGTGAATCGTCTATCATTAACTGTAGACTAATTGTATGTGGGTCAAAATTACAATCTTAGTTCAATAAAAATTTGGAAAATCAAGTGCATGTTAACTCTTATAAACATTATATTTTCATGCTCCATATTTCTCATACTTACAATGAAATTTTTTGTCTCTATTTCTATGTATTGAAAGTCTTGAACATCCATTTTACTCTAATTTTCAATCTTTAAACCAATTCGCAAGTTATAAAATTTGTATGAGAAGATAATTCAAGGAATATAAGATTGCTGATCGGCAATATTCCTTAGCGTAAAGAAGGAATGTATCTTTTTTTAATACTAATAACGTAAAAATTATATACATTATATTCTGTCATTTGTATCGATCCAAGTCCAATGACCGTTACCATGGAATCAACTCGTATCTGGAGACGCCATATATTTACGTCAGTCATAAATGAGTTGAAGAGGCATTGGCGTATTGATAACTCTGAGATCGCGGACATAAAATTATACCGTTCTTCGGTAGGATAAGCGAACCGTGCAAAAATATATCTCGACTTCAAGTTTCGCAGTTAACTAGAGTTGTCGGCACTGCGATGCCTCTATCGACCTCTTGATTTTTTGCTTAAGAGGCCCATTATCAGACGACCCCTGGAATCGTATTCCTTAAGTAAAGGGGCATTTTTCAGGAATGAAATATTCAAACTATCCTTTCAACTTTTAATTCGTAAGGTTATAATCTACCTCAAAAGAAGCGTCTTTTTTTGCAGAGTTTTGGTTTATATCTGAAATTATTTTATACCTCATGCATTTTCCATGTATAATTCCATTTGCATAAGAAACGGTGGGCTTTATTTAAGGTACATGAATAACCTGTTTCTTCTATCTACTTTTCTTCTATTCTATTTTAAAACATCAAATGTTTTATGTTCAAATTGAGCGTGTTTCCCAATTGTAAATTCAGTAATTTAGTGTAAAATACGAAATTAACTGGAAAAGCTTCTCATGACGTCAATTTTCAATAATTCTAAAACTACATCAATTCCTTCATTCCCGCAAAAATGAATTACTCTTGAACTTATTTTCCCTCCAATTTAATGGAATACCTGAGTTGATTATTCCAGATAAAAGTATTTTCATTCCATTCGTCATTATAGAGTTATTGAATCTTACGCAATTAAATAAGAGTTATTCCCTTTCATTATAAGAAACCGAGGAAATAATAGAACTATTAATCCAAATTGATAATTGTATGTAAAAGGCTATTTGACTCCTATAGTCGAAAGTTCAGTACTTCAAGGTTATCATTAAAATATTGAAATAAAGCAAATGCTAAAGATTTCGCCAAAGGCAAAAAGATCGATTAAAACCAAAAAAATATTTATCTTTCTCAATTGACCATAGTTTTTTTTAATGACGTACGTTCAAACAACAATAATAATGGAAGAGCAATATTTCAAGTGTAGCGTGGTTGAGAGAAAATTTGCGTGAAAAATTTTCCTAGCAATTCGTGCTCTACAGTTAACTGTCTATTTAATTCATATTATTTGGGATTATATGCTTAGGTGTATCGCTCTAAGGTTTACTTTCATATTCTTCATTTTCTTAAATGTTCGTTATCCAATCATAGCAACGACCCTTCGACCCACCGAACGTCATGGAAACCTCCGATACGTTGTTTATAAATAAGCGTTGGTTCACTAACCTACGTCACCGAGACCAACTCAATTATAATCTCCTTTAGCGCTCGTTCTGTAACGTCTTAGTCCCCTTGATTAATACACGCATAAATCAAGGCTCTTATAATGAAAGGGTTATTACTCCCGACCATTACCCAAGGGAGCGTGCGATTAATTTACGCTGGAGCTAGGATTCTGCGCTTTTATAAAAGTCCGTTTTTGCTTGTGACGAGGCGTACTTACTCCGCTATTGGGCTAATCCTTCTTTTTATGCTCGGCCATTCCATCACCTTATTATGAGATGAGTCTGTTTAGCCAAGATCCCGCGCGTGACTTTTCCAAAGAGACCACCGAGGATTTTTTTCATTTATTCATCCCTTGGGCTTTCAAAACGAACCGACATTTGTCTCCGAAGCACGATTAGGCGTTGCCAATGCTACGTTTACAATTCATGGAATTAATTATTGTACGCCCTCTGCGGTTATGGATAGGGTCTGCGTTAGTCTTAATCTGGTGGATTAGACAAGGAGTCATCTAAGTTTTACTAATTTAAACGCGGTGATATCCTTATCAAATGATGCAAAGATTCATTACTTGTTTGTATCAATGGCTTTAAGTTAACGAACGAATTTTAAGATCGCATTTTTCTGTAAGAAATCCGTGGACGACTATTTGAGTTAAAGAATATAGGACGTTATAAAATTCATCGCTTCGATTAAATATATTTTACAGAATCACGTAAAGGCAGAACCCTATTTGTAAATCCTTACAGCGTTATACACATATATTTTACGTATTTAATTAAATGTAACAATAAAGGAACGGATTCTTCGATTTTTACAAATACTCATTTAATGTCTATTTGGTGTGTTAAGTGCCAATATAAAACAAATTAATATTCAGTTGAATTTAAGTTTAAATCGCTTATTACTTAATAACTTTAATTAATACTAATAATATTTGTTGCAAGTGAATTATATTCCTTGGTGTTTCATCCAAAGATCCTCCAAACATCTTTCCAACAATTCCATCAATATCTCTTATATATTTTATTATATTTTTTCTCGGGTATTACTCATTGAAAACTTACCGCATTAATATGAATGCATTATGTACTGATTGAAATTCCCTATCCGCCAAATTTTAAAAGTAAATTGCCCCAGTTGGAATACAATATATATTTTAGTGAGATTGAACAGTATGGCAACGATAAAATATCGTATTAGTTTTCGCATTTTCACGTCTTTAATTTTCCGATCCTTGAATCATTAAATTCCAACAATTTTTCTGACTTGATTTCTTGTTCTTCTTTGTATACTTTACGATTTTGTATTCATTAAAAAGCTTCAATTTCAAGCTTGGTAGATCCCGTTCTGTTGGATGGTTCCCTCATTATGTGATCTGAGAATTAACGTAAGAAATTATATGAGAATATTCATTCCTAGAAACCGTACTAATATCTTTGAACCCTTAATTCACTATCATAATAATATAATTATATTATTATAAAATGCATAGGAAGTTATTTTTGAGATAAATTTAACATTTCTTTCCTCCCAGTAGCAGATATAGATGAGCTTCGTAGAAAAAAAACATCAGTATCGTTACATTACTCATAATTCCTCATATAAATACATTTTCTCTTATATCTCATACTGTACTCCATCGAATAATATCTACATAGTACCCGCTCTGTATTCGGTCATATTGGGTACAGGCAGCATCCTAAAAAGCACGGCTAATTACTTGGCAACATCGCTCCCACGAAGAGCCGATTCGCGGCGGGTGGTTTCAGACAGAGGCTGCCTTAAGAGATCCGTCTCTCTCACCTTCTCTCCGCGGGGAGCCCTTTGGCCATCCTCCGCGCTTCCATCTTCATTCAAAGCGGAAAATTCGAGAGATTTCGCCTCGTTTGGCTAAATAGATTTAAATTGCCCCTCAACCCTTTCGGACGGCGCGTGACAAATGCTTTCGAAAGTCTATTTTTTGGACATTGAGTCGCTCTAAGCGTTACGGATCAAGTAGAAAATGGTCGATTTCTTTCGCTCGAATCATTTATTCTCCTCTTTTGGATTTGGTAACACGACGTAAGAACATGCGCGATGATGTTATGACAGAGATTGTTTTGATATAGGAAGGGGTTTACTCGTTTGAATCATCCGAAGAAAGTGAAATTTTCGATAATGCGGCAAAAGGATGTTTTTACAAAAATTATTGTTATACTTTTTCCATAAAAAAAACTAAACTGTTTTCTAAGACTAAGTTATAGTTTGAAAATTTGTTATTAAATTTTTGTCTAGGAACAGTTTGTCTCATCTTCCATGATAAAATTTTTAGTCATTTTTTTTTAGTTTCATAACTGCGATAAAAAATACTTTCTCTCAATAAATGACTCACTTTAGTATTTAAGTCTCATTTAAGTATTTAAATTTACATAACTGAATAATTGATAAAATTTCTCGGGCTTAAAACTCCATTGCTTTAAACTGAATCTCCCACATCCGTGTAACAAATCAAATTACTACTTATATCGTTTACTTGATTAAGTATATATTTTTAATGTTAGTAGTCTGTAACCACATCAAAATAATTAACCAATGTATTGATTAAATGTGGAGATGAGTTGTCAAAATTTAGACAGAATATGCTTGATGTTTTATACCTTACTTAAATTATATTAGAAATTGTTATAAAAAGGTTGGAATAACCATTTTTTATTATTTATCGAAAGTAGTATTTTATCAATTGTTACTCATTGATATATTTCAAGAGTTCCTTTATCAATTTAAATACAAATTAGCGTTATAATAACTATATTATTTGTATTTTTTTGAAATCACATTCTTTATTCTGCCCTTATGATAGGTATATATAAATATATTAATCACTTTCTTTCATTATCAACTTAACAGGAAATAAATCTAAATAATTGCGAATTATCCTATTTAGTTTTTCTCAGGAAATACTTGATTTTGTCCTTTGCTTACGTAATTTGATAATTTACAACAATTCAAACACATGGAACATATTGCTATAATAGAATTCATTTACATTAGAAAGCAGATGTACAGCGGTCTAAGAAATACACGTAACGAAAAATATAATGACTAAAAAATCATTATCACAAAATACGCGACATTTCCCAAATTGAGTCATTTTTTCATAGTTCAGAATTTTGGAGACAGCCTTCATTGCCCAAGAGTTTGTCATCTTGAGAGTCTTCATTTCTGAATATCTGATATTCTCTTTCACCCCCACTGAGACTTCAATTTCATCGAAACCACTAAATCCCGTGTTTTACTTGCACTTCATACGCGTCGAGGGCCTTTGGTAATCACAAGCCCCTCCATAAGATTGCGCCTCTACTTGAAGACGAGATGGCAGGTGTGGATTCTAATTATGCGTGCGTGGAACTCGTAAAAGAAAACAAGCACGCGTAACTTAGACGGGAACGCCTCTCCCAAATACTCAATTCCGTGCCCAGTATAAACATTTCGTTAAATTCATTACGTAGCGGAAATAAAAGAACATCTACGGAAATACCTTTGCATTAAAATATGTACCGCCGCAGTTCTGAAAGGAGGTGGACGATGAGAAATGCGCATTAAGGGTGACAGATACCATTGCCGCGTTAAATGACAGGCAAAACATTTCACCTTTAGCACCGCTCCAAACTTGAGAACCTTTTTCTTTGACCGGCTTCCCTTAAAAAAACGGAAACTATTCTAATAAGGGTTCCAATATGGAAAATGCCTCTGAGACGGTACTCAGGGTTAAATTGCTCGCCTCAGGACATCACCGCTGCAATCAATATAGTATATCGCACACTTCCACGAGACACCGTGACCGACTTATAAAAATGGAAGGAGCTTTTAGGAAGACACCAAGGGGTCCCTTCAGGGTGGTATGAGCGGGACCCCACGATGTAGTTTCCCTCTAGTGGACCATTCAGGAAATATGGCCCATTTCCCGCTCCTACGCTTCGCCAATCAGTTCTGTTTTGACGTAATGTAGGTCCAGGTTTTTCCTTTTGTCTACGAAGAGAAGTTGAGGAATTTTTGGTAATAACCGGGAAATTCCTTTGTAAAAAATGAGATATCTTATAATGGAAAGGAATTCCTAATTTTGAAATTTTTAGAAAACGGTAAATTCTCATATGACCGCAGGGTAACCCTTTGCATGTACTTCTGTTTTGTCTTTTAAAATCTTTTCTTCTGGTCGTACCGTCTTAAATTTTACTCACGCAATGTGAAGTTAGGGAAGAACTAATATATGTAATTATATGTCTATCAATGTCTTTTTATGTTTTGTTCTCTCCTAGCGATGATATGAATTGATAATGTAAGAGAACGATTTTGGTATCAAGCAGTTGATTCAAGGGCACTTAAAATAATTCTAAAGTGCATGTTAACTGCAATTTGAATGCATTTTGTACGTGAGAATAATATTCTCGTACTTTGCATACCAGTAGGATTAATTTTAAAAAATTCCTCAGTGACCTAACACCAGTATAAATGAACGAAAAGTTATGAAATTATATTTTAGAAAATAAAAATATATGTATAATTATTATAATTAAATTGTAAGGAATGGAAATTTAAAATTTTTGTTGATTTGCATAATCTCCTTTTATTTTTAGCTTAACCTTTCCTTTTTAGAAAATTAAGAATATTTATTTATTTATTGTACATTAGAGCTACAAATAGGCACCAGGCCATGTGGTAGCTCTAATTGTATGTTTCATATTATCATTTCATGCTTATCAGAAAATACGATAGATCTATTCCATAAGAATTAATGTATAAATTTATGAAAATGCTTCGAATCCGTGCTCACTTAGCGTCATGAAATTCCACTTACTGTACAAGAAATATCTATAAAAAGGATCAATGATCATACCTGTATACAGAAGGCTCATAAATAAATTTTTTGTGTGGTCCCTTTAAATTCGAATTATCGAGAGTCTACTGTAATTACTTAATCAGTAAATATTTCGTTTAATTATATTATGTACATGTATATCAATAATAGCAAATACGTCTATCTTCTCTTATATAATAAGAGGCTCAATGATAAATAGATGGCTCAATGATAAATAGAAATAAGGAATCAAAAAAAAACTCTATTCGATATGTTTTAACTGCTTCATCGATTCATACATATCTCATAAAGATATATTACGCAATAGATCTCGTTCACTTCCGAAGAAGAAGCCGTCACATAAATATCCTACGCTCTTTGATCATTGTTTGTGCATAGCAACCGGTGAAACCGATCCAAAGCCGTAAGAGCCAATCTCAATTTAGTTTTCATAACATATTTTGCCGAGATTGAACGCGCCTCTCATCGGATCCGGTTTGAGGCTTCAATAAAGCCACCGCGAAAGGCGATAACGTATGACGAAGATCCAGCAGCACCCTTGTATCACACGAGAGGAATGAAATAAAATCAAAGAGAGGGATACAGATGTTATTTCGCATGAATAATCTCAGCCATTCCGAGCATGTGGTACAATCTAAATGTTAATACCTTTCATATATATTTGTCGTGTAAGTAAGCCGTCACTTCCGGATCGGTATTTTATTGAGATACAGTTACCGAAGAGGATGACAACCTAAGATGGCACTTTTGGGAACGATGATGGTTTGATATGTTTTTTTTCAATCCTTAGAAGGAATTGGAAGAGACCGATTGCAATTTTGGTGCGTTGTTTTGAATCGTTCTGGGATGTTGAAACATAAATAAATTCCAATTAAAAAAATCCTTGTTTGTTCATCAGGAAACTTCATTTTTGAGAATAAAACGATTTAAGGCAATTCTTCAACTGTTGGAAGGTCAGTTTTAAAACCAAAAGGATTTAAGCGATACAACGATCTTCTATTATGGTTGTCATATTCTTAATAATAGGTTTTCGTAGTATTCTAAAAGTAAATAAAGGCGAGACTTTAATTAAATTTACTCTTCTGGAAGCATGAAATTTAAATTATAAGTAACAGCAGTATTTTCATATTATAAATTTTGCACATTATTTCGCTAAAAGTAAAAAAGGAGTAAATTCAAAATACTGAACTTGCAATCTTTTATAATATAGTCAAGGTACTTTATGAATCCTAAGGAAGAGAAATGGTTGATTACTCTAGCCAGAAGTTCAAAATTCTGAGATTACCAAGAGGTTTCAAGATCTTTCTAGGCCATGGTAAGCAATGATGGGCATAAGTTTCGGATTTTATAATTCTTTAAGCAAGTATTTTGTATCTTAATCGCGATATCATATTGGTAAATTCACCAAAAATTATATGATGTTCATTATTGACAGCAAATTTCTTATTCAACATAGAATGATGTCAAAATTCATTTTTCCACTCATTTACCTCACCATCTTATGAAGGACGATAAACATTTATTAATCGATCGATGTTTGTACTCAACTAGTAAGTGTGATAACAACGAAATGTTAATAATCAATATTCTTAAACATCACGAAAGAATAAATTTTAAAAATAAAGTTGTGTACCCTAGAAATAATTAATTTTGCTTTTTTCACTGCTGCAAACTGAAATAGTACTCATTGCTCGTATGCAATTATGTCCTGAGAACACACGGCTACTCCCGAATCAAAGAAAAAAAACACATTTCTTTTCCCCAAAGAAGAATCATATCCCATTATTAATCCGTATAATTACGCTTCCTTCCATCCATCTGTTAAACGTGTGGGAGTGAGAATTGGGATTCTTGTGGTGTGGGTGGTTGCTAAGAGACACCTGCCCCACACACGAGCGATTTATGCCTCTGCGCGCGTGGGCCGTTCGGGCGGCAACCTCTTCTCCTTTGATGGACTGTGGTCCCCTATCGTCAGCTGGGCGCCCCACTGCCATCTATTACTGGGTAATGGCGCCGTTCGCTGGCTCATTAGGCGCAGTGGGGGGAGGTCCGTGGGGCACCGAGGAGAGGGTCTCGTGTCCTTCTCAAGTGGACAATGAGCGGGAATCGGCGATGCAAGACTCAAAACAACCCTTTGCTTAACAGTGTTTCCTGTCAGGGACCGGATGGACGTTGACCACCTCGTGGAAACCTATCCCCGTAAATGATGATGATGGCTTTTGTGGGCAAAGTGTGAGAGATTCGATGGGTTTCAGCGAAGAGATATGACGGAAGGATTGTCTATCCTCAATCGCTTTTTCCTTCAGAAATTATGAATACGACCGACCGCGGGATTTCTTCTTTTCATCCGTTAAAAATGAAGCCGTTTGCTTAGCATATTTTAGGAATGACTTTCCCTTTTCCTATTTTTAAGGTCCAGGAGAGCTTTCTGTGGAAAGAAATAGTGTTTTGAGAGAATGATGTGCGAGACGCTAATGGCTAACCCTGTAAATGAAGTCTTAGATATTTTGTTACTTTCATTTGAAGAAATGAAAGTAACAAAATATCGAGCATATAAACGAGCATGGGATATTCTAAATAGCGTTCACCAATCCTACGTTATCAATAGATCGTTCTTAATATTACTATATCGTCTTTATTTTATCTAAAAGAATCGCTGAAATCGAATTAAAATTATTTAAGCCCCTTCGTACTGTTATTATTATCATTATCTAGAAATTCAGATTCAAATTCCAATAATTTTCCAAAACTATATCGGTAAAATTTATAGATAGTTCTATTTATTATTATTAATTACTCGATTTTATTCTTTTCAACGCTTTTTCCAATCATTTCAGCAAATCTTACGGTATGAAATAAAGCATCTATGGTAGAGTTACCTACGTATAACAATTAAATAAATACCGACCTTTGTTTAAAACTAATACTTTAAGAATGGACTTGACAAAAATCAGGTGTGAATAAACTAGTTGACTGGATACTAAAAACCTTAGCTGAAGCAATAATTAAAATTAGCTTCAGATTAAAGAGAAGCATAAAGTATTGAACTTTATCATCCCAGATTAGCTTTTGAAGTAAACTGATTAACTAAGCTATGTGCATGATAAATATCAGGAATTTAAATTCAAATACATACATTGCATTATCATTAGTGAAAACATTTAATTGAAGACGTTGTTCATCAGATAAAAAATGTTAATCCCCTAGTTGAATATAATGGTAAATATTCTATATACTCCTGCTTTCCTATGCCTTATGTACACGATTCTTAATTTAACATTTGAGAAATTAATTTCTTCAAGAGTATACCTTTTCGATTTTTCCTAAGTAGTTCTTGAATTTGAATCTAAGTCTGGTTTTATTTTTAGTTCATATATTTTAAAATATCAAACCATCTCATGACGTGTCTACAGGGTTCTTTGGTACACATTTCCTCATAATATTTTCAGAAGTTAAAACTGATATTAACCAACGAATTTTATTCTCTTGAATTCCTTGTTTATCTATCTTTAATGCAAAAATCACTGCAAATAATATTCAAACAAGTCGGGTAAACAGGAACGAGACGAAGTGCGAAACTTTCAAAATAAACCAGTTTTCCAAGAGCTCGCCCCCATCTTTCTCCTTTAATTACCTTACTTGTTTTCCTCCGATGAGTGATAACTTAATAAAACCTGTTGCTTTGCGATGGCTGAAATATGTACCGATAAATATCCTTTTGATCCACTTCCTTATCCAATTCCTTTGCTACGTTCTATCTCAGACAGCTAATCGATGTTAAATGCATCCTTCAATGAGTGGCCATCATTATTCGCTTACAGTTGTATAGGCGTGATTACGCTCTCCTTATTTAGTCGTTATCTGATTCGATCAATCGGGGTTCGATAGCTCGAAGGTGTTGCGATTCGATATCGAATTAGTCTCGATCGATTTATGATATCGATATGAGGAATATCTTGAATGAAAAGAAGATTAATTAATCCCTAAATGAGACGTGTTTCTGAATTAATACGTAATAAAGTAAAAAACCTATGTAGACTTTAACGTTGAGGTCTTTCAGAATGCTTTTTCGCGACGTTACACGTAACATACGCGAGGACAACGAGTCACGTGCATTTATGGAAGTCTACGGCGTTTGGAGATTTCAACGCGATGTAAGAAAATATTACGGAATCTTTTTTTACGTAATGGTGCATTTTCTGATCCTTTCAATCCACCGAAGCACGTGCGACTTCATCAAATCTTCCGTAAGAGGAAGTAGATAACTTAATCTTCGAACGCTGCAAAAATAAAAAGAACGATATTTCGCTAACAATTTCCGGGTGCGGTGGAACGAACTTGTCCGTCTAATAAATGGTGCATGACCCTCGCCTTATTGATGGCAGGATCCGCAGCTGTTCCTTCATCCTGTTATTTGCATCTTAACGCGGAGAAGTTGATACTGAATATAGGGAAATAAATCCACGGCTTCTTTTAGAAGGAATATGGAATGGGATTTGGCGCGTGCAGAAAGGTGTGATAAAAGAAAGAAGAAGTATCTGAGAGCAGAAAGACATCTTGAGATGTGTTCTTGATGGTCTGCCGTTTGGTCCGATTATACTCTCCGAAATTTACGAGTATACGCTTGCATAGAAGTGCATCCAGAGTCAAATCATGTTGTTTCCTAAGATTGCAATGTAAGACTGGAAATGATTTGCGTCGTGTTCAGAGGATTTGCGAAAAATTTTATTTACTTCAAATCAGATTGGATTCGTTTGCATACAGAAACATATTCTAACGCCTTAATAGTTATTCACGGGAACAAAATCAATTAAGCCGAACGTGTTGCCAGAATAACTCAAAGAGTCTTATTAAATTATTAATCGAAAAATACGAATGAGAATTTTATTATTGCTATTGATTTTTAAGTTCCTTGTCTTTTACTCACTATTTTCCCTCCAGTAACTGAACATAGCACCCATAACATGCATTTTTATATTAAAATAGCTTCATATTTTTTGCATAATATAATTCGTTCATAGTATATTTTCCACAACTATTTACTTTTTATGCTATTCTCCCCATACTTACGTTTTTAACGCTAAAAATTGTACTTGTTCTCAAACTTAATTAAAAATAATTCTTTTAATTACTATTTAACGACTTTAAATTTGGAAAAGAAAATAATTAATTTGAAGTTTTACTTTATATTTTGTATTTCGTTACTATTTATCTACGTATAAATGAGTAGTCCGAAATATCCATTAAAATTCCATAAAAACTTATGATAAATATTTAAAAACAAATAGCTACGAATCTACCACGTAGAAACAGAAAATATAGTTTTTTAGTCAATCATAATTAACAAATTTAATGAATACGTATTTCCTAATCCGGTTTCGTTAACGTAATATACACCCATAAGTGATATTTTGAAAATCCAAAATGTTTAAGTATGTAATGTCAAATTCATTTTTCTTTTTTATGTTCGTATGTAGAAAATGTTGGAAAACCTTGTTTTACTTTAATGCGATAAATAGCAATGTTTTATTAATAATAAAAGATATCGGAAATTGTGCATAGTGTTGTTATTGTCGTAGGCTTATTGTGCATTTGATACCTAAGCTCATGTTACCATTTTACACCTATTTAATCTTTAAAGTATTTTATGAAAGGTAAAATTTGTAAGGATAATTATTCCTACAACATCTACCATAAGAAATGCGTAACTCTTTTACTAAAAGGAATTTGCTACCTTATAGTTAATCGTAATTGAAACGTAAGTATGAAACCATTAAGAACAATAGTTACATCATTTTATTCACTACGTCGAAAAAATGACATAATGGAAGGCAACCTATCGCAAAAGAAACCTTTCCACGGATGGAGACGTATTATCCCGAAGATTTACACATCGATGTATCTCCAGCATAGCACTCCAATATCCGGTGGGCGTGCATCTACGGAAATCTCTCCTGGACACCAGAAAAGCCGTAATTCAGCCCAAAAGAGATTAGATCCTCTCTTAGGAGTAACTCTTAGGGGACTAACGGGAAAGCGATCCGATAGAAATATTCGGGTCGTACGGCCGAAGAAAGCGGGGGTCAGTCGGATGAGTATATCGAAGGGTACGGAAACAAACGAATTGCCTTCAAGACCTCCAGCGCAGTCCTCATAACGATGGGCAATTTGCGAGACGTTAAAAGCTCTCCTCTTTCGTAAAAGCCACGCCCTCCTTTCCACCGGAGATTTCCATCCCCAACAGGTTCGGCTCCGTGTCATCTACATGCGAGATGGCCGTGCATAAGGGTGCAATTAACCCACACGCGAATTGATTGCTCTGAGATCATCTTCGACACCTGTTAATGGCCTAGAAAAGCAGAAACATGAGATTTTTATCCCTCGAGATTTTCCGTAATAAATGCTGCTGGAGTGCGTCAACTCGTGTATCATAAGTGGCTGGAACATGGGTGTGATCTCGTGCGGACGCTTCCGTAGAATATATTTATTTTAAATGTCTCGCATGAAAGATTCATCGGGACTGTTTACATTGAGGGCACAAAAAGGAGAATATTTAGCATTTCGAGAGTATGTTCGTGAAGTGAAGAGTTATGGTGAAAGAGGGCTGTGCGATGATGAGTACAACTTCGCAAATATTTATGGTGCACTACAATATTATAATCTTCTCTTTTCCATTAAAATTATTTAATTTAGCAAAAAGAAAAATTTCTGTAAATCAAGTTGATTGTATATCTTGCTTTCTATTCCTTTTTTGAGTCTTATTACTTCGTTATTGAAGGATGGTTCTGTGAAATGCCGACCAAAGTCCTCTACCATTTATTTCCATAAGGAAATCAAATGGATAACTTATTTAAATTAAAATGTTGAACAAGGAAGGAAAAAGATTTATTAATTGAACTACAAAACCTAGTCTGAAAACAACACACAATTTGTACAATTCTGCAAAATATTAGTTCTTGGAAATCCAAAAATATGTCTTAAATATATCACAAAATATCATTATCGAAATTGAACAGATTCTGTATTGTTTTTTGATTAATAAATCAGTAGGTTTTACTTAGCAATGCTTACTAATATTCAATTAAATAAAACCTAATTTACTGAGCCTGTAATTAATCAAATTTTTGGATAGCTCATTTCGGAAAACTACGTACGAGAGTTGTATAGAAAAATCATATAGGTTAACATATTGTTACATTACGTAAATATGGTATACATAACACAATACTTAAATATGGTACATCGATAATATATGCATGGAAAAGAATATTCCGCAGTTTCTGAAAGATCATAAAGAAAGAACTTTATTTGTCATCAAAAAACCCCAAATTGTCAGCTCAGCGTCAATTACGTATCTTATGAACACTCATTTTCCACCAAAACCTCAATTAGCGTTTCACCAACATCGGCAGAAACATCGTAAAGACGGATTTACGAATCGGAACAAAGAAAAGGCAAACAGTTTACGAAGTTTACGAGCACGCTCTTAAGTTATTATCGCACTGTCTTTGGCCCCACTGTTTGCCAGACCTATCTTAACCTGCACTTTATTGGGTTTTTGGGAACTTCCTTCCAGTACTCTACAATGCTCTTCTAACCCACATATTTTTCCGACCCATAATACCTCATGGGACTCCGCCCCCGATACATCACTGCCTCCCACGGGGGACGTGCGGGGGCGTACACCGGGCGAAATATATAAGAAGGCGGGTCGAACTCATATTGGCAATCCTATTAACGTCGCGAGCCAGCTTCTACCCCCTCAAGAAAAACATCCTTTGCACCTTTCGGACATAGCCTAAAGAGATTCTGCCTCAAAAACCACGCCGCTTCTTTTTTCGCTTTCGTAAAAAAAAGAAAAAATAACGTAAAAATAAATTGGCCGATGAAAATTGGGTGGTAACGACGTAGCGGTTCCAAGTTGTCGCAGAGGAAACAGATTCGGTTCTTTTTTTTGAATTTTTTTTCCTTAGGAGTAACGGTGTGGTTGGTAATGCCACTTCCTCTTTGCCGAGGAACGATTTTCGCATTATTGATTATGTTTCGCAACTGTCCGAGAACACAAAGATGAGGAAAACCGGTGCGAATTTTCACGCGTTGGAAATTATTCGAGCGGAACGATTCCTCCAGTTCTTTCTTTTTTTCTTTGGCAGATTAAGAAGATAAATTCTTGTCGACAGATTTGAGCGACACTAGGGAAATCTGTTTCATGAACTGGGTCGTAGTATTTAAGAGAGAATTATACCGAACGGTATTCTGTTTATTGGGAGAGTAATTGCGAATATTTATGTACGAAAGTTTTGTTTACGATTGTTAAAATAGGCTAAAATTTGAAGCTAAGTAGGCTGAAAAATGGATGCATCCATCCATGGCCTTTTAATGACGATTTAACAGGTCGCTTATCAATCTACGAATCTTTCCAACTGTGAAGTGATTTATAGAATAACATGAACTCTTATTAAATTTATCGAAAGAGGATTAAGGAGTACTAGTAATTATTCGAATCTCCTTGATTCAGCTTTATTCAAAGAAATTAAGGGATGGATTTGCTCATAATTTTATTCATCTTCGATAAAAAATTCTTATTGAGTATTTTAGCCCTGAAGATGCTAAGAAATTAGCGAAACCGGTCGCGTAATAAAAATAGTGTGGAAGTAAACCAAGTGTGTCATTCCTCCAATAGGTTCTTAAATTTTCTTCCATAAAGTAACGTCTGAACGTATCTTACCTTATATTTTAACCCTCATTTATTCCATATACATTATAAAGATAATTAAAGTAATGAAAAAATCTATTGCACATATTTGAATGAAAATCACTTTTTTAGTACTCAATTACTATTCATCAAGTTCGCTACAACTATATGTTGCATAATACGATGTATTCGTATTCGATTTATGCGCGTTTGAATCCCACTGCAATTAAATAGGAATTCGAAAGATCTTCATACTCAAGGTGATTTTTTATCTCAAAATTAAAATCCATCATCAGAAATTTTATTTACGCAAATAATAAATAAAGCCCATATTATGTGTATTAAGTCAAACAATTTGGTAGCTATTTATTTTTCCGGAAATGCTAAAATAATACTTACTGACGTACTTCATGTATGGGTAAGTTTCCTGAGAATAATTATATTTTTTATTGTAATGTTTTATGTACTTATGTGTTATAATAGTATTTTATATACACTTATTTTTATAGTTATGATAAACCATGATAAATCAATAAAATAGTATTTATAAAACAGAATGATATTTTATAGGTTCCTCGTGGAATCATGGAATAATAAATTCCTCCTACAATTAGAACTCCATTGCAACGCTCACTCTTATTTATGCAATCTAAATGATAATACGGAAGTAGCAGTAGTAGTAGTAAAGTAGTGCTCTGAATAAGTACCCATACTATTCCCACACTTAATTGCACGTTCTCATCAACAACACGCCACAAATTACATTTGGCCACCGAAGTTTTCACTTTGATACCAAAACCCATAATCAAGGCCCTCAATCAACCGAAACTAAAAACTTTCCACAATCCGTACATCCGCTCAAACCTAAAAATCGAACGGTCATCGATGGACATCCCTTGGAAAGGACCTTCTTTCTAATTGCCCTTACATCTTATCCAAGTCCCAAAAAAAGATACAATGCACGTTTTGATTTTTCGGGAACCACGGTGGCTTTCTCAAGGAGACCATTTCTCTCCCCATGAGAGAAACGCCTTTGTCGGCATCTTCCCTGCCACCCCCACGGCGCTGCCCCTTCATCTATCCGCCCACCAGAATCCATCATCCCATCCAACTAATGTGATGTTACCCCATGGTCAGTCCTCCACGCCATGTGAACCGGAACTCCGATGCAGGTATTCACGTATGAATTCCGAAACGGATTTACGCGTACTGATGTGCATATACAGTAAAATGGTTTTGTTTTTTTTTTTTTTGGAGTCGTAGCGGTTTCCTGTCCACGGCGATGGATGGTTTAGGTTACCATTAATACAGATTTAGCTCAAATATGCGTTGCCGAAATATATTTCACTTTTTACTATTTATGTTTTTCTCTTCTGTGATGATACACATGAAAAGCGTTTTTGCATTTAGGATTTTCTGAAGGCAATCAATATTCACGAGTGCTTTTAACAATAATTAGCAACAGATATTGGATTAATAATCATATTTATATTTATTTTAAAAGGGGCTATGTATTCTAACGATCAGTTTATACGAAATTCTGATTCATAATATTATGGTTTTTGAATAAGAATTTCAATAACCATTCCAAATGATTACAGTGTCTGAGGCAAGCATTTCTTTAACCCTACGTAAAGTTACTTTTAATGAACTGAATTTTTTAATGGGAAATTTATCCTATATTTTGCTCTGCTCTGTATATTTTTATTTTAATTAAGAATCTCTAATTCAATGTAACGTCTTTGATATTGAGAAGTAGAATTAGTTTTGGTGTTTCCTTCGAATGATATTTAGCATATCAAACATATTGTGAAGTCCTTTTGTATCCTATAACATATTAATTGGTTATTTTTTATTGAAAATGTAAAGCTTATAATGAGAAATTTTCAGAATAGTACTCAACCATCAATGTCTATTCTATAATAGAATTTTTGGGTGTATGATTGAATTTCTTTCTTTTAAGATTAGATTTCCCAAATTGACTCTAACTAAAACTTACTTTAGTTTGTAACTTACTTTACTTCTTTTTTATGAGTACAATTATTAGACTAAATACATCAGAATAGGTCGTTCACAGTTCTTCCGTATAGTTTTGTGCATTGCATTCTGGGCTTGGATTCGTTTTTGACTCGTCTTAATATCTCTTAAAACTTAGTTCATTTTGCAGTGATCGCAGGTACGTGTACAGTAAGGAGTAGACCAACCATGTCGAATAGGCCATGAAGGTAGCGGGGGATGTTAAGAGTATATTCGTTTCACATGAAACGCTAGAGTCATTTCCGTGAGATACAGCGTGTACCTTGATAAAGGTGGTGCAGCACTGCAGAGTTAATAAGTAAAAATTGGAAGGTGTACCGTTGCTGATTAAAAGTATTTTTCTTGAATCGCTAAAAAATGTCTAAACCCTCTCCATGCTAAATTGAATCGGAGTTGGGACAGGTGCGCATAGCAACGGGACAAGGAATTGCAAATTTTTTCCCGATTTGTTGGAAAATTCATTTTCCCGAACCTTTTTACTTCAGCGATTTATGAATTTTGCAGGATTTTTCAAAATAATGCACATTTCACAATGATGATCTTTTCACTATATGGCAGTGAGTAATTGAGCGATTTAAAAATCAACTCTGATCTTGTGAGACCGCGTACGGTAGTTCAAAGCCCCCAGCCGTAGTAAAACAAGTATGTATATCTAACTCTACAATAAGTTTAATATAAATAAAGAAGAGCTAAGTTATTTTGTTATTAAGCTGTAAATATAATCTTAGCTGTATATACAATATAATCTGTAATATCTATAGCTTTAGCCGATTGATTATCGTCAATAGTTTTGCTCAAAACTGTTGAAACACTAACATTTTTACTAGCCTCGGTGGCAGAGTGGTTAGCATGGTATCTTTCCAATGTTAAGTTCTAAATTTTTCTTACAAGGAACGGATTTTGGTACCCATTCATTCTTTAGTACTCCTCTGTAGTTAATTTATTAATAGTGATTGGCGTTGATGAGTATTTATGTATTATAAATTTGGATAAACTATGAATAAATTATATGATTGGATATGAATGATATGTGGGTTAAGCATAATATGTTTGGATAATTTTTGTTCGTGCATAAACTGTAGAATTTTATTAGTTATTTTTGGATGGGTGTAGGTAACAATAGGATTGTTTTAAAAATATATAATTAAAATAGGTATGGTAAATAATTATACACCTGTATGGAATGTGATTTAATATTATTATGGATATTTATGTAATACATATTGGGTATTTTGTATAGTTTCAGAGGGTTGTGTGTAGAAGTCACCATCTGACTTTGCGTCAACTTGCGACGATATTGTGGATAAATAAATGAATAAATAGACGTTTGGGATAGGTTAATGTTAAATAAATTGATTATCATAGTCAAGGAACGTCTAGCCGAGCATTTAAATAATTCTTTCGAAGTCAAATTGAGCTTATTTGAGTACCGAACACTTGAGAAAAGTCAAAAGATTAGTGAAAAGGATTAGAAATCCTATTGAACCCTTCCCCTACCTCAAAGCAAACGTTGTGGTGGATCCGCTCAAACAAAGCAGGTGGACGTATCCGAGACCATTTCAGAATCCAAACACCGATAAGATCGCTTCACGACCGTGATGTCCAATCCTGCACTTCATTCCCTTCATCGCCAACCGATTCCACTCATCGATGGGTCCTCGAGGTCATGTCCATTCCTCCGCCTTAATCCGCACTCCGAGGATTGCCGGCGATGGCAAAATACATCGGCCTTTTCTTGCGATTCTTTCCGCACATCCAAAACGAAAACTGCGACACATCTTGAAGTGTTTGTTTCGCGGGATTGCAATTACTTGCGACGTAAAAACATTCTTTCGGAGCGGAGATTGCCTGGATCATTGTCGTGGGATAATAAGAGAGTTTTGTTTTAACGTGTTCGATGCGGAGTTCTAATTGCCCTCTGACCCTTACAGATACGGATAATCCTGTTCTGGAAGCGTTCCTTTAATCGCATCGCCGGGAATCCGTGAAACTACGTTATCGTGTGTATTTCCCGAGAGAGAGGTTTGTTAATGTTATTTCTAATGAACGCGGCTCTTGATTTACCAGCGGTTGGAGAATGCGATGTTGTGTTATGGGAATTTTAACACCTGAGGTGTTTCTGTAAATTTGTTTTAATTGCGATTGCGAAATTTGGGTTTTTATTCGATACAGTTACTACATCATTTCCTGGATTCAACTAATAAACACAACTCCCGTTGAATACTGCCATTTTTAATTAAAACAACATTTTTGTTGTGTTATTTCCCTTCTTATTCCCTAATTACTAATGTTTTGATGAATACAAACCTTGCGTCTCATAACGTTAAAGGCTGCTTTAAAAAAGCGAGTCCTGCAATCAGTACAGCAATTGTAAAAGTCTAACATACGCTAGGGCATCTTATAAACCAAGCCTTTTCATCATAATCTTTATAATCTTTATAATCACAAGTCTGAGCAACTTTAATTGTTATAATGGCTTATAAATGTTCTATGATATTCATTCTCCATTAGGTCTCCGGTAAACATATCGTAATGGAGCAAGTCTACCGTAAATCTAATATTTATATCATAATCAGGATTCATTCCGGATGATTATAATCTTGATTTAGGAATTTATTAGGTATTATTGATTTGTATATATTTATTGATTTTGAATTTATAATCTGACGTACTTTTTTAACGAGGAAGATACCCTGAACTTGACAAATTCTCTCGTTTTATAATTCCTTACAAGAAGAAAGAAAAGGTCCAAAAAAATAATCAATTTACGTAAAGTGGAACTCAACGATTTTTTTGATAATTTCACAACCCTTAGATCTTTTGGAACAAAATTGATTTTTTTTAACCATAAAAAAATCAAGTTTCTTATATTTCCGGACTTTAACTAGAGCGTAAGGGATTGAATCCCAACACCTAAAAACCCTAGGGTTTAATGTGGCATCATACATATAGCCCTATTTAGCATCATTACGTAGGCGTGGCTTCATTTAAACTTTAATGTGAGATAATTATAACCAAACTCATACAAATTGCTACTCCCTTAAGGATATGGATTTGCCAGAACTGTCCGCCCATTCGACTAAGTTCTTCGATCAAAATTTTACCCTACACTAAAAAACGCGCCATTTATGCCTCAGATTAATCGACACTGTCTCATTGATAAAAGACGAATTTCCGGGGCGAAAACTTTTGTTACGCACACCGCCAACTAAGACCCACGTTACAAATCGATTAAAACAATAACCCTACCCATCCCTTCGCGATTAATATTTTTCCATTGTCTGGCCTCACAACGAAACCCTTTATTTGAACCCTACACTCTTCACCTTTTCCATTCACGCCTTCCAAACTGATTGTGCCTCCATTGACCTCTGTGTTACCAGAAGACTCACAATCCTTCATCCACTTTTTTTGTGATCATTTCGTTTCTCATACAGCATTTCCGTTTACCCTCTCCCCTTACGCCTACGCAATCTGAGGTGGCCATATAATACTTCGGGTCTGTCCAGTGGCCTCCCATGGAAGGCCATGTGCATCTTTCTTTTGGTAGACACTCCCCCATTGCCTCCGTATTCCAGCAGCAGAGCAGTGAATCTTCCCAAACTTCCATTCCTTAATACACCTCCCACGAACTAACCGCTAATTTTCCTCTGTATCTTAAAAGAGATTCCCACTCTTTCATGGCCTACCGCAACCCAACTGCAGATATCTTTTCGTGGGATATCCCATTCATCATAAAGTGCGTTTTGGAGGTCTTCCAGGAGTGGTTTGGGTGATTTAATTTCCGTTTTTCGCATTATTGCTAGCTCCCGGATTAGTTTGTATGGCTTGCAATGCCAATTAATGTATTTATTATTTTTCAATAGTATTTGGTTGATTCTATACTTATACTTTAAGGATTACATTAGGAATAACTAATGTGCGTGTTCTGATATTAAATATCAACAAATTCTTTATCAATTCATTAATCTTCCTTGTGTTGGTGAATTTTTAACGGATGGATCTGAAGCTAAACTTTCATCGGTTATGATGATTTTGAATGTAATATAATTTTATATGGACAAAGTGCAAATTCTTAATTTAATTCGAAACGTTCATTACAATATGAAGGAAAAACTTTTTTAATCCTGTGAGGATTGGATTAGTTAATTTTCTTATTCTCGGTTCAATATATATCTATTTTTATTTTATTTACTTCTTTTATTTTCTCTACATTTTTCTCATTTTACCTTCTACGTGTCAGCTAGATAATTTATTAATTAATTCAATCGTCGTTTAATTGAATTTATGAGCCAATCACGCAAATTTAATGAACATATTTTGTCAAACATGAAATTATTAACCATAAGAAGGACGAAATCCATCAATTGAATTTATAAGACATAATCTTCTCATTGAAATTAAGTTATCATAAACATCGCCGATGATATTCTACTCATTTAAATTTTTATTGGGAAACTGGATTCTTCTATGGATTGCCTAGTGTTAATCTTAATTAGCTTCATTGCAAAAATTATAAGGTTCCTCCTTTTTTTTAATCCTTCAAATTCTTCCAATACACTTAACCCGTCACATTTTGTAAGATTTACTCAGTTACCATTCCTCGCACTCAATAAATTAAAATGCTATATTTTCGGCCAAATGATGGCCACATTTCCATCAAGTCTTAAATCACTGCGTTTCGCAGATTTAAAGATTCATGATAATTAGGTTTAAGTAACGTGTTCACAGATTGGCGATAAATTCTATCTCAAATCACGTCGATAACCTCTCCGGGAATATCTTATGCTAATTCGCTCATGAATTATTGATTCGAATCCTTTTAAAACTTAATCTTCTTCTTGATCGTCAAAATTCTCGACTCATCACCTTATAGATTTCTTCTTTGGCCACGTGGAGGCGACACTTTATCAGCCCATTTGAGCGAAATTAAATCGTCCGTCCTCAAACCGGTGCGTGTTATTTCTAAAGCTCCATAAATATTGGCAGTGAAGCGTCCCCACACGGGCGTTCGTTGAACTACACCGCGGCTTAAGGAACTGAACGTCGATGCGGAAGGCGTTCCGTCCGATTTGCGTGAGGCGTACGTTAGACTGTGCCGCCGTGAAAAGATGTCCTCAAGAAGGCGTGGCTGAAGGTTATTTCCTCTTTTGATGGGACTCCTGCTGATTAACGACCCGACTCCTATACCCAGATCAAATCCTCTCAAAATCCATTCTGCTTTCAATCCTTCTTTTATCGTATTTCCTCTAATTCTATCGCACTTATAATTCATTCACCTTTTCCACTCCTTATTTTATTGCCCACTACGTCTTCTACTACCTCACGACTTCCTAAATCTCTCTTTCTCATCCATCCTTACCTTCTTTCTATCGAATTTCAACTAAGATTTAATAGCATCGTTTTACATCTTCAAAATTTTCGCGTCCAACTATTGAAGTTAACTGAAACTTTTTTATTATTTTTTCTTTTCGCTATTAAACTTGGGAATGGTCACTAAAGTAGCATTAATTTTATTTCGCTCTCGTCCCCTGAATTAGATGTGCCTTCGCAGTTGAGTTGGAAGCGTAAATCATATCCAAAATAGTATCGTGAGTGGAAGGAATGAAAGACGATACGTCATTGCTAACCTTTTGTCGAATTTTGTCTTCTCATAGTTTATGACCTTAGCTACATTGTTGCATCAAGCGGTCGAACTAGTGTTAACCATACCGTGGGAATAGCCGCGAATTTATTCTTAAGAAAATGTGTTTTTGATAAGGAATGGGTTCAAATTTCAGTATGATTTTCTAGATGGGTTTTAAGGTGCATCATTAGTTCCTTATTTGCCTTTTTTATGAATCGTCTCTATAAAGTTGGTAATTTTTTTTAAAATTTAACTTCTACTATAATATTTGTTTGCATCTTATCATTCCCACGACGAAGTTAAATTCAAAATCACTCCGAATGTATACGTAACCATAGAAAAACGAAAAAATCATTCCCAGGAAATATAATTTCATTTACTTTATCTTTAGATCGTCATAAACGTAATACTCCAATTGTTTTCATTCTATGTTCGCATTTTGTAGAACTTTTACCTTGAGTTTATAAATGTTTTCTATTTTTTCGATAACCCTTACTCCTGATGACACTACTAATTCAATTGCGTATGTTATTTGAATGATTAATCGGTAGTAAATTAGGATAAAATCGTATAAAAATCTCCGCACAGATATTTAAGATGAAATACGTTTGATTTTCCCAAAATTATTTAAAAATTGATTTATTGTGCAGCTTTGATATCATAAAACACAGAATCAGTAAATAACCATAACATTAGGAAGCACGTTGAAAACGTAGATCAGTAATATAGGCAGAATCGCCTGCACTTGCTCGTAAAACATAGGATTTGACTTTTAAAATGATAATATGTGCAATTCAGATGTTAGGAGATACTCATAGGAACTCATTTTGCGGTGGTAATTTTTTGTCTCCTTATTTGGCAGGAGTTCCATAGATAATCCACCTTCACGTCACAGAAGCCCTCTGTTTAGCCTTAATTATCCTCCAAAGCGATTTCCTCTTACTCTCCATCTGCCGCGAGAACCACGCCCCCAATAAGCGAGGGCAAAAACTAAAAACCCTGGAGGCTGCAAAAGTGTGCACTAACCGCACTTTCTGCCAACTCCTGGCTGTGGTTTGACCCCCTCTCTGCAGACGTACTTTTCCAATCTTATCAATGGCTCAATACGAGATAGCATTTTTATGATCGCATACGGCAACGGATATTGATGTCGAACTCCGTTGTACGATGCTTTTCTGAATTGCAAAAGTTGGTTCCCGTTAAAACCCCGCAGCAAGTGAGAAAAGTTGCTTTTTTTAAAGAAACGTATGACTATTGCTACAAATGCAAATAAGACTGTTTTTAAAGAGATTAGTGTAATAGGTAAATGACTAATAGAGTTATGTGATTATCATATGTAGTCCTCTCATGTAGGTTTATTGGTGAAAAAAATCAATTGAAACCTTAAATGAGAGAAGTAATAAACCCTTGGAAAACTGTTATCGGTTTATTTGTAGGGAAATACATTATAAATTATAAAATAATTTTCCAACATCTTAACAGCAGGAAATGATAGAATCATTGCTATAGAAATATTACGTAGTATTTGGATCTAATATCATACTTAATGATGAATTTCTGCTATAAAAGTATCATCTGTGATACTTCTATAACCAGGTTTTAAACTTTTTAAAATAAGTTGATAAAATTATTTTTGTCATTGAAGACAATTTATCCATAATTTCTACAAAATGTGGATATTTAAAGCTATGGAGGGAACAGTATCATCCATTAATTACTTATATTATTACAATTACTTCTCTCGTCGAAATGCATATTTCAAAGAAACAATTCCTGAGGATGCTGCAAAGTGGACCATTTATTTCGTCCTTTGTTTTATGTTCGATCGATAACAACTTTTATGTTTATTATTTAGGATTCAGAGTTCATGCTTGTGTATAGTTTGATTATAAAGGTACCGTTCCATAACTTCCTAGATATCAAATAACCACTTCAGTGATCGTAAACAGATAAAGTGCTCTTAATAATTCGAATGTTGAGCTGTGAAAGCCGAAACCGAATCACTGCAGCAGCTTGAAACGAAATAAAATAAATTCCAGTTTGAATACCTGGAATGATACGGTGGCAACCAATTGACGCAAGTCGAATTCTCGGAAGGCAGTTAGCGAAACAGTATACAGTACAGAAACAGTATACAGAACAGGAAGTTACGAAATCAGTTCCCTATTCCATTTTACTTTCTTGAAGTATTTCATCGCTGTTTAACTACGTGAGCAGTGGCACCCCTTAGCGACGGGAATGGGAACTTCTCTTCGACCAAAGAATTTTTTTCTCATTATTTATTTTTTGAGATTTCTTCTGGGGTTAACTTCTCGACCATTTTTGTACGTTATTTATTAAAAGATTGCGAAGACTTCTGTGATGATTCAATGTCAAAAATCCTCTTTTCTGCGAAACGTCTCAGCGTCTTTAAGGTTTTCCGTGAGAAATTCCGACGCTAGAAATATATTCCTCTTGCCGCGGACTGACTTTCGTGTACAGATCAGCAGGAGACCTAAGCTGGATGTAGTTTAGCTCCCGTTACGGTGTTCCTTAAGGTCAATATGTAGCAGAGGGAGATGAGAATCAGTACTTGTCTACATTTTGACGCTGTGCTTGTGTTCCAACTACGGACAACTATTTTACGTAGTTTTCTGTTAAATGTTTCGCTACAACTGAGCGGGGATATGTTGTTTTCTCTTAATCTGGAGGTAAATATATTTTATAATTAATGAAAATTATATCTGGTTATAGAAGAAAGAGTGATAATCATATGGAAATACTATAATCAGATATTAGACGTAAAACTAAGGGTGAAATACGATGCAATATTAGCGATGACTTACCGCTAAAAAAAGTTAATTTTATAAAAATAGCTTTTATTTAAGTGTAATATTTCTTTTCTATTTTAAGTTCGCGGTATAATTCCCTTATATGATTTTATAGGTTTTCATTATATGCATTAAATCGTTAAAACCAATCAAATTTGAATGTAATAAAAAAGCCTTACTTAATTAAAAACCTTGAACGTTATAAAGACGAAATGTATTTATGTTTACAATTCTGGGCCATTATAAATGAAAGATGACAAATCAAATTTACTTTCACTTTTCTAAAATGATTTTTGTAGAGAATAAAACCAAAGCTTCTTTGCCATCCATACCTTCCTTTGTTGTTATTAATGTCACTGGATCAAAGAATCTCCATACGTTAGCATCGGTCTAAATCCATCCCGAAAAGACAAACTTTCTCTCGAGACACGCATCAGAGCAGGTCGTGAGTTATCGAAAGAAAACACTCCCTTATTTCGAACAAGTGAAGAATGATAACAACACTATCCTTTTCGTGTTCCAATACTGTTACATAAATATATCGTCGAAATAGGATTGTGCTGGTTCCTTATGAAATAAATCCGCCCGATTTGGATTCAGTTGGTTTAAGACGCCTCCATTTGAACCGGACCGCTGTTAATCACCCTCCTAAACGACGGAGCGCAGGGAGAAGAGAGATTCGAGTAAAAAGAGAGAGATTCACGCGTGAGCCACGACCCGGATACGTCTCATCTCCTCTGTGGTTATTTAGGGGCAACTAGTCCAAGAGACATTCTCATTTTCATTGCCTCCTTTTAATCGCCGAGCGTTATCTGAGGACTGTATCCAGTCCGCTTTCGGATTTTCAAACCGGCTCCACCCCTCCCTTCCGATTCCACACCGAATTCACCGAATTCCCTCGACGTTCCGGTAAATACTGAGGGAGCGACATCGGGGATTCTCTGTTTATCAACCTGATTTTTGGACGTCTTAAATAAAGGACGGACTATTCGTTACCGTTATTAGTTCCCCGTGTCCCGTACTTAAAGCTCTTTCATGGAGAGTTATTCTATAATCTAATTCCGACTCCAAAAAGCTTTCCTCTTGAAGTATTTTGTATCTCTTTTTTGGTACGTTTTGTAATAAGCGTGTTATGTTATCGCTGTCTGGTTTCTCTCCGATGTTTGTATACACGATCTTCCGCGGGTGTTTGTGGGACCAAACGGGGAAACTTTTCTCTTATCGGGCGGTTGGAAAGGTATACATATATTTTATGTCGAGATGAACAATCGTTTTCACATAAAATTTCGTGATCTAGAAACGGGAAAACTAATGGATCATAGATTGATATACTGCATAGAAATCTAAAGAAGACTAATAGCTTTATTTTATTTTATCATTAAGAATTATTTCCTTACTTATCAATCTCATTATTTATCTTCCTAACAATTGATAAAGACGTAAAATTAATAATTATAATAATTACGTATTACAAGAGTTTTATACTTACTCATTACCCTTTAGAAAAACTTTAATTGTTATTTAACCTTTCTTTTACTCCTACTCCATATTCCTTTTCATGTACTCTATTCTTTCGGGTATCGGTTAAAAAAAAATGAAGTCTCGAGCAGTACTTCGGCATTTGTAGGTCAATTAAAGCAAAATTCCTCCAAAAATATTCATTAAAAGCTTTTGGGTGTCTTATTTCCCTTGATGGAAGAACCAGGTTGTTGGACTGCAGAGAAATCAACGTGGGAAATTCATTCCATTAAAGCGGTAAAGGAGGCCGACGTGGTCACCGTATGAGTTAGAATGATTCACCCAATTAAATTAAGGCAGAAGGCCGAGTTTAGTGAAGTCACGATTCACTTGGATCATGGATATCTTTCCCTAAAAATGACCACGGATTTCCGTTATTATCTGTCTTTTTGAAGTAGGTTACGATGCTCATTGTCCGTAGGGAATTACTGATGAACATGGTAAGTTTTAGACACGTATGATAGAAATACGTTGTGAGTCGATTTAAAACAATCGCTTCATAGCATTAAAATTTAAATGAATTTACTTAAAAATTTAAGAATGAAGCAAATCAATCATGTATTTTTTATAGAATTATATATTTATATTAAATAGAAACGCGATGAATTTTAAGTTGGAATACATCCTTACGATAATATAGTTAATCTGCAATGTTCTTTCATAGAAAATTTGTTTGCTCTTTTCGTTTTACCGATTTTTATTTCCGGAATCGTTGTTATGAATTTAATATATTTATGAGATAATTAGTTAGCAGTGTAACCTTTTTTCAATTCTTAAATTGAAGCTGTATTTATTCCAGTCTTTGTTTTTGCCTGTATATTGAAATGTATGCAACAGAACATATATTGCACATGAGCTTAAAATATTAATACTAAATAGGCATGAAAGATACCGTTGATCATTACGTCATTTAATAAACCTTAAAGGGCACTTTTTGTAAATTCCTCATACTCTTCCTCAACAATAGGCACTCTGTCTATTGGTAGTATTTCAGTTAGCTTGTGGTTGAAGATTAATCTCTAAGTAATGAAACGTAATTACATTCATGATAACGTTTTAATTTGTTCGATGCAAAATACTGTTTCTAAAACACTAATCGAAAGTCAGACGCCGATAAACACGAACCTATATGTATATATTTCCTCAAAGCGCATCAATAGTTTTTGTTTGTAAATAGCTGACTGTACCTGATAGCGTTAAGAATAAAATTCTCGGAAAATTTTAAACGAGACTGTACGTAAGAGTTTTTGCTATCTTTTACAAGCCTTTTTACGTTTGACATCCTTTTCGCCGTCGTTATGTATATCATCCGAGACACTTTTAGGAACGCGGGAACTCTTTATAGTCGGTTAGAGCGCGTGTATATAAACGGAAGGAGAAGACGAGAGGTAATATACGAGCGTATCGCATGAAAACATAAAACAGTTGGGTGATCTCCACAGCCATCCTTATAACGCTCATAAACGCACGTCTTCAGCAGCAATTCTCTCCTTTGACTTAAATGAAAAAGGCATGATAAAATATTGACTCGGTAAATTGAAATTCGCCGCTTTAAATTATGTGAATTGGAATTTTCTGCAAACACCGGATGGCTTACTTATTCCCTCCGTCAAATAGTAATTCTTTTTTTTAGAATATGGTATTTGATAACTAGTTACATATATATTTATCCAGAAATACTCGAGTGAAATTGCTTCCCATTTATGGAGCTAATTTCTCATGTCTATAATTTTACTTACATCTGCATAGACATCAATGACTCAATATGTGTTAGGGTCAGCGACCTGGTTATTGTTGAGTGATCTGTATAAGGAATCTAGACACATGATGTGAAGACTGTTTATATAGTTCGCATCAGAAGAAACACTAGTTAATGTTCATCCTTGACTCTATTCTTAATTTCCCTTTATCAATTGGATTAATGCCTTTAGGCGTAATTTTATTGCAATAAACCATAAGAAGAGTTGAAGCCAATGCGGCTATGCTACGAAGGAAGGCAGAATAGAAGAATCCACAATATTTTCATTTAACAAAACGTTTTTTCGATTGTACTAATTTTCTTAACCTTAGAAAAGATACTTCGACTCACGCGGTTAAGGAACATCCTTGCTCAATTCTAAGTCTAAAAGAATATGGACTGCTCTCTATAAGTAAATATGTTCACAAAAGTTTTTTGATGTGAAAATAAGAAACATAATTAACCTTAACATTTTACGAAATTGATATATTATTTATAAACTACCTCCTCTATAAAATGTACTGGAAATTGAATTTTCTTGATTCATCTTCTGAGAAGATAGAAGTGCAGGGTAAAAATTTATTCCTCGAGGTCTTACTTTACCGATCTTAGACTTTGATAGAACTGGACCAAAACAATTGAGAGTAACCTTAATTCATTAACAAATCAGTGTTTACTGCAGGCAGTATGAATGTTTCATTATTGAAATTTCTTTCTTTATTATTTGCATTGATTTGGACTTAAAATAGCGTATTATTCTTTTTTAGGATGGCTTAAGTCTTACGTTAAAGAAACATTCGCGTAATCTTAAAAAGATTTCAAACCTTTTTCCACACTCCTACGGCTAGTGATTCTGCGAATCCCATTACATGGGACAGATAACCCTGGTACGAAAATTAGTCTCCCTCTGCGGCAGAAGGGAAGCTTATGAACATCTAAACTTGCGTTCACTCCCTATAATAGCAAGTCTGCCAGAGGGATTCTGCCCCATCCTCTTAACAATCAACCTCACACCTTTTATAATGGCCTAGGTTTGGGAATTGGAAGGACTCCTCTTTCTTTGAGGAGAAATTTTCGGAAAAAGGGATGTAGAAAAGTCGGGGGGTAGTTGGAATGGTTTGGGTAGCAGAGAGAGACTCTAGCGGGGGTTAGCCCGGAAGGATGCCGCCTCCCGGAGGGTAGAGGATCTCCGGAGAGAGAGGTTTAACTCCAGCCTCAGGGAAGGAGAGGTTAATGGTTGCGGGAGAGGTAGGGGGACTGGCCTTGAGTCATGTGACCTCCGCCCACCTCTCATCATTCCGGTAGCTGTGCTCCCGCGGCAGGGTGAGATGGCGCTGCGGAGGGCAACCGTAGAGGAGTAAAGCTACAGCACCGGAGGAGAGGGTCTTAAGGGGAAGGGGAGAGGTGAAATAGGGGAGGGATACATGTAGGCGGGTCTGATCCTCTCTCCAAAGACTCCTCTCCTTCAGTCCACTGCGGACCGTCAAGTGCACAGGTTGCAATCTCCGCAGAGCTATCTCGTCCAGAGAGACTATCGACACGTGCCGTACTCCCGGCTTTTACCGAGCTTCGTTCACAAGCTAGCGTTTACGAGAATAAGTCTATCTCTTCTAGTAAGATCCTCCTACTGGATAGATAAACTTTTTCTCCAAAAACATCGGCGAATTCGATAAATTTCAGTGAAGTTTAAGGTGTTCGTTCAGTGACTTCAACGCTCGAGGGCGGCTGCGCCCCGGAATGTTGATTTTGGATCAGTAGATCTGATCGTTTGTATTACGACCGAAAGACTTCAATTTGCTCCGAGAACCATGTCTGTAGCAGCTCATTTTCCCACGCCTTCGGAGCAGACTATTTGCACCAGGGGCTACTCTATGGAAGAGGAAGAAAGTCCGTTCACCGACTTGACGATGATGTACCTCAAGAACAGGCTGCATCTAGGTCCAGACGCCGATGGGGGTGCTTCTGACGGATATCACAGCCCGGTATCGAGTCCCGAAAGTTACTACGCTCCATCCACCGCGTCTTCTACTTCCGGAGTATCTGCAGTTTCGTCTTTCTCCTACTACCCTGCCGGAAGTCCGTCTTCCGTCGATGGAGAGAAGAAATTCCTCGAGATCGGTTTCTACAGTCAGCCCCAGAATCCACCGATGACCAACATCAACGACAGAAAACCACTGTCGTGTCAGCAGCCTCTGCCTCCCAACGTAAACCCCGTCTCCCGCCAGCCGCAAGTCAACAATCCCTGCCAAATGAACATGATGCCAATGTCCTGTCCTCAGCAATACGTCCCTCAAGAGGCACACGATCGACTGTCTCTTCAGAGGAGCAGAGAACCGGCAATGCCAGTGGATGCGGGCGTCGATGGCTGGGGGGCGTTCCCGAGCGAGGCGGCGCGCGGGTATTACTACGGAGACTTCAACGCCGGCACGGAAAAGGAACCCCGAGAATCAGCGGCGGTCGGTGGTGATGTTCGGGCGGCCGAAGAGGGCAGAGCGTGCCGGTCTTTTTCTTCCCGCGTCGGGGAAGTTGCGGAAGAGGAGATGGTAGACGATGGTGCGGAAGACAGTGAATGCAGTGAGGATGCTTCGTCGGTGAGGAGCAGCGGAAAGGAGGGCTTCGGAGATGACGCATCCTCGCAGTCCGGAGGCCGGAGCAGAAGGACGTCGTCGAACCCACGTGGTCCGTCGGCGGAAATAGTTCGCAAGCGGCGTTTGGCGGCAAATGCGAGGGAAAGGAGGAGGATGAACAGTCTGAACGACGCTTTCGACAGGTTGCGTGACGTTGTACCGTCGCTCGGTAACGACAGGAAACTTTCCAAGTTCGAAACGTTGCAGATGGCACAGACTTACATCGCCGCATTGCATGAACTGTTGAACAGGGATTGAATCGGTTATGAATCTTCCTTGTAATTCAATTCAAGATTCTGATGGGTATTTATTCCAGTGATTTTCTCCGAAATATGGGTCTCAGTTTGCATTAAATATATCGAAGTGTTATTATTTGACTTTGAATGTTAAGAATGCTACGACGAAATCGTCATATTTGTACAACGAATTACACGTAGACTTATTCGTTAAAAAAGTTCCTAGCCTTCGTGTAAAGGCTGTGAAGAATGAACTATTCGAAGAAGTTTTCCAGTAGCGAAAGGTGAATGACTGTAATGAGATCTTATGTGTTTTGGATGCATGTACAAAGTGAGATCCTTTTTCTGCAATTGTTTCCAAGATGATTGCTCGTCACAAAAATCTTCCTTGCCAAATATTTTGTAATATAGTATTAATTGAATGAAAGACTGAATAATTATCTACCTTTTTATGTAGTCATTTTTGTAAATATTTATGCTCACTGTTGATTATTAATTTTAAATATGCAATTTATATTAAATATATTATTTCTTAAATGAAATTTTTATTTTATTTTGAATTATTCTTAATATTATTGTTTGCGCTTTATTTTGACCAATCTATCCTCAACCAATAGGGCAAACATATTTGGCGATTAATGTGGAGCTTAAGGGTAATAAAGATATCTCTCCAAAATGTTTCTGAGTTCTAATGTGAAAATATGTTAGAAATATTTTTAACTTGCAATTAATCAAGGGAGAAAACTTTCTCAGAGCTTGTGCGCCAAAATTTGTTTTTTAGACTACTTATATTCTTTTTAATATTATTAGATTTAGTAAGACTGAGGCACTATGCCGAAATTTCTCCTCATAGAATTCTTATTTTTTCAATAAGCTTAAATCGATTCACCAATTTTATCCCGTAAATAAAATACCTGGATACCTTTAGTTTACTAAAAAAATAGCGAAATGTAAAGATTTAGATCATTCTGATCCATGACCTCATATCAACCAGTAAATTTGTGCAAAAGATTGTTTAGATTTTTATTCCAGAAGTTTCTATTGAAAATAGGACGGAAGGATTCTATTTTCACCTCTCACGAGTAAGCATTAGTTTCCCCGAATTTAGAGTATCTTTACTTGAGTTAGAGAGAAAAGAAAAGATTTGAAAAAAGAAATTTGTAGAGTTTCTTTATACTAGTAGTTTTATAAAATTATTTTAAGCCTGTCTATTAGATAAGATATCTTTTATTGTTAGCCTGTCTATGATATTTTCTTTACTAAGTCATGGTGGAGTCAAGTTGATAAAAAGATCTTCGCTATTTTTCTAAGAACCGAGAAGAAGAAATATACATATATATATGAAGTACGACACTGTTTCACATTAAATATTAATAAAATATTCAAGAATAGGACAGAAGAAATAACAAAAAGGATTAATATAGAACGAATAAACAGCCTTCTAATATATTATTTATATTTATTCTTCTCTCCATGTTTTGGATTATCATTAAGGATCAATGTTCCTATTTCTTCAACAGTGACTAGACATGCCCATTCTAATGAATCAAGAATGATGGTTAATTTATATTCTAAGAGGAACGAACAGTTTTTGATGTATATCAATTGAATATCTCCTTTTTAGTTTCTATTATTTGCTGTACAAGATAAATTTCCAGTTCTGTCGATGTTCATATTTTAATTTACAGAATTTCTTGATCCTATAAATCTCAAACGAAACGAACCCATGATTCATTGTCCAAGAGAAGATAAAGGTCAGTAGGACTCGGTCAATATTCGTTTCTTTTATCTCCAATTAAATTTCTATTCTTTAACACATTTACTTCCTTCAAATATTTAAATTTCATGTATATTGATTCGCGCATTTGTAGGATTTTGATATGTTTCGAGCTTTACGTTCATTGGTAATAGGGATAGTTATTTCACTACCTTTGGATATCGAGATCAGTACCATCAACTACACGTGTATGAGTGGAAGAGGAGTAGAAAACGAGGACGGTCGATTAAATCGAGAGGGAAAAGGAGGTTCGGAGAAGGTAGCCCAAGGAAAAAAATCACCTTCAGTAAAGAACAGGAGCCTTACAGACTCCACTGAAATGAGTAATGAACAAATGAAACATGAAAAAGAGAGCTCAGAATAAGAAATATAGGGCACAATGTACGATGGAAGAAAAATAATATACTAGTTTATACGTCCCCAAAAAGTGTTGGTATCCATATACGTCTTTATAATATAATGGAAGCATCTACAAGGAAATGATTTTGTGTATAGAATCTACGTCTATATGTCTATAGAATTGATAGTACTCCGAGATTTTATTTTTATAATTTCACAAATAAAGATGTATTGTTATACTATTAAAGTATTTTATTGTTTGTTATATTGTTATAGTAGTAGTATTGTAGGAAAGAATGACTCAATGCATTACCATTTACATTAATCAAAATCTTTCATAAGTTAATCTTGTACTACCTTACTTTTTAAAAGGAAATTAAAGTCTTTACGCTGTGGTAAATGAAATAAATATTATAAGGATAAAGCTGAAATACTGAAAGCCAAAATTATGTTAACAATTTGTTTATAAAGTTTAATGTTGAAATAATAAAAGTGGATAAGGGTTATAGGAAATATAAGACGTGTAGTTGTAAAACAAAGAGGAATCGGAACTGTAGACGAGTTTCTTCCCGGGTTAGGAGAAAACGTGGAAAGCGCCTCAAATAGCAGTGCGGCTAGAAGAGGAAGCATCATCTCCAAGGAAATTGGACCATGATTGGAGGGAATTCGGTCTCGGAAAAGTGTCGAATTACACATCGGGAAGTTAGGCGAGTTTCGTAAAATTCAGAAATATGAACACTAATTTCGCCAGATTATAAATAAATATTTACTAAATATCTTAATTACTATCTCAAATTGAATTGCCTTATACTTTATTTCCATTATTTTTTTATAGTTATTTGTTTAATTTTTTGTCATTTTTCATTTAGATGGAAGTACTATGGCGTTTTATTCAAAATTCTTTTTAATATCAAGTTGGTTTATTTGCAACAGATTTCATCATATCTTAAGACTATCAACATAATATCATTCATCGTAAATAAACAAACCACGAGTATGAAATTTAATGAATAGAATTTCTAGATTAGGCAGTAAAATATTTTAAACTCTTTAGAGACATTTCAATTTCTAATAAAATGCTTAAAAATGAATATTAAAAGTATAACATAAAGAGGACTAAATTGTATTAATACATTAAAATGTATATAAAAAAGAAATGAAATTTTTTCTGGAATTAAATTTATAGAATTTGTCTGTTTTTAAAATTATTACCCTTAAAACGCATTGTAATGAATTAATATTAATTACGTATTATTATAATTTACTCAATTCAATATCTATTTATAATAATAATAATAATTCAAACCATCAAACTATTGTCAAGTTTAAAGAGTTAAGAAAGGTCTCTCGTAGTTCGGAAAACAAACCTATGAAAGCATATGACCTCTTTTAATTGATTATTAAAACGCTTCCTAATGGCAGAACAATTTCCGATAAAATTTAATGAGTAGGCATCGTGTGAAGCTGACCACTCAAGAAGATGAAGACATTCATTTCGACAAGTTGTCCCTTCAGAAGAACGGATGACATGAGGTAGGAGCGAGGTGCGTTTTGTATGAGGGAAGTAGGACCCGAAGAAATGCAAAAAGAAATACAAAAAGGGACTCCTCGTGCGATAAAGAGAATGTTTTCGGAGAGGAAAAGTCTCATTTGTTGACGTGAGTCGCATCCTAAATGCTACAGCTCTCCCCGAACGTCTCAATTGGCAGTCGACGTGGGCGGTGGACCAAGGGGAGGGATGATGAAGAGGGGTTGCGTCAAAGGGGGTGCGGACATAGGAAGAACCACTTTTTCAGTGACGTCGATTGAATTCGATCCGAGTCTATAAATCGAACTCCCGCTGAGGAGCTAAGATGATATCGAGGCCGTCGGGAAAACAGCTGAAATACGCTGAAGATTACTCCGCTGAGATTTCGTCTCATGGCCGATAAAGGACTTGTTAAGGACTTGCAGACAAGTACTTGCGGACAAATGTGGCAGTCGGCGAAAGCTGAGGATGCGGAAATCCTTAAAAGAAAAACTGAGATTTTAATTATGGTGTTTCTGAGAGACGGCGTAGTTACGTTCTGCACGAGTCACTCAAGGTCCAGTGCTGTGACCCGCTAAATTTGAAAATCTTTATTACCTACTTATTTATGGCGAGAATGAGAAAATATTTAATTCACATTCTTATTATATAAATTGAATATTGGTGCAAATGTTACAATATTGACTTATGAAAATAGAATAGATTTCTTATGAACATTGTTAATGTTACATCGACATTCTTTTGAACATTCAGATTGTTAGATTTTCATAAATTACATAAACGTCTTACAATTTAATTGAATTCATTTCGTTTTCCCCGTACATTTCAGTGCAAATATCGATAATTTACAGACAGAATATAATTATAAGAATCAAAATTAAAACTTACTTCAATAAGGAAAATATAAATTTAAATATTTACCATGAAGTGATGTTCCTTACTATTTTAGTCGTTATAGTGGTTAAGGTTGTAATTTATCGTTACTTACAGTCGAAGAAAATCAATAAAAAATTATAAAGCTTTTTCGGGCAGTATTTTAATTGTTACCTTACGGCTTACAATATTTCTAGTCCTTCCTTGGCGATTGTTACGTAAATTTTCAGAACGATGAGACTCCCTAATAAAATATAGATGATATGAAAGTACAAACTGCGCACAATTCCGGTTCTTTTCACAACGAAAATATCTCTTCCAGAATAACAGTAATTTATTACGTAAGAAATATTTATTAAGACCTTTAGGATCAAAAATATACGTCCTTACAGACCGCATACATTCCGCGTGGTACAGTTTCTTCTTTCTCCAATTAAATTCCCGAGATTTATTATCTCGAGAAAAACTCCTTCTACGACCTCAAGAAATGAAAGATATTTAAATTAACTCTCAAGGTGATTTTTCCGGTAAAATATATTTCTGAGATTTGGAAAATTCGTCCGATGCTTTTAAACACGTAAATTTGAAAAAGTGAGGAGAGTGAAAGTAACTCACCTTTAAGCAATTAGGTCGCGGATGCACACATTAATATTGGTATCGAAATGTTTCGTGCGAACATTTTGCTTAAGGACTCAGTCAAAAATTGTTTTTCGACTGTTTTAAGAGAGCATTAATAAGAAAGCTACTTAGAAGTTCACGTAGCACGCCTTATTATCGTTTTTAAGCTACACCACAATCTTACTAATGCTATCTAAAGCTGTTGATTGAGCTTCATAGTTTCATTCAAATTCCATGATGTTCATCAAATGATATTCTCGTAAAGATATTGCTCAACTCTTAATAGATCTCTCAAATAAGCGGTTTTAACTTTGTTACACTTTTTATGATATTATTGAATGCTATTATAGAATTAGTTAATTGAGGTTTATAATCTATATAAATGAAGTTATTCTTTGCTTCCCAAAATATTGATGTAGAGCAGGTTAGAAAAAAATAATTTTATTTGATCGATTTAAGGCTATTTGGCGTTGATGATATTCAGATTGATAATGAATCATAGGAAGTTCTATAGGTTCTCATAAGAGGTTTCATATTCAATCGTATAACATTTTGTGATATAAATGGTACTTTCTCTGTGTATATTTGAAATCAATTTCAGCGTGAGTTTTTCCTAAGCTTAATTTAAGAGTCAAGAGTAAAGGAATACAAAAATATTTTTCTTATATTAATACATATTTTAATTCATATACTTTTTCTCGGATACCTTGATGACAAATATCATCTTATTTAATAAATAAATAGGTTTTATTGTTATACGTATAGTATCGAGAAAATAAACCAATAAATCCACGTGAATTTCAAAAGATTGCAGTACCAAATTTGAGTAAAATATTTTTTTTGGTGAGACAATACACTCATTAACTTTTAATATTATTGACTCAATACGTAAGGCCCCTTTCGACCAACGAAGACAAAATAAATTCTACTCCAAAAGATTCCTCTCCTTCAATTAGGCAAAGGGAAAATGCCAGACTGAAAGCCCACACCAGTGATATAAAACTTCAAAGCATATTTATGACAATGCTTAACATGAGATAAATTTACCTTCATTTGGAGGAATCCGCTCCCGTCCACGAAATCCTCCAGAACCTGACCTATAAGTTTTTGGGGCAAAAAATTTTTTGACATTTACGAAGGACGAGGTCTCATTTCTCGACGCCACATCCTCCTTTAACATCGTTAATTTGTGTTCGCCCATTTCCCCGACAGAGGGCAAAACAAAAGAAACGCGAGATCCGCGTCTGGAACACGAAAATGTTCGAAATAAAAATTAGGGAAAGATAGGGAAGAGTCAGAATCACACCCGGGTATCCTTGGTGATGGTGGTGAATGTTTCTCTCTTTTGAGAGGGGGTGGAAAATAGCTTCCGTTTAAAGTGGTCGAGATTGCAGAGGTAGAGATATATAGTGAGGGTGGAAAAAGAATAAATGGTAGACGGATTTCGAGAGAGAAATTCGAAGGACGTTTGGATTGGGAAGTTTGGAATGCAAAAGGCAACAGTAACCGCTTCTTGAGATCGGAAAGAAAGAGAGAGGACAATTTCCAGATATTCGTAACTCTTCCCACTGCCACTGCTACTTTCGATGATCGTCGAAACTGGAAAGAAGTACTGCAAGATAAAGAACTTCATATATCTTGAGTGAACCGTAATTTTATCCTCTAGTTCCAGTAATATTCAAGTCAGCGCCAATTAAAATTTTATCAAATATTTATTTTTAATTAAATATAAGATATTTATTGTAATACAGCTATACAAAGGTATCGATAGATATTCTGTAGTCTGTATTATATATTCGATCTTTTAAATTGTAATTTTATTGTAGAAAGTCATCGTGTTAGAAAGGGAAATTTGTGCACCTCGTCTCGTAAATAAAATACATATTTAGAGTAATATAACCAAACAGAGGTAAGTATAGATATTCCATCATTTTACTATTATATTTTCGATCTTTAACATTATAATTTCACGTCTTTCTTGTGATGGGAACTTATAAACACCTCGTCTCGTAAATAAAATATCTGTAAGTGTTTCCTTAAAATCTCCATATCCTTATGTAGACAGTTTCTTACCACTGAAGCGACTTCCCCAGCATTATCGAAGTATGCTTCCATTGATTAGTATTTTCTACATATAGACGTATTTATTCTTTATAGACGTATCTTCCGAATTATATTCGAGCCAAAAATCTCAGGTTCTCAGGCCCCGAAACCACGAATCAAATAAGGAGCTCCTCTTTGAGTGGTAATTGCTACATTTCTTCCCTGAAATCCTCCTAGGGCCCCATTGTCTCCAAGTTAAGAGCGCATACAAATGCCTCCTAAAATCTAAAGCTACTTGTTTGGCAAATATTTATTCCTCAGCCATCGTAACGGCTTCTTCGAAATTTCGCAGAAATTTTTCGCAGGAACTTGTTCGTCGCATTTTCGAACTCTCCATTGTCTCCTTCGACTTATGTTTGGGCAATTTTGGAAGCGCTTTGACTGCAGTGTGATGTTCAGTACATTTACAGTTAGATCGATCCATGAATCGGATGCAGCAGATAATGCATCCCGGAAAGGATTTTTGGGTATGTTTGGTCAGAGGTATTTAAAGATTCGAGAAATAAAAATGGAAATTGTGAATTTTGCAGATCATTTACAGCATCTTAGAAGTTAAAAATAGATTTTAATGAAATTACTAGCCCAATAAAGTCGTCATGGCTTTCTATTCAGCTTCATACATCTGATGAAATTAAAATTTATTCTAGAGATCTATTTTACTATTAAAATGCGAATTCCATTTACGGTCAGATTAACTAGCGAATGAATCGATTTTGGTCTGAATAATTCTTTGGAGGAATATTTGGATAATTGGAAATAAAATATCGTATTTCAATTCACAATTTTATCATCACTTTTAATCTTAGCAAAGCTCACCTTTTGAATATTTACTTGATATTATCATAAGGGTATATCATCAGTCCATCATCAATAATGTGTCTAGCATTCATTGAATTTCAGAGTATAGGTATAAAAAGATTTAAAACAAGTAAACATTACAACTAAGCATTTAATAGCTGTAATTAATTACATATATTCCTTTCCTTTTGTATGGGAAAGTCGAGGTTCATTGCAATATTAAAATGTCTCTTGTTGCCAATATCTAATAGTCCATTCAGCTGGAAGGTTGTTTATTCTACAATTTAATTAATTGCAGCATTTTCATTTCGGTTATAAATTTTACGTAAGAAAAACTATTTCCTCAAATCTGAGAATATAACTATTGTACTGTACTTTATATAACCCACAGATACTGGTATAATCACTGTATATAACTCACTGATTTTCGTTGAGACTTTCACGTTCTTTACATAAACGTCCGCCAAACGAAATAATAAATTTATTTTTACCTCTACCATATAAGAAATCTTACAAAATCTTTCATTATCACTGAACCTCTTCTCATAGACGTTCCGAACACAAGCCAGAGCAACGAGTAATATATCGCTTTTCAATTGAAGAGCAAATATTCGATTTACTCCTTCGATATGATTAACGACCCATTCGGTCGAATCGGCCCAAAGGAAATTACTCGTCGCAAATGAATCTTTTAGAATGCCGATCGGTTAAAAGAGGCGCCCGTCTTATTTAAAAGAAAAGTCTGTTCGGGTAATTTGTCGCGTCTTCTCGAAAGAGTTATAAAAATCGTGAGTCAAAACAAAAGTCTTTTTAAATGGCCACGTCCCCATTGGAATGGCTGCGGAAAATCCGGGGAATGGCGGTATTTCTCCTTTGGAAACGAAAGAGGGATTACCGCTCCGAGAGTACGCTAACGATCGTGGGGACGAAATATTTCGAAATGGGCAATTCCTCTTTCCTTCGTCCACTCTTTGGTTTGCCTTTTGTGGACTCCCAATTTCAAAAATTCCCCACCGGAATCTTGTGAGTAGGTCATCAGACGAAACACGGACGGGGTTAGTAAATCATATCCCTTGTGAAGGGTTGACAGTGTGACTACTTAAAGGGAAGACTAAAGGAAGGAGTGAGGATTGTCTGTTGGATAGGACAAAGTTGGAATTAAAGTATGCAATAAGAGGGAAAAGAAAGTTGATATATATACAAAAATATATATAAAAAACGAACTATATAGATTTCTTATAATCACCACGATTTAAGATCCTCATAGTCTGAAATTAAATCAATTTAAATAGATTTGAATTCATTGAAAACAAAAGTTAAAAAATAGCTGGGACTCGAACCCAGGTCCCCATCTTTCCTGGTAGTTATGCGTAAAATGTGACCACGTCGCCTTGACTCATCGCTAAAGTTATTTTCGCCAATCTTTGATCCAGTTACTTGAGAAACGTCTTTTCCAGTTGATTTTCAGACTCAGCAAAAGATTTAAACTTGAAGATGAGCTGAAAAATTAAAAGTTTGGTGAGTTATATTTCCTATAACAGAGACTCCAAGTCCCCGTTTCGTCCATTGGTTAACTTCCGATGCATGTTTTTTTTCAACTCCATAAAATTACGAACCAAATTTGACTTTAAAGGTTATTTTCTGAATCCTCCGAACAACATTTAGTGTGAATTTATAAGAATTCCATTTATTAATTATAATACTAATTCGCAATGGAGGGTTAACGAAATATTTGATTTTATTCACAAATTCTTATTCGATTTCAATTCTTCTTTTAAAACTCGCAGCTTTCCACCAATTTAAACATCTTCAAATAGAATTCTGAACTTATATTACAAATAAAATACTTGCACGCTAAAATTTTGTGAATTTTCTAGAATATTTTCGCTTCCTTCCTGAATCTTCAACATGTTTTTCTCGCAAATTTCTTTTTTCATTATAGATCAATTGATATTGTAGGAAGATGATAGATCTTATGTAAACTTGAAGAACAGTCGGTTTGTACATATTTAATATTTCAAATGATAGACTAATAAATTTTCAAGTTTATATTTTCCCTGCTCTCAGTGAAATATTTACTTTATCTTAAAATCCATACTGATTAATAATATTAAACCTTAATATACCTTGCCTTAATTACCTATTTTCTCATTTTTTCATTCTATTAATATATGTAAAGACATTTTAAACGTATCCACAATATGTAAGATCTTTTCTTACATTACAAAAACGTTTTTATCCAGTAATTATTAATTTTAAATGTTATTTCCCTTCATCAAAATCTACTAAGACATTAAATATTGTTGGCTTTCATAATAAATGTTAGAAGATATATTTCACAAAAAATAAAATAAATATTTCATCTTTAATACATATGTACCTTATCCTTTGAAATAAATCGAATCAGCAAAACATCTCTCATTGCTCTTATCTCAAAACATCCTTCTCGTTACTCCCTTTTTAAAGCGGAAATAACTCTCAATATATACTCCGCAATTAAAAGCGATCTTACGTTTTTAGAGTAAAACTCGGAAAGAATTTCGATTTGAGAAATACTTCTCAATATCGGAGTCAATCCCTAATAGGGCGTTTAAGGAAAAACGAAGGGGAATTGGAGGGGTAAATACCGATGAAAATAGAGTCGAAGGAAATATGAAAATAGGGGTGGAGGGGGGAGGGGTTATTTGCGAAGGGGTTGGAAAGGGGGATGGGGGGATTCCCTCGGCTACCAAAAGAGCCGACTCGCGCGCCAAATCCTTTGAAGGAAGCCGCTCTGCAGAAGAACGAAGGCCATAGGGGGATTTTTAACACTAGCAGACACTGTGCAGGGAATCACGTTCGATGTGCGATGGATTCCTTTCTTCTATAAGATCCACTTTTCCTACTATTTCAACATCGATATCTCTCCTCTCTTTAACCAATCCGACTACTTCCAATTCCCGAAATCGGGTAATGTTTGTGGGCGATATATATTCGTATTTCGAAATTATGGATTTGATATGATTAAGAGCTATAAGGAATATCATTACGTAATAGTCAGTTAAACTTCCTTAAAGAAACCTTTCCAATTATATACTCAGGTAAATTTCCTTCTCCAACCATTACATCTAATTTAATATTGATCATGGTATTGATTCAGAGTACCTTCATAACGTTCTAATTTCGTTACCCTTTAAGAATTCCTGAAAGTGAAGATAATCGTATTTTACTATGAAATCTAAACTTTATTATACTAGGCTTACTAATTATCTCACAGATTATGTTCAGGTTGAAGGAAACTCACTCCTTCCCAGGTGACCCATTACGAACTTTTAAAAAATTTATCATTCTCTTTTAGTTTATAATTGATCCAAAAAAGAAATAACTTTTAAATGGCTACTGGATTACTCAGCAAGGATTTTACAACTTAATTACTTTCTCATTCTATTCACGCTATTCTCTGTCTATCTAGATATCTTACGAGATACGTTACTGCGTGTGAAATGGGTGTGGGCACCGTGACTCTACCTTACTTGTTCGATTACTCTCATGTACCCTTAGCGGGAAAATGAATTCTTGGATCTGTTCGTTGGGGCATCTATCTCCCTTGTTTTACCAGCTGTATCCGAATGAACTCTATACTATAGAGGACGAATTAAATTCCGACAATTTGATTTCTCTGAATTTATTCCCTAAATTCTCAACGTATTTGTTAACTGTTTATTAAGCTACGTTATACTTTATCACTTTTCCGGACATTTATTTTAAATAATAATCCAATTAACAGTAATTTCGTATCTTTAGTCATATTTTGTGAATGTTATTTTATTTTTGATTAACAGCTAGGTTTTCAGAAAATATTTCCAAGATTATTATTCCAATATTTTAGTCAAGAACGTATTGCCCTAAGTGAGGCTCGAACTTCGAACTCCCGCCATAGATTGAATAATTACGTACAATACAATACCTTACGCTAATCCATTGCGTAAATGGAACCACTCCGTTCAAAAAGTTTCAAATGAGGAAGTGGCCTCATATATACAACCTAAATACTAACTTTACTTTCCTGTGCAGTTTATTGCAATGTTCTAGTGTAGGAAATTAATCATAACAAGGGAACATACTTATGAAGATCCTCCCTAAAGATTTTTTTTCATTAATTTCTCTGCTATCAATTCGTATACAAGATATACTTGAAATACCTCTGCATTTATTTATCTTTCTATAGATACGTCTTTGTTATTAAATACCCATTTAAATTCTTAAAAAAAGAATTCTTTCTTTAGATATATATTTGTTATTAAATACCCATTTAAATTCTTATGAAAATAATATCTATGGATAATAAAATCGTTCGAGTATTCCATATAATCAATAAAGTTGATTCATAACTTAACGATAATTTTTAGAAATGATTTTGTTATGCTACGAGGATATAATATCACATGACATGTTTCATTATTAGTATCGACAGAAGCATAAATGTATTAATTATTTTAGGGTTTGCGATATTTATAGACGGATTTGGATACTCCGATATTATTGCCAATTCCTCGCCATTGTTCGAAGAATCGCGGATGCGAAAGTCGCGCCGGTACGCGAAAAAACGCATCGTATCGGAAGGCGAGAAAAAACTTTCAAAAAAGAGGCTTAAATTAAAAAGTCGGCCTCTTCGTTTCTAATGCCGACATTGACAGTTGATTTATCGCGACAAAACACAATATAATTGTGGGAAAGGCGGGGGAAGTGATCGGGCAAAGAGGCATAAAAAAACGAGAGGTTGAGAAAATGGTAAAGTTGAACAAAGCAAAGTGACGTTGTTCTTCCCAACGTCGGAGCGTTCCGAGGATTCAAGAGTTGCCGAGTAGTTTATTGCTGGCAACTTGGACCGCATTCTTACTTTCTTCTCCTTTCCTACCTCTTTCTTTTAAATACTTGCCCACGAAACCTTTATCCGCATCCCTTTACCATCTTTCTTATCTGCACCTTCGTTTCTTCCGCATGAGATCAGTCCCCTGTTTATTATCGCACACGTAATGGTGGTTTTAAATCCTCATTCTATCAATACTACGATATCTAACTCAAAATTAAAAGGAACTCATTAGCTTTACATGATGAAAAATCTATTTTTTATCATGTTATTAATTAATTAATGAACCGAAATTTACCATTTGAGTGATTGTCGTTGCAAATTTCAATGTAGTTTGACTTAATTTGCAAATGCCTAAGTTATACTATTACAAGTACTATTGCTAACGTGTATCCATATCTTATCAATCACTTATCATATCATATTCTTACATCACAATTTATACTTCATTTTTAATGGCTATGAATGTTTTACGGAAGGATAAGAGGAAGCTTATTGATAACTTAATTAATACTGTAACTGTAGAATAAATTTGAAAATACAATCTTGGGCTTATTATATTTTGACTTCGGAATGTTTTTTACCGGATTTATATAATTCTCTTAGTTTGTTGAAATTTTTCCAACAGGACTGCGAGATTATTAAGTATTTCGAAAGGTATGGTCAATTTACGCTGGTACTATTTCCGGAATGTAGGCCCAGGTACGCGTATAGAAATATGGATTACGTATTTACCTAACTATATGGGACCTGGATACGTACAATTAAATATTTACTGTATCAACGATTATTTTGAAATCAATTTTTGAAATAGCAGTGGAAAGTACAATTATTAATACAAATTAGGTTTCTATGAGCTTCAGATGGTTTGACTAAAAATTATGTATTTTTTTATAATTTTCAAGTCAATAGTTTTTCATAAAGTATAGTTACCTAATTATTAACGAATCAGTTGTTTACTAAATTCCTAATCTAGATAGCTGTATAAGAGATTAATTTATCTCAGATTCATCATCTTAGGTGGTAATAAAGTAAAATAAATAAAAAGACCGCAAAATTTTTACGAGAGGTTATATCGCAGAACGGTATTATAATTAACAGCATAATTATATAGTATTATTTAAGTTTCCATCATATAGTATATGTACTTATATAGACATACGATAAGAATAGGAATATTCTTTCTGGAGCGTTAAACTAATGCAATACTTACCTTTTAGGAATAAGAATAAAAATACAACAACCCCTTCCACAAGGCGGCGTGTAGGATATTTTTTTGGATTTTCGATACTAAGAAACAGCAGTCATGTGACTTAAGTCAGGAATATTGGAGAAAAAGTACTCTAAAAGTAATTCGACCAATTTCACTCTTTTTCTTACAGGAATTCTTCTTTCGTTTACTCGAAAACATTCTATTTTCGAGCATCAAAGCACCTTGAAACACAAGAGTACAGCAAATATTCCTGTCCTTCGACATATTTCTATTTGATGTTTTTATCTTTCTTTGGGTCCTTCGGTAATTCTCATCGGTTTTCTTGATGAACTGTTTCCGCCTGTATGGTTTCAAGGGCCGTAAAAAAATCTCTCAGCAATTTCATTTCCATCCGCGAAATTTTTTTCCTTCCCCTTCAGTACGAATTACGAGAATACTTGAAAATGGTATGGAATTCGAGTGAATCCGAACCAAATACAGCTGAAGACCTCTGGAGTCTATTGAGGCGAGACCGAGCACGGATTATTTTTAATTCAAACTTTTTTGGACTGTAAAAAATATATGCAGTAACTAGAATTATTTATATCATTTAGTAAGTGAAATCCTTGTAAAGCATCTCAAACTATAGTTCGTCAGGATGGGAGTATTGGCGTGTTTTAAATTGTGACGTTTATTAAACAATTCATCCTTATCAACAAAAAAGTTATATAGTCTTCAAAAAGCAGTACTCTTAATAGCTATCCGAAGTATTTAGTTCTTAGGAGTTTATTCTATTTAATAGATTTAGTTATAATATTTCATTTATAACATCCTCGATTTAATCGTTATATCGGTACCCTTAAGATCATCTGATTATTTCATCATTTTCTGATGATTTTCAAGGTTAAAATGCATTTTATGAGAAATATATTCTGACTTTTCAAGATCTACTTATTATTGTATACAGCTGTTAACGTTGAATGGTGGATTTATCACTATATTTACTATTTCTCAAAAGGTTCGTAATATTGTCATGTTTACCTTACCCAGGTACCTTGTAATACTTTAATTTTTAAAACCTCTATCTACGATCATACGATAGCATGTATGAGTTCTCTATTAGATTACACTTCGCTCATAACTTCATTTTCATTATTCATAAACTTATCTTTGTTTCAGCAATGAAAACGCTATGGGAAGGATAATTTTTAGCAGTAAAATTTTGATATCATTGCATATACGAGATCATTGCATTGCTCGTAACTATCGTATTTACAATCTTAGTTATATAGAATAAATAATTAACAACAGTTGAACAATTATTTTGTAGTAAAATAGCTAAGATGTTTGCTTAACTCTTTTATATTACTAGTTTATTTTTAAAATAAACTAAAATCCTGAAATTCATGCAAGTTTTAGTAGTCAGTGAGTGAAATCTATGGAGATACTTTGAAATAAGACGGAAAGGGTTATAATGCATTGAGTAAGCATACTTAATATTCTCTAATCATCCACACGGAAAAAATTCATACTTCCTTAAAATGGAAATGGCTGGAAAATTACACCCTTTCCAAATTAATTCAAATGCCCTTCAAGAATTACGAACATCGGGTCTGACTGACCGATGCATGTACAAGCGACGGCAGGGATTCGTAATTTTGGCCCTAATGATAATAATAAATTGATCAATCATATTATTTCCTTGATTACCGCGTCAAAATATTTTTTGCGAGGTTCATCACGCAACTACTCCCGAAAATCGCGAGCCAAAAAGATCATTCTGAAAAGGGAATAAACTCCATCATTACCGCCGTTTCTGTAGCCAATGAGACGCAAAACGGTTCCTCGGAAAGTAGTATTCTGTTCACCGGAAACCTTTGTTTCTCTCCTCACGACATGGCTGCCTCGAGGATTGGCGTGTCGCACTCCACAACCCACTTCCGCCTCCCGCCCTTCACTTGTTACCGCCTCGTTTTATTCCTACCGTATAGATGCAGCCTTCGAGCGCATTCGACTCTTCCGTCCCATTTAACCCTCCCGAAGGCCTTTGCGTCCAATTCCGATTGTCTGCTGTTTAACACCCATGTAACGCGAATTTGCGTGCGATTAAATGTGAAAGGAGGTGAGACGGGCGTATTTAGAGTGAATTGTGTGGATGAAAGAGGCGCCGCCTGGTGAGAATAATGATGACTCTTGTCTCTGACGAACGGGAAAAATGCATCCGAAGTTGATGGACGCGTACTTAAAGTTTTTGTGGACGTGCACGATGCATGTGATGAACGGAAACAGTACAATATCGGAGAAAAAGGGTATGTGCTCCCTTTGTACCTCGAGAATGATTGATTCAAACATGAAATGAAGTTTTAACCTTCTTTTCGGTGCCTTGTTATCTTAAAATATTATTTATCTCAATTATCTATTGATTACATTAAATTTTTGGGAAAAATTTTGGTTATTATTCAAGGAAATAATCTCCTTAGTATTTCCATATGGACAGATTAATTATAAGAAGTCTCAATTCTCAAAGATATCCTTAACATTTCGAAAATATATTAGTATCACTGGCATATTGATGGACATGGTATAGACATATTATAGATGGACCATAGAATCGAAATTGTTTCAAAGCTTAGTTAAACCTAATTTATAGAAACAATACAATATAAACTTAGTAAAAATATATTATTTAAAGTTGATATCTGTTTAAATCCAACACTATTACTCATTAAATGGGTTTTAACCTTGTAAATCATCAGAAAATGATGAAATAATCAGATGATCTTAAGAGTAAAGATATTACTATTAAATCGAGGATCATTCCTAAAATCATCTGAGTTGTGAGTGCTATATAGAGCTGAATTGAGTTAGTTGGAGTTTACTTAAGAATACTCATGAAAATATAGAATGCATGCATGCTTAATTACAGTCTGGAAGGTATATATTTATTCTGCGTAATTTATATAATGTTCAACTCCATCTAATCGTATTCAATGTCCATCCTACCCAATCTCATCGTATTCTTAAATTTCTGATGGCCTTAAAAAACCGCACGGAACTTTCGAAGCATCTCCCCTCCTCGTTATAAATCCATCACATTATTACATTCGGAACTTTAATGCACCAACCCACTTTTTAGTCGGGAACACCTGGAGAAGAAAGCCATAACGCCCGAAAACTTCTAGAAGAAGGGTGTCAGAGAGCGTGCATTTTCGTGCATCGTATTTCGTTCGAATGCACGGCTAATTTGAGGATCGTAAAGAAAAAGGAACGGTTCCGGGGAAAGGATGCTACGGCAATTAGGGGTGTTGGCGTGTCAGTACGTCGCACTTCTGTTGCACGAACCAAGAGGTCCACGCGACGTCCCGGGGCGAAATTTCAGGATCCTCGTATTCACCTCGATTATGTCAAGAAATTGATTTTTTTCTGATACACGTAATTGAAAACTCACGCAAAGTGTTCGCGGTTCCTCCTGGAAGCCACAAATGCCCCCTCTAATGTTCTTCTTCTTTCACCCTTCTCCACGGAAATCCTTTGAAGGAAGCCGACTACTTAAAAGGGCGCACCCCAGAGGCCGTTTTGGCAAAAAAGTAGAAAGGCGTTTATTGAAAAGCGTTCTATTAAATAATGTGGAAGTGTAATGTGGTCGGGTGTCCTCCTTCCGTGCGAAAGGATAGATACTTCGCGATGTTGAAGTTCATCCTGTCGTTCGTAACGTTTCTGAATGGTTTTCGGCAATCTGCAGAACGATTGCTGCAACTGTTACGGTCTGCAAGGGCTAGTATTATTGGAAATTTTCCCCAAATTCTATTAATTTTGGCTAAACTGCTTCTCTATCTCATCTGTTGCTACTGCCGTTAGAGTGCAACAAGTGAAAAATTACACCTGTTATCGTAAACGATATATTGGAACGTCATAGCTTGTTGCAATTTTAATTACATGTAGAATAAATCAAATATGATATTACAATGGCAAATAAGATGACTGGAAATGTGAATGATTATGTTCTATGATTGGTGCTGAATCATATTTTAAGGTATCTTTGTAAAATTTCCAATTCTTTTAAGTGAATATTTTCAATAATGAAATTACTCTTGAGGGTATTTTCAACTAAGATAATCAACCTATATATTACTTCATAACATATTGATATTAATAGTCTTCCATATTAAAATTTTGATAGGCATGTGGATATCTAAAATAAAACATGTAAAATTATCACTAAAATACACTAATATAAATAGGAATGTGATATTAGAGAGTTATAAACAGTATTCTTACTAAGTAGATCTACATTCAACACCGAAATTGATTCTGATCGAAGATCTTTAGCTGTTTATATAAAATTTGAGTCTTATTGATCAGTATATCATTTATAGATCAAAATAGTACTAGAACATTCTTCATTTCTGTTTCACATTGTTTAACATAGTACTAGAAGCATTATCAGCTTTTCAAACAAATATTTAAATTGTTTCAATTGAAAGAATAATTCATTGGTGATTGTCTTAATGCAACTCCTTGGTCTAGCTTTGAGCTGAAAGTACTTTGTTACGATTAACCTCTACAAAATGGATTTATAATTTTTATCGAAAATGTAATCAGTATAATCAAAAGAAAACAGATTCTGGGCACCTAAGGTTTTCAATCATTCTTTTTATCGACCCTTTGGTCCGTTCCTAGGCGAAAAAATCTTCTTAGGGTGAAATTGGGTTCTGGTATAGGGACGTCGGGAATGATAAATTGGATGGGACAGTCGCTATTTCGGAAGCTTTTTTGAGGGAAAGGGTTGTAATTTTCTTGTGGAAGCCATCTAACTTCTTTCCATCGAACAAAAATCCTTTCAACGGGTCTAAGATAGGAGCGTGTGGTCATTTCCTTTGGAATTCTTTAATATTTCTTTTTTCAGTCCCAAATTGCTGCTTCTGCTCCCACCACTTGGCGCTGAAGAAGATTTCACGCCATTCAATAGTCACCTTTATTGATTCGAACGATTCTCCGCTGAGGTCCGTCACTTCTATAACTCGTAATTCAATTTTCGATAAATTATTATTGATTTTTCATAGAATGTCAAGTGTAGCTAATATATCACGATTGGCGTTGGTTTTGACTCATTTTAATGTGATACCGTTAAAAGTTTAATGAGCTGGATATATTCTGAAATGATAATAATTGGAAGTTCGTATTATAAAATATATCCCTACTGACATGCAATTTAAGTAACTGGCACTTTTTATTTGCTCAGATAACCAGGTAATATTTAAGGATTTATACAATGAAAGAAACTCTTCTCTTTGGTTTTAGGCTGTCAACTGTCAAATTCAACACAATTAGGAATATAATGATATTACATTTACAAATAATAATGATGTAATTTCACTTTCAAAGTTTTTCACTATACTATGGCTTTCCACAAAGTCACGCCTTCTAATATTTATTTTAAAAGTTGGAATATTTGAAATGAAAAGAATAAGTATATCAACTACGTTTGTCAGTTTCCAATTCCAAATTAACCTCGTTGCTTCGTATATAAGGAAGAATGAGAATTTTAATTTCTCACGTTCTAAATGAATCATAGTTAAGAACACCGTGTTTTATTCTAAAATATGTTTTGCTATTTGTGAAATCGTGGAATAATGGAATGTTGCTCATCTTAAATGCCAAAAAATTGCTCAGACTAGATTACATACATATGCATACGAACCAATTTAAAAAAGTCAAATTGATAACAATTTTATTCCCTATTCTCTCTCGCAGAAAGCTGGAAGCTACAATGTCCGTCGTCATGGTATTTTTAGCACCCAGAATCTACGATATCCTCTCCTTCTGATACGTAAATCCAAGGAATTCGACGCAGTCATCCTAAACTTGTCCTTCTAATCGCCACATTTTTTTATCCTTCGGCCAATGTTATCCCACCCGCGAAAAGAAAAATGCACGCAATCATCGCCACCAATTCTTCTCCATACAAAATGTCAGCAACACATCCTCCGCGTCTGCATTCCGCGAAACGACAACAAACCTCCTTCTCTTCACAGCCTTCGGCTTAAATTTCCCACAATCGAATGTCTCTCCTCACACCAGACTTTCTTCCGATTGGCCGACCTCGTTCACCGCCGAACTTAACCTCTCTTCCGCCGATAAGTCGAAGTGCGAAGTCATAGTACACGAGTTGAATGGGACTGGGCCAATGGGTCTCGTACCAAGAGAGCTCTTTCCCGTACAACAGAGGCGGATTGACGACCGCTTTGTTGTACGTACGCAGGTGTGAAAAAGATGAGCATTGGCAGCCGCCTCTCGCATTGTAACGAGGTGGACAAGATTCGGGCAGAAAAATAAAGAGGGCTGGTGGTTAAAAAGGGTCGGAAGATGTTCCTGGAGGAGTTTTGATAGGTGCCGGGACAGGTGAAGTGGCGGAGAGAATGTGTATAAATGTACAATCTATCGCTGACAAATAATCGACAACGGTTGGACAAAGGTTCTTTCATTTTCGGAGGGAATTTGTTTCCGTTTTTTCTAAAGGCGCCCGAGTGGTTTGGGCGAGTCGCGAACACTGCAAGGGTCAGATATCAGCTTCCGTTTCTACTGTTCACCAAGACTACCGTTTTTGGAGTGTTTCACCTGCGTTGGAATTCCTAGGTTGTAGAGGGTGCTTTGTGAGATAAGAGCGAACGGAGGTGAGAATGAGGGATTTTTTGGTTGGAAATGGCTCAACAGGAAACGACGTGACGAAAAGATTTAACCTTCTTAGATTGAGTTATCTAATAGTTGTCCCTGAGGTTGTGGTTCTGGTGGTTACTGGGATAATAGGAAATGGCGTTTTGAAAGATATTGACATGAGAAATTTTATATTAGTACCATCACTCAAATTATCCTCTTATATACTTCTTACGCATCGCATGTCATAACTTTCTTTCTTTGAATCATGGTTTATATTTGGTTGAAATGGAATGTATCGTTTACACTAAAATAGATATCCATTCATTCATAGGTATCCATTCAACACCATTCAATGATATAAATTGATTGGGTAACAACCTAGTAGTAAATCCATTTAGGAAGCAAATCCAATATTATAATACTATTTTATCGTTCATTCATCGTTTAAGAAAAATACATCCTTATCATTAAGCGACTCTGAAAATATTAATGAGAAAATTACAGCTTTTACTTTATTAAGATTCCTCGTTCCAGAAAAGTATTAATTCTAGATTCTGATTATTCCATGATCTACTTTAACTAGATTCTATTTATACTAGATTCTATTACTACCGGTGATTACTCATGTCTTTCAATAATAAAGGTAATAAAATCATTATTTTTACCATTTTCCCTAAAACGTATCCTTAGATAGTAAGGTAATGTAACAGAGCTTTTAACTAGATTGATAAGTATTGATTGATTATCCGATAAGAAGAGAGATTCAATAATAAATCGATCCATCCCGATTTTTAATCGGTTCATTCATCCAAATTAAGATGAACCGTAATATAAAGATGGATAATACTTATTTCTATACATAGCCAATTATCCCATTTAAGCTCCGGTACTTAATTCTTTTGAGATTGTGCAAGTCAGACTGTTTATTTTAGTCCTCACAATCTCTTATTAAATCCTAACAGCCGAAAAGTACTACAGGCCAATTTCTCCCCGCGTATGTACTTAAAAACGGATAATTTTAAGAATATAATTCGGTGATTTCAACGCTCGCACTCATTCACAACAAGTCATTAAACAGCGAGTTAACTCATCACCCATTGAATACACGGAGTTAAGCCGCTTCGGCTCGAAGCCGATTCCGAGAAAGACGTAACCATCGGTCGAAAGTCCGGAGATGTGTAATTTCTCACCGGTTTCATCCGCTAATCTGATTTCCCAAAGGCGTCATTGTGCGTGTTTTTAGTGCGCAGTCACCCACCCACAACAGAGACGTTCGGAAACCAATTGATTTGCCCTCGATCGAGATGGCGTGGGTGTCTTCATTTGCCGGCCATTGTTGGCGCAGGCCCATTGTTGGGTTTCTTTTATTTCGCGGCTTTTTGCCTTCCCGATCCTTCGTCCGACTTTTTCATCTCCTTTAATTCCTTCCATCCATTTCTGCCCGCGCTGGGACAGTTGGACAAATGAAAGCGGTCGCTCGCCACCCACACACCCCAACGGCCGTAGGGATAAAACCCTTTAGGGCGTCTTCAGGCAGATGCGCACTTTGTGCAGAAGTGCTGCGAATGATTTATGCCCTCATTAGCATTATGTTACCGTTCGTTTTGAGTGATAATGAAGTTGGAGGAGGCACGGGATGGAGTTGTTTCCGTGCTGCTCTTTTAAGGGGCATCTCGTCCTTTTGTGTAAGTGCGCAGATACGAGTTAATACGCGATGGTTACCCGCAATAATGTTTTAAATTTTTTTATTTGACTCAAAAATCTTCTCTTAAATTTTATAATATAGCTTATCAATTTCATTTCCATGTTCCGCAAAAGAGAAACAGCTTCCAGTTTGAAAATATAATAATAATGAGGCAATTTTACGAATTATTTTATTTCTCAACTTAATTTATTTCACAAAAATGTATATATAGTTTGAGATTGGGTATATTTGTAAGATTTACTCAGTCATCATCATCGATCATTCACCCAAGTAATAAGTAGTTCTCCGTACATTTCTATATAATACAAACTCTACTTCATCTTTACATTCACTTTCCTAAGTGCCTATTTATTTTGTTTGAATATTCATCCTTTCATCTCACTCTTGGTGCTTTTATTGTTAAAAGTCTGTACAAAAGTGAAACTTTTAATTTATTTAATACTTAATTAAAAAGTACAATTAGGAAAAATGATGAAGTAAATAGAATCAAATAATATTAATTTGTATGATAGAAACGGGCTGTTTGAGATTTAAGTTACGTGCAAAAATATTGCGCTTACAAAAGTTATCAAATACAGTTTATCATGTATTCATTAATTTATCAAAACAAAATTTTATAACGAAATTTTTACCTCTTAAGATTCACATTTAAGATAAGTGATGTATGTTAATCAAAGATGAATAATCACCACTACAATGATGATAAGTACTTTCCCACAGTACTTTTTTTTAGGTCTTTATTTATGTACGAGAGATTGAGACTAAAAAGTCTCTTCCTCTATACTTAGTATTCATAAATCAATTACTTTCATTACTGGATTCATAGCTTAATTTAAATCATAGACACTAGATACTGTTAAAATAAAAGAAAATCTAAAGAAATCCTTAATCTGGATGATACAAGAAGCAACAGTCTTGGGACCAAGAAAATGTGGTATAACAGTACCATCTTGACAAATAGTAAAAGTCAGGGATCATTAATTGACATCTGTGAGGATGAGCAGAATGATTTGCGACTTGGAAGGCGACAAAAGGTGTGGAGTGGAATGATTTGGGCACCACTGGAATTAAGGGAAAGGTGGGGGTGGGTTAATTGTTGCGTGAACAATTGAGACACGCGCTAGAAGGGGCACATTGTGGTAGGGGTTTGAAATTGGAAGAAGGAAGGTTACAAAGGAGGAGTCCCGAGGGCTTTCGAAGTTGGGTCTACCTCCTCCTATTCAACTAACTCATTTTTTTCAAACCCTCGGCATTAGAAGACCTCCGAAGGTATTTTCCCGGGACTTTTCCGCGACTTAGTCAAGGCCGTTTAAGGATACCGCGTCTCCACTTCGAATTCCTAGAAATGTACTATCGCTTTATTTAGTCGAAAGTGATTAAATTTTGGCTTTGGAAAATTATAGAGGTATTCTACTATAATTAGACGTTGGGATTAATTAAAATCGACTGTCTTTGAAGACAAGATTGGGTTAATAATTAATTTTTACTTATGAATAAAAAGGAGAAATATTGTTACGTAAACTTTAAGTTTGTTCGATGCTATTCAACAAGATATGTGTAGACAAATAAATTAACTATAAGTTAGGATGAATTAAAGTTGACTGCTTATGGGGACAAGATAGGGTTGAAGACTTTAAATTGAAAGAAGATAAAATGGTACATAATTTTTTGTTTAAGTTTGCTCGATGCTACTACGCAAGATATACATAGATAAATAAATAAATACGTTAGGATTAATTAAAATCGACTGTTTCTAGGGACAAATAGAGTTGAATACTTTGAATGGAAAGGAAAAATAATTTTACGTAAAATTTGAGTATGTTCAATGCCACTAAACAAGGTTTGCATAGACAAATAATGTTCAAGACATAATATAAGAAAGTTGTGCAGCCTAGGGGCATTAAATATTTGTTTTATAATTACCTCTACCTTATCCATGAAGAACCATGCAGATTTTTTTCTAAATTTACTTGAAAGGGATTTATAAAACGAGTACTAGATTATAGTCAAAATGAAGCATACCTTATTATCCTTCTTTCCCATAAAGGAAGCCGCACTTCTTCCTCATCCAGAAGAATACATCGTTGCTGGAATTAATATTCAAAGAACCGGTTATATTTCTCCTTTCAGCCATAATGAGGCACGTAATTTCATTTAGAACGAATCAATCAATATTAAAACACAAAGGACCTTCCATCAATTTTGAGAGGTACATTTTTGTTCCTTTTTCGTTTGGGCTCATGAAAAAGAGCACTTTTAAACGCCTAACAATATTTCGATCTGTGGAGAAGTGAATATATATCTCCTGACCTCTTAATTGCGGTGACTTCAACGATGGATCCTTCCTGACAAAATAATGTCAGTGGAGTGGCATTGAATTCTGAGGAGCGATTCATTGGGGGCCCGCGTGTGTTAGGGCCGTCGCTTCGGGAGGCCCTCAGCGGGTGTCGAAGCACTCGATTGCCTCCCGAGGGGAGCTGCCTTCTGATGGAGACCACACTTGCAGATTTGCATCCTTCGGGCGGCGACGAAAAGTTAACCACTTTTAAGGGACCACCGTGACCGATTCATAATGGGAGATACCGGTGTTTTTGAAAGGGTACCACGTAGGGATTCTTTCGGAGTCCTTAAATGAAAATGTTTCGAGTTATTTCTCAACTTCAATGCAAGGATATGTTGAGTAATGTTGCATTACATGATGTACTGATGTGAGAGTGTCTTTGGGCTTTTTGATAAACTATAGACTTAGAAATTTCCATTTAAATTACGAATAATTATCATTAGTAATAATTTATATAATAATAAATAATTGCATGGATGTTTACTTTGATCTACAGAAAATATACTTTCGTTGTAGAGTTTATCAATGATAATTATGTTAAATCTCATTCAAACATAAAAAACTAATCTGATATGTATCATCCTATTATCCACAAAAAATCTTTCATTCCATATTAAATTTTTATTCCCTATTAATTAATTTGGATCAAATAACGGAATCATTTCCTTTTATTTATGCTAAAAAGTGAACCTAGTGCATTAAAAGAAATTAACTCAAATAATGTTTATACGTACATTTATATATATATTTTTTTCCATCCTTTTCACGCACAGGAAATTTCATAATTAATTGTTCATCTTCTTCGTGCGTTTGAATACGCAGTGTTATTACAGCTGTCGAAGTGTTTAGACAAGCAATGCTCAATGGTCTATGTCTATAGCATAAAACAGTAGATGGCTATCAATCAGTCCGGGTTAAGGACAATAATAATTTGTCGCGAAACACTTCACAAGTCGTTCTCTATTCATCCGAGAAGCGAGTAAGCATTTAGCGCTCCTCTGCTAAAGTGCTCTTCATTGCCTCTCTTAAATCTCTAAAGGTATTTCGTAGAGGAAACTTAAGAATTCGAGTAGCTGTCTAGGAGATCAATTGAATAAACACAATCAAAATAAATTAAATGTTATAAATTGTCTATACACAAAATTTAACACTGTGAAGTATTCTACTCCACGCTCTGTTGCTACAACTTACGATGTTTTTAATGACAATAAAATATGTTGAAAGAGAATTATCAAATGATTGGGGTTTCAATGTAATATGAATCTCTGTAAGGTATGTTATTCCAAGAGGTATGTTTATTTAAGCTACCCAATGAATCCCAACAGAAAATTACTTTTCCCATTCAGTTAGATAATACGAAGGAAATATACGTTGAATGTTCATAAAATATCATAAAAAGTTGTTAAACTGGAGTTATTACCTACTTAAAGAAACTTCCATAATTATAATCTAATCCATAATATCTATAAAGTATTATAATTATTTAATTTAAAAGTATTAAATTTCTTTTTAAATATATTAGGACGACATTAAATGTATCTTTCCATCAAAGTCATCATGCCCAATGTCCACTGGACGGTTAGAAAATGTTGACGCGAGTACACCGTATCCCAGAGGATGTTTGTATTCCGTAATCTTATTATTGTAGAAATAGCGCGATATCTAATGAGATCAACATGCCGGAAACATCTTAGAAGTCATCCGTTTGCTTAAGCATTCGGCTAATTTTCTAGGATCAACAAAAGTGTTGAAGTGGCAATCCTTCTTCTCTTTTTTTAAAAAAAAGCCGCAGAAACGAGGCTCATAAACCTATCGTCTACTTAGCACATCCTTAATCGGATGAGAGGAGTAATCCAGATTTATCTCGGAGAAAAGTAAGGATTCCTCAACGCGAACTATAATGACCGACGGACCTTTGAAAGATACAAAAAAACGCCGCATTGAATACTTTGACCACCGATTTACAGCCCTTTTACAACTCGTGGATTTCGGACCAGTTCTAAAGACGCATTCATAAGTGGAGAAGGATTCCGAACGCATTATTCCCGAGATCTTTCCGAGCCGAAGCAGTTAAAGAGAGAAATACCACTTTTATATTATCTCTCTTCGCATAGCGCCATTCTTTTATCTTTTTTATGGAAAAAAGAGAAGATCGGCACGTTCCCGGACCGGGAATAATCTCGTCAGGCGTAAAAATAGGACGTTTGAGATTAAAAAAAAAAGAATTAAGGGAACTAACGGTATAATCCTTTTATTTTTCGGAATGTTTTACAATAGAGTCTCTTTCTTTCGAGCCCTGAGGAATCTGCTGAGAGGATGAAATTGCGTCTTTTTTTATGTTTTCCACTCTAAAAAGAGCATTTTGTCTCCATCAATCATCGTAAGCGACGTAAAAAAATCGCTCGCGACCCTTAGCGGTGGGGTTCCCAACCACCCTCGTGTGTGGCCGCTTTTTTCCACTTTTTTCGTATAAATAAAGTTCGCACCCCACCCACGTCTTTTGGTACCGAATTCGAAATATAGTTACCTAGAAACATACGTGTTTTTTAAGATTTCGTAAGTCCTATTTTCTTTTATACTCTTTCGATGTGTATGGGCAGGTATATATAAAGCTATTGTGATGTATGGGGCAAAGGTAGGGTTAGACGCTCCCGTGAAATTGCGAGGATACGGTCACTTACGGAGTCGCATAACTCGAAAAAGGCTGGCGTTAAAGTGACCGTTACGTTTAAGAGGCCATCAAATGGATGGAAAGCACTTGCAAGGCTTTTATTGGGAACCACTTGCAGATAGAGTTTTGTGTTTTACTGCATCCTAATCGTGAAACAATTCTGGATCGTTTGCGGATGATTCTGAAATCGGCGGTTGAACAGTTCGGCTTTGAGAGGCATCTTTGAAGGTTGAAGAAAGAGATCTCTTTTCGTGTTTTCTGAATCAGAGGCAATCTTCTCCTTTTAGCGCTAAACGATATTTGTCTTTTATCGGTTTCCGAGCATTGAAATCCACTAGAATAGTCTCATGTCTATGGGTATTTGAAGGTTTTGATATTATAGGATTTTTGTAGGATTTCCAATTAGAAATTAATGGCAATAAGCATTTAATAAAGATTTAAATTTAAGTCGATTATTTTCACTATCTACACATACTTCAAATACTTAGTTATACATGAATTGTTTATTATTATCAAATATAAATTGACCTTATTGCCAATTTACTTTAATAATTAATGAAAACTTGTTTTTTCTTTCAAGCTAATTGAAGTTCTTTTCCTATCTGAAACGTTTTATCTTGTAATTAAAATTAACTATTTATCACACAGTCTAATAGCAGAATATTGTCCTTCTTTAGTTAAATGTAATGGTATTATCATATACGACTCATAGCTTTCAGCTTGTGACAGGGGTGAATGTATAATGGTCTACATCAGTTAATAGCTATATTTTGAAAATACGCACGTTAATAACAATAAAATTTTACTAATATAGAAATATTTGAAGGGTAATAATAGTCAATATCTTCATGTTCTTCTCTTTTAACCCTGATCTCACCAACCTCCGCATCTTGATAACTTTATTTTTAACACCATCGTATATCATGGCTTCAATTTCACGAAATTTATCATGGTCCAAAAATGGTCCATAGCCTATTACGATAGGTTGCTTTGGGTCCTTAAAGAACCCAATATCGTCCCATCCCTGCATTTTCAAAATTGTGCGACGCATCCTTGAAATTTTACAATATCTTTGGCAAAGGACGGCAATTTTTTCCCAACGCATTTTCGGCTCACTTTCCCTTTCCAAATTCTACGCTTCATTGCGCTTTAACTCCATCGCCTATTTGAAAGCACTTCGAATTTGTGTGTAGGCCACCGGAGTCGAAAAATTGCTCTTTTGACACCGATCTTTCACGCGTCATTTTCGATTCGCAATGCGAAGTCTTCGAGGAAAGTGTGTCCTCAAGAAGTTCGTAAAATAGCCCTTAACACGCTGTGAAGAATCGTGATGAGCATGTTGTGAGCTGTAATAATGCTGACAAGTGCACACAGCCTTACGCAAAAACTCAATTTTGCTTTATGGCCAAAGGGTCTGAGGACGGTTTTCAGTCGGTCACAGGTCTACGGATTTTTAAGGACAACTTTCTCTCGGAGGATATTCGAGATTCAGGTTTTTCGGAGGAGGAATTCTGAGATATATATATATATATATATATATATATATATATATATATATATATATATATATATATATATATTCTTTCATAAGCTATATCCATTTTTATTATCTCATGCATCTATTTATTTTTCCATCTATCGCTTTATTTTCTTTAAACAGCTTCCTCGATAAATTTGGAAAATTCTAACTCGGTTACTTATGGGTTACTCGGTTACTTACTTAGTATAACACAAAATAATTTCTTACTCTATAGCCATCGTACTGTTAATAATTTTCATAAATATTAACGATTTATAAATAATTATATAGTAATAATTTATGAATTAGTAAGCTTTACACTACAGCTACATAATTTTCACCATGATTAAATTATAAATAATTGCTTACAGTCATAAAACAATTGACATTGCATACTCGTAACTTCATTAATTATATCCTTTCTAAACAGTTCTTATGAATATAATTTAATATTTTATTATATTTCATACTAATGTTCTTTATATATTTTGTTGTATTTTTTTGGCCTGATGCTTGGATCTGTAAATAAACTTCTACGAAATAGCATATTGAATAAGAGCATTATGAATTTTGAGAATGAGGAATTTATCAATTCTGAACAGAATGTAACTTTTTTAAATTACTTTTGGTGATTGTTTTCCATCCAATGATAAATTATGTTGAAATATAATCGTTAATTCTTGATTTATAATAATATCTAAATGATATACTGCACGGAACTAAAACTATAATACTTATTATCTCATAATTGACAAGTTACCTAAAGATCAATAATATATTATCCCATGTAAACACTCTCTTTAATTAATACATTTATATTAAGCTTTGAATGTTTGGCTGGTTTCTATGATACTCATTGTAAAGTAAAATTATACACGTATCCCACAAAAACAAAGTCCACAAAAAGTTAAGTTCTCGTTCAGTAGGAATAAATACATAGGCATACAATATGTTTGAAGAATACCCACTTTGGAAAATTCGTGCCTTTCTAAGGACTCATCAACATAACAAAGCATGACATCACACCCTACCAATTATACACCTCGTGAACGACATCCCTCTTTGAGAATTAGATCGGTTGGAGATGTTAGGGCGGCGTGGAACTGGGTCTTATAATATTCCACCGAATCGTGAGAGATCCCCAATCGATATTTACATCGATTCATTTCCTTCGAAAGGGAAAAAAACACGAAATCCTTTTCTCACGAGGAAGGGTTGGATGATGATGATGTGGGAGTAGAGGCATATGCTTCTCGATTAAGACGTTTAGGCGTAGCGTCGGTGGACTTTCAATATGGATGGGTAACCTGTAATTGGGACCTCTGTGCAAACAACTACCCCTTCGGAAAGGGATGGGCGAAATGAAGGCCTTAGGAGGTGTGTTATAGAGGGGCCAAGGATCCAGGTGTTTGTTTTAACCGCTAAAAAAGGAAAAGTGAACCGATAGATGAGTAAGTTTTTGGGTTCTTTGAGAATATCCGCTCTTGGGGAGAAGTGGAGTTTCAGATGGGTATTATACGTGCCTAAAGTAAGGAATGATTGGGATGGATTTGCAATTTTATACGCGAAAACGGGTGCATAAATTGAATCCGTAGAAGATTTAACTTACTTTATAATATATCTCCTAAACTTCACTTCTATTATTATATATTTTTCTCGTATTGACTTCTTGACTTATGAATAATAACGGTTAGACAATGGAGAAATTTGATATATAATTATTTACACAAAAGAAAAGGTATAACTAAGTTATACTATTATAATAAACTTACTGTTCTTAGAGGGAAATTGGGCTGGTAAACTTCGTTGCGTAGTTAAGTATCCCCAATCTATTTAACAAAGATGAGAAGAGAAGTACGTTGCCATCGTAAAGATTAATTTGTATTGAAAATACGTCTTACATATGTACCATCAGCAGTTTTCAACAAAGCGCAAAAAATTTTAATGTTTAGCATTTTTTAATAAAAACTATATAAAAATTTGATTATCTTATTATTTAAATTACAATATCTTAGTGAAGTATCTTATGTATTGAAAAATTCATTAAAAATTCCAATAATATCTCTATGAATTTTTAAAAATGTCTAGATTTTATTCATCAAGAGTTCTCGTAATTAACGTTATTATATTTATATATTATTAACGTTATACCCCTATCTACGCTAAAAGAAATGAAATTGTAATCATGAATTTCCAGGAGCTTCGCTATTTGACCAATAATCACTCCAAATTTCATCGAGTGAGTACAAATACCACCCTACTGATTCATTACGTCATAGTATTGTATAGATAAGAAATAAACATTGAAAAGAAGCCAAGCGTCCTATTAGCTCCAAAAACTTAATACTTAACAGAATTAGCACATATCATTTCTGCAATTCCACCTTTAACAGAAAATAGTTCCTGGCAATGAAACATAACCATATAATGAATGTCCTACTCCCCTTCTTCACTGCTAACAGCAAAAAAATATCGTATCTTGGAAACTAAGGTAGGAGAAAGGGCATATTTACAATTGAGACATTATTTCCAAATACTACACCACATAAAATTAATTCGAACCTCGCCTTCGTACTCCGATGAAGCTTAAAAAACCAACAAAGTGATTGAGACATCACAAAAAACACTTAGATGTCAGATGATACTCTTAAAAGCCTTCTTCCGGCAATCCTAGACACCGCTACGTTATGAGTAGCTATTTCATAGACCAGATATCGGCCATTGGTTTCCCTCTCCACGGCTGCACCCACTCTGCCACGCCTCGTTAAATCTCTACTTCCGCTGATGTAAGTGTATCCTGGCAACACCAATCGTGGCAAAAGACACGCCCACCAATAAAGAAAAATGCACGACCAACTTCCTTTGATTTTTTCATCACTTCCGACCTCGTCTATCAATCTCCTTCACACGGAAAATTCGTGATGAAAGTTCCCGTTTAATTTGTTCGATGTAAGATTATATCCCGAGTATTAATTATTCACTTCGTTCGATCCAAGGGATTAACCAAGAAAAAAGATTAAATTGAGTTATTCCGTTTGCTGTATTCTATGGATTGTTTCACTTCAAGGATAAATATAATCGCATAAAAGGGGTCAGTAGAACATTTTATTGTTTTCTTATCGTCTCTCTACCTCAAAATCAGTGAAGAATTGAAGTTATCATTCCTTATATTCAAGTACGATTAATTTAATAATGCTTAATGAATAATAATAACTGACGAGATGCTTTCAATGCAAAAAAATCAATTCGTCAAAATATTATATATTTTATTCATGGTTTTGGAGAATTTTCTTTAACCAAAGACAAACTTATTTCCCTGTCTGGATATTTAAGAGCTGTCAATAGCATGAATATTGTGTGCGTATTGAGTTTTTACTCCATATTCCATGCATTACGATACTTCTTCATTTTTCTTATTCTTTAGATCTTGTGCATGATAAAATTTGTCTGTGCGCTTCTTTTACTTACGCAATTAACTGCAACGCTTGCTTATAGAGTTAATTACGGAGTTTTAAATTGGTGTTCAATACTTCCTTGATATATGAAGAAGAAATGTTTTTTAGAAACAGCCATAAGTTTCCTTGAACTAACTCGTACCAGCTCACATTTAAATTCCATCGGTAATTTATCTTCGTCCTCTCGAAGCTTACAAAAAAATTTGATCGAATAATTATTTCCAATGATTTCAATTACGGCTTCTGTTCGGTGCATTTAAGCCTGCAATCGGGGACAGGTGCGTTGCATCTCGTATCAGATTGTGATTTACGAGGCATCGGTGCAATTCATCTAAAGGCCCCTTGAGCGTTCATTGTTCGAGTGTAATGAGCACTGACATATTACTCTTCGTGTTATTTAAGAGGCTACTTCAGCAGGCGGGATCATAACGTGCGAAATTGAAGCACAAGATAAGTGGGCAGAGAAACACTGTGTAAATAAGAGTTTTGTTGCTTTTGGGTTCAGTCGGCGATTGCTTTGTTGGCATAAGGTCTAACACCTGTTGGGTGCGCGAGGCGAAAAAGGCAAGATTTTAAGATATTGGCTAATGGTTTGGGGTGCTCTCATGAACCGGAAAATTGGAGTACAGAAGTTTTGCGAAATGGCTTCGTCTACCTGCGAAATGTATTTCGGGTAGCGAAAATTTTTAGATTTAGCCGAGAATTTTTTTGGATTACTAGGTCTAGATATGATTTGTGCCTACTGACGCGTTTACCTCGATCTAGTTAAATATTGACCTGTGAAAGTAAAGGAAGCCTTCTTGTTGACTACTGTTTAGTTTCGGAGAAAGTTTGGAGGGATAGTTGGTAAAAACAGCATTCAAGGAAGAACGTACGAATTATGTGATCTATCATACGTACGCAACAACTACATCAGAACGTACTCTTTTTAGGTGAGTGCTAATCTTGTTTTACTATAAATTTACTTTTAGTGATAATTTTGGCAAAAATATCGCTTATCTAATTGACAATAACGCCTACATCATTTTTTAAAATGCACTATCACTTCAATTATCATAAAAAACATGAATTTGAGACTGAAAAATCAATGTATCATTTCCTTCAATCATATCGCTTTATAAATTCCTGGAATCAAGCTCTTCCATTAACATAAAACTTCAGTAGAAAGATTTTTGCAACCTTTTCCATCAAACTTCGAAAAAAAATAAGGCTATTTGCAGCCTTGTTTGGTTCTCATTAAAAATGCAAGCCTAATATCCACTTTCTTCCATACTTCTTATTGTGAGCAACCTCACGCATTTATTTGCTTTCCGGCCTCAATGAGGGTGCGCCCTACACAAAGTAGGCCGAGAAAATTTTCACCAGTTATCCCCATTCCTAGAACAGGATTAGAGTGAGCAATCCAACACGTCTCGGATAGAAAATTCACGCCATTTCACCAACTAGACCAATTTGTGACAACCACAAGAGAAACCTGATGATACCTTAGGAGTGGTGGAAAATTAACCTCGAACCATAAGCTACGTAGAATCGTAGAAAGTGAAATATGGGTTCTTCGGCTTGTTGATTTTGGTCCAATAAATCGGTACTAGTAAGTAGAGGAAGGGACTTTGGAAACCCGCATTTCGGCAAGCCAAGGCGCCAATCCCACACCCTGAATTGAGGTCCGTTGAAATGGGCGACCCTAGTTTTAACACTTTTAGGGGCCGACCGCGTCTTAAGCGCCGGGCTCAAGGGGCCGAGGGTGCCGATAAAGGTATCTTAGGGCGGTCGGGCGCGGGGGCGGAAGTAGGCGCGCCGATAAGCATCTCAGGATTTATGTATCGACTCCACGTCTCTATAATCATTTTAAGACGAGGAGTGTGCCTCGATGGCAGTCATCTGCAAAAGCCTCACACCAAAGACCGTGTTCCGATCAGCCACACGAGCTCATGAGCACCATATGGACGTTACGTCTCAATTCGGTGTTGGTTTTTAAGGGCCAACCAATCACAAACTCCCACCACTCCCTCTCTCCACTTCTATCGAGGTAATCTTCGACTTTTTTGTGGCCAAAGGAGCGGAAATTGAGAGCGGCGATCAATTTTGAGATATACGTAAAGGCATGCTATGGCCTTTGTTGTCTTTTGGTTGCTAATTGAAGGAACTCCTCGCACTGTTCAATTAAGGGCGTTTATTTCATGACGCAGATGCTCCGGACACTCCTTTTATATTTGGTTTTTTCGGTTTTCTTTTGTTTCGTCGAATTTGTGTGTTGAGGATGTTGTGAATGACTGGGTTCTTGGTGCGTTTTAAATTTGATTAAGAGAGGTAATTGTTATCTTATAAAATTCACCTCATTTTTAATATTAAAGTATTTTAAATTATTTTTTCAATAGTTATGGAATATTAAACCTTTAAATAAAAATTTGCTGCCCTATATGGTAAGGGTCCTTAATACATAGGATAGATGGCCAATGCCATACAAGCATCTCCTTGAAATATCGGTGAAAATATGAAAGCCAAAAAGAAGTCGTTCCTTGTTGATTTCTTTGGAAAGTATCCTCAAAGCTTGGATTCCAGCAAGATATTATATTACATTATATTGAAGAGGGTTAAGAGGATTACGCGAATCGAAGAATATTTTTAAATGGTGGTATTCGTGCTAAAGTTGTTCATAACATACTAGAGAATATAGCAAAAAGTTCGGAGCACTTTTAATTTTTTTGAAAACCTTGGAAAAACAAAATTATTTAAAGATCAGAGATAAAGTATAATGCATTTGACGATATTTTTATAATAAAAAAGTCAACAGGCAAACTAAAGTACATAACCGTGGAGTCTAATACACTATTTGTGCAAATAGTTAGCATTTAGTTTTACGTACCGTAATTCCTACGCTGAGTACAATTAACATTCTTTAGTTATTAGTTAGGATATGCAAAGAATTTATCGATTCGAAGACACCTGTTTTTTTAATAATTCCTCATCTTAAAGTCTTTTTGAAATATAAATGTACAAAATAAGGCACTTAGATCTGCTGGAGTATCACCGCAAAGAAATGAGTACCACAGATGTATCGAATCCCATCAGTTTGGATGCGGATTGAGGGATTCCAAGAAAAATGGATATCAAATCGTTATCAATTTAGAAAATCTCTGGAAGAATGCCCTCGGATGTAGATGTTAGGTCCGTATGAAAAATAAAAAATAAATACTTGAAAAATAACTGAATTTTCCCATAGACCTACTTTAAGTGCAACTCTTCATCGTAGCTTCTGTTCCATGCAATTCTCTTTTGGCCAAAGCGAAATTTACGGTGACCCTCCTCCGCTGCGGTTGCACGGACTTCCCTCTTCTTTTGGGAGGAGTGCGCCTTCCAAGAGTCAGAATCCACCATATTTATGCAGCCTCCGTAGGTGGTCCAGACTTACGCTCCAAAACGAGAAAACCGTAAAACCAAATAAATGAGCGAGGTCAAGACGTTTAACTCGAGGAGGCGGTGGGAAAAAAATGAACTAAATCATTACCCGCGCTTTTTAACGAGGTTGCATATAGAGAGAATTAATTTCAAAGTTTTAGGAAATAACTCTTATGAAAAAGAGTGAGTTTATAATTACGACATAGGGAAATTCCTAGGGATAAAGAAATCATCTTCTTCCTCTATTTCACATTCGGTAGATCTATCTTATTTCTGCAGAACAAAGGCGTTGAAATGATGGCCTTAGAAACATCCATAGCGATGTTCATTTAATAATATAATAATATAATTTAATAATAATATAATGATGAAGGCTAATACTTTTCATCTGTACAATTGCAAACCTATCCTTCGAAATTAACTATTCGGGATTCAAGGATGGAGAGACAGTGAATAAAACTTTTCGAATCTTCAAAGGGAAATGTAAAATCAAACAATTCTCTTACTGTATCATACTTATGGAGAAAATGGAACCATTCTGTGGATTTGCATTGATCCGTTGTCACGGTAACATATTTTGTCATTGACGATACTATGACAGGATAATCTTAGCTTTTGATAGAAGGCTGTTTCAATACTTTGAAATTACATATAAAGTAATACAATTTGTGATATATTCCTTAAACATAAAAATAAAATAAACAAAATTTGATAAATCTTATACTGATATTTTTAACACAGCACAGGGAGATAATTAAATTCAAAACAATTCTAATTGGGTTCTTATATTTTCGTGTTCGATCTCATTGCTCGTCCAAAATAGTTCTTAGATTGGCATTTCGGATTCCTGGAACTTAATATGAAGTCAAAAACCCATTTTATGTTGTGAGAGTGCTAATAATATTTTTTATTATAACTACTCTGTGGTTACTATATTGAAAGGAATAACTCGTTAAGATGCATTATATTCCCGGTTGGAATTCCAGGATAACTTGAAAAGATAGGAGTTTCCGGCATATTCAATAGATTCATTTCCGACTATTTTAGATAATTTTCATGAAACCAATAAGTACGATTGATGTTGTCCGTCACAGCACTTGGTTCTGAGGCATTGACACGAGGTGAAAATTGTTCAAAGGAAATATCACCTCAAATATCATATGTAACTTTAATCAGATTAGATTAAATATCAATGTTAAGTTACACATAACTCGCCGTAAATGTACAGTAATAAAAATGGCTTCTGGTTGATGTTAGAGTGTGAGATAATCATCCGAGGAAGGAATCATGGCCCCTAGATGATAAACTTCAAATGAGAATCTTGGTCTATTATGAAGGAACATACAATTAAAATCATTCGCAAGTAATCAACCGGCAAAAGCACTTTCTCTTTTAATTCCAGAAGGAATTCGGGTAATGCACGCCTAATTCAGGTAATTGTATTACGGCTGGGATGTACCAGAGATTACAGAACCTGGTTATGGAAAGGATAATGAAGTTCTTGAGCCCTTCTCTCTGCAATTGTACGTGATCATTATGTGGGGCTGAGATATTTTTTTCTAAGTTTATCGTCATTTTCTCATGTTTTCCTAAAGCTTCTTTTAAAACGAAAGAATGAAGTTGGAATTTGAGGAAAGGAGCTCCGTTTAGTATAGCTTCGGATACCATACAAACAATTCACGTTTGCAAATATGTATTTATTTTAGAGGAATATCTTTTGAATCTAAAAGAATGTGTCTGTCTTATACAGGATTACTTATTCTTAGATATAAATAGTTCTTTCTCTTCGATGTATTCTTTTGCTTTCAAGGACTATCTTACAGCTATGCGACAATGTTCAGTTAGTACGTGCACATTTTTACGTACCGTATCCCAAGTTTAATGCATTTCAGACATCTATAAAAATAGCACCCAAGGATGTCTACCTTTCCATACAAAAGGGTTATTAATTTTAGCCCAAACCATTATCTCATGCAGCATTAAGATAGCTCTAGGCAACGCGTCTGATATTCATAGCTTCATCACGCAAACCTAGCAACGCTCATGAGTCGTAAACGCCTTGAATGATAGCTGTGCCATAGCGACCATTCCAGGAGGCGATTCAACAGTCGCGCTAGACGGTTTCCATCGATGTTTTCACCGCCCTAATTATCATTTCGAGGAAAACTCGCGTGGATATAAAATCTCTCGAACAGCGTCCATCTCTTCAACAAAGAGATTTCGATTGTTGTATCTTCCGTTGTGTGCTCTCCTCGAAATCGTTACGACGAGTCGAAATCGTCGTCCATTCTTCAAAGGGGTTGATTAGAAGGGGCAAAGGAGGGAGATATCGGCGGCAACAGCAACAGCCGGGAGTGACAAGATGATTTCATCCCTCCGTGGCCTTTTATGGTTTGAGGGCAAATTTTCCAATTTATTTTGAAATAGCGAAATGACTCTCCGGCGACTTTAATAGGCTTTCGAAGGAGTCCCGCAAGGTAGCTAGCTCGGACCGAAACTTTTTTTTTTCTCTCTCGAATTGGTTTATCGACTATGGCTGCAATTCTTCGTGTCGAAGCGACGAATTATTGGCGAAGAATCTTTTCTCACTCACGACTCGTCGCCTCGTCTTTTTTCTTTTCTAATTCTCGGATTTTTTAATGAGGTTCAGCGGTGGATTCAGGGGAAGGGGCGGTTGGGTATCCGAGGTTCCCGGGTTCGGATCCCGACGCGGAGATGGGTTTTCAATCTCGAACGGGACACGATTCTCGAAGAGGCAGAATTGCGAGTCTTTTATATCGAGGTAATGAAAGGGTTTGTGACCCATCGGATGTGAGAGAGTGGCGATTTTTCTCACGTTTTGCTTTTTCGCTCGACGAGACTTTTTCTTCTTTGGCACATTTAAATAAAATGGGACCATGGTTACAAAGAGGTCTCGAAAAGTGCGGGGAAAATATAAATGAAAATAGAGTTGCCAGTTCCCGTTCTCTGAAAGGTAAAATTGAGGTTCCTGCAAGCTACTATTGCATTCCACCTCATAACTGTATTCCTGTGCTGGAGAATGACATGTAATCTATTCGTGTGTGATCGTATTTTAATTATTTCCAGAATCAATGCTAGAAAATCTTGTTGGTAAAAAAAGTTCTTCATATTGCTCGGTATTGAAAGATGTTAGAAATTTCTATAACAATTTATCTCTTAAACATTTGGTTATATTTATAAGTCAAGCCTTTTCAGTTTAACTTAAATTCGTCTCGCCTGATTAGAAGAATCGTCAAAATTGTGAGTGATGCAATGCAAAGTATTCTGTTGAGTATGCAAGAGAAGCGAGTCAATTTTTGAAGGTTTATTTATTTAATAAAAGATTATATTGAATTAAAATTGGTATGTAAATCGATTAATTAGCTATCCAACGTAATTTATTTTTCTGAACAAATTTTAACTTCTGTATTACCTAGTTCGGAAAGGAAAAATTCATGCTCGTGTTAGTTTATTTGAAGATAGTTAATTATAATATATATTATAGTTTATTTTACTCAAGTTTTTACTGAAATCCTCTTTGAGGCGTTCTCTATCAGTCGTATCTGAAAGCAAAACAATAGGTTATTATTAAAGAACTCAAGGAGAGGAATCTAATCTTTCCTTAGAAGAAATATCCGTGAGAGCGGAGACAAAGTTACAGCTTCTGTGGAAACATGGCCCCTTGTCTTTTTTTCTTTCAACTTCTACCCAAGAATTCTGCTCAATATATGCTTCTGCATACCAAAGAAAGGTATAATAGAGCTTCCAATACGATCAGATAAAGAAACGGATGGTTAAGACCAACTCCCTCTTGGGAAGAAATATAAATGCTTGCCTAAGAGAAGGAAACATTCCTGCAAATTTTATCTCTATCGAGAAGTTTATATAAATAACTAAAACTATTCTAATCCCCAATAAATTATCGTAATGTTACTAATGTTTATGTACTGTTTCGTAAAATAACCGTATATCTCCAATACATTTTCTCGAATTTAAGAATAAAAATCAAATTCTAGACAATCCAACAATCTAATTGAAAACCTACTAATCTCTTGATCATTATTTTTTCCCTCAGGAAAATACATTGTTAATTTATTGATGTAAAACTTCAGTACATAGTTCATCCTCTTAGACATCTCAGAATGAAGTATTTACAGAACATCTACTAACTTTAGATCGTTTTGGAACAAAACATTACGAAAAATTCCATGAAATAAGAAATCCAGAGAGATTCTTCCAACTTCAGATAACAGTAAGAACTTCAGCTCTACTTCGACGTTATCGATTTGTGAAATTCAGGACGCCATTTCAGGTAAGACCCCCACAGTTAAAAAATTCCGATTCCAAAACCACGCAGGCATTTATAAATAATTTCCACGAGATGAGAGATAAAATGTTTGGAAATGAAGGGTCTAATTCCAGACGATGTCCCGACTGACGATCACCAGCTCCCACTTTGGAAATCATAGTTCTCCAGAAGCGTCTATCACGGCCGAAGGCCGAGGAGAGACCACGCCGCGAGGCAACTCTGGAGACTCGTAAAGGTTAGCATACAACGGATAAATCGTATTCGGCGATCGGGAATCCGAAATCGGCCTTCTCTTAATTATGCGCGAAAACGCGCGTGGACTACTGTCATTATGGAAGGATGCCACCGAAAACCTTCGGAAGGTCTGTAATGGGGTGCCTCAGACGGTAGAGGTAGTCGTGGGTCACGCAAACTTGGGCGAACCACGTCTCGAAAAATGCCTTTTTTTCGCTTTTTTGGGGGTAATTTTGCCGGGAGCCATCCCAAATCCCATTTCGTTTCTTTTGGGGTATTGTGGTATACCAATTTGATTCCATGGGCGTGTGCTTTCCTCGTCTGAGACCCTTTTTGTCTTTCGGTCTGTTTCGATTCTTATTCGTGCATTCCTTTGCAATATCTCTCCTAACCGTAATTTGTTTCTCTAAATTCTTCCCTAACTTTAACTTCTATTAGTTGGTACTTTGCATTCTTAAGCAGCCTATAGATGAGGATGGGCAGGGACAAACAATGGTTGTGAGTCGTGTGTTGAGAATTCCAGGAAAATTTAGCTCTAATATGTTATGTGAAGAAATAGAACCTCAAGATTATACATTTTAGATATTCCGTACAAACAAGCTTAGTGTAGTTCTGAGAGTGGTTTCCAAAACCGACTACAAACTGTTTTATCTAGGCTCCCGTTTATTTCTGTGTTTATGGATCTTAATTACAATTCTAATTTTTGCTTCTTCTTACGAAAAGAATAGGCGGTATAAAATATATTTCTGCACGAAATATTTCTAATCGACTGAGAGGATATTTAGACCACTATAATTTCTGAAGTGGCAAATCTACTGATGCGCCATATGATCATATTGTTCAACGTTAAGAGATTCATTCCAACGTATTGTACAATTGGCGTAATGTACCGCACAATCGACAGAATTATTCACAATACTTGGAAACGTTAATATTGCCAGTTAGGAATAGTTATTAATTATTCATTGGCCCCTCTTAATTTAGTTTTGTTTGTTTTAACATTTTGTTTAGCTCTTTTTTAGTGAAATAATCATACTTTCTATCTTATGGCGAAATCAAGGAGTAAAGGTAGACAATAAAGGTAGTTTTTTACTTTCGTGAAGGGGATAAGCAAAAAATATGTTTCTAATAGCGATTATATATCCATGTCATATCAATATTTTTCAAATTATTTTATTTTAAATACTTCACAGAATCTGCTTTCTCATGATAAGGAAACGATGTAAAAAAAACGATTGTTGCGTAAGCTAAACTTCCGAAAAATTTCAACTCACAAGGGGAAACCAACTCGAGCGCTGTAGGTTTTTTTACTCCTTTAATCTTTCGGACTGCTTATTCATAAGGCACAGTGATTTAACAAGTAGATACATCTGAAATAATTCACATGATGTGAAGGAATCCAAGAAAAATCCTCGACGTAGATCATTACTGATAGTTATAATTAAATATTCGCAATTTATAGAATAATGACTGGTTTAATCGATTAAAATATCGATTTCACTCAATTAAAATATCAGTTATGGAGCGTATTGGAGGAATCAATTATTTGAATCAATTTTTCCACATCCTTTTCCTTCAGCTCTAATTCACTCTGTCTGTTGGTAAGCAGCCTTAGAATCCAAAAACGCTCTCAAATATCGTGACCATTCAAATAAAACTAGTTCGTCTCTTTTTTTGTGCGATGAGCTTTGCGTGTCCACGGTCTTTGCGTTCGCCGCCGTTTTCCTTGAGGCTCTTCCTTCGGAGGAAATAACTTTGGGAGACTCACTTTCGAACTAATTCCGAAGGTCAATTACGAATGGGCGTATGCTTGTTGCATTGGAGCTTTACTATTCACGTTCTATTTTTATTAATCCCTCATCGACCTTTGATTATAATGGTTAATTAAGGTTTGAAGATGATTCAAAAACAATTTAAAGTTATATGTTCAGGCTTTACTTTGTAAAAGTAGACATATCAGAGCCTATTGGAGAAATAACACACTTTGTTTACTTACACACTATTTTTATTACGCGACCGGTTTAGCTAATTTCTCCAATAGGCTCAGAGATGGAGATGCTAAGATATAAGCGAAATGGTTGCATAATAAAATTAGTGTGGAAGTAAACCAAGTGTGTTATTTCTCCAATAGGCTCCACAATTCAAAGCTTTTTCTAAATTTGGTAATTCAAAACAGCTTAATATTCTTCATTTCCCTTCGATTGAATATTTAAATCGAAGTGATTATTTGATACTTGATTATTCTCTTTAAATACCGACTGAAATACAAGAGGAATGAACAGAAATGCATGTAAATAATTAGGTTTTGGTAACGGAAATCCGGCTCTGAATTTACAATTTCCCGATCAGCAAATGTTTTATTTATTTTGCGTAAATTTTGCAGAATATGGTGATTTTATAAATTAAAATGAGTAAAATGCTGTAACAGATGATAAATTTTGAATTTATATATGCATCATCATCAAAATCCTGATAATACTTATTCAAAAATAATAACTCTTTATAACTTATGACATAAATTGTGCTTAAGTATTTGGACTACAATATAATTTAAATTAAGGATAAATATTACTAAATATAGTTATAATATCTCTAATATTATACTGTGATGAAAATGTGCAATGTATTGCTTTTGGAAAAACTTTATATTTGACCTACAAAACGTAAGCTATTGAAATTGCTGGGATTTCTCGTGAATTAGACCTCTAAAGTAACTACCAATAACGTTATTTTAAAAGCATTTAAGAACAAAGACATTTATAAAATAATTTTTAGAGTGGCCATTAAATAAAATTGGAATATGTAATTCGTAAATATGAAAAAGTGACATTTTTAAAAACAAAATACTCGTTGCTAAAGAATTTTTGTTTCTAATACGATCCACTCTATTGCATAGTAACGTGAAATTTCATCCAACTTCTTCTCACGGTGAAACTATAGCAGATACGTATTCCATAGAAAGACCTCCTCAGCGCACTACAATTAAGTGTATAGGGAACTCGTGTTGTGTCGATAATTATCAGATTAGCTTACAAGGGCGAAAGTGTTGTTGATTAAAGAGAGAAGGTGTTCTTGGAAAGAGATGTATAAGATGATAGGCCGTGCCGACTTCTCAGAAGAATGGGTCAGGGCGTGGTGGTGTTGGAGGCCCACGTCGAAGTAAGTGAGACAAGGGACTTAAGCTTAAGACATAATTCATCTCGAAATATTCCAGTATTTGACCTACTGAAAATATTCCGAATTCTCCGAATTAACTACTAATAGAGTATGTGTAATAATGAAATAAAAAAATAGTAATTTGTATAAGTGAATTAAACTTCAGTGCCTCATAAGTCTCTTTAAGGATTTGTAGATGATTTAGTCGTAATAATTTGATGCATTTACATTTGTGATATTTTATGAAAAGTGATTATAGTAAATTAATAAATGCATTACTTTTCTCATTGTTGAATAATGAAATCTTGCACAGATGCTACTCTTTTTTCCATATTGAACTAATTCAGCTATGCATTATTAAAGCTTTAAATACTAAATTTTTCTCTTATATTTTAATCGCTGTAAATAAGGGTTCAATCAAATTGTGCCAACGCATTGTCTTTAATAGCCCTTCAAAATCTTACCCCAAAATCCTCAAAGTTTATCTTTGAATAACTTTAATGTTCTATTGCATATATGATATTCTATATGTCTATTCTATGATCGATTTTCGAGAACTTTACGTAACAAATAGTGCTTGTGATAAATTAATGGATGCTATTTAAGTGAGTTATTAGAATTCGGATAAAATCCATCTATTTCACATATATAGAGGTCTTAGTATAAAAGAAACTGTATTTTACATCAGCACATATAGTCATATTTTAAAACTATAAACTGCAAACCTTTGAGAGAATATCTTTGTTATTCTTTCATGGAATCACACAAACACACACCCATTCACTTCTCCGATACAAGTCCCTCGAATTGATCATCCACGGACCCCATTGAGCCCATCATTTGCGCGTCTCAAGAGGATGATTGTACTACGTCATCGACGGCAAAAAGTTGCTTTGGAAGGAGGCGAAGGCGTATACTAGTAATGCAGTAGAAACAGAGAAATAGAAATGGAAAGAGACGATGGATAGATAGAAGTAGAGGGAATGAGGAAAAATAAATATTAATGAATTCTTTCTGCTGACAGTGTGATACAAACTTCTTCGGAATTAGTTTTTACAGTAAAGATTGACTGAGGTTTCGATCGATAACTTAGGGAATAGACACTAAATCAATTGCATCATAATGTTGAATATTATATCATATATTATTTATATTTATATATATTATTATATCATGTTTTATACATATTTATTTATATATTTTATGCACTAATCGGTTAATCAGAATACTATGACATTCAACTCGTGGAATCTCTTTAAATGAAAATCTTTTTCTTTAATGTCCTATGTTCTGCATATCTTGATAACAAAAATAGTGGAAATATGAATGAAAATTTAGAGAGGATCCGACCAACCCTCAGCAGGTTTCTGCATCTAGAATGCACGTGTATTCAGTAATAAGAGGCGTGTATAAAATGAAAATAATGAAGGAAAATATGCACTCGTATTTGAATGATAGATGATGGGAGATCTTTGAGAAATGCTGTCAACATGTCTAACTATGAAACTTTTTCCGGAATATTTTCTACATTTAAACTCAGTTTCTCTCAACAGGCTTATCGCTTATATGCAAACCTTTGCTCGTTCCTCGTTATACGTTGATTTTATTACTAACCTGTCCCTAACAATAAGACTAGACAAGCTTTTTTCTCTTTATTGTTCCTTTCGAATGGTAGAATAAGTTGCGGTTATATTCTATTCTTCATTTATAGGACTGTATTGAATACTGCATTGCAAGGGTGGCTGATCCAACCTGCTATGATAAAAATCACGCTGAGAAGTTATTCCAATATAAATAAATAGTTTAATACAAAATACAACTTGGAGTAGAATACTGTGACTAACGCAATAATACGTATGCCTTGAACAAGTGAAAGATTTCTATTGGAAGGAAGAAGTATTTGGAGTTTGCAAGTATTTTATCTTAATGAACGCAGGTAAATTAGAATTCTTGCGTTAGTATTTAATTCTAATTGAATTGGATCATATAAAATAAAATTGATTTTAAATTTATTAAATTTTTTGAACTTTTCAAATATTTTCGAATAAGTTCGTGAAATAACTTATTAAGTTACGTATTGAAACTGCAGTTGGCAAAGCAATATCATCCTCTAAGATGATGGATGATCCTCTTATATAAAAACAAGACGGCATAATTGATTATGGAAATACTTTTAAGGGGTGTATATAATATACTAAACTAATATGGCTATGATGCTAAAATATAATGTATGAGAAATTTATTATGGAATAAAAGCATTTGATTTTTGCTCTTCATGGATGATGAACATGATAAGGATGTCTAATCCTTAATTAAGTGTACAATACAAATCATTTACGTCCATTTTCTATGTTAAAACATTCCACAAAGAGATGAACGAGATTAACATAGCCTGTCCAAATATTCCAAAAGAAGTTCTTTATTCAAACAAAGATTTTTTTAAAGAATGAAACGATGGAAAGCAAAACTTAGATGAAACTTTTGATGAAACAGTGGACAAGAGAAAGGTTCTATCAGTTGATTGATCGACGCACCGATTGATTGATTTCCTCGATAGATCGATTCGGATTTTTTGATTCCAATTGACGACAGGTAGATGCCATTTTGTTTCGAAAGGTTGGACTCTAATGATAGATGGCGGCAGAAACGCGCTTCATACATTCATCGCCTTCATCATGATAGCCAAGAGATGCTGCGCGGAATTCCTTGAGGAGGAACGGTGATTCGGTTTCAATGCAAAGGCCTATAAATAGATATGCCGCATTAGAAATAAATACGGTGTTTACAATTGTCAACGGTTACCGCTAAATATACAGTAATAAATTACGAATAAGACATATATTTGTAGGTCAATAAAATATTGTTATATGATCATATGGTACAGGTAGACTCTCGTCTGATTGCAACATCTAGAATTATCAATTATAGAGTCTGCTAATTTGATCTTAACTTTGTGGTAGTTCTCCAAATAAACAAGGAACGAACACGATATATTATTCTTCGCACACTATATATTTTCACTCTTATATTTGCATACTTATATTCACTTGTACACTATATATTATTCTTTGTTCCTTTTTATTGTTGTGAGTTATGCATACATATATGAGCATCTGAACTAAAACACTGAACTTTCCAAACAATCCTGTAAATATAAAGTTGAAGAAAGACCCAGATTTCAAAACAAGATATATGTACATGTTTGTGAATTTAAATATATCTATAGACTAATCATAACATTCTATTTATCAATTTTGAGCATCATATATCACTCAGAAGTTTGTGAAAGCTTTAATAAAGTACCTAATTTGAAATAAAAATGTTATTGTGGGTTTGAGTTAATTTTTGTTTAAGTTTAGAACCCATAATGATTCTATTTATCGATATACATGAATTTCGATCCATATCAATGCTGTTTCTACTAATTCTAATGATCAGCATTTATAAGTATTTAAGTCGACCAAAGACTTGTTTCTATAACGCACTATTCAAAGCTTCGAACAGCTTCTTAAGACCCAAGCTATTAAATTTCAACTCATAATGTGTATTTTCCGATGCAAGCTTCTTTAATGCACCGCTTATTAAATCTGTCTGGTATTATCTATACAGTAGATATGTAAACAACCACGTAACTATTGGGAACAAAGCCCCGCGAGCGAACTCTCGCAGGTAAAACCTCTCTCCCTCGAAGTTGAAACGTCCCGCACCCGATGGGAGAGTGTTTCTTGCAGCCACTCACTTTCGTGCCTCGCGAATCGAAAGATACGCGTACGATAACGAGAAAAAAGAAGACGTCTTCGAAGTCGAATAAAGATAGGAGATGAGTTATTGAGGGAAGGAAGCCGTGTGTGGAGTCGTAAGGGGGCAAGAGTTTTACGCGAATCCATAAATCAGAAACGTTTAGTCACAACCATTTGCTGTAATTGGCTTCGCAGTGATCAGACAGAACCTGTTCCGAGCCACGCGGTGGGATCGCAGTGGGTGATGTTTCAGTAAATGAACATCGAAAACAAAAGAAAAAAAACTTGAATGCTTCGGGACAAATGACTACGGGTGGGAATTTGCCGTGTGATTTCAAAGATATTTGTGAAAATACGCAATAATCTCGCTAATGAATAAGGAACGGGGGTAATTAATCATTACAGGTTCTCACACTCGGTATATGAGGCTGTTTGCCCACACGGTTCCGATGTGAATCATTCTTTCAGGAATCGTATAATGATGTCCAGCGTTCGTTTTCAATTTGTATAATCTTTTTGTTTATTTTGAGAGAAATTAAGATATCTTTATATTCGGTATTATTATTTATAATTTTTGATCGAAATCAATGACATTTCTATTTTGTTCATTGTCATCATTAAGGTGATGTATATCGTAATGCTAAGGTACCGGGTTCGAATCCCGGCTGAGGAGGAAATTTTCGACTCAAGATATGGATGTTACTGTACGTCCATTATTAATTAGATTACAATATAGTAATTGTTCCAAGCTTGATGTTCATGGGGTTTATGTTAAACAAATAAGAGATCAATGGATATAATATTTATTTGCCGAATCATCCAGAATTAAATAGTTTATTCACGTTTATAGGCGCTTCAACTGTTTGTGTATTTTCAACATCATAATATTATCGTGTTACAGATCATTTCTAAGGTTCTGCAGAAATTTAACAAGCTCTTAATTCGAATTTTAGTCCATATTATGTAAAAATGAATCATTTGATGTATAAAATCGTGGTAATATTGCGTCCTTTTAAAATTGCACGAATGTTTATCACAGAGTAGAGGGTAATTATTAATGTATGTCTAAGTAAATTGATGATTGAAGTTTTACTCACCAGTTCTCTATACTAACGCTAAAATATGTAATGTACATCCACTATTCAAGTAAGGATCGTGGTATGCTCTCAGAATCAGCAATTTCATTCCATTCTCAACTTAAAGATCCTTCGAAGGCGTAAGGCGTCCTTTACTCTTCTACAATCTTAGATTTCCTTGGAAATATAAATTACGATGAAAGAGGAAAAGAGATGAATTTGCCGATCTATTTCTAGTCTGTAAATTCAAGGAAGCACTATTCTTACTAACGGACAGGCACTTACATTTCCACAGCTATTCAGTCTCAAAATAGGATAGATCTACAATTCCCACCACAATTCCCGGATGAATGCGAAGTACTTCAGCTGCTTCACAGCTTCCGATGGACCATTTATGGCAAACGCTACTCTCATATGAAAAAATGATAAGAGTGTTTCTTCCAATTACTCTGAATGCAGAATTTATAAGATCAAGCGTCTAAGTAAGAGTAATTATTGGTAATTATTCGTTTGTTTTTCCTAAAATAAAAACGTTATATTTTCTGATTTTATAATCCTTTACACACAAATATCAACCCAAGTATTGTTTAATCTTCGTGACGATTAATAATGTTTTATGATACAATATTTGAGGAATCTTCATCAACATAAAATATTTTCATAATAAACTAGAAAAACATATATAGTGTGCAAGCCTAATAATTTTAGATTATTAAACAAATCCGAAGAAATCTTATCATTCCATTCAGCAAACTCTGTTCATCATCAGATATTACGTAAATTTTAAACGTTTAAGTTGATTCAATCTCATTTAAAATACGTGATATAATACGATATGTTATTTTCTCGATTATTCGTCGATCAATATGTATTCCTTAGTTCTATAATAGTAACCATTAGTAACGCTTTTCGTATGCAAACGTAGAATGTTGCAATACTGTATATTTCGAGGATTTTCGAGCAAAAACCTCCACATCGCATAAGCACGTACTTGTATCGAGGGAGGGCTTCAATAAAACGTTAATTCTCCGTAAGAAAAGGAAAGTTTAGAATCTCGAGCGTAAGGCTTTAGTGCAATGAATCAACGCATCGGATTTCTGGCGCTAATAGCGGTTATAAAATGATCCGTAATGAATCGATATTATCTCCTATTTTCCTCAAAGAATTCTTTTTTTCTCTCTTCTCTTTACCCATCGGATTCCCTCCCAGATGAAAACAGGTCTCTGCAAGTGCACAAGAATCTTGAGCGAGTAACTTCTTAAAAAATCCTTTCCGATGAAAATAAAAGAACGGATTCTTCGCCATAATGATTGGATCGTTAATAGTTTTGTGGTATTTCTGTCGGAGAAGACTTTGCTAATGACCGGCGCCTCAAGTTCAGAAACTTGGGTATTTTCCTTCATTCCGAGATCTATGGTTTTGTTTGAACTCGTATCGATTGAAATTGGTCCTTTATTATGCAATTCTTGGATGTTCTTGGAGTCCTTGAAAGCAATTGTACCTTCATTTTAATTTTTAGCGTCCCGTGTTTGTCGCTGCTACTCAACTTGAAATGAATTTAAGGAATCATATGAATAATGATTAAGAATATTGAATTGTTCTCAGTTATAATAACAAATCGTTACTCCTTTAGCACATCGAAACGATTAAAAATTTTGGTATTTTTACGTGAACGAATTTAATGGCATGTTTATTCTCCTTTTTGTTTGCAATATTATTTTTCTTTTTTTTTAATCGGTTACATTGAATCCACTTAAGAAAGTTTTATTGATTATAATCAACTTCCAGTTTTATATGTTATCTATATATTGTAAATTTCTGAGGAAATATCTGTCAATTTCTTTTCCCCATGCTAAAATGGATAATATGAATGGAAACATGAGTATAAATTGTGGAATCTATGATTAATTATGAAAGATTACGATTATTTTCTTTCTTTCCAATAGAATTAACTATCAAAGTACATTTAGTATTGATTGCGAGCTCTTCTTCATTTATTTTCAATGTGAAATAAACATGAAGTTTTAATTTTAATATATTGGAAAAAATTAAAATTATATTATAATTTGTTGAAAGAAAGTTTTTGACATTGAATCATTTGTAATTCATATCTAACTGTTTAAGTAATTAGAGATAATCCATTAATTTAAAAGTTCTTACGGTATTTATTCTTTGCAGGTCATCACCATTTGCCAATAGTATGTTAATAGCGTAAAGAGAATATTACGTCACTGGTTCGTCATCGTGTATCGTTGAGGATAAAACTCTACTAGAAGTGAATCATTCAGCAAAGCAAAACATAGCTTCACCTTAAGGATTAATATGAAGGAATCTCAATCGTAAGCTTCAATTTTTATTACATTCTCACATAAAGTTTGCAATTTATGACTACTTTAATAAACCCCAAAGAACTCAAAAATTATGGGAATCAACTAATGAGTCGTAAAAGTAACCTAGAGATAGAAGCATCGATCTACGCGTAATAGGTTTTCCGGAATGTTTCGCCTATATTTTCCTCCTAGATCTCCTATACCCTCTCCTATTTGTATCCCATTAAGAAGTAAATACCGTTCTATGGACCATTTCATCTTCCCGGAGCTAGATTTTATCTCCATCGCACGCCTTTGATTCATTCGGAAATACCACAAATTCTGCTTAGATGGTTACCAGAGCACATTTTTATGGGAATCTATTTCTGAACTCCATTGCTTTCACATTGCTGAGAGTCAACTTGATCCGTTCCTAAGCTTTTAACTGTAACACGAGTTTCACATCAAAAACCCATCCGAGTGCATCCTTAATTATGTAACAGTTTTATCTAATAGAAGTTTGAGGAAATTATTCTTAGAATCGATTTGATATTGAGCGATTATAGTATCATCATATTTAGATTTTTAATAAATAAATAGTAAGTGTTGTTTCATTTTATTGTGTGATGAGTCCTGTGAATTATCACTTACTTTATTGTTCACTTTGATGTGCTTAATTTTATGTTTTGTTGCCTACAAATGTTTGAACGCCGCTAGAAAATTTAAGTCTCTTATAATTCAATAATATTGTGTATCTACTGATTAGCTTAATTTCATATCTAAACAGCAGAAGAAATGTTTACCAATTAAATATTCTTAAAAATATTGAAATTATTATTGCTCAAGAAAAAATTTGGGATCGTATTAAGCCATTAATTATTAATTAAATAATGAGCTTTGGTCAATTTATCGAAATTAGTACTGAATTAACCTATGTTTAATGATTTTTATCAGGCTCAATATATATAACTTCATACTCAACGAAAATCTGTGAATAGAGGCTGACTGTTGACCAAAAGCAAAAATCATAGACATGAGACATTATTTACATCTCTAATTTAAATTTATGATTGATACAATTTATTGATTTTTATCTGAATCATCTCAATATTGAACTTGATAGCTTCTTGCCTTCAATGAGTATCTGCCCATAATATCCTCTTACCGACTTACGAGAAAGATATAAGGGTCAAAATACTCATATACCCTCTTAAAATACCAGTTCTAATGAGGCTCGTGCATACCTATTGAGAGACGAAGGTAAATAGTTCAAGAATACTAGAGCGTTGCCTAGGAACAAGATCAGAGCTATTCCATTGGAGTCGCGATTGTTAACTTTTATGGATCGGACCAGTTTCAACGGAATGGGGAAGAGAGCGTTTGAGGTGTGGGTGTTGGATGCGTTATCGGAGGGATTTTAACTGCCCTCGAAGGTGGGAATTCTGCTGTTATCGCGATGGCATCAGAAAAGGGAGGAATAGAAGCTGGAAATTTCGAAAAAAAAGGGTAGAAATCCGTAAGCTAACGAGAACGCCTTGGATCGAGTTTTGGCTGCCAACCACGTGCACGTTGAGGTAATCACGTCCAATAAGAGCGGAACACGGCGTGACTTGTCGGTAATTGAGGTTCATCCTCCACCCTTTGGCCTTACACGGCCATCAACACCCTCCCCAATGCTTCTTTTCCCTTCAGCTATTTTCTTTATCGTGGTCCAAAATGATTTCTAGTTTCAGCTGCGATTCCTATGGTGATAGCGACGCAATTTTTCTGCGAATAATTAGAGAGAGTGCTGGGAACTGTGGGGAGTTCGTAATACATCTTAGAGTGACTCCTTGTAATTTGATGGATTTGGAAATGTTATTGGATGTTTCAAAAATAAATTTCTTAGGGTGTTTTAATGTACTCATTTCTAGCTTCCGATTTATTTTGTGCAATCAACTTTTCATGTCTTAGATCAATGACATTTTAACTACTTTGTCTCTTATTGAAATGTTCTTGTTGAAATCTCATTTAATTATCATTTACTACTATTAAGTTTGCTGATTGACCAATCGTGACATGCAATTCAATTAAATAGTATCTATCCAGGAGAGTTGCTCCAGTAATCAACAAGGAGATATGAGGTACACTATATTTAAAACAATACGTAAACTTTAATAAGAATCAATGCGTATTATTTTTTATGAAAAGCTATAATGAAAATTTTCTTGTACTTTTTATCTAACTTAATTTTTCGATAACACGAGTCATGGATAATCTCTTATATGAGATAGATTTAAAGACATATTTGTTCCTTTGCTAATTGTGTTTCTGGAGATATTAATGAATATTCATTTAAACCTTTCAATTCCAATTACAACCAACGTAACAAAAATGTAGATCAGCCAAATAATCGAAAAGAATAGGAAAAGAAAAAAATACCATAAACTTAAAAGATTTGATTTAATATTATTATTATTATCAACTATCAGGGAAGCCAAGGACGACATCAAGAAGGCTAAAAAAGCTTACGATACAAAGTAAGTTTTATACAAATAAATTTTAGGAATAATTTGTACAGTAAGGCACACTGTGTATATCACATAGTGATGCAATACCCTATATCAATAAAAGATAACGCCTCTAGTGGAAGAAATCGGGACTAAATAGTCCCATCTCCCATTCAACCCTTAATATAGATAATTGTCATCTCTTCACGGACGTATCCAAGCCAAAATTTCGGTCAAAACCCACTCGAATCGGGAGAGATACGTCATGGGAAGATATCCCGCTTCGGTCCGAGGTATTTATCTCCCTCTTATATAAAGAAGCACTTTGAGCCCCCGCAGATTCGAGGTGGCAGAGATGACCCTCCCAAAGTTTTACTCGGAGGTCCGACAAAGCCCCCGTTTACCGCCATTGGTCGACAATCTCTTTATCTCCAGGGGCTTGATTTACTGCCCAATTTGCGAACATGTTCCTCTCCATTCTTCTGCCTTTCAAATCCTCCGCTTCTTCCTTTTTGGCTGCAAACATTTTTACAACGGTGGGGAAGTTTTCATTGGGTTACGTAAACTTTGTGAAGGGTATGCAATGAGAGAGAGACGTTTCGCTCCATAAGAATAATGGATCCGTGCGAGATTTCGTGGATCCCTCGTGGTCGGTGAATGTCTTGAATCCAGAGGGGAGCTGCTTTTTAAATGGACCACGAGAACGAATGAGACAGATATTTGGATCTTCTCGTTCAAAGAATTCGAGGAAACTTTCTCTTAAATACTGTAATTACTACTATATTTGCTAACATTCGTAATAATTAATTTTGTTCCTTTTAAATTAGGAAATACAAGTAGATAAATATCGTATGATTAAAGTGGTTCTGAAAATTAATTAGGTTGATTTTTTTAATAAATAAGAGACGATTATTATATTTTAAATTAATTTATACTATGCTCTAAAATAAGTATCCATGTTATTAGGTACCATAATATTTTGAGGGGAAAATTTAAACTTACGTTGCATCAATATAATCGTTAAGCAAAGTGAAATAGTCTTTGGATCATTTTTAAGATTGTAACAGGAGTCTGTTTTGCCGTATTTATTTCATAATTATTTTTTAAATTATAATTCATTTTGTTTAAAATCATAGCTTAAAAAAGATATTTAAACTTACGTATGTAAATTTTCATAAATAAGCTAACAGAAAGGATAGGTTTGGATAGATTCCTTTCTTGCAAAACTCATTCCTTTAAAGAAATATCTGAGTTTGATAGCCAATCGAATCTCTATCGTACATCTGATTAGCATTGGGTCTTATTTAGATATAAATTTATTAAGGAAAATCTTAGTTATTAATCTCTGATAGTTTAATAGAAAGGTATAACTATACATCAACAAATCGAGTCATATTGTCCCAAAGGCATTACCAATGGTAAATTTAGAGAAAGGCCATATCTTTTAGGTGGAGGATCGCAACTAATCCTTTATTGAAGGAAAAATAATGAATGATAAATTTGTGAATGAATGTGAGTAGATTTACTGTGCAACTTTGGCGTAAAATATTTGTGTCACGGCTCACTATAGAGTCACTTTAGATCATCATCAAAGCAATATATCGGAAATGAGATTATCGGAATAAATTGGATAAGTCTCACGTAAGGAAACAAATTTTACTGAATAGATTCAGTGTAAGTGAAAATATTTTGTTGACAGTTGTTGAGTCCATTGCTTACTAATCCTCCCTTTAAATATACATCTTATTCGTAAAGAAAATTATACTTTACTGCTCGTTTTAAGACTCTTCATATCCTGCTTCATAGCTTGATCATAACGATATAGGTAAGATGTAACTATGTCGTTCTTGAATCTTAGTTATGGTATACGTATGAGCTTGAATGAACGTAGTAGCGTGCATAGGATCACAACCTCATAGATGACGCATCCATTCTCTAGGAAGGGTTAAATTTAGGGACTCCATTCATAGTTTCGTCAACCACCTTCTCTCCATCCTCAGACGATCAAAACCCAGACATGTGTCCAGCGAACATTACAATACACCCCCCCAAAAAAAACTTCGCAGTAAAAAATCCTTTACCTCATAATCGAACGAGAGCCTTCAAGAGTAATCATATAGACTGGCGATTCCGTATTTCGGGACCAAAATTGTAAAAAAAACGCATCGATAACCCAACTCAGCCTCAAAGTGAATAACTTCTTCATAACGGCTTTGACGTCAATTCGGCCTGGGTTTCGAGAGAGCGTAAACTTTCACGAGCACCAACAATACTCCATGGCCTTCATTCCGAGGAAATATCCTCCTCTCTTAATAATAAGGCCGTCTGAGGTGACTTGCAACAATTCCTTTTGTGAATGGAGAAGTCGGTTGCTCTGGGCACCCAATCCTCCTTCTCAGCTTCCTGCGGAAGAGGGTGGATTCTCACGCCCTATCCTCCCTTTTTTGACCGTGAGAGTAGAAAGAAAGAACTACCCTCCACACGATTTTTTCCAACCTTTTCTAATAGATCCCGTGACTCCATACCTACCCACACTCACCCACTCACTCGTTCTCATCGCTGAAGAAGGGAAGTTATTAACCACACCCTTTACGGGATATTTCGGACACTTCCGCTAGCTCGTTCTCACGCCTGAAGGGTTGTGTGTGTGTTTACGGCGGTTTTTTTATACACATCGTCGTGATTGAGTTGAGGTCTTTTTTTTAAAAAACGGTATAATGAAGCGACTAAATTGAGTGGAGTTGGAAAGTGGTTGAATGGGCCTCCGGTTGATGTACGTTTTATAAGTCTCTATGCCGCGGGGTGGTGTTAATGTCGGGGGGGGGGGGGTAATTAATTGTAATCCGATGCTTAACTCGTTGTGACGAGGATGTCATTGATCATCTATACTCTCACTTTCTTTAAAAGGCCCCTAAATACATCTGAGAATTGAATTATATTCTGAATTTCCGAATTGGAAGGTATTGTTCACTGATATTTCGTTTCGTTTTAACTTAAATGTGCGATAATCTGTTTACTCTAAACTCGTGACTTGTATTTCTCTATCTTTTACTTGTTAATGAACTCACATAAAATCCCTATCCATCGTTACAATAAAGGGTATAAAACTATAGAAATGATTATAGTTTGAAGGTATAAAGTTTTATTAGACAACTATTAGATACTGAGAAACACGACTACGGTTTCGTAGTAAAGCCAACTCTTCAGGTGAAAATAATAAGAGAGACAAATATATAGAGTGAACGGTAAAGGAGCCGTTTTCAAAACCGGAAGTGATAGAGATGGAAGTGGTAAAGAGGAAAGGAGGGTGAGGTTAGTGAAAGTAGTGTCTAGTTAATATACAGGAATATTAATTCCTTATTGAATGTTAAGACTGGGTTTTATTATCAAGAGTTGAGATTGTTGTTGGTTTAATGAATCTTCTGCATTTCTCTAGTATCTAGCGGGAGAATTCTTTATCATATCGTTCTTTAATCCTAAATATAAATGGTTTTATAGATATACATAGCCTTGGAAGTCAAACAATTCCATTTTTAATTAATTTATTTTTGTTTGTACTTATCTATTTTCTATTTGCTTATTTTATAAATAAGAATATACTGATTGACTATGGATAGACCAATTTTTTCAAATTTCAAATTCAATTTTAGAAATTTTATCTAAAATAAAGTATAATAACTACCTTTATAACTGAGTTAATTATATATATATATTTCATAGTAATTAAAGTGATCAAGCGTCAATTTGTGGAAAAAAATTTAAAAAATAAAAGATTGAAACTAGTAACTTCCAAAGGGTTCAAACCCTGTGAAAATTACCAAGTTTCAATTTTTTCTTCTTTATATTTAATAGCTTTCTTCATAATATTTTCGTTCAATTTAGAGCATCAACTTAATTTCCTCGACTAAAAAAATCAATGAATTTGAGTAACTATAAAAGTTTAAATTTCTCAAAACAACGCTCGGCATCTATCCCATAAATACTTCTCATGTTATAGCATATAATAGTTAATACCAGCGTAATTTATGTTCTTTAGTTAACTCTAATTTCCTAAAATCAGATAAATTTTCCAAATCACAAAATCAGACCGTTTCTTACTCTATTCCCTTAAAAGAATAAAGTTGTTCCCCATAATTTATATCCCACAGCCTTCTTTGCGGTGGACACAGATTTTCCTCCCGCAAACTTATTTTCCCAGGACGGAATCACGCTTTTTAACAGATAGAACGGGGGGAGGCAGCTTCTCCTATTTAATTCCTTTTTTCACGCATTCGCTCAAAGCACGCGCAACCGTAGCCACTTTGGGAATTCCTCCTCCGCTTTGCCCTTTTATCTCGCATCATCATGACCTCCCTCATCCACTGTAATATCTCCGCCCAATCGTGAAGTCTCTATCGCAACCCCTCCCAACGAACTGCAAAGAAGGGGTTGAATACGCAGTAGGCGACCGCAGTAAACGCTTTACTACATATATTTAGATTTGTATCCTGCACGCCTGAGATTGATCGTATCATTTCGGTTGATAGACTTAATAATGTACACCCACGGATGGATATGGTGCGTCTCTCTTACGTACTCAGGGAATGTGGCCTTGAAGGTGTGTGAGATAACTTTGGATCTGTATTGTTCCCAAGCGAAGTATATCCAGAACGATGGATGGAAATTTTTCTTCGATAAAAGACCATAACAATATATACGAATGATTAAAACTATAAATTATAAAACTAATTTCAGCAATCAAAGTAGCTCCAGCTGTATACAGCTCAGTAAAATTAATTACGTTTCCTATAAATAAATCGCAAAATTTAACTTAATTACATAATAGATTAGGTATAGAATTAGGTGATAGATTATGGCTATTCAAATTTGGAGTATATTCATTTTAATTTTTCTACGTAAGCTTTTGGTTAGTCCAACCAGTTTTAGATGGCGAAGTTCCCATAAGCGTATTCCAAAATACTCATAACGTGATGAGAATATAATAAGTACAATTTTGGTGACTAAGAATTTTCATACTTAATGAGCCGTAGAAGATAAAAAGGGAGAAATTTAATTTTGTACTTAAATTTAAAGGCAAAAAAGAACAAGAAATCAATTATAAAACAGTTCAAATAGACGATTCTTCGGAAACTTGTATATATAGATGAATTCGAACTGTAACGATGACTTCTCACTCTATAAAGCTGAATTTTGAAGCGTAAGTTTTCAATTATTAAGTAAAATACATTGTTGATTACGTGATAAAGGAAGGGTTACTGAGAGAAAATACATGAACTAACATATGACTGAGATTCAGAACAACTGCAGTCCGTTTTATATCGTCTAAGTATACATATTTTTTTAATTTTTAAAAGTATTTTATCTTACTAATATTATACTTTTAATATCATGATTTTAAAATCCTTTCAAATCCAAAATATGTATTTGCAAATATTTTGTATTATGCTTATTGTAAACTATTTGCAAATAATTCAATTGTAAGAGATAGAGAATCCTTTCCTTTTAATTTAGCACATTTAATTAAGCTGGGCCACCTCCCCAAACCCTCCCGTCTCCTTAAGCTCGAAGTTTGTACACCGACTCTAGAGAGGCCAATTGCAATCAGACAATGACCAAGAAAGAAGCTTTCCAACATTCTGGAAATTCCGTTCCTCCCGGATCTCTCCAAAACACTCACTTGCAAAAACAAACGACGTCTCCTTAAGAGAGTGAAGGAACAAAAAAATATTACGAAAATCGTCATGCGTTAGTACTCCTCTCGTGTGCTAATTTTCTCGTAAACACCAGTGTATAGAACGGTACTCCCTGTAAGTCACTAAGCAACGTCTCTTTCCACAGAAACCTTAACATTATTACTGAAAAGGTGCGGGGACTGTACCTTGGGGTACCCCCTCATTACGACGGCCGCTCGGGGCGATAAGCGGTGTTATTGTGTTGGACCAATCATCTCCACCAACGCCTCTACCATCATATTGGTTTTCTCCCGCCGAACTCAGCTTATACCATAAAAACTCCCATCTTTAGGCTCTTACCCTCGTGTTTATCTTCTGGGGCCAATCTCGCACTGCCAAACCGCGACGAATCTGTTCAAGTAGCGCGGAGAGCTCCTTGTTTACCGCTTCTGAGGAGTCCTACTCGTATTCTCGATCGAAATGGATGGAGATATCGTGCGAAATTCCTGTGATATCGAAGTTTACTAGAATTGAAATCACTTGCGTGATTGGATTTGGCAACGCATGAGTAATCAACCCCATAGTAGATAATTACGCTTAATTTGTATTCATGATCACGAACAGAGCAAAAAAATATTTCTAGAGTTTATCATTAAAAAGCATTTATCAGCCGCTATTGAATAATTTTATATGATATTATACCATTATTGGAATAACAATTTTATCATAGACGTATGTGCGAATCAATCTCCGATTTAAAATCTATAGATACTTCATTTTTAGACCGCTACATTTTAGTATATCTTGTTCATTTGTCTATTTTCTTTTATTTTCATATTTAATTTGTCTAGTTTATCATTTTATTCACAATAATTATTAATTACTTTCAGAGTGGAATTTCAAAAGACAAGATACATTAATTAATTTACTGGTACATTTTATTTTACTACGCCAAAAAGATCGTTTTAAATTTACTTCAATGCTAAAACTTTCTCGTAATTTATATAATTATGTAGATGGAACAATGTTCTTTATAACTGTTTTATAATCAATTTTGTTACGGAGATTCAAACAGTAACTAACGTGTACAATATTGAAAAATTTTGATTTAAGTAACGGAATGTTTTGTGCAGATATTACGTATGAGAACGTCTTCTTCTTTTGTGGTGTATGACGATGTCTACGTTCCCGTGCCCATCAACCCAATACCTATTCTTCAGCACGTATTTCCATGTCTCAAGAAGTTTGTCAATATTTACTTACTATTCCTAATCTACTGGCACGCGCGAATCACGAACAACATACACTTAAACTGTTGATGCTCTTAGAAGATATTTGTACGGTTAGACATGAGGCGCACTTCAGCTTATTTTTACGTCTAAAATGAATATTTTTGAATCTATTTTACGTCCTTGCTAAATTTAGTATGCTATATATATTTTTTTATGCATGTTTGTTTGCAAGGTTCATGTTCATAAATGCAGACATACCGTTTCTCATTATATTTTCCTTTTACTATTTTTACTAAATCCTTCCCAATTAATCTTCCCAATTCCCAATCCCAATCCCAATTGAATACAAAAAATTCGATGAATTTACTCTTTCATTTTTCATAAATTTACGTCAAATGAAATGTTTTTCATAGATATTCTAAGGTTAATACGCCCTTCATCATCGTTTTCACGAACGATATGAGAACTCCAATAGACGTTGATTGAAAAGAGAGAATTACTGAAGTTATGGGAAAACTGTTTCAATAAGTAATAGCATTTATGGAGAGGAAATGCTATGTGGTGCGATAATCCTATCGTGTCTTATGATCATTGGATGAGAAAACCAAAGTGTCGTAGCTAAATGATTGCTATATCATACCTCAATATTATGAGCTGTAGTGAAATGGATTTCGAAGGAAAGCGAATTAAATCTAAGGATATGAAACGCTATAGAATGGAACGAACCATTCAGAATGCTTTCAAATAAGCACGCATGATGATAGCTTATTATACTTCGATATTTCATTAAAAACATTACATGATGCTCCATAAAAGAATGATTGCAGTATCAATTCATTTGTATACTCTACCGATCAAGAACTTCGAAATTACGTTTCGAATGAAAAGTAATAAGACATTACGAAGGAACTACTGAGTCATAACTGCCCATCTTACCTCTTCAAGATAAACTTCTATCAATGGATATTTTAAGGTAGTATACTATTCATATATAAATTGAAATAAATTAGCGGCAGAAGAAGTTCTTCTATCTTCATAGAAATAATTAAAACAATTAGTAAACTTTGCTCTTTTGGCACTTTATAATGATGTATATAGTGATATGAAATATTTCATCCTTCGAATGCATAATCAGAACAATTTCAATTACACCGTAATTTTTGAATTATTACAAGCTCCAAAAATATGTATTGGTTAGATGGATAAATTTATTTCGTATTTTTACCTGAGTAATAAAACGATTATGTAACAAGAATGTGGGAGGGAGTTGTCCATTGTGTTGACTACCAATCCACTGAATTGGAATAGCACATTTGCTCAACCCTCGTTATCAACTTTGACGGACATTCAGCCCTAGCATGTGCTATGACCAACCTTCTGCCAGTTATCCATCAGATACGATCCATAAATTCCGATAGAAGGGCACGAACCACTAGCCTTCGAGAGTAAGGTGTTTATTCATCATGCTCATAGACGAGCAAACATACCAATTTAGAATACGCCTCTGCATCATTATTGACCGAAACACCTCCCTTTCGGTTAGACCTCTTCCAATGCCAAGAAGAACCGACAAGATTCCATTAATGAGACGACGTCCGAACCTCAAAACGACCGATAGAGTTGACCTATTAAAAGCGAAAACCGCGGTGGGGGTGATTATGCCCCAGGGTCCCTTCCTCGGTCCCCTTAAATTACAGTCCCCTCGCTTATGCCCCTAGCATTAAGAAGCTCCACCTACGCTTTTCTACGTGGTATTTCCAAAGCGGTTGTATATATATTTTTTTGACCCATCGGATATAGGAAAAATGTTGACATAACCCACGCTAAATTGGTGGGGAGGTTTTTAAGGACAAGAAAAAAAGAAAATCGCGGTACGTTTTCACCACGGTCAATCACTTGGTCTCTTCATAGTAGTATCCCTTTTTCCCCACCCACACCACTCCCTCAACTGGTCCGGGCTTTACCTTCACTTTCGTTAATAGCGACCGCGAAAGAATTTTTCGGATAATTCTTCTCGGAATTTTTTTTCTAATACGTGAAGGCCTATCGAGTGAAAATGAGGTTTCGATGATGGAAAGTTCACGCTTGTGTTTATTAGAGATACCATTCGTGATTGGAGAGCGCTAATAAGCCCAGAATCCTAAAGCTTTGAGGATTTTTACGTCCCGTAAATTATTCTACGCTTATAGGCGTTTTTATCTCGGGGCGATTGTCCTCGGAATTTTTGGATAAATATATCTCACGGATCGCCTAATTCTACGGTAGGACGTGGTGTTAATGTTTTAAGGAGATTTGATGCTCGTGCTCGCAAGTTTATTATCAGAAGTGTGTGATCAGCGCATGCTAAACGAGGCCCCCTAAGCGGTTTTTTCATTCCGGAGCTCAATTACGTCTTTTTTACGTGTTTTTTTACGACCATCTCGGATTAATGAGGGATTTAATGTTGAGTCCTTGAGAAATTCAGACATCTAAATTCTACTTAAATTTGAAGACTGTATCATGCCAATGATATATAAGCGAAATTTTGAATGGGTTTTGTATTATTAAAACAAGAAATTCGATTTTAATTTACGTGATAAACTGATGCTATTCCGTAAGCATCACAAAAGATATCGACTCAATTTTAAGTAAAGAACGGCAATATAATATTGCTTTTTAATGCTTATAAATTCAATAATAATACGTCATAAAAATCATATATTTTTGCCTCAAATTTTGTTGTAGCTATTCATATCAAAATAAATGGAAACAAACTATTGTGTTTTCATTTTTCATTAAGGTCAGTTCTGTTTATTGTCTTAACGAAAAGGATTTCTCGTACGATTCTCGATGTCAACATAAAATACGTCGTGATCATATGTCTGGTTAGAAGATTTATACGCATTTCACTCGGTAATCATCCAATTACGGAGCCACATCTTCACTACAATCAAATGCAATGCCTTTCAGTACATTACTAAGGATAAGTAGTAAAGGCGCTCTCAACGGAACAAAGAGGTACTAATCCTAAGATTTATGGCCCTTTTTGAACGGAAGTCTACTTTAGTGTTATATGGGGTCCTAATTCAAATCTGTATGATTCCTTATTTATTTTGACGTAATACGATCTTTGAAGATGCTTTTAATTTCTAACTTCATCCTTTTCCTCTTGAAATTTACCTAAAAATTGAGAATTATAATTACAATTTAGAATTACCCAGAAGGGATACCTAAATATATCGTTTTTCTTTTAAACGCTGAATTAGTTTATAACGAAATTCATAATAATGTACAAAGATAACCTTTATTTATTTTTATTTTAAGTTGCTTTTATGCGCAATACATGATATCTTTCATTGCGGTAATTTGTTCAAATAGAAGGAAAATATAGAAATGGTTTAATGCTGAATGAATAATGAAATGCTTCTATACTTAATTAGATATTAATGTTCCTATAAATTTAATTTTAAATATCTTCTTATCTTTTTTGCCATGACTTACAGATCAAAGACTGAATATCTATAATCATATCAACAGATTTCGGCCACAAAATCCTTTGGTGATTTGAAATATAAATAGCATGTACTATTGAAATAGGTAAAAAATGTATTTCATCCATATTTTCCTCATTTTTTATAATTAGTTGGAATTGATTAAGAGTTGAATAGCGAATAAAGGTATCGTAGAACATAAAACTCAAATTAGCAAATCTCTCATCTGCACGATATTTTGACTCGCTATTTAATTTTTTAATGATCGATTGTATAATTGAATTAATTTAATTATTTAATAAAAATTAATATATAACAATAATTCTAATATAATATAGTATAAGATTGCATTTAAATTTAACTATGTGTTCTGGTTTTGGCCAAAATAATCCCACTATTTAACTTGGAATGGCATCTGAGTATATCTATGAATCCATGATATCATACTCTAAAGTCAAATTTTATTTTAAAATAAGAACTATAATCCTTAGATAGAATTGATATTCAAGGATTTGATATTCGAGTTATTGATCAACAGAATAGCACAACTCTTAACTGAAATATCTAAAAATATTAAACCCTCCTCCTTTTGCCTACTGACTGATATTAACAGAGACACTTTTTTTTATTTCGTCGTCGGCGAATCCTTTGAGAACGAACTCTGGAACTTTTTCCTCGAGTAAAAACTGAAAATCCTCCACGGATCATTAACGGAATTGAATGTGAAACTTACGATTTTGTCGCTTTGTGTCCCCACTAATGAAACACGAGCGACAAAACGGAGCTGGGAAATTTATAGACGATGCCCTATCGCTCGATCGATAAAAAATCAAAAGGGAATATTCCGACAAAATGAGTACACAAAGGGAAGCGATACGTTTTATTTCTCATTCCAAACCGAACCGCGCATTCCTCGAATTTTATCGGATGCTTTTTGCCGAGGGATCTGCATATTGTTTTTTTTTTCGCGACAAGTGATGATCACGCGATGATGGAAGACGGTGGGAAGGTCATGGAGTCATCGGAACATTTATCGGGAAAAAAAGGGGTTTGGAAAGAAACAAATAGCGCTTCTCGGAAGGCGGCCATTGTCTCATTGAAGGACGACGGCTCACCTCTGTTCTTCGCCCCCTTTCTATTTAACCAACTCTTTTACATCAGGGCGGCCACCGCAAAATTAACGATACTCTACTGTTATGTATATTTTAGACAAAACGAACTTTTGTGAGAACAAAAAAAATCCTCGCTAATATCATCGCAATTCTATTCAGATTTCGGTAAAGAAAGCAGAAACTTTTGAAACTATTTTTCTCAAATATTATAAGTAAATAATTTGATATCAAAAAATGTTCTTTAAATAAATAATCTTAAAATTTAGCGTCATTAATTTTCAGTATACGTATTTATATTAAAGATAAACATAGTTGTGCCTTAGGTTATAATTAATTTTTCCAATGAAACCTATTAAGAAATTCGTTGGTTCGTGGATAGCAGGGTTAACAGCAATCGTATGTGGAAACGTTCCCAAGATCGATTCACAATAATGGATATATGTTGCCATTGCTTACAGTATATGAACTATTTCGATTCGACTGGATATTTCTAGTGCAATTGTATTTATTGTTGTATTGTATGTACAGCAAGTGTGAATCATTTTGAAGAAGAAGGATGTAATGCTGACTACTTATCCTCTAATTTGGAAGGGAAACCACCTCATTTTCTATGAGAGACTACAGCCTGAATTTATTCCTCAATATTTCGATAAAAATTCACAATAACAGATCATTGATTTAATTAAGATATGAATTCAGCAAGAAAACAGGCATAATGAATGTATTTTTTCATATTTAGTGCTTATTCTGGAAATATAAGAAATTGTTTTCAGTCAAGGGAAATTATAGGAGCTAGAATAATTTTTTATTGATATTCATATTTTACAAATAAATAATACATCATTTGTCAACTTAAAATGATTTTATATGCTTACCTTTTTTTCTCCAGGAAAATATGATTGTATTTCAAGCATTTGTCTGATGATTACATTGGCCATTATATTATTTGTGTTTCTAAAAAAATTCCCTAGCCAATATCATTGCTTCAGACCTCCTTTAGTCTATTTTGTTCATTGTAAATCTCATTCAAGCTTTGTAGAGTGTATCGTATTTATCTTTTGGATCTTTTCCTGGTATTCAGTAAGATTTTATTTGATCTTACAAGGAAACCATTTTTTAAATCAAAAATTAAAATTTTTTCAATTAAAGTGATAAAAATCTTGATTATAGAGATAAGTATCCATTTCTTATATATAGAATTAAAATCATAATCCATAATTCCTTTGAATAAACTTATAAATAACTAATATACTGAAGATATTGATCATAAAATTGGAAAGGATAAATATATTAACGAATTATCTCTAAATTTTACTCTTTAATACGGAAATTACTATAATTTAGCAAAGCAATTACTATTAACACGGATTAAGGAAAATATTTTCCCGTTTAGTTTAAACCTACTAACAAATTACTTTCCACAGGTAAAAAAATCTTTACCTATACTAGCGCAAAAATCTATACCTGATATAATACTGATTCTTTCCCACAAATTTATTAAAGTTAATAATTACTAAATAAATATTTAAAAAATATATAAATGCTTGATGATTTTATCACTTCGAAAATCGTCATCCTTTTAGTAGGTTCCACTTTAGGTTTTTGGGAAAGGAGAAATCCGGAAAGGTGGCAGCCCTGCTCCCCATCCCATTCTCCTCCACCCCCTCGAATCGGCTCCTTTACAATTCTCGAAAAGGAGAAAAAACTCCTTGAGATGCTTGGCAACGAAATAATTCACATTATTTGGCAATTACTCGCCCGTTCCTTTCTTTTCTCTCCACAATCGATTCCTGGAAATGCTTCGTAATTAATGACATTCGGTTCGCTTTGCCTGTTATCTTTTAATCATGGCTTTGACACTCCTTAAGGCTAATCTCCAGAGATGCCATTTATCTACGGCGCAAGAGCTCGTTTCCTAGTGTTGCGAATCATCTTCATTCTCCACTCAAGTGAAGAAACGATTAGATTAATCAAAACGATAGAAATGTTTATGCTTAATTGTTCGAGCATATGCTTGATGTTGTTCTACGTACTTCCTTGTTGTGCCATTAATTCATTACTGCGTTCATTCCGTTAATTTTCTATTCGCAAAATGTTTGCAAATTGGATTCCTATCCTGTTTAGTGAACTGTATAACTATCTGTTAGGTATCAAAAAAATTCGTAATGAAATTTTTTTTATTATTTTTATACAATCACCTTAGAATCTATTTTTAATATTCTTATTAAATATTTTGTGTTTGAATTTTATTTTCAACAACTTGATATTCCCCTTATTCTTTTTCGAATTCGCTTATAATATTTCCGTCTGATTAGACCAGAGTGGAACTGTGAAGTGAAAACAAGTTACTGTTACTTAAGTTAATTTTTCCAAGTATATTTTTCTGATTCTGATTTTCATTTCAAAAAAAGAGTTAAGTGAATGAATAATATTGTAAATAACAGTTGCTTCGGTAAAGAGAAATATTCGGTTTAAGAGAAAATGGTGTTAATCGTCATCAGTGACTACATCAAAAATTGAATCTTAAATCCTCATTAACATTCTCTATAAATCCCTTTTTATATCTCATTGAAAGAGGTAAGTAAAGTTTTTACTCAGACTATATGAACATGGATCTATTATCATTTTGGCATCGGAGTTAGTTTTCGCAAGTTTGGGGATTTTTTAACGGTTTACTCAATCTTTCTAGATAATTTCATTATTCACGATTGCCAAATTATCTTTTGACTTTTTTTAAATCGGTCCAATTTCATTCTTTAAGTCAGTATCCTCTACTTCTTCGTAACATTTTACTGCGAATTCACTAAATACTCTCTATTTTCCAAGCCAAACGTCGGTGATTATCTTTCAGATAAAGAAAAAAATTTCTTTATGAACTGAATTAAATGAACTTTTACAACTTATGAATTCCTTCCTTTACAATTTCCAGCAGTAACAACCATTCTATAACCCCATAACTTGCACAGCTATTTTCTTTTTGATTTGAAAACTTTTCCGCTGATTCCAAGCATCGTATCTAATTTTACCAAGAGAACAGAAGATATTGCTTGAAGAACTGAGATATTAAGTTGAAGATATATGGAAATTTATTCTTTGCGGAGCTTAGGAAATTTTAATGAAAATAATAATATTTTAGGCATATATCTTCATCTCTGAATAACTCTTGCTGTGCATAAACTTTTTTAATATTTTTTATTACCATAAATAATGATCAGCCTAAACTTGTTAGTTTTTACGCATTTCTAAATTTAAGTATAAAGATAAATAAATAAAGATGAATCGGGTTTCATATTCCATGTAAATCTAACATAATTTACCACTATATATTTCCAGAGTTAGAGGACGGAATTTTAGTCCTTACGGCTCTAGATATTTATTTCATCTTTTATACACTCTGGGTGTAATGCTTTTAGTTCCTCTTATATTATATTTTGAGATGAATCTGAATAATCAGATTATGTATAATTTTCCCTTCGAACTCCTAACAAACGGACACAGTTCCGTTTCCATTACAAATATAAGGTAGGAATTTATTTTTCCTATTATCCTATATCTTCATTTGATAATGTAACATATTTATAACATTAATTCCCCAAACTAATATTTAGCAAGTATATCTTCTCTCGGATTACTTGAACCACAATTAGCCCTCAATTCATCCATTCGAGACGTATTGCGCAAACCAGACTTCCTCTGATTGCACCTTCATTTGTTATTGTCTTTCTTCGCGGACGCCCTCTTACGCTCGATTCCTTACGCATCTCCCCCTTTCGGGCAAAAGTCGAACCCATTTGAAAACAACGCGATAATCCCGCGCTGGATTCCTTGAATTCTCCGTCGGTCGGCCATGCTGCCCAAGTCCACGGAGAATTCCCCATTTCAGCCCACTCTGCGAATCCTCCGCCGATACGCTGGTCATTTTCCCACGCCCTCTCTCACACCAACCACCGACTTCGGGACGCCTATCGTCCGCTTTCCCCATCGTTTATATAACTAACAATGTGTCATTTTACGTCATAACGACGACCCTAATCGACCCTTGGTAATGTTAAAGCGGAAGATAGCTGCGGTTTAAAAGAAAAGGAATATACTTATTCTTGAGAGTAGAAAGTTTTGCGGAAAGTGACTCTTTCAGATCTGACTGTTAAGAAATATAAATGTCTTATTGTTGAACAACAATACGACACTTAAATTTTTTGACAATAATCGCTATACATATTTCCCAACTATCGATAGAATCGATTGATAGATCGGTTATATTTATAAGAAATTAGATACATTTTCTTAAATAAAATGATTTTAGAATTTTTAATATTCCTGGTAGATTATTGTTGAAATCGTCTCATGAGAAGAATGAAAATTTTCTTTTGGTGCTTTTTTAGCTTAAAATTTCTTTTTTGTTATTAATTAGCATCATTGATATAAAATTTAATGTATATTTTTACGGAAATAGTGGCTATAGAAACTGATACACGTATTTTATAGCTAATATTTTGCTTGAAAAACATATTCCTGAATTAAACTCTCGCCACCTAAATACGTGTAAATCTTTTGTCGTCCTGGATTATTTAATTTAAATGGGCTGGGGCAGAAGGAAGTAATAGTTACTTGAATTATTTTGTAAAAATATTTGCAAATCATTCCTATACCCGATACGGTTCTTTAAAAATTCAGTTTAAAGAGATTATGGTTAAAATATGAATTGTAATAAGTGCCATTCACAGTCCTTTTGCCATTTTATGTTACTAAATCAATTTTATTCTTAGAAGTATTAAATTATAATATATTATAGGAAATAAAAGATTCTGAAGCCCAACCTTTTATAAATTTTCATTGCTGCATTCTATTTATAGATTGTAATATTATCTTTATCTCCAGTATTAAAAGCAATGTACTTTCAAGATCATTTTAACACTAGTGCGGATACTTATTAAAACTGCGGTATTATTAAAGCATTGATTGATTGTTGTGTATTGATGAAATCTGTGTATTCTCATAGCATCGATTTTCATGGGGCGAGACCACAAAATGCATCATTTTAAATTAAGAAATACACAGCAAAAACCGCTTCTTCTATCCAAAACTTTTCCTTAACAACCAAGTAGAATCTTGACGGCAGGATTTCCTTTTCTCAACATTATTAAAAATCCATCCATAGAAAATAAATAGGAGTCAATACGAGCGGATATTGAAAGGAAGGTCCGTGGAGAAATGTCTAAATATAGGAAATAAACGAGTCCTAGATTCTGAGAGGGATGACCGCTATCCTTTTTCTGCATCGTTATAGGAAATTGGAAACGTATGGAATTCTTCCCTTGACTCTAATAAACAAGCTACGAGAAGATATTTAGTAACGATACAGTGGAGGAATAGCTTACGATATGTTATTACATATCTTACGATATTCAGGATTGTTAACTTCGATATAACTTTTTCGAACTTGCTCACGTTCTTTTAGCAAATTTATATGATAAATGAGAATTATGAAGGTTAATATTGATATATATTATGGGTTTTATACATCAAATTGATACGATTTCGTTTTATATTTACTTGTTAAATTTTATTTATTTTCTCTTTTGTTGCGTGAACTCCCTCCATAGAATCTCCTTTGACTAGATGATTCTAGTTGTATACAACGAAATAGTCCCAGTTTTTTACCTTCTTTAGTTTTTTTTATAAATGGAATACAGACATCTTTATGAACCAATCGATTCTGTTGCATAGCAACGTAAAGCAAGCAAAGTTTAACTGGATGCATTTATGTATTCATGCATCCAATGAATCTCAAATCGTCGAGGACGTCTCGATACTTCCTTGCCATTATTCCTCTTTAAGTTTAGCGCCATGTTGGTTAAACAACTGAGGCGCATTCCGTCTTTGAGGATCGCCGCAAGCCAACGGCGCCGCGCAGAAACCCTTCGGGTCACTTATTTCTTTTGTTTCCGCACGAACACCAATGGAATTCGTTTTGAAGCCACTGTTCCTCCCTCGACTTGAGGTGCTATCAATCGGATTCCAAAACCATTATAATTTCCCTCCCTTTATTACGCCGCAACCGCTTTTTCGTTATTCTTTTTTTTTCTCGAAGTGAAATCGCTGCGTCTTTTTATTAAAAAGTTCCAAATTCATCGGCGGGATTAATTCCTCGCGTGTTTCGTAAGATAGCAATCTCTTCATTTGAGGTATCCGATGTCGATGCATAATCATTGGAGACGTTCGTTTAAGAAAAAAATGCATCTGTATGCCCTTCAGAATGCGAAGTATCTTAAAGACGAAGTCATTACGTTCTCGAATCGGGGATTTGGTTGGATAAAAAGTACTAGCGATGATTATAAGGAAATCGGCTCTAAATAACAAGCGATCGCATGCTTTAAAATATTATCATCGGAAATGCTCATATCGCTTATTGGTTGGGAATGCACGCTATTTTTGAGGCATAAAAACTTTGTGTACCACAAGGTAGTTTTTTTGCACCTGTGCCCTTGGATTTTTCCAATTTAAGAGCTCATGCGGTTGTAAATAATAAATTCCTTCTTCTATAATGCTATGCGAAGGAAATCAATGCAAGCCTGCAATGATATCAATACCAGTGAAGTCTTTCTATTGTGAGTCACAGGGTTTGGGTTCAAATAAGTGAAAGTAAAGTATATTTTAGTTGTTTGAATTTTACTGACAAATAAATGAGAAAACACCTACCGTACTATGAGTATAGTCGTTTTTTTATTAGCTATTTCTATTTTCGACAAGTTCTTGTTCTGTTATTATAGTCTATGTCAAAATGTGAACACAAACCAGATTAGCGTATATTTTCTCCAAAAATTCATATTGACTTCTCCTAACAATAGATTACTCTACGATAGAAAATATCAATGATCGTAACGGTTAACGAATATTTAAGTCCAACAGTTTTCTATTTGTGTGCAAACGAATTGAAAGTGTCATTCTTTTATATTTGTATAATAAATTAACCATATACACACTCCTCTGTAAAATTTAACTTCTATTGAGTTCGTAAAATATAAAAGAAGTTTACGAGAGTAAATTTACTGTGTCAACGTATTACGTAAATTTGCCGGATTGCAGTGAGCACAAAAACTCTCAAAAGCTCTGGTCCACCCATTTACGGCCAATAAATGGAGCGTGATGGACCTCATCAGAAATATAAATTGATACCTTTTCGTATGATATTTAACGAGTTTTGAAAAAAAAACACACGAGTAATTTACACTCCCTGTTATCCAGAGCATCGTCTGCTTCACGCGTCGGGTGTTTTTTCTTAGGCCTTCATTCCCATGGTAACGAGAATCTGTGTTGTGGCGCACGTCCTGCTTTGAATACATTAGGAGCTTTTAAAAGGACACTGATGTCTGTCATCCAGTGGGAGAGCCGCAGTGATGGGCAAGAGGAACCCTTTGGCAAAGGGAAGACAGGTGCTGCCATCGCCCTTGTTGTGTACAACATGTAAATACTATTGACATTGTTTTGGAAACTTTAACTTACTTTTCCATTACATCAGTTCTAGTTATTTTTCTTAGCTTTAGTTTTTGTGGAAATGTTTGAACTTTACTCTGAAATGAAGAACGAGTACATTGTTTATAAATTTTATTAATTTTTAAATTTAATTTTTTTAAAATATTTTTTAACTTTATTTATTTAAACTTTTTTGTATCATATTTATTTAAACTAAAACGCTTTAATAAATCCTATAATACGGTAGGGTCTTGTCTTATTTTCTGGGAGATAATGGTACGTTTTGAAATGTGTACAACTTTAATTGGTGATTCTGTATACTGTTGTTGCCCTATTTGGAAATATGAATTTCTCGGTAAAATTTTAAAAATTTGTTCTCATTCCAACAGTTAATTATTATCTTATCAATCATTTTATATTTTTTATTTATGAAAATAGCAAGAAACTAAATTTATCATAACATATTATTTAAATAGTGAGAATAGCTTTACTACTGATGACAGACCAAACTTAAGGCATAAAAAATTTGAGGCTAAAAGAATAATTGAGAGAAACTCAATACATAATGAATCAGTTTAATATTCAATATCATTATAATCTTCTATAACTTTTATTGGTATGGGTTTGGGCTGATTTTCTTTAGTTTATTCCAACCTAGTCAATTTTCCATTTAAAATTCTATCGTTTTGGTAAAATGCTCTGGACAATACTGTCAGAGGGAAAATTCTTTGGAATTTCCGCACGAAACCCAAAAATCTTTTAAGGTATGAGATGAGTAGAAGTGATTGGAGAAAATTTAGAGATTTCAGATCGAATATCTCCGAAGACAAAAGATGAGTAAACCAAGAATTTTCCCAGATATTTTGGCTGTTCCCTCTCGGAACAGGGCAGTATATTCTCACAGGATGATTATCCATTCATTCCAAAAGGTTTTCTCCCATCATAATCGAAATTTCCCAAGTTATTCGGTCCCTTTCGATAATTCTACTCTGAATTATATAAAGGTATCTTTCTTTGATCCAATTTCGGAACTCAATGTTACGGTTGTAGTGTTTTGACATTGCAAAACTGAATGTTTTTGGAACGATTTCTGTCCACATGCCAAAATGAATCAGATCCGAAAATCGATGTATTTCCCTAAATTTATGTGTGTTAGAGATGTTAAAAGATAAGAATTATTGCTCCCACTGATACGAGGAAGTCAAAATCGTGAGTATAAAATTCGAGACGTTTTGGATCTGTCAGTAGACTTTCAATTCTTTATATCTGAAATAGGAAATAAATTCTCCTGTTTACCTAATGCTTGTGAACATGGATATCATAGCAATCATCATTCGCGTCTAATATATGATATAAATTATGCAGAAAATATTGTCTGAATTAAATTCTTACATCTGTGTAATTTATTGCTCCGATTTATTTTTCTATTTATATTATTATTATTTTATATACTATTATCAATATTTTCAGTATTGAAGCCACTAGTATATTACGAACTTTTTTAAACCTAAAGTTCGACTATGTATTTTTTAAAATTCTTATCAATCATTACGATTATAGTTCCACTTAATCAGGAACCATCGAAATTCATAGCTTATGTAAAGTTATTACATCTTACAAAATAAAATAAGATTTAATAATAACTTTTATAACAAATTTACTTAATTTAATGTTTTCTAAGGTTTACCTACTATCAGGTATGAATTAAAAATCTAGGGAATTTGTTTTTGACCGTCCCACTGCCTCGATGTATTCATTTCTTTATTTTATTGCATTCTGCTTCCAAAAACTTCCCTCATCCCATCAAAATTTTATAGCCAAGAATTGCTTCTATATGAATCAAAATTATAATGCGTTTTCGTGAGAATGATAGAATAATTTTAATTTCCGCAACAATTTGATTCTGGGGCATTTACATTGTCGTTATCATTTAGCCTATTATTTTATAATCGATGTCACGTAACAATAATACCAGGAACCCTCGCCCTAGAATGTAGAATTATACAACAATGAAATAAGACGAATAACAATATGAACCATTCGTTTATTCTTAACGAATTTAATGAACTCACAATAGTCTTATTTTGTAGTCGAGCATATAGTAACTTTAAAAAGCCATTCATTCAATGATAAAATTTTTTAGTATAGTAATTATATTAATTTTTATTAATTATACACTGTATATTTGATACCATTTTGGTATATGTTAAGAATACAGTTATGTTATTAAATCTCTTATGTAATAATGAATTAAAACCATAATTTACAGTATATATATACAAATTTAAATTATAAAATACTGTATATTTCTTAAATATTACCTTTGGATATATATAAAAATAAGTTATATATGTACCCAAAGGCTGCTTGCAGGGTATTCATGCAGATAGAGATAAATTTAATAATCAACGTAGCATTTAATTGGATATTTTAGTCTGGGTATGCGATTATTCCGATATTAGCGAGCTTCTTGCCAAAAAACTCTTCCCACTTAACCTCGGAGACGATCTCCACCCATCCCCGCGTTTTTTATGCAACCGATTGATGGTCCGACGTCAAAGATCGGTGCGCAATTATCGTCAGCGGAGACATCTATGAGGCGGACGAGGAAGGTCAACGCGATCGGTGGGGTGGGGGGTACGAGTATACTACTATTGGTGGGAATAAAAGGACGTATTTTTCAAGAGATTCCACGTCGTGGCTGATGGGAAAGGAGAAAAGAGAAGTGAATTTTACAACTTTTAGGTCTTTCCCTTTGTTCTCACCGCCCCTTCTCCTCATACTTTCTCTTCCGATTCTCGGGAAAGGGCAAAAAATGTGCGGAGGAGGAAGAGCTGTGGAATATAAGTAGCGAAATATTCCCACCCGACGTCGATACTACGTCCTGATTGCGTCGCTATTTGCGAGAATATTCGATCGCTTAGAGGGAATGTGTCTCCTGCGAAAGTCTTTCTATTGAACTCGGTGGTTTGTTTTTGCTGCTTCCTGATTGGCTGAGAGGAGCGATTAATTTAAGCCTTCGTATTGTTCGCGATAATAATCATTGTCGTATTTATTATTGGTGCGATTGAGACAATGAAGTCCACTCTTACATCCAACTGGCATTATTATAAAAAAAAACAATAGAATAAATTAATATTAAATATATTTACAAATAAAAGGAGTTTAATTACTGTAAAGCTTTTAAAAAATCGGGATCGTGAACTTAAAATAAGTAATATTCACTACAGTAGGTAAAAACTTGACAAGAAGGGGGTGTACAACGCTTCACAGGCCTTAAAAGTTAAGTGTATGAATACTTTTGATTCGAATTATACTACGGACTCCGTGCTATTATTAAACAAATAATGTTACCTAATTGGTAACATTGTTTGTTTTAAACCTTTGGACTGTTAAGTGAGTTACACATGTATTTGCTACGATGAAGTAAAACCTCAGAAAATGCTTAAAGTAATTTAAATTTATTTCCAAATAGCTTTCCATTCAATAAGTTTTAGTCGGTATACATTAATCAACTACAATAAAGTCCTGAATTCAATAATTGAAAACATTTACAATTAGACTCAACAATGTGTGTTGAACTTATTGTGGGCAGAACAATAGCCTTCCTCAATTGATTATGAATATATTTTTGAAATTTTCCTGAATAGTTTGAAAAAAATTTTCAATCTTTTACAGCTGAATTCAGCAATAATTTTATAATTATATTATAATCACCAGGATTAAGATGAGAAAAGGATATCGCGTTGATACATTTTCGAATATTCCAAAATTAATTTTTACTCTCGGAATAAAACTTTTATTTTACGTCATAATTATTGCTTATAGGATTAGTATTATTGATGAAGTAATTAAAAATGCATTTCATGACAATTCCGGATGTTTTAAAGGCATTACATTCTGCAAACGTACTTGATGAAAATTAGAATATCCGTATTGAAAAGAAATATTTCTCATCTTATTTCCGTCGACCAAAATATTACAAAATCCCAAGAGAGAAAATACTTCCTGACAATATCTTGCATATAATAAGACGAGAAACCCATAACTTTTTCATTGGTTATAAATATAATTTCTCGGCATTAAAAACTTCCACATCTTGAGTCGTTGATGGGTTCGTAACTCATCCATTTAACGTTCGGAAAAATATTTGGCTTCAATAGCTCTTAAGCGTTTCGGATTTAACGGGTTGTTAGACAAGTGGAGGATTAAGTAGAATACCTATTAAGTTAGGGTAAATGGACATTCATCGTTTTCCCGCCAAATTTTCCGACTCCATTTTACTGCTTCATAATTCAGGAACTCTCGAATTCTCATAAATGAGATGCAGATGTCTGTACCAATTGGACTCGGTACGAGGCCATCACGCGTATTTTCACGATCCTTCTGGTGAAATGTGCACTTCTTGTCCATCGAGTGGAACCAATTTTGGCACACTTGTTAAGAAGAATATGAAGCACACGTTTAGCCTCTTTCTTCAAGTATATGGTATCTCAGAAATAGTCGAACGATATATTTAGTACTTAATCTGCTTCAATGCTTGTCACTAATTCTTCTGGTACATTTGGAAAGGTAACTTTGTTGTTTCTAAGAAAGATGTGTTAGACTTAATTATTGAATATAAATATTTAAGATATCATTATTTTACTCTGATATTCCGTTTTAGATTATATATTTCTTTGTTGTAATAATTAAGCAGGCAAATTTATCATATGATAATGAGGTTTCTAAAGACTTTAACCTATTCTTAGGGCTATTAAAAATAGCATTGGATATAAGTTAGTGTAAAAGTAAATGCTTAAATTCAAATTCTTTCGTGAATGATTGACTTATGTTTTACGTAAATTCATAAAAATGAGTTTTGATAAGGATGAACTTATATAATATTGAAAATTCGTATTAAACTGGTAATTATCATGAATTATTCATGTTAGTTAGACATATTAACAGTTTAATTACTTAGAAATTGCTTATAATTTAATTTTTCGACTATGTATTTGATATACTCTGTAAAAGTATTATTCCATTGATTGATACAGAGTAATGATTCTAAATTTATCATTCAATGCTTAGGTCACATTTCAGTATAGTTAATAATTGATGTATAATTCTTTGGGAAATAATATTTACCTCATTATTATTTTAATTCAGTTAATCATTAATATTTTATCAGGAATTTATCTACTAAAGATGTTAATATTTTTAGTTCTCGGAAATTAGTTGAATTTTCACTGCAAAAGAAGTCCAATTGTAGTTAAATAGTATTTAAACAGAAAACTGATTCAAGTTTCGATTTATAAGGATTTTCTCATATCTATCATTCATATTACTCCATGCAGTACATTGTTATACTTTCAATGGTACGAATTTGATATTTCCTCTTGCTTCGATACGATAGAATACCTCACCCGATGTTTACAACCTAATTTCCCGTTGATATTTGAACAACTCCGCTATTTTTTTGCGTTGACATTCTTTCGATACTATGAATGTGTCCCTTGCGTCAGTATTGCTTTTTGCCGATATATTATAGTGGCGCTGCAATCGATCCCATCCACAAAAACATACTTGGAAAGCTTTTCCCTAAGGGCATAAACAGCGCTCGAGAGCTATGACAGGAATTCAATTATCTGAACGTTAAACAGTTCCTTCTTCACTTGATTGGACGTAATGCGATCACTCGGCATGGACTACGGGAACTACTAATGAAAATAATAAGTTACTACGAAATAACTTTTAATTATTTTAAGATTCGATTCTTAAAAAAAATATTGATGCAACGACATATCTCGTTCTACAATCATAAGTCGATAAATTTCCTCTATTCGATGCTCATTAGAGAATATTTATGATTTAATTTTAAAAAAGACGAGAGCACTGGCAGTATTTTACCTGTTTAATCTTTCTTTAAGTATTTTCAATCGGTAAGCGTTCTTAACGATCATAAGCTAGCTAAATACCTCCTCATTTTAGTTTCATTCCTGAATACATTCCATTTTAATCATCGAAGATCAAAGTAGAAATTTAATTGACTCGTACAAAAACATCAATTCCTTCAAAACCACTTTTATGAATTATACACTTCTTATTTCTTCACCTCGCTCCCCATTTTAATCGACGAGGGCATTTTATTTTGATCTTCATACCCAATCATTATCTTATTTACGAGAAAGAAATTCTGTATTGCATTATTCCCGTACTTTCCGGTCAGTTGATTTTGTTCATCCACCATTTTGTTGTAACTGGTAAACGATTTGTGGGTACGGTAAGTATCGACCAATAGTATTCAACATTATATCAACTCAACGCTTATTACTTCATTCAACAATGCTTAGGACGATTTAGTTTCACCATTGTTTAACAATCAACTTTTTATTTACGTTTATACACATAGTTAAGTGGAGGATAATCCAATTAGAACCTCTTTCATCGTACAATTAGCGATTGTCTGTCATAATAAGGCCACAGTACAGTTCAGAAGTATAAAATTAATTTATTTTGTTTCTATTTTCACTCTGATTAAGCATCCAGGACTTAATTAGGATAGGTGTTTGAGTCTATCTTTCAATTATATTTATATAAATCGCCCGTTGTCTATCATGTTCAAACTTTGAAGATATTTACGTACATAAGTGAGAAGAATTTTACAAATAAATGAGATATCCTTGGACTTGCGAAACTTAGTTTTAGTACCAAACACCAAGGAAGAATTCAGTATACTGGAAACTTTCTCACGAAGTCAATTCCAAAATCGATCATTAAAAACAGCTTAGAAACCGAATTCATCCGATTCAAAATCGGTTCCTAAGTTACCGCCAAAGTTCTCACAGTATTCCCGCCTTCCAATGACAGATATAGACGGTCGACAGGAGATCGACTTCGACAAAAGGATCGAATCGAACAGTAGTTATCGCTGCGGGTGGTTTGCATCCTTATTGAAACAGAGGTGATTATTTGTCAGCGGGTGGAGACTTCTTTTTCACCCTTCCGATTGTATTGACTGACTATAAGCGCCCGGGGGCGATGGTCGGTGCTTTGAAAGAAGGCGAAAGTGAATTAAGATCGGAGGTGGCTGAAGGATTGATTCTTTTATGGAAGGGAAAGGTTGTGAAGGATGGAGGAATGCAGGGGATGGATAGAACTCGGTAAGACTATAATAGGATAGAAATGCGACCGGTTCTTTAATAATGAAACAAGGGAAGCAATTTTATAGCATTGATATCCAACCATTACAATAGTAATGCCACGCCGAGGAGAGTCAATTTAACATCGAGACAAAGGAATGGGATTGATTTAGAATGGTGGGATTGAAGAAGGAACTTTTAGCGTTCGCGATAGCTTGGCGTCGGCGGATAAATCTCCGAGGTTCGCGCATTTAATCTTGCTAAAGTCTGCTCTGATTTGTGAAATCATTTAAGGTTTTGTTTGTTTCGTTGCTTAGTCATCCTTCGTCGAATTGTTATTGTGGAAGATGACGCTTTTGGTTTGCTAATGAACGCAATGCTTAAGAGATTTGTTTGGGCTATATTATCTAGGTATAATCAATTTTTTATATTTGAAATTTATAGATGTATATTTTTATTAACGAAATTACTGAACTTTGCATCATTTTATGCTGCATGAAGAAAGCATTTCATTCTCCGAAGAAAATCTATTGCTAACACAATTAATAAGTAATTATTTAATAACAATCTCACGTCAGACTGTATCAGAATTATACTTCGTACAATAAAGAAGTTTTAACTTATATTTAATTCATTAAATTTGAGCTATTAAACATAATAGTCTGAAACAAAGTAAATTGCTAACCTAAAATGAAATATGAAAGTGAACTTTAATTAGATTAATATTATAAATCATTCTTAAAAACTTAAATAGGTAAAAATTCAATATATTTACCTTAATTTAATATTAATTTAAATAAGAAATTGATTTTGTCGCCTCCCTTTTGGACAGAGTGACCTAGATTTTTTCCTAAATGCACTAGTTACTCATTCCATCGAAAAAATAATTTGGAAAGTGCAACAAAGTGGTATTTTAAAAGCAATATCAATCTGTTCATATAATGAACGACAATTAGGACCACATGCAGCGCCACCGATCTTCGACAGCAGTATTTATTACAGCTTTTCAGCACGAAAGGATTAAATTGGAAGGCTAATTCAATTTAGCACCTCGGTGGTTCGAAGAAGAGCCGACACCCAAACAAAGGCTTACGGAAAAAGCCCTTTCATTGATTTCTAGCATCTCCAAATTTCTAATTTTTCCTTCCAAAGCCAAAAAAGCACTTTCGCTTTTTTAGCAGCATGACCTAGATTTCAGGAATTATCTATTAGAACTCTTTTCTGTATTCTCGTAACACGCTTTTTCTGGATTTTTTAATCGTCTCTACTATCCCTTGTTCTCCTCTAGGCACTCGATGGTGCTTTCCTTTCATCCCCTTTGGGGTTATCGGCGATTCATTCTTTAAACGAAGGGGTTGCCAAGCAGGGTGTTAATGGAACACACGTTTTTATGTCAATGGACGCGAGGTCCTTTTTTGAATCAGTCGAAGGGAATCGGTTTTTTTGAGAAATAGAAACCGCTTTGATCCACAGCTGTCTAAATGTAGAAAATCTTGGGGAAGGTAAGTTGACGGTTTCATGGTCATGAGAAATGTAATCCTATTATTACACGGCGCATTGATACGTATACTTTTCTATGGATTGATATATTGCAACTTAAATTCTACATGTATGATTGTTGAGTTGGAGACAAAAATCTTGATCTTTCTAATGAATTTCTCTTACGATTATATATTTATGAATGGCGAAATTAACGTAAATGGACAATCAAACATTATTGTACAAACTTATTATCTAGTCCTTATAAAATTCACGTGGAACGTGGAGCACGATATATAAGAAACATGGATCATGGACAATAAAAACGGACTAGAGAAATATGTGAGTCATTGAAACATGATGCTGGAGGCGAATATAGAATATTCAAATGTACAGATAGGGCCAGGACCGAGGAATAGAAAAATAGAAGAGATACTAACATTATGGAGTATCATCCGGAAAAAAAGATATAGAGGGATAGACATATCATGAGAAAAGATAAATTTATTACTTACATATTTAATCATAAAGTTAAAGTAAATACAGCAATCGGAAGACATGATGTATGAATATTTAAATTACATTAATGGAAAAAGTATAGTTCATGATGAAGTAATGCTATTACTTGATAGAGAAGGATCTCCATCCCTCTTTATATATAGTCATCTAATTAGCTGATTGAATGACCTATGATTATGATTGTATAACCTAGGAGACCAACAATAAGAACAAAAACCCAAATAACTATTGCCATAGTTAAGCAAAATAATATTTTGTATCGATAATAAAATACTCATAAATTTCAGTTGATGCAAGAATTCATGGCTATGACTTTTTGTAACATACATGAAGAGATTAAAAAAATTGTTTTTATTACTATGGCATTGCACGATGTCACGCCTTCTCGTATTGATTTCATTACTTGAAGAGAGATTAACACACACACAGACTCATAAATTATTAGACAACAAAACAGAAATTAACTAATATTCACAAATTAAAAAAGTAATGAAAGGAATATTAAATTTTTTTCGTGGTCTTTCTAAAAAAAATAAAATAGTTGCATTAATAGAATTGCTGTAATGAATGACATGGATATTGCTGTAATTATGACATGGTTGTGATTTTAAAGAATAATATTGCATTCCTTCACGAAAAATATTTGATATTAAGAAATACAATACAATTTACAATCGATTTAGAAGGAATAATTAATCTAAATACACAAGCAGATACATAACCACAGTAACAAATGAATCTTTAAATAAAATTTTCTCCACTCACTACATGCAATATTTTTCAGTTTCACCCCATCATTGACTGAGCAATTCTCAAAAATATATGGTAAATAAGGATAATGTGACTGTATCAATAAATTATTAAATCAATCTTTCTTATTTGGATCAGAAAATCCTCCTTTGTTACCAATTGAGAATCTGCCAAGAAAAGTGGTTTCAGATTCCATAACTACTATATAAGCTTTGTCTACATATAATAACCTGTATTGTTAAATCATTTAACCAATTCCTAGAGATTACATAAATGAGATGCTCTTTTGAATTACAAGTTATTATCAAATGATTAAATTTATCACCAGATTAATGAATGAATGATAAATGAATTGAATCAATGAATTTAATAACAAATATATGTTGATTGAGCATCTGTTACTTGAGATCTATTGCGGCATTTTCTTTTGTTGTTCACAAGAGAGCTCCAGAAATCTTTTATTATGAAATCGAAAGATGTCAAATTTTCTCTTAAGTATATAATACGCAATTCTGATACATTCTGTAAAATACTCTAAATCAATAATTTTCACCTCAAATTTATGATGATTCCTCATAATGAGGGAGATGAGAAAATGTCTACATGTTACCGCTATAATTTTGTAGGCAATTGCTTGATGAGATCAGGTTAATTGTAAGAGAGGAATTCATAGTCCCAATCTTACTCATAACAAGGTCAAATATGATTATTATCGTGACCATACAAATCTAATCCTTTATTTTTAATGAAAACTGTAGAAGTTGTCTCATTTCCTTCATCATTTTTAAAATATACGGTATCATTTTTACCTAATGAAAAAGAAAACTATTTTTATTAAACTTTGTTTATTACCTCAATGCCCTTCAATTTGTTACATAATGTTATACATAAAAGAAGTAAAAGTTATTATATGAACACAAATGAAGGCTTTGTCCACTTATGGAAATAATATAAAAGAGTTACTTAATGGGCACCTTATTTTTACCAGTCAGTTTCAACTTCATCATAGATATTGTATGAAATTTTTCTCAAAAAGAAATAATTTACATATCATTGGAAGATCTCCATCAAACTTTCATTTAATAATCCCAAAACGCTTCCCTATTTTTTTTCTGAATAAATTACGAATTTCTGTCAATGTTCGTCATCTTTCAACCGATTTACATAAAATATGATATGAACATTGAAAGAAGTATAAAAATAAAAAATATACTCCACAATGTCCTGTAACTGAGCATAGCTATCATTAAATTCTATTCTCATATTTGTAACTTATCATGTACAAATGAATAGTAACTGGTAATATACAAAGAAAAACACATACTGTACATCATTATAGATACAATCTCCATTTAAAATGTTTACAAAAATCAAAGGTAAAATGTAATAAAACAATTTTTTTGCAAACTGAATTTCAAATTTGAAAAATTCCTTACATAAGATATCAAAGCAAACTGTTCATTATGCCTATTTTGCTGCAACATTTTTACAGCTCATACAGCTTTCCAGTATTAATAGTTAAAATATGTTACCAGTATTCATTTAGAAAGCGTATTTGATAATAATCTTTTGATACAATAAATATAAAACATTTTCTCAAGGAATGACATCCATAAGTCAATCTTGATGTTGCAGGATAATAAACAATAACAGATTGCTTTTGGAAGCAGAAGCAATCCTATCTGATGTATATCTATTGGCCATTTGTATTTTCCAATTTCAGCAAATATGATTTTAGTACAGCTTTTATACGTAAAATTCCTCTTCTTGGGATAAACAGAGTTCAAAAAATAAATTTCATTTAGGTGAAAAACTTCACCTGTTCACTATTCTGGAACTGTTCTGCAAACATTCCATCAGTAGATTATTTGCAATTAAAGATGCAACTACTCTTTAGAAATTCCTTATAATTCCCTTAGCCAATGTCATACATTGCCGATTTCATTTCTTGATACTTGCTGCATTGGAGTAGTTCTGGTTTTAATTGCAAAGCTTTTGAAGCTAGATAAAATGATTAGATATAAATAAAGGTTCAGGATCCATTTCACAGGGGATGGATATCACATAATCACACAAGGCATGGCACAGCATAGGGGTAGACAAACTGGTACAACAGCAGCACCTCCACCTCCAGATTTGCTCTCACCTTTGGAAGCGCTTTCACTCTCCTTCATTCTTGCCTACAAAAGGAAAGAATGTGAACATGAATGGGAATGTTAGATAACTACTAAAATATAGTATTATGAATATATGAAAATAACTTATATTTAATTAAAGTTAATGCATCAAACTAAAATATACTTAGCTATAAGAGGGGAATGGAGATAATTTGTAAAATCTTTTAAGTATCTATAAGCAATTGCATCACAATGGAAAAGGTAATCACTAATATTTTGAATTGTTGGAGAAAGAAGGAATTAGCATTGCACAATAGTGTGTGCAACTTAATAAAATTGGTGAAACAGAAATGAAAAATAGTATGATAACTGAAAATAAAACACTTCTACGGAAATTTCATATGAAGTTATTTAATCTATTCATAATCAATCTTGTTTTATCATCAACTTAGCTTAATTCTTCTAAAATATTGCAGAATTTTGGAAAGTGATAATAAATCTCATTAGAAATGAGTAACTTCAAATAAACAAATATGTACATACATTCTAACATAAAAATGGATACATAAAATTTCAATGGACTAATAAACAAAATGACCCTATGTTCATATTCAAAACAATTTCAAAGTTTTGTCCCAAAGCTTCAAACTATGAACTCTACATTAATATTAATTCAATAACATGAAACACAGCTTCCCCAATCATCTTAGTTGAGAAAATATACATGATTAATCACTATATGATAACATATAATTAGGGTTCTTACATGTATAGGTTCATCCTTTTTAGCAAATAGCTCCACACCAGGTGGATAGTAAACTGGAGGCCCAGCAATATTCTTTGTTTTTGTCCTTTCTGGGCTAGGTGCTGCCTTGCTTTCTGGTCCAGCTGGCTTAGGACCAACACCATTTCCCTCAATAATGGGTGGATTGGAGGCAACCTTCTCTTCAACTGTGTAGCGGACTGGTGATACAGGATGAGATTCTGGATGCTTACGTGGCTCAAGGTTCTGTAAATAAAATTTTCATGATAAAGGGCTTTAATAAATGCATGCATACAATTTTATAACAAAACTTACATTAAGATTATATTAGCTATTTAATATAATTTCATATATTCAGAAAATTATACAAAATATATTGATTTAACATGGTTTTTAATTAGTTCTGAAAGTATTAATTTGGACATACTTCTGACAACCTTTACATTCAATCCCTTATGTGACCAAAAACTAATTAAAATTTGTATAGGACCATAAAATTATTACGTCAATCAAGCAAATCATGAAGTTTCACGAAGTATCACTCAAAAATATCCAACCTTATATGAACATAAAATTGACATGGCCACAACAATCAAAAACTTTTATTTATCAATAATTTTATGCTAGGAATTGATTTTACTTAATTTTTACTACTGTATGTTTAGATGACTCATTTCTGAATGAAATATGAAATCAAAACTTCCTTTTTTTGTTTAAAGTCCAAACTAAGCCTCAATGAGTCATCCATAAATATTAAGTGATTAATCCCTCAGTAATGAAATTAAAAGGCAAGAAATAATTCATACATCATAGCAAATAAGAAAAGAAAACTTACATTTGTGTCTGAGAAAGATGCCATAAGATCGTCCAGACGCTTTGGTGGTTGCTGAGATGATGGTGGAGCATCATTGTCATCAACAGGGAAAGGCCTTGGAGACCTATCATTAGGCTCTGGAATTCCAGGTTGAGGACCTCCAGAGGATGTTGTGAATTTATATGTGACCACTGTTGTCTGAGGTGTAGGTTGTGGCTTTAATTCAGTAACCTGCAGAGGAGGTTGTCTTGGTGTGACATTGTATGTGAGTGGCTCAGATGGAGGTGGTGTTCTCTGCATCGGCTCTCCTGGACCATTTGGCTGTGATCCAGGCAGTTGATAAGTGTATGTTCTAACTGTTGTTGTTGTGGTTCTTCTCGGGCCACCAGGCATCAGTGGATCTGTAGGGCCATCTCTATCATCATCATCCTCATCAGGGTATGGACGATGAATCTGACGTACTGGAGATGGTGAATCATGAACTGGTGTCCTTGGGATGCTGCGTGCTCTTGTAGGAGGAGGGGTTTGAGGAATTGGGGAATTAGGGCTGCCGTAATTGTAGGTCCTAACTGTGGTTGTAGTCATCTGTGGGGGTGGTGTAGGCTGCATATGACGAGGCTCTGAGGGGTAATTGTCCCTTGGCGGAGGCGTGCTCTGTATTTGGCGCGGAAGGGAATGGCGACCAGGAGGGCCAGTGACAGGGCCATCACGGTGTGGCCCGTTATGATCATGAGGGCTGTCATCAACACCATAGCGGGTGTCATAGCGATAGGTCCTCACTGTATGAGTGACGTGACGGTTGACAGGAGTACTGTGATCCAAAGGCTCTTCCCTGTTGTAAGACACATGGGATGAAGTGCATAGGATAGGTAGAGAAGTATTTTCACCATTATAAAACTTTTATGAAGTTTCATTCTTTTGTGACAGAATTCCATAGGGCTTTCAAAGCTTGTGCAATAGAAACTCCCTTAATTCTTACAACCACTATCTAGCCATCCCTTCCTCCATTAAAGGAAATATTTATTATAAATATTAAATATCAATAATCTGCAAGGAAATCTCTGTGGCAATTTTGTCAAGCTTTTTCTTAAATACTTTTATGTAGTAATATTTAACCCATACCAAGCTCAATTTTATTTAACTTAGGATTCATATTTTTAAAAGAATAGGTCTTAAATTTAATATCAAATATGATTCATGCTTCTGATACATTATATGAGAAGACTGATTTTGCTTAATCTCTTCCTTAATTAATTAAGTGAAAAGAAAGATCAAATTAATATAAACAAAATATTTCCTGGAGCATTAAATTTTATAACTAGATGAAATTACAATTCACTAGTAGTTTAAAATCACTCCAAGTTAAGTGAAATTGAGCTATAATTGCAATATTACCTATGATAACTATGGCTTAAATTAATATTATAAGAATTAATTTTCAAATAAAGGGATTGTTAATTAAACATGAAGCAGGTGGAGTAAATCCTTCTCTATATGCACAGTATGTGTTTTGTTGTTCAGTAAAAATTCACAGAAAGAAGCTTTCAATTTCTAATAGATACCTCAAGCTTCCCTTTTAATTTTTAACCAAAAATTGTTGACCAAATTGTAATCCAATCATTTTCTTTAAAATTCTAACTATAATGTTAATTTGAATTCATATTAAAGAAAATTCTTGGCTAGATATGAATAATAAAACCATACGTAAGAGCTTTTGAACATTAAATTGATGTACATTTCAGTTAGATAAGATCTTTATGTTTTTCCACACTTCCATTCATTACCAACAAAAAACCTCATGCAAGCCAAATTTCATAAGCACCAATTGTAAAAACATTCAACTTTCTTACAACTTAATAACAGAATATGCTATAAATTTGAATAATTTTGATGTTAAAGACAATATAAAATTAACTACCGTAACATGATAATAAGTACAATGAGCACACAAAAACTTAAGATAAGCATGATACAACTTAACAGAAATATCTAAAGGAGCCCCTTAATTAAAACTATTTAAGCAAATCAGTCAGAAATTGGTTTTATTGAAGATTTCAGAATCTCTAAGATTTTTACTAATCAAATCTTTTCCCAACTTTCCTTTATTAGAATATCACTATCTAAAGGCCACCCTATTCCTCAATAAAGCATACAATTAATTATGTTAAGTTTAGGCTACATAATATCAATTAATAAAAGGAGACTATTTTAAGTTGTTCAGAATATGAAGCAGAATTTTACAGCAGAAAGATTTTTCTTTGTTTCAAACTAATTTACTTTGCAACAACTTGATTTTTCTAACCAGAGAGATGACCAAAATATATCAAATACATTATCAAAATTATTCTTCAAGGATACTGAAACAGCTTCAAAGTATTCATATTCAATTGATGATAAAGTCTCAGATGTTCATGATATTAATCAAGGGAGGAAAGGAGAGCATGCAGTGGAAATAAAAATCAATATATAAGAGAGCCTCTACTCACAGTAAAGAAGAGTCAATCCCTCTTGTTCCACGAACAACTTCAGGTGGCCCTGAAAAAGAATTACAAGAATATATTATCTCATTCACTGTTATTAGAATGTATTGTTCATGTTATAAAACTTTTATGTTATATCAAACTTATGATACTGATTTAATTTAAATAAATTAGGTTCTTATAGTCAATAAAAAAGAAGCAGATTCAATGCTAAAGGCTTGCTTCTATGAACTTCAACATCAGGATGATTTTTTATATCAGAATTAAAAATTTCATTTAAATAATAAGAGTAAATAGATTCAGATCCTTTATTTAAAAATTATTTCAACATTAAGTAAAAGAAAAGTAATGAATTTCATGAATGGATTAATTGTCACAATATTTTATCTATAAATAAATCTATTACCTGAAAGTGGGAAAAAAACTAATTTTTGAATCATTAATAATTAAAACTAATATTGAAATATTCTATAAAATAACTGAAGACATTCAGACTATTATCTTTAATTTAAAACTTAACTGATGGCCTTATCTAGAGCCAGTCACTTCAGCCACTGAACTGTCATAATATTGCTCATGGTAAATTGAAGATATGTTTGATAAAAGAATATATCTAACACTGTAACTTTCCAAAGTAACATATACAAATCAATTGGTTTCATTTGTTGAAGAAAATTGATTTTTTATAAATATAACAGTATTTTCCACAGATATATCATCTCTGTGGGAGAAATACTCATGCTACAGAGAGCCAAAAATTCGATAATTAGTTTCAAAGGGAATAATTTTTTGTAAACAAGTGAGTTATTATGGGATGCTGCCAAAAAGAATTAGGATCTATCTATTATGATTTTTTCCGGAATCTGTTGAGCAAAATAGAAAATTATAGTATGTAAAAAGTATAGAAAATTATAGTATGTAAAAGTATAGAAAATTCTACTATGATTCATAATTGTAAGAATTCTTTGCTGAGTGATTAGGAATTATGAATCCTAATATTTTAAAATCACTCACCAGGAGAAACAGATTTGTGAGAAGTTGGACTTGCTGTCTGGGCTCTGAGGGCAGCTTGCTGTTGAGCATGGTTAAGATCATCCAGAAGATTGTCAAGCTCATTGAGATTCTGTCGGAGTTGAACATCGACTTTTCCTGAACCAGAAGGAGTCCTCTGCCTCCTCTGTGGAGGAGGAGTTGCAGTTGGACTCAGGACTGGAGGTGGAGGGAGAGGAGATGCAGACACTCCATCCACAAGCAATCCAGAGGAGACTGGAATACAGGGTAATAGATGTATTAAAATATGTTAAAATTCTATTATTCACATTTACAGCTAAAAATCAATACCATAACCTATTTTTATGAGTAGATATTTCTTTATTAACATTTTTTTAAAGAATATTTTACGATGTTAACTTTCTTTGAAAAATAATCTATATACAAAATAAGGATTCAATTCCTCTGCTATTTGATACAAGACTCACTTTTGAAGATTTATACTTAAAATTTTTCATAAAATACATACAAAACTGATTATTTTTTATAACATGAAACCTTTGCATTTTTAAAACATTAATGTATTAATTGTATTTTATTAGACTGAGATTGAATTTAGAGAAAATGTTTATTGAAGAGAATATCTGAGTTATTTCATAAGTTTAGCTTCAAATTACTTTAAAATAAATTAGCAATTATTATCGTCCTTAACACAAGATAAAAATTATTCACCTGGATGTTGAGCCTCACTAGTATTATACTGGTAGGAAATTGTTTTGTAAGCTGTGACAGTTTTCTGTTGAGCTACTTCACTGAGGTTGCTTCCAGGACTGCTCTGTAAAGTTGAAAATGTTTTATTAGACTAAATATCTTACTGCTAATACTTAAAATCCCTTCCAAGTTAATAATCTTGAGTAGAAGATTGATTTTTATTAATGAATCACTCTTAGGACCTCTATAATGAAATTACAAAGGGATTGAATTCAGAAAGACCATTATTTTTTAACAGGATAAGTAAAAAATTAACTACATAAAACTCTAAGGAAATTACCTTAACAGCATAATTCTGCAAATTATAATATAAATATAAATATTTTTAGATTCAAAGTTTGATTTTCTTAAGTTTTTACTCCTTCACTAAAAAGACTGGATGTGTGTCTTTCGTCTATTGTTTAAAATTATCCATAATAATTTACATAAACACAACTAAATAATGCATAGCATTACGTATAGCCAGATATATCAAAAATCACAGAATATAAAGAAATATCTTAAATCTAGTATTTAGTCAAATGTTTGGCTATTCTGCCATAGCCAATTCTTTACAAATTTATGAACTTAAAAAACATTTTGAATGGTTCATACTAAATATCTAAAATTTAAATTATTCAAGTTAGGTAGAAATAATCTACTTTTATATATATATTTAAAAATTTGATTGAAAATATTTCTTCTTTTGCATCAGTTTAAGATTAATCTTTTTTCTCTTAATGTCTTTTCAGTAAAATTTAGGTACTTCATATTTAATTATGTGATGAAAAATTACTTCAGAAAATTTAGTCATAAATCACCTTCTTTATAATATACCCAAAATCAATAGAAAATCATAAACACGGATTTAAATTAATCATTAAGTATTCAAAATGATCTTGACAAATGTTTATATACTAACCATATGATATTCTGGATTCATAGGGCTTCCTGCTCTTTCAGAAACAACATGGGTGGGATTGGCAGCCATAAGGTACTGCACGTTATTGAAGTCACGAGCTGGAGGAGCAGGTTGCCCCATATCTCCTGCAACTCCATGTTGTTGCACTGTCCTTACCTGGTTTTGAAAGTACACATGTTAGTTAGTTAATGAGGATGGTAAACAGTTACCTTTTTTCATCCTAAATATGTCTCAATTTCACAAACACCCTAAGTCATTTATCAGTATTTAGTGTACAGTTAATCAAAGCATATTAGAGACACATTAAGGGACAGTATGTTAAATGTCAATAACATTAAAAATTGAATATCTGAATTTAGTGATATTCCTGCTATTGCACTAAAAATTTATTCTGTGGAGTTATCATTATAGAGGATTTGTCCTATAAATTGTATTTTACTAAAGCATTGAAATTTAACCTTACATTCTTTGTTATCAAGAAACCTTAGTCTGTAATAAGCTACATTATCACAAATAGCAACAAAAATATTAGGTTGAAAATGGCTGTAATATACTGAAGTATTTGTTAAAATATGTTTTCATAGTAATCCTTTATTTTTATTAAGATCCTTCATCATGTTTTTGTCCATTAGTACACATTGAGTTACAGTGAACTGAGTTTTTGCTCTTACATTCATTAAAAACATATAACTATAGTGATTAGGTACACAAGCAAAATTTCTCTTATAATCTTTTCCCAACTGTTAATTAAAATAAGCTTTAAGCTCTCTCTCATTAGCAGACACCCTCAAAAATAATTTGAATCCACAAAACTCCCTTAGCTCCATTTTTTAATTAAAAAGGATAACTCAGGGTAATATTCATTTAACATCTCACATCTTCCATTTACTTGTCACTATGTTATGCTGATGATACCATTAACCTAATTCAACTATTAGTGTTAGAATATTTATGATTCATTACAATTATTTTTAGCCAACAAACTCTTCCATTAATATAATCAAAACAATGAAAAGAATAATAAATAGATATTTAATAGAAATTGAGAGATTTATAACCATCTGTGAGAGCAGATGTTTAGGAATTATGTTTTTGCATGAACATTAATATTGTAAAATTTCTAGTAACAATGACAACTGCCCTTCATTATTATAAATTTATTAACATAAATATCACTATTTAAACCTTAGTCCCTCTAAGATATAACTTTCGGGGAAAATATTTATTTTAAGCCAACCAAGTTATATAACACTTTAACTATTGATGAAAGTGAACTCAAGTTTATAAAATTAATTACTTGAATTTTTGGTAGTTCTTAGTATTGAAAGAAACTCAGAACACATATATATGTTACCACAAAATATTTTATTAACTACTTAGGTTTTAATATATAGCATCATTATCAGTTTCAATAACCAGAGAGCATTTGACATTTTTGTTGATTCACTTCCCTATGTGTGATGAATTTTCTCTGATTATTTTAACTGATAATGATGCAAAGTATCAAAATATAAGTCCTTAATAAAAGGTCCAATGGTAACAAATAAAAGTGTTCTGAAATATGAATTTTATCTATCTTGTATTAATATCTTAGAAGAACTATAGATACAAATTAATACATACATTTAACATAGCAATAAATAGCATTTTCATGCAACATTAAAAAAAGCCAAAAACATGCAAAGCAACCACAAATCTACATCATATTTTTTAAAAGCCCATAGAAATAAATATTATAAGAGCCCAGATAGAGTTGCATACACCATGTTTAGAATGAATTGTGAAGAAAGAAAAGAAAGCAGAAGATGGCAATTAAAATGACAGGACAGGGTCATTAGCATAGATTGTTATTTTGATTTTAGAGATACATAGTACATTAGTCACACATATTTTAAACTGTGTGGCTTTTATAAGAATGGATCTAATGGATGATACTTATTTAAAAAGGAACTATAGTTGATCACTCATATTTTGAAATTTATATGTAAATTAATTCACAATTGTGAATAGCTGAAAATGCCCTTAAATTCGGATATATCTTACAGCACAATCGTTACGATATGAACTGCAATGTCTTCCATCCACAGGTGAAAGAACAAGATGAAGAAAACCTATCAAGACAGAGGTTCAGGCAAATATGAATTGAAAGTCCCCATGATAGTTGAGAAGAACATTCCAAACTGAAGCTTTCTCATGCCTGAATTTATAAAATTTTCTCACTTTAGTGATGATCCCATGTTGTGGATACCTCTCCATCTCTTTTACCTCTCTATATGTGCGAGTGGAGGCCATAGTCCCAGGAGCACTTCCAGATACTGGGCCATTGAACGATCCAGGTCCTCTGCTTCCTGATCTGCTAAGGCTTCCTCCTGCAGCAGATCCAGGCCTCGAAACACTTGTCTGAAGGTCCTCAAGAAGAGCATCTGTTTATAGAAAGGGAAAGGAAAGCATTAGTCAGCTGCAGTCAATGAAGTTCCATCAGATAGCACAATGGTAAATATATCTTTCATTACATTGATTTTGATATTAATTATCAATGAATTGTATGAACCAAACTAAATATAACCAGTAAATTGACAACAATAGAGTACATTTTAAACTAGCTCAACAGTTCTTATGCCAAAGAAATGTGAGTCACAACAAAGTAAAACAAACTGTCATTGAGTTCAATCAGAACAATAGACTTCAAATTCTTCGACCTTAAACTAAAAATAGAACATTGATTTGAATGTTTCAGCTTAATTTGAGAATATAACTGTATGTTTTCGTATTTTTATCGGAATTAATGTAATTGACTTAACTTTGATGTCGAAATATACATCGTACTTTACGAGCTTTTAAATTTTGGGGAAATGGCGGGTCTCCTTGGAAGGAATTTTAAAAATCCGATCGTCATACGAAAAGAAAGCGTATTTTTTAAAGGATGCGAGAAACATGAGCGAGGCGCGGATGTGAAACTTTTTTTCGTTTGGAGCGAGATTCAGTTAGACGATAGGACGCTTAAACCAAAGCAAGATCTCCTTTCCCACCCCTTTCCCACCCACCGCCATAAATCCGAGAAAAGCACGAGTTCATGGTCAAGTATCAACGACACCTTACAGGCACCAACGCTTGCCTCGTCACCTCGCAATGCACTTGTCCATCCGCTCTTTCCATTCCCGCGAAACGTAATCCTAATTTTCCTTCCACATTCGATACAAAGAAATGTATAGATGATTCGTTCGATGCTCTTTGAATTTGAAAATTGATGTACGTTCACGACTGTATCTTCTGGGTTAGACATGTGCATTAATAATAACGAATTTAAGCCACGTTAATTAATGATTTAAAACTAAAATATTTTGAAAACATAGGTAGTTTTGAAGTAATATTTTAGCAGATGACGGGCGATATTAATTTAAGATTTTGAATCGAATTTTTCGCGTAATTATTTCATCATAGAGGACGAACAAAGAACACTTAGCTTAACAATTAGTTGCAACTATGTTTACTATTTATCGAATAAGATAAAACATTTAACAAACAGCAAATATATTTTTACCTTCAATTATTTCCTTGTTAGAATGTGATTGTGCAAATTATAAATTCATCAAAATTCGCCTATTGCTGTATGACGGATTTTAACTCACAATCAGTACTATCGACTACTTTTTAAAATTCAGTTTATTAAGATTGAAAATTCGTTATCTATTCCTCCTCTAATCGACCTCTTGCATTTAACTCATTGATATTTTCGTACACCAAATAAACAGGGATTTCCAATGAATCATGAGTAAAAGGATATCCTTGTAAGTGTTTAGTTTGACGCTTAACATTCTTTAGTCACTTTCTACTCTTTTTTAACCTATATTTGTATGGTAATGTCGACAATGTATTCGTTTTAGCATCGCATCCCTTCTCAGAATGTAACATCAAGAGCTGCAATTGTTTGAGCTCGTGGGTTTTTCCAAGAGGACGTCAATGCGCTGGAATCTTTTTTGTGGACAACTCACGGATGAAGTTAAGTGCCATATCTTTCATATCGTTGATCCATCAAATTTTAGGTACCTCCATTATGAGCTCTATTTCATTTTAATATATGATCAATGCGAAGAAATATTTAAACATTTCTTTATCAACATTAACTGTAGGATGTTTTAGCAATAACTTTACCAAAATATTAATTTGTTGTACGCTGATTGATATAGTGAATTATAGCAAATATATGCACGTACATAGGGATATATTATGCATACATTTGCATATGAATGTTTCTTTTTGAAATATGGCTATTTGGGCATGAGAAAAAGTAAAACGTAATATGTAGGTTGACTCTCTGTTCATATCTTTACTCTGAAGTTGGTAACTTCGTAAATATGCACTTCATATAGAATTCACAAAGAAACACGACAATGGACTTGAAATTGAAACATTTGAAAGGGGTGTTCAACGACATAAAATCCAGCAAAATTAGTTTTAAATTACAGTAAAATACGCACAAACTGCTACTCTGCATTCAATATTCTGCAAAAACTTCAACAGGGCAGTATGTGTTTAACTATTTATTATCTTTTATTCTGCTGTTCTAAACCAATTAGCGGTTGGCGATCTCCATCTCTATACACTCTCTTTGGCGTAGCATTCCCCTTTTTTCGCAACCGCAAACAGCCCGTTGAGGGATACCGTATCGCGACTAATAGGCAGCTTCCATCATTATCTTGGATTTTTTTCTCTCGTCTCCTTTTTTAAACCAATTCGTCGTTTTTTTCCTTCGCTAGTTTCCAACAATTAGAGCCATTGATACCTGGAATCCGGTATGCTAACGGATCTACCAACGGAACGGAGGTTTTATTATTTTTTTTACCTTGATTTTCTCGGCTTAGCGGAGTTTCGCTCATACACGCGGATGAAGTGCAGCTAAAAGGATGCGGGGAGGATGAAATTCGACTTAATAGTCAACAGGAAATACCGAAGAAAATTTCGCTTCGTTTGGTTGTTAAAAGTAATCAGGCGCGAAAGGTATACGAGGACAGAGGGTAATAATTATCTAGATAATGCATTGGGTATGTATAATACTGAATATTGTATTATTTAGATAATTTATTTCCTTTCCATAGCTGTCATATTCATTTTTATTCTATAATATATTTTTAAAAATATTAATCTTAAAGTAACCATATATTACTCGATAAAAACAAATTAAATTACTCCTCCTTATAGAAAGATAAATGAAATTTTCATATTATAAAATAAATAATTCTACTTCGATTTTATTTTAAAAAATTGATACTCCACGAATCGTAATTTTTTCTCATCAGCTTATAGCACAAATTACACTATATTTTTCTCACTTTGTTTATTTTTAATTTCTTATGGAACTACTCTGGAACCTGGAGTATTAAATATAAATAATTGACATAAACAGACACTAAATTATTAGACCAATCTTAACTCCATTATTAGCAAACATAACGAAAAGTAAATCAATCTCTGGACAGTTGGAGGCAAAATTCTCACCCAATTAGCCGACTCTGAACACTACTTTATCATAAAATGTGTGCCACTAAAATCTGAAGACATAGTAAACGATAGTAAACCGTAAAAGATAGCCAGTGTTCTAACCCGGAAATGCGAATAAAAGATTTTTTCTATTAAGAGCCCTTCAAAATATTTGACACATTGTCGCACAGCTGCGCTAACATCTTTAACATATATAAGAGGAAATACTGTGTGGCAGATGTGTTAATTCAGAAGTAAAGAATATGAGAATTGAGTTTCATTGTTACCGAATATAAATCTCAGGGATGCGAAATATGCGTACGATGATTTTTATCTCTTAATGGACATTTTAACTAAAAGGCTTTAGTAACGCGATATTTCGCACGTTTGAGTCTTTTGAGTTCTATTTTCGTATAAAAATAATATAGTACATTAATAGTAATAAAATACATTTTGAATCGAAAATATTATAATTAAAGATAAGAGTTTAGGTTTAATCTGAGTGTAGGAATAAGAATTACAACAATATCAGGGATGTTTGATTGTTACTATGGAAATAGTATTTAGTGGAATAGCGACTATTTAGCGGAATAGCCAAATGATTCACAAAAAATCGATGAGATAGTCCTTTTTAGGCAGCAAGTAAAGAAAGGGCAAACTTGGGTGGAATTCAAAACACTGTCCTATCGCTAGGTTAACTTAATTTGAGCCACGCCACTGCTTATCAAATCAGATCAGCGAGAAATTCCTTTTGAAGGCCTGGTCGCAACATTCGGAACATGTCATTGGGCTTTAAAGGCAATTTCCTCTGCCACCCACTCAGATTTGCACCCACGTGAATTCGCCACACCTCCGCAGACAGAGGACGTTGGATTCACGAGGGCGGACGGGGTAATATGGCGAGAGGGCGCAGTGAAATGGGCCCAAACATGGCGGCGCCGAGCGTGCCAAGCACGTGGGAAGTAAGGCGATGACGAGTGGAACCACGCCTTCGTTGCAAACATGGGACTGGGATGGAATTTAAAGGAGATTATGGCAGGGCAAGGAGGTCACTCGCCTCTGGAATTGACTAAAATGAGCGAAGTCTAGCGGTTTTAGATTTGCGAGTGGGTCAGAATTGGGTGAACGAGGTTTGTGAAAAGGTTAGATTCGGATACATATAGGGCAAATATATTTGACTCACTTATAGAAGCAAACGATACAATAACGATATAATAAAATTATATGAGGTTCTTAAAAAGTCGCTTTTTCATTCTCACTTATGCATATTAATCAATATAGAGTTAGTGTTTGATGGTGTGGATTCCTGTGAGAATCTAAGATGATGCCTACCTTGTTAAATAATTAAGTAGATCCCCTAAGGTAACAAAATAGTTTCCCAAAATCTTATCCATTTTCCAGGTAATAATACGATATTTAACATCGGTTGACAAAGTATCATATTTGAAGGATAATCCCTACCAGAAATCTATGAATAAAAATAAAAGTTGGATAACTTGTAATTGCTCAATTACTTTTTTTATTTTGCAATACGAAAATAAATAAAATCATCAAATTTTAAGATAAAAATTAAAACATCAAAATAATGAAATTCTGGATAAAGCACCACATAAAAGTGTGGACTAAAATACTACCATATTTGATAATAAAGTTTCTTATTGAAAAAGATAACTATGTCAAACTCTTAGAATCCCAAAGCGGGTAATGGATGACGAAAACATATATTTCGCTATCATCCAATCTCCCTTGAAAACAGTAACACGTTCATGATATGAGAAGTTCTCATATGAAAGGCGAATTTCAACTCCAGAGCGTTTTATGCGATTGTAAACGAAGCATTTAGAGGTGAATAAACTTCTTCGGGGCTCAAGGTCATTAAACAGAAAGCATCTCTGTTATTTGGTGCTAAGCAGAGTTGCATACGATTAAGGATAAGATACATCCTAACAATAAAAACAGTGATAGGGTAGCTAGAGAGATATCAGGTCACATCTAGATAGATACGGAGACGTAGTTCAACAACTGAAACCTTTATAAAGTTATAGAACATATTAATTATGTACTGAAATAGTTAATTTTGCAAAGAATGCAAGTCTTATTGCTCTGAAAAAATATTATTTCCCTGAACCATTTATATTTCTCATATTTGCTACATTCTATAATTTTTCATACTCTAAATTGAATCAATAATTGCACCATCTTTTAACGAAATATTTGATATTTCGTAAAAGATCGCTGTTCCTATAATATAGAGGAATTCGGAGACTTCAACGGGAGTATAAGATAATTAAAAAGCACACAGTAGAAGGAAACAAGACGCATCTAATTTCTCAACATAATGCTAACTTTCGAAAGATACTCGGAAATGTATACTGCAAATGGGACGCCAAACATCTAGAGAGCAAATTACTTATCTCTGATAACACCCATTAGTTTTTCATACTCTGAAATGGAAACTCTTTATAACATCTCACTCAATTCTTACACGATTCGCCTACCGCTGCGCAAACATTCGGATCTCGTGATTAAAATTTAATTCGAAGCGAGTTCCATTCGCCATTTGGATTTATTAATGCTTCCAGTCGAGAAAGTCTGCCTCGCTGACGTTTTCCTTTTAATTCCGCGGCCCTCCGTTTCCCTTTGACTGGTTTAATAAATAATTTTCAGCTCGGCGTTGGCACGGAATCAGTGGAATGTCGAAGGGGCCTTCGTGCAACTCAGCCCATTAACAGATACATTCACGCCATCTTTTAATTCAGGTGAAATTGGAGAAAACGATCTTCAACAGTAGGAAGTCGGCTTAGGGTGAAATCAACGCCCGAATCATAAGGCTCTCTTGTATTCAAAGGTTATTTACATATAACAAGGTTATTTACGTTTAAAAAGGTTATTTATAACGTCAGAGGATTTTTAATTATCTCTTAAAAGGATTTTTTGTATCAAACCGATAAATTACTTTGGCGTAATGGAAAAACTGGCTCATGTTTTGGTGGTTATTAAAAAAAGATCTCTTTATGAAGTCCAAATAATTATCGTGTTATGATTCAAGTGTAAGCTACTGAATAAAAAATGGTTGCCATTAAATAAAATTCTTTAAAAATGAGTGAAAAAGGGTAACTTAAAGTAGTTCCTCTGATATGTCTAAATAGAATTTCAATAAACATTTGGTACTCATTCAGAAAGATGAGTATTTAGAGTAATATTTTAATTGGAATATATCTTATATATGATAACCTAAATATACTACACCTTTTTCGGAAATAGCATTGATATACAAAGATTTAGCTTCTTAGTGATAGTGAAATTATTTAACAATAAAATTTAGTATAATTAATTAACTATTCATTATAATTATCGTAAAATATTATAAATATCTATACTGAACAGTTAAAATTATGTTCTCGAAATTAAACTCAAAAGGAAGATAACTAAAATTACTCATAACGTATATATTTAAAAATCTTATTTCCTTCTTTTTGAATTAAAGCCTTAATTCATTAGATGAAGAGACAATGAAACGTAAAAATATTTAGGATCAAACTTTTCGTTTCGTAACTCTGCAACCCGGATGAACTGTAGAGTAACCGAACTGTATTAAAGTTCACCACACAAGAGGATACATTTGTGCAGCACACTGAACGCAGAAGATAGATGGCTCTGGTTGAGTATGAATGGTCCCATAATAGGTGTCGTTACTCTGCAATTCGCATAGAAAGGTCAAAAGGAAATGGATGTTGTGAAGAGTTTACTGACCCAGCGTGTTGTCCCACTCCGGCGACTGTGCTGACCTCTGGGACTCGGTGGTGATCGTTATTGGCGCACCAGAGGAACTGGTGGTTTGCCGAGTGACCACAGTCTGTCTAACGGTCGCCATGGCCACGGAATGTCCGCACCAATCAGACCTTAAAAATCCACCTCAAGTTGAGAACTGCGGAAAGAAGGGAAAAAGAAGAAAGTTAAAACCGTGCCTTCTCCGTGAAAAAAAATATATACGAAGACTTACGTACGAAACCACAACTTTCTTTTACTCTATAGAAATTTTACGATTTCAAAACTGGTTGAAAAAGGGTTCTTTGAGGGTGAACAGGGTTTAAAAAATTGCTCTTATTACGATTTAAACCTATATTTACAATTTTTCATTGTGGGGAACAAATATATTAGTATGAATTTTAATAATATTCAGAAATAAGAACGATAACTGTCAAGTCTAATTATTACCCTTGCCAACACAAAAAATTTACTCCAACAACAAATATAATACGTATCATTTTATAATTTACTATATATAATATTTAATGTTTCCTAAGGTTTGAACCAGTGATATGAACATAGATTTTAATTCAAGCTCTGAGAAAAACCTTACGCTGAATATTTTCTATAGTGCAGGCATAAAAGAAAGAAAAATATAGGATTCTGAGAACATCGCAGCTTTTTCTTCTTGGATGATCAAAGAGATCGTTAACAAAATTAATGACCCTAACTTAAACGGAGACATTGGACATGATAGAGGTGATGAATGTAGTTTCCGATTAGCTTGGACAAGGAGGATTCACCACTCATCCGTCTCGCGTTGATTTTTAAAATAGCGGACGTCTTGAAGGAAATATGTCAGGGTGATGTGTCTAAGTCTAAGTGAAAGTAGTTTTTGATTTTCTATTAAATTAACAGCTTATGCTTGAGACAAGATCTATATTTTAATATACATTATACTTTAATATTTAACTAATCATACTTACATTATAAAATATCATTTCTCTTATAAAAATAATATTAATAGACAATATAAATATATTAGATAATATTTAAGTAGAAGAATAGTTTTACATTCTAAAATCATTTCTATTTATAAGGAATTGGAATATGCCCTTATTTTAAAGAGTGCTGAGTAAATGGACAGTTTTAAAGGAATTTAAAGTTTAAGAGGATCTTATATTTTAGTTAATCACTGATTAATGCATAATTTATGCGAAAGATCTATGAAAAAATTAAATTTTAAAGAAAATTTGATTTTAATTGATGAAAAGCAAAGCATAATTGAAAAGAATATTCCGTGCATAATTTTTTTGAAGTATACTGACAGATACATAGAAAATAAATTAACTCTATAACACTCTGAGAAAGATAGCAATCGACTTCTATTCTTACGTTAAAATTTACGAACCCCACTTCGTCTTGCTCCAATATACCGGACAAGGAATCAACGATAGCTTTTCCAAGGAATGGAACATAAAACTCACTCTTTTATCGCCAATTCAATCAGCGGATACATTTCTGATTTCCTTTTAAACACAATTTATGTCATTACTCCGTTACGATTCTAAAATTTGCACGGATTTTCGCAAACGCAAAAAACGCAGCGAATTCACACAAGATATACGTAAATAAACATCCAATTTTTTGCGCTCATTTCCGTGTAAGGAGCAATAATAAAACTGAACCGTAGTTTCTCCTATTATTATTACTATACGGACATAGCTTTCATTCCTATTAGACGATAATTTTATTGATTTCTCGGTATAAAATCCTCAGCTCATCCTGTTCCACTTACAGCTTTTATGGTGCACCTTTCAGGAATAAGTCCATAAATATTTCCTCCTTACGCTGTGTTTATCTTTCCCAAAGCGAAAAAAATCGCGCATGTTTGTTTGCATGAATTACGGATTTTTTCCTTCTGAAGGAACGGAGACTGCTTTCCTCAAAGATGTACCCGTCATACTTTGCTTCTTGAGATATGCTTTATATACAGCTACTACGTAATTTCAAGAATGAATCTTTCCTGGGAAATTAATTACGAACGACTTCAAAGGGAAATATAAGACGAAAATACTAGCACACACTTTTATTTTCTACATCGCTTCACATGGTCTTTAAAAATTGATACCTTATATTTCTTGAATCTTTCGTGATACGTCATTAAACTGCTTGAATTGGAATGATATCTCTTCCATGTTAGTCGTTGTATCGTCTTCTGTTTCACATCGTCTTTTCAGATATTTTAATTATCGTCAAATACTCCAATCAGCTTACGTAAGCTCCGCTAAAGTTATACCTAACTCTAAGTAGAGATAAATGGACGAAATAAAATCCTTAAAAATTCTTTTCCTCGGAAATAAGTAGCTATATTTTCTTTTCCTTCTATTAGATTCCTCAAATAACAATTTCGCAGACGCAATTGTATTATTATTGCCTCACCGAACGCAACTACCCACGGTTAGCCTACCTCCGCATGTATCTCTGCCTTTAAAAGACAGAATCGAGCATTCGGATTATCATTAGCATCGTAAGCAGGGTACCCCCAAGGAAATTTATCCCTTCGTGCCGCACCACATTTTTCGTAGAAACACGGCCGTGCAACGTGTCCAGCAAAGCGTGACGCACAAAAAGACCAAACGTTTTTAAGAAAAGCGAGGCAATAGGATGGAGAGTTCGCTTTTTAATGTATCGCATGGTCACCCGATGCCCATCGCATGTCGTATTTAGTTTATCCGCTTCATTTTCCCGAGTTAATGCGGGTGGAGCGTTTTAAAAGATGTAAGAGTATACGGCTAAGAAAGGATAATTGAGGGCAAAAGTCGTTCGTTTCTGTGCGCGTATTTCTCGATAAGGAAAAGGGAAGATGTCGTAGTTTGGCGTAGTGATTAAATTACGAGAAAATTTCAGTTTTATTCTCCGGAGTTTTATTCTGCGGATGAGCTAATTGAGTTGAGACCTTTATGTAGTATATTCTTCGCGTTATGCTCTGGCAGGATACTGACAGCAATTCGGTCCTAATTTGAAAGAGCAGGAGTTATACTAGTTATCCATGCTGACTACCACATGTATTCCGGTATATATGTCTGGTAGGTTTACCGAACATGTTCATGCAAATTCGAGCGAAATTTACCGCGAATAAATTATCGAGGTTGGTTGCTGAGTGATTTTACGCTAATCTGAACTCGTCGGATGATATCAAATTAAAATATAATTCGTTGAGGATGCATGAAGACAGATTGTCTAAGAAAACTTGTTTCAACAAATTTTTAACGATTCGCCATCATATTTTCTCGTATCTCTCAATGTTTAGCTTAATAATATATATATTTTAAATTAAATAAGTTATTTTAGGGTATAAAGATCGTATTCTATGACATATTTATACTCTAATTGAAATTTTTAGTGACAAAAAATGTTTCGACAATTGATCAATGCTTTTGAGCTATTTCCTAGTCTATCTTTATTTAAAAGAAATAATTAGTAATTAAAAATACGTTAATGTGTTTTGTGCTCATATCTGTATTAAATGAATATTCAACATATGTTTTCGAATAAAACATTCACCACAGTAAACCATTAATCTGCAAGAAATCAATTCTTTAATAACCAAAATTAACTTTTTTCATTACGTCTTTAAAAGTTTGTCTGAATTTTATCAGTATAATTCTCACCACGAAAATCTTTAACAGGGCTCTGAATTTGTAAATATATTATATTTAGAGGATAATTAAACTTTGTCCACTTTGAAACGATTGTCACTTCAGGAAATTCACGACTCGCATAAACACAAGAGCGTGATATACTGAATACTCCCCCTCTGAAGTCCCACTTCAGAACCTCAGCGAAGGGACATCCACCCCAGATGTCAAAACACGCAGAAACGCCATTTCAGCGGAACTGCGGCATAAACAGCCCCTTCCGAGAATGGAAACAGGGCGATCCGCTTATTAACTCCAATTCATCCACTGAGAAACCCTTCGTTAATCTTCGTAATAGATTCCCATATATATTATAGACAACCGCCTTAGATGCAAACACATCCATAACAACCCATAGAAGAACCGACCTCGGAGATTAGCATTGGACTCCCTTTCGAGAGATGATACTTCGAATGCAATCAAATGATTAAAGGGAAGCCGTCTGGTGAGAAGACGCCGTTCGATGATGTCCTCTTTCAATTGAATGATTTCGGACACTAGATGACTTACTCGGAACAACAACTCGGAGGGTTCATCGTCTCGACCAATCAGATGAGGCATCTGATTGCTTGAGGGTCCGTTGGAGAGAAGGTCGACTTCTCTTGGCAGGGTTAACTATAAAGTGGATTCTCTATCCTATTCAACCACTTCCATTGGATGCTGCTCTTCCAATCTGATGAAAAACACTGAGCGAATTCGTATCGGGATAAATCCGTGCCGATAAATACAAATTAATCGATTAAATGAATTGATATTCGCTAAAGGGAAACATAACGAATTTAATACTACGATTAAATATATTTTTTCGAAGTTTAAGCAATACTCTAATCGAGAAATCTATAAATATCAAGGCTAAATCGAAAAAAAAAACATGTCTTGGATACCGGTTTTCTATTTACAACAATATAAACAACATTCTAATTGATAAACAGATAATTTCCCACGAAGTTTAAATGTATCTAGGTGTCTTCATCCATTATTAACAGTTTCACTTATTTTTAATCCCTTAATTTTTGTCAGGTCTACAATTCAGACGTAACTTTTCAATGCAACTCTTAAGATTTTAAGAGGTTTATTGATTCCAAATCAATTTTCTTCCCTTCTGATTCTGATTTCTGATTGGTTCATTCCAGTTCTGATGTTTTTATTAACTCCTTATCTTGAAAGGCACTTGAAACTTTGGCTGAAACAAAGATATCGAAGAAGATGGTAGTGTACATTCCAACAGTCAATGAAACTATATAAAATTTATTGAAAATTTAGTTCGCTATTTGCATAATATAAAAATGATTTTCGTGCTTACAAAATCTTGTGAACTATTTCCTGTCCATATGAACGTAGTTATAGTAAATTATGAGAATAATAAAGTTCCCCGTAGGGTATAAACGCGTGAGAACTGCAGTTTTACTAATTTTCTAGGATATTATAGCTAATGAAATTTGATTATTTCCTCTTTATTTTTACTTTAACAGAAAATATAGAGTATACTGAGGATACCTTAAATGTTACACATCATGGGAATACACATTTGTATGAATATTGCCTCCTGAGATTAACACAATTAGATTAAGCGTTTTGTGCATTAAATGAGATTGAAGCAGATTTATTTTCAACCAAACCATCCCTTTCTTCACTAAATTCGATACATATTGCCATTTGAGTTCCCATGCCACACTCCTCAGCGATATAATTATAAATCCTCGAGAACATTTCAGTTTTAGAACACGATAAGGGTCTGTGGGATATGAGACAGAGAGAGTGGCATGTGGCAAGAGGGATGGTGATCCTCAAGACAGGATGGATGAAGTAGAAGATGTTTGAACCATCGAGGGGACGGTGAGACAAACCGGGATTGGCCTATAAAAGGCCAAAGGGTGGTGGGAGAGGAGCACACTGTGGGAGTGGTCATCCACTACTTATTTGTCCCGCACTTATTTTGCTCACGTTCAAATGACCATTTCCCTGTGAGAAGGGGGGAGATGTGTGCAGGCGATAAGGGGAGGGGGACGGCCCAAAATGGGATGAGGCAAAAAATGGATGGGGTGATGGAATGAAAAAACTAATGGGAAAATAACCGGTCCCCGCAAATTGCCATTTTCGCTTTTCAGAGTGTTTTCTGCAAAAATGAAAACGAGACCGACCGAAGTTGCGTGATGCGCGCAGATGCACGAGTGTCGCCATTCTGCACGCTCGCGATGGGTTCGATCGAAATTCTTCTGATCATGAGATGGGTACACGCTCGTGCTCGCTGACCGCAGATCTTGGTTATGGAATTTCCGAGAATTGCGCTGTATCTTGAAGTAGCGCCATTCAATAACCTGGAGGACCTTTTGAGAGGTCATCATCGCAAGTGTAAGCTATAGAATAAGCTGTGTTAATGATCTCTGGTTCGTTTATAGAATCGGTCAAGCGAAATGAGATATAAGTTCAGGTCCATTGCACTGATTTTATTGGAATCGATTGCGTCTATGAGATAAAGGGGTTGGGATGATTTAGAGTAAGAATTCACTCTGCACAGAATTAATCACGGATGTAAAATAATATGAGAAAATGACTGGTTCATTGATAGATCTTGGTTTGAGTTCCAGTCATTTCAGACTTTTTTAAGTCCGCTAATTCGTGAATGCACTGATTTCTAATTCTAATTTCATTTGTCTCGAGCATTAAATGTGATATTTAATAGCTTATACCATGATAGAACAATTCGACGCTGGTCTACACAAATAAAATTGAGAGGTTGTTTGAAAAGAAGCTTTATGTATTGATTTTAAAAGGGAAGATTACTTTTACTTTGCTAAAATGTGATGAAGCAGTTGAAAATTATCCTGCTTTGAAGTTATTATTTTAAATAATAGGAAATATTCAGCATATTCTTCTCTGTTATATTGAAATTGATAAGAAGATAAATTTTAATTGATTCTTTACTATGAAACGTGTATTAATAAAAAATAAATTATAAACGAGTTTGTGCAGGGCAGAAATAGGAAGCTAAAAGAGAAATATTAATCAAATGAATATATTCATCTCCTAATATTGGTACAGTACATTCGTTTTATCCATTAAACGGATAATGTTCCCATATAGTCAATCTCAAATAGTATTTCATAAGATAGAGAATCTTTAAATTTTTGCTGAAGGAAAGATGTTACGAAACCAATCAGAGTTTTAAACTGTTTTGAATGCTTCTGTAAAATAGAAATCTTCTCAGAGGACTAGAGCGGTTTCAAGAGGGAAATTTCAAGCGACAACGATGACGTTGCGAATAAAGTTCCCACAATTCATTGTTTTTTTACGCATGTCTTGAACGATGAAGCGATGCATTTTCCAACGCATTGCTCATATCTGCAGTTTAAGGATAACAAGTTGCAATAATGAAAACAAAGTGCGGCGGACAGAAGGATAGAGAGGCAAAACAATGTGGGAAAAGAAGGTGCATAAGTGAAGAAAACTGCAGCTTTGACTCCTCACATATGATGTCTCTTGGAAAATAAACAAACAGCATGCAACCAAGAGGGAAACATTCTTAACATGACGAATAATGACGATGACGAGACCGTAGTTCAAGATTTAGAAGCGTTAAGGAGGGAGCATTATTGAAAATATTAGATTATTCTTTTGTTTTTACGATAAAACAGTTAATTTTCTTAACCATTTATTATTTGATTCATTATGGAAATATTTCATATCGATAAAATAGTACAGTCATTTATACAACTTGTCTAACATCACAAATTTAATTATTTTGCTTTAAGGATACATATTCTAGATCATTACCCTCATCTAATGACTAGAGTCTTATGATCACATAAAGGACAAAACTTTAATAAAATTTTATAAAAGAGCTTATAGTGATTAAAACATAATATATTCTCTATGTAGAGAAATACTAAAAAATCCTCTAGAAAGTTCATTCAAGTGACACTTTCACTTGAACTCCAACCTTTGCAATATTCGTCTTATCTTTCATGCCAATATCATTCCCTTTGGTTCAAACAGAATATCTCTTACTATAAACACTTCATTGCAGAATCCAAATCTCATAAAATTCTCTGCTCCAATTTTTCCATTTCTATCCTATCGTTATAAATTTTCTATCTTCTTTTTGAATATTTCCTAACATTTGGGCAGGGTGAAACTAATTTTTTTTAGCATCCCCATTTTGTTTCATCAAATATAAACCAATCTGAAACTCGAGGCTTAATTTTTAGGCACCAACTATTTGGTTACCAAGACAATAAACATTCACAAAAATCTCCATGTACGTGTATCAACAGCACAAACGTGACTATGCAACGTAGCAAAACACAGGGTTTAGACGAGACCAGAGGCCATAAAACCCCAGCGCAGCGGCTGTAATAACTTCGTTGCCCGCCTCTTCTGTTTATTTGTTCCTGGAATAAGATTGTGACGGTAGAGACGCAAGGTTTAGACGCAGTGGAGAAGAGGATATGAGATAATTACCATCTTCATCGGGACAACGCTTCCTTTTCGTCGAAGGATAAACACTCATTGCTGCAAAGATACAATGAATGCTTTTAGGAGGGCAAACCGCTAGGTCACATCCTCCTCCGCGAATTGAACGTCGCTAAGGGAAATGTTGCAACAGCACGTCCGTCTTCGGAGGAACCCATCGCCGTGTCGGTAGTGGAGGAGGAGGAAAGAAAAAATGGGAAGAGGGTAAACTTTCCCATCTCGTTTCCGTCGAAATATGTCGAATGGAGTGGGAAAGTTTGAGGACCCACGAACTGAATATTTTCTCTGTGTTTTGAAAAGCAAAGAAAGGACTACAGACGGAAGGGAAGGATTGAGTATCCTTGAGTTGGATTTCTATGCACTGCGCGAGTTAATTGTATCGCCTGGAGTTGGTGTATGTATTTGGTAGAAATTTCATAAGTGCGTAACCATATTTTCAATGACTTTAAAGAGATATTTGTTACCATTACATGTAGTTCATGATGCAAACGAGTTGGCTTGACAATACTTATTGATACGGAAAATATAGCTCACATTAGAGTTATAAGAAATGTGCCTAATAGAATATGCAAATAAAAATGTATAGTTTGAATTAGAATATTCGTAATCTATAGTTGATGACGTGAGAAATATGTTGAGGAAGGTAAATAGAAGGTTGAATATCAAGTAAATGTATGAATCAACCTTTGTAGACAAAAATCTCAATACCTCTTCTTAGTAAATAATTGTTTAAAGCAATTTTGTTAATGTTTATTTACATCGAACAGCGATACGTATTTATAAAACGTCACTTTTCCCAAAGTTCTATCATATGAATAAGATTCACAAAACTATACTACGTATCTAGGTGACCTCGTTTAAGGACAGTGTACAATATGGATTCTCAACAGTTACGAAAGTTTTAAGTTCACCAATGATCTATTAGCGCCATAATTTAACATCGGCACTATAAAGGAATTTTTCATCCATTCCTTCTTTACAAATGATCTCACGTTTGTAATTAACTATCCTCTACTCATAAAAACCATTAATTGATAATGACATTCCACTAGCACCTAACTTTTCAACTCGGTGATTAGAAAGGCGTCTACCGACTATTTTTATAGGACATAATCGTCGACACTTCACTGAGTGATGGGCTCTTTGGCGGTTTCCCGTCTTGTCTGCCATCTTTCAGCCGTCTATTGAATAATTCAACTTTGTTAGGAAAGAAAAACATTCTCCGCAGAGAGGAGGAATGTGTGGAGCGAAGGCTGGAAAACACGAACGCCCACTTCTCGGTCGTGAAGAGGACGTGAGTTTATGGAGACGTAGCTTTTCTTGAGGGAATTGGACCGAATGGAAAATTGGTTGTTTGTTGAGTTGAGATATAAAAAACAGCTACGCATTTTAGGTTAGTGTGAGCTATCGTACAATTCCTTAAAAACGTAGTGTTTTATATTAGTTTTAATTATATAATTAATGCGATTATAAGTAATTATTTCGTAAATGAGAAATGATCGTAATAAACAACGATTATTTTCATTAAAAAATTAAAGTTTTGATCGTCAAAATTGGCCCATTACTTACGAATTAAATAAGAAAATTAACCTTAAACGAACTAACCTTTTTCTTCTCTATTAAGTTAAATTTTGATTACAGATTAAATACGTAATGTAATTCTTTAAATGGGAAACTTAAATATCAACCTATTTCACAATTCATCATCGGAATTCTTCGGATGTCAATCGGATGATAACTCACGTACCGACTTCATGAGTGATCAATTACATCATCGCATCAATGGAAGAAAAGCCGTGATCGACGGAATTAAGCGAGAAAAACAGAGCTCGTGAAACTTGTTTACGTTCGATGAGATCGTGGACTATCATTTTTTTCACGTGCTAAATATAAACCTCGCAATGATAGCACCTTATAGAAAAAGTTCTTTATTCCAAATTTATCGTAATTTATTACGAATAGCATTTTTAATATCGTAAGGAATATTTTTAAAAGGAGATGTCTCTCAAGATAAATGTATCGTAACTTATTTTCATTCGCCATTTTTTAAAATACTGTAAATAATATTTTCTAAACATTTTCGATTTATTCAGTGAAATCTTCTCTTTGACCGTTATCAATTTGACTTGCTACGTTTATGCGAGAAGCTGTTAAATATGATAAGCTGTTAATGATATCCCCTTCAAATTTTATACCTTTTTGTTATTAAATTTCATATTACGAATCTTATACGAGAGAAATATCTTAGATTTAAATCATTTTCTCCGAATACTCAAGTAGGTAACTGTAAATTCAATCCTTAATATATATTCGAACGAACAGAATTACCTGCAAATATATGTAAACGCATAAGCATTAGCTTAGCGAAACCTTTGCTTTACGTAAATCGTAATATTTACGACCACAAATAAGGGTATCTTGCTCTATACAACTCCTCCTTTAAACCGAATAAGGAAATTCTCGAATCAATCGGGTCGCATTTACAACTCACATGCAAATCGCCCGTCGCGGAGCCAATCCATTAGCGTTGAGGAATAAAACCCACACCGAAAGCGTCGGGAACGCCTGCAGTCGACGCAATAGACTCTCTACCACTTCTTCCTTTTGGAGGACACGAATATAAAGACAGGCGAAATGCCCCGCTGTCTAGACGCTGAATATCGCCTCTTAATGAAACGTCTTAAGGAGATGATGAGAGGACATCGAGGTGTCGTTAAAAAAGAGTTGAAAAAAAAGCTCCGAAAAACGTTTCGGTCAGCTCGATTCTGTTGAAGGGAGTGGTGGAGAACACGTGGACAGGAATTAATAAGAGACGGAAGGGCGTGGGCGTGGAGAACAGGGAATTGTTTGCAGCAGAGTTTTCAGAGGTGGAGAAGGGAAGGGTGCGGATGTGAAGAACAAAACAGTTAAATAGTTTGGTTACTGCGATCTAATGTTGGACGGAGCATTCGGAACGGAGTGTCCTTTGTCCAAGAGAAATAAGTGGAACATATTTTTATAGCGCTTTCACATCCTTAACTGGGTTGGACGTTTAAGATATTGTTTCCTTTAATTATAAACATATTTTAGAGACCTGTAGATAAAATGTTTATTTTACTATTATTCTTAAATGGCGTGAATTTCAAATTGTTTATTTTCATTCTTAAACTACATTAATATTTGTTGATTTACTCTATCAGATGGGCTTATTGATATTAAACATGAAGCTCTTTTAAGACTGCCAATAACTAATACTGCGTAGTAGGAATACAAACTATTTCCCGTTGTAGAGGAGCTATTATTGGATTAATTATCTGTTTCGTTCTTTTTTAACGTTCAATACTTTTACGTAAGTTTACTACTTGCTAGATGATTTAGCTAACATAGTTTTCACTAGTATTTTGTTGTAGTTTTACTATTATTGGTGTCATAGAATAAAGAATATGCTTTCAACAAATAATAATGGGAATAATTAGAGAAAATAGAAAGTTTCTAGATCCGAAAACAGAGACCGGTCCCGAAGACGGAAGGAAGGAAGGAACATCGGAAAATAAAATCACTACGAAAAAGGGATAGAATAGCTGTTTGCAAATCTAATTCTCGACCCGCCCACGGCATACTTCCGTTCCATATGGCCTTCGTCCACGTCGTCTTCGACCTAAGAACAGATGAAAGTCTTCCCTCACCCGCGCGGCGTACCGCGCGGTACATTCATAGGTCCCCTCCTTTTGAGACACTCTCCGTGCGTTTTTTGCGCGTTGTCGAATATATCGGCGGCTTTTCTCGGAGACAAAGAAATCGATAGATCGTAGGACATCCATCACAGAGACCCTTCGATTATAAGAACTGGTTCAAGACACCTGAAATGTCTCTTGTGGAACGGGTTGTCGTGACCTTTGGATAAAGCACGAGCGATGCACTTATGCGTCGTTGAATAATATTACGAGAGCATGTATCGCAGTCACGTTAATTTAATCACGTACACGAGTCACGAACTGTAGGGTGCGCGATTACCTAGAGCGCCACAGAGGTTTGGTTGCGCAAGGAGAGTGACGTCATCGTCTCATTTCACGAACGGAATGGTGTTTATAGCAACGGGTGAGGTTGTTCTGCTTCTACTATTATTTAGTGAATAGGACCAGAAACACTCATGAGAGGATAGGAAAGGGGCTGATGGTTTGTATAGTCTATGCATACCATAAAAAAGAATGCATCTAGCACCCTCATTTTAAACGGCTAAACTAGGAAGTGGGAGCTGTTAATCTGCATAACTTTCGCTTAAGAGTGTTAAAAACAATTGAATCTCCTTAACAGCAGGTTTTAAAATTCAAGGAATAAATTCATGCATTTTGAAGTATGAAATAAGAGCTCTGTCATTAACAAAGAGCATTAATAGTATGCTAATTTGTTGAAACTTACTCATTTTCCTCCCACAAAAATTTGTGCACACAGGTGTTTCTTTAATGAGAGCGGATATTCTATAAATAATGATAATTATTCATTTTGATGCAAATGTTCAGAATATAATGAATGCTAATAATAGTGTTTTATTCATTGCGTTTTTTAAATCACATCTGATTCTGTTCAATGCCAATTATCAATTCAATCCCATACCATCAGAAATTGTTTTGTTTAATATTTGATAGAATTATATACTTTATCAATAGATAAAAACATTCTTCTTGAGGTATGTTTAAAGCAAACTATTATTTCCTTCAACCACTCATAGTACATATAATAATTTACAAATCATTAATTATTATCATTAGTTAATTTTGTGTCCGATTTCGTCGGAAAATCGGAAATCTATGAATACTTTGAGATGAATTAAAGTAAAACTGTATTGACACCATCCGACAAAATAGGTTACCACAAGAGAACTCCAAAGCTCGTATATTTCAGTAAAATTGATTATAAATCGAATTCGATTCCCTTCAGTACACCATACGAAGTAGTCCAAGGAGGAAACTACCCCAAATCGCTATCCTGCGATTCACTTTTCTCTCCGTCCTTCCCTCGTATCCTTCCAGAGGCTGCTTCCGCGCTCCTTGTTCGTCACTTGTCCATTGCGGAGGGACTAGTCTTGGGAAGTATCTCCCATGAGCGGAACGGACCCTATTCAGACAAACACCTGACATAGGAAGCTGTTTCGTACTTCCGTTAGATGTCTGGATGACGGTCGAATAACTGTCGAATGGCGAATTAGGATCCAAAATCCAATTTTGGCATAAATTTCCCCGCCTTTGGTGGAGATTGCTATGTAACTGGATCGAAGAGGATCCTAACAGTCGATGCGGAGCTACAGGTGGACCGTTTTATGATAACCTCCGAGTATGGATCGATTGGAACAACCCCATCCAATAATTGGGATGTTTCATCCATATGTTCATCTATAGTTATAGTTATAAAACAAGTGTGATTTGGCGTACGATATTTGATTTTATTATTTCAAGACCGATTATTTAGTTATATTTATCCGAATACAGCTTCTAATATGTATATCTACCGTACCCTATTCAGGAAATGTAGAATAGCTTAAAATGATATTTATTCGTGTCTTTATGGAATAAATATTTTATTATTCGAAGATGGTCATTGAACTGTTCTAACTAGGAAAACTACCGAAGGTTCTCAGAAACGTAAATATATCTTCTTAGGATCAATTCCTGAATTTTCTTTCTAATAATATAAGTTCTTACATTTAGATGCAAGAGAAATTAAACATTCAATACTGTTAAGAACAATCTCCAAATAAGATATATATCAAGTAATTGTTAGCTAATACAGAATTTTCTCATACAATTCGTATTTTTTATGAAGTATGAGCAACATTAATTATTGTAAATCTAAAGCGTAATTTAAGTAACTCTATTTCGTTCGTAAAAATTTATTTCGTGAAGTGTTAATTCTTCCGAGATTTTGCAACTTCGGTCACTGAAAAAATGCTATGAAGAGAACTCCTAACCATATATTTTAAGGAGAACCACTGCATTTCATTTCGATATATTCCAAACTTTTCTTTCGATTATAATCCTCCGTCTCTAACCATGCAATAACCATCCTCGCACCATCCCAAGTGCAGATGAAAATTACGCCCTCTAAAGGGAGTTCCGGAACTCCTCTTGAAAGATCCTTGAGCTGCCATCGACCTCAATGTTCAAGGGCTTCTCCTTAAAGATGCCGGTAGAAAACGCGTCCGTGCGAGTTGCTTTTATCCGTGTATTCCCACCCGCGGTGCACGTGAACGACGCCCAATGCAATCCCCGTGACAAGACATATGGCAGAGCGAAAACTTATGCGAAAACTATTCATATGCAGATTGGAAGAGGGAAGCGAGTTATGGTCCACGGATAAGCATCACGGGTTGGTAAAGATGTGCTTCCCTTCTCATTTCAAGTCAGATATATTTCGCGATTAAAATGCTTTCAATGGTTGGAATCGTTGACCTCACTCTCGTGGAACGTAGATTTTGAGCACACGAGTGTTAAATCATCGTAACTTCCTAGAGGTCGTAAATTGCAGTGGCCATGTGGTTAATGCGGAGTGCTTCGGTTAGATCTACGGCTTTATTAAGTGTGATCCTCAATTAGCGAGGAGCGTCTTGTGTTAAGGGGCCTGATGGATGACATCCAGTGCAGAAATAGAATGCGGGATTATGAGTAAATCAGCAGTTCCTGAGGATTCGTTAAAACCCCTATTTCTTGAGCATTAACGTCTCTGCTCTGAAAGATCGCTTTGGAATCCAAATACCACTAACGAGTAGGCAATATATATTCATTTTTTCTTACGAGAAAGGAAGACTAATCCTTGGAGTGCTATAAAAAGATTATACTCTCTATTTATCAAGAACAATTGAGTTTGTTAACGATAAAGCTAAATGTATACCATTCTAGGATCAGTAATGAAATGTCTCGAAAAACTTAATCTTAAATTGAGGATACTTACCCATCTTTTTTCTAATGCTTACTCTTAATAAGTTCTTCGAAAAGTTAGTGAATAGTACGTGTTTCATAGATCATATAGCAACTCATTCCCTTACTTTCTTTTTCTTTACCAATCTAGTAAAATCTATATACTCCAAAAGAGCATAAGTTTGATCACGAAAATCATTTTCATTAATGAAGAAATACTTTTATAGTGCTCGTAAATGAAAGAAATTTTAAGTTTCGAGTCTTTTATAATTACTTCTTACGAATCTCGTATAGGAACACAACTTCGCTTAAATTTAATAATATCCCCTAGTTTTTATCTCTTTCGTATTTCTGTACTTAATAAGGCATACTTCGATCGTATACATTACTCTCTATATACATATTTTTCGTGCGATAATTGGGAACGAAGTGATAACAATAACAAAATTATCTTCTATAAAATGTACCACGATTGATAAATGGGTAAATAAACATTGCAATCTTGTTCCTAGTATCCTCTTTACCAGCAGAAAATAAGTATCGACGTAACCGTAGACGTCTATGGGGAAAGGCAATATTCCGCAACTATTAAGTCGAAGATAAAACAGTCGGGGTACGTAAAGAGCAGCGGTTTCGATGGGAAGTGACACCGACACGCATTTCAAATCAAGACTGCTCGATAGGTGACAGTGCCTGATATTTTCCGAGGGGAGAACTCGTGTGACGCGAACCTGGATTACGGCTCTGCCCGTCGAGTCGAAGCCGCGGACGTCACGAAGCAAAAAGACGTGGAATTTCGTTCGAACGCGTTTTCTTTCTTCGCTATAGAGGTCGCTTAGACGGATTTCGCTAGATCCCGTAAGAAGAGGACTCTCCTTTAACACTATTCCTAACGTTACCACTCCATTCATTCAGAAATCGACCCTAATTACAGTCATTGATTAGATAGAAAATAACAGAAGAATTACGAAAATAACAAAAGAATTACGAAAATAATAGAATAATAACGAAGAAAATAATAATAATATAACGAATAAAGAAATAAGAATGATAAAATAAGAAACAATGAGCAATAATATAAGAAATAACAGTGAATAATAATATAAAAAACAATGAATAATAATAATAATAATCTAATGAATAACAATTAAGATAATATAGAAAAGTAATGAATAACAGCAATTATATAATGGATAATAATTGAAAATAAAATAAGGAGTAATTTCTCCATTACGCTTTTTAAAAGCTAAGCTATTATATTTGATAAATAAATAAAATAAATTTTGATTCCTAACATTCCTCGCATAACCAATAACAATTTTAAAATGATCAACTACTATAATATTTCAACAATGCTTCTTAACAAAGGAGGTGACATTTTCTTTGTAGTAACGAAGCATACCAATGCAAGGAGGATCTCAAGAAAGAATAACACTTTCAGTTTTTCTACTCGAGGAATTACCATCAGTAGATTGAAGATATCTTTAAAATGTCAGAGGAATAGAAAATCAAGTGATTAGGCGCTAGACGTGGAGAAATTTTCATTCCGATTTGGATAACATCTGAGACTGGCTTCCGTGCGAGTCGTCTACAGCTAGAAAACATGCATAAAAGTATGCCTCACAGCGCGTGAAAGCTTTGATGCTACTAACACATTTATGCGCCAAGAAAACTGGTTATCTCGATGCCTCAGTGAAATAAAGGTGTTTCACAGAATGCGGGTGTCAGAACCTTAGATATCTGCTGGAAAGATGTGTTTTTTAGTAAAAGTATTCGTTAGCTGTTCACTCATTTTGCAAAATATGATGGAAACATCAAAATCTTTTCCTACACTTATATACGTAAATACAGGTAGAAGATATTTTGCCCTCATTTAGTGGAAACTAATTACTGTATTTAGATTACTCGAAGCTGAATGCTGCAGAAAGGAAAACATACATAAGAACATCCTGTATCATTAGATTTTATGTCATCGTTGAGGGGAAATAATTGCGAAAGTTTTCATTTAAAAATTAAATGTATACTCACGAAATTCTCAATTTTATTATGGCTGCAAATCATCAATTGTATGGAATGATGCAGCTAGTATGTGCATGTATGTCAATGTTTTAAAACAAGAATGATATTTATTGGCAAAATCAAAAAATATTTGCTCCATATAACGTACAGTAAATGATTTACGTCAATGTTGTTAATTAACTTATTACAGAAAATTCTTGGCGATAGTTTTTCACAAAGATATATCAATTTCACTGCTTAGCAAAATATTTGCTCATACGAAATCTGCTTCAATATAAGTACTCATAAATATATCCCTAAATGATGAGAACATTAGGCAGAAAGTTGTATCCCATAAATGTAACAAAATTCTAAGTAGGTACATCTTCTTCATAGTACCATACTCACTCAAGGAATTCATTGGATTTAGCTTTTATCTCACCGAATTATTAAACTTAAAGGGATTAATTATTGAGGAGTCGGTAGACCATAAAAGGAACCGTAGACTTTAAGTAGAATTTATGCGGTAAATAAACGCGACTCTTAATGAAAGCGCCATGTGAATTGAGAAATTGGAGCATCAGATAACAAAATGGTACTTGGAGAGATATTTGTGCCGCAGGAGATGAAAGGATGCGTTGTGATGAGATGGAATGCTGGACAGATTGGTCAATGTGATTGCGGAACATCGATGGGAAGATAAGGTTGCATCCCTAGGTAAGACGCTTCAAGGATCTGCAAAGATGCTTTCATTGTTGGGAAATATCTCTAGGCAAGTGCTAGAATGTTTTATACTGCAGAATAATATGTTTCTCTCTTTTTATGCGAAATATAGTGCATTTTAGGAGACCTTTTTAATCGAAATGCAAAATCAGGAATAAGATGAGATCATTATCATAGATATTAATTCGATTTAACCAGAATGAACTCTCATTCTTTACTGTGAAAATCATACCACTTAGTGTTAGTACAAGGGTAAATTGTAATACTTGTTAAAGTGTACTACGGAAAAAACCAAACAAGCATTAGTAAAATGCTGTTAGATGAAGGTTGGTAATCCTTATAAGTTAGGATCTTGAAAACTAGAAAGCAATTTCTCGATAAATTTTAGAATATATTCTTTCCGAAAATTGTACGCGATTACAATAGGATAAGAAAACATCGCTTATACAAAGTATTTCAGACCCCTGCCACACGCCAAAGGGCTGTTTGCCGATCATTTAGGTAATAATGAATCATTACGTGGGTAATCAAGTCTAACAGTAGCATTAAAATACCATTTATGAACATATTTTCTACCTTCTGGATTACGTACAACCGTGATACCGTTACCTCTAACGAGTAAACAAGCATGATGCAAGGAAGGCGATAAATATCTCAAAATTCAGTCTCCAGTTAAATCAAAGTTGATTTATTGAAGCAAAACAGAGATAATATTTCCATTCGATAAATTAGTAGGTTCCTTTTAGGTTAGTTTCTTCAGCACAACTTCCGCCGATTAGAGCGAAGACGCGAAGTCCCACGTGCTTCCCGTTGCAGCTGACAACCACCTAATCTACGTCAACCACCCAAAGAGTTGAGAGGGGGAGACTGTTTTAGAGAACGTGGATGGATAGCATGCTCTCTTATAATCCTTTGGTCGTGTGTCAACATTAGGTATCGAGGAAAGATTTAATGGGCATGATGTGAAGGAGATAAAAAGGATATGCGACGCCAAGGAAACGTTTCCCGTTCCGTGGAGGGATTCGAAGTGGCGATACGTTGGCAGGAAAGGTAGATAAAAGCTGCGGAGCCGGACCGCGAACTCTGAAAGGGATACCCGATTGACTTTTTATTCTGGAGATGTTGTCGGAGTCGTATAAAGTTTCGGGGAGGTGCTGAGGTGATGTTGAACTCGAAAGCCTAACATATTCCGACAGGTAAAAAAAGTATCGACGACATTCATCTGGCCCATGCCCAAACCCGGACGTTCGTTTTATAGAAGTACGTAAGACTCAGCCGGTTGTTTTCCTGCAGCGAAATGGAATGCTTCTTCGCGAATAAGTTACGAATAAGACCATCTGTTGCGATGAAATGCAGTGGAAGTTGAGGTACTGATACTGTTATTACGACGCATGAGCTACGTTGGTAATGTTAGCTTCAAATATGGACAACATTATTATAATTATAGCAAAATATCGTAGTTAGATATATTTAAATATTTCAAAATTCAGTACCTAGTAAAATCTAATTTATTTTGTATAATATAATAATAAATATATATTTACTATGTACATATATAAATTAAAGTATTTTGAGAGATTTAAGAACCTTAGTTTTATTATATACAGCTTTTAACTTGAAGTAACCTTTTCTCCAGGTAAATATGTATATGATCTCATATAGGCTCATATTTATTTTAACGTCAGATTTAAATCAGACTGTATTCTACATTTGTTTACTGTATATTAGACTATTCATAAATCGTCCTGGATATCGTTAAACGAATCTCATTTTGAGTAACAATAGCATTTTCTATTATTCTTATGACTCACTACCATGCCGTTGCCAAGGCAAAGAATAGAGCATCAACTTCCAAATGCATCCGAAGGAACCCTAATAGAAAAAAAACCTCTTTCCCTGTAATGAATCCGTTAAAACCCTTCCTGTGTCCAAAGAGCAAATAATCCCAACCATTTCTTTCAGCGTTTTAGAGTAGTTAAAGTAAAGTCGGATCAAAAAGTTTTCCGTAGAAACGCGCGATGTTTATTTTGGACGCATCCAAGAAGCAAGAAATGCTACGCAATAAATTCTTAAGTTCGTCCTTTAAAACACAAGCGCGGCTTCCAACAGCTTCTGAGGAAGAAGGGTTGAAAGATAAAAAGGAAGAGCGGGGTCAAGAGATCGTAAACTGTCGGCATCTACACCGTGCTTTTACCGCGTAGACCAGTATCGACACTCGGGTAAATGGATTTTTTATAGACCCCGCGCTCTCCCATAGTACCTCGAGCTATTTCGAGTATACATCGATATTACTTCGATATGGTATTCCGTCACTTGTGTTGTCCGGAGAACATATCTCTTGGAAGAACATTATAAGGAGTTTTAACGCGTTGTGATTGTATTGGGATGAGGTTTGAATGTAAATATGTACATTGTTTCTTTCAGTTTCTTGATTTAGCTGACGATGAACGCGAGAAATATTAATGATGGTTTTCAATTACATCTACAAGATTCATGAGGAAAAAAAAAACAATTTGGAAATTTGGTAATAACTTACAAACAGTTCCTTTTATATTTATAATAACATATTAAGAGATGAGTGGAATATTGGTAAGTTATTGCCCTTCCAAATTAGGATGGAGTTAACAAAGTAATGGCTTCATCAACTGAATTTAATATTTGTTTAAATTAACGTTGTATTTGTTAATAAAAAGAGACTTTATATGAGAAATAAAAATCATATTATGCATCAAAGTCATCTAATTATTATCATCGTAAATTATATATATACAGTAGAAAGCCCTACGTTTATTATAACCGAAAATTATATAAATACAATAGTTTCTATTGATAGGATATATAATAGGGCACACATTTCGAATCAATTATTCAATGCGCATCTAATATCAATATGTTTTACACGATGGTATCTCCTAATAGCATTAGTTCCGGGTTACAGCAAGAATTCTACGCACACCTCAATGCTAAAAAGTAACATGCGAGTCATACACGCATTGTGTCTAAATTCGTGCAAACATATCGCCTCCCTCTACCATTGTCTCCGCTTCCGCGATATGTATTCGAAGCCCTCCCTTAACCTTGGCTTCGCTGCCCGTCGAGGCTCGTGGTTTAAATTCTGCCCGTCCGGATTTAACTCGAGGGTGTCTTTCAAGAGAAGTCTGATATTGGCCACCTGTGGGTTCCGGGTGATGGCCTTGGGCTTTCCTATGGAAACCCTCTTCCCTCGCCTCGGATCTGTTTTGCCCCAGTTTAGGCTGTTGGTCGATAAAAGATTCATGGCTGGTTTGAATGCAACATCGAACTGTTTACTTTACGTGCGAGGTTAATGGAATGCATGGAATTCTGTGCCGACAAAGTGGTTGCAATGTTATGAATGGTACAAAGTAAGCAAAGAGATATAAATGATAAAATGTATTTAGTATCTCAAATTAAAATCAGATATAATTTCCAACAATCAACAGCTTATTATCTTTAACAATGCTTCGCTATTTTTACAGTTACCCACCATCAGCAGCTTTAATTTAAGACTGCTTCTCTATTTTAATTCTGTTATATAAACAGACGAATTAATTTAGTTACTATAGTTTTATCTTCATGGTTACGTAAAATACACAATATTACATGAAATCGCTCTGTTTCATTCTCAATTTATGGTCTCCTCTTGGCTGTAAGTTTACGAGAAAAATAAATATCTCCAACACCAGCGACAGCTTACCTTTCTGCCACTTCCAAAAGACTCCTAATATTTCTTAAACGTAAGTATTCAACGACAAGTCGCTCAGTCAGTTGCTAGCAGCAACAGCAGAGTGACGGATTTAGGGTTCTTGTTACAACGCGACGGAGGGACACGGCAAGAGTTATGAAAACTTTCCTCTACAACCAGGCGTCGAATTGGGCGAAGCCAACTGTCCTCAACAACACAGAATTACCACCATGGGCTCATACGAGGTACGTATCATTATTTATTTTCATCTTCGCGCATATTTCTCACACAATTTCGCTAGCTGTGTGTAGTGGTTAGACTTTCTCTTCCAGAATATTAACCTTTAGTTCGCTCTCGTGAACCAAAGCGGAGTTTACTGCGTCTCCCACATTAACGCGACGACTCCGAGGCGCCTTCCTTTGTCTTTTGTCGAAAAGCGCGGTCTACGCTGACAGCGGGACGTTCGGGAAAATTACAGCTCTGGAAGCGGAAGGATTGGTCGTTTGTTTTCCGATTTATCGTCTGTCTTTCGGGAAAAGTCGATAAGCAATTGGAGAATAAATCTTGCCGCTCCCTACGATTCAAATGGTACGTTTTCTGCTCTACGCCAACTTTCATTTTAGTGAGATATAGCCTAAGCACGTAGTAAAAATTTGAAATGCACTTAGGCCATATTACGAGATACATATTCTCACGTACAATATTAATGCTTATGAAACTAAAAAGTGAGTGAGTAATAGTATTCATAATTAATCAAGTATTTATCTAATTACAAAATATACGTTCTATAGGCAAAACGCAAAATTTGCTACTTACGTAGATAATTATGGATAATTTTCTCCAAGAATTCATGTAACTAGGGGGTCGAGTGCATTTTGTTTATTATGACAACCGAATAGCGAACGAAAATCACGTACGAGAAATATCCTTGAGATTTATTCGGTCGTTTCCCTATAATTTGAAGGAACAGTTATGATTTACGATGCGTCGCTGAAGCCATTTCATCGTTTGGAAGATGTCTAGTTATGGACATGTATTTAATATCCTAGTTCATCGATCTAAACCCTCTACTTTCGGAAAACGAAACTAGATCCATAAATTTAAACTTAGATTAATAGATAATGATGGGGCAGGCGCTTCTAATAGCTCGTTTTCGTATTGAGATGTTCGATTTTCTAGGATGAATGGTTCCTTCGTGTTGTTTACATGGTTGTATACATTGATGTAGGCATTCCACTCTAACCTTAGCATAGATAGGAATTTTTTTAAATGAATGGGTAATTTTAATGAATGTCGATGTTTTAAAAGGTTTGATACAATATCTGCGAATGCAATAGAAAGAAAGAACTTTGCAAGTAGTGAAGATGCATACGCTGTGTGTTTTTGGTACTTTTACATTCAGAATATATGGATTCATATCGTTTATACCTAAACTACTTATATAGCTACTAATAACGTGTGTGATTAGTTACAGTATTTCACAAGGTTCGCTACTATCCTTCTACATAAAATTAGAAATACGCAAGTAATGAAAATATAAAGCATTGCATCTTTGAATGATATTTAATATCAGCCGATTTCTCTACGAATATTGCTTCGTATTTTATTAATGAATGAACGTTTATACTTATCGACCACCTCCCGATTTTATGATGCTATGACAGTTAAAACTAACCTACCGTCAATCAACTACCGCAATCCTTGATCGTCATTCGATGAGATTCCTAGATCATAGCCTCTTTCCTCTAAGCTTATAATAACCGCATTTCCTCGCGAATTCATTGTCAACCCTCAGTAGAAAAACCCCTCATTGTAGAAGGAAAAAACCCGGAATTTCGCGCGGACAAGAACTCGAAGAAGAAGCCACAGGTGGCGTCCAAGCCACAGAAGAAAAGCAGTACCGGATCGAAAAAAATCCCGGGCGAGAGAAAACCCCGTAATCTGATTACTAACTTCGGACTTGATTAAAGTTACTTGTCCGATTTAATCCCCTCGAATCTGATGTGCAGAATGACAGCGTGACTTTTTGTTTCGGGCCGAAAACCTGTTTCCTTGCCGACGGAGCGAGAGGAGGTCCCGAGCGGAAAAGCGTCTTTCTTCTGTTTATGTTTTACGGACGACGCGATCCGATTATGATTTTCGGCGTGACGAGGATGTTGATGGACCTCCGAGTTTCTAAATGCGGAACGAAAGTTTAAAAGGGTATGAACAAAATATACGCTCTACGATTCGAGCTTATTTCGAAAATTATGGAGAATTGAAAGAGGAAGAAAAATGCCGTGAAAAAGTAAAAGTTTTACGATATTTTTGAAAATTGATACTTTCAAAAGGCCTTAACGCTGTATATTATGCGTGTAGAGAGATACAGGTGACCGCATATGTTTGGTTTATGTTTGCAAAATAAAATATTGGGCTTAAACAAAATCTTTGAGACCAAACTGGTAAAATAAAATATCCATCTACTAATAAACATTTAAATGAATTGTACCTACAATAGGCTATTATAATTCGTTTTTATGAACAGTTAAAAAAAAACTCAAAATGTAATGTTAGAAATTAGAGAAAGGTTATTTGGTTTTGTATATGGTTTCAATAATATAAGATAGCCACATTATAGACGCATTTATTTTTAACGATAATCTTGAAGCTTCATCAGAAGAATGAGTTGAAGATATTGATTAAGCATTGAAGGTAGATATGAATATTTATCCAAGAGTCGTTATTTAATAAAAGTAATAATTGTATATACAAGAAAAATTGCAAGGTGATTTTGTTTGGAAAGCCCACGCGGCCGGAATAACTCAAGGAGTTTATCAGACGTGAAAAAAGTTTGACAAGACCGGGATTTGAACGCGGATATGCCAGTTGCCGGTCGGTTACTTTGGTCCATGCGCTATCTTGCCAGAACATTTATAATATATAGAGATGCTGAGGAGGGTTGCTTGAAGGTATGTGCGTTGCAGGTTCGTCCGTCTGTGCAGCACGTAATTGTATATACGTAATAATTGAATGTAAATTTTAAACGCTACAATAGATCATAATATGCATTATTATAAATTGGATATCTCTTATTTCCCGCTATCCCACTCATTTCCATCGTATTTAATTTAGCTATTACAAGCTATTTTAATTTTCGAATTCAGTAGGTCATGATGAATATCATTACAATTTGAAAGTCTATCATCCCAGACCATTATCATGTATTGTAGTCCAAGTCACTCGGAACCTTACCTTTGACTCAAGTAGTACGAATAATTTATGTAACCAGTTCAGGCACGCATTCCACCAAACTACGCGTCGATAAAGACTCAAAAAGCTAGGGGACATAAATTAAACGAAACAAAAGGGCCACAGATTGGCAGGTCAAAAAAGAACAGTCACCGAGTGAGACGAACAGGTATATTGGTCAACCATTTAACCTCTTATCCATTAAAGGGAAAAGTTTCGCAAGGATAAAAAGACTGGCTCGCGTCCTTGATAAGTTCGTGACGTGGCTGACAGATGGCGCCGGGGTTTTAAGAGACTCGGAGGAACTTGTAGAAGGGGAAAGTGGTAAAAGTGGACCCGCCTCCCCAATTCTGACTAATTCTGGGAGCCCTCCTTTTTAAGGGCGTGAGGCTCTTTTGTCTTCGGAGAAGCATCAGTAGGCAAATCCGAGGAGGCTAAAGTGTGATGACATAGCGGCCTCCGGAGGGCCCAAGGGGAACCAGGAGACCGACAAAGAGCTTCCGATGCCCGTGAATGGACAGAATACGGGCTTCGAAACAAAGCGCCCTGACGCATTCCACGGAAAGATGACCACATCTTTTTTACCAAGTCATCTTCTCCTAAACAGGTAGTCCTGGACTATTAGGGCGAAGTTACATCTATTTATATATTTTTTTGCTTCAGCCCAAAATTAAAGGTTTGGAGGTGCAAGACAACAATTAAAATGGAATACAAAAATAGAATTCTATTATTATAAACAGTTGAGCTAAAATGGATTCTTGAATAGTCATTCCTTCTAAGAAAATAAAGGATTATTTAAAATGTTACAATGTAAGCGAGGGAGTTCAATATGCAGATTAATATTGCAAATACCTCATTCACAAAAGAGACATACTTATGGCAAAATTCAATTAAAAACTGTTGTACATATCCCGTAAATTTTAATAGTGAATATAATTTCTCTTTCAATAAATTTTCGAACAATTGAATTGAAAAATGTTACGCATTGAATGCGATAGAACTTCTAATATCTTTACGCTAATGAATATTTAGCTGTATTATTTGTACATATAATGAAATAAATATACATATTTCTGTAATTCGAGCAAATTATCAAAGGTTCATAGTTTATATTTTCCGCCATGTATTCTATTCTCAACTCTAAATATTCTCATACATTGAAGGACGTACTCTTTCATCTATACCACAGCCTAATTATTATTAAAACCATTTAATGAGCAGATATATTCCAAACTTCACGAAGTTTTCAAAATCTTTTCCGATACTAGCTTTGAATAGTAGGTCGAATCCAAATGTTACCAAGAAAAACTAATATTTAAAACATTTAAAAAATACTAGATTTGAAATGTTAAAATAATCGTATAGTAAATGACTCTCAATAGATATTAATCCCATAAAATCGGTATTGCCAAAAAGATTCATAACTCCTCCTCTTAACGTACTTAAAATTTATCAAATTACACCATACGATGTTAACCTAATAGATCTTTCACATTCACATCTGCCTATCTAGGCCAAATCTTTGATTTTGCCCTAAATCGTAAATGAAAACGCTCTATCGTAACATCTCACGGAATCCATATAAGCGGTTATGCATAAAGATCGACATGTAACAGATGTATCGAGCTCTATTGAGCATTTCTAAGAAACCCTCACGTTTCGAATCACCTGCTTGAAAAAGTGTTAAGGCATTTAACCTTGTCACCCTGCCTTTTCATATGAATCCCACGCATTGGAACTAGTTTCATAAGCCTTTTACTCTTCCATGAATCACATGGCGATGGCCAGAAGGACTTGCACCAATTGAAAGACCTCCGGATGTGCATAAGAGCGAACAGGTGCGCATGCCACGACCATCTGGTCGGGAGCACCTAGAGTCTCTGCAATTCGGTTCCGCTGGAAATTTCGAACGTCTTGACCCCGTTCCGAAAGAATTTTGTCGCCCGCCAGAGATTTCATTCTCGTAATGTTTTATTCATCGAAATGTTTTCTTTGCTCGAAAATACACGACGTTTCAGTAGTAGGTCGCCAAAATTTTTACGTTTCAATTTTTTTGGCTCGGGATATTTCTCTTAATTGTGCTGCATTATTTATTAGCGATCAAACTTGTTTCGGATTTTATTTAATGAAGATTGATTATGTTTAGTTGATTCTTTGACATCAACGCTATTCTCAGGATCCTATTGATTAAGCTCAGTCTCTCATAAAAAGCAAGATGAAGGCATCATTAATCGCAGTGATTCATCAGTTTGGGTTATTGATCATTAACATTGAATATTTTAATATGAATCGAAGGAAATGTCTTGCAATCATTACACTATTTGACGTTTGATTTAGCATTTATCATCCTATAACTTTATAATCACCGAATATAATTGTTCGTGATGTGATTTGAAAGGCAATTGAGTCTTTATTTTACTTTTAATTCTTTGAATTATTAACTAAACATGCTGATTGTTGCTGACAATACATTGTAACCACCTCAATCAATCCTCCAATCAGACTCAATTCATTTTAACAGCCACTCATCACAACAATCGCCTCTAATCACCTTACTCCTAAAGAAGGAAACTTACGACAACAATCAGTATAAATCGTAGATTGTTACGAAAATCTAACAAGGAGTACAAGGTGAATCGATCATACATTCACTCACCCACCTATTTTCATCTTCTTTTAATATCACGCTTTGCAACGAAGTCAAGGTTTTACTCCAGCCTACATATCGTGCTGCGTTACTATTTCTGAAAACGGGGAAAAAAAGAATTCCTGCAAAAACACCGGTAGTTTCACGAAAGAAGAAGCTGTTTAAACGAGGAGAGCCTTCAAAGTCGTCCAGTTTTACACGAACCGCATAATTTAAACATTTTTGGTCGACCACGCTCCTTTATAAGAGGTTTTTCTACTTCTGGTGGATGGCCTTCGCAAAGACGCTGCTTTGACCACTTTTGTTGGTATGCTCGATGATTGCCCGTCGCGTACGTGATTTAGTTCACCACCTGAGTGAGTGGAGATGAAATAGCGTTTCCTGGACTGTTTGATTGAAGACCAACAGAGACAGTGGACTTCGGCATGGTGAAGTAACGGATTCATCATGCATACAGTTATCAGTATTATTCATCAGTTATAATCTATAGTATAACATGCGTAGAATCTGCATGTACAATTTTCACGTTTTCACAATTTTCAAGTTTTCACGGAAATAAAAACAGTATAAAAATAGCTAAAAATAAAATAGATCAGTTCTTATAACTTTTACTATAAATAATGCTCCAAAAGTTATACAATAAATAACACATTTCACTTTCATAACGGTCGCTTGTTTTGACATTTCTAAGAATTTCACCATAATAATTACGCAATAATGTGGATAATTAACGAAATTAAAACCGCGTTAACGGAACGATGACAATGTAAACAATTAAGGATAGAGTCTAAAGCTTGTAAACAATTGATTTATTATTGTAGGTGTACATTAAGCAAAGGAACAAATCAAGCTTAAAACGTTTAAACTGAGCTCTTAAATAGGTTAAACTGTACGCTCTGACACTTGCAAATCATTCCACATGTCGCATAGAGAGAAACGTGGTTATCAAGAGGGCAGAGGACAAAGTAAAAGGACTACTATAAATACGGCCATAAAAACCCCTTATCGCTTTACAGCTTAAAAACCGCAGATAGCGAGTTCTAAAATAAATCCTCGCAACAATGAGTCATGATAGAGCCATAAATGCGGTTCTCGAAAACGCGTAATGGGTTTATCTTCGTTAGATAATATTTCTAAGTTGAATTGTGGAACACTTCACTTCTCGTAACACGATTGCTCATCAGCATTTTATGAGACAGAGCTAAATAAGGCTTTGATGCGATTTCTAGGTATTATGATTCCATAATATGTGTGATAATTTTGAGAAATTAATCATCCTTTATAATATAGCAATAAAGATAAAGCAATGGTGTTTAGGTTAATAAATAACCTTACGAGAATCGAATCGTGAATTTTAACAATTCTAATTACAAATTATTATCGTCGTAACTTAGCAACTGATAAAATTAGAAATACGTGGGATGCACCATCGTGTAAAGTTCTGTTAATAAGTTCCGCTGGTTGCATACATTAATAATTCCATTGTAAACAATTTTTCTTGTACATTGTGCACAAAATTACGTCTAAATGTAATTAATTAATTTGTTCATGTTCTTTTCAAAAAATAATTGGTTTAACTATATAGTTTAAGTATTTATAAATATTGATGATGAAACTACCTAAACATCCACAAATTCGTTTGTAAATGACGAGGTATTTATAAAAAGAAAAACCCATTAAAAAATTTTAGGAGCGATTAAGTCCTCGTATTCAAAACATAAATCATAGTAAAATAATGAATAAATTTCGCATTAAAAAAATCCAGATAAACAAACAGTTATGGTTGTTTATCTTTCGACCGACCACCCACCCAAAATCCCTAAAAAGCAAGCAATTCCCGGCCTTATTGGTTAGAGCCATTGAGGTCAATCCGTTCCAAATACGTTAATTACGCAAAGAAGCCGTCATTATTCATTATCGCGTCTTTAAAAATTTCGTTTGATGGTCTCCACCAGGACTGGCCGAAAGATAATTTGGGTCGCCGTAAAAAAAATTTAAGTGCACTTGATAATCAAAAATCAATCATTAAGTCGTTTTTACGTATTTTATTCTCGTCTTTCGATTCAAAACGTTTCGATTCGACATTTCGATTCATCATTTCGATTTATCATTTCGATTCAACATATCGATACAACATTTCGATTCAACATATCGATTCATCATTTCGATTCAACGTTTCGATTCTACATTCGACGGTCGACCTCAAAACTTCGCCCACGTTTGTCGCCAAATATATTTCTCACTTTTTCCTTCGATAGGGTATCATTTACAACCTCGCTATCCCCCGAGCACATAAAAACATCGCATGTCTTCTAAAAGTCACCAGTCGCTGGCGGATAATGCCTTAATTGGAAGCGAAACGAGTGACTGCGTTCAACGAGTGGGTTGCGGCAAGCAAATTCCTCGAAAGTCACAATGTGAAATGTAGGCCACGGCCATGGAATTCCGAGAAAAACAACCCCTGAGGATGTATCTTGACAAAAAACAGCGCACCTGAGACGGTTCTTCCATCCATCCTCCGCCCTTGTCAAAAACGCGCGATTTTTTTCGCAGATTTTTAATGGCTAATGTTTCTTTCTTCGGGTGTTAGAAAGGCCGTTCAAGGTCATGGGAAAGTCAAACTTTTTTGCCGGCTCGGAGGCGATAACGCTGTAGCATCTTCTCTGTTACGCAACGCCCATCGTGTACACAAACCTTTTTTGGCACTATAAAGCTATGCGAGAGAAAAATCTCGCTTTGGGAGAAGTCAACTCTTCAGTTAATCAAATATGAACGTTTATGTACAGTATTTTTTATTTGAACCTTTAATATAACTTATATTTAAGTGTATAGTGTGATATAGAGTGTTTGTCCAATAATTTTATGCAAAATCTTATGTTTATTCATACGATATTATTAATAACATTCTAAAGCTATTATATTCTAGAAATTTATTGGAATAAAACGATAGTTGAATAAGACTGATGATATGAGGTACAAAAGATTTTTATTCTCGCAGTTTATTACTGTAACCCATCAAAACATAAAGTAAGTTACTCCACGACAAAGATGTTACATTGCCTCAAAAATATATCCTTTTATTATTATATATTTCTAAATTTATATCGACGCAAAAACGTTGGATCTGATTCTTTTTAACACATAGCACCGAAGAAAGCAACAGAAGTTCTACCATGACTTACGAATTTTTTATCATTGACAGGTTAATCTACGTCATAATAAGAGAATTACTATGCATACGATCTAGTAACTACAGCGTATGACTGGGAAAATTCCCAACAGCCGGGATTTGAACCCCGCACCTTAGAGATAGAAACTCAGCATAATAACCACTCGGCCACTGAGGTTGGTAGAAGTAAATCATATAGCCATAGTAATACAATAACGATACACTATACAATCCTGGATAATTATTAGAAAGAAACTATCCCGGAGTCTATAATAAGCACTTCTAAAGTAAACATTCGGTTTGCCGAATAAGAAACTCATTTCCCGATAGCATCGGGATGACGTAAGATTTCAATCTCTCTAAAAGCCGTGATAAGATTAGAGTGCCGTAAGCGAGAAATTTACTACACCCGCGATAGCACGCAATCTGAGGTGCGCTCTAGACTTTATTACGGCCGAAGGCGGATTCTTCTCGCTGACCGACTAATGGACACCCTTTTAGAGAAGCGGGTTCCCTCGGCGCTAACGAGGTTCCAATTATAACGGGGCCGAAGGTTTTTTCATCTCCGTTGAATTATATATCCAATGATTTATCATGAGCGGTTCGTACTGCAGCGCGTCTGGGAATCGCGTTAGCTGTTGACAATAAAAGGTCGTAAACCTTATTTTTCCTTCGAGGACGTAAATCAGAGACGCGGTGTATCTGCTCCCGGTTGCTTGTTTGCTTCGGCTGTCGCCTTTGAGCGCAGCTCTGAGGAAAAATAAATCAGGAATAGCTTGTTTCGCCCAAAGGAATGCGACTGTCTGATGGATGAAGGATGCGATCTGTATTGTTGGAATCAATGTTGTGAAATCTTTCTCCTGGGAGAAGGAATTAGATGACAGGGAAAATGGTTCTACTGAAGAAAGTTTGGGAGTTATCCTCGATGAATATCAGTAAGAAGAACAGCTTCGTAGTATACCACAAAAGGTTTATTTACCATGCAACCATGGTTTCAAGCCTATAGATGAGTGTTTTTCTTATTTAACTTCATGAAGGAAGACTATCACAAAGTTGACGCCAAGTTTCTGTGTACAATTATCTTTGACACAATACTAGAGTATTCTTTTCGAATTTTCTTGGGATTGTAATGCTCTTGCGTGGTATAATTCCTCAGGAAATGGGTTTTTATAATTAATTTGATTACGCAAAATATGCAACGTAAATTTCATCAAAAATGTTTGTTGAAAATATTGTTATTAAATAGGACTCAACAGTATCTCGTTAAAGCTTAACAGCTATAGAATTTGACTGGATATTTGTAGAAAATATAGGCTCCAATAGATACACCTCATGATTTAGAATAATATCCTCGTGTTTCACAGGAATGACTAATAACTTTACGTCCTTGTACACATAGAAAAACAAGCGTAACTCACGATGTTACTAGTTCATTCTGAATTCAATAACCTGACCTCGAAGTGTTACTTAATCCGCTCAACATATGTTCGTATTCAATAGAAAACCAAATGAGGCCGACTTAAGAGGATGACTAAGAATTGTACTATATGAAAAGAAAATCCGATTCGAGGAAGACCTTGGTCGATGATGGAGCGACACTTACAACACGGGCATTTCTAACCCTTACCTCATCCAAGTAAGGTCATTAGTAGGCATGTTATACAATGCATTGTTGTCCACCCATTCAATACATCCATTCAGCATATTCATTCAGAAGGATAAGATAAAAAAGTTTCTACTAATCGTGGATTCGTGGGTACTAACGTTACTGATTATGAAAAATGTTTATCGAGATAGTATTAAATATAATATAGATGTTGAGGGTTGTGGCTTAATACTTCGCAGAATTTTTCCGATATAATTTCGTTTGGAACTCTGTACTTGATTCTTAGATAAACATGATCCAAACAAGCTCTATTTCGGAAATGGAGTCTTCATTTAAGAAAAAACTCATTGAAGGATCCAAAGGATATTAATTAATGTATCTAAGGCGGCTAGTTTCCTAGTTACAGGTAAAAAATCAATTAAATAAAGATCACGGCGGTATCCAAGCCAATTATATCAGAAATACTTCACGAATTATAAAGCCCTAATAATCAATTTATATACTGAATAAAAAGCTTCGAAATATACGATCGGGTACGTAAAAGAACTCTTTTCAAGTGCACACGAACCAAAACTCGACGTAATTTCACGTAAGCACATATTTGGGAGCGTTAATCATCCGCAAAACCCGCCCCGCGTAAGGCATAGGTTAGGAAGACGCGCAAATTCGAAAATAAAACTTCAAAACCGTACGGTAACGAGATCGAAAATAAGTGGCTAAGATTATCGGCATGGTTACCGCCAATTTGGATTGAAAATTCACGCCCCGAATCCAGACTTGCGCAGCGATCGCCAATTTATGAACAAAGTGCGAATCGTAATGAAGGGGGAAATTTCGTAGGCGGATCGGTGGATGCAGAAATCTGGAAGGTTTCCAACTGGAGAGCCCACACGCTTCCATTTGCCCCTAAGACTTCCTCCTCCTACTTCAATCCCTCGGTGGGTGCACCCGTTTCCATATATGGGGTGGGTTGCCTCACGACTCAGTGCACGCGTCCTCGACCTAACTTTCACGAGGTCCACACGGGCGGAGATTTATGACGTATTATTACACGATTTAAAATTCGCCCGGTTTCCGCGCATCCCGTGTTCCCGACCCAATTCCAGTTCATCCCGCCCACCTGTTGGACTGCTCCCGTAGCGAGGTCGTGTTCTGCACGTTTAGGTATTGGATTTTCGAACGAACACCTTTTGGATGCGGTCAATCGATTCATTCTGCACCACTGAGATTAGAAATCCACGTGTGTACGACAGTTATTTTAGGAGAGCTTCTAATAGAGATGCCGGTCACTGATGGCAGTGCGAGGTTGAATTTAGAATGGTAGCAGACAAAGCCATTCATCGTAATAAATCAAGGAGGAACAGCGAGAGAAAAACATCGCTTTAAAAGGAAGTTACGTCAGTGTATGAAGCGTCATACAAACTACACCCATTCTCTTTGACAACGGCACTTCAATGCATGCCTTATAAAGTGCGTAATATTTTGCGATATTTGCGCTTTTAAGGGCACGACAATTGCTTACTCTTCCAGGGAAAAAATTTTAAAAGTTTATTTATTTATTTATTCAACATATTCCTCACAAACAGGCGCTTATGATAACAGCGAGGTATTTAAATCAACAATGAATGTAAACCAAATCATATTGTCGCGGGAGTCGAACCCGAGACTCAAGCATTCGTAAGTTAGCATTCTAACACCCAATGAGATTTTAATATTTATATTTCTAATTGCTAGTACCCTATCACCTTCTCCTAACATAAACATATGAACCTACGAGTATTAACTTACGTTTATCGATGTTCCAAGTCCAGCTGTCATTCCAACGTTTTTAATTACATCCTCTCCAGTTACCATCGCGACGTTTTCCACCTGTTTATTAATTTCCCCATGATCTCTCACCTTCTCTTCTCTACAGCTGCGCATCATTTTAATGGCATTCTTCCTTCTTATCTGAGTTCCGAACAGCATCCCTCCGGAGCCACGCATTTCCCCACGTCCAGCGAAACCGCAGATTTGAATCACAGTTTTCCACTTGACGGAGGTCATTTTTCATCTCACCTGCGTTGCATCTGCTCACAGAGTGCATCGGTCGGAGAATGCGGAGAAACAAAAACTTATGGGAGATGCCGGGTTTATCTTTCAGAGGAATTCGTTTCGTGTTTTCTCACGCATCATCATTAACCCGACGCTATTATTTATTATTTCCTCCCATGAGGAATAATTACGCGTTTTTCCCAAAGTCTAGAAATTCCTCAACTGTATTAACCTCTCCTGTCCCTCTTCCTTGGCTCATTCTTCTCATAATAATTTCTCGTAATCGTATCTTCTCGGCTTGACACTTGGAATACTTTCGTATATTTCTATGCATGTTACTAGCTTTCCGAAAATTATATTACGACAATACCTTTTATTCCACATCTTGTTTATGTTTCATCTATGTTTCATAATCTACGTAATTTATATTAAGAATTTTAATCTAATAAGATCGCTCCACCAAAAACTGCTCATAAATTGTATATTATTTCTTTCGATATTAATTTTATGCACTTGTTAACCTTAAGTTCTTTATATAATATGGATTCGCTCATTCTTGTAGTTTTATATTTTTTGCCAACTTCCTAAGGCACTGAAAGTTCTGAATTGAGAGCAAATGCATACCTAAACTCGGAACAATTGCACTTCAAACTTATCCCTTTGTTTTGTAAAAAACAGACTCGATATTCAACTAATAATTCTCTCTTTATATAAATCCAACACTCATATGACAAACTTAATAGACGTTTAAAAATTTTACGTAAGATATGTCGCTATCTTCTTGTATAATTTTTTATGCCTAGCATTTCCGACAGAGAGCATCATTAACATCTATTTCAGCGAATATTTTAATAGCGGCTTAAGGGTCACATCCTTTCTCCTTGAATAGCTCGCATTTTTCGTATTCCATTCCAGGAAAACAACCTTTCAAAAACTTTCCCCGCATAGTGCCATCTCGAAGAATCCCCCTCGATTCGATACATCACTGTTTCCACCTTTCACACCTGAATTCCTCTCTTTTTTCCTCCCTTTAACACTTCCACGAAACATCCCATTCGCCCACCGCTTCCGCCTCAGTCACCTGGACCAGTCACCCGCTGTTGTGGGCGAACCCAAACAAGGACAACTATTTTCGAAAGATCGTGGAGTGACGACATTACGAGAAACCGATTTCTCGGAACATTTGATGCCATCGAATGGTGCAGAGTGGGCGGTCAGAGTCTTTGCAAAGTTCCACTCCTAAGTAGAGGATGCATTGCAATGAAACGATAAGCGATCGCTGCAAAGGTCATGCTTTACATATACTCCGTGGGAAGGATGTAATAGGCTCTTAGTATGGATTCAAGGATAGACAACTGAGTAAATCTTCCAGAAAAGCTATCAAGTTATGTGCCTATCAAGTGTTCATTCAGAACGTATCCGTGGATATTAATTAAACTGTTGTCGAATTATTTTGAAAAATAATCATTCTTTTCGTGAATGAATTTAAACGTTATTGACTAATAACTGAGAGAACTGTGTTAATAAGAAAAATAAATCTGTTAAATTCAGGAATTCTTATAAGTATAAATATATTCTAAAGCGGCTAACCAAGGAGAAACATTATAATATTTTAATACAAAATCATTCTACTTTAATATATCGATACTCGATTATGGAATTACTTTCATTTTCAATATCATTACCCACGTTTAACGTTAATTCATACACTTAATAAACATGCACCTTCCGACTGTTGAAATCGCCTACCTTAATGAAATAAAGAACGAATTCCAAGGGCATTAGATTCGTCTAATCTTTAAGTAGACACTGCAGTTAGGAAAACATAAAATAGAGTTATAGACATAGTGAAAGAATTTGACGATTATTTACCATCATAACTTCATTCACTTAGAAAGAAGGATCTAAAATTTGACATTCCCAAAAATCTCCTCATCACCTGCTTAAATTAATGGCAATGAAAGTAAAGAAAAACGAACTCCAAAGAAATCGACTTAATTTCCTGGTTTCATATTTCATCCATCTCTTTTTGAAGTTCAAACTCCCTTCCGACACAAAATTCGAAACGGTGCACTGGGATGATGGTGCATGAAATTTGAGTAATTACGGATCTCGGTTTAAAAGGTGTTCGAGAAAGTTTTTCGAGCGATGATTTCACAGTAAAAAATGGAGGTAAACTCTCTTTCGTATTTAATCGGCACTTAAAGCTCAGTCATGGAAATTAATGAAAATCCTTCATTAAAAACGACCTCGATGGGAAATTGGTACAGCCGTGGGAAAATATGTTTTTTTAGGGGTAAGAACGCTTTTCTGAGGAACTGAAGAAAGAATTATCTATTTAATGTCATTGCTATATATAGACTCTAGAATGTGTAAGGAATAGAAGATGAGTGGAAAAGCCGGACATGAATTAACGGGATGAGTTCGGACTTATATACGTATAGTCAAACAGTTGTGAAAGATAGCTGGGACTCGAACCCAGGTCCCTATTTGAAGGTAATAATATTTGATAAACGATAATAGAACTTTAATGATTGCAAAATGTAGATTCCGCGTATACGTCATAAGTAGCTAAGACGTATTTTATAAATATAACTATTTATAACACATATAGTTATATTTATATATATAAATATTTCGAAACTAATCCATGAGGATTACGATAAATAATATCGTATCGTAACAGCCATTTCGTCTAGATCAATATCCCGCAAAAGACCTTGATCTTAAGGAATTCTTGTGATTTAAAACGGTAACATACCTTCCAATGTTCACTGGTCGAGGAAACGCACCTCAGATGGTATATAAACAGCGCTTACGTATCCGGAATGTAATCCGGTTACGTCGTACTTTCCAACCCTACACCTACCCTCTTCCCGTCCCGGAGATTTAAATTTTATTGGCGACCGAACATAACTGATACGTGCATCTTAAAACACAAGTTTATGACGAAGTTGACACGATGTGCAATTAGCCGGATTGCCCTCATAAGGAGGGTGACGTGAAAAATGCTGGTTCGAGACGCGGAACTGTCCACGGAGGACATGGACAAGTGTCATTTCTATCCTTCACGCTACTTAACTCATTGTACGGCGAAGTTTTCTGCGAGAATAAGATTTATCGGTAGTTGAAAAGAGTACTACAGAACACGATGGCGAACCATAGTGCGGGATGATTCTTCTCTACGTCCATAGAGTGTTTTCAGTCGAGGAGATGGAGTATGGCAGTGCCCCCGTTCGATTGCCTCGGGGATGGAGTAACTGTATCCTGGCTCAACGGGATGTGGTTTCGCATCCCCCTGAGTACAGAGACTTTTATGGTGCGATAAACTCCTCCGTAATTCATTATCTTTTTCCATTTCCACGTCGACCAGTTTCCAATCTCGCCCATTTGCCTTATTGCCGTGCGGAGCTCCAGGAAATGCTATCGCCAAGTACGTTTCGAAGAAGGATACGAGGCTTTTCGTGAACATTCTGAATGGAACGCGGATTCGTACTATACTGGATGCGTTTACCCTAGGGTATGGTCTTTTTTTAATGAGGCTTACGTCGTTTGTTATTACGGGTATTACGAAAAGTACTCGATTTAATTTTAATCCGTTAAGTAACATTACTGAGACAGTATATTAGTCTATTACTATCACTCTTCTAATTTTTAAATCTGTTTATTTACTGTTTGAATATATATACGAAATACATTTAAGCGTTTTAATAACTGTATCGTTTTCGTAATAAGTTTCTATGACAACACATTATTTCAAAGCGATTAGAGTAATGAAAATACTTCATACCCTAAACTACCTATACCTACCAATGTGATTAACTTTTATGCCAATAAATAATTCGTGCTAAATATTTATATTCTTAGTAAAATGGAGCACTGAGATCTAAAAATGACATCTGCAAATTATGCAAATGTACATGAATATGTCAACTAAATTTATCATTTACTATTGTTTAGCACAATCAAAAGTCATTCATTCTACCACGAAAGAGGAGTAAAAAAACCTACTCGAACTACTATATATTGCGAGTAACTCTTTTTACCCAGCAATGACTTTTAATTTATCACCCCATATCGTAATTAAAGTTTAAGCTTTTCGATGCGAACAAAATTCTTGCATGAGTATATCTATAACTCCTGAATTTGCTTCTAACATATAGAAATGGCGCAGATATTCGCGAACTCCTTATACGAGCAGAACGTCTCTTTGGACATAACGAGGTGCGAATGAAGACTTCACTTAGGACTGTCTTACAAATGAAGCAGACGAGTTGCATTCATTACTAAATTATTTTTCCTCTCCATTCCATCGTTTTTCTGTTTACTTAACCTTGAATTCTGTTGCTCGAGAAAACACCCTTTCAAATCCTTGTTTCATTTGATTTTATAAGTAGCGTACAACTTTTTGAAATTGCATTGTTAGAAACGTTTCATTAGAAGGAATTCTATATATAATAAAAATTACCTAAAGGCGTACGTTTAATATTGGCTATATATCATTAAAAATCTTAGCTTTAATTACAAGCAAGACTTTCCCAAGATGAGTAACTGCTAATATTGAAAAGTATTAAAGTACAAATAGGTAAATGAATGCTTACCTTATCCAGGGTCCGTCGTTTGGGCAGCTTATTCTTGATTGTCGAATTTCACAGGAACCCTAAAGATTCTCCGTAAACTTGCCCTACGAGTTTACGTTCGCCCTAAGACGATATACACACTAGATACTGGGACAAAACTGGGACTCCAACTGTAAAAGAAGAACAAATCATGTAATTAATACAAAAATTCAGAAGATATAGCGGACATTAAATAGATTTATTTCAATTTTTTAAAAAATATTCCATTGATTGAATCTCGGAATTCATTTCTCCGATTATAAGCACGCATGTTTTATTTTTATTTATTTTATCTATTAATATCTCATTGTTTTGGTAGATAATTGCATCCTAGAAACCAATTATTCAATTCTTTTCTACACAAATAGAAGGAAAGTGTCTTTTCTTTGTTTATTATGCCAGGGACAGTACTCCAATTCACCCCCAGTCTCTAACTCAGATAATGACCCTTCCGTTACTTCCATAAAAAAATTAACACATTCCTCTAAGTTCATTCTTATCTTTAATTCATAAGAAGCATCCAACCACCTCCGAAAAATCTTTTCTTTTCTCCAACTACGCACGACTCTGATTCACGCACCCAAAGACGGACAGATTTGGAAGATATTTGCTGCCTAGTAACGCTTAAAATATATTAAAATCTCCCATTGTTACGACACAAAGGTCGCTCACAGCTACGCTTCCACAATCCTTTCGCGAAAGCGGGCATTTTCACCACACCTCACGGCTTCCGTTTCTTTTGAACCACCCGATAAGACTACGTATTCAAAGCTGCGGGCAACATACTACCGCTAACATATTCAACGCCCAAACAACTTGGCCAAGTGTCTTGTCTTCCACTCTCCGAAGAGAATGCATAATTCGTAGAGGATTCGCAGCCGGAGAAAGAGTTTCTTTTTAAGGTTTTCTGAGAAGACCCACCGAGACCGTTCGTAACTGATTTGGTTTGTAAAAGCGGTAGGCGAATAATTCGAGGCGAATTCAACAGATGGTCTCTCTCAAAGGGAAAGTGTCGTAAGCAGGAAGGATAGGACACATTGTGGGTGGGCGTGAAGACGCTGGGAAGCGTGACTAGCACGGGTGGACGGGCTTGAGTAAGTAAGACGTGTTGAGCTAAGCATAAACACGAAAGATAAAGTGCGATAAACGTGTGCCACGGCGGTGCCGCATGGCATCGATGTTTGACTTTGTTGAGTTTTAAAATCCCCATGATGCCTAATAGGTTATCAGTTTTTATGGAGGGATAAACTATTATACCGTTTACTCAGGTAAAACTTCCCACTTGGGGACGGTAACTCGGGACATAAAATAGTTCATCAAGTCAGATGCGCGCTGGAGTCAAGATGCAGCTTGATTTCATAGGTGTCCGGAGATGTTTTTTAGACGATTTTATGTATGTTTACCTCTTAATGTTTATTTACACTCGTTAAATTAATCCTCCAACTTCTTGGCTCGGAATATGATCTCTAATTTTACGAGTTTATAAAACTAAACGGCTGAGGTTGTTAAAAAATTAATCTTTCTCATTAAAGCCACGATTATACGCTATAATCCATACACTTCAGAATAGATTTCACGTCGCCTATAAATCCTCAACCCTTCCCTATTTGAAACGTTTATCCTTCCCGTTTCCCTACGATGCATTTTCCACTTCGCTTTTGATTATCAGCATATTCCCGACGGCACACAGGGTCTTAAGTGCGACTTTTATCAACGTGCAGATGTTCTAGTTATCAGAACGTTTCCTCGCCCGACATCTACCATGTCATCTCCAGCACGCTTCGTTAACTCCCCGCTAAGATTCATCCGTTTCTTCACTCATCTTACGGTTTAACATGCTCTTCCTTGAATCGCGTCCTTGGAAATATCAAAATTTATGAGATAGAAACAGTTATCCCAAGTACATTGTGGGTAAGAAGTGGATAACATAATTGCCTTAAGTACTACTAAAATAAAACTGAAATGGAGTATGGAGACTTAACAGCAGTGGCTATTTTCTTTCGTGTACAAATCACAATAATTTTAGCGATGTGAGAAATAAAACGTTCTTTAAATATTTCGCAATTCAGGGTGTATTTTCGAATCCTATAGATTTCAACACTAGATTTTCCAATATAAAAATGAAGGGCTTCTTAATATCATTCTGTAATTATTTTTGATTCAGATTTACTGATAAATAACGTTAAATTGACGTCGTAAAACATTTTAGCAATATTCAGCTAGTACCATAAAACTTAATTGACGAGTTAAAGTTAAAACTTTCGCGTGCATTATTTCGATTTTAATTAAATTGTACACGAGGATTTCCTCTTAAATCGAATTAGTTCAGTTCCTGAAGATTTTTCCTCGTGGTAAATATCTGCGAACTGTTTTCTATTACCCTTTGGGCTATCAAAAAACTTTCTATCCAAACCATCGTATCACTGTAGCAACTGCGTCTTAGCTACCGCAACAGTCCAATTCCACTAATGAAAATAGCCGCTTCTTTAAATTACCCCTTGACAACCAACATTATATAGCTCTTTCGAGCCATTGTTTCATCCCATAAATAGGTGTGACAGGCGGTACATGTGCGAAGCATGTGTGACGTCAAATGTTTCGGAACCGCTCTTCGCGACAGTCAATTCTTCCCGGCGAAATAGCTTCCCTTACGTCACAGACCCGTTCAGGGGGAAAGGCACAAATAGGCGTGGGCAGCTGGTGCGGTGGTCTCCGCCACAGAAGAACACTTCCCACGACGAAAGGCCCACGCGTAACGAGACGTCGAGGAACACATGGCTTCCGCCAAATATGGACCAAAAACTCAGCTGCGATGTGCGAGTTTAACTGTTGATGCGAAAGGGACAGCGGAGGTCCAGGGAGGAAAGGTCGGGACCGATATCCCCCCGTTTTCGGTCGTGATTGATTTTATTCGAATCGGAAGAGATCGTTGAAGCGAACCTCTTACGTGATGTTTCGCAAGCCATTGCGATAAGCGCAAGTGCACGCTCTGAGATCAGCGATGGTTTGTTTCCGATGCGAACCGTGGCTATCACAGCAAGCTGCTGGCTATTGCAAATATTGCATCGCTGTAGGATTTTCCTCGCAAACATAAACTGATAGTTTTATGAATATCGTAAGAAGAAGTTATTGCGACTATGAAATAAATCACGAGATAATATTTGAGCTGAGGAAGATTCGATTAAAATCTTCGTGCTTCGGTGGCGAGTATGTTTCTTCATAAGTCAACATGAATCATTTTAATGGGAAGTTGTATTCAACGATATATTTATCGTGATTTGATTTATGTTCGCATCTTAGTTTGCGGAGATAGCAGATCTCTCATCTCTTTTCGTATATAACACTCACAAATGTCGACAGTATTTCAAATAATATTCATAAAGAACAGCTAATTAAAACTTCTTAACTAAAAGATTGAAAATTACGTAATTTATACATCCCATTTTCAATACAATGGTTTAAAATTTTAAAATACAATAGGTAGTTTTTTTATGTTGCGAAGAAACAACTGTCTTGCATAAAATTAATTCAACGACTTAATCATTTTCGTTATAATATACTAAAACATTTTCTTAGTAATCATAAAATACATATAATAAATATTCATATTTAAAATTATTTATCAAGGAATTAAAGATCTTGCTTCACAAATTTACATCATAATTACTTCTCTTACATAACCTTTGGAAAAGAAAGTTTTTTCGTAGATAGAAACGCGTAAACTTTAATAAGCACCTCATTTATTAAATGTGATTTGCTTTGACTTGAGATTTCTTTAGATATTTCAATACTAAATACGTAAAAGTCAATTTGGAAAATAACTTTAACTAAATGCCTCTTTAAGGGTTTAATTAACTTTTCAAATCGGTACTTTTTGATAATCGAAGACTTAACGATTCTTTCTAAATGTTATAGCGGTTTGAAAAGACTTTCCAATCTACTTAATCTCACCGAAATAGCTTAAGTTATCTTCCATTTCTGTTGGATTTACACTGAGTTTTAGCGCCAATAATATTCACGGAATTCTATAGTAAGACTCAACTCAGCTCGGTATGTATCGATAACCAAAACCACTCTGAATAAGCATCGTTCGTAACAGTAGTTATCTTCCGGGTTAACGATAATGCGTCCGTAATCGATCGTAAATACAAACATATGAACACTTTATTGGCTAAATTTATCGCAGTGTACTTCTTGGTATTCTAAAAAATCTCCACATTAAAAACATTACAAAACACTACCGAACTCCATTTGCTAAATGCCTCGCTAAAAAATTCGCGAAACTTCTTCCCCTCCCGAAGACCAGTTCGGAAGAAGAGGAGCAAGGCTCCGAGGCAACCTTTTAGAGACGCGCATCGCGATTAGCATAATTATCTCTAAAAAAATTGCGGGAGAGAGAGTTTTAAGAGGCATGGAGGTCAATATTTGCATTGGTTGCCCATTGCGGGTGAAATTCTCTTCTCCTAAAAAAGAAGAGTTGGCCCGAGGCAATGCCACAGGAGAAGAGACCCATCAGCTTATTGTTTTGTTTCTTTTTTTGCGAGAAGGTCGTCGATCCCTGGGAAACAAAGCAAGTGGTAGGAGCTAAAGGAAGGCCGTACATTCCGAAAATTAATGCTTTGGTTAATCTTTCTCTCCCCCGCGCACTTCCGGGGTGGCTTTTTAAAAGACGCCTACGAGGAACTGGAGGAGTGTAACGAGATGCTGAAAGTAGGCTACGAAGGCAATGAAGTTTCATAGGTGATGGATGGTAATTTGTTTCATCCCCTGCCGTGCCTTTGTGGTGCGTGTTGGATGACAGGAGAGGCCATCGTCCTGCGATGCACCCGCTGACGTGTCTTGCAAATTCCGTACCCTTGTCGTCATATTTGGAGATGAATCAGGCTTATTTTACAATCTGGTTGCTAAGAGAATAATTCTACTAAATCCCATAAACTTCTCTTCACGAATACATAAAAATTAAATGATATTGAAAGTTAAAATATTGTTGCTTGAAAGAAGCGAGTAGATAGAGAAATAACATAATTTTATTTTAATGATATATAAATTTATTTTTTGTGGAAGATATTTAGGTAAAGCTATCCTCAACTTTGATAATCTGAATTTGAATTGGTTTAGGTTGATTTAGCATCATTTCAAAACGTAAAAATCACTCTGAAGCGTATTAAACTTTAAGTTTGATCCTAAAGCGTTATAAGAAAGTGATACTCGGATTGCTTAATCTCTTTTAATGTGCTCGGTGATGTATATTGTAACTCTTTACCTTGGGCTTCAAGATATTAATTTTCAAAGATATAATTTAAAATAATTTGTCTTGTGTAAATTTGATTTTATCGCAAGTTTTCTTAAGCATCTTCATAAATAAATAGATTAATTCTCATTTAAACAAATAGTCATCAATTATCCGATACTATATTTGCAATTATTATAAATAGTACTGAAACATTTTTATCAATAATTAAGTAGAATTAAAAGCTTAAATTTTCAACTTCGCTCAGTCAATATTGAGACCATAGAATAAATAAATATTCTTTCGCTACCCCAACATATAATTCCTCTCCATCGTAAAGTTTCTATGGCGATACTCTCAAGAACCATTTGACCCAATCAACAATGGGCACCAACTGCCACTATCATTCATGGATTATTAAGGGCGAGCGACGGACCACACGAATAGAAATCTCCCAATTAATCGAATCAAGTTCCGCGACACGGAAATTGGAGCAGCGAACAGCCAGAGCCAATTCGTAGACAATAGGGAACCCTGTCTCCGTCATTCGATACAGCATTGCCATTCCACATCTCCTAACTCAATATTCATCCATCTTAGGAGGTAAAAATGTCAACCCCATCTCACAGCGTGCATGCTTAGACCAGCCGACAAGAATATTAGCGCCTCGTTTGCGGTCCGCTGGTGCTAAACGCACCTCAAACCGTCCTGGAAGGTGTCAAGGTATATTGATCAACACAGGCCTTTTAAGAAGACTGGACAAGGCATTCTTAGGTAGGAAACTTTCGATTTTGTGAAACTTCCTAAACTGCCAATATAAACAGCATTACTCGAGTAAATATCGAGTTTTGCAATGTCGTTTCAAGACCTGAAGGATCACTGGAGGAAGTACTACTGCTATCGTAAAGAATTGCGCAATCCTTTGAAGTGTCTTGTCGTAAACCTCCGCTGCATGTCTACCTGAATAGGTTTTATCCTATGGGACTTCTATTGCCAAACGACAGTCGGAGAACTGCACCCATATTTGTGACGGTGTCTCAAGGACCAAACGACACCGTCCCACTCTTCGGTCAGGAACTTGGAAATTGGCTCACTAAACATCAAATGGGTGAAACGGTGTCTTTTCCAATAGTCGCCCGTGCACTCCGCCCATGTTTGTGATCCTCCTTCAAGGACCCGAGAGATCTATTGCACCAACGTCTCTGAGAACGGGATGTTATCCGTCAGAGGAGCGGAAGATAAAAGCAGTTATACGTTCTGAAACCCACGCGGTAAGTAAATACGTGGGGACGCCTCTACGGCTTATAAAACCTCGGAGTTGATGGTGCGGAGGAACGGCCGGACGCGTTAGAAAGCGAGCCGTCCGTGGGCAAATACCTTAATTGATTCCCACGCGTTGAGTGACGCGTCCAGAAGGGAGGAATCATTGGGAATCGAAGGACAAGGGGCGTTCGTAACGAAATCGGGATGTGCTGCGGGTTGAGGTGTTAAAACCAATTGGAGATGCATTGCACCCTAGTTAAGAGAACGATAGGGAAGTGTGCGTTGAACGTCAGTGGAGCTATGAGGGTAGTTCCTTGTCGTAATGGAATTACGGTGATACTAATATATGGTGGCATTAAGGAACCTACAATGTAAGGGCAATATGAATGAACAATAGGTAATAAATAAAAAAATACCTCACTTCAGAATGGAATGAGAATACATTTTTCTCTCTACAACAATCCAATAAAGCAGTTCTCTAGCAACGAATTTATTTCATGATAATTAAAGAATAGACTATAAGGAATGCCTTGGAATAAAATCATACGATATAACAACAATTCTTATATGATTATTAATTTTTATACTGGAAATTGGAATACTTAGCGTAGATGTAGAAAGAGCTACAAGATATATACTTCCATCAAATCTAAAACAGAGACTGGCACAAATAACCTGATGTCCTTTGAGACGTTTATGTATGATTATTTTAAAATAATCTTTGCAGTTACCATAGAAAATAGCAACTAAGAGTTTTATTTCTTTTTAATTTATGGTTCCATACCAAGACGTTGGACTTTTCTATACCGGTTCTTTCTGTACTATAATGCTATAATTCATCTCGTATTGTTTCGTGGCCGTAAACTTTAATTGCTCTTGAGCGCTATTTAAAGCAAATTCGTTCTATTTCGCACGCGATAAATAAACATTCAGGGCGTATAAACATCTTGGAAAGAGCAGTCGTAAATTCTTCGCTGGACCATCTGACGGGTGAAAGTTTGCGGAATTGTGCCGGAGTGTGGAGAGAAGTGGGTGAGTATATATCCATTTAAAAAGTCCCCAATGGAGCCGTACATTGAGAGAGAGCTTCCTTCGCAGATGCGTCGCTGGTACCCCTTCGTAAGAGGGCGGCCGATGGATGGACGTCATTGAAGGAAGAAGACAGCTCCACAGCGATGTTTTATTTTGTCGTATTTTTTCAAGCCGACCTCTCGATGGCCGAGCTGTTGCTGGAACAATCGTTGTCAAGTGGTCGGAGGCGATGTAGTTTAGAGAATGCGTTTTCGATGGAGCTTAACGGCCGTGCAAGCAAATGGGTTATGGGCAGCTTTTTGTTTACTTTGATATATATAATTATAATAATCCCAGAGAGAGAAGCAGAAGTGATATACCCTAAACAATGGATCGGGAAACTTTTGAGCTGATATTCTGCGTTTTGTGAACGAAATTAGAAGTGTTGGATTGGAACCAGTCTTTATTTGTTTTGAACCTTAAGGAACTCTTGACCTCTTAGCGGATTTTTGAAAGCATAAATTAGTCAATGCAATATATATTCTATACACTGAATAGCCAGCTCTTTTCTCTAAAATCTATTGGTTATTAAATGAGTTTAAATCACGTAAATTATTTTTATATTTATATTTTAGTATATTTTATTATTTTAGAATATTTAATTATATTAACAACTGCAAAATTCGAATGAGTATAACTATATTAATCATACCGATCCAATAATTGAAGAATTAACCACGATTTAACTATAGTTCTTTACGAAAACAAGGAGCAAGGAAATCATACTGTCCAGTGCTTTCAAAGTTTAAATTAATAAATAAATATATTCTAATAAATGGATCATTATAACACGTGAATGAGAAATATAAATGTTTATGCCTTAATCGCTTCCGAAAATTCAGTGAAAAGACCCTCTCAATTTTTATTATTTTTCGCGATCGTGTCCAATTCAACCATGTTTGACGTAAAAAACTTCTATACCCCCATTTTAATCAACGAACAAAATCGAACGAAGTATATATATAATACCCTCTTCATCGCAAATTCTACATTAACCTTCGGTAATCCCACGCATACCCCACAAAAAAGCGACACTTACTCGTAGAACACGTTTTTGCAGACATTTCAAAGGCGAGGAACGACTATCAGAAATCTCCTCACTCAATCATCATCTTTATTGCAATTGCAAATTTTTTTCCGTGCAAAATATTACCGAGTTTGAAAGGATCGTTTGGTAGCTGTCGACCGAATGGCCCAATTGAGAAGATCGAGTCCTAATTTACGAGAAGTCAGTTGATGCGGGTGGTCTTATGTGGTTTCCAAAGCCACTTCGGTCGCTCCCAAAAGCCCTCAGGGGGTTTGGGCCCATAAATTCTACTTCGAGCTCTTATTTTCCGTCACGTAGAATGTACCCGCAGCCCCAAACGATAGGAGTTGCGTGGTGGTTAGTCGTTTGTACGCGAGTCGTGCGTGCGGCGATACTAAATAAGTCACGTGTCTTTAATTAAATCTGGTGGAGGCGTCTACGGAATACATCCCGATGCGTAATAGGGGAATAAATAACTCTGGACTGAGTCGTAATTTACTTCGATAACTCAGCGAATTAAAAGGTTAATATTTGATAATTTTTGTAGCACAGAATCTGAAATGATCGACTATGATATAAACAATAGATTTGGCTTTCAGTAACAAATATAGAAACAATTTCTACGTATTTCTATTCGTATCCTGAGAAAATAGATCGATGAAAAAATACATCGCATTTACTATAATAGATTTAAAAACGTATCCAAATGTTTTCATCAGTATTATGTGCTCAGGTCTTAAAATACGTGAATATGGTTTAGTAGTATTCTTCCCAGAATACTTGAATTCCTTTAACAGCGTGTTTGAATATTCTGCCAAAATATATTCGTTGCTAGAACAACCGACCAGAACAATTGGAAGATCTGGGTTCGATTCCCGGTCCTGTCAGATTGTTTTTACGTCTTTTAAAAATCCTGGGAATATTTCAGCTGCGTAGGTTAAACACTCTAAGTAAACCCTCATTCCATTACTATTGTAGGCAAAAAGATCGTGAGCATATCAAGAACATACGAATATTACGAATTTCACTTATTTTACGTAAAACATAAACATAAATCGACTACAAAGTACAATTAATTCTGAATTCACCGTTATTTTTAAATTTCTTCCTTTACTGTTCGTTAGTTCGTTCCCAGAAAGGATGTACCCAAGGATGTTTCAGAGTAACTCAAGAGTCAACAAGTTCTCAGAGAGAGACTTCATTTCGTCCTTCGTTATCACAAACATTCGCACCACTTCTTTACAAGAGGTCATGTTTCTGGAATTGACGCTGATGTTACAAATCGGGCTCATTACACGCTCGACATTCGTGGCACGTCATTTGTTTTTAGAAACATTTTTTTACGCCGTACGAAATGTATCATTTCCTCTCGTCCGAAACGTTACTCTTCTCCCGGTTTAAACCATCTGTTTCTTCATCGCGGCCTATTAGTCACTTCGACGAAATTCCTTACGAAGAGAGAAATCCCTCGTAACATTTTTTTTCGGACGCATGATTAAAATCCACGTCTTAATCTCGAACCCATTCTCTCTCTCTCTCTCATCCAAGCGTATGATCCGATTACTTCTCGGTGGAGACAAAAATCTGGTGGCAAAAAACTCTCGCTTGGAATCCTTCGAGGAATTCCCAGCTGCTCTCCTTTTTCGGCTGCGGAATTTCCATCTGTAGCTATCCGTGAGCTACTTCAGTTATTCCCCACCGCGACTCCATTCGGAAGATTATATTCTCTTCTCTCCCCTAACGCATATCGTGGTGGAGATAGCGAGCGAGACCTTAAACTGAATACGTATTCAGACTCATGCGACCGAATTTCTTCGTTCAATTTTTTCGTTGACGTAACCCCTGAGTGTGTTACATTCGCTTTACATCACGAGCTGCGACAAAAAAAATACGCTTCTTAAGGGGTAGGGCTTAGTAAAGAAGAAAGACATAACGCGATACGTTAATGTGTGAAATTAAGATATGATTGTAAGCTCATAATTACACGTATACTTTTCGTAAACACTGCTAAATTAATTGGTAATTTATCTTCACGAAAGAGGCTTGGAACTATTGTAGAAAGAAGCGAATATTTTACAATTTTTCCTAAATTATCTTCGTAATACATTCCTTAGTATCACTTAATAAATATATAGAAACTGGGAGGTAAAAATTGCACGTTTAATACATTCCAAGGATGGTCATACCAGCAGCTAAGACTCCTGCACAACCACACGGAAATTTCTCATTACATAAATCATTCCTTTTTGGAGGATTTCTTTGTTACAATTCCTCCATTGTAAAGAAGCTGGATACATACGAATGGGATGAATAACGACCTTGGCAGGGACCATTGAGAAAGAAATAGGGTACCAGTGTGAAAAGAATGGTTCGTATGAGGGGGACACAGCGAAGAGCGGTAACCCTTTGAAAAGGAAGGCGTTGCTGCGCTGAGAATGGTTAACGCCGACGCACCAGTATTGTGGGTTGGAATTAGCGCCCAAGGACGAGGACAAGTGGAGGACTAAAGGACCATTCTACGAAGTGACCCATAAAGGTCATCTCCCTAAGAAGGGGTTGGGGTCGTAATTAGTTTTGGCGGCGCTTCGAAAACGCTCGAGGACTGTTATTATCATTTGAAAGGATCATAGCAGTTTGAGATGGGGTGTTTTTGATACGAGGGCCTTCTTATTGAACATATGAATGTTATATGTTTCTCTTATCAACGTAGATGTATAGTATGTACGATTTCGTACTGTATTTTAATATCATTGATTATGTTAAGGGGATTATGAAACCTTAGATTTATTATCAAAGAAAATATGTAGATAAAGGTTTAAAATATAGTGTAGTATATAAGATAAAATAGAGAGTTATACTCGCAATTGAAACCAACATATTTCCTTGATATTGCAATACGATAAATTCTTTTGTCTCAATTATGAGTAAATTGCGTTAAATTAATGGGAAACCTAAATGTAAAGATATTTTACAGTAATTGTTTTGATGGCTAAGATTAAATTCTTCGCCGATACTTTTGAAATTTATCTTAAGTTTTCACAATAAAAATGTATGAAAGAAATTGTGGTGAGCATTCATGTAGTTTTCACGTAATATGATTAATACTGATCTTCCTTGATACGAAAATTTCAATGCATTAAAACGCTGTTTCATTAAGTTCAAATTATTTCCGAAAATCAAAGATGTTACTGTCAGAGACGAGTCAAATATTCTAAATATTTTAATCAAAGGTCCTATTTCATTTTACTTTCATTATGAGAATCATACAGCTGTGCATAGTTCTGACAGATGCTTAGCAGTATTTATTCCGCATGAAAATTTCATCTTTTTACGACTCATACTCAATGTATCGCATTCAATGATCGATCAATAAACAGTAAGATGTTTCGCGATAACTTGTAAACACGTGCATCGTCTTCTTCTCCGCACAATTCCTTCGATACAGAGCTAAGAGAGGCTTTATAGTTCGTAAGTAACGAAGCTGAAATAATCACCCGATGGATTCTGGTACGATATAAATGATGGTTTTGACGTATACGAGGAGATGTCTAAATGAACATGACAGTTTGACCTTCGTCTGCTAATCGCCCCTCATCAACGTCTCGAAATTAATTGCTGTAAGAAGAAGAATCTTTCGATCTTAAAGCAACGAATATAAGTATCTATTCTCCATCAATAATGTCCCAATATTTTCCAAACATGTCAACTACGATTATGATTATATCTAAATTTTTTAAATCATTCCTTACACGAGAAATATATCGCGAAATTTATCGTATGTATAGAAACATAATCGCAAATTTGTCGTGAGTAAACACCCTTATTGGTAGCAATTAATTTCTAGTAGTAATAAGAGTTTGTTACTATTAATAATATTATAGTAATAATAGTATTTTTATAATACTAATTCCTTAAAATAGTATTTTCTCAAGAGGAATTTTCAATAATAATAATTGACGGATGATTAAGGTTCATACTAGGATCAATTTCAAAAGAAATTAAAGAAATATTTTATATATATTATCATTATTATAAATTTTATATTATCAATATAACAATTCTTCTTCTTGTTTACAAAATACGCACCAAAACGTAGTCAAGGATCGATCTAACAATACGAAAAACAACAGCAGCTCAAGAATCGAATTAATAACCATGTCTAATATCAAAAATACTAATTTAACAGTATAACCTTTCCTCCACAAATGCAGAAACCCATTTCCAATGAGAACTCCGTAAAATCCCTTTGGTCTGCATAATTTTTACGACATAGTGTGACGTAACGATCCAAGAGTTCCTCAGAAGATCGGAGGACAGGCCATAAATGGTCTCACAGCCGAGGTAATAGCGTCTATTAAAACATCGCCCTTTTCCTTTTGCATCCACTTTTATCGTCGTGAATGAAACAGACCAGAAATCATTCCGTACATCGAATCCGTCGAAAGAGATTTCCATGATCATTTTCCGCAAATAAAAACAAAAAAGGAGGGCATTCATGGACTGTTGCGAAGTGTTTAGGTTCTCAGAATGCGTTTATTTGTCAACGATACATACGCAAGCCATTTATATTTTTTGTTTCCAAAGTCGTACTTTCTTATCTCCATAGATACAAGATAAACATCAACAAAGAATATAAACAGTACGAAATCCGAAAATGGTAACAAATATCTTAAAAGAAATACTGTAATTTAATAATATAATCTTTCGTTAGATACATTCAGTGTGATTTAGTTTTTAAGATATTTGATTTAATTTTAAGAATGATATTCAACAAAAGATGCGAATAAATTCGTTCTGAAATCTCCTATTTTACTGCAGTTACATTTCGTAAAGCTTCTATAGCAAATATTTCCTCATTTTAAAAAATAATACACGTAATTCGTCCTAAAAAATCCCTAATTAAACTCTTTTGCCTACAGATAAATTTAGTTGTGCTCACGACTTATTTTAATTCTTCCTTTACGTAATGAACGCTCTCCGAAACCAATTACCATAAAAAGTAAACCTGAAAGAGAAGAAAAAGTAAAATACCACTTCTCTTACATAAGATTCAATTCCAAAGATGACTTAACCTTAACTGGTGAATATGCGAAGTGACTTCATGCAAATCGAAGAAAAAAGTTACGTCATGCAATGAAAAACAAGTATTCCAGATAAATTCGCTTCGAGGGGGGAGAGAGAGAGAAATATATTTCAGCTTATCTCCCGCGAAGCTCCAACTTCGGATATGATTGACATTTCTTTGAAAGCATTAGTTCTCCTCCAAAGAAATCACAAGAATCTTATTTCTACGCATCTAGGGCAGAAAAATCGTATTTAAGTTCCGCAAACGATGTGTACGAATGTGGCTCATATTTAAATCACGGTCTTGGCTGGATTTCATTTGAGTATATAATTTATTGTGCAATAAACTGTTCCTTATGAGGAGCTGTCTGCAAAGTACTAGATCAAGCTTACTTCTATGGTTGATTTAGCCTTTGGGTTTGTTGCGTATTTCATCCAGGTCTTAATCACATGGGATTTATAAGTCTCTCTACAACATTGACGGAAAGAGAGTAGGAAGTAGGTTGAACATTATTCTTTGGATACACTACCTTATAATAGGGTAATAGCGAAAGTGAACAACCAAGGAGTGTATTTCTCTCCGCTATCTGTAATCGATTTCTCTTTCTTAATTGGAAAATATAAAATATTTTTGTAGAAAATTTAAACAAACAATTCCTACACGTCTTATCCATTACCGTTATCAGTTATAAAATTGTTTATAAATTAAGTGCATCACATTTTGATTTTTTTAAAAGTTTTTATTAGGTATGAAGAGAGTTTGATCTAACTATACAAAGAAATATAGAGTCATTTAAAAACCTTCAGGTTGATCTACCAGAATTAATTTACTACAGACGATTTCCGTTGTAACTTATTTCTTCCGAAAGAGATTGTATTTTCCGACGCTGGTTGCCATGGGATCCGACCGTAGTAGCGTTAGCATCATCTTAAGACATGAAATATGGAGGATGTAAGGCCAAAATATTTAATGTCAAAAATATCGACACCGGAAGTACGCATGGGGATGAAGGAGGGGTGTGTATCCCACGACTCGGATACGACATCCGCTACCTCGATACGGGGTGTAATTAATTTAAATACGGACGATCAAAGGATGGGTTTTATGTGACAATACAACTCGCTAATGATTTAAACTTGTCCGATTCGATTATCGGTTATTAGAAAATAGTTCCTGATAAATTCTTTGGTCTAATTTGGCATTTAATTCTCTGGTCTCCATGGTTAACATTTAATGCTTTATGTAGCCCCTTTATTTCTAAATTCTTTGCAGAAGTAGATTATCGAAAAGAAATGATATAGCAATTCTGCAACTTCATAACTGATAGTACCTGAGTATTTGCTAATTTTGAACTATTCAAGATATCAAAAGGTGCAAAAAATCAAAAATACCATCATAAATTCATAAACTTATTAATTAAGATATAACTAACTACCTTTTATTTCAAAACATTCTAAAAAATTTATAAATTTGATTTTTATTGTATTACAAAATATTTAATAGAAATTTTATTCATATAAGAATGTCAATTTTTTTTACAGTTGATTTTAAAAAAGAATAACCCTACCTCAGCGCAAAATATTATACAAAAATCTCTTTGATCTAACTGAATACGAAAATACAGTCGTTTTCCTCCTAAGTTTCATTAAATTTTGTTAAGAAATAAAATCATCTTAACTGAAAGGACAGGAAACCAAACCTTCGCGAAAGTATTCAACAGAATTGCATCTTGGGTGTTCCGCTTTCCTCCTGGTGCCATTCCAACGGCCCTAAGTCATCATCACCTTTCTATTCACCGCCTCTGGGTAACAAAGAATATTCAAAATACCATTTCTGTCGTTATAGCAACGATTTTCATTAACGCACCTCATGCTAAACTCTAGAATGAGCCGTTCAATTATACTACTTCAGCGTAAAGCGCGTTTCCCATTAGAACTCGTAAAACCAATTCCAATCGATGACACCACTCTTAGGGGTAAGGGAGCTCTTCAGGAAGGAGACGCATCTTCCGAGAAGCGTGTATTCATTGCCATTCCATCGGTAGAGGAGTAGTCCACACCTTTTTATTTTTACGACCTTCGGCAAAGGGATTTTTCATTTTCTCCTCAAGGGAGAGGTGGATAAAGGGAGAGTTTTTATTCCCGCGAATCACACTTCCTGCGTGTCCTTTTGGCACGGAAGGTGTCCGACCACGCGTGCCTGCGATCGGGTTACCACGGGAAGGGAGAACAGGCGACCACATGACCTGTGGCTTGCCCCCGTTGACCTCAAGAAAGGGGGGGATTTCCTGGTATTTTTAGGAGGGTCGTCTCGGAAGAAATACTTCTGGTGAAGGGATGACTACCGTCGTACGTTTCACGAAAGATTCCTCATTTCGGGCTTCCGGTGCCCACTTAGACTCCTGCAGACAAGGTTTTGGGTGCTAATGATGAATGCTGCCACGGGTTTTAGGGGAAACATCCTGTTTGTGGAAATTTTGCTGCTGGAAAATGGAGAAGAGCCATACGTCTCGTACGGAGTGGTATTTTTGTGCTGTGACTTTAAGTTTTCTTCGCTATTAGTATATATCTCGATGTTTTTGTGCTTTAAGTTGTTGTTCGTTGTTTTTACTCATTTCATGATGTTTGTTTGATCTTTTTCACTATGTTACTAGTGTCATTTGTTCATTTTGTCAGGCACTATGTTTATGTAACGTTTACTTTTACTACATTGTCTACAAACATGAAATGAGTTCCCTAGATCTAAAGATATTTATTTCCAAAATCAACTTGCCCTTTGACACGTTTAATTTTATCTTCTAATAACGTTTCACTTTACTATCTACGGTCTAACCTGATACAATGTTTAGGTAATATATATAATATAATGCAATATAATATAATAATATAAACAATATATTATATATGATTTTAATACTATATAAATACAACAATATACGTATATATTCTAACCTACCACAAAAACTTCATACAGCAACGTATACGAGTACTTTGACACTTCGTGATAAAGCACAATATTTTCCAGTTCCGTAAAATAGAAAAGAAGAATAAAAAGACACTTGACATCCGATAATGCCAGTTTTGTAAAACAAAACCAAAGGCTGTGAGACCTTGCAAAGGCAACAGTTTTTTCTCGTGAACATCGTGCTTACGAGTAAGAAACTTGTGCTATGCCGATGTAGGACATACGTACTTTTTGTCTCCTCATGTTTTCATATCGAGTAACATTCGTAGGATGCGCTCGGACGTGTTTGCTCGTATAAGGAGAGAATATGATGCGACTCAATGGACGGAAAAGTATGTTGTCACTCGATTTAACATGGATTGAATGAGGAAGAAGCTGCCACTCTAAAAAGTATTGAGGGAATCTAGACCAGACACCAGTTAACTATAAGAATAGTTGACATGTATACGCGTATTTTGTCAACGTTAGTTGCAAAGTATTTCTTCCATATGTAAGGAATTCTTCATTGATAATTTCTATTGCTAGTTGTTTCGTAACAAATTCAGCTTAACGACTATTATAAAATCTACACAATCTCGTCATAAAATATGCTCCTACATAGATCAAGGGCAATTCAAAGCTACCGGAAGCTGTTTCTTGCTCCTGTCATTAGATATGCAGTTCATCATCCAGTTATGCAGCGTAACAATAGAAAAGATCAGAGTACAAAATAGAGACAAGAAAATGATGGCAAATTGCATTGGAATGCCATCATGCATTCTGCTGCAGTGGAATGATATATCTATGTGAGGTCAATCGTTCATCTACAAAATGACAAATTCTGCGTTCAGAAATGCTATTCTGGGATAGGTGTATTGGAAAATAGAACCATGACTGCATATGGTGATTGGTAAGCTGATATCATTAATAGCAATTTTACAGCTGCACCTTAAAAACGGGATTTTGAATTACTCATCATGCGATCATTTTGAGTACTGTACAGTTATCGCATATCCTTGCGTGCTAGATTAAGATCCTTATTGTTGCAATTGAACAATAGAAATTGGGAAAGAAATCTAACCAATTATCTATCTATTAATTATTACTATGATGTATTTTTATGTATTTCAGTAGAGCATTACATATGTCAAATAGCGGGGATAAAATTAGATTTTTATATAGTTACGAATTAAATAATAAGAATTATATTAAAATCTAACCCAAGGATCATCCTTGTATTGTTTTTCATTATCATCGAAATTTATTTATTATACGTTGAATTTATGATGAAAATTGTAAAAATTAGTGAAAGTGTTAAATAAGATTTTTATAATATAAATTCATATTCATTTAAGGCTGAAATAAAACAAAACTACATCGGGGACGTAGAATCAATTTAAAATTTCAAATTAATCAGCTCATCATCAAAATAAGAAAGTGAATCATTCACTGGCTCATTTATATACTCCATATGATGCATTGTACGATTGCGTAGTAGTTTAGTTTTGAAAGATCGTTACTAAATCTAAAAACTTCAAAACTACCAACGAGTTTAAACTATTATTTTAACCTTTGTACATCAAAACCTTTTTAAGATCGGGATCAATCACGAATTCATCGCTAAAAAAAGACCCTTACAAAGGATTTCTATAAGTATCGCAATTGCGCAAAGGGGAAAAACCTTCCTTACTTCACTCGTAAAACTCCACGTTCTCGATCGAAAGTATATTTGTGAGCAGCACTAGGCTATATCAGAGTCTGGCTCTACATCCCAATTGGCTAACGTCCAAAATAGAGACTTGAAAACGCCCCAATTCGCATGCTATAGAACCCTCTTTCAGTACAGCGCGAACTTTTTAAACAAAATGTAACGCCGTTTTGCCTCGTTCGTTTTAATCAGAATTGCTTTTCTTCTCTTCTCTTCTTCTCCTCTCTTCAGATAAGAGAGTTGAAAAAAGACGGCGAATTAAGAGAAAGCAAAGTATAGACAGGCGCTGATCTCATCACCCACGAGTGGGAATTACGTAACGGTGGTGGAATCGATGCATTTTAATCTCTCAATTAGGATTTGCATAACCAAGTCGAGATATGTGATGGAAAACGATTAAAAACCTCGTCGCGAATTATAAAATGCATTGGGGGAATAGCCAAATGCTGTCATGGAGAAATCGATGTATATTAGATGCAATTAAATTAATATTTAGCGTTCGATTTTATCGAAACGTTAGTGCAAGCTTTCAGTGATAACGCTGTGAATTGGGAATCGTTCATCGGAGATTCTTAAGAGTGAACATTATTTCATTCTATAAAATTTATTTTAATCTCTATTTTTGTGAATATTATACCTAAAATAGGTCGGAAATATTCTTTGTAACGTTAGTTCTATGAATATTTCTTTCAACACTTTACTGTTACGTATTATAAATCGTTCTATAGCCATAAAACGAATTTACGCTATTTGAGGAATTTATACCAGGGGAAATGCATTTATAAAGAGATTACATTATGAATCCTGTTTAGTACACAAGAGGTCGTGAGGGTAACAGCCTACTTCAGTTTTAAATAGAGTTTCCATTCAATGATATCTCTAAGAACTCACAAACACGAGGCTTTTTTCTGCTTCATGAACGTTCGGGAAGAATTCGCAACAGCGTGATGGATTGATGGCTCTTTTTAACGATTTTCAGGGAGTATACCATTCACCTAAACAACCATCAAAGTCGGATTGACCTCTTGGCTTAGGAGAGGAATGTATGGAGGTTGATTATAGGTTATGCTAGAGTAAGGCTGCGTAAAAAAAGATGCATCTACATTTAAGAGGTGACTAAATTTTAAGTTTTTCCATTGCAAAGAAGGGAAACTTTTTCGTCTCTTCGTTCGCAGAAATATCGAGTAGTGTGAGTAGTATGTTCTGGTCATGCTCCAAATTGTGAATAATGTTTCCATAGTTACTATCCAACATGTTGGTCTATCAAGAAATAACACAATTTCTGTATCGTTGACGTTGTATCGTAATGGCATAGAATAATTTACAGTAATTAGATATTTTATCTGATATAGGAAGTCTATTTAACAGTAGATAATAATGGTTATTTTACATCTAATATAGGCTTAGCGCAATTTAACAATTTATACTATTATACAATGCTTGTTATCCATTCTTTGAAAGCCGAAGACATTTTATGATCTTTATTTACGTATTTGTGGTCAGCGCATATTAATCAAGCTTCATGAATATGAATGAATAGCTCCTAATATAGAAACCGTTCTTGCAACATAACACGCAAGACTTACGTAAGTATTTCCGATTACATACTATCCGTTGGTTGCTTAGAGCCTATACTCTAACTCTAGGAAAAATAAGAATTCCCAAAACTGAATTAGTGCCTGTCAAAAATAGTCCTCATCTCATTTCAGTGCCATGGAGGAGATATAATTATCGATGGAAGTTTTCACTATTAGGAAAGAGTAACTCGGAACTGTCTCTGACTAGATGAATAAATCTTAATCTCATTCAGAAGATATGGGTTTCATTATTGAAACTTAATGTAATTAAAAATTGAAGGCATACATTAAAAACTTTGTAATTACGTAATAGGAGCGTATTGGATATCCATTATTGGTCATTGGATTTGATTGAATTATTTCAGTTCTAATTTAACATCCTGCACCCATATATAAAGCTGGCTTAAGGACGAAGATTTTTTGCAATTCTAATGCAAAGCATTTCTGTTTACAGCATGGACATTTATAAGACTTCATTGGCATACATTTTAATACTTTCTTGGAATACAAAGTAACAATTCAGTTCAACGATTTTATGATCTCCCTTTAGCTTTCGGAATTGAGGGCATTCTCCCCATACATTCGTGGATGTTAGCCTCTTTTTTTAGCCATAGGGCACTCGATATCAATTCGTCTCAAAAGCGTACGCGTTCCGTTTGAAAGATGTTTTTAAAAGCATCGGTCTGTTTACGGTGCATTTCGCAACCTCGAGCCGAAGAGTCGTTCGTTTGATCCGTCTCATGAAAGCGCATGCGTTCGAATACGAAATACGTTTCACTCACTCAGTGCAAAAGGATCTCCAGTACATTCCGTCGAGGGAGATTCCGGAGTATTCCTGGAACAACATACGAGCACGAGGAAGTGAGAAATGCATTATATTTAACCGTGACTTCAGGGATACTATCGTAAACAAACTCGTTTCCATACCAACTTTCTCTCTTGTCAATTGCACTTTCTATGTCACCATATTCAGATGAAAATTTCAACGGAGAATTGTATATTGTTGGGTTACTTTATATTACGTCTCCATAAAAGTTTAATTGTGCTTATTGTACAAATTAAAAACATTATTTAACCTTATCGAAGACTACAATTAGTCAACACATTCTTTATCAATTTAGTGACACAATAATGAAGCGATAAGTCTATAACGTTACTAATTTAAATAATTAGATTACGAAACAGTGGAGAATAGAGACTTAATGAAGCGGTGAATGCATTTCTTCTTTTGATGGGTGATAAATAAGTTATTTATTCCAAATATAACATTAAAGTAAGTTTTCATTTTTAAGTTACTCAGAATTTGGAATGAGTAAACTTTATATTCCGTTGCTAAGCGAAAAATAAATATTTTCAGCCTCTTTGGATAAAAGACCGCTACATCTTTGCCCTCAAATTGTTTTGGTCAACAAAATTCCCATATACTTATCTTCCTCGCTTTTGGATTCTTTCAAAACTGATTTATGGTATTAGTCTCGCAGCATTCGGTGATAAAAATGATTCAATATAGCCGTATGGAATCATCGCTGACGAAACTTCGTCGTTTAGCAAAATGACAGTTTATGGGAGCGAATAATTCTCTTTTTTCTTGTTCCACTTTTCTCAGAATGAGAGAATTTACAGTGCCACACTATTTCATGCATTTTAAGGTTCTCTCAAAACAAATAATGTCAAATATTCATTTGATTATTTTCGGCAGTGAAAAATGTATGTGGATACATTATTAGGAATATAATTTATAAATTATTACGATTATATATGGATTATAATTGAACAATTTGTCTGTAGTAACCAATCAAAAATAACCCTACAATATTTCTGTAACCCACTATATTATTATAATTTTTATACAATTGGGTATAATTACACAATTTATCATGATTATTAACCATATTACACTACAAAGACAAATTATCGTAACAATAATCACAAATAATTTTTCACTATCATACAACTTCTATTAAAAATACGATTTTGAATATTTCCTAGGTAGAAAAAGTCATAAAGTTTCTTAAGCTCTTTTAAACTTATAATGTAGTAAAATATGACTGAATAGACAATAAGCTTAATTGAAGACGAAGAGATGACATATTTTTAAAACCCATTACGCAGGCAGCAAGTATAATATTTTCGCATACATTTCCATAATATATTGACTTTTTTATGTTTTACAGAAGATGAGAAAGTTACCGGAGTATTAAAATTAGCATGGCATTGTTGTAATAGACCTTCATTACGGGGAACAATTTCGCAAAACGGAATATGTTCCCTCAAAAATTCTTCTCGCTCATCGTCATTCTTTTATTGGTTTCCTCTGCTCAGCTTGTTCCTTGTTCCATTCGCCGAATTTTCGGGCAGCGGGCCAACACAAAGTCCCCATTGTCATTCTACGCACAAACAATCATTCCGTTATTATTGGCGCATGTTTATTGGAACTCCGGGAAGAATCAGTTAAAAGAAATCTTGAACATAATCTTTACACTATGCCGCTTCTTTTTTATCCGCGAATCTATCTTTTCCCACCTTTCACATACTTCGTCACGTAAAAATTTTTATTCCTGGAAACAGCGTAAACAACTTGTCTGACAACGTAAGCTATTTAAAAGGGAAACCAACAGGACGCACACCGATGAGGAATATTTCCCGGCAGATGCGCTATGAAGATGCGTCATCGATACGATAAACACTTCGAGGGGTCAGTGGTGTTATTTCGCCGCCAGATCGGTAGCCAAGATCTTTCATAAGTATCTCCTTGCGGAGGGTAAACAGAAGGCGTATGCAATGAAGAAATTTCAATGCAACGCGATGGCAGAAATTTGGCAGAATGGGAGTTCTACGAAAGCTTAAAATAGTTTGTATTCATGCAATAACCTTGATGAGATTTTCATCTCGATGTACATCCGAGATCTTATGAAGGAGAAATATTGAAGCTATGTTATATGTTCGAGGAATTCGAACGTAAGAGCTTACCGAATCAAAAGTGATTTTAAATAGAAATGCTGTTGTATTTGAAGCGAAACTGTTCCATAGTATTAGCTCTACATTTATTATGAAGAGCTTTCTTTAGCTAATAGCAATAGTTAAATAATAGTACATCTTTCAGATGTGTCTTGAAAGACCATGATTCACAAGCGATCAAGGTTTTCGCAAAATTCACACTTCTCTATCTTAACAGCAAATTTCAGTGTATTTAACCGTTCCCTTGGGGATGAATGAACTTTAAGAATAAGGTACCTATACGACTCTTTTGTATGATGTTCATTTCCAGAAAATATTACTTGTTATACTTTATTCTTACTTTTTAGAATCCAGTAACTTGGCCTCAACTTTTACATTAGCTTTATTAAGAATATATAAACCGAAAAATACACGTAAAAATATTTACGAATCTCAGTATGGTATAGTTTAGAGATATTTTCTTATTTCTCTTCTTGAATACGTAAAGAAATATTACTTTTGCGTTAAGATAATTTTTACGTAAAGAATTCTCGAACAATCTAATCCAACAACACGAAAACTTTCGCCATTCAGACCTATCGATAAACACTATCAACAAAACAAAGAACTGATAAAAATGATCCAATCTGGAAGGAATTTGAATCCCATAACAATCTAAACTACTCCTGAAATACTTAAATATATAGCGATCCTTTTTATACCTGATTTTCTATGGTCTGTGATCGACCGTAGCCTATCCACAGTGGAAGCTATCCACTTAATCGTTAGTCCGACAAGCATCGTTATCCTTCCATGGAAAAGCCTCCTCCAAAGCATTCTTCCTTCGCTCACGAACGATAGTTTCGAATGGCTGAGGGTCGGAGTTCACGGCGCTTCACGATGCATTTTCTTCTCATCAATCACTACGGGATTTCGCGGTCGTGAAGGCAGGAATGCTTCGGAGGGAACAATGCGGGAGTTTGGGTGGAGGTCGTCCCTATAGTAGATGAGACTGCGGCACGACGTCGCTGCGAATCGAATTCCTTTGGTAGAGAGAATGATAGGTCTCTCTAAACGAACTGATTTCCTCATCACAATTAGCGAATGTTGGAATTTGACCCTCGACCCAAGCTGTCGATATTTGGCACACGACTTTTCCGTTGAATTATTTCGCAGTGAGAAATCTTTTTCGGTAGAAATAAATTATTTTATTGATAATGATGATTAATCGAATGTATTATTTATTATATTTCTGCTTGTTTCGTTAAAATTTATATGACTTTGGTTGGATGGCTTTTTGATTGATAGTAAGACCACACGCTTTCATTTTTGTATAATTTTCGATATAAGAAGCCCGCCTAAATAAAAGTAAAATCATTCCTGAAATTTTTCTTACGTTAAAGACAGTGTTTCATAAAGAACTGCGAATTTATTTCTAATCAAAACCATCCACAAACAGAGTCGATGATAAAACGCAAATTTATCTGGTTTCCACTACGATCCTTCTCTTCATGATGAACATTTTAAAAGAATCAATATTTTCTTCATCGAATACTTCCTTATCATGGTCATTAGGATTCTTTACGGCTTTAAATCTTTCGCGAAACGAGCTCCCTTCCCTCTCTCAGAACCTTTTTAGAAATGCCGCAAGTCATTTTTATTCTCATCGCTGGAATTCCGAATGTATTCCTTCGTGTCCCTCGATTCGAGATAACCTTTTGAGCTCACTCAGGAGGTCGCGGGTTCAATTCTTAACGATCGTTTAAAACGGCGGATTCTCCTTAATTAAGTGTAAATAAAGCGTCGCTTGGGAGAAATAACGAATGTAATCTTCCGCGGAAAAACTTAGTTCGTTTACAACCTTTAACAATGCTCAATGAAATCCTCCGCGGTAGAACTTAGTTCGTCTCCAACAATGCTCTGTTTCTTTTTAATACTGGCGTAGGGATAGGATAGTGAAAAGTAGAGGGATATTTTGAAAGTATAGCAGTTTTTTTAAGTTCAGTAAGTGTTTAGTGCGTATTCAATAATCTGTCATTCATATTTCAAACAAAACTTATTTTTTACGTAACGAATCGTTGATTTAGTGATTCACAATTATCCTTTCCCAATTCGCGTAAATTTTAATTTCGTAATTTTTTGCGTAATATATGAACATGGAATGACTAATTAATATCGTAAAGATATAAGTGTACGTGTTGTGAATAATAGAATAATTCTCATGAAAAAATATAACAATTTTCGCGTATTTTCTGCAAAATGAATTACTTTTACGTAAAACAATTACGGAAATGATGAGCTGCTTCAGCTTAATTGCCTCGAATTCCATTTCCACAACAAGAGGCGGAGCTAATGTGATACGTTAATGAGGTTGTTTCATGAATTTTTTGCTCCCAAGGTATTTAAAGGTGATCAAATATCTTTTGAAGAAACATGTATTAATTAGCATCAATGTTTTTATCAGCAGTCATCAGGATAACGCAAAGAACACATAAGCGCTCGCACTTCGCATAAATGATGCGATAGATGAATACGTTTTTACGAATTCTAAACAGATATACTCCGTTCCCACAAGTACTCATCCCCCTCATCTTTTGAGGAATGTTTTCATGGCCACAATCACCGAAAGATCTTTGGGATGGAGTCTTCAGGTGGGACATTAATCCCTTAAGGATTAGGAAACTGCGTTTAGAAAAGTCACTGTTGTTCAAAGAGTGAATGACACAACTAGAAGTAAAGTTTTGGGATCCATAAAGGTCTTATATATGCTGGGTATATAAAGTTTTATCAATGGTTTCACTATTTACTGCTTAACCTTAAAATAAACCAATGAATTAAGTTATTGGGCACATATATATATATATTTATTAAAATTGGGCAATATGTATTAAAATAAATAATCGAATCAGTGAATGGCTGTGAAGTTCTCCATCCATTTAATAATATCAATTCATCGTATTTCCAGGAACGATATAAACACTTTTCATCCATGAGTAACTTGATTCATTGCAGATATCATACAACTCGAATTATAATGTGATAAAGTGAGTTAATGCAAACTTAAATACAAAAGATGAATGAATGAATGAATACAGAGAACTGATTAGCAGTCTTCTATGATACGATTGGTACTTTTAAAGTCTCCGAATAGAAAATTAGAAATACTAAATTAGATGTACTTAATTAGAAGATACCTTTTACAAGAAGCGAACCTACGTTTCCTAGTTACCACCGTCCAGGTTCTAGAATGCAACAAGGGGGAAACAAAACACAGGTCGACAATTAGAATTCGAGGAAGTCTGCGAGTGTTCAAGGATGAACCTCGAGGGAAGATGCGAGACGAGCTTCGAGACCTAAACGCAGAAAAGTTCGTTTTTTTGGGTCTGCGAGGTCTTTCCATTCCTTTACCGTACCCAACCCACGCGCTGGTCCACTGCGAAAGACGCGTTGCTGAGAAGGAACACAGGGTAATGCGACGGAAGACAAACCCTTTCACATCAATTCTTGCCAAAATACGTCTTAGAGTGATAAGTTATACCCATTTATCTCGTAACCATATTCAGATGAATAGCCTGCGTAATAGAAAAGTGCTTATTCAAATCGTAATTGAGTGATTCTTATATTATTATAAGGAGGTTCTCCGAATATAGTTTTCTTGTCGCCAAAAAAGTTTCGTGCGACCTTAATTACCTTTTTCTCCGAATGAATGATTCGAAAGTCACCAACAGCCGTGACATTTTTACCAAATTAGCCCCCTTCTTACAGGTCGAGTATGATTCAGTGATTCCAAAAATGGCAGTGTCACAATCGATCGATGACGGTCACCGTTATTTGTCCCGAAAATGACACAATTGTTGGTGTTAGTCAATCGTAAGGGTTTTTGAATTCGTGAGTCAGATCGCAAAGGATGATTCCATCTATGTATATTGGCCCATTATAAGCCTGAAGATGTTACATATGAATGAATGGGGCTGAAATCAATTTGATCATCAACCTACGAATCCTAGAGTGTTACTTTGGATATATTAATATCTGAAATTGGGATATGAAATAAGACGGTATTGAATTTGCGAAGAACTACTACACTTATCAGAAACATTTCTTCATTGTACTATTACTATACGTTCTCCAAAGTGTTGGACTTAAATTCGATGTTAAGAGCATAAGCATAAGACAAGAGATTATCTCTTGTCGTCATATAGAGTTCGTTAGTATAAAATTTGAAATTTGAACACTTTCTCGAAGTTTCACGTAAAATCTCGTTCGCCTCGTAGATAACCAATAAACGAAAAATAAATCCGACGATAAAAGAAGCAGTTCTTGAATGTAGTTCCTCCACAAAAAAGGTTTCCCGTCGTCAGAATTATGGCCTCAATTTGATTTCATTGAATTCCAACCATCAGACAGACATTTCGTCCTCCCCCGATTCTTTCTGGACCAGTCACGTGATCGAACTGACAAGTGCACCGCAGCGCGCGCTCTCACTGAAGACGAGACCGGAGGACCGGTGGAACCAGGTACCAGTGCATAACTCGGGACCAACAATAACAAAAAAATCCTCGTTCACCACCCTCGTCTGTGCTCCCCAGGGTGGGGTGTCTTATAAAAGGGCCATCCAAGGACAACCCGGAGGAGAGAAGAAGACCTCTGACGATAAATTTCGATTTTTTTCAAACGAAGCGTAGGAATGCCAATCGGAAAAAAATGGTGGGTGTAACCTCGTAGCGTAATAGAGTGCTTTTTTCCGTAAGGAAAGGCGATGCTGCAAAATTCCTGGGATGACTTCTCTCGCGGGCAATGCAGACGGGGTGCTTGCTTATCTAGGATGTGTTTTGTGCGCCGTGGCAAGTAAAGGCACTTAGCGAAATGTTTTGTGGTCACAACTCGTTTGTACTCGGTTCCATGTGATAGTAGAATTATGGACGTATTTTTGTTGAATGGTATTTAAATACGATCAAAAGGTAAATGAATTGTTTTAGCATTATATACATACATATATAACAATTTTCTACGAGAAAGTTTTAATTTTTACGAGAAGAATTTAGTAATTTTGTCTTTTTATTTACGAAATAATTCGTAAATTATATAGACGTACTTACGTAGTTACGTAAGTTACAGAAAAGGAATCATTTAGGAGAAACTATGAATGAAATAGTATGAATATAATGAAATGAAATATATCGTGATATAGTTTTATTTTCAAAATAAATAGTTTCCATATGAGATCATGATAGAAAGAGATCTGGATGAATTAAAAGTTTTTTTTAAAGACTGTTGAAGCAAAATATTATAAGCTTATTGTCTAAACCAAGTCAGTCGGATTGCTTGAAACTCATTTTGATTTGATTTTATAATTATACAAATGAATATTCCTATGATAACACAAAATTTTAATTAATACTATTATTTGTAAATCCTAGGTAACGTAACGTAATCTAACGTAACCATGGAGCGTACGGATATGTTTACGAATTCGTACTTTTTCGACTTTCATGATTCGTTGAAATTAGATCTCTTTACGGACGCAAACATAAGACAGTCGTTTCAAGATCGAAGTCGGCCTTAATTAGCCATCTCGGGAATACTTGTTTTGAAGGCGACCGAGTAGCGCGTTTCAAAATGTCTGCTGCACGAAACGGGCGGGAAACCCAACACGACTGCGGAACCTCGATAAAACATCGGACATTTACGATGCACCACCGATCGGAAAACCATGGCAACGGAACTTCTGCTGCCGAGGAAACAAACTAATATAATAGAGTGGGACGGAAATAGGATTAAAGCTGGTCTCCAGCTAAAATTAAACAGCGTTGCGCAAGGAAGAGAGAATCTGTGGAGTGTAAATTATCTCTCGGATATTCGAGACGAATTGATTATCAAGGATATCGAAAGTAATGGCTTGAAAAAATATCGTCATTCAACTTGAATTAATAAGTAATAGGTCACTGTATCAAAATATCGCTAATTATTCATTTCAGCAATAAGTGTTTCAAATCTAAATAGACGAATAAAGGACCATAAAACGTATTGATACTGAAATTATCCAAAAACTTTATCGTAAGAGTTGAGTTTAACATTAATGTACAATTTCATAAAATAAACCATATAAAAATAGTTCATTTAATTTCTGTAATGCACGTATTATAATATGAACCAGTGTTCTGATCATTTTTTGTAGAGTAGAATGAGATTTAACTTGAAATTTACCTAATTTACTATAATTATACTAATAATAACTTGATTCTTACGCGAAATAAAGTTATCTTTATAGATTCATAGAAGTTTAAAGTTTCATTTATTATTCTATACTGAATTTCTATGAATTAATTCGTTACAAAGACTAATGTCTGCTTCTTTAAACTTTGATGCAATTGAATAGATAAGCAAGGTTTGTTTATCCTAAATTAATGCATGTATACATTAAAGAAAAACTCCTCAGCTTCTTGAACATTGCTCATTAATAACGATATCGGAATATTTATCGCAATGAAGAGTGAGAATCATTCATATCACATCATCTATTCACATATTGATTTTAAAAGATTCCGAATTTTTTTCCGAATATTTACGAATGATTTAGTAAGCCTTTTTTTCTTAAATTCCTTCCCGCTGATGGCACCATTTTTCTCGAGCACGATGTTCCGACGAGAGAACGTGTTAACGGCGAGAATATCACGCGTTTTTATCGAAGGGTATTAACGAACAACCTGAAATTCGTCTCGAGGTGTACGTGAGTGAGAACAAGAGGAGAACACTTCAGCGCTTCCATCACGAGACCGAAAATAATCTGTTAATAACGTGAAATAGGCAGGAGTTGCGTTGAAAAAATAAAAAACCGAACGGCACGATGGGTAATTCTTCCCGCCCTCTTACGCTCGCTCCCGGAACCCCAATCACGAAACAGTGCATCAATCATACGCATGAGCGGCACGTGTAAGGAGCTCGTAACGATAACACCAGGAGGTATAAAAATTCTTTTTTGCGGGATGTGATTCATTTGTTATGCGGCGGTAAGGACGCCATTACGGAAACAAAAAACTATCGAATAACATTGCGTCATTGGAGGCGAGGAATGGAAAAGCGTTAAGATGTACTGATTCGGAGTAAGTGTATAAAAAATAAGAAGCAAGTTTCATTTATTTAACACAGGATGTGTATCATTTGTCATAATTTGAAGCTTGACGTCTTGTATCGAAAAGGGATGTATCTTGTTCCTCGGGTCCTTAAAAAAGTAAGGAATGTTTTGAAGATACGCTTGGATCATCGTTAGGTAAACAGTGGCTAAATAGGGGATTCTGGTTCTTGTTGACAAGCACGACACTAACGGAAAGGCCCTTCAATTATCGTTAATTTGAGCTTCTATGATAGATGACTCGCTTCCCTATACTTTATTTACAACAATTCAAAGCAAACTATTCCGTATACGTATTTAGCTTGATATATTTTCGTTGGAACCAATTTCGTGAATCATTCTCAAATTACCTCTCAAGAGAAACATCTTAAAATCAAATTAAAATTATATATTAAATTCTTATGATGGCTTACTAAAAATCAACTGAGATTTAAGTATTTTTGAAAACTATACAGTTCGTCAATTGAATAGAAATAAGGTAAATTAATCCTTATAATCTAAAGTAGTCTTTGAGATGCTTCCTCGATCTGGTTGATTAAATTACAGCTGTAATTATTTCATTATATATTGGAATGGACTGATAAATATATAGATATCATTTCTAGCTCATACGATTGATATTTACATATTTATTAATCCATTTCTGGCAATAGTTTTAGCTCCAGATGTATCGAAGAAAAGCTTTATGAGGTAAATTTCATAAGGTAATCATCATAGTAAACTAAGAGATGCATTCTATAGCGAGTTATTATTCCAATAGTTTATTTTTTATAGTTTCCCACGGACCGTTAGAGTTAATATTCAATCATATTTATAACAGAAATCGTGTAGAGTTGTTTAGAGCAGATCGCACCACACACAAATGGAATTCTGGGTGAATAGGTGCATTTCATGATGACTACGCAAAATTCCTGATGTTGTTGGGCGGACTGATTACTCCCTCCACTCGAAATAGAAATAGTAGTGGATTCCTAGGAATAGCCACTAATTCTCATTTTTATTGGAATGAATAGCCCATAAATCAAGCCTAATGCTAGACTACTTGGGCAGCCCAGGAACCATTGTCATTCCTTTTTAAGTATTAACTTAAGAGGAAATTAAAGAGGTCCAGGACCTTTGTGAGGAAGTTTTAGCTGTAATAGGGGCTACATCACATAATATTAGAGGGTTTTAAATGAGATAATAGAGGCATGAATTATAAATTCTTTAAAGAAATGAAGTTTCGAAATAACTGTGTAGCATTTATCATACATAATCTAATTAAATTATTAAAAATTATCACAGAATTCCGCTGTATTCCTTTGTCTATCCTAAAGACCAAAACATGTTTCCTAGATAAATAACACTTTGAATAGGTATAAAAAGTAATTTTAGACTCCTATTATGAAGCATTTTTAAGTCATAAAATAGTTTCTATGAATTTAATGATGTTTAGATTAATATTGTATATTTCTAACGGAACCTAAGTTGCTTGTATATACATCTCAGAGCTTCTAAAAGCTCATTCATTTCCCTTTAAAGTTTCCGATCTCTCTATTTAAGAAGACCTTATACATTTCTAGTTCTATAAACGAAGAATTTTTCCTTCCAAATCGGGAGTGAGTTAGCCGCACGTGTATACTCAGAAATAAGACCGCTCAAGGCGGGACCTCCCTCCGTTGAACCGGCTAAAGACGGAATCCCCTCTGATACTCTCTTATATCCCTATCTCAAGATACATATTATAATATTAACGTCTAGAATGATCTGCTAAACGATGTTCGTACCGGATGTTTATAATTCGGGTACTGTATGTTAACTTTATACTAACCGCAACAGTCTTTCGTATAAGCCAATCTTTTCCCGTAATTTAATAGAAGTAAACTAATCATTTAAAAAACTTGAACGATTGCATCAGACTCATATTGAGAAGATTATAATAATAAGAAAGATTATAATACGTAAAATTTTCATAAATTTTGAACGGAATATGAATTCAGTAACGCTTACGTATAGCCAAGAGTTACTATTAACGTACATCTTTTTAAATAAACCTCTTTAATCCCAGATACGTAGAAAATATCTTTTAAAGCGTTTGAGCAAAGAGATTTTCCAATAATTCTTCCTGATCTGACATAAATTATAGTTGTCTTATCACATATAGACCCTTTTCTGCGACTAATGATCTTAAAGTTTTTACTTTTTATTATCAAAAGTTTATTAAACGCATTTTTCTTATTCTGTCCTCAATCCCGATAATTGGGGAGGTTTTAATTACGAACGTTTCCGTTGAAAAGCATTTTGAAGAATTCCCTAATCTGCAAATTCGATTTAGAAAAACGAAGGTCAAATTTCGCACCGTATTTCAACCCACGTCTGGTCCCTAAGTCAGTCCACGCTCCAGACTTTTCGTATAATCTTGGTCCCGATTCAGAAAAATCAGCCCAACTGCTAGACTGAGGGTCTAACCCGGGAAAGTTGGCAACCCAGTGAACACAGAAGGCGGAGGAGAAGAGACGGATGGGTGCTACCCCCCCCCCCCCCCAACACCCCACACCTTACTCATGACGTCCCCTTACATTGGACCCTCCCCCCTCCCCTTACGCTCACAGAAATAGATAGGCCCCCTATATTTGGAGCCGTGAGTCGTTGCCGTATTATTACTCGACGGTGTCGGAAGCTGAAGTCCAGAAGGAGATGGTGCGGGGGAGGTCTGAATTCGGGTCACGAATAGAGATTTTTAAAAATAAAACGAATTCGCGGAGGGTTCGGTACGTTTTTTTTATTGGAATATGAAGAGGAGAAGTTATGAAGGGAGATGCATCTAATAAGAGGGAGAATATGGGGCAGACGAAGAGACAGTCTGATGTGCCCTGATTTATATTTAAACCCTCGTTTGATTAATCATCGTCTGATGCAAGATACTACTCCTTCTTTTTTAAATATAAAAACTCAAAATTTTGTGAATTGGGAACTTGCGAAATAATTTAGAGGACGCTAAGTTTTAGGCCAAATAAATAGAATTGAAGGATCAGATAATGACTAACGATATTCTGAACTCTTTAATAAGGTATTAAGCCCGATGAATTGAGCATAAATGCAAATCATGTATTTCATTAGATGAATAAACACATTCTTCAATGACTGTTCAAAAGTTGTGAGAGTAAAAAGATGTCCGATTATTAGTAGATTTTATAATACTTATTCATCATTTTTTAATTTAGTTATGAATTGTTTTCATGGTGATATTACAGTTCCAAAATACTAATAACTAATAACAGAGGCGTAAAATTATTTGTGTTCATTGAACTATCGCCTTAACCTTCTATCTTCATCTTAGAGTAAATATATCATGTGACAATTCAATCCTTAACTCTGACTGTAAGTTAAGCAAGAGTTTACAATTGTAAAAGGTTCCGCTTAGAGATAAAATATTGGTAATACATTCCCTATGAGAAAAAATAAATCTCTCAACATGTATGACCTCAGACAAGAAATTCCGAAAGGAAATTTAGCGATTCCATTCATCTGCGTCATATCCCAAAAAAAGGATCTCCGGAAGCATTCGTAACGTTTCGAGTTGTACGAAAGCGGCAGTCGTTAACGAACACTTCGATGGATTTTCCAAGATCAGTTTACGACTCCGAATCGTTTGGCAGTTGGTGCAGTAAAACATCGTTTCATAGCGATATTTTTACGATTTCCATGGGGACGTATCTTGGGCAATGGGGTGTCGAGAAATTAGATCCGTCGTCGCCATGACCTTATTCCCTCTTAGTGCTGCATGCGAAAGCCTTGCGTGCGAAACTCGTTTTTCGCGGGTAATGATGCCACGCGTGTCCGAGGGTGGCCAAGGGAACAATCACCTATCACAAGGGAACAATCACCTATCACAACGGATATTCGTTGTCTGGAAGGAAAGGCAAGGAAGGGGAAAAATACACTTTCCAGGATGGTGGAAGGAAATTTATTGGGACGGTAATGAATGAGGGAAGGTTGCTGCTCTCTCTATATTTGGCCTACTTAAAGGAGAATGAAGGAGGAGGGTTTAGAAGGGTGGCGCCTTTGGTGAGGATAACCAAGGCGCCAGTGCTGCTGGATTTTCGTAATCCCGCCACCCACAGAGATACAGCTGATGCACTTATGTAGAACGCCGCGAACCAAGAATTCTTTCAAGGAATTTAGTTCACCTGTGGAGCAGAATTTCTAAGAACTTTTTAAAGTAGATTAAAGAACAATTATTTCATAAAAGTGAACCTTGTAGTGGGTAACATTACAATAACTACAGGGGATTGCTTCTACATCGCGTATAAAGGTAAGGAATCGTAACAAAAGCATTTTTTTTTCAAACACATACACTATTTATTTTGTGTTAACCTACGAATCTTTGTTATGTACTCTCAAAATTAATCAATGTAAAACAAGCTCAATTAGTTTCAAGATTACTCGTTTTTTCGGTACAGTTACTTATATAATTGTTTTAATTTTTTATTGAAAGGCCAAATATTGAAAAAAGATCAGAGAATTTTGGCAAAGAAGAAGGTATTCCGAGTTCCTTACTTATTTTATTACTTACCGATGTGTACATAACGTCATTCAATGCCATTTTATGAGATGTAGCAACAGGTTTTTCTGTACAAAACTTCTACGTATGGAGGGATTTGGAGGAATAATTTTCCAAATCTACGAAGGCTTCATTTACTTAATTATTTGATTGATATCAATTTTGATTAATTGAAGTGCTATTCCTAAGATAAAAATTGCAAGTCCTATAGTAGAAAGTCATTCCCTAATAACATTAAAGAGGTAGTTGAAATAGCAGACTTCTTTGTCTCGATTTAATCTTATCTAAGAAGAAAAAATTCTTCTCTACATAAACCATAAGTATAAGACAATTCCATGAATTATATTACGAATCTATACTTTAAATTCTGCTGAAAATTAGGAACTTTAGATTAAAATAGCCTTCGTCAATGAAAGAGCTGCTTTCCGGAAAACTATGCGATAAGAACCCGTCAATTATGATGAATTTCGTAACAGGAAATACAGTCATGCGCATTCCAAGGCAGCACATGACTTTTAATTCGATATTACTTAATTGCGTTTGGTGTGATGGTCGTAAAATTAAATAACCCGCTCGGAAATGGACCGCAAGGTTATTGCTGAAGATATATCTTGATAAGCGATACAAACTTCCTCATACGGTTCATAACAACACATGATTTGAGTAATGGGACGTGATTGCCATCTAAAATCCATTTTTATAGTAAAATTCACTGTGGCGATTGAATTTTTTAATGATATAGTGTATTACTGAAAGATTATTATAGCTAGAACACATGATTATATTCTCCAAAAACTAGTATGGTTTAAATCCATCTATTAAGTGAAAGTTTGCCATAAATCAAACTGTATCAGATTGTATTCAACCTAGTTCGTAGTAAATTGATTTTAATTGTCATTCAGCTGCCTAAAACTTTGTCTAAGACTTCTATACATTAAGGTCTGTAGACTTCCACTTTTCTTTCCATCCAGTATTAGAATAAATATTCGTTGCAGAACCTTAGTGGCATTCATTTCATTACTGGAACGAAGAAAGGTCCTGGTTCGAAACCTACTTTTCAATAACCGTAGATCTTTGAGTATTTTAATTACCACTTCGTATCACTATTCATGAAATATTTTATTTACTTTTATTATGATAAGTAATTTCGTATCATCAAGATACATTGAACACAAGTACTTCCCGTCAAAGCAGCTCGTTAAGAACGATTACGTAGATAAACAATTTAAATCAAGCCCAAATTAATAAGAGATCATTTGAGATTATTTTGACATGCACAAAAAAACAGTAAATAAAATAACCAAAAGGCTATTACTCTTCGAAAGGAGTAGTCTAAACCACTTTCGTTCCCGGAAAGGACACGGTCGGTCAGTCAGTAAACCTCTACACCAACAGAAAGAGATTCGTATGCTTCCGGGGCGTTCACGTAGCAATGAATTTCGTTTATTAGATCGACTGCGAGGGAAAGGAGATTTGGCGATAAAAATAAATCGGTTCCAATCCAAAAGCGTTTGCCAATCGCCAATAAACTTCCGACGAATGACTCGAGAACCGCACGGCGATAAAAGCGTGCGCTCTCTTTAAAAGAGCACGCTCGCGGTGAACCTCAGGAACTCGGCTCGTTACTCCGGTAAAAGTGAGGAATTGGAATGGCGCGGTTTTCTCCATTGTCCCTTCTTTACGTTCGAAATGAGCAATTACCGTCGAAGGTGAATTACGCGGTTGTTTTGTTTCGCGGCACTGCGCTCCAATCCTTACTGTATACCTCCAATGATTTGAATGCGTAGTGAAAGACGATGATGATGCAATCGATTCTTTGAGGAACGTAAAATAAACAACTTCTCTCCGCGAATGATGTGGAATCCATTCTTCCTCGGAAGGCTCAACTACTTGAGGGTGGGGAGTCGTTATTGTGTAGTTACAATACCGGGACATTAACATATCCCAGCGAGGAAAACCAAGGAAACTGAATGCGTCGAAATCTTTAGAGGAACTATACAATCTGCAACGTACTTTGTCAATTTAAGCTGATGCAACTCTGATAAAATAATTTAATTTTGAAAAAATACTATGTTAAAGTTAAAAGAAAAGACAACAATAGATCGGAAGGCATTGCTTTATCAATTCTTCTGCAGCGTTAAATTTCTACAGCACAATATATTCTATATCATTCAAACGTATAAGTTTTTTTTTAATTTTCCATGAGCTAATAGGCTACAAAGTGAGCAAAGAATGCTTGTAACACTTGCCTGAGGACGTCGAGTAATTGATGAAATTAGTTGCCATTCAATAAAATTGCCATGAATGCTTATAAGCATTCTTTGTTCATTCAGTATGGCACATTTCCACGTTTTTAAACGTGATCATATTTCATAATACAATCATTGGAATGATTATTTTAATGACGTTGAAACGCAATACGATAATAGGTAATGTTATTAAAGACTATCATGCTAAATATAGCTAGACTGTGCCAGGTTGGTATTAGATTACAAGAACGATTAAATACATTAAAAATTAATAATGAACCTGTACTGGGAAGATGAATGCGTGCAGAATCTGACATGCTAATGAAGGAAGGGATATTTCTTATAATATAACGCGGCAGGATGAATCTAGTTCCTGCACAATTTTCCTTCCCATGTCTACGCTCATGTTACAGAAATCCTTATACGATAACCACGCACTCTATTTGGACATGCCTTCAACATCCGACACTTCTGAACACAGTCATCGCCCTAGAAGCACTTCTTATTTGAATGTGTCCGTTAAAATTTTTCTTATAACACTCGACTTGTCACTCGAGTACGAATCTCGGATTACTGACCCCCTTTCTTATTCATATCGAACCTCTTGAGTCTATATGTGGCCATGGAGTTGGCAATACTCTTAAAAGCCCTTGCCCTCTCTCTCAACCCAGCTGCAACCCTCTCTTCAATAGCCATGTAAGAACGAGAGGCGGACACTTCCAAAGGAGGAAGAACATTAGCTCCCTAAGGATGCAAATTCGGTCCGGTCTGTCAGATGGTCGTACCGGAAGCTCTAACATAAGTGTTTAAGTGACCGGAGTTTCTCCTGAGCTCGATACACAAGTAACCTCTCGGAGCCTATTTGTAGACCAACCGACTACTATAAAGCCACTCTAATAGGTGGAAATGGCATCTCATCTTTGACGACTTACTTGTTAAAATGCTTTACATTTTTGCACGCTCTTATACGTACTACATTGTGTTCAAAGGCATCGGTTAGTAGACGATTATGAGGCGTTTTAAAAGCGCTGAAAGCAAATCGATTTGCGCTCTTAGTTACAATGTTTACGTTACTGATGGAATTGTTATTTTCGAGTAGGAAGGCGTTCGACGAGTAAATTGAGTGTTCAAAACAATCTCGAGCTTGTACTTTAAAATTCTTAAAGGTAGCGAAATGAATATTATCCACCTTATAACCTGTTGATTCACACTAAAGAGGTAATACAAAGGCAATTTTTACAGGAACGAGGAATAATTTAACTAAATTTATACACGAAAATAAAATTTTAGAACCCAGAATAACCATATGTATAACGGAGTACGATTGAGGTATTTATTTTATTTAGTACGCCTTTATTAATTTACTTCAGTTTGAGTCTGCTTTGAGTTTTAGAGGAATTATTGGACACATCTTATTAAGCATTTAATATCCTTGCATTTTTTTCTTAGCTTAATACACGCCTGTATTACGCAAATACTTGAATGGATCCGGCAAGTTTTTTTTCTCCCCTTCAACCCAACTGTGGAGACAGCGGCAGTACCAGAGGAAAAAACCCTCCTTCGAAGAGATTAAGTAATTATCTGCATCAGCTGTTTCTAGACACGAAAGACTTACACACATCCTCCAATTCCCCATACTCCGAGAATTCCCCCCATAAATCCGACCTTTCAAACTGTGAATGGCTAGATAAAACGTAATGAAACCTAAAGCGAGAGAGCCCCCGCCAGCACCGACCCATAAGAAACACGATGCCTAAACCACCACCGTCCGCATACCTCGGGTGCAATACGCTCCCCTGCGGAGCCCGTATTTAAAATTCCTAGAAAAGTGAAACGGCTCCCGAGGGGCGGGGTTCTCTCTCATAGTTCCGGAGGTGGGGACGCACACACACACGGATCACAAACCACACCGTGTGGGAAACGGTCGGCGTGCAACACACACACGTGACGACGGGAACGCGCATCCGACACTCTGAAGGAGCGGGCAGCGGTTTGAAACCGCACCACATCTTTGATTCCCGCACGTACGGAGCGGTAGGTGTACCAAGAGAGGCGATACCCATCCTGGACACCGTGTCCAGGCGACAAACGCTTCCATGTGGCGAAAAGAGCACGCATTATAAAGCACATCCTTTATTCTGCCGCGACCTCCACCTACAGGGAAACCTCCCCTTTCTACCGCGACCTGCTTCCAAGTACTACTCCGAAAAAAAAGACACTCGACCTTCGGCGAACCGGCATCTTCAGCCCTTTCTTCACAGGGGACACAATGCTCCCTCGCCGAGGCTTTTTTCCCGCCCTTTGCTATAAGGTACTTCTTCGCCAGGTAGGCACGATCCCACCGGTTGCGTCTTTTTTTATTCGTTTTGCGGCGAAAGCACCGGGCAACGATATAAATTAAAGTGTCGGTTCCGAAGCGAAAAAGACTTAAACAACGCCTCGCTAATTCTCGCCTTTTAGGCTTTCCAAACGCGATTTGAAGTTTTTCGCTAAAAGGAAAAGTGTTTTTTGGAAGAATACTTTGGTGTAGACTACGGATGGTGAGAGCAAAGGGTTTTCCAACTCTGAAAGTCTGCCCAAATTTCATTTTCCGTTCTACTATAAAATGTTCTGGTTCATTGCCAGATTTTCTACGCTGGGTTCTTCAGAATAGATTCGACTTGAAAATTTGAATCACGGTTTAAAAGTTTGAACCTAAAGTTGCGAAGAAACTATCAATAGATAGATAGTCTGCTCCAGAACTTACTAGCTCACTTAAATAAGAAACCATCTCGAGGTAATCCGCACGTATGAATACTAAGTGTGCGATGATTATAGAAAACTATTCACTTAATATACACAAAGTTTTGCACATTGTACATAACCTACGAGAAACTAATTCCATCAATAAAAAACAAAGCTTATAATTTGTCCTCTAACTTTCAAACCTTCCATTCAGTTCACAGTAGTGTCCACATAGAAGCAAATAGTAGTAGCCGCTTCCGATGCTCGCTAAACAAGCAGAAAGGTTTGCAGACATCGACTGGTATCTATATCCTTCCTCAACATCAAAGAACAACGTATCTTCCGCCAATATCAGCGAACATACCGCTGAAGGAAGAACTTCTTGGCAAAACTACGTATTCGCTAAGTCTTCAGCTCTTTTTATAAACCCTATCGTTCTTTGTGCACATTATCTCTCTCTCTTCGGATGCAAATAAGAAAGCACACACGCGTTGTAAAGCTCCCGCTCTATATCTACTCACCTTCCGCTGGTGAAGTAAAGCACACAAAATCCTTTGGGTCCGTGAACACTCCGTGTCTCCCTTCCGCGCCGCACTCCGTTTCCCTACTCCCGCACCACTGTGAGTCTCGCACGCTCTCTCGGCATCGAAGTCGACAAACGACTGTGGGATGAAGCGGTTGCGGGAGGGGAGGTTGTGGGAGGGAGGGCAGATCTCTAACCTTCGGAAACAGACCTCCTCCTTCGGCCTACGCTAGCGCACCTCCGCTCATTCTGCAGATCCAAGAGGGTTTATTATATGAGACGGTCTTTCGTGGCGAGAGTAACTGATGAGAGTACGTACCTCTGCTTAACTCGGTGTACTTATGTTGGGTGAGTATGGTTTACGTATGAATTTGATTGATTAGAAAAGAGGTAACCATGGTGATGTTTATCGATGACGTACAGGATGTATTATCGCATGATCAGCTGCAATTGTGAGTAAAGTCTACTAGCACAGCTAGTCCCATAATACGTATGTAATGCTATGTTAAACTGTAGAAAGAGGCAAACATACCTAAAGTGTGGTATGCAAATGTATGTAAGTGATAAATTCTCTTCTTTCTCATCAAATGTTCTTGTTATTTCGTAATAATGTAATTTATATTGAAGTTTTAACGGTTATGAGCATCAAAAGAGCTTCTTTCGATAGGAAATTTAAAATTAAAAAATGTAGAAGCATATTCATCTATACTTTGAGCCAATTTTTCATGAAAGGTATCTTAATTATACATTCTATCATATAATAAATTGTCGCTACCTGCCTCATACAAGATGTAAAATGTCGCGAATGATCATGACGATTCTGTTTACCGTTTGGATCCTATTCAATTTATTTTAATTTTCCTTCAATTTTATTCTTTCTTATAAATATTAACTGATACTATATAATAATTTTGTCACCTATGTCCATCGTAATCCACAGTATATGCCTTGAATCGATATTTATATTTTATTCAGTACATACTTATGAAGAAATCACGTTCTATATCTTCTTATCAAAGCAGGCATAAGTATATACTTCCATATCTGATTTACGATTAACGAACAAATGTGCATTTATAAAACACAGCATTTATTATCTCTTTACCGGGAGATGAAGTTTATGGTGCTCTGGTGCTCTAATCTTTATTAGTCAACGGATCAAAAGTTTTAATACGCATATATATGTATACAATTTCTGTTTTTATCAATCTTAAGTGTTATCATCTACCTTTAATTATATCTTCACGTACTACATATTAAGAAACATTAATAATCTAATTTCATTTATGAGTAAAAATTGAGATACTGGAGTTTATTTAATCTTAAAAATAGTCTCCATACAAACAATTCATTTGAACTTAAATACCTGCAAAACAATCTCTTCGGACAATAATCCATTCCATACAAATGAATCTTATTCAAGCTTCGATTAGGTAAGAGCAATTGTCGAGAGAGACCTATTGTTTTGATGACAACAGTCGAAGATAATATCTAAAGATAAGTACAGATAGTTTAGCAATGAACACTTATAACGTATGTTCACATTCCAGAGTTTCGCTGTAAACAAAAGCTAATTTACCAGCTGTTCAGTCATGCATTTAATGGGTGATGAGATTTGATTCCCGTCCACAATCATTCACGGTAGTACCTCTGGGGTGTTTCGGTTCTGCCTCAAATGATTATGTTATAAGACCACTACAGCATTTCAGACAGCTATAATTTCCTCCCTCATTTTACTCCATTACGTCTGCTCTGATGGATTTATTCCTTTTTCCAGAACGTATTTTCCTCGATATTAATTTTTATCTCATTTCATAAGGACATTTTAATAATTCTCAAGTTTCCGATAGTTCCTTCCATTACGTTTCTCAGATTTTTTACGGATTATCGTAGTTATAAGTATTTTAAACATAAATTAAATATATATTATACTAAAAGAACGATAAAAAATACCACTAAAGCAACACTATTCTTTCCTTGCTAGAAAATGACATAAGTGTTATTGGAAGATATTCTATATAAAAACTAAATTGCAATCGAAAAATTAGCCTTTTCGAAAATAATGTTTTACAGACTGGTTGATTGAGAAACTTATTATAGAAATTAGAAATATTATATAAATATTCTTATGCCTCGCCTGGTTGTCGTTTGAAAGAAGTCTTAAATTGGTAAGATACTTCTTCTATGAGAGTAAATATCAAAGAAGGCTCTGTGTTTATCGACTATCCATAGCTTTTGTACGATAAACTACTCCTTTTTTATATATAAACCCCTAAAGTGGAAGCTGGAGGATGTATAATTAACTTGCTTTCAAACGAGGCAAGCATATTTTACGTGATCTAAATACTTAAATACATCGAATATCCCTATAAACATATCGATTTATCAATAGGAATTTAATCGTTGAAATTTGCATGATTATTAATATACATATCGGTTACACCAGTAATTATTTTCTAAAGATATTACCTTTAAGTATAGTCGACTAATATCAGATAGAAGGCTCTGTCAAACAAATGTACTACAATAAATATAAAACACTAGTTGAAAGTAAACTCAGCACATATCCGGTCGACTATTAACAGAACCAATTTGGCTCAACTTAAAAGTAATTTTCTCCGTTATATTTTGGCTTGAAGCCCAACCTATAGCTCAAAATATTTCTGTTCCCATTCAATGTCACATCAATACCGATTTATGGAATTGAGTTTTGCAAGTGCTCTTTTGGCGACATTTCAATTCTATCAGAGGGAGATATTTCAGATATCTAATTAAAATACTTCTACCATTTTATTTCATCTTTTATGCTCATGACTTGTGAACATAATTCTTCTATGTATTGTTCATAAAAAGGATGGAAACATGTCCAAATCAATCGTCTGCGAAAGATATTAAAATGAGACTTTTTTTATCAAGTGTATACATTTTTTGTCTAATTAAACCCCATTCTCTAGTTATTCTTTAAATTCATGAGCGAGTAAATCTATAGCAAATTTAATACTAATATATATATATATAACACAATATATAATAATATAATACAGATTTAATCGATGATAATTATTAAGCATACGATCCCATCGTACATCAAATATAATTCGCAGGTAAGAACAAAAATAAGTATAATGACACTCGAAAGGGTTAGTTAATAAAGTAAATAAAACAGAATATAATCAGTTAAAATAGAATAACGACCTGGACTCGAACCCAGGTCCTTCTTCTAGTACTTACCGATGCGTTGAGACCTGGGTTCGAGTCCCAGTCATGTAACAATTTTTCACTTCTCTTTAACCTTTACAATACATTCCCACGAACTCATAGCATTCAGTTACATTCACCTTTTCGTAACCCTATCATCGTAGTTATAAACATACTGTGAAAGTAATTTCCATCCTGGGCATAGTTCATTGATTGAGATACCCTCTGCATCCCTAGCATCCTACCTTCACCTTCTATTCATATCACCTCCACTTCCCCATTCCCATTCTGTAATTCCCATTGCATCCTTGCCAAATTTCTCACTCGTTCCCACTTCTGACCCTATGACCTCTCTCTTCGTGAATTGCGCCAGTGCTTATCCCAGTGCGTTTCTTTTCTTAGGAACCACGTGACGCCGTCTCTCCCTTTTGTTCTTATTAAGGCTTCCCTCCTCCGCAAAACTCGTTCTTTTTCCTCTTCTCTACTACGCCCTCTTAGCCTCGTGTTTTCCACTCCTTTTCGCTGATACGACCCTTTCTTTCCAGTTCCTATTTTAGCCTCCATCTCGTATCCACTTTCATTCGTTTACCGCCTTTTCTTTTCGTACTATTTTCGCTATTCGAACGAGTTGCAGTCATGAGGAATATAAAGGTTTGACAAGTGTATTATAATTAAGGATATTTTCCTCCAAAGGAGCTCATTCATATCTGAAATTATTATGAGAGGTAGGTGAGAGAGACACAATGTTGTTTACGATCTTCCTTTGTTCAATTCGATGTATTTCTAGGATGTATTCGAAGAGATATACATAATAGCAAAGGAAATTATTTAAACGTTTTGACACAAGAACAAGTGGTACATTATGCTGAAAAATATTCAATTATTATTAATGTATGATATTTATCTTTTACCTTCAAAACCCCTCAATTCTCTTATCTATATAAGTTAGGTACATTCATAAAGTTCTATTTTAAGAAGTAACTTTATAAAATACGTTTATTTTATCGTTATAACTTTGAAAATGCAGCTATAAAACGGTGACAATGAAATTCAATTCGATTTACCATTGAAATGAAGTAGTTTTTCAAAACTTTTACGTACACTTCGTATCTTTAATTACGTTAATCTATCAGGTTACAAAACCAATCATTTCTTTAGAAAGACGAGAAGAAAAACTTGGCTTCCTTCTGATTATTCTCATCTGCCACGTTTAGTTTTGTCATTTTTGCATCTTAACCCTACAGCTCTCTTTCTTTCCAAAACCCCTTAACTATTGCCAAATCTAATTTCAGAGTGGAGACGCTGTGTGCATAACCTCTACTGTATCACACCAACGCCCGGAACCAATTCTTATGATATATGTAATGATGCTGAGTTATTTTTGTAGTATAAATACATTAAAATAAAAGCTCTTTTCATTTTGATGTACGCCACATATACTTAGAAGATATTGTTTTTCAGACACTCTTCATTTGTTTTAAACACGTGTTTCCTTTCCTGTTATCATCATTTATCTACGCTTCTTTGTTCACGGCTTTTTTAAAAAAGTCTCATTCTTTCTTCTTTTGCTTCTTCTTCTTTCTTCTCTGTTCTTTTTTCTTCTCTCTTCTCCACAAACATCATAATTTCATCTTTCATTTTGGGTCGTTAAACAGGATATACGGATATTGTAGTGGCTTTCACGTCAAAAGTTATATTAATCTCTTTCCATTACTTTACTATTTAATGATTGCATTTATATCATTTCATATATATCATTAGCTACGTACGAGAAGTATCTAAAAGATGACGTTTGCCAAAATACAAATAAATTAAATAAAAAAAAGTTAGCGAATCTTCTGCCAACTTTTGTGCAGAGTAAAACTTTAAGAAAGTTCTTCTTATTTACATCATTCTTAGAGAGATTGAAACCAACAACTTAAATAATAAATTAATATAAATCAATTAATTCCTTTACGTCAAAAATAAACGACTAAGTACGGTAAATAGCAATCATGTTGTTTCAGTTATTAAGAGAATTTCGTGTAAGTTCTAAAGAATCTCTTACGTTAGTTCATATTGAATTCATCACTCGTGTGTACACTTTTGATTACGGGTAAGTTTCCCAAGGATATTTTTACATCCGGTAAATTAGAAGAAAGAAATGCCCTCACATATCAATCACATTCGATGTTTTCATCCCATTATTCTTTCCCCTATCTCACTCACTGTATCCAAATTTTTTTTTCTTTGTTTTCTATTTCCCTGTCTTCCACAAAGTCTCCTTAGCGCGGCTGCACGAGCCAAAAGTGTAACGGAAAATAAACCAGATGAGTCGCTCCTTTGGCAGGACATCTATGCTTACCGCCTCGAGTACCTATGTTCGCCCAAGGGGTTGTAACCTCGGGAAACTGGGAACGAGCCTGCGGACGTCTGTTCCCGTGGAGGAAAGGGAGCTTACAGTCGCGTAATCTCGTCTTTTTTTTTCAACGTACATCTCGCAAGCAAGGAAGCTGCTCTCCACGCTTTGATGAACCCACGGCGTGTCCAATTAGACCCAAATTAGTTTCATAGTTTCCTCGAACGTCGATTGATGACCGACGAAGGAACTCGAAAGTTTTTTCTTTTGGAAAAACTCGACCCAAGTGCGTGTGAAGATTTCACACCGTGTCCAATGCTTCCAAATCCGTTCCAATTCGGCGATTAAAAGTTCGCAATTAGAATGTACGGAATGGAAATGGTTTAACGGTTCTAGTAGGAGTAGGAGGAGTCCGTTCCCCCGATGACGTGGATTATTCATATAAATTCACGCGTTTTATGACGCTTCCAACCGCTCGGGAATATTTAAGTGATAGATACGCGTGTGATTTCGCACTTACGCGGTAGGAGTGGCGTTCGTTTGGACTGCCGATGATGCATAACGGGATTTTTTACTGATTGCGATCTCATATTACGAACGCTTTTTGTCTCCGATCGCTTTGATCTTTGAATTCGCGGAACTGATACACATTTATGTATTTGGTCTCAAGGAATTAGATGTTTTATTCTCATTGGTTTCTTTTTTTATTTCTGAGAGTTCACCAACAGTAAATTAAATTTGTAAGAAATAATTGCTTTGATGTACCAAAAGTTATTTTAATATTTTTATTGATGTTTTTGGTTTTGCTTATCCCTCAAATTTCTTAAAGAGATTAATAAATTTTATCACACTTGTGTGCATTATCACCATAGGTGCAATACAAGAATACTTAATAGACATTTATAATAATGTTAGAGAAATTTTGGACCAAATATATTTTAAATCAAGGGAGATAATGTAGAAAAATAACATAAATTTTGATCCAATCTCCTTTCATTTTCAGGACGAGAACTTTTCAATTTAAAATTAATGCAATGGTTATAGTCGATCACTTAGGTAGTACATTAATAATTATACACCGATAAATTGTTTCAGATGACTAGGGTAGCTAATACAAGCCTGTTTTGGTTTATACATAAAACTAGTGAATTTAAACTTTTCGAGATATCAATACAGAGTTTGCGTATGTTAGTATTTTTAAAAAGTGTTCCGATACATAGCAACCATTGTTAATAATGAGAAACTTTATCGTTAAGCATAAGTTACAAGGATATTATAATTTATATGGATGGAAGAGTAACATTTATCATAGTTTTCTCTAACCTTGAGGTTCAAATTAATAGTAATCCACGATATTAAATCTCACGAAAGCCATCTCGTTATTAACCATCCTATCTCGTGATAGATCCATAAAACTAGAAGTAAGCTGCTAATCAGAACACCTCATTCTATGTTTTCTACTCGTAATAGTACGCAACATATTTCTAACTATTATACAATCTCGCCGCTCATAAAATACCGCGGGAGCCCAATCGCTTAACCAATCATTACGTATTCTAATGACGCTAATATATTTAGCGAGCACGTGAGAAAATAATTCGCGGGGATCAGTTCTTTTATATAGGCGAAAAGGTGCGAACGAAGTAGTGGACCTTGGCCATGAGAGAGGAAAGCGAATATATATATTTATAATCCCAAAAGTTTTAGCCATCTGACGTCATCAAGTTCTCGCTGCGAAACGAATCCTCCGCAAATGAGAAATATTTAAGTGTGATAAGAGGATAAGACTCGAGTTATGCATTGGTCGAGAAGTTTGTTGTCTCAAGCGGAGAGTACACTGCGAAGCCAAACACTAAAAACTCCCGTTTGAAGTTCTCCACAACCCACGCCTCTTATCTTGCCTCTCGCCAAATAAACAAGAATGAGAAAAATGTGTCCTTCGCTGGAGCAGATGCAAAATACCTCTGGTACTCACGAGGATCTCTGGAAAGAGTCATCGTGAGATGCGTTTAGCAATCGTGCTGCCGAATTTCAACTCGTGAATATTGATGGCCCAAACAGAGTGGACCTTGACATGGTGTCTGGAAGATTCAAGATGAGTCCAAAGTTGCATACGGAGAAATTGAGGGCATCATGTTCTGAAATGAACCATCCCAAAGTCTGTCCTAAAATAAATGTATTGCAATCAATACAGAATTCAAGATGATGCCCCAAAAATATAGTAGCTTCTATTCTGATCGGTGATGCTTTCATTCAAGGAAAAAGAAGAACATATATAAGTGTGGGAGGTGAAGTCTCGGGCAGTTGCTAAGTGGCTGTCTTAAATGGAACGCCCACAAACAACCATAGGATGCAGTCTCTCAATCTATAACAACCATTGTTGATGTTTATTAGTAACTCTCGACAACCGATCAGTTCTCCATCTTAACGTAAGATGATTGTTTTTGAGTACCTGGAAACATTTAATTGATCCTACGCATACTTTATGAGTAGCTGCATCGTTAGGGTGGATGTCAAATACTTAAGAAATGCCCATATAATGTTTGTGTATCTCTGTAATTGTTTGCGGAAGTAAAACGTGCTTGTCCAGATGCAATTACGGTACTGGATTGATAGCTCATATATCCTACAATATGCAGATTAAAAAACATGCGTACGTCGCTATGAAACTCGGCTGATTCTGTAGATAAGGCGGTGGAATACGATTTTCAAGGAGATTCTAATAGGCACTTACGTACTAGCTCATCCCTCATTAAAATCCGGTTCCCGAACGGTAACACGGATTGAGTTATGCATCCAAATAGGATTGCTTCTCCAATGAAACGTAGAAGGAAATCGATCCTCTCAAATCATGCAAATTACAACATCGCTTAGATATTTCCAAAGCACTCGTGTTGACTCCTTAAGAAGCTAAAACGTTCGACAGGAAGAAGATTGCCCGCATTTGATGAGGAATCCGTGCCCTTGTATTGCGCCGACTAACTAAATAAGGATGCATTAGCATTTAAATCTGTGGAGAGCCGATGAAAAATTCACTTCTTTCGAACCAGCGACGCCCACGGATCGTACCTCCTCCTTAAGGCACCCACGCTGTACTTATTACTCCTACGTCAAATCCGCTCTCAGCCTCTTTAAAGCTCTCGTTCGCTCCTTAAAAACACTCGCTTTCTTGAGGTGGATTGTTCTCTTGCTTTACACTATCTTGAGTTTAAACCCTTCTCGTTTAATTCGTGGAATTACTATTATTTACTTTTCCTCGAACCCCTTTGTACGGCTTTTAAAATTGACACCACGTAAGTAAACGGAAGTGAAAATATTGACATTCTATATGGGAAGCGGGGGACCTGGGTTCGAATCCCAGTCCCTTTTAGTTTTTTTTCTGTTTAACCTTTGATATCAAGTTGTATAAACTCATCATGTTATTTTCGTCTTTCCTTATTTTTTTATGTTTATGGTGAAGCATTAGAATAAACAAATACTTTCCTATACCGTAAATATTGAGTATTATAATTAGTTATGTATCAGTGTTTGTGGTTACGATAGTAATTCATATGTATTTTTCCTCTAACCTTGCATTGGGCGGTGCTTAATGAATGGATAATTTTTCTTCCTACAGTTTAAAATTAATTTTGAATTCATTAAAATATTTAAATATCATCCCTCAATCTATTTAAATATTAATGAAGTAATTTTACATGCCGTAGACATTCTCTATATGCATAAATTAAGCGAGTCAATGGAGCAAAACTAAATTGATTGAGCATTTGGACAGCTAGTGGAACGATTTACCACAATTTTGAGCATCTTTAAAGGTTTCACTGTACGAAAATATAAAGGAAAAAAATTTCTGCTGAAAATTCGGATTTTTTTCAATCAAATCACTTGATTTAAAGCTACTGATTAAACTTGTTTCGTTTGCTAAGATGTGTATTTACTCTATTGGACTCAAGTCGGAAATGAAGTTAATTGTTGCCCATGAATGTACCTTGTTTATTAATTTAGTAAATGAACAGGAGAATAAATTCTGTATATCTATCTTCCAGTGCATTGATTCATCTTCTTATGTAAAATTTCAACGCCTAACGTTGGAATGTAGGTCATACTGAACAGAACTGAAAATTTAAGCTAATTTTATTTTAAACTTCATCCCAAGATGGGAAAGTAAATGCTTACCTTAAGAAGGAATAAAGCTTTTAAGCTATGCCCTATTATGTTAATCATACCATTTAAATGTTTCACAAATGATCTAATAATGTATTCCTCCTTCTTAAAAGTTTTCAAACCCGAACTTCCTTTTTTATTCTACGTCTCTGTTACCTTCCAAATGACTAAATCCCATTCGATCAAGTCTTAAGATTTCTCCCATTGCCTTATATGTGATGAGGAACCGAGTTTCTTTCTAAAAGGATTGCCTAATACGAAACAGCATTTCTTTTTATGTGGCATGGACATAGTTGCGTGGGTTCTATGGAAACGTATAGGCAACGAACGCAGGGGAACGACATTCTTCATAGTCTAACCAGACTGGGAAATCGTATTATGTCCATCTGAAGGAATTCCAGACCACCTAAAACCATTTGATATCAGTTTGTCTCTAAGCCTTTCAGACTATCTTTCAATCCCATCTATGCGTTCCTCCTCCGCTCAATCTTTCGCTGTAGCCTCCCCTCCTTCATCTCCTAAATAACCTCCCTTCTTTTATCTTTATCATTTCTGTCTCATTCCTTATGTCTGTGTACCTCATCCATCTTACATAACCGCTAAAACCCCCTTCGTTCACACCTACACTTCGGAGGGCCGGATTGCTCCACCGCCTCCTCACTGACATCCGAATGTTTCCTTCTGGATGCTGAGGGAGATAGAATCTGTGGAATCATAATAAAGAGGACTAGGAATCGATTGACTTAACATACTGAGCTAAGTTCCAGAAGAAGGCATTTGGATGTGATCGAAAAAAGAAACATTCGGAATGAAGGGTTGGAGGAACCAGCGTTTTATGTATCCTGCGCATTCGTTTCGAATATAAGGCTTACACCTATTTTATTCCGGTTTTGTTTTTTCCTCAAATAACAATGAAATTTTGGATTGTTTTTCAAGCTCGTAGAATATTTTATAGCTTTTTTGGAGGAATTTAGTCCATTCTTTTATTTAACTTCGAATTCTACTTACTACTTTTACTCTGTACCTTTTACCACGATATATTTACGTATACATTTTAGGAACACGAACTTTAATGAGTATAAATTTCAAATATTTATTAATTTCATGTAAAATGTTTCAATAAAAAGTAGTATAAATTCTGAGGAAGTTTGAAATGCTTAATTTCATTCCTTCATTGAATTTATCGGATGGAATGGAGTTTACTTATTGTGAGACTAATGTTGAAATGGGTTTGACTTCCAATAAAATGCAATATAAACTTGGATATCGATAAGTAAGAGTAATATTCATACTATTATAATCAAGCTTGGAATAATATATAAAGTAATATTGTATTGCTAAGGTCAAGCTTAAGAATTAAAATAGTATAGGATAATAATTTAACAACAGGAATTCTTTCGAGTATACATAGAGTTTCAAACGCATCAAAGCCCTTCCTCAGAAAAAAAATCATTGGAATTCCTGAAAAAGTACCCTAGGAAATAAAATAGGATTCTTAAGGATAAGGCAAGGATAGGCACCTCTTAGCCTCACTTTATAGAAGGTGATTGAAGACCCATCGGATTTCTACTCAGATAAGCCAATACCTCGGACGCGACTGCATTAGATGCGTGGAAATTGGAGGAATGCATTTAAATCCATTTAAACCCATATCTACCCCTAAGTAGCACTACAACATCCAGATTGAAATGCTGGAAGCATGCTCATACTATCCATCATTCAAGCGAAGATATATTTAGTATCTTGGTTGAATTCTTTAGCGTGCTAGAAACACGTACTCCGAGAGGATTGTTCAAAAAGATTCGTTATTTCAATATTATGTATACACATATCGAGAGCTAAAATCGTTTCTGTTATGCCTCCAAAAATGTATTTGAATATATCAATCGATGCCTTCAGATTTAGAGTTAAAATATTTGAGCCTTCAATGCGTAATCTCCATCGACAAGAGGTTTTCTCTCCGTGTATTTCTCGAGTCTGCATGGACGAGAACTCCTACACGAGACGTACGCTAACTTACGACTTCCCGGCAACAGAATACAGACGAGAGATTCGCGTTCACTGCTTTGAAATGACGTTCACCCTTCGCACGTAACCATAGGTGACCAGTAATAATCTTCCGTCTCGGCCGGTGGCGATTTTTTCCTTATAAAATAGCGGGTGATTTACCTCGAGTCGTGACGGTCGATGGATCCTTCATCTGAAGGGTTTATGGCCTCCGATCGACTGGTGAATATTTGGTGAGCTTATCCGGAAAAAGAAGTCTCTTTTACCTCGCGGAGAAAAGACGGTGTGATATTTTTGAAGTTCTGAAAGCAATAAATAATATTTTATGTTTTTTCTTGAAAAGGGCCGACGCAGATAAGGATTTTTCGGGTCTTCATTTCGTTCGACCGAAAAGTCGTAAAGATATTAAAATGGTTGGATGGGAGTTTGAAAGTTTCGGGAAATCGGCGATCGGCTCTCGCTTCGGAACAAATAACGATGATTAAATCGGGATAAGTGAACGTTTGGTTGATGCATCGAGTTGTTTTTTACTATCACCGATGCTCAATTTTTTGAAACTTTCGAAATACGTAATAAGAGATGTAACACGAAATGCTCCAAGATATTATTCTTTACCAGAAATTATGCCCTTCAGTTAAAAATTTTCGTCGTTATCAGTTCGATACTTCTCTTAAGTTTAAAGCGATTTATTTCACGTAAACACAAAGAATAGTTACAGCTTCTCTATCGGTTGAAATGAGAAAATATAAGTATATGTACCATGTGCCGTGTGATAATAAATGTGTATTATAGGATTATTATTATGTTGAATCTTTCCATAGTATTATTCGTTTTATATTTTTTCTGAATCCCTCATCAAAAACTATTTCTCGACCTTTCAATAATATTGAATATTCTCGAACTTCTATACTAAATCCTAAAAGAAGATATTCCATTTATCAGTTTTCATTATAAATGTAATTTATAGTTGTATCGTTTCAACTTTTTCATGACATTATTTCTTCCATCTGATAAGAAAACGACTCGGAAATTGGAAGTAAGGATTTCATTCATGACTGACAGATCGATATTCATATTATATTTGTTTCCCTCTCGTAAATCAAAATATTGAGGCACGATTATTTCTCCAGGAGGAAAATTACAGTTCCTTTTTGACTCGTCACATAAATTATCTTCGTAAATGAAGATATACTAAGAATGAATTCGACAACTTTCATTCATACCCAAAAAATAGTATAATTATTTTATTACGTAATTCTATAATGATGCTATTACTTGAGTTGAATATATTACAAATGGAACTGTCATAAATCTAAGCTCAATAGTATCATTCTCGGAAAGGATACATTTATCAAGAGGAAAAAATGACTATGTCATGTTCAATGAATATAATATTCGTGAAAGCATATTATCCTAAAAATCGCCTTAAGTTGTGACTTAAGCACCTTAAGACATCATCCAAACATTTTGATTCTAAAAGTATGATAGTAAATTGGATGCATTTTCGTAAGAAAAAGCTATACAGAGACGTGACAAATCAAATTTGGTTACTTGGATAATATGACTGCATAAAGGTACTCTTGAAGAATAAAAATAAATATAAACCTAGCTGCACTCAACTCCAATGATCAATCAGATTTTGAATAAAAATAATATGATTCCTCCTTGTTTTGTAATATCGAACTATAAAACCTTGAACAAAGCTTTCCTTTCGTAATACATCAGAGATCATCAAGGATACCACTGGAAAAAACCTGGGAACTCCTATTTTTGATAATCCGTGTTCATATTAGTGACAGGGTCCACCAAAATTCTTACTCTTCACCCGTTTTTCACCATTCATCTTCGTAGCAAACCGTCCATAACTCACGACGTAGTTTTAGTGGTTGCCAAGGTAATGAGGGCGCAATATTTCTCTTACGAAACAGGTGAATCGTTTGATATTACTAACGACCGATCAATCGTTAATGCCTCTGGTCATACGTCTGCAGCCGATCGTAATAAATCGGAAATAACGATAGTTCCCTTGAGAAGGCGTTCATGAAGATGGAAGCGATCCATCACGCGCGTGCCTCTATCAGAGCAGTTCGATGGGTAATAACCACTTTGCGATGGGTTCACTTTTTTTCGGAAACAGTTCCTCCAGATCGGGCGGATTTGAAAAGCGTGTTTCCTACATCTTGGAGGATATTCGCTCGTTTAATGGCGGTGGAAAATTTGAGGCCTGACTTCTTTAAAAGCACCTCTTATGGCAGGATGCACGTTCGGAATTCTATTAGGGGATTTTTCTTCAATTACGATATTTAGAGAGGAGACCACACGAGGCTGTGGAGGGTTATTCGATGGATGATTGCACTGGTATCCGAATGCTATTAAAAGCTTCCATAAAAAAGAAGAGAAGCAATTATTATTTCTGACACAGGTGCTTAATAAGCAGCCTGTTTGGCTCACGTCTTATCATCGAATTCAATTAGGATGGTTAATATTTTTGTTGGGTTTAACTATCGAACTTCTATACGTAATTATAGATTGATATTGATCATAATATTCGAAATTTTATTTTATAATGTATATAAATGAAGTTGATGAATCATGATTATACCTTATCCTGTTTTATCAGTTCATATATTTTCTAATAGTTTTTATCTATAAGATATATACTTTTTATATATGATACAATGTTATTTTACTAGTATCTATGGTATAATATTATTCAGAACACGAAGATTTATATTAATTTATTACTAGTGATTAGAAGTAAATCAAGAATTCTTGCATATATGTACCATGCTTTATAAAACCATTGATTCTGCAAGTTTTTAAATTTTTTGGAATTTGATTCAAGTGGTGAATATGTTATATTGAAGAAGAAAAATATTTCAATCGTGTAAGTAAAACTCAATCAAATCATTTTAATTAAATTTATTCGACAAAATATAATCAAAGAATTGAATATTGTAGAAGTTACTAAGAGATCAGTTGCAATTTGTTCATAATTCTTAAATTCATCTTATGATTCTTGATAATGATATCATTATGTAATCATTAATATTAATTCACAATTAAAATAACTTATATTTCGTGAAATAGTGTTTTACCTGTAATGCCTCCTTCCAGAAAATTTATACGTATGTAAAGTGGTAATATAAAATGTTTTGATTTTGATCGTGCTATTTTTAAATAGAATAATTTTTATCCAAAACTGACGATAATTTAATGAAATTAATTACATACAGGAATTAAATTCTGTAATACCAAAATAATTAAATGCCAAACTCAAAATTAGAAGAATTTTCCAAGAAATATTTCATTATGTTCCCCAACAAAGAACTAAAGATGATTCATTGCAATTCGTATATTCAGAAAGCTCTCTATCCTTACCTTCTCAAACGCAAAATTTTAATTACATAATTAATCACAGTGTTATGACAGAAAAAGAACTATTGATACCACATTCTCCTATTCCGTTGATCATCAGATTAATTTCCTAAATAAGTCATCATTATTCAACTTATTTAAACTCCAATAACTTGCTCTTATTGTGTTGGGACAAAAATTTATTAGTAAGTTTTGAGTCGAAAAGATTTACAATCCCGCAACGAAAACTCTGGCGCGGAGACTAAAACGACTAGCGGCAAAAAACCGAAGTATAAATTAATCGCCATGCGCAAAAAAAAATCTTTCTGCAAAACAGCGCGAGGTGATACGTTCTCGGTTCCTCCAAACCGGATTTCCAGCATCGTTACTTAATCGGGAGGACAGACGGAGTTGCTTAAATTTGTGCGTTGGATACCGTTCAACTCTTCCAGCTTTATTTCGAGGTGTTGGAATCGCTATTATTTATTATGCACAAGAACGAAGCGATAAATCGAAACTTTTTACATTTTCGTGGGACATTTTCGTTTATATTTATTAAGTGGAGGAGTCAAAGTGCGTGTTGGTTCCCATAGAGACTTCATTTCGCGCATCAAAGGAAAAATGCGGACTTCAAAGAGTGTTAGGTATACGAAGACTGTTCGGTGCGGATTTTTCGCGATTATTTTTCTTCGAACGCCTCTCCGGATGTGGGAATTCTCAGCTAGAGGTAAATTATATTCATTGAGGAGTCTGCCGACGGGGAAATATGGTGAAGTGTCCTGCGGCGGAAAGAAATGGAATTCGTGAAGAGGTTACGAGTGGGATAAGTGGAATCTTGGGGAAAATCCGCAATTCAACTTCATGTTTTTCTCTCCCTCAAAATATTCTGTGGAACAACTAAAGTAAAATTCTTACAAGGAAAAATGCATGGAAAATATTTTAGAAGAAAAATATAAGGAAAGTGAATGACTTAAAATGAAGTTCAACCTAGAAGAATGAAGTAATTGTATATTTAAGTACTTCTTTCCTTAGCCAAAGTCCAATAGAGAACAAAAGAGTATTTTACTTAGGAAAGCCAACTTTCTCGAACAAATACTCTTCAAAGAGCAGTATTTTGGTGATCTCTTTATGTCAAAAGATATCATAGCAACTCTAATAACTTGATAAAATAAATCTCATCGTATTGCATGTATTTACTGTTGCTTCTGTAAATTATATACTTCCAATGGTAAAATATCAAGTTTTCATTATTTTTCATCTTTGAATCTTTATTGAACTACAATTTTTATCCATTATCATAGATATATTATTATATTAATTACAATTGTTCCGTTTCTTCTAAACCAATCGGTGAAATGTATGTCTTTTCTTTATAAATAATATTTCATATCTACCGAAATATTTGTGTACATCAGATCTTTAAGTAATCATGAAGTACTCAGTGAATATGTTAGAACAGGGCAATTAATTTCGCAAGATATGATATTCCTTTTCACATTGTGTCCATTAAATAAGTTATTCTTTAAATAATGAGGTATATAAAAGCATTTCCTCAAAGCTCAATCCACACGTACAGTGCTAAGGTGAAAACTCGTGAAAATAAATCTTCATCAAAAGGTCGTTGAACTCTCCCTTACTTTGCATTGTTTGCAACATGCACATCTGCATGTGTGAAATCCAAACACTTCCACGCCTCTCTGCGTCACATATGAAAAGCACATGCGCTTTGCACAACGTGTTTATGGTTAAGGAAGTCATTTCAGCAATCACCCCGATTCGGACCATTGGGTGAGAAACGTTCCATGCAATTCGGGTCGTCTTAAATTCACTTATTTGGAGAAGCGGCAGATGCTGAGGGAAAAAGGTTATTCATCACCGAATGGAATTCGCCTCTGGGCGAAGGAAAATGAAGCTATCGGATGGAGCAATTCGTTTCGACGGAAGTTGAAAATCAGCTACGGAATGCTCAATCGAATCTCGAAGATTACCCTTACGAGATTTCATGAATAGTTTCATAGTCTTTCAAAGTTCATCCAATTTTCGAACTTAGGCGATTTCATTTTCTTCGGGTAATGCTTAGTCTCAATGGTTAGAGATAGATAGCTTTTCAAAAATGAATTATTTTCGCAAAATTTTTATATTCGTAGAATCATACTATTCTTTTATCTTCCGTAAGTAAAATACTTGCCACATAATTTGCATACTTCAAAATATATACGCAGTATTTCTAGGAATAGATTATATTAATAAGAAAATTAGGACATTAGATCTTATAAAATTGAAATTCATCAGTTATTTCTCATTATTACCATTTCGTATTACACATGGTGATCTTTAATTGATTGATTTACTTATTGCAAAACATACGAATGAATGATGCTGATTAATATTATAAACCAATTTTACCGTGTTAATATTAAATAATTCCTGTTGTTCTAAGAGCCAACTAGATCTGGGAAATTAATTCAAATAAATAATTAACAAGATTTTTATTTTACTTTACGATTTTTATATTCATGTTACGGGGTTCATCTTTTATACACGTCATATGATATAAATAACCAGCAAAAACTAAGAATTTTCCAAGATTTCTTCCAGAGAAAGAATCTCATTAAAGAAAAATGAATATCAGAATCATAAAGCAACTTTCTTAGAAAAGAAAAGATTAATCCATTAATATTAACTATATATTTCAAATAGGCGTAAATTAATCCCATAGGATGAATAGAATTACATTAAATCAGGCGTTCTCTTGCAAACAGGCGCCAATTAATCCAAACGCAGCTTTTCGCATATCACGAACATCCGGTTCAGCCACACATTTCCTTGGCTCGTAACTCCTATTATCATAACGGTAGATTGCGTAATAATCTGGCAATATTGAGTATATTGAAAGTTCAGTTTCCATGGTGAGTGTTTGTATGCATACATAATATTAATCTAGAACAGTTATAACGTTGGTTGAGCGAACTTACACGTACTCTGAATCGGTCGAACATTAAATAATTCTTGTCTAATCCGTATGAAATGATTGGAGCGAAGTATTAAGTCCATCGTTTTTATAGATAGCTTATTAATTTCATCCAATCTAACCGTATGACTTAAAGAATTAATGCTACTTTAGTTTGTATTTAAGGTATTTCGACTATTATTACTACAACTATTAGCTTTGCATTAACTTTAGCGTGTAACTACAGTGTCAAGATTCATTGATATGTAATTGAAAGTTATCAATAATCAACATTATATAATAATATTATCTCTTTTCTATTTTCAGGAACTTTCATTGAAAATACTGTAGAATGATTTCCACCATCTATCAACGTCAATGCTTCAGGATCTACAAAACAGGACTGACTCATTAGGTAAGTATTTTGAAATTATTTCCTTTTAGAGTAAAAAGGACTTTAAAAAGAGAATTTGAGAAATAAGTTAGTTTTCCTCCTATATTTAATCTGATAACGTGTTATAAAGAATTTTCACGCATTAAAGTAAAACACGCAAAATAAATAATATTCTATCCTCATTGAAGCTCAATAAATTAATAAAAGATATCAATCTTAAGAAATTCTCGCGTATCGTTATTAGTAAATCTTCAAATAAATACACATTATTACGTATTTCAAGTACTTCTGATTTTTCTCCCTGAAATACACATGTGACAATGAATTGCGCGTCGCAGTAGGCATTTCAAGTGACGTCAAATAATGCCCCCGGAAGTTTTCATTAACCTTAAAATACATTATTCAGGGACGTAGTCTCTTATCCATTGCAAAGTCATGCGTGCTAATCAGTGGATACTCTAAAGGGAGTTAAGGCAATGGATCTCTTACCATCTGTGAATAGGACAAGGGATTGACTCTGAATTAAATTGGCGGTCACCCCTCCTTAAGACACTGTACTTCTTCTCTTTGTACGTAAGTTGAAAGCGAAATAGCTCAATGTGATAGAATATTTACGTAATTAGTGTTTCTCAAGACGATAGACATATATCCTTAATTGATTTCCCTACTATGGTATTAATGCTATAATATTACTTCTGAAATGACTCTATATTACGTTAAAAATCTCATAGCACTCTTCTAGTATCATTTAGTTCCTGATTTGTTTTGTTTTCATAAAATATATAATCCCAGGAGCCCGGAAGTTATATGTATTCATTATATAGTCAAAGCAAGTATTCTATGAATCATTAAAACTTTGTAGTTTAATTTCACATAAAAGGAATATTACTATGGGTTTATGGAAAATCTTCCCCTGCAAAACAAATATGGTTCTTGGATGTATTGTAGCTATTAATCTGATTGAATTAAGATAAGAGATCGTTAATATATCACTCAAGAGTGGAATTCCTCTTCTTATAATATACGACTCTTCTACAGGATTATTGAACTGTATGAATCTTAACTCACTCCCGTACTTCTCACTTGAGTATTTTCCTTCATCTTTCAGTGTAGTTTACTTTTTACTCTTTATTGGTCATTTTAAAAATTCAGAATAATATTCACGTGTATCTTATCAAGTGATTACTTGTCTAAAAATAAGCTCGATCTTTAGTATTAACCACTTAAAGAAATATTGAGGAGCTTCGGTGCTCTCCGGTTTTTATCGCATAAACATTTATATTAATGCTTTAATACTAACAACTTAGTCATTACATTTAGTTGAATTAAGTTTAATATTGATTAGGTGATATTTAATTGATGGATAACAGAAGGAACATATCAGAAGACTTACTCAAATGGAAGAAGTATCGAACCCAGTAATGAGCAGTCTTCAGTTCATGAAATGAAGACATAGATATTAAAACAGAGTGCATCGCTGAACTACACATTGTCGTAGTCAATATATTGCAACCTCAGCATTTCTCAAGGATGTAGAGTCCAGACGACTATCTATGGAAATCTTCCTAGCATAGCACTCATGAGCCTATCTCAGATACTATGAGTTAGCAATCTTGGTTTAGAGCAAACTTAAGCTAATTATATATTACCCGTTTATATAGCTTTTTAACAATGCGTCAAAAACTCGTTAATATCTATTAACTCGTTTCTTTACTTCCAAATTAAGAATTAACCGGATAATGTCGAATAATATTTTGTGTAGTAAAGGGATTATATTTCGATCATCAAATAACGCATTTCGGATTAATATATCTTGTTTGATTACCAAGTAAGATACTGCAATGAGTCCCGTACACCAACAGTTTAACTCACACAGTCTGCACTCCACTTTCTGCAACTCTTACCGCTTCACAAGGCTACGAAATATTCCACGAGACACGGCTTCCCCGCTCCTAATCCAAAAAGGACGTCATCGGTTGACGAGCATACACGTCATTCGAAGATTCGTGGCTCTAAAATGTTTACCTGCAGTCTGAGGGGTCGAGACCCTCCGCGTAAATATTTCCGTGGCATCTTGCTGAGACCACCCAACCCGCAGACCAACAGAAACCGCCCTCTGTTCACCGCAACACAGGGATTCACATGTCACGTCCTGTGCTCTCTGGCACCGTGACACGCTGTCACGCTTTCGGGACCTACGCGTTACACCAGGGGGTATCGGAAGTTAGGACTTCTCTCAACCGATTAACAATGTATCAATACAGCTGCGAATTGAAATGTTACCTAACCGACTTACCATTTGTTACAATGTTCTGTACTAAGAGTTGAAGAATCTAACTGTTATACACAAGAAACAGTAGGATGAGTTCTAACAAACGTTACTTTCCTAAATGTTACATGTTTATCCTTTTTCTCTTTCAAAGTTTCTATATAACATGCATCGAAGTGTTCAAATAACACGTAGCTCTTTCTAATTCAATTTGGTTACATTCAACTTGTGTTTTGCTGCATTGTAATAAGCATTCTTTGTAACCTTTTCCCCGCAAGTAAACAGCAACCTAGAAAACTGGGCAATTCATCACGGTGTTGGAGACTAACTTTCGTTTACCTCCATTCATCAATCTAGCATTACCGGTCTACTCTTGTTTTTCCCAGCACGCCTGAAATCCATTCCAGCTGCATCCAGTTTACACACCCACTGCTCTGGACATACCCTACTTACGACAACATGCGACGTTGTACGCAAGTGAAATACTATAAGATAAATCCTTTCTTTAGGAAAGGATCAGGGTTAGGCGAAGTCAATCCAAAACTTTTAGTCTCTCTGAATCCGAGGATATTATTATCTCCGCTTACTTTTACCAATTGCCTTCAGACCTCATACTCAAGAATTAAGACATTCTATTACTCAAGTAAATCACACATTGTTTTACATAGATGTTTATCCCTTGTCATTGCTGTAAGCAGTCATTGTTTTGTATTGCATTTACGAAGCAAGAGGGTAGTATTAATAATTAAAGGCACATAGATAATCAAAGGGAAGGTATACGACTCTTGATTAATATGAAGATGTCCACAGCGATGAATCAATACATAGACCTATTGTTTCTGGACCAGGATCTTTTTAATGATTCCGGATTTCATCTTAATAACACGGCAAATGAATCAGATATCTCTCTGGAGTGAGTCCGATTGAATAATTTCGATATGAGAGGTAAGAATAGCTCGTAATTCATCTGCGATATAATCGTCATGAATTATTAACTCTGACCTGGCGAGTACTCGAGATTTAAATCACAAATGCAGTCGGGGGTTGGAAGCGGAGGAAAAATTTCCATCCGGTATTTCTTTCGTTCCCTCTGATTAAGATGAAAAAGACGAACGTATTACGTAAAAGGTTTATATCGATGCTGATTAAGACGTGTATCGGCTCATTCTGTCAGTCAACAATTTTTAATGATTTTATTACGGTCAAGGAGTCATCGCCAAAGATTGTTCTACGTTCAATATTCGGATATACTGTATCATTTGTGGAATACATATCATATATTTATACGATGCATTTAGGAAAACAGGGAGACAATCATGAAATCGATATTAGAAGGCGTTACTAGGGAGAAAATCAAGTTAGAAAGTTATTTTATATATATAAATAAGACTTGATTAATTTCGTAAAAATATAGAAAATTAAATTACTGTTATGCATAAAGAGACTATCAAAATGATTATTTGAAACAGCATTCACTTAAATTAATAATTAATTAATATTTAATTGTAGCTAATTCATAAAAGTAGTTATTGTCTCGCTAAAAACGATAAACAAAGGTAGTTCAACAACAAAATGTATGTATAAGCTTTGCTACTTCCTCTAGTAAGCAAAAAATACATCTCGATAGCATTATTAACAATAATTTCTCGCGAAAAAACAAAGTTGAGGTGTCCTGAGAAAGTGTCAAATTTTTACGTATTCCAACTTAGGTTACGTTGAAGTTGAGGTTTCTTTCAGAAGCAGGTGTTTCTATGCTTCGGAATATCTCCCTAGAAATACCCTCTTTTCTATGCTATTCTCCGTCGAAATCCCTTTTGTGCATTAAAGCTGACGTCCCCGTCTTTCCAAGAGATTTCCTACGTCACTTGTGTATCCTCATGTATTTTTAAGTTATGAATCAGAATTTAAAGAATCTTACGTCCTCGCAACGAAAGGATGCTCACAATAACTGGTATAGCAAGTTACGCATAACCTTCACGAGACGGAGTGACATCATCCCTGCAGGAGATGCATCAGAATTTTTCAGGTGTTTATTATCTTCCATCAAGGGAGATTTATTTCCTCTCGTCTGTCGCGGACAATACTTATCTATTCTGCGCTGTTTGAATGGATGAGAAAGGAAATGCTGTGCTCAGAGACAGGATTTCCCTTTCAGAGAGGTGTACAAATATTATCGAATGATGCTGCTTGGATTAATCGAGTTCTTTTATGGAAAATGAATACCTGCGCACAATGTCAAAAATGCCGAATACCCATTCTCTTTTTAACATCTCTTTCATTCGTCCCTTTTTCGGGGATATTCATTGTTAATTCATTGATTTGGTAGTCTTTGTAATAACTATATTCGATTTATTTCACATTTTGAACTGCATAGAATTATTTTTAAGAGTAGGTAGAGGTTGATATACATATCATTAGAGCTCGTGAGCATAAAGTAATTGTATATACGTTTATTTGAAGTAGTTTATTTAAAACTCTTCTTAAAATTGAATGAAACAGTTTATATTTAGATTATGAGTTAAAGTTTACGAGCACAAACCCAAACTGTCAGAAGAATTGAAGAATGGAACTCTTAATTTAATGGAATTCCTATCTTTATACCAAATATTGAAAATTATTTTTGATGGTTACTTTAACGCTGACCACAGGAAAATAGACCGTTTTTAACTTTAACTTGTATATCTGTATATTTATAAATGAATATTACACTTAAAAGTAGAAAATCAGCAGTTCAAATAATTTAAAATTTTTAACACCGAATTGTAATAAAATATTTACAATAAATGTTACCTTTATAAAAAAGAAAAGGTGAATATATTTTAAACATCTTATAAAAAAGTTGAAAGTGCTGAAGTGCTATTTATCATTAAAACATCAGTGGAAAATACCTGGTTATTTATTCATTTCCTTAGAATAATGTTCTTGAACGTTTAGAATAATACTATTGAACTTGATTGTCACAGTATAGTTTTTTGAATAGTCTCCAAGCAGATTAAGGCAATTAGTTTAAATATTTCCGTAGTATAAAGATATGAAGCTATTTTAACCAAGATGAAGAAAAATTGAACAACTATTTTAGCACTAGATCAGTTCACAAACAGTACTACGTTTTTTTCATCCCGATCTATAAATTCAGTTATTTATTAATAAAGATATAAAGCTGTAGTGGATATTTTATCGATTACTATTTATGAACCCCTCAAATATCAATTCCTGAACGTAATAAATAATCTTCAATATTTACTACTCAAAATTCTCCCCAATTCGTTGATGGAAAAACGAATTCTTACGAAAGATGCTTCACCCAATTTGAACTAGAGCGCGCCACAATTCCAAGAATAAGAATGAGCCGTCTGCTTCTATTTTGAATCCGTTTGCATAACCCTTTTTCCCTCCACAATCTCGGAACTTTCATCGCTTGTATTGGAAAGCTGCCCGATTGGCCTCATTAGGTTTTACGAAGAAGGTCGAAATTACGGCTAAATCCTTCCATAACACGACCGCTTCCAGTAATTAACGTTTGCGAAAATACTTATCTCTGTGGTCTACAAGTTTCTAGAAACTCCGAGACGAATGCAGTACGCATCAATTGCTGTTAATTACGGCCAAGGACGTGTCTTCGTTGGAGATTAAACAGAGTCCTAAGAGATTGACGCTCTTAAGATACACCGACAGTGCGCACGACTAACATTTTTTTACGTCGCATTGCCCTTAGGCTACAGTCACTTCTTTTTATCGAAAGAGTGAGTATAAGGATACAGTGATGAATGCGTTCAAGAAAGATTTTTTTGCCTTTATGTTAAGAAATGATTGATTTTTAATCGAATTTTAAAATTCATTCTCTTTCTTTCATACTTAAATATTTAAATAGTTATCAGAACTTATTGAATAACTTTAAACTATATATATTGTGTGACTTACAAAAGGTAATGGTTGGCTCTGATATTCAAAACTTTCGATTGTTTCAAATACAATAAATGTTCGATTTCTTCTCGACAAATTTCACTTTATAGCTTCAGAATTATTACGGTAAAGTTATAAAGTTATGGAAATTATAAATAAAAAATAATTAAGCATTGATTTCTGTACTATTAATTGCTTTTCTTTATTATATTCTTAAATTATCATCATAATATTGTATAAGTATTCAAAATGATTCAATATATTAAGAAATGAATGCCGCGGATAAATATATCGATAGAACAAATCGAATTGAATTGATGGGGTGTGTATCGAAGTATTATGCGTATATTTTAATACTTGAAAATACACTTTTTTGGAAAATTATTTTAATAGAATCCTTTATACAATTTTAAAACTAGATAAATTCTGGGAGCCAGTTGATGATGAAAGAATTTCTCATTGAATATAAGTTTGAAATTTTTTTCGGATAAGAGCAAAATTAAGCAAAACAGCTTGACCTCATGCGCTTTGAAAAGAGAGATTCGTCATTTTTCTACGCATATGACTTCTTTTAAGAAATCCTTGAGTGAATGAGGAAAAAGATGAGTTGAAGGATAATTTGACACTCGAATGAGGAATGCTGGAAAGATTTATTCATACCATTGGATAAATTTAAATGTATATTTATATTCATTATCTCAAACTAAAAATTTTCAGCATCACTATTACTTTTCTTTAAATTATTACTCTGAGCTGGAAAAGGAAAAAGTAATGGAAATTTAAAATCCCTGATAATTTTTTATCTGCAGTCCATCTCACTTTTCATTTATTACTTTCATCCACAGTTTAAATTATATTATCATATCGCTATACTATGTAAAATTTATTCTGGAATTTACGGTTGTCAAGGTTTCTCAGATATGTGTGAAATTTTTCGCAGCGTGACTCATAATTCCCGTGACATCCCGATGTTTCCGGAGAGTCTGCACTGAAATTTCCTGCGAGATACCACTATCACGCATTACTCTGAATAATTCTACTTTTTGAGAAGCTATTATGTAAATCAACCCTAATTTCATTCGTACTTTTGATGTTCTCATTAACTTATGGACATGATATTCGCAAAATCTTTTGCACATGACCTTATTATATTACGAGAGATCGTGTCATTCTTTTCTTTTCTCCTTAAGTAAATCTTTTGTAAAACTAATAACTAAATCTGAATAACAATTACTAATTACTGAAACTAATAATTACTCAACCGTTGATGAATATTAATTTCTCTTCAATCGTATAGATCGCTAACCACTATACTTTGGCTTACTTTCTTACGTATAATAATTTAAAATGATATATTTTGTTTGTCTCTAGAGTTTAGCTCAATCAAATAGAAATGGTCGATTTTTGCTAATTAATTTCTTTATTACTATATTCCTTTTGGTTACATTAAAAAACTGAAATAAAAAGTCGAACTTACAGGCGGGAATACGCGTATATATCAATATAGAACCAAAAACTAGAAGAATAACTTCTGAGTCCAAACTTTCTGAAACGAAATAATTGAATCAAAAGCTGTGGAAACCTCTCATGGACGCATTATAATTCCAATTCATCCTCTTTATGAGGAAATAATGAGGACATTGACACCCGAGGAGATGATCCTAAGAATTTTTTGTAAGGGAAACCTTCCCGAAAGCCATGTTCTTCGAGTGGTTTTCCAGAAAAAGATGCATGCGAACCCCAGAAGACATGCAGACGGAGGACGCTCCGTTGAAATTCGATGGGTTTCGCTGTTATCCTCAAAACTCGTCCCTCAGACCGCAAACTCGTCACGTCCACGATGTTGCGTGTCCTTCCACTTTTATGCCACTCTCTTTGCAGAAATCAGATTGTGTTACGCGGGGCGATGGAATTGTCGGTACGCACGTACGTGCGCGTAGCCAAGGAGCTGAAAAATATTGCTATCTTCCACGAATGTTTCATTGTATCTCTTATGATGGAGTTAAACAGGGGACCAATTCAAAGAGAATAAGTAGAGTTGGTACTAAAGCGATTCATGCGTTCATTAAGGGCAGATTTTTAATGATTTCTTTCAATCAATTTATTTAATAGTATATTCACCCATGGATGAAATAACAGTGTAATGTTAATTGGATACTCCATTCTACATTTCAAATTAAATTAATTGAGAAATTCTTATATAAATTTTTTCGTCGACTAAGACATCCATAAAAATATGAAATTATTAAAAGAATAAAATATTTTACATTGTTTATGCTCTGATGTAATTGGCCTTAATGGCTGTTTATGGATCTGTTAAAAATAAATTCAAAAAATATCAATTACGGTAGAGTTTAAAATAAATAAAAGCCCTAATATTTAAAATTCCACTTAAAATGTTTGAATAGATTTCAGATTTATGATAATTTTTTTGAGAGTTTGTATTAATAATAAACAGAAATATTTTAGTTGTATAAAATGTTAATAATTCAAACTTTCCAATTAAATATGAATTTAAATATCAAAATTTACCAGGATATACATATCACCACGTATATCTACATATAAAACAACGATTTATCATTTACAGAGATATTGTCGACGTGAAGAAGGACTTAGAAATGAATATTATTTCAATTCTATACACGCCACAAATATCTCTCGCCTCCCACCTTGACCACTGCTTATTATTGATCGCACATCGTAATTCATAAGAAATCACGCCCAAGACTTTCTACTAACTCGAAACATCACCGCCCGTGTATCAATTCGAAGATTGGCAAACCGAGAGTTGATTGATTGCTCTTTCTGTTGAATCAATCTTCATCATACCGCCACTCTTCAATTGCTTTTCATCTTTTTACTTTTCGAAGTCTGATAGGTAAAGTCTTCGTCTTTCGCAAAAACTAACCTATTGTAGCTAATCTCTAACATTTTTGGGATATATAATGAATGAGCTCATTTACTTGTCTATAAGATAATGAATAGTGTCATTACAACTTTAATATTAAAATTGATTAAGCTGTAAATTAACACTATAAAAAAGGTTTAGAGATATGATGTAAATTATCTCATATGAATTGAAACTAATATCTGTTAGCGATTCTAATATCCGATGAGATATAATCCAATATTCACTCGTATTATCAATTCAAAATAACATTAAAATTTATCGAGTAAAATTATTTTTGTACTTATAATAAATAAAATAATGTATCTATCCTACTTCATTTTGGTTAATTTCAAATTTCCCCAGTTCTAAAACCGAACACAAAGGATTTTAATAGACGTGAAAAATAGTCATGAATATTTGGGTAAATTTATTTGCTTTATTAAGGGTAATAATATCAGGTCCTATCTGGTCTACTATAAACCGTCTATTTCCTTGATTCATAAATCATAAGACAAGCTATATGCAATTCGAATTAAACAACACTTTCTTAGATTATTGGAAAATTTATTTTTGTTGATTTGTTAGATCCATAGCAACCGCAAATAATAAGTCATACTCCATATCTTAATGAAGTAAATTTGGGTGGATGTACAAGGATAATCCCCTGGTAAACCGATGAATGGTTAGAAAACAAAGCTCAGATATAAATAATTTTGTATTTAGTCCATGAAGGCCTCCATAAGATAAGACAAAAGGCCATACAATAAATCTCTTCTCCTTCCAAACCCAATTTCTTTCGTTACAACTCCTTGATCTTCTTCGTATCTTTAGTACGCCTCGCATGGTTATACAGACCACTCGTTTTTTGACCCACGCATCATAAACGGATCATGAATGAAACAGTTTTTTTAGGACGCGAGTATACCATACGTATAGTACGTCGCTGATTCACGACGATTAAGCTGAGGAAAACCTTAAGCTGCCCTTCATGCAACGTTTTAACCGCAGGCTTCTCAAATATGCTTCGCATAGCGTTATGCGGATGGCGTCGGCAGAATAGATGAGGAAGATGCGAAGATGTCGTTGATGCAGAATCCGCGTGGAATGTAAATGCGGAGGATGGCATGCGGGCAGATAAGGGTGACCTCCGAAGCAGTGCGTGATTGGCTACGCCCTTAGGACGCTGAACTTAGCCAAGGTGCACTGCGTTACGGTATTGCAAGACAGCTTCGATAGCGATCCTCCGCACAAAAACACTTTCTCTTCTCCGAATTAACTTCGATCCCTTCCATAGTTAGTAACTTTGAATGTGAATGAGGCGATGCAGGGATATTTTTTTGAGTGGGGTAAAGGTCCCTTATCACAGACAAGTACGTGTGTATAAAGGGGCAACAAAAGTCGTGCTTAAGTGATTCTGTGATTTTTTCTCTCTCATTTTATTCTATGATGCTTAAAAAATGAGTAATGCGTTTCCATATGTATGATGATTTGGTGGTTTATAGCTTACAATGAGATTAAGGCAAAAGGTATAGAAAATTATAATTTCTCTTACGAAAGGTACATCATTCCACTTGGTCCCCAGTCCAATTAGAAAATAGTTTTTATTGGAAAATGGAAAGGGAAATTTGAACGATTCTATCATTAATAAATAAGTGGACATTGATAAATATATACCGGTACTAAATATTTAAGTAAATATTCTCTTAAAACCTTCGTAAGTTTCTAAGAAATTTTGAAGTAATATTCCGCAATTCCCAAAATATTAATAGCTCACAGAAAAATTGCTTTCCAATATAAGCTACTTAAAATCCTTACGTACCTTTATATAAGAACGTTTTAGTTTGCTTGATGTGTTTTAGGACCAATAATCACATTTAACCAGAATTACTTTAGCGCAGCGTATGAATGTTGATAGGGGCTTAAGTATCAGTTAAATTAATTTAATATTTGCTGGAGGAGTGAGGATATTCGAACGCCTTTATCTACTGCCTTTATCTATATTTAGGCTCGCCTTTTCTTTTTTCTTCTTTCCTTCGGATACTTGTATGATGTATAAAGAATATATTTCAATCAACTTTAACAAGATTCCCTTCTAACATTTAGAAATAGATTCTTCGATGTGGTGAGCATTGCCATAGAAATTCTCAGTACTTCATGTTTAAATATATTTTACATGTTTGAATTTTCGACAGCTTGAACAGGATTCTTTAATTTCATCGGAAGATTCTGATTCCTGACGTTCTAATAAAATACCATAAACTAATAAAAATTTGCTTCTATAAAGATACTTTTATCTAAGGACAGGGAAAATGAGCAAAATAGCAAAGAATTGTAAATAATTGTAAATATTACTTTACCAACTGTAAAACAAAGATAATCATCTAAAGATTGAAAAAATATCGATTTATTTTACTTCATGAATAATGGAAGAGATTTCACTCGAGTTTAATTATTATATTCGCTCAATTCTTAAGTACTATATACGATCTTATTTGCATACTTTAAAGATAGTAAAAGTGAAATCAGAATCAGAGATTAATAAAATTTTACAGTAATTTTCGTAGAGATAATATATATCTTTTAATGTATGATTGATAAGTTGATGATATTAGTTCACAATCGACATAACTGTCATTTATGTTTCGCACTGAATCCAAAAAAGCAGTTACTTGAAGGGAAATGACAGCCAATAGGCATACAAGAATCGTAAAGTAAGCATTCCATGATTCAGCAACGCAAGGAAAACATAGTGGCACTTCAAGAAGCAGGGTCCATGACATCTGAGTCTTTCGCAGCTTCCTCACGTAAACAGTGACTCATTATTAGATTCAGCCTTGTGGAATTCAGGGTGAGACATGCACTTCGGAGGGAACTATTTGTGCTTCTACCATTATACCAAAAACTAAATTAAAACAGAATTTCCTATATTTGTTAAACTTTGGACAATGATCGAAAATATGATCAACATTTTCTGAATGCAAGAGTCTCATTAGTAAGCATATAATCATTCAAATTACGAAACAACATAATTTCATTTACGTAATTATATTATTAATTAAAATTATTAAAAATTATTAAAAACTTGTAGGTATTTTTCTTAAATTAACAAAGTTCCTTTGATTATAAAAATTTATTTCCTTCGGGAATATTAATTTAATAAATATACTCTGTTTAAATTATAGAAAATGTCTTTCCTCGAAATAGAATGGAATGGGCTTTTCTTAGTTAACTTTCGTTACTTAAATATAATTCTAAATAATAAACAAAGGCAAAGAAATAGAAAAATTTTAATTTATTTTACCAATAAATAAATTCATGCTAACCGTACTTAATTATTCGAGTTATAACTTTCAGTTCATTTGATGTCATCCCCAGCGTTTCGCGGGAATTACTCATTATGTTTTCATGAATACATGTACGTATATATACGTATATGAATATACATGTGTGTACGTTTTCTAACGCCTTTATAACTCAATTACAGTGATCTAAACATATATTCTTCAAGCACTGTATTAAACCCCTATTTAGTTGGTAAATCAACACAATGTAATAGCCAATGCACATCTGACGTTAGATGTATTAATGGACATTACAGTTGTGACACATTTAGACCACGTTCCGCAGAATACAATGCGCCCACCACAAAACGCAGAATGACTACATCCGGTTCCCGTAACTCACTCTATTTCTAGTTCAAATTAAAACCACACCCATTTGCTTAGAAATACGCAGTATTACCAAGGTCCTCTACTCTGGTAGGTTGTGAAGTTACGTGTCGATCCCACTTCATTCATTTTTTATCTACTTTTCATTTATTATCAATAGTTTCATCCTTTCATTGCAACCTCGCACAAAATCTCTCTTCCTAGTTTTTATGATTACATCGATATCATTTTGTAGAAGATTTTTTTTGTGATAATGCATTCTCAACTTACTCAAAAAGCTTATGGCAATTTTCTGGGGTTCTTTCAGGTTGACCCCATCTCGTCTTATCACGTTTTATATCCACCATCGTGGGTATGACGGGCTACCTGACCTTCAAAAGCATAAGGGAAGAAGTATATAAAGAACAAGTGCAGGCTGGTTCGAAAAGGTATATACAATTATTTATAACTTTCGAATTGTTTCATTAAATAACCTTAAGTGAAGAATGATCATGAGTATGAAACATGATATGAAAAATTGTGAGGAATATTCCATAAATCGTTGCAGACTTACAGGAAGTATGCGCGATGGTTTCTTAAAGTATAAATAAATGAATATGAAAAAAGAAATGAGATATCAAACTCAGTGGTATCATTAGTACTGGAATTTCGTATGAAAATAGTTTCATTACATCTCGTATAAAATTAAGATACGGTTCGTAATCTCATCGTAGTCATTCCATAGTAATCTTTGGTAATCTTTCAAGTTTAATCATTTACATACCACATAAGGCTTGCAATACATTTCCCTTGCTTAAAACGCAGACTTTATTCAAGCATTTTTTCCAGCCAACTTAGGAATTTCCCCGACCCATCTTGAAAGAGTGTTTTCGCCGTAGTACGCGATGTCACGAAGTTGCATTGCGATGCGATTAGCATTAGAGTTATCGTATTTCCGCGTAAAGACAGAGAGAGAAGACGTTATCGAAAAATCTCTGCACGGAGGGTTGTTATGCGCTCGCCGCTTTCTGATGTTCTAATGTTGGCGATGACACTCCCGAATGAATGACACGAATTGTTGGCAACACAAAGAAGCATCAGGAGCGCGTGACCAGCAGCCGTGACTTTTTCCTTAGATAATGACTTGGTGCTTACACCGAGTCCACGCACGAGGTTTCTGAATGGCACTATCTCGACGGAATGAATGGTCATGCCCAAAGGGTCGATCAAACAGCCATCTTACCAACCTCCTTCGCCTCGCATTCCAGCTTTGTGAGGTAGAATACTGCCGTATAAATCCTATGGTATCAAGTATCATTTTCGTCGCTTGTTGTTACGAACAATAGGTCTCCTGACTGGCTCGACGTAGAAGTGTTTGGTTGGAAGCGTATTTTTGTTGATAGGCTGACGGGTTCATATTTCATCGCGAAGAAACAAGTGAAGAATGAAATGCGAATATTAGAAAATATTTGGATATCTGAATATCTGAAAGGGATTGTTGAAAGAGAAATAGGAAATAACCTATGGTATAGTGGATAGACGAATAAGTAGCTTGAATTTGAAACAGTCCAATTATACATTTCTCTCGCGCTTGCAGTAAACGTAATAGTAAATTTGAAAAAGGTTTATTTGATAATTGAAATCGTAAAATAAGAGAACTGGGTTCTAATATTCGAAGCCGCTAACATAGACCTATAAATTCACATAAACGTAAGCCATAAATATTAGTTTTAGAGTGTGAACAATAGAGAATAAGTTTGAATATCATAGATTTAACTGATGAGCATAATGGGAATAGTTTAAAGAATATAAATCTATTGAGTATATATTAGCAGAGAAAGAGATTATCAGATAGAGAAATTTAAATATCAGCTTTGATAAATTTTCATTTTGAAATAAGTCTGTTATTTTAAACGGAGAAATATAATGGTAAACTTTAATCTCAAACAGATTTTTGCTATCTTCCTTATCCATATGCCCGCATCTTTCAAGTTGTGGGCACACATTGAAGTGTAAGATAGCAGTAAGTTCACTGATAATGGTCAAATAGATAGGTAGCGATAAGAAGCAAGATACTGCAAGGTAAATAAAAAATGGCAATAATCAGTGAAATCCAAAGATTAAGACTTTAGATTGGAGATCTTCAACCATTCATAATCTGTGATTGTGGGATGATTAAAAAGGAATTTTGATTATTCATTGATTACAACGAGAGTTATCAAAAAATTCATCCGATGCGTTACATCAAGTTTGGTTTTTCCAGGTAGAATGTAAATGCAAAACTAGAAAAGAAATACTGGTTTATTAAACCCGTATTTCATTTGCGTACACTACTCTTTTCCATTCGTCATAATATTTATCATCATAGATTTATTAAGTAAAGTCCTTCACATTCTTCCTCTACAACTTTCATAAATATCTTAGGATAACAATTTTGTCATTCAAATATTGAAGGGGATATTATAGTATCTTGCTCGTCATACTGATGCAATATAAATTTCACTAAACGTATCGATTAATTAAATAACTTTATATTATCGTTTCTTCACATGAGAAATCCCATTTAAGGTGCTAAGCATCAGTCTGTGGTGAAATGTACACTTACAGAGATACCTGCTTCTGATTGTGTGGCAAGAGACGGGTGCCCTCGCTCATTGAGTAACCAAATGTATTGAATAGATTCTCTTACCTCATCGGGTCAGCATCCAAGGTCAGCCAATCAATCCGAGATACAAAACGCTATTTATCCATCGAAGGAAGCAGGCAGGTGAGAGAAAAGAATGACACTTCCATGTGTAAAGATGCTAAAAGGTACTCAGTAATCCCTTCAGGAACGATTCGAGAATGTCCTGTTTCAATATCATTTCAGGTAACTATTTATCGATGTACGTGTAACTGGAGCACTGAATCCTCGAATTATTTACGAAAGGTTATTTTTCTCCGTAGCGTCTCTTCTATTCACAGAAAATGTTATCAGCTCTTACCATCCACCGCTGACTTCCTCCGCAGACTGAAACGTTTTACGAACATGTAATCTCAATGACTGCTTATCAGCAATTTACGCTCGATTAAACAATATTGTTGCGTCGGAGGGATTTCAAAGTTCGACTCAGAGCTTTTCCTTTGAACTATAAAGCACAATTTAAAAATTCGCTTGGTTAAAATTTCACTTACTTTCTCATTATGAGATTAGAAATGTGTAGAACTTAGGAATACTCCAACTGAGCTCTAATGCGGGTCAATTGATTTTTGGAAGATAGATTTAATTTCAAGATGATACAAAATAATTATGAGCTCAAGATTTTAATGTGATCAAAGAACCTGTTGAATTGTCAGGTTAAATAACCACTAAATTGCTAAGGCGCTTTATAGTTGTCATGAATTATTCAATCCTGTACATCCTATAAATTATATTTCCTTAGGTTATGGAGTCTACATTATATTAATCTAAGTATTACTATCAATATTGATAAGGATGCTAGAGATATTCATATTTAAATTCATGAAAAGGTACCACGACTTTTAGCTAGCGAAAATTAAGGTAAAAGACCCAGGTTTCGGTAGCAGTCAACTTCGTCTGTCAGGGAGTAAACATTTGTTTATTTCCCTTAGTTACATCGAAATTGATAATGCTAACAAAGAAATGAGAATATCCCCAAGAATTCTCTACTTAAACGTTTGAAGTAAACCAAATGTTTGCTCGTGCCAACCACGTTCACATACACTCATGTTATTTGCAGGGATTTCTTTCATAAATACAGAAAGATAATACTTCCTATACGCACTCATGTTTGCTGATGCGAGAAAATCTGAATTAGCACTACATTTATATCTACAAAAAATTAAAATATAAATACGTAAATTCTTCAGCATCGCTAGGGTTCTTGCAGAACTCGAAACTTGCGTACAATCCTATCTCTCGTTGCATATAACTTTTCTATGTGGTAAAGGAAAAATAGTAAATACCTTAATTGAAATATAGGTTTATTCTAAACTTACTAAGCATCGTTTCATTTTTATTCTGCTAAGAACTAAGCATTCTTTATTTTTAGAAAGTGAACTACATTTATTGATTATTTCTTTAACGTGATATTTTGGTAGGAAACAGTTTAGTTCAGTTGACATGAATATCTGCTAAAATACACATAAAATGTTACTAAATATTAAGCATTAATTAAGAAATCTGGATGAATTTGAAACATCAGACCTTTGTTGAACGTTTATTATGTATGCGTTACAATATTGTATTTCATTGTTATATAATTGATATAGTATTGAAACGAATTCTAAGAAATGCTAAGAAAGAGACGATGACTTATAATGAGATTCGTTTTAATTTTATGACTGAGTATTATCTAAAATTTTATCAAAGTGCATAAATGTTCTTCCTATCGCGTGCAATTATTTCATTCATTGATATATACATATATGATATATATACGTTATTCATTGACATATACATATATGATACGTTATAAAGAATTATATCATAAGAAGAATAAGAATTATAAATAATACCTCCCGAAGTTTATCGAATTATACAGTTATAACGTATGTAATACAGAATTAGAGCAAAACCAATGATTCCATGAACTTGCTGTATTAGCGGAAAATCTTCGGCTTACTTCGATAAGAGGGATGTAAGGAGAAGATAGAGAATAAGTAGGTTGAGCTGGTACTTATAAAAGGGTGAATGGCCTCGTCTAAATTGCGAACGAATGTGAGGAGACACTATGCTGCCTAGGAAACGGCTTATAAACACGCCAAAGTCAGAATGAAAGCTCTCTTTTTTCCTTCTTTGTACTATCATCATTACTTAATAAAATTAAAAGACGTATAATCTCTTTCATTATAACGTATGTTTCAAAAAGTGATGTTTAATTTTAACCACGAAGTACTTTAATTGGATATTAATTAATAAATTAAAAAATCAAATAGAAATTAATTAACCAATTTATTAAATTAATTAGATATAATGCTTTTAAACCGTATGGGTAATAGAATTCAGTTTTATTCATGAATTTAGAGCAGCTCTCTTCCTGCAGAATATATTTTATCATTATTTGCTTATAGTTAGATCTCAAAAAGAATTTTGTCTCTTGCCTTTGATGTCCATGAATTTTTTTTCTCACTCCCATCCATTTTTCTTCTTGATCCTTAATGATATTTCTCTATTAAATAATGTCTGGCTTTTCTATCTAATTTAATTTATGTGTGTGTATTTAAGAAGATATTATCAAGTACAAAGGATAATAAGTTAGCAGATATCATTTGAGGAACTATTTCATACATCTTTATAAACGGTATTGTAAGTACTAATAAATGTTGGATTGGAATTGGATAATTGGAAGAGAACATAAATTTTCTCAAAGGAGATTCCAAAGCAAAATAAATAAATTGTTCAGTTCCATCAACATAAGTAGAATAGTAATTAAATAAGTATTTTGAAAGTAATAACAAATTTCTTGATCTGTTGGTTACTGAATAGTTATTAAAAGGTTTGTTTTGCTAGATTATTCATGAGCCTCCAATCCCTTAATTATTTGTACTATTACAAGAAACTGCAAATGATATATCATAAATTATAGAAGTATGGATATCAGAAGATTTATTAAATAGTGAAAGTACAGAGAAAAAGAATAATTAAGATTAGGTTTCATTCTTAATACTTAATTAGTGTATCTTACTGAAAAATTAAGGATAATAATGCTTTATCTAAAGTAATACAAAAGTATTGGACTTGACAATTGCACACACAAAGAGAACAAAAATTGGTCATTATAACCTTTATAAGTTGTTACTATTCACTATTTACTTCTAAACAAAGTTAAGCATTCTAATGATAATGTATAATTATAAACTTCACTTTTTCCATTCTTTATCAAATAATAGAGAATGATAGAGTATCTTGTCATGTATCACTTTGTTTAACTCACTCAATCTTTTACATATTAACTTTGATTTTGATGAAGCAAAAGTGATAGTTTAACATTGAGATGAATAGAACACTTACCTTTTAATTACTTGTAAAATATTTGTTCTAATTTGACTGAAAGACTGGTTATTCCATGAAAAAATATTATTTTTTGTAAGGAATAAAATTTGGCCACAAAATTTAAAAATTTTTAATACCATGAATTTTGTGCAAAATTTGGGAAAATTTTTTCATGAAAAAATTTTTAACTCTCATGATATAACCTATTGCCAAATAACATTTTAATGCAAGAAATATCTTTGTTTTGTATCCATTTTCATGCAGTGTAAATTATCAGTTTTTTTGGATAATTTCTTGCTTTTTAGATTCAAATGATCAATATTGAAATCAATTATAAAAATGGTATAAAACCCTGATTTTTCAGTGTATTTCTTGATTTACTTGTAAATTTAGATTGCTTTAACTAAATTTACACATATTTCTTTCTTAAGAAAGGTTATTTCAGGCTAAATAAATTATTTACAAAACTATTTTTCCTGTTCCTCTGCATCCACAAAGTTCTTTATTAAAACTTTTAATCATATTGAGGATATTCTTACATGTAGAAGTTAAAATAAATGATAGAGTATCCTTTCATGCACCACTTTACTTAATTCACTCAATCTTAGATATTTTTACATTGTTTTGGATGAAGTTAAATTGATATTTTAATATTGACACAGTATTAACCCTTTCACTTTAATTCCTTGCATAATTTTTGCTCTTATTAAAATTTTCTATGAGAAGTTAGTATTTCTGTCTTTGACTAAAATTTTGGCCAAAACATTTACAACTTAGAATGCCTTGATTTTTGGCGAATTGAAAAATTTCTTCTTGCAAAATGTTTTAACTGTTTGATGTAAGCTCAATGATATTTCAAAGTTAGGAACCCCTTATTCATTGTTATGAAGTTCTTAATTATCAGTTATGTGGGATAATTCATTTCTTTAGACAAAAGAGCTATATTGAAATCAATTATTATTCCACTCAAATAATTTATATAGAGTTATTTGTATATTTATTATCCATTTATCTGTATCCAAAATTTCTTTATTAATCTAATTTATTCTGAAGAGTATTCCTTGTTGAAATATTGTAAAAGAAAGGTAAAATATGTAGTTTTTCTCATAGTTAATATTTTAAAAAACATTTATTATTGAATACAAAGATTTTTTAAGAGATTTAGTTTTTACTGTAGTATATATTTCCATTAAAACCTACATTTATAAAGACTTTTCCTTATAATTATTTTTATTATTTACTATATATTATTAAATTTTTCAACTTCTATGCTAATCTTTTCTTTAGTTGTTTTAGTATTAATTATCAAGAATAAAATCAAATTAGTAAATTGCCTTTTCCATTTATGTAACTCATTTTCAATACTACTACTATGAAAATTAAAAATTCCTTTCTAATTTTTTCTAGTAATAGGTATCATTAATTCAGTGAAAACTTTTATTTGTTTATTTTTATTTTAGTATAAAATTTAAATAAATTATAAATTCAAGTAAAATGTAAAGAATTTCTCTCTCTAGCGCAAAAATATTCATTCCCTATTCAGTTAATATGTATAATATATTAATGTTTATTGTTATTATACTAAGTTTTACATTGAGAAAAGACCACTTATTCTTAAGACCCCATGTGCTTTAAATGGAAGCAGCCGCAGACCAGCTCGTTGGCATTTAAGACATTGTAGAGAATAATGATATTGGAAGAATTTGTTTATCAACCTCTTCGATATAAAGGAAAAAGATTTTTAAACAACTCAGTGCATTTATGCTTTTTCAAAAACTATAGCAATCGAAGGTAAAATAAATGTTATACTATCAAGAAACACACAGAATCGATTGCGATTTTATTGGAACCTAGGAATTTGGGTCTATATTTCAAGATATCGTATCTCTTTTGGTATCAGTATTTGCCTTGCTGTATTTGCTTTCCATTAATGTTGTCAACTTTTATACTTATAATTTTGGGGAGAAATTAAGAGAATAAATATAAGGAAATACCGTGAGCTTTCGGCAAAGGAGTTGAATTATGTAGTCGCCTCGTACTTTCCGTTCTATTGACTAAGAAAAAACTTCCATCGAGAAAGTTCCTCAAAAAGTTATAAATCAATTTATCAATGAATTCTAATATTCTACCTTCAACGGTATTGTCAATAACGAATTTTTATTACGACCGTAACGTGGACCTCCGAGCGATGGTAACCGGGCGAAAGCCGTTCTTTCCTTCTATTTTTACGGTCGCATATTATCATCTCATTCATGTCATCGTAAAAAAAACATTATGCATGAAGGCCTAATCCCTTGACTATTTACTTAATATTGTACTGAGAGTTACATACTAAAATGCAAAGTAAGATTGTAGCAGTTCTATTATGTTTCATCCTATATCGAAATCCAAAATTCATGGAACGTTCTTTATTTTCGCAGGGAACCATTATAATCTGCTGTACGACGTAACAGCATGGAACTACATCTGACAGCACTTTCCATTAGCTGGGAAACCAGGTAAATTGAAATGACGTTTCCTCACAGTTTTTCATGATTAATAATGGAACTGAAATAGTTACCAGTACTAAAAGAGATGCAGTTTTTAGGCAGATTATGAGTACGTTTCGTGAAGAGGAACTGATCGCTGGCCTTTCAATTTGTTCCATTAATGCCAAAGTAAAATTCTGTCCAATGTTTGGTATTGGTAGCAGAGTGGTTAGCATGCTGAAGTTCTGCCTCCCAGGTTCTGGGTTCCTATTCCGTCTGAGGAGGAATTTTTCCTGTTTTGCATTCGGACGTTTGTGAACGACGTCCGATGCTGAGCTGAGAACCACTCTGCAGAAATCCAAAAAAAAAAAAAAAAAAGCCTTTTGCCAAATGTACTCTTGTTAAGAATGTGTAGATTTGTGTTTTATATTCGTAATATCTTATACTGTATACTTATATTGTATACATGTATATTTTATTTCATATACTTATATATACTTTTTTGATCCCAAGGAAAAAGTCATCAGAAACATGAAGGAGCAAGTCAGAAGAGTAGAGATGATGAGGTGAAGATTCGGTTAAAGCGGAAATGGGAAGAAGAAAAATGAAGCAGACTGAATCAGGAAGCAGAACGTATTGAGCGGGATTTGTACCAGCAGCGTACGACAAAAAGACTGAGAATATATAATAATAAGAAATATTAAAGAGTTTTGAAGCACGGTATATGGTTTTGTTTATTTAATCTTATATATTTAGCCCCCAGGTTGTAAATGAATGGGTTGGAATGAACTGGTGCAGAAAAGCAATAAGTATGGAGACGAATGAGATACGTAACGTATCAGACGATAAAATTCGGGACATAGTATCGGTCACGACAGGTGGGTATCGGTAGCGCCAACACGGCAAGAGCCAGAAACCAAGTTCAAAGATGATCGTATGTAAAATTGGTCGGTATCAGCGCCACTAACGGCAAGGGCCAGAAACCAAGTTCACAGATGATCGTATGTAATATTGCTGGTATCAGCGCCAGTGACGGCAAGGGCCAGAACTATAGTTGAGAGAAGAAGATGGATAGATGTCTCCGTAGCCTAAAAGTCATAATCATCGCGATACGATGTATAGGTGGATAAAGATCATGTATTTGGACCCCCATAGGCTCGAAGAGGGGGATGTGGGCGGGGTGTTCCCGACAAAATTTCCGCGTTTCCATTAAAAAAAATTCTTCCTTCTGCTTTGACATTTTTCATAATCTTGCGTTTTTAGAATTATGATGAAATGGTGATTCCTCAGGTGTCTTAATTATTTTTCATATTTTGGAGGGTGTCTTACATTACGTTCAAAATCGGTATGTTCCATTTTCTGGAACGGGAGGTCTTGATTGAGGAATGCACACCGATGTGAATTGGTGTAGCATTTCCTCCATGCCCCCCCAAAAGTTTGGTCCGCTTCTAAATCGTTTTATACCAAGATGATATTTTCCGTAAATTCGACATATCAACAGAGGCTACGGCGAGGGCTAACTACACGGGAGTACCAAGAGTTTCATTTTTAGAAATTTTGAATCCGGAACTATAATTTGGGATTATTGATAAATTCAATCGATAAAATTTACCTAATTAAACTAAATAGGGGTGATAATTCAAGGAATTTTTGTCTTAATTCTAAATATAACGTAATAAACGTGAAAGTTTTGCAAATGAACGCCGAGTGACATCTCGCGATCACTTTTATGTAACCCTAACGAATTCATAATGAAGGGGGAAAATTCAAAATTTTAAATAGACGTCAAAAGAATTCTGTAGGTGGCTCTTAAGTCCTTAAGCGTTTATACGTAAATTATCTGAATTTATTCTTTGAAGAATTTGACAGAATAATGTTTATTTTGTCCGTAAATAATGGTCTAATGCTGAATTATTAAAGATTTCCGAAAGAATTAATTTCTATCTTCCCTTTTCTTTTCAGCGCATATTTCTTACCACTAATCATTACTCTGATACTTACGGGGTACAATTGTCAAGAAACAAGTGCCGATATGCACATGTACGTTATAACAATACGTCATAACAACGGTACCTAGAATACAGCGGTTGCCTGTATTCTCTATATCCCTGTTAATAGGGTGGATCAAGCAGGTTCCCTAGGTAGGACTCAGGGTTGGCGCGACTTATGACGCATCATCCAATACCGAATATGCAGCAATCCATGAATTGACGACCATACCCCATAGATCGTTCATTTGCATCAAATTGGATGCCTAATGTGGATTGTCTAATAACGAATCACAAAAGTTTTATCTCAAAGTTGTACATTGCTCACAAACTGCTCAACGTTAATTACACCTATGAGTAACTTGTATTACGTTCGATGTCCAAGGTACTTACAAAGGCAGCACTCTCCACTGCATGTATTTCTACCACGATATTTAATAACTAACTTCTCATGGAAAAACGAATCTTCATTTCCAACAAGAACAACAATTATACAAGGAATTAAAGGGCAAGGGTTCATTCTGTGTCAATATTCAAACATCAATTTTTCATCACAAAAGCAATGTAGAAATGTGCGAGATTGAGTAAATTAAACGTAGTGGTCCATGGCACAATACTCTATCATTTATTTTAAATGTTATATGTAAGAATATCCTTAACGCAATTACAGTAAGATCCCGCTTAGTGCGGGGGATACGTTCCAATAACTTCGAGTGATAAAAGGAACAGCGTTAAACGAGGCAACGTAACACGTACATATGTACGTGTAACGTTGCCTCGTAATTTTTTTGCAGTAAATATGTAATGGGGATCAGTGAAAAGAACAAAGAATAATAAAATGTATCATATCTTATAAAGTGCACCTCTTTTGGTTGGTGCATGTCCGTTTCCTATGCAAACATATACAAGTATCGATACAGTGTGCGATTTAGAGGAACCCCCAAAACCGCGTCATACTGAAACAGCGTTAAGCGGGGTCTTACTGAAATAGTTTAAGTAAAGAATTTTATAGAAACAACCTGGAGGGGCATGAAAACTACCAATAAAAATAATTTATTTTGTGAGAAATAAGCATTCAAAGTACAGAAAAATATGTTCAATTGGTTAAAATTTTCAAAAAACTAGCAAAACGTTTGTATAAATGTGTGGTCATCTTTGTTTTACTTGTAATATTCTATTAACTCATAGATAGACAACATGGCCTCTAAAATTCAAAATTATCAGTTATGTTTCTTTTTAACAAATAAATCTATTTCACATCATTGTTTCTTTTCATTAACAAGGCGGATCAGTAACATTTTTGCAATTGATATTTAAAAAAAAGAAGTTTAGTGATCATTTATACAATAGTGTCCCTTCCTTTGTAGTCTCCTTTAAAAACATGCTTTGATTTTAATAACATTATCTGAATATCAGTTTCTTTTCTTGCTGATAATCATAAATGGATTGGCAATAATACAAGTGCTTTTTAAACTAGTCATGTCACATAAATATCCTCATTAGAAAATGCCTACTACTATCTTAATGATCAGGAGATTTGGTACACTTGAAATAAGTATACAATTAACTCTCCATATCTAGAAAGGTAAATAAGTATGAAAGGATCTGAATATAGAGTTAAAGAGCAAATTTTAACCAATTGTTTATATACAGTCAACGAAATCTTTACTTATTAAATGTATATTAAAGTAACACATCTTACTGAATTTTTTATGTAGTTTCAGTCTTCTTAAGATATATTAAGCATGTACTAGACCGACCTTCTTACTTATTTCTTTGGGCTCTAGGAATCAATAGTTATTTTTATTACGATCATTGTTTCCCTAATTGTAATTTCAAAGTAATTATACATTCTTTAGAAATCCATATTTGCTTGCTTACCAAACCTTAGAGGTAGAATTTTTTGCTTAACCATTTCAATATGGATGAGGTGATACTACCTCCTCTGAACTTAGCATCCTTATAAAGGATTTAGAAGAGCCTTTTGCCTTCATAACAATACTTCATAAAATGATGCAAGCCTCTAGTGTTATAATAGAAAAAAGTCACTTTATGGCTGCAGCAGATGTTGAAAAGGCAAGAATCAAGTTTGAATTAAAACTTTTCCTTAAAAATAAAAGAAACTCTAGAAAATACTTTCCATCCAAACTAATGTGTGCTCTACTCATGGATCAGATTTATATTGGTTTAACTTTGAAAAAGTGTACAAGTTTCAACAGATTTTTCCATTGCCAATCCATTTTGCTGTTCCTGTGCATTTTTTACATAGCTTTATAACTCTTTCCAATTTATCATTTTCCAAAAGATCTTCTCAATTTGGGGAAACATTGAGTTGGAAGAAAGAAAATATGTGGATGAAAAAAATAAAAATAGTGGGTTTAGAAAGCACTGCAATCTTACTCTTTATAAAGAATAGAACCAGAATTAGGTTATTGGAATTAGTTTTATAGTTAATTAATAATGATATATTGACCATTTGAAGGATCATTTCTTTTTCAGAGGCACAGATAACATGAGAAGCTTGGAATGAAGTACTTGCGAGAATATGACCGGGACTGGAACCAAGAACTTAGACTAGTTTTTAACACTCTCTAATCCAAGTTTTGCAAAAAACACAAATAATATTCTCAAGAACTGAAAAATTTTTTAATGGTAATATACATTTTGAAGTCATAAAATATGGTATGCTAGGCCCATTTAGATCTATGCTGACTCTGCATTTGATGATAGCACTAGCCCATCCTATCCCAGAAACATTTCACAATTTTAATAACAAAAATCTGTTCACACTTATTAATAAGCATAAAACGTAGCAAAATTAGCTGGAATGCAGCATAAAAAAGCACAGAGTAATAAAAGGCATAAAATGCTCATGATGGTCCTCAGATTCACCAATACTGTGCTTTCTTCAGTGTTCTTCCACCATTGACATTCTAGGAGGATGTTTCACAGAAAAATTCAACTGACATATACATAGGATTGGAAAATCTACAATTGTTAATACTGCAGGAATATCCGCAGACAGCACCATGATGATTTTTAAAGTACACTTATTTATTTCAAGTTGCCAAAACAAATAAATCATATTGCATGGAAAGTCAGACTTGAAAGAGGAGTACTAAATATTCATGGCACTTTTTCAGAGAAAAAAGTCCACATAAGTTCAGAATCAATGCATCTCCTCACAATATTTGGCAACATGGAAAAAGTAAACATGAGTTTAACATGATCACATAAAAAATGCATCAGTGCCTCATGCAACTACACATGGGCAACACAGTTCACACAATTGTCTTCATAGATAGCTAATCCATTGGAGTAAAACAAATCAACACAGTGATTACTTCCAACTGAGAATGGACACAGTAATATGAACACTATCAATGCACACCGTCACTTTCACATCACACTCTTAGGAACATATAAAAATTAAATATTTCAGGAAGTTTCCTCATATCTTGAAGAGTGGCATTCGTTTTGCTACCAACCTCACTCACTCGCAGTACTATGCCATAAAGAGATCAAAACTAAAATAAAGTAACAGTTACAATAATATTTCAATTTGAGAAATTTCACGATACAAATATGAAGGAATGCAAGAAACCATTTCTAAGAGTTTGTTGGCAGATTTGTTGAAATAGTTTCAAAATGAAACAATCTAGTCCCATCACTATCATATATCAAAACTCGACATAAAAGGAATGTTTGACCATATCTAACAGCATAATAATTTCCATTATTTTCAATCTGAGGAAATATTTATATGCCTGGCAACACCCCAAATACTTTTATACTCCATAAAATTAGGGACAAATTTTGAATTCTTACATGTAAGATAAAATGAACATTTAACTTTCAAAATCCTTCTAAAGCCAAAAGTTATTTCTCCTAATTAATTTGGTAATGTAAACAATCACAATCTAAGGAAACAGAAATATTCCCCCTCTCTATCTCCACAATTCAGCTGAGAAGTTAAAAGAGGTATAAACACCTTTTATTCTCATGGTCTTTCAGGCATTTTTAAATGAGACCAACTCATCTGCCAAAGAGCATCTGAAGGAGCAATTTTCTTACTCACAGAAGAGTCAAGTTTGTACAAATATTACATACCCTTCTCATCCGTTCATTGGGCAGTAATATTTCTCAAAAAAGAATTTCCACCTTTGCATGTTGATGTCATGCAAGGGAATTTTATGAAAATATTATTAGAAGCAATTTTCCTTTTTTTCTCAATATCCTGCCAAGTTACATGCCAACTTTATAACATGCAAGCAGGAGAATTCGAAAAGATTCGCGCATCACAGAAGACAACCATTTAAGGTGTCATTGGAGCTTTGGTTAAGAGAGAGAGAGATTATTTTAGACTCCCTTCCTCAGGGAGATCACTTTATTTTCAGTTTACGAGGCTAAGGTTGAAGAAGGAGATGAACGGTGGTCAAGAGTAGGCCTCAGGGTGAGGCAACCTTCAACCCAGAAGTTGGCTCTCTCAAGCATACTCTGCCATAGTGTCATTTCCCGACCAGTGGCATCCATCCAATCAACACTCTTTCCATAATGTTTACCTGCAAAAAATGCGTATTTCATGATATATCACTCATGTAAAAATCTCAAAGCATTTTTTAAACCTATATAAGAACTGATAGAAAAGCTAATTTTTCATTTATACTTTAACCATAAATATACCATTCTTCAACAGAAGACTTATACGAGGCCCATTAAGGAATAAAACTGTTCATAGGAGGTCTAAGTATAACAATGAAGCATAAGTATTGAAAGGTTGTACACAAACAATATCGAAGCACTTTAAAATTGATTCATTAATCAACAAGAATGGAAGTGATAAAAAAGAGCTAAGTAAAGCTACATAGTCAAATATTGAAGAGATGCCTTTCAGGAGCTAAAAAAAGTGTTTTTAAGGACAATGAGATATAAAAATGGCTGGGTAGAACTCTACTCTTACAGATTTGCAAAATTTGGTATTTCTCTGAATATAACAAAAACAAGGAAGAAGATGAGGAAAATAGAAGGTTCAATGACTGAATTAAACTTAAACTAGAGGACAGAAAGATGGATGAAAGAAGCAAAATGGTTTTGAAGCTGGAGATAGAATCAGCTCCACCAAGGGAAGTGATAAGAAAGACATAAAATGATGGCCAGGTACTAAAACTGCTAGGGAAGGGGGCTTCATTCAGGTAGTAAATATCACAGCTGGTATTTTTAGGACTAGGGTTTTATTTAAAAAGATAAATGGTCTATGACTTTATTTTTTCTTAGATGAAAAACTCCGTGAAATAATAAAAGAATATATAGGCTGCTTTTACAAGATAACAGTAGGCCATAAGTGATGGTATAGCTTTAGATATGTATATTAAAAACAAAAAAAAGATTTGGGGAAGCAGTCATGATCACAAAATTAACTTTAGACATTAAGGAACAAATTTAGCCTAATAATTATTCTTGAATAGAGATATTACAGCAACATAGTTTCTTCAAGCACCCTCTTAAACCAAAATCATTAAAAATGTAATTTCATCAATAATGTATTCTAAAGGTGCTAAAGTTTATTGTGGTATTGATAAATAATTTTGCAGATATATATTGAGAATAGTAGCCAACAGGCTACTGTCTACATAAAACAAACATTTTAAATAAATCAAATGAAAATATAATTAATACAATTATATTATCTTTCAGTGTCTTACCTGTTCCAAGGTTAAACCTTAATCCTCCCAAGAACTCATTACTAGCAAGTCTGTCATGATCCCAAACTGTGAGTTCTAAGCTTCTTTCAGATAATTCCTGTAGACTAACATCTTCATAGACAAATGTATGGTTCCAAACAGGATTCACAGTTCTTCTGCACACAGCAGTCTTCTGTTTTGAGCTGCGGCCTTTATCAGGTAGAAGGTAACTGTAATAAAAAATTCAGTTTGATTTATTATTCTGAATAATGAATCCTCACTCCATCTATCAGATAAATGCAATGATGTTAACCACTTGGACTGAAAAGACAAGTCTAGCTCTTTCTGAGCATCAAATTGCAAATCAATATAACAAAATACAATAATGAACTGCATTGGATTAGAATTACTATTGAACAATGTAGATGGAATTTAATAATGCTTTGAGTGTTTGATAATAATAATCCATCTTTTAATATAATTGAATTAACTTTTATTTTATGGTATGTTATGATTAAATTATTTTATGAGAACATATAATGAATTTAAAAAATCAAAAGAAGATAATTGGTGAAAAGAGCCTAGATATTGATGAAGAAATTTTGGGTGGAAGGGATAAAGTAATACATGGTTCTTCTAAGGGATTTATTGGCTGATTAGTTGCCAAAGGTGATCCACTATTTAGTTTACAACTTTTTGATAATGAAACAATCCTAATTCATTAACAAAGAGAGGAAAAGAAATCAATGTGATAAATACTTATGGTAAATTTATTTACAATAATATACAACTAAAATAAGGAAATAGGATTAGATTCCATTAATACAACTATAATGTTTTCTGACTGAAGTATAAATGATATGAGTGATGAATAATCATTCTTTTTGTTTCTATGCTTGATTAAAGGGGATAGTTTTATTCTTTCAGAGAGGGGAACTTGGATATTGAACTTAACAGCAAAATACACAACAAAGAATGTGACTTTAATAAAAAAGAGAAATAGTAGCTTGGTAGACATTTTCATTTCATTTTTTATATTCTTTAAAATTGAATAAGACAAGAATGCTATAATGAACAATGAAGCTAATTACTAGATACTATTTTGTAAACTAATTACAGTAATACTTGAACTGCCCTATAAAAGGCCATCACTGGATTTAGAATTTGTTAGAAAATTACTTGCTAGATTTAACGTCAATGAATTCCAAGAGAGTAAAATATAAGTCAACAAAGTGACATTTTTGAGGTTATTAAACATATTAATATAATACATTACCTTTTGCAAAATGGATCTGAGGTTCCATTTGTTTTTACAGCAGTAAGATTCTTGGCATCTTTCACCAAAACATGCAAAGATCCTCTTGATAGTCGTCCCTTCTTATGCAAGTTAGTAACATCTGGTGGCACAAATTTAAGGCCTACTATCATCTCTCCTTTATAGCAGAGTAAATCATCAAACGGCTCAGTCTGTTTGGGAATCAAAATATAAATATTGTTTTAGCAAGTTTTTAGCTTTAGTTTTTTTTTTAGCAAGTTGTACTGTCTGGCACACCAAAGAAATATTATCATTACTATAATAATTACTTTTACTAATTATTATTAAATCATTACTATATTCAATTAACACAAATTAATTTTAAAGAAATTCATAGAGGTTTAACAAATTTCTGATCTCAGCATTGTGAACAGTGAAGATGAGTTATATAGATAGTAGATAGATATAGTAGTAGATAATATATTGATGATTGTGTTAGTACAGACTATCTACTAATACTCTTTAATATGCTCTTGCAAATTGAATAAGATCAATCTAATCAAACCAATACAAATCTCTCAATGTTATGTCCACTCTAACTACTTGCCTCTAATTTGAACACATATATGTTGTTTAAAATAAATATAGAATATTTTTATAAATATAGAATAAATAACAAATTACTACTGAATGAAAATAATGAACTTCATTGACTGTTGACAGACAGGAGACAAAATGTAAAAAATTAGTAAAAGCAGATTTTACAAAAGAATGATCATAAAAATCATTCGATACTTTTACATACAGCAGAAGAATCAATGATAAAAAACCATTTTTTTTTGTTTCTTAATAACAAGAAGATGTAGCAAATAAACAGTTGTGCAAATTACAGTTCTAAACTTTCATGCAAATATATATGACCCACACTCTATCCACTTTAAAGAATCAATCAAAGCTAGAGAAAAATAATGATAGGACTTACCCTCTCCTGCAATGGATACCACTTAGGAGTTGGGTCATCGAAGACTTTATTCTCAAGGGACATCATCACCTCTCCTAAGAAGTCATTACGACCAAACATATCACTGTGCCATACTGTCAGCCAAAGAGTTCTTGTCTCTAGTCCATTAAGGGTGATATGAAACTGAAAAAGAAGGATTGGTTTAAATAAAAGGAGCTATTGCACTATGAAGGAGATAAAGATCATAAATATTTCCTAAGACAAAGATTTGGTTACAATACAGAAGAGAAGTGATTCAGAGAAAAATTATATGAAATTTCAAATAATTCTATGGAAGTTTTGCCCTTTTGACGCAGTTGAGGTGCAATAACATTTTCCAAACTTATTACATTTACAGAGGAGGTCAAAGTAACTCCTTGCCTTCCCTAAGTCTGCCCCAGCCATTTACGTCTATGTTGTTTTTAGGCTGGAGAAGAGATTAGGAGGGTAAGGAGGTACTTTTACCTCCACCATGAAGATGCTAAACTTGGAGGAGGTAATGGTACCTCATCCACATCAAAAAAGTTAAGTGACTCTTAGGAATATTTCAATTTTATAGTCATACAAACATTACTATAATTTAATATGTAATATTGGTTATCTGAATTCAATAAAAATCAATTCTATTACAAATATAAAATATTAAACCATGATTTTTTTATCTGAATCTTTAATATGCTTATTATAATCTGATAAATCGATTATATTGATTGATGGCCATCTTTCACCTCAACATTGTTTTTTCAGATGTAATTTTTGTCAATACAGAAAGAATTAACTGAGCATAATTTCCCTCATACTTGAGAATATTATTCTATTGAAAGAAAATTATACTATTCTAGACTGTTACACATTAATAACTAAACATTGTATAAAGAAAGAATGTAAAAAACTCTGAATCATAAAATGCAAAAGATTTATAGTAAATATAGATATCATATTTGTATTCTGAGCACTTTAAGAATTTACTTTCCCATATAAATTCATTAACAAATTCTTTTAAATTTCACAAGTTGGCATTCATTTTAAATTATATGAAAGTAGAAAAACAACAAAATAATTACCTTCAATGTTTCATCAAACACTGGATTCAATGTGTGCTTCTTCACTTTGGTCTTTCTCTTCCCACTCTTCGATTTGTCTGGTAGCAGATACACTTTCACATACCTAATAATTAAAACATTATCGTAAATTAAGGATACATTTTATTTAACAATTTTCAAATATCAAAAGATGCTAGAATAATAATTAGACAGCAATAAGACATAATATTATGAGTAGTTAATTATCTTTCTGTAATTCAGAATCAGATAAGGAAGTTTTGCAACAGCTGAAGAATTATTAATATGAATAAAGAGGTCTTCCTATTTCCCTCCTACTGTCCTTCAATATTAATAGTTTCATGCAAGAGTAGCTCTTTTTCTCAATAGTATATTGTATAATCATACCACATAGCCTATTACTAAAATCAATCTTTAACTTAAAAAATCACATTCCAGTAGAACTTACATAATTTGAATTCATTCTTAAATAAAAGCAGACATTGATATTATTGACATCACTTTTTTGAATGATTGTCATCAAAAGCTAACTGAGTTTTCTCCAATAAAATTTAACCATACATATAATATTCATCTTTCTTAGGAATAACTTACGGATCTGAACGATTCCTCTTTGTGTCCACTGGAGCAAGCTCTCTGCATTGCTTCACCAGTATTTCAAGGGCCCCTTGTTTGTAGTTATATTGCAGGGCAAATTCCACTTCTCCACGGACAGCTACAGTTCCATACCTTCCTTCGCCAGCTCCAGAGTAGACGCTAGCCATGGAGTCACTTCGGAGCTGAATATTACAAAGAGATAATTAGATCACTAATTAAAATTTTTAATTTTCTTGATAAAGCTAAAGAGTTTTCGTAAAGCTGAAATTGGTATGCATTGTAGCGGTACATATAGAATAAATGAGATATATACATAAGCAATTCCTTCAAATAGGCTAGCAATACAATTGATCATCAATATGCTTAAATTCAAAGATATGAAGAATACCACATCTGTTAAAATAAACATGTATTTTAACAATGATAAAATGAGCATATATATTCCTGAAAAAAGAAAACAAATGGTAGCATTACAAGTGAAAGGTAGAGCGCAATTACAGGCAGAATATCAAAGCTTATCAATTCCCTGAGGAGACTAAATAAAAATTCTAACATTTTATAAATATTTGTATATATTCTACTATGTAAGAATTTTATTCATCAATAAAAATGAAATGCAAAAATGCATATAAGAAATCAATTTCTAAGAAATATATTTGAGCCATTACATTAATATTAGCATAAAATAACAGTTTAATGAATATATTATTAATGAACATAAATTAATATCTAATATTCAAGCAATTTTAAGAGGCATTTTCCCTGCCCAAAAAAATTCAGTAACCGTTTTAATTCCTCTCTTAAATTTGTATCCAAAGTAATAAAATAAATATTGTACACAAATTCATAAACAACTCGATAAAATCAAAAATAAAATACGTCAGTTTCCACAAAACATTTCAGTTTAATAAATCATTCAGGAATATAAAATAAGTAAACCATGAATGATGATTAAATTGCCTTTTTAGTTTTCTACTAAAAAACATAATTCATTAAAAAGAGAATTAAAGATCCTAAATAAAAACACTTTCAGAAGATGATGGATTTTGAACATAAACTTTGACTTAAAAATTTGCAATTCAACACTTACTGATGGAAATTTATCAATTATTATTCCTCGAGATATAGGAAAACCTCATTAAATTTTATTTGAAAAACACCATAAAATCCCGTTATGGCTTTATGAAAGCTTTGAGAGATTGATCGAGATTAATATAATTGAATCGTATAAGAGTAAATTTCTAGGACGGAAATACCCACAAGTAATATGCATATATCTTGAGCTGTTGCTGATAACCACCTACCACATTTGACTAAAAGTGTACTAGGAAAGAACAAAGCAAAGGTTTCTACTCGAGAGAACGCAGGATTAAGTGAGGAAACGACTTCTAGAAGCGATACAGTACAATATAAATACGCGGTCAGGTTTAGCATAGAAAAATATCGAGTATAGCGCTATGCAACACCAAATGGCGTACTCATTCCGCTACCAGAGAATGTGGCGGGCGCGTGCGACAGTCACACCAGTAGCAAGTCACGTGCGGGCGTGCACCAGTAGTCCGCACGCGGGAGTCCTTCGAAATAAAAAGGAGTTCACTACCAGCAGCGCGTTCGCACCACGGGATTGTGAATCAGGATTCTTTTTGTACCGAGTTCATTGACACAAGCTACGAACATTGATCGCCTATCGCATAGAGTGGACCGAATACGTAGGAATTGAATGTTTGGGGACGTCTAGGAAACCATATTTCCACACAACGTATGAGAAATTTAAGCTAAAAGGCAATATATCTGAATAAACTATAATTTCAATAAAAAATATGAATATTAATATTACACGAAATGTATAGGGGATGCTTAAAATATTTTCAATTTCAAAGAAGGAGATTCTATCTTAAAATATCGTTCAATTGAGATCTGGCTCTTCAAATATTTAAAACTAGTAAAAGCTTAAATTTATAAATGTTATCCTTTAATAAGAAATATATAAAAAAAATCAAAAACTAGCAAAGTGGGGAAAACCAAGAGTAATACTTAAATGTCTCAAGAACAGAAATAAATGAACATATTGAATAAAAGTCGCCATCTTCCTGGATCGGAATTCATTTTCTTATCTATCAAAATCGAAAGTTTTTAGTAGCTGCGTCAATGGGAAAAGTAATTCAGTCGAAATGCAAATACGAACTGAAAAAAGAAAACTGAAAAGTAAGATTAATACCCATTCAAACTAAAAAATGTGGAAGAATGACAATGAAAATAAGGTAACATTCACTTTATTATCGCATTACTGTCAATTTCACAGTTATAATAACAGTATCACTATTGTCCAATATTGTAGATTCATAGGATAGTTAATCAGTGTTTTCCAATCTATCACTTGCTTAATATATCTTACAATAACAATACGTTTTCCCAATAATAACAATTAGACTCATATACTTTTCCATCCTACATTGTTGACTGTTTCCATTGTCTCCTAATTACGTACGTAGTTCAACAAACATAATAAATGTATCCTTGAGCTATATTTTATACATTTCCATATAAGCTACCAGAAGGGTAGCGTTGATCAACTGGATTTTAAGAAGAGCACTATAAGTATAGTTTTAACTCGATAAAATGCTATAACCACTGTCTTAGGAACGTTGAAATTTTGAGATGGAACTGCCGATGAGTGCTGTTAGGAAATCATTCCTTACCCCTAGAGAAGAGAGCGTTGATGACTGCTGGTGTATTGTCGGTACCCTTTCGTTGCTCGTCTCGTCTTCATTTGCGTTGTGTCCTCCCGCGATCACCGCTGGCGATGTGGGGGGTGTCGAAGTCCAACTGCTCGTGGACGCCTTCTTGCCGCCTCCCGGTGTCGGAGGAGCAGAGCCTGCAGTTGGAGTGATGTTTCCAATGGGCTGAGAAGATCCCTTGCCCATCGTCTCTGATATACTTATTGCATCATCTGTAAAGACAAAAAAAACATAAGGTTAGAAGAATAGAGAACCAAATGCATATATACTCGTATACATATATGAGCATAATATATTTGAGTGACAATGAATTATGTATTCTAAATTCAATAAAACCGGTACGAATTTTACGAAGACTTTAAATCGCTCTCGATTTTCTTTTGTAATAAAACAAAAACGGTGTCTTATTGGATTATCTATTGTTGCTAAATCGATCAAAACGGATATATATTAATAATTCATCCTACTATCTTTTGGAATCACTATCACTATCATTTAGAAACTACCAAATCGTTTAAATAAACAATGTACCATTAAAAAATGGTGAAAATGTGAATATTCATCGTCCTTCTCGGTTTATGAATGCACTAACAAAAGAAACAATCGTCTCAATAATGTAATATTAAACAAAATCACAATAGGGACTTACTGAACAAATATAAGATCAATTGTAAGGATGTCGTAATGCAACAATTAATATATAACGGTATTGTTTCAAAAGCAACCTAACTATTGGAGAGTTGACGTAGAAACTTTGTTTCTTTGTTTCTCTAGATATGTTCGATGTATGATACAAAGAATGAGAAGTTAAGTTAATTCTATTTTTGACAAATAAATGAAGAAATTTACATGATTGAAAAATTATGACGTATTCTATAAAATAAAAAAATCAACCACTATCGACAAGGAAGACGGGAAATAACCTACGATCACAATTTACAACCTCCTCAATCAGTTATAATCACGCTAGCGAGGCCAAATTAAGCAAGAAAAGGGATGAAATTTCAATCCTTTCCAGCGAATCTCTCTGTCACCGAATTCCGATTTGTTTTTCCTCTTCGATTTTGAAGGAATGCTTTTAACGAAAACCAATAAAAGGACACCTCACATGTTGTGTACGTGATGTTTGTACAATGCGTACTACTTTCGTAGGTTGGAAATTAGGAAATGCTCTTTCATAGTCTGGCCGTAGGTAGATGTTTAATCTCGCCTCGGAGCTAAAAAGTAAATTAGCGTAAATGCGAAGCAAAACAAACTTGTTTGCCCACGCCATTATTCCACTTTAAAGTGTGTGAGCGTATGATTGAATGCAGCCTTGTCGAAAGTACGGGAATGGAATCGTTTCACTGCACGAGAAAGGAACGCGCCTCGTTGGATGATAATAATAATATGGGACTTCTGCGAAAATTGTCTCTCGGTTTAAATGCCACTTACGAGAAATGACTGTTATGACAATTTAACGAGTAATTCGTCCGTCCAGAGTTACATTTTAATTAGTCTACGTCTTTATTGAGGGACGATGAATTCTAAATTGTAAGTCTTTATTAACAAATAGCGAACCCGGGTTTTAAAGATTCCAACAATGAAATAAACAACTAACAAAGCAAATGAATAATCAGAGCTATTCTTCCTCACCCAATGACTCTAAAACTGGACTGAACTGGAGTAAACTATAAGATTAGAGCACTTCCTGAAAACCACGAAAGTCTCTAGAAAATTTTGAGAGAACGTCTTACTATGAAACTCGCAGCTGATCGAGTTACATAAACTACGAAAGAGTATTCAAATATTCACAAATATTAAATAAATAAGTATCTTCTAATTCTGATATAATGCGATTAAAAGATCTCACAAGACTATTGATTGGCTATCACGATTTTTACGTGAAATGTAGACAGACATTCCTAAAAACAAAATCGGAACCTTCCACCTCATGGAACATGAGGTAAAAGAGTACGCAACAACTGAGAAATAAGAGGAAATAGATAGGGGAAGAATATAAAGCATCTCTTCCTCGTACAAGAATTTGGGAAGATGGATAAAGACATCCTCCATCCGCCTAAAATACACGAGGAAATGATACGACGGAAAAATTCTTCGAGATTCATCAAGAACGAGGAAAAAAGGGAAAATTTCACAGGCAATTTTCTTGCGATCTTTTCCAAAATAACATCAAAGAGAGCGGAACGACTGGAAAGGAATTCGTGGATCAGAAAAGGAGCTGTTTCTTCCGCTTCCTTCACAAACGTCATTTCCAGAGAATTACATGCAAACGCCATCGGGGGGAGGATTTCCGATGACCTCAAGAAAATTTGGGTATTTCCGAAGCAGGTGAGCGGATGTCCATTAGGTGAACATATTAAGGGATGAATCAAGCGGAATTCGTAACTATGTTGGTGTTTACGAAGCGTACGAAAATGTAAATGTCACTTGAACTTCCAACGGATGTTACGTACTACCTAAATTGAAATTAAGTAGCGTTTGAATCAAACTACAAACGAAATATAGCGAATTGGACTGGGAATCGAACCCAGGTCCAAGTCCGTTTAACCTAAATTATTCAGCCACACAAACTCATCGTGTTTATATCACATTTACTTGATCATAAAACTAAATAAACTAACAATTTAACCTCAGATAATCCGTTACTAGGACGACATAACAAAACGGAATCCGATTCAACCATTCCAACAGAAGGAATAAGTAAAACAAGGTCATCGGTACCGATACGAATTCCATCAAACAAGAAGAAGATACTTCCACTGGCACAAAGCGAAGTCAAAAACTTATCTCTGGCAAACCGTTCTGAAAAGCTTATCTGATCCCATGTCAAATTCATCTTTCCGATACCAGAAAGAAGGCAGGCTCAAACTTCTGGTGATACTTTACTCTACCTCCAAAAATTAATTTTTCCATCTCAATTTTTCTGTTACGTTCCAATAATGTGAAAAGGGGAAACCAAGATTTCTCGTGATTGTCGCACCATAGACTTTGTTTGCCAAGATCATGATAGAATTTCCTCCTTTAAAAGCAAAACTTCAGTTCCTTGGTAAACGAAATTAGAATTGGAAATTTTGATTAATATGTTATAAGATCATCATCTGAACGACCAATTCGAGAGAGTAAATATTGAAGATTCAGTTCCATCAAAATGATGTTTTTTCGTATTTGGGAAGCTTTACCAGATCCCTTCCATAAAAGAACCAAAGCAAAGATGAAACATTTACAAGGGCTCATTAATTCATCGAATTTGTTCTAAATCAATATTTACTTTGATTCGCGTTCTGCTGAGGAAAGGTTCCCAGAGATTATGAATACAACTATTAGGATACTGAATTAATTAGATGTAATACGAGCAAAATTATAACTAAATCTAGTGATAGATATCATGAATTAAAACGAATATAACGTTTCTGGTTTAAATACAATAGTACAATATCTGTGTATCTGTGAAAGTTCCTAGATATATATTCATTATTACAATATATTAATACATTAATAATATTATTAATAATTACAATAGATTAATAATCTTCAATCAATATATTAATAGTCAATAAAATATAAGAAGTAATTCTTTACCACGAAACAAAACGATGAATTGACGCAATTGCAAACATTATATAATCTATATTAACACTGAACATTATAAGATCTAAATTAAAACTGAACGAGTTCGTTTATCTCTTCTAGCATAAGTACAGTTAGAATTAAACTTGGTTTCGAGTCACGAATCGATTGTTCGATTTAAACAATCGATAAACGCAATTAAAATCGGAATTCCTCGATTATATCACTCATCGCGAATGAGTCATGCACTTTGCTCACGCGTCTTTGAACTCCGTAGGGCATTCTCAATAAGTCGTAAATCTTCCGAAGTGCCATCTCCATTACGCTCCACTGATTCCTAGCCATTCGACAATAGTAGTGCGTGAATCCCCAACGCCCGTGAATATTCACGACAAGAAGCGTTTCTCGAGAAAAAATAAAATTTTGATGAATTTATGAATGGTATACATGCACATGTTCATAACATTAATCAATTCCTACTTGCGTTCATCGATCTGCGAATGTTATTTAAGGCGACACACAAATGCATATTATTCACGAAAACTTGATCATCATTTTGTAATTAACGCTCTTACGGAGTAAATAATTGGAAAATAAAAAGAAAATGCGTAAAAAAACTTCTAAATTACTGAAATTCGAAAATAAAAATTTTTCTGATTGTAAATTTTAAATTGAGGCAAAAATTAGATACAGTCCAAGATTTAGTACATTCATCGATATTAAAACTACGAACATTATGACATTGATTGATTCATTTCTCATAAACTATTTCGATTAAAAATGATAAAAATCGAAATTAATGTTCGTAGATAGTTAGTCGAAAACTGTACTCGTAGGACGCGATTTCTAAGACGAATAACGACAAAAACTCCGTTCGTGTCGTGTAAAATTATAGTTCACATCCGCATAACCTTATCAAGAAACCCTAACATAAAACGCAACTGATTCAATTCGACAATTCAACGAGCAGAATAATTGCTATCAAAAATAAACTAAGTCGTCAACTCTAGGAGAAGATCAGTAAGACTTAAAAATCTCTGAAACAGGTGTTCGCGGAGAACTTCACGGTTGAACGCAATGCGAACGAATCCAAAAAGACTTCACGTTGAGTCTTTTCATTAATTCATGCTGCTTCGACGGAGGACTAAACAAGAGTCGAATGCGACCACGTATCATAGCGTCGATCGCGGAAAAACAAACATGTGACATAGCAGAGAGGCGCGGTACATATTTAAGATTACGGTAATTAACTGCCACGTAACAGGAAATTTCAGCGTATTCTGATATAAATCCCGTCGCGGTCTGAAGGAGACCGCGGCAGCATACGACGACACCGCTTCCGTAAGAAAAAGTGGTAGGAAATTAGCACGCGGTTACTTCGGTGGTTTTTGAGAAAGAGTTGAAAAGAATCCCTAACGAAGCGGTGGATCTTTCTAGGGTATTCTCCAAGGGATGGGGAAAAAGTGAGAGATAGTTTTTATGCAATATAACATAATAACTTCAAAGGGCAAATAAACCTCAAAGTAAACAACCCAAGTAAGATACAGCAATAATGTACGTAAGCATATTCATCCTTTTCTAATAGTTGGTTGGATATACCTGATTAGAATTTACAAGGGATACACGTAAGAAATGCGAAGGATAAACATTCCAGAAGAAAAGAGAAAATTCGTCTTCACAGACAGAAACTAAAGCTATCAATCACCCTAACGGCAATGACGACAGATTTTTACATAAAACCTAAAGATAGGGTAAGAACAATATTATTCATTTATTACTTTTTAGAAATATTAAGAAAATTTTTAATACAACCACAAATACTAACTTAGTTTAAATTAGAAAATAAATCAATATGAAATAATACTTTTCTAATTATAAAATCATAATACACACACTTAGCTTTCTTTGAGACATATCCCGATCACTGACAATAGTAGTTTAATAAATAGGTACCCTGATCATAGGAGAAAAACTGCAACATCAAAGGCTGAATCGCCCATACATGTACAATGGTTAATCTACATCTATTATTAATCTCATTACATACAAATTGAGATGATAATTTTATAGATGAATGTCTCACAATGCTAATATTTCACCAAACTATTTCTTTAGAGAGATAGTTTTGTTTCAATAAGAACTAATAGAATACACTAAAATATACTTAATGATTGAGGATTAACTTAAAACGTATCCCAGCTAAGTAGCATATTACAGAATCAATCCCATACGATGTACTGAATCAAATCTCCGTTATATTTCCACTAGAATAATTTGGCAAGCAGCTAATAGAACGTTAAAGAGTGGAAATTCAATCCCATATAGAATAAAGACTGCATTAACATTGAAAAAAGTTTGGATTCGTGGAAATATCCCTGAGAGAAAATTTAATTAAATGGAATGACTCGGAGAAAATGAAACGGCAAAGAATTTCAAGGTGATTTTCAAAATCGTACGCATGAAAATGTTCTCTCCCTGTCATGCGATTAATCGAAGATCTGAAAAGTAAGATGCAATTCAGATTGCACGAATCCACTTGCTAAAGGATACGGTACATTTAAACAGTCTAATTCGTTTTATGATAGACTTATTTCAGATAATAGGATGGTAAAATTGGCCGTCTTAATCGGATTTTCATCCAATATGAAAGGAGAAATATTCAACGATAAAATTATGGTCTAATATTATTCATCCTTTTATATTCATCTACTTGGATTTTTCAGCCCAGAAGATATTACGATTCCGTATAAATTCAAGTATCAGCGTTCTTTCCAATAAATATGGTAATGTGGAATTGAATTACTTCCACCTAAAGTGAAAATACTATTATTAATTTTAACTTCTATATGGAATCCGCATAGCTTTGAGCAGCGTTTTATTCGTTAATAATAAAAATTTAATGGGATTTCTTATCCGTTCCTCTACGCAAATGCACTCATTTCTACAAAGTAGTCCATCATAGATTATGTAGGCTATAAAATTATAGTTGAAAGATAAAGAGATGTAACCGATAACTTCCGAAAACTAATTTTACAAACATAATAATAATAATAATCTCCTGCTAGTAACAAACAAAAATATGTTCCTTACACTATAAGTGAAAATGATCAAGAAATATAACATTCGAAAAACGTCTTTCATATCTCATTCATAGCTAAGTTCTTCTAACAAAAAGTACTCGAAAAACCCTTACTCATACTTAACGCCAAAGACATGTGAAGGTAGAGTAGATAACAATAAAGCTATACGTAAACTCTCGCAAGGATAGCTTAGCAACACATCAAACAAAGCAGGAAAATATTCCAACACAAAACACGCCGTAAAAAGACGTAGCATAACGCGTATGAATAGTGAATGCTGTTCGAGAATGAGTAAAGAATAAAGGGCAAACAGAGACCTCAAAATAAACCTCGGGATTGAGTGATAATAGAAAAAGAGCGAGACGGGATACAGAATAATATATGTTGTTGAAGGGGGGAGATGTTAAACGGTGCGAAGACCCTTTCGCTACGGAAAGATGTTGATTGATTACTATGGGGATTCAGGTCTCATCTGGAAGAAGACGTTTTCGTTTCGTTCCCTGCTTGCCTTGAAGAGATTTCCCTGGAGAGGCATACGAAGGGGACAACACAGATACGATATGATTTCGAGATAATTTAGAATAATACAGCATCACCCCTCTTGCTGAGAGGTTTTTGACAGATTACTTCTCGGGCAGTGATTGCGACTTCGAAAACAATTACGTACGACTGAAAGCGAGCGGAACAATTAAAATAAGGTGAACATTAAATGAACGAATCTACAAATAATAGTCTCCAAAACAGTGCAAAAAAGCATCTTCACAAAGCTGTAATACCAGATAAATCCCTGACTGCAAGTATTGCTTGCTTTTAACACACTATCATTTAATAAGATACATATATATTTAGCTATAGCACTCCGTAACTCCACTTAAACGAAAGCTAAGGTTGAAATAAGATGAAATGAAACGAGGTGTAATGTCACAACGCAATATGAATCGTGTTTGCTGCTAAGGGAAGGGCGTCATTTCAGTACGTCACCTAGGTGATATGTTGGCCATAATATAATATTTAATGACAGATAGCTGACGCCTTTCACGGATAAAAAGGTTACGAGAATACGTTCTGAATTTCATTGGATACTAAAACTTTAATTTTCCATAGATGGTGGTAAATAAGAATACGATTTATGGTAGTGTGGAGGATATCGTAGAACCGTTTTCTGAACAGCTTGTTTATATTTTTCCCACGTTTACTGCATTCGTGAGAAAGGATTTTAATAAAGAGAATGTGCCGATTAATAAAAGGAAAATTTTAGATTTGATTGAGATAAATCGTTGGAAAAATCTTCCTCGACGATAATCAAGAGAAAAGTTATTATTGGGCTAATATTTCATGACGAAAATTAAACATTAGGCTAATATGATACTTAGTCTCGGTTATATTACACAAGAAATTCACATATGATATAAATATACGACATATAAACACACGTAAGGACTTACTCTCCTCATAAAACGCTCCCGTAAGTTATTACGATAAATTCATTGAGTTCTTTCCTCCTGCCAACCTATAATAGTCAGACATTTGGGTACGAATATAGATATAGATGTAATATCCCTTCCCTTTTATGAATACGACATTACTACGATGATAAATGAAGAGAACGGATCATTGTGAATATTCCCAGCATAATTCCTCAACAGGCCACGTCTGACAGTAACAAAACGAAGAATATAATTCCGAGATATCGCGATTCAAGTTTTTCTTTGTATGATCATGACGTCATTATTTTCCACTCTTCATTGGTGGAGAACTGTACGTACTCCAGGCATCTGACGCGGCGAGAAAATCGAGTCAACGGACCTCGTGTTATCCCCGATTCCATAACCATTTCACCGCACAGTTATCCCTATGACAACAGCCCTCGACAAGGGCGATCGGAGAGAGGTGGTCGACCATTCCTCATCATCACCACAGACGTCTCATTCAAGCGCGTGCACTTTTTTTGCGTTAATAGAACGGAAAGCATAAAAAGTGGGAGAATGTGGAACGGCACGCGTGATTGATGAAGGATGCAGGATTGACACGGAGGATGGATTTAATTTATTAAAGGAGGGATCAAGAGGGGGCGGTCTCGATAATTCTTGACCCCGTAATGATTTATTTTCCGGAGGAATTAACACCCGGTTGTTGAAGGAGATGGCTACGTTCGGATTCGACCGAATCGCGGATCTGCAATTAAGTGTTGGCGTGAGTTTGATGGCTGGAACTGTGGACTTCATTCGGGTGGAAATCACTTCGTCCGATAAGGATGAATCGTGTTTTCCGATTCGATGGGACGGAGTGCGGGAATGCACGTCGGTTGAGAGTAAGGAAATGATCTATTTTCACGCGACAAGTGCATTACTCCGTGAATTTATCGTCTTCCATAAACTTTATTTAAGCACGCTGAATTTATGCATTAGAAATACATAGCTATGCTGTACATACACGTGGAGTATCATTAATATTCTGTATCTTTTAAGAAATCTAAACGACTTGAAACGACATGAAAATACGAATTTTAATTTAGACGTATTATAGATATTCTAACACGATGATCATTAATCAGCATTTAACTCCATTCCGTTCAATGACGTTCTTATTAAACGTTCATTATATACTAATCATGGAAGGAAAACCAAAATTAGGAAACTCAAGAGTCTAAATTAATCTTCGGATATTAAAGAAATAATAAAGAGATCTATTAAAAAAAATAATCATCTTCCTGATCCATAAGGAAACAATACCTAAGATACGAAGTCAAACTAGAGTATTAGAAACATAATTGCCATTTACATAGGCATTTCATAGAGTAACTCAAACTTATAATAATATTATTACTTCTATGGGTAATATTTTCGCTAATGTATTTCAATGAAAAGAACTTGGAATATTCAAATCTCAAATTCTAAAATTTACTCTGGCTTTAAAGAAGCTACTGGGAAAACTATCTCAATATTACGATAACATTATATGAAATGTATATAGAATGTATATTATATGTAGGATTAAGTATATAAGAATTGCAAGAGGAGCTGAAAAGTGGTCGCCAAGGGAAATATCAAACACAATCTCCACAGCATCTCCGAACGGATCCACTTGTTCGAGAGACCGTTTATTCCACGGAGGTGAAAAAATCCCGAGCAGAAATAATGGGAAAAATAAAAAAAAATTCGCGAAGCCATTTTTAAACCCTAGCACGCAAAAAACCCTTTCGAGTGAGGGCTTTTTAAAGAAAACCAGACCCCATAACTCCATCCTTAGGGGGGACCAGAAATACGAGCCCTTAAAAGGCGATCTGCGTGAGCAGAACATCTTCAGATAGTGCTTGGAAAGGAAAGCGAGACGATCTGAGAAACAACGCATTCAAGTGTCCAAAGAGAACACTGGATTCCACAGCCTTGATCCGCTAAGATTCTCTTATTTTACTTGCGTACATTCGGGTTCTAAAGTCGGGTCTGTGACCATCCCCAGAGTATAAATTAAACTTTGGGTCCTCCGTGGATAACTGTGTAAGGCTCCTTTAATCTCCCGGAGACAATCCAAGGCCCTAAGGCCCAAAATCTACCCTTTCTCAATTTATAACGCAAAGAACTACCAAGGGATACGATACTTCAGTAATACGTTTATCAGAATTCACATTACGTAACTCGAGGCTAAAATAATGATGATAATAATCGTATACTAATAAGCAATCTTCCATGATTCTTGTATGTAAAAATTTACGTAAATTACGGAAGATTTTGTATATACTTAAATGGAATATATAGAACTAGTTTCTTTCAATATAAGGACGACAAGTGCAAAACTAAAACACGACTTAAATTTCTATCGAATCTAATTAACAATTCGCAATTTCTACATCGAGAAACCTCGTCTCCGATCACATAAATTATATCACGTATTTCTTAATTCATTTGTTAAGCTTCTCCTCCCAGAATACCTCACAATACAGTTGTCTGAATGTGCATATGAAATTCGGATTCGGAGACTTATACAAAGCTGTACCTTGCATCGACAACTTTCTGAACTGTGGCCTTATGTATTCCGGAGAATTCAAAGACGACGATGAGGACGGTCTTCTTGGTTTCACAGGAACTCTCGTGTATCCATCCACATGATCAACTCTTATTGAAGGAACGGGAGACGACCCGAGTTCTTTATAGGTCGAGGTTTTCCTCTCGATGATGAGAGGAGGCAAATCTGCAGGTCTCCTCCTCATCTTCTTTTTCGGACAACAGGGACAACACCCACAACATCCATCCGATGAACTTTTGTCGTCCACCGAAAAGGTCGAATATTGACCCCGATTCCGGCTGAACCCCATTTTTTTACACTTTGATATACACGGTTCCTAACTATATAACGATACCCTATTCAATAACACTCAATGATTCCAGAAAATTCCCTTCCATACAATTATCTTCGCATAAAAACTAAAGCATTGACTTCCTTTTCGTAAAACTGAGAACCACAATCATTTTCCTCTAATTTAAACGTAATTATTAGGACATTTAGTTAGCAATCTTCATTTGTATAATTAGAATAGATAAATGAGAAATTCAAAGTAAATTTCTGGCCTATCAGAACGTAAACTTGATTGCTATAGATCCCAAAAGAAATCTAACTTATGAATAACATTCGTGTGCTACGATTATCGACTTAATAAAGATATTTCACTAGAGACACACGCTTGTTGTATGTACACAAATACAACAGTAAGTTCATCCTACCACCTACTTCGTAACAGACTAATTTATGCCCATACTTTTCACACTCCCAAACACAGTTATTCCCAATACAATCCTTAATCTAATTCCCAAAAAGATTGATAATTATTTTCCCAATAAGAACCTCAATCGATTCCAAATCGAATTATCACTTCCTTTACGAACGTATTATACTGTTTTGCTCACTAACTAAATAGACCCGCCTTCCAAGAAACACATTCTCAATCTGTCCAACCCCTAACATCCCTCCCGTAGCGCCTTTATTATCGGCCGGAAACTCTATGCCCGCACTCCCTTTCCGGTGATACCGCACCCTTTTTATGAGTATCTCCTTAATTTCACCCGTTTACGTAATTGTTCCGAATCTACATCCTGTATCCGCCTTTCCCACTCCGATTGGCCTATTGCGATATCTGTGGCTATTTATAAAGCGTTATGGAGTTAATTCAATCGGGCGATGTCTCATCCCATTTTCCCATGCCTCGTTATAAGGATGTAAATTAAAATTCGCAATAAGATAAATCTGGAATTATTAATATATTAATGACTGAATAAAAACACGTAAGTCGTAAACTTCCTCCTCTACGAGATAACTTAGATGTATCGTAACTTAGATTATGAATCATTAATAAGCTTTGCATTGTAAAAGAATTACAGGGAGTGGACTTGGTAAATGTTGTATTATAGATACGTAATATCCGAGATCTTTAAGGGATTTATCTTTCTGTGTGATTTAATTGAAATGTCCTTATTAAAAGAGATGCATATTAATTTAAATTGAATAATCTTAATGAATCTCTACGCGAAAAATTTCCATTACTATTCTACTATACTATATGCAGATTTTGATGGATAATAATTCCCTAACCTTAAGAGTTATAATAATTAACTTAAAAAATCAAATATCGCCATTATAAGAGTTAAAATCAATTTGTGTTGCTATCAGGAGTGACTTTCTGCGTAATTTTTTTAAATCGATAGATTAATTCGCTTGTAAACCGACTAAATTAAACACAAACCGCAATTACATGAAAGTAATGACCACTCCTGATAAAAAGCATTACTCTAAGAATGTTTCCATACAATGCTATTAGCGCAAACCTCAAAATAAACCAACGAGCTAACGATGTGAGCATAAAACCGTCTTTAGGATTGTTTGATGAGAAATATAGACTTAAACTGCGTGCGTACTCTATGAGCGTTAAGAGAGTACGATGGAATGGGATCGGCGAATCGCAAATAACCGTGAATGGGACCGCTTACAAGAGAAAACACTCCGAGACTCAAACGGAATGAAGAGTGTTCTATGCGTGGATGTTGTAGCGAAGTTGTTGAAAGATGAAGACGCTGCGCTAAACAGCATTTCTTCTTCCGCGTCCGTAAATTGAAAGATTGTATTGCTAAGGAGACCACTTGAGTGTGGATGTTAACTCGTAATAGAGTTGCAGGACGATATCTTCGACTGCGTATTTGAATAGACAAAGTCGTAGCTCAATTAAGTTGAGAAATATTCCGGAAACAAAACGATTACATTCTCAAGCATAAATAGATTACAATGTAGGCAAACAATACACTTTAAACCAACAGTTTTCTTTATTAGGATATTTCGACTTCTTTCCACTCAAACTTTGTAGGTAAATTACTAACATTAATTCTCTACTTTAGAAACGAGTTCACTGCTTGACCGAGACATTATTATTTAATTAAAATCTTCAGATTTAATTTAAACAGCTTCAGATTTATCTATCTTTATATTTTTCAATGTATTTACGGGTGTAGAAGACATAAAATATACTTTCCGCTCTTCAATGGATATTATCTCATTCAATTACACTAACAGATCGTAACTTCCTTAACATTCACTAACTCTATCATTTGCAAAGCATATTACAATACGTAAACACATCGAATTACAACCTTTTTCAATAGATTCGTGTTCCCCTTTTACCCGATTATTCTACAAAACACGAACTTTAAAAGCCAACTCTATCACTTATACCGCACAGAAAAATACACGCAAATTCCACACCAGTTCGCGCAAATACGTGACAAACACTCCTTCGGTTCAGAGATTTAGTTGCTCTAGTCTAATGACCACCTACCGGCGCAGATCTTAATCTCTTCGATAAAAAAAACACGATCGATATAATACATCGCGACGTAAACCGAACAAACAGGATCGGCATGAAAAGCTATACAGACTTTTTCCCTCCAAAGATATAGGAAGAGATTAAAACACGCGCACGCCCAGGAATTCCAACAATCTCCCGTCACAGAATGCATCGCCCGGTAATCGATTTCGAAGGCGATATCATTGGCGCCGCGGGGGTGGGCGAGCGCCATTCATCACGCCGTGCCACGCGGGAAAACGGAAACGTACCACGCCCTCTATCCTTAATTATGAGTGGCACGCCCTTACGAGGATCACGTGGGATGCCGGGAAGGATGGAAATCGTGGTATAGAGGGCGTGTGTTTGAGGAGGTGAGTGTGTGTGTGTGATTGCACTTCCCCCGAACGGAAATGAAAATCGTGCGGATATCAGAAAACAAAAGACGGTCGTAAATCTCGACGTAAATGGATCGCTGCTCTTTTACCCAAACTCTCTCGGTTGCGGAGCTTAAATCAACTTCCGCGGGAAAGCACCCGTTTACCGAAAGGATGGGTTTTATTCGAAAACATCAACATGGATAGGAAATACGAGGTATATCTTACGTTTTGATACAGAACTCTACAGTTACGCGATAAATAAGCAAACATCTACTAAAGTAAAGCAACTCAAGATTCCGATGGTGCTGAAATGCTACCAAAACATAGGTTATAATTGGGTGTTCTGACTGATCGAGTTTACTCTATATCTGAAAGGTTCATCACGGGTATTGGACCTCTTGTAATGAAGTTATTTAACGTTTAACATTTCGTACCAGCGGAACATTCTACTAACCTTCCGAGGATGTGAACTTGGCAAAGAGATATAAGTCAACAAATAAAAGCTACACTTTTTGGGTTTATTTTACGATCTATTCCATGTACTTAAGAGAAAATTAAATGATCCTAACAAGGATGAGTTGCATTTCTAGATCCAACGATTCTATAATTGCACAGCTAGGTCCGTAGAAAAACTCGAAGAAAAACAATTATTATTCGAGGAAGATGTAACAGGAAATTACTCTATTAGTCCTAAAAGAAAGAGGACAGCAAGTTAATTATGCTCGTTACTTCTAATCAAATTATCATAAATTAATTTTTTCGATTTAGATTACAAAGTGAGAGACATATTTTTGAATAATGCACTAAAGAAACTGAGCTAATAAATAGTATATGAGAAGCGAAGGATTGTGGGAGGGAATTGAAAGAAGAGAGCTCGTTAATAATTCCGCAGATAGCTCGCAATTACACTTGGTGATTTACTGCAAGGTCGCTGGACACTCAAAGAAAGGTCCAAGAGGTCAACTATGCCAAAATATGGCCAACACTTAGCAACAGAGATACGAATACGCTTATCTGATCTGAGTGGTACTTTTAAGGGGAGTCTAAATCATCGCCGGGGAATGATTTAAACGTTTTGAGACCGAATCTCAGCATGAGATAGTCTTAAATGACAGATGAATAAATCATTCACTAAGTATCCATTTCATATGATCGTGAAGAATCAGTAGATACGCTACACTTGAAACAGAGTAACAGTTACATTCACGATAGTTATACTAGAAGAAAGAGACTGGAATAGGATAGCTCAAAAGTTAAAAATATTAAATACGTTTTAAGTTTAAAGAGGTATTGCACGATTTGAGCTTACAAAGGGCTGCCTTATGAACCTTCAAAAACCTCTACTTTTGCAACAAGAGTATCAAATGTGCCTTAGAGAAAAAGTAAGAAACCAAACATATTTGCAAATGGCAATTTTCTTAAATAATACAAAGACCAATCATTATGCAAATCCACCACTATTCACGCTTGATCTCTATATCCTCCAGGACTGGATACGGGAAGAATTTCATCCATTTGGAATGTATCTAATCTAAACAATGGAAGCTGTTGGAGATAGGACGAACTTCCAATATTCCCCCCGATCACGCAGCTTTCCAAATGGAAGCCTTCCGCTTATTCGAACGCTAAGCGATCCTTCTTCTTTCACGCAATCCACAACCGACCCTAAGATGCACGTCAAATCATAAAGATCCATCCCACTGATTGGCCTATGCCGTGATCATCGATGAGAGCGCAAGATTTCGGAAACGCATTTACCCGAAGAGCGTGCCTTCCATTAAGGTAATCACACCGCCTTCTTCGGAAAACCGCTTATTGTTTTTACCGTTACTTCGCTACGCCTCCTGCTTCCCGCCGCAGAGCCAATGGCGTCAATTCTGTGATAACGCCAAGAGAAAATATAGATGCAGAGATAGAGGGCATTGTGGTCGCGGAAACAATGCCGCAATTGCGAGAAAAATTGAAGTCTTTTGTGCCAATTGCCCGAGGTTTTGAAAGGTGTTTCGAGAAAGTAATATTTACTCGACCAAAATAGAAGGTAACTGAGGGTAAGTAACTCTGTGGACGTGAACTTAAAATGAGTGGCTTGCCGCCTTTATCATTTCCATTTAATAATTAATACGTTTCAACATCCGAGATGACCACTTTCTGGATTACGTAAAGGAAATAAAGTAATTCATTGATGACGAGCTTTGTTAAATAGATTCTTATATATCAAGTATATATTAATTCTGCATAATAAAAAAAAGAATTTTCAGACATTTTTCCATAAAAATTCATTCTTAAATACTCCTCTATTTTTGAATTCGCTTTTAAGTCAAGAAACCCGATATCTAAGCAGTTCTAATACATTCATAAAACGTATTAATTCCTCGTTGATTTTTTACTTTCGTCAAACTCGGATGAATATAAGCGAATTAAAATTATTGCCACTCAAAGTAAGTAATTCAATTTTCTTTTGTCAATTGCCTAAACTCTGTAGCCCAATAGAACGGTAGATTGAAATTTCATCTAGGTTTCCTTAATAAAAATGTAATAAAAGATAGCACATACATGCAAGCTAAGAAAAAACCTATCACTGTGCTTTGTTTACGAATTACGAGCTTCATTTTTTCATGTAGAGTATACGTAATTGAAAGTGTAACAAAACTCAATCTATAATATAACTTATTTCATGATAGAATAAATAAATAAAGACAAACTCAATAAATAACAAAGGAAAGAGAAGATACGTATTCATAAGTGCATTTCATTCAGACCATAAAACGTCCCTTTCTACTCACTCCTTTGTCTCTACGTAATTTTCACAGATTCTTTCGTCGCGGAATGTGAAAAAGTCACCGCACAGGTCTCGCTGCTTCTCCGAGAGTATAATTAACAAAACACGATCGGTGGCGGATGATACTTAACAGATTAGGAAAACAATACGAGAGGAGACTAATTTTCCGCTTCCAGATAGAGAAGTCAGGAATGCCGTAAAACTTTCCGGAGATAAACTTCTCGACGTAGGAAACTGCCACATTTGAAACAATGTCCCTTAACGACGACTCGCTAACGACGGAGATCTAAATTTCGAATCCGATTACGTCTTTAAAACGAAGCTGAAGAAAAGTGAGTTTATACGGACTCTATTAAGGAAGGAAAATGGTAGTCTATTAATGACAGTTTCCTTCAACGGATAATAGCCGTGGATAAGAGATTTATAACGTCTCAACGTCTTCTTCTCGTTGACAAATGAAGGGAAAGGATTGCTAGAGGATTTCAACGACTTCTTTATAGCAAGATTATGCTGTTCTTGGGACGTGTTAGTAGTACGGATTGAAGTAGAAATTGGGTATCTCTTTGTTTAAACGAATCCATCCATCGCGTGATATCATAGGTGGATATGATGAAGGTTAATCTCGATCGTTAGAGAATAATATTTGCATAAAAGAATTATTTACGAGAATCGTGAAGTATTAAAAACAACAAAAAGACCTTTCAGTAGTAGGAAATAATAAAAAATATTAAAAAGCAAGTAAATAAAGCTTTAAAAATAACTTAAAGACATACATAAACAACTTTAGATGAAGGCTATATCTTACGATTACAAAATATGTAGTAAAATAAAAACCCCATAATAAAACAAAAAAGTCAAGAGTTTTACGTAACCAAGTGCATGTTAAACATTTCTAAATAAATAAAAGTATACTAACAACCAATATAGTAAGTTTTCGCTTAGTATGAAATAATTATAAGGATCCAAACAAAACACTTTCATCTCAGGGTTCCTTGACATAGAGCTCTCCACGAGAGATACCAACATAAAAGCACCACTTCCCAATTAAAGTCACTCTCATACGTCATCTTCACTTTAAAAAGAAAGAGGAAAAATTTTGATAGTACCAAAGGGGACCTTTTAATAGACGTTAAAACGTGCAGATGGCGCTGTGGAACGTAACTCAATGTTTTGTCATGCGCGCGACAATGGGTGTCATGCCTTTGTTCTTTTCAGGAGTGGGAAGTGGTGGAAATAATGGTGTGTCTTTTGTTTTCAATCTCACGCACTCCACCTATGATGGAAAAGAAACTGATTTCCTCGCGAGAATTATGATGACACATCAAAAGACGGTTTGGATAAAAAATGGCTGCAACTGAACAGCTACGTAAAACAAAACGTAAACGGAGTCTAAACAAAGGGCTCATAATTTGATTCCTGATTAATTTGGGAGGGAAATACACGTAAATTTGATGTTAAACTGAGTCTTTCTCACAAAGGTTGCTCTCAGCGAAGACTTCGAAGATACTAATTCCTTCTTTTTCATCGTATCTTCCAAATTTTTCGCAAAATAATACTTGAAAACACGCAATGATCTTTGTTGGTGTTTTGATAAGATACTCATCCAACTTAATTGATTATATTTCTTAGAGCTCATCTATAATTTTACCTTAGTCTATAAATAAACGAAAATCTATTCTAATTTTTAAAATTTAAGTTATTTTTTCTATGTAGAACCAAGTTTAAATAATTTTAAAATAGTATATCAGCTTTATCCAGGACAAATTCGATGTACACCTTTAATTTTATTTCACGCTTTAAGTACGAAGCAATGAATAGTAGGAGTTACAGAACAATTTTAGAAAAAAAAACGTCAAGAAATATTTTAATTAATAATAGAAGAAATGCATTACTTTGCAAAATACGACCCAGAATTACATTCAAACTAAACTCGGACCTTACTTTAATTATAGATCTTGCACGTTTCGTTTTATTTACATCTCATTTAAACCTGGTTTATTTTGAATTTACTCCAAGAAGTATAAATACGCACTGATATCAATGGCCAGGCATTGAACTCACCGTACACGATTCACAACTCTTAGCAGCATTAAAAACAAATTAAAGTTGGCGGGAATCAATTCCGAACAAAAATACTCCGAAGGAATTTAAATTATTCATGAATTATAATGAGGCTTAGAGATCCAGCATCCCTAATCTTTTACGACGAACCCATTGATTCGCCTACATCGATTTGCAAACGGGTATTCGTTTCTGAGCACGTATAATAGGTCATGGAAACCACTAACGTTTTTTCTTCATTTTTTCTGCCGTCCATTCGAGTCGGATACCAACCCATTATACGTCCGAATAACAGTAAATCAAGCATAATAATACGTCCTTGTGAAGATTTTCATTCGCCTCGGGCCAAACTTTCGATCTGGAAGACGAGTTTGCCGGTTACGGTAGGTTTTTAAACGTGAAAGTGGTCGCTACTTAAACCCTATTCGCGCTGCAACTTCTATATAGAGATCGCTGCATCCGTACTTCATCATAAGTGTGTCGTCTTCTTGAATCCGGGAAGGGTGCCCGATTCCGTGTTGTGAGCACCTCGAAATGCGGTCAATCGTATCTTTCATTGCTTCCGAATTGGGGGTGCTCTGGTGTAGTGAAATGGTGGGTACCGGGTGCAAAAGTTTATGTATCAATGGAACACACACTAATTAAAGCTCTAGTCCAACGACTTGTCTAAATTATTAATATAAAGAGTCTGCTTTTAATTAGTGTATAATTCAACAATAAGGAAAATAAAAAGATAACTTAATGTATTATTTATCGAAGATAATACTATATGAAAATATTTATATATTTTATTTCCATGACGACAATTACGTGCCTATTATTGTAATCAATACTGGTTTCAAATTAATGTATAAATTGATGAAAGAAGTATGTTTTGAGCTCAAATAAAAAGAATCACTCAAGCAATAGCTACATTTTTCTTTACTAAAATACTTCTCGTAATAAAATCAAAGATTTAGTTAAATTTATTTTCGTCAAACGGGAAGGAATAATCAATTTCAAATTATATTTTTTCTCAAAATTAATTTGATTCTCTATTCTTTCTTTATAATATAATAAAGTTAATTTAATTTTTTTAAATAAAGAATATACTAAAGGTTATTAACTTAACTTTTACCTTTTAAAATGTAATATTTCTTTAATGCATGTTGTTTTCAAAGACGCTGAAAACGTATATTTTCATGTACACTGTATTAAGAGAAGCAAAAATTGTATGACCTAGCTTGATTGCTACAAGAAGATATAATAATATGATAATATTTGGATACAACTGATAATTTAATTGATTATACCTATGAAATTAATCTGAATAAATATTCAAATATCGAATGATATAATAAAAAAGATCCATTTAAATATGGCAAATTTCTACTGCTTCCTGTTACAGCAAAACATTGCGAAGTTACTGATCTCATGAGGCACTTTCCAATCCCGAAACTCTCCTTTCCACGCTAGAGATAATGTAGCAACTCTCACAAACAACTTCTGGAGTAATTGAGAAGGGCGAGAGAGCTTTTACCTAGGAAACAGACCACTTCTCCTGAGATACTCTAATGGTATCGCATTAGCACGAAGGTTTGCATTTGTGATTGCAACTGAATCAAAGCGATTTCCCTCGAGGCATCTTAAATTAGAATGAGGGATACTGTTTTTAAGGACCCCACGGGAAGTGGGGATAACAAGCAGGAGATGGGATTAAAAACAGAAGAGTGTTGTATTAGAAAACAGTTTGAGATAAGAAGCAAAAGATCGTTTAAAACACTCAACCCGCATTCTATGACTCTTCTGTGTATATTTCACAGATAATTAGATCCATTTAAAGTAATATTCCTCCATTATGAAAATTTATATTAACATTTTTTATATAGATTGCATTAACCGAATAGTTCTTAATTATATTATAATTATATCAGTAACTATAAACATTCAATAAAGGTCAAACATATTATTGTAGAACATTATTAGGTTAAAGAACGTAAAGGAATGGGAAAGACCTTTACTTTCTTCAGCACGTTAATAATACGTTGTACCCATAGTTACAACGATAATAAACATTTTTACGAGCAAGTAAGAGTTTGCGAGGTTAATTGTTAAAGAATCCATTATTTAAACACATTTTTAACATTCGATATCTTCCGAAGGCAATATAATCAAAACATCTGTCCCATCTGTGAACCTACATATTCATAAGCGATAGCACATTCACAGACATGTTTATCTAATATCAGCTGTCGTTAAGCACATGTGAAGACATTTAACGATCGAAAAATTGATAAATAACGGTTTGACCGCTAAAAACTCAAGTTAATGTAACAAATACGTACGATAAAACGCCAATATTTTATTTACTTCCTGATTATCATTACACGATTTATTCCCTCGGTATCAAATAGAAATCAAGTACACGGCCACCTACAGAAAAATCATCACAGTTAACTCGAATTCCACTTTTAATCCCATTTCAATAACTCTCGTTGTCATATCAACAATATCCGCGTACATATGCGGGAACCCACATAGGATAACTTGGCAGTGACCCAACCGTGTCCATCCAACTATTAAGCACTTAAGGCCGGTAGCGGAACTGCGGCCCTTTCTCCCCACCTGCCCCACCTACCAGAGTCAGATGGTCCGAGATATCCATGTGACTCACCTATAACTCGCTTCCGGTTATACGCACACCAATACGCAAGAAAACTGCCCGAAAAAAAGCCTTCCAAATGCAGGAAGAAAGACTGGATTAACAAGAACATTTGAGTCTCTTTAAGTTGAACTACGAATAGTAAAAGAATTAAGGTAAGACGAATGTAACTTTACATTATGAGTTCGTGCAGCTTTAATAAAAAGGTTAAACGAGTAAAATATAGCGACGACTGGGACTCGAATCCAGGTCTCCCATTTACCTTCCTAAATGAGTGAAAGCGGGTGGTTAAGTATTTAGAATACCCGCCAGGAACGTGGAGGACCTAGGTTCGAGTCCCAGTCACTTTTATATTTTTCCACTAGTTTAATCTTTCGAATATATAATGATCAAGTGATCACTAAAAGCAATAACTGTTTTCTAGAATAGTTAAGTTATTAACTGATAAAGAAACTGAATGATTATCGATTAATAATAAATAACCTATTCAGAACTGGTAAATTAGGGCAGAGTTAATGACCGTCGTAGATTGAAGTCAGCTCAATATTCTATGCATTGTAAAATAAATATAGATCTAAGAATGACATTAAGATAAAAAAACACAAGCAAATGTATAATTATTTATATCCCTTACGCAAAAATAGATTACGCCAAGGTAAGTATAGAACTCTAATCCATTCACAACCTTCATTTACTTTAATTAATAATATCTAACGATTCCTACACTCTTTGATCTTTCGTAGATGAAATTAATTCCATAAAAATATTCACGAGACGAGATCGTTTTCATCTCGTCTTTTTTACTAAGTACGAATCGTGAGCGCTCTGAAATCCGTGCTCTTAATTCTTCCTTTCATCATCTCCAAAAATAATGGGAGCATTCACGCAATTAATCTGTGGTGATATCATAAGAGGAGAAAAAATCACCGCATTTACCACTTGAGCTCTTTCTCATTCCGGATTAGCATGCTCTTGTAACGAGAACATTTTCGGAAAAGCTTTCCATCGAACAAAAATATATGTCCTTCATTTCGGCGAAATGGGATGATTTTCATAATCAATTCACACGACTTAATGCTGAGTAAATGATAAAGGAAGATTCAATCCTTTACGTAAACACGCTAAATCTATAATATTATTCCAAATTTATTTAAAAGACATAAATAATAGCTAGGAGATATCTAAATAATTTTTCAAGTAGTAGTTTAAATCATTATGGTAAACAAAAACTTCGTAAAAATGACGTATTCTCTAATGAATAAATTTTTTAACTACAATATAATATTAGCAAAAACGTTGCATTGTTTGGACAAGATTTAACGCTCTAATATTTGTATATTAAATGTATAAGAGAGCTATCAATATATATTTACGCTGGGGGACGCTTTTAGGGTGTGTGGCAGGGGTTGATCATGCGCAGACAAGTGCCTTTTCCCCCATGCCATACATCGAGGGTCTTCCAGACACTTCGCTAAAGCATTTCGGAAAATTCCATGAACTGCATTTCCAGTTCATTCGAATTTAGCAGAAAAGTTGGACCCCTGTGCGAGCATTGATAAGCTTGTAAGACGACAATATATATATAATAGGTAACCAGGTGTCGTAATTTTTCATAAAATTTTACACAGTGCAGTTTTGTAAGAATGTCGTTCATACCGGGAAAGTACTTATCGCGATGGTTTTTTGATTACATGAATAATTTGATGGTTTGAAAACAGACGAAATTCTAGAAAATGATCTTAAAAATGAAAATTTAATATCCTGGGACATCTCACAAACAACTATTATAACGTTATTCTAACAAATCAAATCGCTCGTAACAATTGCTTAGAAATTCATTTTGTTCGATATACCCTCTTAGAACCCACTTACTCTTATGCATACGATTTCCAGTTCTTCTTTATTACAACTAACACCTAAAATATACTTAATTGATAGTAGCATCAAATAAAAGCCAAAACGAGTGCAAAAAACTTTCGCACCAAATCTCTCAAACATCTCCGGCTTAATTAAACGGGAAGTCGAAGTAACGAAATTTCTTCGATTCCCGTAAAAAAAATTCAGGTCAGAATCGCAGAATTCCGCCATAAATCAGGCGGTTGTATTCTAAAGCTCAACCCGAAAAAAGCCTAGCCGCGTTCCCATGCTACGCGGTCCAAATACATCGAAGGAATCCAGGCAAAAAGACGAATTCCTGACCCTCCTGATATTTGGGCCAATGGCAACTCGCGAAAAAAAGTTCTTTCTTAAACAAATGCCTTTAAAATACGGTACGAAAACAGTCTTTAATTATTTCATTTAATTAATTAAGTTTACGAATCGAATTGTTCACAAGGAGCGTCCCATTTGCTTCAACAATCGATAATTCAAAATCCCACGAGAACAATAATCAATCGCGAACTCCCCAACAATCAGAGTCTAACGAAGGATCGACGTAATGTCCACCATTCGCTACAATGGGAAATTGATGGCCATTTAAGTGGGACGGGGTTGATTTAGGTCCATTGTTAAGACCTCTTCCTGTTCCAGTAACCCATGCATTGGTTGGAAATTCATTCCCACAATTATGACTTCTCATTCAAATTGGTTGCGATTCGATACGAGAATCTTACTACTCCTCTTAGGGATGGAATGTGTGCCCTCCATCATAGGGGGTGTTGGCGAAAATACGACTCGGATTGACCTTCTGAAGAGGAATTCCGTGAGAGGTGAACTTTCCATAAGCGGGTAAATGTTATTTGAAATTGGGAAGAATTCCTTATCCAAGGTAGGTGTGTATACGTTGTTAGCTAGTAGTTTGTAGTCAATATATATTTTCGCCCGATAAAGGTATTTATAATAATATTAATTATTATTAAGTAAGTAAGTTTCTTACGTAAATGTACGTAAGAATACCAGGATTTAGGACTACGGCTCAAGACATATTTTTTATTGAATTTTTTATCTTTTCAGTTTAATTTATAAGTTCTCTCTTTTAAATTGATTAAGAACGCTGTAAATGAATTAGTTATGAAAGAAATAAATTCACCATACATTGAAATACAATAACCATTCTCCCTCGATTGTATGTAACAAGGTTTCGTTACAGTTTATTATGAGCATCATTTCCAATATAGCTTTGGATTTTATCATATGCGTTTCATTCATCTTATATTATAATTTATTAACATGTTTTATTTACAATGTAAATGAAATGTACAAAATTTAAAATGTTTCAACAGAAATAACGTAATGATGATAATAGAACGAAATATAATCTTCCATAAAGCTAGTTATTTCTAACAAAATTCAGGATTTCAATTTATTGAAATACTTCACGAAAATGAAGGTATTTGGTACACTTGATATCTAAGGATTTGCAAGTAATACTAACAAAAATAAAAAATAAGTCAAAGAAAGGATATAACTTTAGGAATTGAAGCCCACGTAATACGACAAAGACGTGCCTTCATCATTCTCAACATCACTCGAGGATCTTTTACTCAAAGATAAAAATTCAAGAATCCAAAATGGACTCGTAATCTGAAGAATTTCCCAAATTCGGAAACTCTCGAGAAGAGATCAAAGAATCCTCGGATCCCTTTCTATTCTCCTCATCTTTCGTATTTGCAAAGGAAAGCATTCGAGGAAGTAACTCAGCGTGGCAAATTTTTTGAAGGCCCTTGAGTCGCTTTCATGGATAATCGAAAGAACCCTTTTTCCTCGAATCTGTCGAAGCGCATCGTGGATTTCCCCTTCTCAAGGAAAATCCACGAAAAAAAAAACAAACGAAGGCGGAAAAATCCATTTCGTCGAAGAGAGCTTTTGTGATTTACTTATTCGTGTTTTAGTTCGTAATTCTAAAATGGTGTAAATTATTCCTCAAGGAACCGCCTTAGAGAAGCAACATAAACACCAATATTAAAGGGGAAGATTTCAATTCTATACTTGTCGAATTTTTTTCTTGAAATTGAGAATATTTTGCGAAGTATATCTCAGAGAAAAGAGTCCATATAATGCGGTAAGATTCATTGAAAACATGAACTTCTAACTATGAAAAATTTAAGTCTGGTATTTGGAGGCTTTCAGCTAGTTACAAGGAAGGATAATCAAGTTTTAATCCAGCTAAATTATAAAATAATGATTTGAGAGTCGCGAAATTACGTAAAATTAGTGGCTACCGGAAGATAATCGCTAAATTATGCTAATTTGTAATACTTTAATTTATACCTTCTATAAGAGCATTCTCTACCGAAACCATTACGTAATACATCCTTCATTTACATAAAAGCAAAAGAAAAAATACGTGTAAATACGTAACGTGTCTATACAATCCTACGTAACCCATGTTCAAATTTCGAACTTGATAATGTTAATAGAACATTAGATAACATACGAGGTTAAATGATTCCCAAATATTGGACGAAAAATCCACAAAAGTTGGAAAACACACTTCTTCTGCAGATATGCAGTAAAATCCACGCAGTACACAATCGAGAACAAAGACCCAATAGGATGTCAACTTCCCCGGAAGCGGTGACTTTTCGTCTCCGCACTTTTAAGAGAGGTTTCGACACGAGAAAAACGGAGATTCCAATACGATGATGCAGTCGTTACCGTTTCCTTCGAACGAGCCAATGTTTTTTTGGAAAGAATTCACCCAACGAGTATCCAAGCGGGACTATCGTGGGAGGGGTGAAGACGAATACGTATACCGTTACTTTAGGAAGACAAAAGCGCATCAGGGGTTGACCGTGAGCTTAAGAAGCCGCCCCGACGGGGTTGTCAACCCTGGAAACATGGATTTCCTTTGCATACTATCCGAGGGAAGCATCCTAAGAGGATCTTCTCAAAAACGCATTTCCCTCAGCCGCCTTCCAGGAAAATGTTTCCATCTCTCCTAAGGGCTTCGGGTGCCGTGTGAGTTATGGTTTTAGGGGAGGTCCTCCGGAAATGCTGCGGAAAATAGTGGTTGTGCAGAATGTTCTGGAAGGTTATTCGATCCCGATGTGGATTTATCGCTCTCGGTAAAAAGGAATGTGCATAAAATACGAACTTAAGGAAATATGGGAGTGCAAAGTTTATTGAGTCGACAATGGTTGAGACTAAAGGTATTTTTTGAAAGAAAAATGATAAATTTTATTTCAATAATGCATAGAACAATTTCCTCTCAGATACTAAAAGTTCGATCTCATAAATAAGTATGCATAAGCATAGACCATCCATAAAGATATAGGAACGTTTTGTATTCGGAGTAAGATGTTAATAGTTCGCTGCCAAACACGAATCAAATTTTAAACAAAAGGAAACTGAAATGATGAATAGAGAAATTAAAAAATAGCATATTTTATAGACTATTTTTTAAAACTCCTATCCCAATTTTTTCTGTCGTATAGTTAAACAATTTATCCAGATACTACTCACAAAATTTTGTACTCTTTCCTCAGTAATAACGAGGAAACAACACTTGAAGCAATGAAGAATAAAGGTGAGTTCCCTTAGATGATTTACTACTATGAAATAAACATCTCTCATACGGATATGTAAATTTATTTGCCGATAAGATATTTTTAATGGGAACAAAGATAGACCACAAGCTTAAAAGTAATAAAGATAGTTTCAACTTTGAAATTTATAACTTTCAATTAATGTGTTAATTTTTATGAAAAGAAATAGTTTATAGACATGAAAATAACATAATCCATAAAAATTTAAAAATATTCATAGAAATCGGAGGTCTTATGAAAAATAACGATGACAAACATAGTGATAAATTCCCAAGGATAAGAAGATAGCCTCTTTCCAACGGAATTAAAATCGAGCTTGAAGTGAATTGGGCTAGGAAAGAAGATCGATGAGTACAATGTGAGAAGCCCTCCCAGGATAAGTGGGATGAAATACCTGGAAAGGCCCTCAATGAAGATGGATGCAGATGGAAGGGACGGAGAAGAAGAAGAAAGAGTAAGCAGAAAGGGAAGCTGTGGTAATTGAATTGGGCGCCGACTATGGGGAGAATGCAATATTAAACGTATGATTGGAAGAAAATTGGAAGGCAAGTGATTGGAAAAGGGATCAAATAGCTTCGCACATTGCAGTGGGAAAGGGCTACTGGTGATTAAAGGGTGCAGCAGAGGAATGAAGATTACGGTGAGATCTAAATAACGTACAATTTGATGGAAGGAAATGGACGTGAAGTTTGATATGTCTGCATTCTGAAAGACGTTGTCGTATTGCCTTCCTCTTTCGCATTGAATATAGATTCCGATGATCGAGTTAAAGAATTCTGCTTCATAAGGCACAATTTACTATCTTTATACGAATAATAAATTATATATTGTACAAAGAATCAAATTTCTTCTGTAATAGAAATTCTCTCTTTTTTCAACCTCATATGCACTAGAAGTAAGAACTTTTACCAGAAATATATTAATAATGAAGTCATGCATCTAATTACTTCGTATCAACATATAATTTATACTTACAGTACAATATAAGCTTTATAATACAATAAAAGATACCGCAGGAACGGAATAGAACCAGTGTTATATAATTCACGTACCTGATATTATAGTTCTAGCTACTAATTTCAATAATACATCATTAACGAAGAGAAATAAAAATTACGAAAACATAAGGAACGCTACATCCCATAACATTCCAGCGTAGAAACAAAGTATCGCATTATCTTTTCCATGAAACAGCGATACAAACTTTATCCGTCACAATACGAACGAAAACCCTTCGAAAATGTAGAAATCCAACGCAGATTTCTTCCGTAGATCGCGAAAGGATATCACGATCTCTGACACGCCTTCATTGTTTCCATCGCGACAAGATAAACATCCATTATGTATCTCCGCGGGGAGAAAAGCTCTATATGAATCACGACTCGGGGGAAATGTACGAACTAAAAAATTCACGAAACCTTTTAAAAAAAAATCCGTGGGAACAAATCGTAAGGGCGCAGTTTTCAGTTGCGGACGAAAAAAATCGCGACAGATACGGGAAAATCCGTAGCAGACGATCTTTAATATCTCTCATAATTGGAGTGCGATAGGTCCATGGATCGAGTTGGGTGGGGGAAGGTCGACAACCTAGTGTATCGCTCTGCTGCCGTAGCTTAAGCAGGTCAGGTAGAAAGTCTCACCAACTTTCTTTGAGAGCGCTCCGGGGTCCAGGTGCTGAGGATTGCTCTTCAAGATGCACGTCACCGTGTGTCTGCAACTTAGCCATTTAGGATTTCCTGTCCGAGTTGATGGTCTCTCCCAGCGTTTCTCTGTGCGTCATCATTGCATTGTCGGTGGAAGTATTGTTGGAGCAAATAATGGATTTCGATGTGTGAAGGAAAGATTGGTACTCGCGGAGAAGGAAGATGAAAAAGAAATTCTATCAAATTCGTTATTATAGCAAACTTTGTTTCATTGATTCCTCTTTCACGTTAGAAGATGTTCCTAATATTAGCAATTGTTACATCTTTTCATCTACTATACAATACAGGATTTCGTCCAATTTCAATCGTAAACAAGGTTAATTGGTGCTCGTTTTAAGTTGCTAGGGTTTCATAAGTAATTTTTATGAACCTAAATCGACCTTCCTACACCCATAATTCATCTTTAAGAGCAGGGAAAGGGAGCTGATTCAGTTAAACTCACATTTAGAATATTTCAGTATACTTGACGAGAAAGGATTTTTAATCAAACAACTAACATTTACAATTTCATGGCTGAATAGATGTAATTCAATTCCAGTTCATGAAATATATCGGAGCTAATGAAGTAATTTCCATAGATACTTTCTTTCTTTAAAGTAATGAACCATGGTTATATATGAAGTTATTCAAAACAGTATTAAACATTCTACATGATACTATTAACCAATAAAAACACTTTCCACAAAAGAAACCAATCAAACAAGTACAGAATCTAAAGCAGAAAATCGTTTTCAATCAAGCTCACCTGTATCCAGATTTATTCAATTTACTTCCACTCCCTCCAATATATTCCTCAAAGTGTTCTGCACCTGAATAATTACACTCACTCCCTGAATTTACTCACTCTTGAGGCGACGTCATATATGGACAACGCAATTTCCATCCCTCTGCAATAATAATTACGCGGAGACCAACTAATCTAAAATCGCGACACCTTTTTTTTTAAGAACCAATTAAATACCAACGCAATCCAACCTTCTACGGCTTTTGGTACGCTTGTTTGATTATACAATCGCATAAAAAAATAATTGGCCTGGAATAACTAACGGGGATCGGAGATTTTCAGTTCGTGATCATTGTAGATGGTTTCAGTCATCGATATCTCTTCTGCTTTCACGAGACAGATAGCTTTCTCTTGAAAGGCAACCATCCTACAGATTGTAACAAAAAATCGGTACCTTTTCATGACGAGATCTTATTCTCAGAGATGATATTACACGGAATATATAATAACTTTTCTACCTTATTGCTTCAAGGATTTATAACTCTCAAAATACATCGATTCGCGAAAGAAATGAGACAAAACGGTAACAAAAACGATCTTAAATAACTACGAAAATTCATTCTTTCTTATGATATAACCTATAACAGAATTAGAAATACATTAAATGATGGTGATTCCATTATCTTTAAGACCGTAACTTACAGCAATCTTCATTATATACGTAATTCCCAAAAAAGAGGTAATTCTCGCTGGTAGTAACGGAATTCTTAAAAAAGCACGGTTATTAACGATAATTCGTACGATTAACGTGTCTGGGTCCCACCCACAACTGTTTGCGTTTCTAAATTTAAACGGAATTTGGGATGGAGAAAGCCCTAAAACACCACTAATATGAAAGTTCATCGGAAAAAAAAACACTAACGGATTCCGCTTTTACGGAAGATGGCGAAGAGCGCTTCTGTTTACCGAAAGCTTTTCATGTTCCGCTGGACGCAAATTTCCCGGAGCTGCTCTTCGCTTCATCGAAGTCGTTGGATCATTAAGGACACCCACGAAATGCGGACGCGGGCGATTTTAGATTTAACTATCGAGACGATTTCGAGAGGGAGTCGAGTATCAAAGGTGGATGAAAATGAATCCTTTCCATCGGGAGTTGGGGTCATATAAAATCACGTATTTTAAGTTCGATGTATTCGGATTTTTAAACGAATTAGAATATTCTTGTAGGAAATGGAATTATTTCTATAAACAGACGTATTTATTGTTTCTCAATCGTAACTGCACGGTTTAGCATTACTAAATATAGAACGGTTTTGATGAACTTATTCTTCTTTCGTAGTTCATAAGTTTATAGGTACATTTCGAAAGCTTGATAGTAAATGGATGTATTAATTAGACTCTTGTGGTATTGAATATTAAATGTGTAATTACTAAAATGATATTAAGGAATTAAAAGATTCTATATAGTATAAAGAAGAAATTTATGTTCTACTTAGCACGAAATATCGTGCGTTTTCTTACTGAGTTGAAAAAAGTGAAAAATAGGGACATGACTGTAAGCTAAAAGATATTTTATAGATATTCGATAATAGACCTATACAAAATCAGTAATTGAGTAAAAGAAAATACGAATATAAAAGTTACAGTATTGAATCGTTCAACTCGCTCGTCAAAAATATAAAACAAATATTTGCTCTGACTTAAAACGTTACGTAAGTGGTGATACATTTGGTCAAACACGGAATTGAAAATATTCTATTTCCTAAAATTCCCCATTAAGTTTGACCCAAAAGACAGAAATCCTCAATCAAGGGTCGTCACAAAAGGTGAAAAACCAAATCTGTTTAAAAACGAGGTTATAAAAATGTATTCAGATGAGCAGGTGTTGAGGCAAGGCACAGTTACAGGGATGTGAACAGATGGAAGCCGAGTGCGGCCTTATTCGGATCAAAAAGTTTTCACACTCGGATCTTAAAACCCCGACCTTTCCTGCAATATGGCACCTCGACCTTAAAGCCACAATGGTGTCCCGTTGGTGAGAGAAAAGCTGCTGACTTATCAGGAGAAAAGAATAGAACATATACTTCACCACGTTGCTATCTAACGAAGTCTGTTACCACCAACAAAAACATTGGCTTTATCTCATTTCTTTGCACATTGTTAAATGAAATTGAATCACTTCCAAAGTCATTGTTACGTATGTAATTCTTTATTACGAGTAAGCTTTTAATATAACAATGTCAACAAAGAAATTCAACGGAGAGTAATTAAATTAACTAATAATTGACGTTCTTTGTTAAGAATGAAAGTAATGTTATAACTCGTTAAATATTCCCTTTTCTCAAATAAACTTTTATCGTTTAATTTCCAGAAATTAACTTAAAAATAGCATACAAGACAAGTAAGACAAGATCTAAACTATATTTAGTACATTTTTATTCCTTTGCTCTCTTTCTATTTTTCCTCTTTTGTTGTGTTTATAAACCGATGAATGTATGCAGAATATAAACCACGTAATCTGAAATGGCCTATTTTTAAAAAATCTCATTTTCATCTGACAACTATAACAAATTTCAAAAATATAATTCATCACGTTTTATTCATAAGTTGTGCATTTCAGAAAGACTTTCGATTTCACTTGATAAGAATCTATTCCGTTGCCGTCTTACATCTTCCATTCAAATGAATTAATCATTCATGACCTTCTCATACGTTTCCATCCTACCTCCGTTGTCTCTTAAGATTTCTTACTTCTTTTCTAGAAGCGATCAAGGATTTCCTCATTTCTTTCGCAAAATTAATAAAAGCTACCCATTAATCTTTCAGCGTATATTCCCACCAACTTTATTTCTTCAATCTTCACTCAAATGGAATTAATTAATCAACAGCACACCTACCACTTAACTTATCGTGCGACGCTAAAGATAAAAGAACTACAACAATTATCATTTAACTTACTTTTTAACAGTTTACTTCTTCTCTTTTTATGGTCACAAATTTAATAATCAATAAACATTATAATTACCAAATAAATGAATGTGTTTGTGACAATATAGTAGGCATTAATTGTTAATCAATCAATCTGTTACGTAACATTAATGACACCTTTGAAAATATCCCAGATGACAAACCATACGAGAACCAAAAGAATAAATGAAATGAATTACGTGAAATCCATTAATTATCATTACTTGAGGTTATAAGGTCTTTTGTAAATTTCAACCAATTTACCCAGCTTGAGACGAAAAGAAAAAATACCACCTCAGACCATTTTTATTGAAAAAATGACCATAAACGCTTCTTCCAGTAGTTATATAAAATCCAGGCATAACCTCCATTCAAATAAAAATAACGAAAAACCCAAATAAAAAACGTAATTTCTCTCTTAACCACCTAATGGAAAAATGTTGCATGACCAAACCATCAAAGAAGTACCCATTGTCAAATGTAGAATTCGTGAAAAGTCGAAAATATCGTTGTCACGCGAAAGAATCCGCGAGAACATCCGGAAAATGGCGATGCGCCGTCCTAATTCCCAAGATGCGATGGACAAATCAGGCCGCCTGTCTTTTGTCTCGATAAAAATCGCTCGCGGAAAGTCGATACTCGGCTCCAAGGTGAATGTGGAGAACACCTTAACACAAGGCTGCATTCGCTTTGGCCCCAAACCTCAGGTTACGCGGATTATAGGGGTCTGCCACCGATTGCTGCTCCAGATTCGCGAAGCCGGACTTCCCTTCGCTACGTGGATAAACGTCCGATATACTTATTCACCACTCCTTAACGGAAGATTATTCAATATCAGATAGCTCTCATTCGTCTTCATTACAACATAATTACATGTATTCCATGATGCCCCAGACTAAGACAATGATGTGGTAATCTACCTATATTTGAGTGTTTAACAAAAATCCTTTCTGATATTCATTCATAATATTAACTTGAAAATAGAGCTAAATAAATTTACTAAGAGCAGAGACTGGGTGGTAATTATTAAGCCTACGGGTACGTAATCATACGAATCCTGAGTCTATCAGTCTGAGAGAAAATTTAACCATCAAGGGAATACTTCGATAAATATTTTGACTACCAAGAGTTATCAGTAAACTGTAACTTGATCCGGAATCAATGATAAATTAAAAGGGAGGATGAACTTCCAATTGTAATTATGAATCTACAAATTCTACAACATCTAACAGCCTTTTCGACCATTATATAACAGAGAAACGAAAATAAGACAGCTACAATCAATCAAGATTAATCAAATCAAAATGAAGTTCACGAAAAAGACGAGAATTTATTAACAATTGACCAATTCATCGATACGAATTTCGGAGTATTTTAGTAATTAATCATTTAGAAATGGATTCCAGGAACTATCGATAGAACAAAATTTTTATATAATTTCCATCTATTTCTTAAATTACAGAGCATTCTCATATACGTTAACAATTACATTCGAATCCTTGGTAACGCGGGCACTAATTCAATAAGAAAAAATTTTGAAAGCAATAAAATGTACATAGAATGTAGTGGAATGGATGTATGCGTTTGCCAGGTCACGCACTTAAAGAGTGAGCAGCAAACATCGTTGCCGTGGAGATAAATATACATCACCTTGGAGCGAGTAGTGAAAAATTAACTTATAGAGAGGCTGAATATAATTAAAAACGTTTTCCAACAGGTAAATAAAAACAACATTATTCACGAGTACTATTCATGACAGAGAAACTGCTATTTTCCATCGATTTATAAACACAATCGTAACCAAACTTTTCAGCGAGGCAGACAATTTCTGTGAGATTGAATAGATAATTAAAATCCACGAGAATTGAAGATTTAGACATTTAAAAATCTTTTAAAGGCCTTCACCATTAATCTTAGCGTACGTATAGCTTAACGCTTTATGATTTTCAATGGAGGCCAAGGGTAACTGAGAGAGAAGAACCTGTTTCAAAAGATAAAGATTGACAACAAGCAAGCTTGAATGATGCCATTCCCAATTGAGAAAGAAAAGATGAAATTTTGATTGGTTTCATGTGAGAGGAAACGTAAAATTACAAAATCTAATCAAAGTGATTAAAATATGAACACTGATAACAATTGTTTACGAGGATAAAAGCGCATCTGAGTACTCAAAACAATTCTTAGAAATATCAATTAAAGCACAATAATTCGATAAGCGATAGAGTTAACGATCTTATAACATATCTCAGATGTTAAACATAATATCTCAAAAGATATAATGAGCTATTATGCTAAATATTCTATAATTCACTCCGATTTCGTTAAAAATCACAGGGTAGTAGAGGCTCAACAGAAGTGAAAAATAGCAACATGACTGGGAATCGAACCCAGGTCTCCTATATACCTTCCCGGAGAGAAGGGACCTGGGTTCGAATCCCAGTCATGTTGCTACTTTTCAATTTAATTTTATTATTTAATTGGCACTTAGTTGGGTACAGGGTACATTATGCTTTACGCTAGCGTACTTTTAATCAGTATTCCGATAAAAATTCCTCAGACGAAACCATGAACATTTACTATTAGAGATACAATAACTATAAAAAGGGTATGACTTCGGTCACCGATACGGAAAACCAAACTTCCCCCAAAAGTAGGCCATAATAAGAGCAATTGCTTTTACGATAAAAAAGGCGGACTTTCCGAACGAGAAAAGTTCTGTGCACTGTGAAAATATTTGCATGACCAATCGACCGAAATATCTATAGAATCACAGTGAGATATCTGGGACGAGTTAAAACAACCCTTTTATTGGCTGACCGCTCCCGCATTCACTCGCCATTGGCCTAGAAATGCGAAGAAATAAAAACACTTCACAATACAAAATGTCCTAAATAGAAGACTACGGCTATCTTACTCTGCATCTGTCTCGTTTGCTTTAGGGTTATAAAAGGGTGAAGATCGGTGCCTAAGGTATATTAGAACATTTAAAAAGATCTATTAAATACGATAGACGTCTGTGACAATGACAGGAAACCACTAAGTGCCGTTGCCATGTAATTATACGTAAATGATTGTTTATCTATACATATAGACGCTTCGGGGGGATATATATATTCATATATATAGGATATTAATGTCAGGCCCAAACCGCTTTGGCCACGGAGCCGCCGATTTTTTTCCGTAATAGCCAACTAAATCTCACTTAGGAAAAATTGGGAAACCGACCCTACCTATCATGGGTTCGATTCTAGGAGGCCCCAAAAATCGACTTTCCCCATTTAGAATGCATTGGGCCGTTTTTCAAATGATTTTAAAAATACTTCCCATTAACCTAGAAGGATAAGATTTCATGTAGCTATTGCTACCATATATATCTACGGAAAAATGCCATCGCTTACGTGTAACTGATCATGGGTTCGATGCCAGGAGGTGAAATATTTTCGAATTTTAAAAAATCCTAGCTTCCTTAATATGATACATAGATCATTCAAACTTTTCAAACAAATAGATACATATAAAATGTACTTTGAAAAAAATCAACAGTTGCCTGTGTGTCACGGGTTCGATTCCAGAGTGTCCCGTAATCTTGATGTTCCCCGTTAAGAATGCATGCGGCCGTTTTTCAAATAATTTTAAAAATACTTCCAATTGAGTTAGAGCGATGAGATTTCATATACCTATTGCTAATATATATGTCTCCGGAAAAATTTAGTATTTTACGTACAATCGGTCCTGGGTTCGATGCCAGGAGGTGAAGTATTTTCGAATTTTACAAAATCGTAGCGCCCTTAATGTCGTACGTAGAAAATTCAAACTTACAACACAAATAGATAAGTTTTTTTATATTGTACTTTGAAAAAAATCAGCATTAGCCTATGTGTCACGGGTTCGATTCCAGAGCGTCCCATAAACTCGATTTTTCCCCTTTTTAAATACATTGACCATATTTCCGAAAACATTTTATGACACTTCCCAACCGCGCAGAGGTTCAGAATTTCACACAGCCATAAAAGGAACCGTTTTCACTTAAAAGCGACCGTATTTATGTCGCAAATGGTCGTTGGTTCGATTCTAGGGGGCGTTAACAATAACTTCGTAAGAAATGCATAGGGAACTAAGGACTCATTTAAAGGTACTTCCTGAATGATTTTCCATTTGAAATTCGGGGTGTTTATAAAGTCAATCATACTTAAGGGAAACATAACAGTGATTTTAGCAGGATGACCTTGGTTCGACGCCGGGGCGGGAATAATGCTGCCGAAAGAAATGCATGGGAAATCGAATTCGGTGCATTTTCAGCTGCGTTAAGGTCCTTTACTCTATGTTTAAAATTTTATTTTTTACTAAAGATAAATTATTGCATTGCTTGCTGTCAGCAAGCACACCTTTACTCGTAAATTATATTATTGGAGAATTCGACCATGAAAAATGAAAATACACGCCTTAATAATGAAATACGTATAATAATATAAATAATTTATAGTTCGGCGAGCATGTAAAATTCAATTAATATGATTATGCATAACTCAATGTAATTTTACGTACAAATTAAAAGAAAAAGAGATACTTCCTCCTTCAAACTTCTCCTGACCACATAATTCTACCAAAGATGCGAGCCCATTCATGAATGAATCAATTAAACCTTATAAGATAAACCTTCATCTTAGGGGAAGGCTCGTAGATTTCTTTTAGTTTAAACAGGTGAAAACACTTTGGAATAACTTATCAAGAACACCTGCAGTCAAATTTATTGTGAAAATCTAAAGATAATCTGTCTGATAAGATTTCTGGTTCAGTGTGACCTATCTCTCACAAAAAGATTTAGCTCTATGGAGATCTTACAATATGTATTAAGTTGGTCTTGTGGTAGCCATGGAAATCAATAATAATATTAATGAAAATAGAGAAAATAACTCAATTTAATAGGATATAATCTATACAAAAATATTTTATTTTTGAACTAAAACTTCCATTGAAAATAGCTTTCAAAAATAAATACAAAATTAAAGTTAAAAATTTATGACAGGAATAAATATTAACATAATACGGTTTCCATTCATTACCTTCCTAAATAAACATCAAGACAAAAAAGGCTAATCGAAATATTAGAAAGGATTAAACGAAAGATACAAAAAATAAAAGATCAATGCCACCGAGTGCATTGAAACCGCATGATTGCGAGACCGCATTTATAAACAACCGACTTCCTAATCGCGCATGTCCTTCCGTATCAATTTTCCCAATTTAGGAAGTTGTGATTCATTCGGGAAAATAACATTTCCTTTTGGAAAACGCCGATTAATTCTTCTCCCTTGACGCTCATTTCCGGCCGCAGATCGCATTTCGTTTGTTTCTCCCTTCGCCCACGCGATCCGTCGCTCTCCCGCATTTCACCCACGATCGGAATGCCCTCTCTCCCCCCTTTCGCGGATTTACGTACTTCAATTGTTTTCCTTTCTCTCGTAAACGGAGCGGAATAAAAAGCTATTGCCCATTGAAACGAGATATAGACAATTAATCTGGTGTATTTACTTTCTTCCGAAAAACAGGATCATTCCCACACTCCTTAAAACCTCAAATAGAAAGTATACAATTTGAAAGCTACGATAAGTTAATAGACAAGCTTTGAGTAACGATCCTCAACTACAAATCTCGGCCATATCATTATCAATTGTTAACCGTATCCGAGGAAACAAAACAAACTGATTCCAGAACAATTACTCTTAATACTAAATAGTTACATTCTTATTTGGAAATAAATAAATAGTAAAAATGTTCATTGATAAGGCTCCCAAACTACGACCGGAATATGATTAATAATTTTTGGAAAAATCTTGCGTAAATTTACTATAATAATTCATGAATAAAAGTACGATAGTTGTACGATAAAAAACGTATTGCTGCAACAACGATAACAGAAAATTTTATCGAAATTATTTCGACACATTAGGAATTATTTAAATCCTAAGAATATCCATGTATAATACTCATGAATGAAGCTATTACCTCAGAATTCACACAGTTGGAGGTAATTAATAAAGGAGCATAGTCATATTTCAACGCCGTCATTCCAAACATTGCAAAAAGAGGAAGAATATGACATCTACTCCATTTCGTTAGCAGCGGAATGTTGAAATGCAATCTGAAGGAATTCTAAAAAGAACATCTAAAGTAAAGATACACTCCGTGAGTGGGGTCACTTATCCGACCGCTAGACAACAGAAAAATCCAGGATAGCTGCCATTACTTAACATACATCGACGGTGGATCAAAAAGATCAGGAGTCCACATTCCGCGGTGAGAGGTCAGAGGCAAAGAATGAAGTCTGCTTAAAACACATATAATGTTCGCAGCGAAAGTCTAATTATATCGTTTTTTGCAACTGCTCCATATGTGCCGTATATATAACGTCGAAGAGTTATGTTTCCGGTTTGACGGGAAGACAAAACACTATCGCATTGTGACTGCGGCGATTCAGCAATGTCCTTACGATTCTACAGAACGATTTGCGAACTCAGAACTACTTTCCATTAAGTTTGCGCTGAACAATAGAATTGTTAAATCACTCTATATAAAACAACATACTTCGATTCTTATATGAGAAACGACATAATTTAATGCTCCCATTATCTGATACTATGCGATGATTGGAATATATATAAATAATCAATAAGGAATGATCAATATTGTGGGAGATATATCCATGGCGATATCTTATAATACGATAGTAATCTCCATGGATGCATCAAGTCTATAATCATTACTATTGGTTATTAAATACTCAACTGGTTGACTGAAGCCTTCCGTCCTTCTCTATTTAATGCTAACTCTACTATATCCTAATATCTCTTTAATTGGTTTGAATTTCATTCCTTGATCTTCCTTCAGTTGATTTTCCCTCTATTTTTCCTTTAAGTTCTTTCCTAGCAAATTCGTTGTCTCAGAATATCTCCAATCTATCTGGTTATTCCTTCTCGGATGATACTGTTGTTGATGATGTTGTTGGTTTCAACTCTACTCTCCTACATGCTTATTCGTGTCTGACCCAACTGTCAATTTGATCTCCAACATTCGCCTACAGCATCATGTGTCAAAATCTAAAACTATTATTCTTCTTTGATAACCTTTTCTAATGGACAAAGGCTCTGATCCAGAAAGTACTACACTCCACATAGGTGTTTTTAAATATTTTTTAGTGTCCGAATCAGTTTATTGCTAGAAACTTCCATTAACTTATGACATGACGACGAATTTTAAAGAAGCTCATCAAAACCGAAGACATCAGTACGCCGGTTTTATCTAACTAACGATTCGTGAGCTTTCCTTCCATTTACGTCGCACGAAAAGAAGGAAAAGCATCAGAAAACTTCTTCGCATTCTCAACTCCTTTTCCCGATCGAGTCGAGTTGAAACTTGAGCGCGCCTGACAACATCACTAGCTCATAAATACATTCTCGTGTCCAGCACAACTCTTTGGTTGCACCATCGCCGTCTATTTGCGGTGAATTCAATTGTTTTGGGTAGCAACCGGTTAGAGTCAAGGTCGGGGTGGATAGTTGATGGGTTCTGTTTTACATGTCTCTCTAGTGGCGGGCATGTCGGATAAGAAAGTGCATAATCGACCTCAGGACGTAGCGTCCACTGAACAAAACGTAAAGGATAGAAGAAACGGGTCATATAAAGAGCTCAGAGACATTTAAAACTTTACGAATACGTGTGTAGGAGGAGTTGATTTTAAAACACGAGTGTCACTAGGAAACTTCTCGCCATGGTTCCGCCTAAATGAGTGCGGGACCACCCTGGTAGAAGCCTGAGCGTGTATACGTCGTATCCGAATGGAATCCTCCGCAAGTTCAGCTCTGCATGGCCGGGAAATGTTGGCAACGCAGCGTTATAAATACGGAACTTTTTCCTCCCGAGACAATGGGTTGTTAATGCATCGAAGTGGAAGAGCACTGGATGAGCGACTGGATTTGCCTTCTTCCGCGCGTGCAGACGCGATGGAATGAGGGCCGACCCATAGAGGACGGCTTCTCCTTCCACTCACGCTTCCTAATCAACAGGGTATCCTTTTTGGACCGCTGACCTTTAATAGTTGTTAACAGACGAATCTTATGTTGAATTGAAGGATGAAACGATCATAATATCTGACGACTAATATCTTACGACTTTATAATCTAACTATCTATATACTAATATTATATCATTGTAATTATCACTGTCATTTTACAAATAAATACGTTTTAGATTAAATTTTGGTTGGGTTTGTATTTCTTCATACTAAATAAGTATTAATTCAAGCTAAAAGAATAAGTTTATCTCCCGCCAAACTTAATTGAAGAGTATTCAACCAGTACGAGACATATTCCGCAAGATATCGTAGCATACAATGCATAGGATGAGTACATAAAATGATCATCAATTACTGAACATAGATCAACAAAGACATCCATAATAATAGGTAATAATTAATGCTTAGTCATTCCCTGAACATTTCGTGGATAAGTAACATCTTCATCCTCATTCTGCTGAGAAGGCAAGACGCAGGAGAACAACGGACCATTCCCCAAACGTGCACAAGGAAGAGAGGACGTTAATTATTCACGGTAAGAGTCCGGACCGTAATTTTCTTCCCCCATTCTTAAGACGCATCGTTCTTTCTCAAAACCTTCAATTTCTCTCAAAGAAGACAAAAGTGGCCGTCTCAACCATCACATCGCTGGCGATAATGAACGCGAAGAGCTTCAGAAGATGAGTAAATTTCGGGGGATAAAAGAGAAATTCAATTATGACGGATTTCTCAGACTGCAATTTCGCTTTTAATAATAAAGAAACTTCCATAAAAATGAAAATACACGCTCCATTTCACATTTCAAAAACGCCCGCTATCTTATTAGAGTTTCACTCACTGCACAATGAAGCGGATATGAAAAACTAAAAGATTTTGGCTGCAAGAACTCCGATTGTTTTCCTTTTCGACGGAAACTATTTAGATAATTGAGGTATTTCCTTTCGTTGAATTTCCTTTTAAGTGCATTTTCACATCAAGTGATGCTTGAACTTGCTCCAGAAATAAATTGGCACAAATAACTGTCCTGCTTTAGCGAGTTGTTTAAAAGATTTCATATACATTAATAAGTTTTCTGTGTTAAAACCATCTGATCATTTTTGAAATGAGTGCTTCAGAAAGTTAAAAACATTTAGAACGAGTTGAGAATTATTTTAATGAAAATGATACAGGGAAGGAAAATGAAGTTCTATAAAGATAAACAGCAGCCAAATGTAAAACAACCTTGCAAATAATTAAGAGTAATTCGATATTCTTAGAATTGTAACACTGAATCCTGCGAGCAATATCGAATGTTTATAAAGATTAATTAAAATAATTCACTTATTTTCATGATTAATCTGAGATAATAAATATGAATCAAATATATTAGGTATCACCAAAATTTCCCAGAGGCAATAAAAATTCGCGAGAAATTATGTGATTCGTGATGGCTGAATATCTTTAGAAAATAAGGCATTTTAAATACATAGTAATGGCCAAATATAGAATAAAATTTAACTGTAGACCGATAAATTATCCTCATCAAAGTGAATAAAATATAAAATAAAATTAGAATACGTTTCTTTTTATAATTTGGCGTTTCATTATTAATTGGCTAAGCTAAAATAATGCTATATACAATCTATTATGGGTCATTACAAAATAAATAGACTTTTATTGACGATGCACTAGGATTGTCTCATTGTTCCCTAGGTACCCCTAACTCAGTCTACTTCCACAAATAACTCTCCATGAACCGCAGAATCCCATAAGCAACAGAACGGAGTTCGCAGACGAAGTAAACACATGGCAACCGAAAGAAACTTCAATTAATTGATCAGCACACTCCGTTAGGACAAAAGGAACAGTTAGACCGGATGAGAAAACGAACGGAAGATTTTATAACGCGATCTTCCGCTGATTAAAAAAAAAGAGAAACAATATTTAAAACAGCGCGGGATACTACGCGAACTTTGACATTTTTTGTGGGGATCGTAGATGACGTATAACGACCGTTTGACCTCCACCTTTTGCTTCCTTAACAGCGTGGGAAGTGAATGAATGGAATGAAATTGTCTCTCACGGGAGCCAAAGAACCTCCTCTTGTGTTCCTACCGAAAACAGAGTTCCATCCTCTTTCGGAAGGAAATCATTATCAAGGCCAATGCCTCATCAAAATGACCCATTGTCTGCCGTATCCGTAGCAGGTCCTTTGACAATAACTGTTAGATAAGTGCACGCAACCGTAAAGGTACAACAAAGGATACTCTACCCCACGTAGTAGTAGTGGGTGGGTCTTGAAAATAAGACACGAAACTTTAAAAAATAAAAACTCGTACTAGTTTTATATTACTTAGCTCAGATATCCACGAACGGTACAAAATATTAACATGATGAAACGATGGGTTGATATTGTGTACACGTAACATTAACCCGAAAGACATTCTACATTGTTGTAAACAAACTTTGTTTGTAAACAAATTTAGAAACGTAACTATATATTCAAATGAAGGACTTAAGCGGTCAGTTATAGTATATTTAAACTGTACCGATTCCATACAGATGACTTTTATATGTTTTCCAAGCTAAAGGTCGTAGCTATACCGGAGCCTAGGTTCAGAAAAAAGTAAATGAGCACGGAAAACGGTAGAGGTATCTCGGCACGAATAGTCGTGCGGTTAGGATAAATGCACGGGAAAAACAGACAGGAAAAAAGTCTTGGAAGGTCTTGCATACAAAGTCTCTGTAACGGTGTCTTAATTCTGGCACCGAGCAACCTGCAATTGAGAGACCAAAATCCAGACTCTTCTTACGTGTCTCCGTGAGGCGAAAATGTACCTAATTATGCATTCAGGTAATGACACTTCCATCAAAGGAGAGTAAATAAAGGATGATTAGCGTTGCATTTTACCTCTACTCTTCGTTTAATTGCTTTAATAGTGGAACAGCATGATATGTATTCTTCTGTTAGCGTGATTGCTTTAATAGCGGCGCTGCATGATTTATAATGCTTTAACACTAGAACAGCGGAAGGTGTCCTCAGGACACCTCGCCCATGAAAAAAACGCACCATTTTTGTAATTTGTATCATAGAAAAAAATCGTTTCGTGACTTTTAATTATTTAATATTCTGCGTATTTCTACCAAGTTTTATAATTATTGGAACATTTTCATAGGAGATCCTACCACATACCCCCTAGAACAGCGGAGGTGTCCTCAGGACACCTACGTAATATTTACTATTATTTCTTATGATAAAACCTTCATTGTTTTATATTAGAAGCTCTTACGAATTTACTTTGAGATAATATTGCTTTTTGCTATTATTTTGTCCCCGTTCTCTAAAATTAATTAATTATATTGTTATGTATAAAAATTTGAGGTAGCAATTCTAATGATGATTTGAGTTGGAAACATTTTGCCTTATATTTTCTAATATTTCCATTTATAAGATACGTTTCCCATTTCTATTTTCGCAATTGACTAATTTGTCTTATATCTTTTTGTGACACTCACTCATTGAATATTGCCAGGCTTGCTACAATCCCGTTACAAAAGTGATGGTGAATGATCAGCTTTCTCCCAGAAAGTGTAGATGTCTATTCACACAATTTATTCTTGATAAACCTGATAAATATGTACTTAAGTTTCGGTTAGTAGTGGATTTCAATTCCAAATATGCATAGAATAGATTTCCATAAGTTATCGAGTTGGAGGATAGGCCATCTTCCTGAACCATGTGGTCATGACCTTGATGGGACCTTTCCTATATAAAAGGAATTAACCTAATGACCGATAATTATTTTAAATTAAAGAAACTATTTAAAAGGCTGAAGAAAGCAGGTATTTTTTATCTGGAACATAGAACAAATTGTGATGAGAGTCGCTGGAGTTGAAAACCAGCAAAAATCTGCAGTGAATTCCGATGTTGTCGAAAAATGAAGAATAATCCTTGTATATAAAATTAAAGCGAATAAACTTGTTCTTCTCGCGATTTAGATGCTTTCTAATGTCGTATTTGACAGTATTAGTAAAAGAAAATCAGACGCGGTGACGTACCATAATTGTACAAAAAGCGGCGCAGTGGACCAAATGGCGCGTAGGCACACGGTGAGACAGACTCACGACGTTGCCTAATGCATTCTTTTTAGATAAAAATTTATCTAGCAGAAGTCAATGTATAGGTTATTTGCAAGCAGAAAAGGGGTCGCCAAATAACCAGATATAGATTCTTGCAACGAATCGCAGATAAACAAAGTAAAACCTAAGCTGTCTAAAGAGATCTCAAAAAAGACCTAAGTAAACACTAGATGCACTAGATATCATCCAATGAAGCCACCGATATCTGTTCAAAAGAAAATACAAGTGAAATTTAGCATCAGATAAGTGTAAGAAGTGAAAGGAATAGGTTAATAGAAACTGTAACATCAAGAAGATTTATGTATTAGCTTCGTGGAAGGATTCTGTGCAGTAATTATTTCGTGACAGCATCATTGTGCTAAAAAAGAAAAATTAATATAATTGCGTATGCAAATAACATTTAAGGTCCAGTTTGTGTCTTAAACCTTATTTCTAGTCTTTTTGTTGTCAAATAAAATCAAAGGAAGGTACGTGAAGCGGTAAAGTTTTATTACGCGAGTTTATTTTTTCTTGTACCCCATGTAAATTGTTGATAAAATCGGGTAATTTTCAAAAGTTATTCAAGCAAATAATTATTTTATCTCGAAAAGGCTTTATATTAATTTATTCACATAACTTATTTCTGGCTTTACTGTTCTGTATATTTTTATATCGGAATATGAGTCTCATGAAATTGATCGAACTCAACAACAATTTCTATATTAAATATGTAGCAACTATTTACCTCATGATCTGCCGATAAATAAGTACCCATACTTAGTTATTAATTTTTAAGCTTATAAGGAAAGACTAGAAATTTAAATACGACTGCCTCATTCAATTTAAAAGAAGCGCAAGTGTAGGTGTCCTGAGGACACCTTCCGCTGTTCTAGGGGGGTGTCCGTTTCCCGCTGTTCTAGTGTTAAGCAGTATTTAAACAGAATACTTATATATACGTACATTACGTCTCACACTTCTTAAAGGTTTTTAAACTTTATATATGAATTACATTTTCAATAACGTTCATGGAATGAAACTAAAAATTTTCAAAGGGTAATAAAATAAATAATTAGTTTCACTGCAATATAAGATTCTAGTAATAAAATAACTGCGATATCTGATTCACGGATACAAGATTAAATATTATTATTTCGTTCACTACGACAGCTGCAATTCTAGTCATTAAAACTAGCATTTACGTAACAGAAACGATCTGAATATCCCATCCTATATTGAATTGGCTAACAAGGATAAAATGAAAGATGAAAGAGAAAACATGGCCCTTAGTAAACATCATATGCTCTCATTTATATTCTAAGAACAAAAATAGCCTCTTATATACATTAAAGGGAAAATAGCTTTACCGATATAATATATAAAATCACATATCACATAGAATCGGGGTAACCAAATCAAACCCATGATTCGTATAGGAAGCACGGAGTAAAATTCCATACGTCGATAACCTATTATCATAAAAAGTTGCCCCTCTTCCGGTGTCTTCATCGACACCTATATGTCTTCCCCTATCTTCTCTGCCTGAGTAATCCCTTTCAAACATCTACTCCTCCGCAGCCTTTCTATCATTAACACCATTTCCGTTTCATTCCGACACCACCAATTAAAACTTACTTCTTAATTTCCCATCGTACTTTCGTACAGTTCGATCATTCTCACTACGAAATTGGAAACAATGACGTAGGAGAAGAAACTATGGGTAACTTATATGATACAACTGTTAATTCAGAGGTATATTTAAATGAGAAGAAAGAAATTGAAAGTCGATATGGAAACATCACATTTACAAGAGGATACTGAGTGTCGATGATATACTCCAAAATACACATCGATTCTATAAGAGTAATACAATGTTTTATTGTTGAATATACGTATCTTTTTAAATTCCCCGATTAGTTTCAAATGAGGCATTTAACTAAGCAAGGATGTATTTCTTTTTATAACCAATTAATTGTGATCAACAAAATGCAATCTCAGAATAATAAAACAGATCCTCAAGGTCTAGCGGGATATTTAAATATTATTCTAGTGACAGGAATACCATGCGTCCTTGAGCTAATTCTAGATGAATAAATCATACGCATTCATTATTCACAGCACTGATATGAGTAAGGCTAATCTTCGAGACAAATAGAACGAAAACAATACAGAAATAGAGCGAATTTTACAGCTGCAAACTTCCAGTACAATTCCTTATAGTCTCCATACCTACATTTTGGAGTTTTATTACGCCAAAGCCATAAAAAGGTACTCTTTCCACTTACTGTAAGTGCACAATTCCTTTTGAGCGAGATGCATTTTTCGAAGGCGCCCCTCGAACCCAGGCCTTCCATTCGGAAAGACGTGCAAATTACGTAATGCGGCACTTCCGCAAATGAGCATGTCGGAGATGGAGAGGGAGGGTGGTGGAGATGAAGTTTTTTCGCAAACATCCCAAATGGGGGGTTATCCTGAGAAGAGCGGAGGAGAGTTTTATCCGTAGGCCACGGAAATAAAAGGTATTTGCCCTTTCTCTTCGTTCCCATGGTTTTCCCGTCTCCGCCCCTTAACGCGAACATCTTTTCCGCTCAGCTGTTTCCACTCCCTTCCTCCTTCACTTATATATATTGTCGTATTTACGTGTACTTCGTGCACAGCGCGACTTGATTATTAAATGTACCCGGCACGTCTACCATTGTACGAGTTTTTTTTGTTCGACGGATGAATTAAAGGCACTCGGGATTTAATTATGAAAATGAGAACGTAAAATATTTTTATTAGAGCCACAACTTTTTAAAATTTTGTTTAAAGAAGCATGAAGGAATGGTTATGGGGTATAAGACAATCTCTTGAGATTATAATTATAACTTCGCTGTTCGACACTGAATAAAATTACATAGAATATATAAGTTGACGTAAGTTGGTATAACTTATAGTATAACGTTAATGACGTAGAATATAAATAACTTTTTCATACGATAATTGACATAAGAATTACGCTATTGTTATTCGTTAATATCATCAGCTTACGTCTATAATTCATACACAAACCCATAACCAAAAGGTGTATCGATAACTTTGGTAGAAAAGCCGCGATGGTACACACGGTTGAATAGAAAGGTTTATTCCCACGGATAAACGCACATAAAGAAATACTGACATGATCGGGGCCCCAATCATAAACCCACGGTCAATCAGTACAATATTACCCGAAGACTTTTACCTTGAGGTCAATCTTAACAGTGGTGAGAGAACTACAAAAGAACCTTCGCTGTGCAACACCACCTTTCATCCCTTTCGAGTGAGTCATGAGGCATCGTAATCTTTAATTGACGACGATGAAGTCCCACACCGATACACCTGCCCCAACAAAAGGAAGAATCCCATGGAGACGCACACCCGATATATAATCATCGTTTAACGAAAGAACGGACTTATCACCCTTTAATTTTCTGCACTAACGACACCTCTAGGTACTCGAGACGAACTGTCCTTAATCCTCCACGTCGTAAGGGAGTAAAAGTCATTCGTGGGCGATAAAAGAGAGCATTACCGAATTAGGGGGATCTTAAACCGTGAGATGGGTTCTCGTAATCTTTAATTCTCCATAATAAAGTCGTTAGTACGTCCGGGGACGTTAACCCCTCTTCTGCCTCGGAAACAAAGGTGGTTTTCACGCCGCGGAGTGGAGGAATGCAGTGGAAAAAGGAAATAAAAACTGAAGGTTCCGGACCCTCCATTCTTTCGTCCATTCATTGTGATCTGCCCGTTCCCACGGCGACAAAAAACGCGCTAAAGGGAATTGCTTCTCGAAAAAAAGAAGATCTATATATTCTAATGCGCGGAGAATTATGATTTATCAGCAGTTGGTGCGTAACGACGAAGAACTTAAAGATTGATCGCTCGCTTGAAGTTTTTGCTCCGTTTCGGAGAAGTGTAACCGCTCGTAGGCAACAAAGGGGAAGATATATCACCATCATCATTACATCATTGCGAATGAAAGCGTTTAGATATCTATTGCTATAATGTGCTATAAGGATTCCCATTAAAATTTATAACTATAACAGTACAATGGATAGTAAATCAGATAGACAAATAGTCGGTAAATAAAAGTAAGAGGTATATAATAGAATTATATTGCAATTTTAGAAATTCAATGACTTTATATTTTTCTAATTTAGATTGATTTATTAAAGGAAAGGGATAAAATAATGTTCGTTGGTCTACATCATGACAAAACATTAAAGGAGGTCCAATTTCTATTGAAATCACCATCACATCTTTACTTACTGGTAGTATCACTTTTATTATAAAGAAAATTATAAATTATCATTGTCGGGAATCGTAAAAACTAACAGGTTTGAAATTAATTTTTCCCTTAAATAATACTAGAGACTAATTGTTTAGGTAAATATAGTCATGAAGGGGAAATAATTAGTTACTTCTACCTTTACCACAATATTTATTATTAACTAATAATTAATATTAACTAATTATTTCCCCTTCATTATGGAGAACTACTGCGAAGTCAAAGCCAAGTTAGCAGAGAGTAAATTCCACCTCCAGCTCAACCCCGAACTATACCTCGTAGGTATCCATTTAGACATCTACATAACTACTAGAATTCTACTAGAAGTCCACACATTCTAAATCATACGTACTGTTATAAAATTGAATTATATATAGTTAAATGCGTAAGTTTGACTTTATCAAGGTAAGAAGATTAGATTAGGTATTGTTCTGTAACGTGATATGTCAACGTAATGATTTAATTACTAAATTATTGCGGCCGTTGACATATACTAATACGTAAGTATGTTCGTGGTTGGAGAGATGAACGCGTGCATCGAACAGTCCAAACGGTGGGACTCCGCGAACGATATGCGCCTACTACATCCACTCCCTCGTCCAAGAGGTTCCATTGGGAATCAATCCAATCCAGATAACGTTTGAAAGAGAAGAACGCTCCCAATCAAGTGACAAAGATAGGACGTCCATATTCCCGGGAGGAAACAAAGATCCGAACGTTGATGGAATATAAAGGAGGGGATGACAGAGTGGTGAGGTCATCGCAGGTGGAAGAGACCGCTGAGCGAAGAAACGTGTTCGCGGGAAGGGCAGATCCTTCTGATGCACATTCGTCAGCGTAATGGACCGAAAAATGCGCTATTACTTTGTGCGGAGGCAATTTAGCTCAGATAGCGAACGGAGGTCGATCCATAAATTAACGTCGGTGCTTTTGCCTTCGCTGTGTCGAATCGTCGTAAGGAACTGATGTACTAAAGGATGCAGCGGTGCAAGACACGATTTACAGCACAGGGTTATATTACTTCATCTGAGGGAACAGCCGATGGATTGCGTTTCTTGTGCGTAAAAGAGAAAAAATGGTGGTATACTGGGCGGAACGGTTTTTTAAGAAAAGCTAATTTTTATAGAAGACAATTCCAGGAACTTTAACACTGTCGTACCGTGACGCTTTTCGTATAAATAAAATTGAAGAGCGTAATGATTCTATTGACTGGAAGTGATGACATTATGTAAAGCTCATTTAAGAATCTTCACGTACACTATTCGTGGAAATTTATCATCGACAGAAACCTTACGTATTTAATTAGCTATCTTCAGGAGGAGAGAATTATTGAGCAGGGGAGTAAGATGGAGAAGAAAGTTGTGGTTAAACATGAAAGGAAGATGATTAAGTTGTTTTGGTCCGACAGAGCTGTGGCATTCGTTAGGTGAAATTAGAAGAAATGTAATGGAAAGAAAGGGAAGATTCTGGGAGACAAAAGAAGAATGAAAATTAAGTTCATGACCGACAGGAAGGCTGACCAAAATACCTATATAATCGTACAAATTCCCCCGTAGATCGTGAAAAAGTGCGTATTAATAACCACTATGGTTCCATAAAAACTAATTAATTCAACTAAATAGTATTCACTAAAGTCAATTCCCATATCTATCACGCTTTAGCACATGGGAAAGCAAGTCCCTCACGTAATCTAACCAAAAAATCCCAAAAGAAGTTTCAGATACATCTCCAAAGACTACAGCAATAGAAAGCTCACAGCATTGAACCCAGAGGACGAGGTACGAAGATAAAATCTCCAGAATACATTAGAGGCAACGTATCCAGAAGCTTGAGACCAACGATGTTACATGAAACCAACCACTAAGTCATTTTCAAGCAATTCCTCTGAAGGCAGTTATGGCAGGGAGAGAGACGCATGGTATACTACAATATCCGCCTCGTTATTCAACAATAGCTCCACCGATTGAGCGGCTGAATTCCACCGACGCCCTACAACCTCGTTGTCTTCGCCGATAATAATCTGCCAATGAAAACCTCAGCCGCGTCAGAACATATGTAAAATTATAAGACAACTAGTCGTTCGGACGGGGGGATATCGAAAAGCGTATGGGATTTTATCTACCAGAGGCAGGAGACAGCTGTGCATAAATTTCATCCCGGAGCATAATTACTCTTTACAATAACGCATTGGACGGTGGATCGTAAATTTCAGTGGCGTGGGAGAAACGATATAGAACGTGGAGATAAACTGAGGATAGAGTTACAGAATATGATAAAGGGTAAAATAAAACGGAAGAAATATGTTGAATTGGAGGAGGAAATATATGCAACACGGCGCACATAAGTGAATGAAATTATTCGAGAAACATTTAAGAGTGTAAAGCGAGTAATAACAGCGTTTTCATTTACATACGTCCTTCCCTTCACCTTCTCGTCAACCCGTAATTACAATCTCTGTTTATTTGTGAACAGACTGAGAAAAGTATAATTAATTATCTGTGGAACGAAAATGAATTCATCATCGAAGATTATAATTTCGAGAGAACTGAAAAAATATTTATGGAAGAGGAAACGATAGGTTATCTTCAAATCTACATAAAACATCGATTTATATTAAGACATATACTCTCCGTACCTCTTCATAATATAAGAATATGCAATTATTTATGTATGAATATAAATTAAATAAGTTAACATTAATGAATTGCGTACCTATATATTCCAACGATAATTATTACGAATCCCTAAAATTACGTTGCGTCATAGCGATTAAAAGTGAAAGAAACATTCAAATCTTAAACATCTTAATTCAACCAATTTATAAGGGAAAACTTACAAGTTTATAAAAGCTCCATTAAAGATCATAATTGAATGATGAGAAGCAAGAAAAGTTGGATGCATAATTCGCGAAAGCGTCTCGAAAGAAAAGTGAAAGAAGGGAAAGTATGAAAGTGAAAGAGAAGGCAACAAAACGAGAAAAAAAGAAGAACGAATTCCGGAGAAATTAGAGAACCGTAAGTACGAGCTATAAAAGAGGAGAGAAGGCAGTCGAGGAAGGAAAATGATTCTAGATGAAAGAGAAAGCTTTCGAAAGACTCCGTGGTAATAAAGACCTCGGAGAATGACCCAGTCGTGAATGCTGCCAATTCCATCGCTCTCGGATGACGGCCGAGGGAAACCCAGGCGCAAAAAAAATTGCTGTTGTGATTTGTGTTTTCGATTCCGCCCAATCCTTTTCCCTTTTGAGAAGAAGGAAGTGTGGGAAACGAACATATCGTAACACTCACCTGGTTATGATTTACGTCTTTACGAAATGAATATGAAAATTACGAATAAATGCGATACATCGGAATGAAACGTAGAAATAAGGAAATTAAAGAGTATATCGAAGGAACATATTATATTTACGCAGGAAGTATCTGAATAAATACCAAAACAATTTAATAATAGAGGTATCCATCCATTAATGAACATGAAAGAACTGGTGCTTTCCTGGCGTATAGTGTGTATATTATACACATTAATGAACATGATATCAAATAGGATATAGATATGAATTCTGATTTAAAAGAGTTAAATAATGAGAATCACAATAAAGTTAATGGTTACTCTATTTTCAAGGGTTGTTCATCAAAATGTAACAGAATCCATTACCGGAAACTTTACAGCTTGCACTAAATCGATCACATTAAGGATTTCCTAATTATTTCGTTCCCTAAAACGTCATATTTCAAGGAGTACATGAGATATAAGCGTTTAAATTTATTAACTCATTTTTCACACGGTCATTTTCAAGCCTACTTACAAGAATTGACACTTTTAAACGAAGCAAATGATCTCGAAGGTAATGGCTAGCCTTCTAAAACGCACCTTAAATTTTCCTTCGGGTTCCTCGTAAATTCTTTTTATTCTCGAACGTCTGAACGAACAGTTCTCATGGGACGTATAAGACCTCGGCTTTTTAGTTCCAGGCGGCGTGATTTATTTGATTCGCGGTCGTGACAGAGGGAGGAAGGGAGTACCTCAGCGCAACGTTCTAGGTCACGTTGGCTTGCATTTTTGACGGCCCGCGGGTTGTGAGGAGAGAAAGCGGGAAATGAAACGAAAAAGAACGGCGCTCGACTTACACTCTATCTTCGGTCATTCGCACCATCTGAGAGGGAAATTTCGCGGACTTCCCTTCTCAACTGTCGGTGAGACGAAGATGTGAGAACGCGGGCCATCTTTCATATGTCTGCTATATCTCCTTGTCTATAAGAAGATTGAGTCTTTCCTAGATTTATATCTATGGAGAGGAGAACCAACATAGGTTCGCTGATTGATTGCACACCGTATACTAGAAGAATTTAACGGTATCTTTTCACAATAGGTAAATTTTTATATAAAAATAAATGTTAACGAACTGTATTGTTATAAAAAGACAATATAGAACAAAAATAACCTATGCGAAGAAATTAAAATAACTTTAAACATCATATCCTCCTCATCAATACCCATCATCCCTCCAACTAAACTATTATATTTAAGCATGGGATTTATATACAGGCAAAGCATACTAAACCTTTGATTACTTATTTAATAGCAATACGGTAGAAATTGTACTGCAAAAGATGAATGGAAAATCACGAGTAAGTTCGTAGTTCATAATAGATGGTGGCATTAACTCTAGGATTTTCTGCAGGCGTAAATAACCGAATGAAAAACTAAATGACTCTATAATTCAGGGTTTTAAAATACGAAAAATCGGTGATGCTATCGATACAAATATCGCCCGATAAAGAGCAAATATAGCTCGTTTCTTCCTCTTATTGGGTCATAATACATTTCCTTACGAATCCGAAAATCGAGAGCTGCTAAAACAACCGGTCGCTTCCAGATATTGGCTTGTTTAAATTAAGCCGTTACGTCAGATTTAGAACAGTGATTGGAGCCGAGGGCAAAGAGAGTAAATATCAGAATGTGTTTTATATACGCCTTTTCCACTATCCCCGGAACGAAAGGACTCGAGTGTTTTCGATATGAAAAGGTGGAACTTTCGCCCATAAGAGGTTATTGCGCGTTGCGAAGGTAAACAAAACCCCACTCATGACCGGTTCTCGGACCGGTACTGGCCAGTGTCCTTTTTGGTCGATGAAAATAAATATGTCGAAGGAGGCAATTAGTTATCAGTGACTCTCAGCACGGGCCAAAAAAGTAGAGGATGATTTGGATTCTCGGAATTTATACGAATGAACATTTCCTTCCAATTTATGTTAATTTCTTCGAGTGGAGATACGTGACGCTTAAAGCAATTCAACCCACATGCAGATATCTTTATTTAACTCCGAGAGAGAATATACTGCACGTATGCAAAGGGCTCTGGATCGTAAAAGAGAAATTTTTGGGAGTATTTACTCGATAAATTTTGCGAATGAATGGCGCGATTACAAATGAGTTACGTGTTTGAAAAATTTAGATAAATTGGTCCTTTTGCATATGAATGAAATAGAATGAATTAGTGTACATTAAATGGATATTTTTAGGAAGTTAGACTGATTTTTTTACTGCTGCTCATTTACTGACACCACTACGACCAGGAAACAATAAAATAGTCTACAAAGTAAACAATTCAATAATTAGATCGTCAAATAAACAAAGAAACACCAATATAATTTTTACGTATCAGTTTAACCACTTTACACATTCTATTACACACGTATATGAAGATCGTTAAATTCCTAATTTAAATCAGTTGAGATACCTGTATCTTCTTAATTCTACATATAACCGGTAAGAACATATAGTTAGTTTTTACGATATTGATCTAATTCAGCCGTTTTTGGCTATGATGATCTCACAATAAATTGAAATACGAAATAGAGAAAAAGTAATGACTACGTGAATCAATAGAATACACCGATTCCGCTGAGGAATTGGTTTTCGAGGTTGACCGACTCATAAAAACATTACAGACAATTTTTTAGAAGCACACGAAACACGAAATAAGACGAGGAACCACAAATATCACGTTGAAATAATACGATATCCAAAAGGTAATACGTGATAATTCACGCACGACGTACTTCTCCTGTCCTCCAACAAGTGGTTAACAACTTCATCATCGCATGAGTCGATAGACCTATCCGAGTACAAATCCCGAGTACATTTCCCCACATCCGGTGCATTTCATGTCCACGGTCATTCATGATTCTTTTTTCCCACCGAAGAGTTAAAAAGTAGAACGTCCGAGCGATTTCTCTCCAATGAAAAAAATACAGATTGCGATGGGGGAGGAAGGGAGAAAAAAATGCTGTAACCTTGGAGACGAAGACCACTTCGGAAAAAATGCGAACCAGAATTCGAAAAAAAAAGATTGGAATGATCAAGGACGTGTCTTTTCCCGAATATTTTCCACAGGTTATCAAACAATACGTTTGGGTCAGCCATTGAAGTACAGTTCGCATCTGGTACGATATTGACGAGATAAAGGGAAGTAAAACAATTCACAGTGAAATCGATTTCAACTTGTGATAGACTCTTGAGGTTTACGATCATATCATGAGTTTACCTTTTTTATACATCTAAATTGCTATGATATCCGGAAGAGAAATATTACGTAACTATCATTAACAATTACACCTCAAAGATGAACAAATGAGAACAATAACGATATGATTGGGACTCGAACCCCAGTCCCTTGCCTTGTCCACTTGCCGATCAGGTATACTTATATTATACTTCAATTCATTCTCATTGAAAAAAATCTCCAATGCTTGAATGAATAATATTTGAAGTAGATCAGCGTTCAAAAACCTTACTTTTTAATCCAGTAATTATGGATAATTTCCAACAGATATCGCCAGAAAAAAGTTAATTACATCTGCAATGCTTTTGGTAAATCTTTTCTCTTGTAAAGTACGTAAAAACTTTCACAATTTCTTCCCTTATACCAACAATTTTTAACAAAGTTTCCGTTAATTCAATAGTAATAGATAAATAATACATTCTTAGTATCATCAGTAAACTAAATCTTAGTTGACAAAAACGAACAGAATTAGTGTTGCCCAGTATGCACACCACCGGGATCTATGACCCGTATACTTCGTGCTCTTTCCTTCACTCCGTTTGGTGACAAAGTCAAACCACCAATTCTACTATTATAAACGCCTTCGCGAAAAACTCCCAACCTAGATACACTGGAGAAGGATCAGGAAAAAATTCTATGGAGTGAATGAGAAGAATCGTTCCTCTCTCTTGGCGCCTCGAGGAATGGGTGTTGAGCTGTCGACCCACGCGAACGATTTACCATCGCTGAGAAGTAATATTTTCATCTGCGGAAGAAGTACGCTCCAAGAACGGTTACCATGGCATATCCCTATATATCTAGCTACGACAGGTATCAATCGATCAATCGACAGGCAGAGCATTGTTCAATGGATTACTGTCAAGAATATGACGGGGATGGAGCTTTTGATACGCTCAAGCAACCAGAGGATAAGTATATCAATGCCCTCTTCATAAATCGAATACTTTAATAATGTAGCTTCCTTGTATGACGCTTACACCGAACGGAGAACATCTAGATATCTAATAAAAGTTACGTATACATTCTCGGAGTGCTATGTAGTCCATAAGGAAGTTTTACGTAACCCACAGCGTTATATTCACGAGGTCTCGAGGCAGGTTTTCTTAACACCTGAGTTCCATTCTTTACCTTTTCACCACCAAGAATACAATTAGCATAGAACTGCACTAAAATCGATAAATTCTCCACAATTCGAAATGGTATTTTTCTCGCGTCAAAGAACTCGATTTTATTTCGAGAGAGAGAGAGCTACGTAAAAGTGCAAATACTGAAAGGCTCAGAGACCTTTCAGATACAAAAGGTTATATACATTAGTATCCGAGGTAGACGTGCCATTTAGATAAACATGAGCCTGTTTTATACATTAGAGAACAGATTGAGATACACCTCGTAGCACAGCCTTGGCGACGTGATTTTCAACAAAGACACGGACACACCCGACATCCTAAAATCCTCCTTACATAGAAACGGCTTGATTACAGTTGGCATGAGCTGCGCCTGAGAATGTAGAGTCAGGTGAGATGTCTTATTCAAGCTCACATAGAAACAAAGGCATTAAGTGAGGATAAAGGATGTATTTAGCATGTGAAAACAAACATTATGTAATTGAAAAAAAATTCGAGAACTCTTATGGAATGATGGCTCTTTTAAACGATGATACTGATACATTGACCTCAATAGTAAACACCATATTATATACGAGCCCTGAGGAAGTATTAAGATGTCACTGCCTAGATGGATAAATAGGTAACCACATCCAGTTCTACGGATACTTCTCAAAAGAGCTATTAATATTCACGTACCGATATAAATCAATCAGAACAACTTTTGTACAGAATCATCCTTTCCCAGAATAATTTAATCAGTTAGTAGTGTGCGTATAGTAGAGTATTATGATGCTTTAACCCCTTCTAAGTTTTCTCAAAGTTTGTATAACCAGTATTTGTATTAATGTTTCAATAATTTTGCCCATAAACCTTTAAAATATAGGCAACCAGATCTATATAACTCGATGACATATTAGTTACAAATAACTTAATATGTATGTGATAAATTTTGAATTATTTCATCCAATGAAGTTTGTATGAATGAAGATTGCAACTCAATTCTTCCAGAGAGACAATTTTATCCTTAAATCCCATAAGACCAACATCTTACGACCTATAGAACGAGCAATAAATCAATCATCATTTACTTTGGCAAAATGGGAGTGATGCATCGAGAATAAACCGCCGCTAGAGCAAGCGAATGACCTATTGGACTGGAGAGGTCGGGTACGTCGCCTCGGCACCAGTAAATCCTGTCCATAACACGAGAATTTCAGCCTCGAAACGCGGTAAATGGATATCTCCATAGGAGTAGGGGAAAACATCCGCTTTTATGAATCAGGTTTAGAAAGCGCGTACTGTCTCAAATCGATGCTTACAAATTCAACTGCGATTTATCGCCGCCTCTCGAGCGATTCTGCAGGCTAAATATTTACTGCCTCCGTTGAAATTATACCCCACAAGACGCAGGAGATGAATTTTAACTTCGCTGACATTACTTGTGAACGAAGAACAATAAATACGGCAATTGAGAAACAGCGTTACGTCAGACCTATTCTTCTACAAAGATGTTTTCGATCTTTTAAAAAGAGTTGGCGGTTTTCTGTACATTAAGAAACTGATTGCTTTCGTAATTATCTAATGTGATCGATATAAATAAAACGGAAAAACTAAAGGGAAGGGAAAGGAAATAACGGTTTTATATTTTCATACCTTGGGTTTTAAAGTTGTACAAGGGTAGGGTTGGACAAGGTTCAGATTATCGTCTTCTATTTATTATAATGAATAATTTATGCATCAAATGATATCATTATATTGGAAATTAAACATATAACTAGGATGTTAATTTAACGATTGTACCCGTATAATAGTACGATATATATTGATGAATATGCCCAATGGATGAAAAGAAAAAATCCATGACGATCAAAATTTTGTATTGTATTTTCTATTTTAAAAATTTAGAATCTTTTATTCATCAATTTTCTTATAAAAGTTTACAGAGTGAATTTACAATCTCCAATTTTGTTTCGATCTTAAATAGATTCGTCAAAAATCGTGAAATATATTAATCAGAAAAAACCGTTACCATATTGCAGACGAAATGGCGAGGAAAACAAAACCACGTTCTTTTCTCACGATCTATATACGTCACTCAAACAGTTTTCCGCGTGCACTCGAAGCTATGTGTCTCTGACTGTTACCCCGTTTCCTTGACACCGTTCCATTAATTCTCGCAGATGGAATCCGCGGAGACGAGCCCACGAAGGGAAGAAGAAATAGAAGGTTCGCCTGTTTTCTTTCAGAAGTACCTTTTAATCACGAGATATTGGGAAAGAGTGGATGACGTACGTGCTGAGCAATGGAGGCTGGGGGCACTGCGGTTTGGGCAATGAAGGGGAAACAGCCTTGGAGGAAGACTCATGCTACGAGAAGCTGCGATATTGAGAATGTTACTAGGAAAAAATGGAGCTCTAAGGATATGGGTTTTTCTCGGAAAAAGTTTCCCTCCTATTACACTATTTCGACATGGGGTGAGTAAGAGATGAATGTCATTATATGACGAAATAATGATTTTTTAAAAATCAGCTCCGATTTTCCGCTAAGATAAGATGAAAATGGGGTATGTATTTAATACTTTACACTAGAAAAAATGTGACTGACAAAAAACTTGAAACTGTCTTGTAAAAAACAAAAATTACGATAAATTATGGACCCAAGAAACTTGAAGATACGAAAAATTGTCAAAAAACAAAGGAGTCTTGAAAAATCAACAGGTACTAACTTTATAAGACGAATAATGAAATACGTAAAAGTTTCAAATTGAAAAAGTTAAACAGAAGAACTTCCCAAGCTAAGTGTACCAATAACGTTCCTTCCTATAAAAATTGCTTGGAAGTTAAAATTAGTTTTCAAAACAAATTAAGATATTCCTGCTAAATTTGAATTACGATATTCATAAAAATATAGTATTGCTACTTTGAGTAAATAACGTTTTAACAAAATCACAACTTCACCGAGAAATATAACAGCTCAGATGTTCGTTTATGATTAATAAAATACATTTGATAACTGATAAAAAAATTCTAACAGCTAAGCTAACAACATAATCTAATATTTCCGAAACTAACTTAACAGAAATGTTGGGCACATGTTTTCCTCATAAAAGATTCCAAATTACTTCATAACTTTTATTGACTTTATCATCCGTAGAAACTACTTCTAAACCTTCCGCAAAAAATCATACACTTTCGCACCCATAGAAAAAGTTGAATGACCTACAACATCGGAATGGAGAAGTTGAAGGTAAAAAGTTGGACGCTCGACTCTATTCGTTGAAAAAGAAGGAAAAAAGAACTTCCGCTCCTCTTCACTGGGAATTCCATCTCCTTCCCTTCATTGCGATTCAGAATGGGTCCACGGGAGAGAGTTCCATGGTCCATGAACACGCGAATGCCTATACCAATTTCATATTTATTTGAATTGCTTAGAAACCCTACGCTTTTTGTTAGCCTTTCTTTTCATTCTTGGAATTGCTTACGAAACCATATAAATATAATTTCGACGAATAAAATGCATGAATGAATTTGTAAGGATCAACCGAGCTATTGAAGGTAAAGGATGGGCGAATATGAACGTGAAAAAGGGAGAAGGGTAATTGAATTTCTGTAGAATATTTACCCTTCAGTTTGTATATTTGCTATTTAAATATCTAAACATCAGCTTATGGATACATGCATCAATGAAGCTCGTTCACATAGTAAGAATTTCTAAAGATTTTCCAAATAAAGTACGAGAAAGCTTTATTTTGTGAAAACATGAACGAAATAATGAGTAACTTAGCAACAATAGAAATAAGCAAATCAACAACTTATTCCTGTTCTTTGATTCTCATAAGGATTGACACAAAAATGTTCCAAACTAAAATGCAAGCAAGTTATGCCATTTTGTCACGAGTTTTAAGATTTACATAAAATTGAATGAGATACTGTTTCGTCACATTCTTTATCCAATTGAAACGATATACAAATCTAGACCATCAATTTTCCCCGAGAAACCTGAAAAATGTTAATTATATCTGTTAATTTCCTCTGAAAGACTTTCTCCATAAGAGAAGAGATTCAGCTGCTAGTTTCTTCTAAAAGAATTTATCGTTTCATCGGATGAAACTTCGATGGAATTTTCTCGTTTCATCCTAATGGAACTTCTGTAATTGGTACTAGAGCAAATACTGATTCGTTTACTTACAGAGAGCGTTCAGAGATCTTTATCAATGTTTTCCCAAAACGTTTTGTATAACTTTCACTGGATTTTGGTCCACTGATGGTGAATTTAATTGCAATATCTATTCGAGCGTTTGAATCATACAGTTGATTAATCAATTTCTCTATGAGATACTTCCATAATTAATGAACTGAGATGGGATTCCATTTCACTTTTGATGATGATTCAGTTACAAGACAAACTTCCCTTTGATTGAGGAAAAGTATTCATTAAATAATTGACTTTCTTTTCGCTTTATCATGTTTCATAATTGCTTTCATCACTCGTATATGTACATTTCGAAATATTTCGATTGAATTGAGGATATGAAATTGATCCTTTGCATTGTGGTATTATTGTTGTAGTAGCATTTTAGTATTATTGTTATAGTAGTATTGTAATATTATCGTTGTAGTATTACTGTGTTGTAGTATTGTTGTATTAGTAGTGCTGTAATGTTATTGTAGTGGTATTATTGTACTATTGTTGTTGAGGTATTGTCGTATTATTTAAGAATATAGACAGTTATTCTATTGAGTTAAACATACGTAATAATTCCACCAATTAAGTAACGCAATAAGCACTTTCATATCACGATTAATCCCTTACGTAATCGAACAGTAAACATATGGCTCTCTACATAACCATCAACATAAATCCCCGCGATTGAAAAGCGCCACTCGGCTCAAAGAACAAAGGGATAAGCGATGGATTGTTACACGAGAGACCTGAGCGCTGTGACATAAATCCGTCGATTAGAGATAGAGCACAAAATGAGCACCGATAATGGGAGTGCATCGGATCGCATCTTACGTCGGTCGCGGGCGATGAGCGGCGATTAGCGCAGCTGAAAAGAGAGCCTATTATCCCACTTCGCGATGTTCTAATGAGAGAGCGGTGAACATGAGATGGCCATTAAGGGAGGAGATGTGGAACTCTGCAGAAAAAACGTGGATTAAAGGGATTTTTCACTGTCAACAGATGAATGGATTGTTCTCGAGGGCGAATCGTCACGACGACATAGTAAAGTTCGGAGGAACTTCCGAAGACTGCCCGCAGCCGAGAGATGGGAAGTTTGGAGCATTTAAACGCTATTTTCAGGGGACATTTGGGAAGGAAAAGTTTAGGTTAGCTCCCAACTCCTATTATTTCCAATCCTAAGGCATGACTGAGAGACGCGAAACTTTCGCGGAGATATTTGAACAAATCGCAGTACTCCAGCGAAGCTTCGTTTAACTTCATTTACGTAAGAATATTAATGGAGTGTGAATTTCAACCAAACACCGTTGAAATTTTAATAATGAAATGCCCATTAACCATTAAAGGTTCTAATGAGAGAAGATCAATGTGAAAAATGAACAGGATTGAAGTTAATCGTGAATTACCAATAGCAACAGCAGATGATACATAACTAAAGGCTTCTTGATGTAATAATTAGAATTTGTTTTCATCGAAATATTTCGGAAAAAATCTCCGAAACATTGATACGGCTAGGAAACAGAATTCTATGTTACGAAATCTGAATATATAAAATGTATATATGCGTAAATTAGGAAGCAATATTAGGAACAATTAACTAAAGGATGGATTTAATCATACATATTCCACCAACAAAACCATTTTAGAAATCTTCAAAGTAATTATTCCATAGAAACGGAATGCAGAACGGCTTTTAATGCCCGAAAGCTTAAATGATTAGCATACATGCGTGGGATTCAGTTTATGGGGTCATTATCGAAATGAGATTTTCGGGTTTGGGACATTCTTCCATTACGTATTCCCACAATAAGTAAAAGAAATTTGAGTGCAAACCTGCTTTAAATTAATTGCAACAGATTGAGCGCGGGCAGGATTGGCAATTCCCATCGACTTGATTGGTATTAATTAGTCTGAAAAATATGCACTCCCCTGGAAAATTCTTCGAAAAATATGACTCACGCAGTTAAAATTGTTCGTTGATCTCAGAAAATTTCTCCGAGGATAATTTCGTTTTTCTATAAATCGATAAAAAAAATACCGTAGGAGGAAGAAGGTGAATATGAAAGTATATGTAGGATGAATTGTTATTATTGAATTAAAGAGAGTGCGTGATCTAAGGTTTCGTATAATATTTGAAAATTATTGACCCTGAACATCTATTCCTTAGCCGATATATTTTTACGTAATTATCTGCACTGTAAGATAAACACAACGTACGTATATGAAAGACCAAAATTATCCAAAAGTCGAGCTGTACTTCGTTTTTATATCCACTAAACATTTTACACCTAAAATCCTTCAATATTACGCAAAATATTTGCTAAATAAATACGCAACACCGTATTTCAATTTAAACACAATTTACGTGCATTTAAGACTAAAATTATCAACAAGTAGAGTTGCACTTCGTTTCTATATCCACTAAACATTTTACACCTAAAATCCTTCAATATTACGTAAAATATTGGCTAAATAAACACGCAAGACCTTCTCTCTCGATAAACTTAATAAAAATTATACTTCTCGCATACTGATACGAGACAATGGGGGTTAATCACGAACGGGCATTACTTCGAGTGATTCACTTACGATCCATGACGTGTGCGCAAAAATCGACTTCTAATAGTGCGCCTCGAGGGACGATCGGTCGCATTATCCACTCCTTTGCGGTGAAGCATTGCAGCCGGAATCGTATTATTATCGGTGCAGCGATGGACCGCTTAATTATGGCCCCAAGGGCCTTAAGCCCATTATCCCTTCGGAGGAATTCAAGGGTCGGGCATTTCGAATTGAAGCGACAAAATGGTCCTTCATTAGGAGGGGATGAGATCACCTCGGTGACGGAAGGAAAAGTAACAAGTACTGCGTGCTGAAGATTGATAGACCCGTAAACGTTAAGGACGGTTAGAAAGCGCGAAGACCCGAGGGCGCGGTAATCAGTAAGCTATTCGAAAAGTGAAGTGAATTATTCGGGGAATGAAAGTAACCAAAAAGTCGATTTTAATTGAGTGTAGAGGTGCCTTATTTAATTAGTTTTTACGAGAGATAATGAATAGCCAATTAGAGGAGTAACGAACAATTGAAATTAATTAACGACAAACTAATAATGTACAGAGAGTTTTCTATACGAAAGAAAGATTGTAACTAAACAAAAGCTATAAGATCTACGATACGATTATATACGAATTACAAATTACATAAACAATAAATGCAAAAAGCTATAATTCAATCGGAAATTATCAATTCATACAAATAAATAAGGTTCCTGTAAATAACAAGATGTCTACCTTAGCAACCAATTTATTTAAGAGAATTCAAAGGGAGAATGAGTGGAAAAATTGGCGTACTCCGATGAATAAATTGACAATACGGTACAAAACATGCAAAGGCAATTCGCGAAAGCCCTGGAGCACGGGCGGTTCCGCAAAGATTCTGCGAAATTGACCTTTTTCTTTTCGCTTGAGGCAAATTTAGAGGTGGTGAAGAATGACTCGTTCCATATCATCAGTAATTTTACTCTTTTCTGATAAATCTGCTCTCATTTTGCTCCAATTCTTAGCTGGAATTTCCATAAAAAATTTTATTCGTTCCAACTTCGGATTAAGAAATTTGAGAGACTGGAGATTACGAGAATATGCTTTCATTTGGAAGTCACGACGTCATAACAATAATGCATTGACTACTCAGAATTACGTATGATGAGCATTATTTTAGTCATGCATCACATTTAATCACATGTACCCTTATTATGTTTAGACATGATTGAGGGAACTTTATTTATTTAATATAATTGTAATAATCTATACGTAACTTAATATCCGTAAGTAATCTATACGTAAATATTAGAACAAGGTGATGCACTGAATTGCTATGATATGATAATGATGATAATATTTTGAAAAATATAAGTAATATAATCAATTCGTTCGCCAAAACCAGACTAAGGGACTCCTAAAGGAAGAATTTTCATTCCTAATAATCCAAAAACCATAAAAAATGATTCAATTGCATGGATCACTGATATCAAAGCCCAATTTGTGCAAATTTGAGCATCGAGTAGATATAACTGCATACGAACGATGCAATATTCTATTAAGCGTAAAAGACACATGCCAAATGGAAAGAGAGAGGTTTCAGATAAGTCGAACGATTATGGCTTTCGTTAAATGAACACGTCAGTCACGAATCGATGCCCTCTAAACGTCAAGGAGAAGTTTCAACCATCAATGGTGTCGATGACAGCATCTTTTCAAATCCTTCAACTCCTTTCGAGGTTTGGACGAATGGAGACTACGTAACAATATTCGTTTAGGGGGGGATATATTCCTACGAAAATAAACCTAAGATATTCTAATATGTTTAATTAATTACCTTAAATACCAACTAGGAGATGTGTTTATACAAAAAATAATTTTAAAAAAGACAACTCAATATTCTTTTAATTAGGCTGTGAAAATCGTACAATAATTCTTATATTCGGAATTATAAGATAATTTAAAATTTAAAGAATCTAGGAAATCGTACGATGTAAAACAGATACGTAAGCCAGTTTATTTTGATAAAAATCTGCGAGTACATAAAATTTTCCGGAACATTTATATCTGAAAAGATTCAGAGGGTATTTAAATGGATATACAGCGTGTAGTAGCGAGTAATGACCAAGATAAGGTGACCTATATCCCTGAGGTTTATATACCATGATAAGTTATCCAGATCATAACCAAGTGGAGCAATTACAAAACTAAGCGACACGAATTATTTTATTGTGAACTAAATAGGTCATAACAGTTTATTTAGAGTGTAAACATCTCAATTATTTTCAACCACTTGATTGGCAATTAAAATTAATAGTTCCCATCTTTCTAAATACAGAAACAAAGAAAAAAGAATTAGATTAGCAATAATCAGGTTCAAGATAACTGCTTAAGATGGGTTTGCATTTCCGAAAGAGTTTTTGTATATAGTAACCAAAAACAAAACCAAGTGAGACAATGTCTTAATTTGAGAGAATTTTCCGTAATGAAAGATAGTATCACGTAAAATTAGATAGTATAAGATAAGTATATACGTGTTTGTAATATTAGAATAATGTAAAAATATCACGTATGTTTTACGTAAACTTAAACGTTAAACTTAACGTTAATTCCTAATATTTCTCCATATAATCCAATTACGTACTTCAATGTCGACAAGAGCTACAAATAAGCACACTAACTACAGTTTCTCGTACTTCCAATACGTAACACGAACACAAGTCCCTCATTTCCTTCACCCGTAAGAAAATCTTTAACCCATTCACGCCATTAAATTTCAAACACACGGCAACGCCTACAGCATATAATTACCATTCCAATCCTTCGCCAGAAGTGTGAAGGGTATCACATACATATCATCCGGCGATGCTAAACATGGCAGACGGGGACATATCGAAGACTTCGATACGTGGTTCGATAGAGAGCGTGAATGAAAGCGGCTTGCGAAAGGGGCCTTATTAAAATGAATCATCGACAGTGAAGGGTCACACGGGAGACTACGAACACCGTTGCTCGAAAAAAAAACTCGCATATATAAGTGAGCGATTTTCAAAGCGTATGCTTAACGGTTCCCTAGTGACACGATGGTCTACTCCCACAAAGCCTTCCGCCATTATCCGATTTGGCGAGCGCAAGTTTCCCCTTTGAAAAGGTATTACGGTGCATTATCCATGGTTTGTGAAGGAAAAAGGAGTAATATCCGGCGCGGTTAAGTGAATCGGTTCCGACACTAAATGCACTCTCAACTAACTCGTAAGTGATATGTAACAACACGGAAGAGGTGCATCGGCTTCTGTTGTGGTAACGGTGGTAATTGTCGCCCACACAAATAACTTTAAATGCCTCGAGAATGAGGCGGGAATTCTCATTGTTGATATAAATCAGTATTTATTCTTCTGAACTGTTCCGCGGGTATTTCGTTGTTAAGAAGGATGCATTCAGCTTTGGAAACTTCATTTGAATTAATATACTTCACTTAGCTATAGTATTGACTTCGATGTTGTATATATAACAAATATATAACCTAGTATAGGGTACTAAGAAGTAGTAACTATTGCCTAAATAAGTTCATGATGTTAGAATATCGGAAACCGTGCACTACTTCCGAATTTTGCACCGAAAATTGTTTTTCTTGAAGTTCCTCTTCGTAAGTTGTTATTCATAAAATCTATTAAGTTTTTTTTCAAAGTTAAGCGATCTTTTAAGTTTTCTATTGCAAGTATAAAAAGACAAGAAATGGATTCGGTAAGTGTCACTTTAAGGCTTACGGAAAATAGAGAATAACCTTAACTTACTGCATTGCACAGCGGAAGTGAACGTACTTGAAGATGGTAACTTACCTGTAAATAGAAAAAGAAAAACATTAGTAAATAATTTATCATAAACATCTCATTGAAAATTGATTAATAATAATGAATTGCAATATTTTCAGACCGTATAAAATCAAACACGAATATAACTAATGCAATATAACAATATTAACATACAATATGATTACGACATTTAAACAGGTTAGAATAATTAATTAATTCGAGCAGTTTTACGAACACATGCTTTCCTTATAGTTTTAATGAGCTCTTAAAAAATATCGAAGTTAAATAAATTTAAAAAACTAAGCCTAACATTCCAACTATAATACATTCTATCAAAATTTACTCACTTGTCAGAAAATTATTTTAATGCTACATTTTTCGAATAGTAACGAAAATTAAATATAACATAATAAAAAGAGACTAGCAAAACATGCAACTTTATAAGAGTAACCATTATTTGCAGTATTTGCAAAAAGAGTAATTCAGCGATAAAAATAATCTTACATCATTCACTGATTTAATCTACACGATTCAATGAAATTAAGCTTTAGAAATACCATTAAAATAAACACAATCGGCACAAGTAGATCTAGTCCAGCAAATGATCTGAATAAATGCTCGAAGCAGACAACATAGTTTGAAAAACCTCTTTCTTTCAGATGAAAGACGGTAACAGAAGAGTGGAAAATTAAATCCCAGATGTAACAGTTCACCAACCACGAGTCCATCCATCAACCAACGGCCCCCCGAAAAATCCTTCACGAATCTCCTAAGTGGAAGTCAAACACTACCTCAGCGGGGAACGGAAAAGAAACGCTAAGAAGAGATACGTGTTCAGAATTTGAAGAGAAGGCGGCTACCGGAGTAGGTGAAGTATCTCTTTCCGAAAATCGCTCGTGTTCTTCGTCTGGAGATTTATATTCTGAGAGAACCATCGCTCGGGAAGCTGATACATTTACGAGAACTAAATTCACCTATAATTTACGTATTTTCGAATTAGATTAAGAAGATTACATTTCCACAAACTTTATTTACTAATTAAGCGTTACGTATGCTTGGATGGAACCTTAAAATATACAACAGGAACTAACACGATGTAAATCTATTTAAATCCGAGTTGATTCAGTTTAGCTACGTCTATTTTAACTCGTAAACAAAACGGAAGGGTGCACTACGTTAGGGTTAAGTTAACTCCGCCTCCGGACTGTATTTTATCACAGACTGCGCAAACACGTAAGCAAGAGAGTAATAATTCTCACAAACTTTCCCAACTTAGGAAAACTAAATTAACGACTCCGAATTTTGTTCGAATACGACATGCTCTCTTGCATAACCTAGACACTCCTTATTCACGATTCTCTATTGTCTACTGAATTAGGTCGACTAAGGTTAGGTTTTTGGGCATGGAAGGGTGTAGCCTATGAACTTTCCGACAAAAGACATCTAAAACTTTCTCACCAAATCGGGGACAATTTAAATAAGAGTAATAGCTTTTGCAAATGAAGCCGTTTATTTGTCCCACCCCTTATTAGGGAAGGGAAAGGTTACCAGAACCAGACGGGCAGCTGAATGTTAATTGCGAACTTATGGCTTCATCCTCCGCATATTTAATGCTTCTAATTAGCAGCTATTGAAATTTTGAGCTAGAAATTTCATGAATATATATACGGTATATCGTATTTCAATAAACAGACAACACTCGTAACAATGAAAACAGAGCAAAAATAATAATGAATGTAGTTACGAAAAATCAACAAATACGTATATTCCTATAATGGACAATTTCAATCTAATAACTTAAAACAATAAGCAATTAAAATTCAAACAATCAGCACCACCTAAAACTATTCAATATCACTATGGCAACTCTTCAATTAAAATAAAACTAAAAAATCAAACTCAATTTAGAATTATTTTTATAAGTTCTACTCCCAACACGTTCTAAACCGAATAAAATAAAAACGAAAAATTACGTATTAATTAATTTTAAAACCTGGTATTTAAATTCCCGATAACAATTAGATAATTTATTATTATATTATTTAATTATTATATTACTATCCTATATATAAAATAGTTTATCATACTATAATGAACTACAATTTTTTGATGAAATACGTTTGGGTATATAAATTATTTTATCTAACTATTTTGACGTTGCATTCATGTTACGAATTACGCATAACAAAAAAGCCACGTAGTTGTCATGGAAAAGAAATTCGTTCCCACCGCGATTTCCCGAGATCTTCCTTCCGACAAGAGCCAATTGAAATTATGAATCATAATTGTGCGGATATCCATCGTGTGAACTTTAACACACGCAAGCCAATGACGTCAACGAGTTAGCAGCTGCGAAAACGTGCCCTTCTCCGATAATGAGATCGAATTAACGCCCTGTGTTCATCTCTACACTTTTATTTTCAGTCGCCATGAATCGTTCGGATTCGCTGTCCACCCACGACTCACTTTCTATCAAAACTTGTCCCATCTGTTGCTCAGTGACCCGTGACGCACACAGCACGTGCGCCCCATTGTATCTGCCGACTGAAGACACGATAGCGTGGATTCCCTTACATGTGGATGATAAAGAAGGGGTTTTAAATCCGGCGCGGTTACTCGTGCCATAAGAAGGCTTGGAGTGTGGTTTGCATTCATAAGAATAGAGATTTATCCCTTCTTATTTAGACTTTATCAACAAATTATCTGCTAAATAAAGTCAGATTGTTGATAATGATACAATATTAAAATACGTCGTTATTTAAATATTATCTTAGAATAGAGAATGTGTGCACCTGTTAAATAATAGTTTCACATACGTCTAAAGAAATGTTATTAACATACGAAAATAATGGATAAAAAGGGTGTAAAGCAAGCGATGATAAATCAATAATTGAAAGTTAACTGTATAAGGATTTCCCTTACGTTAGAAAATTCACGATATAAATCGAAAAAGCAAGTTTAGAACGTGGTATTCAAACTGAGATTTTCAAATTCGAATACATTCCATAAGAGTAAGTTATTAATAAGTTAAGGACAAGGCATAATTGAGTTTATTTAATTTATTAACATAATTATAATACTCGTATACAAATTTACGAAATCATAAACGTTATTATACCCCACCTTGTAAAATATATGCGGATACTTTTCATGTAACCCTTTACTCTAAAGCTTACACGCAAATTACACACTGTAAATATGACCATACTAACTACGAATAAGTTATTAGAATGTTTTTATAAGCGAATACTTTCTGTGATACATATAATATTCACTCTTATTTCACCAACACTGCACTTCATTCAGTTCATAGTAAGACGTACTCTTGAATGTTCTCGACGGATCTGAATATACTCAACAAAGAAAATGATCAACAAGGTGCTGATATAATTTATTGACCCAATAAACGATACAGCCCATTTTTTTACTCACTCACTCTTCAGCCCATCGTTCACCAACATTCAGCTTAGCGTATACTATTTATCGCCCTTTGTGATACGTGCATCTTCCTATTATGGACACGAGGCATAAATAAGTCCACTGTTACGAGTGCGCTGAGTGACGCAATGGATGAGATCCGAAGCAAAAGAACTAATTAGAGGGAATAATTCGATGAGTTTCAGAAATCACTCGTCGTAATAAGACGCTGAGGAACGCCGCCGAGGCCCTAATATGGAATCGAGCAGTTTGGGAGCTATTCCAATCATTGGCTTTAAATGGTCAGAGGTTAATCAATGGAGAACGATCGGCTGATAGAATAACAAATGACTGCGAATTACTCTAGAACCACTTCCTTAAGCGAAGGGAAGATAAATACCGAGAGAAACTATTAACCTCTGCAATTTACCGTGGAATTTTATACTTCATAGTTGGAGGTCAACCTCTAATGGATTCTGCATTGCGATTGCATGGCGAATTATACTAAGGAGCATTTAAGATGCGGTGCCTCAATCGAGGTCGAATTTTAAATATAAACGGTCGTACGTGGATAAGGATTGATTTCTCTCTTCGTCAATGTATTTGGGATGATGCCTTCACTGTACCCGAATCTGACACAAGAACGTTTTAATGAAGACGGGGAAAAACCAAACAACATATAAGTACGTAAAAGAAAACAGGCATCGTTCAAGGGGTACTTACGTAATAAAATTTTTAAACACCTGCTTTGAAAGTATATTGATAATAAGGAATACAAGGTAATTTTACGAGTACATGATGATGGGGCAATATCTACAAACAAGTACTGCAGATATAATAAACAGCTGACTTAATATATTTCCATATAACTTATGATAGACTTAGATATTACCTATGCCTAACATTAATTATATACGGTTATAATAGTATAATTCCTACGCTACCAAACGACAAAATATAGTTCCTCCCGTTGATTTAAAATGACTTTTTTTATCTTTATTGGTACGGTAAGAATATCAAATTCTCTAGTCTACTACAACTAAAGGATTATTCTTCTCTGTCAAATGAAAATTGCACACCAAGATGTACGTGATTGATACACAATAAATTGATTGATATATAAATCATCTATGAATTAATACGATTTATATGAATAAGACACGAATCCTAGAAAAAACGTCTCACCCAAACACTAGAAAGACACATGCTAATGATGTATAATGTTTAGAATATCTTCTACGTAAATGAAAGAGGTATTGATAGGTATCCATCAAGATTTCTTCGAGCAAAAAATATATTGAAAAAAAAAAAACAATAACGTTATTCTGGAGATTAATGTGCTCAAATAAATAACGACGATATTCCGTATAATCTCCCTCCACAGACCGGGATGACCTTTCCTGCATAAGATTGAGTTGGTATGAGTGATGAATATAGTTGATTACTCTTCCATTGGGTCACACACATGACGAATTTCGATAGCATAGGAATCGATGCATCTCAAAGGGGCGAGAGGTGGTTTCCGCTGACCACCCCCGCTTGCTCGTTTCCCAGGGAACCAAAATAGGAGTTTCGCGGCTTGATTAATGGCCAAAGGAGCAAAAGGTTAAAGATCAAAGACAAGTCCAAATGTGCATTCGTGCCGTCGTGAATGATTCAGCGGGTCACGGAGCAGACGGACCATTTAAGAGCATTTCGCCGTGAATAAACGTTGCCCAACCGATAAACTGAAATTCATGAATTTGCATTTGATGAGGGATAAAAGTGCTTTGATTTTAATGATGCTGGGTTTGTTAAAATTTTGAATTCTTACGACAACTTAAAACTCTATTCTTATTTCAGCGGTAAGACTTTTAATTTTCATCTCCTTTCCTCATGAATAACTGCGAATCAAAATTTAATTCTCATTATATAGAGATAGATAACGTAAACTGAGATACATGTCTCATACTTCTGGAGCAAGAGGTTTTTGGATATGCTAACAAAATATAAGTTTATATGAATTGCCGCCGTGGCTAGCCACTGGCATTAGCGGGTGAAGGGAGTGTAAGGCCGATGGCAGTCACGCAATCACAGACAGCACGAGAAAAAATATGAATGAATATTCACAAGGGAAATGCCACTTTAAACGTGCGAAATACTGACGAACGCCTAAAGGGCTGAGTTTGATGGTAAGCGAAATTAAATTAAGAACGTGAATAATCAATGGACTAGAAAGTGATAAAGAAGGCAATTCTGCATTGCATTCAAGGGAGATTTTATATCTCTTGGAGAATTGCAAGCCCTGAACTTTTGCAGTTGATTATCATAACATTATAATAACTTATTCAGCATATGAAGAGATACTATAGCCAACTCTACTGATTCATCAATTTATTACGAATATTTATTCAAAATAGCTTTTGATGCAGTCATGAATGCGTCTATTCATACATCTTGAACCAGAGAGCCTTCTTCCACATCGTTTTCTCACTTTTCATGCATTTGTCTACATTACCGCGATATAATATTACGTAGAATTCTGAAGTAAATACGTAACTTGAATAATGAAACTACAACACGATTTTATTTCATACGAGAAGTAAGAAATAGGAGAAAATGCATTCGCATTTACTGCCCTCGTAATATTTTCATTCCATGACGAATGAGTTCCATTATCAATTCAAATGAATGTTTTCAACACGAGAAATACAACCTCTGAAAGCGTTGATTTGATTCGCAGAAGAACTGAATCCACAACTGAAAATGATGTATGGACATGAGCATTAAACCAGTGCATTGTTTGAGCATTAATGTGCAATTCGTCATCAATCTTCATTTTAACCTTGAATTCGTATTTTATCGCAGTTTTATTCCATCATTCGACATGAATCTCATTCCTCCAAACACGAAATCCTATTCTAGCGATTGCTGAGGCTAACTGTTCTTTCTAAACCAACCGGGGTACAATTAAGGTTTGGTTTGCTAAATTTTTGAGGGCAAGTTCTTCTCGTATCTTCATCTCACATGCAAAACTCACGTTTAGGTTTCTACCCACACGTTCTTCCATCACAGAAACCTAAGAGAGGTGTATTTGATCAGTTTCCAACATCTCTCGCTTATAATTGAATCCCCAATCAGATCAGACCTTCTGCAAGTGGGACACAGAACGAGCCATGAAGATTGCTTTCCAGGTGGTGCGCATTTACGAATAGCAGACGACATTTGTTCTGAAAAATTTGCGCGAGATTGTTTGAGATTCAGCCCTTGATCTTTACCACGGCAAATAAATGGAAGAATTTGGCACTTTTTTTTCGATGATGGCATGATATTCCATAAGGTCACGCTTCTTCAAAAGAGCATTCTAAGGTGCCGGATCTGAAAGGATGACGGATCCTTTATAGCCTTCTGCAAATTCAACGGGTATCTCTCATTAAGTTGCAAATATAGTTCGCTCCAGAGAGAAAGCCAGAGCCTTATTTTGCATAATGGAACGATCAATAGTCGCATACGATTTGCAGAAAATGAATATGCACGGTGAGCGAATGTTTCGTTTGCATGCAGAGTTGTAGGATGTAAACATGACTGAAATTTTCGTTCTGGTTACTACGTAACACGTTACACAGTGCATTTAGATAGGCGAATGTTAACAACGAATGGAATTTTAATCGCAAGTGAAGGTTTACAGGGAGTTAAAATATGTCTATATAAAATAGCTCATACCGACTGGTCTTTAAGTAATTTGGATAACATCGGACGTAAATACGATCCTCAAATCGAAAATTATACAAAATCAACAAACAAAATTGCTATAGCAACTTCAAAACTGCTCTAAAAAAGTTAGTAATACAAATTGACGCAATTTTTATTCGATAAGGGATTTTTCACGAAAGAAAGAGCGTCCTTGCTGCGAGAATGACATATGGTTGAGCCAAACTTGTGTTCAAATGGACTCCACAAGTTTCGATAAAGTCTCCTTTGAAAGACTTAAGCGCTGAGGATTGATTAAGATGTTAGGTGATGATAAATGAGGTAAGTGTTAATGTATGGGCGTGAAACAGTTGCTAAGAAACGTAAAAGAGGCGTGAATCCTTTCTGGAGTAGAGACGAGACGCTTAAGTGAAATAAAAGAATAACCAATACCTCAAAACTTTGACGGAAATAACGAAGAGATTGTGAGTGAAAATAAACAAAACAACTGAATGAAAAAGTGAAACGCCTAAAATGTGCGAGAGAGATGGATAAGTAAGAAATTGTAGATAAATCAAAAAAAGCATCGGTTAACGTTCATTTTTTCTGGTCCATAAACTTTGAACGACAGAGTGATAAATAGATAATGACCACGTAGAGAATTCGGACGAGAAATCGTTCAAATTATTTCGAACACATGTCAGCAAAAGTGGTTGCGATAATTTTGCAAGTATTTATCATAATTTTTGACAAAATTTTACCATCTAATCGTTGCAATTTGAAGCAACACGAACGTTTTCTTTTTATTCGTATTTCATTTAGGAAAAACTTTAATGCACTAAGCTGGGTCAGTGCTCCCATAACGTATTCTCGTAAACAAAAAATCGTACTGAGAAATTTGTAAGTCTGACGATTTCAGTAACATGATAAATTCCTATCCATCATAATATTTGATAATAATAATAATATCTTTGTAGGTTCCCTTGACAACTAAAGCTAGATATTAACTCATTTGATTAAAAGGGATAAAACGGCAATAAAGATATTATTATCAAAACTTACGAGATTTTCTGCTAAAACATTTTACTGCAGTTGATTTGACTATAAATCACTTTATCATATATTCCTGAGCCTGTCTACTAAATGTATCCACAAAGGATATATAAGAGAAGGAATTATGAAGGTAAAACGCTATAGACACCAATAAATATCGAAATACTGGAATACTGGCTCTCTATTCCACCGTGTTTTATACAACAAAAAACATACACCTGCAATAACAAATCATTTTATCTTGTTTTCCCTTCGGAAACATAAATTGAAATAGATCCGCCTTCGGGAGGAGGTGAAATCGCCCCTCGCAAACGGATGTAAACAAAAGAAAGGTACACACATGCAACCTCGTAAACACAGGCTTTCAGTGAATGCCCGTGGAAGTCTCGCAAACATCCGACTCAACCACCGCTGACGGTGGTAGAGACGGCAATAACCAATTCAAATAGAAGAGGACTTTTCCTTCCGATCTGTGATAAAAAAAGCACACCACTTTGATTACCTCCTGTTTGCTTTCCCTCTTTGAGAAACGCGTTCAAACGACCACTGAAATGGCGAACTGGGGGATTTTGTGACGATAAATCAACAAACGTACGTAACTGTTGAAACATCAGATACTTAATGGTTAAGTAGAGATGGGATATGAATGCAATTGCGCTAAAAATATCGCTACCTAACCTTAATTATATAGAGGAAATTTTTCATGTTTGTCCTCATGTATATATGTGTTTTCTCTACTTCTTCAAAAAAAATTTGTTTCAAAACTTACAACAATCCTCACCGCTCTCAATAATGAATGCACGACTCTATTGAAAATGTCATTATAATTTTGATTGGTTGATTAAAAGTCGAAAAACGGTAACTCCTAATTATAATTATAGACTAATTATTGTCGAATTAAATATGAGAAGACAAATAATACTTTATAATCGAGGATACGACCAATAATGGGTTTAAAAAAACATCACATTTACTTTCCATAGCAACGAACACTCCAGCTAGTTCGAAGTTCAGTTCAGAGCGGTATCAAGATGAAAATAACAATAGTCCATTTCATTTTGGTAAGAGGAGAGTTATATAAAGACCCGTGTACATTCATACTACACGTGAAAGACAAAAAAATAAAATAAAAAGAGAAGCTTTGCCCACACAGAAGCAAATTTATAATAGAGAAGGAAAGTAGATACGCGAATACTACATAATCAAATATGTGTCTCGATGTTTCAGATTGATGCTAAATGGAAACAAATCACTCACTGCATAATGTATTGAATAACTATCCCCACAGATATTTTTGTTTTGAATTAATTTAACGTATCAAAATCACCTAAGACAAGGCGAAGATATCTAGTTTCAAATCATAGATCTATTTGTCAGCAATGTACCTTTTTTAATTAATTTAATAAACCTTATAGAATACGAGACCTTTGGAACCATCCGCGCCGGTTCACGTGACGTAAATTTTTCCGAATATAACCACGCCACGAGAGGCGCCACCGTGCAAAAAAGGCGGGAGTCTATCATCAGAGAAGCAGACAGATTATAAAGAAAAGGTGTCCCTATAAAAGATCGGTGTCTGGATGAGATTTACAGCTTCCGGTCCAATTTGCTCCAAGGGTTTGTTTATAAAAAGAAAACTCGTTAAACGCGGACGTCCGAAGGTTGGAAACAAAAGAAGGCTGTAATGAGAGCATTGCGATTCGCAAACTTTTTGATGGCCCACATGCTGCCATCTGCACCGTATAAGGAGAGACGCACGTGGGTGAGGTATGCCTTTCTTATAAAATCACAGCCTGCTGACCTCGGCTCTAGAAAACGAGATGGATACGCGTTGCTCGGAACAACCGATGGTCGCCGGCTATGGTGGGAAGATAGTCGCCCACGCGGCGACCACCACACAGGGATATATGTCTACCGTTCGATATTTTCACTTTCTCTTAAACATCTGCCCACTGTTTTCGCCTTTGAGGTGTAGACTGGAGGCGATGACTTTAAAAATGTGATGGACATCTAATCGAAGTGGAGAAAGTTTGGGGTCACAAAACGTGTTTCTCGATCAATCAAAATTCAACAAAGTGGTGAGGTGGTAAAAGCAATTTATAAAATTTCGGAGAGGAGCTCAAAATAGTGAAATTGACCTCGATGATGGATGGTTGTTGGATGAATCTCACCAAAAACATAGTTAATTCATCAATAAATGTTAAGCAGCACTGAAAATAGCAACGTAAAAGGAATGGAACTCAGGTTTCCCACTCGCTGGGCAGGTATGTTGTCACATAACTGCTTGAGCTGTTCTTTACTGAAATAGGGCTGTTTATTATTTATGGTTACCGTAAAGAACGTCAAAAAGTATAGATAACTCATACGTCTCCGTTAATTTGATAAGAGACGATACCTTTAAAGGTATAATTCAACAAAATTTATCAACTTTCAGTCATGAAGAACAGCTGGTCAACTTACAGAAGCGGTAGGAACTCTTGAGCATTTATAAATGCAACCTCATGTCCTAAGGAAGCTTCTAAACTTTTATTAAAAAATTACATCATCATTACTTAAAACAAGAGTGCTTTACTAGCCCATAATACTTGGAAAAACACCGATGATTCAAACGTTTATAAATGGAGTGAATGAGGTAAAGAAACGATAGTACAATCGTTGAGGGACGACGATAAGAATTCTATCAAAGCTGACAGATGTACCAGCTCACGAAGCGAAGATAACGCACGGTGGGTGAAATGATTCTTGGAAACGAAGCGTATGATATAAACCACATTGTCGTAACAATTCGTTGCCACGTTCAATACTCAGGCGATACATAAAGCCGGGAACTATAACTTTAATCGCAGTATATGGGTAAAACGTGAGTGAAAAGCGTAGGGAAGGAATAAATATCCGACGAGCGAGCTTTTATCTTTCGTTAACGCATATTTTCCAGCTTGGCGAATGTCTTATCTCTCATGGTGCGATGCACTTCCGAGAAATTCGCGTTATCTCTCGAAATTGTGTTCAATCGCTGTTGTGCAGAACATAAGACTGAAGCGAAGCGATATTATTTGCGAACCGGAAGAGGTGTAGACACGTGGTCGCCGACTTTGATGGCAGATGACGAGAGACACGTGCAGCGGTTTCATAACAGAACAGCACTTTTCGTAGAGCATTCCAACTTATGCCGTTTTAAAACATCTCATGAGACAAAGATTATGAGATAGTACGTAGTATTTAAAGTAATCGTAAAAGCGAAAACAATAAGATAAAGCTACAGGTGATATTTTTACGAATTTATAAGGAAATTATAGATAAATGCTTGAAATTGGATAGGATGATACTATTAGTTTATAACTTTGACATAAAAAAATTTCTATTTTGCTAGAATAATTACGAGGTACAACGTAAGAGGAACTTGAAAATATATTTCGTAAAAGCATTGAGAAGGGTACTAATCAAATATTTTTTTTATAAAGCTCGCTTTATACGTAACCATACTCCTTCATAAAGATAATCTCGTTATTAATAGTCATTTTTAGCATAAACTCGATCAGCTGACAGTGGAATCTAGCTAAAAAGTGATTCATATCTTACTAATAACCAAATAGGTTCCGATTCTTCTGCTATCAGCGCCATAATATTCTAGAAAATCGCTTTAATTAGATAATAACCCGGAAAATTCTTAACAAACGTAACTTTCACGTCTAAACTAAATCTCCATCCTGTAAAAGAAGCGTTCCAGCTTAATTTGGGAGATTTCAACGCAGGGAAAAGAACATTCCAACTCGAAATAGTTTTAACCGGGCATTGTTAATCCACGCTCTTATTATATACCTTATAGTTTCCACGCCTCACGGTAGTCACCGCGGGAAACAACTCCCGGATTATGATATCGTCCAAAAAAACAATGGATAGGTGCGAGATGGGAAATTCGTGCGTCGGCGCGAAGAATAAAAAAACACGATAACGGTTTAGGGGAGTTATTCGCATCAAATAGCCCACGCGAATGCAAAAACCCTCCCACGGGAGCTTTTTCCAATTCATCTCCCTTCGCCAGGGGGCACCTCTTGATGGGGAAACATGCGTTTAAATAAGGTGGTCATTTGAGACTGCAAATGACATGGGCCTAACGTAAACCAATCTGCGATGCTCGAATGTTTTCATACACGAACAAAAAAAAAGAATTCCGAAATAAACCGGAGAGAAAGATTAAAATCTTAGGCAAAGCTCGCGGCGCGTTTTAAAATAAAAGCGAAGCGGAAAATCGATGGCACCGTTTCTTATTCAGGGCCGAATCCATGGCAACCGCGAATATATAAACAGAGAGAGCTGTATTATACGAGGGGGAAAAGGTTTGAATTGCAAAATGGACCACCGAAAACGAAAGGGAAGACATTAATGCAGAAAATTAGAGTAATTTGCATTTGATACGGGTATCCAAATATAAACACCGAATTATAGTATGGGACGATTTCATTTTTATTCAGCCTACTTTTTCGCATATTCCGAAGAGTTTCTACAAGATTGCAAAATACAAATACGAATGATTACGATGATTATGAAAAAAATGTGATATCTGAAATACCGTACATTAGCTATTTAAATTTAGAATCAAACGAACCTGGTAACGATAAATATTCTCCAAAAATATAAAACTTTACAATCAACACCAGTATACAAATTCCATATAATTCTTGAAAACTATCAATATGAACTACTACAGAAAACCTTAGAATTTCAATTTATGCATAAAACGTTACGGAATCGTTATGGCCCTATATCTAACAACTGCCCAATCTTTATCTGGCTTTACAGTACTTGGCGACATAACCATTTTCAGAATTTTGTCCACTTTCTATTTTAAATCACCCATTCTAGAGGGTAAAAATTAAAACCCCGACCAATTCAAACGTCATATATGTGGTGTAACGGCACCTAGGACAGAGAGACGCAATCAGAACTTCTCCGCATCAAAATAGATCTTTAAAAATCCTGGTTTAAAAGTCAGGCTTCCTAATCTCTGCACCGAATGTTATCAACCAATCAGAGTAGATAAGGGCTGTATCCAGTAACCTCAAACAAGTACGCCGAATTTGTGATTATCTACGAGAACGTTTTTCCCGACCAGATGTCTCTATCTACCTTCTGGAATCAGCATCAATGACACAGATGGCATATTCGTTCTGTCCTTGGAACGTCTTTCCGCTGGAACACGTCGCCCACGGATTCTCAACATCTCTTTAGATATTAAAACTCCTTTTTCATCTCGACCGAGATGGACAGCGACCGCTATTGCGAAAGCTCTGCAAGAGATGTTTCGACGAAAGATGAACAACTATTAACACAGAAAAGTAATGGCGCTGGAAACTTGTCGCGAGGTTACGTAAGAGATCCAGGTCTTCCGTCTCGCGATCAAAATGAGAACAAGCTAATAAACATGGTCCAGTTCTGAGAGGCGGTGAAAGTGAGTTTTGGATTGTCATTATAATATAATAAGCGGACGTTCATCCCTGTAGAATGTCCATTCGCGACGTATATAAATTTCGCTTTAATACGTAATTGGAACGAAGTTTGAGAGGAAATCCATACGAGCTTCTACAGTAAGGGACAGTAGGTCTATTGCGTGCGAAAGGTTATGGTAAGCAGATTGCAGAGAGCTCACGTGTTTATCATGAACGAAATGTAGTCCTAGATCGAATATATGCCAATTTTCATCACCGTCATTTAGAATTAATTATTTTCCAGAAAACTGGCTCGATATATTTCTTTTTTAAATCAGCCCTTTTGAATCAACCAGATAAATTTTCTCCACAATACGCAAAAGCTATTTTTAACTATCAACTACTACATTGATGATGAATAAGCATATTTAGCCTCTTTGATACAACCATAAAATAAACAACTTTTGAATCGACTAGGTTAACCCTATTTACGTCAATTTTATCGCAATCCTCCGTTAAACAACTGTTAGATTCATCTTTCTTGATTTTAATAGACCATTTGAAGAATGATGTTCAAGAAATAAATATTTTGTCTTTCTTCGATGAGCTATCACGTTCTTACAACGTTCACTTCATATCCAGAAGATTTAGGTCAGTTCAATCAAATATTTATCCTCTCACGTACTTACGCACATGATCAACATGAGAACCTAATGAACAGTAAACCAGGAACGTGGTCAGAAATGCAAATTAAGACCTCCGTTGGAAGAATACAAAAAACACGGGATGTTAATTTTGTTTTTCCTTCCATTTGACAAAATTCCTCGAGGACCTTTTCGGATGTGTGGAAAAAGCCGAGGTCAAATGGAACCTCTTCATCTTTCGGCGAAATGTTTCCGGAGTCGGGGCTCATCAAGGACGGACTGCGTCACGAAGATTCCAAACTCGACCAAGAATTTTCGTATATTAATATTTAAATTCTACTACCATATTTGGAGATTAAATATGTAACCAATTCTAGAGCATAAAACTTCTATTTAATACCAGTAATAAGGTGTTCACAATCCCATCTCTAATCACGATCTAACGAAGGTTTTCATAAACCCTTAGCTGGAATTAATGCTGTTGAAAATGGTTGTTCATATTCTAAGATACAAGAAATAGTAATAAAATAGATGTACTACACCATTAATTTAGATGTGACCATTTAACCTCCGACTTCACAATTATCTCACGCTGACACGTGCCCTAAGAATATCTGAATTATGTAAATTTAGTCGAACTTTGAGCCAAGAAATGAATGTAACACTAAGGAATAAAGGTCAAGGGATGACAAGAAATAGAAATGATGACAGAAAGGTTTCACCTAAGTAGAGCAAAGGTAATATTGCATGCACTATGTAATACGCTAGCAGTTTTTAGTAGCGCTGACGATATGATTGCGTCGAATCTTCTAAATACAATACTACATCGGAATCAAGAAATATCCTTTCGAAAATTATCAATTATATAGAGTCATTCAATAGACACAATGCCATTGCTTATAATAACCTTTAACTAATTTTAATTATCCATCTACTAGACTTAAAATAGTAATTTTTAGGAATAACGTATAAAAATAAGTTTTGGTGACATACAAAGGGGTAAATAAAGTGCTTTAAACTAAAAACTGTGCCTGAATATATCACTGAAATGTCGATAGACGGAAGCTGATGATAAGGATACCATAACGAAGTTCTAATTAAAAATTTCTTGACACATTTTGAATAAGCATTGATAGAAAAGAATAAAAGATATCTACCTTAATATGGGAATGATTTTGAGAAACGATACTTCACGGCAGGAATAGTAATAAGTAATATATACTTCTCTAATTCGCGTATTACGTACAAGAGCAATAAAACGGTAACATAAAATATTCCACGAGTTCCACCTGCCTAAAAACCCTTCGTCCCACTTGTGGCAACGGTCAAGAACTGGCTTATTCAGCGATAAAGCCAAGATGATCTTCGTTAGCCGTGTTCCCCATTATGTATGTTATCATCAATCGCTTTCCAATTGGCCCAAAGAACTGCGTGATTCGCCCAAGGCAAGGGTCCGAGTCACGGTACTGTCAACGCATGAATAGTTCCACAATGCCCCTGGTGATTTCTCCGTGATCTCAGGATGAATACGCATCGAGTGCATCAAGGAAACGGCCAATGGAATCGTGACCTCAGTGAAACTCAATCAGGCGACCTCCGAAAATTGGTAAGCGGTCACGCCATCTCCCGTTGAGGCCACGTTCGAACCCGAGAAGGTACTTCCGGTGGAAGGTTATAGCGCAGGATAACGACACTATCTGTTACACTGGTAAATGAGATCTGCCAATTCCCTCAGTATCCAATACGATAACTTGGGGAGCAATATTTTGTAAATGGTACCGAATGGTTGTATACACATTAAGTATATGATGCAGGAGCCAAGATATGATAGTATTGAAATTGAATTAGGAATATATTCAAAATGCCAATGTTAGAGAAAAATACAAAATATTCGAACGTTAATCACATTTAAGTCGCGATATTACAATATAACATTTTGAAGATAAATCTCGTTAATTCATCACTTTCAATCTAAAAATTCAACTCAAAGGCACTTTTTGCTCATTTCTACGGCTTGTTTCTCGATCTGAAATTGCAAAAGACGTAAGAACCGACCTTTAGTAAATCGAAATATGTACCAAACACATTAGGGAACCAGCTCACGTTTTCAAGATGCGCGCGTTCATCCGCACTTTTCGTTTGTTCAATGAATTCGCGAAGTATTATACATCAACATCTTCTCATTGACGCCTGGAGCGTAATACTAAATAAATGATCGTTTTCCGAACTAGAACTTTCAAGAGAAAGGATAGTGTATAGTGTAATACTCCACAAACGAGCAATTCCTAAGTAGAACGAAGTTATTTTTCAGTAATAAACGTCTACCCACGTTAAACTCGATAAGTTTCGTAATACCCTTCATCAAAGAACGCTTAGGAAGGATCTTATCTCCGCAAAGTATTCCAATGCTTTTAAAATTTAAAAATAAGTTAAACAACTAAGGCAATGAAACTCTCAGCATGGGTTAATCGTAAGTCTTGCGTTGCCCTACAAATCTGGAAGCGTAATTAAAAGATTGGGTAAAGATTAGCAGGTCGTTCCAGATAAGGATGAGAAAAAAAGTTGTATCGCTTCTAAAGATGTCAAAGGAGAAAGAACTTTCCACATGGAGCACTCTCAAATTCTTATTATCTCTATTTCCACAGAAGGTATTTGTCGCGTGACCCTTCAAGAGGGGGTTTAGAGGCACTTTCTTTGATAAAAAATTCATTACACCAAAAAGAGGAGGTGAATGAAAAGGCCACGAGACTAAAATAGAACAAGATTAGACTTTGGTGACTTTCGGTATAAAAGATACGCGAGAATGTCCAACAGGCACTGAAAATCCTTGAATAAAACTCTCACACAAACACACACACTCTTTTGATCTACGGGTGAAAGGATAAACACTTCAATTACGTTTCTTTGAAGATCCGAAATAAAAACAAGGATGAATAGAAGGTAAAATGAGCTGGGTTAAAGAAAGCATACAATAAAAACTCATTAAGGTACCAGTATATAATAATTAAGTAATTAAACTCGAATTTAAGAAAGTACGATATGAAATGTGGAAAGGTAAGAGCTTTTATTACCAACACTTGCACTTAATTTTCTACCATAATTTTCAAGAGTAATTAAAGAAGTATGAAAGATATAAGAGGATGAATCATACTCAGTAAACAGCAGTTCATACAGAAGGGATTAAAAAATCACTAAAGCATGAATAACGAGGACTGGAGAAAGCTAGGAACTAGTCAACCATCTCGAATAATCACCGGACCAGTTTTGAATAGATCTGATATATAAGAGAACTTGATTTAGCTTTCCTGGTGCGTATTTATAAGCAGGGGAATTCGCATCAATTATACATTTTGATAACCAGACACGTTGCTATGGTTATAAAGGCTGAATGAAAAAAACCTCCTGAAATAGCAGCCTATTTCTTTTCTACTAACAAAGGTTTTTTTACGGATTCAGCTACGAGTATCAGCTAGAAACACGCAAAAAAAGTTATTACTTAATTTCCACTCGTATTCCTAAGGAATTCAGAGCGCAGTAGTGCGTAACAACTCATCCATTAGAACGCATCTGCTTTCGGAGGAAGCAATTTATTTTACAAGGTCCCGTAACTATGAAAAGTGCAAAGCGTGAACGGGTTCACGAATCATCCGTCTATCATGCCGCCAAAGTGACGGTCGGTGAATACACGTGCCTGACCCGACACATGCCGATGTCCTCGTCGACGCACGCGCGATCTTTCTTTCGTTGAACATTTAAATACATAATTAATTAGTGCTACGCGATATTTAGAACGCGTGAAATTTAAAGCTCCTCCATTCAAATTCCGATGAACAGAAATATGATGTTTGGCTTCGGTTAACTCATCGCATGTTATCACCACTATATATCAATACTATTTGGACAATAAAAAACCTTAACTGAGATGGGTAATGATCTCTTTAAAAGAAAACGAATTTATCTACCTGAAAACAAGAAAATTCCCAATTATTGTAAATACATACTTTCATTGATGCACCTTACGTAAACAATCGCAATCATTAAGTATACGTAATTAGTACGTGAATCAAATATGATGAGTCATTCGATAAAACGATTAATGATAATTGAGATAATTATCCAAATACAATGCATTTCGCTTTACAATTTTATGCATACTCATTCTCAGTTAAAAATTAAAAAAAGTAATTTTTTAAAATTATATTTAAGTCATTATTATTTCTGTAAAAGGTATTTAAACATAGAGAAACATAATGAAGTTTTAATTCTGCGAGTAGCTTTAATGATATCCACTCCGAATGTAAGTAAGAGCAATATTAATGTATATAATGCCAATTCTATTAGTTATACTTTAACGACTTATAATCAATCAAATATGTTATTCAATTTATCTAATTTATTCCAGCTCTTAACCTCCTTAATTGATTAAATAATAAAACAGAGAGAAAATTTAATAATCTCGAATTTTGGACATGGTTTTCATAGTTAAGTATTAGGATCGCTCCCGATAGCACAATATTTATTCTAGATCAGTAATTTTGCAACGTATCGTTAACAGAGGGCTAGCTTATTTTTACACGGGATCAAACGATCGCAGACGTGAGCATACTCCTATAAAACGAACACAACTAGCGAAGAATGACATCCATTGTCCATCCAAGGAGATAGGAAGAATACTGTCAGAGTAATCCTCCAGTGAGACCGCGGAATAAATGCAATGATACAGTGACGTCCGTACTCTCTTAACATCGTCCACTCCGCAAGGAGATCTAAACCGGCAAATTAAACTTCGCGACCAATCAAAACTTTACACGCATGAGAAAAGACCTTCGCCTCTCGGCTGAACGTCAGCTGGTGCTCAGCGCATGGATTGACAACGATCTCTCAGCTGGAATTACTCTGACACTCGCTTTGTTGGGGGAGTCAGTCCTATAGATTAAGGAACGAGAGGATATCCACGCAGAACCTAGATTAGCGGCCATGGGTCAATACGATGAATTTATGTCTCCATAGAGATGTACAATAGCAACCGTAACTTGTACTCCGGTATGTGTGCGCGACTGCATTAACTCTCCCTTCCACGCAGTCTTACTGGTCAACATACGTATAACAATCAAGGAGAAATTTAAACAAATATACAATGATGTACGAAAGAAAACGTAAGTACTGCTGAAGTAAATTGAACGACAGTTAAGAAATATACGTAAGGAGTATACGAGAAATTTAGAGGGTGAGAAACGAAACATACCCAGCAACTTTTCTATCGTAACTATCCAGTGTCTATCTCTTACAAGCTATAAATTGCATAATAAGATCAATTTATCGCTTTGATTGGCATGAAAACCTTTTACGGTAATTATTAAAACCATGACGTCAGTAGTGGAAAAATGTTCATAAAGGATATATTTCCGAGTGTATACGTTCCGAATTAATCTAATTTAGGAACCAGCAATCATTCGGCTCGCTTGAAGGAAGCATTTAAGTTAACGGTCATTCGCAAAATTTTTAACGACTTTAATTCACTAACTTGGATTCCTCTTGGTATCAGTCAAACAGCTGAACTAGAATCGGACTTCCTGGAATGCCATTCCCGACGTAACGAAACAACGAAACAAAAAAAGCATCACTGATGAGCCCGCGCTATACTTATCTAGTTTTCAGAATTAGAGAAGCAACAAAATAACCCGTTTCTTAGCGACCCAAATTCAAGTTGTTTCCGCAGCAATCACAATTACGTTTTAATGGATTATTTCCACTGATCACTTCGCCAGGGGGGAGAGTTCAGGAGCTATGAATGGCGTCATTTAGGAGCTCTTATTTCACAAATGAGTCTAAGAAGGCTTCCAGGCATTTCGAGAGACCTACATTCGGAAAATCTGTAGCTTAGAACCTCTTCCGTAACTTGAATTACAAACATTGTTGTTTCGCTGGAATTTCTTTATTTTTATACGTACTTATCTTACATTGTAACTTGTAACGCTGGTCCTTGAGACTTTTTAGTCACAGACTGGTTTCCGAAAGGAATACTTAAGTAACAAAGGGTTAATCTACGTTTGTATAGCAGGGGAACAGAAAATCTACCAAAATCAGTTTGATGTATTAATTCCCAGACAAAATGTTCAATCTAAGTTAAATCCTTCGTAGAATATACGATTTGAACATTTGAGTCCGTTATGAATGCAAGAAAACGAAGTCAATATTAGGTGCGATCTTCATTGGAACGTGTTTCATCGTATATATAAAAAGAAATATAAAATTAAAAGTAGATGATAAAGTACAAAATAGATAAGGGAAATAAAAAAACAATATAGATAAGAGAAAAACAGAAAAAAATCTATTATAATTTAGATATTTCTTTCTACATAGATATCTACACGTAAAATGAAACCACGTTTTCTACGCTTCGGTTCATATTCATCGTAACTCTAACGTTTAACTGCAGAGAGAAAGTATATATGACGAGTTTAGGTTTGGAAAAAATCTATTTACCTATCTCTTACAATTTCATTCAAAAGCGTTCAAAAAATATTTCCCTAGCAACTCATTCTTATCAACTCTAATCAATTCCTTTATCTGCTACCGATAAGAGATTCTTGCCCTTCTTTGCCACACCAAATTAACGCTAAACCCTTTCGGGTTAAATAACCTCCGGCGACCCGCACTTCCAACGAAGAAATTACACGAGGTCGTGTTATCCAGCGTTCCTATTAGGAGGCACAGAACAAGGGAGAGTCGGTTTGTATGTGTACACGTCCTGCGGGAGTCCAGGACTACACCGTGGATGCTATACGTGCTCGGGAGGGAATGTCGGACGGTGAAATGGGAAGGCGTAATGGGAGCAGACGGAAAACTGCGGTCACTTTCAGGGGATAATATCTTTCGGATGATACGACACAGGGAGTAATTGTAACTTAAATCGAGGAAAACAAATTTAAATTAAAGAATTTCCCACATTTTCACATAAATATAATTTACGTCCTCTAATAAGTGATTACTAAACATTTCCTCATGACATTTCCGACAAATTTACACATTCTAATTAATAATCATATAATGAAGATGGTGAAGTAATTTCACGAAATTAACAAACAAATTAATAGATAATGAGTTGTAAATCTCGATAAATTGTATTCAATTTACTAACTGATAATTCAATTTCCATTTTACGATCTAAATAATGATATTTTATTTATCACAAACAGGTTTATCTACACATCTATCAATACACATGACTTAATACACATAGGAACACCTACATCAATTTTCTAAGACTTTTATAATTTGCCGGGACTCGAACCCAGGACCTTAGCGTCATAAAGTTGGTATGCTAACCAATCCTAGACATAACAGGAGGTCGGTAACAGAATGAAATATTCGAAACGATAAAAAAACATCTCAGATAAAAAAAACGAAAGATAAGCGTTACGAGCGTTGGAAACCAGAGAACAGCATCCCACCAGAATAAGAGAAAGGGTTAAAGAGTCGGCGGTCAGAGTCGCGTATGCGTAACGCACGCATTTTAAAGCAGGTGGTGGTCTCGACGGTGCAGGAGCACGACTCCGTAAAGGGCGTTGTGTTTTTTTTTACGTAGAGAAGGAGAAGAGAAAGAGGGCATTGTGTAAACAACGCTCGGGTGCGCAGGTTGCACAAAGGGACTCCTCCATCGTTGTTTTTTCTTCTTCGAGAGACGTAAACCTTCCTCACGAGGAGGCGTACCTTTCGCTATCTGCTTCGAAAAGCGATTACGTATTTGAGTCTGGATGAGAGTATATGCCTTAAATGGAAGTGTCTCATCAAATATATATTTCGGAATCAGCGAAGACGTTGACTGTGGGTGAACTACCAATGAAGGAGAAATGGGATTGTTTTGTGTGAAGTCTTTCTTGGCCATGAATGAACGATCATGAGTTCACGTTCTCCAGTACAATCTTATTGTTACAGAGATACGAAGAAATGGAAACAAAGAGATAAGATTAAAAAAAGGGATTCTTATCCCCTCATCGATACGTGATTTGGACATTATCTTCTAGTCGCTTAAATATAACACCCAAAAACATGATATAAAGTAATATAAAAATAGTACAATTAAAAATACAATATATTACGCATCACTGCCCTAACATCATTTTCAAATGTTTACGACGTATCTTACTTCGAATGATACGTTTATTTTCTGATTTCTTACGAGTCATAAAATAATAGTCACGATAACATTTCCAATGATATGCTCACCATAATATCTCTATGACGTAATAGCACTACGCATTTATTGATGAGAATGCATCCGAATGATGAATTGAAAATGAGTCATTTACCGGGAAGAAACATGCGTGGCATTGATAAGATTGGACAGCGATATTTTCTGTATTCTCAACGATAAGACGCGATATTTTTTGGTGTGATTTTCACGTGATAATTAATAAAAAACAGCAGCGAAGAATGAGTAACGGTAAAAACTTTCGTTGGGAGACCGTAAATAAAATACGGAATAAAAACCACGGAAATTTTGAAATTTCTGACGCTCTCTGTGGCTGTAAGTAACTTGAGAGTACAATTCAATGTAATCCAGTGACAAAGACACCAAAATATATCCTTGAGGGTGACCTAACTTCATGAAACCAAAATTGATCCTCGGAAACCTTGAATCCATGGAAACGGAAATATACTTAGAAGTCGACGTTCTTTTAGCTTGTTTTAAAAATCATTCGAAGCCTCTCAATTTTATAAAGAGATATATCTGATTGATATGAAGTTTGTTCACTATCAAGATATTCCTGAATTTCAAAGGAAGACAATGACAACAGCTGTGCATCACAACTTTGCAGGAAAAGAACTGATACAGAATCACAATGAAAAAATTTCCTTCATGAACTAGAGTTATGTTTCAATCGACAAAAATTTTGCTACCTCAGCTGTGACAGCAGCTGACTGACTACATATTCAGCGAAACTAAGAAATCCTTAACTCATCCATTTGTACTCGAAGGAAGAACGCATTAATAACATCGGTGAATGCAGCTGATAATGCCTAATATGTGGACGGAGAGAAAAATAACATTTTGCCTTTTGGATTCCAACGAGACGCTCACTATTCAGTAAGAAGACAAGGCACAAGTATGGGGCGAATAAATTAAGAGAATTAACAGATAAAAAAAGAATCAATACACCCACGACGCTCACGATTCTTAATTGTGAAATTGCAACGATCGCCTAAGTACTATGCAACCCGCAATATTGAATAAGAACCTCTTTTTGACGATACTAAAAGGGTCAAGTACATACAGTGCTGGGGACGCATTAAAAACCATTTGTTCATCCCTAATGGTGGGAAAAACAAACACCACACTCATCTGAAACTTGTTTTAACAGATGTAAAAGGTGCGATTATTCTTTCGCATCGAATGAAAAGCAACCGGTGTTGTTTTAGGTGAGATATAGTCGCCTGGACTTGCGCTGCCGGAGATCGCCAACACGCTTGGCAACGTTGCGCAGAACCCGTAAGTAGAAGCCACGCATTACTCCCACGCGATCCCCCCTTCCACTCTTTCTTCCTTTTGTTTCACATCTCCTCTTTCCCTTCTCTTTGCCATTAGCGAAGATGGTGATTTCCACACCGAAGAGTCAATGGAGAAAATCCATTGACGTTCGATATCACCGAATGTCGAAAAGAATGAAAATTCCTCTGCAGAATCGAAAAGATGTCATCGCAGGTGAGTTTTGGGAGGCACATTCCCTAGGACACTGTAGCATAAACATTCAATTCTCATAACTCAAAGCAAGACTCTTTTAAAATTGGAGTTAACGAGAATAATAATCTAAATACAATGTATTGTATAATCTTCTACGAATCCAGCAATCAGTTTAAGTAAGTCCCAGTATACTTTAAAAGTCAACAATAACATTTAGAGCAGTTGTTTGCATAATTCCATTAGATGGCATAAAAAATGAGAAATTTCACCAATCAGCAAAATATGCTGTCACACAATCGGAAGTTAGAAATTACGTAATTTCTGACGAAAATGTTACGGTAGATGAATACAGGAGGAATTACATCAGATCTATGACGAACTACATTCAAATAAATCGTAACCAGAACCGATCCACTTACTTTGAGTATTATGAGTAAAGAATGATAACATAGGTTAACAGTACAACGATCAAGTATGTTATTCAACATTTCGGAAAATGATAGAGCTGCAGTACAGTAGGATAAATAGGTAATAAATGGTTATGGAATTTAAAACGTAAAGAACTAATAGGAAAAGGAGTAATGAACACCAAAATTACCTAAGAAATAGAAGTATCTTCATAAAATAGACCTTCCAAAGTAAGATCTCTCTAATCATTCGTAAACGTATAACTTAATCCTTCAGTAAATCCGATTAAAAGAGTTACATCCTCCCTTTGGAACGCTGGGCTTCATCTTCAAATCCCTCAAAGCTCAAGGCTCCAGGTATTTAACGTGGTTACTTTAAAAAGCATGCAATTTTTCCCGCAGAAAGACAGCTTGAAAAATTTCCGAGGCGCAAATTTCATACGGGACAGAGGTGCTTTCACGGATCTAAAAGAAGCTTTTGACGTAAGGCCATCCTCATGACCTGCGAACCACGAGAGCCTGTGTCCTAACACTAGGTATTTCCTGGTTTGTTCATGCATTTTTTTCAAGTGACGCACCCACTATCCTTGAGAGACACGCGTTTGAGAGAGAGAGAAATACGCACGCCCAGACTGGAGGCAAACAGAAGAAAAAACCTCTCTCCACTTTTATTTACCGGAGCGGTACTTCGAGTACGTGGGGGAGATACATTTCGGGACGATTGGGAATAGTTCGGAAAACTCACGGCCACCGAACAAACAATCTCGCAGTCCACAAAAACTCGCGGAACCAATAATGCACTCGCAATCAACTACCACCTAGCAACCACGGAGTATTAATAGACGAATGACTCGCGAGTTAAACCGATTGTAAAAGGTTTTCTTATGACGCACTGAATTAGCGATTGTTCTTCGGGTGTATTTAACGTTGATTAGCGAGTCGACAATCGTCACAAATGGCAATTAAAAACAGCTGTAATTACGGAATAAATCGAAGAGGCATTGAATCATTAACTATTAAACAATTACTCATTGAAACCCATACTCGGTCTAAAAATACGACTGATTCCGGATATGACACGAAACGATGAATCTTAAACTAATCAACAAAACAGTAGAAGTTAATATGTACACCTTTGGGAAACAATATCTAATAATTAATTAAATATATACGTATTATAATGAGCTCATTCATATAACCATCCATATACAGCTATTTACGAATCCGGTAGCATTCGTTTAATTCACACTAAAATAAATTCTGAGGAAAAGCAATACATCTTTAATTAATCGATTGAATATTTCTATGAACACGTATATAATTTAATGACGAACATAGTTACTAAGGAAATCATTACGTTTAAGTTAATTATACTAAATCAACTAAGAATGTAACGACGAATCACTTCTTATAACAAGGAATACATTCAGTAAGCTACTCTCTTAACACGTCAATCTCCTAACAGCGCGAATACCTCACTTCTCCAAGGCAACAAAAGGAAAATGCAACTCAGCAACAGAGCTTCTGCTCGACACTGCAAACAACTGAGCTTCCGGACATCTTCCATTCTACTTATCCCTTTATTCCTCTACACAAACGCAAATTACCCTCAAAAACCCTTCCTCGGACAAAGTGCGTCGTAACTCGCACGGTAGGTTCTCCCAACATTTTTCTTCATCACGGGAGTCGATGTCCTTAGGGAGGACACACGGAGGACTTCCTCGTCAAAAACGCCCACGCAGGCGAGCGAACTCAAAGGGAAACACGACCCGACCGACTTCAAAGAAATCGCTGCCCGTTCGCAAACTCTTGCGTAAGCTATCAAATTTCTGCGAAAATATTTTTGCGTAGCGACGAAGGAATTCTAGCATCAATAGTTGTATTCGAGTCACATTATGAGAGAAAGGTAATGATTTCACTATGACATTATCCTCCTTAAAGTGATACTGCTCTGGAATCTATGCTTGAAGAAAAGTTTAATGACTCAAATAATGACGCGTTTGGTTTAAATGATTCGAAGAAATACAAAAAAATATGGTTCAAGAAAGTCCAGAGTTAGAATCTTCTTTTAGTTTCATCTAAAACCCACTAAAAAATCTCAATTCTTTTTTCATTTCATTTCCGTATTATATCGAGAGGGTGTACTAAACAGAATGATTGAGTTTCCTATCCTGAAACTATTATAGTAAGAGCTATCCTTAAGCTCTTTCTTTACCTTGAATAACATTTGATACCCAGGAGTTTGAATCATAAAAAAATCGACAATAAAATTTTACAGGTATTTAACATATAGATTGAGAATGTCCAAGAAATTATTTAGTGCAACCATAATACAGTAAATACTGCGTGCCGTTGTGCTGAGTAAAATTTGACCAAGACCTTAAAATACCGTCTAACAATTCAGTGAGAGTACTATAAAAAACTGAGGATTATATAGATAAAAAAGATTTAGGAACGGAAAGATAGTAAAGAATGGATTTGAAGCAAAATACGCCTTAGTTTCGCTTTTTAGTTCTTTTCACTACGGTCTAGAAATATAATGCCAATTTCATTTCAACAATGTTTTTTGGCCTAAATCATTAAAGCCAGATAAGTATTGTTCCTATAACGATTTATAAATATATGAAATCCTTAAAAGTGGATAAGAACAAAGACGGAATGCGTAGAAATAGCACTTTATATCGTTGACGTCACAACACATTACCATTTCCGATTAAAGAGGCAAAACGAGCGTAAAATCGCTTCCCACACCATCAATTTACGAAAACGCACTCGCAACTCATTTCGTAACGACGAGCCGCGAAATAATGACGTATAGAATATTCGCGTTTTCACGTAAGCGATTCGATTCGTCATGCGAAAAGCATTTCCGTTCCTTAATTGGGAAAAAAACGATGAAATGGGATATCTTCGAAAGGGTCAAACACCGAAGCTGCTTTTACGAGCGTGTGCTCCAACATCAGGGAGCCAATAAAAATTATCACCATCTTTCGGAATTAAAAAGCCCTCCATGGTCTGCGGCTCCACGGTAACTTTTTTATATTCCTCTTAGCGGAGTGCACCTTAAAAATTAATCATCCCTCCACCGGAACCGGTTTTCCCCGCGGAGAGAGGGGGCAAACAAAAAGCGACGCTAGGGGTAACGCACCGGCTCTCGTTTGTCCATATCTCACCAGAAGATCCTCCAAAAGGGTTCCTTGCCCGTTCTAATTAATATCCCTTAACCACCGAAGACGCGAAGGCATTAGAAATTCTAAGCAGCTCCAATTTAAAAGTTCCGAATGGGCGAACAGAATGGGAGGAAATGATTCCTGAGGAATTGGTCATCTCAGTGCTATCGAAAGGCGAAAATGATGTGTTGGAGAAACATTGTCTACGAGATCAGCATACTATGAATATAACTTACACTTCACCTATGTACACCTTTGAATATTAGTTTACATGCTGAGTTTTTTAAAAGTTTAATAATAAATTATTACTTGATTATAAGTAATATTTATAATCAAGTGAATAATTTGATAAAATTAAACCTTCTAGGTTTCATTTGTTTAGCCATAAATATGGTAAAACTACATAAACATTTGATATCAGGGCTTGGTATACAATGTTAAATGAGCAACTATACGATTTGATTAGAGCAATCTGGCTTCAAAGCAAGAGAATTGTACGTACAAGGAATGCGTTGTTCAGTTTATTGAATCCCAGGCAAGAAGGTTTTTTATGCCTAATTATTTTTACGAGAAATTAAAAGCTTATTTGACATATCTTGCTCTTTTCAGAACTCTAACTGGGAAACAATAAATCAAAAAGGGCGCTATTTCTAGTATATTTATAGTCTAAATTTATTAGATAAAATTAAAACTTAGAATGTGTGTTTAGAATAGAATGCAAATACAGGTGATGAGCTTAAAAATCTCGTCATAGGCTAGAAATTTCGCCACATTTTCGATTTCCGAAATTGCTTTACACGCAGTAGCACAACCAATAGACATCTTAGTCCAAAATTCGTGTACACAAAACCGAAGCTAATATCTTCTCGATCTTCAAAAGCCAATTCGCTACGAAAAAGTTTTCCTTCCGTCAGAGAACGTTGCTTAATATTTTCGCAGAAAATTCTATTGCGTAAAACGTTTTGCCAATGAACATGATTCATTCAAACTTCCGCCGAACGAAATAGCTATTGACCTCATTAACGAGTGAGATTCAAATCTATCGCGTTACAAAACAAACACTTAATTTTTACAATGCAACAATCTCAAACGCCGATCAAAATGCAATTTTAAGAATCAAATGGATAAGGGAAAAACGATTCCTGGAATAGAGCGGTACAATTCTGAGAAGAAACTATAACCATTAAAATCGACTTCTTTCGTTAGGTACGTCATTCATACTACACCGTTGCCGTTCACGAAGAGGAATTACACCTCACGAAGTTTCCCAAGACATTTCGACATGTCCGGAGACCATAGCGACGGCGCCTAGCAATTCGGTTGCACGTTTATTTATAAAAGCATCCGCGTTTTGTTGGTTCGCATGTGGAGAATAGCGCACGGGAGTGGAAAACTCCCTATCGAGTATAGAACGGTTACTTTTGAAAATGTCAAGGACAGAGAATACGAGGAAACGTGGGTATTTCAATGGAGATACTAACGCGCGATCAAGTTTTTTTAAAAACGCGCGAAATTCTGATTTAAACGGGATCTGGAGGGAAACACGCATTGCGAAAGAACAACGGGTAGCAATCGGCACATCCGGAAGGTTGATTTCGCATGAAGGGAAGCACAAGGACATCAAAATATTGTATTTAGTTCCAGTATAAGAAGGATGAGAAATTCGCAGATCCTTTAAGACAAGGTTAGACGAACTCTAGGTCGTTGCGCCAAGATAAATATCCATTAACGTTGACTTGGGTTTAAATGTGAGAAAAGTTAACTCACTTATTCATTTATATTCGCAATGATTGAACCATAAGATACTATGAAAGTCACTCCCAATGTTCAAAACCTTTTTAGTCACTCAAATTGATCACGAAAGTTTATATGATTTCGTGAGAATCCGTGAGAAGTTTATATGATTTCTTGAAGAATCAAAGGAACACTATTCTTAATTTGCATAAAAGCAGGCTTAACTTAAGCTTAAATTCTTTCCACTTAATAATCCAAAGCAATTCTCACACAAGCACAAAAAGAATGTCTATTCGATTCTTAAAATAACTCCAACTGAAAAACAAAATACGTCACGACAAGTGTACAGCTCAAATCTTCACATAAGAGAACACACCTTCAGATAAATCCCGTCGAATTATATCGCAATATAAATTAAAGCAATCAAGGTAATTCCTTAGCCCAATCATAACAGCCTTAATTGGTAAGACCACAAGTGCGCGAGCCAAAGTCCATTAGGAAAATTTGGCGCGAAACCTTCCACTCATATCCTTTCAAGTTACCGAAGGACTTAAACACGAACATAAAAATCATAGTTAACTGCATTAGCCTTTTTTTAATGAACGTTAATCGCTTTAACCTCACGTTCTAGAGCCGCAAACGAATAAAAGATTTAACTCATTTCGCAACCTATTCCAATTACGGCAGATAGTAAATCATACCATGGCAACGCAAGAGGCTACATTCACCAAGTGATATAGTAAAACCAACTCAATTCACTTTCAAAGAGGGAGAAATCAACACGAAAATTGTGAGGTACCAACTCAATTCATTTTCAAAGAGGGAGACCATCACTTATAAATTGTGAGATAAATTAATAAACTTGCTCTTTCCAGAACGACATTCTCATACTTTCTTCTCCGCATCCGATGCAACGGAGCGTACACCGCTCGGCCAACCACTCGTAGACGAAAAATGAAAAAAAAGAGGAGGATCTGACGCACGCACGCAGCTTCGGAAATCGCCGGCGGAATATTAAAAGGAAGACCGGTCTAGACAGGTGGGCGGAGGGGGATGTGAAAGACAGGCCCACTTAGGATATCCTACGGTAAAGCACACGAGAAAAGAAACCTTCAAGGGTTTAGTTGTACAAAAGTGAATTGGTTTAGTTGAGAAAAAAAGAGGAAAAACAATTAAATTAACGGAAATGAACTAGCGTTAGCTTCAAGTCAGAAAAACAATTTTGCGATTCCTTTGACAACTAGCTCTAACTGTAGGTTATAACCGAGAGAGTACCTATGAGGGATATTAATGAACCTAAGCTTAAATCAACAAGAGATACGTAAGCAAGAAATCATTCGGAGCTCAATGCAATAACAAAATTCGCAAGTTAAAATGATAGTAGTTTCTTACATTTTAATCCTCCGATTCAAGATATACATATACGTAAATTTGAAAAAATATTCTTACGTTAACTTAAATGAGTCAAATATTGTTTAAATGCTATTATAACATTTAACTCTACATAAAACCACAATTATATAAAATTATTTAAACTTCAACCAACTCTAAGTAAATTGTAAAAGTTTATCGTGTATATTTTTAATGACGATGTTTAAAACACCTTTTTCACAATAAATTTACGTAATAAACAACCTTTTGGTGCCAAATCGAAGAACGTATACGCTCGGAATCAAACAAATTTTACTTACTTATCTTTACTCTATTTATCTAATAGTACAACAATATAACTCATAACTAGTAAGGTAATTTCTAAGTAATCCGTAAACGATTTAAAGTTGGAAAAGGGCTAAGAATATCAATATCGACTGGTAGTTCATATTTCACCAATTGAGAACGAGGCAAGTGTACCTAATACCCCTTGAAAGCCCTGATTCCAGCCCTAAAGCCTATAAGTTACAGCCGATGGGATGCGTTCGATTCGCAAAATAGGGTTCGCCAGCGAAGTAACTCTCAACATTCATCCAAAATTTATTGAGCGTTCCGTTTATCGCCCTCTGACTCAACTTCGGTGGCCATGGAGTTCAACTTCAAGGTCCGCTGCGAATTCCTCCGTGTCCAACCTACCATGGAAGCTACACTTTGATTCACAAAACCGATAAATGATTGATATTTTAAGGGTTTCTTGAACTTCCCCTCTTAACACGTGCGCTTTGAGTCATCGCTTTGAAATTTTGATTTAGATTCGCAATTTGGAAACTCTATTCTGTCTGTTAAATCAGCAAATGTTCCTTTGTTAAGGTTCTCTGAAGTGTCAATTCAATAGAAATCATTTTCTTAAATTATAAGAGACGGAAATCCCATGGTTTAAGACGAAAAATGTATTGTGGAAAAATTTGAGAGGGGTTTCAGAATAATCGTGACTCATAGATTGTGCACTTTAGATGGCATAATATGAAACGTCATCAAGCTGTAAGTCACCGATTATTTTAAATGATGTACTGCAAGATTACCTCAGGAAGGTTCCAAATTTATCGATCACCGAATAAATTCAAGAAAATCGACAAGTTAAATCATACTGTTTCATTAATCTACACGAATTGATAGCAACGATCAAGTCAATGATTCATTCTTATCTTGTACTATTCCACAGAGACTGATTCTACGTAAATGTTTATTATTTAATACTGGCTGAATTGGTGCGTGGTAGCGTGGATACGTGGCAACGGTTGCGGGGGTGATAAATAATGAGCTAAAAATTCGATAATTAATTTCAATTGAATTTACAAATGAATATAAATAAATGCAACCTCAATTAACTACTAAACAAACGTCAACAGACACTGTATCTACATCAATTCTTTAATCAATAAATACCTTGTTGAGGTCGTTGAATTTAATATGAGGTTAAACCTAAAATTATTCATCATAATTTGATTTGGATGGAGAACCGACCATTACGAATAAACGTGTATACACTGAAGTAGGTATTTTTCAATCAAGAATATGAAACTGGGCACTGAGAGACGATATGCCAATGAAAGACTGAAGAATGGTCAAACTTCACTCGCTGAAAGAAAGTAAAGGATACTACAAAACGCTATCGTTCCGATTCATCCTTTGACAACACATATACGAGCAAAAAACAAAAAAAAAATAAAATGAAGAGTACGTAAAGCCTCGAATTCATACAGAGAGAGATCCACAGCGAGTTAAAAATGAATAAAGACTTTCATCTGAGGTAATAAAAGGAAGATACAGCACCATTCGGAGACAAAACCTCATTTTCCATCATTGTCCTAGGCCGAAACGTAAGTAGACTACGTAAAGAGGGTTGTATCCATTCTTCACTCACAAAACCCTTCAAAAAGAACTCATCATTACGATCCTTCTGAGATCCAAAATGGAGTGATTTAATTTCGGCGAAAGCCTTGGCCGAGATGCTTCCCTCTTCTTTCCGGGAAGGAAAGATTAGATCAGCGAGGCATTATGAGGGGAAAGATATTGATTTGCGTGCTGCGAAATGGAGAGCAGCGACCGAGGAAAGTGTGTGAATAAGGGAATGGAACAAACCTTTTGTCCCGCGATAATACGATATTCGCGAAACACGTTGAATAGTAGAGAGTGAGTACTGGAAGACTAATGGAAGATTCTTATTGAAGAAGCATTCCAATGGGATGAAAGAAACAAAGCATTGTACGGAAGCGATTCGGCCTTGAAGGGGATGTGTTCTTGCGAAGAGCGATGATGGAAAGCACGTGCGGCGCGACAAGTGATGTACTCACGCGCGTGTGCATTAGAGAGCGTGCATTTAGGAAAATATTTGAATGAAATTAAAGTAGGACTTTTTTCAGATTATTAATCACATTAAAACAAGTAAACTAAAAAGGTATATTTGCAATGAAAACAGGAAGTTTGTTTTAAATTTTTAATAATACATTAAATTATTTAAATTTCAAAATGATTGATTTCGGTTGTTGTAGAACTAGAAGGGATACGAGAGGTCAGCTATTGGTATCATTCATTAGTCATAATGATAAATCATACCTAAATAAAAGCACATAAATAAACCACACATCAGTTTATATTCTGAGGATCGATTACAATTAATTAATAACATTTATTTTTGGTTATAATGTATCTATGCATTTACATTATTATGCATTTTTTTACTTTATCTTTGAAAAATATCTCTCTTACATGCTGACCAATAAAAGAAGAATTCACAACCTATCATTTTTCTATTTTGGAGGAGTAATTTCGTTAATAACAGTCTGTAGGATTTAATGAAGTATAAAGTAATACCTGATCAAAGAAAATAACTATGCCATAATGAAACAAATTCTGTTTCTAACGAGGACTCGGTGACTGGTGACTACCGACTCATACAGCACATGCAGACGCAGGAAAATAAATTGTGAATCTTCGAAGTTAAACATTGAAATCTATTCAGAAAATGGGAATTTATTCAAAGATAAATTATGAATAAACAACCGACGTAATTCCAACATTACTATATTACCCTTGGTTGGTTGTTGAACTTGAAATCGCGTGCGTCATCCAATGTGCGTGCACCCATGGAGACCGAGCAGGGGATGAAAACAAAAGAAGGGGAAAGAGCGTTTCCTTTTCAGAGTCTCGATCTGGAAATCGTGTTTGGCAGGCGGATCAAGCAGAAAACCAGAGGCGGGAGGGAGGGAATGTCTTTGGCCATTACCTTCAAAAAATTCGGGTCTCTTTTTAACAGTTGCCCTTGACCCTTTGAGGCACATGAACGCACGCATTGTTTCCGCTCAACAGCTTATGAGATTGCGAACTCTCCACTAAATTGATGTAATCGAAAAAAATCCATTTGCCGATGCAGAAAACCGGAAATGAGTGGAAAATTACACGAAAATATAATGCTGAAGGATTGGGGAGAGGAAATTCGGAGAGTTTGAAGAGGGACGGAAAAACACTGTTCCCCAGGGATCCGGTGAAGCTCAAGGGAAAGTATTTTCTCCTTTTTTTAGATCGAAAAAAATTCGTATAAAGTTTGTCATTCTCGTGAGTTCAAGATGAGTTAGGAGGAAATCTGAATCATAAGCTTCCTAAGGTTTATTTGTGATGTTACTTGGTTCAAGAACAAGTTATACTTGACATATAGAGACATATGACACATATAAGAGATGACTAATGAGTCCTTTGTCTATGTGACATTGGGAAGAAATGACGTAAACTATATACACTTCTATACCTATATACCTCTGGAGCAATATTTTGATATTCTTTCACAAAATAAATTTATAGGAACACATTCCTATAATAATAAATATACTATTAATATAATATGTTATATAAAAACATAATATATCGACGAACTGAATTGAATATATCTCGCTCTTTGCATTTCTTAAATAATAAAATTCGCTTCTGCTAAAGAAACCAAAGGAAATTATGAAAAGAATTACGAACTGCCATTTTTCACTCATAAAAGAATACTTCGGAATGTGATTTAGAATTCAGTATAGATATCTTCTTCCATTCATTCTTTTTTATCTTTTAAAATGATACGATTAAAATATCGCGGGAATTTCCAGTATAAGATAATCATAATACAATGTAAAAACTTATCAAGTATCCCCATTCATTCGCGGTGACTATTCAGATTTAACAAGAAAGAATATGGAGCATTTAACTTCGATATAGAATCAGTAAAGTGATTCTGTATTCAGCAAACACTATACACTCTAACTTCACTATACGAGCGAACAATACACGAACACTTTTACCATTAATATAAAAAAAGTCCACAAAATTCTTTCGGAAAGCCATTCCATTCAAGTGACCACAGAATCAAATGCTGATTTGGAATCAGGAGTGGGCGCGAAGACCCCTGAAAATTATCGCATCTCGCGCAAATAATTCACCGTGAGTTTACTGCGAAGCTGCTTAGAAACGAGCCAATAAAAACGCCTCGGAAATAAATGTTCCCACTCGACACAATGCAACGCGTGACCGATTCGAATAAAAGCCTTCGGGATTGCTCTCGTGGGCATTAAGGGAATTCGTACACATCGTATGCCTTAAAAGCACGCACTTAATGGTCAATCGATTGCGGGAAAGAGATCCTTTGAGATGTGAGGATAAAAAGGAGTCGAGAAGACCTCGAGAGAGAGTACACCGACGATGACCTCAAATGGAGACAATGAGAACTGATTCGTGAGAGCGAAGGACGAGTTAATGCTAAAACAAAACAACAGCGCATTTGTTCGGTGCGAATCGATTATCATGTGGTGCTTAAGGGTGAGGATTGATGGCCACCTTCTACGAAAACACCTCTGAAGACCCCGAAGTTTGATTGAAACGCTCTTCGATGCGCCCATAAGGTTCATCAATTGTACGTGGTTAAACTGCACCGTGTTTAAAATTGATAAATCGGAATATACAGGGAACGGATACAGCATATTATTCGTACTTTAAAGGAGGTATAATACATTGGAATAATTTGCCTAGACCACTCCTAAAGGGCCTTACCACAGAAGACGCTACTCTACCAACAGAATAGAGATTCTTGTAATACTGAATTTAGCCATCTTTAAGTGGTCTTCTAAGGTAGTTTTTTCCTAATTATCGTCATAAATAGATTGTATGTATACATGACACTATAGACGGAATTCGAGCCTATCTTTGGCCTAATCTTTTTAATAATAATGATGAATATATATAATCCAACACTGCTTGTTTTATCCTCTAGAAAATCTATAATATAGACGTCGTACCTCTAGTATAATTTTCGCAGAAAAAAATCGAATTAAATGACATAACATAAAGAAAAATCGACATGAATTGATAACGTAAAAGATAAAAACGTAGCTGATATTCAGAAGTGAAACCTTTGTCTCTAATAGTGTTCTGTTATGGTATACGAAATTTAAAAGTAAAAAGGAAATGAGAAAGCAAAGAATTGTAAAGACAAAAGAATTCTTTTAAAAATGATTTACCAAACATATCTTAGAACACCGCCAAATAATTCAGCGAAGGAAAAAATAAATCGAAAACATAACAACAGTATCTCTCCACTGCTGACACAGTGGTTTGACACAACGCATGTCAGCAAAACAAAAGCGATGCTATGAGTAACGCAGCGAGTCTTAGGAAAATTCCGAAAGTATTCAGCTATTCCGCTGTTGCTTTCGTAATGCGAAAGAGAGGGAAAATTTTCAAAGGGACACCGCCGTGCACGCCTTTGTTGCTTTGCACAAGTTGACCTGCCACGTGCATTTCACGAGTGCATTTACTTAGAGGTTCATTGGAAATCGAATCGGACAACTTTAACTGGTACTTCTATTGCCCTCGCTTACTGAGGTTAATAGTTTCCATTTGAGGCAAATCCATTCAAGGATCGAGCGCCATTTCTGTAGGTCACTTCCTAGCTATTGACCTCTAACACACACGTCCTCTGGCGCTAAGAAAATCACAACAAATATCTAATCCATGATATGTGCGTGAGTTATTGAATTTGTGTCATAAATCTTGAGACCAAGGAAGTGTTGGGTTCACTTCCGTGAGAAATAAAAGTGAACAAACAACTATGAGAATTTAAGAATAATAATGTTTTGCATTAATTAATAAGCCTGCTATAACTAAAGGTAGGATTTTTTTTTATATTAAATTGATTGAGCAACTGGTATTAAAAGAGTAAGGGATAAATTTTTCATCTCAAGATGTACTAAAGTTATAAACATTATATTTATTAGGTACATAAAATAAGAAGATCAAGGTTTGGGGAGTTTAAAACTCAACCTTTTGTATTTATTTACTAATATAGTAGCTTAATAGTAACTGACAATTAGAGGTATCCATATAAAACATCAAGCGAAAGATTAAAAAATCGATTCTTCTAATGGGATTTTACCTAAAGAACAAAAATATGGATTAATTCAAACTGTTATTGCGAGAGTTTGCGTAGTATAGTTCTACCGGATATCAAGCATTTTATTTTGATTTCCAACCTTTTAAATTTTAATTCAGTAATTTACTTTCGTTGATTAGATAAAAATGAGCTTTTAATCCCTTGAAGTTTTCCTCTAATTACCGAACAATAATTTATGATATAGAATATGATGGGATATCGGCATTAAAAAACGCAAAATATTAACATTAATATAGCCTCTAGAAGACCTTAATAATATGAAAGAACGAGAGAAAAAAGTTAAAAGGGGCGTGATTCATAACAGAACTAATCGATCGAAATTTCGCAAGATGAAACTCACGAATGAAATATTAATAATCGTAAGAGACGAAAGAGCACAACAGAGGCCGGATGCATAACAGTTCGATAGCAGACATACGAAAATTAGTCAATGTCACGGAATCACGTTCTAGTTTTAGAGCGCATACTTGCAGAGGGATCACTAAAACACAGTAAAATTCAAGCTTTTTTATTACGACTCTTTCCTATAACAAATCGTTCTGGGAATGGACGAGATAATGACAAATGACGCGCGATAATGCGAGTTTTGCATTGGAGTCGGCCCAAAGGGCTTTCGGATTGCTTCATTGAAAAGGCCCTTTTGTAAAAAAGAACGAATTTCACGCGTACGTGGCTGTCGATGAAAACAAGACACGAGAGAAAGGGAAAGAATAACTTAAACAGATAAAACGAGATAACGCGGAGCTGAATTCCCTCGTCGATCTCGTTGCACAATAATAAATCTCCGTGGCAACATAAAAGAAGCATTATCCACTTAAGAAACGAGCGCATTACCGATCTCCGAACAACAAAATTACTAAATAATTTCCTTGACCTTCTCCCTTCTTGCATTTTTCGTTCTTTTTATAATTGTCAAATCTTTTGATTAATGTATCGTACGTATCGTGAAACGTTACTGTCATAAACTGATCTTCAGCAACCATCGAAGTTTCACAAACATAAATATTTTTCAGCCTCATTTTCGAAGTCTTTCCAGAATCAACATTAAGAATCTAATTCAATATTTTTGTACAAATTGTCAATAACTGGAATACAATGAATCTATGACAATTAAACTTATAAAATTGCCTTTGCAGAGTTAAAATAATCTATGTTATCTAAGATTTCGTTGATAGGAATATGTTAACGGTTAAAAATCCTTTTCTAAATTTTAGCTATGGATCCTCAATTCTGAAAATTTTAATTCACTAAATCAGAGTTAAATAACATAATTGATTGTAGAGGCATCCGGTTAATATTAAGATGCAAGTTAACAATACATCCAAAAAAAACTCGAATTATAAATGTAAATACATCGATTTCTTGTCAACAATGCACAAACCGAACAAAGCGCTAATTAATGAACTGGGCTCTGAAAACTCCACTCAGCATTGTTGTCTCGCATCTCTTTCCAAAAACGAAAACAGGTTATGGGAAAAGTAAAGTACCCTCCAAATTCAAAACGACAAAATATCGTCCCTAATGATAGACCGCCAAACCGTTGATACTCGAGCTTCACCGTGCCAAGCATAAAACTTCCATGATCTGCAACAGTTGTCTCAGGTCGCAAGCTTAACTTTGTAGGTAATGTATTCAACTTCGTTGGCGATAGTAACGATCGAAGTAAACACGCGAAGATAGATACGGAGAACTTTTGAACATACCGACTGATACCATTGTAATGGAGGCTTGGCTAGTACACTCGAAGGTAATTTAAAGTTCCTGTAACTATTGGAGATTTTACTATTGGATTTCCCGCGATAAAACCGTACCGGGTTGGTTTTGATTTGAAAGTTTGGATTCAGAATAATTTACGAAGAGACAAATCCACAGGATAATAATGAAAAATGTCTTAAAAATATAATAATGTAGCTTAATAAGTAACTTTATTTTTATCTTTATCCATGGGGAATCTGGAGGGGTAATAAAGAAGTGTTACTCATACTAATTCATGATACTTGTACCAGTAAAACACTGTTTCAGCATTGTAAAAATTTGAATAACCTATTATAAATTTCAACAATGAAAGAAGAGACAGTTAACAACAATCGACTAAAATTGGTTCGAGATATCAAGAAGAATACATTTATTATAGGACATCTAATTTACGAGATAGATTCAACAATACCAACGTTATAACAATAAGCACACAAATCGATCAAAACAACAAATACCACGTAAACGATATTCATCCATAAACTGGATAGTACTTTTACTTCGTTGGCTCTTCATAAGAGAGGAACAGTCCTTTGCAGTTCATAAAAGCTCATAGATATCGCTCATTTCCACTCTCAAAAGAATGGGATGTTGAGGAGGACGAAGGTCAAGCCATGTGTTGCTGAAGCTCACACTCTTAACAGATAGTCTGCAGAAGGGAGAAAGTCGACGCCCATAAAGCGATGGGGCTATTTGCTGGAAAACGCCAGGGCGGAGGCGTTGGTAAGGGCGAGGGGTCGGACGGGGGCGTAGCACAAAAAGAGAACACAAGAGGTGCCGCGACCGGAGGTGGGGGCGGACCTTTTACTCTCGTGGGTGCCGATTGTGTTCGCGAGATCGAGTGACCGTCGAGTGCTCTATGGACCGAAGGGATGAAAGAAACAAAGGGATATAAAACGGTGGGGGAAAGAATGAAACGGAGAGCAACTACAAACGAAGGCGGCGTTCTGCTTTCTGGGTGATATTTGGACGAGAAAATTTCCAGATTTTACGCAACACGGTGCGATTCACACGTCTGACGATAGAGTCGGTTTTCCTTTTGCATGAGCTACAACTGTTTTGCGAACTACAAAGTGGATCGCACGGTTGAGGCAAACAACCATACCGTTTTCCTACAAAAATACAGAACTTTATCGTAGCACGACCAATATAAACACTAAGGGAAGTAAATACACAACGCAGTACTCGAACATATAAAATATACTTGCTCCTCCTCTACCTTAACACTCATTAGAGACAGATACAATGACAATATTATAGATCTATTAAAGAAACACGCAATAAAGATGTATCATATATAACACTCAAGTCCAAGAGATTTCAAAGTAAAGCAGAGGGATTTGTTAAGTAGTAGCAGAACGAAAGACTCTTCGTCTACCCACTCATTTTACCATTCTCAACCTAGAAAGACTGCCAGCTGGACACTCCCTTAACCTGATCCATAGGACGAGATAGAACTCAACCTACGCTGGACTTACAAAGTAATGGAATCCAGACTTTAGGAACATAAAATTAAGCCAAACATATATTTATCTCATACGGTTTCGGAGCAAAATGAAACATTCGACTAGAAGATTAGCATCCCATTTACTTTAGTAGAGACTTATTAAGTTTCAATTTTATTTGATATACTTTTAATTATAATTTACACGATGATTCATACACTAAACGTGGTTATAATATCTGGCAGACGTTTAAATCAGCACATACTTGATGGTTCGTCCATCATCGACGGAAATAAAAAGAGCCAATCAATGAATCATTGATCGGGAAAAACTCCGTGCACATTTACATGAATACCAAATAAAAGCACCCACACGTCTGGGAATTCAACGTAAACAGAAAATTCTCTACGGAAAAGGTTACCACCGCCCGATACGAAACGAAAAGAAAATCGGTGTTTTACGTCACCCCCTTTAACTATCTCATTACGGAGCGGCGAGGCAGTGCCATATACACAACTTCAAATGTCTGAAAAAAGAAAAAACTCAAAAGACTTCAAGGCGTAAAAATCGTGCAGACGAAAAAATATATACGTAAGTATCGTCTCTTTAGACTTCGCGTGATTCCCGACCGGCTGTAAATTGAAGCTAATTTAATGTTACGGGCCGGTGAAGTGGGTACGAATATACCCAAAGGGAAAAAGGTTTCGCTTGTTTTTTATTAAAACACCCGAATTGATGACGAGCGGTGGACGACGTTGTCCATTGTTCACCGTTCATTTTGGAGTTACGATTTTTTTATGGTCTTCAGAAAAGAATTCGTTTCCTCCCGCACCTGTGACTTCTTAAAAAAAGCCGAGGAAATTATTTTCAAAAATAATAAAGCGAAAATTGGAATATTTCTTTATGGGTTACGTTAAAAGGTTTCCCGATATTAACGAGCTCCCGCAATAAATTCGTCATTTGTCAGTTTTTGAAGTCCGAAACTGCGTTCTGCGGACGCCGAATTTTAGTTTTCCTTCTCGACTCTTTTATGAGGACCTAAGAAGAAAGTTTTGGAGCTTAATTTCCTCCGGGTATATTGGCTTCCCTTCACTGTGATATCCCATCGAAGTTTTCCGGTGAAAGAGATTCATACCGTTATGAGACAAAAATGATCGAAATTTTTACGACTGCTAAAAATTTTCTATCTCAAAAACTTTTCGACATGCTTTTTGCGAAAAAAATCCACAATTCATTGATTTCAATATTCCTTTCGACAAAAAAGAAACCCGTGTTCTACGACCTTAGAACTGTTACTTGATAAATAAAATGACGTAATCCTGAGAAAATATATAGATTTACATAAGAGAGAATTACGTGGAAAATTAATGCTATTTTTCTCCTAAAATTTTTTATTATAATTGTATTTTCGATTGAATATGTAAAATATAAAATTAAGTTATTACAATTTGAGCTCTTGCGGAACATATATGCAGATTTCTGAATCAGATAAATGCCCTAATGACTCAATTTTACCACTTCACGTCTCAATATTATTCATTCTGGAATTATAGCACGGGAATCAAAGAATCGCGGACTTATCGTAAGATCAGTAAATTGTGCATTGTAGACTGCGAAAAACTCCCTTTCAATGAGCAGAATCATTTCCCTCATACGTGATTCGTAAAAGAGAACATATTTGAGGTAATTGGCATGAAAATTGCACGGATGAATGCGAATTCAAAGGTTAACTACCTTCTTTTTATCGGGTTTATGTTATCGGTCAACTTTCGATCACGAATAGAAGGGTTTTGATCGGTAATAACACCAAAACTTGAACCTCATAAACCATTCATTGCTTTCATAAAGGTTGCTAATAATGACATGTATATCCGCGATGAATATCGATATATATATTTAACCTTGGTTCGTTATTATAGAAGTTACAATAATATCACGAAATGAGTTAAACACGCCCAAATTAAGCAATGAATAGTAGTAGAACTCACGTTCTCTTTCGAGGGTCATAAATACAACATGAAAGGCAGTGAATTCACCGATGCCTTGTCAGAAGTTTCTTTTTTAATCCGAATTGGCAGATTTCTCCAATTTACAATGCGGTCACTTCTGAAGGGGATTAAGGAAGGTCAGACACGACCAAGGAGTTTGCCATTTAAGAATCATGTCTCTCCCTTGAATTGACTCGCTTCGCTTGTTGTGCGATATGAAAGGTTAAAAAAACGCCTTATCCACGAGGAAGGATATAAAGAAATGGTTGTATATAAAACGTGATTCTGAACGTCAAAGTACTTTTATTTATTTTAAGTTACCGAGAGAATTCAATTCGTGGGAATAGATGGAATAATTAAAAGAATGTTTTCTAAAAATCTCTATGCATTGATTCCTGTCTACATGGATCTATATATATTATATACTATTTACACTATATTTTTATTTATTTATTCTGGACAATTGCAGTGAGGTCGTAAACAATGGACGTCACAAACATCCAGACCCTGAAAGGAAAATTTCCTCCTCAGCTGGGATCTGAACCCGGGACCTCAACGTTAGAAGATTAGCATGCTAACCATGCCCGGCAAATAATAAATATATTTTATATTATATATTTCTATTAAGTATACTGTTTATAAATACACTATATTTTTCGTCAAAAATGGCTAGTGAATTAAAAGTGAGGACGTTTCTATATTCATAATTCTCTTTATTATTAAATCAGTTAAAAACAAAGTCAATTCTTATCGAACCAAAATAGCCATTCCACTGATTTCAACAACTTAAAAGATACTATAAATCTCTCATATAGAAGATAAACACACACATATAGTATTACCACACAATTACATTTAAATTCCACGTGTGTGAGTAAAAGGAAAAGCACAATCGATCCTTCCATTGGTTTAACCTTTAAAAGACGGGACTCAATCTCAGAAGTATCTCGAAACTCTGCATCCCTTTAGTTAAAGCTAAATAACTAGAAAACTATGTAAGATAGCGTAATAAAACAAAAAGTATATGCATGAAAACACCACTGTGCCACTGACTGCTTTTTTATTTGAAATAAAAATATTTTTTATGGAATATGCACAGTAAGAATCCGAGCAGAGAACTAAGGAATGGAAAGCATTGAGAGATTTTCATTTTTGCCTTATTTTTTTGAGATATGGAAAAGGATGGATTACTTGCTTGTACAGAAGATTAAAGAGATACCAAAGAGTGTTTACAACAACCAAAAATAAGTAGGATGAAGTGTAAGAGAATATCTAAACTGTGCGTAGGTAGCGCCGTGATGAGAAGAGCCTAGTTTCGAAAGCGATTACGGATGTAAACCTTGTATCAAGTAAGACGATTTGCTATAAGCTTAAAGCGAGGACCACTCCAAGAGCCTAAGAAAAAAAATCAGCCAAATCCGAGCTAAGAAAGTGATAATAAGCAGACGTGAAACGAAGCGTGTTCTAGTGGTCCCAAAAGGGACCGTTCGTACGTTAAAGGTTAAAGAAGGAGAAAGCGATTGTAAAAATCCGTTCCCACGTTAGGAAATTCGACAGGATAAAACACGGGTTCTGATAGCGGGAATAAGAAAACATGGCGAAGCTCAAAGACATAACTCCCCCGAGAAAACATCGAAAGCTGTGGGAGCGGTATCTTTGAAAAGTGGTAAGAAACGGGGGAGATTTAGCACTTGGCCCTTTTTCTTCGTAAACCTCCCACACTTTTTTGTCTTCGGGGGAAAAACAACCCCTTATAGCGACGTCGTGGGAGACCCACCAACTCTCGGCATTTTCAAGGTTTCGGAATAAAAGGGTAGCGGAACTGCTCTGTCCTGACTCATTTGAATATCAATACGAGCATCCTCACCATGGAAATGAGAAGTAAACAATATACTAAGGGTGCAGTTAGAGAAATGACATAGCAACATCAATGTACATCGTAACCGTGGCTTAGTCAACTTATTATTTCAATCGCGATTTATGATCAGCTAGATGACATAAAAGCTATCGAGGAGCATCGATTTAAAGAGGATCAATGCTGAAAACGTATAAATGTGACATTTAAATAAATAAGGATTCTGGAATAAAAGGTTGTCTCTTTTTTTAACTGCTCGCAGCATTTTTTATCAGGCTCTCGAAAATAATCGAAAACGGTTTCATTATTTTCATAAATACCGCAATGAAAACACAAATTTACATTCATTCTAACTATAAATATTTGCTGAGTAATAAATACGAAAGGTTCATTTTCAATTGATTCAACCACGAGTTAAACGAAGGATAGTAGGAACACTATCAAACCCAGCTATAAACACTCCTTTCAATAAAAATTCTTAATAAGCGTTAAACGCGAGTAAAAAAGTTAAGCTCTTTGGAATAAGAAAAACAGTACTATCTCAATGAGGACAGAATATTAGAAACGACAGAAAGTTTTTCCAAACTATCAAAATCGATTAGCATACGCTTACCTTGTATGCTCATAATGAGTCTAGATATTAAAGATAACATCAAAGCCAAACGTCCTACTAACTTCCTTATGGCGCACAAGGGACATGAAAAAGACAAGCTGGCCGGAACTGGAAGGGAATTCTCTACACAAAATCTAACAGGTGTAAATCTAATGCGATACGTTCGGAATAACACTACCTCTAAATGGAACGACCCAATATTTTCTCCATCTAAATCATTTCATAAAAATCTACTTCAACCACCTTTAAAACTCGCGATCGCTTTGTATGTATACCACGTATATTGTACTTCTATTACTCCATTAACATCTACATTACGCGAACATAAAAATGTATAACTACGACGGTGTAGAGTATATGTTCACGGATGTTCCCTCTCCTAACCCGTTACTACTAGCTTTCGAGGTCATTAATACTTAAAGAGAGCCTTTTAAAGCTGACGCAGAAGTAGGCTACTACCACTCCTAAAAATTTTCACCCGGCAGAATTCGAATCGGAAGCCCTAGGCAAAGGAGAAAAGGAATTGAGGTGAGAAGAGAGACGAAGAAGTACGTAACCACGTTTCGTTTTATTGGAGCGAAAAATCGACAAACAAACGAAAGGGAAAAGGCGTGTATAGTGCCGAGTGAGTTCTAGATCATTCTCGAAACGAGTCTGCGAAGGGATGTGGTAAGAAGAGATGAAGAGAGATTGCGGGAGATACGTTGAAGATAAATGGATAAAAGGAGATGGAGCGGAAGAACGGGATGAAGATAGAAAGATAAATACCCTCGCTCCTGACTGGAATAATGCTAGCAGAATCTCTCGCCCTTACGGTCTAAAAAGAGAAACTTACGAAACAAGGAACTCGAAAGGAAGGAGTCTGAAACACTCGGTGGTTTATTCACGCAAGAAGCCTGCGATATAATAGAAGTTAAATTGTGATGATTAAAAGCACTTGTGTCTCCTTAATACCCCTTATTATGGAAAACAAAACAATGCGTCATAAATAACGAATCGAACACATTACGAGAAAACGTTAACGAACGAAAATATTAGCGAGATATATTCAACTTAAGTTCCATTTCAATGATTAAGGATCGAAAACATTGAAAGAATTAGGGTTGATCAACATTTAAATACCCTTCTTATGCCTCTGTTTACGTATTATAAAATAATATTAATAATAATTAGAATAATGATAAAACTTTGTAATAACCATGAATGAAATTACGAAGTTTTTTCATTATACTACGGCTTTCCACGAAGTCACGCCTTCTCGTATTAATTTCATTAATAATTAGAATATACTCTTCGATATTGTGTACCAGTGGTGAGATGGAAGCGAATGAAACTATAAACAAATAGAAATAAAAACAATCTAAGGCGATGTATAAGAATTTAACAGTTAAGCAACAGTATTATAATTTACTATCTGCATAACGAACCCTTCAACTTCAACTACTGACCAGCAACAGATATTATGAATAAGGAGAAAACCACAAGTATACTATGGAATTTAACCAAAGGATAGTAAACCAAATGGGAGTTAGGGGATGTATGTAGCACGCGCTGGGGACAACAAGAAAGAGGATGGTAGGGGAAGTAGGCGGCGTGGTGCATCAATGGCGGACGGCTGTTTCCGTCGCACGAGACAGAAGGGGCAGTGCAGGTAAAAGTCCTTGCGAGGAAGGAGAAGCAAGGTGCAGAAGCAAGAAGGGTTTTTCTTTTAAAGTGCCTCGCCGCTGGAGTCTCTAACCCCTTATATAGTTGAGGGGAGGGTGGACGAATCCTTGTGTTACAAGACTGACCGCGGCGAAAAGCACACCTTAAAAAGTTAAAAGTATTCTTTTCTCCGATCTTTCAGCCAATTGGCTCGCTGAATTTCTATTCAAAGCTTGAACAGGTTTCTGCTTAAAATTTCTATTGTTGTAGGGGTAAGCTAACAATGCATGTTGACTTCTCAAAGACGTAACGAGATTAAATGAAAAACGATGTCTTCGTTAGATCAAATCGCCTTATCACGAATTACATTATTTTTTGTATTGCAGAAGAAATATATTTTCCAAGGCATTCTGTTCCACCTACTTTTAAAAGATACCTTTACAGAGTACCTTTCTCTGTTCATTGAAAACTCTCACGTAATATTCATTAGCACTGATGGTGTAAATAACACTTGGTTAATCCTATGTTTGTAAACATAGCTTTAATTATAATATTTTTCCATCCTAGAGAGGAATACAAACGTAATGTGGATGCATTAAACTGGAGGAGTGCCTTAATTTAAATAAGAAAACTACTCAATAATAGCTATTCGTTAGCACAATAATTATAGACTTGTTGGTTTGGAAACCTCTTCTTTTACGTACCGTTATAAACTCGCAATACGAAAAACATCTGAGTTTAAAGTATCGAAATGTATCAAAAATAATATCCCTTATACCTAACAATAACGAAACTTCATTCTGTCCGTATAAATAGTACTTTCCGATAGGATTCGTGAGATACGAATATTAACAAACAGCAATGATTTAGCAGAACTTCACGTCTCGACCAATACTATCACTTGACTATAGAAGTAATTCTCTGGTGAAAGGATACCGTACGCTTCCATCTTATTCTCAGTTCGATATAAACGGCACTTAAACTACGTTGGCACGCAGCCGATGGAATGGAATATGTATTCATAAAACAATCCGTAGAGAGAAATACCACGATGACGAAGACAGTACTTCAGATGAATGCAGATTGAAAACAAGTGAACGTCACGATGCATCTTGAACACGTGTGCGATCGGCAATTCACAGGTGACTCATTTTATACATTACTCACCAAACATCGGCCGTTTCTTCGGAGAACTTGGGAGACAAGAGCGTCTTTCATTGACGGTATTAAGAATCTTATTTAGACTGTTTTATCTACGTAATATATACAAATTTATGGATACCGTATTGGCATCCAAAAAGCATTTTCATTTACTCCTCAATCCATAAGATGGGAGATTAAGAAACGAAAATTCGGGATCCGTGTACCCACCGGAGCGAAGGCAATACAATGCAGGGCGTTGATTTTCAGATTCGAATCAAAGATACGTACAAAATTCGCCACTCTCGTTTGGTTTTCGTGCGCCCATAAATAGACGACCTTGCCCTCACGAACACGGTCAATAACGATCCCTGGAAATAAAAACACTTCGCTTCAACTCCTTTTGTCTTTCCTATGAATTACTAGACCAATTCGCCCACAAAGATGGCGCATTCCGCAGTTAAGCATGGGAGCTTCAAAGGCACAATGGGTTTCCGCTCTATAAATTACGATGAAAATTTAAAAAGCAAAGGCCTTAATCCGTAAAGGTTATCGGAGCATTCAGAATTAAAATACGAAAGGAGTCGATGGCACGTCAAAAAGAAAGGATCGCTACTAATTCATCCATTACAGTTAGACGATCGTAGTATAAACAAACAGAGAATAAGAGGAAGAAGTTAATGTCATTCAGTATTGTTAAACGTTGTAAGTAATTAATCATTACTTAGATATACGATTAGTAATTAGAATGCACCATGGAGTAATACATGTATTTGATTCTCTTTTTAATCTCAATATTAAAACAGTAAAGCATTTTGACTCTAGAAAATAAATTAAACAAATATATTTACTTTTGCTCCATGGCAACCAATTCTAACCTATACAAAGAAAAATCAACTATCTTTAAAAAAGTCTTGTCCGATCGATAAATAAAAATATCCACACACAGCTCATATTATATCGCATATATCGTGCCCAAAAAGATTGATTTCCTGATATCGCCACGAAATAATCTCCAGATCTTTGATCATTAGTTTTCATCTCTTTTCCACTCTCCCGTTGTAGCTCATAAATGTATAAATATACGAGTAAAGGTGCGCTTGCTTACAGCAAGCAATGCAATAATTTATCTTTAGTGAATAATAAAATTTTTCGAAAGATTACTCTGCTCAAACTTTGCTAAAGATTAAGTAAAGGGCATAAACGCAGCTGAAAATGCACTGAATACGATTTCTGATGCATTTCTTTCGGCAGCAAAAATCCCGCCCCGGCGTCGAACCAAGGTCATCCTGCTAAAATTACTGTAATCTTTCGATTGAGTATGGTGGACTTTATAAACACCCCGAATTCCAAAAGGAAATTCATTCAGGAAGTACCTTAAAATGAGACCTAAATTCCCTATGTATTTCAAATTGAGATATAGATAACGCCCCCTAGCGTCGAACCAACGACCTTTTACGATAATCTTAGGATAGCTTTTATATGAGAACTGTCCCCTTAATGGCTGTGTGAAATTTTGAACCTCTGCGCGGTTGGGAAGTGTTATAAAAAGCTTTCGCAAATATTGCCAATGTATTTTAAACGGGAAAAATCCAGATTACGGGTCGCTCTGGTATCGAACCCGTGATACATAGGCAAGTGCTGATTTTTTTCTAATTACATTTTGTATGTATCTATATTTGTAGAAGGTTTGAATGATCTATGTACGATATTAAGGGAGCTACGATTTTTCAAAATTTGAAAATATTTCACCTCCTGGCATCGAACCCATGACCGATTGCGCGTAAAAAAAAGCATTTTCCCGTAGATATAAATGATAGCAATAGCCACACGAAATCTCATTGTTCTAACATAATGGAAAGTATTTTAAAAAATTATTTGAAAAACGGCCCCATGCATTCTTACGGGGGAAAGACGATTTTTGGGACCTCCTAGAATCGAACCCATGATAGGTAGGGTGGATTTCCCAATTTTTCCTGAGTGAGATTTAGTGGGCCATTACGAAAAAAAATCGGCGGCTCCGTGGACAAAGCGGTTTGGGCCTGACATTAATATCCTATATATATATATGTTATATATATCCCCCCGAAGCGTCTATATGTATAGATATGTAAGCTCAGCTGATCCAGATGTTCAGCACAGCAACCATTAAGATATAAATCTTTTCAGAGGCACGCTGTGAGTAACGGCCTACTTATGGAGAAATTGTTTCGCAATGGAGGAAAACATATTCCAGTGGAACATGACTTCCGATACAGACTCCACACTGAGCTTTCCCGATGTGATTAGAATTTAGATTTATGGCAACTCGTGATTTTAATTACGGAGGCTTCGAAAAAAGTGCGAGAGAATTACAAAACGACAAAAAAATTCCCATTAAGATCTCGTAACGGAAGAATGTTTTTTTTTCGGCACAGCATTTCGAATCTGGGGGTGAATTTTTCACTGCGTGGTTTTGATTTAGGAGAAAATTAAAATTGCTTTTCAAAAAGGTTAATCCTCAACACCCACTCATGGCATTTAACCGCCCGTCAAATGTTGATTGTTTGCTAATTAGCTATTGAAAGAAAGAAATGGTTCTGATATAAAATCAATTGATAATATAAAATTATCTCGCTTTTTTGTTCTTTTACGTGCCAGATCCTTCATGTTTATCTACGAAGTTAAATAATTTATTTAACTTCGTAGATAAACATGAAACACACAGTAGAAATTAACTGAGTTAAATTTGGTCAAGTAAAAATTAAAGAGTTATCTACCCCAATTTTTCTAATATGCAGTCAACTTTGTAGTGAACCAAATGCTTACGTATCCTCCCAGTCAATTCTAAGCTGAATGACTCGGTTACCAAGGGAATATCTCAAATTCACTGACGTGGAAACAGGAGTGCATACTTTCAGATTATGTATACCGTATATTCCGCTTTGATATATCAGCCCTCATCAAAATCAGATCGGCTCCGTCCGACTAACGATCGCGAAAAATCTCTCCGGATGTACCAAAAAGTAGGCCAATCGGAGGGTTCCGAACCACAACCTTCGACACTAACACAACCAGCGTTGCTCCGGGAGAAACAAAAACAATTTGGACAACGGCCATTGGACGGTAGAATGGAAGTAGAAGCAAACAAGAAGAAGAGGATCTAAAAACGGTGCTGTGGGGAGGTAAAAAGACCAAGATAAGCCAACATCGTTCACCTACGCTGAATACAAAGAAGGATGCAGTGGAGGGAGGAACAGTTCAACGCCCATATCCAAGGACAGATGAAATTTCTACCTCTGTACTCGTTGCGTAGACCATAAGCTATGGCATCGTAGGAGGAAAAGTAAAAGAATCCAATATAACCTTTCGGTCGCATGTCTAGAAACAAAGGATGTTGAATTACCACCGCCCGCTAAGGATATTAAAGGAGGTTGGCTTACCTTATGATTCACGTAAAATATACCCTCGAGATGCTTTTCGTTGACCTTAGGCTTTATGTTACGTTCATGCATTCGAATACACACTTAAAACCCTTTTTTGTATGAAAAACATTATGAACAATAGCAAATGGAAGGTAAGATACTAAATCTTACTTCATCATTAAAAGGCTTATCAATGACCATCTCATTAATTTCATTGTAGAGTTATTAATCAATAAGTTTTCGCGATAAATTATTTAGAATTAGATAATATACTTCTGAAATAGCTTAATAAAACCTTCTTGGAAACTGCTATACTTGTAAAAACTCTTTCTCAGAGATAATTAAAACAAAAATGTGCTCTAATTATTCGCAGAAATCATAATAATATCATTTAATAAACAATCGTAAACAATCATTAATATTTATTAATTATTTAACGAATCTAATACTCTTGGAAATAAGAAAGTAATGCAGAGATTATAACATCAAAAACATTTTAAAAAGAATGATTCGTTAAGATTTTTAGCTGATAAGATCTAACGTTTGAGATTAAAAAACGAAAACCCCGTATTGTTAAATTAAAATATATATCGTCTCACCACCTACTTAGGTTTAAATACTTCTAAGCATAGTAAAGGTTATAAGATCGTTTCAGACAAAATTAATACTTCAATTTATTCCTAAATAAATACTTCAGCAAAATACTATAACTATTGTATAGAGAGAATGACTAGGTTTATGAAAGATATATGAACAATCTTATCACTATTTAATAAATAGAATACTATACAACAATTCATATTCTGAGATATCGTCATAAACTTAATATGATCATGCCATCATAATAAAACGCTCAAGCAATACACAAACGATTCAACACATGCATTTAGACCATTCGAACTGTAGTTCTAGTATCAATGCACTCGTAAACCTAACAATGAATCGTCTACTTTGCCATGCTTTCAAACAAATCGTGCAAGCATGCCGTACTTCATATAAATAAAATGAAAGCGCAAGCACACGACGTAGAACAAAGCTTTCAAGCACATCTTCAATGCAATTTCATTTATACAAACCTCTAAACGTACTACACTCTAAAACTCGGAACTGGGGCTATCTAATCCACATCCCAAAATGATTGGGCGCACGTTCCAAATTAAGACGGAACACATTTTTTCTTCCCACAATTAAAATCCTCGCATTAAGGACGGGAATTTTTTTCAAGAAAGAGGATCTATAAGATGGGGAAAAGCAATAACAACTTATGAACGACCAGGTTGGCCTTCGGGGTCCGACAAATGTCCTCAGGAGAGTGGGAAATGAGGAAATGAAATGGACGTGGAAAAGCATTAAAATAAAGGGAAATAAATAGATGAGGAGAAAATGGGGGAATGGGAAAAACAAGGAAATAACGAAACTTATAACAATTGCTGTATCTTCATACGTCAAATTTATACATTATAATCTTGATATATTCGTAATGTAATCTTGCAAAACCCAAGATAAACAAAACGATGTTATTTAACGACGTATCAAACTATGAAACGGTTATTTCAACGTTAAATCGTAATGAGTCAATATTTTAACTCCAATAACTTCATCTTCAACACTTATTTCTCGCAAAACTTCGATGATGTTTTCGCTGCTCCTTCGGCATGAATTTTCCCATATCAAAAGAAGATGACTAATGAAAATGACTGTTTCACACTTTAATGACGTTAACGCCGACAAAGCCATATGTTCCGCACGATTATTCTATCGTTCTTTCACAATTCACGATCAGGAAGTTTGATTCACGAAGTATGGCGGTTGTTTTTAATTGATCTCTTCATCTCGACACGGTAAGCATTAATAATGAAACCATATATAGTCTCCGAAAGAAGATAAGAGTACAATTATAAATTACGATAAAACCGCTTAAATAAATAAGACGCGAGTTATTTATATCATAAATTGTGGTTACTATGGGAAGTAATCACTGAGAAAAGTCATTATTGAGTCAAATATACTACGATTAAACGCTTGAGACTTGAAATACATAGATGGAGTTGTCTCGTACATATTACGATGGTAAAACGAGAAAAACGTATGGAACTGAATGGATTGAAAGGGATGGAATGCCGTGGGAGACGGAGAAATATCGCGAGGTCTCTCTTTCAGATGAAACCACGACCGAGATATAAAAGTGTGTCGTCGTTCCGTTCCCTCCTTCCAACTCAGTCGGTTTCCACTTTCCAAAACAACTCTGATCTTTCGGAAATCTTCACTCCCCCCTCTTCAGCGCTGTGACTCACGGCACAAAGGCTTTGTGAAGGCGCCCGAGTGAGAGAGAAAAAAAAGAAGCAACGAATTCGCGAAAAGGAGATCTCCATAAAGGGAATAGATGATTCAAAATATTGGGGGTTCGTTCATTCGAAAACGTTCGCCAGAGTGGAAACAAAAACCCTCATTGCTTTTGAGGTTAACTTTCGTATCGAGATTTTGGTTTTTGGAAATGGCGAGCCGTATGAACAACTTTTGTTACCACAAAACCGATATTAAATATTAACCTTTTCCACCATAACTGGGTTATATCTAGATAAAAATATAAATAAACCGAAACAGAAAATCCTAGTGGGTCAACAATCAATTAATATAAAAATATACTCCCACAATTAAAGGAATAGATTTCTCTTTACGTGCGTTTACGAAATAATTGCATGGAATTTTATATGAACGAAATTATTTTACATTCAGTGTACTATAATGCTTGGTCATTATTAATGCCAACAAAAACTGTTACCACTTATTGAAAAAAGGGTAGCATGAAAACCAATTTCATTTTTCCATTATAAATGATTCTTTGAAAATAACGCAAGTCAATGCTGGCTAGTCATTGGAATACTCAGCAATATCTATCACACATTTGGTATGAATTCATGACATTTCACCAATTAGTCTCAATATTGTTATCTGCATTGTTACAGTAATGAATTAACGAAATTTGATCAATTAGTCTATGTCTATTGTTCTGTACATTCCTATCTACTACACGTTACACTAAGATTCTATACCAATTATTATTGAACATGGGATAAAGAAAAATCTTACTGGAAGAGAAATTTAGCATAACGGAGAGAAAAAGATCCTCATTAAAGGACATTAGCTGAAAGAGAACACTTAAGAAATTACACTGATAAAATGATGAAAAAATTAAACCCTAAAGAAAACAGATGCAATTCTCTAACTTCAGACCATGCACATCCATTAGATTCTGCGATATCATATCAGCAATCAATACAAAAAATCCAACAAACTTTATCAGAAAATAAATCCTTTCGTGCCGAAATCCATTGTGAAGACGTTCTATTGAAAAAAAGAACGATTATGACACCATTCTCACAATCTGCCCTACCTTCCTGCTTCACAAAAAACTTGAGACACACATTCACCATACATAACACAAAGAATTAGATCACATTCGGAAAACAGTTCCCATAATGACCCAATTGAGGTGAACGCCAAATCCACGACGAGTTCCGTTTACGTGAACGGAATGCCTCCCACACCACAACTTCTTCGTCGTCAGTCACACGAGTAAAGATACATTAGGGAATTCCGAAGCTTCCCATGCACCGCTTAGTGGCATTTTAGGTCAGGACGCAACACCATGGCAACACACTTCCTCAAATCGAATAAGATATATAACTCCTTGTATCCACAACTAACACTATAAACGATAATTCTTCTTTCACATCCAAAAAGGTATGGGTAAAAAAGGAGGGGGGGTTTTGGGGGGACAGGAAAGTAATAAAAATAAATATAAATTAAAACAAAATAAAAAAAACTCACCCCCTGAAGACTGTCTCCTCTTTTCGCCTCTTCCTCTGCTTTGATGGTTTAATCCTGGAACTGAAACAGCTCTTTTGGGAGGCACTGGTGGTACGGGAGGTGGCCTGAATCCTGGAGGCCTATACCTCGCCGACTTAACATTCTGCAAGAATAAGTGATGGTGGTGGTGATGCGGTTGCTGCTGTTGTTGTTGGTGGGCTTGCTGCAAGTGGTGTCCCATGAGACTCTGAGATTTGTGTATTGCAGCAGCGGCTGTACCGTGAGGAGGGGCACTGCCCGTGGGCAATCGGGGAAGGGAATTGGTGCTTGCACTGACTGCGGTATTGCTTCTGGGCAAAGTGGTGGATCTTTCTCCTGGGGGACCCCTGGCATCTGGAACGCTCCTTCGGCGCCTGGACAAAGCTCCGTTGGAACCGACGACATCTCCGTCTCCTTCGTCATCTCCTTCACCTTCGTGTTCTTCGGCCACCGTTCCTCTGGAAGCGGAAGACCTGTATGCGAGGAGATCGCCTCCGCTGGCCGACAACCTGGCTCTCGCACCCAACTGTTGCTGCTGGAGAAGAGAGCCCCTGGATCCCGCACTGGTGATGCTTCCGCAACTCCTTACTCTACCACGGTGATCCAGCTGATCGTTGCTGGAACAGAGATCGGACGCAGATCCTGAACCGGAACCAGCACTCCTTCTCTTCGCCTCCAAGGAGAGCTTTGTTCTTGAGTCTGCGGCGAGGGCAGATTCGAAACTTCCTCTCCAGCTTAGCCTCTCGTATTCCTCGCGTTCTTCGGCGAGGTCCGAGACGCCGCTGCTGGACGATCGGAGGGATTCTTTGTTATCTCTGCCACCTACGCCACCTGGATGAACTCCGGAAGACGACATCATGGTCCCTGGACCGACCACACCCCCACCCATCGCAGTGGATCCCATGGCGGAATATCCATAATAGTAAGAATGGGCGGCAGTGACTTTCCTGTTTTCTTCGTTTGCCAGAAGAAGACGTTGCCACTGACCGAGGTCATGAGATTTGCTTCTAGGAAGACTAGGTAACCTGGACATTGGCGGTGGTGAGGATGAGGAAGAATCTGCATCAGAGTCGACGGACCTCTCCTCTGTGTCTGTGCTTGGACATTCGGACTCCACACTCGTTGACGTAACAGACCCCTTATCGTCTTTGGCTGCAGCGGCAGCTTCCCTTCTCAAAAGGCGTCGATATCTAGCAGCCATGGTCGCAGCGACTTGATTGTTCCCTGTTTTCGGACTACCGGCAGCATTAATGTTCCTCGAGAAAGGAGATCCGTTTGGAGATGATGATGATGGAAGAGGTCCTTCACCCGCTGCAGACACTTCATGCATGAGGGCCACAAGCCTTCCTCCGATGTGGTGCATGACTTTGGCGATCAACGGAGGAGATGAGTGTGGTGTGCTGGAAGCGTCAGAACTGCTGGGCTCTCCTACTCCGCCAGCAACTTTACCAAAAGATGCCACCAACCTCTGATAAACGAAGGCCGTTTCTTTGTGCATGGCGTCCGAAATCGGAGCTCCGTTACTCTTGGGTCGCACGAAATTCTCATCGTCTTCGATGTCATCCGTGCAGTTGTCGAAGTTTCGGATGATTTGTTGACAGCTTGCGGAAATCTGCTGCTGCAATTCGGTTCTGAGAGGACCGGATGGACCTCTTCCATGATAGCACATTCCAGCTCCTTCGAGATCACTGCTGGTGTAATCAGATGAGTCGTACGAATCACTCCATGTTTCTTCGCTGCTGAGATACTCCACTATCTCCTTCACCTGCTCGTCTCTTATTCCAGGAACCGTTTTCATCAGTCTCGTTAATTCGTTTTCGAAGTAAACCAGTTGCGGTGGTTTTACTTTCTCGACAGGTTCCGGAACATCGCCATTCGTCGATGAGCTCGCGCTGTGGGCTTCTCCACCGCTTCCTTGCCTACCGCTGTTAGATCTTCTCAATCCAGAAGCCATCTTGCCTGCAACCATCGTCTTGAAAAAGGCACGCATCTTGGACATCATTAGGTTCGTCTCTTCATCAGAACTCCAATTATTGAAACTATCTTTTCTGGAAAGTGAGGTTCGGCTTATCGACGCCGGAGACCCCGAAGGCACTGGTCTTTGGACTGGCGTAGGGGCCACTTCAGTTTCCCCTATTACATCCAAAGTAGGTTTGGGTTCGATATCAATAGGCACTTGAGTCTCTTCTTCCACCTTCTTCTTTAAGGCATCTTCTTTCACAGTCTCTTCCTCTTTATTGTCCTTCTGGACGGCTTTCTTCACATCACGGTCTGATCCACTGCTTCTCTGCTCTCCATCACTTATCCTTTGTTGTTGTTGGTCCTTCAAAAGATCATCACAGCTACCAATAAATCCACTATCCCTGCTAGCCTGCTTTCTTCCTCCCTGTCCTCCAGGGCCCAAGCCATTCTCAACCTCCAATGCGACCACTTCTTCAGCTCTGTCTCTTCGGTCTGCATTTCCAGCATCCGCTGCATCCTCCTCCTCTTCGGCCACAGTCTCCAGGTCTGGCTGAGGGGTTTTGGCACCATCCATCTCCTCTCCTGAGATGGCCACGCATTCTTCTTTACCATCCTCTTGATGCCTGTTTTCTTTCCTCTTCTTCTTCTTTCTCTTAACAGTGTCAAACTGTCCATCTCCCTTTTCGAAAGCAGTCTCATCGAATGAGTCTGTTTCTGTGGAAGAATCTTCTCCTTCGGCAGCTTCTTGTCCGGAGTTTTGAGCTTGTTGTTGCTGCTGCTGGCCCATATTCTTTTGTTGCTGTTGCAGGTGATTTTGAGAGTGGGTAACTTGAGGAATGGATGATGATTCACCACCGGAGGGGCTTCCAGCCGCAGCCTCTGCATCACTGGCCGCTCCTCCACTTCCGCCGGAGTTGTGATGCTGTCTTCCTGCACCTCTTGCCCTCACCAGCCTCTTCCTTCTCTGCTCTGGGCTATGACGTCCCTCACTATCACTTCCCACACTCCCACTTTCGTCTGTGTTCTCTGAAAATCCATCCTCATCACCAAGGGGAGCTCTCAAGCCTCTTGGAGGTTCAAGGCCTAAGAAACCTGTGAGGAAATACTTCTCCAGCCTAGATGAGGCCAACTCCGCAGGGTCCATTCCCATAATGTTTTCGCTCATTTCAGTGATCCCATCGTGTCCGGGAGTTCCAGCGATCCCCAAACTTTCAAGTCCCTCACTGTAAATGGAACTGCATGAGGTCTCGGACACGGTGTCACTGATTTCACTTTCTTCGTTGGCAAACTTTTGGTCCTCGTTACCATCGTCTTGAGCGTTACCCAAACCGAAAAAGTAATACTTCTCCAGTTCAGATGCATCTGCATCGGCATTCGAATTGTTGGCCTTGTGCTTCGACCCCAAAGTCATCTGCCCCATGTTACCCTGCGTTGAGGACTTATTGTTCTCGGCTTCGCTCTCTTCCTCACCACTCTCCTCCAGAATTGTGTGGAGGGTGAAGTCGATGGCTCGGTTGTATCCTCGAAGCTCTTCCTCGCGATCGAAGTAAGCTTCATCTCCAGATGACACGGATTCGCTCCCTAATTCGTCGTCGTCATCGTCTCTCAAGTCGTCAATCGTGGCATCGACTTCTTCCACCCACGAGTCGTCGTCGGCCAGTCCCTCTTCGAGGCACACCACGGCTGAAAGGGTATCACCACCTGTCACCACTTTCACTGCATCCTCACCACCGTTCCTTCCCTCGTCGGATTCACCAGACATTTCCCCACCACTCAAGTCCCCGCATATGGGAAGGTCCACAACACCGTTGCCGTTACCAGAAGGGTCTTTCAATTGTATTGTTTTCCTGCTTTTCACCTCCGGTCTCCTCGGAGGAGTGGGGGAAGCGGTCCCCGTCTCCAGGGTGAGGGTGAAATAACCCGCGAGTCCCATGTTGCTCTTCCCCTCCTCCTCTTCCCAATTCACATGTCTGAGCACCACTCCCCCTTCGTCACTCATTTCACCATCGTTTTCATCCATCTCTTCTTCCTGTTCGTCCTCTTCCTCCGACACTAGTGTGGTCGTCTCGGTGGTGACCACGCTCACGTTCACGCGTTGGTGTCTCCCGTTCGCATCCTCTCCCACGAGGACCACTTCCTCTGCCCCTTCTACTTCCTCCACATCGTGGCACTCCCTTCTCAACCCTTCTCGCGAAGCACCGCCATCCTGAGTTATCATAACGTAACTGGTGTACACTCCTCCACCGCCTCCCGTTGTGACGGCTGCTTCGCTACCCGAAAAAGACCTCCCGCCCCCTTCCGGATTGAGGATGTCCTCCAGAGAGACGCACCTTCCTTCCCCGGCACGCCCACCGCCCACGTTTCCCCACCGCAAAGAATTTCCACCGAAACAGTCCTCGCTCGTCGCTTTCCAGTCGTCAACTGAGCCCTCCTCACCTGGAAGGGAGGGCGAGGCAGGTGTTCCTGTAGGCTCCCCCGCCGGAACGGGGTCAGTCTCCTCCGCCACTTCCGGTGATTCCCCTCCCACGCTATCCTCCCTCCCGCACACGACCACTTCGTCGCTCGCAGGCGCCATCTCTGAGCCATCGGCCGAAACTTCTCCGCCGAGCGTCTTTAGCGCCGGCGTCGTAGAGTCCCCCTCGGGGGGGCGGGGGGCCTCCTCCCCCCCTTCGGGGGAAACCTGTTCGCCTGTAGCTTTCGCGTGGAGCTGTGGTGATATTCGATCTTCTTTCTCGGGGGTTCGCTCCCCTTCTGTCTGGGGTGGTTTCTCCTCCCCACCGCAAGTGGGCTCTCCCAAAAGCGGGTCTTGTAACATATTGCCTTCCGTGGAAGGGTTCTCCTCCGCCTCCGTTGTGGGGGAGGGCGATGGGTTATCGGGGACCACCTCGGCGGACTCCTCCGCCTCCTCGGACGAAACCTCACTCGTTTTATTCTCCCCTTCTCCACCCTCCACCTTCACTTCCTCCTCCACCGGGGCATTTTCCACTCCCGACACTTCTTCCAATGTCCCCTCCCCTTCGACCGCCACCGTCAAACCAGACTCGCCACTAACAGTGCCACCGAAGACGACACCTTGACCACTGGAATCTTCCGAACGATTCTTCCTCGAGGCTCCCTCTTCCTCTGCCAACCGACTACCGTCCTCCTCCGATACTCCATCTCCTGGCTCACTTTCACCGGCTCCGTCGTCGCGGCTTTCTCCCGAAGGAGATGCGGCGTCTCCCTCCGTTTCCATGACAACCTCCCCCTCCACAGGAGCGCTCTCCTCTTTATCCCTTACGGCTTCGAACGTTTCCGTGTCTGATATCGCCTCGTGGCATCCTTCGTTCTCCTCACCCACATTCGCCTCTCTTTCATCTCCCCGAGTGGCCTCCTTATCTACCGGCGTCCCGCACTCCCCCTCTTCCTTCACCACTCCATTTGCAGCATCGGTGCTCTCATCTTCGCCCTTATCTGACAGCGAGGACATAGAAGAGTCCGTCCCGTCCACCTTATCGCTTTCCTGAAGGCAATCACGTGCGCAGAAGGTAGGTGACGCCGCGTTTCGTTCCTTCTGGTAATCCTCGTTGACATCCTTCTCCATCGGTTCCTTCTCCACTTCGATGTGTATTTTCTCCCCCGCGGGCGACTCGCCTTCGACTCCCGGTAGTTCACGAGAGAAGGGGGGACGGCCATCTTGGATGATCCGGTCGGGGTTTTCCTTGAACCTCGGCGCCGCTACGTGATCGTCGTCCGTCAGGGCCCGGATGTGCATCAACCTGACTCCTTCAACGGCCCCTTCCACCACCAACTCTTTCACCACTTCGATCACTTCTCCACCCCTGTCTTCTTCTTCCTCCTCCCTTTCCCTTCCAACCCCCTCGTCCTCCTCGTCTTCGGCCGCGTTCACCACAAACACGCGCGAGAAGTTCTCGTCGTCGGAATCCGATTCCTCCGAGTTGCCCGCCGCGTCCGAGTTGGAGGACACCGAGGGCGGGGTCATGATGGACCCGATGGCCCACCTGCGTGCCGAAGCCAAGTCGAACTCCCCGCTGCTGGTCTCGTACTCGTCTGAATCGGGCGCCGCGACGCTGTCCTCGTCGCTGACATTGTCGTCCATCGCAGTCTGCACGCTCTCCTCGGCCACCGGAGGCTCCTCCTCCTCCACCACCACCTCCTCCTCCCTCTGCTTCCCTCCTCTCCTTCTCCTCCTCTTCCGGTTCCTCCTACGCTTTCGTCCTTTACCGGGTGCCTTCTCTTCCTTACCCTCCGAGGGCCCTTCTGTCTCCGCACGACACGAATCGTCCGCTCCCCTCCGGATCTCTTGCACCACTGAACTGGAGGTCCCCGAAGACTCGGCTGTCTCCCCTTCTCCCTGCCCTCCCTCCGTCGCCTCTCGATGGGGGAGACCGACCTCCTTCCCAACCCACTCCTCCGCCGCGACTCCGCCCACCGGTGATAACGCTCGCGATATTTCTTTCGCACCTGGGGTGTGGGACGGGTCGCCGTCCGCCCATGCACGATCCGTGCCCACTTTCTCCACCGCCTCCTCGGATTCGAACAGGGGTCTGTAGGAAAGAAGCACCGCAGCGCCGTCCGTTCCGTCCTCCCCTCCCTCTGTTGATGTCTCCTCCACACGCGCCGTGTTTTCGTTCGTTCCGTCCTCCTCCGCCATTATGTGGGTCGGGGAATCCTCATTTTGCGATTCCACAACGCTGTTATCAATCACTTCCTCCACACTATCCTCCGGTTTTAACTCTTGGGACGTAATTTCCAATTGCGTCGCGGATTCGCGTGGATTACCTTCATCCGACTTGCTTTCGTTGATGGCTTCCGTGGCAGCTGGCTCTTCATCAGGCGTTGGAACGGATTCGGTGGCGGCCGTTCCGTTTTCTTCACCTGTCACCTCCTCTTTCTTAGAACCCGCTTCCGTTTCCACTTCCTCCGACGCCGTCCCGACGCCCATGGACGCCTCTTCCTCTTCTTCCTCCATGTTCTCTCGCGGCACCTCGTCCGTCTCCTCGCAACGCGCCGGTCTCTCTGCGATCTCCTTATCTCGTTCGAGATTATTTCGCTCGCCTCTCGATACATCGCCCACGACCGGCGCTCCGATCAAAACCTCCACCTCCTGCCCTCCTCCACCTTCTAAGGCTTCGCCCTCTTTATAAACCCACTCGCCGGCCGTGATTTCTTCTCTACTCTCCTTCTTCGTAATCGCATTACGAGACTCCTCCGTGTCTCCCGTTGCATCGTTGCATTCTTCATTTTCTACGACTTCTTCCCCCGCACCTTCGACCCCGACACCCGACTCTCCTTCCGCTCTCTTATCACAGTCGTCTCTTTCCGCTCCTTCCACCACGTCCGAGCCAATCTTCTCTACATCTCCCGCCGCTACCTTATCTTCCGATTCGTGCTTTACTTCGCGAGCAGCTTCGCCCTCTTCTGCGATAAGTTCTCCGGATAATTCACTCGCGGATTTATTGCCCTTCGCGGAATCCTCCAGCGAAACCACCGGCGTAATACCCTCCACTTGTACATCCCCAGAGGATAACCCGGAATTCTTACCACTTTCCTCTTTATTCACTTCTTCCCCTTTAGTATCCACCGTCATCTCTCCCTCCTTCGCATCTCCACCGTCTGTATCCACCCCTCTCGCCCCCGCATCCTCCGTAACACTTTCACACTTGGAAGACTCCGCCGAGAGCAAGAGCTCTCCTTCCGCGACGGCGGAACAAACCTCACCCTCCTTCTCCCCTACGGTCCCGGGTTCGATCCCAACCACCTCCTCGATAGAGACCGGATCCTTACGTTCCTTCTCCTCCGCCGTCTCCGCCCCACTTTCGACGTCTGCGTCGCTGGGAGAATAACTCGTCGCGACGCCCCTCTGGAAGCCCTCCACCACCACTTCAACCCTCTCCTCTTCGATGGGATGGCACGACAACGTCTCCGGGGGAGTGTTGATTTCGATTATCTCCTTCAATCCTCCCGCAGTGGTCTCGCCCACTCCTTCCGAATAACAATCCTGCAGAGACGAGGAGAGCGTCACCGAGGAAGTGAACGCCTGCGTGGGCGACGACTGCGAGTCCAAAACCCTGTGCCAGGCGTACCAAGAAGACGGTGCGGACGAAGCACTTCCCACAACCGACACGTGAGACACGGACGAGTGACTCTCCGGCACGGACGTGGGCTGATCTTGCGAAGACGATCTCTGGAAACTCCTTATGCGTATCCTAACCGCGTTGCTGCCGGCGGGACCCAGATAAACAATGTCGGCCACGCTCACCGCGTCCCCCATCGAACCACGTGGTAATGTGTGCGAACCGCCCCCGTCTCCCTCCTCGCCCTTCTCGAACCTCGCCGGCCACGCGGGGACGGGTACGGGCACGGGAACCGGAATGATGGTCCTCTTCCCTCCCGGCCCATATTCCTCCGCGTCCCTCTCCACCGTCCACATCCTTATTCCTGTCCCTTCCACGGTCCCCGCCGGACCGAACTCTCCCGCTGCCAGTATGGTAGGGCCCTCGTCGATGACGAACCCTCCGCTTCCCGACCGCTCCCCCGCAAACCTCGCGGCGTCGGGTGCGAGGCGCAGGTGCAGCCGCGCCAGATCCGTCTCGCTCCTGCTACGACCCACCCTGCGGGCGCGGCGCCTCCTCGCCCGGCGGGACACCGCCAGCCCACCCTCCGCCTGACCCTCGGGAGTCCCATCCGCCGCCGGCATGGGCTCCACGAAGAATATGTGGTCCGTGAGGGCGACGACGCCACCCTCGCCCCCCGCGGCGTGCCTCCGGGACAACGCTGGTGCTCCGGACTGCGTGGCGGGCAGCAGTTTACTGACCTCCGGAGTGGATGGCGTGGGTCGAGGAGGAGGGGAGGGCGGTGCGGGGGAGGGGGGCGGGACTCCCTCTCCTCCCCCTCCGATCTCCCTTCTCGCCGGTTCGAAGTAATCCCAATCGCAGTCTTCCTCCGCCGGCGCCTCCTCGTCCGAGTTGGTGGTCGACGCTTTAGACGACGAGTCCGAACTTATGAAGACCAACTTGTAGTCCTCGCCGTCCGGTTGTATCTTCCCTTCGTCCAGCACGTAATCCAAGAGGAGCGCGGCAGCGGCCGGCGATCCTCCGTCCTCCTGCGTCCCTAACCGGCGACTCAACTCGAACGGCTTCTCGCTGCGGCCGAGGGATGGCGAAGGAGCCACTGTCGGTGAGGCCGAAGTTGGCGTTGTCGTCCCTGCATCTCCTACTCCGGAATCTTCTTTTTTCCGCGCAGAGAGGAGGGGTGGATGGGAGAAGGGGTGGTTGAGGGAAGAAAAAAAAATAAGGGGATAACACGATGCGTCACGCGTTCACAACACCGCCCTGTTTAAAAACCCTTCACCGAATGGAGGAGTCGCTCCGCGGTGCTGCGCATCTCCGACAAACACCGAAGCAGGCTCGCCCTTTCACCACCGCCACCACCGGAGAAATGCTTCTCAGCCGATACTACCACCACCACCGCCTCCGCCCCCGCACACAACCCACACCGCTCACGAAACCTTTTCTCCCTCTCGCTCTGGTTTACTCGGAGATAGTCATGGTTGCCATCGCGATACTCCCTCCTTACATGCGATCGACGGAATGACCCTTCACCTTTTCCACACACCTTAGAACCATCCGTTCCACGAGCGAAACGGACCGTAGCACAACATATCACAGCGGAGTCGCGTATGGAACTGTCTCCGAATAAACCGTGCGCCTCAACCTGTTTCCACGGCTTGAAAAACGGCGGGCGCCCGCTGGAGAGAGAAAAATCACGATCGGGAGTGACGTCACTCCCCACCACCACCAATGGGAATCTAGGAGAGGTTTGTTTCGAGCGACGTTTTAACCCGATTTATTCGCACATCCACCAACGTCGTCGACATGCACCTCTTCTCGTGGGCTACTCTCCCGCCACTGGCGGAAGCCACGGCAGTTAGTCGGTAACATGCACCATTCCTACGGAAGAGGTTTTGTTATTGCTACACACGCGAAAAAATATTAATGTCGAGCGGAAGGATCAGGACTACTCATTCCTACACCGCCACCAGAAGAATAACGGGTCAGGTAAACAGTGGAAAGGGGAAGAAAGTTCGCAAATCGTGAAAGCTTTTACCGTGCGGGAACGTCGTATTTCTTTCGGTAACTTTCGATTGCTTTTTGCCCATCTCTCTCTGCTCTGCCCGGTACGACACGAATGGTCCAATTTCATACGGATCGATTTTGTGTATGGCGGAGTTACGAAAATGAATCGGGTTGTTTTGGGGGCAATGGGAGTGAGGTTGAGGGGAGGAGTTCCTTCTAACAAGTCTCCATAGTCGTAGTTGACGTCATTCAGAATAACAATGCAGTTTGGAAACAATCATATCCTTGTAGCGCTACATTGTTGCGGTATTAAGTGACAATGATTAAAACAAATGAACGGCTAAATCTAATGATAAACATTGTTATTCAATTAAGTATTTCAGTTGTATATAATTCAGATTCCTTCACGACGTATTATATTTTAGTTCATTCGTGCTTTAAACAATGACTCGCTTAATCGTTTTAATACATACAACCTTCTTTTAATGAATTTACCTTTTACTTAGCTATACATTCTTCCTTTGCCCTAATAAAGATACTAAGAGACAGAGTAAACAATACAACGTTATCTTCTAAGCTTATCATTCCATCAACTGACATATAATCCTCAATACAAATAATGTTTGAAATCATTTCATAGATCTCTTCCTTGGACGTAAACAGACGGCTCGACTAAAGATTTCCAATAACAAACCCGATTAAATCTAGAATCAACAAATAATCTTTTCTTATAGAATACCTTAGCTCGAACGGGCTCTGATTGATATACCTGAATTAGGATATTAAAAGCTTTAGTTTTTTCCGTTCTAATTATAAATTTCAGGTGCGTTCGAGGAGAGCCTTGAAGATATGGAATGAAATATAAGTGAATGAAGTTGAACCTGGTAGGCCAATTCGTTTAGCATTATTTATTTTCATCAGATAACATTGTCTGGAAGTCGCCATAAAATATTTCCATCGCTCTCGGCAAACAAGAGGTTCTTTGCAAGACACAGGAACTCTTAAAAACGGGCGAAATAAATTATAGAGATATAAATCGGAGAAAATCTGACTACCTTTTACATCACAGGTGTCAACAGAAGATAACAGGATAATCGGAAATTGAAAACTTGCTCAGGGGATATAAGTTGGTTTGATACCGGTTGGCAGAAGTTGGCAAGAGCGTATTCTCCAGCTAACGAATAAAGCGTTCCATTACAGTTTTGGAATGTTCGTTAGACTAACAAAAGAGAAAACATCGGCTACTTATCCTCACCCCTAAGGATGTTTCCCAAAGTAAACAATACGAGTGTATCAAAAGCTAAGAATTAGGGTACTGATCTACCTTACTATTATTATTAAAGAGTATTATCGTTTTGAGAAGGAATTTTAGACGTATTAAATTCAAATTGGAACTAATGTCATTACTATTACACAACAATAATATAATTAATTAAAACAGATTCTAATTTTTGAAGCCCAATAAAGTTCGGATATTGTCGTGAATAATTATGGAATTAAAGCTACAACAATGAGATTCATTTTAGAACCCCTTCCTATTTTTATCCTAAATATTAATCAATATATCTTAATTATTAACCGAAACAACAATTCAGTGAAACAAGCTTCAAGCACCGATACTCTACCAATTTTCAGAGGTCAACGTAACGATCGTCTCTTTTTTTTAACGATATACGATTCGTGCCATCTCTCCTACGATAGTGTGTAATCTAGGTAGCATTCACTAGTCTCATCTCATGAAAAAAACACTCGGAATGTATAGTGGAATGCTTCAACTCGAGCGGCAAATCTAATTAGAGCCGAGGCGGAATGGATATTGATTTTCAAATACAACGGAGATGGAGGAATTTATATATCTAGCTTCTCGTCGCAACTGAATTTCTCTGCACCGCTTTCCTTTGGATTCCCTCCCACGTTTTCCAAAAAGAAAAATCAAAAATCAAAAGGACGTGAAACGAAAGACTAACACGTGGAAATAAGTAGGAGAATTCCCTATGGAAATTCCTCGAATAAAAAGAACAGCTCTTTTAACATTTGTTCCAAAACTTTACATTTAATATGATTAATATTCGGCGTAGCATAAAATACATTTAATACCTTCATAAATATTACGCTATAATACCGCCAATTAACTACTTTGTTTATCATCGCAACCGGTCCGCCGGGTAAATAAAAGAAGTAGCCATAACAGCTTCGGTGTTTTCAAGACCGCGTTTTTTGTACCTCTCAAAGACATGACAAAAGACAAGAATAATATTTCAAGGCTTGCCATTGAAAAAACACGATTAAAGAGATAATGCGAGCTTTAGAGTTGACTTTAGTAGTAAATGCTGATAAGCAGAGAACACAATGAAGAATGATAGACTACCACCCGTTTTTAAGTGGATGGGTTCAAATTCATTTCCCCTAAAATTCTTTTCGTGTACATTTTATAACCGTTAGCTCCTGACCTGCTAAACTAAAAAAATCTTCTTTTTACTGTTGAACTGATAACATCATACCGAAGCATTTTTCTGCACGCAGAATTGTTTTTTTGTCTACTTTATGAGAGTCTTACCCAAACTTAAATCGAGCGTTCACCTTTGTCATGATTATTAATTCGCTTATGATTAAGATTATGAAAATTTCTACGGGTTTCTGTTTTCGTCTCTATAAATCGCCCTTCCTTTTGATATAACTATCAATAACTGTGTAATCCCACTCTTTAATTAATATCTAAAATTTCCCTTGAAATAGTTCTTTTCTTCAACCTTAATTTGTTATTTACGTTGTATTCTTTCACTGTCAAATTTACGAGAAAAAGAAATAGAAATCATCGCTTAAAACTCCATAATATCTTGCTATTTAAACTATTATAGCTCGCCAAAGATAAAAATCGACACTATTAAATAAGATATAGATAACTATAGATAATAGAACTGCAGTGAGGTTAACAATAGTCAATTGACAACAATTAAATTTATAAACAATTCAATTATAGTCTGACTGCATCTTAACTTTTATTATGTCCATATTTAACAACATATAACTCTATACATATCCCGTACATTTACTCTAATTAAAGACATTTCCATTGTTTGAATAGAATAATTGTCTTTGTTGATGCATCACCCCATTGCGACCGTATTCCTGTCAAAGTATTGTTGCAGGATACCTTAGAATAAACATTGTAGATATCCAACTTCACAAAGGAGGATTTATGTATGACTTGCTTTATGTGAGTAATGAGAAGGGGTTAAAAGGATATCGTTAAATCGATCTCCAACGTTTATTGTCCATTAATGAAGTGGGCGCACGGGAAAAAGAAGACTAAAAAATATCGTAAGAAAGCAAAGAGTAAAGAAAAGAAGACGAGAAATGAGTGTAAAGAAAGGATGGATTGATAAAGAGGAGGGGAATTAAGCAAATGGGAGTAAAAGTCCTCATCTCTCCGAGAATTGCCTTAAGTGAGTCATGAGGATCTCCAAGGCCATCCGAGTCTCTTGCACCGTTAGCGGCGGAGGAAAAATGAGATGAAACGAAAAGGAAAAAGAAAAAGCTGATCCAGAAGAATCGAAGGGTAAAGCAATATCTCGCCACGGTTTCTTTCGCTAAATCAAGTAGATTTTCAGTAGTTATAGTTCCACTAACTCTTGAAATATATCGCATTGTCATCATACACATTAATATGGTAATCTCGTAAATGAGTTGCCATGGAGATTTTTCCATTGACTCCTAGACTTCGAGAAACAAAAATATAGAAAATTCGTCGTACATTTTGATAAACTGAGACTGAATTTTCTATGATAATACTGTTCGATTATGTCCATGTAGTAGACTCTGAAGACATCCATGATAACTAACTTATATAACGTGCAAAGTTCTACGTAGTACAAAAATCGTAACGGAAATTTATACAATATCGGATGAACAACATTCGAAACTATACACTTGAGTGTTAATTCACATTCAAATTAAAAATATATGGTTCGAAACTTAACTCTTTAACTTTAAAATTCAATAACAAAGCAGTTTTCGTTCGGAATAAAAACACGACATTATCTTTCCCTTATTAAAGTTACTGAACGAACAAATAATCAAACTCGAAGCCTAAATAACTAAGATGCGTCACAAATTTTCCATTAGAAAAGACATATCCGCAGAATCTTCTAAACCATTCATTAACTCACTTATAGTCTGAAAAAAGTAATTCGATTATTTCAAACTTCGAATGTAAATTAAGCTACATCAAAGCCTAACTTAAGACCAAAACATTAGGGTCAACGAAGGACGAAGCTAATTTTATCATCTCAACATCAAAGTTCTGCTTCAGGAAAAGTTCGCGATGAATATACATTTTGGCGACAAACGTGGGTCATGCGAGACAGACATTCGTATCGTAATCTACGTCTTCCAATCAGAGAATGGAGAAAGGGAAAATCCGATGAAAGAAACGTTTAAACCTTTCCAGTACTTCGTGTCCCTATTGTACGTCATGTTCGGAGATAAAAAAAACCCATGGACCGCTACGGCAGTTAAAAGGGGAAAGAATATTTAGGCCGGTCGTGAGTTTCTAGATATCATACGCACGCGCGTTCCCAAACCGTGTGACAATAAAGAACAGGAACTGCTAAAAGCTTATTCGAAGATCTTACGTAATTCAGTTTGAATTTACAACCAAGAAAACTCGAATTTTCTTTAAGGAAAAGGTTCCCAATAATTTTCTTAGTATATTGACTTGTAAATAAAAAATGACGTGGGTGAAATATAATATCGTGAAATTTATACGGGATAGGATTTTTATTGGTCCAAGTATTATGTTTCTGAAGCCCAATTAAAAAAATCATCACGTAATGGTCCCTTATCGACGACAGAAGTTTTTTATACCTTAGATACTCATTAATAATAGAATAATATATAGATTTTAAAAGCTATATGCTCAGGCGTTACTTTGCGGAAGACCTGAAGATAATAAGACATTTAGTGAAACCGGTCGCGCAATAATATTATTTATTTATTTAAATATTGTGACTACAAGTTGGCCCAGGGCCAGGTGGTAGTCTTTGAAGAATTATAATAAGTAATAGTAAGGAAGTAAACCAAGTGTTTCATTTCTACATTTAAAATCTGAATATATATTTTATTTGTATTTATTGTCTAATATTTGGTACGTAAATTACATTTATAACAAAAATATAACTCTTTGAAGGGCAATGGGTTGGATAGCTTACGAATGATACATCAGCAGATACAGAAATAAAAATAGTCAACGTAATAATCGAGTAAATAGACTGGATTTAACAATGAGTGGACATTAGTCACAAGGGAAAAAACTTTAGCTTATGAGATTTGAGTCTAATATCTAATAATCACTAATGATTTTATTCATTACATTCGAATACCTGCATGCCTATTTTTATGAATAAACTAGGTTATTTCATGATGCCTGACTTTGTTGGCCTACTTTTCTGATAAATCTTCACGATGTGGGTGGAATGAAAATCGCTACATCATCGAGCTGTTTTCAGAGGGCACCTTTTTAAATGACGCGCTATCAACTACAAACGGAAAACAACGGTTTCAAAACAGATCGGAAACAGTTCAGAACATTATTTACCTTCAGAACAATGTGCCTTTCTTTGTTTTATGTGAGCATAGATCAAAGAATTGACCGACAAAAGAAAGTGCCTAGATGAGGGTTAACAATATCTCAGCCTGCGGGTTAACTTGAGAGATATTTCAGCTTCCACGTGCACGATAACTAAAAGTTGAAACAATTTATGGCTACATAAGAATGAGCTATCCTTTATAAAAAAAATACGTAACACATTAAAAACCTCAAAGAATTTTATTCGGATAGAAAATTCTTTAACATAATCCTAGCTTGAATACTGATCAAAATCTTAAAAATAAATCTTTCTTTTCAGAGCATAAATTTCAACATATTTCATAATATTTGCATTTTGTTTAATATGAGAAATCCCAAAAATATATATTCAAACACTCGATACTCTAGTGCAAGATTACAGTTGACTAATGAAAGTTTAAATAAAAACAATAATAAATATACTCTATATATATTAAACTGAAGATGTTTTAGAGAGCCAACTTAATCTATAATTTAGCTTTAAAATAAATTACCTTTCAATAGACTTTCCATGAACGAGATTTGATGACCAAGAGCAGGAGGCAGATGTTTAAACTTCCAAGATCATTTTTTGAATAATATTCTATCATTATTAAAAAATATCGTCGCACTTAGACATTTTTCAGTTAGCCTTGTTATGTCATCATTATATGTCAATAACATGAGAAAAGCACAGTTCTATTACAATTCCTAAGAGATACAACGAAACTTTGTTTACACTAGCAACAATAACTTCACCATGACTAATCTCGGTAGCATAACACAGTGCCTAACGACGCAAACGTAATTACGTGTCCACAGCCACAGAAACTCCCTTTAAATGCAGTAATAACACACACAGGTCCGTGCATATGATCCAATTTGCGCGAAACTACCATTCCATGCTTGTCGGAGGTGGCAATATCTTAGGAGTCGATGCTCTCAAAATAGAATATGCACTGCATCCAAGTTCTATTCACCTTTCCAAACCCGATTTCCGCTTCGACCAAACGGCTAATGGCCTACTCTTGGTGTCTTCGTGATATTTATACACCTTTGCAACTCTTATAAAGCCCTATACCCTTTCCCAAATATATACTAAAAGATATATGTATGTTCCTTATGCACTTTCTGCTTTCTTTCTCTCGAAACAATATCTTTCAGTCTGCCATAATATCTACTCTTTAAAATGTTATAAATTTTCTCAAAATTCGAAAAGGTAAACTTATTCTTCCGTGGTTTGATTTTTATCTTTTAGTTACGTATAACGCGGTTTCTTTACTATAACCAGTTTGAATCGATTCGATACTTCAACTCACGAGCGTTTGATTGATATATTACGAGCCAATGCATAACTTCTGTGTGTGGTTTTTTACTCGTAAATTAAGATAAAATTCTAATGAAGGAAATTCATTCAAAAACACACCCGACTACAATTAATGTTCGTAAATTTATAAATAAACGTGCCGACGATTAAAGAAAGACTCCGTAAAGGTTTATTCGTTCATTAAAGACGTATATTGACGGAGAAAAATTCAAATATATTGAAGATTACTTTATGTTCAGTACATTGATCAAATGTAGTTTTCATGAACTAGAAAAAAGAGCAAGGGAAGTCGATCCGTTCCATGTGCAGAAACAGACGAAAGGCTGAAAGTATACGAATGAAGACATACATATGTAAATGAAATTACAACGCCCATTCAAAAGCAACGTTTCAGTGACATTTAGTTTAGATTACGGAACGCGTATTCTTAGTCGTGCAATCAAATCAGAGGTCATTGTATCTGCTCCCGAACGGATGTTCGCGAGTATAGAATTCATATCGAGGTTCATTTCAGTCGGTAACACAATGAGCTTAGGATTTGAAGATGGTTGTTAAGTTGTTTTTGAGAGCCTAATGGGAACAAACGAGCTTGAATTTCGTTTCCAAGCAATCAAAGCGTTGCCAATTACGAACTCGTTTCCGTGGAGAACAAAGAGGCTGTGGATCGGTCATTACTTTTCTGCCGGAAGTTGTAAAGGTGTAATATGAAGATGGAACTTACGTTTTTCCCACTTCCGAACACGAAGGATATTACATTCGATCTCAGTAAAGCGAAACAAATAATGCAGTAGATGACGACTATAAATAACTAAGAATTGATGCATGTAAGAATCATTGCCTTTGAAGTTAATTTCAACAAGTATCAGCATAAAACACGAAAAATACTTTCTGAGGTCATGACTCCGAAGTTTTTATTAAATTTAAGTATACAAAGCAATTCTAACACAATTACCTTAGGCTTATTCCCTGCCTGAAGTATGAATTCTGTATTACTCGTAGCTTCTACTATAACTGATCGTTATTAAAAACAAAGAAAACCCAAATAGTAAAATAATGATGATTTGATAATTAAATAATCTATTTTTCATTTTCCTTTCTTCTAATCAATTAGTTTTTCCAAACATTCAAGATTGAACATTTCAAAAACAAGTGACAAAGCTTAACTTAGCACATCGATGTCTGCAACTCTTATCATAATCGCTATTAAAAATTGTTATCCGATTACTTTAAAAAATTCCACGCATTCCTAAAAGGGTCGTGTTTAATCTAACAGGAATTCCTTTAAGCAAGTTTGGAATAAAGCCGTTAATAAGGGAGTTATAGGTTACGCGAAACTTAAGAGAAGAACGAGGTTATCAACCCAAGAATGTTTCCTTGGAAACTGCTTCTAATTTGTTGATCAATTGAAGCGGTCCTCGAGATATGGATTACTTCTTCGTAATAGGATTTCAATAATTAAGTATGACTAGGATAATAATCGGAATACTTTATGGATAAAATGTGACGGATATTTCTTTAAAACATTGGCCTACATTAAACCGAGCTATATTTAGAACTGGAGACGTATTAAAATAACCTTACTCAAGATACAGCTTTCTATACATCAGTATAATAAAGATTACATCACCTTTATAATATGAACTAATTTATTAAACATTTAATTCTATTAAGGAATCATGGCTCCCGTTGAAAGAAATGAACCTAAGGATTTGTGAATACCAATTGAACATTAACCTTATAGTGACATCAAATAAATGAAAACAAAACACGCATGTTAAACAAACCCACTATGAACACAAGAACACTTTCCTTCCAAGAACCTTCCGCGTGTCTATAAATTTTTCGAGATACATCAGACCATCTGTTAGGAATTCCTCTAACCTTTATTGCCACAGAATAATATTGAAAGCATAATCGGCAATTTTTCTATATATAATAAGTCTTTGATAGAATTATGAGAAATTAATAACGATTCACGACTGCAACGCGATCTATTTCCTTCATATGTTCCGAGGGCATATCCCACCGATTCCCATCATAAACCTGATTCGATCGAATATCTTTCTTACTGTATAACGGCATGTTTATGTAACCAATCATTATCGTTTCCAATATCGAAGAATAATTCAACGGTACAAACAGCAAATCTACCACTATATCATTATAACGAACTCTGTGTGACAATTAGAAGGAGCCGGATATACGAAATCACTCCGCTGAGATCGCGAGCGTGCTTCCGTGGGCGACGCGTGGGAAGGGGTGTTTCCTAAATCTTATTGTTGCCGGGTGTTGCTCTGGTGCCGCATCATCGCCTCCCTTGATGCAACGCCGGCTAATGGACTTTCCAAAGGATTCAGAGGAGGGACTTAAATGGATTTGGAGGAAACCATTTCTCGGGTGCGCGATCGGTAATGTGTTCTTCGAGTAATTGCGCAATGGTGTACATACACATTTGGGTAGGGTTCGATATTGCTTCGTAAGTAGGCTACTATTAGTTCATCATAGACAGTAAATGAAAAGAAAACTTTAAGGTTTTCTTCTATCACCGGAAATTTGAATCCCTTTTAAGAAATATACCGATCTTAAAAAATACATTTACACCAAAAGACTGGAAGATTAAGATATATTCTATACTTAACACTGTTTATTTATTATTACATAGTATTTATTAATAAATAATCTTCATAGGCCCAATAGGAGGTGCTTCTGTTATTTACCCTAGTTACTTATAAGTTTATTGAGCATAACAATGATAATAAGTCGACCTTATTCTGGGGGTCATTGAAACGTATGACGAAAGAGATCAAAGCATACAACATAGGTATTATAAATTAGTGGACTAAACAAAGTGAAGTGTAAAGGACAATGAAGTCTTTTGTCATAAATTGGATTGTAAAATTTTAAATTTTATACTTTGATATCAATGTTATTTTCCTCTGATTATATTTAGCTTAAGTCAGAAGATATTTACTGAGCGTAACTAACAATATTGAACGCTTCAAATAAGCGAAATCAAGGAGTAATATTTTGATTTATTTCCAGATCGGATCAAAAATATACTTCTATGAAGGAAAGAGGTTTCCTTTACGTAAAAAGTACCCTTTCGAGTAAGTCAATCGAGTAAGAACAACACGGTTAAAGTACGGAATGTGCTTTAAAGCATCACACCGAGTGCTGTCCCTCTCACTTCATTGGCTTAACCGGTGTACTATTTTTAGATCAGTTCTCTTAAAAACAACCAAATATTTTTCTATAGATATTCTTCAAGTAATTCAAACATCCAGCAGATTAATCATAAAAATGGATTACGCATAGTGGCGTAGTCAATTTCAACGATTCACTACGCTTCTGATATTTACTTGTTTATTTTTTAATGCTTAACAAGTGTTTATTGATTACACTAACAAATATTTATACATGGAACAATAGTAATAGTTCTCTACATTTGTAACCATTATTTTTTCCTAAAACTAGGCGTTCGGATCTCGTCGCATCGGTGGTTCAGTGGTAGAATGCTCGCCTGCCACGCGGGCGGCCCGGGTTCGATTCCCGGCCGATGCAACTTTTTTTCCAACCTCGATGGTGCATTAAATTTTTCCAATTCTATATTCAATTTAAAGCTTTTTTTCAGTTTAATTTTCAGCTTGTTCTCAACTTACAGAGGCGAGAGATATTTCAGATTTCTAACGAAAGGATAATCGAACTATCAAATAAAAGCAACATTTTGGTTCAGAGTAATGCACTCAAGTCACACTGGAATAGCATAAGAGTTAGAAGGGAGATGCTGTAGAGGAATATCGAAGCTCCGAAAAAAAATTATGATGCTACAGTTCACGTTACTAAATAAATTTAGAACCTGTCCATTGTCTTGATTGCAGCATACATACATATCACTCAATAAAAACTGAGAAAACTATGAATAAATGTGTAAATTCACTGCAAAATACCATTTAGAACGATCGTTACATCTGTCTTACTTTAACTGTATAGTATTATTAGGAAGTTCACTCAGATATCGTTCCTAAATAAGAATATATCGGTAGTTTTGAAATTTCCGTAGTAATTAGAATGAGAGTATAGATAGATGAATGATTGGATGAAAAAAGGGTATATAATCTGTAACACTATATTTGAAACATCCAAAAATTAATATAAATTAATTTCATTGAATGAAAATCATTTTGTTAACCTTTAAGAATGTTATCCGCAAAACATCAAGGAAAAAGTTAAAGTAAGTTATTCCTAGACTCCGTCAAAATATTAAGATTGAGGTAGATGAAGCGAAAAATGTCTATCGAATAGAGTGTTAGTCAACCAGACGTAAGAACACAGAGTTATTTTATATAAAAGATAAGACAATTTGTTAGAGAAACCAACACCCATAGTTTTTAGCATTCAAATACGTAACATAAACGAATCCATACCCTCACAGAGATGCATCCATCCACTACAGTATTCCCCCTCGTGCAAGAAATCTTCCAGGTGTTACAACAGAACAGAATACTTCAATTCGGTCATCCAAAGGAACGGCGCGAACGTCCCGTAATTGTGTTTTCCGCCGAGTTTAATTCCAAGAGTGGCAACACAGTGAGTTCTCTCGGTTGGATATCGGGTAAACTAGATTAGAAATCCCTCCGTATCTTGGTCCGTCCATTCTTGAATACAATCGACTGAGTGTCACGCCTTGAAATTAGTTAGTTCCGAGGCTAACAGTGGGGAGAAGAATGGTAACGAAGGAAAACAAGAAGTGAGTCGTCATTGGTAACCTAGAGGCGACAAAAAAGCGCCCTTTCTATCTTCATTATAAAACAACACGAGGATTTAGAGTTCTGGGAACTGCCGAAAACTAAATCAAAGATAGATGGTAAGGCTCAAAGAAATCTAATCTTGGGTCCATTAAGGTATAAAAAATTTATAACAAGAAGTTCTGTAAACAAGGGCGATTTATCATGGCTATTCTAAGATAGCTCTAATTTTACAAATGATACTACTACTAAAATTAGCAAACGCTGCTACTTTGGAAAAATTCAAGTAAAAATACACACTTAAACGAAATAAAAGCAACAATTGAATCGATCGCAATCGATAAATTATTTGCAATTTCAATTCCAATAATTATTTACTTAATATTTTTATGTTTAATATAAATCAGGTCTTCTATTAGTATAGATGCCGTTGTGTATATTCAACATAAACTTTATCTTTACATGATCAGAATATTAACCTACTGTTTGATATTTACCTTTCAACCTTTCTAAAATATAATATGTTACGGAAACGGGCAATAAGGATAAGTCAAAGCGAAAAGTGAATGCAAGTCTTAACGGAATCATTAAAAGAAATCCGCCGGACTTTAAATACTCGATGATTACGATCTCAATTTTCGATTAAGTGACTTAAACCTTTCCATTTAATTCAGCATTGACACACAGCCGGTGGGCAGAATGATCGAAGGGAGGGTTTTAATTGATCTGATGACGTAAAGAGCCGGTGAATGTAAATCAATGACGACGATGAGAACCCGATATAACTCGCGGATTGCAAGGTAAATATGCAAATTCATCCAGAGTTTTTAAATGGCCTTCTCTAACTTAAGAAGAAGCATCAATGAATCCTCCCTCTATATGAGCATTGTTATTATCGTAACCAACAAATAACAGTTATTGATATTGTTGCGTAGCATTCGTACTGAAACATGCATTCGATTGAGATTGCCACAGACGATTGTTTAGGAGGTATCTTCCATTACTTACTAGAAAACTTTTAAAGAGAAACCACAATTGAATTACTCTTCATATAAAACTTTAATTATATCGTACAAGAAACTATAATAGAAATGATCGTTGAAAAATTCTAGATCTTGCACAGCTATATTCTAATAACTGAGAGGGTATTTTGGAATTGGTATCAACTTTGAGCTCCAGCAAGTTCTCGCAAAAATCAGAAAAATAAAAAACTTGTTCGTCGATAATAGATTCGCAAAAACAGACGCCACATTCCACGAGTTTCGCAGAAAGATTGAGCGCGAAAAAAAATTGAGTTAAAGATGAAATGGACTTGAAGAAGTAGCAATTCTCAAGGCCCAAAAAAATAACAATCGAGTGTGTTGCAGTATGTTGCTATTTCAAATGCAAATTTCATTTGCAAGAAGAGAGCTGCTATGTGCAAGCAAAAGGCAATTCTCGACCTGGAGAAGGGGGAATGACGTAAGAGCTGGAAATAATTGTAAACCTTTTGGCGAGAAAAATTATGGGACATGAAAACTTTTCGCGGATTCAATTTCCTCGGAAATGAAACCTGCATCGAACGCCGTGTCGCCTTCATGTCAAAGCAGATGGTACAAATGAGAATAAATGAAAAACACGATTAATTTCCCTTGATCTCCTGCAGATGTCACTAAGGAGACTGATCGCTCGCGTACGAATACAATTCGAATCACACCACGTTTGTTAATAGGGAGAAAAATTAGACTCGTCTTGAGATCATAGGATCATTCAAAACGATGAGCAAAATGATAAATTGACGATGCTAAATGCATCATAAATACTCTAGGATTAGCTGGAGGGAGATTCAAGTTGAGGACTAACATAAATTGAATGCAGCATCAACTGCAACGAACTTTTCCAAATGCACCATTATGAATTACGACTTGAGGAGGGAACGTTAATCCATTCAAATATGATTTGAATTCAGTTAAATGATTAAAGCAATCTGAGTACTATGAAAATGAAATTAATCGAATGAAGGTATGAATATGAAAGGAAAATGTATATATTTGTTTTTTTTATAATCGTCATTTATCACCATGTTACTTCCATCGAGGAATATTTACTAACAGAGGAAATTAGAAGAATCTCAGAGTTAATGGATGAGTTTCTCAAATACTTCCAATTTATCCTCTACTTTCACGAATAAAAGTTTAATAATACAACATTCTTAATTTATACGATACGTAATATAGCGCGATAATGTGAAATTAAAATTGACACATTTATTTAAATAAATTATGATGGAAAAGAAAGAGAGAGGTTTTAAAGAAAAATGTCTTCACCTCTTAATAAATCAAGCTGTTACTCAGAACCTATATCTTAATTCATACTTAGAATCTTGAACTAATAAATCATTGCTCAAAATATATTTCTTCCTATCTATTTACTTCGGATGAATTCAGAATGTGTGAATTTCTAGAGTACTTAAATTACATGTATTGAATTCCCTATTTTAGTATTAAGTAATCCTTTCTATTGATTGTTCAATTTATTCCAATCTTATTTCTACAAATTTGATTCTAATAATTATAATCTTTAATTGGAACATAAGCACGCTTATGTAATACATAATCACACCATTTTTTTGAATAACGAATCCTTTAATTATTCCTTCAACAATTTATAATGAATGTAGCTAATATTGGAATTCCAGTTTTAAGTAAATCAATAACAACCGAGTTATTACTGTAATTCACCACATTCCATCCCTCTATTCAATCATCGATTCGCGAAAAAATACACCATCAAAGCTGATGTAAGAAGGAAATCTTTTAGGGAGTGGTTTTGATCCCATCTCGCACGAGGAGCGAAACCAATCAAGTACAACGATGGAGAGTTAATGCCGTTCCTAAGCAACGGACCCAATTTCCCTCGGAGTATCACAGAAAGGAGAAAATATGATGAGCCTCGTACGACTCCACAGAAAAACCCGCCCTCGACGAATCAGCGGTCACGTGACCGGCGATTCCTTTCTATCTGTCCGAAATCTATCACAACCCCGTATCACGAAACCATTCCGTGAGCCAACGTGATTTGCAGCGCCGAAAAAGAATTCGATGGCCGGTGGTCAAAATGGGAGTTTGATTGGTGGACAGAAAAGAATTCTTCCGCGAAATCTGATGAGCTGAAGGAAATACGGGGAAGGGAACAAGTGGATGGGATTTCGTGGGTGTTTGGGAAAAAGGTCAAAAGATGGGTTCCCGGAAAGAAGAACCTGAGGGACGACGACAAATTGCGTTGAGGAAGAATGTAAAAGTGATGAGACTGCAGAATTAGAAGGTTGTCATCGCGGTGTTTAGTTTTAAGCGGGAATGCTTTATATGCCGGCGTAATCGTGTTAGAAGGTGCTCCATCTTCATTCAATCAGCCCCGATGCTTAGGAACGAGGTAATAATTAAGTCCTTAACTACCGAGTATCCCATTGTTTAGCTCGTATACATTCGGTCACATTCAACTCTTTTACGAGAAATCTGAACACAAATTTTAATTATACGCAAGGAAATTAATTAACCTATCGTGCTCAAACTAAAGTAAAGTATTCGATTCAACTTGATTCGTCATTAGTCAGAATTCTATCAACCAATTTATAAATATTTCCAAGATCTGATTCCCAAACTTTATCACGTAACGATAAATGTTTTAAAACTTACATAAAAAAATTTTACGGACGTGCAATATCAGTCTTTCTTCTAAGTTTGCATGACATCAGCCTACAGTTCAGTACAAGCCATAATGACGTTTAAGTGCAATAGAGCTATCAGAATTAATGTTTTTTCTCCATTTAAGTTTATCTTCCTTTACTTCGATCACTAAGTATACAAAAAGACTATAAACTAACGTCTCGAGGCGTACTTCGTGGAATGACATGTCATTTAAAATAAGAGAAGAAAACTCGGCAATTATTTTTCTTTTATTATTTTAAGTACCTAGAGAGGTATTTTTAACCGAACTAGAGGCACGATTTATTTTTATGACACATTAGTCCTTGGGAAAAATACAATTTATGTTGTGCGATATGTCTCCGCAAACGTGTCCATGTATGAAAGTAATTTATGAACAAATGAGAATAAAGATCTGCAAATAAAGTTTGTGAACTTGAGAAAGAAACACTCATATGTGCATTCTATAAGTTCTACCGTCCTTAAATAAAATGTTAAGAAAGACAAGATAGTTTGAAGGCATGAAGAGTATCAGGATAGCTGAGAATTGAGATAGATAACAGAAATACAGCATTGTGAATCATTTCTACGTGAGATAAACTCCATTCTTGCTTCATCAAACACCGATTTCGTAGACACACCGCGGTATCTAAGGAGGCAGTACATAACCTTGAAATTGAATCCCGCGTGAGGACGACAGTAGAGTAAAAAAACACTGTACTTTAATATCAATCGTTTTCAGTTTTAAGAAGCTTAGAATTCGCATAGAATTGTAGGGAATATGACGCAATCTGTCTCCGTATATTCCTTTCTTTAATTATGACTCAGAAATGTGAGTTGAAGCCGCAAAAAATCTTTCTGCGAATCACAGCGAGTCTTATGTCAACAGAAAAGACCTTTGCTTTCGTGGATCGATTTATATCCGTGTCGTCCCTGTTTAATAAGGCGATTATTTACCTCGGGACACGGCAGAACAGTTGAGCGTTGGATTAGGAAAGACTTCTCGTTCTGGTACTTACGCGATTTAATGTGCAAAAGATCATTTCCATCTTCTTCTCGGAATTAAACGAGACTGAACTGAGAAAACGCACTCGTATGTTATAATAAATACCCAATGAAATTCATATCATATTGCTGTCAAGCAAGTAACCCATCGTTAAGATCAGTCAATTATATAAATATGTTTACGTTGTCAAGGTACTTCAGGTTGTTATTACTCAAGCATTATCCTACGCGTGGGTTAAATGAACACTATTTGCGAAGAAATAAGTGGTATATGCTGACTTGATTACAAGATAATATCAAAGAAATACTTCTAGCTTTTTCAATATGTTAAAGATATAATTACTTTTTCACATCGTTTGGATATATAGTTCGATAATTATACTCAATAAGCTACCGATAAGAATCTGATAGCTCATAAGTATACTCCCGATTAAAATTTTCAAATATATCCATATAGTTTCATCAAAATAATCTCAGAATTATGGGTATTTTGAATTAAATATTTTACCCAAAAGCGAAGAACTAGTAAACTATTAACTACCAAAAGATATTGAGACATCTAATACACTTATATGTATATTAACTCTCAAAGCCTTGCCACTAACATTCAGTGTCACAGTCACTTCGAATGCACTGATACAAAAACCATACTATAGAGCATATCTAGTCTATCAACTCAAGGTGACCTAATTCTTGCAATGAGCCCGTATTTATAGCTCGTGTCTGATATTATACAATCGCCGATGAATAGAAAAACAACCTGTTACGTACGTCTGACTCACTGAATTTATCTGCTGACGAAAACGGGAATTTCCTACCGCAAAAAAAGAACAAAAATAACACCGTAAGCTTAAGTTTAGTAATTGACTAAAATAAATATGATTTGGGAAACAATGTGATCAAACCAATGCCTGAAGTGATTATGCGTCTTATCATTTACGTAAATAGTAAATGATGAAAAGTAGGAAAGGATATTAAACCGTTCATATCCGTATCTTAAATAGCAAGAAGAAGAAGAGCTTGTATTAATCACAACATGATTATGAAATAATAGTTACCCGAAAAATGTAAGTAGGAAGCGTGGGTTTTGACATGTAATAATAAAACACTATAGTGGAAATTTGCTTCCACAGCTCTATTTTACAGTCGTAATTCTTTGTTCTACTTTTTATAGATGAAACAGTACGATATTCCTTTGAATTCTAAATAGCCCTGTAAATTCGATAGAAATATTCGAAGTTCCTTGATTACTTTCTAAGATTCAAATCCTAAGGAAGGGTTAATTAATTTTCTCCTATAATATTCATACTTGTTCTCCTGAATCTTTATTTCCTCAGGCTTAGTATCTTCTAAATAAGAGCAGTGATAAAAGAACAGTATTTTTACGTCCGCAAAATACAGTCAAACAAAATTTGTGGAAGTAAACATATTTAATTTCATTCCTGCAATTATGTGAAGTTCCACCTAAAATCGACAGGAATAGTAAATTATAATTCAACATATGAATTCCTCATACATATAATCCCAATCTAACACTTTCTTCTACTTAAAGATTCACCTAAACCCTCTTAATGCAGCCAGACCTTTACTTTCCTATCTACAGCACATGTAGCCTGAGCCATCCAACGAAAACAATCGCACCTGTATCCAAGGAAACCTTCGACTTGAAAATTCCAAACAGCGTTCGTAAACTCCGTTGAACCTTGATCCTCGAACGAGATAAAACAGTGGATGCGGTTTACCTATGAGGATCTAAAACGAGCTAGAAGAGTAGAATGTGGCGGAGAGGCACTGTTTACCAATAAAGAGAGAACTCGAGGATAAGAGAGCAACAAAAAAAAGAGGCACACAAGACCGGAAGGAGTGTGGGAAGGCGGGAAACATTTACAGCGGAGAATGAATCGCAGATTTTTTTATTCGGATGCGACATCCTCTTCCCACACCTCATCTCTTCCCCTCTCACCGCATTCTACTCAGAGATTCTCTCTTTTTTTTCCCTCGACACCACCATCGCGCTCTTCTCCCTCGAGGTATATTCGGACTCTACCTTAATTACGCCGCCACAGCGCCGATTCTGAACGTTTACGATCCTCTCATATTCACCTTTTTTGGATTTCAGCAGAAGAGGGAATCGACTGAAGGTTGCCATGGTCTCCGGTGTATGTACACAAAGGTCTTACACTACTCCTAGCGACGACTATGAACCGATAAAATAATGCGCATTTTCAGGCTAAACTGTGCTTTATCACTCTTAAAATTTAGTTACGTTTTACGTAAGTTTTAAGTGGTAAGAAAACATCGTTACCTCGATATAATATTATATAGATATAATTTTGTTGTTCTACGAACTAAATATCGACTAATTTAACTCGAAATCTATTGTTCAATCCGTAAGATAATTGTCATGAACTACAATACGAACTTAATTCTGTTACAGTAAAAATATGGTTTATCTTTGTTTGTCGATACAAATCTTTATAAGTTTCTACTTGCCCAATTAAAGTGTGATGTGATTCATAGAGACACGAGATATATATTCATATGAAAGAAAATTTTACGATTTTGCTAAACCTAGATCTTATACGTGACATATCAATCGAGTGAGACACGTTTTTCAATCCTTCGTGAGCAAACGAAAAGATAGATTTGAGGTACAAGGTGAATGATAAAAAATATTAAAGCACAAAACTTTCAAAGGGCAATCAAAGAAGAGGAATTTATAACTGTAAGCTAAGAAGAAATTTTCGTAAACATTCCTGACTTCTGTTTTGCGAGGTTTTAAAGAAATTCATCCTATACATTATGCATCCTTTTAGCTTCAAAGCTCACCTTCCGAAACGTCATTTTCCGTACATTTCTTTCGTTTCTCATTGTGTTTTTATCCCATATCAAGTGAATGCTTACGTATTTTCCAAATTCCTCTCTCCAGAGACATATTTTCGATACTCCCAATGGGAATATAAAAGAGTCATCGCCTTCGAGTAGGAAATTTAGAGAGTATTTGACGGAGAATAAACTTGTTGAGTGTCGCTTTATTACGTTTGAAATAAGGAGATGCTTAAGGGTATTTTGAAAAGAAAATGTCTGAAAATTTTCTCACAGAGATAGAAGATAACAAATAACTGTTAGAACTGTTTTCTAGGCTTCAGGATCATTCTGTTTCAAGCTACAACTCGCTAGTCCTCGAGTCAAGAGCAATATTCACTAAGTTCGATGTATACAATAAAGATTTAGGATAGCACTAAAAATAAACAAAAGTTGAAACAAAAGTATTATAATTTTAAGAGCGTGATAAATTCTTATTAGTTCACATCACAAAACATTTCATACCGTTACAGATAATTTACATACGTAAGAAAGATACTGCAAGCAAGATTTGTGTTAACCTATATAACAAGTAAAGAAACTCGAGAACAACAGATAATATTTTTATATAGAATTAATGTCTCCATAACGGTTTAGATATAAATGCTAGAGGATATGTTTTCAATATAAATGTTCGAGGATATACTTGCTTGTGGAACAAGCTATCATTAATAATAATTCACAATGAATCGTTTGAATAAAGCTATGATAACCTTTCCGTGCATTTTAGAGAATACATGATAAACTGATTCTAATTTATACTTCGGCATCAAATAGCAGAAGTGATAATTCGAAAAAGCCAAGTCCTACTTTTAAAGAAAGGACAGCATTCCTAAAATACGAAAATTGGCCACTTAATGAGACGAAGAAGTGCTACTTTACACAAAATCAATATTTACCGTCCAAATCAAAAGCCAGAATGAAGAGTTCCTTTTCTGATAAAGATTTTTCACCCGTTTCTTTAAGAGATGGAATTCCATTCTATGTTAGTAAGATTAACTTCATAGCAAATGCTGCATATTATTATGACTATTCATTTCGTTCTAATCAGACTGTATTATTATACTGGTGATATGCTTAATCAATATATTACCCGTTAAAATAATTTGAACATCGTTATGTTTCTTTTGAATTAGTTATTCTTTTGAGGTGAGTTCTTCCATAAATTAAGGCTTCCCCTTTTGGTATAAATGTTAATATTATCCATGACGTCACCATTAACACGGTATATTGGGTACTTATTAGAGAATGCATAAATATACTGAAAATAAATGTTAAGAAAATTCTGTTTCGGAAACATTTGATTAAGATAGTTCATACTAACAATAAAATTTCAATCTGCCTAATAAGAATTCTTTTCCGGATATTTTTGCTAAAATGCTGGATGGCATCATCGTACTTGAGTCTATCATATAAATTACAGTTTTAAATATATAAAAAGCTACCAAATTTTACGCGATTTGCCATTTGATGAAAAAACGATGTGTGTACGTCAGAGGGGGGGCAGGTGGTAAAAAGAGTGGAATTCTCTCCAAATAACGGGTTCTCAACGAAGCCATCTCATTGAATAGGCTCGTAAAATCTGGAAGTTTAATTAACCAAAAATTCTTCCAGAGAGATTGAAGTTTCAGCGACAAATATTTTTAGTATTATGGAAACCAAGGATAACAAATAAAAGGAGTGTTTCACCGCTTTGACTTTCATAAACGAAATTCAACAATAAAACATAAGAGAAGTCATTTTTCTCTGAGAAATACCATCCAATAACTAATGGCCAATTTATTCTTTATTTCACGACTAAATCAACGCAAAAAGTTTTCTGTAAAATAGAATACGTCTCTATTTATAAAATTATCATAAAAGAACTACAATACTCAATTCCCAAAATTATTACTTTCAGAAATATATGGCTGAAAAGAAATTAAGGAATGTTCGAAAGAACTGTTTTCATCTCACATGGTAAATATTAAGATTATATAGTTTCTTGTTACATGATATATTGTACAATTCTTTGGAACACATTTAACAGCAGACATTTTTCTATTCATATTTCTTCTAACGTTTGACAGAATATTCTATTAGCAGAAAAATCTATCGTCATAGTTTTTTCGATTATTTTGTCTTTAGCCCAATATAGCTAACATGGCTATCACGAGATTTTCAGATTTTTTCCTTAAAGTTATCGACGAACATTTTTGTTCAAAAAAATTAATAACTATAAATTTCACCTGTATAAATAGCCCGCTTTCGTACAATAGCACACCTATCTACGATGGTGAATAATTAAAAATTCAGGGATAAAGAAGAACCATTCTCATGGACCCACATACTTTACTCAATTCTAACATCGTTAATTAACCAATTTTTAGGTTCTAAATAGTTTTGATCATTTATCATCGGCCGAAACTTGAATGATCCTTGGACCAAAAAGATAGATGAATAGTAAATTAACACAATCAAAGTTTTTTGCACCACAAAAGTGAGAATTACGTTAATTAGCATGCTCTTTTGTCATAAGGTTTATAGTCCCAGAAAGTAACTCATGAAAGTAATAGATATATAATAGATAGTACAATAGAAAACAATAGTTGTCATTATTCTTACGTTTCCTTCAGACAACATTTTCCTCCACTTCTAATGAGCAATCATACTTACTAGAAATAAAAAATTTGCGATATATTTTAGCAATAATTAGCATCGTACATTTGAAGATCTGTAAGGTTCCATATCTTCATACTATATAGAACGATTATCCAAGTCCAAAAATGTTTGACTGTAGAATATGATTAAAAACCTAAGAAGAACTTAATTCCACGATACATCAACGAAACATTCGCGATAGACTTTATTCATTAAAATTAATTATTACCCCTCTTAAACAAAAATTTGGAGATGAAAAGAGATACATATATATATATCTGCATTGAATAAGTAATTTCATAAGTATTCATAAGTAACCATAATCTTTTAATACGATACATCCTGTTTACAATAGCATTTATCATTCTAATTTCAGGCGAGAAGAGGTTACGTTTACCACTGTTACGTTTGAGAACGAAATGATAAACGAAATCATCATATGTTATTAAATAAGAATTCCAAAATAGATAAACCATACGTAAACTCCGATAAAGCACAAAGACAGAGACGAGAAGACATTACAATAGAACACAAGAGAATGGTTTTAAGCTATTCCAAACCGAAAGCGATCTAACTTGCGAGATACTTTAGGAAGACACAGAAACGTGGCGTATCTTAAAGCATCCTCACAGTAACTCTGTTACGCCTCCTTTACATCCAATAAAAACCCTCCGAGTCGTAAAATCGTCACCATTATCTCCGATTCGATATCTTTGATTTCCGCAGCGAAACACGCAGTAGCGAACGATTAAAACACTCCGAGAAATTAGTCCCTCGTCGGAACCAAAGGAATTCCAAACGTGCAGATTAGAGCCACTTTACAACCTATATCTCGCAGGAGGGTGGGCACAAAGGATGGATGGAGGCTATCTTAAGGGTACGTCCATGTAAAACGACCATTGTCCCCGACTGAGAGCTGCATTCTTGGGCGTCGAACGGGAGACCTTCCCATATGTGGTGGGTGCTTGTTCTACAATCGATCTCAGGGAAGGAGAGCGGGCAAAAAAAAGTTACCAAAAGGGAAAAGAATGGACGACTGGGTAAAAGGAGCATACGCATGGCTTCGGAGTGCTTCCGATTTTTCTTCTTTTGTCTCGAGGAAGGCTTCTTCAAAGTCCGCTCGCCGGTAACACAACCCGAAAATAAGAACGTAATCTCGTTAGGAAAGTGTACTTTGCGTTAAAATTTTCTCCGAAAGGCGATGGAATCTCACGCAATGGGGTGAGTTATTGGGGTAATTTGTAGGTTTAATTAGGAAGCTCCTCGGAGATCTATATAAATTGGCTCGAGATTTTCTGGTTATTTTAAGAAACGATACTAAGAAAGAAATGGGTTATTTTAATATTAGATGTTATCATCCACGAACCAGTATATTATAATGTTTTATATAATATAAATTAAAGGCACTCTTCTAATTACATTTCTATATTAAAACTACATAACAATTAAGATTAACAATGGGCCGTCTACTTATAAGTATATTTCTCTGATAATAATACACGATAGGTCCAAGCCATCCATGATTTCTTAGAACTTATCTCTTAAAAAAGTGTTACGAAATGATGTTTCGTATAGATCAAATTTATATTTATGACAATATTTGGCATTTTAAAATCTTCAGAGTGATTTTTTTGTGATTCATTCCATCTTGAAAATGATGGATGAATCTACGATTTTTACGTAGTTTTGAAAAAACTAGAACAAATTCTCAACAGAGATTTAGATAAATTGAAATTCTATCTCACATAAAATATTTGTCTATAAGAATATGAACATTAGATGAAAACTATCAAATATATACACTAATAGCTTTGAGCTCTTATAGTGGACAGTTAGACATTTTAATAGACGAAATCAAACTTCAGGAATAGAATTATTTGGATCCTTGAAAAAATATGATAAAAATTTTACACCTGATTAACGTACAATACTATCCATACTGTGACAATAATCGAAACGGGACAAGATTGTAATAATTTAAATGTCAAGTATTGACAGACTTTTTGCAAAGTACCCCATATGAATTTCTGACGCAGACCTATGCCACGGCACACTGGCTCGGAACTGTCAATCCAGGTCGTGCTTAGTAGAGTAAATTAGATTGCGCAGAAAGTAAGATAAGGATGTCCTCATATCACAGAAATATAGCAGTAGAACGAAACATTCAATACATGACAAGAAACTGCTAAGTGAGTAGTCTTTCCACAAACTTAAGGTACCCAACATTAGTGAAAATAATTATTATTTCAAATTTTTATGTTAAATAAATTTGAGAGACACACGGAGATATGAGATTAATTCATCTTGAAAATTCAATATATAACAAGAAAACGTGAAGTTAATAGTCTTCTCAAAACTTGAGATTCCCGACATTGGTGAAAATAATTGTTTTTAAAAATATTAATGTTTAATAAATTTGAGAGACACACGATAATTAGAGATTAATTCATCTTGAAAGGTTAAGAATAGTAAGGGTGAAGCGCGAAGATTGAATAATAGTTTTTATTCTCGTATAAAAGGTGAAGAAGACCCGCATAAGAGAAGAGTAACCCATCTCAACAAGACTAGGTTTTTACTCCCACTCCGCCGCGCTCTAGTTATCTTTCTGTTGCTATAACCCGTCATACGACTTCAGACAGACTCACATTAATGTCAGAGATGAAGAACTCATGTGTGGGAAGTAAACAGAGGAAGACAAAGGGATTAGGATGCATTATGCTACTCTGTCACTAAAGCAATTGCTTTAATAACCTCCATTTCTACACTAACTGTATACGAAGCATTTAAGTACACAGGATTTGATACAGAACGTTTCTCCACATATCCTTTAAACTGTTCTACCAAAACGGTACGTTAAAATTCAATTCCATGAAAACATGAATAACTTTAAAAATGGATCAACTCTATTGATGATCAATGAATGATGATTGATGATGCAATTGATGTCAAATAAACGATCCAAATAATGAACTTAGGTGATGTATATAATCCACAGTTCATGATAGGAGGGAAGCTACAGCACAAATACCAATTTGCCCATTAATAATGACCCTGTATTTATAGATGGTAAACTTCTATGCGGGGTCAAGCTAGGAGATTCTATAGTAGTGAATCTAAAGATGACGATATACACGGTTGAAATTTGTCAATTAATTAATAATAATTGAAACTTTAAGGGAATTATTTTCCTTCGTTAAGCCAAATTCGTTTGAAGATTATTCTATGATAACCATTCGTACAATTATCGAGAAACAAATTCATTTACTTCGTGATTCATAGATTCGTTTCCCTCATTAACTACAATACATGTTACTAGAACAACTATATGATATTCAACAATAATATAATAACTATACGATATTAAAATGAACTCATATATATCAAAATACGTATAAATGAATATCCAAACCTATTTTTCATTTAATCTAATTCTTCTAACGAAAGAGTAAATTTAGTAATCTTTCAAACTTTTTCGCCGATCGATGCATATAAAAAATCTGGTTACCAGCGAACTGTAAACTTCCGAATTGTATTGCGTCAATTTCAGTAGATAACACAAGTCCCTTCATAAGACCCACAACTTGACTATGACCATTGTACTTCTCAAAATAACACGAACAAAGATGGATTGATAAACTTTAAAAAAAGATCTCACTTTATTTAGAAAGTTTTCCGACAATACGCGTGCACATTTTTCTTTTTCCGTGCATTGTAAGTAGGTTGACCCCGCATATTGTCTGCAGTGTATTTTGCACGGTCCGTTTCGTGAAATTGGCCGACAACAATAGCCACTTGGATACGTATGCAACGAAATAGACAAAAAGAAGAATAAAGAAACGTTTTGCGCAATGGGATGGAAGCGAGGAAATGAAAGGACGAAGAGAATGCGAAGAAAGAATAAAATCTGCGAGAGCTTCAAAATAAAAGTGTTTCTTCGTCCGGTATGATTTAGAAAGCAATCTGGAGATCATACACGCCAATGAACACATAAAAGTAAATCCCACGCGTTTCAAGCTCGTGAAATACACCACTTTATACTTTAGGTGGTCTAGATTTTACCACTTCCGTAGGTGTGTGAGGAGAAAAATGCTCCTCAAAAGAATTGGGAAATCGAGCCGCTCTATGCGTGCAACTTCGAAAAGCAAGCAGTCACGACTTACGCTCGCTTACTTAAAAAGGAGTGGTCGAACGCTTAATTGAATCAATGAAAGACGAGTTAAAATTCTGACGATGTGCGAGGAAAGTTGGGAGATGGTAATATACGATAGAAACTGATACCTCGTTTTACAATCTGGGCACGACTTTGATAACAAGTTTGAGCAATTACGATTTTTAACGCTGCCTTCGATATAATTTAGTTTGTGTTTGTTTTAAACCGCACCCGAACGACTTCCAGGTTTCCAGGGAAAATAGATCGGCAATGCGATAAACATGCTCTGTATTATTACGGTATTCCAATCAATGTAAAATAAATATAGTGATCGTCAATTATTGAAGTAAAAATAGAAAGGAGCTCTTAGTTGATTCTTTCTTATGTTTACTTACTCCGCGCTGAAGACTATAAAGAAAAAAAATTGTAATTCTCCAAAAACTTTTCCGCAACAGTTAAAACTCGGTTACAATAGTGATCTGGAACATTTTCCTCCTTATGAAGCAAAGATTCAGGTAACTGGGTCTAACTGTTTGTCTTAATAGAAAAGATTGATCTTTCAATAAACCCACTGACTGCAATGGAATTAAAAACAGCTTAGACTCAAACCAGCGATTTTTTCTTCCTAGTTTGTTAATTAAAAAATTCAAGTTCTTAAAAGATGAATATTTATCATCAATAAATTTTACTTTGCATACATCAACTCTTAAAATACCCTTCAACTGCTATAAGAACAATTTCTCACACCTTTATATCAATCGCAAGACCATAATATTTAAAAATTCGTTGCTTGAATGGTAAATCTGTTCACCTTAATAACTCCATCCTGTTTTATTCATATCACTCTTTCTATAATACGTACTTTTTGTTTATTTTACGTAACTATGCCAAAGTTATTATCATGGCAACCAATAGGAGCCTCGAATTAAATCTGAACGCATATCATGGTGCCTGTGCACAGGAATCTAAGAAAACGAGTCCCACAAATGCCATCAAACGTTTCTCCGCGAATATCCTTCCACTTTCGGAATAAAAGAGGAAAAACGGAGAATTAACAGAATGATCCGTCATGCTGAGTGTATTTAAACGCGGGAGTACTAGCGTGCTGCGCATATCTTAAGCGCAGGGTAATGGATTCGAAAAATTCCGATCTCGTACTTACGTTGTTTACAAAAAGAACATGCGGTGTGGAGCTCCATTGCTGAACTATCGAAAGAAGGGGTTTTCCTCATAAATGAACATTGCCCATCGCACTTTTATGAATTCCCGATGGTGTAGAATAAGAGGAATGAAAGTAATTTCATCGCAATTCCAAGCAACCAGATGCGTGCATAAGAATAGCATACTATTGTAGGTAATGAGTAAATTTTTTTCAAATTGTGTTTTAACTTTACGCAAATCCTTTCTTTAAGAATCTGCAAGTATAAATACGTCATCGTTACACGTAATTTAGGCCTTAATTTTGAGGGAATATATATATTTGAATTTATTTCCTATGGTTCAAGGATTTATCTGTTTAAACTTACGTAAGTTATTTGATTAATACTCCCGTTCTGACAGAAGTTTCTTGAGCTTTCTTTTCGATTTAAGATTTCTCGATCTTTCAAAATGATATAGAAATTTCCGGAAACATCGTCTACAGTTACTGTTCCTGCAGCATCACCTGCACATCACCAACCATCACCTGCATGCGCACTATTCATTTAAAAAGATATATACGGTTGCTAGATAATTTTACCACCTTAAATAAACAAACAACTCAAATAAATAAGCGCTTTTTTACTCGATCCCTTTGAAATCATTATAACGAAAGTTTTCTCTCTTCTATTAGTTCATTCTTTTTGTAGCAGAACAATCTTTCATCTCAAAAAGCAAACTAACTCCTTCAAAATTTACATCCTTCGATATTTCAGAGATAGGGCAAATCTTTCGAAAGAGATTTCTGCGAGGGTTGCTTTCTCCTAATATTTTAAGGCTAAAAACGACTTGGTCCAACTTAACTCCTCGCATTTTCCCGTTGGATTCTGTGCTCGACATAATACCGAACTTTCCATCTGAAATGGAATAAATCTCACGATCCTTTCACTACGGTAGGGAAAGAATCCAAAATTTACAGCCGACGCCAAGACACTTTCACAAAACCCGTATTTTAAAAAGAAAATTCCTCTTCATTCTTCCTCCATTATTCGGACGACTAGATGCCGCGTATTACGAGCACGATTTCGCGTCTTGCGACGACTACAAATCCCCCCGAACGCTCGTTTCCGCGAATAGGTGATTTTCGATTTTCCAGAAGCACTTCGACGCGAAGAGTGTTTCCAAGGAAACAAATTCAATTCAGATGAATGCGTTACTTTCGTCTGAGCAACTGAAACAACCAAATACCTATTCGAATACTCGGTGTGTTTATCTCGGATTATCAATGACGATCAACCTATTATTGATTTCGTACTAATTGATTACAAACACGTTTTTACGTAATCGAATGTTTATACGTACGTATATTTTTCGACAGCTATTTGAGAAAGAGAAATTTCTTTAAATAAACTATGTCTATGGGATTGTAAAGAAGAACACTTATGCATCTCGATTGTCATATAATAAACTAGTGTTAGAGTCCTTTATGATTAGGATCCTAAATTTCAAGAATGAACTGGATCTTATCATATTAGACTTCTTCATTTATTTGAAGGTTGGTGACTTCTTTGTTTTTATCTGATTTCCTATAGATTAAGGTGAAATCCACTTTAAAGATGAGCCTTAGCTAAAATTTTCTAAAAGATTCATCAATAGGGGTATGATGTATCAGTATTAGAAAATAAGATAACTCAATAAAATTTCGGAAACATTTGGAGATACTTCCTCTTTTGATAATCATAGGTTTTTATTAAGTCATTCTTCGTGAAGAATATTTCCCCATCAATAGCGGGCCAAACTTCAACTCCACTACAAAACAAACTGATTAGATGCAAAGATACGTTGATATCGTAATGAAATTAAGAAATTTTAGCTTCTTTAACTGATATCCTTCACCTTAATAGCTTAAATGAATCCAACTAACACCTCAATCTTGTGAATCCTAACTAATAAATCTCAACAGCAATGTCCTAACTAGAATCAGCAATCTTCTCATATCTTTAATCATTTCCCCTACACAAAAGCACGTTAATAGGGTTAGATTATCTAATCGATGTAAGAAACGAGAGACCATGAAAATTGCTCCACATTTACGTAATGGACTCACGCACCTACACCTAAACGCACTCGATTATCGTACGCATCCATCTCCCCCAACGGCGAGATTTTTAATTACCCCACTACCACAACAAAGAGAGGGCGTTGTGACAAACATCACCTTGGTTACCAGATAGCAGAGCCCTCTTTGGCAAACACCCCACGAGCTCCATCGTGAACTGGACACGCAGAGGGTGATACGCGTAGAAGAACGAGAGAAAAAGATACGGGATGCTTCTTATAACCGTTGCTGCACACGGCTCGGGGGATCGTAGTCGGTGTCTTGACCTCCCGGGGTGAAGAGGTGACTTTAAGGAGGAACAAAGAGACTTTCACCCGACCTCTGATGTTCGGAGGGATAGCAACAGATAAGAGATTTCGTGGAAAGTGGATCGCCACGATTCCGTATAGTAAACAGGCCCGATCGTGAGCCGTTCTCCATGGAGACCGATTCGATACCGTTGGGCGTGTTATTAAAAGTAAATAAAAGGAGAGATTTTCGAGTTTCCCCAATTCTTCTCACGTAACACGCCTCGGAATCGAGTTATTGTTCTGACCATATTGAGAAACGGCGCCACGAACTATTTGTCAACATCACGAATGGTGGTAATGCGATTTTGTGAGTGTATCTTCGAGATGATTATTTTTACGACCGCAGCTCGAATCGGGTATGAAAATAAGCACGATTCTTATTGGAGAAATTTCCGGGAGCTTTGAATTGGTTTGAATAAAAACAAAGCCTTCCGTATTTGAACACACGAGGGTTATTGGATGGGAGTTTTTTTATTATATTGGAAAGGAAATCGCAAAGATATTACAAGTTAGCATGTTTTTAACTCACTACAACGATAGTACATTAACGATTACTTTCAATATTTGAATGTTAATATGATATTAGTGTACACCGATTTATTATAAACATCTTCTTACCATACCAAAACAATATGAACAAGTTATTTTTCTATAGATATTATTGGAATTGATACATTACGGCATAGGACTTCATTAAGATGACCTGTTAATAATAATATATACGGGAATCGTTTAATTAACTGGCCTTGCTTCTAAAATGGATGTAGTAACATAATTTAAATCTCATGTCTAACTATAAATCTCAACTGAAAATTTTCTTTCCTAGTGCGTTCATGATGAAACTACCTCCTTAAGGAGGATAATTAAAATGCATTCGCGACCCTGATTAAATCATCTTCAGCTACTCATGGACAATTGAATACAACATTTGGGAAGCTAATACGAACAATAATGGTTTACGAGATAAATTATGTGCTTGAAAAGCTCAAAGAGACATAAAATTTGGTACATCAATACCTCAACGTAACTACTTATGATAACTCAAACAAAAAATAATTTAACGAACCTATCCTTCAATACTCCAATTTATTTAAATCTCTTCGTATAAATTCATATGAAATGGTTAATCAATTAGGGATGGCTATGTCGAATGTTCTGGCTTCAATCTGAACCTACAAGCAGTCAAAAGAAGTCTTGATTCTGCTTAGAAACATCTAAATTCTAACGAATAAATAACTTCGTACTTTCCACTAATAATCCGAGATAACAATCCGTGGAAAGAAAAAGTTATTTATTCATTATATTTCCATCCTACAAAGTAACGCTTAATCATATTAACATGACATCTAAATTCCCCCATTTTTACGCATATCCTGTATCACTCGATTCCGTCATCGTATCAAAATATATAAAATAGTAGCGGAATTCCTAGCTCACCTCAGATCACAACAACTTAGGAATAAATAATTCGCTGCTAAGTTTACGAGCGGAGTAAAACGCCGCGAGGCATCGGATGGATTTTAACGGTGTCAGAGGTCCCCTTTGGGGGCGGGTGTCGTGAAGGGAGACGGCATAGTTCAACAATGACCTCACCTCTTCGGCTGCGAGTGGTCAAGAGACCTACCTCACAAGTTCAAGAGGGATGTTATCTCTCCAACAATGTCTGATGTGCACTCAGACGCTATGGCAACAAGTATTCTCAATAAAGACGAGGGTATCATCTTGTTTAGTCGTTGATGAAGTGGCATAATGGTTAAGATGACCGTGGATAAGAGCAAATGATCCCACTTGATCTAAAGATGAATATCCACGAATAAACTTTGATCGTTTTCAGGTAGTTTCATCGATAGCGGTTGAATTTTAATAAAAACGTGAATTTGACTAATAGCTCACACTACATTCGGAGATATTTGATTAAAATTTTGATATTCTCATCCTATCGAAAGGAAAAAAGTCCGATATCTTAACGTATATTACAAGGACCTACATATCACTAAAAGGATTAATTTAAAACAGTAGTAGAGTAAGGTAAAAGAGAAATTATATTATACAGTAACTAAATGAACAATTAAAGTTTTCGCTGCCTTAACATTCCACATTGAACATTGTTTCGTATTATTAAGGAATGATTTATAAACTTAACTGAAGCTAAATGAAGAGCAATAAATCTTTCCTTAATCCTTGTAATCAGTTACATCGCGATGGATATGTATTTTCCAGAAAAAAATGTAATGTGCGAAATATATCAAGTCGATTGCAAGCTAAATGAAAGGCTACTTTATCGATTAATAACTACTGGAACGAAATATATTCTCATTTTAAGACGAATGGAGTTTCACTATGTCAGGACTAACACTTTATACGATTATAAATTCAATCTATTTATGATGATCTATTTCTATGACACATTCATATTAAGAACCCTATCAAAGATGTTAATAAAGATGTTATTCTATTAAATAAAATAGGACGAAATCACGCTCGATGTATCCTTCACCATACAGCGGTTAAAATTTCCATAGAAATCACAACCTATCAAGTTCAGTTAAATGCGTTAAATCAATCGCCATTCAGGCATTTTATCTACAGCAATTACCATTTTACATCATGCCATCATGCTACAATACGACTAAAACATGCTTTGGGAAGAGAGCAGCCGGTGCTGCAGGTGGTAGCTGTTGAAAAAGTTGTTCAAAAAGGAACAAATGAACAACGGCCGTAACTCCACGAAAACATCTAAAGGTCATGTGGGACATTCCCTCAAACTCCATCTGATAACAACCCTCTTAGTACTTCCTTTTAGTATCGTGTTCGATACGACCACGGCGGGTTTACATTATTCGACGCACCTTAAGAATAATAGCCATCCGCAATACCGGCTGCACCCTTCCCTCATCACGAAAACAAACTACCGAATAATAAAAAAAAGTACCATCACCGCAGGCCATTACAGCATGCTAACAAAACATTAACACTCACCACACTCCCCGGACCCTTCCTCCTCGGACACGTTCACCTTCTTCTTCTTCTTTTTCCTTATGGTGACCTTCCGGAAGATGGTGCCGCTGATGGGTTCGACGTCGAAATCCTCCACCGGGTCCTCCTCTTCGTCCTCATCCTCCTCCACCGTCCCCCTACCACGCACCACCACCTCCTCCTCTTTAGACTTATCCTTCTTCAGCACCTGACCAAACTCTTTGGTCTTCGGGCTCTTGGGCAGCTGCCCCGGAGACTCCCCCCCGGAGGACTCCGGGCCCGTGCTTCCGGTGGATCCCGTCCACACGGCCTGCTGCCTCCTCAAAGAAGCACCCTTCCTGCCCACGTTCTTCCTCCCGGGGCTTCCGGTGATCGACTCCTGCCTCGTCTCCACGAACACCGAGTCATCCCTCGCCAGAGGACCCGATATTATGTCCTCCTCCAGGGACGTGGCCTTCCTGTGCGGGATGTCGTCACCGCCGGAGCTTCCTCTCCTCAACAGCGAGAAGAGAGGATTCGCAGGCAACCGTCTGTGGGGAGTAGTTTCCCGGCTCTCGTTCAATCTCCTGGCGGCGGCGTCGGCTGCGTCTGCCGCGGCCTCGGCGGCTGCTGCCGGAAGGTACGAAGCGCCCCTCGGGAGACTGCTGTACGCTCGAAGTTCGGGTGAACCGTGTGGGCCGCCGAAGGACCTTCTGTGTGATGCTGCGAGGCGTGAAAGAGACGGAAACCAAGCGTTGAATTGAAGGCGGAGAGAATGGGCAGTGATTCGGTGGAAATTTTTTCGATTCGGAAAAAAGCCGCGTCGTATTTGTTACCATTAGCTTCGAACGAGTTAAATTGGTAGGGGGATGGGGGGACTTAATGATCTGCAGCTTTCTCAGCTTTGTACAACCCAAATGGGAGTTCTAAAGAAGCGGTAATGAGAGGAAATGAGTTCATTATACGGATGTAAATTATTTCCTTTAAGGGAGGTAAATGAAGAAGAACACACACTGTTACTTAATGCAGAATGACTTACGTAACGTTTTCAACGAAAATTTTACGAAAACTTAACTGGTAATAATAATTCAATAAGTCCAGTTTTTCTAACAACACATATAAACACTCTCTTACATTTATATATCACTAAATTAATTAAAATTAACTAAAACTAAATAAAAAGAATAGATTTACAAATCATATATTCAGTTATATCATTCAAATTCATACCATTATTCTCTCTCATTTCCATACGATTGAATAAATCTAAATAAATACCCAAAAACTTAGGAGGAAATATCTTTTTTAAGCAATAATTTTTAACCACCAATAGAACGTACGACCTTCAGCCCTCGAACTACCTTACTAAGCCTTCAATCCTCAATTCGGACAACGAACGCGGAGAAGCTTAGTTACGCTAAGAAGAGTCATCAACCCTCACACTTTACGTCTCTATTTGACAGGAAATTGTCCAAATGATACTCCCAAACCTCCTAAGCTTATTTTAAGGAAAATTAGATGAAATGCTTGCCGTCTAGTTTTACTTGACCGTAAAAAAAGATGAAAAAATTGAGTAATAATTAAATAAGTTGATTAACTGTTGGATACTTAACTGCATCCGTAGAAAGTAACTGGACGGACATTCATTTGAAACAATTGATGAGAAGATATTCATGAATTACTACTGAGAATCATTATGAAAACAAACAGCTCAGCGAGTTCTCATCGTTGAAACCATTTCATTCGATGAAACTTATAGGGCGATTATTATCAATTAACAATATTATTATTTATACGCAGATAGATATACAAAAATGCCTCTATTTTCAAAGTTATAGTAACGCATTTGTAGAGTAATGATAATGTAAAGATAAAATGTAAGAAGATTCCTTTCCTGTTAGTTTTATAAATGGTCTCTGAATATTTCACAGAATTCAAGGAAGAGTAAATTATTCAAGTAGTAATGTACGTCAAATATGAATAAAAATCAATCTAAATTTCTCATAAAAACATCCGTAAGAGTTTAGCAAACCTCATAATTCTCCAATTCCACCCGTTTTCAAAAACCCCTACACACCTCAACCTTCAAAACCATCCACGGAAATTTCAACGCCTCTTCATACGTAAATTCTCCACCACAATCACACAACGACCGTGAGCCAATGCTAAGTAGAATTACGACCGAATTCACCCAACATATAATTTCTCAGTTAGCGAACCGAAAGATTTTTTGAAAACCATCAATTTCAAAAGCAAAATAATGCAAAACAAAACGAGTTGCAAATTCGAAAAAAAGATACTCTTACGAGGAAAAACCAGTCGAAAAAACCGCAGTTGAATAAGTACCATTACGGAGCACGGGGCAATGAGATTCGATTACGCTCGATTCGATGCCAATAGAACTCCAATAAGAGCTCCTCATCCTCAGATGAACACCGAGTATCGGTCTCGAAAGCAAACTTAAAAAAACTGTTCTCCGGAGGATAATAAATCTCGAGCAAAGGATTGAATAACGTTTGGTTTCGCGGCGTGGGCGCCGTTTTTTTTACAGCCCTATCATTTCGAAAAGGCGGAGGTTATAAGCGTGGGAAGTCGATTTGCTAAAGAGGGAGGGCATATTGCAAAAGGTATCTGCACAAAAACGACCGCGAAAAGGGATAAAAATAAGAAAAATTTGGGCTGAATTTTATTGGCGAAAAAACTGCGATGGGAAACTATCTTCGATGCGAAGCGATTCGAAGATACATTACGAAGAAGCATATCGAATTCCGATACCGATTCTCATTGGTGGAGATACACACCAATAAGGATTGTCAGCTAAGATTCAAACGTAAACTTAACGTAAATCGATGTAATATACGCGGGAAATCTCAATTAAAACCCCGCATTGGAATTTTACGGGAATTCGATTCAAACGAAACGACCGATTCGAGGGAGAGGCAATATCGACTTCTGTTTACCGACCGATTCCGCGTATTTTATTATCAAGCAACATCTCCGAATATCTTTGCTGCGGCTTCCTTTCGTAACCAACGATGCATTGATTTGCTCCATGGTTACGTAACTGTTAATTACGCCCTTCATCACGTGTTCTCGAATAGCAATTGCATGAAATCGTGTCTTCGCATACGCCACCGTAGATAACCGATTTATTGCCGCAGAAATGGTAATTTCACCTTACGCGAGCAGTTGAGCAAGAAATTTTAATCCTCCTTATCTTCAAATCATCACGGTTATAGTTAGATATGGTTTCGAAAGACTTTCCATAACTCGAAATTCTGCTACCTTATCAGACTTCCGTTTACAAATGTGAATATTGCTTAACGGACGAAATACTTCGCAAAATTTGATAAATCTATTCAGTCCCGGGTTCGAATTCCGGCTGAGGAGGAATTTTTCATCGCAGGATACAGATGTTAGTGTACGTTCATTCATTGGTTTGAGAACCTATCACTGTAACTGTCCAAAAACGGATAATTGTGGGGTTAAGTAAAACTAAATACATTTGCGAAGTGATATGCAAGTAAATGCGATAATCCCTACTTATAGATATACTAGATTATAATCTATTCGATATATTGATCTAAAAGATTACCTGCAAATGATTTTATTATTTCAACTTAAAAAAATCTTCGTAAGGCATTTTTTACATCGAATCAAAGGTAGTAGAAATAATTAAACTGTAGTAAAGCAGTTTTCTTCCTGTTCCTGGTTTATTATTGAGAAACATCACAAAGTCAAGGCAGAATTAGAAAATTCAATTAATCATTCCATTGAAAGAGAAATTTAGATGATATCAATGAAAATGATGTTCCAAGATTCTGAAACCTTTAAAGACACGAAGGTATACACCTTCTACTCCTATCAGAATCAAAAAATAAAAGCTCACAGTTATCTTTCAGATTATCTCACTAACATTCGGTAACTGGAATTAAGAAGTGATAACACTAATCCAAGAAAAATTTCATCGATGACATCATTTAAAAAAGAACTTAACGGATATATTCTTATATCAGTTACGGTAACTTCTTGACATCTGATAAACTGCGCGTACGATTGTAACTAAAGGGATTAATAAACCATAAGAATGAACGCGAGTTACTCGAGCAGAAACACAATCGGTTCACTAATTCACTCTGTGCTCCGATTCGTTCTCCGAAGAAAAATTAAAATTCTATTTATGGTCCATAAAAATGAAGATTCTCGCTTCAGTTGAGCATAAAATCTGGATCGAGAAATGAGTGTTAAAAGTCCAAAATTCCCTCCACTTTTCTCGGATTAATGGCGCGTCGATTTGTACATGAAAAGGATTTCAAATGAAGCTTTGTTATCAGCCGTTTGTATCTTGAATGATTAGTAAGAGGAATATCTTATTGTTACTAGTCAACAAGTATTATCAGTTTCTCAAACATATCGATGAAATCATTCATTAATGAAACTCATAATATTGCGCTATACTTCTTGAAACGAAATTATGCAGAATATTTATAACCATCATTAATGGCATATACATTATAATTATTCTAAAAAACAAAGAATTGACCAATATGTTTCTGAAACCATTTTGAAGACGTTTCACAACCTTCTGAAGCTGTAACAGTACATTTTCTTATTTCTTTTATAAAACTAGCCATAAAGAATTGGAAATACATAAGAAAATATAACAATTTTCTCAAATGAATCCGTATTTAATTTTGAAAAAATATGAAAAAAAGACTCATAAAAACTGTAGACTTATTCATTAATAATCGATTGAGAGTAAGTATTAACATTTGCGTTGAAACAAAATATAAACTATCTGAATTTACAGGGAATGATAAGACAACTTACGCTCCTTTGAACAGTAAAATAAAGGCAATGAGATAATTCCATAGTAATAAAGCACACGAGTGCATGGAAACGAAAACAAATATAAACAACTTCTATGCATAAAGGGATTTATATTACGATGACACTAGAGTAGTTATGTACACGAGTGCATAGAAACGAAAACAAATATAAACAACTTCCACGTATCAATAGATTTCTGCGCTAAATTTCCCAATTTTTTGGGACGAAAGATAACTCCATTCATGCAACCGATTACTTCATAGCATCAATTCAAATATTTCAATTAAATTCTTTACGAAAAGCACCTAAAATCCCAGAACTACACTCTCTACTCAGTCGTGGCTTATAGCAAACAAAGACGGGGCATAGAGGAATAGATAGAAATTTAAGTGTATAGAATCATTATAGATATGTCAATTCCAACATTCCATCCTTTAATAGAGCATTCCCATCCGACTGAAGAGCTCACTTATCAACTGGAAGCAGACTTCCATTCACCGACGCGTCTCTAAGTCATCGTTAGGTAGTTCGAACTCAATTTTGCTGTCAGATACCTTCTCGACGAATACGTCTCATCGGCGATAATGAACTACAACTCGCGCAGATTTCGATTCTGCGCGAAGAAGAAGTTCGTTCCTTTATCAAGGACCACGTAATAATGGCTACCTGTTGATTGTTGAGTGCTTCAAGGCTTCTGCAAGGGACCTCGATTACTTATTCAAAAACGAGGGGAGCGAAAATCACGGCTACCATACGAAGTTTACGCGTAATGTACACGATTAAGAGAGTCAAAGTGAATTGCGTTGTAGAATAGTGGGTAGTGGGATTACAGGGCAGTTTATAGGTTTTATTTTTTTCATATAGCCAATTAACCACATTACATTGAATTGATAAACAACAACATTTAAAAAATAACACATTAAAACGTGTTAATAGAGGAGAAAGGAATAAAAATCAACGATGGAGTGAGGTAACCTCAAAGATAAAAACAAAAATTAAATTGCCATTCATTTGCTCGTATTTTAATACATTTATGGAGTCATTATACTAGCTCCATATGAAATTTTTATTGAGATTGATGCTGTCCGTAAAATTTATTAAATGACTGGAATAATTATATTCTGGTTTACTATTGAATTTTTACGGTTTCTTTCATAAATAAATACGCCGTGTGTAATACGTTTCAGAAGTGGCATTCAATTCGTAGCAAAACTGGATAATAAATCGGTTGTGGAGAACGAGAAACACATCATGCGTGATTTAACAGACACAAGATATATTTATAGCAATCCTCAAGTCAAAATTTACATCAATGAATAATTTACAGTATATTCAGAAAAAACAGCAACATTAAGGAGTAATTAGAATGAATGATTTATCGCGAAATAATAAATATGCCAAAACAAGTTTTCATCAGAGACACAGTAATTTTTTTTAGGAAATAAATACGATACGCATACCTAACCTAAAATCTGAAATAATAAACAACAGCATAGAAACATAAATGACTAGTAAACCCTTCTAGGAAAATATTGCCATTACATAAATAATATGCATGGAAACCGTTATAAGTAGTTTTAAGTAGTGATACGCTTTACAAGTATACGCATATAGCACAAAAAACTATTTAAATAAAGGAATTATTCTAAAGCACATAAATTATCAAATATCGAGCATTAACGAGAGAATGCATTGTTCATTATTCTTTGACCTATATTGCTTATTAAGAAATCATATATCAGACACCACTTTGAAGAATAATACTTTCTTTGCTACAACGATAATATTATAATTAATGTATTAATAATGTTTAAAAGTTAATCAAGAAAGTATCATCAATAAGTAAATACACAAAACAAGGAACCACTCGACTCCACTCCTATTTATAGAAAACGTAGACGTGGGTTCGATGGATGAGAACCAAAGCAGCAGACGATCTCACGAGACAAACGGCCGATGACTTCGAAGAAAAGATGTTTAGTTGTGACATAGAAACTGCGATGGAAAAGGAAGCGTTTGGGGGAATGAAAGAGTTGCCGAGGTAACGTTTTCCAGTCGAGCGCACCGCTGGAGCTGGATTGTATCCTGGATAAAAGGAACTGGGAGAGGAAGACGTCTTCAAGGTTGGGAGAGATTTTTTTTATACTTCCACAGGTGGAGAGATTTGGCCGATCACAGTGACAATGAGCGTCTTGTGGGCCAGGAGTCACAGCACAGCCATTTTATTACGTTGGTTCTACGCTACCGATTTCCGAATTGTGCGCTCGCGGAGATATGCTCGTACAATTGTCGTAAAAGGAGGTGACGCGAAGAAAAGGCGACCAAGGGTTGAATTCGACTCATTTGTATGTTTCATACTCTTTTGATCCTAAAACTCCTGACCTCCAAGTGATTCAAGTACCGAACAAAATACATTCGAATCTAAAACTAATTTGCATAAGCCAGCAGAGAGTTCGATACAAAGTAATACAATTGAATCTAAGGCTACACTTCACTTACTTATACATCAACCAAGAAGTGGTACCATTATGAACATGTGAACGATGGTAAAAAGATGGTTAGAAGTACATTTTCAGTGAGTATTTTCCGTTATATGTCATAATTATACCATTACATTTGATTTTTACTTTTCCAAGTGTCAATTGCCAGTTTTCTTACGCATGTCCAGATATGCGCTTGGATTTAAATTGATAGTTAAAAGATCAAATTAGGAAATTATTTCACTGAAGATAAATTATATAACTATATAGATCGAGACAGAAAACAGATGAGCAATTTCTAAAGTACTTCGTACCTAATGATAGACTATCAGGTTCTACTTGCATAGCAATTTCGTATTACCTTCCGAAAGACTAAGAGCTAATAATTACACCAATTTGGTATTTATTAAAAATTCATTTCCCTAGAATTAAAAATTCACAAATGACGTAAAATTTTAGATTTTATATCTTTTTAGATGACAGAAAAACACAACATTACCCATTATTAGCGAACGAGTCTCAACATTAAAGATCTAGCACGAGATAACGAGTGAGCTGAAAATTCGCGTACACTAGCATCGCATTCAATAATTACAAATTCGCCATAAAAGGGTGCCAAGGCTAATAATACCGATGACCATGACTAATTTAAATGCTGCTCAAATCAGTAGAGACTTCTTTCTCATCAAGTGCGGATTCCTCGAAGGTAAATAGAAGCGAGATTGTACTTCTCATCTTCTGCGAAATAGGCAGTTGATTGGCGACACTTACAAGTGGTAATTACCTTTAAGTTCAAGGTCCCACTTACGCCATGGAACTATTTCTAGAAATTCAAACATGCCACTCCGACGTGTGTAGAGGCGATTCGAAAGTACTCGAAACACTTGGAATAGAACGTGGAGGGAAATTTTTGCGTTCACTTCATAATTGCGCTGAATCATTGTTTTACCGCAAAGAAAAGATTGGATGAAAATTTTATGATAAGGATCGATTCAATGCTGAACGGTGAATATATTAACTCCATATGAATAGGCGTTACCATGGGGAAGGCCATCGCAGTGAAGTAACCATAAATCACCATTGACACTATTAGCAGTTCTGATTGATTTGTTTCAACATTATATCAATGAAGAGATGCTATATGAATGTATACTACTACTAAAAGTAATGAAAATATGGAAAATCTACTGAAAGCTATGAAAATATTTCTGAAGATTGACCAATGAATATTATAAGTTTATTCGAGTAGCTTTTGTATAATCTTTGCCAACTCAGAGAGACTCTAAGTCAAATTATGGCTACAAAAGTATTCCTACATTATCTTATATCGTATGCAGACGTACGCTACCACTTTTATCGTTAAATTATGATCAACTAGCTGCCTTGAAATTTGACTACGATAAAATAAATTACTAACAATTCGAAGTCTCAAAGCAATGGATACCTATACGTAAAAGGGCCACAAATACTTAACAGAAACATAAAATTTGACTGAGTATTCAAGACTAGTCAAACTTTCACTTTTACTGCCAACGAATATTTTATCAGTTTATAAGGATTCATTCAATATGAAAAAATACTTTCAGATCACCTATCTGTCCATAAAATAATATTCTATCTTCCGTTCCCGTTCAATTTATCATCATCATTCCCCCAATCCCGAGAATTTCCCGTTCATACGTATCTTTCGCACAACTTCAGCTCTTTGCAGCCGAGCACGGAGGTCGACTCGAGAGCTATTTGTTTCCATAATGCATGGAGTGTCGAGTGCCGTTTTCCACGATTGCACTCCAACGGTTTGGAAAGGCAATACAAATTGCAATTCGAATTGGAAGAGACCCAATCCCTGCCAATAATTCCCTCGTTTAGGCTACAGAAGCCGTTTCGCCAGCGGGTCGTGAGCTTCGGATGTCCTTTTTCTTTGGAAACATATGCGGCGGTTGAATAAAACTCTGTCATGAATGAATCATACGAAGCAGACACCTTTTGTCTTAATGCTAACATCAACAGGTTCGATAAGAGCATTAGTTACGATGAGGGATTTTATATAGAGAGTTCGCGAAAGGGAATTTAAATAATATACATCTCATCTAGTCGAAGCAGGCCCATCCTTTGTTGTCACAGCAACACCGTAATTAATAACCAATACATCAAGTTCTACGAACCATTGTACTCGGTTCATTCAACCTTTCCTTAATCAATAGTCGATCCCATTACTTCACAAAACAATAGACTGAATATAATTCGTCGTTCAGTAGCACTTATAAAAAGCTTTATTGAAAAATAGAGACCACAAGGTATTCATGAACGTGGGTAAGATTCTTTAGATGGCGTTTTCCATTTTACTGAGAATAAAAGATTAATATCACAAAAATCTGACACAAAGAGTACATCTAGTACAAAAGAAACAGTACGTAATTCAGCGAAATAACTAATAAATCGGCAAACAAGCAGTGAAATTTGAAAGTACCCCATTCTGGCTCGTAACTTCCGTATAATGGATTGATCTCGAGTGTTAATCTTCTATATATAGACTCCTGATGGAAGAATACAATCCAATTCATCGACAACACATCCGCATACATTTAACGAAAAATTACGCAAAATTCCTGGACTTCGCGAAAGAATAATCACCTTCTCAGGCAGTCCAAGCGCTAACATAAACAAGAAGAACCCAACGCGACAAAGCGGTGAGGAAATGATGGATATAACTAGCGACCGGAAAGGTTGAGGTCCTGAGTGAAAGAAAACTGTTAATCACGATCTCCTTGGGGAAAAAAGGCTGTTGGGTTTCCCCGCCGACTTCTGTTCCATTCACCCGCAATTGAGAAAGATGCCAGAAAGCAGCGGAGTTGACCAAAGGTCAAAAAGCGCTTGGGAGGCTACGAACTCTTAATGAACGAGCTGACGTCATCTGCTAATAATTTCGGACAGCCCGACCTCACGCGCCTCTGATTCACCCAAATGACAGTGACATCATTGTTGTCGGAGAGCGTGACCGACAGGTGAACCTGGGCTAAGAAGTTAAGCATCTGGCAGGGAGCCGCGGTTGGTACGTGTGCTTGGCGCACTCTGGCGAGTTGCCCGTGCACGCAGTGGTGCCGCCGTGAGAACGGACATTACGGAAGAATACAGAAATGAATGGCTGAAGACTCGCATATCGTACAGTGGGGTTCTCTGGAAACCATACGTGGTCGCCTTGATGCTTTTTCAAAACTCCGTTGAGCATTAGATTCGTAAGCTTTTAATGGTGATTGCGTAATTAATCTCACTGAGCTAATAAGTTTATCTTCTCTTTAGGTTTCAGTTTGCTCTCGTGGCTCATAATAGCTGTTCTATTGCAGGACGATGAAATGCCAAACATTCATACAGATTCTTTCGATGTTAAGTCTAATAAAGGAATTTGAAGTATCGTAATGATGACAAAGAATAAAGGAAATAACTCTAGTATTTTCCGAAAATTCTATAATAAATATCTAGTTTCGCATTATAAAATGAGTGATTTTAAGAACCGTTGCCGAAAACACAATTACATCCACAAAAATCACCTTATAAACATTGTTTAACTAGTATTTCAATAATGGAAAACATTGTGAAGAGCGCTTTTAAACGAAAACTGAAATTCATAGTGATATAACACTGCCCGTGAAAGAGTATTTTAGCCACATTAATTCAGTCAGAAGCTTCTTTTAAACAGACTACATCAATAATTCATAGAAAGATTAAGCAATTTCAAATGTGAGGGAGATAGAGATCTTCATCCCGCAGAATAAGTTTGTTATGAGTTTTATTTTTACGTGGGATGTCTTAAAAATTGTAAAGAAGTCAAATTATACACTAAAAGACGAAAGACAATAAATTTAACATAAGAGAGAGCATTCAGCAGTCTTGTGGTACTAGAATTCTTAACGAGTGCTTCTAAAGATACATAAATTATACAGACTCCATACGAATTGCATTACGATAAGTCGAAAAAAGAGCACTAATTCGAAAAAATTCCTATTTCATGCCTTAATTTAAAACTCGGTTTATGTAAAGTAGAAGGATTAATATATTCGTCCAGAGTCGGAGGAATTTTCACATTCGCTTGCAGTCGTAAATGACGCGGCAAAATCCGCAAGTTGAATACTCACGAGATAAAAAAAAAAGAAGAAAGGAATCGTAAACAAACAAAAGCCGTGTCGTGGTTACGACCGTGAAAGAGTGCACGAGTTCGTCGGTAGATGTCGCGACCATCCTTCGGCGGAGAGCAGCGCTTAAGATCGGAAGCAGTACTTCTTGAGAAAGTGGGCGGGAAGATTCGGATTTATTACCAAGTGAACCGAATGAAATGGCGGGCTCTTACTATTCATGAAACATAAAGTGCACACTTTATGACATACTTAAATGATAGTTACGGAGCACTGTAATGCATAAAAGGAGGGTCTATCTCCATTGAATAAGTTTCGACTCATAAAAGAGCAGTATTCTACTTCTTTTTCGTTCACCGAGGACGACATCTTAGAAGAATTCTTTCGTCATCTTTATTTGTTACATTGGCATTAATAGAAGATACGACAAACTTCTATATCGGTCTAAAATACGCAATAGAAGTTATGTTCATCGTTAAAATGTTATATTAAAAACACTTTTATTTAATATAAATGTCATTTACGGTTTGACTACGCAAGCGCAAAATTATTCAAAAATGGGATGAAAATAATAAATTACCAACGTAAAGGAAATCAAATAAGGATATAAATAATATTAGATGAAAATCAAAACACTGTGGCGTGAAGCAGTAAGATGAAATGGTGAAACAGTTTGTAAAATACTTAAAAATTACTTCGACCTCAAAACATATTAAGATAAGAAATCTTAAATTGGTCGGATTAAGTAAACCGCATTACATAGTAAGTGCTATAATCTTTCTAATCAAATCCACTAAATTTCATGAAAAAGACTTCATTTTTACCATTATGCATTCTATCAGCGGCATAAAGCTTTCTGCTTATTTTTATTCTTCAATATAATTATTAAAATGTTAAGACTTTCCCTTCTTCTATTCATTTACCTCATTTAAATCTTTCCAATGAAAGCTTTAATAATAATAATTGGTACACTCTTAGTAGGACTTGAATTTACAATGAACTCATAAAATAATTCATTATTGAATATTCCTCAGCCAATAATCTATCTAAGGTGTAATAAACAAACAATGATTCTAAGGAGGAGATTATGAGTAAAGAAACTGGATAAAAACGTTAATGTTATCCATCTGTATCTTTCATCCTAACCTCAACAATGAAACCATAAGCATTGAATTAATTCCCATAAGATATATTTGTGATACTCATTATAAGGATGGGAGTAATTCTGACGATTAACTGTTTGAAAGAAGATGCATATCAATATGTATTAAATGCAGTACATTACTCCACTTGTACTACAAGACAGAACCAGCGGAATACATTACATGTGGTAGATAAGTTCTCCAACAACTATTGTTAATAAAACATAACTATTAGTGATCATCTGAAAGTTAGTAAAAGTTACCATTATCATTTGAGAATGCAAATTCTTCAAAGCATAAAATAAAATTCAAGTTCAAAATTCAGTTATACCGTACCAAAGACAACAAATTTTGGTTTTACGGAGACATTGGGCCAAACCTTTACGGCGTAGACATAAAATCAACAGAGACATTTGTAAGAACACCGTCTCTCGGAAAGAAGAGTCAAAGCTTTATTACGAAGTCGACTTACTTGATATGGTCCAAGACCTTCGTATGCTCCTCTTGACGATGTCTGCAGCCGGCACATAAACTCGATTGTCACGCCGTCTACTCGGTCTCCTTACGAACTCGTTCATCCACTCCCCAGTCGCCACCTGGATCTCCCTGGGAAACAGAAAGCAGCCAATGAGCAGAGACATGAGAGGAATAGAGAAACATTTAAAGACGACGGGATTCGCTTAAGAGGGAACGCGAGCTGAGAATGCTTATAATCTCGTTAATTATTTCCGAGAGGGATGGCGATCATGAGGGTTTAAAACAACTTAACGACGTACGGTTGGATTAGTCGATGTCGAACGTGTGTACATTGTATTCTAGTTTATGAATGCATTCTGCTTGAGATAGAATTGTGGGGATTAAGCGTTAATATACACTGTGCTTCGGAGAAGAAGATTAAAGGGAAAATGGAAACTTCTATGGCTTCCAGCGAATATTAACTCGTTTTCATTGAAGTACTACTAGTTTCTAGGAAATTCCATTGAATGTCTACGTGAGTATAGTCAAGGTATGATTATATCATTATCACTAACGGATTCCTATTACACGGTACAAAATGAAACTGATTCACAGAAAAGATTGATATTTCAAACCTTTTGAGACTTCACTCCTAAATCTTTAAAACAATTAAAGTTGTTTTTTCTTAATAGCAAACTTTTTACTGGAAAAACACGAATTTATTTTTTGTGTAAGGGTTTATAAGATCAGGAAACATCAATCAATCAAAAGAAAATGAATAAGAAATGCTAAAGTACAGTGAAAGAAAATTTCAATGGAATAAAGTAGAAAATATTTCAAAATCTTATGAAAATTAAATCATATAAATATATAATAAAAAGTATCTTAAGTTTCCTGGTTTGGAAAGTAACTATATCTCTCTTCACAAAGCTAGTGGTAAATGAATCGTATTCTTAGCAAAACTTTTTACTTAGTATTTTACCTCTATAAATGCATTAATAGCATCAGAGAATGTCTTCAAATAAGAAAGTTACCAGCACTACGAAAATGATGCAGCAAACAGTAAAAAAATATTACCTAGAAAAGCTTGTATCCATTTCATACATTTTTGAATATAGATTTCGGAAAATGTTACGTGAAAATATATTTTAGGGTTGGAAATGACAAAGTAGAATTTAAACTAACTATAATTTTCAGAAATTTAGAAGATACTCATCATTCTTTAAAACATGCTTGCGTGAAGTAGAATATTAAAGAGAGGCAAAACATATTCCATTTTAAAGAATTTATCGGCCTAAGAATGCGCTAACTGAATTTGAATCACATGAATGATAGTCCGGAACACTACAATGCACTCACAAATAATGCATCTAGCGCTGAGTCGTAGAATTCACACAAAAAAAACTCTCTACATCCAAAATCCATCCAAAGATCGGAGTATCCAACACCTACTTTCGTAAAGCCATAAGCTCTTGCCAAAGATTAAATCATTCGTGTGCATTCGTCTTATATCGATGCGATAACTCTGAGGAAATGTATTCACCAGAGAGAGCTGCAACTAGATTCGAGAGAAAGAGCACACCAGCGGAAATTCTTTCGGATCGTAAATCGCATTCGGTTAAATCCTAGGAGAGTCTCTGAATTATTCACCATGAGACGTCTAATCTGATGCAGTAGACACTTCTCAAAACGATATCCCTACGCCATCTTAGCCAGGGAGCGCAGTGAAATAAAACAATCGAAGTATCACATGCGACGTTCGGGCGGTTGTAACATAAAAGATACAATGGAAATCGGGAAGCTCAGTTCTAACGTTATTACAATGTAAGGCCGGCATCTAGGACAATTTTATTCCTCCACATTGTGCACCAACTCTGCAAGACCAAAGGATGACGAGAATAAGATGATATGCAAATTAAGACCAGACAAAATAGGTGTAACAATGAAATACATACATAAAGAATGATAGACACAATAGAAGGCAATATGTGAAACAATAAAATACGTTAATAAAAACTGCTTAACAACTCGATAAGTACATACCATGGCATTGGCTACTTCTAACGTTTTAGAAGATTAAGATTCCAGCTCTAATGGAGTTGAAGCAAATGAGATTAACAGGGCAATAAATCAGAAATAATAGCGCAGAATTATAGGAGTTAAATTTGGAAACAAGACAGCTAACTTTCACCACTAACTTGATGCCCTTTCTCATCGTGGCTTCCTTTTACCAAAGGGTTTAATCTACCCAAATTTCATTCCGATTCCTGACAATCTTAAACTTATCGCTTTAGCTGATTTCCAAGTTAGAAATTTGACTATCGCCAAGAGAATTTCGTACGAAATTATGATGAAGTTCGTCCTCTATCTAAATCTATCCATACGACCCATACTTGAGTAATCAATTGAATTGAGTATATAAGCCAGATAATGTACCAGATTTTACGTACAAAATGCACACATAAATCCGTAATTTTCACACAAAATAATATACGTATTACATTAAATTAAATTCTATCATACATAAACTGTACCGTATTTTTTGTTTGATATTAGACCACAATTGTATATCGCGAACTTTTAAATTTCAATAATTTTTACTAATGTAATAATTTAAAATCAAAACAGTTTAGACGATATTTACAATAAAAATTGTGGGTTAAAACTTGAATTACAGTTTCAATATGATAATTATATAATAATCCAATAATCAAATACTATTTATTTCGTGTCACTTCCAAATAAATTACCTGAGGGCATCTATTTCACATTATATCAACTCTTTTGTACAGATAATACGCCTTTTATCTATTAAAATATCTATAAAAGTAACAATTATATTTTGAGGTAAATGTTTAGTTTGGCTATTGGAAAATTAACAATAGATATGAATTAAGTTATATATGAAACTAGTTCGTCTGAATTTTAAGAGCAAAATCATCAAATTCGAGTCGGGCAATTTACGTAAGTAACCCTTCCCTCGTCTCAGATCGCGAGGAAGATAAATTTCAATTGCTTCACTTTGTGGAGGAAGTTGTTTATTTTTGCTAGCAACGAGCGCTGCAAGAATGAAAAGATATCGGTTGAGGTGGCAACTCGTTTCCCGCACAGCTGCGGTTTTTCGTACAAGGAGACCTTGGGCAGGTGCACACGCAGATTCATATCCTTTAAGGGCTCACGGCCCTTCACAATTTTTGCAACTTGTTCTCCTTGCTTTCCTAGCGAACTTTATCGCTCTCTTACTTTAGGGAAGTAATTTTTATGTTGTAATCGTGATGAAATTTAATACTATCACTCAAAAGTTTGTAGGTAAAAGTATCAAATTATAAAAATAATAGTACAAAAACAGTGTTAAGCTAGTTATGAAGCTAGGATGTTTTCATAATAATGCTTTTGATAAACATTTAGGACTAAATAAAAGGACTATAAAGTAAAACTTTAATAAAGGATCATTGTTGACATCTTACAAATACATATATAGCCCACTTAGGCTTACTTGTAACTAACAATTGAAAGGTATTTAGATTGATGTAAATACATAGAATTTGAACAAGGGAAAAAGTTAAGTACACACAAGTCCTCTTCAATTACTTATTGAAATAGTTTGGATCATATTTCGTAGGGTCAAAGGCGTCCGGAACTTCAGTTGATAGAAATCTAGTAACATATTTGAAAAATATAACTCAGTACTACTTTTCAGCGATAAATTTTTATTGCTATTAGTTAGTCAGCATTAGTTATTCAACTGATGAATTTCAAGTGAACGATTTCAGCAAAATTTTGGGCTTACTATTTCTTTTTCAACTTATTTCCTTTTATACCAAGAGAAAATTAAAGTAGAAAAAAATATCATTCGATAATTACATTCATGTGTGAATATTGACGAAAAATATACTCTTATAACAAAAATTTTAGAGTAAAAATTATTTATTGCAAAATTTACTTTATCTTTCATTCTACATCGCAAAAATAGTCGTCAGTAAGGTTGAATAATGATGGAATAATCCTAGATAATAGAATATTATGCCCCTGAAATCTACGTCACAAAATCATCAGCAACCATCCCGTAATCGGAACGCATATCGCAGGATTCCTTAAGCGCTTCAACGGAATCTACACCCCCTGGTGGTGAGGTTAGGATTCAATTCGAAAGTCAATCATGGACCCGAGAAACGGTTACCTCTGATTAGGTTGAAGCGTAGACAACAAATTAGATCCATGCAAAGGATCCCACGCATACACATCTGCTGAAAAGCGATTGAAAATTAATCCCTCAAACTCCGATGGATGTGGACCAATATCCTTTGAGGGAAATTGCGAGACGCCCATCAAAAGCCATCTTCGCGTAGAAATGTGCGCGAAGATCGTTTCCATTTCCTCCGGACCGCCTTTGATCTCCCTATTAAACATTCTGGAGGCAAAAAGCTAAGAAGAGCAGGTGTCACTGCGAAAAAACTCGACGCCAGCGACGTAGGGAAGTTTCGTGGAGGAAACGCGAACTATGGGGTAATATTTTCCTAGGGAGGGTTGTTTTTCGTGGAATTATGGGAGATTGATCGGAGGAAAGCCTCAGAAACTTCGGGGAAGATTCGGGAACCAGGGATGCCTACATCTTCCGAGAAATTCGCGTAATCAGATTTGAGGAGCAACAGTAAATAACGTTAGTTTAGAGACCTTCCTTCTCGGAAGTCATTTTCATCCAATTTAACCATAATTATAAAATCGATATTTGGCGATGAACTTATACATCTTACAGACATATATACAGAAATATTTATCAATTAATTATTCTTGGATTATTATCTTTAAATTATTAAGTTTTAATTAATTAATTTCATCTATTTCCTTGAAAATACATCTGAAGTAATCTTACTAATTGAAACTTGGAGGATACGAAGAGTAAAGTACAATTAGCCATAAAAATAAAGTAACCGCCCCGAACCTTAAAAACACCTAAAATGAGGACTTATTATAAGTTCTCCCCAAGTTAGGACTTGGGGAGAACTTATTATATATTAAAATGAGAGGAGAAATGTATTATATAATAAATAAAACTACTCGCCATTCCAATTTTTCTCAAAACGAAAACGTAAGAAATTTCAAATATCCTTACAATTATAAAATACATCCTCCTAAACTAAATTAATTAGCAACCATTCAAAGTGGAGAGGATGTGATGTGCCTTTTAATCAGATACTTGTCCTACTTTGATTCCAAGATGATGATTGATGATTATAAATTATCGTATATTAAAGATCGAAGCACTGAAGTAGAAATATCCATCATTAAATTTAGTAATATTAAATATATTGAAAGAAATAAAATAATGGATATCACATCTATTTTGCAAAGAGATATTTTACTTAAAAGACAAACTTTATTTTTTATTAACCTTAAGGACTAATAAATTTGATACCATCCATTCACAGCTTCAAATTTTGATCGGATGATCATGAATATGAGTAACAGTTGACTACCCAAATATTTTCCTCATCTTCATTGATCTTTTCACTCAAAAGAGTGGAAATTCGTTCCCACAATTCCCGTTCCGAATCCCTCGAGTGCTTTTCGACACATAAAACGAGGAATAATCGGAAAATTTCATTTATGCATCTCTTAGACACGTAATCATGGAATCGGAAGCGTGGATTCCTCGGAGAGGCGAAAAATGAAAGGAAGCAATTGGAAAGGTGGGGAAATCTTCCACCGAATCGAACTGAAACTCTAATGATCCTCGATTTGAGGAATTTCCCTCGCAACTCAATACCTCCACTTACCCTCGTTATCCCATTCGTTCTCCACTTTTCTCCAAAATCCTAATCCCATTATGTAACTTTAACTATCAAAACTAACAATTCAACAACCTTGTATATTTTGGAATACGAATGATGAGGATTTTACATAAAATTTAATTGGGTATCGCTGCTTTATTCAAGTAATCGAGAGCTTAATTTTACACTTACGATACGTTTGAAATTTATAATGATTTATAATTAATGTAAAAAGGTATTTCGTTGTATGATCACTATCAGAGCTATCCTGAAGCTACGTTGGATAAAAAGACATGTTTTTATTCGATGTTTTTGCTTTTAAATACATTATATAACATTAATTTTTATGTAATCAGCTAAAGTTTGTTTTCATTTTTCAAAAAAGCAGCTTATTTATTATTGATAAGGGTTATCACATAAATAACCAAATATAAATAACTTAACTTTTTGGTAGAAGCTTTCTCAATAGTTTTAATTTTCTGATCAAGATAAATCTTACTTTAATTCCCTATTTTTAAAAATTAATATTTCATTATAATTCTACATTTTATAAATTTCACAATATTAAATTTTGCTAACTCGTAATTTAAAAAATTAAAACAAAAAATTATCGCTAATTAGAAGAAAATATTTATAAACCTAATTATCACACTATGCAGGATAAATACTAAATGAAATAGATAATCTATTCAAGAAAATAAATGCAGAACTTTCCTCGTATTAACACCTCACAACCTGTATCTAATAATCTGGTTTCAAACATCCTTCCTTTAAAAAAACCCAATTCTCAAAGAACTACTTCCTCTTGATTACTCACCTCAACAGAGATTAATCGACGTGTTTATTCCATCAATATCCGCATTTTCTTATTTACATCCTCACATTTCATACCTTTTACCGTGTGCGCACTCTTTGTTTTTAAACCCCTCTCCCTTAAAAACGGTCGCTATTGGTGCTCATTTCCTGGCAACGACTTTTCCCATCAAGTCCCTGGAGACGAGGGAAAGCAAGGCATCCTTTCCCCTCCCCTTTTACCAGGGACCGGGAGAGATACGGAGGGGAAGGCAGATCTCAGCTGGATCGAGGAAAATTGGCGTAGCGTGCTATACGCTCCCTACACGCTTCGCTACTACGTACAAATTTCACCTCCACGAGTACGATAACAATACGATTCAACAATAAATCGTAAGAATATCAACAGATATGTTTGTTACGCATCAATATAGAACTATAAACACGTAAACATTATTGATAAACCCTTTTTAATTGAATCCACCGCAAGATTCTACGTATAATTAAAAGAATTACGTAAAAAATTCTTCGTAACACTAGTTAGTGACACGTTATAATTCTCTCTAAATGGATAGGTTTGTTACGTATCAATCTAAAACTAAAAACACGTAAATATAATTAAGAAACCCTTCTTTAATTGAATTCACCGCGAGATTCTGCGTATAATTGAAATAATTACGTAAACAATTTTTACGTAACATTCTTGATGTGTTATAATTCTCTCGTAGCTAAGAAATAAATGTATCTGTCGAATATACAAACCCGTAAACCATCGTCTAAAATTGCGTGCGACATTAATTCTTTCAAATTACAACAACAACAAAATTTCCCAAGTGGAGTTTGAAGAGAAAAATGATAAAATTCGGTTAAAATCGTGCCCCAGAGCTAAACTCCGAGCCTTGAAATGAACCTCGGTGTCCCTTAAATCCTCAAGCAGTGTTGGCCCTCCCATTCCTTCGTGACCCCTAACTTCCAGCGATTTTTCTGGAAAATCTCATCTCATTGTTTTCCTGCTTTCTCTTTTAAGACGAGCTATAAATAAATTCGTTCTCTCCGCTCTGTTTCTAAATACGTCCTTAATGTTTTACGTACGTTTAATTCTGTGAATTAATTCGAGAATTATCTAAACAAAACTCTTCTCCGGAAATAGTAACAAATATATTTTGCACAAAAACAATTAACATTAACAAAAAATTATGAATAATTAAATTTACGCGAGAATTAGAAAGTAATGATTATATAATATTATACATCTCGATTTTCATTCTCGACACCACCTCTCCTTATCATTTCATTTAACATAGGTCCAAGCAAACTATTATATTTACGAATTTAGGGTTTCTAAGCAACCATTATCATTAATGGATACGAACTTTTAAATATTAAAAAAAACATAACGAAATAAATTCCGTCTTATGGACAGAAAAACAAAGGAAATCAATGAAAATTAGGAATCTTTCATGAATCTGGAAGGAACCTTTTTCTTTCCGTCTGTCATTCACCATCCTTTAAAAACAAAAATTCCCATTTTTTACCTTCGATTTAGGAACCTGGGATCATTTGAAAAGGATCTGACGTTGGGAAGAGTTAAATAACTGGATTTGGCACGGAAAGGAACAAAAATGAGAGAAGAGGGTTAAAGGAAGGAGTAGACCGGATTCCAAATCAAGCTAAATGCTTAATGTATTAATGCAAGAATTAATGATTCATGATTTCTTTTTATAAAACTCCAAAAAAACAATGTCAGAATAGCCAACACAGTCACATAGCTACTTAACTTACAATTATTTTAATGTATAATTCTATGTATACGTATAAAATCAAGAATGAGTATATATAAGTATAAATAAAAAATATTTTCCAAAAGATAAAACATTCAAAGCAAGGACAATTTTAAATATTAGAACATATAGTATTTATAAAATAAATTGGAATCGGTTTTATTTAAGAAGAGGACAACTAAATGCATCATTTTTATGTTAAAGAAAGAAATTCAATATTTTACAGCATTAATTTGTACTTATATGAGCCAACTACAGAGGATAGGAGTAAGACTACTGTAGTCAATTTAATTTCCATGGCTATAAAAGCAATGGTAAGACTGCTTCCGTAAGAAATTCGTTATTTTGCTATTCCCAAATGAGTAGCATCTTCCATTGATTTATAAGTTAGATTTTAGCGGCACGTCTAATATACGTAATAACCTTGATTTACCTTTTGAGTCCGGATTGCAGTTTTAAGTGGATTTTAGCAACTGTGAATCCGTTCTCCGTAATGTACAGACATAATAACGTATCATTGTTTCTGTAATACGTATTCAAGTAGTAAGACAGTAATACCAAATACGCTGTAATAACACTAATTTACTAATAACTTGACTTAAACTTTGCCACAATCAAAACGATAAACAAAAAATTAAATTTATTCGTGAAAAGAAAAGTTCAATTGAGAATTTTTTAAAAATACTTGAAGTTTACGTGTACATCCACGTAGATTGAATTACTAAGTGAATTTTTTTAAACTTGAAGCGCAGAAGTTACAGCTTTGTGTGCTCATATCACTTTATTTACATTCTAACGTTCACCGAAAAAATACAGTGCATTCATAATACATCCTTCTCTCTAGATTATCTATCTTCATTACTTTAATTACTGAAACAATTATTTTATCAACAGAAACGGTCAAATATTTACTTCACAAAACTTTAAAATTTAATTTTCTACATTTAATTCCATAAATTTTATAACTTTAAGAATTATATTCATGTAAACAAGAAAGAATTATTTTATATTAATAAGAGAAAAACAGACAAATTCGGATTTTAAAAAACTAATTCGTAAAAGAAATAACAAAAAATAATTCGATTTCACAAAGATTCATGTCACCATTAAATTTCCTTGATTTGTGAAAAATATCCCTTCTCTACTTCATCATACAACAAACAACTCATTCCATCCACATAATTCAATCCGCGACACAGAATCAAAAGGAACACAGGTTTCCATTCGCTTGTATGGATACGGAATATTAGAGGACGTGTCGCATTGAGATAAAAGGAGCTGTAATCACGAAGCGTTTAGGCAAATACACGGGAATCCGAGTCGAGACGGTTTAAAAAAGGGGCGGAAAAGATGTGAGAAGGGAAATATGGAGTAAGTTTGGGGAGGGGGAGTCGTGGGCGGTACCGCAGACTGCCTTGTTAACTCGCATAAATGGTAGTAGGGAAGTTACGAGCAGCCATAAAAATTCCCCTTTCAACACCCAATTTAAGCAAACTAACATTTCATCTAGCAGTAAGGGAAAAGGCCTATATCTGACACCGTGACGCTGGAAAATCCTTTGAATCAGACGGTGCAGGTCTCAAAAGCTTATAGGAATGAAATTTCGCCCATTTCCAAGTTTAATTTGACAAAAGGGCAATCTCATAGTGTTCCCTTAACGTTTCAACCTCTAATGTTTTCAATTGTTTAGTTCTCTATTGCGAATTTTCGTGCGATATATCGTAATTAAAATCGTGAAGATAATATAGTAGAAAAAATTCAACCCTTGTAAACTAAAGGATAAAATAAGTACGCGATTCCATTATTCTATAATAAACATAGAAATTTATTTATCTCAAGCTTCAATGTCAAACTTACTATATCGTAATAAAGTACAAATAATTATCATGCTTAATCTGACATTTATACATATACTAATAACTTTTACTGATCCACATGTTATGTTTCGCAGCCATCCAGTTTCAACTAAATCAATCTTCAATAAAACAAATATAAGAGATCAAAGGAAGAAAATATATATTTTGGAAGAAGAATTCATAAAAGAAATATCGAAAGATTAAAAAAAAATATATGTACAACTAACTATTATATGTATTATTTCTAATCAGTGATGTATATATATATATATACGAGTAAAGGTGCGCTTGCTTACAGCAAGCAATGCAATAATTTATCTTTAGTAAATAATAAAATTTTTCGAAAGATTACTCTGCTCAAACGTTGCTAAACATTAAGTAAAGGGCATTAACGCAGCTGAAAATGCACTGAATACGATTTCCGATGCATTTCTTTCGGCAGCTAAAATCCCGCCCCGGCGTCGAACCAAGGTCATCCTGCTAAAATTACTGTAATCTTTCGCATAAGTATGGTGGACTTTATAAACACCCCGAATTGCAAAAGGAAATTCATTCAGGAAGTACCTTAAAATGAGTCCTAAATTCCCTATGTATTTCACATGGAGAATTAATTAACGCCCCCTAACATCGAACCAACGACCTTTTACGACTATCTTAGGATAGCTTTTATATGAGAATTGTCCCCTTAATGGCTGTGTGAAATTTTGAACCTCTGCGCTGTTGGGAAGTGTCATAAAAAGCTTTCGTAAATATGGCCAATGCATTTTAAACGGGAAAAATCCAGATTACAGGTCGCTCTGGAATCGAACCCGTGATACATAGGCAAGTGCAGATTGATTTTCTAATTACATTTTGTACGTATCTATATTTGCAGAAGGTTTGAATGATCTTTGTACGATATTAAGGGAGCTACGATTTTTCAAAATCTGAAAATATTTCACTTCCTGGCATCGAACCCAGGACCGATTGTACGTAAAATACTACATTTTTCCGTAGACATATATATTAGCAATAGCTACATGAAATATTATTCTTTTACCTTAATGGGAAGTATTTTTAAAATCATTTGAAAAACGGCCCCATGCATTCTTAACGGGGAAAATCGAGATTACGGGACGCTCTGGAATCGAACCCGTGACACATAGGCAACTGTTGATTTTTTTCAATGTACACTATATACGTAACTATACGTGTAGAAAGTTTCAATGATCGAAATGTCATATTAAGAGAGCTACGATTTTTCGAAATTTGAAACTTTTTCACCTCCTGGCATCGAACCCATGACCGTTTGTACGTAAACAATAGCATTTTTCTGTAGATACCAATAATAGCAATAGCTCCATGAAATTTCATTGTTCTATCTCAATGGGAAGTATTTTTAAAAATTATTTGAAAATCGACCCCATGCATCCTTACGGAGGAAAGTCGATTTTTGGGGCCTCCTAGAATCGAACCCATGATAGGTAGGGTCGGTTTCCCAATTTTTCCTAGGTGAGATTTAGTTGGCCATTACGGAAAAAAATCGGCGGCTCCGTGGCCAAAGCGGTTCGGGCCTGACATTAATATCCTATATATATATATATATATGTTATATATATATATATATCCCCCCGAAGCGTCTATATGTATAGATATATATACACAGTAATCTACCATTATCAGGATAAAAAGTCCACAAATGAATTAAATAAAGCTATTTATCACCAACATTGACTAACTGATTTACGTTCGACCTGTCATCACCGGAGATTTGATTACGAAAAATCGAGAGATATTTATATTCATTCAAATAAATGTTTGATTATATCGAATCATATTTTATGGATGAAATATAAAATCGGAAAAATATCGGCAACATTAATATCGATAAAAAAGACGTAAATATGAGTTAAAAAAGAGCTTTTTTTAAAAATTTATATATACATAACTGCACCACTGAATTCTAAATATTTCGTAAATTTAATTCTTAAAATTTATACATATATTTCCACTTTTATCTAATATTTTACTTTCAAAGATGTGAAAGGCGTAGAGAACCGACCAATAAGATAAATGAATAGTCATACTGTAACCAATTAATTTATAGGAAAGTTTTCAATAAAAAAGCGATAAAATTTACGTAAATTATCTTCAATTGATATTAATGTTAAAATAATATATAGAAAATATATAATTCACGGTCGAAAAGAGGAATTTCACAAAGGATATGCTTTTTTCTATAAAGAAGCATCTAAAAATATATTTCAATAACAAACATGTTATTCACATACATTAAAAACGGCACAACGTAAATTTTTCCATTCATAACAGTCGTTTTACTCAAACGAGGAAATAATACTTAGTACAGACGCAAAATACGTCAATGTTGGAACATAAAAGTTATACATATTAAGTCGTCGACGAACTAAAAAAAATATCAGCGGAAAATAACAAAATACGGTAATGACTGAGTTAAAAAATCAATATATCCATATTTCACAATTAAAATTCTGAAATTGGTATTTTTCACCGCGATGGACACATGAGAACTCATATCGAACAATAAAGAGAAAAATGAATGGGTAATATTGATAACTGATAGACGACTACGAAATTTAACTGAAATTGAGTTTTGCGGCGAAGGGAACGTTTTACTCATTTTTTCCTTTCGCAATTCGAAATTCATAACGAAGGTATTTAACACACGTTCGAAGCTAGGTTAAAGGGAGTAAAACTGTGATCATAAAATCCGCTTGAACTCGTTCTTTTGAAGTTAATTATGCATAACGAGGGCAAGAAAGACGTATCTGGAATCGAATTATAAAAAAACAGGGATTTATCCACGGAGATAAAGGGAAGCATTGCAAAAGTTCAATTCGTTTGTACCTCAAAGGCTAAGTAGAAGACAAAAAGCTGAAGCTGCCTTTAGTCTTCTCTACAGCTTAAAGGGTTCCTATATAAGATAAGAATGAAAATCTCTGGGTAAAAAAGCTGTCCCTAAAATAAAGATTCCGTAAACAGAGATTATAAACACATATTTCTTCGTAAGACAATAAAAACTGCACATTTACTTAATTAAAGTAAAATTCGTTTTCGAAAAGAACTCTAGCTTACATATAATAATTTTTAAAGCAGTTGTCTTAATAATAAGAGTGTCAATAAACAGTTTACGTTACCATGGCCATGAACACAAATCATAAAAAATATATTGAGGGGAATAAACTTTATTTTTTAGTATGTTTACAATAAAAGAAATCTTGCAGCTATGATTATTATACTCGTGAATGTATCATACACAGTCATACTGGAAGTAACCTAATTCTCTGCTTTGTGAGGAAAGAAACTATTGGAATATAGGACGCCCTATGAGCTTTGTACTTAATATTTTTTCGAATTCGTCGAGTGGAATGAAGGATAATAATTCTTAGAAAAAACCAAGCTTAAAAAAAACTTTTCGAAATTCATCTACCCATATTTCAAATGAACACAGAAATCTCCTTACCGGGATATTTTCAATATTTATAATATCTCTAACGTAAACTTATTATTTTCCACGTTAATTATATGAGATGCTTTTACCATATATTAACTGAACGGTGGATTCCAGAAGCTCAATTTATTATACATTAAAGCTTCTGAAACATTCTTTGGGGCATTCTCTTTGCCTGATCAGGCTCCGTAAACAAAAACATTCTAGAAAAACATTGGCTTCTTCTCTGGGCCTTATATAAGCCCACCCAATTCCTGCCTCGCCATAAATTTTACTCACTTATTTCTTTGCCGCTTATATTTTCTCGGCTTCTGCAGTTCGACCTTATTTTTTGCCTCCTTCGCCTGAGTTGTGTGGAGCAAATGGGAAAGGACGGCGGGAGACACCGCTAAGAGCGCACGAGGATGATGGAAAGAAATTTGGCGTAAGGGAAACAAAGGGGTGGAGGGGATGAAGATTCCTGGTACAGGAAAGTAGGTAGATGGAATTCTGTACTTTATCTCAAGAAGGGTGAGTGCACGAGGGCTACAAATTATATGAAAATGGAAGAAAGCAGTAAGTACTTAATGAAGCGAACGTATATTTTTCTCACTCTATGACGGATATCGATTCAGTGCGAAGGTTCGATAATAGTGAAAAAATGCGACATGACTGGGACTTGAACTCAGGACCATAAAGTTCATAGAAGGAGCTCTGTTGGTGGGGAGCCTACGGAAAGTAAAGGAGCTGGGTTCGAATCCCAGTCCTGTTTATACTTTTAGCTTAAGTTTAACTAATTGTATTTCCATCGCACGAACTCATCGTCTTAAGTTATTTTCTTACTTTTCTTTAATACATCGTTTCAATATATCAATAAATCTGCAGACATAGGAAGATAAATGTATGAGTAAATATCAAGGATAAAAAATATTCAAGATAACACAGATCAGTTCAAATCACGATGAATGCATAAACATTAAATCAAAAGGTTAATAAGTAAAATAAAAGAACGTTCGACATGACTTCAAAAGTAAGCTCTGAGATTTCACGAGAGACTTAAAAGAGCGACTAAAGAAGAGTAAATCACTGGAACGGAAAGAAGCAGCAAAAACAAAGAAAAAAGAAACTGATTTTAAAAACCATTGAAAACTAAGTACCATAAAATATAAATCAATAATAAACGGAACACCAATTTGAAGCAAAGCATTATATGTAAATATCAATAAACTTAAAAGATTAACCAATAATTATCGGCCGTAACATACTGTTTAGAAAACACTATTTCACCACAGAATTTAATTAAACCTTCTCCAATAAATACTACCAAGGGTGACTGTCAGTAAATGAGAAACGAAATAAATTTTAAGAATTTTGAAACTTTGATTGAGATTTCCAAAGAAGAAAAAAATAGATGGATTACGCTGAATCGCAAAAATAAAAATCATACCAAAACTTGAGTTTGGAGACAACCACTCCGCTTCATATTGTTTCGTTTCTTTTCCATTAAAAAGAACCCGGAGTTCCTTTGCGTCAACCATTTTTAATACCCTGAGAGTGATAAAGGAAAATCGCGTAAAAGACAAAAGTCTTGCGAGGAATCCAGCGTATTATACAGAAAGAATATTGGAAAAAATATGAAAAAAAGAAGAAAAATTTCCCGAGAAAAATTCATCAGAGACGATTAACTGATAACAAAAGAATGCAGAAACAAAGGTACGCGAAATGCCTTAACGATCCAATTAAAAAAAGAGAGAGACGAAATAATAGACGAAGGTTCTCCCCTTGCCTAGGCCCAGTTATGGCGCTAAGCCTACGAAAAGGTTTACGATAGAGAAAGAGGGAGAAAACTGGAAAATCGGGAAACTGGGCTTGTTAGGTACATTCCATCTCGGAAAGATGAGCATCCATTCGGGGAAGGGTCTTACGTCGGGAAAACAAACGGTAGCTCATGGCAATGGCTCTCGAAAAATTGGAGTAGAATTACGGAAGAAAAAAATACGCGATGTTTTTGTTATGGAATCGAGAAATCGGTATTAAGGGTCTCTAGTTACTAAAACCATGGTAACCAATTAATGATTATTGCAGTTCCTGTGAGAGAGTTATAAGAATTGTTCCATTATTCCACCAACGGATCGTTTATCTAATGAAAAGATTTACATAGAATCCTCCACAGTTCAGAATTCGAATTTCTGTAGAATTCGTGGGCCGTGTTAATCTAAAGCGAAACGGAAGAAACTTAAAAGTATTATTTTCTTCTTCTTTAAGTAATAAAACCATTACGTATATATTTATTCTATCTACTTAATAAGATAAACAATGAATTTTGATCGATAATTTTGAATTAATGTTTATATTTGACGTTCAATACATAGTATCCAATTTATTGCAATATAATAATTGCCATTTGTAATTATATTACTCATTGACGTATGCATTTTATTTTATATTTTCATTAATTATATTTAAGATAGAAGAACAGAAGTACCGTCCGAAACATCCAGTTCAAACGAAACGAACAAAATCGCTACGTATTTCCAATTCGGAAAATTCTCTTTTCCGATCTTGGGACGTGATCATTTTTCGGAACGGTCAATTCTTTCGAATGCGAAATTCCTCGGATGAGAAATACAGTTACGATTTTGAAGCTCCGCGAACAAATTCGGGGGATGGAAAATTTGAAATTCAGCCCACGAATGTGAAAAAAAAGTTATCGTCCGAATTCGGTTATATGTATTTATTTGATGGCAGAAAGGGAGGCAAGATTATTTTTTTGGTTTTTTTTTAAAGCCGTTCCGCCTTTCACCAGGGGTTAGAGTCCCCGCATAATGTGATTTCAGGTGCTCTGACCAAAGGCTATTTCCGGTTGGTGCAAAATCGTAAATTTTAAGGGTTCCGAATATAACTAAAATAGAATTTTCGTATGAAATCAGTACAGTAAATATGGAGCTCTTAAAATCCATTTATAGTAACTTTTATCGGCAGAAATAAAAGTATGCATACCATAAACATGTATACTGAGTAACTGAAGATATAAATATATATCAAGTATAGATTAATTCCAAAATATAATCATTTTTAAAACAAAATAAAAGATCTGCCTTCCTTTCTACAACAAAATCGACACGAAGATTTTTACGAAATGAGATTACATGCACTAAAGTGCGCGAAAAAAATGAAAATATATGTTTATAAAGAGCATCGAGAGTAATATATTTTAAAATACTATAAAAAAGTACTATATAGATACTCTCTGCTAACTCGTATTACTTGTTGACCAAAAAATTGTGGTAAATATATGTTACTGATTGTACGCCCTTTTCATTTACAATGTATATAGATAGATGTAGGTTTACCACATAGATAATAACAATTAATTTTATAATGATTCATAACGAAACAAGTATTTCTAGGTTAAAAATTAGCCACAATTAAATAAATACGTATACAATTTATGCAGGACATTGGATGCAATATCCGTAATATATATAGATCGCGAAAAAAATAACGGATCCAGGAAAAATTCTAATGTGCCGAATACGAAGCATGCTTTAAGAAACTGAAGATCCTGATGATGAGGAGACCACTTTCTTCACTTCCTCAACAAACAAGTTTCAGCTCTCAAAGGAGATAAAAACTTCGAAGGAAAAACCCTCCTCAAAGAGTAATGAATCCGTGCTTCCCGTAAGCGTGATCGCTTCCTGTTCGTAGAAGAGGAGTTGGATAAAGGGAGAGAATCAAATTGGTTGAGAGAGAAGGCGTTGATCCTTTAAGATGTTCGGGAGGATGGATCCTGAGGACAGAAAGTATTAAGAGGTTGAATTAAAGGATGAGGAGTGAGGGATATACTGAGGAAGGGCCGCTTTGGGTTGAATTAATGGGCGAAGGGATTCAAGGGTCGAGTGGAGAAAGTGCTCTAAAAATGAAGGGGACTTCGAAACATTTGGTGGTTGTTATGGTAACGAGAGAATTACTACGTAGATGTCTGAGTGGAGACATCACGGGTTCAAGGGTGACTATTGACATAACAGGGACAGGGTGCAGCTGCCCAGAAAAGGGGAGGGGACCTGGGTTCGAGCCCCAGTTTCTTCTTAATTTTTATTTCCATTTAATTTTCGTTAGAGAAGTGTTTGTCAAATTTGAATCTTTCGAATATGAGCTCGTAACAATCGCATAAAATATATTGTTGGCTGGGAATTTTAGTATTTTCCACTAAATTCGGTTCTACTGTCAGAAAAGGATTTCAAATACACATAAAATGAGCTGGAGAACTAATATAGCCCCCCTTAAGGGTACGGTGAGTTCATTTCCTAAAATAATTATCCAAAAGTAAATGACTAATATGAAGAAACTTAGTAACCTAGGAGTTACCGTTGTATATTTCCATAGGACCTTCCGACACATTTTAACAATTATCTCGTTCTTATAACAATAAACGCCGAGGTCCCGGGTTCAAACCCCAACTGATTGGGGAATTTCCCTTTCAGGGTATGGATGTTTGTGTGAGTCCATTATTGAATTAACTATCACACTGTGATTGAGCAAAACTGGATGTTTGTGTATCTATGTTAATTTAATTAATAAAAGATTAATTACTTTGGCTTTAGCCGGTTGACGGGAGTAAGTTTAACAGAGCACACAAAAGTTACGTCTCCCTTACGAAAGGAAAGTGCTTAGTACATTTCCTTTTCGCGTATCGTAAGAATCTTACGCGAGTAAAAGCGATCCTCGGAAAACGTACGCCACCTGGGAATGAATTACCTTCCTCGGAAGAAAGGTAATTTACATAAGAGCGAAATAAATTGCACGGAGAGTGCACAAAAGGTAGGAAGGAGTTTGAATTCCACAACTTCCGCACCCAGTGCCCCGTTGTCAAGGCAGCTTGCGGTCGAGGGAGTGGCAACGTAATAAGGGAAATCAACTCCACATTATAACTCGTAGAGAAGGGATTTTCTCCCTCTGCTTCGACAAGTGGCGCTCCGTCGCGGACAGGAGAGAAAGCTCCAGCAGACTGGGGAAAGAGCTGGGTAAGGGGATGAGCCGATACGGGATTCTGCAGCAACAGATAGGGAAGCTGTCTCTTGTCTCTCCATCTCCTCTTCGCAACAAGTGGGGAAGAAAAATTTTTACGGTGCGGAAAAACGTTCTTCTTTTGTGCTACGTAATCACTCTACCCAAACCGTGCCTTGACGACTCGTACTGTTTATTTTGCTTGATTTCTTCGGGGGTTTTGCTGATGCCCTTACGTTTTAAAGGGTAAATATAAAAAAACTGTCGATGTTATCTAACCATCAGTAGCATTTTTAGAATCAGATATAAAAAATAAAATGTATAAAAGTGCATCAAAATTTAATAACCCCTATTTTCCTCTTTAAAATAAGTATGTAATATGGACCAAAATCGTAACAAAATTAATGAATTCATGTAATATTTCTGTAATGAAGATGTAACACCTAATGAAAAACTGAATCACTCTCATTAAATGAAAAACATACAATAATAAACGAAACAACTATAATTCATTATAATATATAGTTATCAATCATTCACAATCCTATTTGAGATCACTCAGTTATTAATTTACTCCATTACAGCTATACATTTAAGATTTAAAATCACAGCATCTGTGCTTTAATAGTCTTATGGACATTTAACACGATTTTTTTCGAGAAAATACTTAATATACAAAAGAAAAAAAAAGGAGACGTATTCCATACAGATCATTTGGTAATAAAATCAAAAACCGCTGTATTTTCAGACGTGGACGTAAACGTAGCATTGTTCAATGAATTGTACCCTGTAAACTGTAACGATTACTAAGGTACACGTTAGTTATACACTTTCACTATCTTCGAGCGGTCACATTTACGTATCCATTACTAACAAAAATACCCCCTCATTCGAAGTTTGACCCCATACCTCACGAACTTCGGTAACTTCTCAGGGGAGGAAAATTTACATAAAATCTGCATGATCCAGGGGAGCATAAGTCTTGCCGCCATTAACTTAATTGAGTAAATAGACGATGATGAGATCAATTACTTATCTCTTGTGACGTTAATATCTCCCGCCTTAATTAACGTAAACATTGAATCGGGCCCCGAGATATTTAGCTTATGTTATTAGCGAGAATAAACTCGGCTTTCAAACTTTTTGGATCGGAAAACAGTTTCTCGAGTTACATATTTAATGCGTCCCTCTTTGGAAACATCGCCCCTTGATGTCACTTCTTAAGGGTTCAGGGAGCATGGGAAACATCACAAGAGGACGAACTTCCCCATTAAAAAGTCTTCGAACTAAATAAAGAGAAGCCCACTTAGAAGGTGAACTCCAAGTCGTCTTAAGACTACCTTGGATTGAGAGATATACAATGTCCACTCCTGAACTAGTAGGAGAAAGTTTCATGAATAATACGAAAAATGATAGCAAGAGGTTAATTTCATGTAAAGCTATTTCATACGAGATGTACCTTGATAAATGGTTCATTTTTCAAATTATAACATAAGTTAATATATCAATCTTATTTAATCCCGATTTATTCGAGATTGATGAAGGTAAAATCTGTTAACACTCAAGTCTGCAAATTAATTCTCGAACCCTATTTCCAAACGATATAGATCTAGAGTTACGTCTTTATTAAATTTTACATCATCTCCTGATTAATAGTTTCAAAACAGGCTTCCTTTTAATGAATGATGGTTTATATAACGAATAATATGAATAAAAATGGTTGATATACACGTAAGAGAATAGATAACTCTTTGAAGATTATAGGATTACCTCACATTATATTTACGATGTACAAATCTGTTTATTTACTTAAGAAAAAATGTCAATAGAAAAAATGATCTTCAATTGTTATTCAAGGTTATGTTTCATCAAAACCTACATTTTTAAGCTGTCATTTGGTCTAATTTATCTCTCCTAAGACGTAAAATTTATAAAATAAATTAATTCAAAGTAAATTGCCAAATAGTCATCCTAATATCATAGAGAATGTTTACTCATATACTTTAAAATTCTTTAAGATTTACCCTTTAACAATAACTCACTCTTACGCAATTCTGAACCCTCGCCAATTTTCTGGAGTGATCCTGTGGAACCCTGAAGGAGTACACACAATAACCAAAGGAGCCTTTTTCTTCGAGAAAACATTTACGGAAAGGAATGGCCGAGAGAAGACTTCCAGAACTGAAGGGTATGAAACCGAGATCAGCTCTTTAATGTTTGAGATCAATGCTTTATTGAGAATCTGCGAACATCCGAGGTTTCAATTTCTCAGCTAACACAGATTCATCCCAAAAGAGCAGTGAAGGATCCATTTTTTTAAAGGGCTCTCTCCAGCATCCTTATCAAAGCAGACGAAAAATAATGAGGAATTTTAGCATCCTCTTCTCTCCTGCAGAGCTTGTACGTTTAAGAAAACCCCCTAATGATCTTCTCCATAATTATAATTAAGGAAAAAAACCCTTTACGATTTTTCCATTAGGACTGAATTGATTCATTTTCAGTGAGTAAATCGAATCGATGTACCTTGACGTAATTCTACGAGAACGCAATGTATACTACCGTGTATTCTTTATAGGAATAGTCATTTGCGGAGTTGATAAAAAGTATCATGTGTTGCCCAATTTAATTTGTAATGTTTCAGGAAGAGACTGAGTTGGTTAAAGGAAAAGATCCTGTTTCATTCCTCACACAGCATTCTATTGAAACCCTTTCACTGTAATTATTAAAATTAAAATTTTCTCTTCACACTATCTATTTCACTTTAATTAAACTTTCATATAACTACGTAAAAGACAAAATTAATGATGACATAACCGTTAAGGAAACGTGGATAATATTTCACAACAAAATTCAAAACTTTTTGAAGTATTCCCCCCTATTATGAAATAATATGAATTCAATTCAGCATACGAACAAGGAAGATTTATTCTGATGGAGTGTTAAATATACTTGGAAAAGCCAGATATATAGTATAGTATATAAAAGAACTAAAGTTTGAAGAGGTATAATCAATAGAATTTCTCAGAAATATCTGAAAAAAGAAATACTAACTTCACAAAAACTAACAACGAGTATCAATAAAAATATACTGAACAGCGTATTATGTAAAAATGGAATGACGTTGCCAAACTATTATGTGACAATTATCTAAGGATAAAAATAAAAGACAAGTAGATTATATATTTTTATATAGTGCCAAGAAGAAGGACGAAAAATACCAACGTAACGATGGTCCATTAGCTGATATGAAGACTATAACTTTAAACGTAAAAACTCACAACTTGTATTTCATTCAATATTACTGCAGAAAAAAATTGTTGGTATGACAACCTTCTTCTGTTCTCAAAGATATAGTTTAGGATACGTATTCTAAACTTGGAACTCTCTGATACCAAAAGAGACCGTTAAAAAGGGACGAGATGAGCATACAGAATATTCTCCATGAAACAACTACAGCTTCCCAGCTACGTGACGTCATAATGCATTTTTTTTACCCATCGACTTCTTCTTATTACCTGTACTTAATTACGTCCACGCCCTACGACGGAAATTCTCGGAGCTTCCGTTTGCCCAGACTTCGGAATAAATTGCCATTGTCTTTAAAAAGGATGTTTAGCTCGACCTTGGGATTTCGAAGAGAACGTGTTTACCGAAAGAGATTTGCTAAAGCGATTCACCATAAGCATGGGAATTTGCACGATAGGAAAAAAACTCGCAGACGCAGGAAGTAAGACTGCACAGATAAAAGAATACTGGAGGTACACTCTCAATTAGATGCATACCGAGCTTTTCTTACTAATGACAGAAAAAAACTACGCTTCTTTACCGTAAGATACGGCCTCATTAGTATTACTTGCTCGATCGTGATAAGTCATTTATATCGGTTAAACTGACGATATGTTTCGTATCCAAAGTTGGTCTAATTTCTCGCGATGAAATGCTTACAAATTGGCTAAATAGCAGAATAATGGAAGAGAATTCTTTACATAACTGAAGGAATTGTTTCCTCTTTTAGTAGAAACCCTATGCTTACGGTATGAAATAAAAACAATCTTCGGAAATTGAGAAGTTGACTTAAGCTCTATAACCGTAAACTGCTCGCGATTTTAATGCGAAAATTAACAATCAACTGTGATCGAAATAATTTCGAAATAAGAGCTTTACGTATAATATATATATTCTAAACCATAGAGATTTTTGCTTAACTACAAAAAAACCATGATTCAACAAGCAAAACAAATATTATATCCACTCCAAATTATAAAATATCCTCCACCAATATATGCATCCACTTGAGGATTACATAAATAAACGCTGGGAAAAATCATACAGTTTAAACTCAGCGATGAGATTAAATAAAAATATAAAATAAAGCGGATTAAAGCCGCGCGGTTCATTCCGTATTAATGCACAAATAACGAGCACTTATCGAAGCAGTTTTAATTAATACTGTTCACCGATGAATTGCTTTATTTTTCCCACGAACGTGGATGACTGTGTCAATCAACAACCGGTGATTACGCGTTCGAATAAATGAATAATATTTTATGGGGATCATCACGTTTGTGGCTTAAATGAAGAGATATCTAAATATAACAATAAAATAAAATTCAATTTATTAGCACTTGTACTACCATTTACACACTAAAACAAAATATTGGTAATAATTCGAAATATTTGAAAAAGATATTAAGCTATTTTCACTTTGAATCATTGATTATAAGAGTAGCTTCGTTTAGAGTTACATAATCACTTATATAATGAGTGTAAATAATGAATTATTGATTAATAAAGGCTTTGCATCAAACCTTGCAATAGAACTCAAATAAAAATTATTCTAAGAAGAACGTAATAGCTTCATCTACAATGAAGTCTTCTTTTGCTTTAAATGTATTTTGAAAAGATATTTAGGAAGTATACGCGAACTTCTTTAAAAAACACTAATTATCAGATAAATATATATTACTAACAAAGTTCACACACTTATTTATCTTTAATTAACTTATAAAACAATCCCATAAACGTTACGTACTAAGAGAACAACGTAATTCACTGTAGATGGATAATATTACCACTTTTATTAATCAACAGATTTAATTACTCGGAGCAGTCTATAGGCGTCTGAGTAAAGAATGAAACACGTGAATGATTAATTGAAAACTAAACGAGTCGAGATTCAATTAAAAACGGTCTATTTTAACTCTTTGGATATTGTCTCTAATTATCCGTGAGAGAATTACGACGGTTCCCCAAGGCATCGTGATAGTGACAACGACTTTGAGCTACATCATCGACTTCTCCTCAGTGACGTATCTTCTGTTTACCGCTCCATCATCGAAACTACTCAGTTTCCCGCGGCAAGCGTCGCTGTATATCCAATAACCAATTCCCGTGCGCTATCAAAATCAAATTTTCCGACTCAAACCCGCAACTCTAATTAACACGAAACCACGGAGTGCCAAGAGTTAAAACGACCGCGGCCGCCGTAGCTTTACCCTTCTCTGCATGATGGAAAATCGCTTGTCTTCCGTTTCCAAGGAGTTTTTCTCCGTTAAGCTTCAGTTGCAGAGATTATTTTTTTTATTAAGAAGGTTTTCCCTACTCCCGATGATTTTGTCTCAGAATTTTTAAGAAATATCCCCTTGCCACTCTATTACGCTACAAACCCATGTCATTTTCGTTTAAGCAATATTGTGTGTTTCCGAAAGTTCTATTTCTAACAACTTCTAAATTACTTTGACTCAAATACCTCCAGCGATAATACACCAAATGAAGCATAGATACTTAAATAGCTATTCTCTTAGATAATTAAGATTTATTTGTGGAGAAAAACTCAAACAAAACATCATAAATATGATGACTTAAAAACATAGGTTACAGTACCATAGCTTCATTTTCCTTTAACACTTATTAATTTATGTTGTACTTTTCACCAATACACGCAATATTCTATGAAATTACTGATGAATATATGGAATTATTGATTCGATTGATTCTTAGAACATAAAAGGATTTCATTTACAGGATCAAATTAAAAAATCGTTGATATAGAAAAATATTTAATCAACCACTGTAAAAATTTTTAACTGTGAAAAGAACAGCATCAGGTAAGATAAACTATTTAATAATATTACGTAAATTTTTAGTGAATGATTTCTTACGGTAGAAAAATTCTTAATTAAAGTAAATACAATTTACGAGGCCAATTTCTCCAGGCTTTCACAAAAAGACCAAACGAAAAAAAAATTCCCGCGACTCTGTAACTCTAAATTTCAACTAAGTTGTCAAGGAATGCGTTACATACCCAAGAAAATCATTGCTTAACTATCACTGAAAAAAATCACATTAAAATGTAAACAAACCCTTTCAGTAAACGAACATAACAATTTCACGCGGGATAATTCGCTAACATGTTCGTACATTCAATTCGTAAAATTCAAAGAACTCATCAATGAATACAATACGATCCACTCGAATGCAACATCATACACTTAATCAATCAGCTACTTGATTTAGGCTGATTAAGTTCAGCGTATGGAGCTATAGATCAATCCCGACAAACAAGGATTCCCAAGGGCAACCTCTCACTTAAGATACCCCTTATATGACGATCTGATACAATATGACTTCAACATCTGCCACAGCTGAGAAATGCTCACTCCCGTGATAATATTTAAGAGGTATACTCAAACGAAGATATTCCTATTCAGTGTGATTTCTGAATGAAATCCAGCCGAGATATTACTTATCTCCCAAGGCGGTGTACCATTGTTGTATAATTATCAAATGGTAAGAATGGATACTATTCAAAGAATACGATTTAACGAACGAATTAATTCATAGATACATTCATTTGACTCGACTTTAACAGAAAATTGTCACACGCTAAAGAATCATTCGACAGTTAGATTAACAATGAATAAGGAATAAAAGAACCAGTAGAAATTATGAAGTGTTAACTTAAAAACACTTTTCCCTAAATAGTCAGGTATAACGTTTAACCTCTTACGACCAAAACCAAAGCAGTTGTTTGCAAAGCTTACAATGCGTACAGGATTCGGAATTGTACATTACTCGAGTGTTTCAATATTCCGTGGAAGCTGCAGATTCCATCTTCTCTATTATTTTCCGCGACCCGTATGAAATTTTACCATCTTGTCAAAGGAAAGGAAATAAAGTTTCCGCATAACCGTCGTCCGGAATTGAATCTTACGGTGGAGAGGCACGTGTTTTTCCTACCACCAAGAGCCATCACCAAGTTATCTTTTCCACGTAAAACCTATCCGAGGGAAGAATTTGTGAAGGGAGAAAAAATCAAATGGAGGGTTATTGGAAAGGGGAATCTTTCGACAAGGACGTTCCTATGGAAATACTGAAAAGGAGCTTAAGTAAGAGACCATATTAGGAGATCGGGAGGAAAATATGAAAGGAATTTAAAAGAAAAACCCTGGTATAACTCCCTTTAAGATTTTCAAGAATTCCGGGAAATAATGAGAGATTTTCTGATTTTTAAATAGCTCCGAATACAGGTTAAATTACTTACTCTAGGTTTTCTTTTTCGATACTGAATTTCGTATACTGCCTTTCAAAGATAGTTTAATGAAATTTTTCGGAAAACCGTTTCTACTCAAGACATCGAGAACTTGAAGAATGGCCTAATATACTTTGTCATTTAATCGGATTATTTTAGAAAAAAACGGAGGGGATAGTTGAATGTAAGTTTTGATCTCAATCCTTTTACGTCTAATTTAATACTCCAATATATTAAGGGAAATAGGTTACTTATAAACATGAGGGGTTATAGTACATCTTTGTATTCCACTAAATTTAATATTCTCCTCACGTATTTAAAATACACGAACTGAGCGATATTTTCGCACATCAATAAGAATTAATACCTGTAATCATAACTTCTAGTTTCAGTACCTTTTATACTAGAATTAATTTAAGTTTTTCGTTCGTTTGTTTATGAATCATGATGATTCATTTCCTTATAGCTTTATTTTATATTTCATTTATAGTTTATAATAATGTAACCATAAGGGCTCCGTATGAATAAGAACTACACGTAGATATTTACCCTTTCTAGTAATGACATACTTATTTTTCTACCTTATTCCTCGTCAGCTTGCTTTATGATAAACTATGCTGTGCTGTGTTCCACAACATAAAACGTACTTGAAGGTTTTATGTCGTAAAAAATCCTATCTGTAGAATTATGGAGATTTTGTGTTTATAAATAATAATATTACAATATCATAAATAAAGATACTATTTTCTTAATCAATACGGGTCAATGATAATGATGTTACAATTCCTACATCCTCATATTCGAAAAGAAGGATTGTGTAAACTTTTATTCAACTCGAAAATATCCCCATCTAAAAAAATTCGTAAGATGTTGACCAAAACAAGGTGCTAAATAGAAAGGAGATAATATCGGAGATCGTGGTTATTCGCATCAAATGTTCACGCCCTGGATTTGCGGAAGACGGAATTTCCGAGAAGTGCTGTTTGTGGTAATGATACGAAAGGCTTCGGGTATTTTCCAAGATAGTCTTCCATCCACTTCCAACGAAAAACGTAAAAGTTTTGCTAAACTTATCCCTCGGGAGAAATATACTTCGGACAAAGTTTACTATTTACTTTACGATGATAACCTTCGTAAAATGTGATATACAGGCTCTAATAAAAATGAGGTTTTCCTCCCTTCATACGCTCTAGAGCTTTAAGGGGATAAAATATGAGTGTCCATGAAAGAAAAAAAGATAACAAGGTTTCGGTAGTATTATAAAGCCTTGTATAAAGTAAATATATCGTAAACAAAAATGGATAAAAACTAAATAAACATGTACGGTTTTAAACAACAGAACATCCAGCTTTAATTCAGAGAAAAACAAATTAAATCTAATAATTTTAAAGACTCATTTCATTTAAGAACGATAGTTCATAATATAGTTGGGAAATAGCTCTGTATTCTCGTGCATACACCATAAGAGCAGCTCATTCCGGCAAGATATATAAAAATTAATATATTTAGAAGTGCAATAATATCTTAATATTGAATCATCACATCAACATTGACTCTAAAAACATTTCAAAATTAAAAAGGTAGAGTTTTAAATGTCTGTTAATTATCATAGAAGACGTCAAGATGAATCAACTTGATGAACAAAGTTGGGGAAGAATGGAATAATGGAACTCCAACAGAAGATATCATCTCTATATTCTTTTGTTGCCACCTTATCGAATTTAATTTCCCACTTATAAATACGTTCTTTCTCTCGCAAATTAAATCGATCTCTACTCCCAAAGACGTCTGAATCATACTCCCTAATTTCCTTTCGGGCAAAAGCACCTCCGGTGTCTAAAAAAAAGGCGAGTCAAACTCAATTCCGCATTCTGTTTGAGGAGAACATATCGGTCAACGAATCGCAAGTTGAAAGCGGGTTACCTCAGCTGGCAGGCTATAATTCACTCGCGTCTGCTGCTTTTTGTCGATAAATTTCGGAAGGAAATTGGTTTCTGCAATCTCGGCCACCATTTTCTTGTCTCCGAACCCATATCGCGATAGCCTATTATTCCCGATTCTACTTTTCCGACTAGCTTGATTTATAACTGCATTTTCTGCGATTGCCAGCGTTTGGACAACAATGGCAAAGAAACAAAACAGGATGCTGAAAGGATGAAGTACGATCTCCACTTCCCTTTGAAACGCAATTGCGCTAATGAAATAGACATTTTAATCTGAGCCGTAGACTGAAGTTGGGGACTCCCGTACATAACACTACTTGCTCTCTTGCTAATCAGAAGTTTCTACTCTGATCTATCGATTACGGAGATTAAAATTGTGGATTTCAAAGGGCGAAGAGTTTGACCTCCACAATGGCTACTCCTATTGAATTGATGAAGGCGTCTTTTGAGGTCAGATACATCTGCTTAATTTTTTAGAGAGATAAAACTATAAAACTAACTCTAAAAACGTCCAAATCCAATCGTGGAAAATGAAATTTTAGAATTTTATATTAATTTTGAAGTAAAATGAAAGATTTATGTTTGAGTTAAAGATCAGTGATTAATTTCAGTACGATATTAAAATTAAGCTATTTGTACGACCAATTCAATTGTTCTTCAAACTTAGAAAGTGTTAATGAAACTTTCTTACTATTACGTAAGATTAAATATAGAACTCATTCCCGATCATGCACTTATCTTACCACTCAAAATGACCTTTAACTTTAATGAAGTAAAATACAAATTCGAAAGTGATAAAACACAACTGCCTGTCGTCCATAATAACCATTCTACGCTAAAAGAACTTAAAGGAAGGTGTTTGAAGGATAAGTTAAAGCTAGAATAACGGTTTAACTAAATACGAGCATCAAAAGAGACGATAATTTCTAAAAAAAAATAATTTTAACGCTTTAAAGAAAACCATCCGCGTTACAAAAATTTCTTTCATCGAATATCGACTTCATCATAATTTTTTAAAACAACTTAAACATATTCGCAAGCATTAACTCACTCAAACGTGGAATATCATAATATCCCTAAACAGGGACTGCACCATGGCAACCACAACAACAAAGGCTTCCGTTTCGAAAGAACGGAACGAAATTTCTGGAACGATGCAAATCGTAAAACATCAGCAAGCGTACGCATATACGCACACACGCGAGTTTTTTTTTTAAGCCTTCAGCGGTAATCGGATCTGCCGGGAGGAGAACACGGAGAAAGAGCCGCGATAGTTTTCCAATGATACAGCGTATAACACCTGTTGAGCTTGACCAAGCGTCGGAATAGAGAAAAAGAATAAAGTCGCGCGCGTCGGTGGTTTTCGCACCGTTGGAAATAACGCTGGGGAAAGAATTGGATTTCGACGGAAAAAAAGCCGAGTTCGGTTGAAAGGGATGCATTCGTCCCCGCTGCAGTAGACGTCTCGTTTAAACCGATGCGCATTTTTTTCCGGAACAAAAAATAGAAGGGAAAAGATCCGCACGGGAGATGAAAAACTAAGGGTGGAAATGCGATCGTACCGCTAGAGGGCGCGTATGTGCGAATAATTAGAATGATTTAGCAGTATTCGGTCGCGAATCGACTTCGACGGAATTTGCACTCGAATGAGAGATCAGACGAGATGTTTATTGGAGAGAGAAAATATTACGAAAAAGTACCGCAATACTAAACTAGAATGCTTTCGAATGCGGTTTTTACTTCGCGGGAAGTTAGAATTGACTCTATTTGGAATCAATGGAATGGGTAATTTAATTAAACACTACTCCTTGGTTACGGTTTGGTTTATCGTTAGTTATACTTGAATATTTACAAACAGAATCGGACTTCTGTCAATGGAAGTAGATATCAACCGAGGAACTTTATTATTTATTGATAGCTATTAATAATGCGGATCGAAAATATAAATTAGATAGATTATAACGACCGATAGATTATAATTAGATATATAACAAACTTATAGAGAGTGATTTAGAACAATAAAGGTGATATGAAATAAATTACCATCTCGAAGACATAAAAATACAATCTAGTTATCTTTTCATAATTACGTAGGTAAATTGACTTAAATCCCGAAATGCTTCATAAGGTAGAGCATTTTTAAATCGGTCCTTTTATACTTTGATGTGCAGTTAAATACGTAAATGGTAACTCTTCTATATTTGAAAATGTCGTACATTTTACATTTTGTTGTATTTACTCTACTAAACGAAACTGCCTTTGCTGTGTTATAACGAATATTGCTTCTTGGAATATCTCTACAAACTAAAGTGAATACTAGTAGATGTATTTCATTTAATTCCCTTCACATGAGAAACTCAAATCGTACTAGTTCCCAATTTGTAGTCATAGTGCATGAATAAACAAATATCCTTCGTGAAAGTACACGAAGAAACTCAAAACATCCTTTTTGAAGTCTCATTATAAATACCATAGCAACGAAGACACGAATAGTGAACGTAATAGATACGATATGAATATGGTATGGTAATAGAAGAACATGATATTCAAAGAGAGATACCTACAGATATCATGTTGGCGAATCACGTATTTTTAGTTATACTTAGAAAGACAGCGTTGTATTCTTTCATCAATTATGGATCATAAAAAGCATCATTTTGAATGACAAGTAACTTGGGATCCTTATTACTAAAGTTCCAATGCTTTTAAAAGGAATATAATAAGCAAAAATGCTCATGCCATTTCAGGGTAGGGCTTTCTATTTAAAGACACTACCGAGAGAATATAGGTTAATGGGTAATCAATGTCTTCTTGTGCTATTGTACTCTTAAAGACGACGGAGTGCATACAGCAAACGATTGCATAGCATTAAGAGCCTTCGAGTAAAACTAGGTCACTGTACCACAACAACGTGTAGTATTAACATTTTCAGAAGGGTATTTATTAAAAAAGCAATGTTTTAGGAAATTTAGTCGAAAAATTTAAACTATGTATACTCTTAAAATTCAAATTAGGATATTTTAATATGAGTCTACAATTAAAAATAATACGTTGATAGAAAATTTATAATTTACAATAATGATTTCTCTTTCACTCAACTAGAAAATGGATTAACGCAGCTTTAAAACAACGATATAATTAAGGTTTAATTATGTTTACTTTAGTTTTAAACTACTAAAATAATATATTGAATTGATAGAATAATATGATAAATTTAGGCTTCAAAATGCTTTGTGCTCATTTGACAATAAATTTACATGATAATTAAATATAATGAATACGTTTAGATAAACAGCAGCTTCAGGAAGGATATATGAATTATCTTTTATTTATAGACTGATATTTATTTTCTATATCCGTCAACTTCTGCCAATTACGTACACGAGATAAAAAAATGAAATCCCTATAAATATAACCCAAAGAACTCTTTGTAGAAAAGAAATTTTTCCTCTATAATTTTAGATTACCTTAGAAGCATGAAAATCTTAATTTTAGACATCTTCGATAATTATATGTTGCTGCTTCTGAATCAAAAGTTACCATACATATTAAGTAATTCCTATGGACATTAGCGACAAGTAATTAAACCCAACGACAAGATATCTACATTACAGAACACCGTCGTCCCTTTGAGACGACAGCACGTGCGAGTAAGCACCGCTGTGTTCACAGCTTACGCGGTGCTAAAGCCCTAATTTGGGGAAACGCTAAACACACACACCCATAAAGGACTTTGAGTAAAAAGAGAGATTGGATTCAATTAAAAACTGCAACTACAGTACAAAAAGGTCCCGATTAAAAGGAACCAGAAAGATTAAAGTCTTAACGACAGCGAATTATCTCATCAAAGAGTATCCGAGGTAACAGGATTCCTTACGTTGAGCTTAATTGGTTTTAATGAAGGCAACAATGCTTCCTTCGCCAATTTAAGCTTAATTCTCCAGTTACTGAAAAGGGCTAGGGTTAGTGTCCACTTTACACGTTACCCTTAGCTAATCAAGGGAAGAAGAGTAGTCTAATTAGAGCGCCAAGAAGTTTGGAAATAGACGAAAGAGAGCTTTTGGTTGAGGAATTATGGTAAAGGACGAAATAACTCGAGTGCGCCCGAAGCAAAACCACAGCTCTTGAAAAGGGTATCTCAAGATCAGGCCCCAAACTCTCTCCCGCCCTCAGGCGATATTCACTTTATCCGTCATGGAGTTGATATAAATTCTGCACACCTTGAAATCTAAAACCGGATCTCGAGTTTTGCCTATTACCAACACAGAAATGGATAGGCAAAGGAGCTCTTTCACACAATGAATAAATAGGATATCCTCTTCAGATAGTGTTCAACGCTAGACGAATAAAATAGGGTACATAATCCTATAGTACAAAGAAAGGGCTATCAGATTTGTTTATATTTATTCATAAGGATCGATTGCTGGAATAACGATTAAATATTATATAAATGTATTGAATAAGGTATAATGGATGGAGGAACTCTAACTTAAATATAAAACCAAGATGAATTTATAGAAAAATAGAAGTGGAAATATTATTATTGTTTGAATTAATCATTAATGTTTCTATAGACTAGAAAATTCCTCTTCTAAGTTTACTCACAACTCGATGAACAGAAAAATTTAATATCCTGCTTATTTTACGTACCCTTATAGTATATATTTTTTTAAATAACGAGTATTTACATAATGGACCGCAAATTTTCGTGTATCCGCGTCAGTTCAAATAAGATTTAAAATTAAGCACGCATAATGTTAATTATAACACGCAGACTCGGAAATAAACTCATTGTATAAACACCACCCTTGCAACACTCGGTAACTCTCATTTAACGTCATTAACGAAACATCGAAATCATGTATAACATTGGCAATATTTATTTCAATTCCACACACTTAATAAAGACTCCAACTTCATACGCGTAATTAACACAACGAATGGATTAATTAAGTGGCATTTTAATGAACATTAGCCACGGGTAAACTAGCGTACTCTTCATTGAGGTAATTGGAGTGGCTTGTTTTAGATTCAGCCAACAACGTCGGTGATTTAAAAATACATAATTAATCCACTCCTGGTCAACGCGAAATAATGATTCGTTAAATAGATTAATTCATCCCATTAGATCGCGAACAAAGGTCGTAAAACTCTTGGATAGCATTAATTCAGATATTTCGCGATCCTTCCATATCACGAATTAACATCTCGTCTAATTTTAGATGGAAAATCTCTCGTACGTCATACATTTATACTTTCACATTTTGACCCTTTAATCTGTCGGTGTGTGCGTAATGGGATATGAAATACCTTCAGGTCTCGGAGATTTTACGTCATCGGCACAGAGCAACGTTTTCCTTTCACTAGCTTAGTTCGACATTCCCGATTATGCTAGATGCGATTATACCTCTTGATCCTACAGAGGCGTTTGGGCATAAGGAGGTCAGTGGGGGCAATAATGATACTATCTGTTGACCATATTTACGTTGTTCGACGTTACTGTTGGTCGTTGGCTCGTAAACAAATTGCTGACTTCCAAGTTAATCACTCACATATTAGCGTAGGGCACAATTTTGCGAGGAATGTTCATGTATTTAGGTTTAGTGCAACATTCACTCCTTTTATGGTTTCCTAGTTACTGAAATTACGATATCACGACGGAATATATATCATTGCTTAGCACACACTTAAACTATCGTCAAGTACAGATCTTATAATGCTTTTTAGAACTCTTCACTACATTTTCATTAATGGATGAGGCTTAATAAACGTAAAATACGAGACAATGAGTAAAGAGCAAAAATATGGGCACGATTATAAATTGCAATGGAAAATACTTGAAGATAACTGTGCAAAAAGATTCATAATGACCAAATACAAATGATATAGTTCTTACAATTTCCTTTAGATAAGCAAATGTAAGTTTTTAATTTCTTCTTATTTTTTAGCTTTAATGACTTAACACTAGAACAGCGGAGGGTGTCCTCAGGACACCTCAACCACGAAAAAAACGCACCATTTTTGTAATTTGTATCATAGAAAAAAATCGTTTCGCGACTTTTAGTTATTTAATATTCTGCGTATTTCTACCAATTTTTATAATTATTGGAACATTTTCATAGGAGATCCTACCACATACCCCCTAGAACAGCGGAGGTGTCCTCAGGACACCTACGTAATATTTACTATTATTTATTATGATCAAACCTTCATTGTTTTATATTAGAAGCTCTTACGAATGTACTTTGAGATAATATTGCTTTTTGCTATTCTTTTGTCCCCGTTCTCTAAAATTAATTAATTATATTGTTATGTATAAAAATTTGAGGTAGCAATTCTAATGATGATTTGAGTGGGAAACATTTTGCCTTATATTTTCTAATATTTCCATTTATAAGATACGTTTCCCATTTCTATTTTCGCAATTTACTAATTTGTCTTCTATTTTTTGTGACACCTACTCATTGAATATTACCACGCTTGCTACAATCCCGGTACGAAAGTGACGGTGAATGATCAGCTTTTTCCCAGAAAGTGTAGATGTCTATTCACACAATTTATTCTTGATAAACATGATAAATATGTACTTAAGTTTCGGTTAGCAATGGATTTTAATTCCAAATATGCATAGAATAGATTTCCATAAGTTGTCGAGTTGGAGGATAGGCTATCTTCCTGAACCATGTGGTCATGACCTTGATGGGACCTTTTCTATATAAAAGGAATTAACCTAATGACCGATAATTATTTTAAATTAAAGAAACTATTTAAAATGCTGAAGAAAGCAGGTATTTTTTATCTGAAACCTAGAACAAATTGTGATGAGAGTCGCTGGAGTTGAAAACCAGCAAAAATCTTCTGTGAATTCCGATGTTGTCGAAAAATGAGGAATAATCCTTGTTTATAAAATTAAACCGGATAAACATGTTCTTCTCGCGATTTAGATGCTCTCTTATGTCGTATTTGACAGTATTAGTAAAAGAAAATCAGACGCGGTGACGTACCATAATTGTACAAAAAGCGGCGTAGTGGACCAAATGGCGCGTAGGCACACGGTGAGAGCAAACTCACGACGTTGCCTTATGCATTCTTTTTACATAAAAAATTATCTAGCAGAAGTCAATGTATAGGTTATTTGTAAGCAGAAAAGAGGTCGCCAAATAACCAGATATAGATTCTTGCAATGAATCGCAGATAAACAAAGTAAAACCTAAGCTGTCTAAAGAGATCTCAAAAAGGACCTAAGTAAACACTAGATGAACGAGACATCATCCAATGAAGCCACCAATATCTATTCAAAAGAAAATACAAGTGAAATATAGCATCAGATAAGTGTAAGAAGTGCAAGGAATAGGTTAATAGAAACTGTAACATCAAGAAGATTTATGTATTAGCTTCGTGGAAGGATTCTGTGAAGTAATTATTTCGTGACAGCATCATTGTGCTAAAAAAGAAAAATTAATATAATTGCGTTTGCAAATAACATTTAAGGTCCAGTTTATGTCTTAAACCTTATTTCTAGTCTTTTTGTTGTGAAATAAAATCAAAGGAAGGTACGTGAAGCGGTAAAGTTTTATTACGCGAGTTTATTTTTTCTTGTACCCCATGTAAATTGTTAATAAAATCGGGTAATTTTCAAATGTTATTCAAGCAAATAATTATTTTATCTCGAAAAGGCTTTATATTAATTTATTCATATAATTTATTTCTAGCTTTACTGTTCTGTATATTTTTATATCGGAATATGAGTCTCATGAAAATGATTGAACTCAACAACAATTTCTATATTAAATATGTAGCAACTATTTACCTCATAATTTACCGATAAATAAGTACCCATACTTAGTTATTAATTTTAAAGCATTCAAGGAAAGACTAGAAATTTAAATACGACTGCCTCATGCAATTTAAAAGAAGCGCAAGTGTAGGTGTCCTGAGGACACCTTCCGCTGTTCTAGGGGGGTGTCCGTTTCCCGCTGTTCTAGTGTTAAATCTATGAAAGCATGAATTACAGCTTAAATTATACACCCTCTACTGTATTCATTCATTAATAAATATTTAACTAAGTAATATTATAGCCTCCAAGTGAAATACTAATTCAATACGTTATGAAAAGCTAATAAATCACCTCTTTTCAAAGGCTGCTCATTTCCTTTCCTTGCATCTTCGAAATATATTCGGGACGACATGAATTTCACCCACTCTACGATCTTAATACATCGCATAGAAAGACCAAAATTGAACCTAAAATTTATGAATACCGTAAATTTGCCGAGATTTCATCCCGTGTTCAACCTATTGTAGGAACCCTAGCCGGAAACATTTAGGAATGTCTGCGTAAAGAAGAACAAAGGAGCAATTTTATGGGGAACGTAGTTCATCGTGCGAAATCCGGATGGATATGAAAAGAGGTAGGCATTAGAAGGTGATTACAGGGGAGGTCAGTGGATGATGGGCGGAAGGGATAAGGCAGAGCCATGGAAAGGAAATCACGTAGCGGAGTTGAGTGTGCATGTCAAAAGGTGGTGTGCAACTACAGAGGGCACGTAGCGGGAGCGGCAGATGTGCGCGGTACGTGTAATGGAGCGTGAGTGGAAGATACTGTTTCCATGGTTTCTTTTGTGACCTCCACATCCGAATAACAAAGCGTGCCTTTTCGCATTTATTTTTTTTGTTTAATTGATTATGCATAGTGCTATCTTAAAAAAGGAAGGAAAATGCATGAATTAATTATGATTTTTAACTCGAAACATGTACAAGTACGACTAAGTTTCTCCATTTACGGAGGAAAAAATTAAATTAAATTAAATTGCTAAAAATGTACTATATTTTTCCCAAACAAATAGTAGTAAAATGTGAAAATTCGCAAAATCCACTATTTTCTGAGCTAATTGTTACTCTACCCTTCTTGTATAGCTTTAGATTTCATTAGGGAAAATGTAAAAACTATAAACTCTGTAAAATATAGATAGGAACATAATTTATTAAAATATTTTTCAAAATAATCCGCAGTTATTTTAGAAATGATAATATTCCAATACTATCCTCAAATAATTACGGATTATTTTCGATGTGATAATTAGATTAAAACGGTTTTCAGTGTTTTTTTTTAAGCAGCTCGAGCAATTTAAATCCACTCATTATAAATTATATTAGTTGTTTGTTAAATTAAACACTGTAAACCATAAAACATTTTATTGGAATTTATAAAATACAATTCAATAGTAAACTTAAATATTACATGAACTACTCTTGACCTAAAATGATGCATTAGAATGATTTACTTAAAATAAATAAGCGTAATAGATATGACACAAATTTCAATCAATAGGAACAAATCACACGCACTTCTAATACATCGAGAGTATACTCCAAAAAATTCATGGCATTCAATCAGCGATTCTGTGGAAAATAAACACAAGGATTTCAGAAGAGATATTGAGGTTAAAGCTTTGAAAAAGAGGCTAGAGCTAGAAGATAAGTACCTCGTTTGTTGAGAATCCAAGAAGAAAGAAAGAAGGTAGGGCGCGCTACTAGCGGAGGAAAATTCCTAAATAATACGGTAAGAGCACTTCAGCCAACAAAGGCTTCCTCTAAAGCCAGGTAACATCGAATAAATTTCGAGTTTTAATGTATGGATTGAAGATCAAAGTAATGGAAGCATACCTTTGAGGAATATTTCGCTAGAGAAAACTTCCTTTTACCACAATTACTTCGTGAATTTATGAGTGCGAAGAGGTGAACAGATTCCAAGAATGGACGAAAGATACTTTGCATAATACAATATAAAGAACGGAATAGTTGGAATATAAACATCTGATAACAGAAAAATCTCATGGATAATTGTTCTGCGAATTTTATCCCCAAGAGAATAGCAGTAACAAAATATGGTCCCGTAGCAGCAGGAATCAAAATTTAAATACAGTAAATTAACACATATAGTAAAATTCATTCCTTCCAATTCCATAAGTTCCAAAATCTTTATTTATATTATGCACTTTAGCCTTCAAGGTAAAATTGTAATATAAACATCAATTGTTTACAAGGAATTTAAATGATTGTGAATTTCTTGTATTTCAAGCAAGCTTATCATGGGTGAAAAATAATGTTTTAATATGAAATAGGAATTTATTCTCATGCTCAAACGTGCCCTAAATTCGCAATCTTCCTTTTATGGAAGAAATTTATAGCGAAGGAATTCTTAAGTACGGTTAAAAAGAATAAAATAGGTATTCTAATACAGGTAATATAGGGAATTGAAATTAATATACGACATACTTACATAGGATATAAGAATAAAACAATTTTTGATAAAAAAACACTTCACTTATTGACAAAAAGCTTACTTCAAAGGCAAGTTAAAACTGTACACAATTAAGACTCTCAACGGGAAAAAAGTGAATTACATCTGACTGCTTCCTCAACGAATGGGAACACCATAAGGAAAGTGCAACAAAAGATAAAAATCGTGAAGCTTATACAAAGGAAGATTTCCAACTGAATAAAACATCTTCCTCGAAAATCTCCATCACTAAAATCCTTTACCCATCAAGTGCATGAAGGGGGTCAATCTCGGATAAACCGCATAATTTGAGGCAGCGGCGACTCGTTCACAGGGTCTCTACAGAGATGCACTCGAACGACTGTAACGGATCCTTATGTCCATACTAACGAAGGTATTTTCCGGGTCGTTACGGAGCAGATTCCACGCAAAGAAGCGCGAGGTCAAGGTGGAAGTAAAAAAATATCAAAATGCACCCACTCATTCTATCACGGAATTTTTCTCAACGTAATCCTTTCTGAGACCAAGCAACATCGTTATATCGCCTCAGCTCTGAATTTTTTTAGGGGAGATGATTTCTATCTGAGGTAGGCGAGTATTGGATTGCCGCGTAAGATAAAGAATGTGCTTCAAAGGTAGCGGTGTTGCTCTCTTCCGCTTAAGTTTCTTGCATCCTTAACAGCATGCTTTTCACATAGCGACTGAACTGTTTTTAATTATAGTGTATATTATGATATTATAATAAACATAAATTTAATAAGTCAGTTTACAACCTTTTATATGACACGGTATCATTTCTTATTCAAATAAAGAACAATTAATAATAATTTAACAATGTTGTATAATAATAATGTTATAAACGACAATTAATAATAACGTAAATATTGATAAAATAAATTAAATATATTTATTGAATTAATAATGAACTGTAAACATTCGTTGTTAAGTGGAGGCATGAATAAAATTTATTATTTAAATTATTGTTAAATTAATATTGTTTAAATTATTGCTAGATGACAAGATAATGGTGGATGGTCAACTGCGATGTCACTAGTATATATCATACGAAAGATTATTTTGTTTCAATAGCGAACAATATAATCATACTGAGTTAATTATTTACCGTAATGCTTACTGACTCGAGTTAATTTCTCATATAAATATACATCTTTCAGAATATTTACTATTGAAAATCCCAGTCTCTCATTTTCAGGCCGAGAACTTCGCACCTGTAACTCGTACTACCAAAGATATTTCATTCCTTAGCAACGATAAATATTTATGTATTTTCTCACCACTCAACAACAGCATTCAATCATTCACTTAAGCAATTCCTACCCACTCTGTTCTTCAACCGACCATTTATTCCATTTCCATTCCATATTTTTTCAACCGAATCTCAACCACAATCTATAGAGCTTCGTTTATTTACCTCCCAATCCAACAAACCTGATCCCCCGTAGCCACAATCACAAGAGGCCTTCGATCTTTCCATATCTTCCAACTCGTTTCACATCTGTTCAACGATACTATCTAAAATGATCTTCCCACTAGCCATTTCTTTCTTATTACAAGAAGCCTTGGTAAGTGTCACATTTCCTCGTATATTCTTCATATTGTGATGCTTAATCAACTAGAGATCTTATTATGTGCATATGTATGCTATCATAACAGAAAAGTAGCATTGTGGACATAACGCTAACTGCATTTCCATTCCCAAGCTTTCGTTTTATTTTCGCAATACATTAACTGCCAATAGATCAGAAATAGATAAGGCAAACAACGTTAATGCTGTGAAAACCAAGAATTTTTCATTTATCGGGGAGTACTGCAGTGAGTTATAATCATAAAATACTTCGTAAAAGCAACTCAAAACGTTTATCAAAATTAAAAAATAGTCTCTTGACTTCAAATAGAATCCAACTCGGCTAATATTAACAGCTATTTATCTAATAGAGTAGGCTTCCATTTAATAAGTAGTTAACATTCTCGAATAATATGTGATAAAAAGACAAACTTCAGTTTATTCAATTCACTCCATAACAAAGAAGAAAAAGCATCGTGTATCTATGTTTGCTAGTACGTATATATTATTTCCATGACAACCAAGCCCATTTTCCCACCGTGTTTTTTGGGAGTCGAGATGAATTTAAAGAGAACTGACGCACGTTCGTTGGCAACAAGCTTTTAAACTCCACTAAAATTCGTTCAGACGTCACAACGCAAAAATTTTACGAACTTGGAGGTCCCTTCACTTTCAGTGACATTCGATAATTAACCTGTCGGTCAGTCTTCTTCGGGATATAATGAAAGATTACCGGAGGTTCGTAAATTAATACAAACGCCGCGTGTTAAAGGAAGCCCAGGTACGAAAAAAATGAGTAACGAATGGAAGCGATGCTCGCGCCCCATTTCGTTACATCCGTTCGTCATAGACGTAACCCTGGAAACGGCTCAACCGAGATCAAAAAGAGACACGGTTGGATTGGACGAGGGATTAAATAGAGAGAATGGGTCTCTTCCCTTACGCCAATAGCGATTTTGGGAAACTTTGCACGCGCTTTTTCCCCTTTCCGAGAGCTAGAAACAATTCCGTGATTAAAGTAGTTCCTATTACGCACTTTCAAATGGGGACATTTTCCGCTAAATTTAAGGTAAAGGGAATAAAAAAAGTTTTTCAAACATCGTTGGTTTGATCGATCAAAATACGAATGAATTTTATCCCAGCAACAGTATAACAAAAAGTGAACACATATAACTACATGGGTATGAACATGAATTGAAATTCTGCTCATCTGGATACGAAAACAGCTAGTAAATTCTTGACTTACGCATGTTTTGGTTTTTGATTGAACCTTCACCATAGCTCGCAATGCGATATGAATGTATATGTATATTTTTTTAAGATTAGAATTTTAGATTAAAATCTTTCAGATAAAGACGCATAAATCGATCATAAACTTAAATAGCTTCTAACCAGCAACATATTTTTAATACTTCAAATCGATCCAATCCAATGAAATCCATTTTCGCAATTATGAAAGAAATACATTTCAGGTAATTGAAACTTCTAAAAATAAGACAAGCGGATAAAAGAAATTTAAGAAATGATACTGGACGAAAGTCCTCTCCTAGCTATAAAAATGTAGGCACATCTTTACAAATTCTCGACATAGAGGAACAAAAATATTTCTGTAAAATTAAAATGAGAAATTTTTGTATAGGATACCATTACAATAAGATCTTATAAAATAGATTAAGCTAATGATGAATCAATTAAAAACATTATTTATAAATAAATCTTCATTTTTCTAACATCAAAAAGCACAGCTAATGTTTTAATTTTCATTGCTTTCATATTGTACCTACTGTACTTTTTCATATATTGTACCATTAATTTGAGATACTTAGGTATATATTAACCTTTGATATTATTAATAATATTTATACATTAATAAAATCCACAAGCAACAGCTTCCATTATTGGCTATATATTTACAATTCTATACACTCATAAAAAGCAAATATTAAAGGTAAAAAGATACAACCAATATTTTTGATGAAAACAAATGGTCAAGAGCATTTCCCGAAAAGAGTAAAGCCTAGTACTTTTAGGGACGGCAGTTATCTGGAAAAAGCTATAAAAGTGACTCTTGTTTCTAAAAAGACGACATAGAGTAGGATAGCCATGAAGGAGACGTTTTTACCGAGTTTCCGTTAGTGGAACAAATCCATCCATCACGGAATAAATGGATCTATTCGGCAAATGGAGTAAGAAAGCCATTCCGAGGTGATTTTCTCTTCGGAAGGGGGTAATACCATCCCTCAAACCTTTTTGCCTATTTCGACGTGTTCATCAGGAATATGTAATTCGCAAATGATGCATGGTGCACGTTATCAATGAAGAGCGTGACCTGTCACCATAGAGTACCGTGCACGCTAAGAGCACGCCCCCATCGTGAGACAAGATTTATGCACGCGGCAAATGGGACCATTAAGTAGAGCCGATCTCCACGTTGAGCGGTTAATGTATGCGTGCAGCCGTAATTAAACGACATCTCGGTTAATTTTCCCTCCGTTCTTTAAGTCGAGGAAAGCGGGAAATTGAATGGATGGTCATGCACTCAGTTAGGATTGAATCATTCGTTTATTGATGGGTCACTCATATTGAAAATCACCGTAAAAATAACAAAAATTGAAACGCTAAAAATGAGCCAATTTGTTTGATGTGTTTACCTTTACTGAGTGTCATTCAATATGCAAATAGATAAATATTTTTAACTCTCATTTTAACGATGAAAATAGTGACCTACTTTAACACATGCATACTATCCTATTCTTTGGTATACTTTTAAGCAAATTATATTAACATAAAAATTTTAAGTATGTAATACTTTTCGGTTGAAAAATCGTTGGAAATAATTTTCTTAAACGTACTAAGAGATGAATTATCGTAGTTGAAATGTTTTCAAGACGGAAAGCTTAAAGAAAAGATGAGAGTAAACATTCCATATACTGATTCTTCTGCTCTTGTAACTACAAATTCAGTTTTCATGAGAAACGATTAATTTTGCGGTTGAAACACGATTCAATTGTTCATCAATACAATATGATCATAAACAGTAAAATTAACAACAACAAAAATAATAAATCAAATAATTGAAGATTGGATACGAATTCCGAACTTTGATGATAAACTCCTAGAGTTCGTAATACCATATTACGGAAAATTTACTCTTTTATAAATTAAAAAGTAATATATGAAAAAGTACCATTTTTTCACGTGCTGAACCAAAATATTTATATGCCTTGAAATAGGAAAGAAACTTCGAAAGAATTTCTCAAATCTTAAGAGTTTAATTACTTCATTACAGACCCCTATATCCACCTACACAACTTTTCAACATATTATGATGTACACTTATTTAAAAACCCTACATGCACTCATACTTCAAAGTTAAACTTAAAAATATCCAGACGAAGTTGACAGATTGACTTGCAAAACAAGACAAATAAAATTTTAAAATACGCCACGAGGCAAATTGGTAGCGGTAGTCTCTTTCTTCTGATATCCATCGCGGCATAATTAAGTGATAATATCTTCGTAATTTCTTACGCGCGTCTAACCCGCGTGCACTTTATGTCAGCCGTTAAAACACTAACAATGCACGAATCCGTCTCGTGGCTACAAACGCATTCCGTGAATCGAGTGCCCGCAATTGAATGCACTCAATCCAAAGCTGAAATAAATCTACGTGGCTAGCGACAGCTTTAAGACCCTGCCAGATGCTTATCTCCGAACGAGAGTCGTAATGTGCTGTGTGTACTCTTGCATTCCGCAGTTCGTTGTGTGTGCTGCATACACACAAGGAGCCAAGTTGCCGGCGGCTAGGGGGAATATTACCACTGCAGAACGTCAGTTGTCAACAATAAATCAGACTATAAATATAATGTACACGTTTAAAACTGCTTGATAACCAATTTAAATTGGTACAATAAGGATTTAAGGATGGATTAGATAGCACATTTCTGAAACTATCAAAATAACTTTGACCAATACGTTTAAATATTCAAAAAAAACAACTATAAAACAGTTTAAATCATAAAATTATAACAGAAAGTAATTCAACACGAAAAACTATATATAAAATAAGCTTACAAGCAAGGGTAATCTGCTTTAGTATTCAAATGAATGAAGATTTTATCTTGTAAACTCTTTTTAATTTCACAAGACCATTAATCAATGAAGTTGTAACAATGGTTTCGTAACTTAGCTACATCTTTAGGTATGTTTATCATATACATATATCTATTTTTGTCGTTTAGAAAAGTTTCGCCATTATGTATGTCTTCAATTTTATAACTACTACAAAGTTACTGCTGACTATGTACAGCACTTTCTCTTATCTATTTCGCAAACGAAAAAAATTTGCGCGGATTTGACATCAAAAAGGAAACTGAACGGTTTAAACTTCCCATCCCTTTCAGGAACTGTCACCCATCGAAGTATGGCCTGGAATGACACAATGGACATTTGGAGGAACGCCCGTCGATTAACCACGCTTACCAAACAAACTCCGGCGGGAAAATACGAGTGATAGCGTAGAGTCTCGTTGTCACAGCGACGAGATAAAAAAAATTCCACACCCGAAATGGAATTAGCTTCGAGACGGAGAAGGGGGAGTATTAATCGCGGTGTCACGAAACCAAATTGAATTTGTTCGCTATTGGAAGTTTCATTTTTAGGGATTCCTGGCGCCGGGTTTTCACGTCGCCTACGAAACCAATAAACGAGGAAAATAAATAATGAAGTCTATACATTGTCGTGATGTCTCTTTTATCCGTAATTGAGTCACATATATGCGTAAAAAACAATAATTAAGCTGTTTATCGCATTGTTTGGACGTAGCATAAATTGTTACATTAACTAGCATCATTTGCACACCTCCAATTTATTAAAGATTAATCCTTTTTATTTTAACCAGGAAAAGTAGCCTGGTAAAGATTTATTTCGGTCGTATATTACAATTATTTTCCTTTTTTGTATTAATCATTATGTTCTCAAATAGATTATTCCGTCTAATATTAAAAATATCACTTCAATATCGTAAACAAAAGAGGCCTTTATCAACTGCGATAATCTACAAATTCTAACATCAGCAATGCAACGATATATTTAGGGATATTTTTGAAGTTTTTTTTGGTCGAAATCTTATTTCAAAATTGTTTTCATGAGCCAATTAATCGTTCCATATAGATTTATTAAGAGCACTGTCAAAAATTCGTGGCAATAAATTTCGTTCGTTTTATTTTTGTCTGATATAAGGTTGGTATCATTCCCACACTTTTATTTTAATGTTCTTGAGAATTTAGACATCCTCGGACCGGTACTAATTGGATAAACTCTACTAATTTTATAAAGATATTTTAAGTGTTGATACGCCAAATCAAATCTGACCCTGAACTGTGAAATACAGTTGATATATTCCTAGCATAATAAAACTTCAATTTCCATTACACTCGATTAGTTTAGAGTTACCTAAATCGATACTCTTAATTCTACGAGATTTCGGATTCAAGAAAATTCCATTGATGTGGATCTCTACTGGCTCCGAGTCCTATTTTCTTTACCTTTAGTTCCGAAAGTTTGCATATCCGCTAGAGAGGGTTCTCATGAGCAAACAGCGCGACCTCGGCCTTGGTCCGAAATGGGATTGGATGTCAGAGGCCTGAACTAGTTCCGCATAGGGAAATAGAAGTGGTAAACGAAGCGGGAATGGGAACACGCTATCGCATGGCCAACAAAATAAATAAATAGTTCCCACGAAGGACTGCGTATTGTATACGTGAAATATCTAGCTGCTACGATATAAATCATATTTCGTGAGCAAAGGAATATATTTAATACTATAGAAATGAATTCATTTAAGTTTATTTACTGTTGCTAAGTATAAATAGAAACTAAACAAATAAGCATTATTGGTAACGTATTGTTGGTCATTTACTCCTTGAATACAACAATACTACGAAGAAATTTTCAATAGAAAAAACTTTACAAGTGAATTACGATTATTCATCCAGAAAAGGTAAAAATGAACTATTACGACTATCCGGTAACTGGATATTCTAGAAATTCGAAGTGAATTTGGGTCAAACATTATTTCTGAAATATGAAACATACGAATAAAACCTTGGTTTCCTTACACGATGATAAAACGAACGCGTAGATTTCATAACAAACTGAAAATAACGCTGAACGCTTCAATTCATATAAAAAGAAACAAAACTAATTTCTCACAGGAGACACCATTGTACATTCACGGAAATTCAGAGCAATTTGCAAACCTTCTCATTTAGAGAAATAAATCCTTGAAAATGAAAGGTAAAAGTAGTACCTCGCCAAGTATCGGAAAGCACAATTTTCCGGCGAGGAAAAACTCGTACTCTGTTAACAAGAGTCGGAGAGACGAACATTTTTGATCAATTCGTAAGAAAAGTTGAAAAAGACACGATCCCTATTCATCAGGGATGAAACGAGTTTGAAGGAAAACTTCATTAAAAAGGAAAAGAACCAGGATTCGTGTCGCGAACAGGCAACTTGTGATTGAATTTTCGTTAAATATAAATTGGAGAAGATTTTATCGTAAAAAAATTACGTCCGCCTTGAAGGGGTAGTGAATTTTTCTATAAATCTGCGGATGGCATTATCTTGCTGGTGCGATTCCATTGAAAGATGTAAAAGATTCCGAATTATTAATTGGATATTTGCAAACGGTTAGGATATATTTAGAACAGATTATTCCAACTAAAAATACACCAAGAGCTATAAATATTGAATTTGTTCGCTCGAAAATAGAACATATAAATCTCAAGAAATATCGAAATTTACCGATCGGTGTTTTATAGCGGTCTTGCCTCGTTCATATACGATAAATAAGTTTTTTTTTGACGTGAGATAAATTATGGGCAAATAAATCAGTTAAGAATTAGTCCCGTTAAGTATCTGTTCGTGAAATATATGAAATTTTATAACTTAAATATATATTGGCAGGACAAGATTAATCTGAGATATTTAACTCATATTTTCTTAAAAATGGAACAAGCCACTGATTAAATATGAGACAACCTAAAATTTAAGAAGCTGTAATCTTTAACAAATACTAAACCCCTTGAGTATATAATTCAATATCTCACCTAATACAGTTAGTAAATATTTACTTATTTGGTCTTAGTTCCTTAACTGCCTTGTACATTAGATTTTTTCAGTCCATAAAAATAAATGAATAAGTTACAAATTAAAATAAGAAGAAACACCTTTAACTGGGATGGATCTTGAATAAACGAAAGAGTATAATGAATGAGATATATAAAATCAATGAGATCTCTGATGCCGCTTCATTAGCCTAATTGGAAAACAAATTAAAATTTCCTTCAAGCAAAGTATTCATAATTAGACAGTCAATCAATCGATGCACATTTCTTCACAATTCAAGGAATGATTTAAAACACTTCGTCTAAATTCCATGGAAATCCTTGTAGAACACTTCCATTTAATTTACATCGAAATTCTGGAATCGAGCCAAGGAAAAATAGTTCACTGAATCCAACAGCTATTAATCGACGGCACCATATTTTGCATGCTCTGGTATCTCGTTCGGAATTGCATTGAATATAAATCTTTTTCGCAACATAAGAGGGAAAAGAAAATTCTTTGCACTTCACTAGGAGAGTATAAAGTGAGAATTATGAATGAGGACTACTTTAAAGTAATGATCAAAGCTAACCTCTTGTGATGAGTTTTTATTTTTATAAGATACTTCTAAGGTTCGTAATTAGAAGTTATTAAGTGGAGTAAAACTTTTTGAGTCACTGCCAAAGTCTTGAGGATTGAGTAAAAATTTAACTGTTTCTACACCAAAGAGAGTTTTTGTCCAACAGCATTTCCAATAGACAGCTTCGATAAGTCGATAATAATTCAAATCTTTACTCTAAATAAGTAGTAACCTGCAATTCATCGTTATTAAAATTCCTATTTCCCATATAAAAGTAAAAATTATGCAAAATAGTGTGGTTTTGATATATTGACTGCTTGCCAATTCAGATATCACACACTTTGACCTCGATTATTCAGGTTTAACTCCATTAAAGCATTCAGCATGAATTTAGTTCTGCCTTAGCAAGAGTAATCATGTTTTTTTTACTTTACAGAAATTAACCATGATGAACTAAAGCTCTAGCAACGATAATAAATCATTCGTATGGAATGATTAACTCCCTGCTTTTATTAATCTAATTCATATAATCGGGTAATTTCATACTTATGATTTTAAATTATGCACTTTCCAATTCTTTTGAACAACGGTGGATTTGTAAGCCCAAAAGGTTTGGGACAATAGATACATAATCATAATCCAGAATAATTTCAAATTACATTACAATTTCAAAGTAATTATGCGCTAAATAGAAGCCTGATTATGACCGGACAAGGCTGAAACCAATCGTAGAATTAATTCAGTTTTTTTTTTTCAATAAATAAGTTCCTGTTCACTTCACTGATTGACATTTCCGTTGAATTTTTTGGTGACATCCCAATAAATACGTGTCACCGAAAATTAATTCGTTTCACGTAACAATAATACAAAAATTCGTTTTATGTGTGACAGTTGTTATCAATTGTCACTATCCAAGAGACAAGCGATTTAGTTGACAAGTAATTCTGAAATTTAACAAAGCGAAATGAATTGAATCCCAATGCAGAATTGAATTTTCGGATGATATATTTTTTCACTAAAATATAATCATAGGTAATATTTTTTTAATGCAGAAAACGAGGTCAGAATATTTCTGGTTAATCTGATTGGTCAACATTTAATTCCAAACCAGACATTTTCGTCATTTTATAATGATTCTACATTATAATAGTTCGATTTTAAAAATAAAACCTCTGTGCCTTTGTGAAAAGCCATTAATGCACTATTTAAAATCCATCTGATTAATAATTTTCCACTTCAAAGGTAATCAACCCTGAATACTTTTCTATACTATAAACCATTGATTCAATTAGTTAATTAATTAGAGACAGTCAATTAGAATAAAATTAATTCATTGTATACGTAATAGAACAATTGATTTTCATTGTCCATCTATGTTTCAAATCCTTATAAAGCAATACTTTCAGGGAGGGAAAAATTTAATAGGAATCTCACAACAATCGATGACGACGCTAAGCGGGAAACACCAACAATGCAAAATAATAAATTCGATAATACACACTTTTAAAGCGTAGTTCTGCATACAACACAGATAAGTAAGCAACGGCAACATTTGAAACTCGAAACCAGCTGAAAGTTCATAAACTTCGTCGGAATTACTTCTATGATAATTCGTAAAGTTACGAAAAAAATTTCGTAACATGAAACTCCATCAATTCTTTGGGATGAATCTCCCATTCCGTACGCAATTATAGTAAATTCTCACCGCTTACCTATTCCAAGAACCGCTCCGTTTCGTGCAGCTCACGGCGGAAGGTATGCATTGTGAACGTGTAAACCGTGATGTACCGAGACTTCAGAAAAAAAATCTAAGCGGAAACTTAGAAAATTCTTGAAATTAATACTCTGTGAAAGGGCAGAGCAGGGGCGGCTCGATCAAAGGAAATGGGATGAAAGACGTCACATAGACATATGACACACACACACACACACCATCACGACAATGAAACTGTACTTGCGCCGCAAAGGAAGAGCGACGAGCTAAGGATACTTTTTTACGAACGAAAAAGACAGAGTCATGCGGGAACTTCATCTCATACGAAGTTGACTGAATTTATCGCGCATCGTCACATTCCGGAAAATCTTTTCAACCAGAGCTCACTCCAGTTCTCGGGAAGTACGTAGATGCTCAAGTTATTCTGCCGTATAACGAAACGAAGTTTAAATTAGATTTATACTTAAGGGAAATATCTCCGAGTCACCATGAATTCACGTAAATATTGCTCTTCATATCTATGGAGAGTATTCTAGTGAACATAAGCGAAGGAGACGTTGAAAATTAATTCTTATGAGATGATTCTTACTTTTTGGAAGGAAAAAGTCTTTATTGGAATTTTTCATTCGAGAAATTTGAAGTGATTTGAGAAATCTACGACTGCCATTATTTGAAGATATAAGTAGATCACCAAAGGAAAAATGTTTTCTATATTAACCAAAATACGATGAATATCGTACATTTTCGCCAAATAAAGTCCATTATCATCATTATTATTATCATTGTTACTATTATTTATTATCGCATTTAATTATTATTATTAATTATCGCATTTTATTATTATTATTAATTATCGCATTTTATTATTATTATTAATTATCGCATAAATTGCGAATAAGATATCCTATCACTTTACCAGATATATGAATGATTTTCATTATTTTTACGAAGTTCAAGCGAAAATACTATGGAATTATACCATTATGTTTTGGTAAAAAAATGGAAAAATTTACGAAACGTAATAAGATACGATCTTTTCACAGAAGTCTATATACTTCCATCCCCACAATTCACGCTATATCGGTTCAAAAACCCCTCATAACCCCATCAACAGTAATAGGCTTATAGACATCAAATAGTGGGTAACATATGCATCCACACATGGTGTGTCGAATGCATTTGATGCATACCGCGTTGGCAAGACCTTATGCATAAGAATTCAGAAAGCAACTTACATATGCTTGTGACAAACGGAGCACACCCAATCCGTAGCTCTGACGTTATATTCCCGGCATGCTTTGCACACCCTGAGGCGACATGCGCGGCAGAATGCACCTCTATTTATAATCCTTCCAAGCTCCGCTCTGCACCTCGCACATGCACGACCACTTCCGTTTCCTCCGATACTTCCTAGGCCTCCTAGGCCGGCGATGCTCAAAGCACCGCTGCCTAAACCTCCTGGACTGGGTGCGGTGTGCGCACCAGGGTCCCAATCTGCCCTCAGGGCCCCTTTCCTGCGGAGGAACTGGAGCTCGGCTTTGAGGCGCCTGTGAGGAAGAAAAACATTCGATTATAGATTGCAATCACACACGGACATACATAGGTTACATACAAATATAAGTCTTAAGCTTTTGTTTGGGCCCGTTACTATCTTAATTACCTTTTTAACAATAGCAGTTAACAATAGTAATTAACAATGGGTGACAATAATGCGATATAAACTAGATAATAAGCATGCAGTTCCCCTTTCTACACGTAGATCCAAACATCAATTCAAAATATAAGCAATTTCTAGCATTAGAACTAAGAAATAGTTATTACTACACTATCGAGTAACCTTTCAAAATAATATAGAAATAGAAATGAATAATAAAAATTAAATACATAATGAATGTCCAGGATAATTATGCAGTTAAATATCTGTTAAAGTCGATGAAACTCAATTTGAACAGTTAATCAATTTAAAACAAGGAAATTTCATATAAATCGTGTTTAGAATAAAGCAAGAGTAACACCAAAATTCTTTCGCTATCTCAATTTGCATTACGCAAGGAAACTCATGGTTTTAGGCTATTCATTAGGAGAATAAAACTCGGTAAATACCTCAACATACAATCATCAGTTAAAAAAAAAAACTAATAAAAAACTAATATATCGAAGTTACTTACTGAACACGTGGTATTTTACGATAAAAAGTACCGGAGAGTTCATGGAATCAACCCTTCTCGAGGCACAAACCTATCGGATTTGCTTAAATGGCAGTTGCCTCAAACCCACCTGGTTTCAACCCTCCCAAAGTTTCTTTTGGCAACGTCGAACTTCAATTCTGGATTGCGAGGCGGGGTAAATTAATCTCAAAGGTAGATCATGTCTGCCGTAACGAGTTACGATCGACCGTTTTTCAGTTTCGAATCGAAAAAGGAAAGAATAAAAAAAAGGTTGGAATCGGCGATGACCTCGAGTACAGCTTAATTTTTCAATTGTGCCTCTTGACGCGCTTTGATTGATGAGCCAAAAAAGATGATGATGTTCCGTGAAAGTGCGTCATCTGAGCCATATGACGCCCTGCATTTGTTGTATTTCAAGAAAAGTTGTTTCCGAATTGTAATGAACATTTTGACGTAGAGGGAATTATTTTCCTTTCTCTAAAACGTATGTTTCATCGCGTCCGTTAACGAATTCAAACAAGGAAAGTGGCGTACCAATGACGTCAAACGCAATTCTGACCTCTGCGAAAACTCCTCGGCCGCGAAATTCTCCCAAATCCATAGGCAAATATCAAAGGGATGGCTCCCTAATAGGATTTATGTATTTTCTCTCTATGAACTTAAAATTTGCAATTAATTATCTTATTAATCCTCGACTGTTAGAGCTTTCAAAGCTAATTCTATTGCCCTTTGATAACGGGGCCTATTCCTTAAAGCGTTAATGACTTCATCAGTTTACGTTAGTGTATTCAATTGGCATACAAAGAAATATATTAATATGAATAGATAATAGAAAAATATTATCCATATATAAATAAATTAATACACTCTTTGTAAACACAGGGATGGATCAATATTATATTCTTCTCTGTCATACCTCGATTATCAATTTGACTTTCTTGGATAGAAAAAATTCCAGATATTTTTATGCATAATCGGTTTAAAATATTCTTATTGAAACAAATTTTTATGATACCATTAGCAGCAAAGAAACAATCTTCTCATAGGCAAAGTTTACTATTCTCAAAAAAGGACCATTATCAAATTGTGACATTTAATATTTCAATTCACAGCCATTCAAACATAAAAGTGAATAAATAACTTTCACGCATGATAATCGAATATGAGCAAGAATACGTATTATTTCAGACAGTTGTAAATAAAAATTATAAACTTTAGCTTCTATTATTGCCATTTTAACTTCAACGTTATTGTATTGTAAGCATACATATTTATATAATAACCGCAAATTATAAATCAACATATAGATAACGTTATTTAAACGAAGAAACAGTGATTTAATCATTGACTAAAATTCTAAAGACAAAGGGAAAACCAAGTTATCTCAATCCAATATAACAATCTAATCCTACCTTGCATACACTTTCGCGACAAGAATTGGAGATGTCGTCAAGGCAACATTTAATTCAATATAAATCTAAATAATGCATGCCTTTACCAAAGTCTGTTCCCTACAAGCAAAGGAATCGTCATTTTATCAATAAGAAGATTGCGATCTATTGAAAGCATTCGCATCACGTAAAGTTAACGGAACGACTCCCCTTAACCGTCGAGAATCTGCACAGAATCTATGAATTCCCTTAGACTGGGAAAAACCTTTTAGGACGAATCCAACATGTTTTTGAAGAGGATGTGACCATATTTGCAAAGTACACTTCGGTTCCGAAATAACTCGAAATTTTAATCGAAGTTCCAACTGGAAATTTTCAGAAACTTTTTCCAACTTCAAGGATACGAAATAATGAAAATTAAAAGTGATCTAAGTCTATTTCGTCATAATTAAGCTGTAACCAAGAAAACAGATGCATCACCAAGAAAATCTATTACCATATTACGAACTCAGAAGTGCATTCTAAAACACTAACTTGTACATGAAGCCTTTCATTATTTCTTTCCCGCACATTTGCACTTGGGTTCTGAAATTCGAAGCATTAGATTATAAATGCAATAATAAAATAAAATTGTTCTTAAAAGTTTACACTCTCTTATATTAATGGAAATTTCATACTTTGCAAACGCATTCCGACTATAATGACCATATCAAGGGATAGGTAGTGAAAGTTTTTTTCAGCTTTCAGCATGGCAAGTTAATACGCGAATCGTTGTGAAGTAAAAGGTCATCGATGCAATCAAGTCATTATTCTCTCTTTTCCTCAGAAATGAGTCGACTCCTGTAATATGTTTTCTTAAAAGCCATCATCTTCAGACAGTTTGAAATGAGTCACTTTTCCTTAAAAAAAAAAATGTTAACTGAGGTATTACAAAAAGGATACATGAACCTTAACACCGCGAGGTTCTACTAACGGAGCTTGCTCAGTAAGGTACTATAGATTTCTGATTACATTCACTTCGAAAACGTCATTAAAAATTAATCATATAATTACTTAGACGTAAGTTTTGTATCATTTACAATTTTTATTCTTAAATCTGTACGTTGGATATAAAATGGAGATGGAAAACCTATCTTCTTGAGATGGACCCATCGCTAACGAAAACGGTGTTAAGAAGGGAAGTAATCAATAAAGATATTAATTTTCTTCACTTTATAACATGTACTATACTGATAAACGTAATAATATTTGTTTACATTTTTTTAACATTCGTTTTCATAACTTTCCATCAATTATCATTCACGAAAATAATAAGATAGAATTCGAAATAGAAGCTTAACCTACCCAAGTTTGAACCTCGGTATAATAAAACCCAACAGATTTATCTTCGACACTTTTAAACTGCATGGAAGCAATGCCAATCGAGATATAAACCGAAGATAAGTTCGGATATATATCACGTTTTTTCATTGCATTATCTTCCCATGCATCACAGCCAATCAAACCGTCGATGAGTTCAACTTCGAGATTTCTCTCATTCCTCTTTTATAACAGCGATAAATCAAACTGCAAAACAAAATTAAACTCCTAAAAAGGTGGATATAGTGAAGAGGCAATCTGAAAGTTATGAATTCCACATCGGATAGAGCTCCGGAATATAAAAAAATAGACAAATGAAAAACGCCTCTCGCTACGGACCGGATGCCGGCTTCCTGACAAAAGCGATGTGAAAAGAAAAACGGATTAGCGGGAGGCGAGAGTGAAAGTAACATCGAAGGACGCAATCCAATGTCTTCCACTCATCACCGAGGGTTATTCCTCTTCATATTACAAAACATAACTTGGCGTGATGGCCTCATCTTTCTAGCTTCAATCCGAATGTCTCTCTCTTCTAAAGATGATGAAGGGGATATACTATTAGTTCTCTCGTTTCCACAGGAAAGGTAAATAAGAATTAAATCGACTTGCGCAAGACTAGCAAAGTTTCTAGTGGTAAGTGCTTTTTGTATTCCAGGAATTGGAAGGTTAAATTTATTTCCTCATCAACAATAATTAACCATCTTAGAATTTACTTCAATCAAATTGTACTAGTACGCAAGCACCTTCATTAAGCGAAATTTCGTAACTAGCGATAGCTTGATACATATCAATCGACAGAACATAATAACTAAACTCTGACGATATCTGATGGAACTTGCCCATGTTTGTAGAAACACATAAATAGATCTCCATAAGGTATATCTTTCCGAATTGTACTAATAACATCATTCAGAATAACACTACGCATAGATGCTCCAATTAACTCAGTAGCAGTAGCATATTGGATCCATTAAAGATTTTATGTCTTGGTGAAGAGTATGAGAAAAGATAGATCTGAATATTTGCTACATTATTCACAGAAGATTCAAACTACATTTGTAAGAAGTAATTCGAGTAATATGAAATAATTATAAGATAAAAGTTTTGCAGTAAATTTGTTTTTCAACTCTGTAACAGTAATTTAATTTCAAACATAGCCTTGAAGTATATTATACATTTATTAAACCGAATCACACGATATGAATACCATTGCAGAGGTGAGATGAAAAACATTAATTTCATTTACGATAATACTATACGAATAATATTCTAAATACATTGAAATCTGCACTCCATTATGCATCCTAAAACGAATTAATTTCATCGCAAATATTCGCTGGATAAGGAGACCAAAAATTAATCAAATTGAATGACGTATATCAAGATCATTTATCAAGAAATCTAGAGATGAAAATTGAGATTAGAGGGAAAGATAAGGAGGATTAATGACGAAAAGAGTACGGAATGAGAATCAGGGTGGGATTATGAAAGTAAAAACTAAAGAGAGGGATGAACTGACAAAGTTGATGATGAGAAGAAGTTGAAAGAGTTTCCAAAAGAAAAGAGGGAATTAGGAGTTAATGACGTAGGAAGTGGAACCGTATTAGCAGTGGAAGGATAGGTTTGGACGAACTTTTCAGGGGAGAGGCGTTTTGGCCAAACTTTATCATAGGCACTCGAGCGAGAAATAAAATTTCAGATCATTCTGTTCTCCTGGGAGGGAAAAACAGGAACTCATAAACAACTAACAAAGAGAATGGTGATAGTAAATTTTCCGCTTGGCGAAAATTCAGATCGATAATAGAGAAATTACGATGTACAACAAAGGTCCATACATTCTATATATAATCTCTTCGCATTCACATAACTCAAAATCTAATCTAATAATTTCCTTTCACTACTTTTTTAACTACAATGGAACGTTTATTCTCTAAACAAATATCTTGAAGTTGTTTATACATAGTTTTTCATTACAAACGGAACAGCCAACTACATTTGAAAAGTCATATAGCACACAAGAAGGACATACGTAATTGTCACGAATGTTTATTGCTAATTTGAGGTATAAAATACTTATAAAATGAAGAAATATCATGTTTAGATATGGCATTGAAACGGGTTCACAATTAAAATCTTTCGCGCCATTCTGAACTAAAAATGGATTATTACCACGAGAGATTCTTAAATTAACAAAAGGTGTTTGAAGTAAACAGTTAACAAGTACTTAATAAAAGCTAGACTGCTTAATTACAATGTATTACATAGTACGAAGTTTTGAAGTTGTGCCTGTTGTTTATCTTCATCAAATTATGTGACTATACAACAAGGTCTTACGGCTTAAGTGTTGATAAAATACAAGTTTTAGAATTAAATAGAATGACTGTCTTTACATGCACTCCTAGTTCAGAGAGACACATTGTTGGATTAGATCGAATAAAGGACAACAATGTCTTTAACTGACATTATCACGAACTAACAATGACAATCAAGTACAACTAGAGCACACAATTATTTAATGACCTAAACAATGGATAGTTATAAAGTAACGCAAAGAAAGACGTGCGCATCACCGAATCAAACACGGAAGAAGTAACACCAAGGTCGAGTGGTCTCCAAATGAATTCTGAATAGAGAAGAGTGACCCAAAGGGGGGAGTGGAGTTGGAATAATGGAGTGTAAGGGAGGCGGTCACGAAGAAAAAGTCGGTACAGATGGGAAGTGAAACATTTTTCCACCGCCGTGATAATTGAAAATTGACGGCAGGAAGGGGCCGACGAATGGGAGCGGATTAAAGGAAGAGAGTTTGGGGGTGGGTTGTGTGGGCGGAGCAGAACTCCTGGGGAAGGAAAAGGTTTGAGGAAAACACAAAAGGAAAAAAAGGCGAAACATTCAGAAAAGGAATAAAATATCCAACGGCGTGCATGGTTTTGATGAGGGAAGAGGTGGTGAAGCGAGAAAGGGACAATAAGAGAGATGAAAGTGCTATGGGACACAAACGATACCATATACTACGCGAGTCAAAGATGTGTAATTTTAATCTAAAATTTCTGACGTAATATTTTACGCGATTAAACTCGGCGAAGGAGTGAAAATTTTGCGATGTAATAAACCAAAATTGAAATCTCACTTCGCTCCGGGAGGGGAATGGGGCAGAGAAAGATAATAAAATTAGAATATCTTCTAACAGAACAACGTGAAATAATAAGAAATTCTACACTTGTATATATTTGGTCTAACGCTATACAAACACTAGACAGGAGTTGGTAATTAATTCTAAAGCAAATAAAAACAGTAAATTAATATCAATAAAAGTTTAGCATGTATGAATGTATGTATATCATTGTTTTTTCTCGAAATTAACGTAAGTTTTATCGAGTGATTCAAAGACTTGTTACTATAGAAACTTTTGTAAACATGGACATGGTACACCCTTACGTTTAGATATTTTGAAGGTGAAACAACAAAAAAATGTTAAACTTTGATGAAATTATACTGCGATTATAGGAAGGTGATTATAGAAAATTCATTTTTCCTAAGTTCTTAAGCTAGAAAAAATACACAGTTGAATTCGTAATAAAAGTAACAGCTATCATTACATAAGCAAAATCTTCCATCATATTTTAAACTCATTTTCAAACAAACACGGTATTATATAATACATTACAGTACTAAAAGTAGTGTAGTAACTTTTGATTCTGTAACAAATTTTAATTATCCAAGAAAAATTATAAAAATCTGGGAGACACAAATTTGACTATGCAAGGTTAAGCCGTAAAAAAAGAAACACGAAAATACACCTTAAATTCTTTTGAAGTCACTCGGTGCAAATTGTTTTGAAATTATTACATTGTTCAGCAGTGGTTAGAGAAACTATTTACAACAAAAATGACCACAAACATTTAAAACGAGAGGAGTTGGGGAAAGTTGCCGGAAACCAGACATCTTCCACAGAAGTGCTTTTTTTGCATTTTCAACTCCTTCTCCAACTCATCCTACAAAAGCTATCTTCGTTTCTATCGCGCGCACACCTCCGGCAAGATGGGGGACCTAATAAAATAAACCAACCCTAACGCGAAGGCTGAACAACCACAAAGTAACAAAGCTGCTGTCTTTCCCAGCACGGTCTCATGTCGATGCCAACCCGCAGGCAACCGGGATTATAGCACGTCTTATGAGACAAAGAGAGAGGCTAAAATGAGCTAGACTACAAAGAGTACCACAGATTATACGGGAAAACGATAATGCTAAACGATAATGGAGACGGTGAACGCGGTAGGACGTAATGTCCGAAAAATCTCATTCATACCCATTCGTGGTTATGTGTGTGGTAGCGTAAGTTAACTCAAAGTGAAGCTTAGACGAGCCCTCCACTTATGAGTTGACAAATTAATAGTTACTCAAATTCCTCCTAAATCTGGACTTAAAAGAAATTTAAATATTTATATATAAACATTTATTATATATATTTTATATATATATAATTTATTTATATATATAAAAATATAAGTAAATTTAAAGTAATGCGAAAATATATATACAACAGAAATATATATGCAAAAGAAATATATATACAACAGAATTATTGTAAAAATTTAAAGTTATGGATAGGAGCTGAACATATTTTTAATCATCAGATAATCTGCTCTCATTGTAAAGATATATATGTCACGACTCGCTAATTACCACCAGCGAGTATAATATAGATTACGTAATACAATATTTGGTACGTTAAAATCAGATTCTTTAATCGTATTCTCCAATCACGTACTTCTTACATACGTATTACGTATTTATTCCTTTCCATAGATCTACTCTTCTATTATAACGCTATCATTCAAGAAAGGAAAGAGAAGTCATTCTAAGAAGCAGAAGATGCTCTTCATAAGAAACCATTCTAATCAGCCTTTTAATGAAATCGCGGTACCATGAAATCGAAACATTGCCGCGCGAAATTTTCTTTACGTCCCTCAACTTGTCATTAACTTCGTTAATGGACTCTCCAGAAATCCTTCCTCCAACAGTTTCATCAAGATAAACAATGAGAAGTTGATTAAACTTCAAAAAGCCTCTAGACTTTATCTAGAGAAAGTCCATTCCTATAAACAGGATGCTCCGTAAAAGAACGTCTCGTACTAAAGTATTATGACACCTGTAAAAATCTCACCATCCTCCGATTAACCTTCTTGGTAGAGTAAACGCAATTGTGCTTCAAGTTTTCGTTTTAAGTCGTCACGAAGAATCGTAATTACGTAGCAATCGCTATGCAGACGGTCACCTCCCATTTCCGTCATTTCTTGATGGCTTCCCGCGTCATTATAATGATTCCTTCCCTTACGTCAGGAGCGTAACAGCCACGAGTCGACTTCTGCTAGTCACCCAATGACACATCGATATTCGTCTTGTTTCGCTTATTGTTGCGATCTTGGCTTACTACGCAGATATACGCGGTTATTCAGCTCCGAGGAGACGATGTTAAAAGAAGAGGAATTCGATTTCCCTACACCTTTGGCAACCTGACAATACAGATAAGTTGTTCTGCAAAGTGGCAACTCTGTATGTTTTAACATCTTTAATGATTTCATGCAACAGTCCACGGAATATTGACTATATATAGGGGAGAGTTCCAATGACAATATATTTGCGATGTACAGTCAATAAATTTTTTATATATATGCATGAAGTACAATATTACCTCGTAAGAAATTTCTATATTTATGAAATTTCTCCCTTGTAATATTTGATCACGTCTACAGAACGTATGCTTTTACTTCGTAAGGAATTTGTTATTTTTAAAAATATCGCTGAATATTTGAATCAATCAAGAAGAGGAAGTAGTACAAACGAAGTTCATGTATATTTAAGCAAAAAAACTAACAATTTGTCAACAATACAGGGTCTTTATTTTGTAATTTTCCAAATTATTAGATCATTATCATACAATCAAGAACATATCGTTCAGAAATTCTGATTGACGAACTCTATTCACTAAATATCGTTACCTATGGAATATATTTCTTAAGGTCTGTATCTAAAACTACCAAAACGTCTTATTCTATAGTTCAAAAAAGCTTTTCTGTAGTATTTAATTATATTTAAATTTTAAATAAATGATGATACAAATCACGAGTATTTCAGAACATTGAATTTTGTCGATAAACTTTTGACACGTTATGTGAATTATAGAAACTTAGGTAGCCCTAGTATTCATACGTATATTTCATCGAAACTCGAGACATTGGCAAACGAAAGAAACGACTCAAAGTCGTGTATTTTCACGGCCTAAATTAGAAGAAAAATTAAAAGGGAGGTGAGAATTTACAGCTAAAAACACCTTTAAGAGAGATAACTCTCGGAAATAAAAAGTACGAAAAAAAAAGGTTTCGCGATCTATCGCTAATTAAAGGAAAGGAGACAAATGGATGGAAATAACAGCTTTGGCGAGTTCAATAAAAAGGTTTCCCCTTATATTTTCGAAGGATTTGCGATTTAGCAACTGAGAAAACGATAAATTGTAGGAAGCAAAAAAGGTAGCCTTGCGAAACTGGGAAAACCGTGCGAGGAAAAAACAATACCATGGCATTGGATGGTGTCGTAAATTTGAAAGCAGATCTGGACGTAAATTACGATCAGAGACGTGTTCTATCTTATAAAACCTTGACTTTGTAAATTCGTCGTTATAAATCTCAGCTTTTCATTCAATCAACAGGCCATTGAAAAATGAACTTAAGAAGTAGGGGGAGTTTTACATGGGCTATCTACTGCTTGAAAGCAAACTTTCATATTCTTCTCCGCGCGATAACTTAAGAATTATACGGTAGAATAATTCTAGAAGCATATAGATCTTAAATTGAACTTATAGATCAACTTTTGAAAGATTAAATAAATAATAAATGGACTACATATATCCTTCATCTTACTGAAGATGTGAATATGATGAGAAGGATAGGATGAAACAATTACTATCTAAGTAAAATATAGAATGGATGAACTAATTCGAAACTTCTATTACAGCATCATCAAAGCAGTATTTGCATTATATAAACGAAAACAATAATTTATTATAAGTTCGATTTAATTATAGACAAAGATATGACGAACACATCTCGTAAAAAATAACCTTCGACAAAGATAATAATAACAGTGCACGAAACCTATTTAAAAACTTTCAATAACTCTAAAATGATTTTTTTCACATCTTATTTATCATTACGAAGCAGTAATAAGTAAATGGAACAAGTAGCAATCATTTTTCGACATACGGAACTTATTTATTACACTTCCTTATTTCTTATAATATTTCAATTATTCTGCCGAGAAAATCGACTTCTTTACGTAAAAAATATCGAAAAACGTAATTCACATCTGTTGTGACAGAGGAAAATATGTGAGAATTTAAACTAGAATTCAAAGTTTTAATTAAAAGGAATTTTCGATAAGAGATCAGATTGATTCCACATCGGATATAAAACGAAAAAAAACACATTCCTTTACCTTAAAGAAAATTAAAATGAAACTTCTCTTATGGTTTCCGGGTTTCACGTACTCACCCATTCCATAAACCCTCTCGGAATAACTTAACCGAACCGCCCCAGAAAATAAAGAAGTCCGTAAAAACGCGTGACCTCAACAGAGAGCAAGGGAGATCCGGGGTCAGAGACAATAAAAAACACGATCGCGCGCGCTGCCCTTTAATTTGTCAGCCTCTTTCCTTCCCTTCATTTATTTCAATTATAAAAAACTAAAGTCTTAAAACCTCTGTCGGGAAAAAAGCGAACTATCGAGTACGAAACACTTTACGCAACCGTTCGTGCGGTGTTCGAAGATCGACGTCCGATGACGCAACGAACTCGTTTATAAAAAAAATCGGCGATGGTAATTACCCTGGAAACAAAACGAAGCGAGCGTATCTATGGAAGCGGGCAATCCCCTCGCGATTTTCTAAACGGCCGCACGACAGCTTTGAGCAACTCGCGAATCGCGTGCCGAAGCGAAAAAAAATATTACGATACGCCCGCAGACATCTCAAAGAATAGAGATGTTGCTAAGGCTCAACACAGAGAGAATCACAAGAACAACGGACGCTGTTATTCGCTTGAAAGAGACGGGAAAGAGATGTCTTTGAGGGGACTTAGAATAGAAGCTTTTCTGCATCGCCGAGTGCCTTACGGCGTAAACTATGTAACACGCGAGGCGATGAGCGCGGTAACTAACCTCGATTACGCAAGAAGTAGTACTGCCATTATCCCGAATGTCGAATGGATGGCTAAAAAGTTAATGCACCCAACGTGGCCGTTGCTAGGTTTGGAATTTGGAATGATGGTATCCGAACGGCACAAAAATTACCGCGTTTTCCATCGATATTACGGGAATGGGGTTTCGTTAGTTTAATTGATAGTTAGAGATGCCCGTTCGCATAACGGAGTGTAACGCACATCACTTAGGTCACAGCCATACATGGCTTTCTCTAGCTGACTGTTATTATTCATTCAAGGCTATGCACTGGATTTGTGATTTACGTATACCGTCTTACGTAAAACCATTTTCTAAAGATAACTGATGAGTTTCATGTGCTAGATATGATATAGATTGTGAGTTGGGTAATTGTATACGTGAGATATTTTTGATTTAATTTCATTCAATAAATTACGATAAAAACCATACGATGACTGATGAGTAATACAAATAAAATACAACTTATTAAATGACAGCTAAACTTTTTAAAAATTGTGAGTCAATCACGACAATATGCGAGTAGTTTACAGGAGTGAAGGTAATTTTTAAGGACAAATACGGTTTTTGAATTCGCTTACGAGAAAATTGTTTGAATGAAATCTTAATCCGTATCAATTAGAAAATAACTATGAGAGATTATTTATTATATATCTTATAGTGCTCTTTTAAAACCTTTCTATAAAGTAAAGAATATTTATATTAGGAATTTTTGATACAACCTTTATTTAAAAAAGAGACAGTCCTTTTTTTCAATACGTAAGAAAAAAATTAAATTATAATGTCAGTAATTCGTTTTCCTCTAATCTGAAGTTAATTCAGTGCATCTATTTTGGATTCAGCAATCAATCAATCAATTTCCTAACCAATTCATAAACTCTGATTTAACTTCGTTTCAATTTTACTACGCTTCTGAAGTCTGCCGATAAAAATCATGCAAACGATCCCCAGTAAAAACTCTCTCCCGTACGTTCAATCTTTCTTAGTACAGCTCCATCGACTCGGGATTTCATATTCCTCAAAGGTGACCGATATTTAGGTAAGGCTTTGGTTTTACAGGGACCTTCAAGATTTAATCAAGGGTTCCGTAAGATCGAAGAAGAGTGCAAGAAACTCAGAGATCAAGTCTTTGTTGTGTGATTATCGGAAAAGGCTCAGGGAACGTTCCACTGAGGGAAACTTAAGTTTTGACCGCAGGGTATTGGAGGATTATACGTACCCTGGGGTGGAATCAGTAGCAGGCTGGGGTTTGAGAATACGTTTTTCTATACATTCTTTAAAAAAAAAGGCTCGGGACGGGCAGCCTTTATAAAGACGATCTTCCTTTTACGAGAAAAAAATGAAACACGAAATGCTTTCTTCTAAAATGAAAATTCAAAGGTTTCGTGTAAAACTTGGTCAAAATCATGAATGTTGATGAATAATTCATGCGGAAGTCATCGAACAAATTTATGCTGCTTTCAGAAATGTTTTCATTTCATGCGATACTTTATATTTAACTATATTATGCAAAATCAAATAATTAAAAAAATTTAAAATCGTATAAAAATTCTATTTGATAAAAACCTCCATTGCAAGTTTTGGCTGCTTCTAAAAATTTATATTTGGTGAAATTGAAATCCAAAAAATTATATACATAGATGAAACAGACTGCATTAAATGTAGTTAATAACTTATTTTATAAATAGTTATTGTTTCATTTTCTCACATATTTGTTTTGATATTAATATGAGTACTGATTATGAATATCAATTTTATATCAAAGGATCTGAAGATATATCTATCGGGAAAAAGAATTACTAATTTTGGTATGTAATTCAACCGAATGAGATGAATTAATAACCTATAGTTTTTTAACAAATATTCATTAAGTATCGCCAATATGAAAGTAAGCATCAAATAAAATGCAATTAAGTGGCGATAAAACAATAATAAAACTGTATCGTGCACTTCGATATAAATAGAGATGAACTGCATTCCGTAATCAATAAATATAAAGTATATCATAAATGATTAATGGTACATAAATTAGTTTACAAGTATAAATCAAAGAAACAGCACTTCTTTCTGAACCTCAACATATATACAGAAACTCATGCATATGTATCAATATAAGCCACGAGAATAATCTGAAATTCAGATAATAATAACAGCGGTAAAAAAAGGAATACGAAAATGGAAGCAGAAAGGCGGCAGATTAAAAACCCCTTGTATCAAGTACGTGAATAAAAATCGTTCCAACATGGGAGGTGTAGTGAATGAGAATTGAAATATCAGCAATCACGCAAGAAGCTAGAGCATGATCGATTAAAATAGCACAGAGAAATAACACGTTGTGAAGAAGTAGACATGGGATAGGAGGGATCGTGTGCGTGTAGGAATGGAAGGTTGGCTTGTGGTGGTGGCCGTTGCGTAAGTAGCATGCTTCGAATTCAATCGACTTAAGATCTAAAATTGCCAGATAAGTGTTATATCGTTAGAACAATATTTTGAACACGATGGAGAGGAAAGATTGTGTAACATCATGATAGATTTTTGATAGAAAAAAAGATTTTTATAATCTATAAGTGAAACGTTTCACGATAGGTTCCTAATTGATATATCTAACGTAATAGCTCACGATTCACAGAAATTAATGGAAAATTCTACTGACGGAAGCACAGTACTGAATAGTTTTTTCAAGATTGAAGATAATTTTCTTATAAGAATAAGTAATTTGGCTTTCTTCGTCAAACATTGTGTTAAACTCAAAGTTTCAGTTAAACGTAAACTAAAGTAAAGCTAAACGTTACGATTGTTAAAGAAGTTACGAAACAATTAAAACCATAAATTTGCAAAAGATATCTGTGAATGAATTGGATTCTATAAAAAATTAATTTAATAGAAAGTTTAAACAACCATATATATTAATAATTTATTTAAATAAACAAATTACGGCAAATAAATAATAAATTATAATTTATGAGGTATCAAAAAAATCCGATGGAAATAAATGTTGCCAAGGAAACGGTGTTTCTATTTTTAAATACCATAATTTACTTCCTAGTTCGGTATCTTTGAGGTACCTGAGAAAGAAAATAGATGATATACCTCCAAAAATGGAAGGAAAGGTAGTTGGAGGAAGGATTCAGACGCCACGGAGTGTGAAACGCTCCCAAGAGGAGTGACAAGTCGGTGGATGAGGGAATGGACAAAGGGGGTTCTTTATCTAAATTCCTCCCCCATCGCCGTGTCACAGCAATGAGGAAGATTCCCTCAGGGGAGGATTTAAAAAGGCTTAACATTCATATCTCTTGGTTTTCGGAAGAGCTCCCAACGCAATTAAAGGGAAGATAAGTGAAACAAAAGAGGGTTACTAGGCGACAAATAGAGCAACGTAAGAATTTCTTGCGCCCTTGACACGTATTCTGGGCACGTGATTTCCTGCAGGATATTACGAATAATATACTTTTTATATAGCCTAGAAAATACGCGCTCATTTTACTCCGTCCTTTCTCGTGTTACAATGAAAAACAAGGTGAAACAATAAGTCTGAAAGTATGAAAATAATACGTAGACCTCGTAAGTTACAATTGGGGAGAGAGTAAAAATTAATTTTCAAAGCTCTTAAAGCTGAAAATTGCTAATTCTTTCGACCAACCCATGGATAATTCGCTCAGATTTATACACGTGTCGAATTAAAACGTCAAGGATTGTATTAGTCAGAAATAAACTTTTGGAACGAAAGAGATTTATTAAGGACACACTCACTAATAATCTAACACTGCAATTTATTAATAATTAAAAATCCTGAATAAACGAAATAGTAATAATGCAACGAAGAAGTTCTCATTAACTTTAATGTCATAATAATTCACCATGACTCCTAAACCTATGTCTAGCAATTAAAAAAGTATAGCATCATTACACATCAGGGGTGAAATGTATGGTTCAGAAAAGGAATAAAATGAATTCTTTGAACAGGAGTTTTTAGGTTCTTTAGTAAAGGAGTTCTTTGGGAAAAAGATCAATAGCTTTAACAAAATCTGTTTTAGAGAGATTGAGCAATATGGTTGAAGTAGCAAGGAGCATCTGAAAAAACACAAGTGAAATTCGGTCAATGAACAACTGGGATATCGCAAAAGGCATTCAAATGTTGAGTTCGTGTATTTACATATTCAAAAGATGCTGTATGGGCAAAAGTAAAGTCAAATATAACCTATATAATACTACAAATAAATAAAGTCCTAAATCCCTAACAAGAAATCATTTCATATTTAAATACACCAACAGATGACGGAAAGTTGCAATATTAAATAGTAATTTTATTGTTTTGTACCAAAATGTCTTTATCATTACAATTTAAGTAGCAAATAAAATTCATTTGAACTATTCTTCTCTTACATTCCATTGTGCGAATTCTTCCGAAATAATTTTCGAATCAAAAAAAACAGTTTTAATAAATTTGTGCTTGGTTAACGTAATTATAGTGGAAGATGGCCATAAAATCTTTCGTAAAAGTATGTAACAGATGCTAAGGCTAATACCACCTCGGAATAGTAGTTATTTCTCAACCGTTTATTCCAAAATATGCATAAAATTCATTCGATAAAAATACAATAAAAATTCACGAGAACGTGCTACCTTTCACCCTTCAGTCTTTACGAGACATTCAAGAAAAGTTTTGTTACGACCCAACCGCGAAAGAAGTACGTTTTTAGATTTAAGGACCAATCCACTGTACGGGAAGAAACAGAAGGACCCTTAAAGGATAAAGAGAACAAAGTGAAAGATCCATATTCTTCGAGCCAATTAATACCACCATCTTCAATAGGCCACAAGTGAGTCACGATCTCTTTCGAGCACGAACACTATCGCATGCACATCCACTTAAGATACGTGAAGGGAAACCAGCAAGTGTAGCTGTCCTAATCACGTATGGCGGAAGAGCACTGCCGTGAGTTCCGTGACGTTGTTGCCCACGCACCACTGAGGTCATGTTCTCAAAGGCACTTTTCAAAAAGAAATCCCCTCACAGTCGCCTTTGACTCATTTTTTATACCTTTTTGAGATAAACCACGTTCTAATTTTCCCTTGTACGTGAAGGAAGCACAATCAAAGTTGAGGAGTGAGATTTGTCCTTTGTTTTTTAGAATATGCTGAGGAAAATAATGATAAATAACTCTGAGTATATTTCGGTTACTTCAAAGGTATCTATAAAGGTCACAATTCCTTTGCTTTCTTCACACTAATTGGCCCAAATTAAAGAAAAATATAAATTATGAATAAATTAAGTTCCTTCTAGCCCTTTCATACAACAACTAATTTGTAGCTAAGCAAATTTTAAACCTATTTTCTACACAGACGTATTTTATTAAACTATAACTATTTCTTTATGAAAATATCACTCTTTAATACGGGTAGATATTATAATCATAACCGGTAATTAAGTATCGTCTTAACATAATTATGGATGGAATACAAAAACTGAAAAGTTGTAAATGAAATAATCGAGTACTTAAAAAGCAAAATATACTAAATCCAGCATAAATATATGAAGAGTGAATAAATAGGATAATAGAAAAGGCGTTCGATCTAACTAACATCATTAAATAGTTAAAAGAAATCACCGAGAATATATCCGTAATGGTTACTCAATATTAGATAAGGGGTGAATTTTCCATCAAAGAAATGTTACGATATATCTTTCAGTATCTACTAACTTTTAGACATGTATTCAAACCTTTTCCATACGATTAAACGTACGTAATTAATTAATTATGAAAAGTAATTAAATCTCTCGTCAATTTTTATTTCAATTACTCATGAAAAGCCATTCAACGGCTTTTCAAAATCTAATCTCTTGAACTCACATGCGGAGTACTGTAGCTCAAAATGTGCTTCACACGTGATGAATGTCAGTTATGAGTCATGCAACATTGAGTAATCACTCCAGCAGTTTTAAGATAATGATCGAGTATTGCTTTTATTTTAAGTGCTGACCCCATTTTCATTTGGGTTCACGAAGAGAGTAGATGTGATATCTAACAGCACTTATATTGAAATGACAAGAAATATCTCAATCAGACCTGCATGAAAAAAACTCGCAGAATAATCACTGTTTTCATTGGCCTCAAAAGCAGGAAATGTTTCAATTTCACATAAACGAAACGATCGAAAGAGTATAAAATACGAAATAACCCCAATCTTTTTTATTCAATCCTCTCTAAATTCGAAAAAGCCATACATTACTGTCTTTCCCGCAAGTAAAAAAAATAAAAGGTCGTTATTTTAGTTAATTATTAAAGGATCATATAGAAAAGTTTTTTTTAAATAATTAATCTATAATAGTAGTGAAAGATAAGAAAATGAAATCAAAATATAGACAAAAATGATTAATTTAACACATTATAGTACTGAAGACGACAAAAGAATTAGTCTTGAGTCTTGGTTGAAGATAAATTTCCAGAGTACAGCACTTAAAATTAAATGCAATTAATATTTGGCTACGAATATGTTTAAATATTATCACCTAAACATTATTAAAAAACTTGGAGATAAAAACTGAGATGTATGTGATTATTTCTGTATGATAAAACGTTTCCATAGCAATATAAATCTTCGTAAACAAATAAAAATTCATAACGGTTTAACCAAAACAATATTCCAATTATTCTGAATACTTATAAAACTGTTTTCGCAACTTATTCCTCAGAAACTCATAATAAATAACGAAACGCTAACGGAACGGTTCGCAAAAACAAAAATCTCTTCTCCAAAAACCTCGGCCTGGCTAGAAGATCCTCTTGACCGACCTAATAAACGCAATCTGATTAAGAGCTTAATTTCCCTCTATCGTATATTTTTACCTCTCGAAAGCTATTTTCGGACAAGCTTCCTCTTGAAAGTAGAAGCATGAAATAAAAAACGTGTACGAATAGGGGCCTAGTGGTGCAAAGCAATTCCATCCCTCCACAATTTCACTTCCGCTATCCATAAGATGAAAATCTCCCTGAGCAGGAAGCTTCTTGCGGTCCCTGGAGGATTCAAAGAGGGACGTGGTGTAAGCAGCCAAACAACTTTTCCAATGAGCTGCCACGGAGGATAATTAATGGCATCAGTCAAAATAAGGGCTTTGCTGGTTGCATAAGATGGAGGTTGCGATAAACTCCATCCCTCCATTAGAGAGGTAAAGGATACAGAAAATTTCTTAATTATTCATATAATCACGGCTATTAAGGGCCGAAAAGGTTCCTAGGCTCCGGATACCTTATATCTGGACAAAAATAATTCGGCGGAAATCTGTTTTCATGTTTTCGGCGAAAAACGGTTTTTCTGGCACAACTAGTACTATTTTATGTACTGAACTGTTGTCATTTTAGTGAAATGTAAAAATTACATCGCTTAAAAGCAAATCATAATCAGACATTTGCATCGAATCACTTAAGAAACGATTAGTTAGATTTGTAATTACGTAAGTATAATTTATTGGTAAAATATAAGGCGCTTCAGCATTTAGACAATTAGATTACTTCTTATGTACGTGATAGTGCAATTTACATTTAAACACTTCAAAATGTGAGAAGTCTTTTGCTTGCTTTAAATACAGCTGTCTATAAGGGAATTAACAATAACCACTTAGTTCAAAAAAATCAGTCGTTCATTCATTATTGACTGTCGTAATCGTAGGATGTTTAACAATACTTACGAGTGAAAGGTTTACCAACTTAAATTTATCCAATAACAGACTGTTAATCATAGCAAAATAATGAAAAGTAAACAAGTCGTTCTAATAAAAATATACTTTCGTGATAATTTAGATCTTAAAATGGTTACCTTTGTCAAATGGTTACGCGAACTTATTTCGATAGGTCATTTTAAAGTAAATATACGTTACATACTGTACGCTACTAATTGGGACATCCTGTAGAGAAACGAAGGTCATATGCACAAAAAACTCAACAGCATATTCTCAAATCTTAAGCACTAGAGAAAAACAAGAGCAAAGCATGCGTGAGAAATGCGATAAAACCGAAGTTAATACGATTTTCGCTACAGGAAAAGAAGTATTAAAACAAGTAAGAACAACTCAGCAAGAATGAAAGCCCAGACGTGTAGGATTTCGCAATCAAAATGACAGATTGAGAAAGTGAACCAAATGAGACCTGTTGTTCACCTTCGCTGACGACATCCTTTGAAAAACAGTCACAAAGTAAGAGAGCTCTTCGCATATCGTTTTTCGACTTTTATTCCGACCTTTCGTAAAGGCCAGATGCGAATTATATGGGAAACCTTTGGTTATGAGCTATACTTCCGAATACGCCATCCACCCACGCCTTGTACCGGATGAGTGAAACCTAGAGAAACACAAGTGGAGGTGAATTCGGGCATCTAATAAGGGCAAGATGTGTGTGACGGGATCAAACGGTCCCCTGGACCAAAGGAAAGGTTAATCGTGGGCGAAAGGACCACGCACTCCGTCTTCTGCATCGAATATAAATTAGCTCTCATTAGAGATGTAGTTCGAAAGAAAAAGCTACGTCACAGAGAGAGTACGGGTGACATTTAGAATATTTCACATTTTTTATGAGTTGAAGTGTATTCGTTAAATTACTTTAATAAGAGCGTTTTCGTTGCATTAATTAAGTAGCGACAAAGAATTCGGCACAAGGAAAATATGGTGGGTCTTTCTCAAAGTTCAGTTCAAAGAAATGTTTCAGTATGACAAAAATACTTCACTTCTCAGAATATATTTCAACTCAAAATAAACTTTTTTCTACTTTAATTAGAGAGAATAACGGGAGAGAATCTATAAGGCCTTTTTATTATTATTTGTTGTTTTTATTTATTATCAAATACCGCACAAACATCCACTTTCTGGACAGTTACAGTATGGTCGTAAAATTAACAACGGACGTCACAAACATCCAGAAAAGAGAGGTTTATTTAATCTAATTATTACTATTATTCAAATGAAGATATTGAGATGGTTTTAGGCAAATAGAAAAATTCGTACCAATAAATTTTATCAGAAAATGTTCAAAATAACTATTCCTAATTTTTAGTTTGACAATAATTGTATGTCTTCCCTAATATGCAATTCTTTGAGAAAATTCGTTGGCAAAATAATTACAAGGTTCAAACTGAAAAAGAATTAAGAATAACTTCAAACGAAACAAAATGAGAAATTACAAAACGTAGTCATTAACCATCTGGTCCCTTTTTAAATTGTTCCAATTCACAACGACTGAGATTCCTCCAATCGATTCGGATACAAAGAAACTTGAGAAATCTATTATATTCCCTCAACTTGTGAAAGAACGTGATCGAATTTCTCGACGGGAAATACCGTTTCCTGAAAACAATACCATTGAAAAATTTCCACGGAAAGGATTAATGAAGTGACTACGAAACCTCATCCGTCATTGTCAAAGTAAGGGAAAAGAAAATTATTTTCTCCTTAAAGACGATTTCTGAATGAAGGGAACCGCATTCAAAGAATCTTCGATCAATCAGTTACACAAAAACTACAAACTCTCACAGAAATTCTCGAGAAAAAATCGCTAAAAAAGTTTCACCGTCATAATTTAAGGTCCAAAACAATTTTCGGACATCGCAATTTTCAATTTTATCTCCATTAATCAATGATTGACAAGAACCAAGATAAATGGGAAAAGGAATTCTTCCTAGACTATACAATATCATTGCTACGCGTTCGTCTGTTTTAATTTTGAATCGGAATAATTAGAACCCTTAATATGAAGGATAGTTCTAAATAACAAATCAAGATGTAAATTATTTATATTCTTAAAATGATATTTTTCTCAATAGTTATACGACTGAAACATAACCTAGAAACAAATTGTTTAATTCCAAATTCAGAATTCCTTTTATTATTTAAGTTTCCATCGAATATTGCCTTCACGTTATGAATAAGTAAGAGAAACAAGAATTATTGACAGATAAACATTCAATAAATTCACTCCATTCTAATAAATATGTCGAGAAGATATTATTTTATAATCCGTATGACAAAAATCAAATAATTCGAGAGAAAAATCTTTCTTAGAATCCTTCATCCAATACAAAATTCTCAATATTCGATCAAAAATTTGTCTACCTGTGTATTTTCAAATTAAATATTTACTCTATCGATGAGGTCTTAAAAATGAAATCCAAGAAACGCTTCAGATTTTTTACAAGTATAGAAAACTAATATTGTCTAGCATAGGCTCAAAAAATATAATACTCTATTGTATAGTATGTCGCTGCTTGTTTTTTATACAGGTCATGCAACTACATCAGCTGCAATTTCTTGCAATGACATATTTTTGTCAATATTGTCTACCCTTGAAAAATACAAGAGGAAGATATCAATCAAACAAAATAGTTCACCTTAGAATTTCATAAGAACGCTTCGGCAGGTGAACCAAGTAAACTAAACTGTAATTTTTTATATACTTGATCTTCAAATATCCATACGTAACTTTGACAATCTAGCATTTGATATCAATCTCAAACACAAGGGTGAAATAATATGGTTTTGAAAAGTTCTCAGAGCCAAACTTACTTTCCATCATAGTAATAGTTAAAAGAATTCGGTTATGAAAAAGAAGAAGGAAATAAAATTATAGTTCCATTTAGTATTGTTTCAGCCGCTGAAAAAATCTGGACTTAATAAGGGGAAATCCATGTCTCGCGTCACGCTCTACAGAGCAAAGAAATCCCGGGCAAAAAAAAGTCTCCAAATACTCCATCCTGCTATTAATTTTAGAAAGCGAGTTGAAAAGGCGTCTCATGAGCAAAGTGGCGCCTTTTTGTGCCAAACGCAAATCAGAGTGACAGCCTCAAGGCAGCTGATCAGCCGTAGCGGAAATGCGCAAAAAAATTTCCTGCCTTCTTTGGCATTTAAATGAAAACTTCAGAGACTGCCTATTGAGTTATGAAAGCCCACGATATTAAATGAAGGATTGGGAAAGAGATATACGTCGACCCTGAAGTTGAGAGGTTGATTATTGCTGTAATAACGGAATATTGCACGTATTAAAACCTCCATTTATTAACTTACTTTCTGGTCCGAAATATTGAGTGATATTAATTTGCGTAATCTGTCGTTTCATGCAGAAGATTTTTTTTTCAACTTCTTCACTACAAATGAATGAAAAAAATTTATTTGTATGTACGAGATAAATTATCCATTCATATCTAAAAGGTACGATTAAAAATACGCATTATTTTAAGATATTTCTAAGTCACGCCTTCTAATATTAATTTTATTATGTATATTTCATTCTCACCTTTAAATATACTCAGGATGGATGAAATACCGGTTTGAAAATACTTCTATAATGCTAAAATACCAATTTACCGCTTTTATGAATATAGTCCTACATAAAATTCTATTTTATTAATGTTTATCTATTTCTCATACACATTGAAGAGAATAAAATATAATAGAAAATTTAAGTTTAGTCAGGTAGTCAGTCCTTCAGTTTCGAATACTAAGATAAACTCTGACACATAAATTTTAAAAATACGTGCAAAAGATAATGAAAAACAATTTTCTAAATTGAAAAGTTGGTAGCATTTAATTTTTCGAGTTTATTTCACAAAAAACTATGTAATAAATACACTCTTACGCAAGTATAAATATGTATATCATAGATACCAAAGTTTCAAGATCTTTGAAAAGGCAAAATATGAGTAAAATAAATCAATTAAGTGTTTCTATAAATTTTAACGAAATGAAAATGAGTTTAAATCATCCTGATCAAAGTTCGGGGAAGTCAATGAATCGGTTTATCATAATAATGAATAGTTATGACTAGCGTTATCGACCAAACTTTTACTCAATTTCCAAAGCAACAGAAGTTTTAAAAATTCAACATCTCCTAGGTAACGGAATACTAGATAATTGAGATAACTGAGCAAAAAAAAACTAATGCTCCCGTGAGAATCAAACATAGTTTTCACTACTCGTATGTAAACTTGACTTGAGTTATGCAACATCGCACGAATTTCCGATCTGAGCGAATCAAATCGTAAATCTCATGGCTCGGAGGCATACTTGGCCTGAATTTACATTTTGTGATAGGATTCGTGCATCTGTTGGCACTCAAGCACCATCATTCCTGCACTGTTGCACTTCACTTTGCATGCGATTACATTAGAAAGCAAAAAAAACTTCGAATGCCACGTCTACGAAAAAGGTATTCGAAACTTGGCTAACGTATTCATATTGTTCTTCTCGTTCGTTTATCCATACCAATTTCCAGAAACAAATATTCAATACAATTATGACTTTCGACACAATAATAGTAAATGAAGCTTTCAAATAATAGTCTTCCATTCTTGTATGAAATCATTCTTTTTAATTTGCGAATAATAGTAAGTGTATTTCTGAACTAAATATTTTCGATCCAAATTCAAACTCAGAGTCTTAGATTGACTTAACCTAGAACCACATGGAAATAAAGATTATGAAAATAATGTCTTGTTGCAGAACCACAAGTAGCAAATAAAATTTCATGAGAATAAGTCGAAGAAAGAGATACTACAAGCTAAAGGGTACGGGTCTATTCCGTAAAAACCTTACAAGAAAAGAGAAGCTATTCCGGAGCTTACAGAAATAAAATAGCCTTGTTTGGCTTCAGGATGTACCAAGTTTACCTTCCATATAACTGACATAGGTTCCCATCTATTGCTATCATAAAATGTCATCGCGGCAGTGAGTATTCAAGCTACGTTGATACCACTCCATTCAAACTGCGACTAGCTGACAACGCTTTCAATTCAATCAAATTACTTCCTGATAAACGACCTCCAAAACTTGGGAGCTTAAGGCCAAAGTAATGATGTAGGTCAGCTTAACAAGTAAGCTCGTGTTTCATCGAAATACCTTCTACGAATACATCGATTCATGATATAGAACTTGATTTCCCAGGAACTCTTCATTATTGCGAGGCAATTGACAGCAGTGCTCTGTATTTCCTTGTACAATTTCCAGAATTAAGTTCCATATAAGTTCCGTATCATCAAACTGTTTCGAAAATGTTAATTAAAAAACGAAAAAGAATACCAGTCATATTTATTTAAGTCCTTTTATGACTTTTTTCATTAAAAACATTTCTTTTTAAATCTTTCCTTAAAAAATTCATTAATAACATCACCAACAAAAATAGAACTTGGACTAGTTTTTTAGATTTTTAGGATCTAAACAAGACTAAATTTTCATCTGCTGGCATTTATATTGAATAAAATACTATGAAAGTTATTTAAAACAATATAAGATAAAATATTCATAATTTGAAATTTAAAAACGTCAAATATTTCCATAGAAACCTTTATATTTTCATTGGTATTAATTAACCTTCGGTAGCGGAATAAAACACAATACTACATGTGCTTTACGCTACGAGTTTCCAAGATACATTAAGAGAAATATTATTACGCACTAATGAATATATTTAAGACAAATATTCAAAAAAAATATTCCGTACAAAATTCTGACAACATTCTTTAGACTACCATAATAATTACTTCATCGTAATATTGAAACATTATTCCTACCCAAGTGGAGTTAAAAAAGTTGTAAAATGTTTCGGAGGCTACGGAAGATTTAACCTCCATTAAAAGAGAGGAAAATCAGCAAGGAATTCAAATGCCGACGAGCAGCGACTTCGTGGCGTCCCATTGGCAATCCATGGATACGTGGAAATCTTCCGCTTTCACCCGTTTTTTAAGTCTTGCTTTGGAACGCACGTGAATAATCGCTTGCAATACTAGAGGCATTAATTTCAGGCGATCAAACGCTGGCGTCCGTCGAAAACCACTTTGGAGCGTAATACCGCCAGATGAAATGGAACATGGTCATTGTTTTGTGTGGTCGGTCTGCACGAAATTGCATTTTGCGGATGGATGAGTATTGCCCGCTGTTTCAATCTGAAGAAAGTGCAGGACCGATGGTATTTGCAAGGATAGTAGTATCTACGAGAGAATTAAACTGCTTTCGGCAATGAAAATTAAAAACGTTAATGGTACTCGTGATATAGAAGTACTAAATATTTCATGAGTATTTTAGCCTGTTTTTTGTCAACTTGGTTATTTTTCTGTTGCTTCTTTCTAATTATGTTTAAAATTTTGTCGTAAATTTTAGTTCTTTTCACAGAATCAGAGTTAAAATAAATACGCAGGAACTTAAACAAGATACCCTACAACATTAATTCGTAAAATAAGTACGTAATTTAAGAAAATAAAGGATGAAAAATGAATTTAAAATTAATATAAGTTAATTAAAATTAAATAAGCCAGTGTGAAAATTGCTTGACTTTAAAATATTTAATATAAAGCACATTATAAAAATGTACTCAAACATTCTTTCATCTATGTCTATAGATATAAAGTGTGTTTAGCCTTTGTTCTAAGAGATATGCGTAGGTTAAACTTGGTTCCGATTGTGTGCATAAAATTAGCCTGGATATGATTCATGACCCATTTTGCGAATTCCTTACCCAATCATTATAGTTGTTTACAAAAATCATTATACCTCTCTCAACTGAAAAAATCATATTAAAATACATGTATGCATCATTGAATAAGTCCTCCTTTATACGGACATCGATAGCTTTTGAACGTCTCGACTGAATACCACGACTAAAACAAATAAAAGCTTTAAATTTTCCAGTCATAATTACCACCAATCCGGAATTCCTCCGTACAACACGACTTTTTATTGATTTAATGAGCCGAGATATAAAATAGCTGGTAATTCCAACGCAGAAGGTGCTACTTAGACCTCTGGTCCGAGAAGATTGATGCAAATAACTCGTCCTTGCATCGACTGAAATTCTTTCGGACATTTAATTAGAGAGTGGCGCCAGATTCATGATCGCAACAACATGCTAAATAAAGGCGTATAATATGGAGCTAATGGAAGATAACTTATCTCTCATTTCTTTTGCATCGGAACGATGAACGCGTGCTGTGTGTAGAGCGAATTCATCCTCAGGTGCGAAACGTAACGACATTAATATCACTAATGAATGTGGTACCGAATGGCCTCTTTCGGCAAACCGACAAACAAAACAGTGTCTCATTATCCCCTCTGAATGCGAGTTTAATTTTTATACATCAAATATTTGTTATCTCATCCTTAATATGCCTCTAATGATTTGGTTCCGGTGTCAAGAAACTCCTCACATAATTCGGTTAAACAGATAATACATTTAAACCGCCATAAATAGATTCTATTAGAAATCTAATCCAGGAATCCAGGGATGAAGTGATATGAGTACGTTCACGCAACCGAATACGATTCCGTTTCTATAAATTTGGCTAGGGCATCCGTGAAAATAACATCTCAATTCCAGTAACAGCTTCGTCTACTCTTTTGCTACGATTTATCGCGCTGATCCCCAAGATCGTGTTTCGATCCAACCGACTTCTACACCCTTTCACTTCGAAGTCAGATCCATAGCAACTAGGTAAGTATCAGCTAAATTGTACATGTGATCAAATAAAATTTGTAATTATGCAGGTGGATTCAAGGGTATTAAATAATAACTATTACTATACGTAATTACTCCTTCTACGTTAATCCATTGAAACTAGCAATTGCCTCTAATGAGCTACTAATCTATAACGATAGATTATTATTAGATTTAAAAGAAACATTCAAATAAATCAAAATTCACTGCGAATTTCTGAGATAAAAATCGATACTATCCAAACTAATTATATTGGACACAAATTTACTTACAAAGAATAAATAATTTAACTAAAACTTGATGTCACATCAGGAACTAAATTACTACATTACTGAATGAAAATATAATTATTAAAAACGAGCTGAAAAGGGTTTTCCGTAAGACAAACTATAACAACGAATAACATTCTCTCCTGAGAATTAGTAGTTCGGCAATCCCAACAATTGAAAATAAAAAAACACGCTCTTCTTTTAATGATCATATTTCACACTATGCCCACTGGCTGATAAACCGTCGTTAAGTCACGCTTAAACGTCTAATTAACGCCGTAAATCGTAGGGGGAGAAAATAACATCGGAACAGAGCGTAGAATTTGCATCTCTGGGGAAGCAAACCAAACCCAAACCGTTTCATTCCACGATCGGGATGAGTCCCCGAATCAAATTCAAATCATTTCGCCATGCATAAACATGAGGAATCTCCAATTTATTTTCTTTTTTTCTTAAACGCTACGTCTGAATGGTCGCCCACAGTTTTCCTAAAGGCCACACCTTCCTCTCATCCGATTTTGTGGAGTCATCAATGGGCCGATCCCAGTGCCTTGGCGTATGATAAGTTTGATGCTGCAGCCACCCTGAAACAGCGCCACGAGAAGTTCCGAGAAGTCATTTACGTGGGATGAATACCGCGATAAAATATTCAAGTGATGAAGAATATCGTTCCAAAAAATAAACAGCTATTATAAGCTATATATAACCATTGCGAGACTGCTAAACCTGGTTACACCCATGTTTTTGTAACGACACTCGAACCGAGCGGGGGGTACAACGCAAAGCATTTTCTGCATTGATATATTAGAATGTTTCTTCTCTCTTTATTGAGACAAGCTGAACTTAAATGGGGAGACAATTCTTTTACGTAAATTATGATAGTGTTCGGTATTTTCCAGAGGTATTTTTATATGGAGAAGGTAAGACATTTCGATATCAAATGGACAAATATTACGTACTTCACTTATTCAATATCTACGCACATAAATTAATCTTCTATGGACCATATGCGAACTACTTGATAAATACGCGTATCTTTAAAGAAGAGATTGGAAACCAAGACTAAAAATATTGGGAACATAAATGTAAATAAACATAAATATAGATTTTAAATTGTCATAAAAATATAAAAACTGTACATAAAAATGCTACTAATCTTTGAGGGAAATATCAATAATAAAATAACAAACATAAGATTACACATTAATTCAGCTACTATCAAGTAAAACAAACACTTAAATGTTAACGGAGCCGAAAAAAGTACGATAGTACCGGGACTCGAACCCAGATCTCACACACACTTTCCAAAAATAAACTGAAAGATCCTGGTTCGAGGCTTAGTTCTTCTAGACTTTTCAGAGTATTTTCCAGGCCATAAGAATATTCACGCAAAGTTACACTTATTCTTTCACCTTGTTAAACAAAAATATTCCAGTAAATACTTAAAATATGGCGAATTGATAATAAATTGACTTCATCAATCATTCTGATAAAGATATCCTTTCAATCAAGACTACAAAAACGTGGAGTCAACTCTAAAGCATGAGAAAGATACGAGACGAAGAAGGAGACAAACGTAAAAAAATGGGACGGAAAGAAACCGAACTGATACTAAAAAAAGTGGAATCGCACGCCGCTCATTACGAAGCCTAACAAAGCAATAAAATCTAAATGGGATAAAAGATTCCCAAACCTCTTCCGTCTCTGAACAAACGATTCGAAGGAAACCATCCATTAAATCGACCGCTTATATCGAATCGACGTAATCGACTGAAATCATTTCGTTTATTTTGAGACGTTGTCTCACTGCAATTGCCATCAAAACATAACTGGTTCTGAAAATTTGCATAAAATGAGGTTGTGACGGAAGCGTATTGAATATGTAGTTTAATATTCATGAACATTCGCCGTATTTTCTCTCATTTGAGAGCACTTTGGAAATTGTCGTAAATTACGCGATCGAAGTTCTATTTCCGGTCACTCGGAAGGGATCGGAAAACCTTGGATTTATACGTATTTCTTTTTTTATTTGAGGTGTGGTTTTTCGATACTATCATTCAATTTATAACGCATAAAGAATTAAGTGCAGAATAGAAGTATGACGAAAAGTGGCCAATATTTTTTCCGAGATAAAAATTTACGAATGGTGACGTATGATATATTTCTATCTTTTCATTGTATCTATACTTATATTTCTAAGAAAGAGCTATTTAAATTTGAGGACGAGAAAAGTAAAATATAAAATAATGCGTACATGACAACAAAAATAATTTAACCGCATTGAAGATACATTGTCTTGAATAATTATTTCTATATTAATGAACACTTAGTGATGATTTAAAAACTTTTAAAGGTGTTATCAAAAATGTCCGATCAATAACTCTAACCAGATAGCGATATTTTAGTATTAGAAGATAAAATAATTTGAAAGTCGAATGAAAATATTTCATTGCATAATCAATGTGCATATGTATCATTTGATTAATTTAACGGTAAATTTGAATAGATTATGTAATATTTTAAATAATCACACGCGTTCGATAGATTTTTGAATATAACTCTCTCCACTTACTCCTGAGTAAATTACAAGACGTAATTAAACCAACTTTAAACTTAAATTTTCTTAGAGATCAAATTACTTTAAAGACAATGACTGAAGTATTTTAAAATTTCTTTATCCCTGAATTGTTAAGATAATCTATTTATATTAACTTGGATTGAATTTAGCCATCTTTTACGATAAAGTTCTACGAAAAACCTTCGCAAATGAATATACAACGATAACTGAAATGGCGCTATGTCCCAAGTCAGCGAATGAGCTGTGATTATCAATGAACTGCTAATACCCTCCAAAACGTATTTCCTCCATCTGCAATGGAATTTAAGGATCATTCGATACTTTGTTTCGACAAAATCCTAAAGACGAGAGGAAACAAAAGCTTTCGTACGAACATTGAACACACCCATCCTATTTCCCATAATTCCCCACCATTTTCGACGACGAACCATGAGAAATAATGAGCTTTTGGTGGCATTCTTCACCCACCGTTCATCAAAACGAGAGAGAGATTGAACACTCTTCTGTATTCAATCATCGAACGGTTTTCTATTCTCCATTCTCTTCGGAAGTATTAGAGTCAAATCATTCTAAAGTAGGAGCCGTCGTGATTTACGAATTCAATAGAATGGCCATGCAAATGCTCATCTCCTTAGATTCATTTCCAGCACGATGACGAAACAATGGGTATACGTCATGATCAACGGGAAACTCAAGATTGCTTCAAAATGGCTTTTTGTGAGCGAAACTTGGGCTAAATTTCGTGGAAGCTTAGTACAGAAAGAGTACCTTGATCTATGAGTAACAATAATAATAATCTGCCTTTATTGAATCAGGGCATAATTTAGTCTAAATAGACCACTCTTACATTTAACCCCTACGGACAAACATAAATATATCCCATCCCAGAAAATTTTTCCGATCCGCCAGGACTCGAACCTCGAGACTTAGAGCACTAGCACTCATAGCACTAGCGCATAATAATAGCTATAGGATGAATTACAAGCAACTATTGAAAATAGGAATAAAAGCGTAAATTGCGTTAAAGATTAACATCTTTAACGCAATTTACGCTTTTAACGACGAAGAACGAATTTCAAAATGGACACGAAGTTCACGAAAGATATCTAGAAAGAAGAGCCCAAACATTTCAACGGTCCAAAAATGAAATTAAAATCAATTCATAATGTCTTCTTCACTTCGGTTCCTTTATTCCATCGGGATAATCTACACAATTCTAAAATACGTAAGGAAAACTTTGTGTGAACTACAATAAGCCTCATTACATTGCTCACTACATTAGACGAGCGTGAGCATATACTAATTCCAAATAAAATGAAACGTGAAAATTAATTTAAATAAATAAGAAAAATATTTTCTATTTCTTGTAGAAATTTTACAGCAGATCACTCCCCTACGAGTAAATATTGCTACATCTCAATACCGAGCGCTATTATTTTTTCCTGGAACGAATATAAAGTGAATCTCAAGTAAAGTAAAAACGTGACTGTTTGCCAAAACGAATTCTGCTGAAAACTACGAGTATCTTGGCAACTCAAAATATTCATTCAATCCCTTTCTCCTGGGAGCAAACAAGGTCGATTTCGGTCGAATATGTGCAACACTGTGAGTTTCCATTCTCCCAGATTCATCTTCATCCCCACAGGAAGTGCATGCACGCTGTTTCCATTTCCTTGCATATGGAACGTCATTTCCTCCAGTAAAGCGAAATGAACGCGCTCTGTCGTGAATTGAAAGAGAGGAAAGATCATAGGACTGGGATCCAATTATCAGAAATTCTATTCATAATCTTCCTATCAAGTGAACATCTTTGCATATCACCCTTGAGGGACGAATTTAAAAGAAGTCTGTTTCAACCCGATCCAATACCTTAAAAAAAAAAAGAATTCGATAAGTAAATTAATAAAATTAAAAGTTTATTGAATATGAAAGTTAATCAAGTGCCTATATTTATTAATTCCTTCGAAATTTTAACTCGCTAGTATAAGAAGACTAATGAAAAATCCAAATGTATAATTAGTATTTTAATAAAACTATTACAACGTTACGTTTCAATGCTACGAATATATTTCAAAACTCTAAATTAAACAGTAAAGATAAATAAATAATCCTACGAGGCATCGTCAACCATATTTCAAATTAATGTTACATTCTTAGAAATTCAATTCGTTGTGTTAACTAAGTAGAGAATATTTAACGACTCCTTTTTCATACATAAAAATTCCTCCACTTCAATCTTACACACAAAACCATTTCATAATTTTTATCTTAAATGAAAATATGCAAAACTAAATGAAATTTATGATTCGATGCTTTAAATATTTTTAACATAACAGTCAGGCTACTGGAATATACATTTCTTTTAAAAAAGCGCTGTACCGTTAGCATAAACGACACGATTGATTTTTACCAGAAACTTTTCGTAAATTCAAGATAGTTCAACGCAAATCATAACGTTTCCTGGAATTACTTAGGCCCATTTCTTCACTTATATAAATCACTCATAAAACTGTAAACGTCTTTGATATATAATAATATATAAAAAAGAGGGACATAGACCATTCCTAATTGGACACAGATCTAAAGACATCTTCTCTTCCTCTGCCATAGATGTGGCCATAGAAGGAAAACCGTCCTCACAAAGGCAAGTGCTGGACCCAGACGAAATCGAACAAATGTCAGAGGGATACGCATCCGGTTGTAGACCACCGAATACGGTTTCTAAGGGAGAAGATGATTGTGAAGGCGACCTTGGATGCTGCATTGTCCAATTCCAAAGAGAGAAATCTGATTCCATGTTTCTCGAGGAGTTGTGACGCGATGATGGTTTCACGGGAGATGATGAGATTCTACTAAAGTGCGAAGATAAATGGATGCATTATCCTTTCACGTGCTTCTCATCTGCGGAGGAATTTATCGATGAAATTAGATGGAAACGTAGAACATGTTCTTCGGTGCTACTCCTGAAAGATAGCCAATCCCTTCTGGCTCAAAGTTCCGAATGAATCCGTACAATCCAAGGCTAAATATCACTTAAACAAAAAATGCATAGTGATATTTCTTAAATTATAGTTGTTTCTTAAATTATAGTTGTTCCTTAAATTATAGTTGTTTAATTAAAATATTCAACTGGTCTTAAATAAAAATACTGTGGGATCAAGTTTTCATACCCCATTTACGTAGTTAACGGCTCAAACTGAAGATAGTTAACATAGACGCTTATAAAACATCGCCTTATGCTATAACAATATTTATCTTAAAGTAAAGTACGTTATTTAAACACCCGATAAATATTTTCAAATGAGAGAGAAAAACACGAACTCCATGGACAAATCAAGATCTGAGGAGAGAAAACAAAGATATAATTTATTATTATAAATTCCGTTATTTATGAGTTTAGGGTAATAATAATTCCAACTTCCTCCTCAAATGCGATTACTTAGTTTTTTGGTGAGTACAATTTATCTGCTTTCAATTATTAATCCTTTCGAAAAATTAGTTTACAATTCTAAATTTAAGATGGCATTAAATCGTCATTTATTCATATAAAATCATCTGATAGTGAATGGTAAAATACTTCAATCCATATCTAAACATACGATGAAAAGAGGACCATGAATTAAAACTACACAGATCATCTACCTTTCTCTTCTTTCAATGACGAAATCATCATATACCTATCCGAAAGACACAAAGCATTGTCCGACTTTGCTAATAGCGGTAATTAGAGGAACTCCGTTACATCATTAATCATTGAGCTCCCTGAATCAGTAGATGAAGTACAAATCGCTCACAAAAAGCAGTGAGGGAAATGACGTATGGAAAGCTACTTCAATGCAGTTCAATCGTGGCTCATTTCCAATACATCTTTTGAAACGAGAAGTTGGTCGATTTGGAAATCCGTACTCGATAATCTTGCCATGGTTTACAAAAAGGAACTTTCTTCTGGTAGGAAAACCGGAGTATTTTCGATTTTGCATCGGATTTGAGATCAAAAAGAGGCTTATCCATATTCAGGAAGAGATTGTAGGTCGTTGAAATACCGAATTAAATTCGTCAATATGGAATTCGCAAACCAACCATACGTTATCTACCGGAACCGTCTTTTAGAGTAAAACTATTCGTACTGCGTTTCAATGGATTGAAATTCATTCCAGAAAAGGTCTCTGACGAATTTAAAGAGAAATTACTTCTTAAGATGTCATTCTGTGGAAGATTAAGGATGATAGATATTTAAACTAAGTTTTTTCACGTTCTTTTTTCACTACTTTTTATTAGTTCAACGAGTTTAAATGTTTATTCTTTCCTTTCTAGCTAAAAAAAACTTTTCAGGTGAGATTACAAGATCCTCAAATCTAATTAGCCTGAATAAATATTTGCAAAAGATAGCGAAACCGTGTTGTTAATATAAAATATACGTAAGCTAATTAAAAATGAATTTCATTCCATTTATATATCTTTTTACTTTATATCTTTTGATATTCTACATCCAAATGACGGTGGAAAAACATAAACTAATAAAAAAACATACAATTTTTTATGTTTAAAGAATATATATTCTTAAAAATAAATACTCTTAAGTAAACAAAAGGGCTAATTATTTTCTCATTAGGACGAATTAATAATTTGCTTCTTTTAAAGGTTTAAAAGTAAATTATTAATTATTTGTTAACTTCGATATTCCACAATTTGAAAAAGTAATTACTGAAGAATGAACTGAAAAATAAGTAATGGTCCAATGGTAAAATCATCCAAATTTTCAATTCACTAATAGAATTAAACAAAACGAAAAGACAAACACTTGCAGTTAATTAATACCACCCATTAAAACTTGAGCGATGAAAATTTCGAGCTTTTTCTTGCTGTTTTAATTAACTCGACTTAATACGAGTTTAATAAATAGAAATTTATCTTTGTTCTTGTTTGAAATGCACACAGTAAACGCAAAATTCCATTATCATTTCAGGACTCAATTTTACTTATTCCCATTACGAGGAAATGATGAATTTTTTAATACAACGCGGGTCACCAAATTTAATAAGAACGTTTTAATTATTCTAGGACACTTTTGTTTTATTTCTTCAAATTGATTATGAATAAAATATATGAACATTAAACTGTATTAATATTCATACTGCATTTAAGAGAAATATGGGCTAAAAGCTTAATTTTTATCCTAAAAACTACCATGAAATTATTATTATTAATATAAAAATATATAATTGAAATTAAAGATAAGTTCGGCAACGGATCATATTATAGTTGGATGAAATAACACACGAGTATGGTTGGAAACGGTCAAGAAAATAAATACATAGCAACCAAATACGATTATGTATCTCTTAACCCTCTTACTGCGGATGGGCCGATCTATCGGCCCGGCGTGCTTATGCGAAAACTGCGGATGGGCCGATCTATCGGCCCTGTTTTTCTACTCAGCAGAACTCCTCAATTAGAGTGTATCTGTTACTTCTGATTTCTTCTTTATTATCTCTTGTGCTTATACGTCAGAAACAAACCGATAGCTGTGCTGAATTAGGCATCTTTAAGTTTATTATTCATCTGACATAATGATATATATGTATCTCGATGAGCGGCCTGCACTCAAATACTCGAAAATATGGTGTTTTAACGTTTTCTACCACGTTTTTTGACTAGTTATGTTCTTTATAAAGAAAATCTACCCGCAGGCATGAAACCAATGGCACGCTTATCGTTTGTAATTAGTATTATATAAGACCTTTCCTAGGAGTGGCTTCAAATAAAAAGGTCACCCGTCGGACATCAAAAGAATCCCTTATTGGGGAAGTAAAGGTTTAAAAATGTACCCCAAAGAAAAGAGAAAGACGTGTATAGTGTGCTAGTTGATAGTAAAAGAGGAAAGAGAAGACGAGCACGCACCGTTTATGCAAAATGTAAGAAATGACTTAATGGTGTATGCTTCCCGCAACACAAGTGCCAGAGGGTAGATATTTCTTAAAGTGCAACTTTTGAAAAATCTATCGGAAATTATTCATTAAAATTTTATATTTTAATAGTTAAAAGACCAAGCTATTGACTGAATGTGAAATAACAAACATTTCCTTTGATTTTCTATGTGTAAACTATCGTTAAAATGCATATTTTTTAATATTATTTAATAGTTTCTATATATATAAATTTTTATAATATTAAATAAAAGTAGTAAGCGCACAATTTTTTTTTCATTTTGAACCTTATGATATGATACATAAATGGTAAAAAATATAAGGATTAATAATGGTATTTATAATTATTACAATTTATAAAACAAGAACCTGCATTTTTACGGGAAATACCTCCGCAGTTTCGGCATACACCTCGAAAATTCGGTCCGCAGTAAAAGGGTTAAGGATGTAATTAAATCCAATGCGCAGATATCAAGAAATAATTTTAAACGATAAAGACAAGTCAGACACAAAATAGGGAATGGTCACCATAATCTTACGCCTCCTGTAATATTGAAGTCAGGCGTAAATTTTTTAATCCTCGCCATAAATCAATAAACGTAAAGGAATGCGGTTTGGAATGTCGATCGAGAAACTTCCTCACAAATGTTCGAGAACGATTAATCGAATCGAAGATCGAGGAAATCGCCTTCAAGCCCAATTCGGTTAATTATTTCATCAGCCTACTGAGCGACATATTTCCGAACCACAAATGAATTCCAACATTTTATCCCAAATCATAAATCAGCATTTGGATTTTCGAGAACAGTGCTTTAAAAAGAATACAAATAAATCTTTCGCCGTAAAAAGTTAAAGTTTACGAGTAAATGGGTGACGTCAGAGGTGAGGATTTGGGGGAGTCCTTGAGGATTGCCCAGTTGAATGTCAGAAAGGAATTTGTCCTTAAGTTTTACAGACCGGGAAAGTTAAGAATGTAAGATCGTAAATACTAATCCTGTTTTTTGAGAAACCACTTATGGCCATTCCTATAACAACGGTTACGGTTTAAAAATCCTATCCATAGTATCTTGGATTTTTTTCTCTATTTTTCTTCCTGATAGTATATTCTAAATACATAACTAAATACTATGATGTTATCTACTTTTGAATTCTCTTTATTTTCTTCTAACAGCGTTAAACAGTTTCATTCCTTACTTAGTAACTTTCAGAGGTAGTTGTTACTATAAATACCTTAACAGTAATTCCAAAAATATATCTTATTTTCGTAACTAGTTTTACCCCGAATATTTTCAAACAAATACAACAACTACAAATATTCCTTTTCTAGCAATTAATGGCAACGAAACATGACTAAATTATTACACAGATTCATCCACAGAATCCGTTTTTATCAGTGAAAAAAGCGAATGAGCAAAACCGTAAACTTATCGCCTCAACTGGAAAATAGAAGTGAATTGTTCGTACAGCATCTCCCGTTGACATGGAAAGTCGTATCAAAGTTTCCCGGCATATCTTCAGCAATAATTCCCGAGAAAGGTTCTGAGAAACAACCACTACAAAAGAAAGGAGACGATGTATTAAAAGAAGGGGCATCTTTTAACAGAAATGTACGAAACTTCTTCAGTCGTACTTCAGAAAACTTTTAACCTTTCACGTCTAATATCTCAACATATCTTTCTACTCGAAGAACCGGGGGAAGAAAATAAATCGCTATGATCTGAAATCCAACGAATATATTGCAATTCCAATTGCTCTCGAACAGTTTGTTTAGCATCCTATTTCTTTGGTTGAGTAATATTTTCTTCGAATGAGGATTACCAAAATGAATGCATCCATTTTCCGAAAGGAGTTATTTCTTAAATCGACTACAAGACCGATAAAGAGTCGTTATAGGGAAAAAGATGAACCATTTCTTCTAGAATTAGTTGTATGGTTACGAAAATGATGCTAATATTTTATGTTGAACAAGATAGAAATGATTTATGTACGTGTTGAGTGGTAAAATTCCTGAAAAGCTAACAGATAGAACTTACTTCCTGTTCGGAACTTTATTAACCAATACTCTTCCTAGTAAACTAAAAGCAATTAACAATAGATCATTCAGTGCAATAAACCATCAATTTTCCGTTTACTAAATCATTACTTAAACTTCAATATCTTGCAGAAACTTGTGCGTATCAGCATGTAACTAATGCTACCGTTAATTCCAGGGTTATATACATTCTCGAGAAAAAGTAAACGTATGTAAGTATATGATTCTAACTGCGTTTAATACAGATAAGAATGTATACCATTATAGTGTAAATAAGCAGCTACCGAAGCATAAAAGACAATTGTACAGAAAACTGTAAGTTGGGCTGCCTAACTTACAGGATACACGGTGAGCTGTAGGGAACCATGAATAGAAACCACTCTTTTCTACAAAAAGTTATGATGATTTGCGGCGAAATTATGTATAGCTTCTCAGCTTCCCGATATTTCAACTTCATCGTCATTTCTTTTAAAAAATTTCTCTTCTAGCTTTTTAAGGTTTCTTTTAAATTAAAATTTTACCGCTATATAATATGTAACCTAATACAACTTTAACATTATTCCGAAAATTTTCTTTTTGTTCCTGACGAAGAAACTCTCAATCCAATAAAGACTATGTTTTAAACATAAATGAATATCCACTGAATAAGGGAAGAATATTCTTTAAACATTTAAACGGGAAATCCCACTTGTACTAATAATGAATAAACATAGAAAAATTTGCTCGAACGCGCTTCACGATTTATTCCAAACCACTCTGATCAAGAACCTACAAAGGACCGAAATACCAGTAAACAATTATTAACCATGAGCTATAACTACGTAACCATTTGAATACATCGAAAACTGGAATCGATATTTGTTCCTTAATCTACGGGAAACAGAACGCTTGAATTTTAATCGTCAAATTGTTCGAAAACGAGTTTACGAACACATCCCTCAGCCATTAGAAATACCCTCGAAGGAGGAGATATTGACGCAGAAATTTTCATGCAAATATATCAGACTCGTTCCTCAAACAAGTCGACAACTTTGAATCGCAGATGAGATTCGCGCGAACTTTATCGGGAACAAAATAACCGCGCTTTCAGCGAGAGTTCGCAAACAAATCCATCGCAATCGTCGCCATAACATCCAAATTGACGTAACGCCCTCTCAAACTCGATGGAAGAAACTTTAAATCGCCCGTGATGAAGCGACGAATAAGTCACTAGGGGACGTATTCGGCGACGAATTCGCAGATTTTCGAAAGCAGCGATTTTCGGAGAACGAATCCGTTAACCGAGATCTGCTAACGAGGATGGATAAGACGTCGTTTAATGTACTCTTGCCACATACCCTCCAAAAAAACTCCTCCTTTTTCATTCTTACGAGGGAGACACAAAGGTGAGGGTTGATTGCATGCATTATTCATGGCGGGAAAAAGACGTTACTGTGCCGTTCCCAGAAGACGCCGTAGAAGCGGATTTTTCCTTCGAGACATCTGCCTTCTTTTTCGATTTGAATCACGTGTTGATACTCGAGGGTAAATTGTTTTAATTCCGAAAAAAATTGGGGAACAAGAAGAAGAGTGGTCTTGTTAATGGGGTAATTAGTAAAAAAGTGCCTCGATGCCTTATTTGGGTAAACACAGGGTTCGAATTCAGTTCCGATGGACTGGAATGCTTTCCCCTCCTGCACACATTACGTTACATGAGTAAATAAGCGGGAGTTTCCGAAGATATCAAACATCCTACCGGAGTTTGCGGTTTACGGTTGGGTCGATAGGTCGAAACGGAATAAAAAAGGACGGGGTTAATATGGAATAATATAAGCTTAATCTAATGAAGGCTTTTTTACCTGCGATGTTTAAAAACAGGGAATGCTCCGATTAAAACATAGATTAATATTTTCTTTCCGTATCAAATAAATCTAATAAAATACAGATTTTACAGTTTAAAATTTATGCGGAGCTTTCAATTTACGAGTAAAGAATTACAATTAAAATCGTTAAAATTTCGAGCTTTTTAAAACACGCTGAAGGTCATTTTCGATTAGAAAATTTAAAGGAAGTATTACTTGCTTTTAAAGCGCTCTAAAGCAAGAATATTTCAACAATATATACTATATATCAATCATATATAAATATATAGCTATACATAGACTTAATAGATGAGTTTTCTTTATTGAACGAAATATATTAAGCTATCGGCAACGTATCGGGATTCTATGAAGATATACTTATTGGAGGAACTAGGAATTGGGAACAGGAGCAGTTTTATTAACTTCCGAAATGCTAAATGTGAGAATCAGTTAAGAATATCATCGTCTTTTTTTGCAATCTAACACATATATATTTTGCAATATGAAAGGATGAAACTATACGAGATAAGTCCGCTAAATATTACTTCCGTTATTGCGGAGCGAGTCCCGGATAGGAATTTTGCGATCATTTATCCATCAAAACCGGATACGAGAAGATTACGTCGATAACTTCAAAGTGAAGCTTAAGTCAGGTGGGAAAACATCCCTTAAGGAAATGAGATGCAGATCAGGCGTGGGAATACAAATGGTTCCGACCGGTGATCGCATTCATTATTCGCTCCAGAATACGCCCTCTATTTAGAATAGTCTCAATAAACAGGAAAGAATCCTCCCCTAAAGGGAAAGTCGAATACAAATCTCACAACGAGAAGGTTAACGAAGCAATAGGCAGTAGAGAAAATTAAGGTAATAGGGGAGTTTTGATGTATTATTTAAATCAATAAATATTTCGACTGAAGCACCTGATGTAAATACACGTAACGATATTCCTTAAACGCTAAATATAATATTATCATTATCATTACTATTATTATTTGGAGCCTATAAAAATTAAAGATATGTAATAAAACATCCCTTTTGTATATATCAGTAATTTTTCCGACTAAGCAACGATAAGTGCAGTCATACCTTAATTACATTGATATTTTAAAAATATATATGATTTTAGCAATAATTCAACAACAAATATTTAAAAACTTAATATTGATTACTCAGGCAGAATGTTGCAAATGCTAATCTTTTTTATTAGAATTCCTAGTGATAACTTCTTTAGCAGTTAAGATACTGAACATATCTTTCAAATTTATAATACGAATAAAAGTTACCAAAACATCAGTGAAGCTTTAATCGCAAATGCAACTAGTTCAACTCATTAAGAAACAAATTTTTGTTCTAACATCGCGGTTAACTTACAAGTATATGTTCTGAAAATTAAGGCAACTTAAAAAGCATAGAATATATGTATAAATAGTAACATTTTTCAACGACTGACAGGTAACCCTGGTAACCGAAAAGTACATAGGGCTTTTCAGGACACCACGAAAACAAAACCTTTCAAAAAAAACAACGACGAAGAGAATGAGAAAAGAGAACGACCCTATAAAGCACGAACTTGGACAATAAAAAAGAGCAATCTGAAACGAACACTTTCAGTCATCGTTCTGATTACTTTCTTCAGCTGAATTCTCGCAAAAAGGAATTTTCAATAGCCTAAATGATCTCGGCAGCCTTATATAAATGTATACATATATATCACGTAAAACAAATGCGAAACGAAAGCGAACCTCGGTTGGTGGAACCCCTACAGTTCGTCCAGAAGGACCGAGCCAACCGCACGCTCAGGCAGAATTAATATCCCAATAGATTTGCTCTTTAAAAAAAGCGCTCTTCATCTCCATGGAAATGCAAACCATCCTCCCCGAGCGCTGTAACAAGGAAAATATTTTCCTTGGCTTGTTTTCCTTCCTCTCTTCATTCCAATCTCTTTCGATACTCCATTGGGTCAAGTTCTTCCTCTTCGTTCCCTGCATCTGTTTGTTTCGAAAGCACTAACAAAATGGCACTCTTCAAAACGCCGATATTTCAAACATCTGTCGAGGACAAGGGTTACGAGCCCTTATGCTAAAATCATCACCAGAAGTTTACCGAAGCTGACGAAAATTTGGCTTCCGGGCGTTGTTATACGCACGATGCTACTCCTTCCCTTACGTTCTAAACGCAAAATATTTCCTTTCCATTATTATTTCCTCTATTTAAATACAGGGGTACCAATGATAGCAATCGAGTACGAATCAAAGATCTATTTATAGAAAGGATGTAGGTTGTTGTAAATAACAAATTCGACCCTCAAGTTAGAAATGAAGTCAATGATCTCTTACACTGCTAATATTTAGCAACTTGATAAAATACAATCACTAAGGCAACAGTAAAGATGAAGAAATATATTTTGTAAAGTTATAATCACTAACCTCGAGTTTTTCCACTTGAATTTGTGCTTGATGGTGCAAACAACTCATGTATTAATTTAAGACCAGGATGATTTCTCTGAAACTACCTTCATACCTACTATTCATCTACCATAAGATATTAGAAATACGTTCTCTCAGTATGATAAATATCACAGATAAAAATTCATTCTCGTATTACTTTCTAGACGCTAAGAATGATTCGTAAACATATTAAGCACGATATATAAAGGTTCATCCAAGCAAAATTCGCATCGTAATAAACCCCTAAAGGAATCACAACAGAGTAACTCTCTGAGTTTATTAAATTATTACCAACACCCTAAATAAGGCTTAAGGCTCCACACCGGTCCAGAAAAATCGACTCAACCTTTCCTTTCAATACGCAAACTCGGAAAAACTTTTTGGAATAAATTCATTCGCTGTGTCCATTCCTCTTTCCTACTCATTACCTCAGCTACCATTCATCCATCCCATTACCTCTTTCCATTCTGTATCAACATGTTGTTCTTCTCTCCATTCAGCCCTTTTATCCTAACCATTCAGATCCCTTCGGCTGTGTAACCCACAAGGGGACTCAAGTGTACATCACCTTCCCTTTCCGACCGCCGCCGCCCTAGAAATGGAACGCCCCAAAAAATACGAAAAAGGTGCGCTCCGGAGGGCCTTGAACGGGTGAATTTTTGCGCCCGCGGGGGGGGTCCCTTTATGGCGAAAATAAAAGGGGCCCCCCCTTTCCCAAAATGATCATAGGAATAAAAAAAGCCGGCCCGAATTTGCTTTTTTGGATGGACACTACCTGAAAGGGACCCCAAGAGCACGTGCCTATAATTGACTTGGACAGGAAGAAGGGACTTTTTCCGCCAGAATTGACGCCTGTTTTGACTATCGATTGGTGAAAATCGGATCCGGGAAAGCTTTTAAAGGATTAGATCCGATGGTTCTAAAGTTTTTAACGGAGGCGAACAGAGATGGGATGAGTTATGGCCGACGAAGTCAAAGATATGAAGAACGTCTTCAAAACTAGGAAGCGAACTTATGTTTCTCAATTTCTGAGAAATATTTCGAGTCCACGCAATGTTTCCATATTTATATTTACTTTACTTTTGGTCTCTAACGGTAAGTTTATATATTATAAATTTCCTTCGCCTCATAACTGTTATTATTTATTTTTCTTTAAACCCTTGGAATAAAGGAATATTTTAAAGTAATTTAGAACTAATAAATTTAATACGCAATCCTTTAATTAAGCTATCTTTATAGAAACCTAAATATTTTTAATCATGTTGAGGTTGTATATAAATAATTATGAAGCACAACTCTATCACAGTTTAATTCTACCCAAAACGATTCAACTTCCAGGAAATAAACTGGTTTGAAAATTTAAAGATAAATGATACTCGTTAATTGGAAAGTAACAAAGCTAAAAATTTGTTTGTGTTAGCTACTTTCCATTGTTCCATTATTTTTATTAGTTTACAAGGAATGCGTAATTGATCTTTCTTTACAATGACCCTGAATTTGTCTCTCAAATCCTCAGGAGACGTTATCAAATAATAGGAAATGTCGCAACTTATTTAACCAAATAGACCCCAAAAAATGCGGATGAAGAATAGGAATTAATTTTCACAACAATCAACATAATACTACTCATTCATTTCACGTACAAAAGGCGAACAATAGAGATGCAAAATGAAATTATACACGCATTTCTCTGAAGATATAAGCATCCGAGCTGATGCATGGCCCATAATTCATCCTCACACTTACACTTTTTTTCCGGAGATGACTTCCTTTATCGAATAAATCACTATTCCCGCATTATGTATCAAACATAATTCACTCCGCTATGCTTGATGGAGGAGAAAATATTCGCCGGGAGTGTGTAACTCATCCCCGCGAAATAAAACTCCCTTTTCGCGATGATGCGATTTCGAAAAGAATCCCGCCTTTATGAATAATTTATCTACGCATAACTCTGAAGAGTGATATACCGACGGAGAGAACTTCCCCTACGATTCGGATAGCACGAAGGAACCCGTCTTTAGATCATAACGGAATGCAATAAAACAGGATGAGCTTCGTGTGGGAAAAACTTCTCCTGAAAACTGATGTATATTAAAGCACCGTATACCCCATTATAAATCGCAGGCATACCTTCTAAAACGAACTGAATGCGGATCCGTACTGGAGATAAATGTTCTTCTCAACTTGGATGCAATAATGCTTCCGCTGAGGCGCGAGGTTAAACATGGGAACTCACAGCTAAGGTGACTAATAATATTGAAACAGGTTGTTCTAAATCAAGCAGGTTTCATTTCCATAAGAGTTCATAAGAGTGGTTCTGCATTAAAGCCGTATGAATAGTTAAAGAGAGAGGTGTGAGTTAAAGATACACGCATGGGAACTTCATCTTCCGGTAACTTCATGAGGAATAATAAGGTATATTTAACTCCATATCCTTTTCCTTATAGTGCCACATAGATCAGGAATTCCACCTTAAAGTAATCATAAATTTACGTACATAATGGTCACGTTTTCATAAAAGATTCCTTACTTCATTCAGATCAAGGTTTATGAAAAAAGTTTTAGGTATTAGACCGGTTGTTTTTACTGCTGCCAGAGGCCATAATGTTCCTTTTTCCTCACCGAGAAAGAACAATGCAAAAAGGACCGCAAAATATTCCAAAACCCCTTAATTATTCAAAGATGTAACAAAGAAAGTGAAAGCAATGGATGGAGGAGTCGAAGATAGCCTCTGTCCATGATCTGATATCACTCCCGCGTTTCCCGCATCTGAAGGCAACTACCAGAGGCAAAAACCATTTGAAAACACATTCCGGAAATGGATCGAGGGGGCAATAACTCCGTTCCTTCCCCCCAATACGTTTGGGAGAGTGAAGTGGCCTTTACGGAACATCGAAACACTCCCGTATCAAAATGAAGGCGATAAACCCGAAAGAATTCGGAATTTTTACGATTTTCACGTGCGTGGAATAACCCCGTCTCGACCCAGACTTTCAAAGCTAGTTCGAAACGCTAATTCGCAACTTCAATTCTCGACACAGGAAAGTGCAGACCATCCATAATTACAATCGCTCTCATCTTCTATGAGAATAACATGCAAAGCTCACCTGGCTTGAGGTTTCAGTAAAGGATCATTCCTAGCACTAAATTTACGTATAAATGAAAATAGTGAACATAACTTCCAAGAAAGTCATATAAGATGATTCAATTCCTAAAAAGATTCATTGATGTTGCCAATATCTATTCATAATGTCCACAACCATCAGACATTGCGGTATAACATTAATTAACAGCATCAATTTATACTTTATACATACGTATAAAACCCATGTTCGATATACAACTATCAAATTAAATACCAAATTGTATCTATATTTATATTCAAGAAATCATACAGCGTAGATATAAAATAAGAAGAATAAATCATAGAAAGAAACGAAAGGAAGCCATCTATATAAAACCTTAATGTAACATCTTCTGTTTACCATCCATTCACTCACAGGTGTCAAAGATGTACGTGAAAATATTCCCATTTCATCCTATCACAACGTCAGATAAAATGCATTCACAGTTGAAATGCACCTTTTCGTGGAATACGAAACTTTTCTTTAGAAAAACCTTTCCGAGCTGCTCTCAAAATTTTTCTAGCATAGCTTTCATAGACTCGAAAAAGATGGCGACCGAAACCTTGGCACCCTAGAGATATATTCCTTTGGCTGGACCTCGTACATCTTTTCCTTGAGCAATGGCACGCGTATTATACGCAATAAAAAAGGTTCGAAAGATGCGCGCAAAAGAAGGTAGAAAATGTCGCGTTAAAAGCGACGAGTGGTCGACAAACACGCAAAAAATTCATAACGAGCGTCGGGGAGGAGTGGTCTTAAAGAGGGTGGAATATAAATGAGGACGAAGAGAGGAGAACACTCCAGTTATCCTCGTGGTCTTGAAACTCAACTTGTGGATTCAAAGCGAAATTAAGACCATCTCTTTCGCAATCCGTCGCTTGCGAGAGAAATTTCAGTGCGATTAAAGTAATATTTCTCCTTTAAGTTTACGTTGCTAAGGAAGTTGACTATTAATAGAGGTGTTGAGAAGTATTTCATCTGTCTATTTAGGAAGGAAAGTAAAACGTACGACTTCAAAAAATAGGTTGAAAAGAGAGGATAGTGGAGAAATTTGATCTTGAAGAAGAGAACAAACAAGGTAGCGTAACGAAGCAACAACAGGAATTTCAGAAGCTCTGTACAGTAATTATAGTACTGCACAGTACTACTCTGTACTGCATAAGCAATGTACTATATCTCGCTTAAAATTCTAAGGATTATCACTGATAACAATAATTGAGAAATATTACAGCTGCCCATTTAGGAACGTAAGCTAAACGATTCAAAAATGGGTTGAAACGAAACGAAAGAGGAAAGATTTGATCTTGAAAAAAGAGAACAAACACAGAAGCGTATCTCAGCAAAATTAGGAATTTCAGTATCTACGTAGTATTAATGAAATAATTCTTATTAATGGCTCATTCTTTAAATTTATAAGGATGATATACTGACAACAGAAGTATTGAAAAGTATCTCAGTAGCCCAATTAGGAAGGTAAGATAAACTATTTCAAAAATGGATTGAGACGAGACGAGAGAAAAAAGATCTTGAAAATAGGGTAAACACAGTGTCGTAACTCAGCAACAACAAGAATTACAGTATCGCCGTACTACTAATGTAATCTATCTCCTTTAAATTTCTAAGACGTTTACTGTCAACAACTCTGTTGAAAAGTATTTCAGCTACCCATTTAATAAACGTAAGCTAAACGATTCAAAAATAGGTTGAGACGATACGAGAGAAGATAGATCCTGAAGGAGCGAGCAAACACGGTAGCGTGCCTCAGCGAAAACAGCGCCGAAACTCTATTGCGAGCGTGCGTCAGTAGTTCGCTGAGGCGGCATTCTGTCACGTGTCCTTCCCCCCTCCGTAAGGAAGGAAGGCCAACACCGAATTCCATCGGCCTTCGATCTTTTCGCATTCCAAGATAGCTTCCTCAACACATACGTACTCTCTCTCCGTTTCATTGCCAATCTTACCTGTGTGTCGTCAACCCCGATGCTCGGGGGAGGGAATTCTGGGAACGGGCTGCGGTGGAGAAGGCGTGGGTAGCGGTGATGGAAGGAGGTATGTACGAACGGGAGAAGGATGCTGCCGAAATCGGAGTATTCATCTGTTACGATCTGGAACTTGTTTCGAGGGCCTTGTTCCGAGCATCCAATACGTCCGTGGGAGCGTTATGGAACCCGGATTCGTCCGTTGGAATAGAACACCTATTGTGTACGTGTGAAATGAACATCGTATTCTGAAAACACCGACCAACTTTAATCTGTGCGATAAACTTTGTTGTTATATGAGTTCCTGATTATTGGAAGTTTATGGGAAAACGTTCGCCTGCTCATCATTCCTACTTCCCTCGTTCCAATCGTTCAACGTTTATGTTAAGCGAAGTGGAAGAATAATCCGAGCGGAATGTGAAACTATACGCCATATAAAATGAAATACGTTCTTCCCTTCCGTATTGTTGCTGGCGAGTTTAGGCAATTTTAAAGAGGAGAATCCAAACATAACGTCGTTTCAGTCATCCATGAAACATTTGAATCAAAAAATCTATGTAACTAACGAAGAAGATTTAAGGAATATACGTACGATTTAAGGAATACATACTATAATGCACCAGAATTTATTTTTTTAAACGAATTCAATGATTGATTCAAGCACTCATAAATAATATGAAATCCAACTTTAAACAATTAAAAAGGATGATTCTTCTCTACAAAGTACTCATTCAAAGTTCATTTATCGAGCTATAAATACGAAAACTTCAGCTATTGAGGGATATTAAGTGATATTTTATTAAATATTTATTGAAAAAGGAAATAAAAATGATAAATTGCTATAAAATTATTCATAATAAGGTAAAATAACGTAGACAATATTTGCATAATCGTTTACACGACTAGTTCAATATTCGAAATAACCTTCCAACATATAGAAAAAAGAAGCTTCTAAATAAATACATATCAATGCGTTTTTTAAATCGATGATATACGTGAGAAGAACATCCGAACCTCAAAATACAGTTCTCAGTTACCATGCGCGTCAAATAAACAAATATCAGCAACGGAAAACTTCTGCCAATTCTCCATCCGTGTTCAACACACCGCAATTGGAGGATATGAATTGGACGAGATCGTCATAAATAACGCGAACCGTGTAGACAGCCTTCGACGGATCCATCCATTAATTCAAGCTCCTCCTTGGACCACCACGGCAATCGATTATCAATAACCGATCGATTTCCATTTTGGCGAAAAATTGCTGCTCGATTGCATGACTACCGGACATCCTGTTCGGACGATGTCCACTTTATGATCCCAATCAAACGGAGATAACAACTCTGAAATGGGGAGGGAATCACAAATCAATGGACTATCCGCGAATACGAGAGGAGAAAACGGTCGCTTGAGTAAGGCCTTTCTACGAATGGATTTTAAAACGAAAAACAATACGGCTTCGGTGGTTAACATACAAAAACATTTGTTATGTTTGAGTATCAAAATTTAAATAATAATTTTCAAAAGATATAACGTAAATTAGCATTTTAAAATTGCTGTGAACCTACAGTAAATATTTACGTAACGATAAGAAAGATTCAGATACGTTATGCAAGATCCTACCATTGCAAAATCAATGCTGGAATTAGGTGTAAAAACATAAAATAAATCGATAAAAATGTCACTTTATGGAACTCCATGAACTCCACATACGTAAGGAAATGAATCGTGTTTATAAGTAAAGAAATTATACAGGAACTAAGACGATATATTATTTTCCTGATCGTTACTTTAAAAAGTCGATTTCTCCGGAAAGATTACGTAATTTGGGAACCGACCCAAAATGTTCGATTAATACACTTTACAAGACAAGATGTATACATAAGTTAGACGAAGAAGACAAACTTTAACCCTTAACCATCCACCATCCATGGGTCATCGGTGAAGGGTAATTCCATCCTTGTTCAAACATCATCGATTCCCCATAAAGACCGTCATCCTATTGCCATTTACAGCTTAGCCACACGTGAAAAGACAAACGCTTATTCATGAGGAAAGCACAGTTACGCACTTCCGTCCCTCGGAAAAAAAAGAATTAAAAGATCGATTCGTCGGAAAAGAAGGGAGCTATAATTCGCGGAAGTGGGCAGTCAACAGCGACCTTTGTAAAACATACTGGTAACACTACCATCCACTTGAGGAAACTCATATTCAAAGGTAAGAAAGCGTCCTTGATCGAGGAGGCAATCGTCTTGCGTGTACGTGTCACTTTGCCTCTATAAGACACCGTAGGATATGTCTCATCGTACCAATAATATCAATTCTCAACTACGGCTATAGTAGAGTAGACACGAAGAAGATACCATCTAGTCGAGCCGTAATTCTATTCGATCATCATATAAAACTTAATGATTAACCATTTCTTCACACATATTTTCACACAATTTTTTGCTCCTATTCCATATTTTACTAGTAAATTTATAACGATATCTTAAAACAAGGAGAAGACAAACAATGAAGATGGATAATTTAATACTTACGTTTTGCATGGACTTAGGTATTAAAGAAATATTGACTTTTATAAATATTGCTCTCACTAATAGATATAACATAAGAGACTATCCAAAACATTCCTCTACAAATAATAAATCTATCAACGTATTTATTCAGAAAATTTATTCAAAAAGTAAAATAAATATCCATCCAATTATGCAGGGTTCTGCTATAAGATATATGACTCATCGATTTACGTAGAGAATGCAATAAATCGAACAAACCAAACACGAAACCTTCTAAATCAATTACGTAATAAATTCCTCGTGCCTTAATTAACATAATAGATAAAAAATATCAACTAATGTGACAACATATCTTATAAATAAGCAACCGTTGCTACCTAGTCACGCGATCTTATCATAAAATAAATAAATGTATAGTAAAAGCTTATTGTATTGTTTGGCAATGATAATGAGCTTCCCATCTGATACAATACGTAGAAAAATTCACGAATTGCCTTCAATCCCACGATGCATCCAGATTTATTTACAATAAATATATTAAATAATCTTATTGTATTTCCTTGATTATTCATAATTTATAATTAGCCTTAAAAATATAACGTAGCGAAGTTAGTAAATAAATGCCATCATTTTGACGTATTTCACAGGAATTCCATTCACTTTTTCCCTCAATTTTTCGGTTAGATAAGCTGCCGAAAATTGCAATTTTTTGGAGTCAATTTTATGTTATTTCTCAAGCGATAAAAATTGGTCTTTTGGGATGAAAAATCCGAGTACAAACAACGCTGATGAATGCTCTGAAAAAGGTTAGTTAAAAAAGAAAAAATTCGCTGTAAAAATTGAATCCGGGGAACTCGATTAAATTGGCGAAATGAAATAATTGGTGGCTTCGTCCATGAAGGTGTATTTACTTTATGAATCGTAAAAAAAATAAAATACTTAAATGACGTCCATGACCCTGAACGAAATATATTAGCCGTATGGGGTAACGTTGCGGAAAGATTTTCGTTCCGCCACATTGTTTTTAAGTATTTAAATAGGCGTAAATATATAACATTATTTTATATAACGTTAGTCTTACAATAATCCGCTAATAAGACAATAATAGGGAGCTACTCCACAACAGACGAATGCTAAAATCCATACTCTGACGAGCAAATTCCTATTTCCCGGGACTCGAACCCGAGACTACCTTTCGAATTTTGGAATGCCATTTCGCTATAGAGGCGAAATGAAATAGGTACGTAATTCAACAGTTTTTACGCTTGAGAATAAGCACGAATCGAAGTAGCATTTAGCGGTAGCAGGGAGAACACCTTTTTCAGCTGAAATTAACGCCTCAACCGGATATCAATGGCAGTGATATCGAGCACTAGATCGATTCGTTTCCGCTTCAAAAAGATTCCCTCCAAATTAACATCAGAGACAAAAGTGACAGTCGCAAAGCGAAGAAGAGCGGAAACGATATCCACAGTGTCGATGACGTATTAAAACCTCCTCTTCCTCCAAGTCTCCCGCTAATTGGATTAAACGAAGCGATGCGAAATGCACCGCGAGGACACGCTTTCGGAGCGGAACAATGCCTCTTCTTTCGCCGCCGTATTTCATCTGTGCTGATGGGAATAATCAAGTTTCCATTCCAACCTCCGGAGAGGAGCAATTCGCGCAGAAACTTCCATTGAAAACGGAGAGGAGATACTCTGAAAGCAAAGCTTCGATTGTGCCTTAATACTTGAATTCTCACCTCTTGCACATTGCGGCCGTTTACTTGGTACTCCTTCCTTTGCATGCAGCTAGTTTGCCTTTACGAGTAATTAACTTGACATAATTGACTCGATTGTTTGTCGGGACTCAGTCAGGCTAATTACACATACTTTTATTTATATTTTATTCCGATAAAGCTTTAGTTTTACTCGTTCTTTTATGATTTTCAATACATATCTTTCTGTTTCTGTTCTACACATTGAGAAACTTGTCTATAGATACTAAACGTTTCACTCGCCAATTGTTACGCATCGTTGAAACTCGGTTGTCATGAGAACATGAAAAGTGGGACTCGAGACATTTTTAAGGTCGGGAAACACCGCTTTGCAGAGCGACTACGTTTCCTGGTAACCTTGGAGACAAAAGGCACTTGTATCAAAGAGAGAAGAATCGCACGTGGACAATTTCTTCCTCCTCAAAATCCTTTCGCGTTATGAAAGGTTATAGAAGAAAATAAAGATGGATGAGCGTGTACTCTTTAATTATTGCAGAACGTTCTGCGAAACGAACGATAACAAGAAGAAAGGACTCCTGAACCTTCGTCCAGACTAAAAAGGTGAAAGGTGGAGTAGTTTCCCTCCTTAAGGGAAGAAGTTTGTTTCACTAGGTCCATCCACAAAGGAAATAAATCCCAGGGTCCCTAGCGGATCTTTCCTCTAGAAGCTATGAACTCGCGAATGGTCTTTCCCTTTTGTATTTCTACCATCGTTTGCCCTGCCCTATTCAGAAGAGCAGTAAATAAAGAAATCCCGACAACGGCGCCAAATTACACGAGACTACCTCCGACTACGCTCCGTTTTTACGCCATCTTTTAAGACCCTTTGAAAGGAATGCCTACGGAAAAAGTCGTATTCTTGCGTTGGTTTCCGTAATTATTCCGGACAACATATTTCTGAGCCTTCCAACAACTCTGGAGATTTGGAGGGAACTTTGATGGATGGTCTTTCATCTCCTACATCTAAATTCAAGTTTGCGAATTCGCGTAACAGAATCTACCACTCAATCCATCTGCGGATAAGATTTTTTTGATAAATTAAATCTTTCCGAAAAGGTGAAATAAGTTTCGATCTTTATTTTTATATACGGTAGTCTTACTTTAAATATTGTTCTAGAAAATGTTACTTGACGTTAATATGAAAATAAATCATTCCGAAATATATATTTCATTAAATATACCTGTATTATATTATCATGTAAAGGTACAAATATACTTTTGCCTTTATTTAGTTCTCACTTCTTTTACGTAATACGCAAAAAAAAGTCAGGGGCCTGGATTTTTTAACAAGCGTCAAACATTTGCTTCTTAATATTTAGTAAATACATAATAAATAAGACTCCTATAAATCTTTTACACGAACACATATATATACTGTTTAATTATACTCGTATTCTCAGCAGGGTAGATAGATCAAGAATCAAAAGTGAGTATACGAAAAAGACATCAACAACACTACAACAAAGATGACTTAAACGTTTAAAAAACATAAAACCGAATTCCAAAAAGGATAACTTTACAAAGAACGTTAACGAGAAAACAAGATTCAATTCATTCCAGAGGATGTTAACAAAAACGTTGGATCTACGCGTCCTTAGATACCTTAATTAAAACAGCAATTAAGGTATCTAAGGACGGAGCATTTCGTAGCGAAAAAAACAACTTCAACTCTTCGACTTGAAACTTCTATTCCGGTCGTCATTCGTCATTAAACGCAAAAAAGAAAGTCTGGATTCGTCCTTTCTCCAGAAAGCCATCCGCAGTTATCACCGGAGACTAATCCCACATCAAAAGAGACAAAAGCCCAACTAATAAGTAGCAGAGGAGCAAAAGGGGAAGTCATAGCAACGGGAAAAGCCTTTCTAACGAGCTAAGTCGCTAAGGAGTGTCTCTGCGGGCTTCAGTCTGGTCACGTATCTAAGTATTTCCCCCCTCCCACTTCCTTTCTCGTCTGCATCTACATTCTCCAAATGCTTCACACTGAATACTCACGTAATTACGCTGCACCGACCAAAGCCGTGATACCCTACAAAAGCGCATCGGCGTGTAATCTTCAGGACTCGATTTAAGACGAAAAGAAAAGGTCAAAAATCGTTACGATGGTGATAAAAATACAGGAGCTAGATTTCACAGGATGCTCTAACGCATTGACTCGAGAAATTTCATCATACTTGAAGAAGTAACACGACTAGCAGTCAACGAAAATAATTTCGAGACTATTAGAACATCAGTACGAAAACGGCTGACGATTCAATTTAATTTCACGGAGAAATAGAACTTAACGTAACAGCGGAGTCAAGATTGGACTTTCAATTTAGTTTTTCTACAGAAGTTCTTCGCGTTACTTTCTTTTCGCACATCCGTAGGGGTACTGAACATTATCGTTCGAATTGGTATGCAGCAGTTCAAAATTTCTCAGAATTTCACACACCTTTTTATTCAAATACATTATTTAACTAAAAAATAATTGTCAGCAACTAAGAAATTTTATTTTTATAAAACTAATTTAAGACATATCTTTTTCTGATTTTTCTAAAATGTTCTCCTAATACTGGATAAAATCATAATTAATATTAATCATCAACAATATTAATATCAACTACGGATTTTCCTCATCAACGGTTTCAAAATAGAATTATAAAATCTTTCTTATATTTTAATTTTATTTTATTAATTAATATAGCTATATTTACGCAGAATATCATAATTTTGCAACTCACGGTACATCAATTTGAGATTCCACAATTTGATTAGATTGAAATTTCGTCATGAATAATTTCAATTATAAAAGACTAATTCTATACCCTACCTATTCACTGATGTTTTTAATTAAAAAAACTTATTTCGTTAAAAATAGAACTACCTCAAAGCGGCAATTAAAAATTTTAATAATCAAAACATTAATATAATCCATTTAAATTTATTACAGTTATAGCATATAAACAAGGAGCATTAATATAAAAACTATACAATAAAGTCTCGATTTTTATATTCTTCGATTATTAATGCAATAGTTTCGTGTGCAAAAGGAATTATTTATATAGATATTCGAGCATTTGTGAGAATTGTCTTTGGAAGATGACGACGGCTTTTATGAACGAGATGACGAAAAAATTACAAGGTCGACTTCATCACAAATGCAAAGTCTCTGAAACAATTCTCAATTATATTTCTCCAACGAAAATGTAACGTACGCGAGAGAAATATTAGCAAAAGAATTGGACTGACTCTCTGGGATTCATGCGAAAATTGTTTGGCTTTGTCGCACAACCTCAATGGGTAAGTTATAAAAGGATTTAGTCGCGACATGAATGATATATTGCGTCGAAATTACCTTCGGCTACGACGCGTTTTCAATTTTTTTACGATAATGGAAAATATGCATGAATTCGAACGAATAGGATTATGCCGTCATTGAATTAGAGGACAATATCCCTTTGAAATGAAGCCCTGGACCGAAAAAGAAGAATTAAAGAATCGCTTCCATTATAACACTAAAATACTGCTCACGATGTTTGCCTGAGTAAATTTTGATGACGAAAGAGACAAACAAGAAGAATGGATTATATGGAATTTTCTGAATATTGGAAACACGAACAAAGCTATCCCTTGACTTACAACGGGGTTGTTTCATCCGAGCTTTTGCATTCCCATTTGTAATTCAGCGGCAAGTAAAACCTAAATAGATTAAGCTGTGAAGAAATTATTTCTCATTCGTGGCAATGTTGTAATAAATAAATAATAAAGCCTTAAGATGGGGAAGCGTATTCAAAACTAGGCGCAATTTAAATCATAAAATTTTCTTCTTTAGACTTAGTCAAACTTTTTTTCATATCCTTATCGCCATAAGTTATTGATTTTAATATCCTAATAATTTAGAAGAATTGATTTTCATACGAACTATTATCCACACAAAAATTTTTGTGCAGTGAACATTTTTAAAGCTTCCAAATAACCAAAAGGAATATCGCTGAGGTCTAAAAGATGTCGAAGTTTAATAAAACTGACACTATCCTATTCCATTACCTATTAGTTGACTTTCGTGAAATATCTACGTGAGCAATGAAATCGGACGAATTCTTTGGGGTAGTAATTCCATAAAGAAACCTTTCGGAGAATTCTATTCATTTCCAATCCTTTCCAATTTTATTTTCTCGGTTTGAAGAGGCACATAAAATTCGCTTATTTTTCTGCTTTGCCTTATTCAATGCAGCCTTCGATCGACTTAATCATTCAAATTCGGAATTTTATAGAAGGAATAAAAGGAATTTCGGTACGGAAAAATCAATCTTCATTCAACTTAACTTCTGAAACACATTACGTAGCAAGAAAAATGTAAATGACGAGATTTTACGGTAGGATTTTAATGGAGAGTAAATTAGCGAAGAATAAAGTATAGCACGTATCATTGCCTAAATAAAATGAATTACATTTGAAGATCCAGATTATTAAAGAGCATTGCGAATGCGAATAGATATTCATATTCCAAATGTTATAGAATTTATTACAATAAGCATTTAAAAAGGTCAGATATGTTAAACAAAATTCAATGGTACAATTTACGTAAGATTGACCAGGTTAAAAAATTTATTCAGAAAATAGTTATTTAGAATAGGTTAGGAATGAATTGTAAATGCAAATTATTTGCTATTTTACACAAACCAACCCCAAATTAAAGGTGCTAATAAAACTAGATCGTCGTACCAGACACTAAACGAAGATAGTGGATGCATATAACCTCCAATTCCACGTTGGTTCTGTGGAGCCGCTTAAAACCATTCTCAAAGGGCCAGTTCGCCTAAGGATAGCTTGCTCAGGGGAGTTTTCAGTCAGTGATATATAACGCCTAACACTTGCCTCCTAGGGCCATTGCGTCCAACATTCCATTCTCTCTACACATAGAATACTATCCAATGGATATTTCTCCCAATGGCAATTGAATGAATGTTTCCTCAATATACAATTTCAAAAACTCTATCTAGATTTTATTTAGATAGGTAGAAAGCACTTTCAGTTTCAATTTTAATCAACGTAGAGCCAAGAATTATAAATAAATTTGAACAAACTAAACACCGATTAGGCCTTCACTTGTGGGTATTCCTTACTTACTAAATAATAATATATTTATATATTATTATAATTGTTAAATATTTAGTAAGAAATTCAATATGTAAATACATTTCTTACTAAAATATATTATCCATTTATAATCATATTGATAAATAAGTAACAATGATCGCTTCTTCGTCATTTATGAGATTCGACCAAAGATTTTTAAGAGAAAATATATTTAAGTTCTACCAGTAAGGATATCACGAAAATTCTATTTCATTGTAAAATTCTTGAAAAACACGTATCCCAAATAATAATACTCTATATACATATATATTGAAGTAAAAAACCAAATACTTCCAAATTTCCAAGTTTTAGCATATTTCAATGTCTTCATCCAATAATCAATCATACAATTTGAATGATTTTCCTCGTCTTAAACACCATAATTTCACAGTTTCCGTTACGGAGCAGCTGTTTCTCGAACGGGGCTCATACATAAGGAATAGAGGTCTTCAGGTATCGATTATTGAAGGCAAAAATCAATCAAGGATCCAGAATTAATTACTGGTGGAAAAGATGATGACGTAATATTTCATGAAAATCGGATGCGAAGATGCGATCCTTGAGAACAAAAAGGAAGGAGCGTTGGATGAAAGGAACGATACGCTCTTGGGAAAATCAATCGGGAGATTTTTCAACGAGAGAGAGTATATAGTAGTGGTACGGGAATCGGGGCACTACTCCGTGATAATGTTTTTGCATCTATCCGTGTACTACATACTTCCAGTGCATGAAGAACATTCTATATCAGTTTCCCAATGCATTTTCAAATTAAAAGGTGCACATAATTTAGCTCTGGTGAAGGGAAACTCGATATGTAAATTATATTGAGTTTGTAAAAGAGTTTATAGTTTATATTAAATAAAACTACGAAAAACCTATACATAAATTTTTGATGAAATTCTGTTTTGCATCATCGACAAACGTTTGATTAATATTCGGGAATAATTTTAACTTTAAATTATTATTTCTCTACCTTTCCTAACTTCCTCAAAATAAAGTTCCGTAATAGAATTTAATATAGCTATATAACTCGAAATATTGGATAAATTATTAAAAATTAATACGTCAAACGAAGAATTTTCATTCGTGGATATAGCTTTATTAAATATATTTCTAATTTTAAAAATAATTTACTAAATTTCAACCAAAGAAATGTCGTCCCAAAACAGAATTTCACGATAGGATAGAAATTAATTCAACTTCTCTCAACCGCGATGTATGGCAAGAACTAGATATATGACATCATACAGAACTAGCCTACAAATATACGTACAGATACCTTTAATAGACGATGATGTCCGATCAACTCAACGTGATTGGATCTCAATAAAAACACCTTATGGGAACGAAATGATAGGGTGTTTAACAGCAACGATATTAAAAGAGTCATTTTGTCCGTCATTTTCATTCCCTTTCGCTACGAATAGACGCATTCTAAATGAAAGAACGTTCTGATTGCATCGTGATGGCAATCATTGCAACGCATTTTTTTTTAATTTTTCGCTAATTCAATGAAACTCCCATTACGAAATTACTTCCAATTTGTCTTTTCTCGTAGAGAACGCTATAAGCCACTATAATAGGAAGCATCGGTCTAGACGTAAAAGGGAGTCATCTAACTAAAGCACTCATTAACGTAATGTGCTCTGAAGGTTGGAATCGATGCATTGCGCCAATGACACTAAAATGCCCTCTTGCGAGCGATTGCCCGTGTCACCGAAGCTTGCTCATCTAATCCCAATAGCGTACGTTTCACACAACACCTACGCCATCGTTGCCGTGACCTGGTAAAAGTCACGATTAATGAATCTACCTATCTAGACGTGTTTCATTATGGATAATTAGATTGTTTGGATTCTTCAATGTAACCCCTGCCATAGAAAGATTCAACAGAAGAAGAGCAACAATCATTGTTTGTTATTCATCATAATTGTGAAAAAGTATTTCAACAAATATAACCTTGGTTACGTTGCGTTAAAAGGATATTTTCATACAATATGATTTTAATAAAAATTTTACAGAGATTACGAATATTTAAGAAGCCAAATATTTTCAAAAGGATTTAAGAAGGAATACAGTACAGAAATTCTAAACCTATTCATAATTCTTTCAGTCATTGAGAATTCTACATTATCTTTGCGTTCTGGGAGTTATTATTTACTCCTAACTAGCACACGGCTAACAGGGTTTCCAATACTTGATTTCTCAAAATTGGACGATATCGACGGAAAATCACCCATGATAAGATAACCAAAAGAGCCCTATACTTTTCTATTTTTATTAACATACTGCGAAAGGTTTAATTTGTATATTTTGATAACCTAGTCCATGATATACAATTTTTCAAGCCAATTCTATGATTTACTTTAAAAGGACCATGTTTCTACTGAAAAGAAAATTAGTTCGACAATACGATTTTAAAGAACTCGTCAACGAAACACGAAAAGAATATATACTAAGAAACATCAGGAGAGAGTATATTTAAGAATTCCATAAACTTCTGCTGTTCATTACGAGAAGTTTATTTGGAAGTTTACCAAGTTTTCACAACTGTCGATTCGACAAATATAGCAGAAGAGGAGAAGCATCTTGGTTTTATTAAAGCTTATGAGCGATGGCACTTCCCCTTCAAAAAACATTCCAAAATGAGTAATAAACAATGCCTCATTCTACCTCTTTCTGCTCTTTGACTCAAAGGCCTATCGTTCCCTCCTTATTTGTCCATCTCCGAGACAAAGTCCTCGCCTTCCATTCTCATTGGTTCAATGGCTTTTCCGAAAACGATGAGAATGGCCTCAGATATTGAAATGCGGATTTTTGAAGCATCTTTTGAGATCAAACGGGCAAAATCAGAAAGACGGCAACAAAGAAAGCTTTCTTTTGATTGCTAAGCTATGCAAATCTTATCTGCCATAGCCGAAAGAGGTAAGAGTAAATCTATATATGTACTACGGTGTCAGGAAACGAAGATAAAATGTAAATTAGGAAGAATTCACCATGATCTTGTTTTCTATACAAAATGACTGAAAATAAAGCAAACTTCTATTTTTATTAACCAAAACTTAAAGAATGTTCGAATAAAACAATAATAAGCTTTTGATGACATTGAACACCGAGGAATAATTTTGCCTCCGATGCATTTTCCTTGACATTTAGAATAAATAGTCGGTAAGAATAAAAATATAAGTTTTCATACAGGGAAAAAAACATTTTAGCAGCATGTGACAACAGTTGTTATACGACAAGCCTTAAACTCATATCTTTTAAATGTAGGTGAAGGTAGATGATTATTATCATGCATAGTACAAGGTAATTATGAAATAAAAAAGAGGGGAAAGACGTAAAATAAAAATATATATGTATTACAGAATCGTAAACAGTTGAAAGTAAATAAAAAATACAGAAGGATAAGAAACCTTTTCACGAACAACGAAGTAATTAGATACTGAATACATTAGCTTGAAACAATTACAAAAGAACAGAATTAGGGGAATATACTTAAGAACCAAGGAATTCCTGTTTTAAAATACGCCCGAACAAAACGAATTTTTTCCACAGGAAAAAATTTTCTACACAAAATGCAAAAAAATAAATAAACATATATATACATATACACATTATCTTTGAACATAATAAAAGAAAACGTGTATTGGATATGTCCGAGAGAGTATAAAATGAATATTCCATCGTGGTACTATAGCGTAACATATTCGATCGAGAAAATCTCCGTGGAAACAGAATGTCAACCGGCGAAAAAATACGCGCCATCGAGTTTCGAAGGGCCGTAAAGTGATGCAGTTTTTGCCGTCGTAAACAAGAAGGGAAAACGATCGGGGGATTATGTATGTTGGGACCACCAACACTTCCAATAAGCAGCAGAAGACTTGAAAAATTATTCATAATTAACGTACGCGCCACGTTCCTTCGCGTCAAAAAATTCACTGAGGGAAATATTCCCGAATAGAAAATACATAATTCATGTTGATCGAAAATGTTAGCGATCCTTAAGGAATATATTATTTATATTACCTGCAGGCGAGATTCTTGAAACGGATAAACTTGTTATACGCCATCGATGGAATAATTAATGGGCGCATTATTGTTGGCAAAGGATGAAATATCACGTTGCCTCGCAACGAATCAAACTCTAAGAGAGAGAGGGAAGTAACAGCAATGGAAAAAATCCGAGACACGCCTCTCCCAAGAGAAAAATCGAAGCAAACGAAAGGTACATATTATGATTTGAGTAAGAAAGCGTTTCTCATTATGGAGGACATGGTGAATCGAATTAGACGTAAGCGAGATATTTTATGCGGAACATGGATTCCCCGTCACTGCAATCCATCATAAAGTTTGCTCTCCTGGTATCGCTTTTTTCCCTCTTAGCGAATAATTAACGATGCGTTTGCTTTGTTCGGAGACCAATTTCGCTGCTGTTTTTTTTTATTTTTTGAAGATGGAAGACTTCAATTTTATTCAATGGTAAGTATTACTGAGTCTAGATCTAGATGATGAAAGATTTTAATGAATAATAATAATAATAATAATAATAATAAAACAGTTTTCGGAATTCCTCGAAGATTTATATTTCACGAAGATCATTGCAATAAAAATAATTGGCAATAAAACATGTATTAGCTAACGAGCAATACTGCCAATTACCGTAGAGAAAGAGATTTCGTAACTTCCAAATCCCTATTTTGTAGACGATATGTGCTACTCGTGTGAGTGATGATGAGTTTAAAAAAAGTGCCAAAGAAAATTTCTGAATTCATGAAATAATAAATAATAAAGCAGTTCATGGTGAACGAGTAAATAATTTTGAAGTAATTAAAGAAAAATCAATAATTTAGACTATCTATTCTTGAACTAATCATGCATTTTTCCATAATTTATATCCATTCCAATTGATAATATTCCAAAGGAAAGGAGATGAAATAAGTGATTTGTGGAGTAATGATAGACATAAATATGAAGTAAATAGTTCGTGATTTTACGAAAGATTAAGTAAATGATACAGAATAACAAATATATAAACACAGTTATAAAAACATCTAATAAAGAGTTTGATAAACCACAACCACTAAAAACCTGGTACTTCATGTCAGCCAAAAGAAAAAGAAATCACTTTCCTTCAAAACCACAAATGAGAAATTACCAAGGATGGTTAGCGTACCGTTTTCTTCTTCAAAAGTCGAATTGGTCCGTGAAATTTGCGCAAGTATAGGAGAGACGTAACGTTCACAAAGCAAAACATTCTTTTGCGAACTTCTGCAAGGTAAATATTTCGTTTATAATGTCTTTGGCCTTCCTTTAAGCGAAAGAGGACGCAAAATTTCACGCGCAACGTTTTACATAAGCCAATTTCTTCTTCTCTTTGGTTACGGCAAAACTTTCCATGCGTTATGTGAACAAGCCTCTTAACACAGGGTCATGGACGGCGACCTAATTAACAGTTGCTAAGGCAAGCGAGAAGACCATAAGATAAAACAAGAATGACTTCATGAAGAGGTTACATAAGAGATGCAAAATATGAAATATTACATTACTTCTTATACTCATAATTAATTTTCATTACATGTCATATTCATAATGGAGAGACGTAATGATTTCAATTATCAAAACACGCACTATTTACATCATACAGTATTACAATATACTCCTTTGAATGATTGATTTTCTAAGCTATGATTAATAAAAGTTAACAGTGCTAATGCGAAAAATAAAGACTAATAGCGACACCAACGGGAATTAAAGTAAGTTGCAAAGCTAGTTAGTATTTTAATCACACATCTTGATGTCATTCCTTCACATTTCCCATTAGGCATTGGAAATTTTGTAGGAAGAAAACGCAAGCCATTTACGACTTAAAGAAATCGCCGCCTAGCTTTGTTAGAAATGCTGTGCGAGGGAAGTACTAGAAGAAGATCCATATAAAAGAACAAAGAATCATAATTGATGATAAGATAATGGAATTCATAAAACGAAAAATTCATCGAAAATGCAAAAAATTAAGATATTGAGGGTCTCTGAATAAATAATTCAATCATTCATAAAATGTCGTTTCATATGAAACAAGTTATACATGAAGTTGCCATGGAAACAAATCTTTTCTCATTAATTTCACAAATCAAAATAACTATAATAATTTGAAAAAGTATCCTGTCTTCCGAATATTATTAAATTATAAAATGAGATAAGGAATAGGTGGATATCAGCAACAATTAATCACACAACTCGATTAAAAACCAAGTGAAAAATAGTGACAAGACTGGGACTCGAACCCAGGTCCCAGTATTGTCGATGTTTTATACTTCTGGTTAATCTTTATTAAAAATAATGAAACTATTGCGATACAAAGATTAAAGCGATAGAAATAGTTCAAAATTGTCTAATTTTTTAATAAACTGTGCATTAAATAAATAAATAATCGTCATCAATGACCAAGTATTGACAAATCGACCATCAACACAGTTGATTCGTTCATCGTAAGTTGTTAGATTCCACGACAACTTCTTATGATCGTGCGCCTATGTAGTTTTGTTTATGCGCCTCGCATCCCGAAGTTGACGGTTCGCCGAGTTTCGAATCCCATTATTTTTCCTCTTGAGTAACAGTTCGCGAGTTCTTTCGCAGAAAACTGCATTCTCCGGACATTCATCATAAATCGAAAAAACCGCCTTCTGCAGCCGCGTTTTTCCTCGTCTGCGATACGTATATCGCTATTCTCTTTTTCGCTTGTATCCTTGGGCGTGAGAGGAAGACGTGATTCACAAGGTGACGCTCCCGTTTGGACGTGAAAAGACGTTTCTTACATCAAGGCAACGTTCTTGCGAATTCTCGTTGCCAAGAAAACTGGCGCCACAAATGCAGCCAATTTGAGAAATCGCGAGATACAGTTTCCACTGTCATTTTTGATCGATTCGTACTCATAAAAAAGTTGGATCAAACACTTCAACCTATCTTTCTACACGATTTCGATTATTTTCGATTCGAATTTCGATTTCGATTGATCGATTGTAATATTTTACATAAAAATATTCTACTAATAAAAACTACTTCATTGGAAACTAAATCATCACCGAAAACTTCATTAAGAATTTAATACATGTTATAACTGAAGGATTGAGGAAATTTTCATTACGAATACAATCTAGTGATTAATAATTCACATTATTTGATTACGTAATACGGGATTGCGTGTGCAATTTTATTCGTCCGAATTCTATATTTGTTATTGATTTCATGTTTTATTCATTACGCGATGACGTTGATAGTTAAAATCTTATTGAATTTTAATCATAACAGGTTAAAATTATATTTTTGATGAAAGAATAGAGTAGAATGATAGAAAAATAATATTTATCGAATCATCAATATATATAGAAAATAATATATAATTGATAAGATTGTTACACGTTGTTCTAAAGACTACCAAAACAATTTATGCATCACTTTAATCTCACTCGTCATTTTCAAATCCATAACCATTTACTGCAAACAAAGATGAATTTTCTTGTTAATATAAACTTCATCACCTTAGTAATTCTATAACCTTCAATATTCTCACCAGTGCGTACTGAAAAAATAGCACATTTGCAGAAAAGATCTCACAGAATATAATATATTTTTTGCCGACGAAAGGTATATTTTTTCATCTGATATAATAATATGTGAGAACCATAAAAAACAAGCACTTTAGCCAAATGATAAAAATTTATTTTATCACTTCTATTAACTTCTTACTTAAACTTGCCCTAACTGGTAATTGTTTGAAATTTAGATTAATGCTTAGATACAGCACAAACTTAGAGAACTTGCAAATATAACAATTTTTCTGTGGAAATTTACTAAGTTATTTTTATTACTATGGCATTCCACGAAGTCACGCCTTCTCACATTGATTTCATTAGAGAACTTATGTGCAAAAAATACCTTAACGAAGTGCTCATCATAAAAAGCCATCAAGAATTTGATAATACGTTCTCAAACGATTAAAACGAGCGAGCACAATTCTACGTGGACATGAAACGCGTAAGTCGTTCACTAATTAAAGTTGGTGTTCAGCATAGTACATTTATTATAGATCATTATGAATCAATAACGTTAACTATAGGTCAACAGAAACCTGTGCAACTTACGCAAGAATCTTCAGACTGAATCAGAAACGTACATAAATAATTCCTGTTCATACGTGAGCCAAGTCACCGAATCGAACTGAAAAAACATATTCCCATGAACTTACCACAGGGCTTTGCAAAACCAGCAGATATCCTGCACTAAATTTACCCGACTAGAGCGAGATTCTTTCGTACCAGTCCTGAATGGATATCAACCTGCTTTGCATATTCCACGAGTGGATTGAAGGAGAACAAAAGATTGAGTTCCGTCGGTAGGAGATGGCGAGAGTAGATTAAAAAGACTGCAAAAAGGAATGGAAGATAAAGAGTTTGTTCACTCTAATTCCTCGTTCACGTCACAGTTGACGGTGCTGCCAACCATAAACATTTTTCTATCGCAAACCTTTTCTGTGATTACTGCCGTTTTAGTTTCCACTAACAACCGCCTCATGAAAGAGGAAACTCGTTGGAAGAATATCTCATTTGATTCGTGTTTTTAGAAATTTAACGTATTTTTTCGTATTAATACTAAATTTTACTATCCTTGTCATCATCTAAGACTAAACATATATTTTTTATCGTACACTATTGGCATACTCACATTTTTCCTTGAGAGCATAGACTCTTTTCGTCCAACCCAAAAATTAAAACTTTCCTTTAAATGATGAAACTATTTCATTTCTGAAACTATGGATTCATAAAAGCCCTAAACACCTAATAAATATCGACCAATACTACACTCCCTTAAAATAATAATATTTTTACAAAATTTATTATTTTTAATAATTTCCTTTTGGTTGCCATACACCATAGAATAACCTTAATCATCGTGATATTAATTTAGATTTTAAAATTTAAAAGCTATGTACGAAAATGTACGAAAATTGTACCTTGAAAAATGATTTTAGAGGTAAAATTATTAGATTATTACCAAGTATAAATTTAATTCCGAAAATTGTGAGAGCTCAAAATGCATGATTTCGAAGATAATGTTATTATATTCATATTTATACATATTAATACAATATAATACGATTTTTATTGAATCTAAATTTTTCATACCAATGACTGCGTTTTCTAATGCCATTCAACATTTAGACATAAGCTGATTGGCCTCTGGCATTAGATACTCATTTCCTTTTCGTTTCTATTTCAAATTAGCCATCTTAATTCTCATTTTATCATGCACAACTATAAAATATCAAAGATTTAGAAGGAATAACTTTCATAGCACAGAATAATTATTGCCCCGCAGTCCCGTGTGCAATTCAATCATGATTTCCGACAAAATCATAAACTATGCAACGTCACATACGCTTCTTGAAATTGATCATAGCTTCAGTCAGATTATGGATTCATAAATTCAACCATGAATTCAAATCCCCTACTTTCATTTCTCTTTTGGCTAATTGGGAGGGTTTTAACCGAATAGAAGCGCGTCAGACTAAATGGCACTGACGCCTAAAGACCATAACCGATTTAATGCCACGAATTCATTACGCGCATCCAATGTCGCGTTAATCACACCTTTCATGGATTTCAGGGGATGCAAGGTGCATAAAGGTTCTGAGAAATCCTCATTAAGCACGTGCAAGCAGAAAATGAATGAAGATGCACTTGACTACTCAACCCTTTCTGAACCACGTAAAGTTTAATCACCCTCTTTCAAATCCATAGTAAATCAACTTAAATATCAATGAAATTATAATAACAGAATAAATAAATTAAATAACATAATAATAAAATAATTTAATAATATAGTACTACTATTGTATTAATACATATATTTTTAAAAAAGGTGACTAATTGTGATGAAGATAATGACATAAAGCTCGCAGAGTTTTTAATGGTTTATTGGTTCAAAAATTCTAACATCATTTCCCGCTATATTAAGGTTTGATTGCTACGGTTGTCGTGCATTGGATAGCTAAAACGAGAATAGTATGATGGTAAGAGATACGACATTAAAGAATAAAACTAAAACGTGAGAGATCATGAAATGCATCTGTCACTCCCAAATGATTTTAAGCCAAGATGGAAGGCTATTTATTGCTGATGTACTAATTCTCTAACCGTGTTATTTAAATACGGAAATTATTCTTCATTATGAATTAAAACTTATGACTATTATTAGGTTAGAATTTATCATAATAATACTTTAAACGATTCTTTTGCTACTGTCAAACGCAATTATGGACGAATAAACTAGTCTTTGTCAGAAATGATTAATGGTTGACGTATATCAAAACAGGAGCTGGTCTTATAAAAGGAGTTCCATAGTCATACTCGTACAAATTCTCTCATTACATTTCTTTAAGAGATCCGTACGGAGGACCCGCTTTCACTCATACATCGATTCGTTTTAAAGGTAAATCTCTTCAGTGTTTTCGATCACAAGGCTAAAAAGAGAGACGCGTTCTATAAATAGAATATAGTCTCTTGAAACAACAAATGAGTGGGCAGAAAAACAACGCATCGGAATGGCCCCATAACTCCGAAAACACACGAGCATCTAAACACTCCGATCCAAACATACGCTAGAGAAACCGTCGGCGAGGTTGGTTGCCAGGATGAACAGGTGGAGAGAGAGGACAATGCCCTCCCCTTGACCCTTCCCGCCCCCCTCAGGCCTCTTCCACACTCCGAGGGGAGATAAATTTAAGCGAACTGCAACCTACGAAGTGCCGATGGGATTTCCTATCGTCCACCGCCATGGAAACTGCGGGGCTATTTGCCGATTCGTACTACAATGAGAGAAGAGGAAAAGGTGGTAGCACGTGCCCGAGTGCGGGAGAGACTATTCTGGTCGCGGAGAAAGTTCAAGGACGACGAGATGCACCCGAAAAAAGAATTACAGGAGATTCCCTCGATCTAGGCCTTGGAAGAATAAAAGAAAAACGGATTCGAAAATACGATGGGCCTAGAACGTTGCCGTGTGGGACTCCGTTCGTATTGGTCTTTTTGCATTCTAGAGCGGAATGTTATCTATGTAAGAATTGGGGCTGATGCTCAAGCGTTCCAACGAACCTAAGAACGATAAATTTTATAATTTGTGAAATATCTAGGATAAACCTATAACAGATAGGGTATTTTATACATAGATAAAGAAGTGAAAATAGTGTTTTCTTCTTTATGGAGGTCGCATACGGATGATTAATATAAATTGGGATTTTTCTTCTGATTCAATTAGTATGTAGTAGTATCTATTAAGGTATTAATTATTATTATTATTATTCCTAATGAATTCAGTCCTTGGATACAATTTTGCACAGACATACATGTATGTATAGAAAATAATCTGTTAACTAACTTAGGCAGTATTTTTCAAACATACCGGCAAAATGAATGAGTTAACATTTAAATTTGCAGGAAGTATTTACTTCTAAGATGATTGTGAAGTTATAAAGAGAAAAATTTTCATACAGCATTATCATTATTCTAGAATATAAATTTATGAATAGAGCTGTATATTCGCTGATAATAAATAGAATAAAATTTAGAATAAACATCTCGGTTTTTAAATTAATAGTTCAAATAGAAAGATATCCTACTATCTAGTTCAAATAGAAAGATATCCTACTATCTAGTTCAAATAAGCGCATTTGAAGAAGTTTATCAAGGGTTGAATCCACAACATACATCCTTAATATCCAAATATATATTCTTTTGATGGTACCTTCTGAAGCAATCCAAAGGTTTTCCCTCCAAAATTTCTCTTTCACAAATAATGACCGGATTCCCATGAATATGACGCATTTAACCGAATGTCATTAAAATTAATACTTCTATTCATGAAAATCATCCCACTTTCCCATCTATTTAAGATTTCTATCTGAAAGGCAGGCTCTCGAAAGGAACATTCTGGTATGTGTTGACGAATTTTATCAGTCGCGAAATTCCAAGAGTCACTAAGTGGCCGCTAAAAAAATTCATCTCCCTTCGTTTTCAAGTCTGGGTTGTATTTCTTTCTGAGACGCAAAATTTTCAAGAATTCAAGTCTAAATATGAACGATGCGAATCGAGATATGTGGAGACCTAAAATTGAGCAGCTATTTAAATCACCTTTAGTTCTGTCCAACCGATGAATGATTATACTATCAGCTTTTTAGATCAAAGACGTAAGGAGAAATAAATATATATTAAGCAGCGTAATAGCGAACAGTTTGAGGCATCAAGTCATACAACACTTGTCAATTTATTTTCAATCCTTATCTCCTAAAAAGGAACGGATTTTTCGCGCGTAATCGCTTTCATAAAATTTACTGCGATAATTATTGTTTACAAAGCAAGTACCAAAATATGATAGATGAAAGTATATTGGGAAGAGAGATAAACAAACTTCTTTAATAATGTTACAGAGAGTAGGAAATTGACCTAAAATATTTATAATCCTATGTAGTTGATACATTCATAGTTAATTAGAACTTCTCTAGTAATTAATTCCATTTAAAGGCACAAATAAAGTAATCAAATATGAAATCAAATTACCTCTCATTTACGAAGATAGATTAAGGAAATTAGACCATCAGTTCCCAGAATTTGATGCTAAAACTATAGAGAATCGTAATTTCAAAGACTCAAAAAATCATAGTACTAAAAAGAGATGATTTAGTACAATGGAAGACGACTAACATCCAGCTATCTTTACGAGGAAATTTAACTCTAATGAGGCGTTTCAGAACTTCAGACATCGTGAATGATTATGAAATTTAATGGAAGAAAAAATTATGAAAGTTTACAGCCTTTTCAAAGGATTAAACTCTTAATTTAAAAGCTCCCACTGTTCGTCCGAACATAAAATCTACGTAATAAAGCACGTTCGAAATCGAGAGAGAGAGTAGTTACGTCTCTCCGCCGGGTTTCCAAGGATGGCGCCACTCGGATTCTCGAATAAATTGAATTTGTATTAACCTGTGATTATTCTCCATTTCTAGGAAAGAAACTGCTCATTAACTTCTAAAAATTATGACAGCGAGTACGAAGCACGAAATCCATTCCTTTTCCCAGAATCGGCATTTTGATGACCAACTATGATTAAAATCGAGATTAGGATGGATTATGGGATGGGGACAGTGCGTTGACCTGTGGAGGAAAAACCCATCCGTGCAGAATATTGAAAATCGCGTATCCAAGGAAAGACATTCCATCTAATATGGCGGGAAAGGAGATTCTTACTTCTTGTTCTTAATCGTATACTCCATGGAGTGAGCCATCTTTCCTTCATTAAGGAATACCCTCTCACAATACATCACTATCTTTAATAGACAGTAAGTTACCATAGAGCCGAAAATTTCATGCAGTACTGAAAGTAATTCAATTGTTTTGTTGATTTATTTCATATAAGTATAATCATAGTACTTTTATAAGGGTAGATTCCTATCATAACCCACTGAAACATGCCTCCAACAGTACAGAGTTTCTTTTAGATATAATAATAATGGATTTCAGATAACGCATACCTCAAAAATCACGCACATGACTCAAAGGCGTGTCATCTGCTCAAAAATTCCTACAACAACGCCTTTCGAAATAACACGGCCCAATCTTCCACGGTGATCGATGGCTAGCGAAATATTTCACGGTCAAACCAATCAGTCCGCGCAAACATTACGGACTGGCATTATCCACCCCAGAAAATGAAATGCTTTCCTCTTTATCAGCGAGGAAATCTGGCACCATACCGACTCCTATATTTAGGCTACGTCTCCTCCGGTTTAATCACATACATTCTGGGCAAAATCCTTCCCGATAAGGTTACCATTCAATACGATCTCCCGAGTTTATTTAGTTTCGAATGTTCCCAAGCTCGGGTAGCTATTCGCTTTGGAGGAAACATTATAATTGAGCAGAGATGAAGGAAAAGGTCAGCCACAGGAAACCATACGCCTGCATAATTTACTCGTGTCGCTCAGAGGGAATTCGACGATTCTTCATACGATCGCTAACGAAAGCGAATTTCGATTCTGATGAATGATAGCGATCCTTGGAAACGAATTATGAGTGATGTGAACGATTACTTAGATTAGTGTGTAATAAGGCTGTCATAATTGGAGGTAAATCACTCGTCTCGATGGATATCAACAACAACAAGCAGAGGGAATTGGGAAGGCATTTTATAAACAATATCGGGAATGTAAATCGTCCCTGGAAACGTGCCGGAAATAATCAGAACTTGGTCGTTATAGTAACTCAATCCATCCGGAAATAAATTAAACATGTTACGTTGAGAAAGGTATAACTAAATAACTAAAATATACATAACTAAAATTGTCTCTCATAAATATCAAATGATCGCCAATGCTTAATGTAATTTAATTATGGTGTGGAAATTAACATGCTTCTCGTATAATAGGACCCGCTTTATAATGCTTTCACTACATTCCGGGCTTATAGAATTTTTTCTGATGTCTACATCAAATATGTTATAAAAGAAATAAAAAATAATTCCTTACAAAAAATCGCTCATTGTACTACATCACATTTTGTCATCATTTCCTCTATACAGCTTATTCAAACTTGATCCGTTTAATACTCAATCACAGACACTAGGGAGTCTAACAATGACACAAAACGAAATTTACTTTCGCACGCATAGGCACGCATAAGAAACCCCGGAACGTTTTTCACCTCATTCTATTGTCAACAACCTCCGCTTACGGAACCGAAGACATTAATAACTATCGGATAAAAGACGAGAAAGGACAGTAGATTTATCATCGGTGAAAGTTATATAAAGAAACATCAGCGCGATGGAAACATCGAAATTCTGAGGGAAGAGTGGCATTCTTTAATTCAGATTTTTTTCGAAGCGTTTAAGATGCGAGGGGTTCATTCTCTCCCTAATGATGAAAAACGTCTCTTTCAATCCGACGTATGGGAGAAATAAGGAAGATTAAGCAAGGGATGAAAGGATACAAGGATTCGATCGTTTGCATCTGTAAAGATCAATTTAAATCGGAGACATGGTGCGATTTATTTCTATACTGAAATAATAGGTTCACTTTGGAACCGCTATATACCAAACCAGGTACTTCATCACGTTCGCCGGATTGATGAAGTCACGTAAAACTAATACCAGGGCGTCCGTCTGCCTTCTGGGGTGTAGTTTCATGACTGCACTTCCGTACAGCCTAGAGGTAAGATTACGGGATATTGCAAGAGATGGATCATACATGAACTCCTAAAATCAACCTAAAACTCGTTAAGATGAAGGAATTGATCTCGGTGTGGATTTTTGACACACTAAAGAGATAATAAATCATAAATTTACGTAATTATTTTTACGCTGAATAGCCTCGATTTCGTAGATTTCATTAAAGGACACAAAATTCATTAAGGTGAAAGAATTAACCTCGATGTGGTTTTATACTCTTAAGAGATAAATCATCATGAATTTACACGAAGTTTATAAACTTAATAGCTTTGATTTCGTACATTTTCGTTGAAGGACACCTTGGACAGAAATTGAATAGAAACTTAATTGAGCTAACACCTGAATACGAAACAATTCCGACCGTATTCCAACTGATTGGTCATAAGTTCCTCCAGTACACTCGCCTCTCTGCATAAGTCCCATTTTCAATCAGATCCCCAGCTTCCTTCAATATGTTCCAGCATCTCCTTTACAGGGGATACAGAGATGCCAATCCCCGTGGCCTGTCACAACCTAACCTTCTCGTCACACTATGGAAGGAACATATGCTTTACGTGGGTCAAAGGATAGGAGATGAAGCCCGCTGCGGGCGTCTGTCCCCTCGTGCGGAAAATTCGATGTAGTGGGGGCATTGTTTCACTTCTGCTGACGGGGATGTCAAACTCCGGCACAAACTTTGGAATAGGGGTGATTGAGAAATAACTTCCTGTGAAGGTTCAACCACAATGCTGGAATGCCCTTCGTGTCATGATTGCAGAAGTTGGTTTGACTATTCAATCTGGATTTTAACTCTTCGACGAAGACAGTGATGGAAACATTTCACGAGAAACTTCATAATTTTTTGGTGGAAACTTAAAGCCTTGAAATTGTGAAGGGGATGTTGAGAAGCTTTGGGTCCAAGCACACAGTGAGGATAAAAAACTTTCAAAACACAAATATGAATGAAAAAATTAAACTTGTTGTCGTTATCGTCATAAATATCACATTTTCTGGAATCTATATTATACGTATCTATGGTGACTGTGACTACTGTTTTGGAAAATGAAATTAAAAGGAAAATTCTTCTTACAATGTGAGGGATAACTAGAGTCTAAAGAAATTCCTAAAAAAAAGTTCCTGGAAAGAAGTATAAAACCATATCTAATATAAAAATACAAGGGACATATTGAAAAAATAAACCCTTTTCTTTTGATTCGACATATTTAGACGAAGATTGTTCAGAATATTAATAGCATAAGTTTTCGACCTTCCGATTCTAGAGCAATAACAGGCAGAACTTAAATATTACACACTCTCCCAGAATAAGATATGAAGATATATATTTTCTTCCTTGTCCATTCCTTATAGATCATGTTGTTAAGCATGTATTAAGGTGTATGTAAGTACCAATAATTTAAAGTGTATTTGTATCATTTATAACGATTTTGATCGAATATTTTAATTCATAGAAAAAAATGAATTAAATCAGTATTAGTGTAAAAATAAATAAAAGTTCTATTCTTTCAATTTTTTATAATGGGTACAAAAGAAACAGAAAAATTAACAGACATCAATAAGTTACAAAATTAACGCAGGGAAAAAAATCACAAACGAATTTCAAAGAGTGACCATCCAGCAACATGAAAGCATTCCAAAAAAATTTAATCCTCCCAAAAGAAAAAAGAACTGCAAGGTACGTGTATGCTTGCCTCCGAAAACAGACCCAATCTGGCTGATTGGATCAGTCTTTTTTGGAAAGGACACATTCCAATCCAGTCGGCAGCATTCCGTAATTCACACATCGAACCCTAACTCGACCCTGATCTCTATTTTCGCTAGCCTAGGCGCCAGGAATTCTTTTTGGGCGAAATGAAACCGCCCCAACACACGGTCATCGAAAGTAAATTTATGCGCCCTCATTCCATTGCCCAACGAAAAATACCGGTAAACCCTTTTCGTGCTACGTATCATAACTTGTCCCGGACTGATTCATGAAATTCGTTCACAGCCTCCGAGAGAAAGAAAAAAAATATGTCGGGAGAATTCCCGATGGATGTTTTACGCGTACTGTCGCTTTTTACAGGAGAAAAAAAGGCGGGGACTAGACACGCTTCCCTTGGCGAGTCGGCCCAACTTCCACTTTCTCGCAGCCCATCACACCTGTTTGATACGAATGCATTATTCATGGAGTCCCTCTGAGACAAGGGACTATCGCTTCGGAGAAATATGCGCACGAAAAGGAGAATTCGAAGCTGGAAGCAGAAATGCAGGGACACACAGGTTCTCATGACCTGATTTACGAAAATCATATTACTGAATGTAAGGGTAGATGAGCGGAACCATTGTGAGAAGCAATGCGATAGAAGATGCTTTCAAAGAAAGAAGAGGGATACAGGAGAGAATGGCCGATTTGAGTAAGTTGGTCCATTTGGATTATTTTTCAATAAAAAAGCGTATTCTGCCGATAGATATGCAAATAAACTTCGATAGAAGAACAGGATGCGTAAGTAGAATCAGAGTTCTAATTAATCTCCTTTTGCAAAGGATACAGATTTTATACCTTACTCCTGATTATCACGTAAATTTTGATTTTTCAGACAGCAAATTTTTGAATGAAGGTTATACACTTAATACTTCAGACAATGTCGTACTTGAACTTTGTACAGCTTGGACAAAATCGTACTAAACGAAGGTTGACTAGCTTATGTTAACATAATAACGCTTTTTTCTTGGCTTATCTAGAATCAAATATCAAACAATGAAAAAAATCTCTATAAAAATTCATAGTCAGGAGGAAAATAGTAATATCTATCACAAAATCTGTAAGATTCCCTCACTTTTCACCCGAAGAGAATATTAAAGGTGACCTTAAGGTACATGAGGAACTAGGTGATGCAAAAGTACTCTGTGCGCCGAGGATAAATGCAAAAGTAGAATGAACTTGAAAAAGTCTAACATTAAGGAAGACAGATACCTATGATCTTTATTCTTTGATGATTATTACTAACTTTTAAGAGGTATAGATAATCCAATGATTATAAGATACTTTTCTTGTCAACGAAACAAGTCAAAATGATGTTTCAAATTTTCCCTTCAGAAATACTCTTATACCGAACAACCACCACCGATTCAAAGACGTACATCAACTCAACTCCGATTTCCTTTTAGTCGAGTCCCGAATGTCCGTGAAGGGAAATCGAACTAAGGAACGAACAAAATCGATCCTTACTTTGGAGGAAGAAACGGAAGGGGAAAAAAACTTTCCATTCCATAGGCGCGTACGTGATCGGGGATCGAGCCTAGCTTACGCACGTGTTCGCTGTCGGAAGCGTTGCGCGCGACGCCATGTTGAGCCCGAAAGGATCTTCCGGTTGCTGAATTCTTATCGGTCTATCGCCGTAGAATACGGAAACGAGCGGATAGGAAATAGATGACGGAGAAAATAGATAGGCAGTTACCATGGTGAGGGAAACGAGATGAAAAGTCGTCCTGACCTCTCAAGGTAGAGCGAAAAAAAGCAGGGAAGGGGGAGAGGGAAAGGGATGGGCAAATTACGTCACTTGAACAAGAATCGATCGGTCGATTCACAGGGAATGCATAAGGATGTTCTTATCGTGCAATTCTGAATGTGTGTTTTGAGAGGGGAGGCAAACTGATTCGATAACAGCAATTAGGGAAAGTAAATTCAGAAGTGTCAACGCGTAAACGCCATCTGTACTTGATCTGAAATCAGAAAGCTCGTTTCCAATATTCCTCTTAATAAATATAACCCTACTTAGGACTTTATTCAAATCAACACCAGTTTTCCAATAAAGAGAGGTATTTTCTTTACATAAAATACTTCCAAATTTCTCTGGTGAAGGGTTAGGGTTTCATTAGTTTTAATATGACACATCAATTACGGAGGTAATTGGGCGTGTTGCTATTGGTAATTTGAAATTAATTAAAAGGAGAAGCTTGGTAGGTTCTTGAAAACTTAACTGAGGGAGCTATGGGAGGTAATTTGAGTGAATTACAAACTTTAATGAATGAAGAACGTGTAAAGTTATTCCTTTGGATACCATACGATAACCATAGATGGCCGCAGTTTTAAAATTATTACTAGGTGACAAAGAACGGAAATAGCGGAGTATACGCTTTTTAATAGGTGTATGAAAGAATGTATTACCTGGATCACTCTTTTAGTCCAAACCAGGAAACATTATAAATTAAAAAAAAAATAAATTCACATATTATCTGAAATTACCCATCTTTAAGTAGTCTCCTAACTTCTTCAATTACTATACATTATATTGATTACGTATCTTGCTTCCAGATTTACTTCTGCTACCAAAATATTGCAGTAATAACTCATAATGATATAATACTATACATCTCTTCATAGAATGAAGCGATAAAAGTGATCCTGTTTATTATATAACTGTTACTATATTGGGATAAATTAGCCTTATTATTATTTATATATTTTAACGCACTAATTTAAAGAAACCTAAAACGTAACTTTCCAATTTCATCCGAACACAAACCTCCCCGTCTGTTATTCTAAAAACGAAATATCCTGCGAATAATAGAGTAGATTCGCGTCCGTATTTCTTTTGGCTCAAAATTAGATCAACAACTCCACATCCGTTGAAATTATCACAGAAAGACTTCGCATCGCTGAAACAACAAACGCTATCGAACGCGAAAAAGAAGACCGACAGGAAACACGCTCGAACCGAGTTGCTCTTCCCATGATCAGCACTATAAAACTTTAGCAGCGTTTTTATTCCGACCGTATTTCATTTACGTCCGGGAGAGACGAAAGTCTGTTATGATTATTGATTCAACACGCCTTTCCTAGAAAAAGCTTCGAAGAAAAAAGGAAACAAAAGGTATCCAGGAAACGTTCTCGCCCGATAATTTTTACCTTTGACGCGAGGTGGGGCAGGAGAAGAAAAAAAAAGAAACGGCAGCGTTCTGCGAAAGTATCTGTCCTTCGAATTCATAAAGACGAGTTCCCAAAGTTGGGCGTAGCATCATCACGCTCTTCTCGTTCCTTTTTAGGCACATACGACGCACGATGAGAACCAACATACACCTCCACTCTCGACTCTATTATACACACGTTCTTGGGCCCATCCCACAATGTAACTAGTCTTAATCAACCGTCCACGTTATGGGTAGAGATAACACTACGAATATTGACACTTTATCTTTTCACTGAGAAAAACTAAGACAGTTTCATGACTGAATGGAGCCGCGAATGCAACCAACGGTTCATTTGGAACATACTGAAAGATGTACGGAATCATCCAGGATAGGAATCTATCAAAAATTCTATAATCGTACATTGCCTGTACGAATGGTCAGATGCGATGTTAAGCGTATAGAATTTAATTTAAAACAATTACCAATTATTACTTACTTTAAGGGAGATGAGTAACATAAAATTACAATGACATTTCAATTTCATAGATAGCTTTTTTCTTAATAATTTCCTGAACTATTTGGGAACTGTATTCCCTTAGCAATACACAATGTAGATTTTATACTAATCTGCCTTTGAATCTTAAAATTAAGTCACTCTTTCTTAACTACCAATCAGTGAATTTAAATAATTCATCCTAACCGTTTCCAGACGAAGTTTATATATTTAAAGTAACTAAACAATACCTTTAAATCCTAAATCGTTCTAAAGAAAATTTTATATTGTATTTATGCAAAAATAAACACTGCGTAAGCGTAAGATAATCTTTTATTCATTCTTTCCTCCCGTGAGTTAAAGTCTTCACAAACGGAGCTAATTGGAATACTTTTCATTCACTTTATTCTCCATCAAAACCAATTCTTACGAGCTTTCACGTTAAAGCGAACCTTTTGTAGTGAACTAGACAAAGGAAGTTAAGCACTCGTGTAAACTTTGTTTTTTCCTTCTCCCGCTTGACGCCGTTCCAGTTCTCCATTGTGAAATCACGCACATGATTACAATAACAAGATGAAATTTAAATGCATAGAGTGTGCTTCCATAGAGACGACTGTTGAGAATTGATCACGTCTTCTGATCATTTGGCGTTTTCCGAACACAAGTAAAAGGCTATAGAACACAATGTGTATTCAACCGATGGAGTTGAAAGCATTTAAGGTATTCCTACATTAGCAGCAGAAGCCGGACTAGGCCATAGTTCCATTTTTTATTTTCATTAATTTACAGCCATAGTATCCGTAGAATACCGTTGAAAACTACTTTTCTCCGTTTAAATATGGTTTGTAAGCTTCTCCATTTACGAACAATGAGGAGTATGTTAAACAGGTGCATTCAGGATATATAAAAAAATGTTCTTTTCACAAATCATAGTGAACATACCTTATAGAGAAGTTACAAAGATTTAAAAAAATAAATATTATGGTAAACAAGCACGACCGGATTTTGAACGGAATTTACATATTACTGTATTTATTACAGGTCATTGTTATTGTATATTGTTATTTTTTACGATACTTGCTTCGAAAAACCGCAATTTGGATGTATGAAATGGAATAAATTTTGCTAATTAAAATTGAACGTAAGAAAATTCGAAAAAAAATATATGGAAAAGTAAAAATTAAAACGATAAACCAAAATTTAATGGGGCACCTATCGCATAGGCACCTAAAATACGCCAAAAGATTTCAATTAACGATCACTCTAGTTAGGAACCCTAAATAGATCTTAACCTATTTCCCAGCCCTCTCCTCTTTGGGCTTTCAACCCACTCGGCATGAATCTGCAGCCATTCAACGTGAAAGGCGAAACTCGATTCGTGGACCATCCCATATAGACGAACAGCTCCCGTTACAAGAGCAATGATTAACCATTCCCATAGAAGCAGTCGTCGTGACAGTTAGTAACCGATTACCGTCCTAACGTAACGATAATCGAATTCCTACCGTCTTTCGTGAAGGAGAGAAGTCCCACGCATTTTGGGACACGACCGGAATCGCTCTTCCAAGAGAAGCTCATAGCAAACCTTATCTCGGGACCGCACGAGTAATTAACTCGAGGAAAGCAATTGAATTAATTCGTCCGATTAATTCCGACTTAGCAACGCCTGAAAAGGATGCTGGTTACGGGGATTCTGGGCGTACGCTTGAGATGGTCCGAGCTGCCGTTAATTGCTGTAGAAAATGTCGATGCTCGCAATAAATAAGGGGAAAACTCCCTTCGCTAAATAAGGTATTTATGGGAAAAAGTTGGAAGGCAATTTGGAGTGGAAAGCCCAAGGGGCTGAAATAATCCCGAGTTTTTAATAGACGTGAATAAAATTTGGAAGGACCGGGAATCGAACCCGGATACTCAAGAGACTTAAGTGTCCCTTAAAAGTGACTAAAATATTCTGGCAAGATAGTTCAATGGATTGAGCAACGGACCGACAATCAGGAGTTCAGGATTCGAACCGGTCTTGTCAGATTGAGGTTTTTACTCTCGACAAGTAACTACGGATTCCAAAAATTCCATTGGCTATGTATTTAGATCAATACATATTTAGAAATTGAAGCGAAAGTTCTTTCTCCGAAAACTTCAGAAGAGTTTATTAACATCTCTCAAAAATTAAGGCACCCACGTGTTTTAAGATTGTAAAAGTTTTTAAAGGACTTTTTCGTATGTAAATTAAAAACTCTATCATCCATCGTCCTCCTTGAAATTCAAATTACATCAACGAAAAAGGTAGGCGTACTTTAACTACTTTTTAAACTTGAAATAGAGGAAAACTTTCTCTAATAATTTGAGATGTTATTGAAGCTCGACTGTTAATAAAGGAGAGGGTCACAGCAAATGGGCATTAAGGTAAAAAAATAAATTTACCTTGAAATGATAATAATAAATGTGCGAAAATTATATAAGGCAAGTAAAAGAGTTTATAACACCATAATACTAAGGTAGAGTTATTATTTGATGTTACTAATGCAAGTGAGATCTTATTAGAAATTACTGATTGCGACCAGTTCTTTGAAACACCCAAAATACTATTATAATTACTTCAGCTATAAGAAAAATACATTTAATTTCTGAGATTAGTGAAGATGTTTTGGAAAAGAACCTTTTTCCATATAAATTTACAATATTTTACCGCATTGAATTACTAACTATGAAGAAATGTTCCTTCAGTATATATGTACGTGTTTATATACGTACAGATTATACGATAAACCTAAAAAGGTACGTTACACTAACTCATTCGTTCAAATAATGATTGCTAGCTTGATAACCAAATTTAATTCTTGAATCAATTATTCTACAATACTAAATACCATAATTCATCAATAAAATAGTTATTTATATTTGTACATTATACTTCAACCTTTTCAAAATACTATTTAAACTTTATATCCGATGCAATTGGAAAGGGATCAATATATGTTTATCCGACTGTAAGCATAACTTCGTACACATTAAGGATTAAGCCATACAACGAAGAACAAAAAGAGAAAATCCAATATTCAACAGAAGGCGTACGTCGATGGAGCACATTGAGCAGATAAGGTTAGGATGCCCACGACGAACTTATGGCAGATAAGCAAATGACCCCGAAAGGGTTTGGCGCAGGAGCAGCTGCAAAAAATCGCCATTCGGTAGGCGAATTGGAGCCGAGGAAGCGTAAATGCGAGGACATGAAAAGAAAGGTTTTCGAGTTGATTTAATTAACGGTTCGGAACAGATTAAAAGAGAAATTGCCCTTCTTTCATCGACCAGAAAAGCAATTCCGAATTACGACGTCAGTTACCTAATTTATTTCTTCCACTGCTCCAGAGGCAAAAAAGTAGTGCTAAATGGAGTTCGAGGCGTTGAAAAAAAATAAAAAATGAACGCCGAAAATATTCGAAATAGCGAATTACTGATGCGAAAAGTGATGGAATTGTACCTTTGGAAAAGTATTCAGATAACTTAATAATGATTGAAGTGTTTTCGAGAACTTAATGGATAGAGAAGGAACGCTCATAGCCTTATGTTACGGGAACAAAATTCGATGATTTTAATGGAATGGGTCTATTAACATGAAAATGCGTGAGTTATGGAAATGGAAGGAAAAGGACGATTTAGCTCATTTCATTAGGTTAAGTATCGACACTTTCATTCCAATATTACATTAGACTAGGTTCTAGAAATTCCTTTAAAATGATTGAAAACTTACATTTATTAAGTTCCTAAAAAGAGTTTTACGGTAAAGATATTCGTAAAACACATATATATGATTTATACCGAAAGATTAAATGACATTAAAATTCCCAGAGTTTCAAAATTGTCATCCCAAATAATTCTTGAATGAGAATTGCATAATAATCGAAATAATTCATATCATGATAATCTAATATTTAAGTATGCAACCTGATAATTAAAATTGAACATAATATCTTTCATCGTGAGAAATTTGAATGGTTCGAATTAGAGCTTTACTAAAGTGGAATACAGGTAGTTTTTATTAGTTTGTAGACAGTAAACTTGATTATTTTAAACAAAGAACAAAATTTCCATTACCGTGATTCCCGTGAACCATATCCATAAAGAAGATTGGTGACGAAATTCTAACAAATAGGCATGAATTCTCGGGGGTCGTAATACTACAATACCAAAATTGAATCTCCGCAATATTTGAAAATACTAAATTACATTTGAAATAGATATAGAGGGTATATAGAGTTCCGATCATTACTCAAAAAATGATTTCCTGAAAAGTCGTAACTTTATGGAGAATCCTACATATCGCTATTGGAATTTTTAATGGATACGATCCACATAAATTTCGCATAAATAGTACAAATACGAAAACAACGCCTAAAAAAGAACATCGCTCGGTAAAGCACACGATGAAACAAAGCGAAAATCGCCGAGTTTTTAACTGAGGCACGCGTTAACACACGAACGCATTCGTTTTTCTTTATGCTAACGTCAAAATAATATCCCTTTGTGTTGAAGCTAGAGAGTGTAAGATAAAAAACACACCCATTCCGCTCCACATAGAATACCAAATCGAATCGAAGAAATAAACTGTTTCCGTAGGCGTCGCACGCGAGTTTCATTCGACGCAAGCAAAACTCATTCGCAGACTTCCCATAAGCCTCTTCGGCCATTATCGAACATAACCCGTTCGCTAACAGAATTCGAATATTTCCAAGTTTGCGACGATAAAAAGATTTCCATCCATTTTTATCGCCCGTGGAATGGGGAGCGCGAGAACAAATCCCGCAAACAAACTTGCGTGAGCGAACTTTCGAAAAAATAGAAAAGAACCGATCGCAAAAGCGTTCGGAATGTAAAAAAGAGTCGTAAAAATGAGGTCTTCGTATCGTTTGCGACGATCAGGCGACTGAGGCGGCACCGTATTTACGAGTGTGACGTACGCAAGTGTGCTCAGGTTGGAGATCCGCAAATATGACGCTCAGCTGTTTCTTCTCGAGAGATTTATGGGTACGGATGTCTGCTTGCATTACTGAGCAAATGAATGATCAAAGTGGATGTATGCGTCGAATGCTTGGATTTCGCGAACGAATTTGTACGACTCGATGCTGTTATACGCGAATTGGAATTACCTACGCGCTGATATTATTTTCAGAAACGAGATCAATTGCATATGTGCGTAAGTTACTAGTTAAACGATCGTAAATCAATAGATAAGCAAACCAAAAGTCCTCTATTTATTCCTCGCAGAAGAAGTCTCTTATAGGATGCATTCACGCGTAAAGACTATATCACACTCGTCATATTTCGAGTGTAGTAATTAAGCTACAGGAAAAGGAACGAAAGAGATTCAAAATTATAATAATTAATGTAAAACAGAGTAACTGCACAATATTTCTCAGTTCAATGACCCCTCATACACTATTACTTACGTTCACGATAATCGCGAGAATTTATAATGCTGTTTCGGTATGAAAACTAACAGTTGGAGGTTTAATTTAACTTTGATTGATGAGGGTTAACTAGGAAAGTTATTAACTTAAGGTACGTAAGTAAATAGCTCTATTCACATAATACATTTAAAAGAATTTAATGCAATATTCGTACCCATGAATGCAAGGGAAATCTTATTGGTATACCTTGCATAAATCAGGGAAACTAATGGGTCATTCACAAAAGAGATAAAAAAATGCACATGCATCATTCAAAAATAGTAAAAATGAAAACAATAAGAGATTAAATGAAACCAACTTTAATTCAAAGAAAATGAAGCCTATCATCAAAAGATCCCAGAGAACGCAACAAAACCAACATTCAAACAATCCATCCAACCCTCACCAAAGCTACACCACTTTTCTTGCACAAATTATACGAAATGCATCCTCAGACGAAGAGTAAATCTCGAATGATATACATCGAGTTAAAAGACTATAGTGGACTCCGCAAAGCAAGAAACACAATACGTAATCATTATCAACTTAAAAGAGTTGAATTTGCGAGAGATCCTTCTACGATACTACTTTTTCCACAGCCTCACTCAAGGGAGGAATAAATCTTGCATGCTAGGCCCGCATTACCAATGTCGCAAGGACGCGTTAAAAAAAGAAACTGAGATCCTATTGCCCGTTAATCTCTCACGGAAACCGCACCCTCCGGCACCATCTCTCCTTCTTTTTATTCCTCGCTCAATGCAAAATGGTTCGCACGCAAACAGCCTGTCTCCTTTTCGTGTCGCAAAAGACTGTGGAGGTAACCTAGCTACGGAAAATGCTTCCGTCGATGAGAGAATGCGATTAAAACTCTTAAAGACGTGTACCTGAGATAAATAATGTACAGCCAAAAGCGCAGTATAATAATTATGCACTTGATGATAAAATGAGAAGATATGGAGCACAAAATAGAGCGGAAAACATTATTAAGATAACGCACCTCGTGAGGTCGACACTCCAGACAATTTAATGCAAGCGAACTTGGGAGAAAGACGAAAGCTTTTGAAAAAACAACATATAATTTAACACGCTATTCTCACCATTATATATATATATATATATATATATATATATTCACTGTTCTATAATAAAAAATAAAGATCTGGTTGACTCATACAGGTCACCAAGTTCAAATTGAAAAGGATAATTTAATCACTAAATTTACTTAATATAATAGTATTTACGTGGAGCAGGAGGTAATTATAAACAGAGTTAATAGAGGTTAGGCTACAAAGAAACTCCACGAATTAGTCTATAATCGTCATGAAATTTATACCCCTAATTCTTCTAATTCTATATTATTTTAATCTAATTGATGTGATATAATAATACCTAATTTTTCTAATGTGGCTCCTAAAACTTAATCACGAAATTGACTCAGTTAATCAAGTAGAGTAGAAGTTTATTATAACCTAAATAATAAAGGTTAGACACAATATACGCTCAACCAATTACTCAACAATCGTTACCAACGTTTCCTCCCTACCTCTTTTTACTTCTGTACTATTTTAGTACTGTACGATACGATAAAATAAGCCTGCACTTTTTCATCGTCACATCTATGATGCACACAACTCTGAGAAGAGGAAATGAAGGCACTCCGCGCATTGGTGCATTCTCACCGTCTGTAGCCTCCTCCGAGGCGATCAATTCCAACGGTGCTGACAACAGTAACCGACCGCTCTTAACCCATCGAGGATACAGCCGATACGCGTGGAAAAGTCATGTCTCACCGCCGAGTGTGGGTTCGCTGTCCTTCCGGAGATGGGAACATACCTGAGCATGGGCCGTGGGAGGCCATCACACCCCTCGTAAGATTAGCTCTTTCGTTTCAATACGACCGATATAGAACTTACGAGCTTTGCTGATACATTTCAATAACAAACTCCGTTAGGGCAGTTTTAAACGAATATTACGTGAAATATTTGCTCTGATTTCACCACTACATAAACAATAAAATACGTAATATATTAAACAACCATTACAATCTGCAAATACATACGTACAAAATGTTAATCCAAGAGAATAAAATGAAAATTCTTCTAACACTCTTAACGTTGCTAAGGTGACCTTTCATGAATATAAGACGTTGTGCAACACAAAGGAATGTACGGTCAGGTACGGCTGAAAAGTAGATTTTTCCCTTGTTTGGGGTGAGTTTTGGGTCTAAAGAGAAAATATCTCGGGCCCACAACGTATGAATGGTGGCAGGAGACGAACAAATATGTGAGGACGGTTCAGACCTGAAGAACTGCATGCGAAAGACCACACGTGAATGAAAAGGCAATATTCTCATTCATCATCATTTCCTCTAGAAAAAGCTTTCATAGGGTTCTACTAATTCATAAATGACATCATTCTTATCCTTTACGTAAAAATACTAAGATGAGGAAATGTTGGTAAAACTGGAATACTAAATTAAATAAGAAAATCCCTTTGGTCAAGTAGGAAGTTCTGCACTTATTCATTAATACTTTAAAGAAGGTTCTCCTTAAAGTACATCGAAGATCTAAAGCACATACGGCCATATTTTGTAAATTTAACACATTAGGAAGAAACTCTACAATTTAATAGTTTATATTCTGAATGAAAGTTTAAACGAGTTAAGTTAGGATGTTTTGATTTTATCTTCATAAATTATATGCTGTATTTTTATTCAATTTAGTAGTAAATAATTCTTATGAAATTCATATGATATGGGTTGGTTAAAACATAATGATAACATTATTATCATGTTATAAATTTAAACAATTTTGATAATAGTGATAAAAGAATCGTTACGCATCAGTCCAGAGCTTTTACAAACAAACTTCCTACCGTAAAACAACATACGCTTACATACATACGGTAGGACTGTAGCGTTTAAATCAAGCGGTTCCTTCTCTATCTCTTACAGCCGACAGTCGCACCGAAAATGCTTAGCTACTGAACGCCGCTTTAAGATATTTCATTTCCTCTCTTTCGGCCCACCGATTCCGATATTTCTTCCCAAGGAAAGATCGCATTAAAGCTCTGGACAGCAAAAATGTATCGCCCATTGAGACAACGGAATCATAAATCCAACACGCCATTCCCCTGTCATTGTTTGACCTCAAGGGCGTGGTTTGTTTTAATCCTCGTTAAATAAAACGCCTAAAAACCAAAGCGCGGCTAAGGGCGACCACAGTCGGATCAATTTCGTTGTCCCGTTATACGAGAGTAAGAAATTTTCCCTCATATACTTTTGCATCTCGAAAAATAAACGAATTGTTTCTCGTTGGGTGTGCCGAACTTATAACCAGATGAAGATATGAAGGACGGGGGATGGGGCAAAGTGGGTGTGTGGAATGCGTGGGTGTACGTACTTCGGGTGGGGGCATTAGCCCTGAGGTTTCCAACACCTGTCGAGGCGAGAGATCCCACAAACATCTTCCGCGTAGGAAGTAATAGAAGCGAAATCATGTTTCGGTCGAGAAGTTAATCTCATTAGATCAGATGTCGGAGATTTTGTCCGAAGAGTGGACTCCTGCGTTAGTAAAAAAAAGTGAATGGGATTATGAATCTTTGCTGAACTCTAAAGCTTCTTTTTCAGTAACAAAAATTTCGTTTCGTAACGTTTACATATACTTTAACAAGCTAAAATCTAAGCGTTATAACTAAGTGTTCGTCAGCTGTTTCGATATATATTTGCTCACCTAAGACCATAAAGAATATCGCAAATAGAAAGAATTTACCATTTAATTTAGAAAAAGGGACAGCGTTACAGAAATGTTAGATACTCTTGGGTGGGATTCTCTGGAAAAAAGGAGAAAAATAAGTCGACTGGGTTGTATATATAACATAATTACAAGTAAAGATGGTTGGGTACCCTTTAAAAATTCGATTGTAAAACCTAATTTTTGCGGTAAAGATAGCCATGAATTTAAAATTAAGCCCCGGCGGCAAAGAACGGATATAAAAAAGTATTCTTTTCTCAATAGGGGAATTTCAGAATGGAACAAGTTACCTGTATCACTCTTAAGACCCTTGCCTAAAAATGTAATATCTTTCAAAAAGAAATGCTCCAAAATTTTGTAGAATTAATGTATGTATACTATAAGGGTATTGAAGATGTTGCAATGTGGGGACTTCTGGACGAAGTAAGGGATTGCTTGACAGGGCGATGTACGGTGGGGTTTCACCCCGAGACCGCTACGGTAGCCGTGAAGGCCTGTCATGAACCCCGAAAAACTCCAGTAAAGACTGTTAGGTATAGTGTTTAAATTTATTTAGTTGTATGTATTTAAGGAATTGTCATTTTACTTTAGATTATGTTTTCAACTTATGTATCATAGTATTTATTTTTGCGAATATTGTATATTAGTTGTATATATATAGATGTAGAAATAACTGCCACCAGGCTTACAGCCTACTAGCAGTTTAAATCTTATAATAATAATAATAATAATAATTGTTTCTTTAAAGACGCATTGATGTTAAATCTGCGTAGAACAACACAAATAACGTTATATACAATGCCTAAATATACACGACCACAACTAAACAAAACACGTAATTGTCGATTGACATGAAAAATTTTTACGTTTAATTTTAATCTTTCGCGTATATTGACTCTAAAATGCCCTTCTCTTAATATTTAATCAACAAATTATATCTGAAATTAATCTAAGAAAATGATAGAACAAGTAAATAACGTAAATTCTGTACATGCTAATAAAGGGTTATATTCTTTGAGAAGATGTTTAACAATGATGTTAAATAAAGGAAGGAAATTCTAAAATATAATCATAAAACAACAATTATACATATGAACTTCTAAATTAATTAATCCAACTCTTTAATCCAATTCCTTTACCCCTAGAATCTCCATACAACACCTAATCAACTATTGATACCCTGAGGCGCTTCGTTATGTAACCCATGACGAGAGAAAATATGGAAGACCGATATATACGGGATTATAAATCGCTCCGAAGCTTTTATTTTAGTCAAAAATGACTTTTTCCCCACCAAAAAAAAACAACTGATAAAAACATGTGAAAGGAGCTTAGCACCAATAAACGTAGGGTAACAACTCGTCTTCTTTTTATAGCTCGTTCCCTGTCCGAGTTGAAAGGAGTAAAACCGTGCGAGGAAAGGTACTGTGTATTGGTGAACATAAAAACAAAAACGCTGACATGGAAACAAAACCATGACAACGGTTTTTGTTTTGAGGGAAACGTTACGCGAACACTTTACAGTACTGAGTGATCCTACGTGAATAGGTATAATCTTTCTGTGATGTACTAGCGAAGGATTTGCACCTTTAATGAGGGAGAATATTCTCTAGACACATAAGCTTTTACAATGTCATGGATGCAGTTTTTCCTAACAGATTAGGACATTTTCCTTTATCTGGATTCCAAATTCCTAAACGTTATATCAAAAATTCCTAAAGAAGCCTGAAATTCCACATAAGAAATAAAGCAATAATGCAACCCTAAAAAAATAACTTCTTTCCAAAAATATTCCAATTTTCTTGGTTACTACCTACTAAAAGCTAAGAAAATTTCTTGTTTTACTACTTTATTTTCAGCTTAAACCTTAAGTATATAAAGTAAACACTAACTTGCTAGCATGAATAAGTAAATATCGGGAACACAAATAAGCGTAAAGTTACATTCATAAACAAGTGAAATATCAGTGTGATCTGACGACATTGAATACTGGGACATTTAATTAATGACAAAATTCAGGAAATAATAAAATATACTTCTGTTTCATAAAATGAAAGTCTTCATAACTTTGTTTTGAATGTTTAGTTTATTAAAGAACTAGTTTTATTAGAAAAAAACATCAAAATTATTTAGAGCAAGAAAATATAATTCATTGAGGTGAAGAATTATTACTTCCAATTATAATTAATAATGAAATCTGCAACTAATGAGAAAGATTAATAAATTTCAAGAAAATATCGGAAATGGAACGGAAATCCATTTCCGATGTTTCACCATCCAATCTACCGATGACATTAAGCATCCAAAAAGTTCTCCAAAAGCATCCGTATCTATGAAATCTTCCATCTGCAGCGTAATCCAGAGATATACGCCAAACGATTACAATAACGTAATAAAAATCTCTTATCTCAAAATCGACCTTTTCAACAAACGCTAAAGCCGTCATCTCGAACATTGGAATTCCGAGATTAAACCCTCACATTTAATTAACCCTGACTTTCCGAGATATTACGTAATGAATTCAAAATTTCGATGGGGGAAATGAAATCCCTCTTCTGAAATCCTTTATTGAGATCTCGATGGACACTCATCAACCCATTGTAATTTCGCCTGATAAAGAAAAGTGGGAATCTTTCACTTTCACCATCTACGGTTTATTAAAGAATCTTTCCTTACAGATGCGGGGGAGGTTCTTCGCCAGGGGAAGGAAATCTGGACGATTCCATTCAAGATGGGATAATACACTTTTTAATTAAGACACCACACAGGTTCGTATCAAGGATTAATTAATAATGACAGCACTCCCATAGTCCCAACTATTACTGGAAATGTGATAAAATAACACAATACAAATTGGAAAATTCGATTCTTTTAATTGATAATTTAAGAAAAGATTGCTTCAGGAATGGTAGTTCATTGAAAGTTATTACAAAAAGCATATAAGACAAAGGATTGATCAATACCAAAAGCTACGTGAGAGCACGAGAAACGAGAAAGTATACGGGTACATGTCGATAACCAGTACGAAAGCTCGTTCGTCATTGATTTCTGTTTTACGACTCTCTTCTTTTTTTATAATGCAATCAACGAAAGACTTTCAAATGAGAACATCAAAGATTTCTTTCATCCACGATGAAATGAACGGTAAAGAAGAAAACGAATTCCTACGATTTCTGTATTAAAGGAAAAATTAATCAACTTCTTCCCCGAGGAAAAGATGAAGTTAAAAATTGACGTTAATCAAAATGGTTCATTTTCGTAAATCGGCATAAAATTATCGCCTTGTATTGATACAGTTGTTGAGCGTAGAAATAAATCCAAAAAGCGATCTAATTTCGCAATGGTTAGCGGCAAAATACTCGCTTTTACTTTCCGTTCCAATACATCTTAGAAACCGCAGTAAACAACCATTGTGATGTTTCCACTCCACGGAGAGAGTAATGCTCTCTAAGTCACGAATGAAGAAATCGAACAGCCGTATCCTCGATACGTCAAATCAAGAGTTGGAAATGAGTGTGTGGAGGTCCTTTTATTTTCGTGACCACGCCCTTTCGCAACATTGATTCGCTAATTCCCGAATCCTTCTAGAGCCACTCATAAATCCTATGCGGAAGATTGAAGATGAGGAATTCCTTTCCTGTGTTACCGAGACATTCTTGTGGGTGGCTCTCTTGGCTCCGCATTCCTCAGGGTTGCCTTCCCTAAACTCCCACGTATCTCGAAATTTACATGTGTCGGGTTTCCATGTCTTACGCACGGGTCTTTGTTTCGTAATGAAATTGCTACGTATTCTCCCATACCGATGTTGTTGGTCGTTGCCGGGGCGATGTCCGTTGCATTATTAGGAAACAACTTCAATTGATTGAAAGCTAATAATATTTGTTGATATTTGGATATGGTTAACAATTTCTCATCAAATGTAACGTCAAATAAGATATTTTATAAAAATACTTTCGTCTAAATCGTAGAAATTTTTTTGGTGCTTGTTAACTGAATATATAAACTATAAATTGATTGTATATTAAATGCTGATTTTTATTATGTTCCTCGAAATATAATACAATTATACATAAATTGTCGTTTCTTCGCTACATTATGTTCATATTTAAGAACTTAGCAGAGGGATATTTCGTTTAAATTATGCTTTAATTGGTTTTATTTAATGTTTAATAAAAAAGTTTATTCTTTCGCGTCATTTATTCCTTCAGCTTTCTGATCAAAGGGGTTCAGAACCTACTTTATACAAATAAACATGAACTTCGTTTGAGAAACAAATATTAACGAATTTTTTTTTGGAATTCAAAAGCATCAATTTTGCATCCAAATCGAAATACCATCTCCACCCAAGTTCAGTAGAATTGAAAAATACATAAAAAAAACAGCTAAGCTTTTTCCTTAATTAACCTAAATTTTCAGTGACGATGCCCTTTTATGGTTCTGCACTGGAAACAGAATTTAATCCATGCAAAAGGCGAATCTTTCGCTGATGGAACAAATTGAGATTCGATAGAAATTCATGGCTGCGCGCTCCAGCATGATCCCTTTAACTCTATCCCAAGGTCACCGTCACCGCCAGATTTCGCCCGCGGGGAATACGACGGAACTAGTATCTCTAGCCAAAAAAAAGGTCCTAGATCAATGAGATTACACTATCTTTTTTCTTAAATTTAAAACGAATTCAATCAACATTTTTCTCCCATTCGAAGAATAATATCCGCTCTACAACCGTGGTTTTATATAATTTTTAGAAATAATTGAAAAACCTATTTGTTTAGTTTTCATTACGTAGGAATAACTGTTACGCAATTATTGTTAGAAAAATTTACGATAGTTACATTCTCTAACATTAACAATAAATGAAAATTGTCTCTGATCAAACTGATATAAGACTATCGATTATGATCAAATTTAAACGCAATATCTCCTTGAATATTAGCGATCGAAACATTTCAAAATTCACAGTCCGTTACTTCTTCAAATACTTTTGTAGTATACCCTTCTAACTTTATATTAAAGGCGGTTAACCAACATTAGCATTTAATAGAAATAAATAGGGCAAGGTATTCCTCATTAACATTCAAGGATACATCATCCTTTATTTCATTCAAAAGTTGCGTGGCTCATGAAAGACCGTTTTAGTTTCCTCCAAAGACTAACTCCAAGCTTAACTTAATTACAACTACCCAAAAACTTTTCAACACATGACAAAGAGCAAACTTTTTGGTAAATGCTCGCACGAGGTGGAAGGAACTTACTCAAAAATAATACGTATCTTTTCGTACCATCGTGATTCTCTCACGGATAAGATTTCAGCCTAAAGATTAATAGTCATCGTGCAATTTCCTTAAAACTTAATCGTATTTAATTTAAGTTGGGAGCCGAAGTGTTTCTGCCAAAATGAAAACACTTTAATTCGAACATAAATGCTGAGTAGCACTCTATCGCATATTCTCATGCTTATGAATTAGGTAATCAACTCCAGCACATTAATTTATAATCATTATTGCATACTCTGAACTGAAGGGGAAGCAATTGTCGTGTTAACACGAAATGAAACTTGTATGGTTATTCCATCTGAGATTAATTAACTCTTTGAGAATAAGCAAAATCAAGATCTTGAAAAAAAACACACGTTAATGTATTAAGAATGGGGAAATCCAACCGTGAACTAAGGTCATACTAATGAAGTCGTACGTTAAAATAATAATTGCATATCAATCTTCATTACAAAGAGAGAAGTTATTCCGTGATATTTCCTCATAATTCAGGTGAACTTTACATTTGCAAATCAAGTGATCATCATTCACGACTAAGTCCTTATATTAATGCTCATGTTCATTTCGTAATAACATAACTGCTAACATTGTATCTTAATGGAAATTAATTTCAAAACTTTACGAATTAGGTAAGCTGAATTAAGAAGTACAGAAAAACTTTCTAGTATCCCATTCCACTACAAAACTATTAAAAAAAAACCTCGGTTACCTGATGTTACATCACTTAATAACAAGTTTATAATGAAGAAAAGAAAAATTTAAATCCGTCATCACCGAAAAATATTCGTATTCTTCAGATTAAATACCACGCCTTTCTTGGTACACGAATTACGTAACTACTGGTGAGACCTCAAATTATGATATTGCTTACGATAGTAACAGTTTCAGAGTTATTGGAATGAATACATTAAGAGTAATAAATAAGAAACCTACAATGTATTTATATACAAAACCATACATCATTCCTAATCCTGATATATTAACGATAATCTTTCAATGTATGAATTCTGAGTACAATTCACTTCCAGCAACTTCTACGTTACATTTAATATCATCATTAACTTGTTGCTAGGGAAGTATTGATACGTCATTTATACACAAAGAGTTATGAATGAGTAGCTGTCATTGATCTTCTTAATGCTATTTAATTCAATTACTACATCACTCATGAAAGAAAGTGTTTATGTGCAACAATAAAAGTCAAAAGGCGATTAAATAGGCGACTACTGAATACAACTTTCACAACACTCGTGCATCTACACATTCGCTAGATTACTACATAAAAAAACTCGTCTAATCACAAATATATTTCTCCACCTTTACAACACACATGTACGAACATAGACTATATATAGAGTTAAATATGATACAAGGAAAAAACCTCTCAATAACACTCGTGAGTATATATCTCGTGTAATAAAGGAATCCTCTCGTCTGACTGAAGTGAGGTTATTCCGTGCAAGTGTGTCAAGGGCGGAATCTCTTGAGAAAGCTTTCCGGCGACCGAAAATAAAGGAAGAAGAGTTGACGCGTTCCCATTGGACCCCTGGAGCCTGGATTGTTTCCAGAATATGTAACGAAGACGTTGCGACTCGGTGTCGGAAGATTATGAAAGCGTCTTCGTCTACCGGATCGTGCTTAATCTACAATTCACTCTTGAGCCGATTCCAGGAAATTGGTAAACTCACTTTAGCACCTCAGAACTTTCGAATATCTCCGAGGCTCACGAATAAGAAGATTGAGTGATGGAAACAAGACGAGCTAACATTTGTTCCGATAAAACAGAATGCTAATGGAAACATGTCGTACGTTAGAACAATTTCCGATTTTAATAAACTCCTTTAGACAACAAAAAAGCACAAATCCAACAAGAAGATAAAATCTCAACATCATTTCATCCTTCAATCATTCGCTGCGTAATCAAAACCCTGAAGCGGTAAGTAATATTTTAATTTAATTTAAAAATTGCGAACTCATAATTGAACTTTTAATCGAAATTTTGGCTAGCTTTCAAGTTTCAGTTCTCATATAAATCAATTACGATTAATTCCAAAAAAGCGATATCTGATTACAGTGAGGGAAACCCGAAAATTCGTCTCTTCAAAGAAATGTATCATTAATTGGATAAAGGGATGAAGATGTATTCAAAGAGATTGCTATGGGAGCTTCATTCCGCAAAGGACTGTTAATTAATTTTGGCTTTAAACGGGCAGAGACCATCGGATGCAATTCAAAGCTAAAGTAAAAAGATGATTAAATAATACACCCATGAAAATTAATGTAAAACTATCCCGTTGCTATAGCCTCTGTTTATCAATAAATTTGTCTTAATTCTCCGTTCAATTTTCTGCACGGATTATTGCATTTCTCATCAATAAACTTTGGATGGCAATGCGAATAACTCGTTCGATAATTTTTCCAAACACTTCCACTAACGATTCAACCAAGCTTTTAGAATAAAACTGCATGTATTTAATGAAAGGTGAAACAGAAATATGCAGGATTTTTTATGACTGATTACGTAAATTATAAATCGTACAAACAACAACCTAACAACTTCCTAGATACGAAGGCTAGTGATAGATACGTAACGTACTCATAATAAATGTTAGTAATCAAGGATAAAATGCAAATTCTAGAAAAAGAATGAGGAAATAGATCAACATTTTAACCGCTAACATTTTCCATATTATAATACCCTGCATCATGCATCACAATATTAATTTAATACTGGTACAGTATCGCAGGCATCCATCTGCAACCGGACCTTTTTTTAAACCAGTTTAAACTCGTAATCGTAAAACTCAACGAGGCATTTCAATCTGTTCTATAATTAGAACGACAGAATTCAGTTTGCACTCCAAAAGAGCTATAAACAAAAAACTGATCCCGTTGTCTGCAACGAAACCATCCTCGTAACAAAAAAAAGACCGTGAAAGAACTGAACCAGCCCTTGCGTGACATCGATTAAAAAAAACGGGTCGGGATATTATAATGGCAATGATAGTGCAAAAAGGAAAATGCTAATGCAAAAATATTTTTCTTCGGGAACAAAAAACGCACTCAAGGATACGAGGTATCCCCACACCGCGGGACTTAATTTGAATATCTAGCCTTGTTATTCTCGCTTTCTCCTTCTTGGTGCAACGCATACGCGGGGACAGCTACGGCGATGTTCACTCTGATAGACGATTTACTCTGCAACGAGTTTCTCTGAATTTAATTTGCGCAATTAACGACTGAACTGTGGCTATTAAACACTCCGGACGAATGTTCTATAAGACCCGTGGTGCAGATGGTTAACCGTCCGTTGGTTAGAGAGGGAAAGTTTGATCGGAATCACTTCCAAGTTGAACGGTTGCAAGCTCAGTCGTGGAGGAGCCTGGGAAGTCGATAACTTTCTACTTAGAGTTGTTTCAACTTTAATTAGCTGCTAGTATGTAAGATCCACGAAGCTAAACATCAATTGCTGGGTCTTCCTCGTGCTTCAGCAATTCAAATACAGCTACACACGTAAATGATTACGTGAAAAGTCTCATGCATCTTAGTTAGATGTTTTATTATGCATACTTAATGAGGCGTAAACTTCTTAAGTTTTACGTACGTAAAATTTATCAGAGAAAGTCATTACGTCAATTACAGACGTGGACCTGACGACCTTTCTTTACTGCTAGAGTTTTTCATGTAATGGGAATGCTACTTAATGCCTATGAAATATTTATTAATATAAAATTAACTCCTATAAAATTTTAACGTAAATAAATATAAATTAAACAACAGATAAATGCATAAGGTGAATGACGAAAATAATTAATCAAACCCCAGACTTGTGGGAAGAATTTCATTTTCATCTTTCCCCATAGAATGATACACCACGTAAATAAAAGAAAATGCTTCTCAATGTTCCGAATTCGTCTGACTTAATTCTCGCACACACTTGAGTAAGAAATAACCTCGCGTTAATGGAAACAATTAACGGAATATTTATTATTAAAAGCCATCATCCTTCGCAAATGAGGGTTAATGCAAGAATCAGAAAAAAAATCATCTTTTCTCAGCTTCTTCTTTTCTGGTAGGTCTCCCTTATTCAAAACTTTATTGAAAGTTGTAAAATTTTTATTGATCTTAAACCGTAAACTTCATAAGAAGAAAAAGCAATTACCCGTTCCTCCGGTGGTTACGCGTTCCTTTTGACACTTAAGCCCGAAATGCGATACTCACTGCTTTCAGATTACGACGTCGAAGGCTGTGACAAGCCTTTCCTTTTGAAACGTTGCTAAAAGAAGCAATCAGACGTTGCTAAATACACCCACGGGAATAACTGAAGGGTCGACGACCCTCGGAGGTTAATTCTACCTTAAACTGAACCGTGACTGCTCCTTACTTTCGCACAAGAACATTAGAGGTATTGGGACAGAAACCATTTTATAGGTGTCCCACAAGGTACAGTTCTTTCACCTTTTCCCTTTTAACACATTTTTCCGCAAATTTTCTACTCCTTAATGAAAATAATCATGTACTGATGCAAACAATAAGTCAATTGTACATCTTAATTTGGTCTTTCCACAAAAAGCGGTAATAACCCCAGTTTCCTAGACCTTTCTTTCTGGACTCCACACACGTTTGATGCTTTCTCTCACACTCAATATTTTTCACCGGATGCATTTACAGCGATGAAATTGGAACCCAATCACCTCTAAAACAGTTCCTCCTCTCACCCGAACTGCACGAAAAGAAACCTCGGCATTCGTAAGAAAAACGCGTATATAATTCTCCGTCTGGCCCTCAAGAAGAGAGACACTCCCCGGGAGCAGAAAAAACGGAGCACAAAAAAAAGCGTAGCGGAAAATAAAGAGTCGGTTCACCGCTTAAAGCGGGATTAGCTTAATTGCCCTCAGCCTTTCCCTTCCGCAGATCAACGAGCAGGAAATACTCCGAGGCGAGGCCGAATCGAGAAACTCCACCGTTTTGAGACCACCCCTTCTACTCCATGTCCATGCGGAAAAGAAAAAAATCGGCGTCTGTCCGTTTGAGTAAAAGGGAAGCTCCTTAAAGACAGCTTTCCCCTTTGCTATAAGCACGCGATGTTACCTCTGCATTTTCCGCCTTCCTCTTGGTAATCGTGCATGAAAACTGCTTCATCTGCAGGTCCCCATTGCGGCTTGATTCAAACGTGACCAATTTGTAGTAGAAGTTCGCGAAAGAGGGTGGTGCGGGGTTACCGCTCTTGGTTCCGCCACAGAAATAAATTTATCCGCTCGGCTAGAAATCTAGCGATTGTCCACCCAATGGAAACTGCGGAAGATTAATGCACCCCGAAGTGCTAACGTGTTGCGGTAATCTTAAGAACTATGCGGAACCTTACCGTGCGTTTATTACAGGTTTGTGCGCCACGAGCTGCAGATAAGAAACTGGTCGCTGGACGCCGCGAAAATATATCGCTATATTTTCACGAGGCGTGATTTAGAAGTTGATAATACACTTCCAAAGATTAAACAGCGCGTAATAATTATGTTAGCATATAAAGAATGTCTGATAAACATGAAATACTTCACGTCGAATTGGATAAACAAATATACAAGTTATTATTTAGCGATTGTTAGTGATAGACAATCGTTTTTGAAGGTTTTTTTACAAATATTCTTCTTAGTCGTACGCAAATATGCTTAGATACATTCAGTATTATACGAAATACATTGACTAAAGTAGCGACTCATTTCAGTTGATTCCCAAAGTAATGGAGACCACATATTGTTTGAAATTACGAAACATAAGATTTTAATTTTTGGAAAATCGCCAAAACTTTTCTCGCCAGGTTAATCTTTAATGATACAATCTAGGCCAAATATAAAACAGCAAGTAAACAGTAAACATAGAAAAGATCCTCTTCCCAATGATCAGACAAGAGCGTTAATGTTTCCTCGATAAAACTGAATTCAGATAACGTTCATGTACTTCAAACTACGATAAAGTTGGTACACTACTCTACAGTCTAACTTCCAAGCTCTTTAGAAATGCAACTGGAGCTAACTTATGAACGCACATCATAAATTCAACTTCCTCAACGATTCTTGGCAAACGATATGCAAAGTTAGAAAGCAGGAGTTGAACGGATTATGGTACTCATTTGGAATACAAAGAGAGACTTCCATAAAGATAACTGCAGAAGCTGGCGTTTCACATGTTGATACACGTGTCACAATTGAAGTGCTGAATATCTGCAAGCTGAACGTTCTATCGAATGATCGTCATACGTTACGAAATGTGGGGTAATAATCCTACTTAACTTCTAAAGTGATGGGTAGTTTCCTTCATTAAAATCCAACTGCGATTCTAATTGAATAATTGATAACTCTATCCGATAACAATAAAGTAAACAATCCAAAAAGTAAATATTACCTCCCAATAATGCGATTGTTTTCGATAAAAAAACTTAGCTTCAGCGAGCTATAAAATAATTACGAAATAATTTCTCCCGATAGTGGTTTCTACACTTCATTTAACTCAATAATATATCAAATCTTTCATAAAAGATTTTATGATAGCTTCATCACGAAATTTATTTTAAAACTAAAAAACTTTATCTAGTTCTAAATAATGTCGTCACCAAGACTCATTTTCTACTGATCCTGAACATTAACGTTCAAAGATTCAATTATAAAATGAAAAATTTAAGTCATTTCAAGGAAGAATACCCCCAAAAAATAGGTATATCTACCGCCATACTTGTATGTATTAGTATCAAAATTTACCTTCAAGAAACCAATTACACTCCTCTAAACTTAAATCGCAAAACTTCGTATGCATGTATTGACATCACTTGACTTGGTTTTTCATCTTCAAAATAGTTAACCAAGGAAGACAGGAAAAGTTTCACAACCTCAAACAACAGACAATGTCGCTGAACTGAAAGCGCAGATTTGAAGATTAATCATACAGACACAATAATTCTATAGGAATACACTTCTAGACAGACTGTAGACACCCCCTTGACATTGAAAGTGCTTTGATACATCCGTGAATACTCTCTCCGTCAGACAAATAATAGAGAACCAAGAAAAGGAGAGGAAAACACGTCTCAAATGCAAATATTTAGCAAATGGCGTGGCAACGTCGCAAAGATGGAACTACCGACATTACCGTTATTTCGCTTAGCGCCTCCTTCCCAAATGAAAGGGAACGCATATGAAGAGAAACGCAACTTACCCCTCGTGGAATTTTGAGAGCGAAAAGTTACACCGAAGATCTGAAATCGCAAGTGTCACAGCGTGCTTTCAATAATCACTCAAACCATCGCTTCAAAGAAATACAAGTTTCAGGGAATTTTTCAACATTTCATCAGCAAGTCGCCAGAATCATATAAAAAGACAAAGAAAATAACTGACTTGAATCAGACGTTGTATGCAACGAATATCCGAAGCTATTCACAACTTTTTAATCTCTTAATTCAATGATTAAGGTTAATTTCATCATACAAACCATAGATTTTACATTGATATCAAAGCTAAATACCATGGATACAGAAAAGATGGCTAATTATAAATACAATAAGAAGTTTTTGGACGTGTTTTAACATAGTTCGGTACTTTGGTATATATATTTTCCGATTTAATTTTCCGAGTGGATTATTAATTCATTATATTACACGAGTTCTATTAAAGAAACAGTTACAGATCTCTCTCTCTTTGTATTTGATACTAGTCCTTACAGAAAGTTCTCTTTTCACCTATTAACCAGGAAAGCCTAAAATCTTTATACTCTTACCCTTTCAGGGCAATCCAGTAGGTCTTTTCGCACATTTCCAAGTCTTCCTCATCCTTGAACACACATTAAAATAAACCTCATTTGTGGATTATCGGTATAAATCACTCAACCTAAATTTACCTTGACAATTTTATATAGTACTAGTCCTTGGCTCGATCTTATTAGTGGGTGACTTTTGGAGGAAGGAAACCCAAACAAAACCTGTTGAAAATACGTGAGAAAGAGTGCCCCAAAATTCCCTGAGAAAAGCCCTATTGTCTGATAATGAGAGTCACAATCAGATAGTCTCAGAGAAAACATTCCAAAGCAGACCTCTACGTATTATTAAGAAAAAATTCGAAGCGGATTACCTGCGCGTATTCTTCACACGGGAATTAATAACCCGAGACACACAAATTGGTTATCGGACGCCTCCTTGTATAATTAAAGATGTCGGTTTTCCTTCTTGGAACTCAATTATTACCCATTATAAAAACTTCACGAGTTTTACAGCACAAGAGGCAGAGATGATGGTTTGGGTATTATTTATTCACCATGTTTCGTGATCCGGTGAAATACGTCTCGTTTCCCAAAATATTATTCTCTAAAATGGTAGCCTTGAGTAAAAAAATACCTCACGAATCAACCGCAAATGCATTGATACGTCGAAAGAAAACCGTAAACTTAACATCGCCCACAATGGAAGAACCCACACCCTTCCAAATCGTAGCAGACAAAGAAGTTGGAGCATTTATATCACGTGACTGATACAATGAAAGCAGAAATTCAAATCTGGCGGAATTGGGTTTATTGCTTGGTTGAACTCGGGAGGGTAATGCAGCGTGAAAATGCAGATCGTGACTGTTCCGATAAGAATGAAGCTATAAATTTACTAAAACCTTAACTTTAACGCCTTAATGCTCTGCTTAAAACACTTATCAGATAGCTGGCCATTACAAAAAGCGGTGGAGGAATTCTTACAAAATTCCGTAATTAAAAAGTATCTATGATCATAACAGACGGCTGGATTTCCACGAAGAAAAATCTCAGCAAACTTAAATACTTCTCCAGTAGTTACAATCAAGTTGCGTAATGATTATAACTCTATGTTAATTCCGATCAATAGCGTATTACATAGGTTTCCAGAGGGCACTTTGTTACCACTCCCGCTAAGAATATAGTATTAAGACAAAAAATCTATACGATACGAAATTCTTTCGTCTGAAGGAGAATCATCCCGTTTCTACGAATCTTTGCCGGCAGGATGCGACGAGTGACTCAAACGACAGCACACACAGGAAATATTTTCCATTGCAAATCTCGAGGCAGAAATTCCTACTACGCTTGAAGTTGCAAGGATTTTCTACCATCCTGTTTTTCTACAGGCCTTTTTTCCTTCCATGCTTTAAGAAAACCAATGATACTTGCTAAACGAAGTCATATTTCAGTCATCACTTTTTATACGAATAGCGGTTTCAAAAGGAGACTTCAACAACGCCATGATATGCTTAACACTTCACTAATTTAAATACACATAGATACATATAAATACAGACACTTTCCAAATTAAGTTCGTTGAGGTTTTGTTCGAATATGATTCAAATATAAATGATCAAAGGGAAAAACAACTAATATCACCGACTATAGAACATGATAAAACAGTTCCATACTCAAATCTTGAGTATGAGCAATCTATATGCCATTTAAAAACAAAGTAACCGACACATATTTAATTCCGATTCCCATCCAATTCTTACGTAAACGTAAAATAAAATTCGTAGATAATCCTTCGATCCCACAATAATCAAACATCAATATATGAAACGATGCGCAACACACGCATATACTCAATCCACTTTCGCAGCAGAACGCATCGATACTGATACAGACATTCATTCGATCGGAATAAGATGGTCCTCTTAAGACCGTCCTCAAGAAAGATTCCTCCTTAGAATTCGGGGAATCGAGCCGAGCCACGTAGAACTGATGGGATCAGAAACAAATACGTGAGTGGACCGAATCGTACTGTATGAGATAAATCGATTTTTACCTGCACTCCTCCTCCCTTGAACTCCTAACAGACACCGTCTCCATCCCTCTACGGGTGGTTCAAAGAATCCAGATTTACTCCCAAGGAAACGGTCCGGCGGAGAAGAACATGGCCACCTTCTTATAATGCCCAAAATACGGAGGCGCCGACTACATCACTGCGGCTGTAAACTATATACTCGAATACTCCCTCCACACACTACGAGACGAACCACGCACCAGCTATCCACACACTGGCAATGCGTGCAACACTATTACGCTATCCACCGGCACTGAGAGGGACAGACAGAGAGGAACAAGTGAGTTTTCGAAGGACTCCAGAAGACCGTGTGCTTCAATCCGGCCTTACCGGTCGACTGCCTACCATCCTCGACTTACCTCTCCCACAACCCTCCCCTCTCGTACCGCCCAACGCCATTAAACTGACAACAGCGCTGCCTGCTGGCCATGACTATCAACCACCTTCCCCACCCACCACCACCACTCCCTTTCACTTTTCAAAGAGGCTCCAAAAGAGTGGTGCCAAAGAGAAAGATCGCAATCCACGCGGCGAATACTCCCGAATACTTTGGTCTCCGAGATGGTTCACTTAAGAGGGTTGGGGACTGAGGTTAACCCACGACCCTGTTGCCATATCATCGGTGCTCTCGCGGTTGTGTGGGAGGGGAGATGGTTTTTTTACCGCACGAGAAGAACTCTATATCATGGATTTCCCGCGGAGATTTTAACGAGCGATGAGAAGATGCGGCGACTGGTCTGGCTCCTCTTAAACATATTCCTGTCGTCAGGTGCACACCTATGCGTTTGTTTTATTATTTACAAGTCGCGAGCGAGTTGGATGCGTGCATGAGACGACTGCTGGGGATAAATTAAATTGTTATCGAATCGATGGCGTATGACGAGGGATTAACTGCAGAGAATTATAAGGCGTTCAAAGATGATGCTAACAAACGATGATTCAAGGGAATGTCCCCATATAAATACCACATCAGAATGAATGGGTGTTTATGAATTATACACCCTTCCCTGGTTTTTATCGTTGGTTGAATATAATGATAGATATACATCAGAATTAAAAATATTTCCAATCCAAGTAGTCCAATCATAAATATATATTATACAAATTTAATGGGAAGAAAACGACTTGATACTTACGAAACTCAAAATTTTAGAATTATGGTATCGAATCGAATCTAAGAACCTGATACACACTGAAAACGAACACGACAAATTTATCTCCAACGAAGCCGGCAAATGTGTTGTTTTCATTTTCAATGAAAAATACGTCAAATTAAAGACGAGATCAGAAGGTTTTTCGTGCTTTGATAATCTTTTGAGCAATAAATCAGATACGACGACGCTTAACTCTGACGTAATTGATTTCTTCGTTAAAAATTAACTTCTATGGAAGTTAATAAGTATTATTCCTTTATAGAGAATATTCTGTGAAGACCATGGCTTCAAAAGAAAAATATCAAGTAAAAATATAGCATTAGGCCTTTTGAATTAATAATTACAATATGAAATAATAACGAAATCTTTTCCATAATTAACTCATCTCAATTATACTTACATCTTTCAACTAAATATATCTAACTTACACATTTCATCACTTGCTAGACCAAAGGAAATTCTTCCCCAAACATTTTTCACTAGTACTAAGAAATAAGGCAAAATATTCTAATAAGTAAACTTCTGCCACTGAAAAACACTATCACGTTCAATTTTATGATGAAATGATCAAATAATTTTCGATAATACACTTTTGAAAACGAATACACAGATATATAATATCTTTATACATTGGAGTACATCTTCATAAACGCCAGACCAATTCATCTCCAACGTAACAACCGTAATATTTCAAGTTTGAGAAAACCCATTCTTAGCAAAATTATTCGTTTACATTATAATTTTCTTCATCCTATACCTTTTTAATGTGTTTTACGCAAAAGTTGCATTATTGACCACTTCATCTCACGCTAAATTAAATATCTCCCCAACCGCTATTACTCCATCTCGTTAAAAATATATACACATGAAAAATGGATAAAATAAACCATATGCAAATCAGGCTATATGAACCTCATATGTACGCCGGTTAATTCAGCTTCCACCACGATGATAATTGCAACACGCACACACACAGACACCTTTCCTCGACAAAAACAACGTCCCACTGGAGTCCTACCTTTGCCGTGAAATGAATCAAAAGAGAGAAGCAATTCCCGAAGCTGAAAAGGTCTGAGAAAGACGCAAGAAAATAGCGACGGAGTCTCAAAAAAGAGATGGAAACGAGATTGGAATGCCTCGGTGCCTTGAACGCTGGAATAGAAGAGTAGCCCCGGCGCCAGTGTAGAGAACGAAGGAGATAAAAAAAAAGAGCGCAGTGGGAGAGAAGGCCAGCGACTGAGAGGGACGTGGAAGGGGCAGTGTTGTGGTGGACTGTGGTTGTGGGAACAGCGATTCTAGACTGCGATTGAAAATAGAATAGATTATAGTTGAAATAGTTGCCACTTTGGGATCTGATACCGGCTCCACGAGACGGGAATACGAAACCTTTCGATAGATCGAAGTCATTTCTACTCGCTGCGTAATCGGCAATGCAAAATCAATAAGAAAATTTTACTGAACAATGTGCCGATTTCTACGCGAGATATGTATGAATATGTGTAGTGAATAATATAGTGAACAGCAAACATCCTACTTCCGTAAAAACACTGTGTCTATGCAGAGTATGATAATGATACGTCTTTATACGGGGAAGATAGGGACTAAAAGCTTCCTCTTCTATTTATCAAATATATCATCAAAGTATTCACTTGCAAGGTAATTGTTAATGTTGTAACAACGTGATAAAATGAGTCACAGTCAAGGTAAATTCCACCAATGATTACGAGAAAAACCTCCAAAATTCTAGCAACTATAAAAAACACGCAACAAAAAGATATACTAATTTTTCGTTTCTTGAACTTTGCAATTACTTCAGCCAAACTGGTTTTTGCTATAATTATTTAGAATATATCAATAGAAAGAGATTTTATTGATCCATGAAGTGCCTCTCTTCCACCAAACCTCGCTTATTGTTAAAATATTTACAAACATTAATGGAAAGCAAACAAAAAAATGAAGAGGAGAGAAAGATATTTTTTTAATAATTCACATTCGCAATGAAAAAATCCATATTGGGAGCGAAGATACTCGTGGAAAAGATAAAAACACCGGAGATATTACAAGAAAAATACATTAATAAATTACAACAGCATATTGTTAAGCAAAAACATAAAATATCAAAATAAAAATAATTACTAAATTCAAATTAAACTTACGAAAACAGACAAAAGGAGAAGAAAATTTCAAGCAACATAAACAAATAGATATTAGACCCTTAAATCACTATAATTGCAGAATGCGACAGAATAATATCATCTGCCCCGCAAAGTTATTCATCAACTGAAGTAAAATTTCCAACCAGAAGCAATTCAGTAATCATCACCTGCATCCGAAATATATCATCCCATCCTTCGTTGTCAAGGAGAAGATTCCAAAAACAAAGAAAGGAAGAACATGGTAAACGAGTACCGAAGAAAATAAGGTACAAATACGAGAAAAGAGAAAGTTATACATAAAAATCTTTATTCGCAATAGTTATAAAGAAAATGAGATAAATCCTTGGATACGACCCAGACTTCAAGTTTGATCAAATTCACGATTGTAATCACAGACGCCTATGACTCTTTTTCAAAAGAAAACTAAAACATTCACGAGCCAGAACTAAAAATCCAAGAAATCTAGCTCTGATTAATGTGAAAGATCTAACAAGCCAGGATATTAGTACTACTAGCGTCGCTTGAGCTAGAAAGGTCCTATATATTAACATACTTAATGTCCTTATTGTTCTGCAACGTTCCGCAACGATTAACAAAGAAAACAAATTGATTTAAAAGCTACAGCGGCCGCTGATATCTACCGACGTGATTTGCTACCCACAATGCCCTCGGGGCAACCGACAGCTGACGTACTATATTCCTCGTTGGCATGCAGCAGAGGTAACGATATGAATCAGAAGCAAAATCTCACTGCGTCAGAAGTTCTTTAAAATAAAAGAAGGTTTGGAAAATCCTTTTATTAGCGAAGAACTAGAGTAAGAGTCGCTCAAGTAACCGCGTCGCTTAGGATACAATCGTTCGCTGACGGGGCACAATATCTTTACGGGATTTTTCCGGCGATGTTTTTTTCCGAACCGCCGGCCTCAGGCATTACGTGGTCGACGCAACGCTCGGATGTCGCTCGTGAATAACAGGAGGCAAATCGGTCTTGAGAAATGGAGACTATCCGACCAAGGGCATCTCTTAATCATGCAGATACACTTCAGTCTACGAACGGACTTGAATAAATCAAACGTCTAGGAATCTGGACTCCTCGCGCCTGTCGAAACATGCGCTGAGATTGATGATAAATCTATAGTTCACTACGGTGACCCAGACTTACCTTTCTAGCCCTCCTATTGGTTATAGTTTGATTGAATAAAGTTTAAAATTATTTTAAGCTACGGGTTCGCGTTACGTGACAACACAAAGATTAAACAGAAGTGAAGGATTATTACGATAAATCAAAAAGCGTAATTAAAATGTTCAAGGATGCGGGATAGGAATCTTTAGAACATAGACGATCAAAGGGTAGATTAGATTCACTTAATAGATAGAGAGAAGGAACTTTCAAGGAAGACGTAGTACACATGCTAAGCTCTTCCTGCTATATAGGCCGATCGGATACAGCGAGTAAAATAAGTGAACTGATTCAAAAACTGATAGATTTGAAAATTTGTTATACCTCGAACAATATGCGATGCGAGCAAACAAATAGACCTGGGTACGGGTCACAACAATATTACTATTCTTCATTTCCCTTTCACCTTTGTGGTTATTACACCTCAATATAAACATCCTTCTCAGGTCTCGTGAGGTTCTGAAATATTTGAACCGGTCTCGTATATCGCCCAATTAATTACTGTAACTAATGAGAACATGTACACTAGCGCCACTTGCTGTTGTTCAGATTATCAATCACCTTTCGGAAAAATTCTCCCCAACAGGTGGAATCGATTACCCCTTGGAAACGCTCCAGATCCAACCCTGTATTTCATCACGGTGATTAATAAAAGTGAATTCTTGTTTGGGCCTTATCATCATTTACTCAACTCTCGCAGAAAAATCGACAGAAGGATAAATAATGGCGTTTTCTTAAGAGAGTGGAAACGGTGCACACGACCAAAAAAGCTAATTTTCTGCCTCGTAAATGTCACGATAGACAAATTGATGTCTCGAAAGACCTTGGCTGATTTTTCTGTAGACTCCGACCGACGGTAATGACGAGTCTTAAAAATGCAATGATATCTTTAGCGAGAGAAAATTCACGGCATAATTGTTGATAAGAAATACTGAAAGATTTAAATAAATTAACTGCTTAATCAACGCAGCAAAATTTATATCAGTCCTTATTTAAACCAAGTGCAACTTAAATAGTATGGTTACTCAAAACACTCTTTCATAGTAGACTTTTCAAGTCAGTAGAAATTACATCCAGTATTCTATTCAATTCAATACTTCATGATGTGTTTCGCAAATCTATAACTAGTTCTCAATTCGTGAAGCAAATAAATACTTCCAATACTCGATGAAAAAGTTTCCAAATATTTCGGATCATATGAGAATCCCATGAAACTCTATTTCAAAATCAGTCAGGCAGAAAATGAGCTGAGCTGCCTATTATATTCAAGTGAGTGAGCAGATCAAATGATTATCATCATTAAAAGGCTGCTATATAGAACCCGATCCATAGTGGCAACCATACACATAATCATACATCAGGTAATAGTATAATTGAACAATAGTAATCCGGATATAATGCTGTAAACACAATTTAGGTACGATTATAAATTAATTGTCAGAATCGAATTGTCTGAAATGAAGAAATATTCTGCCTGGAATACACGGTAGTCGGGAGTCAAACCACTTCAAAAGCTTCTACTACACAATTAAATTGATGAGATAGATATTTCCTAATTACAATTTATAATTTATTTTAATATCTAAACGCAATGTTGTTACTAGACCTTGCTTTACGCCCAAGTCGATTATAGTTACATTTTTTTCGGCAGTTTGTACGTATACTTACGTTAAATTTACCCTATATTTATTTGTTCGTTTTTCTCATTCTATTTACGAAAACACTACGTGATTAAGGAGGAAGTTCGAGTACTTCTTCAGATAAACTATTCCACTCGTTAGCGTTTTTATTCTAAAGTAATACATGCAAATATCTGCTATCAGTTTCAAAGAAGTTATTCAGTACTTATGGTACTTCTTAGCAATATAATCTGGTTCTCGCAGTATCATATAAAAGACTACCTTCAACATAAACCATAAGAGCTCAATTCCGTTCCCTCCGACTAGGAATTCCTCATCGGAAGCATCTTGGCATCACGTCGGAGAATTTCAAACGACCACAGTCGCCTAGCAATAGCAATATCGAAACGGATGTAAACGGTAGAAAATGACGTCCGAATGACGTGAATAATCCACTAAGTACTGGTTCTATAAAAAAGCCCGGGACGACATCTTCGGAGAAAGGGTCGCCGCGATATCTTTACGACATCGCTCCGACAGATGGCGAAGCATTTGATGGCAAAAAATCTCCCATTTAGCGGTATAATACCGTATTCAAGAGGCAAAAATAAGGCTGAGTGTTTATTGAACCTTTGGAGTCCCCCACCACCGGGGCAACAATTGAAACGCATTCAACCGGTTGGGATACGTCTCGCCGACGTTTAAACCGGAGGAAGGTTTTTTTGCACAAATCATCGACCTTGCGAATCGTCGTATCTGCACGCAAAAGAGGCGGGAAATCCGCGGATACTAAATAATAACTCTGTCTCGCTAAATATAAAATCGTCCACGCCCACCGATAATTACCCCTTGGGATTCTATGCTTATGTCTGCGCTGAGAGTTCTGATGGTATTTTCGTATCGAGAAAAAAATACGTAGTTTTTTGGCGATGAAATTCGAGGTGTAATACAAACCTTATGGGATTATATTCGATAGTTTTACCCCTCAAATCAAACGTAATGCACTCATTATTGAAGGTCGATTATAAATAAACGAAAAATATTGTATAATACTGAAGATACGAAAGTTATAAATTTTTTCCGGAAATACGCTTGATTCGAACAAAATCTAATTGTTTTCCCTCATATTTTTTACCCTCTACTTAAGGAAAGTGTACCTACTAAATCTGTAAGCACGTAATTCACATTCTTTCATCGTTTCCTATGAAATACAAGGTTTGAAACGAAAAATACATCATGGACTATACAGAATTACAAAGAAATATTTGAATAATAGAAACTCTTATTTCTTTTCTAAAATGACACGAAGAAAAGTAGGAAATTAAAGTTAACTTCCTAAATTACAAACAAGTTGATTCTATATTATTTTCGTAAAATAAAAAAATACCAAATCAGTTGCATAACATCCCTTGACAAACGCTACCATGGATACAACTGTAAATAATTAAAGTAGGCTAATAAGAAACAGTGTTGCTCAATGAAATCCATACCATCTAATAATTTACGGATAACAACTTGTATTCATGTTTCCACAAATCTTTCGTGGTCTCCACAGCAATTACTTCATACCACAAAATATTTCCTTCACCCCCTCAGATCTTAGTTCATCAAAAAGGGGCCAAGTTCAAAACAGCGACTTTTCCCTGGCTGAGTGCGTTCCTAAGGAAACCAACCTCGGGTTTGAACCGAGATAGTAAAGCGTAGTTCCACAATCTTTAGAGAGGGAGACCTACTCACAGGGAAGAGCCTTTGATCATGAGCCGTGTTACCTCTATCGACCCCTGGATGGCATGTGGTGGAAAGAGAAAAACGGAGGATGTGCAGAAAAAAAAGGAATTGAAACTCGACGGACAGGAGTGTGGGAAGGACTGAATAGGGGAGGAGGGAGAGATATAGAGAGACGGAAGCACGAGGTTGCTGGAAAAAAGTGAAAAGATGGCCGTCTGTCGAAGGGGGAGACACCGGGAAGATGAGTACAAAATAGCCGATCACGAGTCAAGAGGTCATCCGTGGGCAATAGCAGAGGTCCTCTTTGGCAGCGAGCTCGTCTTGTGTTCCTCAGATGTGGGAGTAAAGGGTGGTGTGAGTAATGAGAGAGAAGATGAGGAATGGAAGGGATACGCGTAGATTCCGTCCCTTTCAGAGATTCTTACCAAAGACGGATAAATGATGGAAGGAAATGGAACGTTTGTACTTGTAGTTATGTTGGTATGGTAGCACTTACGATATTTCAAGCGCTGTTATTGATAATATAATAAGAAGGTGAAGAGTGTTTACCTACATCAGAGTTAAGAATCGATCTTTTAATATTTCAATAGAACTACGCTTTCCTAAAAACAATCTATCACTACTGATATTCACCCCATTGAATGGAATACTGATGGGTTTCGGATAAAGATATCTAGTTTTAATTAGTATGGTTAAGCATCATAAGAGGTAAATCGAGTACTGAAATATTAGAATGAAATATCTACAATAAGTAAAATACATATTCACAAAAAACTAGAGATGAAAGTACCTTTCTGTGGAAGTGTATGAAAAGTAATTCCACGAAGTAACGATTTCTCAAATTGAGTTTGAAACATTATATGAGAATTTTTTATCAATGACTTAGATATTATGGAATGGTTCTTGATTACTATACGTTTCTGTGAAGTTTAAGCGCTTTATTTCCATATATTAAAATTCTTACAGTGATCGATTCAGTTCACGGATGGAAAATTTTAAAAACCCTCTAATGTTTTTTTTTCGAAGAAATCAAATTATTTTATGATGAAATGACTTCTCAGTTAAGGTTTACCACAATATATATAACTTCATAAAATTATCACTACAACTAATCACTATCTTCGTGTAAATTTAATCTGTACCATAATTGTATCTTCGGGAGACGTTATTATAAGAAACTTACCTATCGAAGAGGGAACATTATATCCAAGTTGAATTTAATTAATTTTTCACTCAATAAAATTTAATCAATTTTAGAATCTTATCTATAAGACCTCTTATGATGCACTTTAAGATAATATAAATGTGTCTTCTACACGAATTAACCTCTACTTCAGTATGAAATATATTATCTTAAATATTATTATTATTAAAAATATACTATCTGGTTAAACGAGTTCAATTACACTCAATTCTGAATCATGTTAAATATACATCTTTATAATCCAATAACTGAGACAAGTAGAATTTATTATAAAATAAATAATATGTATCCTATTATAATAGCTTTTCAAAATTAAAATTGCAACAGAAATTAGAGAATTATAGAGACAATTCAAACACAAAATATACGAATTTAGAACCTGCTTTGAAAGAACCATTTTAGAATTATAGCTCAAATAAAAGTTGCTTAAGTGCCAAATGGTTTCAGCTGAATAACATATAACTTTTGCTTTCGGAAGTGTCGAACCGAATCAACACGCAACTTCCGAAAGGACGTGAAATGAAGTATATCTCCTGCGCCAAAGAAAAGGAAGATATTTCGCTTCTCAATTCAGGTACGTATTCTACTCCATTACGCCTTTCTTGCACTATCAGCAGGAAGGAAAGAAAAAGGAATAGTCGATTGATGGCGAAGTACGGTGAAAGGGGAAGAATGGATCTGAAGAGTAGTTTGGGGAGGAAATGAAGCTCGGATGAGGCAGTTATCGAGATTGAAGGAGAGGGTCAATAACATCCATAGACGTTCTATTAAGGCTCCGTGACAGGAAACTGCAAAGATCAGTCTAGTTCGCCTCAAGTTTCCGTTAATTTTTTTTTACTTCAGACGTTGCGAACGGTGAAATTTAATGAGTCCGCAGGAAAAGCAGAAGAGACCAAAATTGGATGTACAGTAAATCCCGTTAATTTCAGTTACGCAGGAAATGCGACGTATGGTCCATCGGAAAAATGTTCCGTTACGGTAATTTCCGATGAAAGAAGATGGTATGACAAAAGCGAAAGTGTCATGATGTTTGAGATTCTCGTCGTTATGTAAGGATTTTACCATTTCATCCTTGAATGAATTGCAAAGAAAGACAGAAGGTGAATGTATTTACCAAGTGGTCTGGAGGAGTGAGGCTAATTGAAGTTAAAGGTCACAAGTTGGCGTGTAGTACAGATAAATTGAATATGAAAAAATTTTTATATATAATTCGAATGTAAATTTAAATACAAAATACTCTAATGATTTTCCCCTTCATATTTTTCTTCCTTTCACACCAATCGAAAGGTAGTTAAGTTAGTAAATTTAAATAGACCTAATCTATATGAATACACAATCCACATACTATCATATAATATTACGCGAAACTTTAGATAGAATCAGGAACTCCCTAAGAGAATACTTAATTATTAACAAAATTTTAGAGAAGTATACAACAATTCTTAATATGAAAAGCCTTCCCATGAATTCAATCCTGCTAAAGTTATTTCAGATATGATTTAACAGATTTACATTTTCGTATAAGGTACTTCCAAACTTCTTGTCGTCATATTCATTATTGAGTTCATAGAATAAATACACAAATCACCAATTCCCATAATGGCAATCTATATTCGTGAATGACTGCATTAGTAAATCATTTTACAACAGAAAAGATAATCTTACCTGCAAACTAATCCATAACTCTCTTGTGAATGCTATCACTGCAGTAGAAATAAAGGACGATTTTCAGGAGACTTACCTGAAAATAAAAAGAAAAAAGTATTACAAAATAATCCCAATTGAGATACGTTAAAAATATTATGACATTCATCCATTAAATCATAATTTCAACCATGGACTTAAAATTTATCAATTCAAAATTCTATAGGAAGAGTACAATTCGGATTTTGAGAGATTTAAGACTCGTCTTTAGATTACAAATATTACCTATACAATTTGCACTTTACATTAAATTTTGCGTAAATATTATCGAAATAAGAAAAATCGATCGCTTGAAATAGTACGCCTCCGGTGTGACGAATGTGTAAATCGAACCAGGGACCAGCCACGCCAGCCGCGGGTAAACTTTTGCCGCCAGAGCACCAACGTCTACTGCGTTCACTCGATTCCGATTCACGAGTTTTTTCGCGAAATCTCTGAGGAAGATTTTACGTTCCTCGGACTTATCCTAGTGAAAATTACGCACGATGGCATCATCCAAAGACCGGTGGTCCCTCCTCCTCCCTCCCTGAGATCACGGGGAAGTGATTCGGTAAAAAGGGTGCTTAAAGAAAAAAGAGATGCCGAAACCCGGGATCGAACCAGGGACCTTTAGATCTTCAGTCTAACGCTCTCCCAGCTGAGCTATTTCGGCCGATGTTGCGGTCTCCGTACCTCCTCCTCAAACTTCGATCGGGAGTGGCATTGAAATGCGTTTCGTGAGACAGCTAAAAAAAAAATTGATGCCGAAACCCGGGATTGAACCAGGGACCTTTAGATCTTCAGTCTAACGCTCTCCCAACTGAGCTATTTCGGCGGCCTTCACGGGTTCCACGAGCGTGACATGGTAAACGTCGCGGTATGAAACATTCGAAGGGACCTTCCATTCGCGAGGGACAGCCGGTTGAGTTTGAAAAACAAATATCGTGCCTCGCTCGGAAGTGCGTCGTCTTTACGCCAGTCCCGGAACGGACTGCAAAGACTGTCGCTAAAATGCGTTCGTTGTCGTATCGAGACGTATGTTCCGAAATAATCCACTTCGCAATCGATCGCTTGAAATAGTACGCCTCCGGTGTGACGAATGTGTAAACTCCCGTCGAAACGGAGTTCTCAAGGTACGCATAAAAAACGAGCGAATGCAAAATAAACGGGCCTGTCCGGGATTTGAACCCGGGACCTCTCGCACCCAAAGCGAGAATCATACCCCTAGACCAACAGGCCGCTGTACCATGCAGGTTTTGGTGTACTTGCAAAAGTAGATTCCCTTCGCAGTTGAAAGTACTCGCAAGCGGAATTTGCGTCCGAGGGCAAGCGGCACGAATCGGTCCTGTGAGAGGTACAAAGGAATAACTTCGTAGTTTGCACGTACGTAAAAAAAACCTCGTAATTCACCGAGCATAAAAATTTTGTAAAAGTTTCTAACGATCGAGGGGAACGGCGGCGTGGTTAAAAAAGTGCGTCGGCCGGGAATCGAACCCGGATCAACTGCTTGGAAGGCAACTATGCTGACCATTACACCACCGACGCGAGTTGGTCGTTGAGAGGAAAGTATGAGAATTTTTTGATCCGTTTATGCGTGGTCGAAAAAACGGGTCGGCGCATCTTCACCCTCGTGCACGCATCTTCCTAAAGGACTGGCTTTTTACCGAAAAGACGTCTGTAATGGGGCACCGTTTTACGGGACGCATCGAATTTTTTTACTGGTGAAAATGAATGGAGGAAGTCTGGTCGGTGATGATGCGAAGAGAATGTCATCCGGAGATAAATTACGCGAAGATGTTGGAGGGAGAAGGGCAGCCGTGGAGAAATGGAGAGTACTTCCTTAATCGGTGGAAGTGAATTGACTCGACCCATCCGCGAGGAAATGGGACGGTTGTTTCAGGATTAACGTTGCTTTAATTTAAAAGACCGAAGCGTGATGTCCGACGCGAGATGCGGTGGTAATCATTGGACACGAACATCCTCTTTCGAACGGAGCAGCAGCAATGTGGTGCCACGCTCGGTGGTGCGTCGGCTGCACCACTCGCTCCTGAACACAGCCGACTGTGGAGAACTGGCTTGGGAGTGATGATGGATTGGACTTGGAACGTTTGTACTTCGCCACTCAGAAAGTGACTTTACCATCCCCGCTGCAAGCAACGGGTGAACGATCATCGATGCCACGAGCGACCGCCGAAAGACAGTCGGACGAGGCTTCCTCACGCTCAGGTAAAGGCACCACAACTCATCTTCGTGGTGAAGTTGTGCGCTACAGTTGTTCAGCCATAGCGAGATGCATACTACAGAAATGATCCTGTGAAGTATGATCTTAAACTCACCAACCTACTCTACGGCCACCCCATTCGATCGTCTGCCTTCTTCACCGCGATGAGTAAACGTTTCGACTTCCTTCTCTTCCCTCATCCTCGCCTCACCTTCCGCTGCTTTCGAAATCCGCTTCCGAAGGTGCTTTCGGCGACTTACGATCCCTCCCAACGCCACGGCGGTCATCTAAAAGTCTTCTTACGATCCTTCTCGGTTCCACCACCCTCCTTTTCGATTCGATTGCTTTCGAAACATGCTTTCGTTCGAGCGACAACCATCTTCTTGCGTAAATTACCGCTTCCCCTAAACACACCGCCGGGTTACACTTTCGTCACATTTGGACGCCAGCCGCGGGTAAACTTTTGCCACCAACGTCTACTGCGTTCGCTCGATTCCGATTCACGAGTTCGATGCAGTTTTTCCGCGAAATCTCTGAGGAAGATTTTACGTTCCTCGGTCGACCGCATGGTTTTCGCTGATCTTCCTCTTGGAAATTGTGTTTTATCGAAAACGAATCTAATTTGGAAGAGGTGTTTCGTCACTCATCATACGGTAAAAATGTTCACTTATCCTAGTGAAAATTACGCACGACGGCATCATCCAAAGACCGGTGGTCCCTCCTCCTCCCTCCCTGAGATCACGGGGAAGTGATTCGGTAAAAAGGGTGCTTAAAGAAAAAAGAGATGCCGAAACCCGGGATCGAACCAGGGACCTTTAGATCTTCAGTCTAACGCTCTCCCAGCTGAGCTATTTCGGCCGATGTTGCGGTCTCCGTACCTCCTCCTCAAACTTCGATCGGGAGTGGCATTGAAATGCGTTTCGTGAGACAGCTAAAAAAAAAATTGATGCCGAAACCCGGGATTGAACCAGGGACCTTTAGATCTTCAGTCTAACGCTCTCCCAACTGAGCTATTTCGGCGGCCTTCACGGGTTCCACGAGCGTGACATGGTAAACGTCGCGGTATGAAACATTCGAAGGGACCTTCCATTCGCGAGGGACAGCCGGTTGAGTTTGAAAAACAAATATCGTGCCTCGCTCGGAAGTGCGTCGTCTTTACGCCAGTCCCGGAACGGACTGCAAAGACTGTCGCTAAAATGCGTTCGTTGTCGTATCGAGACGTATGTTCCGAAATAATCCACTTCGCAATCGATCGCTTGAAATAGTACGCCTCCGGTGTGACGAATGTGTAAACTCCCGTCGAAACGGAGTTCTCAAGGTACGCATAAAAAACGAGCGAATGCAAAATAAACGGGCCTGTCCGGGATTTGAACCCGGGACCTCTCGCACCCAAAGCGAGAATCATACCCCTAGACCAACAGGCCGCTGTACCATGCAGGTTTTGGTGTACGTGCAAAAGTAGATTCCCTTCGCAGTTGAAAGTACTCGCAAGCGGAATTTGCGTCCGAGGGCAAGCGGCACGAATCGGTCCTGTGAGAGGTACAAAGGAATAACTTCGTAGTTTGCACGTACGTAAAAAAAACCTCGTAATTCACCGAGCATAAAAATTTTGTAAAAGTTTCTAACGATCGAGGGGAACGGCGGCGTGGTTAAAAAAGTGCGTCGGCCGGGAATCGAACCCGGATCAACTGCTTGGAAGGCAACTATGCTGACCATTACACCACCGACGCGAGTTGGTCGTTGAGAGGAAAGTATGAGAATTTTTTGATCCGTTTATGCGTGGTCGAAAAAACGGGTCGGCGCATCTTCACCCTCGTGCACGCATCTTCCTAAAGGACTGGCTTTTTACCGAAAAGACGTCTGTAATGGGGCACCGTTTTACGGGACGCATCGAATTTTTTTACTGGTGAAAATGAATGGAGGAAGTCTGGTCGGTGATGATGCGAAGAGAATGTCATCCGGAGATAAATTACGCGAAGATGTTGGAGGGAGAAGGGCAGCCGTGGAGAAATGGAGAGTACTTCCTTAATCGGTGGAAGTGAATTGACTCGACCCATCCGCGAGGAAATGGGACGGTTGTTTCAGGATTAACGTTGCTTTAATTTAAAAGACCGAAGCGTGATGTCCGACGCGAGATGCGGTGGTAATCATTGGACACGAACATCCTCTTTCGAACGGAGCAGCAGCAATGTGGTGCCACGCTCGGCGGTGCGTCGGCTGCACCACTCGCTCCTGAACACAGCCGACTGTGGAGAACTGGCTTGGGAGTGATGATGGATTGGACTTGGAACGTTTGTACTTCGCCACTCAGAAAGTGACTTTACCATCCCCGCTGCAAGCAACGGGTGAACGATCATCGATGCCACGAGCGACCGCCGAAAGACAGTCGGACGAGGCTTCCTCACGCTCAGGTAAAGGCACCACAACTCATCTTCGTGGTGAAGTTGTGCGCTACAGTTGTTCAGCCATAGCGAGATGCATACTACAGAAATGATCCTGTGAAGTATGATCTTAAACTCACCAACCTACTCTACGGCCACCCCATTCGATCGTCTGCCTTCTTCACCGCGATGAGTAAACGTTTCGACTTCCTTCTCTTCCCTCATCCTCGCCTCACCTTCCGCTGCTTTCGAAATCCGCTTCCGAAGGTGCTTTCGGCGACTTACGATCCCTCCCAACGCCACGGCGGTCATCTAAAAGTCTTCTTACGATCCTTCTCGGTTCCACCACCCTCCTTTTCGATTCGATTGCTTTCGAAACATGCTTTCGTTCGAGCGACAACCATCTTCTTGCGTAAATTACCGCTTCCCCTAAACACACCGCCGGGTTACACTTTCGTCACATTTGGACGCCAGCCGCGGGTAAACTTTTGCCACCAACGTCTACTGCGTTCGCTCGATTCCGATTCACGAGTTCGATGCAGTTTTTCCGCGAAATCTCTGAGGAAGATTTTACGTTCCTCGGTCGACCGCATGGTTTTCGCTGATCTTCCTCTTGGAAATTGTGTTTTATCGAAAACGAATCTAATTTGGAAGAGGTGTTTCGTCACTCATCATACGGTAAAAATGTTCACTTATCCTAGTGAAAATTACGCACGACGGCATCATCCAAAGACCGGTGGTCCCTCCTCCTCCCTCCCTGAGATCACGGGGAAGTGATTCGGTAAAAAGGGTGCTTAAAGAAAAAAGAGATGCCGAAACCCGGGATCGAACCAGGGACCTTTAGATCTTCAGTCTAACGCTCTCCCAGCTGAGCTATTTCGGCCGATGTTGCGGTCTCCGTACCTCCTCCTCAAACTTCGATCGGGAGTGGCATTGAAATGCGTTTCGTGAGACAGCTAAAAAAAAAATTGATGCCGAAACCCGGGATTGAACCAGGGACCTTTAGATCTTCAGTCTAACGCTCTCCCAACTGAGCTATTTCGGCGGCCTTCACGGGTTCCACGAGCGTGACATGGTAAACGTCGCGGTATGAAACATTCGAAGGGACCTTCCATTCGCGAGGGACAGCCGGTTGAGTTTGAAAAACAAATATCGTGCCTCGCTCGGAAGTGCGTCGTCTTTACGCCAGTCCCGGAACGGACTGCAAAGACTGTCGCTAAAATGCGTTCGTTGTCGTATCGAGACGTATGTTCCGAAATAATCCACTTCGCAATCGATCGCTTGAAATAGTACGCCTCCGGTGTGACGAATGTGTAAACTCCCGTCGAAACGGAGTTCTCAAGGTACGCATAAAAAACGAGCGAATGCAAAATAAACGGGCCTGTCCGGGATTTGAACCCGGGACCTCTCGCACCCAAAGCGAGAATCATACCCCTAGACCAACAGGCCGCTGTACCATGCAGGTTTTGGTGTACGTGCAAAAGTAGATTCCCTTCGCAGTTGAAAGTACTCGCAAGCGGAATTTGCGTCCGAGGGCAAGCGGCACGAATCGGTCCTGTGAGAGGTACAAAGGAATAACTTCGTAGTTTGCACGTACGTAAAAAAAACCTCGTAATTCACCGAGCATAAAAATTTTGTAAAAGTTTCTAACGATCGAGGGGAACGGCGGCGTGGTTAAAAAAGTGCGTCGGCCGGGAATCGAACCCGGATCAACTGCTTGGAAGGCAACTATGCTGACCATTACACCACCGACGCGAGTTGGTCGTTGAGAGGAAAGTATGAGAATTTTTTGATCCGTTTATGCGTGGTCGAAAAAACGGGTCGGCGCATCTTCACCCTCGTGCACGCATCTTCCTAAAGGACTGGCTTTTTACCGAAAAGACGTCTGTAATGGGGCACCGTTTTACGGGACGCATCGAATTTTTTTACTGGTGAAAATGAATGGAGGAAGTCTGGTCGGTGATGATGCGAAGAGAATGTCATCCGGAGATAAATTACGCGAAGATGTTGGAGGGAGAAGGGCAGCCGTGGAGAAATGGAGAGTACTTCCTTAATCGGTGGAAGTGAATTGACTCGACCCATCCGCGAGGAAATGGGACGGTTGTTTCAGGATTAACGTTGCTTTAATTTAAAAGACCGAAGCGTGATGTCCGACGCGAGATGCGGTGGTAATCATTGGACACGAACATCCTCTTTCGAACGGAGCAGCAGCAATGTGGTGCCACGCTCGGTGGTGCGTCGGCTGCACCACTCGCTCCTGAACACAGCCGACTGTGGAGAACTCGCTTGGGAGTGATGATGGATTGGACTTGGAACGTTTGTACTTCGCCACTCAGAAAGTGACTTTACCATCCCCGCTGCAAGCAACGGGTGAACGATCATCGATGCCACGAGCGACCGCTGAAAGACAGTCGGACGAGGCTTCCTCACGCTCAGGTAAAGGCACCACAACTCATCTTCGTGGTGAAGTTGTGCGCTACAGTTGTTCAGCCATAGCGAGATGCATACTACAGAAATGATCCTGTGAAGTATGATCTTAAACTCACCAACCTACTCTACGGCCACCCCATTCGATCGTCTGCCTTCTTCACCGCGATGAGTAAACGTTTCGACTTCCTTCTCTTCCCTCATCCTCGCCTCACCTTCCGCTGCTTTCGAAATCCGCTTCCGAAGGTGCTTTCGGCGACTTACGATCCCTCCCAACGCCACGGCGGTCATCTAAAAGTCTTCTTACGATCCTTCTCGGTTCCACCACCCTCCTTTTCGATTCGATTGCTTTCGAAACATGCTTTCGTTCGAGCGACAACCATCTTCTTGCGTAAATTACCGCTTCCCCTAAACACACCGCCGGGTTACACTTTCGTCACATTTGGACGCCAGCCGCGGGTAAACTTTTGCCACCAACGTCTACTGCGTTCGCTCGATTCCGATTCACGAGTTCGATGCAGTTTTTCCGCGAAATCTCTGAGGAAGATTTTACGTTCCTCGGTCGACCGCATGGTTTTCGCTGATCTTCCTCTTGGAAATTGTGTTTTATCGAAAACGAATCTAATTTGGAAGAGGTGTTTCGTCACTCATCATACGGTAAAAATGTTCACTTATCCTAGTGAAAATTACGCACGACGGCATCATCCAAAGACCGGTGGTCCCTCCTCCTCCCTCCCTGAGATCACGGGGAAGTGATTCGGTAAAAAGGGTGCTTAAAGAAAAAAGAGATGCCGAAACCCGGGATCGAACCAGGGACCTTTAGATCTTCAGTCTAACGCTCTCCCAGCTGAGCTATTTCGGCCGATGTTGCGGTCTCCGTACCTCCTCCTCAAACTTCGATCGGGAGTGGCATTGAAATGCGTTTCGTGAGACAGCTAAAAAAAAAATTGATGCCGAAACCCGGGATTGAACCAGGGACCTTTAGATCTTCAGTCTAACGCTCTCCCAACTGAGCTATTTCGGCGGCCTTCACGGGTTCCACGAGCGTGACATGGTAAACGTCGCGGTATGAAACATTCGAAGGGACCTTCCATTCGCGAGGGACAGCCGGTTGAGTTTGAAAAACAAATATCGTGCCTCGCTCGGAAGTGCGTCGTCTTTACGCCAGTCCCGGAACGGACTGCAAAGACTGTCGCTAAAATGCGTTCGTTGTCGTATCGAGACGTATGTTCCGAAATAATCCACTTCGCAATCGATCGCTTGAAATAGTACGCCTCCGGTGTGACGAATGTGTAAACTCCCGTCGAAACGGAGTTCTCAAGGTACGCATAAAAAACGAGCGAATGCAAAATAAACGGGCCTGTCCGGGATTTGAACCCGGGACCTCTCGCACCCAAAGCGAGAATCATACCCCTAGACCAACAGGCCGCTGTACCATGCAGGTTTTGGTGTACGTGCAAAAGTAGATTCCCTTCGCAGTTGAAAGTACTCGCAAGCGGAATTTGCGTCCGAGGGCAAGCGGCACGAATCGGTCCTGTGAGAGGTACAAAGGAATAACTTCGTAGTTTGCACGTACGTAAAAAAAACCTCGTAATTCACCGAGCATAAAAATTTTGTAAAAGTTTCTAACGATCGAGGGGAACGGCGGCGTGGTTAAAAAAGTGCGTCGGCCGGGAATCGAACCCGGATCAACTGCTTGGAAGGCAACTATGCTGACCATTACACCACCGACGCGAGTTGGTCGTTGAGAGGAAAGTATGAGAATTTTTTGATCCGTTTATGCGTGGTCGAAAAAACGGGTCGGCGCATCTTCACCCTCGTGCACGCATCTTCCTAAAGGACTGGCTTTTTACCGAAAAGACGTCTGTAATGGGGCACCGTTTTACGGGACGCATCGAATTTTTTTACTGGTGAAAATGAATGGAGGAAGTCTGGTCGGTGATGATGCGAAGAGAATGTCATCCGGAGATAAATTACGCGAAGATGTTGGAGGGAGAAGGGCAGCCGTGGAGAAATGGAGAGTACTTCCTTAATCGGTGGAAGTGAATTGACTCGACCCATCCGCGAGGAAATGGGACGGTTGTTTCAGGATTAACGTTGCTTTAATTTAAAAGACCGAAGCGTGATGTCCGACGCGAGATGCGGTGGTAATCATTGGACACGAACATCCTCTTTCGAACGGAGCAGCAGCAATGTGGTGCCACGCTCGGCGGTGCGTCGGCTGCACCACTCGCTCCTGAACACAGCCGACTGTGGAGAACTGGCTTGGGAGTGATGATGGATTGGACTTGGAACGTTTGTACTTCGCCACTCAGAAAGTGACTTTACCATCCCCGCTGCAAGCAACGGGTGAACGATCATCGATGCCACGAGCGACCGCCGAAAGACAGTCGGACGAGGCTTCCTCACGCTCAGGTAAAGGCACCACAACTCATCTTCGTGGTGAAGTTGTGCGCTACAGTTGTTCAGCCATAGCGAGATGCATACTACAGAAATGATCCTGTGAAGTATGATCTTAAACTCACCAACCTACTCTACGGCCACCCCATTCGATCGTCTGCCTTCTTCACCGCGATGAGTAAACGTTTCGACTTCCTTCTCTTCCCTCATCCTCGCCTCACCTTCCGCTGCTTTCGAAATCCGCTTCCGAAGGTGCTTTCGGCGACTTACGATCCCTCCCAACGCCACGGCGGTCATCTAAAAGTCTTCTTACGATCCTTCTCGGTTCCACCACCCTCCTTTTCGATTCGATTGCTTTCGAAACATGCTTTCGTTCGAGCGACAACCATCTTCTTGCGTAAATTACCGCTTCCCCTAAACACACCGCCGGGTTACACTTTCGTCACATTTGGACGCCAGCCGCGGGTAAACTTTTGCCACCAACGTCTACTGCGTTCGCTCGATTCCGATTCACGAGTTCGATGCAGTTTTTCCGCGAAATCTCTGAGGAAGATTTTACGTTCCTCGGTCGACCGCATGGTTTTCGCTGATCTTCCTCTTGGAAATTGTGTTTTATCGAAAACGAATCTAATTTGGAAGAGGTGTTTCGTCACTCATCATACGGTAAAAATGTTCACTTATCCTAGTGAAAATTACGCACGACGGCATCATCCAAAGACCGGTGGTCCCTCCTCCTCCCTCCCTGAGATCACGGGGAAGTGATTCGGTAAAAAGGGTGCTTAAAGAAAAAAGAGATGCCGAAACCCGGGATCGAACCAGGGACCTTTAGATCTTCAGTCTAACGCTCTCCCAGCTGAGCTATTTCGGCCGATGTTGCGGTCTCCGTACCTCCTCCTCAAACTTCGATCGGGAGTGGCATTGAAATGCGTTTCGTGAGACAGCTAAAAAAAAAATTGATGCCGAAACCCGGGATTGAACCAGGGACCTTTAGATCTTCAGTCTAACGCTCTCCCAACTGAGCTATTTCGGCGGCCTTCACGGGTTCCACGAGCGTGACATGGTAAACGTCGCGGTATGAAACATTCGAAGGGACCTTCCATTCGCGAGGGACAGCCGGTTGAGTTTGAAAAACAAATATCGTGCCTCGCTCGGAAGTGCGTCGTCTTTACGCCAGTCCCGGAACGGACTGCAAAGACTGTCGCTAAAATGCGTTCGTTGTCGTATCGAGACGTATGTTCCGAAATAATCCACTTCGCAATCGATCGCTTGAAATAGTACGCCTCCGGTGTGACGAATGTGTAAACTCCCGTCGAAACGGAGTTCTCAAGGTACGCATAAAAAACGAGCGAATGCAAAATAAACGGGCCTGTCCGGGATTTGAACCCGGGACCTCTCGCACCCAAAGCGAGAATCATACCCCTAGACCAACAGGCCGCTGTACCATGCAGGTTTTGGTGTACGTGCAAAAGTAGATTCCCTTCGCAGTTGAAAGTACTCGCAAGCGGAATTTGCGTCCGAGGGCAAGCGGCACGAATCGGTCCTGTGAGAGGTACAAAGGAATAACTTCGTAGTTTGCACGTACGTAAAAAAAACCTCGTAATTCACCGAGCATAAAAATTTTGTAAAAGTTTCTAACGATCGAGGGGAACGGCGGCGTGGTTAAAAAAGTGCGTCGGCCGGGAATCGAACCCGGATCAACTGCTTGGAAGGCAACTATGCTGACCATTACACCACCGACGCGAGTTGGTCGTTGAGAGGAAAGTATGAGAATTTTTTGATCCGTTTATGCGTGGTCGAAAAAACGGGTCGGCGCATCTTCACCCTCGTGCACGCATCTTCCTAAAGGACTGGCTTTTTACCGAAAAGACGTCTGTAATGGGGCACCGTTTTACGGGACGCATCGAATTTTTTTACTGGTGAAAATGAATGGAGGAAGTCTGGTCGGTGATGATGCGAAGAGAATGTCATCCGGAGATAAATTACGCGAAGATGTTGGAGGGAGAAGGGCAGCCGTGGAGAAATGGAGAGTACTTCCTTAATCGGTGGAAGTGAATTGACTCGACCCATCCGCGAGGAAATGGGACGGTTGTTTCAGGATTAACGTTGCTTTAATTTAAAAGACCGAAGCGTGATGTCCGACGCGAGATGCGGTGGTAATCATTGGACACGAACATCCTCTTTCGAACGGAGCAGCAGCAATGTGGTGCCACGCTCGGTGGTGCGTCGGCTGCACCACTCGCTCCTGAACACAGCCGACTGTGGAGAACTGGCTTGGGAGTGATGATGGATTGGACTTGGAACGTTTGTACTTCGCCACTCAGAAAGTGACTTTACCATCCCCGCTGCAAGCAACGGGTGAACGATCATCGATGCCACGAGCGACCGCCGAAAGACAGTCGGACGAGGCTTCCTCACGCTCAGGTAAAGGCACCACAACTCATCTTCGTGGTGAAGTTGTGCGCTACAGTTGTTCAGCCATAGCGAGATGCATACTACAGAAATGATCCTGTGAAGTATGATCTTAAACTCACCAACCTACTCTACGGCCACCCCATTCGATCGTCTGCCTTCTTCACCGCGATGAGTAAACGTTTCGACTTCCTTCTCTTCCCTCATCCTCGCCTCACCTTCCGCTGCTTTCGAAATCCGCTTCCGAAGGTGCTTTCGGCGACTTACGATCCCTCCCAACGCCACGGCGGTCATCTAAAAGTCTTCTTACGATCCTTCTCGGTTCCACCACCCTCCTTTTCGATTCGATTGCTTTCGAAACATGCTTTCGTTCGAGCGACAACCATCTTCTTGCGTAAATTACCGCTTCCCCTAAACACACCGCCGGGTTACACTTTCGTCACATTTGGACGCCAGCCGCGGGTAAACTTTTGCCACCAACGTCTACTGCGTTCGCTCGATTCCGATTCACGAGTTCGATGCAGTTTTTCCGCGAAATCTCTGAGGAAGATTTTACGTTCCTCGGTCGACCGCATGGTTTTCGCTGATCTTCCTCTTGGAAATTGTGTTTTATCGAAAACGAATCTAATTTGGAAGAGGTGTTTCGTCACTCATCATACGGTAAAAATGTTCACTTATCCTAGTGAAAATTACGCACGACGGCATCATCCAAAGACCGGTGGTCCCTCCTCCTCCCTCCCTGAGATCACGGGGAAGTGATTCGGTAAAAAGGGTGCTTAAAGAAAAAAGAGATGCCGAAACCCGGGATCGAACCAGGGACCTTTAGATCTTCAGTCTAACGCTCTCCCAGCTGAGCTATTTCGGCCGATGTTGCGGTCTCCGTACCTCCTCCTCAAACTTCGATCGGGAGTGGCATTGAAATGCGTTTCGTGAGACAGCTAAAAAAAAAATTGATGCCGAAACCCGGGATTGAACCAGGGACCTTTAGATCTTCAGTCTAACGCTCTCCCAACTGAGCTATTTCGGCGGCCTTCACGGGTTCCACGAGCGTGACATGGTAAACGTCGCGGTATGAAACATTCGAAGGGACCTTCCATTCGCGAGGGACAGCCGGTTGAGTTTGAAAAACAAATATCGTGCCTCGCTCGGAAGTGCGTCGTCTTTACGCCAGTCCCGGAACGGACTGCAAAGACTGTCGCTAAAATGCGTTCGTTGTCGTATCGAGACGTATGTTCCGAAATAATCCACTTCGCAATCGATCGCTTGAAATAGTACGCCTCCGGTGTGACGAATGTGTAAACTCCCGTCGAAACGGAGTTCTCAAGGTACGCATAAAAAACGAGCGAATGCAAAATAAACGGGCCTGTCCGGGATTTGAACCCGGGACCTCTCGCACCCAAAGCGAGAATCATACCCCTAGACCAACAGGCCGCTGTACCATGCAGGTTTTGGTGTACGTGCAAAAGTAGATTCCCTTCGCAGTTGAAAGTACTCGCAAGCGGAATTTGCGTCCGAGGGCAAGCGGCACGAATCGGTCCTGTGAGAGGTACAAAGGAATAACTTCGTAGTTTGCACGTACGTAAAAAAAACCTCGTAATTCACCGAGCATAAAAATTTTGTAAAAGTTTCTAACGATCGAGGGGAACGGCGGCGTGGTTAAAAAAGTGCGTCGGCCGGGAATCGAACCCGGATCAACTGCTTGGAAGGCAACTATGCTGACCATTACACCACCGACGCGAGTTGGTCGTTGAGAGGAAAGTATGAGAATTTTTTGATCCGTTTATGCGTGGTCGAAAAAACGGGTCGGCGCATCTTCACCCTCGTGCACGCATCTTCCTAAAGGACTGGCTTTTTACCGAAAAGACGTCTGTAATGGGGCACCGTTTTACGGGACGCATCGAATTTTTTTACTGGTGAAAATGAATGGAGGAAGTCTGGTCGGTGATGATGCGAAGAGAATGTCATCCGGAGATAAATTACGCGAAGATGTTGGAGGGAGAAGGGCAGCCGTGGAGAAATGGAGAGTACTTCCTTAATCGGTGGAAGTGAATTGACTCGACCCATCCGCGAGGAAATGGGACGGTTGTTTCAGGATTAACGTTGCTTTAATTTAAAAGACCGAAGCGTGATGTCCGACGCGAGATGCGGTGGTAATCATTGGACACGAACATCCTCTTTCGAACGGAGCAGCAGCAATGTGGTGCCACGCTCGGTGGTGCGTCGGCTGCACCACTCGCTCCTGAACACAGCCGACTGTGGAGAACTCGCTTGGGAGTGATGATGGATTGGACTTGGAACGTTTGTACTTCGCCACTCAGAAAGTGACTTTACCATCCCCGCTGCAAGCAACGGGTGAACGATCATCGATGCCACGAGCGACCGCCGAAAGACAGTCGGACGAGGCTTCCTCACGCTCAGGTAAAGGCACCACAACTCATCTTCGTGGTGAAGTTGTGCGCTACAGTTGTTCAGCCATAGCGAGATGCATACTACAGAAATGATCCTGTGAAGTATGATCTTAAACTCACCAACCTACTCTACGGCCACCCCATTCGATCGTCTGCCTTCTTCACCGCGATGAGTAAACGTTTCGACTTCCTTCTCTTCCCTCATCCTCGCCTCACCTTCCGCTGCTTTCGAAATCCGCTTCCGAAGGTGCTTTCGGCGACTTACGATCCCTCCCAACGCCACGGCGGTCATCTAAAAGTCTTCTTACGATCCTTCTCGGTTCCACCACCCTCCTTTTCGATTCGATTGCTTTCGAAACATGCTTTCGTTCGAGCGACAACCATCTTCTTGCGTAAATTACCGCTTCCCCTAAACACACCGCCGGGTTACACTTTCGTCACATTTGGACGCCAGCCGCGGGTAAACTTTTGCCACCAACGTCTACTGCGTTCGCTCGATTCCGATTCACGAGTTCGATGCAGTTTTTCCGCGAAATCTCTGAGGAAGATTTTACGTTCCTCGGTCGACCGCATGGTTTTCGCTGATCTTCCTCTTGGAAATTGTGTTTTATCGAAAACGAATCTAATTTGGAAGAGGTGTTTCGTCACTCATCATACGGTAAAAATGTTCACTTATCCTAGTGAAAATTACGCACGACGGCATCATCCAAAGACCGGTGGTCCCTCCTCCTCCCTCCCTGAGATCACGGGGAAGTGATTCGGTAAAAAGGGTGCTTAAAGAAAAAAGAGATGCCGAAACCCGGGATCGAACCAGGGACCTTTAGATCTTCAGTCTAACGCTCTCCCAGCTGAGCTATTTCGGCCGATGTTGCGGTCTCCGTACCTCCTCCTCAAACTTCGATCGGGAGTGGCATTGAAATGCGTTTCGTGAGACAGCTAAAAAAAAAATTGATGCCGAAACCCGGGATTGAACCAGGGACCTTTAGATCTTCAGTCTAACGCTCTCCCAACTGAGCTATTTCGGCGGCCTTCACGGGTTCCACGAGCGTGACATGGTAAACGTCGCGGTATGAAACATTCGAAGGGACCTTCCATTCGCGAGGGACAGCCGGTTGAGTTTGAAAAACAAATATCGTGCCTCGCTCGGAAGTGCGTCGTCTTTACGCCAGTCCCGGAACGGACTGCAAAGACTGTCGCTAAAATGCGTTCGTTGTCGTATCGAGACGTATGTTCCGAAATAATCCACTTCGCAATCGATCGCTTGAAATAGTACGCCTCCGGTGTGACGAATGTGTAAACTCCCGTCGAAACGGAGTTCTCAAGGTACGCATAAAAAACGAGCGAATGCAAAATAAACGGGCCTGTCCGGGATTTGAACCCGGGACCTCTCGCACCCAAAGCGAGAATCATACCCCTAGACCAACAGGCCGCTGTACCATGCAGGTTTTGGTGTACGTGCAAAAGTAGATTCCCTTCGCAGTTGAAAGTACTCGCAAGCGGAATTTGCGTCCGAGGGCAAGCGGCACGAATCGGTCCTGTGAGAGGTACAAAGGAATAACTTCGTAGTTTGCACGTACGTAAAAAAAACCTCGTAATTCACCGAGCATAAAAATTTTGTAAAAGTTTCTAACGATCGAGGGGAACGGCGGCGTGGTTAAAAAAGTGCGCCGGCCGGGAATCGAACCCGGATCAACTGCTTGGAAGGCAACTATGCTGACCATTACACCACCGACGCGAGTTGGTCGTTGAGAGGAAAGTATGAGAATTTTTTGATCCGTTTATGCGTGGTCGAAAAAACGGGTCGGCGCATCTTCACCCTCGTGCACGCATCTTCCTAAAGGACTGGCTTTTTACCGAAAAGACGTCTGTAATGGGGCACCGTTTTACGGGACGCATCGAATTTTTTTACTGGTGAAAATGAATGGAGGAAGTCTGGTCGGTGATGATGCGAAGAGAATGTCATCCGGAGATAAATTACGCGAAGATGTTGGAGGGAGAAGGGCAGCCGTGGAGAAATGGAGAGTACTTCCTTAATCGGTGGAAGTGAATTGACTCGACCCATCCGCGAGGAAATGGGACGGTTGTTTCAGGATTAACGTTGCTTTAATTTAAAAGACCGAAGCGTGATGTCCGACGCGAGATGCGGTGGTAATCATTGGACACGAACATCCTCTTTCGAACGGAGCAGCAGCAATGTGGTGCCACGCTCGGTGGTGCGTCGGCTGCGCCACTCGCTCCTGAACACAGCCGACTGTGGAGAACTGGCTTGGGAGTGATGATGGATTGGACTTGGAACGTTTGTACTTCGCCACTCAGAAAGTGACTTTACCATCCCCGCTGCAAGCAACGGGTGAACGATCATCGATGCCACGAGCGACCGCCGAAAGACAGTCGGACGAGGCTTCCTCACGCTCAGGTAAAGGCACCACAACTCATCTTCGTGGTGAAGTTGTGCGCTACAGTTGTTCAGCCATAGCGAGATGCATACTACAGAAATGATCCTGTGAAGTATGATCTTAAACTCACCAACCTACTCTACGGCCACCCCATTCGATCGTCTGCCTTCTTCACCGCGATGAGTAAACGTTTCGACTTCCTTCTCTTCCCTCATCCTCGCCTCACCTTCCGCTGCTTTCGAAATCCGCTTCCGAAGGTGCTTTCGGCGACTTACGATCCCTCCCAACGCCACGGCGGTCATCTAAAAGTCTTCTTACGATCCTTCTCGGTTCCACCACCCTCCTTTTCGATTCGATTGCTTTCGAAACATGCTTTCGTTCGAGCGACAACCATCTTCTTGCGTAAATTACCGCTTCCCCTAAACACACCGCCGGGTTACACTTTCGTCACATTTGGACGCCAGCCGCGGGTAAACTTTTGCCACCAACGTCTACTGCGTTCGCTCGATTCCGATTCACGAGTTCGATGCAGTTTTTCCGCGAAATCTCTGAGGAAGATTTTACGTTCCTCGGTCGACCGCATGGTTTTCGCTGATCTTCCTCTTGGAAATTGTGTTTTATCGAAAACGAATCTAATTTGGAAGAGGTGTTTCGTCACTCATCATACGGTAAAAATGTTCACTTATCCTAGTGAAAATTACGCACGACGGCATCATCCAAAGACCGGTGGTCCCTCCTCCTCCCTCCCTGAGATCACGGGGAAGTGATTCGGTAAAAAGGGTGCTTAAAGAAAAAAGAGATGCCGAAACCCGGGATCGAACCAGGGACCTTTAGATCTTCAGTCTAACGCTCTCCCAGCTGAGCTATTTCGGCCGATGTTGCGGTCTCCGTACCTCCTCCTCAAACTTCGATCGGGAGTGGCATTGAAATGCGTTTCGTGAGACAGCTAAAAAAAAAATTGATGCCGAAACCCGGGATTGAACCAGGGACCTTTAGATCTTCAGTCTAACGCTCTCCCAACTGAGCTATTTCGGCGGCCTTCACGGGTTCCACGAGCGTGACATGGTAAACGTCGCGGTATGAAACATTCGAAGGGACCTTCCATTCGCGAGGGACAGCCGGTTGAGTTTGAAAAACAAATATCGTGCCTCGCTCGGAAGTGCGTCGTCTTTACGCCAGTCCCGGAACGGACTGCAAAGACTGTCGCTAAAATGCGTTCGTTGTCGTATCGAGACGTATGTTCCGAAATAATCCACTTCGCAATCGATCGCTTGAAATAGTACGCCTCCGGTGTGACGAATGTGTAAACTCCCGTCGAAACGGAGTTCTCAAGGTACGCATAAAAAACGAGCGAATGCAAAATAAACGGGCCTGTCCGGGATTTGAACCCGGGACCTCTCGCACCCAAAGCGAGAATCATACCCCTAGACCAACAGGCCGCTGTACCATGCAGGTTTTGGTGTACGTGCAAAAGTAGATTCCCTTCGCAGTTGAAAGTACTCGCAAGCGGAATTTGCGTCCGAGGGCAAGCGGCACGAATCGGTCCTGTGAGAGGTACAAAGGAATAACTTCGTAGTTTGCACGTACGTAAAAAAAACCTCGTAATTCACCGAGCATAAAAATTTTGTAAAAGTTTCTAACGATCGAGGGGAACGGCGGCGTGGTTAAAAAAGTGCGTCGGCCGGGAATCGAACCCGGATCAACTGCTTGGAAGGCAACTATGCTGACCATTACACCACCGACGCGAGTTGGTCGTTGAGAGGAAAGTATGAGAATTTTTTGATCCGTTTATGCGTGGTCGAAAAAACGGGTCGGCGCATCTTCACCCTCGTGCACGCATCTTCCTAAAGGACTGGCTTTTTACCGAAAAGACGTCTGTAATGGGGCACCGTTTTACGGGACGCATCGAATTTTTTTACTGGTGAAAATGAATGGAGGAAGTCTGGTCGGTGATGATGCGAAGAGAATGTCATCCGGAGATAAATTACGCGAAGATGTTGGAGGGAGAAGGGCAGCCGTGGAGAAATGGAGAGTACTTCCTTAATCGGTGGAAGTGAATTGACTCGACCCATCCGCGAGGAAATGGGACGGTTGTTTCAGGATTAACGTTGCTTTAATTTAAAAGACCGAAGCGTGATGTCCGACGCGAGATGCGGTGGTAATCATTGGACACGAACATCCTCTTTCGAACGGAGCAGCAGCAATGTGGTGCCACGCTCGGTGGTGCGTCGGCTGCACCACTCGCTCCTGAACACAGCCGACTGTGGAGAACTGGCTTGGGAGTGATGATGGATTGGACTTGGAACGTTTGTACTTCGCCACTCAGAAAGTGACTTTACCATCCCCGCTGCAAGCAACGGGTGAACGATCATCGATGCCACGAGCGACCGCCGAAAGACAGTCGGACGAGGCTTCCTCACGCTCAGGTAAAGGCACCACAACTCATCTTCGTGGTGAAGTTGTGCGCTACAGTTGTTCAGCCATAGCGAGATGCATACTACAGAAATGATCCTGTGAAGTATGATCTTAAACTCACCGACCTACTCTACGGCCACCCCATTCGATCGTCTGCCTTCTTCACCGCGATGAGTAAACGTTTCGACTTCCTTCTCTTCCCTCATCCTCGCCTCACCTTCCGCTGCTTTCGAAATCCGCTTCCGAAGGTGCTTTCGGCGACTTACGATCCCTCCCAACGCCACGGCGGTCATCTAAAAGTCTTCTTACGATCCTTCTCGGTTCCACCACCCTCCTTTTCGATTCGATTGCTTTCGAAACATGCTTTCGTTCGAGCGACAACCATCTTCTTGCGTAAATTACCGCTTCCCCTAAACACACCGCCGGGTTACACTTTCGTCACATTTGGACGCCAGCCGCGGGTAAACTTTTGCCACCAACGTCTACTGCGTTCGCTCGATTCCGATTCACGAGTTCGATGCAGTTTTTCCGCGAAATCTCTGAGGAAGATTTTACGTTCCTCGGTCGACCGCATGGTTTTCGCTGATCTTCCTCTTGGAAATTGTGTTTTATCGAAAACGAATCTAATTTGGAAGAGGTGTTTCGTCACTCATCATACGGTAAAAATGTTCACTTATCCTAGTGAAAATTACGCACGACGGCATCATCCAAAGACCGGTGGTCCCTCCTCCTCCCTCCCTGAGATCACGGGGAAGTGATTCGGTAAAAAGGGTGCTTAAAGAAAAAAGAGATGCCGAAACCCGGGATCGAACCAGGGACCTTTAGATCTTCAGTCTAACGCTCTCCCAGCTGAGCTATTTCGGCCGATGTTGCGGTCTCCGTACCTCCTCCTCAAACTTCGATCGGGAGTGGCATTGAAATGCGTTTCGTGAGACAGCTAAAAAAAAAATTGATGCCGAAACCCGGGATTGAACCAGGGACCTTTAGATCTTCAGTCTAACGCTCTCCCAACTGAGCTATTTCGGCGGCCTTCACGGGTTCCACGAGCGTGACATGGTAAACGTCGCGGTATGAAACATTCGAAGGGACCTTCCATTCGCGAGGGACAGCCGGTTGAGTTTGAAAAACAAATATCGTGCCTCGCTCGGAAGTGCGTCGTCTTTACGCCAGTCCCGGAACGGACTGCAAAGACTGTCGCTAAAATGCGTTCGTTGTCGTATCGAGACGTATGTTCCGAAATAATCCACTTCGCAATCGATCGCTTGAAATAGTACGCCTCCGGTGTGACGAATGTGTAAACTCCCGTCGAAACGGAGTTCTCAAGGTACGCATAAAAAACGAGCGAATGCAAAATAAACGGGCCTGTCCGGGATTTGAACCCGGGACCTCTCGCACCCAAAGCGAGAATCATACCCCTAGACCAACAGGCCGCTGTACCATGCAGGTTTTGGTGTACGTGCAAAAGTAGATTCCCTTCGCAGTTGAAAGTACTCGCAAGCGGAATTTGCGTCCGAGGGCAAGCGGCACGAATCGGTCCTGTGAGAGGTACAAAGGAATAACTTCGTAGTTTGCACGTACGTAAAAAAAACCTCGTAATTCACCGAGCATAAAAATTTTGTAAAAGTTTCTAACGATCGAGGGGAACGGCGGCGTGGTTAAAAAAGTGCGTCGGCCGGGAATCGAACCCGGATCAACTGCTTGGAAGGCAACTATGCTGACCATTACACCACCGACGCGAGTTGGTCGTTGAGAGGAAAGTATGAGAATTTTTTGATCCGTTTATGCGTGGTCGAAAAAACGGGTCGGCGCATCTTCACCCTCGTGCACGCATCTTCCTAAAGGACTGGCTTTTTACCGAAAAGACGTCTGTAATGGGGCACCGTTTTACGGGACGCATCGAATTTTTTTACTGGTGAAAATGAATGGAGGAAGTCTGGTCGGTGATGATGCGAAGAGAATGTCATCCGGAGATAAATTACGCGAAGATGTTGGAGGGAGAAGGGCAGCCGTGGAGAAATGGAGAGTACTTCCTTAATCGGTGGAAGTGAATTGACTCGACCCATCCGCGAGGAAATGGGACGGTTGTTTCAGGATTAACGTTGCTTTAATTTAAAAGACCGAAGCGTGATGTCCGACGCGAGATGCGGTGGTAATCATTGGACACGAACATCCTCTTTCGAACGGAGCAGCAGCAATGTGGTGCCACGCTCGGTGGTGCGTCGGCTGCACCACTCGCTCCTGAACACAGCCGACTGTGGAGAACTCGCTTGGGAGTGATGATGGATTGGACTTGGAACGTTTGTACTTCGCCACTCAGAAAGTGACTTTACCATCCCCGCTGCAAGCAACGGGTGAACGATCATCGATGCCACGAGCGACCGCCGAAAGACAGTCGGACGAGGCTTCCTCACGCTCAGGTAAAGGCACCACAACTCATCTTCGTGGTGAAGTTGTGCGCTACAGTTGTTCAGCCATAGCGAGATGCATACTACAGAAATGATCCTGTGAAGTATGATCTTAAACTCACCAACCTACTCTACGGCCACCCCATTCGATCGTCTGCCTTCTTCACCGCGATGAGTAAACGTTTCGACTTCCTTCTCTTCCCTCATCCTCGCCTCACCTTCCGCTGCTTTCGAAATCCGCTTCCGAAGGTGCTTTCGGCGACTTACGATCCCTCCCAACGCCACGGCGGTCATCTAAAAGTCTTCTTACGATCCTTCTCGGTTCCACCACCCTCCTTTTCGATTCGATTGCTTTCGAAACATGCTTTCGTTCGAGCGACAACCATCTTCTTGCGTAAATTACCGCTTCCCCTAAACACACCGCCGGGTTACACTTTCGTCACATTTGGACGCCAGCCGCGGGTAAACTTTTGCCACCAACGTCTACTGCGTTCGCTCGATTCCGATTCACGAGTTCGATGCAGTTTTTCCGCGAAATCTCTGAGGAAGATTTTACGTTCCTCGGTCGACCGCATGGTTTTCGCTGATCTTCCTCTTGGAAATTGTGTTTTATCGAAAACGAATCTAATTTGGAAGAGGTGTTTCGTCACTCATCATACGGTAAAAATGTTCACTTATCCTAGTGAAAATTACGCACGACGGCATCATCCAAAGACCGGTGGTCCCTCCTCCTCCCTCCCTGAGATCACGGGGAAGTGATTCGGTAAAAAGGGTGCTTAAAGAAAAAAGAGATGCCGAAACCCGGGATCGAACCAGGGACCTTTAGATCTTCAGTCTAACGCTCTCCCAGCTGAGCTATTTCGGCCGATGTTGCGGTCTCCGTACCTCCTCCTCAAACTTCGATCGGGAGTGGCATTGAAATGCGTTTCGTGAGACAGCTAAAAAAAAAATTGATGCCGAAACCCGGGATTGAACCAGGGACCTTTAGATCTTCAGTCTAACGCTCTCCCAACTGAGCTATTTCGGCGGCCTTCACGGGTTCCACGAGCGTGACATGGTAAACGTCGCGGTATGAAACATTCGAAGGGACCTTCCATTCGCGAGGGACAGCCGGTTGAGTTTGAAAAACAAATATCGTGCCTCGCTCGGAAGTGCGTCGTCTTTACGCCAGTCCCGGAACGGACTGCAAAGACTGTCGCTAAAATGCGTTCGTTGTCGTATCGAGACGTATGTTCCGAAATAATCCACTTCGCAATCGATCGCTTGAAATAGTACGCCTCCGGTGTGACGAATGTGTAAACTCCCGTCGAAACGGAGTTCTCAAGGTACGCATAAAAAACGAGCGAATGCAAAATAAACGGGCCTGTCCGGGATTTGAACCCGGGACCTCTCGCACCCAAAGCGAGAATCATACCCCTAGACCAACAGGCCGCTGTACCATGCAGGTTTTGGTGTACGTGCAAAAGTAGATTCCCTTCGCAGTTGAAAGTACTCGCAAGCGGAATTTGCGTCCGAGGGCAAGCGGCACGAATCGGTCCTGTGAGAGGTACAAAGGAATAACTTCGTAGTTTGCACGTACGTAAAAAAAACCTCGTAATTCACCGAGCATAAAAATTTTGTAAAAGTTTCTAACGATCGAGGGGAACGGCGGCGTGGTTAAAAAAGTGCGTCGGCCGGGAATCGAACCCGGATCAACTGCTTGGAAGGCAACTATGCTGACCATTACACCACCGACGCGAGTTGGTCGTTGAGAGGAAAGTATGAGAATTTTTTGATCCGTTTATGCGTGGTCGAAAAAACGGGTCGGCGCATCTTCACCCTCGTGCACGCATCTTCCTAAAGGACTGGCTTTTTACCGAAAAGACGTCTGTAATGGGGCACCGTTTTACGGGACGCATCGAATTTTTTTACTGGTGAAAATGAATGGAGGAAGTCTGGTCGGTGATGATGCGAAGAGAATGTCATCCGGAGATAAATTACGCGAAGATGTTGGAGGGAGAAGGGCAGCCGTGGAGAAATGGAGAGTACTTCCTTAATCGGTGGAAGTGAATTGACTCGACCCATCCGCGAGGAAATGGGACGGTTGTTTCAGGATTAACGTTGCTTTAATTTAAAAGACCGAAGCGTGATGTCCGACGCGAGATGCGGTGGTAATCATTGGACACGAACATCCTCTTTCGAACGGAGCAGCAGCAATGTGGTGCCACGCTCGGTGGTGCGTCGGCTGCACCACTCGCTCCTGAACACAGCCGACTGTGGAGAACTGGCTTGGGAGTGATGATGGATTGGACTTGGAACGTTTGTACTTCGCCACTCAGAAAGTGACTTTACCATCCCCGCTGCAAGCAACGGGTGAACGATCATCGATGCCACGAGCGACCGCCGAAAGACAGTCGGACGAGGCTTCCTCACGCTCAGGTAAAGGCACCACAACTCATCTTCGTGGTGAAGTTGTGCGCTACAGTTGTTCAGCCATAGCGAGATGCATACTACAGAAATGATCCTGTGAAGTATGATCTTAAACTCACCAACCTACTCTACGGCCACCCCATTCGATCGTCTGCCTTCTTCACCGCGATGAGTAAACGTTTCGACTTCCTTCTCTTCCCTCATCCTCGCCTCACCTTCCGCTGCTTTCGAAATCCGCTTCCGAAGGTGCTTTCGGCGACTTACGATCCCTCCCAACGCCACGGCGGTCATCTAAAAGTCTTCTTACGATCCTTCTCGGTTCCACCACCCTCCTTTTCGATTCGATTGCTTTCGAAACATGCTTTCGTTCGAGCGACAACCATCTTCTTGCGTAAATTACCGCTTCCCCTAAACACACCGCCGGGTTACACTTTCGTCACATTTGGACGCCAGCCGCGGGTAAACTTTTGCCACCAACGTCTACTGCGTTCGCTCGATTCCGATTCACGAGTTCGATGCAGTTTTTCCGCGAAATCTCTGAGGAAGATTTTACGTTCCTCGGTCGACCGCATGGTTTTCGCTGATCTTCCTCTTGGAAATTGTGTTTTATCGAAAACGAATCTAATTTGGAAGAGGTGTTTCGTCACTCATCATACGGTAAAAATGTTCACTTATCCTAGTGAAAATTACGCACGACGGCATCATCCAAAGACCGGTGGTCCCTCCTCCTCCCTCCCTGAGATCACGGGGAAGTGATTCGGTAAAAAGGGTGCTTAAAGAAAAAAGAGATGCCGAAACCCGGGATCGAACCAGGGACCTTTAGATCTTCAGTCTAACGCTCTCCCAGCTGAGCTATTTCGGCCGATGTTGCGGTCTCCGTACCTCCTCCTCAAACTTCGATCGGGAGTGGCATTGAAATGCGTTTCGTGAGACAGCTAAAAAAAAAATTGATGCCGAAACCCGGGATTGAACCAGGGACCTTTAGATCTTCAGTCTAACGCTCTCCCAACTGAGCTATTTCGGCGGCCTTCACGGGTTCCACGAGCGTGACATGGTAAACGTCGCGGTATGAAACATTCGAAGGGACCTTCCATTCGCGAGGGACAGCCGGTTGAGTTTGAAAAACAAATATCGTGCCTCGCTCGGAAGTGCGTCGTCTTTACGCCAGTCCCGGAACGGACTGCAAAGACTGTCGCTAAAATGCGTTCGTTGTCGTATCGAGACGTATGTTCCGAAATAATCCACTTCGCAATCGATCGCTTGAAATAGTACGCCTCCGGTGTGACGAATGTGTAAACTCCCGTCGAAACGGAGTTCTCAAGGTACGCATAAAAAACGAGCGAATGCAAAATAAACGGGCCTGTCCGGGATTTGAACCCGGGACCTCTCGCACCCAAAGCGAGAATCATACCCCTAGACCAACAGGCCGCTGTACCATGCAGGTTTTGGTGTACGTGCAAAAGTAGATTCCCTTCGCAGTTGAAAGTACTCGCAAGCGGAATTTGCGTCCGAGGGCAAGCGGCACGAATCGGTCCTGTGAGAGGTACAAAGGAATAACTTCGTAGTTTGCACGTACGTAAAAAAAACCTCGTAATTCACCGAGCATAAAAATTTTGTAAAAGTTTCTAACGATCGAGGGGAACGGCGGCGTGGTTAAAAAAGTGCGTCGGCCGGGAATCGAACCCGGATCAACTGCTTGGAAGGCAACTATGCTGACCATTACACCACCGACGCGAGTTGGTCGTTGAGAGGAAAGTATGAGAATTTTTTGATCCGTTTATGCGTGGTCGAAAAAACGGGTCGGCGCATCTTCACCCTCGTGCACGCATCTTCCTAAAGGACTGGCTTTTTACCGAAAAGACGTCTGTAATGGGGCACCGTTTTACGGGACGCATCGAATTTTTTTACTGGTGAAAATGAATGGAGGAAGTCTGGTCGGTGATGATGCGAAGAGAATGTCATCCGGAGATAAATTACGCGAAGATGTTGGAGGGAGAAGGGCAGCCGTGGAGAAATGGAGAGTACTTCCTTAATCGGTGGAAGTGAATTGACTCGACCCATCCGCGAGGAAATGGGACGGTTGTTTCAGGATTAACGTTGCTTTAATTTAAAAGACCGAAGCGTGATGTCCGACGCGAGATGCGGTGGTAATCATTGGACACGAACATCCTCTTTCGAACGGAGCAGCAGCAATGTGGTGCCACGCTCGGTGGTGCGTCGGCTGCACCACTCGCTCCTGAACACAGCCGACTGTGGAGAACTGGCTTGGGAGTGATGATGGATTGGACTTGGAACGTTTGTACTTCGCCACTCAGAAAGTGACTTTACCATCCCCGCTGCAAGCAACGGGTGAACGATCATCGATGCCACGAGCGACCGCCGAAAGACAGTCGGACGAGGCTTCCTCACGCTCAGGTAAAGGCACCACAACTCATCTTCGTGGTGAAGTTGTGCGCTACAGTTGTTCAGCCATAGCGAGATGCATACTACAGAAATGATCCTGTGAAGTATGATCTTAAACTCACCAACCTACTCTACGGCCACCCCATTCGATCGTCTGCCTTCTTCACCGCGATGAGTAAACGTTTCGACTTCCTTCTCTTCCCTCATCCTCGCCTCACCTTCCGCTGCTTTCGAAATCCGCTTCCGAAGGTGCTTTCGGCGACTTACGATCCCTCCCAACGCCACGGCGGTCATCTAAAAGTCTTCTTACGATCCTTCTCGGTTCCACCACCCTCCTTTTCGATTCGATTGCTTTCGAAACATGCTTTCGTTCGAGCGACAACCATCTTCTTGCGTAAATTACCGCTTCCCCTAAACACACCGCCGGGTTACACTTTCGTCACATTTGGACGCCAGCCGCGGGTAAACTTTTGCCACCAACGTCTACTGCGTTCGCTCGATTCCGATTCACGAGTTCGATGCAGTTTTTCCGCGAAATCTCTGAGGAAGATTTTACGTTCCTCGGTCGACCGCATGGTTTTCGCTGATCTTCCTCTTGGAAATTGTGTTTTATCGAAAACGAATCTAATTTGGAAGAGGTGTTTCGTCACTCATCATACGGTAAAAATGTTCACTTATCCTAGTGAAAATTACGCACGACGGCATCATCCAAAGACCGGTGGTCCCTCCTCCTCCCTCCCTGAGATCACGGGGAAGTGATTCGGTAAAAAGGGTGCTTAAAGAAAAAAGAGATGCCGAAACCCGGGATCGAACCAGGGACCTTTAGATCTTCAGTCTAACGCTCTCCCAGCTGAGCTATTTCGGCCGATGTTGCGGTCTCCGTACCTCCTCCTCAAACTTCGATCGGGAGTGGCATTGAAATGCGTTTCGTGAGACAGCTAAAAAAAAAATTGATGCCGAAACCCGGGATTGAACCAGGGACCTTTAGATCTTCAGTCTAACGCTCTCCCAACTGAGCTATTTCGGCGGCCTTCACGGGTTCCACGAGCGTGACATGGTAAACGTCGCGGTATGAAACATTCGAAGGGACCTTCCATTCGCGAGGGACAGCCGGTTGAGTTTGAAAAACAAATATCGTGCCTCGCTCGGAAGTGCGTCGTCTTTACGCCAGTCCCGGAACGGACTGCAAAGACTGTCGCTAAAATGCGTTCGTTGTCGTATCGAGACGTATGTTCCGAAATAATCCACTTCGCAATCGATCGCTTGAAATAGTACGCCTCCGGTGTGACGAATGTGTAAACTCCCGTCGAAACGGAGTTCTCAAGGTACGCATAAAAAACGAGCGAATGCAAAATAAACGGGCCTGTCCGGGATTTGAACCCGGGACCTCTCGCACCCAAAGCGAGAATCATACCCCTAGACCAACAGGCCGCTGTACCATGCAGGTTTTGGTGTACGTGCAAAAGTAGATTCCCTTCGCAGTTGAAAGTACTCGCAAGCGGAATTTGCGTCCGAGGGCAAGCGGCACGAATCGGTCCTGTGAGAGGTACAAAGGAATAACTTCGTAGTTTGCACGTACGTAAAAAAAACCTCGTAATTCACCGAGCATAAAAATTTTGTAAAAGTTTCTAACGATCGAGGGGAACGGCGGCGTGGTTAAAAAAGTGCGTCGGCCGGGAATCGAACCCGGATCAACTGCTTGGAAGGCAACTATGCTGACCATTACACCACCGACGCGAGTTGGTCGTTGAGAGGAAAGTATGAGAATTTTTTGATCCGTTTATGCGTGGTCGAAAAAACGGGTCGGCGCATCTTCACCCTCGTGCACGCATCTTCCTAAAGGACTGGCTTTTTACCGAAAAGACGTCTGTAATGGGGCACCGTTTTACGGGACGCATCGAATTTTTTTACTGGTGAAAATGAATGGAGGAAGTCTGGTCGGTGATGATGCGAAGAGAATGTCATCCGGAGATAAATTACGCGAAGATGTTGGAGGGAGAAGGGCAGCCGTGGAGAAATGGAGAGTACTTCCTTAATCGGTGGAAGTGAATTGACTCGACCCATCCGCGAGGAAATGGGACGGTTGTTTCAGGATTAACGTTGCTTTAATTTAAAAGACCGAAGCGTGATGTCCGACGCGAGATGCGGTGGTAATCATTGGACACGAACATCCTCTTTCGAACGGAGCAGCAGCAATGTGGTGCCACGCTCGGTGGTGCGTCGGCTGCACCACTCGCTCCTGAACACAGCCGACTGTGGAGAACTCGCTTGGGAGTGATGATGGATTGGACTTGGAACGTTTGTACTTCGCCACTCAGAAAGTGACTTTACCATCCCCGCTGCAAGCAACGGGTGAACGATCATCGATGCCACGAGCGACCGCCGAAAGACAGTCGGACGAGGCTTCCTCACGCTCAGGTAAAGGCACCACAACTCATCTTCGTGGTGAAGTTGTGCGCTACAGTTGTTCAGCCATAGCGAGATGCATACTACAGAAATGATCCTGTGAAGTATGATCTTAAACTCACCAACCTACTCTACGGCCACCCCATTCGATCGTCTGCCTTCTTCACCGCGATGAGTAAACGTTTCGACTTCCTTCTCTTCCCTCATCCTCGCCTCACCTTCCGCTGCTTTCGAAATCCGCTTCCGAAGGTGCTTTCGGCGACTTACGATCCCTCCCAACGCCACGGCGGTCATCTAAAAGTCTTCTTACGATCCTTCTCGGTTCCACCACCCTCCTTTTCGATTCGATTGCTTTCGAAACATGCTTTCGTTCGAGCGACAACCATCTTCTTGCGTAAATTACCGCTTCCCCTAAACACACCGCCGGGTTACACTTTCGTCACATTTGGACGCCAGCCGCGGGTAAACTTTTGCCACCAACGTCTACTGCGTTCGCTCGATTCCGATTCACGAGTTCGATGCAGTTTTTCCGCGAAATCTCTGAGGAAGATTTTACGTTCCTCGGTCGACCGCATGGTTTTCGCTGATCTTCCTCTTGGAAATTGTGTTTTATCGAAAACGAATCTAATTTGGAAGAGGTGTTTCGTCACTCATCATACGGTAAAAATGTTCACTTATCCTAGTGAAAATTACGCACGACGGCATCATCCAAAGACCGGTGGTCCCTCCTCCTCCCTCCCTGAGATCACGGGGAAGTGATTCGGTAAAAAGGGTGCTTAAAGAAAAAAGAGATGCCGAAACCCGGGATCGAACCAGGGACCTTTAGATCTTCAGTCTAACGCTCTCCCAGCTGAGCTATTTCGGCCGATGTTGCGGTCTCCGTACCTCCTCCTCAAACTTCGATCGGGAGTGGCATTGAAATGCGTTTCGTGAGACAGCTAAAAAAAAAATTGATGCCGAAACCCGGGATTGAACCAGGGACCTTTAGATCTTCAGTCTAACGCTCTCCCAACTGAGCTATTTCGGCGGCCTTCACGGGTTCCACGAGCGTGACATGGTAAACGTCGCGGTATGAAACATTCGAAGGGACCTTCCATTCGCGAGGGACAGCCGGTTGAGTTTGAAAAACAAATATCGTGCCTCGCTCGGAAGTGCGTCGTCTTTACGCCAGTCCCGGAACGGACTGCAAAGACTGTCGCTAAAATGCGTTCGTTGTCGTATCGAGACGTATGTTCCGAAATAATCCACTTCGCAATCGATCGCTTGAAATAGTACGCCTCCGGTGTGACGAATGTGTAAACTCCCGTCGAAACGGAGTTCTCAAGGTACGCATAAAAAACGAGCGAATGCAAAATAAACGGGCCTGTCCGGGATTTGAACCCGGGACCTCTCGCACCCAAAGCGAGAATCATACCCCTAGACCAACAGGCCGCTGTACCATGCAGGTTTTGGTGTACGTGCAAAAGTAGATTCCCTTCGCAGTTGAAAGTACTCGCAAGCGGAATTTGCGTCCGAGGGCAAGCGGCACGAATCGGTCCTGTGAGAGGTACAAAGGAATAACTTCGTAGTTTGCACGTACGTAAAAAAAACCTCGTAATTCACCGAGCATAAAAATTTTGTAAAAGTTTCTAACGATCGAGGGGAACGGCGGCGTGGTTAAAAAAGTGCGTCGGCCGGGAATCGAACCCGGATCAACTGCTTGGAAGGCAACTATGCTGACCATTACACCACCGACGCGAGTTGGTCGTTGAGAGGAAAGTATGAGAATTTTTTGATCCGTTTATGCGTGGTCGAAAAAACGGGTCGGCGCATCTTCACCCTCGTGCACGCATCTTCCTAAAGGACTGGCTTTTTACCGAAAAGACGTCTGTAATGGGGCACCGTTTTACGGGACGCATCGAATTTTTTTACTGGTGAAAATGAATGGAGGAAGTCTGGTCGGTGATGATGCGAAGAGAATGTCATCCGGAGATAAATTACGCGAAGATGTTGGAGGGAGAAGGGCAGCCGTGGAGAAATGGAGAGTACTTCCTTAATCGGTGGAAGTGAATTGACTCGACCCATCCGCGAGGAAATGGGACGGTTGTTTCAGGATTAACGTTGCTTTAATTTAAAAGACCGAAGCGTGATGTCCGACGCGAGATGCGGTGGTAATCATTGGACACGAACATCCTCTTTCGAACGGAGCAGCAGCAATGTGGTGCCACGCTCGGTGGTGCGTCGGCTGCACCACTCGCTCCTGAACACAGCCGACTGTGGAGAACTCGCTTGGGAGTGATGATGGATTGGACTTGGAACGTTTGTACTTCGCCACTCAGAAAGTGACTTTACCATCCCCGCTGCAAGCAACGGGTGAACGATCATCGATGCCACGAGCGACCGCCGAAAGACAGTCGGACGAGGCTTCCTCACGCTCAGGTAAAGGCACCACAACTCATCTTCGTGGTGAAGTTGTGCGCTACAGTTGTTCAGCCATAGCGAGATGCATACTACAGAAATGATCCTGTGAAGTATGATCTTAAACTCACCAACCTACTCTACGGCCACCCGAATCGATCGTCTGCCTTCTTCACCGCGATGAGTAAACGTTTCGACTTCCTTCTCTTCCCTCATCCTCGCCTCACCTTCCGCTGCTTTCGAAATCCGCTTCCGAAGGTGCTTTCGGCGACTTACGATCCCTCCCAACGCCACGGCGGTCATCTAAAAGTCTTCTTACGATCCTTCTCGGTTCCACCACCCTCCTTTTCGATTCGATTGCTTTCGAAACATGCTTTCGTTCGAGCGACAACCATCTTCTTGCGTAAATTACCGCTTCCCCTAAACACACCGCCGGGTTACACTTTCGTCACATTTGGACGCCAGCCGCGGGTAAACTTTTGCCACCAACGTCTACTGCGTTCGCTCGATTCCGATTCACGAGTTCGATGCAGTTTTTCCGCGAAATCTCTGAGGAAGATTTTACGTTCCTCGGTCGACCGCATGGTTTTCGCTGATCTTCCTCTTGGAAATTGTGTTTTATCGAAAACGAATCTAATTTGGAAGAGGTGTTTCGTCACTCATCATACGGTAAAAATGTTCACTTATCCTAGTGAAAATTACGCACGACGGCATCATCCAAAGACCGGTGGTCCCTCCTCCTCCCTCCCTGAGATCACGGGGAAGTGATTCGGTAAAAAGGGTGCTTAAAGAAAAAAGAGATGCCGAAACCCGGGATCGAACCAGGGACCTTTAGATCTTCAGTCTAACGCTCTCCCAGCTGAGCTATTTCGGCCGATGTTGCGGTCTCCGTACCTCCTCCTCAAACTTCGATCGGGAGTGGCATTGAAATGCGTTTCGTGAGACAGCTAAAAAAAAAATTGATGCCGAAACCCGGGATTGAACCAGGGACCTTTAGATCTTCAGTCTAACGCTCTCCCAACTGAGCTATTTCGGCGGCCTTCACGGGTTCCACGAGCGTGACATGGTAAACGTCGCGGTATGAAACATTCGAAGGGACCTTCCATTCGCGAGGGACAGCCGGTTGAGTTTGAAAAACAAATATCGTGCCTCGCTCGGAAGTGCGTCGTCTTTACGCCAGTCCCGGAACGGACTGCAAAGACTGTCGCTAAAATGCGTTCGTTGTCGTATCGAGACGTATGTTCCGAAATAATCCACTTCGCAATCGATCGCTTGAAATAGTACGCCTCCGGTGTGACGAATGTGTAAACTCCCGTCGAAACGGAGTTCTCAAGGTACGCATAAAAAACGAGCGAATGCAAAATAAACGGGCCTGTCCGGGATTTGAACCCGGGACCTCTCGCACCCAAAGCGAGAATCATACCCCTAGACCAACAGGCCGCTGTACCATGCAGGTTTTGGTGTACGTGCAAAAGTAGATTCCCTTCGCAGTTGAAAGTACTCGCAAGCGGAATTTGCGTCCGAGGGCAAGCGGCACGAATCGGTCCTGTGAGAGGTACAAAGGAATAACTTCGTAGTTTGCACGTACGTAAAAAAAACCTCGTAATTCACCGAGCATAAAAATTTTGTAAAAGTTTCTAACGATCGAGGGGAACGGCGGCGTGGTTAAAAAAGTGCGTCGGCCGGGAATCGAACCCGGATCAACTGCTTGGAAGGCAACTATGCTGACCATTACACCACCGACGCGAGTTGGTCGTTGAGAGGAAAGTATGAGAATTTTTTGATCCGTTTATGCGTGGTCGAAAAAACGGGTCGGCGCATCTTCACCCTCGTGCACGCATCTTCCTAAAGGACTGGCTTTTTACCGAAAAGACGTCTGTAATGGGGCACCGTTTTACGGGACGCATCGAATTTTTTTACTGGTGAAAATGAATGGAGGAAGTCTGGTCGGTGATGATGCGAAGAGAATGTCATCCGGAGATAAATTACGCGAAGATGTTGGAGGGAGAAGGGCAGCCGTGGAGAAATGGAGAGTACTTCCTTAATCGGTGGAAGTGAATTGACTCGACCCATCCGCGAGGAAATGGGACGGTTGTTTCAGGATTAACGTTGCTTTAATTTAAAAGACCGAAGCGTGATGTCCGACGCGAGATGCGGTGGTAATCATTGGAAACGAACAACCTCTTTCGAACGGAGCAGCAGCAATGTGGTGCCACGCTCGGTGGTGCGTCGGCTGCACCACTCGCTCCTGAACACAGCCGACTGTGGAGAACTCGCTTGGGAGTGATGATGGATTGGACTTGGAACGTTTGTACTTCGCCACTCAGAACGTGACTTTACCATCCCCGCTGCAAGCAACGGGTGAACGATCATCGATGCCACGAGCGACCGCCGAAAGACAGTCGGACGAGGCTTCCTCACGCTCAGGTAAAGGCACCACAACTCATCTTCGTGGTAAAGTTGTGCGCTACAGTTGTTCAGCCATAGCGAGATGCATACTACAGAAATGATCCTGTGAAGTATGATCTTAAACTCACCAACCTACTCTACGGCCACCCCATTCGATCGTCTGCCTTCTTCACCGCGATGAGTAAACGTTTCGACTTCCTTCTCTTCCCTCATCCTCGCCTCACCTTCCGCTGCTTTCGAAATCCGCTTCCGAAGGTGCTTTCGGCGACTTACGATCCCTCCCAACGCCACGGCGGTCATCTAAAAGTCTTCTTACGATCCTTCTCGGTTCCACCACCCTCCTTTTCGATTCGATTGCTTTCGAAACATGCTTTCGTTCGAGCGACAACCATCTTCTTGCGTAAATTACCGCTTCCCCTAAACACACCGCCGGGTTACACTTTCGTCACATTTGGACGCCAGCCGCGGGTAAACTTTTGCCACCAACGTCTACTGCGTTCGCTCGATTCCGATTCACGAGTTCGATGCAGTTTTTCCGCGAAATCTCTGAGGAAGATTTTACGTTCCTCGGTCGACCGCATGGTTTTCGCTGATCTTCCTCTTGGAAATTGTGTTTTATCGAAAACGAATCTAATTTGGAAGAGGTGTTTCGTCACTCATCATACGGTAAAAATGTTCACTTATCCTAGTGAAAATTACGCACGACGGCATCATCCAAAGACCGGTGGTCCCTCCTCCTCCCTCCCTGAGATCACGGGGAAGTGATTCGGTAAAAAGGGTGCTTAAAGAAAAAAGAGATGCCGAAACCCGGGATCGAACCAGGGACCTTTAGATCTTCAGTCTAACGCTCTCCCAGCTGAGCTATTTCGGCCGATGTTGCGGTCTCCGTACCTCCTCCTCAAACTTCGATCGGGAGTGGCATTGAAATGCGTTTCGTGAGACAGCTAAAAAAAAAATTGATGCCGAAACCCGGGATTGAACCAGGGACCTTTAGATCTTCAGTCTAACGCTCTCCCAACTGAGCTATTTCGGCGGCCTTCACGGGTTCCACGAGCGTGACATGGTAAACGTCGCGGTATGAAACATTCGAAGGGACCTTCCATTCGCGAGGGACAGCCGGTTGAGTTTGAAAAACAAATATCGTGCCTCGCTCGGAAGTGCGTCGTCTTTACGCCAGTCCCGGAACGGACTGCAAAGACTGTCGCTAAAATGCGTTCGTTGTCGTATCGAGACGTATGTTCCGAAATAATCCACTTCGCAATCGATCGCTTGAAATAGTACGCCTCCGGTGTGACGAATGTGTAAACTCCCGTCGAAACGGAGTTCTCAAGGTACGCATAAAAAACGAGCGAATGCAAAATAAACGGGCCTGTCCGGGATTTGAACCCGGGACCTCTCGCACCCAAAGCGAGAATCATACCCCTAGACCAACAGGCCGCTGTACCATGCAGGTTTTGGTGTACGTGCAAAAGTAGATTCCCTTCGCAGTTGAAAGTACTCGCAAGCGGAATTTGCGTCCGAGGGCAAGCGGCACGAATCGGTCCTGTGAGAGGTACAAAGGAATAACTTCGTAGTTTGCACGTACGTAAAAAAAACCTCGTAATTCACCGAGCATAAAAATTTTGTAAAAGTTTCTAACGATCGAGGGGAACGGCGGCGTGGTTAAAAAAGTGCGTCGGCCGGGAATCGAACCCGGATCAACTGCTTGGAAGGCAACTATGCTGACCATTACACCACCGACGCGAGTTGGTCGTTGAGAGGAAAGTATGAGAATTTTTTGATCCGTTTATGCGTGGTCGAAAAAACGGGTCGGCGCATCTTCACCCTCGTGCACGCATCTTCCTAAAGGACTGGCTTTTTACCGAAAAGACGTCTGTAATGGGGCACCGTTTTACGGGACGCATCGAATTTTTTTACTGGTGAAAATGAATGGAGGAAGTCTGGTCGGTGATGATGCGAAGAGAATGTCATCCGGAGATAAATTACGCGAAGATGTTGGAGGGAGAAGGGCAGCCGTGGAGAAATGGAGAGTACTTCCTTAATCGGTGGAAGTGAATTGACTCGACCCATCCGCGAGGAAATGGGACGGTTGTTTCAGGATTAACGTTGCTTTAATTTAAAAGACCGAAGCGTGATGTCCGACGCGAGATGCGGTGGTAATCATTGGACACGAACATCCTCTTTCGAACGGAGCAGCAGCAATGTGGTGCCACGCTCGGTGGTGCGTCGGCTGCACCACTCGCTCCTGAACACAGCCGACTGTGGAGAACTCGCTTGGGAGTGATGATGGATTGGACTTGGAACGTTTGTACTTCGCCACTCAGAAAGTGACTTTACCATCCCCGCTGCAAGCAACGGGTGAACGATCATCGATGCCACGAGCGACCGCCGAAAGACAGTCGGACGAGGCTTCCTCACGCTCAGGTAAAGGCACCACAACTCATCTTCGTGGTGAAGTTGTGCGCTACAGTTGTTCAGCCATAGCGAGATGCATACTACAGAAATGATCCTGTGAAGTATGATCTTAGACTCACCGACCTACTCTACGGCCACCCCATTCGATCGTCTGCCTTCTTCACCGCGATGAGTAAACGTTTCGACTTCCTTCTCTTCCCTCATCCTCGCCTCACCTTCCGCTGCTTTCGAAATCCGCTTCCGAAGGTGCTTTCGGCGACTTACGATCCCTCCCAACGCCACGGCGGTCATCTAAAAGTCTTCTTACGATCCTTCTCGGTTCCACCACCCTCCTTTTCGATTCGATTGCTTTCGAAACATGCTTTCGTTCGAGCGACAACCATCTTCTTGCGTAAATTACCGCTTCCCCTAAACACACCGCCGGGTTACACTTTCGTCACATTTGGACGCCAGCCGCGGGTAAACTTTTGCCACCAACGTCTACTGCGTTCGCTCGATTCCGATTCACGAGTTCGATGCAGTTTTTCCGCGAAATCTCTGAGGAAGATTTTACGTTCCTCGGTCGACCGCATGGTTTTCGCTGATCTTCCTCTTGGAAATTGTGTTTTATCGAAAACGAATCTAATTTGGAAGAGGTGTTTCGTCACTCATCATACGGTAAAAATGTTCACTTATCCTAGTGAAAATTACGCACGACGGCATCATCCAAAGACCGGTGGTCCCTCCTCCTCCCTCCCTGAGATCACGGGGAAGTGATTCGGTAAAAAGGGTGCTTAAAGAAAAAAGAGATGCCGAAACCCGGGATCGAACCAGGGACCTTTAGATCTTCAGTCTAACGCTCTCCCAGCTGAGCTATTTCGGCCGATGTTGCGGTCTTCGTACCTCCTCCTCAAACTTCGATCGGGAGTGGCATTGAAATGCGTTTCGTGAGACAGCTAAAAAAAAAAATTGATGCCGAAACCCGGGATTGAACCAGGGACCTTTAGATCTTCAGTCTAACGCTCTCCCAACTGAGCTATTTCGGCGGCCTTCACGGGTTCCACGAGCGTGACATGGTAAACGTCGCGGTATGAAACATTCGAAGGGACCTTCCATTCGCGAGGGACAGCCGGTTGAGTTTGAAAAACAAATATCGTGCCTCGCTCGGAAGTGCGTCGTCTTTACGCCAGTCCCGGAACGGACTGCAAAGACTGTCGCTAAAATGCGTTCGTTGTCGTATCGAGACGTATGTTCCGAAATAATCCACTTCGCAATCGATCGCTTGAAATAGTACGCCTCCGGTGTGACGAATGTGTAAACTCCCGTCGAAACGGAGTTCTCAAGGTACGCATAAAAAACGAGCGAATGCAAAATAAACGGGCCTGTCCGGGATTTGAACCCGGGACCTCTCGCACCCAAAGCGAGAATCATACCCCTAGACCAACAGGCCGCTGTACCATGCAGGTTTTGGTGTACGTGCAAAAGTAGATTCCCTTCGCAGTTGAAAGTACTCGCAAGCGGAATTTGCGTCCGAGGGCAAGCGGCACGAATCGGTCCTGTGAGAGGTACAAAGGAATAACTTCGTAGTTTGCACGTACGTAAAAAAAACCTCGTAATTCACCGAGCATAAAAATTTTGTAAAAGTTTCTAACGATCGAGGGGAACGGCGGCGTGGTTAAAAAAGTGCGTCGGCCGGGAATCGAACCCGGATCAACTGCTTGGAAGGCAACTATGCTGACCATTACACCACCGACGCGAGTTGGTCGTTGAGAGGAAAGTATGAGAATTTTTTGATCCGTTTATGCGTGGTCGAAAAAACGGGTCGGCGCATCTTCACCCTCGTGCACGCATCTTCCTAAAGGACTGGCTTTTTACCGAAAAGACGTCTGTAATGGGGCACCGTTTTACGGGACGCATCGAATTTTTTTACTGGTGAAAATGAATGGAGGAAGTCTGGTCGGTGATGATGCGAAGAGAATGTCATCCGGAGATAAATTACGCGAAGATGTTGGAGGGAGAAGGGCAGCCGTGGAGAAATGGAGAGTACTTCCTTAATCGGTGGAAGTGAATTGACTCGACCCATCCGCGAGGAAATGGGACGGTTGTTTCAGGATTAACGTTGCTTTAATTTAAAAGACCGAAGCGTGATGTCCGACGCGAGATGCGGTGGTAATCATTGGACACGAACATCCTCTTTCGAACGGAGCAGCAGCAATGTGGTGCCACGCTCGGTGGTGCGTCGGCTGCACCACTCGCTCCTGAACACAGCCGACTGTGGAGAACTCGCTTGGGAGTGATGATGGATTGGACTTGGAACGTTTGTACTTCGCCACTCAGAAAGTGACTTTACCATCCCCGCTGCAAGCAACGGGTGAACGATCATCGATGCCACGAGCGACCGCCGAAAGACAGTCGGACGAGGCTTCCTCACGCTCAGGTAAAGGCACCACAACTCATCTTCGTGGTGAAGTTGTGCGCTACAGTTGTTCAGCCATAGCGAGATGCATACTACAGAAATGATCCTGTGAAGTATGATCTTAGACTCACCGACCTACTCTACGGCCACCCCATTCGATCGTCTGCCTTCTTCACCGCGATGAGTAAACGTTTCGACTTCCTTCTCTTCCCTCATCCTCGCCTCACCTTCCGCTGCTTTCGAAATCCGCTTCCGAAGGTGCTTTCGGCGACTTACGATCCCTCCCAACGCCACGGCGGTCATCTAAAAGTCTTCTTACGATCCTTCTCGGTTCCACCACCCTCCTTTTCGATTCGATTGCTTTCGAAACATGCTTTCGTTCGAGCGACAACCATCTTCTTGCGTAAATTACCGCTTCCCCTAAACACACCGCCGGGTTACACTTTCGTCACATTTGGACGCCAGCCGCGGGTAAACTTTTGCCACCAACGTCTACTGCGTTCGCTCGATTCCGATTCACGAGTTCGATGCAGTTTTTCCGCGAAATCTCTGAGGAAGATTTTACGTTCCTCGGTCGACCGCATGGTTTTCGCTGATCTTCCTCTTGGAAATTGTGTTTTATCGAAAACGAATCTAATTTGGAAGAGGTGTTTCGTCACTCATCATACGGTAAAAATGTTCACTTATCCTAGTGAAAATTACGCACGACGGCATCATCCAAAGACCGGTGGTCCCTCCTCCTCCCTCCCTGAGATCACGGGGAAGTGATTCGGTAAAAAGGGTGCTTAAAGAAAAAAGAGATGCCGAAACCCGGGATCGAACCAGGGACCTTTAGATCTTCAGTCTAACGCTCTCCCAGCTGAGCTATTTCGGCCGATGTTGCGGTCTCCGTACCTCCTCCTCAAACTTCGATCGGGAGTGGCATTGAAATGCGTTTCGTGAGACAGCTAAAAAAAAAATTGATGCCGAAACCCGGGATTGAACCAGGGACCTTTAGATCTTCAGTCTAACGCTCTCCCAACTGAGCTATTTCGGCGGCCTTCACGGGTTCCACGAGCGTGACATGGTAAACGTCGCGGTATGAAACATTCGAAGGGACCTTCCATTCGCGAGGGACAGCCGGTTGAGTTTGAAAAACAAATATCGTGCCTCGCTCGGAAGTGCGTCGTCTTTACGCCAGTCCCGGAACGGACTGCAAAGACTGTCGCTAAAATGCGTTCGTTGTCGTATCGAGACGTATGTTCCGAAATAATCCACTTCGCAATCGATCGCTTGAAATAGTACGCCTCCGGTGTGACGAATGTGTAAACTCCCGTCGAAACGGAGTTCTCAAGGTACGCATAAAAAACGAGCGAATGCAAAATAAACGGGCCTGTCCGGGATTTGAACCCGGGACCTCTCGCACCCAAAGCGAGAATCATACCCCTAGACCAACAGGCCGCTGTACCATGCAGGTTTTGGTGTACGTGCAAAAGTAGATTCCCTTCGCAGTTGAAAGTACTCGCAAGCGGAATTTGCGTCCGAGGGCAAGCGGCACGAATCGGTCCTGTGAGAGGTACAAAGGAATAACTTCGTAGTTTGCACGTACGTAAAAAAAACCTCGTAATTCACCGAGCATAAAAATTTTGTAAAAGTTTCTAACGATCGAGGGGAACGGCGGCGTGGTTAAAAAAGTGCGTCGGCCGGGAATCGAACCCGGATCAACTGCTTGGAAGGCAACTATGCTGACCATTACACCACCGACGCGAGTTGGTCGTTGAGAGGAAAGTATGAGAATTTTTTGATCCGTTTATGCGTGGTCGAAAAAACGGGTCGGCGCATCTTCACCCTCGTGCACGCATCTTCCTAAAGGACTGGCTTTTTACCGAAAAGACGTCTGTAATGGGGCACCGTTTTACGGGACGCATCGAATTTTTTTACTGGTGAAAATGAATGGAGGAAGTCTGGTCGGTGATGATGCGAAGAGAATGTCATCCGGAGATAAATTACGCGAAGATGTTGGAGGGAGAAGGGCAGCCGTGGAGAAATGGAGAGTACTTCCTTAATCGGTGGAAGTGAATTGACTCGACCCATCCGCGAGGAAATGGGACGGTTGTTTCAGGATTAACGTTGCTTTAATTTAAAAGACCGAAGCGTGATGTCCGACGCGAGATGCGGTGGTAATCATTGGACACGAACATCCTCTTTCGAACGGAGCAGCAGCAATGTGGTGCCACGCTCGGTGGTGCGTCGGCTGCACCACTCGCTCCTGAACACAGCCGACTGTGGAGAACTCGCTTGGGAGTGATGATGGATTGGACTTGGAACGTTTGTACTTCGCCACTCAGAAAGTGACTTTACCATCCCCGCTGCAAGCAACGGGTGAACGATCATCGATGCCACGAGCGACCGCCGAAAGACAGTCGGACGAGGCTTCCTCACGCTCAGGTAAAGGCACCACAACTCATCTTCGTGGTGAAGTTGTGCGCTACAGTTGTTCAGCCATAGCGAGATGCATACTACAGAAATGATCCTGTGAAGTATGATCTTAGACTCACCGACCTACTCTACGGCCACCCCATTCGATCGTCTGCCTTCTTCACCGCGATGAGTAAACGTTTCGACTTCCTTCTCTTCCCTCATCCTCGCCTCACCTTCCGCTGCTTTCGAAATCCGCTTCCGAAGGTGCTTTCGGCGACTTACGATCCCTCCCAACGCCACGGCGGTCATCTAAAAGTCTTCTTACGATCCTTCTCGGTTCCACCACCCTCCTTTTCGATTCGATTGCTTTCGAAACATGCTTTCGTTCGAGCGACAACCATCTTCTTGCGTAAATTACCGCTTCCCCTAAACACACCGCCGGGTTACACTTTCGTCACATTTGGACGCCAGCCGCGGGTAAACTTTTGCCACCAACGTCTACTGCGTTCGCTCGATTCCGATTCACGAGTTCGATGCAGTTTTTCCGCGAAATCTCTGAGGAAGATTTTACGTTCCTCGGTCGACCGCATGGTTTTCGCTGATCTTCCTCTTGGAAATTGTGTTTTATCGAAAACGAATCTAATTTGGAAGAGGTGTTTCGTCACTCATCATACGGTAAAAATGTTCACTTATCCTAGTGAAAATTACGCACGACGGCATCATCCAAAGACCGGTGGTCCCTCCTCCTCCCTCCCTGAGATCACGGGGAAGTGATTCGGTAAAAAGGGTGCTTAAAGAAAAAAGAGATGCCGAAACCCGGGATCGAACCAGGGACCTTTAGATCTTCAGTCTAACGCTCTCCCAGCTGAGCTATTTCGGCCGATGTTGCGGTCTCCGTACCTCCTCCTCAAACTTCGATCGGGAGTGGCATTGAAATGCGTTTCGTGAGACAGCTAAAAAAAAAATTGATGCCGAAACCCGGGATTGAACCAGGGACCTTTAGATCTTCAGTCTAACGCTCTCCCAACTGAGCTATTTCGGCGGCCTTCACGGGTTCCACGAGCGTGACATGGTAAACGTCGCGGTATGAAACATTCGAAGGGACCTTCCATTCGCGAGGGACAGCCGGTTGAGTTTGAAAAACAAATATCGTGCCTCGCTCGGAAGTGCGTCGTCTTTACGCCAGTCCCGGAACGGACTGCAAAGACTGTCGCTAAAATGCGTTCGTTGTCGTATCGAGACGTATGTTCCGAAATAATCCACTTCGCAATCGATCGCTTGAAATAGTACGCCTCCGGTGTGACGAATGTGTAAACTCCCGTCGAAACGGAGTTCTCAAGGTACGCATAAAAAACGAGCGAATGCAAAATAAACGGGCCTGTCCGGGATTTGAACCCGGGACCTCTCGCACCCAAAGCGAGAATCATACCCCTAGACCAACAGGCCGCTGTACCATGCAGGTTTTGGTGTACGTGCAAAAGTAGATTCCCTTCGCAGTTGAAAGTACTCGCAAGCGGAATTTGCGTCCGAGGGCAAGCGGCACGAATCGGTCCTGTGAGAGGTACAAAGGAATAACTTCGTAGTTTGCACGTACGTAAAAAAAACCTCGTAATTCACCGAGCATAAAAATTTTGTAAAAGTTTCTAACGATCGAGGGGAACGGCGGCGTGGTTAAAAAAGTGCGTCGGCCGGGAATCGAACCCGGATCAACTGCTTGGAAGGCAACTATGCTGACCATTACACCACCGACGCGAGTTGGTCGTTGAGAGGAAAGTATGAGAATTTTTTGATCCGTTTATGCGTGGTCGAAAAAACGGGTCGGCGCATCTTCACCCTCGTGCACGCATCTTCCTAAAGGACTGGCTTTTTACCGAAAAGACGTCTGTAATGGGGCACCGTTTTACGGGACGCATCGAATTTTTTTACTGGTGAAAATGAATGGAGGAAGTCTGGTCGGTGATGATGCGAAGAGAATGTCATCCGGAGATAAATTACGCGAAGATGTTGGAGGGAGAAGGGCAGCCGTGGAGAAATGGAGAGTACTTCCTTAATCGGTGGAAGTGAATTGACTCGACCCATCCGCGAGGAAATGGGACGGTTGTTTCAGGATTAACGTTGCTTTAATTTAAAAGACCGAAGCGTGATGTCCGACGCGAGATGCGGTGGTAATCATTGGACACGAACATCCTCTTTCGAACGGAGCAGCAGCAATGTGGTGCCACGCTCGGTGGTGCGTCGGCTGCACCACTCGCTCCTGAACACAGCCGACTGTGGAGAACTCGCTTGGGAGTGATGATGGATTGGACTTGGAACGTTTGTACTTCGCCACTCAGAAAGTGACTTTACCATCCCCGCTGCAAGCAACGGGTGAACGATCATCGATGCCACGAGCGACCGCCGAAAGACAGTCGGACGAGGCTTCCTCACGCTCAGGTAAAGGCACCACAACTCATCTTCGTGGTGAAGTTGTGCGCTACAGTTGTTCAGCCATAGCGAGATGCATACTACAGAAATGATCCTGTGAAGTATGATCTTAGACTCACCGACCTACTCTACGGCCACCCCATTCGATCGTCTGCCTTCTTCACCGCGATGAGTAAACGTTTCGACTTCCTTCTCTTCCCTCATCCTCGCCTCACCTTCCGCTGCTTTCGAAATCCGCTTCCGAAGGTGCTTTCGGCGACTTACGATCCCTCCCAACGCCACGGCGGTCATCTAAAAGTCTTCTTACGATCCTTCTCGGTTCCACCACCCTCCTTTTCGATTCGATTGCTTTCGAAACATGCTTTCGTTCGAGCGACAACCATCTTCTTGCGTAAATTACCGCTTCCCCTAAACACACCGCCGGGTTACACTTTCGTCACATTTGGACGCCAGCCGCGGGTAAACTTTTGCCACCAACGTCTACTGCGTTCGCTCGATTCCGATTCACGAGTTCGATGCAGTTTTTCCGCGAAATCTCTGAGGAAGATTTTACGTTCCTCGGTCGACCGCATGGTTTTCGCTGATCTTCCTCTTGGAAATTGTGTTTTATCGAAAACGAATCTAATTTGGAAGAGGTGTTTCGTCACTCATCATACGGTAAAAATGTTCACTTATCCTAGTGAAAATTACGCACGACGGCATCATCCAAAGACCGGTGGTCCCTCCTCCTCCCTCCCTGAGATCACGGGGAAGTGATTCGGTAAAAAGGGTGCTTAAAGAAAAAAGAGATGCCGAAACCCGGGATCGAACCAGGGACCTTTAGATCTTCAGTCTAACGCTCTCCCAGCTGAGCTATTTCGGCCGATGTTGCGGTCTCCGTACCTCCTCCTCAAACTTCGATCGGGAGTGGCATTGAAATGCGTTTCGTGAGACAGCTAAAAAAAAAATTGATGCCGAAACCCGGGATTGAACCAGGGACCTTTAGATCTTCAGTCTAACGCTCTCCCAACTGAGCTATTTCGGCGGCCTTCACGGGTTCCACGAGCGTGACATGGTAAACGTCGCGGTATGAAACATTCGAAGGGACCTTCCATTCGCGAGGGACAGCCGGTTGAGTTTGAAAAACAAATATCGTGCCTCGCTCGGAAGTGCGTCGTCTTTACGCCAGTCCCGGAACGGACTGCAAAGACTGTCGCTAAAATGCGTTCGTTGTCGTATCGAGACGTATGTTCCGAAATAATCCACTTCGCAATCGATCGCTTGAAATAGTACGCCTCCGGTGTGACGAATGTGTAAACTCCCGTCGAAACGGAGTTCTCAAGGTACGCATAAAAAACGAGCGAATGCAAAATAAACGGGCCTGTCCGGGATTTGAACCCGGGACCTCTCGCACCCAAAGCGAGAATCATACCCCTAGACCAACAGGCCGCTGTACCATGCAGGTTTTGGTGTACGTGCAAAAGTAGATTCCCTTCGCAGTTGAAAGTACTCGCAAGCGGAATTTGCGTCCGAGGGCAAGCGGCACGAATCGGTCCTGTGAGAGGTACAAAGGAATAACTTCGTAGTTTGCACGTACGTAAAAAAAACCTCGTAATTCACCGAGCATAAAAATTTTGTAAAAGTTTCTAACGATCGAGGGGAACGGCGGCGTGGTTAAAAAAGTGCGTCGGCCGGGAATCGAACCCGGATCAACTGCTTGGAAGGCAACTATGCTGACCATTACACCACCGACGCGAGTTGGTCGTTGAGAGGAAAGTATGAGAATTTTTTGATCCGTTTATGCGTGGTCGAAAAAACGGGTCGGCGCATCTTCACCCTCGTGCACGCATCTTCCTAAAGGACTGGCTTTTTACCGAAAAGACGTCTGTAATGGGGCACCGTTTTACGGGACGCATCGAATTTTTTTACTGGTGAAAATGAATGGAGGAAGTCTGGTCGGTGATGATGCGAAGAGAATGTCATCCGGAGATAAATTACGCGAAGATGTTGGAGGGAGAAGGGCAGCCGTGGAGAAATGGAGAGTACTTCCTTAATCGGTGGAAGTGAATTGACTCGACCCATCCGCGAGGAAATGGGACGGTTGTTTCAGGATTAACGTTGCTTTAATTTAAAAGACCGAAGCGTGATGTCCGACGCGAGATGCGGTGGTAATCATTGGACACGAACATCCTCTTTCGAACGGAGCAGCAGCAATGTGGTGCCACGCTCGGTGGTGCGTCGGCTGCACCACTCGCTCCTGAACACAGCCGACTGTGGAGAACTCGCTTGGGAGTGATGATGGATTGGACTTGGAACGTTTGTACTTCGCCACTCAGAAAGTGACTTTACCATCCCCGCTGCAAGCAACGGGTGAACGATCATCGATGCCACGAGCGACCGCCGAAAGACAGTCGGACGAGGCTTCCTCACGCTCAGGTAAAGGCACCACAACTCATCTTCGTGGTGAAGTTGTGCGCTACAGTTGTTCAGCCATAGCGAGATGCATACTACAGAAATGATCCTGTGAAGTATGATCTTAGACTCACCGACCTACTCTACGGCCACCCCATTCGATCGTCTGCCTTCTTCACCGCGATGAGTAAACGTTTCGACTTCCTTCTCTTCCCTCATCCTCGCCTCACCTTCCGCTGCTTTCGAAATCCGCTTCCGAAGGTGCTTTCGGCGACTTACGATCCCTCCCAACGCCACGGCGGTCATCTAAAAGTCTTCTTACGATCCTTCTCGGTTCCACCACCCTCCTTTTCGATTCGATTGCTTTCGAAACATGCTTTCGTTCGAGCGACAACCATCTTCTTGCGTAAATTACCGCTTCCCCTAAACACACCGCCGGGTTACACTTTCGTCACATTTGGACGCCAGCCGCGGGTAAACTTTTGCCACCAACGTCTACTGCGTTCGCTCGATTCCGATTCACGAGTTCGATGCAGTTTTTCCGCGAAATCTCTGAGGAAGATTTTACGTTCCTCGGTCGACCGCATGGTTTTCGCTGATCTTCCTCTTGGAAATTGTGTTTTATCGAAAACGAATCTAATTTGGAAGAGGTGTTTCGTCACTCATCATACGGTAAAAATGTTCACTTATCCTAGTGAAAATTACGCACGACGGCATCATCCAAAGACCGGTGGTCCCTCCTCCTCCCTCCCTGAGATCACGGGGAAGTGATTCGGTAAAAAGGGTGCTTAAAGAAAAAAGAGATGCCGAAACCCGGGATCGAACCAGGGACCTTTAGATCTTCAGTCTAACGCTCTCCCAGCTGAGCTATTTCGGCCGATGTTGCGGTCTCCGTACCTCCTCCTCAAACTTCGATCGGGAGTGGCATTGAAATGCGTTTCGTGAGACAGCTAAAAAAAAAATTGATGCCGAAACCCGGGATTGAACCAGGGACCTTTAGATCTTCAGTCTAACGCTCTCCCAACTGAGCTATTTCGGCGGCCTTCACGGGTTCCACGAGCGTGACATGGTAAACGTCGCGGTATGAAACATTCGAAGGGACCTTCCATTCGCGAGGGACAGCCGGTTGAGTTTGAAAAACAAATATCGTGCCTCGCTCGGAAGTGCGTCGTCTTTACGCCAGTCCCGGAACGGACTGCAAAGACTGTCGCTAAAATGCGTTCGTTGTCGTATCGAGACGTATGTTCCGAAATAATCCACTTCGCAATCGATCGCTTGAAATAGTACGCCTAGGTGTGACGAATGTGTAAACTCCCGTCGAAACGGAGTTCTCAAGGTACGCATAAAAAACGAGCGAATGCAAAATAAACGGGCCTGTCCGGGATTTGAACCCGGGACCTCTCGCACCCAAAGCGAGAATCATACCCCTAGACCAACAGGCCGCTGTACCATGCAGGTTTTGGTGTACGTGCAAAAGTAGATTCCCTTCGCAGTTGAAAGTACTCGCAAGCGGAATTTGCGTCCGAGGGCAAGCGGCACGAATCGGTCCTGTGAGAGGTACAAAGGAATAACTTCGTAGTTTGCACGTACGTAAAAAAAACCTCGTAATTCACCGAGCATAAAAATTTTGTAAAAGTTTCTAACGATCGAGGGGAACGGCGGCGTGGTTAAAAAAGTGCGTCGGCCGGGAATCGAACCCGGATCAACTGCTTGGAAGGCAACTATGCTGACCATTACACCACCGACGCGAGTTGGTCGTTGAGAGGAAAGTATGAGAATTTTTTGATCCGTTTATGCGTGGTCGAAAAAACGGGTCGGCGCATCTTCACCCTCGTGCACGCATCTTCCTAAAGGACTGGCTTTTTACCGAAAAGACGTCTGTAATGGGGCACCGTTTTACGGGACGCATCGAATTTTTTTACTGGTGAAAATGAATGGAGGAAGTCTGGTCGGTGATGATGCGAAGAGAATGTCATCCGGAGATAAATTACGCGAAGATGTTGGAGGGAGAAGGGCAGCCGTGGAGAAATGGAGAGTACTTCCTTAATCGGTGGAAGTGAATTGACTCGACCCATCCGCGAGGAAATGGGACGGTTGTTTCAGGATTAACGTTGCTTTAATTTAAAAGACCGAAGCGTGATGTCCGACGCGAGATGCGGTGGTAATCATTGGACACGAACATCCTCTTTCGAACGGAGCAGCAGCAATGTGGTGCCACGCTCGGTGGTGCGTCGGCTGCACCACTCGCTCCTGAACACAGCCGACTGTGGAGAACTCGCTTGGGAGTGATGATGGATTGGACTTGGAACGTTTGTACTTCGCCACTCAGAAAGTGACTTTACCATCCCCGCTGCAAGCAACGGGTGAACGATCATCGATGCCACGAGCGACCGCCGAAAGACAGTCGGACGAGGCTTCCTCACGCTCAGGTAAAGGCACCACAACTCATCTTCGTGGTGAAGTTGTGCGCTACAGTTGTTCAGCCATAGCGAGATGCATACTACAGAAATGATCCTGTGAAGTATGATCTTAGACTCACCGACCTACTCTACGGCCACCCCATTCGATCGTCTGCCTTCTTCACCGCGATGAGTAAACGTTTCGACTTCCTTCTCTTCCCTCATCCTCGCCTCACCTTCCGCTGCTTTCGAAATCCGCTTCCGAAGGTGCTTTCGGCGACTTACGATCCCTCCCAACGCCACGGCGGTCATCTAAAAGTCTTCTTACGATCCTTCTCGGTTCCACCACCCTCCTTTTCGATTCGATTGCTTTCGAAACATGCTTTCGTTCGAGCGACAACCATCTTCTTGCGTAAATTACCGCTTCCCCTAAACACACCGCCGGGTTACACTTTCGTCACATTTGGACGCCAGCCGCGGGTAAACTTTTGCCACCAACGTCTACTGCGTTCGCTCGATTCCGATTCACGAGTTCGATGCAGTTTTTCCGCGAAATCTCTGAGGAAGATTTTACGTTCCTCGGTCGACCGCATGGTTTTCGCTGATCTTCCTCTTGGAAATTGTGTTTTATCGAAAACGAATCTAATTTGGAAGAGGTGTTTCGTCACTCATCATACGGTAAAAATGTTCACTTATCCTAGTGAAAATTACGCACGACGGCATCATCCAAAGACCGGTGGTCCCTCCTCCTCCCTCCCTGAGATCACGGGGAAGTGATTCGGTAAAAAGGGTGCTTAAAGAAAAAAGAGATGCCGAAACCCGGGATCGAACCAGGGACCTTTAGATCTTCAGTCTAACGCTCTCCCAGCTGAGCTATTTCGGCCGATGTTGCGGTCTCCGTACCTCCTCCTCAAACTTCGATCGGGAGTGGCATTGAAATGCGTTTCGTGAGACAGCTAAAAAAAAAATTGATGCCGAAACCCGGGATTGAACCAGGGACCTTTAGATCTTCAGTCTAACGCTCTCCCAACTGAGCTATTTCGGCGGCCTTCACGGGTTCCACGAGCGTGACATGGTAAACGTCGCGGTATGAAACATTCGAAGGGACCTTCCATTCGCGAGGGACAGCCGGTTGAGTTTGAAAAACAAATATCGTGCCTCGCTCGGAAGTGCGTCGTCTTTACGCCAGTCCCGGAACGGACTGCAAAGACTGTCGCTAAAATGCGTTCGTTGTCGTATCGAGACGTATGTTCCGAAATAATCCACTTCGCAATCGATCGCTTGAAATAGTACGCCTCCGGTGTGACGAATGTGTAAACTCCCGTCGAAACGGAGTTCTCAAGGTACGCATAAAAAACGAGCGAATGCAAAATAAACGGGCCTGTCCGGGATTTGAACCCGGGACCTCTCGCACCCAAAGCGAGAATCATACCCCTAGACCAACAGGCCGCTGTACCATGCAGGTTTTGGTGTACGTGCAAAAGTAGATTCCCTTCGCAGTTGAAAGTACTCGCAAGCGGAATTTGCGTCCGAGGGCAAGCGGCACGAATCGGTCCTGTGAGAGGTACAAAGGAATAACTTCGTAGTTTGCACGTACGTAAAAAAAACCTCGTAATTCACCGAGCATAAAAATTTTGTAAAAGTTTCTAACGATCGAGGGGAACGGCGGCGTGGTTAAAAAAGTGCGTCGGCCGGGAATCGAACCCGGATCAACTGCTTGGAAGGCAACTATGCTGACCATTACACCACCGACGCGAGTTGGTCGTTGAGAGGAAAGTATGAGAATTTTTTGATCCGTTTATGCGTGGTCGAAAAAACGGGTCGGCGCATCTTCACCCTCGTGCACGCATCTTCCTAAAGGACTGGCTTTTTACCGAAAAGACGTCTGTAATGGGGCACCGTTTTACGGGACGCATCGAATTTTTTTACTGGTGAAAATGAATGGAGGAAGTCTGGTCGGTGATGATGCGAAGAGAATGTCATCCGGAGATAAATTACGCGAAGATGTTGGAGGGAGAAGGGCAGCCGTGGAGAAATGGAGAGTACTTCCTTAATCGGTGGAAGTGAATTGACTCGACCCATCCGCGAGGAAATGGGACGGTTGTTTCAGGATTAACGTTGCTTTAATTTAAAAGACCGAAGCGTGATGTCCGACGCGAGATGCGGTGGTAATCATTGGACACGAACATCCTCTTTCGAACGGAGCAGCAGCAATGTGGTGCCACGCTCGGTGGTGCGTCGGCTGCACCACTCGCTCCTGAACACAGCCGACTGTGGAGAACTCGCTTGGGAGTGATGATGGATTGGACTTGGAACGTTTGTACTTCGCCACTCAGAAAGTGACTTTACCATCCCCGCTGCAAGCAACGGGTGAACGATCATCGATGCCACGAGCGACCGCCGAAAGACAGTCGGACGAGGCTTCCTCACGCTCAGGTAAAGGCACCACAACTCATCTTCGTGGTGAAGTTGTGCGCTACAGTTGTTCAGCCATAGCGAGATGCATACTACAGAAATGATCCTGTGAAGTATGATCTTAGACTCACCGACCTACTCTACGGCCACCCCATTCGATCGTCTGCCTTCTTCACCGCGATGAGTAAACGTTTCGACTTCCTTCTCTTCCCTCATCCTCGCCTCACCTTCCGCTGCTTTCGAAATCCGCTTCCGAAGGTGCTTTCGGCGACTTACGATCCCTCCCAACGCCACGGCGGTCATCTAAAAGTCTTCTTACGATCCTTCTCGGTTCCACCACCCTCCTTTTCGATTCGATTGCTTTCGAAACATGCTTTCGTTCGAGCGACAACCATCTTCTTGCGTAAATTACCGCTTCCCCTAAACACACCGCCGGGTTACACTTTCGTCACATTTGGACGCCAGCCGCGGGTAAACTTTTGCCACCAACGTCTACTGCGTTCGCTCGATTCCGATTCACGAGTTCGATGCAGTTTTTCCGCGAAATCTCTGAGGAAGATTTTACGTTCCTCGGTCGACCGCATGGTTTTCGCTGATCTTCCTCTTGGAAATTGTGTTTTATCGAAAACGAATCTAATTTGGAAGAGGTGTTTCGTCACTCATCATACGGTAAAAATGTTCACTTATCCTAGTGAAAATTACGCACGACGGCATCATCCAAAGACCGGTGGTCCCTCCTCCTCCCTCCCTGAGATCACGGGGAAGTGATTCGGTAAAAAGGGTGCTTAAAGAAAAAAGAGATGCCGAAACCCGGGATCGAACCAGGGACCTTTAGATCTTCAGTCTAACGCTCTCCCAGCTGAGCTATTTCGGCCGATGTTGCGGTCTCCGTACCTCCTCCTCAAACTTCGATCGGGAGTGGCATTGAAATGCGTTTCGTGAGACAGCTAAAAAAAAAATTGATGCCGAAACCCGGGATTGAACCAGGGACCTTTAGATCTTCAGTCTAACGCTCTCCCAACTGAGCTATTTCGGCGGCCTTCACGGGTTCCACGAGCGTGACATGGTAAACGTCGCGGTATGAAACATTCGAAGGGACCTTCCATTCGCGAGGGACAGCCGGTTGAGTTTGAAAAACAAATATCGTGCCTCGCTCGGAAGTGCGTCGTCTTTACGCCAGTCCCGGAACGGACTGCAAAGACTGTCGCTAAAATGCGTTCGTTGTCGTATCGAGACGTATGTTCCGAAATAATCCACTTCGCAATCGATCGCTTGAAATAGTACGCCTCCGGTGTGACGAATGTGTAAACTCCCGTCGAAACGGAGTTCTCAAGGTACGCATAAAAAACGAGCGAATGCAAAATAAACGGGCCTGTCCGGGATTTGAACCCGGGACCTCTCGCACCCAAAGCGAGAATCATACCCCTAGACCAACAGGCCGCTGTACCATGCAGGTTTTGGTGTACGTGCAAAAGTAGATTCCCTTCGCAGTTGAAAGTACTCGCAAGCGGAATTTGCGTCCGAGGGCAAGCGGCACGAATCGGTCCTGTGAGAGGTACAAAGGAATAACTTCGTAGTTTGCACGTACGTAAAAAAAACCTCGTAATTCACCGAGCATAAAAATTTTGTAAAAGTTTCTAACGATCGAGGGGAACGGCGGCGTGGTTAAAAAAGTGCGTCGGCCGGGAATCGAACCCGGATCAACTGCTTGGAAGGCAACTATGCTGACCATTACACCACCGACGCGAGTTGGTCGTTGAGAGGAAAGTATGAGAATTTTTTGATCCGTTTATGCGTGGTCGAAAAAACGGGTCGGCGCATCTTCACCCTCGTGCACGCATCTTCCTAAAGGACTGGCTTTTTACCGAAAAGACGTCTGTAATGGGGCACCGTTTTACGGGACGCATCGAATTTTTTTACTGGTGAAAATGAATGGAGGAAGTCTGGTCGGTGATGATGCGAAGAGAATGTCATCCGGAGATAAATTACGCGAAGATGTTGGAGGGAGAAGGGCAGCCGTGGAGAAATGGAGAGTACTTCCTTAATCGGTGGAAGTGAATTGACTCGACCCATCCGCGAGGAAATGGGACGGTTGTTTCAGGATTAACGTTGCTTTAATTTAAAAGACCGAAGCGTGATGTCCGACGCGAGATGCGGTGGTAATCATTGGACACGAACATCCTCTTTCGAACGGAGCAGCAGCAATGTGGTGCCACGCTCGGTGGTGCGTCGGCTGCACCACTCGCTCCTGAACACAGCCGACTGTGGAGAACTCGCTTGGGAGTGATGATGGATTGGACTTGGAACGTTTGTACTTCGCCACTCAGAAAGTGACTTTACCATCCCCGCTGCAAGCAACGGGTGAACGATCATCGATGCCACGAGCGACCGCCGAAAGACAGTCGGACGAGGCTTCCTCACGCTCAGGTAAAGGCACCACAACTCATCTTCGTGGTGAAGTTGTGCGCTACAGTTGTTCAGCCATAGCGAGATGCATACTACAGAAATGATCCTGTGAAGTATGATCTTAGACTCACCGACCTACTCTACGGCCACCCCATTCGATCGTCTGCCTTCTTCACCGCGATGAGTAAACGTTTCGACTTCCTTCTCTTCCCTCATCCTCGCCTCACCTTCCGCTGCTTTCGAAATCCGCTTCCGAAGGTGCTTTCGGCGACTTACGATCCCTCCCAACGCCACGGCGGTCATCTAAAAGTCTTCTTACGATCCTTCTCGGTTCCACCACCCTCCTTTTCGATTCGATTGCTTTCGAAACATGCTTTCGTTCGAGCGACAACCATCTTCTTGCGTAAATTACCGCTTCCCCTAAACACACCGCCGGGTTACACTTTCGTCACATTTGGACGCCAGCCGCGGGTAAACTTTTGCCACCAACGTCTACTGCGTTCGCTCGATTCCGATTCACGAGTTCGATGCAGTTTTTCCGCGAAATCTCTGAGGAAGATTTTACGTTCCTCGGTCGACCGCATGGTTTTCGCTGATCTTCCTCTTGGAAATTGTGTTTTATCGAAAACGAATCTAATTTGGAAGAGGTGTTTCGTCACTCATCATACGGTAAAAATGTTCACTTATCCTAGTGAAAATTACGCACGACGGCATCATCCAAAGACCGGTGGTCCCTCCTCCTCCCTCCCTGAGATCACGGGGAAGTGATTCGGTAAAAAGGGTGCTTAAAGAAAAAAGAGATGCCGAAACCCGGGATCGAACCAGGGACCTTTAGATCTTCAGTCTAACGCTCTCCCAGCTGAGCTATTTCGGCCGATGTTGCGGTCTCCGTACCTCCTCCTCAAACTTCGATCGGGAGTGGCATTGAAATGCGTTTCGTGAGACAGCTAAAAAAAAAATTGATGCCGAAACCCGGGATTGAACCAGGGACCTTTAGATCTTCAGTCTAACGCTCTCCCAACTGAGCTATTTCGGCGGCCTTCACGGGTTCCACGAGCGTGACATGGTAAACGTCGCGGTATGAAACATTCGAAGGGACCTTCCATTCGCGAGGGACAGCCGGTTGAGTTTGAAAAACAAATATCGTGCCTCGCTCGGAAGTGCGTCGTCTTTACGCCAGTCCCGGAACGGACTGCAAAGACTGTCGCTAAAATGCGTTCGTTGTCGTATCGAGACGTATGTTCCGAAATAATCCACTTCGCAATCGATCGCTTGAAATAGTACGCCTCCGGTGTGACGAATGTGTAAACTCCCGTCGAAACGGAGTTCTCAAGGTACGCATAAAAAACGAGCGAATGCAAAATAAACGGGCCTGTCCGGGATTTGAACCCGGGACCTCTCGCACCCAAAGCGAGAATCATACCCCTAGACCAACAGGCCGCTGTACCATGCAGGTTTTGGTGTACGTGCAAAAGTAGATTCCCTTCGCAGTTGAAAGTACTCGCAAGCGGAATTTGCGTCCGAGGGCAAGCGGCACGAATCGGTCCTGTGAGAGGTACAAAGGAATAACTTCGTAGTTTGCACGTACGTAAAAAAAACCTCGTAATTCACCGAGCATAAAAATTTTGTAAAAGTTTCTAACGATCGAGGGGAACGGCGGCGTGGTTAAAAAAGTGCGTCGGCCGGGAATCGAACCCGGATCAACTGCTTGGAAGGCAACTATGCTGACCATTACACCACCGACGCGAGTTGGTCGTTGAGAGGAAAGTATGAGAATTTTTTGATCCGTTTATGCGTGGTCGAAAAAACGGGTCGGCGCATCTTCACCCTCGTGCACGCATCTTCCTAAAGGACTGGCTTTTTACCGAAAAGACGTCTGTAATGGGGCACCGTTTTACGGGACGCATCGAATTTTTTTACTGGTGAAAATGAATGGAGGAAGTCTGGTCGGTGATGATGCGAAGAGAATGTCATCCGGAGATAAATTACGCGAAGATGTTGGAGGGAGAAGGGCAGCCGTGGAGAAATGGAGAGTACTTCCTTAATCGGTGGAAGTGAATTGACTCGACCCATCCGCGAGGAAATGGGACGGTTGTTTCAGGATTAACGTTGCTTTAATTTAAAAGACCGAAGCGTGATGTCCGACGCGAGATGCGGTGGTAATCATTGGACACGAACATCCTCTTTCGAACGGAGCAGCAGCAATGTGGTGCCACGCTCGGTGGTGCGTCGGCTGCACCACTCGCTCCTGAACACAGCCGACTGTGGAGAACTGGCTTGGGAGTGATGATGGATTGGACTTGGAACGTTTGTACTTCGCCACTCAGAAAGTGACTTTACCATCCCCGCTGCAAGCAACGGGTGAACGATCATCGATGCCACGAGCGACCGCCGAAAGACAGTCGGACGAGGCTTCCTCACGCTCAGGTAAAGGCACCACAACTCATCTTCGTGGTGAAGTTGTGCGCTACAGTTGTTCAGCCATAGCGAGATGCATACTACAGAAATGATCCTGTGAAGTATGATCTTAAACTCACCGACCTACTCTACGGCCACCCCATTCGATCGTCTGCCTTCTTCACCGCGATGAGTAAACGTTTCGACTTCCTTCTCTTCCCTCATCCTCGCCTCACCTTCCGCTGCTTTCGAAATCCGCTTCCGAAGGTGCTTTCGGCGACTTACGATCCCTCCCAACGCCACGGCGGTCATCTAAAAGTCTTCTTACGATCCTTCTCGGTTCCACCACCCTCCTTTTCGATTCGATTGCTTTCGAAACATGCTTTCGTTCGAGCGACAACCATCTTCTTGCGTAAATTACCGCTTCCCCTAAACACACCGCCGGGTTACACTTTCGTCACATTTGGACGCCAGCCGCGGGTAAACTTTTGCCACCAACGTCTACTGCGTTCGCTCGATTCCGATTCACGAGTTCGATGCAGTTTTTCCGCGAAATCTCTGAGGAAGATTTTACGTTCCTCGGTCGACCGCATGGTTTTCGCTGATCTTCCTCTTGGAAATTGTGTTTTATCGAAAACGAATCTAATTTGGAAGAGGTGTTTCGTCACTCATCATACGGTAAAAATGTTCACTTATCCTAGTGAAAATTACGCACGACGGCATCATCCAAAGACCGGTGGTCCCTCCTCCTCCCTCCCTGAGATCACGGGGAAGTGATTCGGTAAAAAGGGTGCTTAAAGAAAAAAGAGATGCCGAAACCCGGGATCGAACCAGGGACCTTTAGATCTTCAGTCTAACGCTCTCCCAGCTGAGCTATTTCGGCCGATGTTGCGGTCTCCGTACCTCCTCCTCAAACTTCGATCGGGAGTGGCATTGAAATGCGTTTCGTGAGACAGCTAAAAAAAAAATTGATGCCGAAACCCGGGATTGAACCAGGGACCTTTAGATCTTCAGTCTAACGCTCTCCCAACTGAGCTATTTCGGCGGCCTTCACGGGTTCCACGAGCGTGACATGGTAAACGTCGCGGTATGAAACATTCGAAGGGACCTTCCATTCGCGAGGGACAGCCGGTTGAGTTTGAAAAACAAATATCGTGCCTCGCTCGGAAGTGCGTCGTCTTTACGCCAGTCCCGGAACGGACTGCAAAGACTGTCGCTAAAATGCGTTCGTTGTCGTATCGAGACGTATGTTCCGAAATAATCCACTTCGCAATCGATCGCTTGAAATAGTACGCCTCCGGTGTGACGAATGTGTAAACTCCCGTCGAAACGGAGTTCTCAAGGTACGCATAAAAAACGAGCGAATGCAAAATAAACGGGCCTGTCCGGGATTTGAACCCGGGACCTCTCGCACCCAAAGCGAGAATCATACCCCTAGACCAACAGGCCGCTGTACCATGCAGGTTTTGGTGTACGTGCAAAAGTAGATTCCCTTCGCAGTTGAAAGTACTCGCAAGCGGAATTTGCGTCCGAGGGCAAGCGGCACGAATCGGTCCTGTGAGAGGTACAAAGGAATAACTTCGTAGTTTGCACGTACGTAAAAAAAACCTCGTAATTCACCGAGCATAAAAATTTTGTAAAAGTTTCTAACGATCGAGGGGAACGGCGGCGTGGTTAAAAAAGTGCGTCGGCCGGGAATCGAACCCGGATCAACTGCTTGGAAGGCAACTATGCTGACCATTACACCACCGACGCGAGTTGGTCGTTGAGAGGAAAGTATGAGAATTTTTTGATCCGTTTATGCGTGGTCGAAAAAACGGGTCGGCGCATCTTCACCCTCGTGCACGCATCTTCCTAAAGGACTGGCTTTTTACCGAAAAGACGTCTGTAATGGGGCACCGTTTTACGGGACGCATCGAATTTTTTTACTGGTGAAAATGAATGGAGGAAGTCTGGTCGGTGATGATGCGAAGAGAATGTCATCCGGAGATAAATTACGCGAAGATGTTGGAGGGAGAAGGGCAGCCGTGGAGAAATGGAGAGTACTTCCTTAATCGGTGGAAGTGAATTGACTCGACCCATCCGCGAGGAAATGGGACGGTTGTTTCAGGATTAACGTTGCTTTAATTTAAAAGACCGAAGCGTGATGTCCGACGCGAGATGCGGTGGTAATCATTGGACACGAACATCCTCTTTCGAACGGAGCAGCAGCAATGTGGTGCCACGCTCGGTGGTGCGTCGGCTGCACCACTCGCTCCTGAACACAGCCGACTGTGGAGAACTCGCTTGGGAGTGATGATGGATTGGACTTGGAACGTTTGTACTTCGCCACTCAGAAAGTGACTTTACCATCCCCGCTGCAAGCAACGGGTGAACGATCATCGATGCCACGAGCGACCGCCGAAAGACAGTCGGACGAGGCTTCCTCACGCTCAGGTAAAGGCACCACAACTCATCTTCGTGGTGAAGTTGTGCGCTACAGTTGTTCAGCCATAGCGAGATGCATACTACAGAAATGATCCTGTGAAGTATGATCTTAAACTCACCGACCTACTCTACGGCCACCCCATTCGATCGTCTGCCTTCTTCACCGCGATGAGTAAACGTTTCGACTTCCTTCTCTTCCCTCATCCTCGCCTCACCTTCCGCTGCTTTCGAAATCCGCTTCCGAAGGTGCTTTCGGCGACTTACGATCCCTCCCAACGCCACGGCGGTCATCTAAAAGTCTTCTTACGATCCTTCTCGGTTCCACCACCCTCCTTTTCGATTCGATTGCTTTCGAAACATGCTTTCGTTCGAGCGACAACCATCTTCTTGCGTAAATTACCGCTTCCCCTAAACACACCGCCGGGTTACACTTTCGTCACATTTGGACGCCATGTTGCGGTCTCCGTACCTCCTCCTCAAACTTCGATCGGGAGTGGCATTGAAATGCGTTTCGTGAGACAGCTAAAAAAAAAATTGATGCCGAAACCCGGGATTGAACCAGGGACCTTTAGATCTTCAGTCTAACGCTCTCCCAACTGAGCTATTTCGGCGGCCTTCACGGGTTCCACGAGCGTGACATGGTAAACGTCGCGGTATGAAACATTCGAAGGGACCTTCCATTCGCGAGGGACAGCCGGTTGAGTTTGAAAAACAAATATCGTGCCTCGCTCGGAAGTGCGTCGTCTTTACGCCAGTCCCGGAACGGACTGCAAAGACTGTCGCTAAAATGCGTTCGTTGTCGTATCGAGACGTATGTTCCGAAATAATCCACTTCGCAATCGATCGCTTGAAATAGTACGCCTCCGGTGTGACGAATGTGTAAACTCCCGTCGAAACGGAGTTCTCAAGGTACGCATAAAAAACGAGCGAATGCAAAATAAACGGGCCTGTCCGGGATTTGAACCCGGGACCTCTCGCACCCAAAGCGAGAATCATACCCCTAGACCAACAGGCCGCTGTACCATGCAGGTTTTGGTGTACGTGCAAAAGTAGATTCCCTTCGCAGTTGAAAGTACTCGCAAGCGGAATTTGCGTCCGAGGGCAAGCGGCACGAATCGGTCCTGTGAGAGGTACAAAGGAATAACTTCGTAGTTTGCACGTACGTAAAAAAAACCTCGTAATTCACCGAGCATAAAAATTTTGTAAAAGTTTCTAACGATCGAGGGGAACGGCGGCGTGGTTAAAAAAGTGCGTCGGCCGGGAATCGAACCCGGATCAACTGCTTGGAAGGCAACTATGCTGACCATTACACCACCGACGCGAGTTGGTCGTTGAGAGGAAAGTATGAGAATTTTTTGATCCGTTTATGCGTGGTCGAAAAAACGGGTCGGCGCATCTTCACCCTCGTGCACGCATCTTCCTAAAGGACTGGCTTTTTACCGAAAAGACGTCTGTAATGGGGCACCGTTTTACGGGACGCATCGAATTTTTTTACTGGTGAAAATGAATGGAGGAAGTCTGGTCGGTGATGATGCGAAGAGAATGTCATCCGGAGATAAATTACGCGAAGATGTTGGAGGGAGAAGGGCAGCCGTGGAGAAATGGAGAGTACTTCCTTAATCGGTGGAAGTGAATTGACTCGACCCATCCGCGAGGAAATGGGACGGTTGTTTCAGGATTAACGTTGCTTTAATTTAAAAGACCGAAGCGTGATGTCCGACGCGAGATGCGGTGGTAATCATTGGACACGAACATCCTCTTTCGAACGGAGCAGCAGCAATGTGGTGCCACGCTCGGTGGTGCGTCGGCTGCACCACTCGCTCCTGAACACAGCCGACTGTGGAGAACTCGCTTGGGAGTGATGATGGATTGGACTTGGAACGTTTGTACTTCGCCACTCAGAAAGTGACTTTACCATCCCCGCTGCAAGCAACGGGTGAACGATCATCGATGCCACGAGCGACCGCCGAAAGACAGTCGGACGAGGCTTCCTCACGCTCAGGTAAAGGCACCACAACTCATCTTCGTGGTGAAGTTGTGCGCTACAGTTGTTCAGCCATAGCGAGATGCATACTACAGAAATGATCCTGTGAAGTATGATCTTAAACTCACCGACCTACTCTACGGCCACCCCATTCGATCGTCTGCCTTCTTCACCGCGATGAGTAAACGTTTCGACTTCCTTCTCTTCCCTCATCCTCGCCTCACCTTCCGCTGCTTTCGAAATCCGCTTCCGAAGGTGCTTTCGGCGACTTACGATCCCTCCCAACGCCACGGCGGTCATCTAAAAGTCTTCTTACGATCCTTCTCGGTTCCACCACCCTCCTTTTCGATTCGATTGCTTTCGAAACATGCTTTCGTTCGAGCGACAACCATCTTCTTGCGTAAATTACCGCTTCCCCTAAACACACCGCCGGGTTACACTTTCGTCACATTTGGACGCCAGCCGCGGGTAAACTTTTGCCACCAACGTCTACTGCGTTCGCTCGATTCCGATTCACGAGTTCGATGCAGTTTTTCCGCGAAATCTCTGAGGAAGATTTTACGTTCCTCGGTCGACCGCATGGTTTTCGCTGATCTTCCTCTTGGAAATTGTGTTTTATCGAAAACGAATCTAATTTGGAAGAGGTGTTTCGTCACTCATCATACGGTAAAAATGTTCACTTATCCTAGTGAAAATTACGCACGACGGCATCATCCAAAGACCGGTGGTCCCTCCTCCTCCCTCCCTGAGATCACGGGGAAGTGATTCGGTAAAAAGGGTGCTTAAAGAAAAAAGAGATGCCGAAACCCGGGATCGAACCAGGGACCTTTAGATCTTCAGTCTAACGCTCTCCCAGCTGAGCTATTTCGGCCGATGTTGCGGTCTCCGTACCTCCTCCTCAAACTTCGATCGGGAGTGGCATTGAAATGCGTTTCGTGAGACAGCTAAAAAAAAAATTGATGCCGAAACCCGGGATTGAACCAGGGACCTTTAGATCTTCAGTCTAACGCTCTCCCAACTGAGCTATTTCGGCGGCCTTCACGGGTTCCACGAGCGTGACATGGTAAACGTCGCGGTATGAAACATTCGAAGGGACCTTCCATTCGCGAGGGACAGCCGGTTGAGTTTGAAAAACAAATATCGTGCCTCGCTCGGAAGTGCGTCGTCTTTACGCCAGTCCCGGAACGGACTGCAAAGACTGTCGCTAAAATGCGTTCGTTGTCGTATCGAGACGTATGTTCCGAAATAATCCACTTCGCAATCGATCGCTTGAAATAGTACGCCTCCGGTGTGACGAATGTGTAAACTCCCGTCGAAACGGAGTTCTCAAGGTACGCATAAAAAACGAGCGAATGCAAAATAAACGGGCCTGTCCGGGATTTGAACCCGGGACCTCTCGCACCCAAAGCGAGAATCATACCCCTAGACCAACAGGCCGCTGTACCATGCAGGTTTTGGTGTACGTGCAAAAGTAGATTCCCTTCGCAGTTGAAAGTACTCGCAAGCGGAATTTGCGTCCGAGGGCAAGCGGCACGAATCGGTCCTGTGAGAGGTACAAAGGAATAACTTCGTAGTTTGCACGTACGTAAAAAAAACCTCGTAATTCACCGAGCATAAAAATTTTGTAAAAGTTTCTAACGATCGAGGGGAACGGCGGCGTGGTTAAAAAAGTGCGTCGGCCGGGAATCGAACCCGGATCAACTGCTTGGAAGGCAACTATGCTGACCATTACACCACCGACGCGAGTTGGTCGTTGAGAGGAAAGTATGAGAATTTTTTGATCCGTTTATGCGTGGTCGAAAAAACGGGTCGGCGCATCTTCACCCTCGTGCACGCATCTTCCTAAAGGACTGGCTTTTTACCGAAAAGACGTCTGTAATGGGGCACCGTTTTACGGGACGCATCGAATTTTTTTACTGGTGAAAATGAATGGAGGAAGTCTGGTCGGTGATGATGCGAAGAGAATGTCATCCGGAGATAAATTACGCGAAGATGTTGGAGGGAGAAGGGCAGCCGTGGAGAAATGGAGAGTACTTCCTTAATCGGTGGAAGTGAATTGACTCGACCCATCCGCGAGGAAATGGGACGGTTGTAACGTTTGTACAAACGTTTGTAACTGGCTTGGGAGTGATGATGGATTGGACTTGGAACGTTTGTACTTCGCCACTCAGAAAGTGACTTTACCATCCCCGCTGCAAGCAACGGGTGAACGATCATCGATGCCACGAGCGACCGCTGAAAGACAGTCGGACGAGGCTTCCTCACGCTCAGGTAAAGGCACCACAACTCATCTTCGTGGTGAAGTTGTGCGCTACAGTTGTTCAGCCATAGCGAGATGCATACTACAGAAATGATCCTGTGAAGTATGATCTTAAACTCACCGACCTACTCTACGGCCACCCCATTCGATCGTCTGCCTTCTTCACCGCGATGAGTAAACGTTTCGACTTCCTTCTCTTCCCTCATCCTCGCCTCACCTTCCGCTGCTTTCGAAATCCGCTTCCGAAGGTGCTTTCGGCGACTTACGATCCCTCCCAACGCCACGGCGGTCATCTAAAAGTCTTCTTACGATCCTTCTCGGTTCCACCACCCTCCTTTTCGATTCGATTGCTTTCGAAACATGCTTTCGTTCGAGCGACAACCATCTTCTTGCGTAAATTACCGCTTCCCCTAAACACACCGCCGGGTTACACTTTCGTCACATTTGGACGCCAGCCGCGGGTAAACTTTTGCCACCAACGTCTACTGCGTTCGCTCGATTCCGATTCACGAGTTCGATGCAGTTTTTCCGCGAAATCTCTGAGGAAGATTTTACGTTCCTCGGTCGACCGCATGGTTTTCGCTGATCTTCCTCTTGGAAATTGTGTTTTATCGAAAACGAATCTAATTTGGAAGAGGTGTTTCGTCACTCATCATACGGTAAAAATGTTCACTTATCCTAGTGAAAATTACGCACGACGGCATCATCCAAAGACCGGTGGTCCCTCCTCCTCCCTCCCTGTGATCACGGGGAAGTGATTCGGTAAAAAGGGTGCTTAAAGAAAAAAGAGATGCCGAAACCCGGGATCGAACCAGGGACCTTTAGATCTTCAGTCTAACGCTCTCCCAGCTGAGCTATTTCGGCCGATGTTGCGGTCTCCGTACCTCCTCCTCAAACTTCGATCGGGAGTGGCATTGAAATGCGTTTCGTGAGACAGCTAAAAAAAAAATTGATGCCGAAACCCGGGATTGAACCAGGGACCTTTAGATCTTCAGTCTAACGCTCTCCCAACTGAGCTATTTCGGCGGCCTTCACGGGTTCCACGAGCGTGACATGGTAAACGTCGCGGTATGAAACATTCGAAGGGACCTTCCATTCGCGAGGGACAGCCGGTTGAGTTTGAAAAACAAATATCGTGCCTCGCTCGGAAGTGCGTCGTCTTTACGCCAGTCCCGGAACGGACTGCAAAGACTGTCGCTAAAATGCGTTCGTTGTCGTATCGAGACGTATGTTCCGAAATAATCCACTTCGCAATCGATCGCTTGAAATAGTACGCCTCCGGTGTGACGAATGTGTAAACTCCCGTCGAAACGGAGTTCTCAAGGTACGCATAAAAAACGAGCGAATGCAAAATAAACGGGCCTGTCCGGGATTTGAACCCGGGACCTCTCGCACCCAAAGCGAGAATCATACCCCTAGACCAACAGGCCGCTGTACCATGCAGGTTTTGGTGTACGTGCAAAAGTAGATTCCCTTCGCAGTTGAAAGTACTCGCAAGCGGAATTTGCGTCCGAGGGCAAGCGGCACGAATCGGTCCTGTGAGAGGTACAAAGGAATAACTTCGTAGTTTGCACGTACGTAAAAAAAACCTCGTAATTCACCGAGCATAAAAATTTTGTAAAAGTTTCTAACGATCGAGGGGAACGGCGGCGTGGTTAAAAAAGTGCGTCGGCCGGGAATCGAACCCGGATCAACTGCTTGGAAGGCAACTATGCTGACCATTACACCACCGACGCGAGTTGGTCGTTGAGAGGAAAGTATGAGAATTTTTTGATCCGTTTATGCGTGGTCGAAAAAACGGGTCGGCGCATCTTCACCCTCGTGCACGCATCTTCCTAAAGGACTGGCTTTTTACCGAAAAGACGTCTGTAATGGGGCACCGTTTTACGGGACGCATCGAATTTTTTTACTGGTGAAAATGAATGGAGGAAGTCTGGTCGGTGATGATGCGAAGAGAATGTCATCCGGAGATAAATTACGCGAAGATGTTGGAGGGAGAAGGGCAGCCGTGGAGAAATGGAGAGTACTTCCTTAATCGGTGGAAGTGAATTGACTCGACCCATCCGCGAGGAAATGGGACGGTTGTTTCAGGATTAACGTTGCTTTAATTTAAAAGACCGAAGCGTGATGTCCGACGCGAGATGCGGTGGTAATCATTGGACACGAACATCCTCTTTCGAACGGAGCAGCAGCAATGTGGTGCCACGCTCGGTGGTGCGTCGGCTGCACCACTCGCTCCTGAACACAGCCGACTGTGGAGAACTGGCTTGGGAGTGATGATGGATTGGACTTGGAACGTTTGTACTTCGCCACTCAGAAAGTGACTTTACCATCCCCGCTGCAAGCAACGGGTGAACGATCATCGATGCCACGAGCGACCGCCGAAAGACAGTCGGACGAGGCTTCCTCACGCTCAGGTAAAGGCACCACAACTCATCTTCGTGGTGAAGTTGTGCGCTACAGTTGTTCAGCCATAGCGAGATGCATACTACAGAAATGATCCTGTGAAGTATGATTTTAAACTCACCAACCTACTCTACGGCCACCCCATTCGATCGTCTGCCTTCTTCACCGCGATGAGTAAACGTTTCGACTTCCTTCTCTTCCCTCATCCTCGCCTCACCTTCCGCTGCTTTCGAAATCCGCTTCCGAAGGTGCTTTCGGCGACTTACGATCCCTCCCAACGCCACGGCGGTCATCTAAAAGTCTTCTTACGATCCTTCTCGGTTCCACCACCCTCCTTTTCGATTCGATTGCTTTCGAAACATGCTTTCGTTCGAGCGACAACCATCTTCTTGCGTAAATTACCGCTTCCCCTAAACACACCGCCGGGTTACACTTTCGTCACATTTGGACGCCAGCCGCGGGTAAACTTTTGCCACCAACGTCTACTGCGTTCGCTCGATTCCGATTCACGAGTTCGATGCAGTTTTTCCGCGAAATCTCTGAGGAAGATTTTACGTTCCTCGGTCGACCGCATGGTTTTCGCTGATCTTCCTCTTGGAAATTGTGTTTTATCGAAAACGAATCTAATTTGGAAGAGGTGTTTCGTCACTCATCATACGGTAAAAATGTTCACTTATCCTAGTGAAAATTACGCACGACGGCATCATCCAAAGACCGGTGGTCCCTCCTCCTCCCTCCCTGAGATCACGGGGAAGTGATTCGGTAAAAAGGGTGCTTAAAGAAAAAAGAGATGCCGAAACCCGGGATCGAACCAGGGACCTTTAGATCTTCAGTCTAACGCTCTCCCAGCTGAGCTATTTCGGCCGATGTTGCGGTCTCCGTACCTCCTCCTCAAACTTCGATCGGGAGTGGCATTGAAATGCGTTTCGTGAGACAGCTAAAAAAAAAATTGATGCCGAAACCCGGGATTGAACCAGGGACCTTTAGATCTTCAGTCTAACGCTCTCCCAACTGAGCTATTTCGGCGGCCTTCACGGGTTCCACGAGCGTGACATGGTAAACGTCGCGGTATGAAACATTCGAAGGGACCTTCCATTCGCGAGGGACAGCCGGTTGAGTTTGAAAAACAAATATCGTGCCTCGCTCGGAAGTGCGTCGTCTTTACGCCAGTCCCGGAACGGACTGCAAAGACTGTCGCTAAAATGCGTTCGTTGTCGTATCGAGACGTATGTTCCGAAATAATCCACTTCGCAATCGATCGCTTGAAATAGTACGCCTCCGGTGTGACGAATGTGTAAACTCCCGTCGAAACGGAGTTCTCAAGGTACGCATAAAAAACGAGCGAATGCAAAATAAACGGGCCTGTCCGGGATTTGAACCCGGGACCTCTCGCACCCAAAGCGAGAATCATACCCCTAGACCAACAGGCCGCTGTACCATGCAGGTTTTGGTGTACTTGCAAAAGTAGATTCCCTTCGCAGTTGAAAGTACTCGCAAGCGGAATTTGCGTCCGAGGGCAAGCGGCACGAATCGGTCCTGTGAGAGGTACAAAGGAATAACTTCGTAGTTTGCACGTACGTAAAAAAAACCTCGTAATTCACCGAGCATAAAAATTTTGTAAAAGTTTCTAACGATCGAGGGGAACGGCGGCGTGGTTAAAAAAGTGCGTCGGCCGGGAATCGAACCCGGATCAACTGCTTGGAAGGCAACTATGCTGACCATTACACCACCGACGCGAGTTGGTCGTTGAGAGGAAAGTATGAGAATTTTTTGATCCGTTTATGCGTGGTCGAAAAAACGGGTCGGCGCATCTTCACCCTCGTGCACGCATCTTCCTAAAGGACTGGCTTTTTACCGAAAAGACGTCTGTAATGGGGCACCGTTTTACGGGACGCATCGAATTTTTTTACTGGTGAAAATGAATGGAGGAAGTCTGGTCGGTGATGATGCGAAGAGAATGTCATCCGGAGATAAATTACGCGAAGATGTTGGAGGGAGAAGGGCAGCCGTGGAGAAATGGAGAGTACTTCCTTAATCGGTGGAAGTGAATTGACTCGACCCATCCGCGAGGAAATGGGACGGTTGTTTCAGGATTAACGTTGCTTTAATTTAAAAGACCGAAGCGTGATGTCCGACGCGAGATGCGGTGGTAATCATTGGACACGAACATCCTCTTTCGAACGGAGCAGCAGCAATGTGGTGCCACGCTCGGTGGTGCGTCGGCTGCACCACTCGCTCCTGAACACAGCCGACTGTGGAGAACTGGCTTGGGAGTGATGATGGATTGGACTTGGAACGTTTGTACTTCGCCACTCAGAAAGTGACTTTACCATCCCCGCTGCAAGCAACGGGTGAACGATCATCGATGCCACGAGCGACCGCCGAAAGACAGTCGGACGAGGCTTCCTCACGCTCAGGTAAAGGCACCACAACTCATCTTCGTGGTGAAGTTGTGCGCTACAGTTGTTCAGCCATAGCGAGATGCATACTACAGAAATGATCCTGTGAAGTATGATCTTAAACTCACCGACCTACTCTACGGCCACCCCATTCGATCGTCTGCCTTCTTCACCGCGATGAGTAAACGTTTCGACTTCCTTCTCTTCCCTCATCCTCGCCTCACCTTCCGCTGCTTTCGAAATCCGCTTCCGAAGGTGCTTTCGGCGACTTACGATCCCTCCCAACGCCACGGCGGTCATCTAAAAGTCTTCTTACGATCCTTCTCGGTTCCACCACCCTCCTTTTCGATTCGATTGCTTTCGAAACATGCTTTCGTTCGAGCGACAACCATCTTCTTGCGTAAATTACCGCTTCCCCTAAACACACCGCCGGGTTACACTTTCGTCACATTTGGACGCCAGCCGCGGGTAAACTTTTGCCACCAACGTCTACTGCGTTCGCTCGATTCCGATTCACGAGTTCGATGCAGTTTTTCCGCGAAATCTCTGAGGAAGATTTTACGTTCCTCGGTCGACCGCATGGTTTTCGCTGATCTTCCTCTTGGAAATTGTGTTTTATCGAAAACGAATCTAATTTGGAAGAGGTGTTTCGTCACTCATCATACGGTAAAAATGTTCACTTATCCTAGTGAAAATTACGCACGACGGCATCATCCAAAGACCGGTGGTCCCTCCTCCTCCCTCCCTGAGATCACGGGGAAGTGATTCGGTAAAAAGGGTGCTTAAAGAAAAAAGAGATGCCGAAACCCGGGATCGAACCAGGGACCTTTAGATCTTCAGTCTAACGCTCTCCCAGCTGAGCTATTTCGGCCGATGTTGCGGTCTCCGTACCTCCTCCTCAAACTTCGATCGGGAGTGGCATTGAAATGCGTTTCGTGAGACAGCTAAAAAAAAAATTGATGCCGAAACCCGGGATTGAACCAGGGACCTTTAGATCTTCAGTCTAACGCTCTCCCAACTGAGCTATTTCGGCGGCCTTCACGGGTTCCACGAGCGTGACATGGTAAACGTCGCGGTATGAAACATTCGAAGGGACCTTCCATTCGCGAGGGACAGCCGGTTGAGTTTGAAAAACAAATATCGTGCCTCGCTCGGAAGTGCGTCGTCTTTACGCCAGTCCCGGAACGGACTGCAAAGACTGTCGCTAAAATGCGTTCGTTGTCGTATCGAGACGTATGTTCCGAAATAATCCACTTCGCAATCGATCGCTTGAAATAGTACGCCTAGGTGTGACGAATGTGTAAACTCCCGTCGAAACGGAGTTCTCAAGGTACGCATAAAAAACGAGCGAATGCAAAATAAACGGGCCTGTCCGGGATTTGAACCCGGGACCTCTCGCACCCAAAGCGAGAATCATACCCCTAGACCAACAGGCCGCTGTACCATGCAGGTTTTGGTGTACGTGCAAAAGTAGATTCCCTTCGCAGTTGAAAGTACTCGCAAGCGGAATTTGCGTCCGAGGGCAAGCGGCACGAATCGGTCCTGTGAGAGGTACAAAGGAATAACTTCGTAGTTTGCACGTACGTAAAAAAAACCTCGTAATTCACCGAGCATAAAAATTTTGTAAAAGTTTCTAACGATCGAGGGGAACGGCGGCGTGGTTAAAAAAGTGCGTCGGCCGGGAATCGAACCCGGATCAACTGCTTGGAAGGCAACTATGCTGACCATTACACCACCGACGCGAGTTGGTCGTTGAGAGGAAAGTATGAGAATTTTTTGATCCGTTTATGCGTGGTCGAAAAAACGGGTCGGCGCATCTTCACCCTCGTGCACGCATCTTCCTAAAGGACTGGCTTTTTACCGAAAAGACGTCTGTAATGGGGCACCGTTTTACGGGACGCATCGAATTTTTTTACTGGTGAAAATGAATGGAGGAAGTCTGGTCGGTGATGATGCGAAGAGAATGTCATCCGGAGATAAATTACGCGAAGATGTTGGAGGGAGAAGGGCAGCCGTGGAGAAATGGAGAGTACTTCCTTAATCGGTGGAAGTGAATTGACTCGACCCATCCGCGAGGAAATGGGACGGTTGTTTCAGGATTAACGTTGCTTTAATTTAAAAGACCGAAGCGTGATGTCCGACGCGAGATGCGGTGGTAATCATTGGACACGAACATCCTCTTTCGAACGGAGCAGCAGCAATGTGGTGCCACGCTCGGTGGTGCGTCGGCTGCACCACTCGCTCCTGAACACAGCCGACTGTGGAGAACTCGCTTGGGAGTGATGATGGATTGGACTTGGAACGTTTGTACTTCGCCACTCAGAAAGTGACTTTACCATCCCCGCTGCAAGCAACGGGTGAACGATCATCGATGCCACGAGCGACCGCCGAAAGACAGTCGGACGAGGCTTCCTCACGCTCAGGTAAAGGCACCACAACTCATCTTCGTGGTGAAGTTGTGCGCTACAGTTGTTCAGCCATAGCGAGATGCATACTACAGAAATGATCCTGTGAAGTATGATCTTAAACTCACCGACCTACTCTACGGCCACCCCATTCGATCGTCTGCCTTCTTCACCGCGATGAGTAAACGTTTCGACTTCCTTCTCTTCCCTCATCCTCGCCTCACCTTCCGCTGCTTTCGAAATCCGCTTCCGAAGGTGCTTTCGGCGACTTACGATCCCTCCCAACGCCACGGCGGTCATCTAAAAGTCTTCTTACGATCCTTCTCGGTTCCACCACCCTCCTTTTCGATTCGATTGCTTTCGAAACATGCTTTCGTTCGAGCGACAACCATCTTCTTGCGTAAATTACCGCTTCCCCTAAACACACCGCCGGGTTACACTTTCGTCACATTTGGACGCCAGCCGCGGGTAAACTTTTGCCACCAACGTCTACTGCGTTCGCTCGATTCCGATTCACGAGTTCGATGCAGTTTTTCCGCGAAATCTCTGAGGAAGATTTTACGTTCCTCGGTCGACCGCATGGTTTTCGCTGATCTTCCTCTTGGAAATTGTGTTTTATCGAAAACGAATCTAATTTGGAAGAGGTGTTTCGTCACTCATCATACGGTAAAAATGTTCACTTATCCTAGTGAAAATTACGCACGACGGCATCATCCAAAGACCGGTGGTCCCTCCTCCTCCCTCCCTGAGATCACGGGGAAGTGATTCGGTAAAAAGGGTGCTTAAAGAAAAAAGAGATGCCGAAACCCGGGATCGAACCAGGGACCTTTAGATCTTCAGTCTAACGCTCTCCCAGCTGAGCTATTTCGGCCGATGTTGCGGTCTCCGTACCTCCTCCTCAAACTTCGATCGGGAGTGGCATTGAAATGCGTTTCGTGAGACAGCTAAAAAAAAAATTGATGCCGAAACCCGGGATTGAACCAGGGACCTTTAGATCTTCAGTCTAACGCTCTCCCAACTGAGCTATTTCGGCGGCCTTCACGGGTTCCACGAGCGTGACATGGTAAACGTCGCGGTATGAAACATTCGAAGGGACCTTCCATTCGCGAGGGACAGCCGGTTGAGTTTGAAAAACAAATATCGTGCCTCGCTCGGAAGTGCGTCGTCTTTACGCCAGTCCCGGAACGGACTGCAAAGACTGTCGCTAAAATGCGTTCGTTGTCGTATCGAGACGTATGTTCCGAAATAATCCACTTCGCAATCGATCGCTTGAAATAGTACGCCTAGGTGTGACGAATGTGTAAACTCCCGTCGAAACGGAGTTCTCAAGGTACGCATAAAAAACGAGCGAATGCAAAATAAACGGGCCTGTCCGGGATTTGAACCCGGGACCTCTCGCACCCAAAGCGAGAATCATACCCCTAGACCAACAGGCCGCTGTACCATGCAGGTTTTGGTGTACGTGCAAAAGTAGATTCCCTTCGCAGTTGAAAGTACTCGCAAGCGGAATTTGCGTCCGAGGGCAAGCGGCACGAATCGGTCCTGTGAGAGGTACAAAGGAATAACTTCGTAGTTTGCACGTACGTAAAAAAAACCTCGTAATTCACCGAGCATAAAAATTTTGTAAAAGTTTCTAACGATCGAGGGGAACGGCGGCGTGGTTAAAAAAGTGCGTCGGCCGGGAATCGAACCCGGATCAACTGCTTGGAAGGCAACTATGCTGACCATTACACCACCGACGCGAGTTGGTCGTTGAGAGGAAAGTATGAGAATTTTTTGATCCGTTTATGCGTGGTCGAAAAAACGGGTCGGCGCATCTTCACCCTCGTGCACGCATCTTCCTAAAGGACTGGCTTTTTACCGAAAAGACGTCTGTAATGGGGCACCGTTTTACGGGACGCATCGAATTTTTTTACTGGTGAAAATGAATGGAGGAAGTCTGGTCGGTGATGATGCGAAGAGAATGTCATCCGGAGATAAATTACGCGAAGATGTTGGAGGGAGAAGGGCAGCCGTGGAGAAATGGAGAGTACTTCCTTAATCGGTGGAAGTGAATTGACTCGACCCATCCGCGAGGAAATGGGACGGTTGTTTCAGGATTAACGTTGCTTTAATTTAAAAGACCGAAGCGTGATGTCCGACGCGAGATGCGGTGGTAATCATTGGACACGAACATCCTCTTTCGAACGGAGCAGCAGCAATGTGGTGCCACGCTCGGTGGTGCGTCGGCTGCACCACTCGCTCCTGAACACAGCCGACTGTGGAGAACTCGCTTGGGAGTGATGATGGATTGGACTTGGAACGTTTGTACTTCGCCACTCAGAAAGTGACTTTACCATCCCCGCTGCAAGCAACGGGTGAACGATCATCGATGCCACGAGCGACCGCCGAAAGACAGTCGGACGAGGCTTCCTCACGCTCAGGTAAAGGCACCACAACTCATCTTCGTGGTGAAGTTGTGCGCTACAGTTGTTCAGCCATAGCGAGATGCATACTACAGAAATGATCCTGTGAAGTATGATCTTAAACTCACCGACCTACTCTACGGCCACCCCATTCGATCGTCTGCCTTCTTCACCGCGATGAGTAAACGTTTCGACTTCCTTCTCTTCCCTCATCCTCGCCTCACCTTCCGCTGCTTTCGAAATCCGCTTCCGAAGGTGCTTTCGGCGACTTACGATCCCTCCCAACGCCACGGCGGTCATCTAAAAGTCTTCTTACGATCCTTCTCGGTTCCACCACCCTCCTTTTCGATTCGATTGCTTTCGAAACATGCTTTCGTTCGAGCGACAACCATCTTCTTGCGTAAATTACCGCTTCCCCTAAACACACCGCCGGGTTACACTTTCGTCACATTTGGACGCCATGTTGCGGTCTCCGTACCTCCTCCTCAAACTTCGATCGGGAGTGGCATTGAAATGCGTTTCGTGAGACAGCTAAAAAAAAAATTGATGCCGAAACCCGGGATTGAACCAGGGACCTTTAGATCTTCAGTCTAACGCTCTCCCAACTGAGCTATTTCGGCGGCCTTCACGGGTTCCACGAGCGTGACATGGTAAACGTCGCGGTATGAAACATTCGAAGGGACCTTCCATTCGCGAGGGACAGCCGGTTGAGTTTGAAAAACAAATATCGTGCCTCGCTCGGAAGTGCGTCGTCTTTACGCCAGTCCCGGAACGGACTGCAAAGACTGTCGCTAAAATGCGTTCGTTGTCGTATCGAGACGTATGTTCCGAAATAATCCACTTCGCAATCGATCGCTTGAAATAGTACGCCTCCGGTGTGACGAATGTGTAAACTCCCGTCGAAACGGAGTTCTCAAGGTACGCATAAAAAACGAGCGAATGCAAAATAAACGGGCCTGTCCGGGATTTGAACCCGGGACCTCTCGCACCCAAAGCGAGAATCATACCCCTAGACCAACAGGCCGCTGTACCATGCAGGTTTTGGTGTACGTGCAAAAGTAGATTCCCTTCGCAGTTGAAAGTACTCGCAAGCGGAATTTGCGTCCGAGGGCAAGCGGCACGAATCGGTCCTGTGAGAGGTACAAAGGAATAACTTCGTAGTTTGCACGTACGTAAAAAAAACCTCGTAATTCACCGAGCATAAAAATTTTGTAAAAGTTTCTAACGATCGAGGGGAACGGCGGCGTGGTTAAAAAAGTGCGTCGGCCGGGAATCGAACCCGGATCAACTGCTTGGAAGGCAACTATGCTGACCATTACACCACCGACGCGAGTTGGTCGTTGAGAGGAAAGTATGAGAATTTTTTGATCCGTTTATGCGTGGTCGAAAAAACGGGTCGGCGCATCTTCACCCTCGTGCACGCATCTTCCTAAAGGACTGGCTTTTTACCGAAAAGACGTCTGTAATGGGGCACCGTTTTACGGGACGCATCGAATTTTTTTACTGGTGAAAATGAATGGAGGAAGTCTGGTCGGTGATGATGCGAAGAGAATGTCATCCGGAGATAAATTACGCGAAGATGTTGGAGGGAGAAGGGCAGCCGTGGAGAAATGGAGAGTACTTCCTTAATCGGTGGAAGTGAATTGACTCGACCCATCCGCGAGGAAATGGGACGGTTGTTTCAGGATTAACGTTGCTTTAATTTAAAAGACCGAAGCGTGATGTCCGACGCGAGATGCGGTGGTAATCATTGGACACGAACATCCTCTTTCGAACGGAGCAGCAGCAATGTGGTGCCACGCTCGGTGGTGCGTCGGCTGCACCACTCGCTCCTGAACACAGCCGACTGTGGAGAACTCGCTTGGGAGTGATGATGGATTGGACTTGGAACGTTTGTACTTCGCCACTCAGAAAGTGACTTTACCATCCCCGCTGCAAGCAACGGGTGAACGATCATCGATGCCACGAGCGACCGCCGAAAGACAGTCGGACGAGGCTTCCTCACGCTCAGGTAAAGGCACCACAACTCATCTTCGTGGTGAAGTTGTGCGCTACAGTTGTTCAGCCATAGCGAGATGCATACTACAGAAATGATCCTGTGAAGTATGATTTTAAACTCACCAACCTACTCTACGGCCACCCCATTCGATCGTCTGCCTTCTTCACCGCGATGAGTAAACGTTTCGACTTCCTTCTCTTCCCTCATCCTCGCCTCACCTTCCGCTGCTTTCGAAATCCGCTTCCGAAGGTGCTTTCGGCGACTTACGATCCCTCCCAACGCCACGGCGGTCATCTAAAAGTCTTCTTACGATCCTTCTCGGTTCCACCACCCTCCTTTTCGATTCGATTGCTTTCGAAACATGCTTTCGTTCGAGCGACAACCATCTTCTTGCGTAAATTACCGCTTCCCCTAAACACACCGCCGGGTTACACTTTCGTCACATTTGGACGCCAGCCGCGGGTAAACTTTTGCCACCAACGTCTACTGCGTTCGCTCGATTCCGATTCACGAGTTCGATGCAGTTTTTCCGCGAAATCTCTGAGGAAGATTTTACGTTCCTCGGTCGACCGCATGGTTTTCGCTGATCTTCCTCTTGGAAATTGTGTTTTATCGAAAACGAATCTAATTTGGAAGAGGTGTTTCGTCACTCATCATACGGTAAAAATGTTCACTTATCCTAGTGAAAATTACGCACGACGGCATCATCCAAAGACCGGTGGTCCCTCCTCCTCCCTCCCTGAGATCACGGGGAAGTGATTCGGTAAAAAGGGTGCTTAAAGAAAAAAGAGATGCCGAAACCCGGGATCGAACCAGGGACCTTTAGATCTTCAGTCTAACGCTCTCCCAGCTGAGCTATTTCGGCCGATGTTGCGGTCTCCGTACCTCCTCCTCAAACTTCGATCGGGAGTGGCATTGAAATGCGTTTCGTGAGACAGCTAAAAAAAAAATTGATGCCGAAACCCGGGATTGAACCAGGGACCTTTAGATCTTCAGTCTAACGCTCTCCCAACTGAGCTATTTCGGCGGCCTTCACGGGTTCCACGAGCGTGACATGGTAAACGTCGCGGTATGAAACATTCGAAGGGACCTTCCATTCGCGAGGGACAGCCGGTTGAGTTTGAAAAACAAATATCGTGCCTCGCTCGGAAGTGCGTCGTCTTTACGCCAGTCCCGGAACGGACTGCAAAGACTGTCGCTAAAATGCGTTCGTTGTCGTATCGAGACGTATGTTCCGAAATAATCCACTTCGCAATCGATCGCTTGAAATAGTACGCCTCCGGTGTGACGAATGTGTAAACTCCCGTCGAAACGGAGTTCTCAAGGTACGCATAAAAAACGAGCGAATGCAAAATAAACGGGCCTGTCCGGGATTTGAACCCGGGACCTCTCGCACCCAAAGCGAGAATCATACCCCTAGACCAACAGGCCGCTGTACCATGCAGGTTTTGGTGTACGTGCAAAAGTAGATTCCCTTCGCAGTTGAAAGTACTCGCAAGCGGAATTTGCGTCCGAGGGCAAGCGGCACGAATCGGTCCTGTGAGAGGTACAAAGGAATAACTTCGTAGTTTGCACGTACGTAAAAAAAACCTCGTAATTCACCGAGCATAAAAATTTTGTAAAAGTTTCTAACGATCGAGGGGAACGGCGGCGTGGTTAAAAAAGTGCGTCGGCCGGGAATCGAACCCGGATCAACTGCTTGGAAGGCAACTATGCTGACCATTACACCACCGACGCGAGTTGGTCGTTGAGAGGAAAGTATGAGAATTTTTTGATCCGTTTATGCGTGGTCGAAAAAACGGGTCGGCGCATCTTCACCCTCGTGCACGCATCTTCCTAAAGGACTGGCTTTTTACCGAAAAGACGTCTGTAATGGGGCACCGTTTTACGGGACGCATCGAATTTTTTTACTGGTGAAAATGAATGGAGGAAGTCTGGTCGGTGATGATGCGAAGAGAATGTCATCCGGAGATAAATTACGCGAAGATGTTGGAGGGAGAAGGGCAGCCGTGGAGAAATGGAGAGTACTTCCTTAATCGGTGGAAGTGAATTGACTCGACCCATCCGCGAGGAAATGGGACGGTTGTAACGTTTGTACAAACGTTTGTAACTGGCTTGGGAGTGATGATGGATTGGACTTGGAACGTTTGTACTTCGCCACTCAGAAAGTGACTTTACCATCCTCGCTGCAAGCAACGGGTGAACGATCATCGATGCCACGAGCGACCGCTGAAAGACAGTCGGACGAGGCTTCCTCACGCTCAGGTAAAGGCACCACAACTCATCTTCGTGGTGAAGTTGTGCGCTACAGTTGTTCAGCCATAGCGAGATGCATACTACAGAAATGATCCTGTGAAGTATGATCTTAGACTCACCGACCTACTCTACGGCCACCCCATTCGATCGTCTGCCTTCTTCACCGCGATGAGTAAACGTTTCGACTTCCTTCTCTTCCCTCATCCTCGCCTCACCTTCCGCTGCTTTCGAAATCCGCTTCCGAAGGTGCTTTCGGCGACTTACGATCCCTCCCAACGCCACGGCGGTCATCTAAAAGTCTTCTTACGATCCTTCTCGGTTCCACCACCCTCCTTTTCGATTCGATTGCTTTCGAAACATGCTTTCGTTCGAGCGACAACCATCTTCTTGCGTAAATTACCGCTTCCCCTAAACACACCGCCGGGTTACACTTTCGTCACATTTGGACGCCAGCCGCGGGTAAACTTTTGCCACCAACGTCTACTGCGTTCGCTCGATTCCGATTCACGAGTTCGATGCAGTTTTTCCGCGAAATCTCTGAGGAAGATTTTACGTTCCTCGGTCGACCGCATGGTTTTCGCTGATCTTCCTCTTGGAAATTGTGTTTTATCGAAAACGAATCTAATTTGGAAGAGGTGTTTCGTCACTCATCATACGGTAAAAATGTTCACTTATCCTAGTGAAAATTACGCACGACGGCATCATCCAAAGACCGGTGGTCCCTCCTCCTCCCTCCCTGTGATCACGGGGAAGTGATTCGGTAAAAAGGGTGCTTAAAGAAAAAAGAGATGCCGAAACCCGGGATCGAACCAGGGACCTTTAGATCTTCAGTCTAACGCTCTCCCAGCTGAGCTATTTCGGCCGATGTTGCGGTCTCCGTACCTCCTCCTCAAACTTCGATCGGGAGTGGCATTGAAATGCGTTTCGTGAGACAGCTAAAAAAAAAATTGATGCCGAAACCCGGGATTGAACCAGGGACCTTTAGATCTTCAGTCTAACGCTCTCCCAACTGAGCTATTTCGGCGGCCTTCACGGGTTCCACGAGCGTGACATGGTAAACGTCGCGGTATGAAACATTCGAAGGGACCTTCCATTCGCGAGGGACAGCCGGTTGAGTTTGAAAAACAAATATCGTGCCTCGCTCGGAAGTGCGTCGTCTTTACGCCAGTCCCGGAACGGACTGCAAAGACTGTCGCTAAAATGCGTTCGTTGTCGTATCGAGACGTATGTTCCGAAATAATCCACTTCGCAATCGATCGCTTGAAATAGTACGCCTCCGGTGTGACGAATGTGTAAACTCCCGTCGAAACGGAGTTCTCAAGGTACGCATAAAAAACGAGCGAATGCAAAATAAACGGGCCTGTCCGGGATTTGAACCCGGGACCTCTCGCACCCAAAGCGAGAATCATACCCCTAGACCAACAGGCCGCTGTACCATGCAGGTTTTGGTGTACGTGCAAAAGTAGATTCCCTTCGCAGTTGAAAGTACTCGCAAGCGGAATTTGCGTCCGAGGGCAAGCGGCACGAATCGGTCCTGTGAGAGGTACAAAGGAATAACTTCGTAGTTTGCACGTACGTAAAAAAAACCTCGTAATTCACCGAGCATAAAAATTTTGTAAAAGTTTCTAACGATCGAGGGGAACGGCGGCGTGGTTAAAAAAGTGCGTCGGCCGGGAATCGAACCCGGATCAACTGCTTGGAAGGCAACTATGCTGACCATTACACCACCGACGCGAGTTGGTCGTTGAGAGGAAAGTTGAGAATTTTTTGATCCGTTTATGCGTGGTCGAAAAAACGGGTCGGCGCATCTTCACCCTCGTGCACGCATCTTCCTAAAGGACTGGCTTTTTACCGAAAAGACGTCTGTAATGGGGCACCGTTTTACGGGACGCATCGAATTTTTTTACTGGTGAAAATGAATGGAGGAAGTCTGGTCGGTGATGGTGCGAAGAGAATGTCAGCCGGAGATAAATTACGCGAAGATGTTGGAGGGAGAAGGGCAGCCGTGGAGAAATGGAGAGTACTTCCTTAATCGGTGGAAGTGAATTGACTCGACCCATCCGCGAGGAAATGGGACGGTTGTTTCAGGATTAACGTTGCTTTAATTTAAAAGACCGAAGCGTGATGTCCGACGCGAGATGCGGTGGTAATCATTGGACACGAACATCCTCTTTCGAACGGAGCAGCAGCAATGTGGTGCCACGCTCGGTGGTGCGTCGGCTGCACCACTCGCTCCTGAACACAGCCGACTGTGGAGAACTCGCTTGGGAGTGATGATGGATTGGACTTGGAACGTTTGTACTTCGCCACTCAGAAAGTGACTTTACCATCCCCGCTGCAAGCAACGGGTGAACGATCATCGATGCCACGAGCGACCGCCGAAAGACAGTCGGACGAGGCTTCCTCACGCTCAGGTAAAGGCACCACAACTCATCTTCGTGGTGAAGTTGTGCGCTACAGTTGTTCAGCCATAGCGAGATGCATACTACAGAAATGATCCTGTGAAGTATGATTTTAAACTCACCAACCTACTCTACGGCCACCCCATTCGATCGTCTGCCTTCTTCACCGCGATGAGTAAACGTTTCGACTTCCTTCTCTTCCCTCATCCTCGCCTCACCTTCCGCTGCTTTCGAAATCCGCTTCCGAAGGTGCTTTCGGCGACTTACGATCCCTCCCAACGCCACGGCGGTCATCTAAAAGTCTTCTTACGATCCTTCTCGGTTCCACCACCCTCCTTTTCGATTCGATTGCTTTCGAAACATGCTTTCGTTCGAGCGACAACCATCTTCTTGCGTAAATTACCGCTTCCCCTAAACACACCGCCGGGTTACACTTTCGTCACATTTGGACGCCAGCCGCGGGTAAACTTTTGCCACCAACGTCTACTGCGTTCGCTCGATTCCGATTCACGAGTTCGATGCAGTTTTTCCGCGAAATCTCTGAGGAAGATTTTACGTTCCTCGGTCGACCGCATGGTTTTCGCTGATCTTCCTCTTGGAAATTGTGTTTTATCGAAAACGAATCTAATTTGGAAGAGGTGTTTCGTCACTCATCATACGGTAAAAATGTTCACTTATCCTAGTGAAAATTACGCACGACGGCATCATCCAAAGACCGGTGGTCCCTCCTCCTCCCTCCCTGAGATCACGGGGAAGTGATTCGGTAAAAAGGGTGCTTAAAGAAAAAAGAGATGCCGAAACCCGGGATCGAACCAGGGACCTTTAGATCTTCAGTCTAACGCTCTCCCAGCTGAGCTATTTCGGCCGATGTTGCGGTCTCCGTACCTCCTCCTCAAACTTCGATCGGGAGTGGCATTGAAATGCGTTTCGTGAGACAGCTAAAAAAAAAATTGATGCCGAAACCCGGGATTGAACCAGGGACCTTTAGATCTTCAGTCTAACGCTCTCCCAACTGAGCTATTTCGGCGGCCTTCACGGGTTCCACGAGCGTGACATGGTAAACGTCGCGGTATGAAACATTCGAAGGGACCTTCCATTCGCGAGGGACAGCCGGTTGAGTTTGAAAAACAAATATCGTGCCTCGCTCGGAAGTGCGTCGTCTTTACGCCAGTCCCGGAACGGACTGCAAAGACTGTCGCTAAAATGCGTTCGTTGTCGTATCGAGACGTATGTTCCGAAATAATCCACTTCGCAATCGATCGCTTGAAATAGTACGCCTCCGGTGTGACGAATGTGTAAACTCCCGTCGAAACGGAGTTCTCAAGGTACGCATAAAAAACGAGCGAATGCAAAATAAACGGGCCTGTCCGGGATTTGAACCCGGGACCTCTCGCACCCAAAGCGAGAATCATACCCCTAGACCAACAGGCCGCTGTACCATGCAGGTTTTGGTGTACGTGCAAAAGTAGATTCCCTTCGCAGTTGAAAGTACTCGCAAGCGGAATTTGCGTCCGAGGGCAAGCGGCACGAATCGGTCCTGTGAGAGGTACAAAGGAATAACTTCGTAGTTTGCACGTACGTAAAAAAAACCTCGTAATTCACCGAGCATAAAAATTTTGTAAAAGTTTCTAACGATCGAGGGGAACGGCGGCGTGGTTAAAAAAGTGCGTCGGCCGGGAATCGAACCCGGATCAACTGCTTGGAAGGCAACTATGCTGACCATTACACCACCGACGCGAGTTGGTCGTTGAGAGGAAAGTATGAGAATTTTTTGATCCGTTTATGCGTGGTCGAAAAAACGGGTCGGCGCATCTTCACCCTCGTGCACGCATCTTCCTAAAGGACTGGCTTTTTACCGAAAAGACGTCTGTAATGGGGCACCGTTTTACGGGACGCATCGAATTTTTTTACTGGTGAAAATGAATGGAGGAAGTCTGGTCGGTGATGATGCGAAGAGAATGTCATCCGGAGATAAATTACGCGAAGATGTTGGAGGGAGAAGGGCAGCCGTGGAGAAATGGAGAGTACTTCCTTAATCGGTGGAAGTGAATTGACTCGACCCATCCGCGAGGAAATGGGACGGTTGTTTCAGGATTAACGTTGCTTTAATTTAAAAGACCGAAGCGTGATGTCCGACGCGAGATGCGGTGGTAATCATTGGACACGAACATCCTCTTTCGAACGGAGCAGCAGCAATGTGGTGCCACGCTCGGTGGTGCGTCGGCTGCACCACTCGCTCCTGAACACAGCCGACTGTGGAGAACTCGCTTGGGAGTGATGATGGATTGGACTTGGAACGTTTGTACTTCGCCACTCAGAAAGTGACTTTACCATCCCCGCTGCAAGCAACGGGTGAACGATCATCGATGCCACGAGCGACCGCCGAAAGACAGTCGGACGAGGCTTCCTCACGCTCAGGTAAAGGCACCACAACTCATCTTCGTGGTGAAGTTGTGCGCTACAGTTGTTCAGCCATAGCGAGATGCATACTACAGAAATGATCCTGTGAAGTATGATCTTAAACTCACCGACCTACTCTACGGCCACCCCATTCGATCGTCTGCCTTCTTCACCGCGATGAGTAAACGTTTCGACTTCCTTCTCTTCCCTCATCCTCGCCTCACCTTCCGCTGCTTTCGAAATCCGCTTCCGAAGGTGCTTTCGGCGACTTACGATCCCTCCCAACGCCACGGCGGTCATCTAAAAGTCTTCTTACGATCCTTCTCGGTTCCACCACCCTCCTTTTCGATTCGATTGCTTTCGAAACATGCTTTCGTTCGAGCGACAACCATCTTCTTGCGTAAATTACCGCTTCCCCTAAACACACCGCCGGGTTACACTTTCGTCACATTTGGACGCCAGCCGCGGGTAAACTTTTGCCACCAACGTCTACTGCGTTCGCTCGATTCCGATTCACGAGTTCGATGCAGTTTTTCCGCGAAATCTCTGAGGAAGATTTTACGTTCCTCGGTCGACCGCATGGTTTTCGCTGATCTTCCTCTTGGAAATTGTGTTTTATCGAAAACGAATCTAATTTGGAAGAGGTGTTTCGTCACTCATCATACGGTAAAAATGTTCACTTATCCTAGTGAAAATTACGCACGACGGCATCATCCAAAGACCGGTGGTCCCTCCTCCTCCCTCCCTGAGATCACGGGGAAGTGATTCGGTAAAAAGGGTGCTTAAAGAAAAAAGAGATGCCGAAACCCGGGATCGAACCAGGGACCTTTAGATCTTCAGTCTAACGCTCTCCCAGCTGAGCTATTTCGGCCGATGTTGCGGTCTCCGTACCTCCTCCTCAAACTTCGATCGGGAGTGGCATTGAAATGCGTTTCGTGAGACAGCTAAAAAAAAAATTGATGCCGAAACCCGGGATTGAACCAGGGACCTTTAGATCTTCAGTCTAACGCTCTCCCAACTGAGCTATTTCGGCGGCCTTCACGGGTTCCACGAGCGTGACATGGTAAACGTCGCGGTATGAAACATTCGAAGGGACCTTCCATTCGCGAGGGACAGCCGGTTGAGTTTGAAAAACAAATATCGTGCCTCGCTCGGAAGTGCGTCGTCTTTACGCCAGTCCCGGAACGGACTGCAAAGACTGTCGCTAAAATGCGTTCGTTGTCGTATCGAGACGTATGTTCCGAAATAATCCACTTCGCAATCGATCGCTTGAAATAGTACGCCTCCGGTGTGACGAATGTGTAAACTCCCGTCGAAACGGAGTTCTCAAGGTACGCATAAAAAACGAGCGAATGCAAAATAAACGGGCCTGTCCGGGATTTGAACCCGGGACCTCTCGCACCCAAAGCGAGAATCATACCCCTAGACCAACAGGCCGCTGTACCATGCAGGTTTTGGTGTACTTGCAAAAGTAGATTCCCTTCGCAGTTGAAAGTACTCGCAAGCGGAATTTGCGTCCGAGGGCAAGCGGCACGAATCGGTCCTGTGAGAGGTACAAAGGAATAACTTCGTAGTTTGCACGTACGTAAAAAAAACCTCGTAATTCACCGAGCATAAAAATTTTGTAAAAGTTTCTAACGATCGAGGGGAACGGCGGCGTGGTTAAAAAAGTGCGTCGGCCGGGAATCGAACCCGGATCAACTGCTTGGAAGGCAACTATGCTGACCATTACACCACCGACGCGAGTTGGTCGTTGAGAGGAAAGTATGAGAATTTTTTGATCCGTTTATGCGTGGTCGAAAAAACGGGTCGGCGCATCTTCACCCTCGTGCACGCATCTTCCTAAAGGACTGGCTTTTTACCGAAAAGACGTCTGTAATGGGGCACCGTTTTACGGGACGCATCGAATTTTTTTACTGGTGAAAATGAATGGAGGAAGTCTGGTCGGTGATGATGCGAAGAGAATGTCATCCGGAGATAAATTACGCGAAGATGTTGGAGGGAGAAGGGCAGCCGTGGAGAAATGGAGAGTACTTCCTTAATCGGTGGAAGTGAATTGACTCGACCCATCCGCGAGGAAATGGGACGGTTGTTTCAGGATTAACGTTGCTTTAATTTAAAAGACCGAAGCGTGATGTCCGACGCGAGATGCGGTGGTAATCATTGGACACGAACATCCTCTTTCGAACGGAGCAGCAGCAATGTGGTGCCACGCTCGGTGGTGCGTCGGCTGCACCACTCGCTCCTGAACACAGCCGACTGTGGAGAACTCGCTTGGGAGTGATGATGGATTGGACTTGGAACGTTTGTACTTCGCCACTCAGAAAGTGACTTTACCATCCCCGCTGCAAGCAACGGGTGAACGATCATCGATGCCACGAGCGACCGCCGAAAGACAGTCGGACGAGGCTTCCTCACGCTCAGGTAAAGGCACCACAACTCATCTTCGTGGTGAAGTTGTGCGCTACAGTTGTTCAGCCATAGCGAGATGCATACTACAGAAATGATCCTGTGAAGTATGATCTTAGACTCACCGACCTACTCTACGGCCACCCCATTCGATCGTCTGCCTTCTTCACCGCGATGAGTAAACGTTTCGACTTCCTTCTCTTCCCTCATCCTCGCCTCACCTTCCGCTGCTTTCGAAATCCGCTTCCGAAGGTGCTTTCGGCGACTTACGATCCCTCCCAACGCCACGGCGGTCATCTAAAAGTCTTCTTACGATCCTTCTCGGTTCCACCACCCTCCTTTTCGATTCGATTGCTTTCGAAACATGCTTTCGTTCGAGCGACAACCATCTTCTTGCGTAAATTACCGCTTCCCCTAAACACACCGCCGGGTTACACTTTCGTCACATTTGGACGCCAGCCGCGGGTAAACTTTTGCCACCAACGTCTACTGCGTTCGCTCGATTCCGATTCACGAGTTCGATGCAGTTTTTCCGCGAAATCTCTGAGGAAGATTTTACGTTCCTCGGTCGACCGCATGGTTTTCGCTGATCTTCCTCTTGGAAATTGTGTTTTATCGAAAACGAATCTAATTTGGAAGAGGTGTTTCGTCACTCATCATACGGTAAAAATGTTCACTTATCCTAGTGAAAATTACGCACGACGGCATCATCCAAAGACCGGTGGTCCCTCCTCCTCCCTCCCTGAGATCACGGGGAAGTGATTCGGTAAAAAGGGTGCTTAAAGAAAAAAGAGATGCCGAAACCCGGGATCGAACCAGGGACCTTTAGATCTTCAGTCTAACGCTCTCCCAGCTGAGCTATTTCGGCCGATGTTGCGGTCTCCGTACCTCCTCCTCAAACTTCGATCGGGAGTGGCATTGAAATGCGTTTCGTGAGACAGCTAAAAAAAAAATTGATGCCGAAACCCGGGATTGAACCAGGGACCTTTAGATCTTCAGTCTAACGCTCTCCCAACTGAGCTATTTCGGCGGCCTTCACGGGTTCCACGAGCGTGACATGGTAAACGTCGCGGTATGAAACATTCGAAGGGACCTTCCATTCGCGAGGGACAGCCGGTTGAGTTTGAAAAACAAATATCGTGCCTCGCTCGGAAGTGCGTCGTCTTTACGCCAGTCCCGGAACGGACTGCAAAGACTGTCGCTAAAATGCGTTCGTTGTCGTATCGAGACGTATGTTCCGAAATAATCCACTTCGCAATCGATCGCTTGAAATAGTACGCCTCCGGTGTGACGAATGTGTAAACTCCCGTCGAAACGGAGTTCTCAAGGTACGCATAAAAAACGAGCGAATGCAAAATAAACGGGCCTGTCCGGGATTTGAACCCGGGACCTCTCGCACCCAAAGCGAGAATCATACCCCTAGACCAACAGGCCGCTGTACCATGCAGGTTTTGGTGTACGTGCAAAAGTAGATTCCCTTCGCAGTTGAAAGTACTCGCAAGCGGAATTTGCGTCCGAGGGCAAGCGGCACGAATCGGTCCTGTGAGAGGTACAAAGGAATAACTTCGTAGTTTGCACGTACGTAAAAAAAACCTCGTAATTCACCGAGCATAAAAATTTTGTAAAAGTTTCTAACGATCGAGGGGAACGGCGGCGTGGTTAAAAAAGTGCGTCGGCCGGGAATCGAACCCGGATCAACTGCTTGGAAGGCAACTATGCTGACCATTACACCACCGACGCGAGTTGGTCGTTGAGAGGAAAGTATGAGAATTTTTTGATCCGTTTATGCGTGGTCGAAAAAACGGGTCGGCGCATCTTCACCCTCGTGCACGCATCTTCCTAAAGGACTGGCTTTTTACCGAAAAGACGTCTGTAATGGGGCACCGTTTTACGGGACGCATCGAATTTTTTTACTGGTGAAAATGAATGGAGGAAGTCTGGTCGGTGATGATGCGAAGAGAATGTCATCCGGAGATAAATTACGCGAAGATGTTGGAGGGAGAAGGGCAGCCGTGGAGAAATGGAGAGTACTTCCTTAATCGGTGGAAGTGAATTGACTCGACCCATCCGCGAGGAAATGGGACGGTTGTTTCAGGATTAACGTTGCTTTAATTTAAAAGACCGAAGCGTGATGTCCGACGCGAGATGCGGTGGTAATCATTGGACACGAACATCCTCTTTCGAACGGAGCAGCAGCAATGTGGTGCCACGCTCGGTGGTGCGTCGGCTGCACCACTCGCTCCTGAACACAGCCGACTGTGGAGAACTGGCTTGGGAGTGATGATGGATTGGACTTGGAACGTTTGTACTTCGCCACTCAGAAAGTGACTTTACCATCCCCGCTGCAAGCAACGGGTGAACGATCATCGATGCCACGAGCGACCGCCGAAAGACAGTCGGACGAGGCTTCCTCACGCTCAGGTAAAGGCACCACAACTCATCTTCGTGGTGAAGTTGTGCGCTACAGTTGTTCAGCCATAGCGAGATGCATACTACAGAAATGATCCTGTGAAGTATGATCTTAAACTCACCAACCTACTCTACGGCCACCCCATTCGATCGTCTGCCTTCTTCACCGCGATGAGTAAACGTTTCGACTTCCTTCTCTTCCCTCATCCTCGCCTCACCTTCCGCTGCTTTCGAAATCCGCTTCCGAAGGTGCTTTCGGCGACTTACGATCCCTCCCAACGCCACGGCGGTCATCTAAAAGTCTTCTTACGATCCTTCTCGGTTCCACCACCCTCCTTTTCGATTCGATTGCTTTCGAAACATGCTTTCGTTCGAGCGACAACCATCTTCTTGCGTAAATTACCGCTTCCCCTAAACACACCGCCGGGTTACACTTTCGTCACATTTGGACGCCAGCCGCGGGTAAACTTTTGCCACCAACGTCTACTGCGTTCGCTCGATTCCGATTCACGAGTTCGATGCAGTTTTTCCGCGAAATCTCTGAGGAAGATTTTACGTTCCTCGGTCGACCGCATGGTTTTCGCTGATCTTCCTCTTGGAAATTGTGTTTTATCGAAAACGAATCTAATTTGGAAGAGGTGTTTCGTCACTCATCATACGGTAAAAATGTTCACTTATCCTAGTGAAAATTACGCACGACGGCATCATCCAAAGACCGGTGGTCCCTCCTCCTCCCTCCCTGAGATCACGGGGAAGTGATTCGGTAAAAAGGGTGCTTAAAGAAAAAAGAGATGCCGAAACCCGGGATCGAACCAGGGACCTTTAGATCTTCAGTCTAACGCTCTCCCAGCTGAGCTATTTCGGCCGATGTTGCGGTCTCCGTACCTCCTCCTCAAACTTCGATCGGGAGTGGCATTGAAATGCGTTTCGTGAGACAGCTAAAAAAAAAATTGATGCCGAAACCCGGGATTGAACCAGGGACCTTTAGATCTTCAGTCTAACGCTCTCCCAACTGAGCTATTTCGGCGGCCTTCACGGGTTCCACGAGCGTGACATGGTAAACGTCGCGGTATGAAACATTCGAAGGGACCTTCCATTCGCGAGGGACAGCCGGTTGAGTTTGAAAAACAAATATCGTGCCTCGCTCGGAAGTGCGTCGTCTTTACGCCAGTCCCGGAACGGACTGCAAAGACTGTCGCTAAAATGCGTTCGTTGTCGTATCGAGACGTATGTTCCGAAATAATCCACTTCGCAATCGATCGCTTGAAATAGTACGCCTCCGGTGTGACGAATGTGTAAACTCCCGTCGAAACGGAGTTCTCAAGGTACGCATAAAAAACGAGCGAATGCAAAATAAACGGGCCTGTCCGGGATTTGAACCCGGGACCTCTCGCACCCAAAGCGAGAATCATACCCCTAGACCAACAGGCCGCTGTACCATGCAGGTTTTGGTGTACGTGCAAAAGTAGATTCCCTTCGCAGTTGAAAGTACTCGCAAGCGGAATTTGCGTCCGAGGGCAAGCGGCACGAATCGGTCCTGTGAGAGGTACAAAGGAATAACTTCGTAGTTTGCACGTACGTAAAAAAAACCTCGTAATTCACCGAGCATAAAAATTTTGTAAAAGTTTCTAACGATCGAGGGGAACGGCGGCGTGGTTAAAAAAGTGCGTCGGCCGGGAATCGAACCCGGATCAACTGCTTGGAAGGCAACTATGCTGACCATTACACCACCGACGCGAGTTGGTCGTTGAGAGGAAAGTATGAGAATTTTTTGATCCGTTTATGCGTGGTCGAAAAAACGGGTCGGCGCATCTTCACCCTCGTGCACGCATCTTCCTAAAGGACTGGCTTTTTACCGAAAAGACGTCTGTAATGGGGCACCGTTTTACGGGACGCATCGAATTTTTTTACTGGTGAAAATGAATGGAGGAAGTCTGGTCGGTGATGATGCGAAGAGAATGTCATCCGGAGATAAATTACGCGAAGATGTTGGAGGGAGAAGGGCAGCCGTGGAGAAATGGAGAGTACTTCCTTAATCGGTGGAAGTGAATTGACTCGACCCATCCGCGAGGAAATGGGACGGTTGTTTCAGGATTAACGTTGCTTTAATTTAAAAGACCGAAGCGTGATGTCCGACGCGAGATGCGGTGGTAATCATTGGACACGAACATCCTCTTTCGAACGGAGCAGCAGCAATGTGGTGCCACGCTCGGTGGTGCGTCGGCTGCACCACTCGCTCCTGAACACAGCCGACTGTGGAGAACTCGCTTGGGAGTGATGATGGATTGGACTTGGAACGTTTGTACTTCGCCACTCAGAAAGTGACTTTACCATCCCCGCTGCAAGCAACGGGTGAACGATCATCGATGCCACGAGCGACCGCCGAAAGACAGTCGGACGAGGCTTCCTCACGCTCAGGTAAAGGCACCACAACTCATCTTCGTGGTGAAGTTGTGCGCTACAGTTGTTCAGCCATAGCGAGATGCATACTACAGAAATGATCCTGTGAAGTATGATCTTAAACTCACCAACCTACTCTACGGCCACCCCATTCGATCGTCTGCCTTCTTCACCGCGATGAGTAAACGTTTCGACTTCCTTCTCTTCCCTCATCCTCGCCTCACCTTCCGCTGCTTTCGAAATCCGCTTCCGAAGGTGCTTTCGGCGACTTACGATCCCTCCCAACGCCACGGCGGTCATCTAAAAGTCTTCTTACGATCCTTCTCGGTTCCACCACCCTCCTTTTCGATTCGATTGCTTTCGAAACATGCTTTCGTTCGAGCGACAACCATCTTCTTGCGTAAATTACCGCTTCCCCTAAACACACCGCCGGGTTACACTTTCGTCACATTTGGACGCCAGCCGCGGGTAAACTTTTGCCACCAACGTCTACTGCGTTCGCTCGATTCCGATTCACGAGTTCGATGCAGTTTTTCCGCGAAATCTCTGAGGAAGATTTTACGTTCCTCGGTCGACCGCATGGTTTTCGCTGATCTTCCTCTTGGAAATTGTGTTTTATCGAAAACGAATCTAATTTGGAAGAGGTGTTTCGTCACTCATCATACGGTAAAAATGTTCACTTATCCTAGTGAAAATTACGCACGACGGCATCATCCAAAGACCGGTGGTCCCTCCTCCTCCCTCCCTGAGATCACGGGGAAGTGATTCGGTAAAAAGGGTGCTTAAAGAAAAAAGAGATGCCGAAACCCGGGATCGAACCAGGGACCTTTAGATCTTCAGTCTAACGCTCTCCCAGCTGAGCTATTTCGGCCGATGTTGCGGTCTCCGTACCTCCTCCTCAAACTTCGATCGGGAGTGGCATTGAAATGCGTTTCGTGAGACAGCTAAAAAAAAAATTGATGCCGAAACCCGGGATTGAACCAGGGACCTTTAGATCTTCAGTCTAACGCTCTCCCAACTGAGCTATTTCGGCGGCCTTCACGGGTTCCACGAGCGTGACATGGTAAACGTCGCGGTATGAAACATTCGAAGGGACCTTCCATTCGCGAGGGACAGCCGGTTGAGTTTGAAAAACAAATATCGTGCCTCGCTCGGAAGTGCGTCGTCTTTACGCCAGTCCCGGAACGGACTGCAAAGACTGTCGCTAAAATGCGTTCGTTGTCGTATCGAGACGTATGTTCCGAAATAATCCACTTCGCAATCGATCGCTTGAAATAGTACGCCTCCGGTGTGACGAATGTGTAAACTCCCGTCGAAACGGAGTTCTCAAGGTACGCATAAAAAACGAGCGAATGCAAAATAAACGGGCCTGTCCGGGATTTGAACCCGGGACCTCTCGCACCCAAAGCGAGAATCATACCCCTAGACCAACAGGCCGCTGTACCATGCAGGTTTTGGTGTACGTGCAAAAGTAGATTCCCTTCGCAGTTGAAAGTACTCGCAAGCGGAATTTGCGTCCGAGGGCAAGCGGCACGAATCGGTCCTGTGAGAGGTACAAAGGAATAACTTCGTAGTTTGCACGTACGTAAAAAAAACCTCGTAATTCACCGAGCATAAAAATTTTGTAAAAGTTTCTAACGATCGAGGGGAACGGCGGCGTGGTTAAAAAAGTGCGTCGGCCGGGAATCGAACCCGGATCAACTGCTTGGAAGGCAACTATGCTGACCATTACACCACCGACGCGAGTTGGTCGTTGAGAGGAAAGTATGAGAATTTTTTGATCCGTTTATGCGTGGTCGAAAAAACGGGTCGGCGCATCTTCACCCTCGTGCACGCATCTTCCTAAAGGACTGGCTTTTTACCGAAAAGACGTCTGTAATGGGGCACCGTTTTACGGGACGCATCGAATTTTTTTACTGGTGAAAATGAATGGAGGAAGTCTGGTCGGTGATGATGCGAAGAGAATGTCATCCGGAGATAAATTACGCGAAGATGTTGGAGGGAGAAGGGCAGCCGTGGAGAAATGGAGAGTACTTCCTTAATCGGTGGAAGTGAATTGACTCGACCCATCCGCGAGGAAATGGGACGGTTGTTTCAGGATTAACGTTGCTTTAATTTAAAAGACCGAAGCGTGATGTCCGACGCGAGATGCGGTGGTAATCATTGGACACGAACATCCTCTTTCGAACGGAGCAGCAGCAATGTGGTGCCACGCTCGGTGGTGCGTCGGCTGCACCACTCGCTCCTGAACACAGCCGACTGTGGAGAACTCGCTTGGGAGTGATGATGGATTGGACTTGGAACGTTTGTACTTCGCCACTCAGAAAGTGACTTTACCATCCCCGCTGCAAGCAACGGGTGAACGATCATCGATGCCACGAGCGACCGCCGAAAGACAGTCGGACGAGGCTTCCTCACGCTCAGGTAAAGGCACCACAACTCATCTTCGTGGTGAAGTTGTGCGCTACAGTTGTTCAGCCATAGCGAGATGCATACTACAGAAATGATCCTGTGAAGTATGATCTTAAACTAACCGACCTACTCTACGGCCACCCCATTCGATCGTCTGCCTTCTTCACCGCGATGAGTAAACGTTTCGACTTCCTTCTCTTCCCTCATCCTCGCCTTACCTTCTGTTTGATTCTATTTCTACCTTTATTTTTTTATTCTGCTTCGTATGTTCATATTGAATTTATTTGTCAGCTATCCCACTATTGACTTACATGGTTTGTCTTTTTTTTATTATCCCCACCACTCCCTCTCACGTTTCCTTTGCCATATGAAGGCAGGCGTGCCATATCCTTCCCGAATAGTTTGTAAATACTCATAAGTTTAGTTATTTACAAATCTATGATATACAACATTCCGATACATCCGATCAACATTTCTATATTAAGTTAAATTGTTAGTAAATCTTTTCAATTATGTGATTAGGCTGTGATTTTACCGAAATCGTTTTGTGAATTGTAGTCTCGTAGTTATAATTGTTCATTAGTCTCTTTTCAATTCATAATAGTTATGTCTTACTTTGCCAATCGTGATCTTTTTAGTCTTACCCTCTTTTTACAATATGTATTTATCTTTGTTTTTATGATTTTATTGAAAGCACTAAATACTAACGCTATTAATTGTTATAGTTCTAGTTTCACTTTAAGTCCTGGATAATATTTCATTGATATTTATCCTTTACCAAAAGTTGTATTGGAATTTTCTCTGCCTACATCTTATTGAGAGTTCGTTCTGGAGTTTTGTTAGAAAATTAAGGATGTATAGTTGCATACCATAGCTGCATAGTGATGTTAGTGTGCTAATTAAACCCGTCGTGGAAATATAATATATGTTGAGAAAGTAATAAGTGATTTATTCAATATGTATATTCCACAAAATATCGCTTGAACATATAAACCACATAGTTGCAATTTGGAATTTCGGTAAAGTTTACTTCCGTGACAATGTAGTTTTCAAGAATGGGTTAAAAACTTCACCCTTTTTCTAGTTACTATAGCCCGTTGTTAACAACGTATTCACATTCTCCTCTTTTCAAAACAGGAAGGAAAAAATTTTAATTCTATGTCCAAAATTATTTGAAACAAAAATTTAACTTGACTCCCTGAAAAGGTCTAAAACCGTAGATGGTTCACATACTCTTTTCTTTGTACGTACTTCGTACTTTGAAAGACCTAGGAAAGAAATGTGACTCAAAAATATTCTATTGTATACTTCAAAAACTCCTGTTAAGAATTCTAAACTAAGCGAAAAGTCACAAGCATTCTCTTCAAGGTCGACACTTCTAAGTACAGCACTGCTTATCTATTCTTTCCGTATACGTAATGCATTGCCATCTTCACAAAATCATAATCTATCTTCGAATTGAGATGTTAGTTATGAAACCTAAAAATCTCCAGTCACCTGTTGCGCTCTTTAAAGTTTTCTTCATTCAGTTGATTTATCGTATTTTCCGTCCGCGCATGCGCACATCTATATGTGATACGAGCGTGCGTCGCTTACCGAATGTCGCGTCACATGCTTCGTGAAGGAATGGACTACGAGGGGAAGGAACGAAGGAGTAAAAGACAGAGGGAATTAAAATAGAATGGGGAAAGGTTCTATGAATTGATCTACTGACTTCCATGAAAGAGCTACTCCATAAGAAATTGGTACGCCTCACGTCATGAGTTGTCGGTCAGGTAATATACTCCTCAAAATTCGCAGTGTCAGCAAGACAGAGTTTCCCCTTCCATATACAACGAAGAGACGTAGAAATTCCCCTAAAATGTCATTATTATGTCAAGACGGAAGTGTAAATGAAAAAATATCTATCACAGAACGTTTGTAAATGATGCTAATTTCATTCTGATAGCCTTCCAAAAGGTAAAGTCTTCTCACTTGAAGTTTATGAATGAACTATAATTTCAAAAATTACTTATAATTGTCAAAATTAAGATTTCAGCTATCATGAACCAGATTACAAATGATGTTGATCGAATTTTGGTGACAAACTTGTTCATGATGTTCATCTGTAGTCTCTAGGGGAAAATCTTTTGGTTCGTAAGCTCTTACAATTAGTTTAAACTAAATGGAAATATCTTGTTACTCTATTTCTAAGATTTATGGGAATGGAATGCTTTTTATTGAAATTAATATTGAGTTAATAATGCATATGAAATACTTAACAGTTGAGGTATTGAATCATACCCCAATTGCAGTATTTGTTTGTTTATCTACACCAGAATTGAAATCTCACTCACTTTAAACATAATATTTTAACATTCAAGTTAACGAACACATATGCTATAAGAAAAGAGAATTCGTCACATTGAGGTTTAACATTTTCAACTTTGGTATGTTTCCCAAATTAACTTCCTTGCACCGACTATTTTGTAAAGAGAGTAAAAATGCGAAAAAATAAACTTAGTACAAGGAGAAATGAGAATATAGGTAAAGCATTAATAGTGTACTCTTAGGAGATATAATGATTACAGTCTTCAAGCCAAAACACACTAACAAGGAGAAATATGTGCTGCACTATTTATTTACATTCATTTCCAGATTAAATGTTAAAATAATGTTACGAAGTACGACGAATAAGTTCCGATAAGAGAAAAAAAGGCAACAGTAAACACTGAATTGGTCCGTTGGTTCGCGTGCCTCACGCATTGATAGACATCGTCCCAAGATACGCAATATTGCTAAGGAACGCCACTACCGGGTTATTGGTGAACTATTACTACCTAAGCGGCTCCCACTCAACTGCGAGATCTGCCTTTTGTGCTTACTAGTTTGTCGAGCAATGGAATGGATTTGGAATGCGCGAAAGGATTTGAACATAAATTACAACGATATAAAGTTTTGAAGATGAACTCTTTATCAATGAAAAATTACGTATTTTAGAAACTATCAACACATTAATAACGGATATCATGATAAGAAGACACCACAATCATAATCATACAAATCATAACTACACAAGAGAAGACGAAATTATGAGCTTGTTAGAAAAATAAACCTCTAAGAAAAAACGTATACGATTCATAACCCTTTACTGTTCAGATAATAATCACAAAAGTGATAGGATCTTTAAGTAACGTTACGTGAAAAAAAAAAACCTTTTCCGCATTGTCATTTATGTCAATTTCGCACAATTTAGCAACCCAAATTGGAAGTAGAGATATTATCTTATAAATTTACTTATTTCAGTATCATTTAGGAGAAATTTACAGGTACTCTTATCCTACAAACATCGGTGCTGAGACACCGAGTGTCTTCCAAACAATTCCTTCTCTACCCAGTCCATCTTATAAAAGTCCAAGAAACAAGGAAGTCCGTTCTAGGAAATTGGAAAAAAGTTTCAAGAGAAAGAATTCTACTCCACAAAGGCACTTATTGGAAATATTTTCCCGATATTGATGAGACATATGAAAAGATGAAAAGAATCGTATTGGATATGAATACGAGAGAGAGATCGTGAACAACTATTCCCTCTTCTCAAAAAGTTCGGATTATACGTTTGAATCCTCATGATACGCGGAACAGAATGGAAAAATAAAATAATTCAGGGTGAATATGACAGTTTGCATACAACTTTCACTCGTTATAGAGACCATCAACGAAGTCTTCGTTTACCTCGTGAATTCCATTTTACGGAATATTTTATACTCCATTTACGTATTCAAAAATTACAATCGATATCCTAAAAATGGTAATTCAATCGCAAGGATATTTCAATAAAGATAATATCCAAAACGGATAGCAGCATTGGATCTTCAAATTGAAAAATATAGATCGATGAAATACTTCCTTCTTCGAGACGGAATTAATGTAGTCTAAGAAACTAATAAGACACAAAGAAAAGGTTTCATTTGCTATACGAAAAAAATCCAATCCGTAGCATGTTGCCTAGGAAACGAAATTACCTAAGCAGGGTAACTCGTCGCGAAGGACTAAGAGATAAGCAGTAAACAAACAAAAGGATAACATATGCCCTGGATTGGGTAATACATCCTCCATCCTAGGATACTACGGGGGAATAAAGGGGGTACTCCACGCTGTGTCGCAACGGAAAAGATGAAGTATCTCACTGCAAAGAGAATAAGCTCTTTTAAGTGCATAAACTGCTTCCCGAGTTTCCGAGTCTACAGCTCTTCAGAAAATCAACGACGAAAAAGATGGCGTACAATAGTTTCCGTAATACATTACAGATGTTTACTTGTAACCTCATTTCGTTCCTTAACAATTCTGCTCCGATCTTGCAAACTAAAGACTTACAAATTGAACAAAATAACGAAATTCCCTAGGTAGAATGGACTCGAAAAAAATCTAAAAAGAAAAAGTAACAAAAGCTTAACTCGTGGAATACTCATACGTAGCTACAATCGCTGATATGTTACTACTTCACCGATATCTTACTTTCTTCTTTTGTTATAGTTGTGACACTTGATTTTGATATTTTTTACTTCGATACTATGATTTCTATTTCTTCATTCTTTTTAGTTAATTCTATCAGTAGCTTTGTGCAGGTTTTTCACATCCCCCTTCATTGTGGGTGTTTTCCTGCAGTGTATTTTTTTCCTAAGAATTTTCTTAGGTTTTTATATCCACTTAAATCTATCTTATAATTATTATTTTTATCATCTCTTTCAAATTCTTTTTGTTCATCAAACTTTTTTTTAAAGAAATTAGATGGAAGAAGAAACTTTTTAGTATCAATCTCGCCTCCACAAGTAAAGACCTAAAATAAAGAGTTGAGGTTAAACCATACAAGTAAATGGGTCCAAACGGATGCTGATGGTACGGAACAGTTCTCGACGACCTACATATTCCTGCGGTGAAAGGTGAAAGGAATTTCGACTGAATCTTCGGATGACTTTCAAAACACTGCTTATAACATCAACGCAGCGTCGGTGGTGTAATGGTCAGCATAGTTGCCTTCCAAGCAGTTGATCCGGGTTCGATTCCCGGCCGACGCACTTTTTTTATGTTAGCAATTTACATCCAAAATTATAAAGGGAATGTTAAGATATTGCTTAATTTCATGATTTAAAATTTTGATGTTTGAAGCATTTAATTGAAAAACGTAATTTGTTATTCCCTATTCTTTTTTTAGAACAAGACAGCAGAAAATCAACTTTTATTGACAATAATTCCTATATATGTTGATATATTTAAGTTAATTATTACGCACACGGGTAATTTTCTTTTATGTTTATCGACTTCATTAAGCGGGAATTAAAAATTAATTTAAAATACTAATTAATACATTGGTAAGCTTTTATCCATTTATAATAAAGACATTTCTTTCTAAATATAATTTATGAATTTATTATTATTACGGACATTAGTAAAAGAAAGAGAACTATTTGATCACGATATCCTTCATTTAATTTACAATCGCATGGACTTAAAGATTCAGCTGACAATCGATTCAATACATCCTTATAAATTACAACATATACATCGAAAATAAACGATGAATAATAAACAACCTTTCCGACTTGAAAAGAAATTATCATCATATTCGCTTCTATTCCAGCAGTAATCTTCACTAAAAGCATAATCCAAAATTTAATTAGACTTTGCAAGAATTAATCCAGAAAAATTTGGAAAATATTTTCAAAAACTACGCTCATACCTTAATTTCATTCACAAACTAAGAGAAAGCGTAAAAAAGTCACTTCTCTAGAGGCAACAGTTAACTCCTGAGCCGTTTCTAATTAAAACGCACAATCGAGAACGATTCAAGGGTATTGCAGAAGCAATTCACGGGCAAAGTGAATGGACTCTCCTTCAGCAAGTACCTCAAGTGACTTCCATCTCTTAGGAGCATTAAGCGGAAGGCAATTTAGACCTAATGAGGAAGCTCAGACAGTGCGCATTGCTTCCCTGTCTCAATTAGAACCAGGATCGACGCCTCGGCCTACCAAAGAGCCAAATGTTTGCTCGTTAAAGGCGACAATGTTGACGATACACATGCACTAGTGTTACGTGTTCATGAGGCTACATTGAATCCGAGAAATGAACACTTGAAACATATTGACCACTTTAGAGTCGAGCTTCAAAATCAGATCTTACGAATCAATTCATAAAAGCTAAAATAAGTTAGGATTTTGTCCTTAAATACAAATCATGAATATATTAAGTGTAAAAATGAAAGGGCGATGATGAAAATACTGTTTATGAAGATCTAGAGCGATATAAAAACATACAAAATCCTATTTATACTTCTTTTATATTATTTTCAAACAATTATTTATTTGAACATTTGTTACATTGTTACATCAATTTCAATAGAATGATAAACCTTTGTAAAGTAATAGATGTGCTCTTCTATATTATAGTATAACTAAATATAAGGCTACAAATTGTTAAAGTTCTCTTAAGAGGAAAATAATACAACCAAGTTTGTTGTGTACAAAACGGTTCAGAAGTATTTTCCCTCGCTTTCCATCTTAATTTTATACTTTTAAAGCTTCTACACGTGATTGTTGAACCTTAAAATGTCGCCTATTACAAAATGGGAGCATTATCAACAATTCAACAATAACATTGTAAAAAATGTTATTGTTAAAAAAGGAGAGGTGATTAAAAGCTTTAGAAGGCCTGACAGAACGTGACCAATGACCTGAAAATGTATTATGCTCAAATCAGCGGAGCAAAACGGATGTGTTATTCCTATCCCCAAACACTCTGTCGCCAGATTTCAGATGAATTCGAATCAAAGAAAAAGAAACGCATCATGGACGATGAGCAGACTTCCCCTTTCAAATTCGTTCTTCACAAAAGATCCCTCAGACGGAACTTAAATGAATTATTCCACAAAATCCCTCTTCCAGTTCATTGGCTGCTGAATTCTTATAACATCAATAAAATGTCATGTTTGTTGTCATCCTATTTGTACATGTTTATGTATTTCCTTCTCTATGATGGGGTAATTTCAGATTAAAGAGGACTCTTTGAAGAGGGAATAAGTGAAAGTATAAACACAATTTAAAACCTCACTATTTCCAAACGATTTTAATTTAATTACGTCTAAACATTCAGATCAAAACTGAATTCGAATAAAATATGAATAGGTACAGATATTGATTAAAGATAGCATACGTAACTCTACGAACAGAGTAAAATGTATCAAATCTACATCGAAGTTTAGATAGCCCTGTATACCACAAATATTTACGAGTTTATAATCGATCAATGTAAATAAAAGGATAAGAATTTAAAGAAATAAAATTTATTAATACTCCTTTACTATTAATAATCTAAAAATAAAGGATACTTAGCTACTTATCTCCAGCTACCGTTAAGACATTAAAATTTACTTTATTTTTGAAGGATTAAGGCCTGAGATAAGGAAAGAGTTAAACTATTCGTGAGGATAATTCTCCGTTGAACCGCATCGAATCTTAAATAAAAAAAACTTATATTAATACCTTTATCCTTCAACTTCATTCAAAACGAAAAAGTAGCTATACATAAAATTCTATTCAACGTACTAAATAACCTAAAAAAATTCCTTACTCAAAGACCTGGAAGAATGATACGAACCTTAAAGAACCTAAAGGACATAACAACTTCTCCATAAAAAATCGTCACTATAAAAGAAGTCTTTTATGTATCAGTTTTCCTAGCACAGTAACGCAATAATCTTCACTGTGATACATGTTGCCATAGATCACTATTATCGCTTTATAGCGTGTATCATTCCACAGGTTTCCACCGCTACATAAGTATTATTTCCACTAGAATCATATCGTTCTTCATTCATTCTTCGCAAGAGCAAAAAACTCTTATTCTCTACAGACCGCAACAGATTTTCCCACCGTACGTCTCGGAATGCTGAGTGCTACTGGTGTTACGAGCCATTACAATGATTTGTTTGAGCAGTGGAACGAGTAAAATAATCCCAGACGATTACTACCGTCTTCACGCGAAACCATTACGTTAGAAAATGAACAACACGACGGCGGATTTCTTTGGCTTCATTTTTTCAGGTGAATCACATTTTGTGGTGCATATTCACGCTGAGTTGCATGGGAAACATTCAGTAGAGGAAGTAAAAAAACGACATACGTGTGTAAATGTCTTCTTAGAATTTATGAAATTTTTAACATGTGGTTTCGATAAAATATAAAATGAGATCAAGCCAATAGAATGACCAGACTTCAATTACTATAGTCCGTTCCACAAAAGCTGGCAGTACGGGAGGCTTATGGGGAAATAAATGCACGTAAATTCCCATAAGAGAGCAACCTAGCCTCCTCCAAGCCGCCAGTTAATTATTTCTGAGGTACTTGTACGGATGAAATTGATATTTTCAACTTAGTTTGGTGGATTTTTTTCCAATTTTTTGGTGAAATCTGGATAAGGAAGGATGGTTCTACATATTGACGAAGATTTCTCATCATTTTAATAAAAGAAATAAATTTTATAGCGGAATGAAAAAAACTGACCTCCTTACCACCCGTGAAAAATACTAAAACTGCCATTTCTCTCATCCTATCAAACATAAAGTGCTAGTTTTTTCTTAGATTACTCTTTATAACTTATGGATACATAAAAGTCGAATTATATTAATTTTTGACTGATAACATTTTAGTAAAAAATAATTTAAGTGGAACGCAACCTCCGAAAAATTGGATCGTGAAGTCAAATTTATACATCGCCTAAAAATTTTTTGTTTCTTACGTTACGAAAAACATGCCGCGAGAGAAATTGAGGTAAATGTTGTTATTTTCATTTACAGGTTATTCTGAGTCGATATCTTGAATAGAACTTTAGTTTTTGAATTTTATAACCGAGGGAGTAATTGATTTAGCGCTCCGATTGCTAATCATTGTTACTTTTTTGCTCGAGACTAATAGACCCGTAAGCGTAATTCGGATTGATCCGGACCCGCTCTCGAAGAGTAATTAAAAAAGAGTAATCTAAGAAAAAACTAGCTCTTTACGTTGGATAGGATGAGAGAAATGGCAGTTTTAGTATTGTTCACGGCTGGTGAGGTGACCATTTTTTTTTAATTCCGCTGTAAAATTTATTTCTTTTGTTTAAATGTTGAAAAAACTCCGTCAATATATAGAACCATCCTTCCTTGTCCAAATTTCACCAAAAAACTGGAAAAAAATCCACCAAACTAAGTTGAAAATCTTAATTTCATCCGTTGCGAAGGCAAATTTTGTGGATATCGCGGATATTCCGGAAAAATGACCCGGCGTACGAGGCTATTCGATTTCTCCATAAGCCCCATACTGCCTAGAAAAGTGAAACAGACTATAGAAGAATTGATAAATTGTCATGTATGAAGAAAAAGGTAGACAGAGGTATTTCAAAGAATTTGATAGAGAAAAAAGATGTGGATTAAAATCTAAATATTTAGGCATTACTTCGTGGACGGCCATGTTAGAATATACATATGGCAGAAAGAATAAACTTTGTACGTTTCAACACTTAACGAAAAAATGCTAATAGTATACGTATACTTTCCCCTTGAGTAACGATAAATGATAAAGCTATACTTCAAACAGTAAGTGTATGCTGAATTATTAAAATTAATGGAACGGATTGTTAAGGGCCATTTCATACACTTAAAAAAGAATCCATATTTAACATTTTGTTGATAATGCTGAGTATCATCCTACGAGTTAAAAAAAGTGCGTCGGCCGGGAATCGAACCCGGATCAACTGCTTGGAAGGCAACTATGCTGACCATTACACCACCGACGCGAGTTGTGAAATGTGAAACAAGTTTCCCAATTTTTTTCACTGAGTCGATATTAGGGCGAGAGAGAGAAGGGTTCCACGTCAGCGCATCTTCACTCTCATATTGGCGCCAAATTCAAATGTTCCTCTTTGATATTGTTCAGAAATTTCAAGATAACAATGCAATGCAAAATATTTCAAAAATAGTAAGTTTTTTTGGAAGCGATTTAATTGAATAAGCCGATATTAAATTCCATTTTCAGTAAATAATCTAGATAATTAGAATAGAATTAACGTTTATTAGGATTTAAAGAATAATAAATTACAGAATACGCGTGAGAAATGAGAATTATGATGAAAAGCAATTCAATAGAGCACGAAATATTACAAAATTGATATTAAATACGTCGTAACTATCTATCATGAATCACCTTCATAAATAAATATACTTTAAATTATATATAAACCGTATTCGATTCCAGACAGATGCACTTTTTTAAACAGTTAGCTAATTTCTTGTTGAATATTTCGTTGAGCTTAATACTAGGAAGTTCCCACTTTCAATTATACATTATAAATTAAAACTTTAATGGTTGAAATATTATATCCACGGCTTGAGCAACTAATTCTTGCTGTCTAGCATTTCAACGGCCGTAGGCAAATTCTATTTATGGGTATTTTCTCTTATGAAGCTATTCCAAATATGTACGTCAACAACAAGAAGTATACTAAGCTCATTACGATCATCAGCGGCCTGTTGGTCTAGGGGTATGATTCTCGCTTTGGGTGCGAGAGGTCCCGGGTTCAAATCCCGGACAGGCCCTCATATTTTGTAATGTACACGTAAGATACTTCTTCTATTCGCTTTTGCTTCGATTGTCTATAAGATAGTTATTAAAAATATTTATTATGTTTCCAAGAAGATTCTCTTAAAATTTGGAGTCTTCAATGGAAATAGTGTACATATTCACATGAGCTAATCACTTTTGACTTGTAAAAGAAAGACTTAAGGCCGTAAAAGGTATTAGAGTCGAGTGCTTTTCATAAGAGTAACATATCTGGAAGCTTCAAATAAATTACCCGATAAATGTAATTATAAGCATGAACTTGATAGTACAAAAAAATGCTTGAAGTAACGTATTCTTCATTATTATACGATTAAAATAACTTATAAAAATAATACATAAATTTACAGTTTTTACGATTCTCTCCTGGAAAGTTAGTATATTGTCCCTAACTTTGGCTAAAAGCTACCTGACTTTTAAAAAATAAGAAGGAAAAAATAAAATATAATATAATAAATTATATGCATACTGGCAAACCGAAGTAACGAATAATTACCCGCATCAATGTTACAGTTTTGTACATAGAAACGGAATAAAGGTTTCTTTTTCCTACTTATCTCACAAAAAGAGCACGCCAGATCTAGATATTTCAGAAAGAAAGCTCCAAAGAATTGATTACTTATCAAAGAGAACGAAAGACAAGTGAGTGAACGCACCCACGCGAAACACAATCCGAGTACTCTATTTAGCTCTTAGATTTCCCATAGGTTGCGAACTGTTAGTTTTTCCTGGTTCCGATATATATAATGCACAGGAGGAAATACCATCCGGAATTAAATGGAGTTCCGTACAGTGTTCCGTCAGGTGTTCCGCAATGGAGAACTTTACTTGTGTTCCTGTCAATAGAAACCCTCATCAAACGTCAAAGTTCCACAAAGTGGACGAAGGAAAACTGATTGGATCACCTCCTGTATTCTTGATCCCTTATGGAATTCGAACTTGAGTCTTTCCCTTCATCTGCCTTCCCTTTTCTTTCCTCGGATTTTTATTTTTTTCCACCTAAAACTCTTCCACGAGTCTCCTTAAAAAGGTTCCTGCACCGTAATTAAAACTTAACTTTTACGGGGATTACTTTGAATCATTGACTTAAAAGTCTTCGTATTAAGGGAACGTATCAAATGAATCATTTACCACAGTTTCTTTTGTTATTTGCGTTAAAATGACTGGACTTGATCACAATTGAAGTTGAATTTTCAAAATGAAGTTCTTTCGAAGTTTTTTTTTCGAAATTAATGCACTGAATGTGAAGCGAAGTAAACGTCGAACAAGAGAATTATTCTTTTAAATGGTGACAGATTTTTCTATTGTAAGTAAATACAGGAAAAATATTGTGCAGAGATTAAAATGAGCTTTTATCTTTAAAAAACGTTACTATCTTTTCGTATCTCAAAAGAATGTTAATTTACGATCACTTTTTTAATTTAAAAAATACATCGAGATTTTTAGTCATAAGCCAAATTACAAAAATCTCAAGAATTTGTGAGGATTTAGCTCTAGTTTAGTTCTTCATAATTTTTGCTATGATTACACATTAATTCATAAATTAAACATTACTCGGCACTTTGCACAATGATTACAATAATTCGTAGTTAAAAACGAAAAAGAAATTTATATACACTTGATTTAATGAAACGAAAATAGTTTAGATAAAAAACAATCGATTATCCTAATAATGTATAAAATTTGACTTGTTTCCAATCTCACCTCATATCTACCCACAATTATAGCACACACGAATATAAACCCGAAAAATGTACGATATATTTTGATAACTACGATGAAAATTAATGAAGAAAGTCAAATGGGAATAATTAGCGGGCAAAATTATACCTATCTAATCACGTAATTCTCGGTGGAACGCAAACTTGATAATATTTCCGCAAAACTTGCAGCCCAAAGTACCTTAGTAAGGCTAGTTTATTTCCCCCGTGTTCTTTCCGAAATTCCATCCTTAAATTCATTACTGTAATAACCGCATTCCACCTCATCTGCCCTCCCTAACTACACAATGCCTCATCGGATCTCATTTTTCCTTTCCTCCTATCTTCTTCTCCTCTCCTTCAAACCCTGAAAGTGAAAGTACCTTCCATCTCCCTCGAGTGAAGACCAGCTGCTTCATTTCCTACCCTCAACACATTCTTCTCCTCAAGCGGAAACCTCTTTCCTATGAAATTATAGGAGCACTTCTTTCTTTCTTTAATGAAACTACGTTCCCAAGCATTTCGCACTGAGACAATCTATGACACGCTTTCCCCTCCAGCAATTCTAATTTCAGCGAGCGAAACGTATCCGAAAATATCATTTTGGGCGTTCCTTCTCCACGAACTGCTACATTGTATCCAAAATGTGCACGACTTGCCCATACACGACAATCGTACTGAACGAAGATACCTAAAAGACTTACAAATTAAATGTAACAAATAAAATAGAATTACGGCAGTACAAGAATCTAATTCGAATAAGAAAGGAGATAAGTAATAGTACATTCTTATTCTCAATTGAAGCTAAGAATTTGATACTAAATTGCTTTCAAATATTTCCTATACTATTATTAATTTGTCTTATGATGTTCTCGATGATATTGACATATTCTGAATTATATATGATATTTTAATGACATTTTTTCTTTATGGAAAATACATTCTTTCACGAATAATAATGCAATAAATCCTTCTAATTACGATGGAAAATATTCGGTAAGCTTAGAATGAATAGGATAGCGTGGAATGAGATTGAAGTTATTTGGCAGAAAAAAAAGAGTAAAGTAGTAACTGGAACTCATTCTGAAAACAGAATTTTCGTAAATATGGCTCAAGCTATGGTGAAAGGAATTCGTAAGAACAAAAACAATGCGTAGCCTAATGGAAAAGGATGAATGCTTAACTTATTTAAATATGTAAGCGTTGTATTGCATTGTAAACGAAACAAAATATTTCAGGATGGGAATGCATAAGTAAATGGTGATCCACATTCAGAGATATTACCAAAAATAACACTCAACTACTAAAAACGTGGAAGAAAGCGTGATTATAATCCATTAACACAATTAATTGCGTAAAAACTGAAGCACATTTTAATGAAAAATATATAATGAATAAATACACAATAAATTGTAAATAAAAGTATGAGAATATTCTTACAATAACTATGATATAATTCCCTCCATGTCGCCAGTTAAGATTGAAGGCTTTATATTACGATATATATGTTTATTTATTTATAAGTTCAAACTCTTAGGCTACAAGCATGTCAATACTACAAGTTTCATAATTACGAAAACAAACGCACGCACTTAGTAATGAGCAACAGGCAATTTCATTCCGTAAGACAATATCCCCACCTTTCGAAGAAAGGACGACACGAATCTCTATCCCGTTCCGAATGCATAATCAGAATACCTCCGTCGTGTGGGAAAGGAATCATTTACGATTATGGAAACAGGGCCAAATCGATTGCCATGGCAACTCCCCATAATCCTTCCCCCAGAAGAATCTCATTCCCAGCGACCAATCTCGCTTTTTTCCGGACAGCGCAGGGAAAATTCCCACTCTTTCTGGTCACGCTCTGCCATACATCTCCGCACAATCCCCGCCGGGAGACCCTGAGGGGAATATAGAGCTCTTACAACCCTTAAGTGCCTACCCCTAAATGGGGCTCCTATTCTTCGCAGAATTTTCATTTCCTTGTGCTATCATGAGACGTCATTTACTTTTTCTCGGCAGAATGTTGAAGTAATCTTGGAAGTCGAGTGATTTCCCAACAGTCGGAGAATAATTCCCGAAAAGAAAGGAACGAGAGGAAAATATGATGCTATTGAGAAAGGAAAATTGATTTGAGTTGTAGATAGATATCGGTAGAAGAACTTTGGCCTCGGGCGATATGGTTTAGTTCCTAAAGATAAAGAGCAGTGAAATCAAAAATACTAACATTCAGAACATGAAAATAGGAAGGTACTAGCTGATTAAAGAAAATAAAAGTATGAGCATCAACGGAGCGTGTTCCTAATTGTCTCAGGAATATAAAATAACAACAACCTGTAGGGTTATATCATTATGTATTAATTAATTTGTTTCCCCACTCTTTTTACTACTTGCCCTAAATGGCCTTCCCTTGTTACTACTGTATTCTTTGTTGTAACCTCAATTATCATTATATATATTTGTTGTAGTTATCTCTTACGTTATTATTTTTATTCATTGTTGTTGTTTGTTTCGTATATGTATATGTAATTGTTACTAATTTTTAAATATTGTTTATGATCCGATGTAATTGGCCTTAATGGCTGTTTTTGGATCAATTGATAATAAATAAATAAATAAACATTCGTTTTGGAATTCGCTAATACTGTAAAAACCGTATGATTGCATGAAGACCAAAACAGCGAAGTTCCCTGATAAGCATTAGTAGATAATAATCACCTTATCACACGTTCATAACATGAATTCAGCATTTAGGATATACATCGGTATCCGTATTTTCTGGTTCAGGCTCTAATATTAGCGTTCTTAATTCCACGTATTTTAGCCTATTTATCACATACTTATTGATATCTTTCTCATAATTTATTTTAAAATTGAATAAGCAAGTTCAGAAAGAATGATTTACTATGGTATGAACATTATTAACTTTTCACACCATAGCAACTATATTTTTAACGGACACTAACATATTTCAAGCAATTTTAAAGCAGTAAACTTAAATTCATTCCTAAAATAAACGGAAATGTTACGATGCAAACAATTAATAAGCTAACCTTAAAGTCGTAAGCATTCATCGTTCAAAAACCCGCTTTTTGGATTACCAAAGATTAGGGTACACCAAAGAACGCATTAAAGGTTTTCACCAAAACTGTGCCATAACGTAATTTCCAAAACTGGGTCCCCCTTTAAAAGCTTTAAATCGTATATATCAGCAAAAGGCGTTTATCGTTCAGGATGCGTGGGCGAGGAAAACGGGTTTAGAGGAGATAAGGGTTCCCACAGCCATTTTTGGCTTTTACAAAAGGTTTAAGATAGCATGTCCTCAGATATTTTGTGTATTCAACCTTCACGATAAAGCAGATGTTGTATTTTTTCTTTCATGCCCGAAAGAAGAGGTATGGGGATATAATTCAGCATTTCAGTTGGATTACGTATAAAACAGGCTTCATTTTTTCATGATGCCAATATAAAAAATATACATCAAGCGGGTGTCTACAAGAATACTATTTTTTAAACATATTTATTGGTATTACCATCTTATAATTATTAAATAAATCATAATATTTTATTGTAAAATACTATAAACGCTGAAAATAAATTCTGATAATATATAAAGGTAGGATTAGATATCATTATGAAATAAATTACCTCACATTTTTTTAGATGGGTTTTTGAAATACAATCATTATATGAAAAAATCGGCAGTTTATATTCATTCAAAGCAACTGGCTTAAGTAGGTCAAAACATGTTATAATGGATAATACCTGACAGTTCACCATCATTTTTACTAGATGCTTTTTTAAAATAGGGATTGTATTTATAAAGAAAGGAGAAAAATATATACCTATAATTCCATCACGAACAACTGAATTTCGTAAATCAGTGTCAAAAAACAAAGTAGTGAAAAACAAAATGAATTTAAAACTATAATGATAAACTTAAAAATTTTCACAGAAAATTTATCTACATTTTCTAAATATTCTAAAGAAAATTATTTTCCACTACGTAACGCCATCTAATATTGATATCGACGTCAAAACTATTCTTAAGAATAAATTTGAACGGAATTGAGAACGGTAATTATTTTCAGTACCTTCGTAATATTCTTGAAATTGAATTCTGTCACAGATAAATAAATAGAAGACAATACGTACGTATGACTAAAATAAAGCAATTCGAATATGCATAAAGTATAGCATGAGTGATTACAAAATGTGAAAAATATCTATAATATAAGTAAAAACTTATTTTCCTGCTACGCAAATAAATTTTTCAAATAAGTTGACTATTCAAATTTTTTTTTTTAATTTTCGCGAATGACAGATTCTTTACATATATTTTGGCTGATATTGTTTCATAAGTATCGTAGACATACTAAGACTAATATAGCTCACATAAGTCGGCTGAGTTAGAAACATTTTTCGAGTTCGAAAACGAGTAGAGTAAACTACATCAATTACGTAACAATCTAAGCACGTCATGTATTAACAAAGCAAACTGACACATCCTCGACAATACGAAACATCGATTCACATCTACTTCATTCTATAACATTAAATAACTACCAGCTATAGCGAAGTCCCTTTCAGAAAAAATGAATGCCCTGATAGGTTGCCGCTTCCAATTTTGGAATGGAATTTCAAACACGAATTTCTTCGGTGAACATATTCAAGGGTTACAAGAGGGTTTTGGATGACGACACCTATACACAAAATGTGCACTGTAGGGTAATAATGTGATAAAACGTATTGATGATTCTTAATCGGAAAATCCAATTAATTATCGATGATGAAAAAAAATGGCTAGTTCTAAGGAGGGTGGTGGAACCGAGAAGGATCGTAAGAAGACTTTTAGATGACCGCCGTGGCGTTGGGAGGGATCGTAAGTCGCCGAAAGCACCTTCGGAAGCGGATTTCGAAAGCAGCGGAAGGTGAGGCGAGGATGAGGGAAGAGAAGGAAGTCGAAACGTTTACTCATCGCGGTGAAGAAGGCAGACGATCGAATGGGGTGGCCGTAGAGTAGGTTGGTGAGTTTAAGATCATACTTCACAGGATCATTTCTGTAGTATGCATCTCGCTATGGCTGAACAACTGTAGCGCACAACTTCACCACGAAGATGAGTTGTGGTGCCTTTACCTGAGCGTGAGGAAGCCTCGTCCGACTGTCTTTCGGCGGTCGCTCGCGGCATCGATGATCGTTCACCCGTTGCTTGCAGCGGGGATGGTAAAGTCACTTTCTGAGTGGCGAAGTACAAACGTTCCAAGTCCAATCCATCACTCCCAAGTAAGTTCTCCACAGTCGGCTGTGTTCAGGAGCGAGTGGTGCAGCCGACGCACCACCGAGCGTGGCACCACATTGCTACTGCTCCGTTCAAAAGAGGATGTTCGTGTCCAATGATTACCACCGCATCTCCCGTCGGACGCTACGACTTCACGCTTCGGTCTTTTAAATTAAAGCAACGTTAATCCTGAAACAACCGTCCCATTTCCTCGCGGATGGGTCGAGTCAATTCATTTCCACCGATTAAGGAAGTACTCTCCATTTCTCCACGGCTGCCCTTCTCCCTCCAACATCTTCGCGTAATTTATCTCCGAATGACATTCTCTTCGCATCTTCACCGACCAGACTTCCTCCATTCATTTTCACCAGTAGAAAATTCGATGCGTCCCGTAAAACGGTGCCCCATTACAGACGTCTTTTCGGAAAAAAGCCAGTCCTTTAGGAAGATGCGCCGACCCGTTTTTTCGACCAGGCATAAACCGATCCAAAAATTCTCATACTTACCTCTCGCCGAACTACTCGCGTCGGTGGTGTAATGGTCAGCATAGTTGCCTTCCAAGCAGTTGATCCGGGTTCGATTCCCGGCCGACGCACTTTTTTAACCACGCCGCTTTTCCCCTCGATCGATGGAAACTTTTACAAAATTTTTATGCTTGGAGAATTACGAGGTTTTTTACGTACGTGCAAACTACGAAGTTATTCCTTTGTACCTCTCACAGGACCGATTCGTGCTGCTTACCCTCGGACGGCCGTCGCAAATTCCGCTTGCGAGTACTTTCAACTGCGAGGGGAATCTACATTTGCACGTACAGCAAAACATGCTTAGTAGGCCGTCATCTTCAGCAGTGGCCTGTTGGTCTAGGGGTATGATTCTCGCTTCTGGGTGCGAAAGGTCCCGGGTTCATTTCCCGGACAGCTCCGATTGTTTTTATACCTCTCCCTAAGAAATTTTTCTTGGATTCCTTTTAATTTTCTCATTCCTATATTTTAAATTTTATTAATATTGAACCTCTTATCATATCTTATGAGAATAGGAATATTAGTCAGGAATTTTAATAGAATATCTAAGTGTTCTCTATAGCATACATTTATTTATCCGTTCCGATTTCAATCTGTCTTCGGAATCGGAAGTAGAAAAATTTCGGTGAAATATTTAGGAATTTTTAGGAAAAAGGAGCTTATTTAATGTTTGAAAACTCATAAAACTAAGAAAACGATTAATAGCTACAGAAGTAACGTTCATTAAATTTTTCTAGTACACATAGGATGAATTTCGTCACGTTCGAACTGTATATTTTAACTTAACAGTGAATGAAATTAATTCTACATCTACATCTACATATTTACCCTGCGAGCCGCCTTTCGGCGTTTGGCAGGGGGTGCATGCACCATGACTCTATTTCACTATGCGATTATTTTCGCGAATAGTCCGCGGAAAAAATGAATTTTTAAAACGCTCCGTTCGCGCATCTATTTCTCTGATCTTTCTCGCATTATCCGATCGGCCTATATAACAAGGTGGACGCATTATACTTTCCACGTCTTCTATAAAGGAGCTCTCCCTGAATTTATCTAATAATTTAATTCTTTGGCTCGACCTTCTCTCTTCTAGTAATTCCCACCCGGCGTCCTTTAGCATTTGCGTTACGCTCGCTGTTTTATCATATGAATTTTTTACAAAGCGTATCGCCTTACGCTGGACCTTTTCTAATTCCCGAATGCAGTCTTTATTTGCAGGGTCCCATATGCTGCACGCGTACTCGAGGTGAGGCCTAACTAACGTGAAGTAACATCGTTCGCGAACCTTTTCATCGCTCCTACCGACTACTCTTTTGACGAAACCGAGTTTACTTAGTGCTCGACCACATATGTTACGGATGTGGGCACTCCAATTTAAGTTATTCGTCAGCGTAACTCCCAGATATTTTACAGATTCCCCTATTGCTATATTTTTCCCTTGAATGCTATATAGAAAGTCTTCGGTAGTGGACTTTTTCTTAAAGAAGTTAACTACTGAGCATTTATGAATATTGAGCTCTAATTCCCAGTCATCGCACCATTTCCCGATGATATCTAAGTCTTTCGATAGAGCTAACCTGTCCTCTCTACTTTCTATTTTTCTGTAAATAACCGTATCGTCTGCAAATAGTCTAACGTTACTGTTAATGAGACTACCAAGATCGTTAATGTAAACTAAAAAGAGTAAGGGCCCTATTACGCTACCCTGTGGTACTCCCGATGTCACTTTAACGGGGTTAGAGCTGACCCCATCTATCACTACTCGCTGTTCTCTGTCGGAGAGAAAATTTTTTATCCAGTTTATTACTTCGACATTTATTCCAGCAACTTTTAATTTGTATAGCAACTTCTGATGAGGGACCTTGTCAAACGCTTTTCGAAAATCTAAAAATATTGCATCCACTTGCTTATTCTATTATTTTGTAATTCTCTGAAAGAGCGCTTTATTAAACTCAATCAAATATCCACCGAAACTTCCCTCAACAGCCATTCGCAATCTAATGTTCACCAAGTTTAACAACATTATAACGCGCATAGTTTTTTCCTTCTAAAAGAAGGGGATACTACTCCTCTCGACAGTGATGAGAAATAAATTGTGAGTAAGCAGTAACTTCTCTCCATCAAACTTTTGGGCCGCCAAATGTTTCGCATCACGCCTCACCTAGATCATAGGTAGCGTTTTCATCATTTGATCTGCTCAATTTAGCTACATTACTCGCTCGAGTCTATACAACCACTGCGATGTCAGAATATTCTCTTCCCTTACCTTTCAGAGTGTACCTTTAAATCATTCTCCAGGAGGGTAATTAAGGAATATATGCTAAGTTGAAGGAAAAAAGTACTTCGTATTTTCCATTAGGATATCCTAAATTACTTTTTTCCTTCGACCTGGAATGTGGTTCCATGAAGTGCTAATGTAAAATAAAAAATGCTAAATTCTCGTCTTTCTGAACGCTTTTGTTCTTCCCCCACTTCTTCGACGTATGTTATCTAGAATGACATTTTCTATCAGATCAAAAATTTAGCTTCTAAACTTTGTCAGCTTCTTTACCTGAATTTTTATTTTAACTTTTAATACTAATAATACTTTTAATAACGCATATATGCAGTGCCTAATTACAGCCGTCTCTTCAGTGAAACCGAATCCTTAACACGTTTACATAATTTGTTACACAATTCGTTAGATCTCGAAACTCGATAAGTATCATCATGGAGGTATAAATTTGAATTTACTATGTATGAGAGAGTAAAGATGAGCGGTAGGTTTTTATCTCGCTCGGCCTAATATATATTCCCAAAAAAATTGTAAATCTTGCCGTACATTACACATCAGGTGTCGGTGGTGTAATGGTCAGCATAGATGCCTTCCACATAGTTGATCTGAGTTCGATTTCGGGCCGACGCACATTTTTAACCTCGTTACCCTTTCGATTTTATAGTATCGTATAATTGTTCATAATTTTTTTATTCTTTTTTATTCATAAGGTGCTCTTCTTTATGCATATGCCAAATATAGTATGTAATTGAGTTCTTTGAATTCTATATCTACGTATTTCTCGTCAGATTGTTTCTAGCTCTTTCGCACTAGATGGCCGTCGGCAAATTCCGTTGGCGTATACTTTCGCTGACGAAGAAAAATCTAAATTTGTTAGTGAAGAAGAAATTGTATCGTAAGAATACAGAAACACATGCGGCCTGTTGGTCTAGGGGTATGATTCTCGCTTTGGGTGCGAGAGGTCCCGGGTTCAAATCCCGGACAGGCCCGATGCTTTTGCCTTCTGTCTCTATTTATGCAAAAATTTATTCTAAAACTCCGTTTCAACAGGCTTTCATTTATTGGTTATATCGAAAGTACTTGCAGTACTATTTGAAGCAATCAAATGTGAAAGGGATTACTTCAGTATATCTCACAACATACCTCGTGTTCGTGATACGAAAGTAATACAAATACGTTTTTCATTTCATTTCACCATCCTTTGAACTCAATACACTAGAATGAATGGAATAATATACAGCAGGCTTTTCTATTGATTCCTCTTTGAATGAAAATGACCTTTGATGATTTTTGCCTCCCTTTATTACGATTGCATATGTAGTCATAAATAAAATAATAGAGAAAAAGGTGAATGTAATAGTAACTGAATATAAATGATGAACGTTTGGAAAAGAATATGAATGTACATTGACACATTTCATCATGCTGTAAAACTCTTTATAGAAATATTTTTATGCGCTGAATGGTTTCCTTACTAAGCAATTTTATGGATGATAATAGGGAATGAATGAAAAATAACTAAGAGAATTCTAGACCATCAAAACTACATCTGTTTCCTGTTGTCCCTCTTTCTTACACACGAAGTATAACATTCACTTCGTTTTAAGAAGAACTCATAGAATAATACTTTCGTGAAAATTTCAAACTGAAATTTCATTTATTTCTGAAATTAATAAAAATTAAAAAAGTGCGTCGGCCGGGAATCGAACCCGGATCAACTGCTTGGAAGGCAACTATGCTGACCATTACACCACCGACGCCGTTGAATACACAGAGAAAGGATATGAGAAAGATGCTGGAAGAGATGTTCCATGCGATGGGTAAGTAGGTCATGGTGACGTCACGCCGAAACCCCACGGATATGCGAATCAAACGATTTCTCCGCAAATGATTCTTTTGAAATTTACTCTCAATTGAGAAAATATCCTACTTATCTTATTGAGTATATTTAATGGAAATATACTCAGTTTAATAATTGAATATATTTTATTAATAAATAAATTAACAAATAACTCAATTTTTCTGTGTGAATTGCAATTTTGATTTATTTTAATTTATGCAGTGTAATGGTCAATTTCCGTAATCTATCCAAGAGTTCGATTCATGTTCTTTTAAGAATTCACATCGCAAGTAACGCAACATAACGTAATTAAAATCTGTTAGAACTGTTATATACACAACTATAAAAAAACAAACATAGACCTACTGCACTGCCTATTATAAACGAATTGTGTATGTAAGTTGAAATGTCTAAACGACCATTGATAATGAACTTCGATAATTATAAATTTAAAGAGAGACATTACATATAGTAATTTTTCAATTTGCTGATAAACTCGTCGCAAGCTTAAATAAACACGCCTAAATCTTTTACGAAAATTATTAAGTACCGTAACTTATTCAAAGCGATCAAATGAGTGATAGGGGTTCCAACTACTGAGATACGTATACAAGAAAGCAGAGAAATAATAAAGAACGTTTAGAAATTATATGTAACATACCTTAAACATTCGAAATCACAGATATTGAACTAAAAGGCTGACATTAATCACTCGATAATTTGTTTCGGACGTTTTTGTTACACATAGACTCTTATATGAACCCCCTTCAGTAATACCCTAATATTATACTTATAATAACCATATAAATATTAAAATAATACACATTAACCATAAGACAGTACATACTGTGGTCTCGCTCCATTTAGCTCATACATTTTTTAAATAACGGTTTCAGTAGTAATATCGTATTCAAAAATACGTTTGATGCATTCATCCTCCCTTTTCAAAACAATTCATCATTCATTCAGCCATTGAATTCAATTTATACCATTGCAATTCTCCAATAAAAGCACGTAAAGAGCGCTAACAGGTTTCCCTGAAGCTATACCAATCGAAGACTTATTCCAATGCCACCTGTTGAACGATACGGTTCATCTTGAAACTATAGCAACACATGTAACAAAAAATAAATCCATAGAAGCGACGGTTTAGTTATCCAAAGCCAGTAATCTCTTACGGTAATAAAATAACTATCGTCATTAGCATACGGTAAATGCGCCAGCATAGTATTTGTATTGTATGTGTAGTTGTAATTATGTCTTTTCCTCACATTTCGCTTAACTTTACTCGTTTCGTGTTCAGATTCGTAACAAAATAAATCCATAAGTTAATCCTCGTTATTAAAAGGATTATCGCCACCTCATTTATAGTATTATGTTCAAATAGACGATGTTTACACAATGACAAATATAAATAAATCATCGATATTTACGCATCTTAACACACAAGCAAAAAATATCATCACTGAAATAATTGGCTGAAAGGAAACGCTTATGTAAGAACGTAAACAGTACTCACATGACTCGGAGTTCATCCTGTCTCCTCAGGTGCTCATCCCTCCGTATCACCTCCATGATTCTCTGCCTTTCATCTTCCGACAGGTGTGGCAATTCAGGAAGGGAATAACTCGCAGACACCGATGGTGCTATGTTCTCCCAGTCCTCACCGTCGTCGCCTCCGGAGGCTCCGTGGTAAGGGTCCGGCACGCTGTGTCCCCTAACAGGACCTTCCGGTTTCCGCGGAGGGGGAAGTAGCTGCTGCCCCTCTTGGAAGGACCTGTTCCACTCGACCGCCTCCCCATATCCAGGAGCTCTATCCTGCACCCCGAGGTATCCTTCTGGTGAACGCCCCACTTCCCTCGGGGGCCCCGGCCTCCTAGGGACAGGAATTGGGATCCTCCTGTGTCCCCTTCCGCGGATGGGACTTCGGCCCCTTGCCCAGTGCGGGGGGAGGCGGCCTGCCCTGGGTAACAACCTGGGCTGTCTCGGGAGGCATGGCCTGGGAACGGTGTCTTCTTCGGAATCCATTGGCCACCCTTCAAAGGCCTCCTCAGGAAATCTCAAGGGGATATCCCCACCATCAAATGGGGTATCCAATCTAAAAGGGTTAGAGGGAAAGGGCATTGTTAGGAAGTGACAGTAGATTTTGGGGAGATAAAGGAAGTAACCCTTAAAGTATTCAATTGTTCATCTAGTCATTCTAATATGATTAAAAGGCTGCTATTATTATCAGTTATCAAAAATTAACACACATAATTTGGAATTAATTCTGGAATGCTTTTTGGAATATTACACTTAATACGTATAATATACAACAGATCTAATCAATTTAAAAAACAGCAAAACTGATATCTTATGTAAATATAAGAATTGATATAACGATCGAAAATTATCCAGAAATGTTATAAAAGTGAAGAGCCAACATACATTTAGCATAAAACATATAATATTTAGCAGATAACATATATAAAGCCGACAATAAGTAGATATATTTCTAAGATTTAGAAAAATGAATAGGAATATAGAAGCAGATAAGTGAAAAAAATCACATTTAATGTGAAAATGATACTAATCAATTGAGCATTTTTACGATGAAAATATAAATATACAATATTGACAAGCAAGAGAAAGTTAAATATTAAAAGGAATTGATTAAAACCTATGAAAGTTTCTTGAAGAGGAACTATTCCTTGTCGAAGTAGATGTGTTGATGGTTCACGTTAACATTTTAATTTTTTTCTCTGGAGAAATGATATGAGGTTCAATATCTATTCGAGTTTTTGCTATGGATGAATTATAAATAATATAAGAAACATAAATTAAAAGGAATCCATGATATATTGCTTGGGGAATGGCAGCAAAACGAACGGGCCTGTCCGGGATTTGAACCTGGGACCTCTCGCACCCAAAGCGAGAATCATACCCCTAGACCAACAGGCCGTTATCAACCGATAGTTTTTTCATATACAAATGTAAAATATCTTCGTATATAAAAGTTTATTTCGGCGACAGTAGACCTGAGTTGACACTCAAGGGCATGAATAACTCGTCTTACGAGAAATAGATATAAGATTCTAAGTAACGCGACTGCATCTGGTTATTTACAAAATGATTTTTTAAAACTTCTATAAAATATATTGCAGTCTATAATTCGGGGGGTATAAGTAAATAAGACAATATGTATTTCAGCGAACAAAATACTACGCTATAAACTACTAGAAATCAGCGTGATAAAAAACGTGCGGCAAACAGCACGAATTGGTCCCATAAGTGGTACAATGGGAATTAGAATAACTAAATTACGCTTCGTAGTTAGCAAGTATGTAAAAATACCTCATAATACATTAAGGATAAAAACTTGATAAGAATAACTCCTTCCTGATAAATAAACAGAAAGGCGGAGTGGTCAAAAAAGTGCGTCGGCCGGGAATCGAACCCGCTTGGAAGGCAACTATGCTGACCATTACACCACCGACGCTGCTTGATATGCAAACAAACAACTTCCTGGTTTCTACTTTCTGTTATAAGAGCAATCTAAGAAAGTGAAGGTGAATCCACGTCCACTCCTCGCGTCACTTTCACCCGCGCAATTTAAACAATCTCATACATAAATGATGTTCATAGTAACTTATGCCGTCCCTTCAAAATTGTGCCGTACTTTACAGTATGATCCGAAACTATTAAAGTAACCTATACTATCCTGCATCAATCTCCTTTTATTAGGTGATTCTTACTGTGAGTCACTGATATTTAATTTAGAAATGGACAGGAAACTGTGTTTATGTATAAATTTTGTGCTAAAAAATTATTTTAAGTCAGAGTTTTTAAAAATTAATATTTTTTAACTTATTATATCTTAAATAATTATTTACATAGATTTAATTGGAAGAAAATATTAGTTTGATACGTGCTTTGATATGAGTTATCAGGCAGAATCATCATTGATGTAACCAATTCTAAGAAACTGACTTTTTTAACCATTTTCAGTAAGAAACTGTTACATCAGCATTCCCCCAATTTAATAAGGAACGGATGATTTTCATAATTATATCTTTATAAGTCAGAATAACAAAGTTTTATTTATTGAAATTTGTTCGCGCTCACTTGCATCTTTTTAAATGATAAGAAATACTCTGAAGCAGCCAGATATCTGTAGATGTATTGTACATGTCTATGATTTATGTGTGTAAGTGCTTACTATTATTAGTGAGAGCATTTTTGGAGCATAATTCACCAAGAATATTTGTTCATCATTAAACAAATATTTAGAATTAAGATTTAGAATATAGTCATGACGATCATATCAGCACTCAAAAATTCACATTTATCCAATGAACACTATTTTCAATATCAGAAGAAGATGATTGCCATCCCTCGTCAGAATTCAGACAGCACTCAGGTCATAAAATTACATTTAAAATGTGTAATGACCATCATTCTGAATAAAAATTGAATCTTGATCAATGAGATATTGTCAATGGAAGTAATTAAAAATAATTGAAGAATGAAACGGCAAAGAATAAACAGAAGTAACATTTATGCATCAAATAAGAATCGTGATGACGATGAATTATTAGATTTGTATTATCCCAACTTATCATTTGTGAAAAGGTTGTTTAAGTAGTAAAAGTTATATGACTAAATAACAGAGTCAACCATTGAGTGTATTTAAGAATTGATGACTACTATTAAATAACTTAAAAATAAACTCCATAGAACTTTAATGAATACCGAAAAGCTTAAGACATTATTAAAGATTTACATTAGAAAAGATTAAGCATTCACAAAATGATGCATCAATGAAAAACAAGGCCCAGTAACGGGTAAGACCGTAGGTAAGCAAAGTGAGTATGTTAGTAGTTTAAGGCAGAATAATTGGACGCACTTTACATGGAAATTAGAGCAAAATATACGGGCCTGTCCGGGATTTGAACCCGGGACCTCTCGCACCCTAAGCGAGAATCATACCCCTAGACCAACAGGCCGCTTAATTATTAATTTAACTAAATATCCATCTTCTGCTTCGAATTTAAAAAATCTTCAAAAAGGGAAGAATGGAGATTAAAATGTAACACAAATAATTACAAATCATTAAGTCCGTTAATGCATAAATAATTACGGCTTCAAATTATAAGAGTATGTATTTTAATCAAGAAAAAGATATTAAAACATGCTTCGGCCGTGAATCGAACCCGGATCAACTGCTTGGAAGGCAACTATGCTGACCATTACACCACCGACGCCAGACACTTGTTGCAGAGCAAGTTTCTAACTTCTTTTTACAAGTCGATATAAGGATTAAAGAGAAGGGGATTCACGTTATCTTCGCTCACTATACCCGCCAAATTCCTTTTCTTTCTTCGATATTTGATGAGTTTGGATTCTGAGTCACGCAAATCGTAGAATGCACCTTTAGTAGAGATTCGATTCGACTGTGTAACTTACTGTCATCATGCCCAATTTTTAGTTACATATATGGACAAATGAGACAATTGATTCAAGTAGAGAAATAAGGACGCCAATTTTAGATAGTTAGGAAATAATTTCACACAACGAGGAGGTTGAGTATACAGTTCGATGCGATGAATGCTACCTGATGCAGACTGTTTAACATTTTGTGATGAGTTATCTCTTTAGCTTTAAAGGTTTTCTTAGCTTTATAAATATTAAAACACGAAATCATACTTCTTAACATTCTGAAAACCGAACGGAAAATTTTCGTCCTCGTCAAATTGCAACACAGATAGAGCATATGAGTATGCTGTTTGATGCATAGTAATTAGTTCGAAACCCTGAAAGAATGTGTATAGAAACTACTATTTGACCGATGTTTCAAGGCCGACTCATGATGTAATTAACAGCTGTACGGTGTTTGAGATGAAGCATAGTTTTCTACTTCGCCACCCAAATACGGAAATTACTAATCCTGCTGCTGCTAAACTGCTAAGAACGGGACGGAGTGACTGAGTCTAATACTAGCTCTAAACTACAGCGTGCAAATTCCGTGAAGAACTCTTATATGATTAAGATACGATCAAGATTTACACTAAAATCTATAATATTTCCATGTTAAAGAAGACTAAAAATTTTGAGAAATATCCATGACAATTGAGACTCACTTAAGATTGAATACTTCGCTGGCTGACGGGCTACATATAATATTTAGAATTAGGTGAAGTGAAGGTTAAGCATATTATTATAATGGAATATATTAAGGATGTTTCAACTTCGCCACTCAGAAAGTGACTTTACCATCCCCGCTGCAAGCAACGGGTGAACGATCATCGATGCCACGAGCGACCGCCGAAAGACAGTCGGACGAGGCTTCCTCACGCTCAGGTAAAGGCACCACAACTCATCTTCGTGGTGAAGTTGTGCGCTACAGTTGTTCAGCCATAGCGAGATGCATACTACAGAAATGATCCTGTGAAGTATGATCTTAAACTCACCAACCTACTCTACGGCCACCCCATTCGATTGTCTGCCTTCTTCACCGCGATGAGTAAACGTTTCGACTTCCTTCTCTTCCCTCATCCTCGCCTCACCTTCCGCTGCTTTCGAAATCCGCTTCCGAAGGTGCTTTCGGCGACTTACGATCCCTCCCAACGCCACGGCGGTCATCTAAAAGTCTTCTTACGATCCTTCTCGGTTCCACCACCCTCCTTAGCGCGAACGACATTTTTTCTTCCACGATAATAAATTTTATTTTCCGATTAAGATTCATCAATACTTTTAATTACATTACTTACCCTCCCGTGCACATTTTGCGTATAAGTGTCGTCATCCAAAACCCTCTTTTAACCCTTAAATGTGTTCACCGAAGAAATTCGTGTTTGAAATTCCCGCCTTAGATGCGGCAACCTATCAGGACATATCCTTTCGAAATTAGCTTCACGACGTTCGCTACTGTTATTTTTAGCGGAGTGCAATGGAAGTGAATCTTACCATCGTTGTCCCTTTTCTCAGACTTAGACAACATATTACGACTCTTAGAGCATTTCAATTCGTAACGAGTGATTTACTTTAGTGACGTTTATAAAGATGCGTCTCCTATTTATTTAACTATAGACGAAATTATTTTAAGAAATGAGGAGATGAAATACACTCGTCTGTCCTTCATTCTATAAAATTGTTTTTAATTTTGTTTAAATATCTTTTGAAACTGTCTTATTCAGAAACGGGATTGTTAATATATATTTTGAGGTAAGGAAGTGTTTTTAATTTATTCTATATTTGTAAATGCAATCCTAATTTTTAATAAGCATTTAGCATAAAATAATAACTCAATGTAAGGAATTATCCTTCCATGTTTCGTCCGCATTCGACGATTTGTATACATTATTATTTTCTTAAGAGTTTCGCTTTTGGAAATGAGAGAAGCGAACCATATCATCGCATTGCGACTCAGTTTTAACCGCCAAATTCAAAATATGCTCTTTCGTTATGAATGTGGCACGCTTGGGATTTAAACTTCAGTAATAATATAATATGTCTTTATCTGTTAAACGTAAATGGCTAATTAGTGGAACTATTAACTTATTATTCACATAGTTTAATGCGTCTGTGCTCTAATTGGAGTGATATTCCCATACCTAAAGAACATTTACTCTAATTGCAGTTATTGGACCGCTTATATAACGATCCTTTCGCACAAATTACGGATGATAATTTAAATACCTAATCCTAAGCATTATGTCTAGATTTTCAACGTATGGTAAAAATAATACTAAAAAACTTTCGTCAGTGAATCAAGAAATGGTCACTAGCTAACTCATCAACGGACGAAGCTGCTACACCGGGTTATTAAAAGAATATTCCAAAGCAATTTAAGTAATCATATTTAAAACAGAAAGTGAAAATATTACGGATCGAAAGAAATAGTACATTCACAAATAAAGGAGGAGTTTAAAGTTAAAGTTAGCAAAATAGAGGCTTTAGAGAATTACTACCGAAAATTGCAAAATTTTCGGGCCTGTCCGGGTTTTGAACCCGGGACCCCCCCCCCCCCCCAAAGCGAGAATCATACCCCTAGACCAACAGGCCGCTGATGAAAAATGCTTCTTACTACACATAGTTTATTATACAGCTTTCTCTTTACGTACAAATTTAGTTGCCCTTCGCACTGGAAAGTACACGCAAACAGAATTGGCATCCCCTATAAGGGCAAAGAGCACGAATTGGTCCTATGAGAGGTACAAAGAGAATAACTCGATTACGCTTCATAGTGTGTATATGTGTAAATAAGGACTCCTTAACACACTAAGAATAAAAGTATAAAAAATAATAAATTAACAGAAAAGCGGAGAGATTAAAAAAAAGTGCGTCGGCCGGGAATCGAACCCGGATCAACTGCTTGGAAGGCAACTATGCTGACCATTACACCACCGACGCTTGATGATTAAACTTGAATGTGTTTCATCTTTCACGTCTTACAGAGCGGCAAAATAAGGTCATGGGAAGGAAACACGTAGACTCATCTTCCTTTCTAAATTTCACCCGCCAAATTTAAACTTCCTTCTTCAAGATGCGTCGCCTATATCCATGGTTTAGGTCAATAAGTTACTTTCTTTTCGCTTGCAACAATGTCAAAATCTGTCAATCATTCTTATTAATTAAAATTTAAAAACTAAAGTTTCCGAAACTTATGGAATAGTAGATAAGTGCATAAAGTATAGGTAATTTTTCGCATCATAAAACCATCACCAAGGTTACGATGCATTACGATAACTTGTTTCAAATTTGGATACTTAACAATAAGAAACTAACACTAACGCGCGGAAAATAATTCTTGCTATCTGCGGACTAAATACGTGAAGTAAAATAAAAGTACAGGAGATATTAAAACTTAGCGAATGAAAAAAGTACTGTAAATGAACTTAAATAAATGTTATAACAATATTAAAGTGTATTTCGGTCACGAAAGAAATGGTCCCCTAAAAATTACTTTTTCTTTCGGTTTAGAACTATATAGTATGTCCTTCATCAACCGTCGAGCCAATACTTTTCATAACAGAATATTTAACATAATTGACTCATATATCCATAACTTTTAATAATATGACGAAGAGGCTAAAGAAGTAGCTGATATCAAAGTTAAAAAATATTATATTTTATTTCGCGATTAGTCACCTGAGATAAGATACTGGAATTGGAAGACGTTTTTCTGCTATTAGTGAAGATAAGAAAGAAGAAACAGTTGCGATGGATACTTTCGTTTAAATAGCCAAATTAATCCTTCCGTAATATTTATTGTATAATATATTTTAAGTAGTAAATTGTAGAAATTTGGCGAAGTGAGTGTGTTTACATAAATATGTACTTTTTAGAACACAATTTAGAAAGAATTTTATCTGTTGTGCACTACGATTAAACTACAATTAGACGAAAAATATTATACTGCGATCTAAGCAAACAATGAATATGAAACGAGCCAAAGTTTCAAACAAAATATAAACTTAACTCTTTACAAGGATCTAAGTACTTTACCAATAACACATCGCATTAAAATGCAAACCGTCTAAAGAGATGTAATCGGTAAAAGAACTCGAAAATTTTAAGCTATGTTCAAATTCCTTTCAAAACACTCGTAAATATTCACTTCCATAATAAGAGAACATAACAAGATACGTGATTTGACTGCACTTCCGCACTTCATCACGGCCTATATTAAACTTTAAAATGACTAAGAGTTAAAGTCCACTGAAGTTTTCCCATAACTGCCTAATTCTCATTGAATGCATTACTCGAGGCGGAGCATCCGGAACTGTTAATGAAATCACAAACAGCAATGGAATACAAATGGAGATGGTTATGGAAATTATAAACTATTCCACAGTACCTGGGAATATGAGATATTAAACGAAGAAAATATTGCAGCGTTTTTCTCAAAATTGGACGAAATATATCTCGATTAAATTTTGAAATTCTGAGAGGAATTGCTTTCGAGTGAAGAATAATCACAAAGATTCACAATTTAAAGGAAATTCAGACTGTTTTTCTAGTTCAAGAAAGGGAGCTATATACATAGTTTAGATTCGTAGAGATTCAGTAATGAAGACTGAAAATTCAAACCTGAATATCCCGTATTTGAATAATAAAAGAAGGAGCAATGATATAATTTACACGAAAATAGCTATGTATTCAGGCGTTACTTTGTGGAAGGACATTTTGAACTGAACTAGTCTTATTTACACGAAACTGAAATATGATATATTTATGAAAACAATACTTTAAAATTATTTCAAAAGCTGTTTTAGTTAAATATTTATAATACTAGCACAGATATTTCCGAGGATTCAGAAAAAAATAAGCAAATCTTCGATATTGAAGCTGTAACTTAACTGTCCATAGTAACATCTAGACGTGGCATTTAGGATAAAGAGAAACGACAAAACAGGACAAAATATAAAAATGAAAAGACTTCCTTACAAAGAAGCAGTTAATAGCATGTTTTATCTATAGACATTTATATACTTAAATATAAAATTTCTTAATAATTCAATCAGAAACTAATTTAATATATCGCTTAAGTTGAAAAGTAAATATAAACGCTGAACAAGATGTTTCTCTCTTACGTAATCTGTAACAGCACGTATACAGTCAAAGCAAGGGCTATTTCGGAGAAAATTAACCATCGACCTAGTTTATAAGGGTCAAAAATTACCCTCGGATGCTAATACGCCTTTAAAAATAGTCTTTAATCAGCGACAGATGCGTGAAACTTCATTAATAATCGCAACCTCAAACGTAAAAAATTCTACGCGAGCCACTCTCCGTAATTCGATTGCGGACGAGCGATGAAACTCGATGGCCCATCACGAACTTCTTCTAGAGGAAAAATTAGAGGAAACCGACGGCAAATTCCGTATAATTCTATCGCCGATGTGCGCATCAATAAACGATGCAAAATGTGTGCACTAAATTAGGTTTGCATCGTGTTCCCCACAAATTCCACTCGAGGATATGAACGCATTTAATTTCGTCCGCCATTGATGGATGAATCGGTGAACGGAATGGACAGTTGAAATAACACGTTTGGGCGCACGAGATGAGAGGGACGTGGTCCTAATGCAGAGGCGATTCCAGGGGCTGAGGGATCGCCGTTTTTTTTCCGCTACCTTGGAGGAGAATTGGTAAGCGGTACCTCATCCAGATTACTCTCGCTTCCTTCATTTTTTATAAGACCCCTTTGCTCTTTTTTCGGGCGCGGATTCCCTTTGGCCGATTATGGAGAGAATTTTGGGTCCATTTCCGAAAAAGGCGAACCAAAATACCCGAAAGGAATACTGATAAATATGTACGGTGTACAGAGCGGAGAGCAGAACAAACCGCTTCACGTAGTACTCACCTGGACGTCGGACCAATCAAAGGAATAAATAAATGCGTAAATGAGATGGGATTTGTTTTGAATGATGTATATCAGGAATTAAGAACAGTTAACTTGCCTTTTACACGATTAAACACAACTTCCATTGCATTATCAATATTAATGATTCGTACAAGGAAAGCATTGTAAACAATGAAACAGGTTCAGAAGATTTTACTGTTAAAACGAGCGTCATAAATCGAAAGTTGTATCCTTTTACTTCAATTGCGACCAAACGATTTGGGAACAGAATCTTATACATAAATAAATACAAATGGAAAGAGCACAAACTAAAAGAATCCCTCGAAACCTCCTGAAGATAACTATCTCGTATCCATAACAGTGCAGTTACTTCACATGTTTGGAACACGCACTTCCGTAGCATTAACGGTTTACGTATATCTCTGCACGTAATAATAATCTTCAATAAGAAAATAACCTGAATCCGTTTCCGCTGCTATACAAAAACAATGGTTAACTTGTGAAACAAAACGAGTAAAATTCTCTAATCAGTTCCTTTGAAGAATACAAATACAATACAATGAAGATTACAACGTGGTTTTCCATTGAGTCTACTTTTTCTTCAAAAATTTCTGAACTATTTACATTTTAACCAAAAAATCTAACATCAAATCAAATCAACGAGGAAGATAATAATTACAATGTAGCATGTATACAGCTATTTTTGTAACGACGGAAATGGCTTTCCGATCAGGTGCCACTTATAATAACAAAACCCGTTGCAATAGAGAATAACTAAAATGGCTTTCCGTAACTAATACTTTGAGTACGTTCATCTCGGAGTTTGTATCTGTGTTTTTCTTTTTTCTTCGAGGGTATTTTTTCCGCAAACAATCCAATGGGCGGAGCTTTTGTAGTTCCAAAACAGGTTGCGAAGAGGATATCCGAAAAGGGGGCGAAGAGATCAACGGATCAATGGCTTGGCAACCAAATTTGGAATGAAATTCTGCAACATGTGGATCACAGATTAACATAGGCTTCCCGTATATGCCACTGCATGACTGAAATATTCATCTTACTGTCGACTGAAATTTGTAGAATATATGTTTGGATATCAGTCTGAGTTACGATCTTCCGCTGCGAGCTACGTCACGGAATAAAATTCTTGCGAACTGTTTGTAAACAGAGCATCATTTAAATCATAGGACAGACAAAAATATGTATTATTCACCCAGAATCCATATTTGATACAGTTACGAACGTACAGCGCTCTATGATGCGCATTAATGTATCCGATATAAATATAATCCTATCTTTGAAGATATGAGTTTAAAGTTTTCGAAAATTATAATAATGAATTCATAAATTTCAAAGTTAGTAAATCCGCGATAAAACAACTTACTCATTAATAATAAACTTTTATATCTCGTTCAGGTAATTTAAATTAAGCTATTTATAATTCACTCGAGAATTCGAGAAAACATTTTCATAATTGCGAAATTTACATCTTCTTCACAAACGTCACATCTGTGCTTTTAAGATAATAAATGGCGTGAGAGGTAGAAATGTAATATGTGCAACACTGCAACATGATTCACAGGACTAAATAGAGTATATGGGTGAATTTTGTTTTAGATGACGAAATTCATTGGGATATTAAGAAAAAATTAAGATTTTGGCAAATAAATATATTTTAGAGGACACTGGAAGTAGAATAAGATATTTCTTGGTACGTATTTTCTATATTTCTTTTATATTCTTCACATTATAGGATATTTTATTTTGAATTTTATACATTTTGTCACCGTTTTTTACCAGAAGTACTTTTCCAAAGTAGATATCATTAAATTTTAGCGGAGTTTTAGTTTATTAAATGTCTTTAATAATATAGTGTGTATAGTTAAGATTAATTTTTAAATCTATGCTTCTTTTACATAAAATCATTAAAATTTATAAATAATTAGGGTACTGGCTTAAAGGCCTAACAAACAGATGAGTGTAGTCAAAAGTAAGATCTGTTTCCAATTCGTAATACTTTTAAATAAATATTTTACGAAGGAAACCTTATATTGAAAAAGACCCGAAAACATTATAATCGAGGATTTTAGGCTTTATTGTATGGAAAGTCATAACTATACGATGAGAAGATTAAAATAACCATAATTCTTTCATAAGTTTACTAAAAAACTAGCAAGGTATTTAGAATTAAGAAATTTGTTTATCTTATCCTTCTCATCCTAAATACTTACACAATAAGCATTCAATAAACAGTTTTCCACATCATTCAGCGATTCCTAAATGGAAATTTATGACGCAAAAAAAACTCTTACAATAAATCCAATTACATTTTATATCGCGAGAAAAAAATTGTAACAAGGTTTTGGGAAATTAATATATTACAAGTTGCTTCAAAACTCGTTTTAAAAGAATGCGAGAAATTTGGAAATGTGGAAGGACCACGAACAAAAATGAAGGAGTACAATTTTAGAGGCGGTGCTTTAAGATTTGAAGGATAACGGCTTAATTTGGGTTAGACTTTGGTATGGAAAGGCAAAAAGCTCTACTCCTTTGGTACGTTCACCACATTTGATAACTCCAGAGGAACTCACTTTACAAAAAAGGTCAAAAGATTCGGGTCCAATGACGTACTCCAGCTTCCGAGAATTTCAAATGTTTTTCCTCTCTCCCTTAATTTGAACCTCGAGAAGCAAAAACTACTTTCGTTTTTAAGGAAACATAGAAACGACACCGTCTATAAAGATACGGGAGATGCTTAACTTTAATATATTCGTGAATAAAAACCAGGGCTATTAAGAAATACCTCTGTTGCCACGGCAAGTAAACATATTTTAAGTAATTGTAGTCCGAACGTCTGGTATTTTTTACGAGAATATTATCAGCAATGAATGAATTTGTTTATTAAGTAAATATAAACATTAAAGCCTGGTTTCTGTGAAATTTCGGATTTGTAGGATCTTTTATATTTTCCTGAAGACAATGCACGTAATAATCATATCCTCACTCATCAAAAATAAGAATTTTTGAAGAAATTTTGTTACTATTACGTATTTTACGTTTTCATCGACTTTACAGAATATTTGATGAACTAAGAAGGGAAAAACTTTGAAATTAATCAATAATAACCGCAACACATATACCTTCTTATTCATCATATGTTATTAACATTGCATTTCAAGAGTTATAAATCTAAACTATATTCTTTAGCAAGCATTTTTTATCTTAACATGTAAAAATTTTTAACGTTCAGTCCTTAAAATGTGCCAAAAGAGATTTAACAATTGTTATTTTCAATATGAAAGGAGATTTTTAACTACTTAACATCATAAATCATTTAATGAAAAAAAGAACAATGTGAATCACTCCGTAGAACTAGTTTTCATTAGCGTGGGACATAAATTCAATTTAAATTTAACGTTTTTAAACTAACTTCTTCAACTTCAACCGTAAACCCTGATCTAATTCAAGTTCTACATTATATTCCTGCTGAGTTACTTTGGTGCGATATTCATTTCCTTTAGCGAAGCGAATATCTGAATATTCTCACTACATTATGCACGTACACAAAAAGAATTTCTTTACGAATGCTAATTCTAAATTAAATTTCGCTGAGTGAAGTTATCAAATGATAACTGCAGCGGAAATGCGCCCTCAAAATACTCGCACTTTATCTTACGGCCACTTCCTTTCCATAGGAAGTAGCACAACATCTTGACAGAGACATCTGTTATTTTCTGCGTGAGAATAAACATTCGATGCGCCAAAAATAAATAAGTAGCGCACAGAGAAGTTAGCGTTCTACGAGGATGTTGTTGTTTCGTTTCTTATAATGATGTATATCTATGATGGATGTTCCATCAAGTTTTGAATAAGAAATATAAAGAAGTAAAGAGTTCTAGAAGTTAGTAACCTACAAATTTTGAATCACGAATGTCTACGTAAAATAACCAATCTCTCTAAACGTAATTTCTTTTAAATTAATTCAATATTTTTTCCTTTCAAAATCGAGGACGTTAGAATAATCGTAGTGCTCTATGATAAATAAATTTCACTCAAAATACAGCAGATTAAGTATTTTGCTCATTTTAAAACTAACGTAATTTCTCAACCTCAGAATAAAATTATTTGATGTCCATAAATCTATAAAAATTGTAAATTCCACGAATAAACATTTAAAATAGAGTTAACTAGTTTCGGTTCAATTACACCTTCAACAGAACTGAACATCGTTTACTAAAATTCCATATTATAATACGACATTTTACACAACATTCATGATTTCTTAAGATAAAATTAACTAATTTTTCGTGCATAATATTTGCAACACGCGGTTAGGAATAATTAAACTAGTCTGCGTTGGAATATATTTATGCGTCAAGATTGCACACTTCACACCTAAATGTAGTTTAATTTCAATAAATACTTAAATATTACGAGTAAATGGTGGTTATCAGGTCTATGCTAAGCTCTATGAAATCCTTAATGTAAAAAGAACATAAATTCCACAACTCATTAATGCTATACAACTCATTGTTGTACTTCAAAAATTTTCTTTAGAGCACATTATTTTCATGTTCCCTCAAAAGACCCTAAAAAGCTTGAACAGCCAGAAAGTAGAAACAAGCGTCAGGTAACTCTTGCTGGGATGGAAATGGGTACTGAAGCCTATTTTGAAAAAGGTCAGTATTTTGAAACTAGTACCATCAACGGAGTTCTGCAAAAAGAGAATTCGCAGAGCCAGTCATGAGAATGACCCGAGCAAAAAAGAATTTGGCGCCAGCTTATTCCAATGCGTCGGGAAAAACCATCCGCCGCGTTAAAAAGGCAATAACTGTGCACCTCTTCAGTTGGAATTGGCAAAAAATATCCACGAATGGAGAACGCCTCTGGAAAAGGGGCTATCAGGAAATGTCTGATGCGTTTCTATGTTTTCTTCCTTGGTGATAAATTGCACACGTGCGGAGAAATATACACATTCATAAAAGCCATCGCTAGTTAACTAATGGACTAATTTTTGGATATATTACTCATAAAGGTGTTCATAGATAACCATTGTCCCATCTAACCTGGGAAATAAAGTTAAAAATTTTAACTCCAAAAACATAAAAACTGCAGCATAGTAATATGGATTTAACGTAGCGAATTTTGATGCAACCAACTGAAAGATCCGGATGCATGAGATTTTAAGATAACAATAAAATACTTCCGCATATATATGCATCTATAATTTTTAAATTTACGTAAATGAATAGCAAACTGTTCAAGTATCAGAAGTTCCAGCTACTGAAAAGTTTGATGTCCTAAAATAACAATAAAGGCAAGACAAACACATATACAACAAGATTGAATTAAAAGCAAGATATAAATACGCGATAATTTAAAAATTTTTCCTTGGAATAGACTGAAATATTTGATTATAAAAAACCTCCAATTAACGGCAACTTTCATGAGGAATAACCCTGAATCAAGTTTTCACATTGGTTCTACATTCCGTAATGTCGAGGAAACGGGAGACAGTGGAATGTCTATATTACTTGAACAGCCATGGGTGATTCATTACGGCACAGTAGATGGTAATTAAACAGCTTGTTCCATACTCAAGTCTCCTGCTCATAAATTAACACCACGGAGGGCAAATTAAGGTATCGCTTGCTGTGCAGACTGCCTTAAGACCTCGAAATACTTTCTTCTTGAAAACTCAACTGATTCGTAGGAGGTTCGTTGAAGTTCCATTGAGTATTGGTTGTCAGTGCTATAATAACAGATTTATAAATAATATGAGATTTACAAAAGTTATTGATTTAATTACAGGTTATGAGAATATGAGTTATATTCTTGCTTTTATAAGATCTATTTAGCAAATCAATTAGTAGAAATATTGCTGTCGATGATTGCTAATATATGGAACTTAAGTAAAATTATAATTAATTCTTTTATTATTATTATAAGAATTAACCTGCTAGTAGGCTGTAAGCCTGGTGGCAGTTATTTAACTTTTACCTTGTTTCTGGATAAAAAAGATACTATGCTATTCTTATACTAATAAATTCAATGCTGCATTCATATTTATTTGATTTTCAAACTATATTATGCGATATACGATTCATCTTAACTCTTAGTGAGGTAATAATATGGTATTGATAAATATTTATCAAAAAATTATATCAACTACCAGTATTCATAGAAGACTACTTATTACTATCATTTGTAATAGTTTGTTATAAAACTTTATTAGAACAAGAAGAAACTAAATAGTTAATTGGTTGAAGCTTCTCGTTTGAGGAATTCTATACAGATCGAAGGAGGCAAAAACTGGATTCTTGGATGGATACTACAAAAAACTACAAAATATGCGGGCCTGTCCGGGATTTGAACCCGGGACCTCTCGCACCCAAAGCGAGAATCATACCCCTAGACCAACAGGCCGCTGTTACAATTGCTTTCTTACAACAAAAGCTGTTCCTCATGTTCAAATTTAGATTTTCTTCTTCAGCGAAAGTTCACGCAAATGGAATTTGCCGACGGCCATCTAATGCCAAAGAGCTAGAATTGATCCATGGAGGGGTAGAAATAAAATCCAAAGAACTAAATTACGCTTTGTAGTTTACATATGTATAAAGAAGAAATCCTACTAAATACACAAGAATAAAAAAATTATGAATAATAACTCCATATAATTAAAATAAACATGGAAGCAACGAGGATAAAAAAGTGCGTCGGCCGGGAATCGAACCCGGATCAACTGCTTGGAAGGCAACTATGCTGACCATTACACCACCGACGCCTTGTATTCGGAGCAGAACAAGTTTTAGACTTGGTTTTTTAAGCCAGTCGATATTCGGATGAGAGAGGGGGATCCACGTCAGCGCATCTTCACTCACGTTCGCCCGCCAAATTCAAATTTCCTTAATCGCGATGACGTTGTATTTTCGATATGCATTTGTTGGAATTCAGACTTTCATACATACAGTGATCTTTCTTTAAGAAGGTTGTAATTTAACTGAATAAACTTATACAAAAATTAGCTCTTTTAGTAGGATTAATAATTGTGCCTACGTTTATTAATATGCATTGGATAAAATAAATGAGACAGAATACGTGCAGGTAAAGATCATAAATGCAGTAACTTGGTATGAAATATTACAATGCTGATTTTAAATATATCATACGTATGTATCATTTAATATTTCAATTGATTTAGAAACTGAAACTAACCACGTATACCGGATTCGATGATGTACTTTTTCAGCTCGCTGCACTCTCAGCAATCTTAGAATAATATTTATTATGAAAGGGTTTCATATTTTACGTATTTAATGAAGAATAAGTAACTCATAGTGGTCTGAAAGTCAACTTTCATAAATTAAATGAGGTTTTAGTAATAAAATTAGTGTCTCATAGTAATTTATTGTATTTATAATTTGTTCGGCGTTTTATTAATAAATATATTATATAAAATTTTAATTTAAGTTGCGTTATAAATTTACCCTTGTTTTTAGAAAACCTAATTTTAAATCACGCCATTTTCAAGCATAAAATTAAACCTTCCTTGTATTATCACCTCCCTACTTTCCGGGAATCAAAATTTTGGGGGTGCTTATGTTATAGTCCGTTCCACAAAAGCTGGCAGTACGGGAGGCTTATGGGGAAATAAATGCACGTAAATTCCCATAAGGGAGCAACCTAGCCTCCTCCAAGCCGTCAGTTAATTATTTCTGAGTTACTTCTACGGATAAAATTAATATTTTCATCTTAGTTTGGAGGATATTTTTCCAATTTTTTGGTGAAATGTGGATAAGGAAGAATGATTCTACATATTGACGAAGATTTCTCATAATTTAAAATCCACCAAACTAAGTTGAAAATCTTAATTTCATCCGTTGCGAGGGCAAATTTTGTGGATATCGCGGATATTCCGAAAAAATGACCCGGCGTACGAGGCTATTCGAATCCTCCATAAGCCAATACTGCCTAGAAAAGTGGACCAGACAATAGATAAAATGCAGTATTCATTCATCATACACAATTTAGAGGATTTATTTTCTTTTTTATAGATTGTATACCCATTACTCGTTAGACCGTTTCTTCTTGTTATTAATATTCTACGCAATTTCAAGTTTCTCGTAATTCCATTTCATCAGTCTATTGCAATCCTTAGTAATAGGCAAATAGCATTAGCATTTAACAATACTAAATTAAACTCCAAAAAGAAACAGTGATAGTACAAACAGCTTGAGAGTCGGCTAGATGTTGAATCCCAAACACTCTACAGTCATCTCGAAGTTTCCCATACCAACTCGAAGGAGTGAAATTGAATTTAGCGGGTGAAAGTGAGTGAAGATGCACTAACGTGGCTCCCTTCTCTTTTACACGAATGCCGACTCACACATAAAAAGCGGAAACTCGTTTTAACACAAACAACTAGCGTCGGTGGTGTAATGGTCAGCATAGTTGCCTTCCAAGCAGTTGATCCGGGTTCGATTCCCGGCCGACGCACTCTTTTTGTCTCGCTTCTTTCTCCATTCAGATATTCTATCATTTCAATCGAAGTGGTTCTCATTCATCTACAAACTGCAAGAAACTACTGTAATTTTAAAAAGTACATTTCTTTATCTCGTTGGACCATTTCGTATTGCTGTTGATGTTTAGCATTACACGGATGCAGGCGAATTCCTCTTGCGAATACTTGCTCTTACAAAAATTTCTAAATTTAAACGTGAACAATATTCAATAAATTATGAATAATGACAACAAATTCTATATTAAGCTTCAAATGTACGTAATTGGCCTGTTGGTCTAGGGGTATGATTCTCGCTTAGGGTGCGAGAGGTCCCGGGTTCAAATCCCGGACAGGCCCGTTAATTTTGCTCTCCTTCTTGAAGATGTATTTAAAATTAGCGGAAAATTCATTAGAGTCTCTATACATAGATGTTTATTTTCGGAATCGGAGTACCACGGGTGTATTACTTCATATTTCCCAAATTGAACACATTCGAACAGTAGTTGTATTTTCGTGTCAGACAAACAGAACCTCGAGCTTTTGTGTGCGGTGTGTGTTGGTATATCGCAACTTGAGGAACATTCCGTTTCCTTTTACTTTCTCTCCCGAAGCAAATCTAATTAACTAAATCAAGGTGAAGTGGCAAAAATAAACAACGGCCTGTTGGTCTAGGGGTATGATTCTCGCTTTGGGTGCGAGAGGTCCCGGGTTCAAATCCCGGACAGGCCCGATTATTTTGATGTTTTCACATGTGATGTCCCTTTTATTCATTTTTCTTCGATAGTACATATGTCTGGCTTTGTAAAGAATGCAATACGTTCAAATGAAGTTTCTACTGATAGTACATTATGTATGCGATAAGGAATATTAATCTGTAATACATTAGAGCAAGATTTCTCGGAATAAGTCCAATTATTATGTTGTTTATTCCGTTGAGAATTGAATGTGAAGCAACACGTCGTTTATAATGTATGTTCGTTAAAGTTGATTACTTTACGAAAATCATAGGAAGAACTCTGAACAGATTCTCACATTTAATCGTACAACTTTATCAATTTAACTTTTCCACATTGAATTCATTGATTGTAGAAAAGTGATACAGTGTTAACTTCCTTCAAATCGCACCTATAAATGTTTAACTAATAGTTTCAAAGTATAATTCAAATGACTCGTATAAATAACAAAAATAACTCGTAGGGGGTTCAACATAGTTGCTACCCTCCAAAGTAAAGCTAATTTGAAAGATTTTATTAGAAAATAAACCATAAAACATGTCAAAGACTCTAAAAATGAGGTGTTGTCTTATTTGAAAGATTAAATTAATGGATGTATACGCTAGCTTAAAAACATTGTGTAGATACCACTTTACTGCTCGTTTAGATCCACTAAAACCCTAAAACCATGTTAAACATGAGCAACGATAATGGATATCACAAGATATATAGTGGCGGTTACCATGGAGAAGGTAAACCAAAACATGGGAAACAAAATTTACTTCAAAATAACTGAGCATCCTTTGGGTTAAGCTCTCCTTTACCATGTCGATAAACCAAACACGACCCAAATATACCAACGATCGTTAAAATTAAAGCCATGGCTCTCTTTGTAACAGTTTTACATCGGAGGAGAAAAGAATGTTGCGGGAAGCCTACCTCGACAAAAATACCTCCGGTAATTAGTTAGCAGCTACATTCGTTTTCCGTTAATCTTTCAAAAGGAAAGCGGATGCGTACTGAGGCAAAGCATTTTGATCGCTGGACCGAATTCGCTGAAGATACTATAAAGGCGAAAGAGTGGGTGTGGACAGAAATGAAGCTGAATGGTCAGAAGAATCGTAAGGTGTACTCACAAAGGGGTGAAAATAGACAGATTCAGAGCGGAATAACCCTTAGCAACCTTCAAAAACAACTGCGAAACGTAAATCGAACTGATAACATTTGAAAAAGCATTTCTTATTTGATGATTTGACTATGTACATAGTGCGCCAAAATACTTTCCGTAAGCCTAATCAATACGTTTGTTGAAATCTTTGATAATTAAACAATGATGCGATGGAAATTATTTTTAGGTACTAAGATAATATACTTTCCTTTTAATTTCTCGTAAGAGATTCGTTATAAAGACCAATGTGCAACCGAAATAATAATTATTGTAGATCAAATCAAATGTTATGTTCATGGAAACCTGAATTTTAAACGAATTTAGATGAGATTGGTTACTCATCAACTTCCTCCTTTAAGTTGCAAATCTTTAATCATATAGCAAAAAAATTGACTGCAATAAATTTCAACACAATTAGATACTGCACAAAATGGCGATGATAAAATTTCATTAAATGAATGAAAACTCTTGCAATCTGATGGAGACTAATTCCATCTCATAAAGGTCATCGTAATATTTTTATTTGATGTAATTTGGTTATTTTGAGTGATTCAGTTAATTTGGATAAATTACTTCAGCAATTTACTTGCTTATATTTTGAACCGAATAACTTTTAAATTTCTGGAATACTCACGCTAAGCTTCCATAAAGACAAAAGAGTAATCTTTAGTAACAGTAAAATACCTCATAGTATCACTGTTGCTATGGTATTTAATTTACATTCCCATCTACATGGTACTCGAATAAATTTACTTTTTCATAGCCAGATATAATTATTTCACGCAATGTTAAATTTAATCGTAAGCGAATTCCTTCCTTTACAGAATAATGCACGCCATTAATGATCATAATAAGCTATCGAATCTAAATTTAATTCTATAAACTTCAATTCTTTTAAAGAAAGCAAATAGCTCTAAATAATGATAAAAAACGTTAATGTGCGAACAACTAATATTCAACGGAATTTAAAATTAATTTTAAAAATTACAAAATTAAACGTGTTCTTAACATACGATCGAATATAAATCAATCTAATGAGATATTTTTTAAAGAACAAAGTTAGAATATTTATATATGAATACGATTTGTAAACTACCTTTAATAGCCAGGAAACAATGAATCAATGATTTACAGTCGTAAAGCAGGTAAATCACAAAACATAACCTTCATTAACGATTCTCTTTTGTGAAGATGAATGTAGAGTATTGCATTTCAATTACAGTAATCTATTTCCAAAGAAGTGCAGAAAAATTGATTTTAAAAATGCAACTCCGAATAATATAATCGCCACAAAGCCCTCCCCGCAGCGAGTTGTCATGGTTTCCGTGATATGTTCACACCGCATAAATAACTGAATCTAGGCATTAACTTCAATGAAATGCGGATAATTTCACAACAGCGGTCGGCAAAGAAAATAAAACACACAGCTCATATGAATGTAATTATTAACCTTAAAGCCAAAATTTGACAGGTAATATTATTTGCTCTGAATTCTGCTAATACCTCTTTGGTGTAGAATTTACGAAGCTATGAACGACAAAATTAAACACGAATTTTATTGGATGTAGGAATGAAATGTATCTAGTTATTACCGCGTACGTAGAAGTAGATTATTCACTTTCCTGTGAATATATTAATTTATATGAATGGATTTTTGATAAGTTACAACTAATAATAATTTTTAATGTATGAAGATGATGAAATAAAAATAATCATCACGAAGAATAACCGATGTATCTTGTAAATATGTGTTTGAGAACGTATAATAAATAAATATTATCCTATTTGATTTTTAAATTAATTTTTTCCAACTCTACTAGTCTTAACTTTGTAATCTGAACTGGAATCAGATTTTCATTTAATTGATAACTATAAATATACGCATAGAAAAATGATATGCTTATCTTTCATGTTAACACACTCTTTCTTATTTTAAACTTATCAAAACAATAATTATACGCTTCCAGAACAGTTCTTCCCTTTATATAAAGAATGCAGCTTCCGTTATGTCATTCTCCTTCCCGTCTACTTGAGACACACACAGCAGGAAAATGAGTTTCGGAAGCTACCGAAAAACTTTCCGCGACAACATGTAAGGTCTTGTGAAGAATATGCTCGGGAGGTTATCATGCGATGACGAGAAAATAAAAAAGATCGCGAAGGCTTGTATGCGAGATCCGGATGAAACACGTCTCTTCTGGCATCACCCGTTAAATCTATTCTCTCGAGTTTTGTGTAAAGACGATCGGATCTCGTTACGCTGCATGTGCTATCGGAAGCAATATTCTGCACGAGTATGACCTAAATTTATGGTTCGATCGTTGCAGACGGAAACAATGATAAGTATTTTGCGGCTGGAGCTGGATTGTGAAATATGGGATCATAGAAGAGAGTCTTCTCTTAAAGTAAACTGAAACAGTTGTAAGGGTTGATTTTCTTTCGACTTTCGTATCATTACGATTGGAACGACTCATATCGATTATGATATATACACTATTTCTTCTTTCGTTTGCTATTCTACATCCGCAGTAGATTTAAGAAATACATACGTAGTCCATAGTTTTTCAGAGGTGTGTTTGAACATTCGAAATTTCACATCTAAAGATAAAAAATGGAATTTTTTCTATGCTTTGAAAGTTCCCTTATTACGAGACTAGAATGCTGGAAAGTATTCCTTCATTTTCCGAGTTTTTTCTTAGGAGTACAACAAAACTTTTTGAGATACACCCTGTTCAATTCACAGCAATACGAGAGTACCAGATTTCTATGGTAAACTCTATCTTACATCCTTAAAAATAATCATCAAATATAACTAAAATCTGTTATATGAAGAAAAAACTAAATATAGTTAAAATCGGCATTTATTATTCCATAAATTTCTTCTGAAAGATTTCATTTAACATTCTAATTTTATCTACCTTAGTGTATCTTTAAAAACAACATCCAAAATACGAAACAGATGAAGCCTAAAAAGCTTCAAAAATGAAAGATAGAAACTAAAGTAAATAATCGAAAAAATCTATTATTAATCTATTATATCTTACTGAATATTCAAGCGACATATGCATAACAGAACTCCCGCTTTAAGCTCGGTTACCATTCATAGACATCGGATACGTGATTGATGCCTTGTGGCATTCATTAAAAATACGAGAATCGACACATTGCATTGTTGCTATGCACCCGATGATCGGTAAAATGTACTTCGGATACCATAAAGAGATTTACAATCAACGCTCCGAAACGCATATAGATAATGACACTTTTTCTTGGTTAATAACGCCTCCAACTCACATCGATCCTACAAGCTCAAGCTGAGGCACGAACAAGTGACACAGATAAATATAAAAGCACAAAGAAAAGCTGGTTGTTTCTCTTTTATTGGAAAAGGAATATCTCGTGCATCTATCAAATAGGAGAGGTTTTTCCTCGGAACGAAAAAGGCATCGTTTCTACATTTCCCTTCTGTACTTTTCTGATACAAATATATTCGTCAGATTGACACTAACAACGGTAAGAACACAAAATACGTTGCTAGGTTAAAGTAAATAAAGTAAAGATAAAGGTAAAATTATGATTTAACAGAATTTCACTCTAAATTTAGACATCCAAAATTCGTTCTAGATTATGATCATCAAAAGATTCATCTAAAAAAATTATCAAATTGGCAGCTGGAATAAGAAGTTATGAACACAAATATACAAGTATGATAAAAAATTCGATTCTCTATGAGCAATAGATTGAGTTAAATCGTATTTTATCGTAAAAATTTCTTACTTATAGACATATAAACAAATTTTAATATTTTTCCGAAACTTTCAGAAAAAATTGTCTATAACTTAAAATATTGAAAATGTAAAACCATTTCGATAAATATCAAGTTCAATAATTTAGTCCTATTAGAAAAATTGCATGTTGTATGTCGAAAAATCTATTTTAATCGCACGAATGTTTCATACAGGTTTAAATTTATCGATGAATAGTGAAAATTTGAATGAAATTTTCGAAAAAGGGTGCAAGCATAAAAAATTTACTTTGTATTCACTGTTAAATTGTCCTCGTATTATTATATAACAACAGGTGGAGTTTGTTAAGTTCGATCATTACTACTATTATATTATCTTGTGCATGTTAAATGGAAGGAAACTCAGGATTTCAGATGACTCCGCCATCAATTGAGTCAAGGTCTAATTTCAAAGATTTTTTAACCAAACAGCCGTTTGTGGTATGTCTAATGTAAAATGTCCAAAAATATTTATTCTTAAGACCTTACGTATACGCATTTTAATAAAGGATCAGAGCTAATCAAAATATTGCAGATTTACTACACCAAATACCCAAACTATCTCACTGAACTTTCATTGTTAATTGCCAAATAATACCTCCCTTACTAACTAAAATAAGTTCGATTAGAATAAATAAAATAATCTGACGGGGAAGCTTATGCTAGGAAAATAATTAATTAATGCAAAGAGTCAGTATACGTTGAATATAGTAGCCTATGAGTTTTTTTGTCATTTCCTCCGTTTGTTGAGGAAGCTCGCCGAATTTCCGACACAGAGGCGATAGCTCCAGTACTTCCTATACTTCACTGGATGCAGCATTGGTGATAGCATCTCGGACATGGTGATTGAGGGAGCAATAGACCCTTCTGGACAACTCCGACAGCATTAGATACAAAGCTAAGATAAACGAACGAATAGACGTCGTACGACACCGCACTACATCACCAAATCGGGGGAGCAACAGGATCTATACGGGAAGGGTCTGTCGGTCTGATTGAGCAGAGTAAAATGTGGAATACGCTCCTTTCGGGACAGGACAGTATTTTAAATAGACTGAGAAGCTTTTGAACTGCGAGGTATTATAATTTCAGTAACGATAATAATAAACGAGAATTATACGATAATAAAATTTTAGTAACAGAAATTATCGAGATTCCCGTTTAAATGAGTGAATTTTTGAAAAATAATAATTTTGAATCGTATTCGAAATTCAGTTTTAAAGAGTGAGGTCACATAACTATCATTACAATATGCATTATTGGGTCGCAAGTACTCAATGCTGAAAGGTATATTAGAAAGCAAGCTTTGATAACAATGAATATACGTTATATGCGTTTAAGGCGGTTCTTAGGAACAATACTTTTTACCTAAAAGTAAGATATGTTGTCATTGAACAAGTTATTTCATTAAGTGCTAACAATACGAATGAGAAAAAACGGAATATAATTTTTTTATGGAAGAATCGAAACTGCGCATTGTCTAACACCGTTTTTTCAGTCAAATGGTCCGGAATGAACTATTAGAATATCCAGGAAAACTCGGAGTCAGTGATATGTTCTCTCGACGAAAAGAGACAAGAAGCTTAGGATACTGATAACGAAATTGAGACCAAGAGAAAAGACGGAGTAATTTGACGCTAAAGAAATCAGTCTGAACATCTGCTTGTGTCCATTATCATCGTGTGAACGTAAGGCACTTTCGGGTAGCGATTTTGCGTAAGTCGTGAGCTTTCGTCATGGAAGGATTTCGTCTTCAAATGAAAAATTGGCAGTTACAATGCGAAATTTTTTTATGCATATACTGAAAAAAAATGGATATCATAAGAAGAAAATTGGCAGATAGGAAAATGCTTAGTAGAGATAAATTACATTAAAATAATAAATCTATTTCCATTTCATCCAAGTTCTTTGTTTGCTCGTCCCTTAAAAGAAAAGACAAAACTCAAAAAGAAAAAGCTTTTACTTCATTCATTTTCACTTCAATTTCGCAACATCATCCAATTTTCGCAAGAACAAAAATATCCTGACATCTATGTATCCGTTTTCCTCGTTCGTTAAAATAAGTCTACTACAATGGACTCGTAACATGTGCTTTACTTCAAAATATGGAAATATCTTATAACGGATAACGCTAGAACTGCTATTGCATAACAGTAATAGGGTTTTTCCTCTTTAGATTTAAATTTGGAACGCATTTCCACGAATCTTCGTAGTTAAACAAAATAAATATAGAAACCTGGGAACGAATTTAAGCCGCTTTGGTACAGGAAAACTAGAGCAATCGATTGTTAATAATTTTCCCCTCCATTAGCGTCATTTCCGGTGTAACAGTAGAGCATTCTCAACTTCAGATACGCCTTACTAATCATCATCTATTATTCTCTAATACTTCTCATTCAACAGTTCATTGAACAACTATTTGAAAATAAATGAAACGAGATAATTTCGCAGAAGAGAGATAAATGTTTTTCTACTTAAATAGGTAAACGAAAAAATAAATAAAAAAAAGTTTATGGAATTAGTTCGTAAATCACCCCCTGAATAAATTTCACCCCCTGCCACACGCCGAAAGGCGGCTTGCAGGGTACTTATGTAGATGTAGATGTAAAGTTTTCCTAGGAGGAACTAATAATCAATAATTGACTGAATATTGTCTAAAATTATCGACGAAATTTATGGTAATCTACTTCAGATAATGCATAATTATTGTTATTGTAATGTCAGTCATTATAATTAATAATTTTACACAAGGTAGTAAAGTAACAGTAAATGATTTCAACTACAGGATAGACGAAGAGACTTTCATTAGCAATATCAGGGCATATTTGTCGTTAACCGAATACTCAAGGAGTTATGTTCGAATCGAATGAACAATCTCGAAGCACTTATTCAAGATTCTCAGAGCCATTGCACCAGTAAATTGTTTGGAAGAAATTAATCTATATGAATAGATGACGATAAAAACAATATCAACTGTTAAATCCGTGCCTTCCCCAACCCGTTATGCCCGTTTTTCTCACGTACATTGATGCCCTTCTGCAAACCTCTTTTACAAAGGAAACGTCAGATGGTATCTTTAAAATCGGATATACTATATGAAATGAGATTGTTGGTAGAGCCGTTAACATAAGGATCGATTGAGATATCTCTTACATTGAGAAACGCATTGGCCCTTTTCCTGAGAGAAAATATGACTTCCTCATACACAGTAAAATCACGGGTCATATCTGAAGGCACTTCATTTTCGTCTTCGAAGATAATATTATGTTCAGTCATGAGAGTTAGTATGCTAGAGGATGAAGGAATCCTTACGCAATGTTTACCAGGAACTAATTTCATACGAACCGGATTAAGTTCACGAGAAACTTTCTTCTTGCTAGATTAATACCACTTATAGAGAATGAATACTCAATTCCTATCATCACAAGAGGAAAACTTTGAAAAGAAACTGCACTTAAGAGTATGATGCTAATTGTAAAGATCTTGAAAAATAGAGGGAGCGGAAATTGGTAATTTTAAATTAAACATCCTAATTTAATGCTGATACAAGTTCAATAATGAACAAAGAGGATAAAAAATATTTCGAAGATTAAATATAATGTTTGAAGTAGGAGATTAGATGTTGTTATAACGTAGTGTATCAGCACATATGAACTTGAGCAACAAATTTCAGAGAATCCGCAATAGATGGTTAGCAAAAGAAAGATGGTTTAGTAATTGAGAGTTAAACTATTTTCATCTCAATATATACATTATTTTGGGACTTAATAACAAGGAAATGGAATAAAATTAACATAGAAGTTAAAGATAGAAAAACATTCGTTATTCTTGTTCCCTATCAACAGCACGTATTTTCATCTGGCTCGTTGGTCTAGGGGTATGATTCTCGCTTAGGGTGCGAGAGGTCCCGGGTTCAAATCCCGGACGAGCCCTGCTTTTTGTTTCTATCGGAATCCTACTAATCGTAACGATCATATTAACAATAATATAGGCAGGAAGATTACGTTACACCGTTAGTTGGCAGAGCTTAAGTAAGTGAATTCAAGTTTACCTTTTTAATACATTAATATATATTGATAAGCTGATAGACGAACTCATACATATTACTCTCAAAACATATTGAATGGTAGTCTTCAATTCTAAGATCACATCGTGCGAATATTTCCGACCGAGTTCAACGCATCCATCGACTGATTGGTGTGCGGTTGGGTTGTGTTCGACGTGAGTGAATTTCTACGCATGAACAGGAAGCCAAATTCCCATCGGATGCGAGCTCAATTAAATTGTACGCAGTCGAATGGTCAATCAATTTTTAAGGGAATTCCGATTGCCTCCTGACCGACCGCTTCTTCTGGGGTCCGCATATGGAGAGTGCTACATACCAAAGTGAGAGGGATTTTGGTACTGGAGAAAGTAAACATAACGTATAACCTCCGATACTCAAACAAGATACGCTATATCAATTTCGTGTGCATCTTTCTTTTTTCTCGTTAAATACACATCTGGGCTCTTTCTCCAGCAGAAACTTCGTAATGATAGACGAATGATAATGATAAACGGAATGCTACAAGATTAGATAATATATTATCAGATTAAACTTTCAATACGAAGAACAACATCCAAACCTATGTTTATGGAAGAAAGATTGAGATGTACGCTGACATACGCTAAGTCAATCCTATCTTCATACCCATGGCTTTCGATAAGTAATGACAGTGCATTGACATTTCATCAATAACCTTACAGTTCAAGAACATGAGCGAAAAGAACGCAAAAATTATACTTATCGTAGAATTCTTTGCACTACATTTGCTCTAAACATGATCCAAAAATTTAATGACGTATTGGAGGGAAAATTTCGATTGGTTTAAGAAATGCTAACTATCCTTTTAATCATACGTCTTCCTAAAATCAACTAGTCCACGAATATCCATCGTCACTGGTCAAATATTTGAGAACACTTCCATTGATCACGATGAATTTAGGCACGGGTGACACCAGGCAACAAATTTACGGTCTAAGCACACGTCTGCCGTGGCATACCCACGATAATAAATTGCTGGCAGATGTAAGCATCGAAAATCCAAGCCAAATCCTCCGTAGCTTAGTATAGCTTAAGCGTACCAACAATCTTTGCATATGCAACGACGCGTTCCCGTATCTCAATTCACAAATACGCCGCTAATATAAAATCGGCGTAGAGGATATCAGAGTAACCATAGTTGTAGCTTTTAACGACACCTGCACCACGATGCATAGTAACCGCACTATCGTAGACAAACATCCGACGTAAGGCGTATATCAGAGTGTATCGTCGCTCCGAAAACAACGTCATCTTCAGACGCATTATGCAGGAACGGAGTGGATAAACATGGGTCTTTACTACGACATACGCTCCCCCTTTTTCTATCTTTAGACACTCCGCTGAGAAAGAGCACGCGACTGTCATTTTTTTTGCAGATGCTACCTGATGGATAATGCATGTTTATGTGCATGGGTTTCAGCTGGCGTGTATGTTTTGAAAAGGATGTTTTCTATAGGGAACGTTACCGTACTCCGTTCAGCGTCGTAAAATGGGTATTAATATTAATAACTATTTTGACAGCAATACTGCAATGAATTACTAAACCTAAGTGGAAATGGATACGACAAAAAATTAATTTTTGAGGAAGAATGCTATTTCGAATGTATTGTAATGAAAGTAAAGTGAATCCCTCATTAAAAATCACATAGTATTAGAAATTATAGAATATTGCAAATTCAACGACAGCTAAAACTGAAAAATTGTCTAATTGGTGCAAAATAAATTTATTGACTTATAAACTAACACGTATATTTCCTAAATATTCAACTCTATCTGCCGTTTATCATCACGACATCTTGTGATTCATATATATTGAAATAAACGTAATGTTCTGTCACAAAAAGTTGATAAATTTTATAAAACATAAAAAATGATCACTCGCTGAAAATTTCATGTACTAATGAAAATGCTAAGTGATGAAAACAAAAATAAAAAAGTAGGGCTCGTCCGGGATTTGAACCCGGGACCTCTCGCACCCTAAGCGAGAATCATACCCCTAGACCAACGAGCCGCTTGACGGAACGAGGACAAAATTCTTACACAGACCGTTACGGGTGTAAAACGTATGTTCCGTAAGATTTCGAAGTTTAAATGGAAAATTAAATGCATTTAGAGATTGAATCTATATATGCATTCAAAAGATCAGTAAGTACGTGTCCAACCATGACATGCTGATACGAACGGAGCGATTTCAGAATTAAAATTACGAAAAACATTCTATATCATTCGTTAAAAGGCTTACAAAGAAATAAGAACCACCTTCTTTAAGTTTCATAATACTCTATGATTAACATTGTCGTTGAAATTGCATACTATGTCACTTAGAAACAATTTTGTTTATTTGAAAAAAGGAAAAAAATAGATCTAAAACTATTAAACAGTAGTTTCTTTGCCACTGAATTTCAGTATCTAATTAGAAAATAATGTTGATGGTACTTATTTTTAGCTATTTTACTATTCTCTACTAATCAACTTTTTTCCACGAAACCAATTCAAGCTTAAAGTGTGATAGCTATATGTACGAGTTAGAGGAAAAAGTAGTCTTATTCAACTAATAAATCTATTTAAGCTACGGCATGCACAAAGATATAATCTTATAGTTTGGATAATTTCTGCATGAATCAATGTAACAAAATTCGAGACCTGGATATGTTAATATAAAACTTATACTTATATAAAACTTGAATGTGAAATACTAACCGAGTTTTCCAGACAAACAATCTAACTCGAATTAAAAATCAATAAATCCATTTCAACCACTCTTAATCTCAAGAAAATTGAGAAAAAGTACTATTTAATTCCTTTTTGTATCACCATTTAGTGTTTAATACTGGTAAATTTTCTCATTAAATAATAAGAGTTGAAAGAGAAGATTTAAAAAGCGTTTAAGTTGGAGCAATTGTTGATACAATTTCTGCTTAATGAGATTGAAATTTGTACAAGGGATTATTCTCAATCAATAAACAATCAAGAAACATAATAATGGTAAGACTTAAACACCCACAAGTTTAATTGTAACTAATGACAACCAACACATAACTCTCTAGATAATTAATGGGTATTCATTAACATACACGCCCTAAAACATTAATTGAAAGAGATCATGAGATAAAATCGAGATATCGTGTTCCAGTACTGAATCAGGGGCTGCGAAAGTTTCTTGCGTGCAATTTATCTCCATAAGAAATATTTTTAGCTAAACCAATTCCGCCTACTCCAGTTAATCCACTGAATTAAAGCATTTGAATTTGTTCGTTGAAAACCACGTAAAACGACGAGACAGCCAACCGTTGAGCTCAGAAAGACATAAAAACACTTGTTGGATTTTGTTTTAGGTCCAAAATCAACAGGCACGGATATTCTCCGTCTTTTCACACGCCAGAGCTTTCCCCACGCATTGAAAGAAATGGGTTTTACAGCAGTTTGCGTGATACTGGGATATACCACCGGAAGGAAAAATTTTGGAAAAACCACAAAACCGCTAGCTTAAGTCACACCAGATGAAGTTGATTGATAAGCTTATTATTAATATCTCATGATTAAGGAAATGATATCTCCATTGTATTCATTTCCTTGGTAATATAAACCACATATCGTGAAAAATCATAACTGTTGGATGCATTGCCTATAAAGTGTCAATTAAGTATTTTGAAACTGAATGTTAACATCGTGAAACATCATTCATTCGCATAAGATTATTATAGAGTAAATTATAATAATTCCATAACTATTACTGTTATATATCATGTTAAATATGTGTTATATATATATATTGTTTAATTGAGAGGTATGCAAATATAATGAATAGTATAGTTCGCATGTAATTTAAATTCCGCAAAACATAAACCGTAATACATATTGGCATATAAATGTGTGAGATACATTTGCGTGGTGTATAAATTCAATAATTAATCACTATCATACAATCATCATAAACATTCTATGAAAATTGGAATTCCTTGCACCTGTGTTATATTATTAAGCATTTATTCAATAAAACTTTTCGGCATAAAATAGAAAATCACTTCAATACTAATTTGGTTCAATGTAAGAAGATATACGATTATTTGCAAGTCCTACTGCTTTAATTACAAATGTTTATCAAAGCGTGAAAAATATTAATTTTAATAATTTTCGGTCGTCAGACAATTCGATCGTCTACATACTTTATATCAAAGCTTAATTTTCCAATAATCGTAAAGTATTTCATTGTTACTATTGTTAACAAAAGTCAACATTATTAATTAATGTGAACATGTCGCATGCCCATCAAAACTCGTCTCCACTTTCAATATCGTCTTTTGAGTGCAGATAAAGCTAAGATGCCTTTCACTTAAAGTATTGCACAACTACGTTAGAAGAGGACTGCTTTAAGTGTTATAAGAATTGAATTAAATTCAAACAATAGCGGTATTAATGAGCCCTAAGGGGCAGTTTAATTAAAAACCCGACTGAAACCTAGCAGTTGGTCACCGACGTGATTACGAAAATATATTTAGAGCGCCCGCTGACACGCAACACGCTTTCGACGAAAGCCCCGCCCTGAGCCGATTTTTTATACCAAATGACACTCGACGTGCGAAGATAACGCTGCAGTGCATTGAATTTACTGTTGCCAACTGACCATTCGGCACTTGAGCAACTTCTTTGGTAAGGTTACTGCATTCGGTAAAGAAAGACGAATAGACTGTTTTAAGAAACCGTTTCTATGCAACTTCGGTAGCTAATCTACATCGTTTAATATGAAAACGTATTCCATCCATTTCACATATCTTTCCGCAACTCGTAGCCTTACCACAATATTGATAAAAAATAACATAATTGCTTGGATTAGTGTGATTTCCATATTTTCCACTAAATCTAATTAGTGCGATCAATTTGGTTTGTGATAATCTAAATAGCTTTCTATACACCCGTAGTTAAAGGAACTATTGCATTAATTTATTCTCAGATTGAGATATCAGGGCGTGATAACTAAATATCTGTCCTAATTATATATACAGTCACCTCCAGAGTAAAAATACGCATCCAACATAAATGTCTGGGTACTCGATATTTTCTAGAATAAATGTAACTTTTGCTTGCACGTTTTTCTTTTGACAGAAGTTAGATTGAATTCCTTTCTCGATAATAATCGTTTTATGCTTCCAACGGGTAACCAAGGAAAATAAACTTGGCTTGTGAACAGATTTAAATATTTGACAAGCGAAGATTTTTTATCGTTAAATCTACATTTACATATTTAACCGCCTTTCGGCGTTTGGTAGGTGTAAATGCGTCTGAATCTCTAACATAGTGAACTTGTAGTATCGATGCTGATGTGAAAATCTGATACGATTTACTAAAATCCATAAATCTATCTCAAGCAGAACAAATTTCTAACTGGAAAAAGTGATAAATACAAAAAAGCAACAAAATACTGGCACTGATTATGGAAACTAGATCAATACCAAAGAATAATCTGTTTATATACTAAATATTTTTCTACGTCAACATGTCCTGATATAAAAAGAGTTTTAAATAAGTTATACAAAGGAGAGAGCATAAAATAAATAAAAGAAAGTAAAAGTAAGTAAGAGAAAGTTCGTACAAAAGTTCAATAAATTCCTCCGACTACAAAGCTAAGCAGGTTCTCTGTACGTATAAAAACACACCGGCTATTAATTAAAAACCAATCCCACCTTCTGAATAGATAAGCAGCGCGAATACGGCTTAATTAAATTTTATGGAAAGTTATGGCTTTTGAATCAGAATCTAAGACTGATAACAAAGAGAACGTTCTTCGTAGAATCTCAGTCCACAATCCAAAATCCCGGATTAACAGGGATCTTGATATTCCCAAGCTTTATTTTCTCTTTCATTACGTGGAATTAAGGTTTCTATAAAATAACGTCTCTAAGGGGAAATAGGCACACTTCCCCAAGGTCTCAGGATTCGACGGTTATCGAAGTATGAAACTCAAAGAGACTCGAGTTTGTTTGTCGCTTTAATCCACGGTTATGGACGCAGTCATATAAAAGAACTATTCTGTAAGTTCGTTCGAAAATCAAAGTTTCCGAGGACGTCGCAAGGAAAAGTTTTGGCAATCATGTTAAGTGCCCGATCGTTTTAAGGGATAGGGGTTAGTAAAAGACATTCTTCGAAATGTGTTCGCAGAAATGTATTCGAAGTTTCGATGCTCAAATAGAATATTTTATTCGATTCGATATCTAGATTCAAAAAAGGGTTCGTGATATTCTTCTTGTTTACCGTTTTATGAGAAAGCAAATGAGTATAACACAGAAGCGATTTTAAACCTCAAAACGCTTTGAATTCTATTTTATTGATGATTCCAGTGAATGATAAATACGTTATTATCGTTACTCATGAGTGGTTTAAATAAATTTGAGTCAGATGTGACGAACATTCATTCTCACAATGGGGGACAAAACAAAAATAATGTTCTTCCGTTCTTAATCTCCTGATAAAATAATATAATTAATAATATATAAAAATAAATATCTTTCCGTCCTTAAACAATTATCTTAAAAGGATCAAGGTTGTTTTTCGGTAAAAGAAGCTAATTATTTCCGCTAATAATACTAATTTCCTTAATGAATAGACAAGCCCATATCATTAGCTAACTAATTCCCAACCTCCTTTTATGATACGTTAACGCTTCCACTGTATTCATTTTTATATTCCGATCATTAAATATGTGAAACGAGTAAAAGAATCATAGGGTTGACAAGTAGGATGCGTGTTGATTTATACCAGAATCAACACCTACCGACTGAGCTATTCCCCAATATAACTTCGACTTCTTAGGCATCAAACACACGGAAAATCAAGTTAATCATTAAAATTAAACATCTAATATACAGGAATAAGTTCACCAGTAAATTACTTCGAAATAACCAAATAGTAACCTTCGAATGTACAAATTTAGATATAAAAACAGCTTCGACTTTGAGACATTGAAAAAAACAAGGAATACATTTGTAAATGACCATCAATTAACAATTAATTCTATGAAGACAAAAACACACAATTAAAATATAATCTACGACAAAAAGTAAATCAGAAAAGCAGCAACGTAGGATGGATGGTTCAGGAGATAAAAATCTCGCACATTTCATAAGATATCGTATTTGCTGAGGTATCTTTTTATCAGTGGAGGGGTCAACTCCCATGTGAAACACTAAGCTGCCCGGACGAAAACACTTCAATCGAGAGACTACTTGAATTCAGCCGTGTCCTTTGCCATGAATCATAGGATTTATCATACCATCTCTCGAAGAAAAAACATAGAAAGACAATAACATGGACTGACTGCATTAAAACTGGGTTTGAAACAGAAGATCTAGTACTGCGTTCTCGTATTATGTGAGGTACCAAATTTTTCTTCTCATTTATCATCAGTCACGTACGTAGTTTTACAGGGTGATAAACAGAAAAAATCAGCGATACAATATCGTTATTCAACACACGATACTATTAAGTCCAACAATTACCACATCTCCATGCCAACAAGGTAACAAATAGCGACGTGGAATTTACATTATTGACTTACTACTCCAGGGTAATTTAACATACTATTACGCACAAACTCGGGTATTTGTCAATTCAATTCAAGTAGAGCGCCAAAAGAGCCAGTTAGGCGGATGTGTGTAAATATTTTACCCCTCCGATGTCCTCCAACGGAGAAAGTTACCGAGCCGAACAATCAGGATAATTTTTAAGTGATGATATAGAGCTGGAAAATTCCCTCTGGTCGTACTATAACTTTCAGATTGGGCCGTTTATCAACCTTGTTTTTCCCGCGGATTACTTCCTCTAATCCGAGCTAGAGTAAAGGTCGGATAAAAATTGGGAGGAAAGAAGGTCCACAAAATAACGGTTTTCCGAACGTAAAAAGTCAATGAAAGGTAATTCATGGCGCCCTAAATTAGAAATTTTTGGAGATAAACCAGTGCTTCAAATATTAAAATATAATTACCGCCGATCATCAGTAAATTTAAATCATAATCTTCCTCGTTATTTATCTTTTAATTCATAAACTGAGCGATTCGATTAATCAAACTTATAGTTTGAAAAGCAAGTCTCTTAAATGTTTATATGTTAAGTGTCTTTAGTGATAACTATCACAAACGTAGCTAATTTAAATAATGCAAAAGTTAATAATAATGCGTCTAACGTAAAATAAGAAAAAAATAACACAAGTATTGTATATACTAATTAGTCTTTCTTATAATCAAAAGAGCCTTAAATATTTCTAACAATGCCCTTAAATATATTGTGTGAGCTTTACAATAAGACAACAATGCATAAGAATAACTCAATAATTTAAAGAAGAAAACAATGTGCCACAATTAGATCAATCATTCACATATATCGATGAAAGAAAACAACAATCTACAACCGTTTTTTATTCTTCAACGATTCAAATTTAGAAAAATAAGAAAGCGATATTCTCGGATATGCTTCAATCGAATCGAACGGTAGACTTTTATATCATCAAAAAACGTAAGAAAAGGTTCTTTTTGCATTCACGTCACAATGTGCTGGGGTACTGTAAATACCAAACATACGGAATGGTTTCGTAACTCCAATGCTGTCACTTCTCTATCCACACTTCTTTTACCGCACCTATAGTACAGAACACTTTACTAGTCAACTCAATTTCCTTCTACGCTAAATCGATGAAATCTTTCGATCCCAACGCAACAATGCCACACGAATAAAAATGCCATTTGGAACATCTTAGCGATAAACGCGTTTCGAATCATTTGAATACTCTCCCATTTCCCTCTGTTTTATATCCCTACTACCAAATCCCATTTCCCACCAACTTTTCAGCATCTCTTTCGCCCTAAAAGAAGCTTTGAAAAATATCGTTATGCGATCGAAGATAGGCATCTAAAAAGGAGGGGCAATACATCTTTTATGCCGTCACACGTTTTGATGAATGGGAGAGCATTCCAAGGAGGAAAGATGTGTAACTTTACGACGGTGGTAAAGAATTCCCGAAGAATTACTTTCACATGACGGCGAAACGTCAAGTTTCTAAGTGAGCGAAAATTCTTCCATTACTCTGAACGACTATATACATAAAGAGCATATATCAAGTCATCAGATTTTGAAATTTTCTCCCTTCTCCAACTTTTTAATATAAGCATCAACAACAATAAAGCTATTTGAAGAGCGGAAACAATTTACTCGCTCACGTATAACCACAACAATACCGACCTCAGAAACGAATTAACGCTCCGTAAGACCGTCTCCTTATGGAAAGTTTAACGGTGTTACTTTCTTAGGCCACTGATGCAATATCTTTCGTATGGTCTATAACTAACGCATGGACTCATTTCCGAAAGGCGGTTTTATGGTTATGTAGCAATTTCACGCTCTGCAGCACTTGGAGGTATCGCTTTCATACACCTTTCGCCGCTGTTGCATCCCATCTTAAATACGATTTTGGTCCATGCGAATTTATTAAGAAGATGGAATAGTTTTATACACAATCCATTGTAATAAATAGTATCGCAAGATTCGTTTTATCTTATTTAAAATCATGAGAAGATATATGAATGTTATCCATGATTTGACCATGGAAAAAATTCTCCAAAATGTGTATAGAAGACGTAATCAGAAAGACGACTGTTCACAAATAAGAGACTGAATAAAAAATATAAAAATATATAATAATAAATATTACAGCGTAGAGAGATGGAAGAGTTATATGACGACTCTAATGCAGATAATGAATGGTAGGATCAAAATTGAGAATTATTTTCTTAAAATCACTCAACAATAAAATGAAATTATGATTTCAAAGTAATTTGAGTGTATTTCCTCTACAGTAGCAACCGATGTAAACAATCTACTAAATAAAATTAGAGTGTCAACAAAGCTAATAATGATTAGAGCAACATGTGTTTGAGAAGCTAGGTTTCGTCGTATGTGAAACAATACTTTACAAACGTAGGATATTTAAATTAACTGATATTATAAACAATCAATTCAGGTGATATATTCTCTGAGCCAAGAAAGGTAATAAGATTTATTTATCATTATTATTTAAATATTACTTATATTATTACAATTAAAATAGATTAACAATTAAGACAACGTATATTAAATTTTATGTACGTAATCTAACAGAAGATGCAAACGTAATTGGTGTGAATCAATTCATAAATAAATAGACACGCGTAATCGTGACTGCAAGGCGTACATTAACCTATATATAGGCTAAAATTAGTTCAGTTACTGCATAGAACCTCAACTTCAAGTGACCTTAAATTGCGAATGTTCGGAATACGGGTAAAAGTTCGTAAGGGACTTTCAGGAAGCAGTGATGATTCTGCTAACAAGATAACGGTTGAATGGGTAGACAGCGTCTCTCTAACTATTGCATTAGCCATTGTGGGGTTGACATGGACCAAAACGAACCCATTCTCCGTCTTCCAAACTGCTACATCTGACGATAGTTGGGCAATCGTCAGAGAAGACGGAACCGATTAAAATCAAAACGAATATATTTCGCAAAATATTTGTACCAAATTCAAAATATGTGATTATTTTAAACACTCAAATATTTTTGCAATGATATATGTTATGTCTATAAGAAACAGAACATAATTCCGATAAAAACTCGTTTTCAAACGTAAATTTCATATATCATCATAATCATTCGTTTTATAAAGAGTTCAATAATAAGCAATTATGGTCAGGTAAAATTGTTAAATATCCTGAGAAATTAAATAGAACTTATTTTTAATTCTGAAAAGGTCAAGCTCAACTTTGTGCAAGAGAACCGTACTAAATAAATAAAGAGCACTTCCGGAACGATTTTATCTAATCGTCCAAATACGTGAGTCGAAAATTTTTAAAGTCAGCTCTACATTCATTCAGTAGAAATTATTGAATCATTCGGAAGAATTTATAAAGTATAACAATCTATTATATACCAACTTTATGAAAACCTAAGACTTCTATTTTAACAAAATTACGGTTTATACTTAGTCTAAAATCACTTTAAGAATCGTTCACAGTTCATCAAGTCCGAAAATGCAGTATTAAAAGGTAAGCATTAGCTGTATAAATATTTATAGAGGCTACAATTAGGTATAAAAGTCCATTACTTCAATTACTCCACGTATACATTACGGTATAAGAACTGTTATTACAGTCCGATAGTGAATGAAAAATATCAATAAATTGTGAACTTAAAAGACATATAGAATAAGTAAAAATTACCTAATGAATGGCTGTTTTTACATCCATTCTAAATAGCTTTACACGACCAGAGTGAACGTATTAACACTTCCAACAATTACTCAACAATCTACTCGAGAGAAATAATTCTTGGATGCCTCAGGAAAAAATCATCATTGTTACAACAATAATTGGAAAGCACTTACGGAATAAATGAAGTGGAAATTTTGGACACGCGTTGAGAGAACACGCGGAGCTGTGGAGGAGAAAATTAATGGAGCAATACTTGTTCGCGTCCTAAAAACTCAAGAGCGCAAATAGCAGACGTATTTTATGATCGCATAACCATTTCGAAACTTTTCCGGCACTTGAATTGACAATGACGACTCATCCACATGAACTTACTCACAATTACGACCTAATATTTGGTTCTTGCGTTATATTTATAACTTCCTATTGCGGTTTTGGGTGATTCACCCGTTTCACTTTTCTTCAAAGACAATTGGCAAGTGTGGCTCATAATATTATACGAAAATGAATATCAATGCCAGATAAAAATTCTATACATAATTTCCTGATATAGCACTCGAACTGTGATAAAATGGAAACTGTTAAACGGAAGTTTTAGTTAAATTTAATACTAAAATTAAACCCAAACGTCAACCTCGTATGCATAAGCCTCATGTTTATATTTCGGGATATAGTTTTATCCATTTTTTACCATATCGGTTAAATTTCGCGAATTTTCAATCAAATATTTACCGTCACTCGTGGATGACTGAATTGCACGAGAGATAGCTAAAACCCACCTCTCTCTTTCTCAAATCAGCGAAATGAAACCTCTTTGCTTGACAATCCCACTCAAAACCTCAATTCTCAGAAAATTTCGACGATTATTTCGCTGTAATCAAGCCAGTTTTAACATAATTTGCATCAGTTACACTTTCACATCTGACAATGATAAATTATTTAGTCGTACTTTAGGGGGAAACGAGTTTTATAAAAATGTATTAGTGTTTCATGTAGTTAATCTGATTTCAATTTGATGAATAAAAACTTAATATAAATACAAAAATGCCTCATAGCAACAGCTATAACATCGAATAACTGTTCTTTAACTTCTACTTTCACTTTCTTTTATTTATCACAAGCCAATAATTCATCACAACTTTCCCTTTCTATAAACAATACACATATTCCAACTTTATCACGCGTTTATAAATTTAAAGTGAAAACAGCGACAGTTCTTTGACTGCAACAATGTATCAATGCAAAGACAAGTGAAAGGCATTTCCTATCTTGGTTTCACGGAATACGATTATAGCGGATACCGCTGTGTTTTCAAAATGTCAGTACCCTTTCGCGTAAAGATCGAAATTCGCCGCATCACCCCTGGTGGCCTTCGTACGAACAATGCCACGAATATATCCGGCTTAGAAAAAAAAGTAAGAGCGAAATGCGCTGCTATTCTTCGCCCAAATTAAATTCGGATTTCGCTCTTCATCCGACCCCTCTTGTGGACAGCAGATGACCGCTTTGGGAGGGGGGGATGAAAAATCTGACCATTGAAGACGGAGGGGGCAGTGATATCTTCTGTTTGAAAACGGAGATAAGGGCGACATGGACGGAGAGGAAAAAATAAAAGATAGTCTGAGAGCGCTCACTCATCCTGTATTATCACACAATATACTGTTGAAAGAGCAAATCGACTTGAAAGCACTCGTGCGTCAAAAATGGAGGACCGCCGGATTTTGGCAGGATGATTAAGGATGCATTAATTTTGTATGCGATGAAACCGATTGTGTTCCGAAAAAGATACAGTACGTCCATTATTCGACAGTATTCGACAAACAAAAAGAAGATTAAAGAAAAAGAGAAGCACACAATGAATACAAAAACTGAAATGAACATTAACGTAATCTCATTCTTTATACGAGTGTTAAAAGAGAAGATTAATAAATCACAGAAATAATATATCCAATTCAATAAAAATAAGTATATTAAGTTTATGTTAAAAAACTATATTCTCAATTCTTAATCGATTATTAAATACGTGTTTTAAATAACAAATACTTAAAATTTGATATTATTCAAGGCATACGACAGTACTATTTTTATACGTAGCTTCCCTATACAAACTCTGTCGCCATTGGTTTATTTGTATCTATTTCCATGGCGGTGACTAATTTACTGCAAATTCTGACGCTCTATGATTCGGTTGTACATTGTTATAACACAGAGGATTCTATTAATAGCAAACGATCGACAACAACAATGATATAGAGTCGCCTTATTTATCCAATAACAAGGCAATTTCTAAAGCAAACAACCCACATAATTAAGGCGGAGAGGAAACAGCGAACGATTCCGGAACTTCATTACACGACGAACTAAGATTGTAGACTACATCTATCATAACAAAATCGATGTGCGTGATTGAAAAATTAATTTTTCCCTCTTAAGAGGTAAATTTTTTATAGACATCGGAGATAAATGAGTGAGAAATTATGGGTCAAAGAAAAGAGGTTTCTACTCAAATACAAATATATTGACCAACAAATGAAATCATTTCGAAGTACTTGTTAAAATTAACAATTAATTAAATTATACCAGTTTCATTTATAGCATAAATATATTCATCGAGAATGATTTTAGGGGACTATAAAATTAATATTACTGCATCCCAATGATTTTTGAAGACGATATGAACAACTTTTCTTTATTATTCATTAATATTAGTTGTACAACATTATTATCCTGCACTTTTCGGGGTCAATCTTCCATTAAGGGTTTCTAATGTCCCAGAAACGAGAAAGAATAAAAAGATCATACGGCAACATCAAGGCGTGGAGAGTAATCGATTTTTAGTTAGTCCATAACGATGAACAAATAAACCAACACAAACCGATACGTTTGTTTTTGCAGTCAAACATTTACGTAGATGGAGAGAAACCGATTGTAATCATCCAAAGAAAAAAATAAAAAATTCGAATTACGAGAGAAATTTTGACATTCCAAAAACATCGAGGAATAAATCGTACGGTTTGCGAACTTGGTGTTTTCATTTCGATTCGTAGTATATTACGCCGAGGAAGGAGGACAAACAAATATCCACTTACGCGCGTGTACCATCCACACTTCCTCTTACACCCCACCGCGAGCAACTATTAACCTAATTCAGCAACGCAAACATCCCGTGCTTTAATTTCGCAGAATACCCTCGAGGTACTTTCCGGTAGGAATTTCGGAACCGAGTGACAACTTTTGCCGACACGAGGATGAGATTGTGAAAAGAATCATCGTTAAATACTATTCTACTCGAAATTACTTCATTCTATTAAACGTCGTAAAAATAGAAGTATTTACATTGTTACGATTTCTAGCCAATTAAAAATCGAGTCGTTGTTTTTAATAATCACACTGACCTACAATCAACAATAATGAAAACAATTCGGTACGACTGATAATAACGTTTTATTATTTATTTATTATTATTTATAATTTCAAATAACGACATGAGTTATCGATTGCGAAACACTCAATAATTATAGGTAACCGAGCTTTCCTGTTTTCTTATGGTTTTAGAATCCCTGGATAATATCTTATTTTTTAGGTTCTAACATACCAAATAATAAGTAAATTTATAACTAATACTAAAACTAGGTAAAGTGTGTTAAACAAACATTAAAGATACAGAAGTTGGGTGATAGCAACTTTCTTAAATCTAAAATTTTTAAAATTGCTCTAGTTCAAAGATTTTATCTAAAAAGGTTTAAATTATATTAGCCGCTAACGATTACAAATATTTCTAATCATTTCTACAAATGAGTATTTTAGAAGCAGATATAGTTAACTGGATGGCATTATAGGTGTTCGTTCGATACAATTAGCCACAGACGACTTGAATGGTGAGAATCCAAACTGCATTAGAAGCAAGGGTACAGAGATTGATCGACTGTGTGTTTCTAAACCACGAATGATTTGTAAACAAGAATCGGAAGATTAAGTTCCCATGGCAGTCACCCTTCGGCAATGTTGGAAACCAGACGAAAAAGCAATTACTGCTCAAATCAACTGTGCGTGATTTGCAGAATCCATTACGGTATCTAAAACGGGCTGTGATCTTCAAGTTTTCAAAATCGTCAAATATAAGTTTGCTCAATTCATATTATGTTTTCGATCAACTGTCAACCTGAATAAAATTGAAGGGTGCACACTCGTTTTTTATGTCAAATTTGCTTAGAATCTCGTGCGTGTGATAATTTGATTTCGCCAAATCGTGACAAAAAATTTATTTTTACTAAATTAGGGCCAAACGAAACTTTTCAAGTCGTATTGTATACATGTGATATTACGCTCGATGATTTCAGTTTCGCTTCACTTTAGCTACTGATTTAACACCCAACCTAACCATCATACTTAGGAGGGGTTTTCTTAATATTTCTTTTTTTAGTCCGATTAAATTTGAGCATTATGGCAACAAATACAGACGTATAACAAAGAAAAGATTCATAAATAGAAAAATGACGGAAAGAGAAAATACGTAATGATGCTTTACATAAGTTAACTTCGTACATTTCCTTGCCAAACGAAATGAACTTATTGGATAACTACTACAATTTAAAAAGACAAAAGACCTCCGATTTAAATACGTAAAAGACTTAAACTGAAAACTGTTGCACGTGGTTAGAATAACAAAATAATAACATTCATTCTCACCTTTCCGCGAAATTCTGAGTGAAATATCAACAACGTGAAATGAAAATCCACCGAACACCGCTAACTAACTTCGGGCACGATCAATATTAGAGAGAGAATCGGAATATCAAAAAATTCCAATTTTCACACATCTCAAATCGTCATCAAGACGACACATCTATGGTTTCTCTCCGCACCTCCAGGCACTTCTGGTTTTATAATTGGAAATCGAGGAACGAATGAAGGAAATATTTCCCCGATTCTGGACAATCGTACCGAAATCAAGGCCTCGGGAAACCTCACTTCGGACACCGGAGAAGAACTAAAACTGATGCGCGGAAAAATGAACGGACGACAAACAAACGGGCCGCGGTTTCAATCCCTTTGTCTCCACGGCAACCCGTATAATTCATCGGCAGCCGTGAAAGGGATTCGAAGATATGTATGCATCGCTCCTTTTATCACTCCCGAAACGGTCTCCTTCATATTCTCTTTCCTCTTTTAACCTCTTCCCATATCGATTTTGTCCGGCGGTGCCTTTTCGCAACTCTGAAAATCACCTTCATCTCGTCGTAACTGGCCTGAGAGAGACCGAGCAACGAAAAAGTTTATATTGCGAGGAAATGAGTTCCGAATAAATAAGAAATGAGGGCTAAATTGAGACTTCGTGGAATAACAATAAGTCAAAATTATTCATGGTGAAATTTAGCCTATAAGACATTTATTACATTTAACCCTATATACCAGGGGTGGCCAACATCGCGAGACCAAAGTTGCACGATCGTCCATCACTTGCATCTCCGTGTACCTTAGACCTTAAAGCAATTGTAGAAGACAAAAGTTAAAAAAGGATTTAAAAAATAAAAATTGTTTTAAAAATGTATTTCACTTATATACCCATGCCTCGCTGGAATGCACCTAATAGTGATACACAGAGTACGAACATGGTATCACAACCCTTCTTTCCCCTTAAAGTTAGACTACCCCGTCAATCGCGATACGCTAGTAAGATAGGAAATCGATCTCAATCACATAAAAGTTGACAACCCCTAACTATATACGATATAAACAAATACATCCAATCATAGACAGAGAAATTGCGATCCTGGGACTCGAACCTGCGACCTCGAGAATGAGACCGCTAGCTGATGAAATCAAAGAACACAAATCATTACTGGACAGTTATCGGCCCTGGAAGAGCCACAATTCATTTCATCCACCGGAGATCAGTGTTGTTAGATTATTTACCACGAGCTAATAGAGTATAAAACCTTCAGAGCGTACGTAGTAAATTACGCGAGTTACTTTTTTCGATAGGATATCATTATAGTATAGCTATATATGAACCCTACCACGCTTTGTTTGTATGTTAGATACATATATCAAGCTATCAATCGAATAAAACATACATAATGAAAAAGGATTATTCAGATGTTTCCTGATGAATTTAAAAGAAGAATAACACCGGACGCTGATAAACAAATGAACCACGTACTTCATTTTTTCAAATTAAAAATAGGAAGGATGAAATCAGAAAAAATTCTCATAATACACGCATAAAACTTACAGCAGCTTGAATTACTTAATAACAAGAATATCGTTCTAAAAACACCTGTAAGGTAAGACTCGCAAATGAATTCAAGCCATAATAATGGTTCAGAAGAAACTGTATCACGTGGATATTCAGAGATTTTTTTCAAATCCTCTTACATGGATACCTTTGGGGAATACGAGTAGAGTCAAAAAATAAGATGACTTCGGAGAGATTGGGAAAAGAGAAAAATCGTCCGTATGCAGTAGCGTTTTCAAAATTTAATTCGAATCTCGAAACGGGAGGAGCAGAGAAAAACAGAGAAACCTTCTGAAATTGTATCACCGAGGGAAACATGGAGACTAATTGGAAAAGGAAATGTGACAAATGATATTTTAATTAAGTTACGGTGATACCTTAAAGTTCTGTTGACGTCACTCCTTCCACATTCGGGCGGAGAATTTGTAAGCGGAAGAAATTATGACCCGAGAAACAATTGAATGCGGATAAGAAAGATGCTTGTGAGACATGAGTAGAAGCCATTTCACCAAAAGCTGCGAGTTGAGGGAAACAATGAAAAAGAAAATAAGTGGAGAAAGGAAAAAAACTGAACCTTGAAATGAAAGAAATAAAGAATTCCAATTGAAAGAAAATGAGAATAAAATTTCAGGCATAAGAAAAGGAAATTAAAGAAAGAGTGATAAAATAAAATTAGCCTTTTCATGTAATCCCGATTTAACAGGTAAGAAAGAGGCAAAAAATGGAAAAGAATACATTATAATTAGTAATGAGATACATTAAGGTAAGAATTTATCATTGAATAATAAAAGGGAAACATTTTAGCAACCAATCAATCTCACTTCCATTGACAATATCTTTCTAGAGTAGAAGGGTAGAGCGTACTGATCGTAGAGCCATTAGATATAAACAAAAACATTTCAAACAGTATTGAGACTAACAATCAGTAGTTAGAAAAGAGACACACTATATTTATAGTCGGAATGTTTGAACTCAGTACACGCACAAATACTTAGAAAATCAACAGGTATCTCTAATAACTCTCACATAAAACATTAAATTTTTACAGAGCAACAAAATTTTAAATTGTTTTGTACAACAATTATTACGTAAATAAACTATATTAAAACTCGGAGACAAAAAATAACAATAACCTTACACACTTTATTGATTTCACTCTAAAATGTTCTAACCTAAATTTACCGCGAAATTCTATTACTTCACCAACATCGTAAACTCGAGTTCTTAGTGGAGTTCGAAGAAAAAAGAAACTAGAGATTTTGGGATGAAGAATGACAGGGAGCTCGAAAAACATTGACCTGTTAAGAGGATTGGGACTCTCCCGGGTCATCCTCCACTCGCCTCTCTACAGAATAGGATTGCGTGCAACAAGTGAGATCTTCATTTGCCTCCTCATAATCCGGCCTTCACTCAGTTCCACGAGGATGAGCTTAAACATTCTACCGCCTTCACAGAACTCACAGCCACAGCACAATTGCCAAATAGGATGATGTGCTTATCACCTCGTCTTATTTATCAAGTCGCATATCTCCGTGCATAATTTACCGAGATTTCAGTTGCGAGAGTATTTTTCCTTGCACCATCACCCGCTCTTCGCATGAATATATTTAGAGAACTTAGCGATATATAATGAAAAAATATTTGCGCGGATGAATAGTTTAAAGGATTCAACTTGCGACGGGATATTATAGAGAGGTTAAGGAACATTTTTCAAAGAGGATGTAGGAAATATATGCAGACGAGATCGGAGTTGTGATTTCCATTAACGAAACCCATGTATTTATACATACATAGCTCTTATTCTAGCATCACCTCCTAATTATATTTCGTCAATTTTAAAATCAAACCTTTAACTTAAAATATTTCATCGTTCCGAGTTGATTTACCTACTGTTCCTACTCCAGATGATTTTAAAGAACTATGTGCACTTAATTATGTGCTTAATTACAAACGTAAGAAAAAAGACGAATTTAATTTTGCTAACTAATTTGATAATGATGCATTCTTTTAATTTCCATTGTCTTCAATACGATTTTCCTTTTGCCATCTGAGTTTATAAGAAGCAGTAATCCATTATTGCTAATTCTAACCCAAACAGATACGTTATCAAATCAGTTGATTTAGAATATAATTCGATGAAGATTCAGTTAATGTACCACCATTATACATAAGCTGGGATAACATTAAAAATCCTAATTAATTTATATTTTAATTTACGACGAAGTAAAACTAACTTTTAGAAAATTCTCCTTGTATGTAAATAATGAAAGTTTCTAGGACAATAGAGTTCTTAGCAACAAGTTTATTTACCGTACCAGAAATAAAACCCAAAAGCTTAATATATAATCCTTACACTTAATACTTGTTTATTTCAAGTTCATCTCTTTTCTTCGGAGTCTCGAATTTTTTCTGAGGCTCAATAACTTTCCCGCAACGAAGTGTCGTGTTAGATTCACGTGTAACTTGGAAGGGAAAAAGTTTCCTCTTTTCTTTTCTGCGTGACAGGTGGCACCCCATGGAACACATCATTCATTCCCACTTTCGAAACTATGGCACATCGAAAGGTAGCTCTCATATCGTCAACTAAAGGGAATATGGTTTTGAGGAAAAACAGATTTACTCGGCATAAATATGACCCAGATTGATCATACTTAAAATTGAGAGGTCATATAAATAATCACCAAACCCACGCAAAATAAAAATGTAGCAGAAGAAGAAGAATCAACCGGATGATTTATTCCCAGAACTTCTTTAGTTTGGATGAAATCCTAGAAACTCGCGGCTAAACGAGTACCAATTTTACGACATAGAGCATTTGAGGGTAATAATTTACTATTCGCAAAATTGAAATGATCTGCCAGCAAAAATAAGTAATATACTACCCATGAGAAATATGGCGGAAAAAACTGTCCCCGCGAAATGTATTTTTAAAACATTTACACCAGTTTCCCGCCTCGCAATATGTTATTGGATCCCCGGGATCCAATAACATTTCACGTCAACCACCTTACTTTATTGCCTTACTACACTCACTACGCTTCATATCACCACGTTCGCCTTGAAAATATTCTTTTACTACCTCGAAAATTGCTATTCGCTCGTCTTGAACTTGTAGTACATCCTGTTTCCGATTAGTAGTCTGTATTACTTATTTATAATGGCGAGCATCATGGAAATGAAGAAAAATCGCCAAGGTGAATCGGGTCTGCGCGCAAGTTTTGACCCTTCTCCTGATTGGAGTTTTTTTAACGTTGACCCTTTTGTGATTTCGTATAATAAAACATGTTTAAACGATACGAAAAGGCTGGTAGAGGCATATTACATCACGATAGCAATCATAATTTACATAATTTAGTCTCGACTGTGGAAGTTGACTACGGTTAGCAGTAAATACACTCGTAACATGAGAAATGACAAATAAATCTAGAAATCGAGCATTCAGTGTGCAGTAGTACAATGATTGAAGAATAAGCTGGAAATTGAAAAATGTTGCTTAACTTTCAAGTATTTCATCAACTCCTCTTTTATGATGTCAAGAATTATTGGCGCGATGATGAAGAGAAATTTAAAACTAAGGTGCTGTCACTACACTTCACAAGTTCTTCATTTAAGAAGAACACAGTATGTCGCATTGTATGTTAAAAGGTATTTAAAAAAGATCAGGGATTTATAGTTCATTTTCCCATAAAAAGATTTGGCATGACACCGATTTCTCTTCACTTCCTTCCGCATCGTGGGATATGAGGCAATTTCTTGATAGCAAGAAAAACAGAAATTTTAAACATGGATTCCACCATAAAATTGTGCAAATGTGTGTTGTGAAAATGAAAATCCCAAGTATATATCGATTTTGGAATACGATACATGAGATATGTTCCACGAAAATTAAAATAATTACAGAGGAAAAACATGAGAGAAGATTTTCTTACCTCAATTTGAATCATCCACCTTCCCATTGTCCGTTATTCTGTTGAATCTGGTAGACTTCTGCATAACTTCTTAATATAACTCCCGCAAATGTGAAACGATCGTTCTCGAGTTATGAAATCATAATAAGTAAAAACAAATAACGAGGCCCGCCTACAACTATTCTACTAATACTGCTTCGCCTATTAATTTCCACTTACACACAAATTTCGCAAATATAGTCCATTGAGCTTTAAAATGAAAATTAAGTTAAATCTCTCTCAAGTTTTGTCGAAAACTGAACTGCCCTCGGTTACGAATTTTGTGCCCGCGAAATTTGAGTCGTACTTGGAGAGTTTCGCGCGCGTTCTCTCCAAATGTGTACTCAGCACTGGAGACTAAAATGTATCAGGGATCCTGATACCCCCGACCCGCCAAGAGTGACGTCAGAGCGGTAGGGGATCGCGTCTTAATTTCGCCGATGTTAGCGACGCTCCTCGACAAAATGGCTCAACTAACTCTCTTATCTAAGCGGTTATTTCTAATCTCCGAAGAATAACTACATAACAATTTTCCTATAATTCTATAACTCCTATAATTTATTTAATCGATAGAATCTTACATTTCATCTTAATATCGTCAGTGGTCTCTTTGTATTATTTTCTGTATTCTAACGCATCCATCGTCTAATTATATTATCAGGAATGTTATTATTATTAATAGATTTAAGTGAGTAGCATCCCTCGCTGATACGGGGATGGTTCTACTTGATGAATTATCGATGTGTTTTATTGAATGGAATTCGTCAGCTAGTTCTGGTACGATTCAAATAATTATTACTTATCAAAGCCATTTACGCTGATAGTGTTGACCTATCCTCTTGCTTTAAAAAACTAAAATATTTAAACATTATTTGTATAAATACATAAAATAAAAATACTTGAAGAACCATTAGGGAAGACTCTACGAGCTAAATCTCTCTTCCGCTCAATCTAATTCATAAATGTTAAGAATATTATAGGGGGAATTACCTTTTTCACGCAATGATATAAAGTAATTCCTATTCCTGAAGGGTATATTTAGTGATATTTATTATTTGATTATGCCAGTTTAGTGAAAAATCTTTAAATTAATTATTGATTTATTCAGTCACATTTTGATTCAACTCGTATCAGTGGTAATTTTTCTTGTGGGGGCTTTAATAAGCATAATTCTAAAAATTTGCATTGAATTGTCTCAACAGTATAGTCAATAAATTATTGTATATTGTTACTAAGATGAAATTGAGTAATGATGGCTATTATGAAAAGTTAGGTAAGTATTGATGCATTTAAAGAGTTGTTCACTTGAATTCTTAAAGAACCATTGAATTGAATGAGAAACTGACACATATATTGAGAACATTTTCCTCATACATTCAGGATTGACATTTCGAAGCAATTTGTAAAATTTATTACTATTTATATTTACTCATAAATGTTAAGAGGAATCTATTACAAATAATGTTAAAGGGTAAATGTAATTATATCTATACATTACTTAACCCAAGCTTTAAGTAGAAGCTTTGGAGCAGAAAACTGACAATAATTGAATTAAAACCATTTTTTTCAAAAGATAATTTATTGAAAAAATAATAATGAAATGTGAATAGTATGACAGTCAACTGTTATCATAAATACATTGTAGAAAATATTCAAATGGAGCAAAAGATTGAAGAAATAAGAGCAACTATCAACAAAGAAGGGATATTTATACAATGAAACACATAAGAAAGCACCCCAAGTTTATTTTGTTGCATTTAGTAGTGTACAAAATCAATATTGGCGGTAAACTTTTCATCAAAATCAGTAAAAATATCTCCAAAGGTTCTAAACTGGAAAATTGTACTGTTTAAACATTCAATTTCATATCTCCATCATACAACTAAATCCAACTAAAGTACTTAAATAGGATTATGGGAATGAATTTGGCAAAAATCACACACACTATAATAACCAGTATCACCCAACTTATAAATGCAATATTCATACACAATTCAATTACACATAATACACAATTACAGAAAAAATATACAAAAATATTAAAGGATAACCTGCGACATCAGGATGTCCTTTACATTTCAAGATGTTAGAAAAGAAAAACAGTCTGTAGCATAAACTGAGCAAAATGAGTTACACATATAATGATATTGATAGATGATAGATATTTGATAGTACTCCAACATTTTCTCCTCCTTGAAATCATAGCAAGTTGAATTTTATCTACAGCCAATTTAACATTCCCTTACACAATGAGAATATTTCCAGTTTGAGAAAAATAGACTTTATACAACTCTTAAAAGAAGTACACAGAGGTAATATTTAATGACACTTAGACATTAAGAGAACTTATACTTCCCAAAACCAGCAAATACTGAAATGAAGAAACCCAAAGATAAAAATAAAGAAATCCATTCTTATCCTTGGCCATATAACAATTGTAGGCAACCCTCTCTATACCAAATAGTAGGTATAAATAAATAGACCACATGCTGTACATAATCCACCTCCAGCTCACACTGTTTCTTAAAAAATATTGCTTCATCTGAAACGTGTGAGCATCTCAAGCTATATTTGTCTTGGAACAAAAATAAATCCAACAATTACCTCTCAGTTATTTGCTGATGATCAGCAACATAGCGATAATATATGTAAATGCCACACCAAATGGTGCTTGGCTTGGAACCTTCATTGCTATAAGAATACAATGTGATACAATGGTTTTACTGATTGACAAGCAAAAGAAATTGATAAATCTTGACTCTAGTAAAATAAATTGTTCGAATTCATTACTGCAAAACAAGTGCCAATAACACTACTAAGGGTGAAAAGATACACCAATTTTAAAAGTTCTTTCAAAATTCATCCTTAAAACGTTAATTGTCATCTAAATGTTCTTGTAAAACTTGAAATTGGAAATTACAAGTCAGCATCTATTCTTGGTTCTATAATAGATGCCTTAACAATTTCCACCTGGGATATTTTTGCACCTGTATCTTAAATCGTGAATTGTTTCCTATGATGGACCAGTCATATTAAAAAAGGCATTACAGTATCACAAATATTAATAGCATCTATCACAAAATTTTCTATGCCTATCACTCTCATGACAAATATTGCTGAGACCATTCAAGCAATTCTTTTAAGCCTTTTGATTCACTGGGTAACTATTCAAAGAAAAAGCCTTGTCACAGAATCATAAAATTTCTGCAATCTTCTTTCAACAAGTACAAATGTTGGCTGCTTTACATTGCTAAAGTTGATCATATCATACAGTATGGAATGGTATATAGAACAAGAAATGCCCTAAGAACAAAAAAATCTTTCAAAAATCCTTCATTAAATACAAAATATTTAGATCAATAAAATTGTATATTGGTTGAACTATAACTCCCCATATTGCTATGGTCAATGCTTAAATGCAATCCAAATACTGTCAACAGCTTATAGCCATATAAGACTTCCTGTTATTGAACTAATTTACATATAATACTGATGAAAAATAGCATCTATGGGAATTTTAATGGGATTCTCCTATGCTTTTAGCAAAATTTGCAGGTAATATTGAAATTAATATTTACAGTGTAAATCAAATCATACAAAGATTTCATGAATACATTACAATGACAAACTGTAAAATCCTACAATTTTTGCAAAGTATCCAAAGAAATAAATAGGTCACAGCCAAACTTACCAGTGGGTTCAAAACTATTATTTGATCAGAATAGCAATGTTAAATGTAATATACTTTTATCCATATAGAACCAAATTAATTAAACAGGATAACAGAAGCAAGAATTGCCCCTATGGTATAGCAGTGAAGCAGATATCAAAATATTCTGACCTAAGAAATTTTAAAATAATACAAACAACAATGACATTTGATGTTTCACGATTAACAGACCATTTCCAAAATTTTGGGTTGCAAACATTACTCAATCTAATTGCATTCTCTAGCATTGACTGACTTTCAACAATTCCAACACTATTCCTGTAAAGTAATAAAATCCATATAAAATACATAGATTAGCACTGAATTTAGTAGTTCTAGGAATATAATAGGAATTAACTCTGAACCACAAATGATTCTATCAAACAGATGAGCATAGAATAAGCAAGTTTTTTCGATAAATAAATCACTGCCTCTAGCATATTAATGTTCATTACGCTTGCTACTAATTTGCAAAGAAATTATCCTAAAGAAACACTAATTTTGTCAAAAATGCATGCTGAATGACCAATATCATTTCCTTCTGTCATCAATTAAATATTAGAAATGAACTTCTCAGATATTGTCTATCTCCCCAACAACTATGCAGAAAAATGGATTTGAAAATATATCACAACAATCATGACAAACTGATGTGGAAATTATGTCATTCTAACAATACACAGTGGATATTTCCAGCATTAGAACTTTATGTAAGATCAGGTCCCTCAGTCACTAAACATTATAGGTATGTAATGAGGCTATATCCATACAATAAAAAAATCATTCTGAGAAGCAATAACTTCCGTTACTCAAGAGGAATGTATCAGAATCATGGGTAAATCCTATTGCTGCAAAATAAATTAAAAGGAGTAAGAATGAAGAAGATAATTAAAAGATAATAACAATAGAGTAGACTTAAACTTAACTTCAAATTATTTAAAAAAAGAAAAACTTCTAAATTTTATCAAAATGAAACCATGATTTAAAAACTTAGATGATTGTTCATGTGACATCTCTACTTAAAAAATCAATGCAATAACATATCCATCTAAAACTTAAACAGAAAAAGCATAATTGAATTTGGTCAAATTAAAACAAAACTCTAAGGCTGGCACAAACAAAATATTCTTCATATTCAATAGACAGTTTCCTCAGACACAAATAGCCTGGCAGTGGTATTGCACATTTCTAAAGAATTACAATAAAACAATAAATAGCAGCAATTATCTATACCCATATTAATGCATTGCAAGTGTGACTGATGTTCTACATTCTCACATTTTTCCTATGAATGGGACTAGTGACTTGGTAAATACAGCACCATCAATAACCTAAAGATATGCCCCATATTGCAGCATAACAGCTTCATTTGAGTTCCACATTACATTTTATACCAAAAGAATAGATACATCAAATTATCAAATTTAGCCATTTACTTTGTTATAAGTATAGCAGGCATTTTCCTGACAAATTTGAGACCTTCCTTTCAAAAATTCATTTGAAACGGCTTAAAATGAAATTGTTATAATATTAAACGGAAATGCTGAATTGTAGACTTCTAAAAATGGTGTTAAGACTAGATGGAACAATTCACTGTGAATGAAATTTTGGCATAATAAATGGATAGACTATATTCTTAATAACCATTGGAAAGCTGCTATGAATAGCATTAATTTTCCCTTCAAAAGTCACTGCTGAAAATGCTCATCTCCATAATAAAAACATTTGAGAAGCACGTCGTGTTTTTTTCATTTTTGCTGTACATGGGTTAAGAGGCTTTTCAGCTGATTTACAGTTTCCTGCAGAATTCCCTGACTCTCCCTCATTTGAACCACATCATCCATTAACTGGTTCATCAGTTGTGTTAATCTTTCAGATTTACACAACTGACTGGACAACCTCTGCTCCAACACATCAACCTGAGAATGAAAGAAATAAAAACATGAAAATTATATTGTTTAAAATCACTAGGTAGTATTCCATCACAGGCATTGAAAAATAACCACTTTTTGGAAAAAACGGGTAATTTATTCTAAATATCTTTGCTAATAAACACTACAAAACCATTTAGGTTTTTGTAGTGTTATTTTAAATAAATCACCACTTTGTCCCAAAAATAGTTATTTTTCAATACCCATTATATTGATTCATGAATGTTGTTTTCATATGATTATACAGAGAATGTTTTCACGATAAAATCTTAACATAACAAGTAATCATAAATAATCTCACATGAATAATAATCCTCTGGAATGGAATATCATATAGATAAATCTTTACAAATAAAATCATTCTTATTAACAATGAAAACTGAAGATGGTAATATTTATCAAATACAATGGTATTATACATAGCATATTATATTCACAGAAAGGAGATTAAATATTGGAAAGTAGGAAAATCGAAACATACTTTTTCTTTCAACTCCCTGTACATCTGAGGAGTAACTGGTGTTGAGTCTATATTTATGGGATCTTGCCATGAGCTTAACTGAGCACCTATTCTCCTATGATTAGATGCATCTCCAACATACGCAGATACAGGCCTCCTTGTCAGTGCTGTAGGAGTGGCAGATTCTATGGACACCCTGCTAGTTGCAATGGAGGTTGCAGAAGATTCAGCACTGTTAACTGCTACAGAAGAGGGAGGTATTTCTCCTACTGCTGGACTACCGGTACCATGGCTTGTACCAGTGACAGCTGTTGAAGGCCTAACTGAGCCTATAATTTTGGTCATAAATGAAGAATATATTTAACTTAAATGAAGAAAAAATAAAAATGGTTTTATATAGTATGCAAGTTGGAGAAATATCAATTTTGTACTTTTATCATCTATTTTAGCTTGATTAATCATTGCACATATTAAATAGATAGAATGTTTGTTAGAAAGAAGAAACATTTCATAGAAAGCTTTTAATATGGAGACATGAATGATTGTTGTTAAAAAAGAAGTTTTTCGAGAAACATGAAGGTGTAGGTTCCATAACTTTATTGTTTGTTAATTGTGGTGATATCATTTTTTATTCTCATTCAATATAATTCAAACACAATACTCTGAATAAAACAATAATGGAAATTTATATTAATATTAATGAGTAATAATGATATAATGATTAAATCTGAAGTAAAAACAATTATCAAAAAGAAATAATATTTATGTTCAATCCCAGTTATTGGCATCCTTCAAAAAAATAAAATATGCATAATTCATTAGGATAAGGGGGAGGACAGATTTCAAGACAGCCATTTTATGAATTTATGAAATGGAAATCAAACAGGAAAGAGTTTAATAATTTCAAGTTCCAAAGAAATTCAAATTTGTTAAAAATATACATTTTGGGGTATTAAGTTACCTCCAGGAAAGAGCTCTTCTAATTCATAAAAAAATTATGTTAAATTTTGAGTTAAAGGGCAAAAGCAAACACACAGCCTCATGAAAAAGACATGGACACGTTTCACAAACCATTCAACCATGCTAAGAAGTTTCAATTAAAAAATTTAAGATGAAAACAGACACTTTTTAAACTGGACTAGAAAAAATTCACAAAGCAGAGAAAGATGTATGGATTATGAACAACACCTCAGAACCCAATAGTAAGAACCTTTCCACACAAAAAAATCATGAAATAGATGATTCCAGACAGTTATATTGAGGTTATAAATAAAAAGGCGTCTTTATAGGAAAAGAAATAAAAGACGAACAATATTTTGATACCTCAATTCAGGCTGAAACTGGAACTGATCTGAAAATTGAAAATGTTCACAAACAATAGATTTTTCAATTAGAGAGAAAAAATGTAATGAATGAAGTACTTGAAGGAACAAATCCACAAATGCTATAACAGACACATTCAAAACACTTACTGAAGAATGAAAAGAATAATGTATACAATATAATTTCTTTCACATACACTAATTGCATAATATCATTACTAAATTGTTATGAAAATGCATTCAATGATTGAAATTAAGTGGCCATAGGAAGAGATGAACAGTTATGAAATAGGGTTGTTTACAATAAAGAAAGACCAAAGAAATGCAAGATTAAAAATTTATACAATGATATACAATGATTACAAGAAGACAAGAAATGGAAATTCAAATATGAGTAAAACACAAAATTTGAAAACAAATTTTAAAAGCTGGCCAGAGAGATACAAAAGGATAAGTATGATTTAACTGATTTTAAATTGAAGCAAATGAGATTCAAGTGTACTATTTGTTTCAAACAAACATATTAAAATGGGTATTTTAGAGTAAAAGATTAAATTTTAAAATGATGAGGATTTATGATTTTTATTCCATGGAAATAGCCCTAATTTAAAGTTAGATCATTCTGTTAAGAATATTAAGTACACAGATACTGAACCCTAACCAGAAGGATAAATAATTTAAAAATTAAAAAACAATATTTCATGCAATTATCCACACTATTAAATGAAATCTTTTCAACATGCTTCTCTCAAAACCCAATTCTTAGCCATGAGCATTTACTCCCTCATGGAATCTTACCACTATAACGTAACAAGCAAATTTATTAATACAATGCATATTAATGCATGCTTCCAGTTTGAAGCATTCAATTTTACACAGGCCTGAGACTTACATAGCAATGTAGCCAATTAACTGAAAAGCATGTTGAGGTAATTCTTAGACTCCATTTAACCTTCCTTGCACCAGAATTGAAAGAAAACTAAAGAAGTAGAAGTAAAAACAATTTTGAGGATAATGATCTATTCAAATATCCATTCCTTTGGATAGTATTTACTTTCTTTCGTTAAAAATTAAGATGCCTCTTGAGTTGAAACTCAATACAAGTTATTACGACAATTCACCAATTAAATACTCATAAGCAATCATATTTAGAAGAGAATATCATGATAATAAGGAATAGAGCACCAGTAAAAGATTCTTGCAGCAAATAGGGTACTGTTTGGAAATTTCTTAGCATAAATATTTGATTTCAATTTTTTGTTAAATAATAGAGGAAACAATAAGAATTTCAGAGATAATTATTAAATCATCAGCTATTTATATCAAGGTGAAGTGTTGGCATAAGGAAGGCTAGAGGGATATAAAAATAAATCATAAGCTCAAAAGCACCATGATTTTCTTCCATCACCAATACACCATCACCATCAGAAACTGAAGTTTGACTGCCGCCATTGATCTCCAGTAGCCTTCTACTACTCTTCCTAGGTGGTTTTCTTGGGAGTGACTTATGAAGGCCGTCACTTCTTGCATTATTAAGAGCAACATCAGGAGAGGAGAGGCTTGAGGATTCTACGCCAGCACAACATTGGAAAATGTGAGGCCAAGGTCGTTCAAAAAGCAGAGGAGTAAAACAAAAACAAAAATAAAAGAGCCTAAGAGAAACATGATTTCTAGCTATAGAGTAACAAAGTAATTGGTTAAACTTGAAACAATAAATGCTGAAACCAAATCCATTAAACTGAAAAACCGCATGCAAATAGCCATACCAAAATATATAATTATAAAAGGTGCAAACATATCAAATCCAAATCAAAGATATAGGACATTATAAAAGAAAAAGCTTTTCATTAGATACTATGGAAGGGTTCCAATTTTATTTTTTAAATTATGAATTGAGATTTTTTATGGTTTGGCAAAATGATTATATTATAAATAGTTAGGTTATGCAGAATTGAGTTATATATCCCAAAAACCCAACAAACTTATATCGTACCAAAAGATTTTTAGACAAAAACTTCTTAGAAGTGTTATTTATAATATCTCAATCACAGAGGTGAATTTATGACTAGTTAAAAAGAATGCAAAGAAAGAGCTGTATTTTAGTTCTGATTTATCATAAAAAACCTAGTTATATAAATAGCAACATAAAATTTATCAAATTTATTGATATATTCTTGAAAATTTAGGATATAATGAAACCTTATTTCAGTCAAAATTACTGTACTCAACTTGAAAATAAAATACATCTTAATCACACTTAGTATTAACAGATTCATAGTAAATACTGCGGAAAATAACTTCCAGATATGAAAATCAACAGAGTTAATTAGTGAACTTATTGGAATCCAAATTCATCCCCATCCAACTAGACTATAGGGAAATAATAAATATAACTATGGAGAAATGTAAAATATAAAAGGTAAATTTAAAATTATTACAAAAATCATTTAAATTTGCAACTTAAGAGAAATTCAGGCTATGGCAAAAAGATTTTGAAGCTCCTACGGATAAAACAAATTAATTGACATCTTAATTTTAAAATTGACTGGAGCTAAACCAATATTTTGCAACAAAGTAAAAGAAGCATTTATGAATATTATGTATCACAATTAATAGATATTAGAGGAAAGCTATTTGCGAATAAAAAGAAGGGATATACAAACATGTATTTAAATATATAAAAAATCATATTTTTTGAATTAAAATAAAACTTGAAAATTATTTATTCATTAATCTTTACTCAAAGATATTCTAAATAAATTAAAGTTAAGGGATTTCTATATGCTGATATAAATAGTTTTGAAATCTTGCTTCAAGTTATTGTTGATTCTGATGTATTGCTTCCTAACCTCTTTATAAGATAAATAAATTGTGCAGGTCAATGATTGATACATACATAATCCTTATACCCATTACAAGCAATATTTTAAAAGATATTTTCTATTAACATTGGTGCTTTTATACCCGAATTACAAGATGTAATGAATGGCAATGAGTTTCTTCTTCTCAGGAATGGCAAGTAATTTAATGAGTTTAGTTTTATGTTAAGTACTATGAATATTTTTTACTTTCCATGAATTCTTTAAGGAAATAAAAATGGAATGATTTTTAAACATATCACTGCAATATTTAATGATTTGTTCAGAAAATTTTGATTTATTACTTTATATAAATTTCTAATCCTATTTTATTGGATGAGTCAAGGAGATATTTTGAAGGCACTGATAATCACAGTCTAAACTATTGTCGAGTACATGCTTTTACAATTCATAGTATGCAGTAAAAATCGTGTGGATTGCAGTCACAAGGATAGGAATCTCAGCTAAAAATATTAATGGAGAGTGTTTGGCTAGAAATCAAGCTCTGTGAAAGGTATCTCAAACTGAGGCCCATCAAGTTGAAAAAGAAATAAAAACTTAAATGACACTAAAATCGGAAATAAAAGCTTGAACAACAAAAAATCTTATATGAAACACCAAATTAACTAATTAAATAACTTCTAATCTAACCAACAAGCAAATTATGCATCTAGGAAAATAAATACACTAAATGTTGATTGGAAATGAGAGGGTAGGAAACGTAAATCGATCAAAATACCTTCTTCTGCTCTTGAGTGAAAAGGCCATGACTGTCTCAACTGAGCAGGTCTCTCCCCCTCAACCACTGGCCCCTGGTGCGAATGCATGGAATGAGTTGGGTAAGGATTTGGAGGAGATGCTGGGGGAGGAATTGGCCGTGCAGTGGGGGCTGTTGAAGATATAACTTGCGCCGTTGGATGAGGAGTGATGGCTGCAACAGGTCTGATATTGCCTGCAATAGTAGAGCTTCTCTTGGCTTGACTCAATTTCAGTTCCTCCATAAATGGTGCTCTGGCTGCACCAGCTGGACTCTTCTTCTCTTTTATCTCATCGCTTGCTCCATTTGCTGTCAAAGAAGACCCTGAATCCTTAGCCACCTCCTCACCTGAGGCACCATTTTCCATAGGCTGTCCAGGAGTCTCTGCTATCATGTCCATTGCCTCTTCAGATTCCATGGTGCCATTCACTAGTCCATTTCCTTCCTGAAGTAGGAAAATGAAATAAATTTTCGATGAATCATTGATATATTAAGTTTAAACTTTTTTAAAATTATAGATTAAGCAAATAGTTATGTAAGGTTAAATTCTATTGGAAATTAACTTTTAATTATACAAAATTAGTATGAAGTAAATAATAGATATAAGTAAACCATAAAGAGCACAGAATAATAAACCTTTTTACAACCTTTTATAACAGAATTTTATACAAGGATTTAATGAATTCAACCAAAAGAAAGTAATTCATATTTATTTATTTAAATATTTGCTGCAATTTGGCCATCTGAAAGCGCTAAATTAACAAATTCATTTGAGCTGATTCATCATTAATTTTTGCATTTCATTTAAACCCACAATTTAAATTAAAAGAAAAATAAATTGAGAGCACAGTTTTGCAATAAATAAGTACAAATTTAAATACCATATTCCTCTATTCAGAGTCTTTTAGGTCAATCAATGTAATCCTTGCATTCGACAGTCTTCAACAAAAATATTTTAAATTGATTTGAATCCTATAAACTGACCGTTTCTTTTCCTGGGAATAGGGCTGATGGAGGTCGTCTTCTTGGTGCTTTAACCCTGGAAGCAGTTGGATGTGACAGCATAGCTGACCTCTCAACACTGTCAAAGTCCATTTCGCCTGATGCGCGTGGACTCAAAATATTATCAGAAACAGCAGGAGGAGATAGAGGAGGGCCTTCTATTCTCCTGAATCTTATGGCACTCACTGGAGCTAAAATTAAAATTACACTAATTTTTATCACACTAAAATGATTTTCAATCAAATTACTTAAACTATTTTTGGATTCTTTGGACACAGCACAATTAAAAAATAAATAAATGATGGATGAATAAATCCCCTAGAAGTATGAGCCAGAACTTATACACTCCCAATTAGTAATAGAGAATTTCAAACAAAGAAATTTCTCTAAAATTATTATGATAATATTAATTATTTTACAATGAATAATGATTTTTAAATAGAACGTGCATTATAAAAAACTATAATGAAGAACTAATGAGTACTTTTAAATAAATTAGAAATAGTTTTTGCAAAAATAACTATTCTCAAAATGCATTAAGGCCTAAATACAACTTAAAAGATATATAAGATGACATTATAAAATGTACATGGGAGATGATAATAGTGAAAGAGTAATCAGCATTAAAAAATACTATACTACATACGAGAAAAAAATGGCTATGATTATAGTATAATATGGCCAATAACTTACTGCTATGAGCAGTGGATCTAGACATAGAACTCATCTTAGATCCATCAACTGAGTCAGCAGATGCACTCCAAGCTTCAAACTCCCCAGAAATGCGTTTGATGGCTGAGTGCGTTGATGATGCAACTGAAGAAGGGGGAGCAGCAGATGTGGATGAAGGGTGGCCTGGAGATGGCCTCTGAGGTTTTTTCAGTGGAGGAGGAAGTTGAGGCTTTTTACCAGGAATAGGAGGAACTTGAGGCTTGTCATCTATGAATATCATAAAGTAAACATTAATAACTAATGAAAAATAACACCTGGCATTGAAAACTAAACAATATAAATGCAATTTTAAATCAATAAAATTTGAGTTCCATTAAAATGAATTTATCACTAGAGATGTTAAAAATGACTGTGAATTATAAAATTCCATATTAAACATAAATCATATTTGAAGGAATGTTGCAATGAATTGTACATTAAGGAGACAATGTTGGTACTTTTTCCACAATAGATTTATGAAAAGACTGGTAATTCAACATGTAAACGTCATCTTCAGGTTTTCAGATGAACTTGTTGAACCTGGTCAGCTAATAAATCTCTTCTAGATAAAGCAGCAACATTTTTTCCTTCATTGTACATGATGAACCTCCACCACATCTTGCTTAATTCTGTAAATTTTGTTTTAATGAAATTTTGCAAACTATGCTAATGCTGAGCCAGCCAAGATGGTCGAGCAGGTTAAAATCTAGCGCTCCAGCAACAAGGTCTAAAAAATATGGTTATTAAGAATAGAATGATTATTTATTATTATTAATTTTCAAGTGAATAACTACAGAACTCTTTGATAAGAAACTCATTATACTACTTGTATAAGATATTTGACTCTTAACTGCTGATTTCTTTTCCTTTTGTGAAAAGAAGTGTCACTACTACATCACCTTCATAATAAAGAAGGAAAAAATAAATAAATATGGAAATGTTAAAAAGAAATTTAAAGGTGGGACTTGTTCCTTCACTTTCCAGGTGGGTGTTAGTATACTTCTTGTTAGCACACCTACCTGGAAAGGGAAGGACTTAGGTTCAAGTATTATTCATGCTACACTTTACCACTTCTGTTTAATCTTTATACCACAGTTCTCATTAGAATATTATCACGTATAACTTGCCAAAGCAGTTGGAAACTTCAAATAAGTAAACTTTATCTAAAGAAACTCTGGCAAGGTTCCTAAGAAAGAGTTATTAAAATTATTAGAGTTTAAAGTTATTGAAGAGTTATTTTCAAACTGGAATCTAAAGGATTCTTCACAAATATTGGATAATGTAGATGAAAAGGAGACTAAGATATTCTAGAAAATTTTTGGTCCATTAACTAAGGCTTTGAATCATATGTTACGTTGTAGCAAACAAAATATGGTGTTGACATGTAACTAACTTATAATGTTAATAATATGTTAATTGTCCTATGTTGTTTTGTTATTTGTTTTCAATCAAGTTTAGGAAGAAAATAATTATCAAAAGGTTTATGCCAGTAAGACTCAAGGAGTTTTACTCCATAGAAGAACCACTCCTTCCAAGTAAGCATATTAAATTGTGAAAGATCATTTCCATTACCCAAAGCAAACATGTTTTGAAACCACTCATCTTTTACACCAGCATTACACAGGGTTCTCTTGGGTAGTCATGAAAACAGTGCAGTTAGTTTAGGTAATTAAATTAAGGCTGAATTGGGTAGTTAATTAAGATTGCCCAAGTTTTGCTACATGCTTTGCCAGAAGTGCCAACATTGATTGTGATGAAATCATTGCAAATGCAAACTACCTTTCATTTCATTTAAAATATCAGGATAAATACTTGGGGTAACAGATTCTGCGTTAGACTCAGCTACTTCGGATCCAATATGATGACGTTCACCTATGCCAAAAATAAGAGATCAAGTGCATGTATTGTTAAGAAGCTTAATAATATTAAATACTTTTTAAGAATAAAAAAGCTGATATAGGACTGATATTATTATCTTGGCTATAAATTATTAAGGCAGAATATTAACTAAACTGAACCATAATGTACTACCATTACAAGCATAGCAACTATCGATATATTGCTATTAGAATAGAAATAATGTAAAAATAGTAATAATAATATCCATTCACCAATTTATATTTTCATAAAAATATCTATATCTAAATTAAATTGTTATATCAATATTTTGAAGATTTTCATACTGTTACATAATTCTTCACTACTTTAACAAAAATCCCCTATATAGAAAGAGGGTTAGAAACATAGCTGTAATTGCTTGCAACTTATGTAACTGATTAAAAAGAAATAATTTCCGGATTTAAAAATACAAGATTACTGATATTACATTAGTGGAATTATGAAAAATTAAGGAAACAAGTTATTAGTGTAATGTGTACTAATGCAAAATTAATTACCATTGATGATATTCTACATTATCTATTGACACTTTATAAACTGCCAATATAAAATGTTTTATGGAAAGGTTGATGTAAAAATTAATGACAGGGATTAAAAAAGAATGCCGTACTATTTGCAGTGATTATTCTGTTTGTCCAAATAAGCTATATTATTCCAATATAAATAAAGTTTAGATTTCTTTACCTTTGGTTGGAGAATTTACAATTTCTGGATTAGTAGTTGATTCTGAAAGGACAGTAGGCTCCACTTTGTTAACCACTTTACCTCCAGAATCACTGAACGATAGACCAGATGGTGTTGCTTGTGGTTGCTTTTCTACTTTCTTTTGAACCTGAAAATAGCCAAAAATTAAAAATATATTTCAATTCAAGCTTTTGCTACAATCAATCATGTTATATGAAAATATATATGCCATAACATTAAAACAGCTTCTTCACCAAATATAATATAGTAGGTTACATTATATTCCCCATAAAATAGTAATTATCATGATAGAAAAACAATATTTATTAATATTAGAAAAATAATTCTAATCAGTGATGTTAACTAAAAACAGAGTATGGGCAAATAATCCTTTTTTAAGTCTTTTTTTGAGAAATGACTTATGATTTAATTTGAAACATCAAATCAATATCAGTTTTGGCCTTTTTCTTGAAAAATGATGATTTGAGCTTTAAATTTTTATGCTATAGCTTTTCTTAATTAACTATTCCTCATTCAAAGAAGCATGAAAGTTATTTTTCATGCTACTGTCATAACTAATAGCTTGTACAGTTAACAGCATTTAACTGCATAATATTTGTTACATAATTAATATTTTAGTCCAAATAACTCTAAAATAAATTAAAATTTTGCCTCTTTTGAAATATATTAATAAATTATCATTCCATAAAAGAATCTGACAAAATCTTTTCTTGCATGGGTTAAGAATCATTAATAGAATGGACATACCTGATCTGCTGGTATCAGTTCAACAAAGTTATCGGGGAATACTCCAATTTTTCCTTTTAACTCCCCCTTCCACCATCCCTTGTCTTGAACAACTTTACTTAGCACAAGAACAATATCACCTTTTTCAAGAGACAACTCATCTTCATTTGCAGCCTCATATGGAAAGAGCACACGACAATACTCTTTAGCTGAAAAAATAATGAAATTTTGCATAAAATATAGAAAAAAATATCATACACTTTTGGATAGCTGTTCAAGAATTTTCACTATCGAAATTATTTACTTAATAATAAGTTACCTCAACGTACAAAATGTGCAGTAACTCTCTAAGTATTAGGGTTAAGATTAATAAGGGAATTTTAATAACCACAAAAAAGAAAAATGTTGTTAGAATGTTATAACCTACACAAGCAAGAAATAAAGAATTTTATGATAACATAATCCTAGTCAATAATAATGGTTTTAATATTACAAATCTAGTGATTAATTTAAGATACACAAAACTAAAAGATTTTGTAGCACTGATCAGTAACTATTATGTTTATCATTTAACCACAAAACTAGGCTGGCTCAAGGTACACAAAATACTTATTTTGTCTCAGAAAATATATACAAAATTAAAGAAAAAGAGAAATGCTGAAGTTTACTTATATTTAGATGCATATAATCCACAACAGCTGAGTAAAATTTTCCCAAAAAATAATATTCCGCAGATATAATTTTATTCAGCAATAACAATAAGTATGCCTTGAGAAATCACCAAACCAGTATGCAGTGTACGTTATAAATATTAAACATGTACTAATTAATTCTCAGTGAACATAGACACACATGAACAAATAATATTAGTAATTATACCACAAAATAATTTATTAGTATTGAAACAATCTTATTGAATTATTTATAACAATTTCTTTATATATTTTATAACTATAGTAATATGAAATATTGAATTATCAGGCATGACTGATCTGAAAATTATTCTTGGGAAATTAACAGTGTAAGAGTACCATTTTGACTTATTAAAGATTATCTAAGATTATTAAAAATTATATAAGAAATTAGTTTCTAGAAATATTTTTTATGCTACAAGAAGACAGAATATTAAAATAAATAAAAACAATAAAATATTCCTATTTTAAGTTCTCTAATAAAGGTAATAATAGGAAAGGGAATCAAAGAACCTGAAATATTTCACCCATATCACTTGATCCAATATCAATCAATATACGAAGATGGATAGATGTGTAATCAAGCTGTTACTGATACACAAAATAAAGTATAATGTTTTTCTTCCTATAATACTTCTTCTGCTTTCATTTTATACCCTAATATCCTGATAGATTGCGAGTTGCATTAAAATGTTTCATTACCTCACATTAAATCCCACAAAACATCAACAAACATTAAATAAAATGCATCAGATGCAAGAATAATAAAAAGAAATTATAACAAAAAAGATAACAAAATAATACAAATAAATTTAAAATAGGACCAAATAATAGCTGTAATGGGAAAAATTAATCAACTGAAATCCAACGTAAAAGCATTTAACATTTATTAAAAAAGATAGATGTTACTGAACATGGGTATTTTATTCTCCATTAACAAACTGACTTCTGATGTCTCCTTCTATCCTTTCGGAATATACAAGTAATATAAGTAACCAAACAAAAAGTTTTGAAACTAGAAGATCTTCTCTAGTTGAAGAGCTTAGAGCAGGGGTGCGCAACCTGCGGCCGTACAGTCCTATGCGGCCGTGGGCAAGTACTTTGGCGGCCGTGTGTGTGGACAATTGCTGTAAAACTTTTATTATATACCATCTTAAGTAACGCAGACATTTTTATACACATGTAGACCAGTAAATTGAATATGTCACATATATCATACTCCATTTTTATGTGAAATTTGTATATTTTTACGTAAATCATAAAGCATTATTAAGTTTACTTGGACTTACTGGCGGCCGTTTCTGAAGTAAAAAAGTCTGTAGTGCGGCCGTCAATAGCGGAAAGGTTGCGCATCCCTGGCTTAGAGGAAAGAAACACTCTAGTAACTAAAGCATAAAATTGCACTATACTCTTGACATAAATCATCAGCCATGCTAAGTCCACTTAGAATACTAGAAAAAAATACTAAAAGAAACCAAGAGATAAATTAATTAAATGAAATGTCCATGAGTTAGCTTTGTTAATAAGAGTCATAAGAAAGTGTGGAAGTGTTAATGATGAAGTGATGAAAGTTTTGTTGAAAGAGTTCAAACTTCAAGAATCAATGAGAAAAATGCTGTAATATTAAGCACAGTAAAGTCAAGGAAAATTCAAATTCTTAAAACCTCTTGTCAGAATTGTCAACTTTTACTGCATAGCAGAAGTTCCCATGCAAGGGTTGTTTACCAGGGAAATGTTAATTGAGCATGCATGTAGACCTCCAGAGCCAATTTTTGATTTGAGCAAGTTTTTTAACCCTAAACAAAAAATATATACCTGGTTTTGGGGGTAACATTGGGACTGCAGGCTCATTTTCCTTACTCAGTGATTCCTTTACATCAACTTTGGATTCAGTTGGCATTGGAGGATCTAATGTTTCCCCAACACTTGGTGAGCCTGATGAAGTGTGTGTTGGTACTGTGTGCAATTTAAAATTAAAGTAAAGATAAGAGGATTCAGAACAGAAGAATAAGTGCAATCAAATTATAAATGCCATGGAATGCTCCACTTAACTATAAATCAAATTAACTGCTGATATATGTAAATAATGTAATATTTTCATTGAAGGATTATTTATTTCAAAACGAAGTATGGTGGCTCAAATGAAAAAAATGATGAAACAATTTCATAGGCTTCTAACTTCTTGATAAAAATAAATTTACTTTAAATTTAAGGTATCTAAGAATGAATATAAATACCTGACTAATAGAATTATGTCAACACAATCTTATATTCTATATATTAAGTGATCTTTCATGACATTAAAACTATAGGGAAAGAGATAGAAAGGAAAAGAATGGAATATTTTGATATAAATTTCTTAGTTGAGGTCATTAACAGCATCCGCAGCAAACATAAAAATAAAGAGTAATTTAAACTTAAAGGATAAATTAGCTTAAAAACAAATTATGTAATAAATAATGATAGGTAACACATTCATTTACCTAATTTATACAAATAATAGAAGACATTTAAAACTGTGAGCTGCTTTAAAATGTTGAAAATTGGGAATAAGAGTTTAAGGTAGAAAATTGAGATAAGAACTAATATATTTGTGCATTTTAAGTAATTAGTGAATGAATGTACAAGAAAACGAGATTTTAAAAGTCAGTAATTTAATTTAATTACGTATTTATTAAGGGCAAAATTGAGACTGAAAAGTCTCCTTCCAATGTAATCAACTTAATGTTCATTTTTGTATAGTTATTCCTGTCAGGTGATGGATGAAAATAATAAAAATTTTGTGTGAAAATTAAATGTATGCAAAAAAATCATTTCCTAAAATACTATAAGGTTAAGAATGATCTAGAAACTATTTCCCATAAAGAACCTTTAAAAACATCATCTTTAAATTATTTTTTTCGTGATTGGTAGCTACTTAAACTAGTATATTTTATGAGTTTAAATATCTAAGAAAATCAGCAAATACTTTACCTATAATAAGAGAATATAAAACAGGGCTACAGACTCAACAGATGCAAAACTTGAAACATTAAAGCAGAAAGTGGCTTTTTCAAGATAAGAGACAGGCATGAGTCAGAATGACTACTGATAAAGCTCACATAGAGCCAGATAGCTGTTTTGAGAATATGAAAATTTTCTGAATTATTTCATTTTATACTTAGAATTGAAATTGTTAGTTTTAGGCTGGACTGATTATAACAAATAACTTTTTTACTAGCAAACCATCAGTCATATATGTGCAAGGCATTGAAAATAATTGAAACGTATTTAAAAATTTTATTTTATAATTCAATATATGTATAAGTATTTATATTTTTATTTGAAAAAAAAAAAATTCAATGGTTATATAATTCTTTTAATAAAGGATTAGCTTATCTAAATGAATATACCAAATTATAGATTAAAACCATCAGTTCATCCAATTGAAATAGCAGATAAAAAGGAAATGAAAAACATTAATGAGTGTGACTCAAATCTATTGAATATAAGCTAATATTGACTTTCATATCACATTTCCATGTTTTTGACTCTAGATATAGGGTGAGGCAATATACCTTTTTCTAAATGTATGTTTTTAGGTCAGTTGCTATTATAACAGAACTCTAATGGTGTTGTTTAAGAAGTGTGACTATAAAGTACTGAGCATAAAAATTTTAATAACCATGCATTAGAACAGAGTGGAAAAAGCGTTTGCCATTGAGATCTTTATTTTGAGGGGATGTTCTGTGATCACATAAGATATTTTTGATTCATGAAATGGGTATTATTAAATATAAAAAGGAAAAATGTCGCTGCATCCTGTGAAATATTCATTTATCAGGATAAATGTTCAAAACTTACATACATTAAAAATTTGGATAATGTTTAATTGTATCCAAAAAATGTATAAAAGATACATTTGTAAACGAGTACTTGGGGCTCATAAGGTAAAGAAAACGCAATAATTATATTATATAAATATCCAATTAAGCCTGATAATTTTACTAAATGAATAATAATAAGGCTTAAACATATCAAATCATAATAAATTCATAAAATATCAGTTATTCATTGATCTAAATTCTGATTGAGTGCAAATAAATACATTGACTTCACAAACTCAAAAAATTATGACTACCTTCATTCAGTAAGAGAAAATCAAAGGAATAAAAATTGAATTGTGTCTAAAAGTGCCTTTGAGGGAAAAAATTACCTTCTTTACAAAACTTACTTGTTTTTTTGATGTCTGACTTTGCTTTTGTAAACATTTTTTCAGTTGTGCTGGTAGGTTGACTTTCAGGCACCACCTCTTCTTGAACGAAATTTGATGGAAAAACACCAACCTGATTTTGTACAAATTAAGAATATCTTAATATAATTCATCTAGTTATAGAATATTATTATTTTAGTTAAGATAGAGTTTTTTTATTTAAATAGAGGAATAGCTATACATAGTAAGAAAATGATGCACTAATTTTGCAAAATATCTAGCAAAATAAATTTTCATACTTCATGAAGGAATGATCTTGAAATTTACATGTTCAAGAAAGGTGTTATTTATAAGACAGATTTTGATTAACTTCTTTGTGTTCAACTTCTCTGTAACTAAGGATGAACTAGTAAGTCATTCTTTACTGATCATACCAATTTTTTCTTGATTGAAAACTATGCATTGTTTGTTCACTGAGTATTCATACTTTACATTTTAATTATGTACAATCTTTATTAGCTCATGAATTATGATATAGTTCCAATTTCTGCTATCAGAAAATAAATTATGTATAATACTTTGAATTTTAATGGACTTTTTCATCCATAGAAGTAAAGCCATTTTTAAAAGGATAAAGATGTACTCCCATACAGAAATTACATACTTCATTTTGAGCTTGAATAGTCAATCGTTGTTTACTTTATCGATTATCTAGAACAGGGAAGTATTTAATTAAATCTTTGACTTACTTTAGATCTCAGTTTTCCTTTCCACCACCCTTCTTCTACTTCAGATATTACTTCAATCACATCATTAACTTTCAACTCCAGTTCATCATCATTCACTGGTTTGTAGCTAAAAATTACTTTACAACGACGCTTGGAACCTGAAAAAAGTTGATACTATAAATGTTTGGGCTTTGCATGAAATTTGTAAAGAATAATGAGAACTATTTACAACTCGTAAAAGGGTACCTAAACAAGATCTCATTTACCATTATATTAAATAAAAAAAAATATTATCTTACAAACCATGCCTAATTATAATCTTCTTACATCCACCTGGTAGTTGATTAAATAGAGCAAAAAATAATTTGAATACAATATTAGGTACTTAAAACTATTTTTGTAGCATGAACTAAACCATACTCATTTGATCAATCAATATAATTAACAGATGGCAAAATGCATTAAATTAGAACAAAAGAATATCATAAATAAATTTAAAACTAAGTACAAGGAAAGGTTTGGGGATTTAATCCTTTTTGTTATGTATTAACTTAACACACAATATCTTAATAACACATCAAAGCCATGCAAAACAATCTTAAAAAAACTTCATAATTGGATGAACACTATTCTGCTAGGGTTCATAAATCTAAATTAATGAGGGGTAGATTTCTAACAGTACATTTACTACCAGGAATGAGTTCAAAATATTTACATTTTAATCAACAATTTTGAGTATGACTAAACAGTGATGGAAAATCACAATTAACATAACTAAATGTCAAGCTCCCAAGAAAACTAAAAATAAAAATTGATAATTAGCAAATGAAATAAAAATGGAGAGTTTTAAATAAAACAATGAAAGGCTGTTTAAAATTTCAATCATCGAATGTTGACATCATTCGTAAGAGACTGCAAAGACTGTGAAACGGGGCAATTTGTGATTACAGGGGAACACAAAATTTAACTAGCCTATCTGTTAGATAACTTAAGACTCTAAATATGTAAAAAATGGATATTTTTGTCCCTCAAGATTTTTTCCTCCTTTGTTCACTTTGATTGGCACTCATACAAAAAATTCACAAAAAATATATTCGTTTATTTCACCTAAACTTTTTGAGACATAAGGTCATAAGGCCAAATATAAAACCTTCACACTGAACAGATTGATGAAAATGTTAACATTGTGTTGTTTTTAATTTCCATCACTGATATCAAGCTTGTCAAGGCAAAGGAGTAATTACCATGGAAACACATAAATTAGGATTTTTAGCAAAAAATTAATAATATATACACTAGGAAACTTCATTACAATGTGAATGTTACCCATATGGCAAGCAACAGAATGCATAGGTGAGTCGAGCTAACAGTTTATTAGTTTCTTAATTTGGACAGCACAAGATATCTAGTGACATTCCTCACCTCATTCCCCACCACTTTCTTTCATATCCATACTGAATATTATTGGCACAAAAATGTGAATCTCATCCAGAGAATTCACCAGAAAGCTTAGAATCCCAGCAGGTGGTTTATAAAGTTTGATCACAACCTTATGCCGCTGCTGATGCAACAGATATGAAAAATCATAAAGCTTGATAACATCTACCAAAAGTTATCAAAGAGTTCCATGGAACCATAAAAACTTTCACCAAATTAGTCTATCATTAGAACAATTAAAAAATTTTAGCCCTGAAATTCAAAATTATGAAAATACAAACAAAGAATGTTGATTGACAGTAGACTACAACAAAAATTTAAAACATGGCTCTAAAAACTCAAAATTCATTTGTAAAAGTAAATGGCCTGGACACATCGATGATATTTTATAAACTACACTAAATTATTGAAAATAATCATTACCTGTCCTGAGAACAACACCATTTTTATCATCTTTATCTCCAGCACCATCTTTTGTTAATACCTGAAAGAAGATAATAATGGATATTTAGTAAATTGTGGGAAAAAAACTACCTACACATTAATGCATGCTCATTATAAAAGATGATCAAAATTTCAAGTACCAAATAGTCATGATCACAAAAACAAGGATAAGAAAAGCACACAGCTGGTTTTATGGCAACCATAACTTAATCAAGCTATAAAGAAGCTTTTAGCGGCCTATATGGTTATTTCTCACATTATAATAGATAGCTATGTATTCAAAATTTCACAATAAACTTCCATATCAGAAACAAAATAAATTATAAAGATTGCTTTTAATAAGAAATTTTCACCAATCACTGAGAAAGATACCCTGGTTAGACATGTGATTCATGATTTATCTTGCCTAAACTTTATGTTAGATAAGATGGGCTTGCCGGTCTCTACTGCCTAAAGATTTGAACTCACAAATAGTTTATTCTCTTCAAAATTATTAATAAAGACAATTAAATCTTGATCCATAATATGATAATAAGCCAACTAACATTTGAATACATTCATATGAATTAGCTTATATGAGAAATAATCCAAATAATAATAATATTGGACAAAAAATCAAATTTGTCACAGTTATTAAAATCTTTCATTTATAGGAAAGAATGAAGAGGGTGAATATGGGCAAGGTAGCTGTAATACTCTTACAGCCTGAGAGAGAATATAGTACTAAGATAGAATATAAATAAGAATAATTAAACCATGCAGATGACAAATAAATATTATAAAGTTTGTGCTCAAATTCTAACAAAAGCGTTAATAAATAATTTACTAAAATTATTTGACAAAGTGGAAAATTGGCATAATACCAATTTTGAGAACAAAAATTCAACAAAAGAATTTTAATTGAAATTTATCTATATTCAATATATATTTCAATCTGATCAGTTCAAAATTGAGAAGATTTTTATGCTATTTAGAACCACTAAAGTTTTGCACAAATAAATAGACCTTAATCTTAAAATAAAACAAAGTTTGGGAATACTAGCTCCAGAAGATACTTATTTCAATTCAGATCAGATAACGAAAAGTACATAGGTAATTTATAACATTGTTTTATAAAAAAGCAATATTTTGACTGATAAGACTTCATCTAATAAAAACGACTTCCTAAAGATTTTAAAAAACAATCCATAACCACCTTGACAAAATTATCAGGGAATAACCCCCTCTGTCCTTTAAGGCTTCCTTCCCACCAGCCATTTCCTGGCTCTTTAACAATTCCAGTTATAATGTCACCTTTCTTCAATGTCAACTCATCAGGTTCTTGAGCAGCATAATCAAATTCCACCAAAGCCTCCACTGAAAATTTATAACAATCTTTAGAGAGGAATTTTAGAGATAAATTATTTCATTAAAATGAGTAAAAACACTTTTCTAAATAAATATACGAACGAATAATAAGATAAAGATGAGAAAGGAACTTAAAATTTTATGGAATAATCTTTTAAAAAATCTAGAAATGTAAAAATTTAGTGTAGTAAATTAAAGTGCGCATAGTTATGGAATATAATTTGGATCCTTACTTCGCAAAATTTCCGAAAATACAGTTCATCGACTCTTTGGAAATTTTAAACGCTAAGTCTTAAACAATGATTTAGGTTACCCGGATAATTTGAGATGTGAAAACAAAAATCTTCATGGTATGTACTCTAATTAAATGTAAAATTTTATTGAAAGGAAATTGCAAACGAACGAGAGTATGTAAATTTTACGTGTACACGATTAACTTCGTTTGGCTCTCAATAACACTAAGCTCTCAAAATTATCGAAACTATAGCTAGAGAGAGTGAAAATACTATATAAAAGTGGCTCATCTTCACCGTTACGAGACTTAAAAGCTAATATCACCGTCTTCCTAAAACAGGTCAACTTTGTTGACCTTTTGTTTAGAGCATACAGTTCTCATAAATAATAAAACAGTGACGCCAATTCAAAAAACTTTTACTCAGAAACTTTTATGCCGAGAATCATAATTTTTATGGTAAAAATTTGACAGGAATAAGCAAAAAGAAATATTAAGAGTAAAAATCCAGCTGTCGACACAAACAAAATAGCAACAAAATTATAAGTATTTTTACATATACGCTAAATCAAGAATCGAGTGAAAGTATTTACCCATTTTCCTAATAAATAGGCGGTATTCCGGCTAGTAATCAGGAAAAAGTGCACAAGAAGAATAAAGCGTCACATCACAACGCCCAACCCTGATGATATCATTGCCTGAAAACTTTGAATGCTACAATCGCCTCATCTGTGCTTGTGCTCGCTGACGACCGCAATGGAGCCACTTGCAAACATATGATATCATAGTTACGCATTTCCAAAGGAATTTTTGTCAAAAAATAATGCCTCGTGATGATTGGAGTTTTCTGATGTATAAGCATAGTTATTGATATTTTAGTTTTTTAAATGTCTATATTTTACCTTTTATAATGTTTTTCTTCATTGCTCCATCGTCAGATTTGAGCTATGTCATATAAAATGATTTTAAGCCACGTAAGAGAATCACCGAAATTTTTCCTTCTATATTTTTTCACAACAAATTACTATATTTCAGGTGAAAAATTTTTGGCCGATATTTTATCCCAAAAATTTTTCAATAATTTCCAAGCTATTTATCGAAGATAAAACATGGCTCCACATTGAAACATCTTATTATCTGATCAGCAAATATTTATACAACATTTATCAAACTACTTATTTCTTTCTTATCATTCCTTATTTACTTTCTTAATAATTTTTTCAGAGAGTTGGATTTATCGCTTTAAAGAGGAGTAGATGGGAGTGTAAGCACGTCACACGCACCTATTTACGAAACAAGTGAAATCAGCAAAACAAAAGACGCTGGCTATCAGATCACAATAGTAGTTGCTGGGTTTCGTTGAGTACAAAATGGCATTCTTAGAAATTACTTGTCCCAAAAAGTGCTACACATTGCCGAAATCGCCAATTTCTTTGCTGGAGTTGAAAGAATTTGTTAATACACATGACGTAAGTATTGTCACAATTGTTGTTTAGAGTATAACTTAAATATAGCATGCAAGTGATTTTTGATCCCATATTATATTTAGGGAGCGGACTCTGAGGCGTATTATTTCACTCACAATGGAAAATTGGTTACAAATCATGAATATATCGCCGATGGAATTATTTACGCAGTTCCTCGACTTCTTGGGGGAAAAGGAGGTAATTACTTCATGATTAATTGCTCGACAACATTTCTACTAATTCTGTTTAACTTGTTGCATTTAAAAATATTTTTTTCATTTTTCCTTCTAGGATTTGGTTCAATGCTTAGAGCTATTGGTGCCCAAATCGAGAAAACTACGAATAGAGAAGCATGTAGAGATTTGAGCGGTCGGAGGTTAAGAGATATAAACGAAGAAAAACGGTTAGACATATAGTTAACTGTAATGTATTATATTTAAGTGATGTGTTCTTATCATAATTAAATATGCTCAATTATGCGATGTCTTATAGGCTAAAAAATTGGATTGCTCTGCAAGCTGAACGTGAAAGAGAAGCTGCCGAGAGACGACGCAAAAAGCTAGAGAGGATGGTTGCTGAGCCGAAGCATGAATTTGAGGATAAAGAATATGACAAGCAACGTTCAGAGCTTCTGGAAAAAGTCTGGGATGCAGTTGAACAAGGTTTCTATTCGCTTGATTATTATATTTATGTTGAGCTATTTCTGGATTTTCTGGTTCTCTATAGGTCATTTCTTGTTTTTACTTAAACATTCAAATAAAGTTGAAATTTCCATCATTTTGCTCATTCCATTTCATAGGAGTGAAAGCTTCAACGTCTGGAAGTGCAACAGATTCAAAGAAGAGAAGTCTTCCTCAGCAAATTGTGAAAACTAAGAAATCTCGATTATGGTAAAAATCTTTATTAATCTATATTAATATTAATACACATTAAAAGATTATTTTCGTCAGTTAAAATTATTATATTCCAAAACAAATAATGTATGACATTGAAATTTATCTTTCTTTATTTAGGGTGGATGATATTGAGGATGAAGATGTTAGTTCTTCTTGTGACAGTGATGGATCTGAAGAAGAAAATGTCAAGTCCTCCAAAAGTACTCATAAAGAAGAAACTGATCTAAAGAAAGATGAGTTGAAAATTAAGACTTCAAGTTCTGGGGATGATACAGATAAGTCATCTGCTGAAAATGAAAACAGTATTTCAAGCACTGATAAATCATCAGAGGAAGAGAGGAAAGTGCTAGAAGATGTTACAGCAACCAAAGTTGACGACAAGGAGCAAAATAATTCCTCTTCTGTTGATGTAATCAAACAAGCTGATAGTGGATAATTTGCATACTTCACTGACATGGATAATACATTTTTCGATGGACTTCTTCCTAAATGCAAAGAAAGTTTTAAGTCTGTTACTTATTTAATGAGAAAGCAAATATCATCAAATATTCAACATAAAGAAAGTAAGTAATGAAAAATACAGAATATAGCATTTTTTGCATTTGCTGAAATGTGGCATGTCCACATTTGTGTGTAAATATTTCTAAAATATCTCTGTGTACTATATCTGATGTTAGAAAGAAAGCTTGTTCTTTATTCTTATGTATTCATGAACCATGATATAATTGAATCATTAAATACTATCAGAAAATTGGATCCCTATCTTATTTGTTTTTTTTTCGTATTAAATTTTCATTGCTAATGTAGGGTAAAATTGGTTATGAAATTGTTGTCTGAATTCAGCTGTAATATTTTTAAAGGATATCCTGTCATAAAATGAGAAAAATCAGAATTTTTAGGGACCCAGCTATCTTACATTATACATTCTAATTTTGGTATATGTGGACATCAAATGGTCTTTATATATCTATTGTACAGTTCTATGTATTTCATTGGAGATAATCTCACTACATCAAATAATCATTTTATGTTTAAGAAGACATAATAAAGGTATTGTGATGGCAGCCTTAGTTCACTTTATTAGTGCATAACAGCTAACTTACCAGGAAACTAAGTAAACCTTTCACTTGTTTCCTGATGTAGCATATATGTAAAATGTGTTTATTTTTTTGCTATATTTTTCTGTCAATTGCTGGATTTTTGCTTGTGGTATTTCTTTTTGCGTTCCAAATTTTATTGAAATATTTTTGAATTGGTGGTAATTTTATTATTTACCAGAGATTATTAGAAACAAAGAAAGTTGACCTATATATTAGCTTTTTTTGTATTATGATGGTAAACAAGGGCATCTTAAAAAAATATTTTCTCTCTCTCTAATGATAGTGTTAATATTTTGTAGAACTTGTTATTAACCATAAAATCTAGTTTATTGTAAAGGAATAAGAAAAGTAAAATTTATGTACTTCTTTTTAGGATTTCCCTTTCATTCATATCTTTGGAATATTTGAATGGCACATGTTGGGATGCATTCTAGGTTATAAAAGAAAAGTGTCACACGAAATGTATTGTATGTATTTTCTTAGGTTATTGCTAATTTAAAATGCAGAGGATGGAAGTTATTTAGCTGTATAGGAAAGACTGCTATTTGCCTTGAGAAATTAAAAAATTGGAAAGGTAAACACACATGTCAAAATCTTAAGAATGATCAATTAACATACTGAAAAGAGGTTGGGGGTTTCTTAATGACCACATTCTGGCTGGAATTTTTTTCACAGGGAACAGATTTACATTTTATTATCCAGGGTAAAATATTTTGTACCGGCATAAAATATGAAAATAAAAATGTCCAGAAGTAAATATTCTATCTCTGATTGTGGATACCTTCAATCCTAAGACTCTCATAGAATGTTAGTGATTTTGGGTTATAAACTTTTATTATCATTTATTTTCACTCTCAAAACCAACTTGTACAACTCTGCTACAGATACTAGCTATATTACAAATAAAGCTAAACCATCTTCCTTTGTTAAAGGTTGTACTCTGAAAAGAAGGAATAAAAAAGGTATTTGATCGGTGTTGTGTTATACAGTACAGAATGCTGAACAAGGTTCTGGTTAACAACAATATTTCCATTAACTGATATGATTTATTGAATGAATTTGATATATTATTACTTATCAGACTGAATATGTTAATTCAGCCAAGGTAAATCATGTTTAGCAGTCCATGTAAGCCTTGATAAAGATTAACTGAGTGGAACCATCTCTATCAAACCACATATGCTTCCTCTAAGTAAGTAAGATGAAAGATATATATTTGTTAAAATTTTTCATATTATATTGAATGAATAGCTAATATTATGACTATGGAAATAAGATATTTTTGCCTGTTCCTCAGTTCCTGAAGATGGAGGCATTGTACCAAAATGTCGACCGTATGGCATGAGTTAACCCAGTTGGAGACCTGAGAATTCTTCATACATCGTGTTCATATCAAAGAACTTCTATCTATATCTCATACTAAAATTTATACCATATGTCTTCATGTAAATGGGAAATAAGTGGTTAAAGAAGTTCAGCACTCCTTCATTGAGGGTATAATACTGTTTATAATTGGTGACTTGGAAATATAGACATAAGAAAATATTTGCTTTCTGAACAATTGAGAAATTTTCATAATAATTCAATATATACTTCCTTCCATTTGCATTCATTCAATAATCTGCTTATTAGATACTTAAGGATCAAATAATTCTTTAAATCATTTCATTAAAACATACATTAGAAATTCTTATAACTTAAATTCTGAAAATATAATCTGCTGAGCGATGAGATCCAAAGGATTTAAGTTTAAAATTTTAATTTAAAATAAACAAAACGCACCAATGACTGAAGATCTCAATTTTAATCTTCTAAATCACTATGAAAATAAAATACATGTTAATAATATGATATTCATGAATCAAGCTTTAAGCATTTATGTTTCACAAGTAAAATAATCATAACATTCCAACATATACATACATTAATGAATCAATTTCCGTGCAGAATAATTTCCTCCAGACATTTATTCCCAGAGTATGAAAAAAATCTCCCTTTCAATCTACTTACAGATCAAATCAATTCTAGTACATATTGAGTTTTCAGAATCCTTACTAAAAATGCCCAAAATACATCATTAATTTAAATCTTAATTATGTAAATGAACAAGATTTTAGGTGTTTGTCAAAATGCATGAAAATGTAATGTTTAAGAACTAATACATTTCTCCATTCCTGCCTCAAATTCATTTTTTATCATGCTATAAGTTAGCAATGATTGCTTTTTCTTCAGAGAATATCATTCCACACGGTAGTGGAAGCCTAAAATTTGTATTGCTTTTAAACGCTGTTTATTTAAGAATTTATAATATTAAACCATATGCAGTAGTATGTAATATACATGCTAATTCACACTTCATTTCTCCATCCAAAAGATCAATTACATGAAGATGTTAACAGATAATTAAGAAATTACAATTCTTCTGAATTAAGACTAGTTGCCATTTTTCAAAAGTTCTGAATAGCTTTTCTTGATACATTAAACTGAAGTATAGATAATAAGAGTAAAGCGTAAGAAATCCAGGTTAACTACACATTAGATCCCTGAAACTCCATGATTAAAAAAGATTCTTCTTATTGATATAACAAAATTGTATTTCCAGTTAAAATAATTTGCTTTTAATTTGAATTTGACAATTGATTGGATATCAATAATCAATGGGAATTTTTATTAAATGGGCAATTATTTATAATATGTCTTTCATTTATGGTAAAAACCAATTTCCTGTTTGATTATATCATATTTAGGTCATTGTAGCGGATTTCTCTTTACTTCGGCTCAACGGCTTTTATTCTGAAATATGCAAACAGCAAAGGTGTATAGCATTATAAATGAGTATTAAAGAACAGAAGATTATGATAAAACTCTACAACTTTCTCTCTACTAGAGTGTAAGAGGATATTATAATCATATTTCATTACTGATGCGATATGAAAATGTAATGTCCCTGTAATGTCCTAATTTATCTCCTTTTATAGTTTCAAAATATAGCTCCCTAAATAACATTTCATTTCCATTTAAAAAGAATATGAGTTATATTCTCCGATCTCGATTGCGTTCTTTATAAAAATATTTAAACTTTAAGTACGACTCTAGCAATTAATTCCAAGTATTTACAATTAATAATATAATTTACATATAATTTTATACTTTTAGTTTTAAAAGTATATTTGCGTAAATTTTAACGCCATTAATACACATCGCTTTATATTTATTTTATTTTCTACTTATTTCCGTTAGCCTGCCAATTATATTCCTTGCACCTATTGCGGATTGCCGCTCGCGGCAACTTCAATAGAATTGGCAATGTAACAGCGCTGGCGGATTCAACCAAAGAATTCTATTAACTTCTTGGTAAATAATGCTGTTCAAATATAAAATAATTTATTTGTAGCGTTTAAGTAAGTATAATGTTAAAATTTCCGCGAAATTTTAAATGTATATTTCTATGCTTAAGTACTTTACAATTTCAACAATAAATATTTCAATTGCCACGATATACATTAAAATGTGAGAATGAAATTATTCTTTACTGTGGTAACTGAAAAAAACGCCTATGAATATCACTAATAGACATTTTCAAATTTCGATAGTTATTTAAACAAAATTATCTATACTTGTCCAAGATTCTCCAATTGTAACAAGTGTAGCATTACTTTCTGAGTCGAATTCTTATGTCCCTTCGTTCATCTGGAGTAATCTACAAACAGTATTCCCAATTTCACGTCTCGGAGTCTTAGTTTTACTACTTTTCAACCCATTGGAAAGTATACTTTTCTCACTCATTGATTAATATGATTTCTTGTGATAGAATTCTTTTACAATGAGGAACTAGAATACTCCAATATTTCTGTATGAATTTTATCTCTTGATATCTTTTAACTTTAATCTAATTGAATGACTTACATTCCCATTAATATCATACAGGGGGATTTGAAATGTCAATAGATAACTTGACAGATTGTATATTACATTTTTTTATTAAATATTAGAAGTTGCATTATACCATAGAAGTCAAAATTTTGAAATATATTGTCGACTTTTATTTCTATCATTTGCATTTAAATGCAACTCATCAGGTATAAATTGAACCTGATTTTTGTATGTAAAGTTCAAAATAGAGATATTGAATTGTGTGTGTCACTAAGCTGGATTACTGCAGCATTAATTAATGCCTCTCTTTCTTAGGAGTACTCTATGAAATATGTAAATATGAATGAATTTTTATTTGCTTTGCAATTCATTATAGCATATCAATTAAGCTTCAGGATTATTCTTCTGATTAATAACTTAACATATATTAGGGATGGATTATTTAAAATCATACAATTTTAACTGATTAATTTATTGATTGAATTGAAAGGCAACTACAATCATCTTAACCCCAATCTCTTTAATATTTGTAATATTCAATTTTACCAGAGCCATAGTTTTTATTGCTGGGAATTAGTCAGATATTATCATTGAGCACTTCCTCACATTTCATACTTAAATTGGATTGAAAGTATCAAACTATTTAATGTGCATAGTTTTGTACATGTAACTCACCAGCATGCAATGTTCATTAATGACAGTTATTAGTGATAAGGATCTTAGATTATGTGCTTCTACACTTTGAAAAGTGAAACAGACTAAGGAGTGTGCTTGATTTCAGGTATGGAAAGATATAAAGGAAAATTCTCAATGTGATACAGAAGATTAATTACTGGAGCACATTTGTCACTGGTAGGATTACTCATGGAATGTAGGTAAGAATTTCTATTTACATGACCATTTTCATTATAATGATTTGAGCTTTATGATGAAAGGGAACTTCCTTTTTATCTCATCAATAAATATTTATGTACAGTATTTGATGGCAAATAAAACACACCTTTTTTCCTAAATTACGTCTAAAAAAATTTACCTGCATCTTGTATGTGAATGTATTGATATCGGTGCTTGAAAATAAAAAAATACCCTTGGGAAATATGTCTAGAGGAAACTAGAGATTAATCCAAACCATTCAGTATAAATTAGAGTGTTAAATTATGCTAAAGTGCATGAAAATGGAGCAGTAGTAAGCTATTATGTTATTGTGGTACCATGCTATCACATGGACTACTAAAACTTTTTTCCTTGTGTGTGGCCAACTTAATGAGGATGCATCTTATATGCTGTCAAATATGGTAATTCATTGAAGTTCATTATGTGGAAGCTAGAGTGTCTTTCTAATAGCTTGGAATAATAGTTTTAAATCATCTTTGAGAAATTTCTGCCTAATCAGCATCTCAAGTGATATATTTTTAGAATTCATTTAATGTATAACACATAGAAATGAATTTGTATTTTCAGTAAAACGCTATAAGATATTTGAAGGACTATTAATTTTAAGTCAGAATTCATCACTTGACTGATAAAGTACTGCATCATCTTTTAAACTGTAACATTAGTATAAAAACATTGCTGATTGATATTTACAAAAAATGCATTCCACTTTTCTCGACTGAAATTCTTTGGCTATTAATGCTTTACGAGAGCAATTGAATTTTCTCTAAGAAAACCTTTCCGTAAAATTTTCACCAATACAACTACTCCTTCTATGAAAGTATGAATTTAATTTGTATTTTAATACATTTAAGATTTATAAATAGTATACATCAAGTATATGTTTCATGTTGAAATCAAATTTGTTGATCCATTTACTTGAACTTTGCTGCTTGAATTTTGGTTACACACTCCTTTTTTGAAGAATAGATATATTTTTAATTCACATCCTCAATGTATAATCCCTTTATCATGAGGGACTCCTATGCAAGGTCTTCATCATAAGGCTCATCTTCAGAGAAAATATAACAGCAAGATTATTAATGTTCTGGAAATGTAGGTTATGATTGACTTCAGAAATATATAATTAAATAATAATAAATGTACCATTATTTTATAAACTCTTTATTTTTAAGCTTCTACTTCAGTACTGATTGGTACTCTTGGATTAGATAAATATAGATAATGATAAAAAATGAAATTCATAAAATATTCATTATCATTGAGATGTATGTCCTTTAATAGTGAGGGAATCCTATATGGAATACTCATCAACAAGCCCATTATAAGAGAAAACATACCAATAGAAGATACTAACTGCATTGGAAATTATAGTTGTGATTATAAGTTTAGCCTATTTCATTCAGCACATTTAAATATTCTGCTATTTAATTAACTCTATATTTATAGGCTTTTGCTTTGCCATAGAATGGTAGTCTCACTCGAAATAAATTTTTTTGCCAATCTAGAAATTGATAATAAATTAAACTGAGGCAGGAATGGGGAAATTCATTATTTTCAAAATATTAAACTATTTCATTTTGATTAAAATAAAATTTCTTGTTACTTCATGCAATAAGAACTAAAAGATATATTTCAGGCATTGATAAATGTTTTTTATTTTGTTTAAAATTTATATAAGAATCATATTTAAATCATATAAGATATTTCAATTTCTTTTATTGACAGAATGCATTCTGCTATACAATAAAATAACAGGTTGCATTTTTAATACTTTCTCTTTTAATTATTTTCAAGGTTAATTATATCTGAGATGTCCTTCAAAAATATAAGTTTACATGGTAGGGATAGGTAATCACAGACAAAGTAATTGGAACAACACTAGATCTTTCTTTGGTACTACTGCTGCATACATTCTGAAAAGCAATGAAATACAAATTATGTTATTAAGTACAGAGGTACAGCTTCAGCTTCAATATAAGTTTGAATTTATTTCATAAAGTAACTTTTGTCTGATTTTTTTATGGTATATGTTAAGAAATATTTGTTTTAATTACATTTTGTTTACCATTTAAGTATTTCAATTTTAGTTAGTTAAAAAACATCCTTATTTCTCTGGGAAAATAAATATTTAAAAAATTCATAATCATTGAAATATATATCCTATCACAATGATGGACTACTATGTACTTGAAATTTTCTTAAAGGCACACATTTCAAGAGAAAATGTTTTTAATATTTAGAAGATTTCAATAGCCTTGGAGTGAAAATTTCTAAGTTTGGGTAGAATTTTTTCATCCAATATTTTTGAATATGCCATCATTTATTTAACTCTAAATTTTAATGCTTCTACTATGTAATGAAATGAGTTAGTATAGTATTATATATATAGAATTGTTAAATGCAATTGTTTAAAACATACCATCATTTATTGAACTTTAATTTTTCATTCTTCTACCTTGTAATGAAAAGGTTTTCTCTGAAAAGATATTAATCATCGTTCATCTAGAGCTTTGTAGTGGATTAAATCAAGGCAGAAATGGAAAAATTAAAAATCCTGAAACATTAAATTTTAATACATTTTGATGTAAACTTATTTCCTTGTTAATTAATGGAATTAGAATTTAATGATATATTTCATGCATTTTTAAGCAGGGAGGAAAACTCAGTATGTGCTGGACTTGATTTGATCTGTATATGGATTGGAAGGGATCTTTTACATTACTCTTAGAATAAACATCTGGAGGAAATTATTCTACAAGACAATCAAACCTTCAATGTAAGTATAAATTTTCAATAATATTTGGATGTATATGAGTTTGTGTTGAATGTTTATAATTGTTTTAACTGAGAATTATTTATGCTTAAAGAGCATTTCATAAACATCATATTATTGTGATTCTTCTTTATATTTATAGGAATATGAGTATTTTTTTATTAAGATCTTTAATCTTGAGTATACATGTATCTTAATTTTTTGTTTTCAAATCCTTAAGTATTAAGTTCTTCTGAATTAATTTTATTTAATTATTCACAAAGCTCATTGGAAAATAGAATATCACCATTAATAATGTTATTACTGGAATTAACTCTACAGTAATTTTGTAAGAATTACAATTTAACATACTATATTCACATTGGCAGGAGTAATTCTGTTATTCTAGCAATAGTGAAGTGATTAACAGTTGAACTATATATATTTTTTACCAAATGTTATTGTTATAAATGATTTATTTTTAGAGCAGCAGCGAAATGCTTTTTTAGATTACGGCTTTGTTGAGTTTAAGGTTTGCTGTAATTCTAGCTATCACACTCGAGGATTTTAAGATGTACCGGTATGATACTTATGGAAGACCCCTTCTATCTTACTCCTTTTCTAATTGATTGTATGACTAACTCCAATGGGCCAGACGATTCACCATCATTTGGTTGTTGATACTACATCGAGGCGTTTCTAGGGATACTGGGTCATAAGCTTGACAGAATAGGTATTAGAGGCCCTCCTAAAAACTGGCTGCTCTCTTACCTGCAAGACAGATCTCAACAAGTAACTGTTTATAAAGATGGTGTAAAATACACTTCCCCTCCCAAAACATTTAATCTTGGAGTTCCTCAGGGCTCTGTACTTGGTCCTACTCTATTCTTAATATATATAAATGATCTGCCTTCTCATATAACTGGTATACCTGGTAGCGTACCCATTTTATATGCTGATGACACAAATATTCTTTTTTCTTCCTCATCCCTTGAATCACTTCATACAAATTGCAGTCTTGTTGCTAAGAAAATACAAACTTGGTCACTCAATAATTTCCTCAAACTTAATCATGATAAGTCTTCAGTTATTCACTTTGTGCCTAAGAATAAGACATCTCAAAATTTAGACATTTCTTTAGATGGCACTGTTTTACCACAGACTGACTTTACTACTCTTCTTGGTGTACACATAAACTCGCACCTTTATTGGGAATCTCATATTGAATTCCTCTTAAAAAAACTCAGTCCAGTTTGCTTCCTCATTCGCAATATTCGTTTTACTGTTTCTATGGATGTCTTATTATCCATTTATTATGGTCTTTTTTACCTGCACATTGTATACAGCATACTGTTCTGGGGTTCCTCTTGCCATTCCATTAAATTATTCAAGCTCCAAAAAAGAATTTTAAGATTAATTTCTAATACTAAACTTGATGCACCCAGCCTTCCTCTTTTTCAGCAATTTTTGATTTTACCTCTTCCTTGTATTTTTATTTTATTTTCAGTTCTATATGTTAAAACAAATCTAAACAAATTCAAAACAAATGCTAACATTCATAACCATAACACTCGCAATAGTAACAATCTCCATATTTCCTATGTACGCACCACTCGCTCCCTCAAAAGTCCATTTCATCTTTCCATAATTTTATACAATGCACTTCCAGAAGAAATTAAAAACATAAGCTCAGTTTCTTGTTTCAAATCAAAGGTTAAGAACTTTCTATTAGGAAAAATGTTTTATTCTGTGGATGCTTTTCTTTCCAATGATTGATTTTGTATTTGTATTTTAATTTTTTGTACTGGTTTTTTAATTTATATCTATGTGACTTGATTGATGTATTGACGAAGCCTATATCTATCTGATCTTTGGCAAATAAACTATTATTATTATTATTATTATTTTACATCTATTTTCGGTTCAGAATTCTACGCATTTCAATTAATTGAAAGGAAGAGAAGGTGATGTTTCTCTCTCATCCTGGAAATCGTCGGTTTCTCCGATGGGAGACGTTTATTTAAGCACTCCAGGCTTTGTCTGGCGTTATGCGAGAAATTGCCTCTTCACCGCGGGTGCCCTAACTCCACAACGGGGAACAGAATTAGTGATTGTCAAGCGTGAATTTGATCGCTTGACTGTCTTCCGAGTTTCGTCTATCTTCTTCTGAGCCATTCGAAATGTACTCGTTTTAGTCTCGTCTACAAACGAAGATGATATTGGATTGATCTTTTCCTTCGATTATACTATTCGCACGATCTCGAATCGATTGAGTTTGAACAGTGGTGAGACGGATTTTTGTGATTATCATTCTTACTCCGCTCAAAAATATGTAGTTTATTTAGATCTGGAGAGTGGAATAATGTTATTTGTGTAGCTTATTTAAATTCGCTTTTTTCCATCGTTTATATAATAAATAAACTGTCTTAAATGTATTTGATGAATGCTATTCATGTTTTAACTTATGGTGACGCATTTTTTAGTAGAGTTAAATTATAGTTATTGTAATAATGAATGTCTCAACTCATTTTTCCAATTGTGATTGAATTAGAAATTTAATCAGTAAACATCAAGGAGTTTTAAGTATCCATCTTAATGTGAAAGTGCACAAGCGATGTGATGATTCCTTATCTATCGTAAACATTTAAGTATTTTCTTCTCATCAGTCACGTAATATTTTATTCTTTCTAACGTCCATCGGAAGTCCATTGCTTTCCTTTTTAAATATAAAGCCTGGGCGATTGACAGAGATCACAATGTTCTCATCTAAAAAGAAGTTCTAAATTTCCAACGTCATATTATAATTCACTTTTATATTTATTATCAGTACGTGGTTTATATTCTTCCGTTTATAACTTCTGATTTTGAATTGATATATCTTGCCTGTCATTCACTCGCCTTTATCTTCTCTAGGAGTCCTTAAGATTAATATCATTATTTCTGAATTTACAAAATCCTATAAAAAATCGAAACAAAATGCAAAGCATACATTTACATGTCTCTTCTTTGTTTTATCGAAATAACGACTTCTTATCAAAAACAGTCATCTGTTTGGAATTTAAGCATTGACTGAGTCGCTGTTAAAAGTATATTACGAAGTATTTTTTTAGGAAATGCACAAGGAAGTAAAGATCAACGATGATAAGGACTATGGATCGTAACATATAATATTACATGGAAGGTTTTAACATAGAAAAATTCCACCCTTATTAATTCCTCAGTCATCAGTTTCTTTCGTCCCAGAGCTGTTACTCGGCTCACTGAAATTAATCGAGAGGAAGTGTGAGCGACGTTGGTCCCTCCGCAAAATCGTTGCTAACTCCGGAGGGACACGTTTGTTTAAGGAGCCAAGCGTCGTCGGGCATTATACAAGGGATCGCCGTTCACCATCCCTCCCTTGGACCACGTCAGTAAACGCTAGGAAGAAAGAATACCCAATTTCCCAGCCTCAAATAAGAGAAAAATTTCTTTATCATTTTATTTATTAGCATATTTAGCATTCTATCCTTTGGTAAGCTTTCATAATGTTAAATTATCGGATTTTAGCGTATGAGTCATGTAGAGTGTAAATACGAAAAGATATCCTTAAAGAGTATTCTTTTAATACTTTCTATATTAAACATACATTATGAAAGAAATATATCAGGAGTTAATTTAGGAAGTAAAAGGAAAGAATACTCTGTAGAGAAGCAGTAACTTTGTGTGGCCATTAATCTTGTGTCCCCTTCTCCATCTCCAGAACTCTCATCGCAGTATTTCGCTCTACAACATAGCTTTGAGTACTATGCTTTTTCCAAGGAATGAATGTTCTAAAGTCAACGTAGTATTTGCGGAAAAAATTATTTTCGTATTCCACTTTTTGAATGACGTAAATAATCAGATGTCTTAAAGTTAAGATTTAATAAATTCCGATGAAATGTACTATTACTCATGGTTAGTATTATTTGTGGTTAAGCGTGTATCTAAAGGCAGCAGTTAAATAGGTATTATGCGGATTTATTTAAACAATCATTAAGGAATGAATCTAAAGCAAAACGAATTATTTATTCCCCTACAAGTTTTTTCTTCACAATTACGAGTATAGTACCTTTCAAAATTTCGATGGACTAATACTAATATTTTCAAAATTGAATAACCCAAACGACTCGGGCCATTTTTGACCATTTCTTTTTCTAATTTATATCCATTTCCAGATAGAGGCGAATTTATCCATAATCCCCCATAATCCCCTCGGAATCCTCACAACCTCCTCGGATTCCCTTTTCTCCTCCGTCATCCTTCTCAACACTTAGTCATCCCATTTTCCTCTTTCATTTCCTCTGCTCCACTTACTTTCCATTCATTTAGCTCCCTATTCTTCGAGGCTCAGACGGCCAATTGAGCCATGCTCTGGACGCACGACCCATTGGGCATGAGTTTTTAGGAGCCTCGCATTCGGACCAAAGGGTTTCTCTCTGTGTCCTAATCCGATTCTTCTATTCCGCATCCTGCATCTGCATTAACAGAGACTCGAGTGCATTTGGACGTCTTTCTCGAGAGTGCAGTTTAAGCTAGATACTTTAATCCAAGATATTTCCTCAAGTGAAGGGACGAGCCAAATTATAATGGTACGAAAAAAAACGCGGTGTAAACGAAGGAAGAATGAAATAGCTATTTAATTGAAATAGTCTAAGTAGGACTACTAGACTAGAACTAATTACGTAACTAAAACGAAGAACACTTTACAGTTAACTGCATAACTATCAATTAACTAGAACCACTTACAGTACATCGTGTGTATTTACGAGTATAATTTCCATTATAACAATAAAAATTACTTTAGCTCTCCTATTATTCCTAAACCTGGTATCTTTTCTCTTTCAATAAGTTCTAATTATTCATTGCATTACTATTATTATATCTACAGCAGACATTAGAAATAAGTGAGGCAAATACGGTAAGAGGTAAATATGATAGTAAACCGATTCGAAACTTCTAAATCGGCATCTACTAGAATGGATTAGCGGAAGAATTGTAGCCTTCAAATGCACTTAAAATTGGAAACTCCAATAGAACTCGCTTTTGTCAGTAATTAGACTGTAGACGGGGAGCTAAAAAAACAATGAGTCATAGATTACAATAAATCTTGTTATCTTTATCTCGATTATTTGTATTGCGGCCGAAGATCAGGGGAGGGGGAATGGCTAATTATGGCAGCTTCATTTCTGAACTAGTCTGAGATGTCCTTCCACAGGTAACTCCTGAACAAATAGCTTTTATTTCCCACCAGGTCAACAATCTCATATGACCAAATTACAAGAAAATTACTAATCTAACATGCTTTCATTTTTTACCACCACGCGACCCAACGCCCTTCCGCCCCCGCGCCCAACCATCCCTACGACCCAACCACCCTCTACGACCGACGCGCCCAACCACCCCTTCCGCCCTCGCGCCCAACCACCCCTTCCGCCCACGCGCCCAACCACCCCTTCGGCCCTCGCGCCCAATCAACCCTTCGGCCCTCGCGCCCAACCACCCCTTCCGCCCTCGCGCCCAACCACCCCTTCCGCCCTCGCGCCCAATCAACCCTTCGGCCCTCGCGCCCAATCAACCCTTCGGCCCTCGCGCCCAACCACCCCTTCCGCCCTCGCGCCCAACCACCCCTTCCGCCCTCGCGACCCAACCCCCTTCGGCCCTCGCGCCCAACCACCCCTTCCGCCCTCGCGCCCAACCACCCCTTCGGCCCTCGCGCCCAATCAACCCTTCGGCCCTCGCGCCCAACCACCCCTTCCGCCCTCGCGCCCAACCACCCCTTCCGCCCTCGCGCCCAACCACCCCTTCCGCCCTCGCGCCCAATCAACCCTTCGGCCCTCGCGCCCAACCACCCCTTCCGCCCTCGCGCCCAACCACCCCTTCCGCCCTCGCGCCCAATCAACCCTTCGGCCCTCGCGCCCAACCACCCCTTCGGCCCTCGCGCCCAACCACCCCTTCCGCCCTCGCGACCCAAACACCCCTTCCGCCCTCGCGACCCAACCCCCTTCGGCCCTCGCGCCCAACCACCCCTTCGGCCCTCGCGCCCAACCACCCCTTCCGCCCTCGCGACCCAAACACCCCTTCCGCCCTCGCGACCCAACCCCCTTCGGCCCTCGCGCCCAACCACCCCTTCGGCCCTCGCGACCCAAACACCCCTTCCGCCCTCGCGCCCAACCACTCCTTCCGCCCTCGCGACCCAACCCCCTTCGGCCCTCGCGCCCAACCACCCCTTCCGCCCTCGCGACCCAACCCCCTTCGGCCCTTGCGCCCAACCCCCAACGGCCCTTGCCTTACCAATACCTTTATTACCTACATCAGGTCCTCTTCCATCCAGTATCCTCAGATGTCTTGAACCCCGTCCGCTCCTCAAAGGTCCTCCATGCGTAAGAGGTTCCGATCCACCTACTAACAAACATATGATCAAACTTAGTATAACATAGTTGTAACCTTAAAATAACACAAAAGAATACTGTAGATATTAACGGACGCAAGCCAGTTATGTCCACTTCACACTTAAATTATATCGATAACATTAAGAAATGGATTCTATAAAATGAAACACTATTATATATAGTGTTTCATTTAATTTCGTTGTTACCGCTTAATCATATTATTAATGATTCAGAATAATCTATTAACGAAATAAATTAATCTAAAGTTTTAGATTATTTCTTTCTTCCTTTTTTTAAAATTAAATTTTATTCAAATTTTAAAAAAATCCATCTACACACCAACGATCTTATAATTTTAGCATAATATCTAAAAGTTATATTTATTCACCCTAAATAGTTACTATACAAATTAAAACGATTTTTGTTTTGATAATGGGGCAATCATTTAATTATTTACTTCAATTAACTTATTTTTATTATATTCATATAAATTAAATATGAGTTACGATCGAATAATTCATTCCATAAACCGAAAAATAATAAAAATATTTAATTCACTGTCATATTTAGATTCGTTTGTAAATATTAAGTTTCTAAAAGACGAACAACTATTTTTGTAAGAAGAATTAAAATAAAAAAATATAATCATTAACGATCTGAAAATTCTTAAAACATTTTAACTTTAAAAAAACTCAACCTAAATATTAATGAAATTCATCATTGACGATCCGAAAATTCTTAAAAACATTTTAACTTTTAAATAACTCAAGCTTAAGATTTGCATTCAAATTTAAATTTATTTTAGTTTTCAAACATATTTCAATTAGTAGTATTATAATTCTAAAAAATGCAAGTAAATTAAATTCCAAATTTAGTATACTTTCATTTCTTAAGATCTTATATCAGTAATAAATAACTGTCCGTTTATTAATTGAACTATAAAATTGAAATTATTCATTTAGAATAAAATTGCGATTTATTTTTGGAATATTGAGCAATTATTCAATAATATGGACTATACTATTATATTATAAACTCGGTATAATATTCCTTGAAACTCATGAAAACATGAACATGAAACTCGATAAGTTAAAAAATCCTCGCTATCTATTTGAATGCAAAAATATATTAAATATTTATTTATATATTAAATTTTATTAAGTCCCAAATAAATAACATTTTCATTTGAATATAAATTGTAAACTCAAATTATTCTTCCATGTCAATATTTCATCTTTAAGAAAGCAAACTGACCAAGGGCAACATATGAAAATGTTTAAAGGTTCGCGATAAAATATTTAAATATTTTTAATTGTATTAAATTAAATCTTTAAATAGCAATTGTAAGAAATGATGATTAAAATAATTTTAAAATTTTTGATGTGATGCAAATGGCGGATTCATACATCGGTTAAATATAAAAGAATTGAGAATTACAATAATTTAATATATAAAGGTAATTAATTGCACAAAAACTAAATAAAATAAAATAAAATATTACATTAAATTTGAATGTGTTTTGATGCATGAGGCTACTTATCATTACGACCCTAAGTTCGACCACGTGGCGAAAATATTCACGACTGCTTAAATAATACTAATTAGTATTACCGTATTTATTTCCCAACTTCATTTAAAAGGACATCTGCTTCGATTATTAATCATATTGAAAACGCTTAAAAGAAAACTACGTATGGAAGAATTAGATAACTCCTACAAAATTCCGACCACGTGGCGAAAATGCTTACTTTCTCTTATGCTCAATTATGACTTAAATTCAAAAAAATATCTGCTACGATTCATTTACTAATTGAAATAGATAGAAAGAAATTAAAAGAAGAAAGACAAATCTCCGTTTATTGCCCAAAGTCAAAGTTAGAAACTTCAAGAAAGCTATAGAAAAGTCATTCTTACTTACCAAGTTAATGGACCTATTTTGCAGATTTCAAATCTTCTCTTTGCTGCATCTTGACGAATCCATTGTAATCGAGTTTTATTTGAACAATAGAGCACTCAAACGAGATATTTTTTCTAAAAATTACCGAAATTCGATAGCACATCCTTGAACGCACCTCACCCTAACAGGAAGCAGCTCTAACTAACAGTAAAACAACGGATATCCGGTTTGCAGTAAAATACTCGATTCTGATTGGTTAATGGTATTGGATAAACCACTACTCAACAAAGCTAATACTTAATTAATAACTCTTTTATTAATATTAATAATGAAAATCACTATAAATAATAATTAGTTTATTTTTAAGAAATATCAATATAGGTTATTTTCCTACTGAGTAATATTATTAATTATCTAACGCGCACATGTTCTTTAGGAGGCAGCCATCTTGAAAATATTAACTTGTTTGAAGAAAAAAACCATAAAATACTTACAAATGTATTTAAGTAGATGAAAAGTTACTTAATTCCTACGGTTATATTGTTTTGATAAGTATCGAACGATTTAATGAGTAATTAGTTTCTGTTGGAATAAGTAAAGCCTAATTATCTTCGTACATAATATTCGGAACTCCAAGAAATTTCAGTTAAGTATTATCTTTATTATATGCACAAGGAACTTGTACAATGCCCATACGGAGCTGTGGTCTCCGTAAGAAAAATTTTGGAAGAAGAACTTATAGCAACGCGTAAACTTACTAGATTTAAAAATACTAAACGTACTAGATTTAAAAATACTTTGTTTTACACTTACCTTTTTCATGTCCAGAATAGTTTATAGTATAACTAGTGTATATTGTGAAGTATTTTATCTACTGAATCCATTTATTTGTTTGAACTAAAGTATTGCTCTCTTCGAGCGATGCTTAGATGAGCTTTCCGAATCATATAAGAATCACTAACTTGTAATGATATGAATAAAACACTATTCACTCTTCGAACTAAATCAGCATATCCTCACATTTAATATGCACTAGGAACTATAACTGCACCAATGTCGGTGACTCGATAATATAATCACTGGGGTACGAAAATGTATTCCAAAATAATCACTGATATTCTCCTATATTTTACCCTCTGAAGCACCGTACACCATATTATCTTGCACTTCATTCGGACGATGAAAGACTGAAGTAACATCTTAAGAGACTACGATTCCATATTCCATTACTTTTCCCTTGAGCTCGTTTCGAACAACTATTTAGTTACTTTCTAGCGAAAGGGCAGAAATATTCCAGCGTTAGTCATTTAGTACGACCCCCAGATTTTAAGGAATTCTTTTACTCATGGCCGTTATTTCAAGGTAAAGCGTTTTTGGTACCTAAAATAAAGACTCCAAATCATAATAAGTAGATCTTTCTACAATGTTGGTGTTCATTATAATTTTGCAATCGCGCAAACGAGATGAAATTCCTTCGAAAGCATCGATCTTTTAAACGTTTTTAATTGAATTTATTCGAAATATCGTCCAAGAATTTCGAGCAACGCTTATATGCATTAGATTTAAAAATATTTTGTTAAGTACTTACATTTTTCATGCACGATATTACAACATAACACATTGAAATTGTCATGAATTCTAATTCTTGAATCCTTATTAATTTGAAGTAAAACATTGCAGTATTCGCACGCTGATTGAATGATCTTCATGGTTGTATACGAATCGAACACTTGTGTACATATGAATAAAAATATTTCACCCTTCGAACATAAAGTGCGTTTCTGCACCTATATAAAATTAACGAAGAACTGCACTATTGTCGTTGGCTTAATGTATAGATATATAATCAATTTTTGATGAATTCTAAAATAAACATCGACCAAAGAATATACAATTTAAATCATCCACTGAAGCGTTTCATAAGAATTACTTGCACTAGTTTCGGGCAATGAAAGACTGAAGAGACGCACTCACACACAAAGACCAACATTCGAATTACTCTTACTTTTCTCTTGAGCTCGTTTCGAACAGCTATGTAGTTACTTCCTAGCGAAAGGGCAGAAATATTCTGGCGTTACTCATTAAGTACGACCTCCAAATTTAATGAAACGCTTTAGCCTTAATGGTTATTTCAAGGTAAAGCTTGTTTTGCTAACTTAAATGAATTCCCCTTATGATGATGTCCAGAACCTTATATATATTATTAATTTCATCACATTTCTTTGAAGATGTTTAATAAAAGTTGTTATTCTTCGCATAGTTGTAATTATTTTAACAGTGTATCGGATGTTTAAAGTTATTTTATAATTATATATTATAGTATATATTATACTATATAAATATAGTATATTTTTGTCTTAAATTCTAATTGCATCACTGTATGTTTTCCTGAAATATGCCGTGCTAAAGAAACTTATCAGGGAATAATGCTGGGGTTCACATTTCCTTCTAAATATTACTATTAACATTATTTCTCTTTTTTTATTAAGAAAGATTAAATTAAGTAGAAGGCATATTATGGTCATGGTCAACTAAAAACTCGAAGTGATACTTAATGTAGATTAATAATTTTTTAGCAATATTCATCATTATTTTAGGAATTTATAGTAAAACATCTCTAAATATTTCAGATCCTGATTTTCTAAATATGATATCCCGAAAAATAACTTAAATAAGTGGGTCATGGGAAAAGTTTGTGTAAATTGAATCTTGGTCTTCGTCAGGCAAGATGGCTGCCATTATTATCCATTCCCCCTCCCCTTATCTTCGGCCGCAATACAAATAATCGAAATAAAGATGACAAGATTTATTGTTATGACTCATTGTTTGTTTATCTCCCCGTCTACAGTATAACTACTGACGAAAGTGAGCACGATTGGAATTTCCAATTTTAAGTGAATTTGAAGTCGACAATTCTTCCGCTAATCGATTCCAGTAGATGCCGATTTAGAGGTATCGAATCGGTTCATCGAATGCCCTTTATTACCTCGTATTTTTGGGATGCATCGAGATGATTCGGAAACTTAACCGCTGCGTTGATTAATGGACAGGGAACCCGATAAAAAGGGCGATGGACCATCAATACGGGAGGAGACCCGCTCTGCTCATCTTTAGAAATCAAATTAATGGGTAAAAAAAGGGCGTGCGACCAGGATGTCCATCTCCTTTTGTGGACACGTAATCGGATTGCCCTCCCTGCTAAATATCTCATCTCTTTTGTCATCTTCCTCGGCTGCAGATTCGATTGAAACCGCGGTCGGCTCATCCTCTGCTTGGTTTCCTCGCCATTTTTTTCCCTTTCGGACGAACAGTTGTGCGGTGCGGTTTCCCATAGCAACTGTGCACTCGGGAGGAAGGTGGTGATGCACCGAAAGGGTATCACTTTATATTCTCTATGGAAGTGCAATCATTCGCAGATGCGTAATCCTTGAGAAGAAGGATACAATTACGCACTCCACTGGTACAGAAGTCCTCTGCTAATGGCTTTCATATCAATGCCATGGTTTCGAACGAATCCCTCTTTAGTCAATGCGGGTAATAGGATTGTCTGATTTTCTAGGCAACTGCATTGTTGAGCGTGATTCATCTCTGAACATAATCGTAACATTTTACGCGCTATATGAATTAATTTTATGACTTATATAGAATTTATCGTAATCATTCTTTAACTATCGTATCGCGTCATTGATTGTCGATTGTTCAATTGATTGTCGTATATATAATTGAACATTATTTGATTTCCTCAGGCATTTTTATATTTAAATGTCAATAAATTTGATTTTAAAGTATCTATGAATTCCGTAAATTTATATTTATCTACTTATATTAAGAAAATTTATATAATTGCTTATCACTTTATTTCAGAGGAAACATATGTTTTTATTCTATTCAAGTTAATTCAAATAGTAAAAGCTAATTACTAAGAGCCATTATTTTGTGTTTTCCGAAGACGTCGGGATTATATTATCGTATCATTATCATAATATCATGTAATATCAGCTTCAAATGTTGATGATGTCTTTGCTTACCACCGAAACTTCAAAAAATAAGAAAAATATCTATTATTGAATGAAAACTTCACTGCTATTCCAATAATATACTATATATGATTTCCCATTCTGGAACCTATGTGCTATTTTGTTTTGTTAAAGTTTCATATTTTATCTTTGCGCAATTTAAAAAATATTCATTCCCGAAAAGATTAGATGTTTCAATTATTCATTTACAAGAATTAAAGCTATTATCGATAGAAGTGAAAAGTTAATGAAATCTTGATAAGGTAAAAGTCTTCTGGGTTAATTTGGTATTAGTGAAAGAGTGTAAGTGTATCTTACTTACTTGTAATTTGTATTGAGCTATTTTGGTCTATATTTACAAATCTATATTATATAACTCTTTTAATAAGTAAGATCATCAAAAATACTTTGTCAAACAAACCAATCAAACCTACTTTGTAAATCAAACTTACATTGTATTGAGCTATCTTTCTCTGTGTTTATATAACTCTTTTAATATATAAGATCATCAAAAAGATACTCTAAAGACTCGATCCTGATTATAGTATTCTGAATGACGTTAATAGCTCACACAATGCGTAAGGGTTACTTCATGGAGATGACAATCCGTGAGATCTCGATCCTTTCAGAAACACTTTCACAACACCCTAATAATTCGTTCAAACTTCACCGTCGACATTTCGTTCCCTTTTCGAACCATTTCGTGAAACCGCCATCACACACGTCTGCGGAAATTGGAAATTCCGAAAGTTTCCGTCCATCCGCGAAAACGGATTGTTTTAGGACTATTTGGTGCGAGGGTTAGCGTATAATATCACCGTGATGAATACCATTTCAAGGAGGATATCGCGGCAGCACAAAGGATATCGATGCCCGCAACCAATCTGCACGCATTAATGGCGAATCTCTATTCATTCGAACAGTTTCCAATCGACCTCCTGCCCTTTTGAAATGGTTCCCATCGTTTATACTCATCCTCTAATTCAATGAGCGGATTTTTACCAATTATCTAATTCTGATTAATTTATATTGCTATTCGTAGACTTATTTTATTACTTTCCGAGGAAAAGGTTTTCCAAGTGGTTATAATATTCCTGGGAATGAAATAATTTTTAATAGACGTAAGGGAAGGAAAAGCACGTCCAAACCATGTCAATCCAACCCTTACATCCAGTTGTTAATTAATTACCTCCGTGTGCATTGTAGATAGCATGACGCTCTAAGTATTTCGCCAAAATATATTTGAAATTTGGTTTGAAATGAGGTTTGTATAGGTGTATATTATCAGATCATTTTAGATTAAATATCACTGTACGTTTTCGTAAAATCTCTCGTATCAAATGGCAAACGAGAAAAATATTCATTAAAGCTCTCTACACGATGTTGAAAGTTTAAAAATTTACTTCCATTGTAATTTCAGATGTAAAGCTCTTTAGTGTAATACCATGATGAACAGCCTATCAATACTCATCTAGTCTCTTAACAATAAATAGAAATTTAATAGAAATGTTTTAATGATAAATTTTAAATGATTATAAATTTACATTTTATTTGTAATTTCTTTATTTTAGTTCGCTGAAAATACGTAAAGTATAGATTTAACAAACATTAACGAATTAAGGCATATAATAATTTGATACTATCACACTTTAGGGTCACATAAAAATGTTTTAATACTTCTTTACGATAAAGAGTTAGATAACAATAGTTAGAGAACAATACAGAGCGTCACCATCTTCTCTACAATACGCAGAACTGTCCACATTCCTCTTATTTCGTCTCTCACTTGTTTCACGTCATCCCATTTTCCTATTCCCTTCTTCCCCATATCACAGCCACTTCCATTCATTCCTCTTCGCGTTTCCTATTACTGATTCTGATGGACATTGCGGCTGTCCCTTGTCATGTGAAGGGACAATCAAGACCCTGTCGTCAGGAGCGTACGTGCATTCAGAGCGGCGTTTGTTCTGTCCGAATTAAGGCGCATGTGTGCTCCGGCCTTCAATTGCACTTGCCGGGAATAACTCGCGCGATCGTTCTCCAAGTTAATTCACAGCCTTTTGAATAACCTTTAATTTTCTCGCGAGAGGACGAGTGTCGTGGCGCCATCTGTTAAATGCATGCAGAAAAGAGTTCAAAAGATGAAATGACGATCGCTAACGTGTATGACGCAGAGCTTCGTATAAATAAATAGAGCGAAAAGGCGAATCGTGCAAATGTACTTTGACCTGCTTTGATATGTCCCACGTCCGATGACCGAGGCAAATTTTGTTACCGTAGTAAATAGGCTAAATGAGGAGTACTTGATAAATTCAACATTCGCGTCGTAACTAGGCAACAGATTAGTTGAATTTGAATTATAAATAAAAGTTGAACGTTTGAAATTGGGTGTAAATGCAACTTTTTCGATGTTTAGATGTGAAGTAATTCAGTGCTCCAACCGCGAAACGAGATAATTATATTTATTTTGCACAATATTTTCATGTGCTAGAATATACACGAGATGTTTAAGAGGGAAGTGACTTAGAGAAAGATACCTTTAGGTAGCCTCTGAAATGCATAATTTTTTATCGTATTTCATAATTTAACTGCTTTTTGCGTATGGCTCAAAGGAAAATGTATATTGCAGCAAAATTTCGGGAAGGGATGATTAAAGTTAGCTCGATTTTGATAAAAAATCTACTGCGTCATTTCATATATAATTGAATAATAATTCGTAATTAAACACGCACCTATTCCATTGCATTCGGAAATTATTTCAATGCAAACTGTTTCGTACTTTAATGATATCTTTATGGCAAATAACTACTTAGTTGTGATAGTTTTATTAATGGAAAAGACACCTTTAAAATTAAACCTGTCAAATATAAAATATGTGTACTCGATTCACTTAGGGGAAGAGCAAATTTAGTTTATATTCATAAAGGTAGCTGTATTTTTATCTCATCAGTTAATATCAACCTGAAGTGGATGTTACTTTTGCATTTTTATTTTTAAATATTTTCCGTATGATTTTTAAACATAAATTCTATGGAATGAATTAGCAAGGTTTAAATTAAAAGTGCCTTGCATATAAATGTATAACGAATGAAATAATCGAATATTTAACGATAGTAAACGATTAAAAGTTTGTATTTTATCGATAAAGTTGACGTATGATAGCAATAAATTGGTAGCGTAGGGAATCATATAATTTATGAATACGGAAACCATAGTGTCAATGAATCCTATTTCATTGTTAAGTGCAGTTTTGTTATACATCTTTGTAAGACGCATTTGTCGTTTCGAGACTATACATTATTGTCTAACAATTTAAAAGCGAATTAACGCTCGGAATATATAATTTACTACAAGAATGAGCCTTTATAGTATTAACGAACAATATACCTTTTAACAGACGTCTGCAGGCGTAATATCTCAGCGTGAACAGTCGTCACTGCGAACAAGAGGATAAGAACCGTCCCATCACACCTATGAGAATAGTGCTTTGGCACAATGATGATTCCCCCGAGAGAAGAGATTTTCCTACCCTCCCGCAAATTGCGTGTCGCCTAGAGACGGTGCAATTACGCGCGCGTCGTTGCGTGCAGCTGTAATCTACGCTTCCCCCATTCGAGTGAAAGCGTGATCCTCTTGCAGGGACGAGCCAAAACCACTTAAATGCGCCATGATCACGCATGGAGAGATCACGCCTCGAGATGCAATGGCCCGATCCGGGAACGGTCGTTTTTATACTCACGCGGATCTCATTGCTCGTAAGTATTCGGGAATGGTGGAGTGAAACAAGTGAAGGCTGTAATTCGTGAATGTACGAAGAGATTGTTAAATGCTCAACGGGTGTGTCTACGTGGATGGTGATAAATGAATATTAAATTTAAATGTAATGTAACGTGTCTATATAAATAGCAAGTTTAATATTTATTTTATGCATTTAAAATTTTCTCCATTAAATAAATAAGTAAAATAAATAATAAAATAAAGAAATTCGATCTGTTAGACGCATTAATTCTATTTCTTGCCTTAACGGTCGATAAAGGGAGTGTGGCTTTATATTTTTTAATTCGAACGTATAACATTTCAGCAACTATTCTCTTTATTAGTGTTTAGTTTAGAGTTGATCTCATTTGTGTGATTGTCATTTACTGTTTAACTCCATTAAACAATGAGAGTAACTAAAACATGATATAATTAATCTAAAGAAGAGGAATACTTAAATCCGTAAAGTGAAGGAATTGGCGAAGGGATAGCTTAAAAACTACTCAAAATTTAATGCTCAGTATTACATCACAATAACTTTCTTGTATCAGATACGTGTAGTAAAAGGAATTCAATACATATATAGTAAATTTTATACGAAAAATGAATAAATTAACATCGAATTACTTCTAGATTGAGTATTTTGTCAGAATATATTCGGAAAGATCCTTTATGTATGGGTTTGAATATTATGGGAAACATAACATACCCTTTATTTCTGTCAATTCACACTTTGAAACCTGCTTTTATTTTAATTCAATTGTTCTATCAAGTTTCTATATTCTCCGTCTTTCTCCATTGTATCTACATTGTATCACTGGCTAATAGCCTGAAGTGCGATATTATTTCTTCTAGATATAAGGAGTTTGACGTTATTTAAAATTCGATTCACCTCGCGTAAAAATTTACGAGTAAAGCAGAGTGACAAATTGGACATATCCTCTAGGAGAGAGACTTGAAAAATACCCAATTTCTCCTAACTCATTCCTCCAATGGGTGGATCTATGCGAGGGAATAGATCGAACCTCTTCATCGAAGGTCCCAACTTAATTTACCTCTCATTTTTAACTCGCTTCACCGTAACGTTGAGTGATAGGAACGTCTGAGGGATGCATATTTTTTGCTGCGAAAAAAACCCTGAGATTAATGCTATTTTTTCACCTCTGGAACGGGCTCCAGTTCGGAGGAATTCGATGGTTGATGACTGTAAGAATACCTTTTTTGTCCAGGCGCGAGATTTTGCTCCTGAAGAAGGATAATGGGTCAATGGATCGGAAATCCGAGATGAAGCGAGGGGCATTTTTTTTAAAGGCGGATTGGGGAAGATTTAAACGAGGATCGAAGGCCGTTCCATCTCTGTCTCTTCTCTTCTCAACTATTTTTAATTCCCTTGAGCTCCCTCGAAGCGGTGCTCAAAGCTTGAATGGAAATTGCTATTGCGTTGGAGCTGAAACATAAAATAATCGGAAATATTTATATAAAAGGGGACGTCTAAAATAGTCACTCTCCCTTCTTAAATAAACTCACAATTTTGAATGTAGTAATGAATCAATAACAGCTTTTTATTATTAACAATGTTCATAAGCTGCCACTTAACAAATACGATTCTTGTCCTCTAACCAGAGCGAGACACAATTCATTGTTTCATTTGGGACAATAATAAAGATACTCCTGCATAAAATTAAATGCTTGAATAAATGCTGAAATAATGATTCTTTCATTACGCTACTCTACTTCAAATTTGGAATAATATCATCAAATGTTTATTCGCTGTTATAAGATTACAATATTGACCATCCTCCAGACGGAATAGTCTCTCTACTTGAGTAATACGTTGTGATACTTTCTCTCGTAGTTTATCTTTCGTTCTTCTACGTTCGTTGAAATTCTTTCCACCTTGATTTTCGTAGCACTGCAATGACGTGTTCTCATATTTATTTAATGTGTACATACGACATTAATATATGTAACGTCAAATTTGAGGCGATATGTATTTTAAGGTGATTCAATACAATTTTGAAAAAGAAATATCACTTAATTGTCTATGTAAGGAAAGGATAAATAAAGAACGAGATGGATTGGGCACATCCTTAGACATAATGAATTTATTAAGAATGTACTTGAAGTCAAATTAGAAGGAATAACAATAACCAATAGGAAAACCAAGAAATAGGAATATTTAAACAAAATAAAGAGGGGATTCGATTAGCAGTGATAAATATACATTGAGGATACATACATACATGGGTCTTTATATGTAGTAGAGTAACATGAGATAGAGAAGGATGGAGGGCTGGAGTCAATCATTCTGCGGAAAGAATGATCAATTTTGAAGATGTTAAAGTTGATCGTTGCCGATTGTTACTTATTTGGAATACTTGTTTGGTAAAGTGAATATTATATTTTAAATTGTCAGTGCATAATATTATCGTTGAAAATTATTATAATGGAATTTACACTTAATTTCGGTACGAGATAAAGGATATATTACGTATTTGATTTATACAACGTCGCATCTTAGAATATTCTAAAGAATCTCACCAAGAATAAAGCGTTAAAGTGTGAATACGAAGGAAAAGAAGAATCTAACCAAAAATAAAGGGATAAAGTGTGAATGGGAAGGAAAAGAAAGAGCTCCAATAGTCTGAATCGAATGATAAATCTTGTTTTAAGTGTCCAGATGCAGCGTGACGTGGGCTCCGTGGGAATGCGAGGAAAGACGTCTGACAACTCCTGGGGTCACGTGACAAGTGAAAGGGTACATTTGCTCCCCCTATATCCCTATTCTGCCTCCAAATCCCATGCGCTTCCGAATTCGAACACGATTCACCTTTTAGCTCAACCTCACCGATTGCTGATTAGATATATTCCTTTAGAATGTTTTTAATATGCAAAATGAAAATGTCTGACTCTTAATTATGATTCTAATTATACAAGCATGTATGAGTTCTCGAACGCCGTGAAGTTGTAGTAATAAGTTACGTAAAATACGATTTTAATGATTAAAAAAATATATATGAGGAATTAGAATACTTAAACTACAATAAAGAGCTGCAATACAGTAGGATACTACAAAATCTTGCTCAAGAAAACGTAAAATATAAAATACCCCACCTGCTAAATGTAAGTTAGTGAAGAAAAAGTTCATTATCAATGACCGCAAATAACTCCGTAAATAACTTGATTTGTAATCTTTGTTTGGTAAATGCATTTTTTGAAGTGGAGGAGGGTATTTCCGTGGATTGTTAACGGATAAGATGTTAATGACGTATTTATTTTAAAAATAAAAGAAAATACGTTTTATATAATATTTAAAATTATGAGATCATTGGAAATTAATCAAGATTCAAATATAATTGTATATTTTTTATCATCCCTACAAAAGAAAAATGGACCAATAATCATTACTTACATAAGAACAATTGCAAGGGAAGCATTTCTTCTGCATGAAATCTTTCTTTATTATGATAACCAGCATATTAAACGAAAGAAAGAAAACATAAATACACGCGCAAAACTACAAGTATGCAATACAAACATCCCTCATGGCTGAATTCTGCAATTGCAAATATAAAGTAGAGAGTTTGCCAAATCAATCCAAAGTACTTTGATTGCGCATTCAGAAACAGATGACGTTCGAAAAAAGGGCTTCTTTGGTAAATAAACATCGCCATTGTGCAGCGGCTCCCGATTCTGACATTCTCTCGAATCAAAACGTCAACTCGGCAGTTTCTTTGCGAGAAGAGAATTACCTCTAAAATGCTTCGAGAATTTCTCAAGTTCCCCTTAAAATATTTAAATTCTTTCATCCCGCCCTTAAATCCGATTTCCCATTTCCCCGAATTTGCATTCCACCGCCTTTCCCGTCATTCTGTCTCCCGCCTAAATGGATGGTCTTTTGTTTGCTCTTTGCGGTTCCTTCTTAAATAAGTCACCATTTTCCCTTTTTCTTCAACAGAATACTTGGTTACGGACGCGCTAGGCGTAGTAACGAGTGTTACTACGTAACATCATTGTTAGGAATAGGTATTTCAGGATTACTTGTATACACTATTGTGCTCATAATATCTTACGTATGTCCTTTATTTTGTAGTAGATTTTGATGTTCTTTTTTATTATCATAATAAATGCTATTTATATAATAAACTAATTTTGGTTTATAATAATGAAATTTTAACTACATAAAATGTGTACGAAATAATTTATTATCGAATTGAAATCGGATTGGACAACTGATGTCAAAACAAATATTCAGATATACATAATAACTAAATGGATAAATATATATTGAATAGAAATATAATATATTTTATTCATAAAAATAATAAATTGATTGATAATTATAAAATAAAAATTCCAAATTTTGTGAATTTAAAAGTCAAATACCTTACGAAATTTATATACTAATTAATATGTACCTAAGTACATCATAAGTCATTATATTCACCTTATTTCTTCCGCGTAAAAGGTCGAATTTTATTTAAAATTTTCATCAAAGTGTATCCATGAACCTTGCTCGTTATTTCTACAATATGCACGAGTAGATTCCATTTTTCGATTCTAGGAACAAAACATATATAAAGACGCAATTCAAAATCGATTTTTAAAAATTTTACGAATACTCTTTCAGGACTCCCAAAATATTAATCAACATCCGTGAATATAAAAAAATACAAAAAAAGGAAATTGAAACTTACTGTATCATTTCATAATTGGCAGTATCTGTGGCCAATTAGAGAGCTATAAATGGTGGATATTTTTTTGCGTCACTCTAGAAATTTTCCATAGGTTAAAATCGTCGTTTTTTCTACGTGTCTAGTTGATTGCCGTTCTAAATCCCCACCCCTCGCGAGTTTGATACGTGTCACCGGTATGTCCATCAAAAAGCGGTCGATGTCAAAGTGTCATTTCATTTTTACAACGCACGAGATATATTGACGTGCGTTGGGGGTAAATAACTTCGTGAGGCGAATTTGCATGAAGGTCAATCAGGAACATCATTAATTCATTATGAAAGGAATACGAGGGTATATGCAAGGATATTTGTGGAAAGCTTTTAAAACATTTAGACAATTATATTCATTCAATTGTGTTTCAATCGATAAATGATTAAATTTTAACTTAGAATATTTATACCAAGATTTAAAATATTTTATGTGATATTACTGGAAAATAAAAAATGAATCAATATTGGCAAAAAATTGATTAATATAAGGTTTATTCAATATATAAAATTTCTTTTTATCCAAGAAGAAGGGTGTATATAGTTAATTTCATACTTCAAATTTCTGGATAAAATTTTTATTAGAATTTCAAGAAACACTTGTATAAACTCAAACTTAATATCAGCTAAGTAGTATAGTTTACTTTTTCAAATCAATAATTCTTTTTTTCTAGGTACTTTTAAAAATAATCTCTTCAAATAAAGAAACCATTATTTGTACAAATAATTTATAGCCATTAACCAAATAATATAAAATCATATAAAACTAATTAATGTCAGTCCATTCCTTGAAATAGAAATATATAAATAGATCTTACAAAATATATGTAATTCCAGTGTTGGGAAATCTAACAGACGTGAGAAAATTACCTTCCACCTTACCATATATTTTAAAACCATTTCACTTATAATAAACTCTCATAATTACTCAGTACTGTGACGCTAAAGATCAATTTCTTATTAAACCCCTCCATGAGGTAGGATATTTATACGTATTCAAAAACATATATCTAAAATCAACAATTAGATGATAACTCTACGTTAACTGTAGAAGGACTATTTTTTTTAAATACGTAAAACTCTCTTTTGGATAATTTAGCTTTCAATTCAGAAAATAGAAGTATTATTCCTCTGTTTCTAGAACACAGTATCATCTTAGACTATAGAGCACTGCCTCCATTAATCGTATTAAATAATACTAATGATTGTAGAAGTATTCATAGTCTATTTACTCTTTAAATCATTCGGTTAAAAGAAAAACCTTGGGCTCCTTTATAAAGTGTTACCCGCTTCAGTTATCCGAATGAGTTATTTGCTCGAAATTAAAATCGAGTGCTTAAAAAGAAAGCATTAAGAAGACCAAACAGATGAAGCCTTTGGAGGAGCGAACGTTGATGTAAAAGACAATGCAGAAGAGGTTTTAAATCAAATCGCGACTGTTTGAGGGAGCGAAAGTCTGTGGAGACAAAAGACGGTTGGAAAATGGCCAAAGAGACGCCTAAGCAAAGCACTTCCGAGGCATTCTATCGTAAAGTTGCTCCTTCCGAAGACTATCTCTACTGCTATTTATCTCATCTGAGAGAATAATGCCTAATAAAGGAAACATTCGTAAATCTCCCTTATTTTATGATTAGAGATGTGCCACATCTGAGACCAAGCGTTCGATGTAATTCGTTAACGGGATTTATTCAGTTAAATTTTAACACGTATGAGACATTGTAAGTTAGTTATATCTATTTATTTTTTATATATGCTACTCTTTTATCGAACTTTTCATGTCATTGTGATTCAATTTAATCTACTTACTATTCATATATTACCCTTTTATCGAACTTTAATCGTTGGCTATTCATTTAAATTAGATTAGCTCCCATTTAAATTGACCGACTAAGGCTGCCTTTAGCAGATTTTGATTTTTATTTGTAATAGGCAGGATTTTATTTACGAATTTAAATCTTGAATAAAGTCATCCGTAACTTTTAGATACATATAATGACCACCTTTTAGGAAAATATTCTCGAGGAAACTTTAAAAAAATGAGTTTAGAATAAGTTATGGAGTCAGAAGGGAAAAATAACTTAACTTAAAAAATCTTAACAATATTCATAAGTAAATTTGATTTCAGTTTATTTTTTGTAGTCGTTAATTCAAAACTAAATTTAAAAAATATATATAAAAGGATGATTCGATTAAGAATAAATAGAAATTGTTTCATAGCCCATATTCATATCCTAGGTTTTAAATGTGAATAAAGTCTGACATGACCGGGACTCGAACCCGCACCCCCCAATTGAGGGTCGGTTGCTTTAGCTATTGAGGTATCTTGCCAGAGCATTTAAATATACTGTGTTAAGGAATACTTTGTAGGCATGGGAAAATTTCGTTGTAGGTTCGCCCGGATAAGCGGCATTGTCTACTGCCATACCTAAAAAATAAAGTGTGGATAAAAGTCTACTTTACAAGTCTATTCTTAATCCATATGTATTACTTTCCGTAGAGAAACGCATGAACATTTAAATTTCATACTACCATGACCTCTTACAGGCAGCAGCTATACCAAAGTACCCTCCTATAAAATCCTGGGATAATTCCAGCCGTTTGGGCCAAGTCACCTTCCAACCTTCCATATTCACATATTTGAAGGATCAGTTATATTTATTATTCGTTTTTTATTGCTTTTCTATTATTTTTTTTATAATAATATAATATTTGGTTGATAATTTTTTGGTGGAAACGCTAATTAGCATTCTTTAATATCAATAGAAAAACGTAAAATTAGTATCCACTCAAGTGGACTTGGTGAAGAAGAACATAGCCCTTTAATTAATTTACATCAATTCAATCGTATTCTCTTGGGCACCAGAACCACCAATTTTGAGAAAACATGCCCTCTCTTAAAACTTTGAAGGATCAATCAACCCAATTCAAATTTTCCCAAAAATAGCCTTATTTAATGTGCGGAAATATTTCGCGGACGACTTTGAAAACTGATCGAAAGCAAAGCAAACATTTCGCTCGGATATTTTTCTCTCAAATAATGCGGTTCGTATTTAAAATCAACGTCGATCGCCGATTCAATTTTTTTTTCGGACCGAACCGATCAAGTTCCGAGTTGGTTCGACTTGACAAGTGATTGAAAAACATTTCCAATTCCCAAAATTCTTTCCAGAGACCGTTTACATTACTCATGCTCGTGGATATAGATAAATTCAGTGGGTCGGCATCTCTTGGTATACGGAGAGAGAGAGACGCGTGGTAAATTCGCGTTTGTGCATTTCGTAATCGGACGGCATTCGACGGGTATAATGACCAAAATAGCTCTGCGAATTAGCATAGAATTCGTTTCAATCGGAGAGCCTATAGTCGTAAATCTCGTCGTAATTTCCAATTATCCCGCAGAGGGCTCTGATTGGTTGACGAAAATGTCCTGTAGAGGGCTCTGATTGCTAGACGAAAACCTCTCACGCCCGACGGCATTAAGATAGGCGGCCGTGAAAACGCGCGGCGGAAGAGCGGGTTCAATTACAGGAAGCAATATGCCGCCGGACGCACTTATGAAAATCGAACGTTGATCCGCGAATCGATGCGTTATTAGCTTCACTAATCGAAAAAAGTGTACTCCGCGCGCGTGCGCTTTTGGAATTGGCGAAGCGGTGGTGGTTGTCGGGACGGACTCTTTCTGAAAGAACCTCGATTAATTGGGTTCTAAATTGGGATACGTAGTGCGAAACTGACCAAAGGATTATTCCGCGGCGTTGGGTCGATTTACGTTTTAACTCCGGTGACGATGTTTCGTTCCGATGGTGAGATATACGCGTTACCATGTCCTACGTATGTGTGATGGAATGTATTTACATATAGCGAGGATGATGATTCGTTCGTGGGTTTCCATGGTGATTCATTGTTTAATGTTTTGAATTGAGAATATAGAGTCTATTAGGACGAACTTTTAACTGCCATGCTTTTTCATTCCCTATCAGTTTCATATTATATGTGCTAGTACTTATTGCATTTAGAACGGCAGTATAAAAAATATCTGCAGGTAAACTAAATATTTACTGCAATATTGATTATTTCGCATATATTAAACGAAATTGCGAAAATACAAACGATGAGATTATATGTCAAAATACTTTTTTATATGCGAACTGAAATCGTCGATTTTTATCTCCAATTTTTAATTTCAGTTCAAGTAGTGCACACTCTACTGATGGATTGTTTTTCATAACGAAATATCTTGGAGTATATTTCATTTCTCGCATTTACTTAGTAAAAAATGGCATCTCTTTAATCAAGCCTCATATTGTTCTAATGCTAAGCTTTGATGGAACTCGCTTACCTTCCTAACCCTGTATACTATGTATAAGTTATATGATTAATCCAATATAGAATTATTCTTACTTTCCTAAATTGTTTTATATAGAATTATTCAACTTCCTGTTCACTTTGACCACCCTATATTCAGTTCAATGGGATTCATTTACTTCCATGTTTATTTATTTTATCCTATTTTCTCACCGTTGAAGCTGAATGGGTCTTGGCTCACGGATTTTCTATTCAGTGAAAATTACGACATGAACTTCTACACACTTAAATCACATAATATTTTCGTTTCTTCTCATATAATGTCCTGAATTGATACTTAACCATTATTGTATTTTTCATTCGAAGCTTTGAATTTAAAGAAATATTCAAATCACTTTCAATTAGGTTTTAATGCCCATTTCATTTCTCTATAATATTTTTCTTGTTTTTATTTTCTTACAAAATCTATGATGTGAATAAATAAGAGATGTTCCAAAGGTATTTTACATTACAACATAGTTCGACTGAAGTTTACTTACCGAAGAAGTTACATCCAGGATGCTCATAGAATGCATCATTTCTCCACAGCATAGTCCATGTGCTTCAGAAATTCATCAGTCATCCACTCGTAGGATTCCGTTGCTGAAGGGTGTGGCACTGCATGCGAAGTACAACCTTCCGAAATTCACGATGGATATTTGTGGGCGGGAGCTGTTATGATATATACTGAAACTGTTAGAAATCTCGCTTATTACCAAATAGCAGTTTGAATTATTGTACATATAGAACCATCACCGAAGTTCCATTACTCACTTTCAATAATTACCTTATGAGTATGACCATTTTAGTTTTGAAGGAGAGAAGTTTATTTCTTTGTAATATTAAAACAATTTCTATAATGATTTTTTATTAGATTTCGGAATATTGATAAGAGTCATAATGAAAATAACTAAGGAGCTATACTGAAATATCAATAGGTAGAGTGTTGAGTAGTTAGAAATATACAATAAATCAATACCAATTTCGGAACAAAACGTATCTTAACTGATTATTTTTCGCTATGGAGTGTTCATTTCCTTAGGGAGAGTGACGAATTATCCTCATAATTCCCTCCACAAGACCAAATTTTGCATCGTAACTTCCAAGCTAAAGAAAGACTAGTACCTCTATTTTATAAAACCATAATTTTCTGATGCGAAATTTAATGAAGTATAAACCACGAACACTAGTAATTTCAATGAGATGAAAGAGTAATATAGAGAGTTGATGACCTAAAATATAGTCTTAAAATTTTCCTAACTTAAAATAGTTAAGTTCCTAACTTTAACTAAGTTAGTCCTAACTTTGATATTTGTAATCGTATATGGATATAAGGTATATTACTAAGCTTTTTAGTACTTTAAGGATCAGTAAGCACAACATTAGCAAGACCACAATGATTATAATAAGAATACATATATAGCTTAATGTATAAAATATGAATATTTTTGATTAGGATTCTTAATTACTTAATGAATGGTATGTGAGGATGAAGAAGTTGAATGAGTAGTAAAGAAGATTAGTTTATGCATATATGCCCATATAAACTTCCCACACTTGTTAGTATTTGCAACAGAAATTGTAATATGTAAATTTATTAAGTTTTGAAGGCCTAAAATAACATTTATATAATTAGAATACATCGCTACTTGTATAAGGAACATCTTTATTGCTACAGGGTATACGTGTATGATTTAATATCTTTCTCTTATAGAGTTCGTAATTCAAATGTTCTCTAAAATTATAATATTTGAGGCGATTATGCTTTACTGAACGATGTTCTTCAAAATAAAATTCTTGTGAAAATTAGTTGAAATACATACATGTGCATCAGTTCCTCACATTTTAGTAAACCTTGCTGAAAATGCGAAGTTATTTAGTCCTTACAGCGAAGAAATATGGATGTGGTTTTTGAATTTAAAAAATTTTGGATGTAAAAACCCAGTTATTCGTAGAGGCGTGAATTTAATTTAATTAAAGCTTATTCGTGCCTTAAATCGGCTGGAATGATCACGTTCAATCACTCACGGAACGGAATCCGTGCTTCGTGTCGTGACTATCTTAGGAATGAAAATTAGCGTAGTTTGAATGCGGCGTAATTTTCCGTAAATCCGCCAGAGGGCCGCAAAGTCTTACGCGGTTGACAGCAAAAGGAAAAGCCTTGGATTTGAGGTCCGAAGGTACTGAGATGCAAGGAATGCCAGTCAAAGAGAGCAACCTCAAAGGACCTCGCCCTGTGTGAGTTGCAAACCAGGGAAAGAAACTAGTGTTTGCCGTACATAACAATGCAAGGATTCCGCTATTTGAGTTTAGAGAAGCAGCTTCCATTGGTGGAATATTGCAACCATTTTCCTTATTCCTCAAAAGGTATTTTCCCGAAAAAGATAGGCATTTTATAAATATATTTATCGAAAGTTAAATGAAGAAATTAAGGAGAGAAAATTATTCGTTATTATTTTTCGTATGAATAACCTGAATTGATTATTATGAAACATTGTTTTATACGTGTATGAACTATGGCTATTCAATACCCTAAGTTTAAGAAACGACTGCATTACAATGTAAACAATAATACGTATAATACGACAAGAATATTAACAATGAATAAGTAACGTAGTCAGACTCTTTCCGATCCTTGAACTGCTTGTCACAGCTGAATTATCGCGAAGGAAAATAAGAAATCTTACTCATCCGTTTGATTCGCTCTTATAAAAAAATAATGACATAAATTTACACAACTTAAGTTTAGAAGTATCATATTTAAAACGCTAATCATATTACTGTTCGCTGTAGAACTTGGCGTACGGGTTCGAGTCCCAGTCATCTTGCTATTTTCCACTTCTGTTTAACTTTGTGAAAAAGCGCGCGCTTTAACGTGCTATGTATAATCTATCCAATCCTTTATTAGGCTATTCTATTTGAAAGACATTAGCAATAACAGCGGCATATTTGTAACTACGAAAATTAATTTTAATTACCTATCTCTTTCATTGTTATTGAATTGTTGTGTTTCTGTGAAGTAAATGTTGCGTCACTGCATTGTTATCCGTTAAAAAAATTGAAGATCGGAATGAAAATTTTTGATTTAAACGCTTTAAAGGTAATATTTATCGACTAAGATCTATTCAGGTAGTTCATCATTGTCAAAAGTAAAGCAATTTACCCGCGAAACCGTGACTCAATTAAAGCGTATCCATTTCCTTAAGAAAAGAAGAGCACGCCATGACCGTGCGCTGAAATCTCGCAAACAGCAAAGTTTCCCAGTCGAGGAATAAAAAAAAAAGATGAAGAAGAATAGCCATTAGGTGAGTGAGGCGAGACTTGGGGAAGCCAAAAAAATAAAGCATTGGGTAGACAACACCATTACGTCCAGCGGCCGGCAAGTGAATTACGTGCCAACCCAGCAACGAAACCTCCCTTTGTAATTCGGTAAATTTAGAGTCGTAGTAGCCTCGGTTGGTTTTCACGGAACCGTGTCATGACCTATTTCAACCAATAAACGCTCGTTTGAATTCGGTTTCAGCACAAAGCTATCGCTCTCTTTTTTTTGCACTATGCGGTCGCGAATTATTATCTTTTTTTTGAGAAGTTTTTTTTATTTCTTTGGCGATTAAAAAAACTCCGCTTACAAGATTTTGATTATATGTGTATAGTTTTATATTTTCTGTAGTTTTTTCCATGGAGAAGTGCTTTCGAAGTTTTTATTATACGTCATAATGTAGCTCGACTGTTAGGTTTCTTATTGTTGGAACGAATGAAATTTCCAAGAATTTATTACCTCATTACGTCGCATTTTACGAAACATATTGTGGAAAAATCTGAGCTGAAAATTATTTTCATTAAAATTGGAAATAAAAAAGCAATTATTAGTTTAAAAATTAAATTTACTTGTTATACTTATCAGCATCAGTTGTAATGTTTCGTTTGACTCACGATTATTTATCGTAAGAAACATCGAATATGAGGCAAATATTTTAATTAAATATAAATAATTGTTTTAAATTTTTAATTATGGAAATAATAATTTATCTTAAATATTCTCATAATATGCGTAATACATGTAATAATATGTTATTATTAGCGCATAATTTCATAACGTAATCAATTAACATAAATATATCGAATATTATCAATATTTAAAAAATTATCTTTTTTTCCTGATTCCAATATCTTTCTTTGATAAGTTAATTAATCTTTCAAAGACAAAAATAAAATGAAATGTCATTGAAGCTGGTATGTGATTAATTTACAGAGTCTTAGACATTTTGAGAAAGCACTTCAAGCATTATTTTAATTAATTGACTGTCGTGTATTGAAGAAAGAAAACGACGATATAAGTCTATTTCTGAAAATCTTGGAAGGCTACGCAAATAATTTGCGAGAGATATTTTTTCAAAGAAACTACTATCATAGAATTTTTTAACTGTAAATATTTCCCGTTAAAAAGCCTCAACATTACGTATGCCCACTTAATTAGCCATAAAAATGTTGCTCTCAGAAAAATGTAAGCAAATTTTATTATTGTAATTATTGATGTTCCAACGAATTGTAACTTGTCAAATTTTAATTCACGGAAAATTTAATATTCGTAACTTTTACTTTTTATCTATGATTTTGTTTCTTAATTTCAATTTTAATATCTTTCTCCGAGAAATGTTTTGGAAAAGATGTTTCATGAACTCATTCTATAATATATTTATTTCAGTTCTAAGTTTTATTTTATTAAGATGAGACTTTGATCGTATATAATTGATAATTACATGAAATAAATTTCAAGTACATTAAACTTATTTGTCAAAATGTGTACTCATGACGAGATAATGCATGTATAACATTCTCATTAGGGTCTTAAAAATGTTGTTTGTCAACTTCATCCTGTCCTAATAATTTAGAATGTTAAAGATGTATGTAAACAAGGTTTAATGAAGTGTATATTCACAACATTAATTAATTTACCGACTAATATCTAATGGAATTCATCCAATTATTCATTTTCAAATCTGAAACTAATAAAAAATATGAAAATTATATGTTAAGTTTTAAATTTTCAGATTCAGAATCGATCTGAGTTCCATAAGGTACCACATTTATATATAACTTAGTACTTAAAACTTTAAAATGATCACATTTTTTGCTACGCGTATCTAAATTTCTAATCTTCCAGTATTCAATAGGTACTGTGTTTTTGAAGTCGTAAATTACTTTGTACATTACAATATTTAATTTTTGCATAAAGTTGCGAAATGTTTCAATATTTTAAGCCTTAACGAGGAGGCTAAATAGAAAGAGGTGCCAAAAAATCTCAATGGCCACAGTGTGTTGATGCAGATATTTCATTCGTTATGAAAGGAAGATATTATTGATGCCTACAGATTTTCCTCCAATAGCCCCTTTTCATTCCGCCTCTCACTTTCCCGCACATCCCAAAACCCACAAATCTATCTCCTGTTTAAGCTTCAATCCTCCTCCGTGGTAAACCGCGACACAGCCTCGAATCACAGCCAATGCAATATCTCTCCACCGCCCTTCTTTACTCAGGCAGAACTCTTTCTGCGACCTCATCCCGCACTAAAAACACGGATCTCTCCTCCGAGAGATGGACGTGTACCTAAGACTGCTCTTCCAAGAGATGAGGAAATTTTTATTCCCTCCACACGGCTGAGAGAATCCTAAAAATATGAAGGGGTGCTTACTTTCCGTCTCCCTTTAAGAGATTGGTGCTACCTCAGGAGAGTACTGCGTAGTTAAAGTACGAGAAGAGATCTACTTTAGAGAAGAGACAATGCTTCCAGATGTCTTTATTAGCCGTGGGGAAGTAGCTGTCTTGAATTACGATTCTGGGTAACGTGGTAAAGAATAATGAGGATTGTTTTCGTGAAATGTATAAATTACTATGAGCTCTGTTCTAATTAATCATTATGACATTGTTAGCTGAAGTTGGTTATGATATGATTCATATTTGGCAAGAGGATATATAGATTTATTCCTCGATGATAAAGGTTACAGTTACAATTTGGATATAGTACGTGAATTTTAATCCAACTAGTTTTATCGGCAATTTTTTAAGTAGTAAGTAGTCTGATTAGTCTATTCACTATGCCTTTATTTGTGATTTTGCAGTATATTGTTTTAGAAAATTTGTATGTTAACTAAAAGAATTATGGTGCAATTAGTTAATTATATCAGTATTTCCTTTACTTTTTTCGAAATTATAACATGCAACACCCACACTTTGCGTCAACGAGTTCTTGAACTTTGCATAATCATTAGCCACACATTTTTATTTAAGAGTATGTAATTATGAAATTCCCAGCTGAAAGAATTTATTTGCGCATTTTTAGTGAAATTATTAAAATGTAATTTGAATTTAATCACCATGTTACGTCATAATTCCGGAACATAGTTTAAATAGCAACTAAAATTTACGACTGAATAATTAACTCTTAACATTTTAAATGAGATGTATTTGTATATTCCAAATGATTTAATTAAGTTTGTAAATATTTAGGATAAATTGGAAAATCAAGTTTATATTTAATCAAATTAAACTCGAGATTATTGCTTGTTGCTAGAAAAATTAGGATCACGGTAAAAAATTCATGAAATCATAAATTTGATGGATTATTTTTTAAATATGGATATTCTTTTTGCATTCCATTTAAACGACTGCCCTAATATTATGTATCAAATGAATGAAAATCAATTTATTGAGTAGTTATTGAATTAACAGTGATTTTTAGAAAGAAGTCACATACTGCAATACTGGAACGGGGGACATAGCAGGAGTTGGTTATAATGAACATTGATTTATGCGTCTTTGAATATTCGCGGGATTATAGCAGAGGCTGGTAGTTCTTTAGATTTTTTCCCTCTCCAGAGACGTAGCGGATTTACGTCTCCCTTTGGAAATGAGTCGATGGAAATCCTGACCGACCAACCCTTTGGATGAGATGATGCGAAAAGGGTCAAGGGGTGAGGTTTCATTTGATATACGTTTCTTCATTATATTTACTTGCGTTGTACGAAATGCGTTACGTATTACCGGAAATATGTTTACGTTTACATAATATGTCTCATTTCCAGTTAGGAAGAATGCAGTTACAATCGAAAAATTTAGTTATTGAAATCAGAAAATAAAATCTTACGACAGAATAATTACTGGTTGTATTCTTGCTTCATCTTTGAAACTTAATGGATTTGTATATAGTAAACAATTGTCCGTTACCATGGATGATGTCGGTATTGTAGGGTTTGAACGTAAAAATCTATTATGAAAGGAAAATAGTTTATTTATCGGGTAGCAATCGGAAAGATTTTCCTTACATTTTCTTTACAAACTTCGATTTTGTTTTTCCAGGTAGTTTTAAGATTTTCAACCGTGAAAATAGGGAAAGTAATTCCGCGATATATTATCTAAAATTTTATCATTAGGCTTTATTAGTAAATAAAGTAATATTATTAAAATATAAGTTATATACTAATATTAGTAAAAAGTATCTGTCCTTCCGTATTGATAGAAAACTTCAGATTATTCAGTTCGTTTTGTAAAAAAAAAACCTTTGGCAAAATAGGAAATAACAACAGTGATACACGTTTTTACAAAAAGGAATTCGCATTTTGCTGAGTCTCATGTATTTCAAAGCGAAGTTATTGTTTGCATTCTCATGGAAGTGGGTGGAGAAGCAATTAAACTCTATCCTCAACATCTTCCGAAATGAATTCGCGGCAGTCATAAACCATTCTCCGGAAGGAAGAAGAATTACAGAGGCGAGAGTTGGTAAGAACAGAGCCATATGAGCAAGGAAATGAGGGAGAGCTTTTTGACGAATGATTAATTGGCGTTAGTATGTTATTGACGTGCGGAAACAATAAATTTGGAACATCAACATCGCTGGAACGGAGTTTCCAGCCAACGGATGTGAAAAAAAAGTCCGAAAAATATGTTTTTGGTACTGCAGACATATACATGTATATCTTTTTTATTCTTTTGAGTGTGATATCTCCAAAAATGTCCAGATGGCCTTTATAAATTAATTTTAAATATATTTATGGCGTTATTCCACGACAAAAATACTTTTCTTAGACCTTAGAATTGAATATATCGACGAATTGTAATATCCTAGTTTCCAAACAAACATCTAGAACTTAGCAACATGAAACAACAACTAACTTATAAAAATAATATATGGAAGGTAAACGTTGAACAGTATAGTTTATCGTACATCACAACTAATTATCCATCCAAACTTTTTTACGAAGTGAAGACTTACGTATGACTAACTTTGAATGACATGATTAGTGGTAAACTTTTGCAGGTAAACTAAAACCTACCTTTGTCATGTTTGCCCTAATTGGATCCAATAATATGGTATATCCTTACAAGGAGTTGTTGTTGACGGTGTATTTCTACTTTATCAGTACCTCAAGTAGGAGAAAATCAAATTTCAATAATAATTTTATTTAACAACGTGAAAGGGGATTCAATAATAAGGAAAATGGGTAACGACGAACTAGAGACTTTGGTTTAAACTATGAAGATTGTTAAAGGATGTTGTTTTAAATAATTGCTTCATCTTTTTCAATATTGAGATACAAAAGATATTTATTTTGCCTACTATCACTAAAATAATACCATATCTCTAGTTAAATTCTCCGTTTCTCCGCACTACTTCTCATGTCGCTAGTATCGAGCTATTATACGAACACAAGTTCTCAAAAGTCGAATAAAAAAATAAATATTCAAGTAAACGTTTTATAAATATAAGTTCTCCTTATGGCTCTACATAAAGGTTCTTCTCAGTACTAAAAATCAATAATTAAAATGTTAAAAGTAATTTTATTGATCTAAATATATATTTTAATAATTTATTTGTGAGTTTCACTTCAATAAGGCTTAATCTTGGTGGCAGCAGTTACACATAAATAACGACTACAACATATAAACAACACTTACATTACAGAGGGAATATTAAACATTTCAATAACACTTACATTACATTATTCTATAATATATCATTAAATAATCATTAAATAAATAATAAATATATACTTCAATATATCATTTGATAAATAATAATTTATATTAATGATTTCATAAAATGTATAAAAAACTAAGTGATAAACATGAGTTTTCAACACGTAGAATCACGTAGATTGAACTACAATACAAAGATTATATGTAGAACATCGTATTTTTAAATTATTGAACTGAATAAAAAATTATTTTTAACAATGAAAATTATAAAATATGTTCATCTATATCTTTAAAAGTGAATCGTTAGGCCTTTCTCCATAATTCATATCTTGTGTTGGTTATACTCAACAAATAACTAGGTCAGGAGTGTAGTTGAACTTTCCGTCCTTTCTCCTGTCAGTTATATAGGCGAGACACAAACGAATTTCATCTTGTTTTGCCGGAATTGGGAATTTTCCCTTTCCCCATCCTTTCCCCTTCTCGTAATTAGGAGCGATTTATCTGTTTTAGCATTCGGGAGTTCTCCACGTACGGATCTCTCTACGCGAAAGCGCTCTAATCCCAGTTGCGTAGGTGAAATGCGAGCGGATAAATAATTCTCGCGTATGTCCATCAGAAGAATTCGCTCGTTTCCCACGCCTCCGAATCTCAAGGGGATGAGTGGTATGCAAACAGAACGGAATCCCTAATCATGAGAATTTAATGACGCCTAAATAAAAAAGCAATTTACGGATTTATCCCACCGTACGATTTAACTCCCGTTTGAACCACGCTACGCTGGATACGCTGTTTAAAGCGTTGTTTCTGTCACTAGGTGTCTTTCCATGGTTACCATCCATCAATCGGTATGATTCATAAGGTGCGAAAGATTGAACACGTATCGGAGGGGAATTGGTTTGAATGGAGTTGGAATTGTGATTGAATTAGGCGTGGTGCGGGATACCCAGTATCCACGTGCCATTTTTGTATCGAATTGCCGATCTTTATTTTATAAAATCGAATCGTATAAAATAAATTAGATTCTTATAATTTATGAAAATTTGGGGATACTTTAAAGTTAAATAGAATCAAAATGTTTGAGTTACTTGATTGAATTTCATATACAATTTGAAAGTGAAAAATTCTTCCTTTCGTTTTTGTTTCACTGCTCAAATTCTGTACATCGACTAGTGTCATCTCTTTTCATTGTCATTGAAATTTCTACTAAATTAAATATTTATCTATAAATTTTTTACAGAATATTAATTAGATAATTTTTAATTTCCATTTGTAACTGATAATTATGACAGATTTCATTTTAAAGCATGTTTTTATGATCAATTAGCAATCAATTAAGGTGGAAATTTGAGATTTGTATTTGTATATTATATTAGGAAGATGAATTTGTTCCCAAGATGTATTTTATTTTTGTCAAAAAGTCTTAGAATAATGTTTGTGTTTACGAGTATCTATTGGAACCCTCATTCTACTATGCTAACCTAGATCTCTCTTTTATGTTTTTTTTATTTAATTGAGTATAAATCAATTCGTCAGGGTGTCAGTAGCTGTAATCCGGAGGTCTACACAATAGTAATCCGCTATTCAATACTACCATTCGAATGGAATAATAAATTGGGCCTACAAGTTCATCTATTATTTTCTGTTACTCTTAGGTTACAGCAAAACGAAATTAGCAATGAAACTTTCACAACGTAAATGAAATCTTTAACAGATGGAGAGATAAAAAGCGATTTAGCCTAGCCTAGTAAAGGACAAGTTGTATTAAAAATAACCTTCATATAACCTTTGGGGAAAATCGAAAGGCGTGGAATCTACCAAGAGACTAGAGTATTGCAACAAAAGACTTCAAAGTAACTGCACCAGCGTTCGGAGCTTTCTAACACAATCACGCGCGTAAGTCTCAATCCATTAAATCCTAGAAACTTTACTTATCTACCAACGATGCTATTTCCTTTTGCAAATGGCAGCGTAAATTCTCTTTACTGCAACGATACCTTTTCTACTCACAGAGGTTTACATCTGCACACTCTATTCTTCGTTATCTGAATAAGTATGCATTTTTCGGGTAGACAAGAAAAACACAAACTTGCAATGAGTAGTTGAATCTCAAATAAAGCAAAAAGTTTATCCTTAGTAAGGCGGCGAAACTCTTCTTCATCCTAGCAAAAGTTTTTAGCCTTTAAGGATTCCGCATATGTTAGGGACGGCTCAGGTGAACTTGGAAGTTTTAAAGTCGTACCAGATGTTCATCCTCGCGAAATGGCAATTTTCCCTTTGCATGCTTTCCAATTTTGCGCGAAGATGAGATAAAACCCCTTCAACTTATTTTTCTTATTCCGTTTCAATTAATCTGGATATTGGAGCTTTACTTTCTGGAATTGTTAATGCCTTTTTGATATGTAGCCTTTAATATTGGGCTCTAATTGAAGTAGGATCGTGGATAAGATTTCTGTGATAACTTGACGGACATTATTGCTATGAACTTCGTGTTCAAATCTTATATGTATATCTCCGTCATTAATAAATATTTGGAAGTATTTTATGTATATTTTAACTTAAAATAGTCGATAGAAAAGAATGTACTATAAAATCATCAATATGTATCTATGAAATCAGAAAACAGATCTCATGAATCTATTCTCATTTAATTGTGATTTAATTTAATGTAAATTGCAACCAGTACCATTCTTTAAAATTTCAAATGCTATAAAAATTGTTTCTCAGATAGAATTAATTTAAAACAAAAGTACATTGTGCTCTAGATAAATAATAATAATAATAATGTCTTTATTAAGGGCGTATAAATCAGATGATTTAAGCATGCTTTTCTTTACTATCATCTTATGTTTAATATATTATATACATTAAAATACACCAACAAATAGGAATTCCTTACAGGAAGTTTATTCAAGTTTCCTCACATTCGAAAAACATCACAAAATTTGGTTGCTATCCTATCTTAGAGTGAACAGAGAAAGTTATACTACTTGATGTCTTATTGTTCATGTTAATTCTCCCAAAATTTCTTTCATAAAAACAAAGTAGAAGATGACCTACAATTTCTCCCAAAATTCAGATCGAGTTCTCATAAACTTCTAACCCCTTGGAGTTGATGAAGTACATGATCATTGGCTGCGGAACTTCCCGTCTTATTGTGAAACACTCCATCATGATTACGACCTCGTGTTAAGAACTGAAGGAATGGGAGCTCACGCTGTAATGAATTAATTAATCATTTGGCAGCGGGGATGAGCGTAATCCGACTGAGGCGGTATCAACAAGCTTATTAAATTTGGAAACGACTCCTTTCGCCGTTCCTAAGTCACAAAAACCCTTGTTTTATTCATACGAACTTCAGATTTTGCGAATTTGCCGTAAGAGCCGCAGCGGGATCAGATAATAGTGATGTAAATTGTAATAAAGGTGAGCAACTAAGGGTGCGTAAGATGCTCGCTAAATGCTGGCAAAGAACCGCCAAAACTCTGAATTAGTAAATCCCTCTTGGATTAGCAGAGTTATCTTTATCGCTCTCAGAAATGCTCCGAAATTGCCGAGTACTTTGAGGCTCTCTAATGGGAGATAATCCTTGACCAAAGTTTTATATTAAACGCCAAACGAAAATTTATCGCTAGAATTGCATCACATTTCAATTTTGGAAATAAAGAGAAATAAAATTGGCTAAATTTGGCCTCCGATACATGTTAAAACATATGAGTTATTCATTGAGACAACTGTTACAACAATTCGTTGCATTTTACGATAAATTATACACATTTACTGGAAGATATGCGAATGTATGTAACATGTATTGTACGTGAGATACTTTCAATTCCTCACAACAAAGCAATCATTTGGAATCATCATGCGTTATATCATATAAATAATGCATGTCAAAACCAATGAAAAATATTAGCTTTCCAAATATTTATTGTTTTTTTTTAGTTATTGAAATTAGTTTTGAGAAGCATCTCAAATCATATTGATCCATGTATGTTAACAAAATCGTAATTATTACTGGTTATGCTTCATGTATTATCTCTTAAATATGCTTGAATTTGAATTCATATAGGCAGGTCATTACAATATGTTTTCATTAAATCCATTTATGAGAATGTAATAACAGATATAAGATAACTTTTCTATATTCTGTGAAAGAAAAACCCTTACTTGTGGATTCCGGGAACGTATGAGAGTAAAAATTTCCAGAGTATGTAATTATTCATCAAAGAATCATAATATTATTTAATACAATTATTTAAGTATAAATATACGCTAAATTTACTAAACAGTTACGCACTTTAAAAAGTAAATGTGGCCTTAAATCTAAGTCATTGGCTTACTTTAGATGTGAATTGTTGCGTATTTATTACGTAATGTTGATTTTCAGTTAGTGATTTCTTTCCATAAGTCAATCGGTTAATTATTGATGAAAATTATCATGAGACAGAATTACAAATAATCATAAATATGTTCTATAGAATAAAAAATAGATTGACACTCTAAATGCTCTGGACCAGAAGAAAACAGCGAATAAGTTCCGATAAAAAGTGATCGCACTCTTGGGTCAAGGATAAAGTTTTAATAAAACTATAACGTTTTTCATTTTTTAAAACAAGCCAATGATTTTTAGCTTTACTCTTTCCTTCTAAAAATATCACACCGCTGACTTCTCAAAAGAGGAAAAAAAAGAACTTTTCATGATTTTGGTTCGCTTTTCCCGATATCTGCCATCTCCAATCTCTTCGGCTTCATTTTCCCCTTCGTTTCACGCGATCCTCTTTGTCTCACCTCTTTCATATTTGGGTCCAAAAGATCGATTGAAATTTACATATTTATTGCCACCTTCGTCGTTTACCTAACGATTATTCGTGCATCGTAAACAGAACCTCGGGCGAGTATCCCCTCGCTATTCTTGGAATATTTAGCAGAATAGTAGATGTGTCAGATATAACGTGAGCAGTAACCGTTGGATAATATACCTTAAAGGGCAAATAAAGTCTAGTAGTCACTTAAAAAAGCTACTTTTTTTAAAAGAATTTTAGTTTATTTATGAAACAAGTACTAAACTGCTTTGTTTTCTACTTCTAACGTAGATACATTCATGAACAAAGAACATAAAAGTGAATTTATTTCGTATTTAAATGAACAATGATACTCACAAAAAGTGTTCAAGGTTTTTGATAATTTTAATATAAATCAACACTCAATGTTACTCTTTTTTTCTTTTTCTAATTATTGCTTTTCCTTTTATATTCCTCATTCTTTTTAAACGCTTTACCTATCTCTAGAAACAAAATCTTCATTACTTAATCTCCTAACTCATTCCAAATCATTTTCACCCGCTTTGAAGTACCTTAAAGCCTTTCTTAGCGTCAAAGAAAGGTGACGAGGGATGGAACTCGGCCAGTAGACAATAAAAATAAACTTTTACTACTTACGTAAATTCATTCAACGACTTAAATTATTTTTTTCCTCACTTTTTATGCTCTTTTTTATGTGATAAAGAGAGAACAGTATTTATATGCTGATTTGGTATACATTTTTCTTTATAACGGTACCCCTAACTGAGTTTTTCCTTCACGTATCATGATTAGGAATTATTCCCCGAATTAAGCCAACGTAAAGATTAAAACTCTAAATCCTTTTATAGTGGACCTCATGAACAGTATCTTTCTAAGTACTTCCACAGAGGTTTTATTTATCTACTTAAATTTAATTTTGCCTCCCTCTTTATGCTCACTGCTCTTTTACAATGTGAAAGATACCGAGGTTTCTGTAGAAAGTACTAAAAAGTTATCATAATAATTAGTTATTTATTCATTACGTTACCATCCAACCAAGTAACGCCTAATCACATTTACTTGGCGTAGCTTTCTTTTTTTTAACCGGCGTTTTTCCATCCTAAGGCTTATCTCTTGGAAGGATTTTATTAGCGAGATAACATCAAATTCTCACCAGGTAACAGCGCTCATAGTCGCTGTTAATGAGGGAGTAGACCCTTGTAACGGTTGGTGGCGCTATAACCGAGATAATGCATTCAAGGCATCGAGAAGATTGAGTCCTCCCTATTGCCAATTCCGAAGGTGTTTCCGAACAGTGCGTCATGCAAGTCGAGGTTAAGACGTAATAGGTAAGCAAGAAGCAAACTTCCTGCAGAACCCGTTCTCAAGGCGCTAAATCCTAATTACGAACTGCACAATCGGTGTACAGATCGAGCCCGCCTAATTACTTTCCACCATCCCAGATTCCATCCACGTTTCGCCGTAACGTTGCTTTAATAGTCGACTACGTTTCCGTCATCATCGCACGCCCACTTGCAACGCGTGTGCGGGTTAACGTCGCGAAAAAGAATTGCCGATCGGAAAAAAATCCTCGAAAAGAATTTCCTTTATTTGTATTGGCGTCCCAATCGATTATGCGTTCTGGGTGCAGAGTGGTTCCCTCTCGAACGCGGTCAAATGGGACGATCAACTTGGTGCTGCACGGAGCCCCTTTCGAACTGAAAACCTCTTCTCCAGCCCATTGTTTCCATGGTATTGACTCAGTATATTGGGCGAAGCACAAGTAGCTTTTCGAAGCATTGCTTCACGATAGGGTGTGGATGACTCAAGCGGAATTCCGTAGTAGTGAGTGTTTTCATAGGGAGAGGAAGTTATTGCAACACCTCTGTTTCAATTGGAGTATATTTGCATGGTTTTATTGGAGGAAATTAAAGATTAAAAACATTACCCTTCATAAATTTAAGTAAAGTTTTATATTAGCCTAATTATATATATATAAATAATTTAATTGCTGACGTCACTGAATGTATACGTGGATTTTGGTTGATGTGAATTTAAAAGATATTCTTTCGTACGGAAAATAAGCTGGTATATGAATGAAAATTATCCTCTAGGTAATCTTTGAGCATTTTGAAATTACACTGTCTATTGCTGATTAATCACTACAATAAATTCTGTTTCCATCAAGTGTGTAAGAATAATAATCTAATTACCCAAGAAACAGTCAAGTAAAAGGAAAGGCTAAAATTATCTTAGAATCATTCCATATAGTATTATATAAATGAATGTATGTTGCTATTTGTAACAAGCACGAACCATATCAATAAATCGTATACATATAGAGAATTACTGTGAAGTTTATAGTGAAAGAGGAGGGAATATAAAGAGGAAAAAAAGAACGTAACTGGAAGGAACCATTTCAATAATCGTATGCATAGAGAATTAATGTGAAGTTTATACTGAATGATGTGGGAATGCAGAGAGAAGGAAGAAAGTAACATGCGATGCACCACTTTCAGCACTGCAGAAACCTTTAATCCCTCTATCCCTTTCTTTAAGTGTGCACTTTAAGATGTGGACCACACACAATCCTCACGTGCGAATAATACCTGGATATATATCACGGAAATGGACTGCGGAATCAATTTGGAGATGCCCGTGAGGAAAACGTTTGTATGTGATCGTGATTAATGCCCGGGTTCGGATCTTTATGTGGACCGAGATGTATTTAAGGGATGGCCATAAGGAATCATAAGACGAATGGAAGGAAGGCGTAATGGCCCTACCACTTACGACTCCACTTCATTGATATTCGGGAGAAAAAACTCGGCTCCGGTGGATTTCATTATCGTTTGGATCGCTTTGCTGAATTTCTTTCGAACGCAAACGAGGTGGAAAATTTAATCGCGGATTTACTTTCACTCTTAAGTTATCGGATGATTTAATGTTTGGGGAAGTGAGCCAAGAGGGAGTTACAATTGGAAATGCACGTAGGAGATTGCTTCGGTCACAGTTAGATTCAGATTAGAATGGATTCTAATTTATGCTGCGAAAATCTGACGTGCATTGAGCGTTATTATACAGTCAAGACGTATTTTAATGTATCCGCATGCAAATACATTCATTAATTCTAAATTAAAGATCGATAATCTAAGAATTGGATTATAGATCGCCTTCCAGAAATACGATAGGATATTGATGAGATATAGGTATTTAATAAGATATGAATTACAGGAATTTTTCAGGTAGGGCTATATTTTAAATGAACTTAAAATGAATATTTACTATTGATTTTGCATTTAGTTAGAAAATTGTCTCCATATTTCTGATGGGTTGAATACAAATCGGTGAATTATTTTAATGTTCATTTGCTGACTCGACTTTTCAACTTCGTCTGAGGATATAACACCTACAAATTCAATATCTTTATTTGGTAGAATTAAAATATGGTTTGAAAGAATTTAATAAATACGAGTATCTTGTATGAGCTTAGAGAAGCAAGTATTTTAAAGGTATTTCACTTCAGGTATATATTTAGTTTATAGCCGAGTTCCTCCTCATATTTATTACTTATTTATCTCCTGTTAAATGCTTTTCTAACAACAATCATGTCAAGCAAGCATTTATAACTTGAAGCAGAAAAAATTACTACATTTCACTTGACAATTTGTGTTTGACACATTTTTATCACAGTTAAATCTGGAGTAATTCAAGTTTCGGGCAATATTCATCTATTAAAGGATTGTATTTGTTCATACCATCTATCACATGGAGACGTGATAACATTACATCACCTTCTGCCCGATTGAACAAGAAGGACCTTAAAAAGTAAACTTACATTATAGATGTTTCTTAAATTGAATTTATATGAAATCTTTAAATTTAAAACCACTGAATGTGTAGTATCCCAAATATTCATGTTTGTAATTAAACGGTTCGTTGAAAAGGGGATTAAATTACTCGTACTAATTTATCGAGGCATTTTAGGGGAGAATTAATCCAATCTATCTAAAACGTCCAGTGCTGAGGTCCAGTCAGAATGCATTGGGAGCAGTGCAGGTAGCAACAGGAAGGTATCTTTGTCCGCAATGTGCTCTCCAATTCCACTCACGTTCCCATAGTAACGGTTGGCCGAATGCTGGGGTCGCGGCGTGTTGGACCAAAAGGTGTATCACATGTACTGAAATGTATTGGAAAGAGAAATGTCGGTTTTTACCTTCCTTCCAGATGTCCGCCATAAGAGGAATGATAGCAATGCCTCGACGGGGGCTTGTTTTTATTACCGTGAACTTTGACCCAAAAATGTACGGGATTTCTAAGACTGCGGGTTCACCTTTAAAACGATCTATTCTCTGCTTTAATTGGAGTCACAACGATAACTTATCGCGAAATCGCACGATCTAGTAGAATCCAAACACTAAAAGGAAACGATTCTCATGTCGTAAGTTACAGATATTTCATTTGATAGTAAGGTTTAGAAAATTGTAATAGAAACAGAAAATCAAATGAAGTAATAGTTGCTTCTTTTGTTATAAAACTATCTATTAATATATTGAATAAGTATAAAGTAAGGTAAAGCACCTACTTTTTCAACGTTTCTGATTTTAAAGAAGATACAAAATTAATTTTAAAATAATAGACTCATTGTGAATGAGTTCGATTAACGTTTATGCTTTAGTGTTCGTTAATCCCTTTATTTTAATAAGATCTTGTTAAGTACAAAGAATAAATGTACGAAGAATAGTGTGAATTAAACATAATCCTAACGTAGACGGCTGCATTCTGAAAACGATGAATTCATACGTTAAATTATGTGAATTTGTCCATTCTCAATTTAATCTATGCAACACTTAAGTATCATATCTAATGGATAAGCGATCATTATAAATAAAATAATAATCTACCAGTATATATATTAAATGATTATTGCAAAATTTGAAGCAATGTGATCGCTACCAATTGCTGTTTGCAATACTTCCTTTAATCCAGTTAGAAATAGGGATGCATAAGGATAATTAGATTTCCGTAATTATGACTAAATGCATTTAGCTTAATTGGACTTATCCACATCATAACACCGCACCTCAATTGAGGTTATAGATTGGCAATTTCATATGGCACGAGTTATAAAAAAAAACTTGAAATATTTTTCATCAATAAATGAAATGAAGGTAGATCTCATCATACGATATTGAACGGAGGTTTCAAATGAAACGCTATACACATGGTCAGATTTTGAGAGGATTATTAAATAAATAGAATAAAAGACCTAAGTAATTCATGGATTTCATTAAATGATGGATTATCCACAAATAAGCTGGACTATGTGAATGAATAAGAGTATTTTATCCCTACATATCAAAAGATATTGGAGACTAATTTTTTCATTTCGCCAATATTAAAAGTTTTCAATAAAATATTAATAACCAACTTTCTTTGATAAATGATTGAATATTCCAAGAAAATCTATTTTCCATATTTATAACGCTCGGTTTTTCTCAAAGGATAGTAAAAGGATCGCGTTTACCGGTACGAAAGAAATAAGAAGCAAATTCCATATTTTTTCTACAGCATGTAATATATTTTCCTTTGAGATGGAAAAATGAAAAACTTTAAGGTCTTCTATACCGTACTCTTAGATTTTTATCATATTTTTATTTCCGCAAATTTTACTCGTATTTAATTTGATATCCCGTCTTCGTTTCTTCTAAACGATTAATTTGAAAAATCCTCGGAAACTCCCATCTCTCCCGTATCCTTAATACGGAGAGTTGCTAACGGTACAGTAAATGGATCCCTGCCTATAAAAGCTCCGTTTTCATTATCCGTCTAATGTTTGCATCCACGAAATATTCTTCTTGGATCACCATTTTCTTTGATGGGAAACGAACAGAAACGGTGTTTTCTCTATTTCTCTTTTGTATTTAAGTATCATAGGGCGTAGGGGAAGTGATGCTCCGGCGTGTTTCCCATACTCTATTACTAGGAGCGTTTTCTTTCATCTAATATTTCAAATACTATGGATATTAATAGTCTGTCATTATTATTTCTTGTAAGTGACTTATGGATTTCAGATGAAATGCTGAGATAAAATTACGAAAGCTGTTTTTCTATCTAATTTATTCTGTAACTTTAATTAATGTACTGGGGTTTTAGAAATTTTATGTTTAATAGAGATTATTTTTTTATTTCTTAAATTAAGTTTAAGGATAGAAGAAAACACTTTTAAAGGAGACTTAGGATAAAAGAAAAGGTCCCCAACTCAATTAACTTCATAATTAAAAAAAGGGAATGTTTAATTTCATATATGAAAGATAAAAGTATAATTTCTCTTCGTTAAATTTTGATTCAACGAATTCTGAGAATGGAATTTTAACCTTACTTTACGTATATCTAGAATCCTTGTATTCATCAGATAAGCAGAGAACATTTAAACTGAACAGAAATATTGTATACATTAAGTGAAATAAGAACTGAACGAGATAAATCTTGAGGTAAATCATAAAGATAAAGATGAAAGATAGGGTTTAAGATGCAATGTACTGAAAGCGGAGACAGTTTATTCAAGGAAAATGAACGGTAATTGGAGAAAATAAATGATAAAACTGTGGAAATATGTGAAAAGATGAATTATTATTTTATAATAACGTAAATTATTTCTCGTAGAACACTACTATCAATTAATATTAAGTACTTGGATTCTGGAAAACTATTTTATTGAGAAATTATTCATTTACTGTAAAAAATATTTCATAAATTTTTTTATAGCATGGAATCGGATACAAATTTTTTTCTACTTTATTTTTATTTATATTCTTGTTTACCTCAATTAAATGGCTCCTAAAACTGAGTTTCCTCTCTTGTATTTATAGAGTTTTTACCAAAATAAAAGGTAAAAATAAATAAAAAAGCTATTAAATTTATAACCTGAATAGGATACTAAATAACCTCAATTTTGGTCGAGAATTAGCGTCATGGGACAACATATCATGAGATAAACTATTTCCGAAAAATATTTTCCCAACACTTTAATGAGACTCATATGGTTGTGTCACAAGCAAATAAAAAAACCCCACTGTAAGAAAAAAGTTACTTTATGAAAGGTTCCAACGCCGAGGAAAAATTTTATTCATTCAAACAGGCAGTAATATTCATAGCAACCACAGCTCGCAACACCCTCTGCAGGGTAACTCTAAAAATATTCACACACACGAGAGAGAGAGGTAAATAAAAATCGAGATGAACAAAATAAAAGCTGAAAATCTTTAATGTTGCGGTGTAAACTCATACGTTTCGTTCCTCTAACCTCAATTTCCGGGGTGCTACCACCGAATTCGATAATTCATTTTATCGTTGAAAATATCTATATTAAAAAAACAGCGGAAACCCGAAATATTCTCATCTTTTTATAGAGGGCGCGTAAAGAGCACCCGGTGGATGTTACGGCTTTCCGCTTTCTTTTGTTTTATATCTTGCGAGCTTCCTGGATCTCACAGAGCTTCCTCTCTTTTCCTTCTTCCGGAATGATGATATTTTAATGCCCGCTCGTTATACCTCTCGCCTTTTTATGCCAAGTGCTACATCTTTTATGACTAATTCTCGGTCTAACCGGATACGAACGCTTCACTTTCATGAAGAAAGCTTTCCGCCATTATTCCATCTACGTCACAAAGACGGTCGTGAACGCGAAGCGAGTTTAAACAATCTTTGTATTGTTGCGCACGGAAACTTTTCGCGCGCTTTATCGGCGAGAATGATCGGAACAACACGCGTTTCGAGGAAACCCAAAACGTGTAAACATTCCCTCACAAATATATCTCGAGTGTCGAGATGATTGCTCGCTACTTACCCCATCTTTCGCATCGCGTCATATCTCACACAGAGTTTTAGGTCATGACAAGTACGACGCCTTGCGGCGGAACCATAAACTACTCATGCACGTCCTTTCTTTAATAAGGAGATGCTTCCGTACAGATTCATCTGCCACACGCATGCTCGCCCTATTTATCACCATGTCCAAATAAACGACGTCGCCGTGGGAAAATGAAGGCGCCCTATCTGTCATCTTTCCCTCTTCACTGAATAAGCTCCCGAACCTAAATCAATCTTCGGGAATAATACGGTTCGTCTCCTCGGAGTACTACATTCTTGTCAACTCTTGTCGCTCAACCGAAAACATAACCTCTTGTTAATTACTCCCCGATCTCCCCCACTGAAGTTGAAAATGGGGTTTATCGGAAGATGTTTATTTAGCATGTGATGGGGTTCCATTGTAGTGTTTCCAAGGCTACTTGAATTTTAGTTGAGTCATGTAATGATTGAACGATGACAAGAGTTTTAAATTACTATGACGTTCTTTATGTACTCTTGAGAGCGTTTATGAACCTCTCAGATGAAAATGAAGTTGGTTCAAGTATCTAAATGGTTCAAAGGCCTCACGAGGGTCGACAAAGACTCTGGTGTATTAGTTGTTGTAAGTACGTAAGCTGAGAGTAAGTCATGATATCACTCTTGAGAAGAAGGATATTGGAAATAAGAACTTGTTTTATTGAAATGATGAGAAGTATTGGGTTATTGTAAATTAATGAAAATCATGATTTGAAAACATACACTATATTTACAGGGTGCTACTATCCCACATGGTCTAGTGGCTAGGATATCTGGCTTTCACCCAGAAGGCTCGGGTTCGATTCCCGGTATGGGAATTTATTTTGATTCTCCTCGGTGAAAAAATTGATATTGTTCTAGCCAACGCACCTAAATACCGTCACAGATTAATTATTGACGAACTGTTGTTTCAGAAAATTTTTTTATCTCAATATTGGTAGCATAATTATCATTTACTAATATCAATATATTTCCAATAGTATTTACTAATTAACTGATATAATTCAACCGAGAATCATTGGATTAGTAATTCATATTTACTCTCTATAAATCCAGATCAGACATTTATAAGTATAATTATTAAGAAAGGATTCAATACTACAAAACACGCTATTTATAAGGATGAATGTATTTTTGATTCTGTAGAAAAAAATTTCCCCAGAAACTTTGGAAAATAAATGTATTTATTTTAGGAATATTCCCTGGGACTTGGTGCTGTATAAGCATATGTGTCTATTATTCAAAGTAAATTTACTTTTACTAACAAGAAAAGTAAATGAAATTACGCAGTATAAAACTTTAAGATACGGAATTGTAATTGAATTATGATGTGAATATTAAAATTTTCACGTCAAAATTACTGATGAAAGACTGAACATTAATACGAGATCTCAGTAGTCACTTCTTTAATGCAAATGGGGATACGTATATCTGTATTCAGTTTTGCGTATTAATATCTGGATTTATCAATATTTTAAGGTGAATAAGAAGACTGTCAAAGTTAATTATACGAGAGAAATGGAAACGTAAAGTTCAAACAGAATATGTTCAGCAGTATTGGAACGGATAAGCAGCATAAAACATTTTTTCAATGAAATATGTTTTAGTTCTGAAAAAAGGAAATTCCTTCATTCGGATACTGTATTGTAATTCATTTACTGAGCTAGATAATTCCACATTTAAGCTCCAACGTGTTGGTTGTAAAAGATTATTTAATTTCTAAGTAGTATTTAAGGACTCCATATTCATGACTCTTTAATATTCCATTTCTCTAGCTGAATACACTCTAATTTTTAGGAATGCGTTACGAAGTGCCTTATAGGATATCATGAAGAAAAAGTGCGATTAATCGTAAAGTTTTTTGGTCGTATCTGATATTCACATCACATCCCATCGGGCATAATAAATGATTTCTAAAATCTGAGTACTCTACGCAGGATGTACTTTTGTGGAATTGAAATTTCCGGGGGATATTAGGGCTGTGTAATGAAATATTTTTCGGAATTACGCGGGCGACGAAGTTAATTAGGAAGTTTTACATTCTCAATGCACCAAATTTGCGTAATGGAGCTGGAAAAGTGCTATCTCGAGGGAATATTTATTTACGTTCTACATCCTTTTGGTGCATTTCGTGCCAACCAGAGGATGTTGAAGGAAATGCTTTTTGGTGTAGTCATGCATTAATATCTAAGCCTTTTTTAAGCCAGGGGAAGCATTATTATTGAAAAAATTGAGGCATTAATTTCCATTACTTCGTCTTTTTTATTTACTTTTGAGTGAGCAACGAAAATAGGACGGAGATCATCCGTTATTCTTATAATTAATCCTAAAATATATATTTAAAATAATTTGGAATATAACTATTAAATTGTAAATCTACCTTACGATTTATATAGAATTAAGGTCTTTCAGATACTGTATTATTACATATGAAATTTATACAATTACATTATTATTTATACATCAAACACATACGTTTTTAGATACTGATAAAAATTTTAATATAGATTTGATTTAAGATATAAAGGGATAATTAAACAGAGTAAAATCATTTCTAGCTATACCTCGGCACAAACCCATCATTTTCATTCAAATTACGGAAACTGATAGCCTTTATTATAATGTGTGCAAAATATATAGAACTCTTTCTTATTTCATTATGTTCACATTGATAATATCAAACTCTATTTCATTCTAAATTCTTTGTTAAAGTCCCCAACTAAGTTAATTGCATTCCGCTATCGATTTAAATCCAAAATTAGAAGATAATTATATCAAACTATTCATTAGCCTAATTTAATTTTATCCAAAGTCTGTATATGCTTCTATTCTAATCATTCAACAATCATTAATGTCTGTTCACCTGTTTAACTCCAATTTCATAGATACCGAAAGCAGAAACAATAAGTTTATTCTCTGCTTTGATTTAAATTAGATTTTAATAAAGCAGATCCGGTGCCTCATGATATAATTCGACAATGCCTTCAGAATTGTTAAGGACTTCAATTGGAATTAGATACGTATTCTTATAAATACCGTGTCGTACATTGTTGTAGCTCATGAACAATGGGAGAAACCGCTTTGATAATTAAAATGAAATTAAGCGTCGGATCCATTGTCATCCATTGATAAATTATAAAGTGACACAGGACTTTATCTTGAATGGTTGGCTTGCCTTTTCCACTCGACTGACCATAAATAGAGTCGGAAACAGGTCTGCATTTGCTCATTCCAGATCCGCAATTCTTTCGCCATCAAGGGTTGAGAAACAATGCTTACTCAAAGTCCATATTGGATCAGGAATAAAGTTAATATTGGACAGTGGATTAGCGACGCAGTCGGAAATGGTAAACGGGAATATCTTCCCTGAGGGGCGGATTAGTTTTTGAATCAGGGGGAGTCCTCAGAGAGACGGTACGATTTCATAATAAGGTTACGCAGGGACTTTGGCGGAATGGGTTTCCACACCAACCGAAGGCCTACCCAAAACCCATGTCGAGTAGCCCTTTCTGTCCCACACTCAATCCCCGTCACCTTGGAGCAGAGATCCCGCAGGCGTTATGACTGCCCCTTGATCCGCCAAGATTTCACAAAGGGGAATATAAGAGGAATGTGGATCATCGCTAATTTAGGGACAGCGGCAGTGGAAGATGAATTTTCTTTGTCTACTGGTCGAGGATGGGTCAAACGGATTTCTATGAGCATATATATATTATAAATTGGCACATATTTGGACCTTTATAGTATGATTATTTTTATACATACGGAAATTCTTTCATTTTATATAAACGAAACTTTAAATAAGCTAGAAAATAATGAAAATAATGGATATAATATTACTCAATAATTAACCATAAGATATTTGAAAGTTATATTCAATATATATTTTATACTGGCAAATTTCTTATACTTAAAATATAAATGTATATGCACTACTTTTTCACGTACGAGAATCTACGCTTATAGAAGTAGTGTATATCATTTCAAGAAAATATTCTTTTTACTCGAGTGAAGTACAGAATCATGTATTGAGATGGCATACAAAGGATGGCCATAATGATGCTGCTGTCTCTTAGATTTATCTTTAACCATTAGCAAGGTATTTTAGGTAATGAATAATGACACAGAGGCATACTTTAGTTTATTCATGATCATGATGATTTACTGTGAAGATTAATATTTTAATATTTTCAGAATATATTTCATGAATAACTAGTTAAGGTAACGAACTGATATCTTATGTATGTACTCTGTGTTACAATGTATGAAAAAAATTCTGATCCTTAATATTTCATTATTTTTTTATCATTTAGTTAATAAAATATCATCGTATAATCTAACACATGAGAACAGTTTTGCCGTATTAATTATAATGGATCATCACGTATTTACATGAAAAAGTTTCTTAGGAAATTTCTTTCATCGTTCTTTATAAAGAAAATATTTAGTGAAATATCTTTGATAAAATCATCAATCACAGTACGAAACTGACTTTTATTAACCTCAAAATTAATCTTATTATATTTCAAAGTCACTTTAACAATGGTATCTCATGAACTGCAACGATTTACTCGCACAAAGCTCAACAATGCTCTTTTGATCAAACTGTGTTCAAAGTAAAACAGAGCGATAATTTCTCATCAAACATCTCTCATTAATTTAATAAGGTTACGTATTTGCTTCTAAGGCATTGTTGAGAATTGGGGCACAATATCTTGGAGTTTTCCTTTGTTCCTTCGCAGCACAACTTATATCCATATTTTAGAGGCGAATCCTATTAAGGATATGATTCCGCTCCTTGTTTTGCGTTTCGGAACACTTGGAACGAGGTTAACTTCCAGAGAGAGGCAACTTTCAAAGAGATGGTATGCGCGATGTTGGGCACTGGGAGCAAACATTAACCATCGTATCTAATGATGGTTCTATATAATTGGACCTGGAGAGTTTTAGCAGAGAATATTCCACAGAGTCCGTAGATTCAAAAGGGTTACAAGAAACTCAATTCTGTTCACATAAATCAAGGTAATTCATGCACAAAGATGAGCTCTGATTTAAGAAATTCAAAAATCCTTCAATTTTAATTGGATTGCAATTAATTTTAAATTGACTTTTCGGGAAAGTATGAGCTTCCATTTCACTTGCGTGCAACAAAAAAAGCGCTCTTTATAGACCCTAATCCAGTCGGTATCTCTATTTCCAGATGGGAGATAAATTACGGAGAAGATAGGCATCCAATGGAAATAAATCGCTCGCATATGCTTCTCTTTATGAGGTGAAAAAAAAGGAAAATGGATTATCAGGTGTAATTAATGGGCTCTGCCTCATGAAAGATTTATTTGCGAATAGCTATTGGTCGTTAAAGGCAGTCATTTTTTTCACGCGTACGTTAAAGGGAGGTCCTTTTAACCTTTAACGGCGATATTCAACGGCTTGGGAAGCATTGTTTGCATTGTCATAGTACCCATTATAAGCAATCGCTATTGTTAGCCTTAGTTACTGTAATGAGAGCTTTTTAGACTAACAGTTATTCTCGAGTTTTCTATACTTTTATTGCGCAATTCTAATTAGTACAAATTAGTAATTGATTTGATGCTGGTGTTCTATGGTTTACAATGCATGCTTTACTGTAGTGTAGATACTTCTATCACTATTATTTTTGTTAGTATTAATAATAATAATACGAGCTTTTAATAATCACATACATTCATAGGATTTTATAATATATAATCGTACAGTTCCAGGTTTTTTATATTTTGATAAGATTAAATTTTGGCCTCTACTACGTATTTTTGTCTCAGCTGAAACACGTCTACGAAAATTCAAAACTTTTTCAACTTATTCATCAGAGCCAATATTTATCATCACGTAACGTTTCATATTTCTAGACTTCCCTCGCGAGGAAGGAAGGGACTAAATTGAATCATCTGTTCATCTCGGTCCAGCATTCATTGATCTTTACCCCGCATCCTCCACACCGCATACTCTTCCACGGCTTCATATTACCTGACCTCACTCGGTTATCACGCTTCGCTACCGCTACGTAACGGATATGAATGCACGAGGCCTTGGGCACGTTAACGCCGCTGTGCACTTTTGGATGCGAATGCGCCCGAAGAACGCGTTGGTAAGTGCGCAATACGTTTCAATTAAATACGCAACGTAACCCCGGACGACATTTACTCGCCTCAGTGGAGAAACGAGATCCCTACATCTCGTGAGGTCACATTTCCGTACCCTTCATTGACCCAAAACATCAGCCCCCCGCAGACGTGCCCTGAATTTCCCGAATAAATGGATCAGTAAAATTTCCCTTCTCATTAAGGATGCGACGGCGGGCTCTCCCGACTTCGGGAAATTCGGGGAAAAATGCAGACGCTATCTTATGCTCTTTCTCTTGAGATTATACCGAACTCTCTTTCTTGGGGATTTTTTCGCGCATCAATTCATTAGCTTTCAATTTCGACCCTGTGTCGTCTGAATGGATCTTTTGTGGGTTCACTATCCCATTTCAGGTGTGTCGGAAGTCGATCATATGATGGTAATTTGATTTCTAGCGATTTGTACATCCCTCCCACGGATTACGGAAATGGTCTTCCGGACATCGAAGTGAAAAGAGTGGATTGATGAACGGATGATAATGATTGAGTTAAAGATTTTCAAAATGTTATTATTTAGTAAATAACTATTTTACATGCAGGATAGTATATAATAATAAATAGGGAGGCTGTAAAAGTATTATCCATTTCATCACATAGTTTTCATATTTTATTACGTAAAATTTATTCGGGAAATAGAAGAACACTGTATGGAGTAGGTATTACCAATTAGATGTAGTAGGATAAAAAATAAATCATAATCAATAGATGTATAATAAATTAAATTACGGATCTTTATGTATGTTTTTTATTTTTTTTGGTTCCATAATTAAATACTAATAAATTCCAGAACGAATTTTAATTAAATTATAATCAAGCACGTTAAAGAATAATAGTATAGTTTTTATTTTATTTTCAATTAAATTCTTTATGACTACACGTTTAGAAATTCTTTTAGGTACATTTTATTGCATTTACTTCGCTAATAAAAGATTTCTTGATCCCACTTTCTCTCAGAAAGTGATACGTTCGTTAAATTCAAAAATATTTCTTTATTCATTTAGATTTTCAAATAAACTAACGCCAAAAATGTATGCTGCTCTTACAGATTAAAAAAAATATTTTGGGGTTATTAGAAACACTGGCTCTCTACTGTGTCATGAAGTGATAAATTTAAAGAAAATACGAATTTCATACAAAATATGATAGATATGGGAATTAGCTAAATTCATGGTAGGTAAAATAAATTTGTATGTCACCCGTCATATTTATTTTTCATTTTATATCATATGCTATATCGTACTTCACTCATAACAGGACACCAAAGTTTGATTGATAGAGATACGATCTCCAATCTTGTTTTCCGATCTATTTTGATTGACGTATGATGAACTAACAATGACACCGAAATCATGGCCTAGATAAAAAAGACATGATTTTTTTCGTGTCAAATGAGGACTATCCCGCATTCTCCCAGCATGCACCTCGTCCCATTCCCCTCTCGACCAAAGCGAGGTCGTGTTTGAAAGAGAGACACACACAAATCGTCGGGAAAATAACCACTAGATTGTCCCCCGTCATTGAATGGATTTCTCAGCGTAGAAATCCTACACAAGTATAAACAGCGGGCAGGCAAGGTAATTAAATTCCTGTCACCCTTCGACCTAAAGGATACGAGGAAGCTATCGTACTGACAAAACTCACTCTCAAATCCCTCGCACAAGTGCACTTCAACGCTCGTCCGAAGCTAAATCCGCGAAACGTAAGCGATGGACGGAAGTTTGGATCGATAAGGTCAAATAAAAATAAACGCTGACTGTTATCGCGTCACGGCTGTTTGGTCTCGACTTGCATCGGCCGCGTTTTTCCCGAACGGCGGATTTTGCGTCTGTTTACATCCGATTGGGCGTGAAAAATCTGCGACCGAGCGGAAGAACTGTTACTCTTTTCCCATTGCGGAGAAGGACGGGTCATTAGCGGGGCGAATTCGAATGCAGGCGATCCCAGGTGCGGCAAACAGTACTTCCTTGCGTGGAATCATCGGTTGGCAACGACAGTTACGATGGCAACCAAAATATGAGGGTGCTGCATACGTATGGATACGCGGGCGTGAAAGTAGAGAGTATACCGCGACATTAAACGATCGAAAAAGTAAAAAAAGGGAACTAAATTAAGCTATACACTTCATATTATTGTTTTATAATCTCAATTTATAAAGTAAAGTGTAATAATAACATTGAAAATTATATGTAGTGATACATCGAAGTGAAAACTGGTGAAAAAAAACATACGAACTGAGCAAAATAAGTATAATTGAGTATAAAAATGTAAAAGAATTCAGAGATAAGAACATAAATTTGCTAAAACCCTAGCGCGATTAAAAGTTTTCTAGCTTAATCCTACAATACATAAAATAGAGTAGAAAACTAAGTAAATAGTATAGTTTGATCTGAGAAAATCTATCTTTATAGAAACGAATCGTACATAAAAACTGGCTATTTTTTGGATTTTTATACAAATTCACACTATTCCTTTTCCCCATCTAACTTTAATACGACTGAAGAGGGAATTTGAATGAAAATACTTTTAAGCGAAGCACACGCCACGTAGATGAAAAAGTAAACAACTCTGTAATGGAATTCGTCTCCCCAGAATTCAAACGCAACGACTAACCATTTCGCATAAGGCCGTCTGCTCTTATCTGCATCCAGAGCCCTTTTTGCCGTGGTCCTAAAAGTCATAATCTATTTTCATTGCCCATTAAATACGCAGCCAATTATTGCAGACTCGTTTGTTATCCGAACATATTTTCATTTCAATTGTCTCCATTGCCATTTCTGAGTCACTCCGTCGTTGGCCATGATTGTTATCCGCGTGTTCTAAATTACATTCCTAATATTCACCGGCAGACTCAATGAATTTGACGATGCAACTGAATGGACTCGTTGTGCCTTCTCATCATTCTTGTCCTATCGAATTCTTCACAAAGTATTGGTTAGAGTTGAATGCATGCAATAGAATATAACTCTTTGCAACTGAAGAGGAAAAATACAGAATCTTTCAGAAGTATCTATTTTATTCAAATTGAGTATTGTTGTGAATGATATAACAGTCCTGTTGCCAAATTTATAGGAGAGATGAATGGAATACCTTTTTTGTTGGTTCTAAAGTACACAGGTATGATATCAATTAATTAGACGCTGAAATATCTTTCATGAACATGATATCAATTAATTAGACGCTGAAATATCTTACAAACTATTAGCATTAATATTTCTTTAAAAGAACATAAAAAGAAAAAAATCCTATACATTAAATGAAGTTATATAAACGACTGTTTTATCTAATATTTATTTCTGATGTTAAATTTGTAATGAATTGGAATACGTAATTTACCTTAAGAATATCTTGAAGAAATTTAATAAAACTGCGCGATATAAAGATATTTATTGATATAATTTGCTCTAGGGAAAGATAATTTTTACATGATAATGATTATGTTAGATAAAAGAGAACATGATATAAATTTCAATTTGGCATTACTCTTTAATTAATTTATTTTAGATTCTGAATAGTATTCAGTCATTCAGTCCTCACTATCGGTTTTGGAAAAATTTGAACAGAATACTCACCAATACAAAGATGCATGAAAAGTAAATTTTTGAAATATGATAATTTTAAAAAGTTAAAATAAATATTTTATGTACATTTTATTTTAATATAAAGCATTTTGAAAGATGACTACATATAAAAATGTTGGTTGACCACATGCATTGAAACAGGTCCTCATTTATTTAAAACTCATTGTGGGCAAACTTTCAGCGTTGTTTTATTTTCGTGGACTCAATTCAAATGAGCGGCTTAAGATAATCCCCTGAGTGATTCTTTACCTAAAAAGCTACCAAATAAATCATCTATAATTGTAATTTTTCTGCCATTATAAAATAATACAGGTGAACGATTTATTGCCAAAATTTGCATACGATCGAACGTATAAACGTAAAATTATGACGTTCCATTTATCAATAAAATTACTCTTCCTATAAGGGTTGCTATGTTAATTGTTGAATATTAACAATGGACGTAATTTTATGTAATACCAACACGCGAAAGTATATACGTATTGAAAGATGATTTTACGCTGTTTTATATTTTCTTCTCGAAATTTTAAATGGTACACATTTTCCGTACAATTTTAAAATAGATTTTTCTACATTTTTTCTTTCTTTTCGGAAGTAAATTTCGATAAAAAGTGTTCCTAGATACTTACCATTGTACGGGCGTTGGGTCTTATCTACTTTTCGCATGCAACGAGGATGGAAGAGGTTATCCGCCCCGTATCCACCCAAAAACGATCAGGATTGCAGGGGCTTATTCACCTTTATCCAAGCTTTAGGCTCCGAAAAAAGCCTAAAAAAACCGGATAAGGAATAAAGTGATATTTTCGCTTACATTCATCCATATTCGAACAACAGGATTGTCCCTATCTGATGACTCTTTTGAATAAACACTGTTTCCATGGGAACTGAATTATAATTCGTAATCCGAAGATGAAATTTACGTATTTCTTTGTTTGAATTTTTAGTAGTTGATTTACATAGGTATACTTACACTTTATTAGTTTATTTTTAAGGTTCTACCAAATAGAAAACAATATATTTTATTTTCCAATTGTTATATCGTATAATACAAGGTTTTTAGGAACATCTGTTAGCATCCTTACATTAAAATCTTCATAATGCTTAAATTAAGGGTTATACTCCATAGAAATACTCCTTAATATTCTAATTTTTCGATTTTTGTTTTGTTTTCATAATCTTACTGCATTACACAAATATTAATTGTTCATTATCTTAAAATGAAATTAATTTCTTTGGAAGTAAATAAGTAGCAATTCTTTGAGTATAACATTGATAAAAATGAGGATTTGGCAAACACAGTCGTAGAATTCTTTGAAATCCTCATTGACGATTTTACATTTCTTTATAAGAGCTCTCAAGACATCCCAGTCTCGACTTCAGCAAACTGAAATAAGACAATTACGGAGTATTACGTTCAAATAGAATAACTCCCTATGATAAGAACATAAAGCTTTTGTGTAGCCTACTTCAGTCTGTAATATCTACAACTTTTCAGACCCAAAATCTCCACGACTGAGATGGCTGGAGTATCTAAAATACGATTATACTCTATGTTATTAAATTCCGAAAGCGTATCCGATATTGGATATAAAAATCGGGGATCGGAATTCTCTATGGAATACATTTTCGCGTCCTCTCTTTCGCAAACCCAATTTCCGCTTCACTCTCCTTCGATAGCTCTCGAAATTCGAAACAAGTTCGACCAATCGAAAGGACAAGAATCGATATAAGCTGTTTGTCATGGAGTCAATTATGCGTTCTAAACGTATCGTTTGATTTGTGTGGCTAGTTCGCCGAGTGTCGGTAGTGGCGCTAGTGATGTGCACATAGCGTAGAGCTGTCGGAAGGCGCCATCAAGGGCCTTGTGGTTAGCCGCAACGGCTGATGGGATCAATCTGATCACTTCTGCACATGCATAAGCAGACGGACGAGTAGCACGGCGAGAGGCAGTCGCCACAGACAAAACGTTGTCTTCCGGATGAGATTCGAAGGGAAATGGGCAAATGATTGGGTATTCCATCCATCATCGATGGTGCTTGCTAAGACTGTCGATCAAAGGAATTTGCTATCCGTACGTCATTTGTTCAAACCCTTCAATGATGATTACGAACTACGTATGATGTGTGTTCCCGTTGTACGGGTGGTTTAATCTGTTAAAGAATTTTTCTTTGGGTTGGGTTCTTTGGTTAAGATTTTTGTATTTAGTCTTGTTATTAGTCATTAACAACGATTTAAAATCTAAATGATATAATATTACTACACTCTGATTACCAATATATCGTGCATCATTTATGTTTTAATTGTTTATGTCGTCATGTATTTATCAAGTCAATAGAGACGAATTTTCAAGCGCATTATCCGTTTTTCATATCTCATCTTTACTGCAATACATTCTGATCGTGAATCGGAGTAGTTTACATTTCTATTGTATTGTATGAACATAGCACACATATCTAGATGAAGTGATTGCAAGTAGACTTACGTAAACGTTGCTTACGTTCACTTTGAATAAAGATTCTGGTGAAAAGGAGAATGTAAACTTTTGCAAAAGATTAATCCAACGAGAGACACGGATATAAGTTCAATGACGATAATATAGATATGAAATGAGTTTTCTATTGTGTATTTACGAGAATAAACTGGAAATGCTTTCCGAAACATCCGATGAAAATAAACTTAGGGATGAAACTTCTTGTGGACCTAGATGGATATCGAATTTCGAAGTACATATTAAAACTCTCTGCAGGTAAAAGTTTATGGGTAGAAATAGTTCTCCAATCTTTAATCAGAATTATGGAGCTGTACCTGAAATATAGTTCCAAATTTCACGTACTGGAGAATATTACTATTCTCGATAAAAATCATTACATCTACCATTGTCTTAAATATTAAATTGTATAGTCGGTGAACTTTTATTAGAAAAAGTTGAAATTACGTACTCAGAGGATAAATTCCTAAGGTACAAGTTCCCGATGCTTTACTCTCTCTAAGTTTGTAAACAATCCACGTAGTGTATTGTAAAATGGATGTGAATTGAGAATATAATGTTAGACTGAAGATACTGAGGATCCAAGATGAAATCAGACTCTTATTTACCTTACTCCTACGCCAATATCTCTTGATATAAATTTGAGGAGAAACAGCGCTTCTATGAAGAATAAAGGAATTCAGGATGAAGGTATACGTCCTTTTGATGTCCCACTCTACGTGTATCGGAGATAGGGAGGTAAAAAGAAACGCCAGACATGGAAATTAATTCCGTCAAATACGAGAGTTTTTTTTTAAAAAAAGGGGGGATGGGAACTATTGGAAAGCGATTCTTAGTGAGATAAAGATATATGCGTTCCACCGACTAATATCGTCTTTCTCAATGGAACGGAGCGACCGTTTGTGCCGTTGCGAGGGAGAATGACGACCAAAACAGCTTAAAGTTCGATGGGCAAATGTACACAGAGCTAAAAATCAATGGCGTATGAAATGGCGATCGGAGCTATATCTTTGTCGGGTGGAGAGATGAATGGGACAAAAGCTGGGATCGGACGAGGGCGAGAAAGTAGCAGAGCTTCGGATTCACGATGTCTCGAAATAAAGTGAGCACAAGCAACGAGTGGAAAAGTTTAAAGCGAAGATTGGAACAAGATATAAAAGTTGATGGAAATGTTTAATGGCGCGGAAGGGCTGAAATAATGCCGAAAAAATTCTCTGAATGATTTTTCGATGTGAATGAGGTCGAAGCATAAACTGCGAGCATTATAATAATACGCAGAGCTGTAGATATTTTACGTAAATTAAGGATAAATCTCTATAATTATACTTTATTTATTATTGTATACTTTAATCTTGACATCTTGTGTTTCATTTATATCTGAATTTTTTAATGATGCTATCATAATTGCTACAAATTTATTTAATGATATTACAGTCATCGTTATAAGACAATTATTCTTACGCATTGATTTTGTAATATATATATTTACGTAGTATATCATCGACCGCATCATACATCTATAACGATGACAATACTATCTTAAAATGTTGCAACTGATGAAACAGCAATAAAATGTTCCTTATTTACCTGGAAATGATAATTAATAAAGTAAAATATCGTTACGAAGTTTTTGATAGATTCATATTTGTGATTGCTTTTCTTTCTTCGGAGATGTCTTCATATTTAGTAGTGCTGCATACCGAGATGAACAATATAAAAAATTATGGATGGTATCAGTCTTATTGAATAGTCTTCTTTACCAGTATGTACTTATAAATAATAATATACAATAGAATAATAATTCTAAATAATCTGGTGTAGAATAGCAGGAATTTTATATCGTCGATTACTATCCATATGCATTAATTCATAGACTTTTCCTAGTTAGGATCGTGTATCTTATATATCCAATAATAGCTTGGTATTTATTAATCTAACGTGATCTACCAAATATTTTCCCTTATAAACCCTTCTTTTCTTTAAAAACTCTTCTCGTATCCTATAAAATCTCTCGTCTTCTATTAATTCTGCTTTTTAATTTAATACTACTTATACATATAACAGTTTAACAGTTTACTCCATCGTCATACGAGATCATTGAGCATACATTAATGACACCAAGAGCTTAGCCACCTATAAATACTCAAGGTAAAACCCTCTTTCTTCTCCACGGAAAGGAAATGTGACCTCGATCTTCAGAAATCGATAAGGTGTTCTTCTACAAAAAGCGAAACTTTCTCCCTAAAAAAAAAGAGACCCGTTTTCTTCCTATAATTTCGGTTAAAAATTGGAATTCTCCCTCTGAATATCATTTCCTCGGAGGACGAAGAAAAAGGTGTTGGAAACACAACGAAACTTACAAAGGCGGTGAGTCAAAGGATAAAATAAGACAGCGGAGACAGTTCAATGCGTTGAGGATATCTAGACAATGGGGCGTGTTGCGTCCATTCTGAGGGAATTTTTTCCAAAAGCGGAATTTCGGGACAAAAGAAAGCATTCTTCCCTCAGAACGGTTTCTTAAAATACGCCATCGCCTGGAATCGATCTCGAAACGAGTTTGTAAACATAAGAGAGAAATCCTTCAATTTAGAAATTAGTTATCGAATATCTTGGATTTATATTCTGTGATTTCTTTTTCTAGATATTACTCATATGATTCCAAAAGTATTTGATATTTTCGTAAAACATTCATTCATCGAAATCTTTAGATAATAGTTTTCAATTTTAATAAAATAGACGGTAGAATAAACATTCAATTATGTGATGATCTAAAAAGATATATTTTTTTCTTGATGAAAATTTCTGATTACTAAAAATAATTCAGGTATATTTGTTTATTTTGCATTGATTTATTTCTGTAAAGGCTACAAGTACGCACAAGGTAGGGTATTAATCATAAATATTAACAAAATGATATATGTTTGTACAAACTAATATCTTTCTATTCAACTTTGAAATCTCGATAAAAGCAGGATATCGGTTTGTTAATAATAATAACAATAAATTACCTTTATTAATCAGGGTGAAATTAGGCTATATACCCTCCCTTTACATTTAACCCCTATGGACAAATACAAGCACATCCCATCCCAGACAGTTTTCCGAACCACCAGGACTCGAACTTGAGCCCTCAGGACTACGAGCGAGCTACGAGACTAGCATTTAATGCTCAATGCAATCGGCCACCAAGACCGACAAAAAAAGGGGGCACCCGGGTTTGAACCGGGGACCTCTCGATCTGCAGTCGAATGCTCTACCACTGAGCTATACCCCCGATTTGGGGATTATACAATCTTAAACTAGTTTCAAGATCATGAAGGTAAAAACAGTTTCTTGGCTTTCCTTCTATCTTAGTGAAACTTTAATAATTTGGTTTTATAATCCAATGTTTTTATTCTCACATAAAGCTCTCATTTTGTTATTTGGCATATGATTTCGACAATTTAAATATCTCCAGAAGTGTTTGTGATGGTAATATTCTGGGGATTTTCTTTTAAAAGATTTATTGATGGTAATATTAAGCTGAGACAAAAAGTAAAAGCTTTATCTTTAAGAAATATAAGTCATAAATTTATCTTTCTTGGCATGAATTTCTTTTCTAAAAAGCTACTTACCCGTGTTATTGATGAATTCCTCAAGTTTGGATAATCAACGTTAAGAAAGAGATTATTGATTTTCCTTGTGAAATATTTGCTCATCCTTCAATTCCCCCTTAAATTTTTCCAAAGATCAAAAAAAGAACATTTCCTTTATCTATGGGAATCGTTTGGTTTCGACCCACCGAAGAATGCCCGCATGAGATACTTCAAAAAAAGATGCGGGTCCACTAATCTGACGCGAACCCTAAATGGATTGCGATTACTGTGTTGAAACGAAAGATTTCACGAGAAAAAGTAGGATACGGTTTGTTAGGATTCTATTCTCACGATTAATGTTAATAATTATGAAAATAATGACCGTCAAAAATAACTAATAACACATCTCGACATTCCCTTCATTCTGTCACTTAACATTATTTATGAATTTCTATTATTTCTTCGATTGAAAGATTAAAATATAACTATAGAAATTCGCTAAAATTGTTTTGCTTATAACTTCATTTCAATACCTAAAACAGTTCATCTGCTTGTGCAACTTGATCATCACGATTATATAGTTTACAAATCACAATTACACAAAACCACCTTACATACAACTTGTTAAATCTTCATGAACAAGTACGTGTCTTTCGAATTTGTCTCTTTATCGTTCGTCATTAAAATTTAGACAATAGTTATTAATACGCCAAAAAGTATTTTCTTGTTCTAAAATATCTAACTATCCACTAACAGCAGATGAATGTTAGTACTTAATTTTTCAGTTTATCCTCATAGTAATTGAATTAGACACTTTTTTTCTTCGGAACTACATGTTATTTTCGATCTATTCGGTGTATAAAGAGGAATTAAAACCGTTCGTCATAATTTATTCACGTTTCGTTCACGTTCTCCATCGATCGGAAATAAATTTCTCTCTTCGTCGCTAACCCTTTCCCTAACTCCTTCTTTGTGCTCCTTTATTTTTCTCTAGATCATCCAATTTCGTCCCTTTGCCACCAGAGGCGCTCCACAATGACGTGAAAATGGTGCGAGAAGAATGGAAAAAATATAATCCGAGTGAAATGGACTTAGGCGTTAAGAATGGAGGCGAATTGGGATGGGATTGAAACATACAAAAGAGAAAGAATTTGGGGAAATGGGAGGTGAGCAAAGCGAGAGACATAAATAATAATTTGAGGGGAAAAAGTCCGGTGTGAATGGTTTAGATTAAATTGGAACGAATGGAAAATAAGGATGAAGAGAAAGTTACCATTCACAGGCAATTCAATTAATGAACAGATGATTAAATAACCGCGAGAAATAATTTTTTTTTACAGATTCTTCCTTTAGAAAAAATTTCGTTTGTATTTTCTTATTAATAATATCCAAACAATTAATATTCAGCAATAGATTTCAATGTAGCAATAGATGTAAAATCTGTGTTTTAATTTTTAACATAGACTTTATAATAGGATAGAATTTAGCAACTGGTACTGAGCTGTATTTATCGATAAATTAAAGAAGCTATACAATTGAAATGTATACTGTTTTCAAATCTGCTTGATTTTATTTTAAAAACACATAGTCATTTTGAGTCATACGTATGGATGTATATATTACTTAATTATTAGCCTTATGTATCAGAATATCAATTAATTGTCACTATATTATACAATTATCATTATCGAATCATTACTACAGTACAAAAGTTGGAATGGTTCAGTTGGAAGATATACCTTTTAATTTCAGATATAGTTATTCTATTTATTGTATTCCTAATGAGGGTCTTTAGTTTATACATAAATAAATATATCAATTGAAACAATTTTACATTGTTGTTTGTCTACATACATGAATCTGTTTCTATGGATCTATAGGTTTATTTATTTTTCAGTTTTCTATTCAATTGTAACGTTCTCTTGAACACCAGCAAAAGTCTTATCTTTTAGAAAGATCAAAAAAATATTTCCGGAATAAATGTCAAGATTAGGCAAGAAAAATAACCTTTTAGATACATTTAAATTCAACTCAATTGTGCCTAGAGGGATAGTTAAAGAAAAAGAATTCGTTTTATTCAAATTAGATCATTTTTCTCTTTTTTGTTTGGAGAAAGAATCTCTTTTGACATCTGGAAGAAATTTTATTTTCATGAAGGGACTCTCTTTTGAGATTGCTAATAAGTTGGAATAATTTCGCATTTCATTCTCAATTACAGGTGGAATTTTTGGAGAAATTTTCCGCTCGAACAATTCTTTTACACCTCAAGAAAGATTTTTTCCATTTGGTAACTTACTTAAAAGAAGGCACAAAATTTTCAAATTCGCAAGTATTCAAACGTTAAATTTAATTCAGTGAAAGGACTACATTAAAATTAATTCTATAATAAGGTTGGAAGAATGTTGTCGGTTACAGTTATTGTTTCCATTCCTTAATAAATTAATATTCAAGGCCGTAACGTAAAATACGTTACATTTACATTTACGTAACTCTCTCTATTAGCAGCAGTGAATTATCTTCATGTGTAACTTATATAACAAGACAACTATTTCTCCACTTTCAATATCTGTTTGTTTACTTTTAACCCATTTATGCCGAAGAAAAAAATTTTTGAATTTTTTGATGAAATTCATAAATGTTAGGTAAAAAAAATTAAAAAACAAGAATTTGAAATGAAATTTAATTTATGTTACATATTTACAGAGTTACATGGTGTTCCAAAAATGGAACATTAGGCAAATACACTACCTAATACATAAAATGTACTCTTTGGTATGATAGTCCTGTGAGCACTTAATTGAAGGGCAACATTGCATTTTTTACAGCAAAAAGTGGTATATTTGTGGCATTCTACAATTTTTTGGTTTTCTTTGATTGTTTTGCGATTACATGATTCTGGCCATCATAACGGGAGTCAATATTGCGTTTCTAAGAAGGTCTTCCCAGTTTGGGCCGAATTACCATGGGTCTTCAGATAATGGCATGTCACACAGCGACGAAACTCCAAAAGATCCATTGGCTTTGGATCGTGAGTTTTATGCAGCTGCCAAGCATTTTGTAGAGCTAATTCGAAGCTGAACAAAGAGCTTGAGTACCACTTCTTGCCATGAATTGAAACTCTATATTTGTCAATATTTTCATCTTCTCTGACTACTCCTCCTATATATTTGTTATATTCTTTTATCATATTTGGCTGCTGCACTTGGATCTTCTTTTTATGTTTTTGTGAATAGCGATTGACAAGGCACAGCGGATTGATGCCAGCCCCAGATGATGCAACTGTGACAACACTGTTATCATTCAGCATCCATATTGACTTTGCCATCAATTCTGTAATCAAACGCAACCCTATCTTTATTTTTAGAGCATCTTCTGATTCCAATAGGGGTTTGTCGATTCCATTTTTTCTCACTGTGCCGGTTGCTTGATGACCATTTGAACTGAGTGTATCAAAAAGTGCTATGTCCAGGGTGCTCCTTCATGAGTGCTTCAGTAAATTGTAGGACAACGGATGCACTGACACCATATTCCTCATAATTAGTGTTTGGGTTTTTACCTTGATATGGTTGAAACCAACAAATATAACCTAGGCGTGTGGCACCACATCAAAACTTGTACCCAAACCGAATTGGCTTTCCACGAATAAACTGTTTGCGTTCATGACGACCGAAGTAAGGAATCATGGACTCGTCAAAGCTGAAGCATGTTTCGTTTGGTACAAATAGAATGCATCTCTCTTCTGGATCAGAATCATCTCGAACAAGGTACGGAGGGGCACGCAAAGAATCAGGCAGATTATTTATTGTTCCACCTTCTTCATCACCAGAGTCCTCATCAGAAACAGGAGTTGTTGCATTTTCAGGAGGTTCTATGATAATCGCATTTCCTTTTATGTCATAATTTGTCTACAACAGGTCAGCTATTTTGTGTAGGGTTAATGTTTTACGCAACTTGAGACTTAAAAGTGGTGAAAATAAAAAACAAAGATAAAGGCCATATATAAATATACTGCGATGTCTCAGTAGTGGTTGTGCCTAATGTTCCAAAAATGGAACACTCAACTTTTCTATCCTCCAACTTGTATATGAATAAAAATTTCTGCATTTTCTGATTATAACATGAAATGGTGATTATTCAAGTATTAACAGAAAAAAAATTACAACTATAGAATGTAAATCACGGAAGTTATAATTACCGTTTATCGAGTGGGTACTGAAAAATCGACTCAAAAAAATGAAGCAAAGTTTCACAACATCCACGCAGCTCTAAATTCGCTCAATGACTAATTCTCTGCATTCAGTGATATAATATGTACCCTTACAAATAAGGCAGGAAGTTTTCACCCACTTCCCAGTATTCTCCTAAGCGATAGGCCACAAAATAACTTAATGTAACTGCTGTTCCAAAAATGGAACGCTAGGCATAAATGGGTTAAGCACCGTTGCTATGTACTAAAATTTTTAAACAAATGGATTTTGGGTAACAATCAAGCGCGGCCAAGTAATGTAACAATTGTGAAAACTCTCTTCTTATAAAAAGAGCATTATAGATTTATAGAAAACAATATTAAAGTATAGAAGTATATTAACAAGTAGTAATTAATTAATACCTTGAATATTTTAAGTGCAATTAAACAAAGTAAAAGTAACTAAGTTGTTATTGTAGTTATTTATAGATTAAATCACGACTGATTAAGATATAATGTAAGATACATATGGTCTGTAACCCACCAAACTTGAATCATTTAAACTTTTACAAGTCTTGAAATTATTTCGTAATCACATACATTACATTTAAATCTTCAGTAGAGACGAACTGATCTTTAATATATATCTGTGACACCTTAGGAGTAGTTGATTGAGCCTAGCAAATACATTCGTCATGTTCCCGTTGTATATCAGAGAACTTTCTTGTTTTTCAGCAAGTTCCATCCACTCACAAGACGACATTTGAAAGAAGCGTCTGGGACGCAGGTGCCCCTGACGGCTATAGCGGGACTTATATCATTAATCACTCGTACCCACGAAGCAGATTTTGAAAGGATCCGTCCAGACATCATCGCTCTATCTTCCATTTCTCAAGCAATCCCATCTGATGTATGAAGAAAGTTGTTCAAAAACGTTCGATAATGCAGAGTGCATTTGAATTCAGTAGTAAAGTGGGAACATCTCAAGCAGCAAATTAGCAAGTAACATAACGATTACTTACGTGATATGTTGGGTTTTTATTAAATAATATCTTAATAATAATGCTACGTTAAGGTAGAAGTGGAAGTTTTACTTAAATAGTAAATATTGAGGTTCTAAAATGTATGTTACATCTCTCTGAAAGTGGCGAGAATAGCATTTATAAGACGATAATATGATCGTGTTTGCAACTTACTTCTATATGATAATTCGTTATGAATACCTTATACTGTTTCTCCCTAAAAGATTTATTCTATATTCCTCTTTCAATCCAACGTTCCCATGGAAACGTCTCCCAGGTAACCAAATCTGACGTCTTTGTTTTAAATTTAGAATTTACCTAAGCTTTACTCCCGTTTCATAGCTCAAACGAGCTTTTCTTAAACTCAGATGTACGTGAAAGGTCTTTGCTACTTTGGGCTTATCCACTCACAAGAGTTGCGGATTACGCGCTTCAAGGAACTTCGTTTACTTTTGCTTTCAAATTCAACTTTAAATGATACGGAGCAGGTTTGGAAGATTAATGTCAAGAGCAGGTGGTAAATTATAAAACGAACGAGTTAGCCTGAGATATAAAATATAGAGTTTAGGTTTACAAATGAATGGATCCAGACAAAGACATTTAAAGCGTTGTTTGATATTTTTTGATAGTCTTTATTATTTTATTTTTTCCGTACTAAAGGTATAGAAAAATACTTGTACGCTATACGACCCAAGAATGTTTCTCAAGGATGTATCCTTACGTGGCACGGTGCCAAAGTTTTTATTTATTTCTCTTCACGATGGTAGATTACCACAAAGTCAAAGTAACTTGATTCTATTTTTTCATACCAATAGAATAAATTATGCATTTAGGTAAAATACGATAAGTACCCTGTGACGTATAAACTATGGAGGTGCCTTTAATTATAGTTCCTTTAAAAAGGAATAATGAGGGATACTCCAATGGTATGATCGGTGCTATATTTTAATTATTAATTTTATCAATTCCTATTTTAGAACCTCACCAATCATTCGTCGATTGCTTTTCATTAAAAGAAGCCAGGCAGCAATTAAAACTCGCGATATATTACGTCTATTATATTATTTAGAAAATATCAGTGTTATTCATTATGAGGAATAGAGACATTTTACCGTACATCGTATTTTCTATTTCACCACGTAATTTCCGTTTCTCACGGATACGAAGTTTAAACAAATTACGTACTTTTACACGATTTAACGTATCCTGAATAGGAACACTTAAAATAACTCACCAGTTGGAAATCGGTACAATACGTACATGCGCAATCTTCGATTCAATCACGGACACTGCAAAACGAAGCATTCCCAATGGATTTCCCGCTGTGAATAGCCATCGGATTCCTTATCCTCTCCAAGCATCGCTCCATCGCCTTTTAAGACTCGGGATTCCTCAAATGGCGCGGGTGCAAATCTTCTCACTTGACCACTGCCCCTTAAAGTGGCCCCTGACCCACACAGTTATCGTACCCTCAGGAAACCGCGGGGGCGGAGGGGCCTTCCAAGTAACCCTCAAGAGGTTGGTTTCCGAGATCCCTGCGATACGTCCATGTTAAATGAGCCTTCGGGAAGCCCCTTTAGATCTACCAATCAGTTCTCCAAAGGGGGCAAACGTCGTGTGATTATGGACTCGAGTGTCCTTAAAGTTTAATCAAAATTGTACTTTGGGATTGGGATTCAGTATTTGCATGCCAAAGGGAGTTACAGACGTATCTTACGGGTGGGTTGGTTTCATCCTTTTCAAACAACAAGCAACAACTCTATTAAATTGGTTAAAAACCAATAAATTAACTAACTAACCTCTTTGAAGATTGTTGAGCTTATCGCTATTAAAGTGTTTCTGATGATTACTTTTATCTTGCAGGTCAGCATTTACGGTAGAGCTAAAGAAAAAGAGATTAAAAAACAGAAAGTTTGGTTGGATTAATCTGTCAATAAAATGTAACGGATAATTTACGTATTTAATTATACGTAATTAATTTTACAAGCATATTTGCAAGATACTTAAGAGACAACTTACAGAAAGTGTTGCAGTTGAGAATTGATCTATAAATCGAATTTGCTTTTGAATAAATCATTACCCATGAGCAATTTTAAATGATTCTATGTTGTGAAATCTATTGCTGTTGGAATTTGTTGGAAAATTTGATCAGCGAGTTTTAAAACAGAAGAATTATTCAAATTAACTTCTGATGAGTTAAACTATGTTCGGGACGGAAGAGAAATACGTAAGGGTAAAGTCCTTAACAAGAGTACATTCGTAATTCTAGGAATGGATTAAAAAAGGCACTAAGCCAACACTTGTGCTTGCCAAAACTTGATTCGGTCGGTTTCCAATTATCTTATTTTGAGAGCCAGGCTGCCTAATACTAAATTCCAAATTTGGATTGACCTTAAGCGAATATTTTTGGTTGAGAATTTTTAGACTTATAATTATAGCTCTATAATAGACTTTCAATTTGAACCTACAGCATTTGATGACAGAAAATCCACCGAAGCATTATATTAAACCTTGAACTACTAAACATACAAAATCAGTAGTAAACGAAGTAAAATAGTGAAATATTTTCTGAGTACTGCAGTGACGATTGTCCATATATTTCTTATTTCAATTACCATATATCCTGAAGCAACTTCTATCTGAGAAAAACTGATACATAAATAAACCAGAAACTTATTAAAGTCAGAGAATATTATACGTAACTGAGTTTAACACAATTGTAGTAATACTTTAATCCAAGCAATGAGAAAAGAATCATATTTGTATAGTCTTGAGAATAAAAGTTACCCTTGAGGGACATTTCCCCACACTATCCCCTGAATTGGCATCCCTCCAACAGATTCAACCTTTAATTCCATTTGGTCTTCTGTTTTTGTCTTCCTTCTAAATCCTCCCCATAGATATACTTAATCACCCAGAATAGCTCATTCAATTATTTATTAGCTTCACAATGTTCAGTCTATAACATAAATTTAGATTCCTAACGGTAATTATGAATACAATTAGATTTATAAAATATCTTGGCTGTCGAATAATCTTCATTTGTCTCAAAATTCTTTCGAATAAAATATCCGATTATGGTGTACCTAAAATTGATTTAATTAGGTATGACATTCAAAATATTGATAATAATTAAAATTCTAACGTAGATACTGTATTTTTTACTCATAATTTTGCCCTTAATAAAGACAAAATAATAATTATAATATTTTAAAGTTTGTTACACCTTCTAATTTCGTCCTATGCACTCTATATCCATGGACTTCTGGTTGGATGGATTAACACGTAAAGTGATAGATAGGAAATGTCAAAATAGTAATTTATCAAAATCTTCCTTAGATAATAATTATAGCCTTATTTTTTACTTAATAATAACTAAATAAATTCATTTTCAATAATAAGGAATAATTATTTTGTATAATGTTTTATGACATAATAATCCATCATATTCTCCTTAACCAGTTTGTTCCTATTTAGATGAATGAAAGTTAAACATATTTTCCGCATAGATCTTAAAACCATTAATTTATATTAAATAGATTATAAACTATTAAATTATCCTTATCTGCTTGAACCTATTGGTGATATTATATTACTCAATTCTTCGTATTGTAATGCTCGTATATAATCTTTCGGATTTCGCAAGTTGATTTCTATCCATTTAGAAGTTGCTCAAGTGCTTTCAAGCGATTTGAATTACACGCATGAGAAATAATGACACGCCGTCCCTTCGAAATAAAAAATAACTTTAAAAGCTTTCTAACTAATTGGATCGCTTCAAGTTCTTTACGTCTCTTTTCCATTGAAATCCATCGCTACATCTTAAATTGTGTTCTCCCGTGTGGGGGAAAGGATACAGTCCGAAATCATTTCCGAACTTAAACTTTCCTCTATTGGAGAAAGGAAATCAGGCGTGCGTACGTCGTCAGTTGAGCATTCCTCCTTTCCAAACATGAAAAAGTGGCAAAAATGTTATCGGAAGAGATAAAAAAATAAGTGGAAAGAAATACGTGTAATCATAATATCTGAGCGTAGTTTTGCAAATGAATTTTCTTTAAAAATTGAATAGTCTATGTTTGATATATTTGATGAAAAACATACATCGATGAAATGCACAAAAGAATACATCTTAAACTGTTGTACTACATGTTACACATAGCTATTTAATAAATATTTAATCTTTACATGAGGATTCATTCTCTTTCTTTTTTTATTTATTATTATAATTAATAAAGTTTACCTAGCTATATTTTCTATGATATTATAGTTCAGTTTTACATAAAAAATGCATTTCAAAATTTCAGCTTGGATAAGCGCTTATAATTCCATCTAAATATTTTGTCTCTAATAATAATGTCTAAATGATTGTTATATTGCTTCTCTGTGATAATCTGATTTTAGTTCCTTAAATTTTCAGCTTTGAACATGAATCGTACGTCCTGAAGGACTGATATTTATGAAATCAATATTAGAAGTCGTGACTTCTTGGAAAGCGATAGTATAATGAAAAAACTTTCTAAGTGTTGAAGTTTTTTTATTATAAACTGATATTTATTTTATATCTAAGACTTATTCTAGACCTTTATGTAAAATAATACTTTCACTAGTTAAATTGTATTCTATCTATCTGAGAAGAAATATCGAACATCATTCGTGTATAATATCATTGAATATCCAACGATCCTGTTTCAATGTAAAAGGAATATTTCCGATAATTCCGTGCCTAGGGGAAGTCATTATTTTGCAAATGGTGTTAACAACTCTGTTAGGACCCGTCCAAACTCGGATGCCAACATATGGAGTGAATTTTCTTTTATTTGCATCACTTATTCAGCCATTACAAGTTCAACACGCTGTTCGAATAAAAAGAGGTTTACTGGATGCGGTTAAAAAGCCTCGCGGAACGTGATGGGAGGGTTTTCGGAGGAAAAAAAGGCTGTAAGCCTCGAGCAGTTGCCGCACGACAAAATGTTTTTGAATATCTCTTCATTTCCTGTCATTCCCGAACACGAAAACGTGGATTAAAACTTTCGACAATCCGTCCGGAGCGGAACTAAAAATATTCAAATTGGGGTTCAGCGCGACTTTGTTCACGTGCGTAAATTTATACTCTTTTCCCCGAAATGAATTCCTACTATTTGCTCAATATTTGCTCCTGCGCTTTAGATTTGTATTTACAAGGGCATTAAGTAGAATCGGAAAACGTTAAGATAAACATATCACTCCCCCCTATCGCCCGTAAATCGAACCTTTTTACGGCGTCGCCATTTTAAGCACGTGCGACAAACAAATGAATGAGATAGTTCCTTCTTTCCCCGCTAGTTGGCTTCCCCGGAAAATTTGTCTACCCGCTTATTCCTGTGGGTATCGCCTCCCCTTTGGGAAGAGGAAGTTAAGAGTGGGCGTGTCCATACTAAAGCGAGGCTAACTGTTCATTAGCAACCCCTCTAAGGAGCACTCAATTAGTAGACCGTTTTCCAGTTGCGCGCAGCTGCCATGTTTATCCGCGAAATGTCTCTCCCAGCTTCCTTCCTCTGTACCAATTTTTTTCCTGCTTCTTCTGTTTCATTTTCCCCGCGAGGCAGGTTCCTTTCTCCCTGTTTTTTCTTTCAGCTCCTGTCACCTTCTAAATGATTTCCTTATTTCTTCATATTTTTTTCACTCTCTCGTAACCCAATTTTGGACTGTTTCTCGAAGATTAACTTCTGTCTATTTTCCGGAGAGAAATTCGGAACCTAATAAGGAGGAGTATCTTCCTTTTGGGATGAAGAAGGGTTGTGAAGAGATCCGGAAGAGGGGTTCCGTTCGCGTTTAATAAATGTTAAATAACGGAAAGGCGTATGATACGTCCCCATAAAAGGGATATTTGAGTTTATGTAGCATCAACTTCATCGTTGTTCTTCAAAAGGGGAATTTCATTCAGTAGAAGCCGATATCATCTATTTACAATTGAAGCTAAGATGAGACTTTGTTTGAATACCGATTCACTTCGTCTATCGTACAGCATTATAAAACTATAACAGATGTAATTTCTATAACATTTTTATTTCAATAACATATTATATTATATTATATTATATTATATTATATTATATTATATTATATTATATTATATTATATTATATTATATTATATTATATTATATTATATTATGTTATATTATATTATATTATATTATCTATATAACTGTTAACTAAAATATTGCAAATCTATTTGGATTCCAATTTTATGAACAAAATGAATGAATATTCATAAGAAAAAAGTTAATGTCACAAACATAAATATTTAAACATGATAGATTTAATTGAAATTCAAACCGATGTATTACATTAAGTTTTGAAGTAATTTTATAGAAAGAAAAAGATATAGAAAAAATCTCATTTCTAAAATGTAACTCCATAGATAGTAATTTCGGCCATCTTTATCATCATCGGGTGCTTCAATTGAAATTAAAAATGTACAATTGTTGCCTTAATATAGATACTTACATGTAGATGAGTGAGTTTTTATTAATTTTTATAATGGTTTGTGAATGATAATAATAAAATATTTACGCATATGTTCTTCATTTCATAAGCAGTCTGAAGTCCGTGTATTGTTTTCAATGCATTACAGAAAGTTTAATACGTAGAGCTGTTAATAGCCTACCTTTCATTATTTATTGGTAAAATTTAATTAATTAAATGGCTCGTAAAAGAAAACAGTGTCTCTCTAATCTGATGAAGAAAAAATTATCTCCTTGTTCCTACGATTCTATTTAAAGCAAGAACATAAATAACTTGAGAGATTACATTATTTCAAGCAAACAGCCACAAAGCAAGAACCAACAAAACTTATAATTTGACCTCTTCCACGAATTCAATCCAATTCCAGTTTCACTCAAAAAGCATCAAGGTGTCATATTCTTCGGTATATGTGCATCATATTCGCAAACTTCCGACTTCAATTTTATAACTTTTAGTCGAATTTCCGGAAAATGTGGAAGCAGCTGTGAAAATGGCTGTGAAATGGTCGTATCCACCCCCAAGGCCATCAAGGCACTGATTGAAAGTCTTCCTTATGAGTTTGTTAGGGAGAAATTTGGTTAGAGACTTCTTTAGCGCTTCCCACAAGATGGTTCAACGCAAATATGTCGTGGACTCCCGAGGAAACTCGTTCTTCTTTGAGAGTTCCGCCTTTCATTTTACTTTCCTTAATATTAACTCCACAGGTCACATCCTCAGACTCATTACGGATTCATGGTTTGAAACAATTTAAGTTGGATGTTTGATTACGGTTTGTATGAAGAACTGAGTAGTGAGAGTACGTAATTCATTGCACGTTTATTAGAGTGTTAATCTCTCATTGATATTTATCAGCGTTACATATAATAGAATAAAACTATAAGCTTATCCTATAAGTTTACAAGGTTTATGAAAGAAATGTTTTGATGGTTTCTTAGCAACATTGTTTATTTATAAATTTGATTGACTACAAATCATGTATGTTTATATCAATAACAACCATAGTAAAGAACATACGTGATAGAAATATTACGAAATTCGATGAAATAATAAGAAAAAATAATAAATTGCCGATAACGGAGTGAATTGACATGGTAGTGCATTCTCGAAGATTTTGTTTTATTTCCCAAAATACAATGGGAATAAATACGATTTATTTTACGAATGAACAAAATGTCCTCAGCGTTCCTCAAAAATCTTATTACTATTATAAATCTATTTTTAAGAATTTTATTTGAAATGAATACATAGATTAATTTAGAAACTTTAGAATGAGATAGGACTTGACTTTTATAAAACAGTCGAACGACTTTATAAGAAAACAACCAAAAGATTAAGGAAAGCTGTGTGGGATGAGGATTGATGAAGTAAAACAAAGTTGAAAAGAATTGAGAATTGAATCCTGGAAGGGAACGGATTGCTTGAGTAATTGAAAGTTAAGTGCTTGAAAAGGACAGGGAACTAAAAGGAAGACTGTATGCGCCAGATAAGATTGGCTGGAGTGGGAGGGACATCACAAACTAAAGGTACGTACACTGTGCCGGGGAAGACGGTGAAGTTGAGCAAATACAGTTCCATTTACTCGGAGAAAACTGTTGGGCAAAAGTTTTAAATATGTGTTAGCCGCCAAACTCTTTCTATTCGATAGGAACAAAGGATTTATTGAAAATATATATTTATTCAAAGAATCAGTATCTGAGCTAAAACATTTAGCAAACATATCCCCTTAGATTACGTAATTTCACAACATTGACTATAAATTAGTCTTGTCAAAGAATTTATTCTTCAAAGATGAGACATTTTTAAAAGTAATGATAGTTTTTATGATTCATGATTTTTTAATTGATTTACAGAAATATAGAACATCTTCCTATTTTAAAACGATAAATTTATCGAAAAAACTTCGTTAAATCTGTCCCTGAAAACATACATGACTTTTGACAATATGAGGAACTAATAGAAAGTAATACACAAATTGTGAAGGACCACATCTGTTCAGGTCATATCCGTACGTTTAAAATAATTTCTTCTGACGGGAAAAACGAATTTGATTCTGTTTTCTAAATATGTAGAAGGAAATAAAATTGTTCGTGCATCAGCACTACATTGTTTACAAAGATATACCTATGATTTTTAACATATTATAGCAACTTATTGTCATAGTAACTTATTAATAGCATAATAGTCAAATCTCTATATCGTATTATTGGATTAAAATGGATAAATGTTTTCTTAAAATTTGTTACAAAAACATTTCGTGATCTCAAAGGCAAGAGAAAATCACAATTATAATGGAATTAAAACATTCACTTATATTCACTACTCAGTATAATTAACATAATTTATTATTAGTATAATGAATATAATAACTATAATAAGTAGAAGTGATACTAATGAAAACTAATCGATAACTATACTCCATTTTAGCATGAACGAGAAAGCAGTCTAACCATTTATCTTCCTTAATTAAAAAACACAAAAGACGCGACGTTATGAATCGACAGTAATAATTCCAAACCATTTACCGAAGATCGAGTGGGACCATCCTAGACAATCGTGAAAGAATGAGTTTTAAAAGTTCAGTATTCTCGGAGAGGGAGCACCGTCGTCCGTGATGAATTCCCCTCATAAATCTGGATTCCGAGAAGTGGAAAAACGAACTCCTCACATATTAATCGTACTTGATTCCTTAAAAGAAAGGTGAGTCTCTCTACAGAAGATTTCCACAAGTTTCGCGATCGAGACTGCAACCTCTCCCTCCCTCAATCCAAAGTTTCCTTGGTAATAACATAAACTGTTTGCAATTCGTAGATGAATTTCACGTGCAGCCCTTCAAAACCCCTAATTTCATTACGTCCGTTAAAGGCGAAGGAAATTGCTTGTGCATCGTTCGGGCGAAGTTGGGAGTTCCTTATTGCATTCGCAAGTGCGCGACGTAACCAGGCAACGGAGGTAAGGGACGTGGAGAAATAAACGGTTAACTGAAAGATTAGCGAAAGAAAGGGAACAAGGGAATGGAAAGGTCGAAGAAAGAAAGAAAGAAAAGGTAGGGAAGATGTTACCGAGAATAAAATGAAATCGAACTCGTCTTCGGGACCACGTATCCCTAGTACCCAACATCCAAGGATCCAGTCATCCAAAGTTTTCATAAATTGCTCCTACGAGGAAAGGCAATCTGAAGATGTGAACTCGGGGAAGGGTGTTGTAAGAAAGCAGAGGAAGAAGGAATGGATATGAAAAGAATATTGGAACGAAGATATGGAATCCTACAGAAATATATTCTTGCAATCTCATACTACTAACATGATAATAAGATAACTTTATGGTTGAATACTTGGCATGTAATCTAACTATTCATTACCCGAAGTTGGAGTGCAGTTTGTTACAAAATATATTCATATACATATATTCTTTTTATACCTTCTACTTAATATTAATGATGTACTTAGTATGAGCATACATTATCATACGATAAAAATAAATATCGTATATACGAATATCGGATCCTTAATAATTTAAACATCTTTTTGTGTAAAAACATGTTTATCCTTGCTTGTTTACATTTTTAATATATTATTCCGATAAATGTTTGTATAAAATAAGAGTAGGAGACATTGGAATTTATTTCACAAATCGAAAAGTATAATGTCATTTATAATATAAGTAATTATGGGGATGATAGATAAACAAATTAGAATGAATGGAAAGGTTTAGTACAACAAAATTATGTGGGACTGAAAATTTAGAAGCTGTAAGACTTCGCATGAGAACTTATTATAATAAACCCTCTTACCATTGGTGTCCAGAAATCTTATAAAATTTTGAAAAATTCTGGTCGATCTAGAAGTTTGAAGCAGTAGTTCTCAATGTTAATGAACCGATATGCATGTATTATATTTTAAATTGTACATTTCAAGGAAGGTGAAAAGTAATAATAATATTTACACCCATCACCAAAAACGGGCAAGAATGTATCCATGCTAGACACGTATATTCAGTATAAATATTTCATATGTATATTTATATATAGACCCGGAATTGATTCATTTATTTCTGACCATCTAATAGAACCGAACTTTTTTCGAGTTCGAGTTTCTACGTATTCATCTTTTCCAAGATTCATTCTTACGCAATAAAACAAAGCACTACATTCAAATGCAAAAAAGGCCGAGGTAAAAGAAAAAATTAAGAAGAGTGAATAAATGAATGAAGATGATGAAGAGAATTACAGAAAACGAATGGAATATATGCGTTGGAAGAGGAAGGAGAAGAACAAAGACAAATTCAAAGGAACTGAAAAGGGAAAATGAGGAAGAATTGCAAAAGGTTGAAATTAAAAAGAGAACGGATGGTAAAAGGATGGTAGAATATTAAGAAGGAAAGAGGACACGAACGACAGGCTTCAATCGCCCAAAATTGAGATTTTATGAGGGAAAGAAAAGGCCAAAGAAAAATTTCTCCCTCTCTTATAATGTAAATTATTGACCAAAATTTGTTTCTGGTCCAGAGGGTTGTTCTTATATCAATTTCATCGGAAACACCCTTGCAAAGAAGATGTAACGAGGTACCCCTTTGAGAAGAAAAAAGAAAGATGTAAGAAAGGAAATGAGTATAATTTAATTTTAAAAGAAGAAGAGGGAGTGAGGGAGAAGAAATCGATATGGTGGTAAAGGGTCACATCATCAAAATCTACTTATTATAAGTTCTCGCTGTTCAAATTAGAGGCTGAGTTATACAGAGCAGATGTCCTGGATACTTTGACCTAGATTTAAAATCTCTGTCCTCAAATAGTTTATCAATTTACATGAGACTTATTAATTATGTATTGGATTGTATAAAGTGCTAGTAAAGTGTTTTGCAAAGAACGTGAATGCTAATGTTTAATGGGAAAATCCCTTATTAATGAGGTTGCCACCAGTCCTGGAGACCAACAATAAAACATTCTTAATAAATAAACAGAACGAAAAGAATGTTTAAATATAATTTAATATATATTTTAATTTAATATATAAGGAAAAGAATACGTTTAGTGTAGTATATTTTAATTCTTGTTTTTCATGTTTGTTTTCTATCTTCTGCTCGTAAAAGTTCTTTTCCTCTCCCATGTTATGCTCGGATATAAAAATAAGATTAAATTTCCCAGGTGAAACGTCGTTTTCAATTACAAGAGAGAAAGATAGATTCGAGTATCAAAAGAGACAAAGATTACTGTGTTTTGCTTTGTAGTAATGAAGTACGGCTGTGGTTAATAACAAACTATTCTTCTTGGTTATTTTTCCCTAATACTATCAAAAGATACAAAGATTGCTGTGTTTTGCTTTGTAGTAATGAAGTATAGCTGTGGTTAATAACAAAATATTCTTCTTGGTTATTTTTTCCCTAATATTTTCTGTGAAAATTGAATGAAGTGAATCCAAATAGTTTAAGAAGTAATAGATCTTAGATTGGTTAAATCTTAGCATTGGTTAGAGGCAAAAGCACTTTCCTCTTTCATAACCGGTTAATGTTGTATTAGATAATGTTAATATAGTATCATTTGACACATAAATATCATTCTAGTAACAATAGCAACAAAGATCTAATGACACACACGAAAGAGTGTTAATAAAAAAGTTATCTCGAAAGATATCTTTTTAACCTGTAACAGTTAGTCTTTCGCAGTTGAGCTAATTTTTATCTCAGGTAATTCCTACTCGTGTTTCTGTAGAATTTGTAGACTTTTGCTCACCAAAGGAAGTATCCAAAAGTCTGACAATTTTAATCAATTTTCGCCTGAAAAGTTCTCTTCCAAAAAAACGATGATTTCGATATGTTTCCGGAAAGTGGAGCTGTTTTTCGGCCGAACGGAGGGGAGCGGTGTTAAGGGGAGGTGCCTTCGATTGAAAGTTCAGGGGTCACGACGGACCGGAGGTGAACTTATATTTGATCGGAAGCTGTGTGGCGTTGAGATGACCTCTCGCGCACCTGTTCCGAAATTCTACTCGACTCGTAAATGAGTTGAAGTACCTCGGAGAGAAAGAAGGAGATGGCGGTCACGGGATTGAGACACGTTATCGGGAGGGATTTAAGGAGGTTAGAATGCAAGAACATCTTGGACGAAGTTTGAATTCAAAAATAGAACTTCTTTTTTTTCGGGACGTGTTTTTCTACTTGTTAGGTTTACGATGCCTAACTTTTCGACCTCTAACTCCGAAGCTATCTTCAAAGTTTTGATGGATGGAAAACCCGCAAGGTTTCTCTCGTAGAGATATCCTCGATTCGTGGAGAACGTCTATAATGTTTAACTATCTTTGGTGAGCATCATATTCATTGCAAAACAATGAACGTAATACTACATCAAAGTTGAACGACATTGAGAAATCTATGATCATGATTTAAAGATGTTAATTACTTTTCATAGTGAAAAGTACAGTACGTTTATTAGGAATTGATGGTTGATTAAATAACTTTTATAACTCTTGGACTTGTTCAAATAACTATAATTTCCCTTAAACTAGACTAAGCTATTTAACACGTTTACAAGAAATCTCAAAATTAGTGCTTTATTGCAAAATATTTAAAATGTACATTTAAATATTAAAAATGTTAAATGATATCAGGAGAAAGGATATAGTTTAATATTAATTAATAATTAATTAATAATAAAGGATTACAATAAACAAAATCGTGTTTAGCTTTGTTAAATAATTAATCAAAACACAATCATTTAAAAAGCTGTATTAAAAGCTTATTGCATATTCTATTTACTTAACTGTAAATGGATATTTTTTTATCTTTGAATTTGATAGGTATGGAGATGAAAGATCAAAGGAAATTTAGAAAGGATGCGGTGAAGGAAAACAAGGTTAAAAATATAGTTAAAAAATAAAATACATCTTTTATTTATTTAAATGTATCGATCGATAATTCTTTATTCATCTTAATTTTAGTGGAATAGCACTCACAATGCCACTTTTTCCTCAAAAAGTTTGACAGTACAGTAATACGTACGTGAATGATCCATTTGTACTGACGTAATACTATCTATTGTTATTTAATATAATACGTCATTCATCTCATATTCCGATGTAATTTGGAACCATCTGCGTAAAACTGATTGAATTACGAAGCCTGAAAATCAGTAGAAATTGAAGTTTAAACAGTTGCATATAAAGTACAACAATCAGCCGAGTTGCTTTAATAACTTTCCCTAAAAATAGCCCCTTATTGATTATGACCACCCAACTTAAAAAAAAACAAAACAGTGCTCTATTTTAGTTCTCCAATAACGAGTCGGGCTATCTTTTGTTTCAAACCAACTCAGTTTGAGGAGACATTTTTATTCGTCGCCTCGGTTACGGAACCTCAAGCGGAAGGATACCTATCCCTTACTCGAGAAATGAGACGACTTGCGGGCGGAACAAGAAGAGGAGACGAAGAGAAATACGAGAGGAAAGGAAACCGTAGAAAAACGAGGAAATGGAGGAGGACAGGGCAGGAAAAGGGATATTAGGGAAAGAGTGAAAGTGACGTGGCAGAAGGGGGATGGGAGAAGTGAAAGAGGGGAGGTAAAAGGGCGTAGTATAGAAGGGGAAGTGAGGTACCGCTCGGAGGGGGAAGGGTGTGGGAGAAGTGAAAGTACTGTTTGAGGGGAATACAAAGGGGTAGCGGCGGGAAGTGAAGGAATTAATTACGCCACAGAAATGGGCAGAGAAAATAAGGGAGCAGGCAAGATGGAAGAGGATTAGGGCCCAAAATATTTGTTTGGTGTCATTAAGTAGTGGTGCGGTGCGGGAGATCGGTGCCAGAGGCGATTTGGAAGTTGCAATGGTTGACCGTACTAAAGAAGGGATACGCTTGAGTTCTGTAAAAGGTACGTCCAACGCTGACGGTGCCCAGGACTTTGAGAAAAGAAAAATATTGTCGCTACTCTTCTTTGAGAAACCTTCCATTTATCACGCTAATGGTGGTCTCCTTTTAGGAACAGTTTTCCTTTTGCTCATTAGGCCAATCGATGATATCTTTCCGGGAAACTGTGCTGTGAGGACGTCGGAGATCGCCGCGAGGCTATTTCGTGTTTTCGTTGCTAAAACACGCGTCGTTTCATCGGAAAAACCCCTTTGATTCGGCATAAAAGGTCTCGCGGGAATGGTCCTAAGAGGAATTAAGGAGAGAGCGTCACTCTCCACGAGGTCTAAAACCTTCCCAAACACGGAGACATCAAGTCGGTCTTAGAAATAACATCCATCATCTTTCAACGGTTATTTTTCAAAAAATTCTCAAAAAGAGTTTCAAATTGCCCCGAAAATGTAAGCAAATAACGAATAGTCGTATTTTTTTATACCTCGAGCTGCTGACCTCAAAACAAATTTGGGAGAAACCCCTTAGGAGGGGAGACAAATGGGAATGAATGTGTACAGCCTCATTAAATACGTTTTTATTTGACGAGGTTGAGATGACAGATGATGTAACGAGTGAGGGTTACGATGCGGAAACCGGTGGACGCACACGGTAAGGATGGCGTGAAATTAAATTCTTCCCCAGCGAAGTGAACGGGTTCCGAATATTGATGCAGCAATTTAGGCTTAGAAAGGATAGAAAGTACCAAAATTAGCGATGGGCATAAATGGGAGTAAGGTTTGAAAGGCACGAAGCTAACAAAAAAGTTATAAAAGGTATAAAAAATCAGCAATAAAAAGGCTAAAACTCATAGAAAATTATATCCTGATGGAGACGATACTCAATACATATGCGGTCAAATTCTTCTAAAATAAAATTAATTATTTCATCCAAAATTAATTTCAGCTCTTTCGATGAATTTTTGATTAACGAAAATGATGACAATGTGAAAAATTGTCCTGTAAGCCTATAGCGGGATATAAAAAAGAACGTATTTTTTTAGGAATTAAAAATAATAGTCCTATAGTCTTCCAACATGACATAGGTATCCAAACTGTTTAATTTTCCACCCTTGATGTGATAAATTGATTGCTTCCACAGAAACAAAGTAGTGCCACGTGTAGAATCGCTTGAATAGCCTCCATAAAGAGAATGGTTTCTCAAAGAGATTAATGGTTTCGTTACAAGAGACGATAATGCCCGAGCTAGGATTTTACTGCGGAGCTGAGTAGAAATACATGTCCTCCTAAGTTAAATGAAAGACCAGTAAGTACACGCATTTGGCATTGTGAGTGTTCCCTGTCACCAAATTCCTGTTTATCCATATAATCTCTTTGCTCCCGATCCTGTGACGTTTGAGAGAAAAATAGACTGGAATTTACGATACGATTATGCGACGGAGTTCAATTTGAAAACCAAAGAGGTGAATTTGAAGAGTCTAAATGAATACGTACATTAGAAGTGAATTGGAAGATAGTCAAGGCATCAGGAAGTACTGCTATGTTCCATGACATCATGCAGCTAGACAAGTCTTGTAATATACGATGAGGGAAGGTAAACAGAGTACCGTAACAAATGCGCCCAATGTTATTTAGAAAGAGAAATAGGTTCCAAATCCAACAGGGCAGGACTCGAATCCCACTTTCCCTTTTACTGCCCAAACCAATTTCACTGTCTTTCGAGGAATGTCATATTGGATGACCCCAAAGAAGGAAGGTTATCTCTCCCAAATATTGTTGGCAAACAGTTGTGACTACAAACACAATGACAGTGAAAGTGACTTTAAGTGAGACCGTTATTCTGAGTTCAGCAGAAAGGGAAAACAAGGTTATCGATTTTCAAGGTGGACGTAAATATTTATGGGTATTTACGTAGCTAAAACGAACTTGCCTAGCAATACACATATCCATTATCAATACACGTACCGGAACGAAAATAGATTGGTATTTATCTGAGTCAGAATATGGTTAGAAGCTCGTTTTTATAAATTGATGTATAGAAGTATATATTATAGTATAAATATGTATACGTATATATAACATCATAAATAAATTAATCCATACAAAGTTTAAGTAGGAGATAACAACGTGAAAAAACTATGTTATTTTTTTCTTTTAATGTGAGCATTGAATTGATTCATCCCTCTACGTTTAAAATTACGTTAATTAACTTTGATTTTCAATAAGTCACGGGCTAATGATCTGAGTAAAAGTTTTTCAAACCAAATAAATTTTTAAAAGAACTGATTTAGCGAAAAATTCAGTCCTGCGGTTAGAATAAAGAAAGCTTCGATCAAACGAATATTTTCGGATCCAATCGAATGGAAAAGTAGAGGTTGCGAACTCCGATTTCCGATCGTAAGGTCATTAGAGCGCTTCTATCAGATTCCATTTTGTTTGTTCAGAGTCTCCTCTCTCTCCAACTATTCACAGCCTTTCTTTCGTTTCTGGAGAAAGTTCCTCATTATCTACTCTTGTTCCCCCCGATTCCAGTGGGTGTCGTAAATCGCTGCATTTCAAATGTCCCTGCGGAAAACTTGCCAGCTTGCCTCTTCGCCTCGTAAATTACGATATTGGATCAAGTTCTCCGATGAAAATATTAATTCCACGGAATCGCTACGGAGATCCGTTTGCATTAAAAACTTCATACTTCATCGCTCCAAGATTTATTTGCTTCGCAATTATCACATTTGGCATAACTGATGCCTTCCAAAGGCTTAACGACTTAGTTGGGCCGTTAAATTATGTCACTTCAATCCTTTTGGGTAATTTAATACGTACGGTATTTATGGATATATATGTATATATTAATAATTCATTTATTCTATTGGAGAATTGACTTTTTTAACTTAAAAATTTGCAGGTTCAAAAATTGCGAGTTTTTATTCAGTTTATTTCTGAGCTTAAAATAGCAAGATTCTCAGTGACTCAAATAAAACAGCAACACATATATTACAATGTATATAACTCTTTTAAAATGGTTGCTATGGTTAATAATAAAAGATCCCTTATACACTTTATTTATTTAGACGTTAGACAAAGATAGTAATCGGTATAAAAATACTTTCATTTTTGTACAATATTGTTTATTTATATAAGATATTAATACGTATTGAGTTTTACATCTTGTTGGCAATTATTTTTAATTAAATATTCTTAATCTTGTAATAATCTCCGAAGTTGAACTAGGTTATAATTTTAATTAGCAGAATCAGTAATATTAAAATTCTTTTGCCTCAAATAATTTGCTTTAGCATTCAATTTACTTTAGAAGAATTCTTTTCGAATCAATATAGAAGAACTCCTGATATCTCATATACCTATGAATATTACAAAAAATCTATTGATATCCAATGAAGGTACTAAAATCTTTTTAGAAAGAATTTTGAATCGAAAATCAAGAATGGAAAGAGGAAATTCAGGCTAAATTCAAGACCGTTTAGCTTTATCGTAAATCAATTTTTCCTCCAAAGTTAGGACAGCTGGCAGTGAAACTCTACTGCGTTCTTAAGAAAAATTGCTTTGAGCAAACAAACTTGAAAATGATATTCCATTCCGCATTGAATCTACATAATTCTCAAAGTAGTATGGACCGTTTGAATACAAATTGTGTTATTATACCGATTTGGAAGAGGGGGACCAGTTTTCACCCACTTTCAGTTTTCCTAATCTCTCTGCATCAAATTTAATCCATTTCGAGATGAACCGTTACGGTCTAACCTGACCGTAAAGAGTAAGTAAATAATATCTGGGAGAATCCTATCCCAGGAAGTGTTTCTCTTTCGGAAAAATACTAACTTTATCGATAAATGTTTACGATCTTTCGATTATGAGAAAGCTTCTCTAAATGCTTAACGTGAGTTTGAATGTGAGACAATAAATAAGAAATAAATTAGTACGTTTATGCATCTGACTGCTTATTGATTCATGGAGATGAGCTGACACTAGGTTATTATAGTATATTCTTTTATATGAAGCATCATCCTTCGCCATTGATTTTAGCCGAACCTTTCAACCACTTCTGCTGCATATTTTTGTATTCACAACTTATATTCTGATAAAATCTGTACGTATTATCTCTACGGTTTGCTAACTGGAATTCCTCAGGTTGGCTCTCCTGGAGCAATAAAATCTGTACGGTTTGCTTACTGTCATCGCTCAGGTTGGCCAACTACGAAAGTTTGAAAATCGCTCTTGTTGGTGCTACCTACTGCTATCATTTATTATATATCTGCTATTTATAAATGCACAGTAAGCGAAATAAGCGTATCGAAAATTAAATGAGATAATTCGAATAATAAATAATATGAAAGTAAGGAAAGTAAGTATTATGGATAATTTTAAACATTAGAGGCATTTTTTTTCTACAACTAAATCATTGATTATCCTTTTTTCCATGGTTACGCTATTTCTGTGGGATAGAAGAACTGTCTTCGATGTTTTTTTCAGCATTCCTTTTCCTTCCCCAGGACCAATAAAACGAAAGAAAAACTCCCGCTCGCGTCACTAGTTTTTGGAATCACAGCGAATGCGCTTCTATTGATTTGACTGGGAGTATCCTATCCCAGGACCGATAAGAAAGTGCATAAAAAAATTTATTTCATCGATGCATACACACTGATGTGTTTTCATCCAACGGATTCGTGCTATTTTGGATCCAATCCAATGGCATCGACAACAAACTCTGGGTCAAGAATTATCGATGCAAAACTAATATCGGAAAAATATATTTGGGAAAGATATTCCAGATATATTTACGAATGAATCGGAAATTTGATAACTGGGTTTTTCTAATACAGATCAAATTCTTTGTGACCATAACTTGGACTAAAATCATTTCTTGAATTGCATTTTAGCACCTTCTTAAATAAACAATGTTCACCTATTTTCATAATATTATAAATATCTATCAAGCCTTAATTTATTAGTCAGTAAGTTAGGGTTTTAGTTATCTGATATATTTCAAAGATAATTTCTTTTGGTAATCATTTTAATATGTAAAAATTGTATTTAATTAATTCTAATAGAAGTCGTAATATTATCCATTACATCGCTTGAAACCCGCTTAAAAATGTCCAGTAAAATTCTAAAACCCTAGTCAAGATAAATTTCAATATAATTTTTAAAATATATCCAATATTCCAATTATTATAAAGTTTTAAACATCTCAAATTTGAATGTTCATAAAATTATCAACATTTTAACGGAAAAATATATACGAATCAAAGTTCGGATTATGCATGAACGTTTGTGATATAGTACAGCCTTTCCTTTCTTAAAGTCGGCAGTCCACGTCTACGAGATTTTCCTCAATGGTAATCGAGTATAAAAAGCTTAGAAGGGAATGGATATGTTTTGTGGTCTGAATGAAAGCGGTCCTCTAGGAATTGGAGAAGATTTCTCGAGTTGAGGACGAAGTGGAAAAAGACTCGGTTCAATGGGAAGCACAACAGATATCGAATCATTCATTCTCCGCCGAAGTTAAGATGAGCGGAGGGCGATTTGGGTCAGCTCCTCTATGAAAGAGGAGATCCCATTGAGGAGGCGGTCAAGTCGATAATGATGTCTTTTCCGGTCTTAACAAAGAATGGAAATACGTAGGAAGATTTCGGGTTTTCTTTTTTGTCGGAAAACATAACGAACTTCTGATCAAAGTGATTTATGGTGCTGTTGGAATATAGCGAGAAATTTCCAAGAAATAACTCGGAACACGGAAAATTTGCTCTGTATTCATGGGAGTACCTGAAGATTTGAAAGGATTTGTTTTTACTATAGTTCTTACTGCTTGTGATACTGCTTACGATTGTGATGATAAGTTCTTCGTATCATTTTATGACCTATTGAAATGTATATTTTTGCTCAAAAACTTCATGGGTAGTATCTTTACTGTGTACTGATAAAAGATTCTAATTTTATCTCCCAGTAGCTATTTTTAGAGATTTGTGGAATAATATTTCAATATTTTTTGTTTTTATCTTGTATTGTAGCTACAGAATAATGAAATATTAAGTTTCTCAGATACTTTATAAATTTCATAAAATATCTAAAATAATATAAATAAATATTAAAATTGAATGCTACAAACAAACAACTAAATGTAAACTAAGATCTGTTTAAGATAAAATTATAACTTTAAGTTTAATATGTTTTTTGATCAAAAAAACATAAATTTGAGAAAAAAATTTAATCTTAAAATATATCCTGCATAATTTTGTATTTACTTTTAAAAATAATTGTGAAAATCCTTAATTATTTATATTTTTAAAATGATCTTACTTTAGAATACTTATTAGATTATTCCTAATAATAATCCCTGTACTCCTATACAAACCTTTTCATATTTGTGTAATAATATTTGAAGGATTGTGTAGCTCGTTAACTATGGAATTGAAACGTATTACTCAAATACTTCCTAATTAATGCTAAACATACACAAGAGATGTTAAAAGTAAATTTCACTAGTAATTAATGATTGCATATTATCTAATATAATATTTAAAATTTTGACTGTAACTTCCTTACTTAGAAAAACCTTTATCATCAGTACCAACCTTCAAATCGTGTTTACTCTCCAAATTATTATAGAATTGAGTTTTTTACTATTTTTAAATACCCTTTACATTCAGGAATTACCTGACTAACCGAGCAGAAAAACTCTCCACATCAGGGATTTTCCATTTGAATGGGAAGAATGTATTTGAAGCGGAGCTAATTTACCAAATCACGATACGACCTCAATTAATTAACTCGAACTTTAGTTGAATAAATTTCACTTCGAAACCTTTCAAACTCATCAGAGAAGTTCATCGGAGAGTATTCAAAGGCACGTATCGGAGTTGAAAGAGGAAAAAAAAGATCGTTTGCTAATCTTTGATGTTAATCCGATGCAAGACCAAAAAGACTAAAGAATCGTTGGCAAAGTTACGATATCGGGTGTCATAAATTATCGGGGCCATGTCAAGAACGTTCTTGCTGTTTAGTTTTTTTTTAGGCAAAGCTTTTATCTCCGAGCGAAAATCCAATATTTGAAAGATTCATCATTCTGTGAAGCTACAGTTTTAAAAGTCCACACGACTTTCCAAGTTGTTTTTATTTAGCCTAAACAATAGGAATGTCCTATAGGCTGGATATTTTGAGGATGAATTCAGATGGAAGATATTAAGGTTTCTCTAGGATAAACTGATTAATCTTGGTTTTCGTTATGTAATTAGTATCAGATAAATATAGCATAAAATATTTACAAAAGATACCGAAAAAAGTTGTTATACAGTTATCTTTCCAAATTTCATCGTTAAACTGTAATTATATTACTATTATTCCTAAGTTATTAATCTTACAATTGTGTATGTTAATTTTGTTTAAAGTCAAGGCTGTTATTCAGTTAAAATAATATTATTTGGTGTAAGCTAGAAGGAGGAAGTGATAAATATAATATATGTATAATACTATTTAAGTAATAAAACATTATCAACGAAAAAAAAAATAAGTTAATCTTTTACGAAAAAAGAAATCATCAAGTAAGAGAACATAATATTTATCTTAGATACCAGTCAATAAATCAATAATAACGAACTGTTTGTGGGAAGAGAACAAACATCACCATAGAATTTCTTTCCTCTCGTAACTTTACGTAATAACTTAGTGTAAAATTATATATTTTTTCCTTATAGGCAATGTAAAATTTATACAAATCAATCTATAATTATTTATTTAATAACTTATCAATGTTTATATCATAGTGGTATGCTATACGTGAGGGCTTTCAACCAAAAGATCAGAAAATATAGAAAAATGGAGTTATACGTCGTTGATCGTTGGATTAGGGATAAAACTCTGGAAAGGACCAGATTCTCTTCGGGCCATAGAAATAAAAATACGGTTTCGTGAGTTGAAGTCTCTCTCTCAGTCTATTGACATTTACCGCCAATTGACTCAAAGAGATTTCTTTTTTCTCCATCATAAGGACTATTCTGAAGGATTCTCTTTTTATCCCATCTTAGCCTTTGGGGATCTCCTCTCTGTCCATGGATGGAAAGGGCAGTGTCCTTCACTCGGAGAACTAGAGATTTCAAAAGAATAGAGGAAGTGAAGAGTTCGGAGCGAAATGACGTTAATTTACGAGAGGGAAACGAAAAACAAAGGCCGATATTTATTTCCGATAACGCTTGTGTTTGTAATCATTGATGTTCTGAGGTTCTGAAATGAAAATCAAAGCTTCCTCATGAGCTTTTTCTTACACCTGTTATTGGAATATTGTCTAAGCATGAGCGTCAGTTGGTACAGAGATATATAAAACGTCATAAGTTTTTTTCTCTCACTAAAAAAATAAAATAAACACACTTACTTCATGTTAAAAACAATGTTTACGCAAAGAACCGTTTATGATGTCGTCCATCTCTTTATTTTCATATAACTATCTTTAATTACATTAAATTTAATGGATTATAATTTTTTCAGTAATTGAAGATCGCAGGATCTGATGTATTTTATTCTTGTATTATTTTGTAAATTTGCTTTCAAGTTTAGTAAATATAACAGCAATATAAGAGATGTGAAATTATTCCACAGTTTATTCAAAATCTAATTAATTATGATTGAAATGAAATTCACGATTTACGAGAAATTAAGGAAACAGAAAAATTTTCATTTATTTGAAGGGTTATTGGGTTATGATAATATCACTATTAATCAATATTTTTCCTTATAATTATATAATACGCAGTATAATATTTTATCTCCAATTGCAACTGATAAAAAGATCGCATTTTGATTCGAAACATTTACTCTTGTATATTTTTATTTCAGTTTGAAACATTGCGTTTATAAACAGTTGAAAAAAAATGGATGGGTCATCAGTGTTTCAATTAGAGGAAGTCTACGGAGAGGCGTAGACTCAAATTGAGTTAACGTACGGTTCTTTTCATAGCAAGCAGTTCACTAACTTAGATAAACATAATTCGTTTGAGAAAACCTATGAAAGCCTTGAAAACAATTTTTAGCTTTTACATGCGGAATATGAGGAATAAGGATTGCGGTTAACAGGCACATGAATGATGTTCGATAAGGGCAGATTATAGAGGACAGTTACTGTATACAAATACTATTGCATATTTAATTTCTTTTCTAATGATTGTAAATTTCGAGTTTTTACTAATGTTTGCTATTTTGAAGCCTAAAAAGCGACCATTATTCACCTTGTAAATTAAATATATATGTACAAACTATTATTGTTACATATTATAGTGTTGATGATATAGAATAATTGTGAACAATTCACAAAAAGGGGAACTTTATTGAAAATTGTTTACTTGAGTAAACTTTTTATCTAACCCCGTTACTTACTAGTTCATTGGTAGAAATTTATCACTGAATTATTGTATACGAGTACAGCGTACATTTGATCCACTTACGGAAGTTTTCACTGAAGTTATGTCACTAAGAATAATTATATATTATAATGTTCATGGAAAACTAAATGGGAATCCACCTGAGTTGTACTCTGCTGTATCCTGACATTTTCTGAACTCTTTTATTCTTCGATTCTGATTGAGCAGAAGTTTTTCTTTGTTTATTTATAATATTCCACATGTTAGTTGATTATTTTACATTGTAATATCACCTTAACTCTCCAATAATCTAGAGGATCAATTAAAGCCAAGTTTACAAAATGTTACCGAAAATTTAAAACTTTTAAGCCTACCCAAGAGTGTCTCAATGTCCTATCAACCGGACGAGACGCTTTTTCGATAAAAATCGATTCCTCGGAAGAAGAAGAGGCCCGGCAAGAACCGCTCCAGAACCGCCAGAATTTTCATAAAAAAGCTCCGGACTAGAGATCTTTTGAAAACATTTTCGAACTTATTCGCCGCGTTCAAACGTAAATCTCAAAGCACCAGCGCACGGTGGAATGAGTGGACATTCTTTCGCCACTCGAACGAAGTTTCATAAATCCAATTTCCCGCTTTTAATTGTCCTCAAAAAGATCTAGCCTCTGAATTAAAACGGAGGTTGGAACGGCGTTGGTTTCGGGCGGAAGTTTTTCTTTTATTCCGAGGAAAAGCAAAAAGGGTCAAGGGAAAGTGCCCGAGGGCATATGGGAGGACATGTGACCAATTTGATGACCTCTCTTCTCCATTCCATTCGCGTCTCACTTGTTTCTTTATATTTGCTTCGGAAGGAAAGGCGACGAAGAATCCTAAAGGTGGAAACCACGTATCAGTATTCCGAGTCCATGGTAACGAAATAAAAGTGTGTGTAAGGTTCTCTCGTAACTAAAGAAAACAGAACCTTTCATTAACTTTTATCGAATAAGTTCCTCAATCTGTCATAGTCCCATTGTTTGTCGAATTCGATTTGAAACCAATTTCTTTCGGGTATCGTTCGAAAGATAAACTTCATCTCTGTTTCTGAAATATTTCGGAGGAAGTGTTTCTCTTTCGGAAAAATACGAAGTTTATCGATAAATGTTTACGCTCTTTAGATTATGAGAAAGCTTCTCTAAATGCTTAACGTGAGGTTTGATTGTGAAACAATAAATAAAACATTAATAAGTACGTTTATGCATCTGACTGCTTATTGATCCATGGAGTTAAGCTAAAACTGGGTTATTATAGTATATTCTTTAATATGAAGCATCATCTTTCGCCATTGTTATTAGTCGAACCATCCAACCACTTCGGGCAAATTTTTGTATTCACAATTTATATTCTGATAAAATCTGTACTTATAATCTGTACGGTTTGCTAACTGAAATCGCTCAGGTTGGCTCTCCTGGAGTAATGAAATCTGTACGGTTTGCTAACTGGAATCGCTCAGGTTGGCTCTCCTGGAGTAATGAAATCTGTACGGTTTGCTAACTGGATCGCTCAGGTTGGCTCTCCTGGAGTAATGAAATCTGTACGGTTTGCTAACTGGAATCGCTTAGGTTGGCAATTCTGGAGCAATGAAATTGTACGATTTCTTAACACGAATAGCTCAGGTTGGCATTTCTGGAGCAATGAAATCTGTACGGTTACCTAACTGGAATAGCTTAGGTTGGCTCTCCTGGAGCAATAAAATCTGTACGGTTTGCTAACTGGAATCGCTCAGGTTGGCTCTCCTGGAGCAATGATATCTGTACGGTTTGCTAACTGGAATCGCTCAGGTTGGCTCTCCTGGAGCAATGATATCTGTACGGTGGACCAACTATGAAAGTTTGAAAATCGCTCTCGTTGGTGCTACCAACTGCTACCATCGAATATAAATGCACAGTTTGCTAAATAAGTGTAATTAAAATTATGTGAGATAATTCGAAGGCATATTAACTTTTTTAGTACGATTTAAACGTTTTATTTGAATGTTAACTAAGTGCAAGCGATTTGAGCGTATTTGAAACGATTCGAATTCTCATCCGTCATTTTAACGTATTCGGCTCTACGTAAACCATTTCATCCCAATGTAAACAACCAGTAAGCTATTTAAACGTATTCGAAACGATATATGTATATTATTATTGAGACCATGGTTACTACCATATACCATTCCCATATAAAATTGTCTGGAGAAGGTATCGTTGTTCTACACGTCCATAATAATTTTGCTGCTACTTTTCTTTCGATCTTACGCTGAAAAACAAGGAATTAGTACGTGTACTATTTTATAAATATACCTTATACTTTCCTTACAGATAATTTGTAATACTATTCAAGAGGGGATTGCGTTTAAGGAATGATAGCACAGGACTTGTTTTTAGGATGTGGATAGATAAATCGTGAAGTGGACAATGAAAACCAAAAGTGAGAAATGGTACCTTAGATATAATATTATAGAGAGAATGAAATGTAAAATGAAATAACTGGAAATGAAATAAATAATGTTCTTAAAATTTATCTTTAAATGATGTTAAATTAGCGTTTCATTAACCACTATTGAAGATGTTATTTTTATATAGACTCTAATGCTCTGCTCATTACATAGGTTACACGGTGAAGTTACAGCATTCCGTAACTTCCGTATATGCTAGACGATTAGATGCACGCGTGTATAAGACGCAGCAGAAACATCAAGCAGGTATGGAGAATGAAGGCTAGTTGAAACGCATGACGCGCCTCCATCGTCACACCTCAAGTGAATTAGTATGTGAGCAGTCAAAATGTATTTAATTATACATATTAGTGTGTGGGATTTAATAGACGAACAACACACTAAACAAAAACTTGTTATTTACTCTATCGGTATTCAGTTATAAAAATATTAAAGATTACGATGACCTAGCCACTCCGACGAGTCATAAAAAATAGCTCGCTGGCTGAATATGGAACATAATATGACCAACCTGTTATATATTGCGAATATAAGACGAAGGAAAATACGCTGGTATTTTAGATTAAAAATAGTCTAACAGTTGAGCATTTACGACAAATATGGTGATGGAGTTAATTTAATTTAAATTTAATAATTAAATTTAATAATTACTTGTGCACCATAAACATTGCTTCATTCCTAGAGTTCTTGACTATTCTCCTTCCCCTCACTAGATCAGATCGGAGATCAGCTAGGCCTGCAAATGAGGTCTTATTTTATCCTCATGTACCCAATATATCAGACTACAGTTGGACAATGTTTATAGTATGATGTATGAAATCGCGTATAGGACGCATCACTATTTGTTAAGCAATTTATGAAGGTGTTACAATAAATAATATTTTGGAAGTACTTAGACGATTGTTTTCATCCTCACCATTCAGGAAATACGAAAGAAGACCTAGAAATTTCATATGTATTCATATTTTCTATCTGTCAACTTTTTTCCATATAACGAGTACATCATCATACATCTGTTACGTCAAAGGGTTTCTTGATATCTGTTTTTATTTTCGTTTACAATATATCTAATTTCCTGAAAAGAATTATCACCCTCCTTCCCAAAATATCTTCTTTTTCCCTAGGTGTTGAAAATATACTAATCATAAGCCTTTGAAGCTCTTTCGAGAAGACCAAAGACTTTCTTATTTCTTCGAATCATTTCATCACCATACCATTCTTTACGCACTTACTGCCGATACGACTTGTAACCATTCATTCTTTGAAATCATCCCTTTTAAGAATCATTCGTTTCGAATAAGAAATTTACTTTCTACGTAATAAGTCATATAAGGATGAAGGTAATCTGATTATTATTATTACTTCGATAATGCGAATGTATGTAGTTTGGTATTTATATGTTAGCCTGTCTTTGAATTCATTCGTTACATCGAAGCCTTAAACGAAGATAAATGAAGGTAAGTCGTCACTCATGGCCACTTTCTCATCGTTCCAAAAGGGGGTAAAGCAATCAGTAGAGGTTTTAGTTCCGTCCTTAGTCGGTAGGTCTACCTTTTGAGCAATGTTCGTCCACGAAGTTCGTGAATCGAGTAACCTCTTCCGTTCCGTTGCGCCATTTCGTATAATGTATTCGGCTATCTAATCGTGAGGATTACTCCTGGATTAAGCAATTGTGACCATAATGTTCTGTATAGTGGTTATCGGAGCATGTATATGTTTTGATAGATCTGGCATTTAAGTTAAGGAAAGTATTCTTACTTCACATTGTCATGTTGGCCCGGGTGAAGCAGAAGGGCTTTGAGAGAGGATCCATAGCTCAAGAGGAATATTCAGGTAAGCAATCCTATTGGAAAAATTTTCGTTCGCTCGTTGCCTGTGTTGACAAAATGTACCTCGAGGGTCCGACCTACTGATAGCTTTGAGTCGAGAAGTTTCGAATACCTGCATTCTAATTCGTCGTCTCCTTAGATATCTTAATCAGTGCAAACAAGAGTAGATGATAACAATATCTAACAAAGGCTGCTTTCTCTCAGCTGTGTCGTGAAGCTGTTGTGTGGTGAAGATCAAACATAATTTTATAATTTTTTTTGCTATTGAAAGTTTTAAAATATCGCTTTATTTATTGTTTATATATTATTTTATATATTGTTTGTAAGGTTTGCAGGAAATTTTATTCGCGCGATTATTGTATATTCTTACAGTGTTTTCTTTTGTGTTAGCATTTATTTATTTCTTTCTTTGGTTAAATTTCTTCTTCATTTTGTATGTCACTTAGAATTTTCTTTCAATTAACCTGCATACACAATTCTAGCAAATTCATTTGATTAGGCTGTATACTTTAATTTAATTATATTTTTAAACTCCCAAAATGTGTATGAAAGTATGTAAAGAAAGAGTATTAAACGCATATTAGGAATTGTAATATATACTTTCGTAGAATTAAAGCAGATTCTATGAGTAAACTTTTACTATGGGACAATTAGGTAATATGTGTTCATCGAATTTAATTCTAAGATGCGAGATACTTCACCTGGATTGATTTAAAAAGAATATTATATAAGAAGAATAATAATTAATTATATATATATATATATATATATATATATATATATATTTGATTTGTTCGTATTATATATATTACATATTATAAAAGATATTTATATCCTAATTAAAAAAATGTTTAAAGTCTATTGTGTGAGATGAAGTATTGTTCGAAAAATCTTGTTCATTAAACCTTCGACTCCTTTCACATCGAAAGTGGGAGGAATTAAATCCTTGGATTTAATCGGTTAGTATAGTCCTTTAAATATTTGTAGCCTTTTTAAATTTTATCGACGTTAAAATTATGTAGGTGTATAGAAATATATTTATTTGAATCCGTGGGTTGATATTTTCTTTCGTTCCGTTATCTTAAGCCGTCCATTTGTACTATATTTAGTTTCTCTGGTCCGTGGGTGTAATCCGTACCCTTTCCCAATTTACCCTTCATTAAACTCGCGTATGAACTAACCAACCAATAAATTTCCCAGTTCTAATCACTTCCGACTCCACGACTTCCTCTTCTGTGTACACCCACCATTTAACTCGACCTTTTCCGATCTGATCTCCCCAAATTGCTAGACCTTTGCGACCTTCCCCGACACCGTTTCCACGTGTCAAATTCCCACCAAGGACGGCTTCCAAAGATCCTTTGTCTAGCCTTAATATTCCGGGCTTTCTATTTGCCGGCTCTCATTACCAACGTCTTTCCGGATCCGTAAAGATTACTCTTTCCGATTGGCTGATACTAAATGTAGATCGATTTGTAATTGGGTTTATATTGGTTAAACATTTAGTAGGTTACGTATCACTATATCTGTTAATAGATCCCATAAAATTGTAAATATTGGTACATAGAAAATTTAATGAGATGTAAACTCAAAAAGATGCAACTTATCGTAAGAAATATTAACGCAAAATAAATTTATATATTCAACAAACAATTAGGGTCAACAAATATACAAAATTATTTTTTCTCAAGTTAGGGTAAACTCATGTTTCATTCTACATTTTAATCATTCCGAGATGTCGCTCCAGGACTACGTTATGGAATGAAAATGTAAATTACTCGTGTTTAACAACTTATCCATTTTTTATTATTTTAAGACAATTTTTTTGTTATCGTTATAATTTTCAGTGAAGGAAAGTAATTTTGAAGAGGATTTTTCCAGAGTAAAATTTATTTCTCTCTGAATATGTTCTGTTTTGTTTGAAAAGTATATCATCTTCTTGAAAATGTAAATTATTTCGTCAGTAGAATTTAGATGTAAACATTGAGATATTTTATTGAAGGAGCTGAATAACCTATCACAATTTCTCTTTTGTATTTCAGGAATATTACATTATCTTGTATGCCTCATTCTTAGAAATACAATACAATTTTATAGGAAATAATAGAATCAGAAATCGAACGAAAATGCTGCGCTTTCTTCTTTTTCATATCTCGAGGCTGTACTTTCGTAGGATTTTTGTATTTTGAGGACGCAAATGTAAAATAAAGTATAGATATTTTCCTGTTGTTCTCTATTCCGAGAAATATATATTTTTTCTCTTTCTTTCTCCTAGATCCCTCGCTTTGAATTCCACTCGAAAACTAGTAACGCTTTGTTTGCTTCCAAAATCCTTTTCCGTTTCACTCCATTTCGAATCTTCCCGGAAACTTTCCTCTTCGGCATACATTAGCTGCTCATTATGCGATTCAAAAGCAGATAAGAGATCCTATCAACGGTACAAAACATACGTGTATCAAAAGAGGCTGAATCTGCAAAATAAGCGAACAATAGGGATTCAAAGAAAGATATTGCAATGAAAATAAGTAATCGGTTTATATGAAGTCAAAATTATTAAATGAAATACGTTAAGGCAATTTAAATACTCCTAAAAGGGAAGTTTTAAATACAAAATAAGCGCAAAAAATAGGAATTAGTTCTAGAGTATAGAGAGTATAGAGTATATAAATATTATAAATGAAAAATATGCATAAGAAGTAGGAAAATATAGTTATTATAAAAATAAAAAATAACTACATACCCTACCATAAATTAATTTGTTAAAATTTAGAGGATAAAGGATTACTTCATGAGAGAATGTAAGCTGGATGCGTCTACTACTAAGTTACTTTACAATTCTTTCCGTACACTGACCTAGGTTAACAAGTTCATGAGAGCTGAAGCATGCAAAAGTTCTTTCGTCTAAAGAGGAAAACTATGTAATATTCATGTAAAATTTTGTGCGCCTAATATCTCTTAGTTGATGAAGATAAACTGTGGAAAATACTTAATGAATTAGTTTAAACTTTTAAGAGTTCCTTATTGCTAGTGAAACATTATGAGCAAGAATAATGTTTTAATGAGAAAATGTGAGCGAATTGTCGGAAATCAGCCCTAAAATATTTTCCTAAAAGATTTTTCGATTTTAAAGTTTAATTAATTAATATTTTTAACAATGGTTTTTAATTATTTTTTGAATTGTTTTACAATTACTATTGATTAATATTTTTCAGTTATTGTTTCCAACCAGGAAAACAGTCTAACTTTTTCCTGTATTATATTTTGTTTCTCATATCACATTCCTTTAATCTGAAACAAGTGAAAATATAATGATATCTCTCCAAAAATGCCTTATTTAAGAGTAACATGCATGTAAATTTCAACATAATCATTTATTATAACAATACTTAGAGTAGCAACGTGTATGAAACATGGAGCATGAAAACTGATGCTGAAACAAGCTTTATCCAATTGTCCCCATACATTCACGAAGACTCAACTGTCATTTTTAACAATCTATGCGATTTTGAGTGAAATAAAAACTTGAAATCACAGTAGATCAACTTTATGATGAATTTTCATTTACATTCTGAGATTAAATGACCTCTGATGGTTGCCTTCATCGATCTTCCGGAAATTAAATGTTTTTTCGTTTCCTCTTAATTTTCATTTAAACACTTGATCTATGGGCACAACGGATTCTGGTCTGAAAAATAAGCACGGCGATCTTGTTCCCTACAGAGGGCATTTAATTAGCGATATGCACCTTTTTAAACTAACGAGAAATTAGTGCACACAAAGCTTCGGCCATATCTCATCAACTAAGAGAGATATCAAGCGATCTACAAATAACTCAAAAATATCAAGAACTCAGTAACTGAAAAATACCCTGTTGCTATGCACTGGACTTCACTTGATGAAATGAAAGACTGGTATATACATTACAGAGAGACGATTTTACGTTAATTTATCAAGTAAACTCCTTGCAATAAACATTAAAATCGTTTGATTTTGAAGCTAAACGATATTTAATAACGAAATTAAGTTAATTCTATATCAATTACGCTTATTTACGGTATATAATGTCAGTATAATATTCAGAAGCGATTTAAATGAATTTAAATTATCTACTTAAAAATTCGCGTAAGATAAAGCTTTAGCCGTTACTGGAATACGAGTATGATGACTTTAATCACAAACGATGCCATGAATTACCGTAGCAACCGAAGTATTGATCACGATATTTTCTGGTTACCCAATCCCCACTTTACTTGGACACTCGTATAAGCAAACGGAATCCCTAACTACTACACACGCGTGCTTCAATGGAGATAGTTTTTTAAATGCTGGCGCCTTTGATGCATGCTCGAAACTTTTCCAGAAGTCCTCTAATTGCCCCAATTTGGATGTTAATCATTTCCCTAACACATATTTAATAATTCGTTGATAATTGGAGCGTTCATAATTCGCGGAAACTTGGGAAATTCCGCCAGTAAATGCAATCTGTTCCGGGAGGCGATAAATCGTGTCGTAAGGTGCTAGAAAGGGCACGGACTTTATTTCGCACGTCCTCGCTTTAGCGAAGGTTATCACGGGATAATGAGGATTAATATCCCGTAGACGAAATGCAAACGCCGTTAATCCTTCTACCCTGCACGGCTTCTGCAGAGGCTTTTGAAGCCGTTGTTTTCGGAATCCGTTCTCCCTTATTAATAAACCAAAAAAATATTACTGCCGTGATGTATCGCTTTATGTATTATGCCTCTTCCCATTAAAGGTGTGAAATCTGCAGCATTAACGCGCCATCTCTTGGGAACTAATAGCACGGGAATTATTTACAGCGTGAAAGGCTTTATTGTCCTTTGCTGGATGGCCCTTATCTTTAATATTCGAGCACTCTTGGTCGTTTTGCGTTAATAAAGTAGACGCGAAAGTTTAAACGGGGCTTTATGAAATGACAATGTCCACACAGGTTGTATAAATACGTAATAATGTTTATTATTAAGTACACATACAATATATATGTACTTATTATTATATTTATGTCTGTAGAATGTATGAACTATCTTCGATTTATCTTTTCATAATCGAATTCTATAAATAATTAATTTTAAAAGGAGAATATGTTTTTTAGATATAAATATTATTTATATCAATGTGCGGTATAAAACAAAAGAAATTTTTCCTCAAGTCATACCTTGCAGGCACTTATGTAATTTCTTTATTTTGACATGATACTCAAATGTTAATTATGGATGCCTGTATCCTGGGAATGTATGCTAGGACAAATGTGGGAGTAACTTCAGCTTTAAAAGCCATTGCCTTTAATTTGCAGCATTTATAACTAGTATATTTAACACGTTAAATTTAGGGTAAGTGAAGAAATAAAACCTTGCAGGTAGTAAAATTAATTTATCAATTAATATATAAGTTGGGTGGTTCTGTTAAGAAATATGAAATTACAATATAAGGCATTAGAAAATTATATTGTGTAAGGCTAGTTTATTTAACCAAAGAATTTATTACACTGGAAAATGAAAAATTAATAAAATATATCTAAAATTAGGAATCTCTCTATACTTTGCCTAGATCATTTTTCTCTTTTTATCTCTAAATATATTGTACGATTTTTTCGAATCAATTTTGAAATGAGTAATTATTTTATGAACTTTAAGAGATTAAAAGAAAGTGTTCAATCATAAAGTTCATAAAATATTCAATCAGATTTATATATCTCTTTAAGCACATGATTTAGAATCTAAAGAAAACTTTACACGGAAATGTTTAATTCTTTTGAGGCATATACCATCTTCAATCATATAAGTATCTATTTAATATTTCATGATCAAGAGCACCATATTTGACGAATAAATAGCTCAGAGTTTATCAATGATATTATATATAAATATAATTTTTATTATGTTCTATTTAAGATTAATTGCATAATATCCGTGGAAGTTATTTATTCATTATGTTACCATTTCCCCAATTAACGCTAAATCATATTAACTTTATTGCACCATATTTACTTAACCAAATATTCGTAATCGGAAGTCAATGACCTGACCGATAATTTCGTGGAGAGAATGAGTCCGAAATATTTAAGGCCCTTGTTATTTAAAGGGATATGATTGATGGTGAGTTGTGAGAAATATGAGATTGAGTTTTGGCTAAACATTATGGTATGTGAGGGAAGTTTGGGATAAGGCAAAAACAGCTCGATGAAGGGTTGAGTGTGGAATGGCGAAGAAGGCGAGATGTTTAGGGATTATGCAGATGAGTTAGGGCCATCGAGGGGATCGATGGCAGGGGGTGCGATGGAATGCGAGGCGAAATGGTGAGGCTCGGAAATTTGGGTTTGAAAAGAGTGAAGATTGGATTAGAAAAGAAGAGGGGAAAGTGTTCGCTAATTGAGAAAGCTGTGGATACGGTCCGATTTGTTTATTTGGGTCTCACCTTACCCATATGAATGTCTGCGGCGTTCCAATTTTTGATCTCGCTGATTCGGGGAAATTGTCCTCTATTCTGTTCTGGAAAGTTCGATAGTCGCACCTAAAGTTGATCATCAGGAATCGGAATTCGCATGAGACGCTCCCTCGTTATCCGATATCCAAAAAGCGGTTACTGGAGGTTCTTCTTTAGTTACCCATAAAAATGATAGACCGATATGTGCACTAGAAACTATTGTATACATCTAAAATCACGCTTACGTATTGCAATTAAATTAAACCAGTTATGGATGGGGATTCGGTTTGATGTCAAATGATGTTTTCTAATAAACATAGATTAAATTGTAAACTTGTTTAAATAAAAATTAATTGACATATTTAAAATATATACCTAGAAAGGTATCATACTGGTTAATTGATCTCTTCCCATCATCTTTTTAATAGTATCCTTTAAGTCTTTTTGGAAGTATATAAGGTTAACCTGGGCTTAAATACCGGTTAACATGCGTATAAGTATGGGAATTGGTAACTATAATAACTTCTGAGAGCTTCGTTTTATTTATATTTATCTTTGTATTTTGTAATTTGTACCATAAATATGGTTTTTAATTCCTAGATCCGCTGTAATATATTATTACAATATCAATTAATTAACTATCACGAATTGAAATTATTATTTATTCTAACGAAATACAGAGAATATTATTGTAGAATACTAATTGTTTCAATTCATAATTATGTTTTATTATTATTTTATTAATTATTCAGTACACAATTCTTGCTTATTAATGATTAATGAATTTTACATGAGCTGAAAGAATTTATTTTTATCAGAAACTACGTCAAAAACATGGGCTTCGCGACTGTTTTGATTAGGAATTAATTATTACTCATCAAATTAGCTATCTATTGTTTAGATATGGTAAACTAAAATATTAAATTAATCCATAATTTATTTCGTTGATACCTTTTATTTTTCCGTGATGATTACGAATTATTAGTACTAATTAAAATGTTTCAATTCGACCATACTCTGAACGAACCCGAGTATCCGTATATCTTCGAAACATATTCCACCAATGGTATGCTTGCCGTATCGTTACGATCTAAGGGTATTCATTTTTTAGGGTGGATTTCTCACTTCCAGTTCTCAACCGTGTGCTTGTGGTTGGCATTCATTGGCTATTGGAATTGGATAGAGCTCCATTTGGTGAGAGTTTGCTTGTGGTAAAATGAGAATTTGTGGAGGTGGTGTCTGCCTGCAGCTCGATTGCTGAAATAGCAAAGCATTTCAATGGGCAGGGACTCAGTTTGTACAGAGTAGTGAACTGCAGCCACGTAGAAGAGAATCACCATGCAAAACAACCCGGATGACGTAGATACTCAAGTGGAAATCAAGACCCTTTTGTTGTAACGTTTCAAAATAGATTGGCATTGATGCTAAAGACTTCGATGCCAAATTTAAGGATAAATTTAATGAGAAGATGGTAATTGAAATTTTGCCATATTATAACAAATGATATCAGAATTTATCTTTATGAAGAAATACTTATATTCAAACAGAGGTGATAGTCGAATGGAATAGAAAAAATATTTTAACATATTTTAGATATCGTGGAAGCTAAATAATTTTGTAAACTATTTTATAAAAAGGATTCATAAATAAAATCATGTCTCCTTCAACTAAAATTTGGCCAAAATATATCTAAAATCCGATATTGGACATTATTATTTAATATAATGATTAAATTACAAAACTCGAGTATGCATCTAGCTCAATTACTGCTAGTTGGTGTTGAACTTATAATTTATTTTAATCTGGTTCCAAATTTTTTCTTATCTTGATTGATGCTTAAAGTAAAAATGTTAGGAAGCATTTTCTATGGTTCCTTGTTCATATTTTTTTTCATTTCACCTTGGTCCAGTATTCTTTACAAATATCCTATTACTCAGAGAATTAAAGATGATTTATTCTGATTGCCAACTGCTTAACGTGATTGATAACTTTTCTCAATGGGCTTATTGTATTTTTACCTTATTCTGGTTAGGTTGTTCCTTTTAAGATCGAATCACTCGTATATTTTAGGAATTATTACTAATTCAGGCTACTAAATTAGGGGAATTCGAATCCCCATATTTAAAATAAATTAATCAAAAAACTTAGCGGATAGTTTTAGTAAAGTTAAAAAGGTCTATGAAGTAAATTTTGTAAGTAAAAAGATGACTATATCTATATATAATTTAACCTAAAATTTATGCGAAAGGGATGCAGTATTTCTTTATTTTAATTTTCCTTTAAATAGAAGGCACACAATATATAAATAAGATTTATCTCTTTAGTTCCACAATTTTAAATATAACAAAATTAATTGTTCTGAATCGTATTCGAATTATATGTTAATTGTGCCACTCTTTCCAAGTGTTCTTATTTACTGCTCAAGAAAAAAACAGCTTCAAGTACCCGAAAATACCTAAGATGATAAAATCTCTTCTTTCGTTAACAGAGATTTGAGGTGAATAAATTTACGGAAATGTTCGATTGTTAAACATCCGGCGGAGCTTGGAAATCAGCCACAACGCCTATTGTCTGTTTTCTTCGGAAAATAAATAAAAAATCTGTCCATTGTGCGTGCGTTGGAAATTCCGGAAACTTTTGAATCATTCATAAGTTTCTCGAATAATAAAAACATGGAAGGAGTAGCACAATTGTATACAAGAAAGCAAAGAACGAATTTCCAACGTAATTCTGTTGCAATTCACATCTTTAACCGATGAAATTCCACAAAAATGGAAAATGAGAACCTTTACAGTAAAAGAAGAATTTATACAAAAGAGATTCTTCTCCGGGTTGATTTTATTTTTTTACATTTGGATCTTTTCAGCTTAAATAATATTTAACTACTTAATATAGGTTTTTTTGGGGTTTAAATTATCTCAAATATGTTTAAAATATTTTAAATTATGCTTTATAAATACCTAAAGTTTTCTCGTGCAATATTTTGAGATATTATTTACATTTATTTTGATATAAAATTTGATAGAAGTTGAATTTTACATTTTTTATAATAAAACGAGCTTCATTCGTGACTTTATTACATACTTATACATTTATATACATATTTCATTTTTTATTATTAAAAGCTTTCGATTAATAATTAATTATTGTTTTATATAATGAGAATTAAAATTAGTAGATCTCAGATAATGAACTTTATAATAAATTTTAAACGGATTTCAAATTGCTTTATAGCTTATTGGGAAACTCGAGTGAATTAATCAAAAAGTTGTTTCAATCTTATTTAAAGTTAATTGAAAAATCATTTATAAAATAAAAATGGTTCAGAATTTTAGAGCGAATGAAAATTCTATCTCTATGGTGTTAAAATCATAATGACTTCATAAACTGAAGGTTACGTTACCTTAGTAACCATAAAATAATACATATATATGAGCATCAAAATTATGGTAATTTAATAAATAATAAACACTAAATAAAATACAAAATAATTGAACGATTCAATGTATTTCATACATCCCGATTTTCCGGCTTTTAAATTTCAGGTATCGTTATCCGCGAGATAGTTAAGCTGTAACACAATACTAGTTCTTCAGCAGTATTCGATGTTTTTCCAAAAATTCAGAAAGACGTGGAATGACATTTTGGAGATGGAACTCTCATGAAAGAGTGCTTCGTAAAATATAAATCCGAAGTGAGTTCGAGACGGACCTTCAAAACTTGTATCACGGATCGCTAAACATTCAATGGAAGCTAAAAGTTGAAAACGTTGCTTAGCAAAAAATTCATAGGAGACGATACCCCATGCTCCAATGAATAAGACCTGCTACGTCATCTACTTTTTTACGTACCATGCAGTAAGATTGGTTTAGCTTCGCTTTACAGTAAGTATAGATTTGTTATTGGGAGCGGTATAAGCGATACGATAAGGAAAAACCTAAATTTAAATTTTTCTCGTCCATAAATGTATCGCGTAAAAGGTAAATATACCTGGCATAAAAACTTAGCGTAAAATTAAAAATATATACTTAAAGTTTGAAATACGTAATTTACGAGTATGTCAGAATAAATAAGATAATTAATTGAAAAACTTTTATAAGTTATATATTTTAAATATTTGTAAGAGTATTTGATGATCGTATTCGATAGTGATTTGATAAACATTTTTAACACAAATTATAAATCATATTATCTTATTTTAGATATAAATTTGATAATATCTTTAATCTTACCTCTAGATAAAAGATTAGATCAAAGATAGGAGAGGTTAAAGGACAGAATATTCGATCCGTAGAACCCTTTAATCTAAGTATGAATACCAATAAAAGTTAAAATAAATCTATTTAATTAATTATGTTAGTTTACCTATCTAACAAGGCATATCTACGATGTCTAGAGAAGAACAAACTCTTCTAAGAAAATTCTTCCTGTACATTAAATTATTTGCGGCAAAATAAATAAATAACAACAGTTTCAGCTTAATACTTAGTTATGATAATGCCGGAGTCTTCTCATTCTACAATTTCTTACTCGGATATATTTTCTTCGAATATCTATCTCTTATAAAATTTGGGATAATTGATAAAGGGGACTTTATCCCCTTTATTCCCAATTTATATTATACTTCGTACATATTTTATCCAAATTAACCCTAGAATAAGAAAAAATAAAGGTAACAATTAGATAATTCAAAATTTACGAACATTATACGCACTGTGATCAGATAATGCACCTCAAAATGGGAAAAAAATGATTAATAGCGTTCATAAAATCAAACTCCAGCGCACTCATTTAATCCGTGCTGCAGAAACAATGTCCCAAGACACGGCGACTGCTTTCAATCCACGTAAGATATCATCCATCTTTATAAACTGCTTTTTCAGTCTATTCTCGCACGCCTGGATATTGCAATCCTCCGAAAGGGGTTTCATTCATAATACTTTAACGCAAGGGCGTTGGGGGTTTTTAAGCGTGAGATTTTCACAGCGGCACTCTTTTCCGAGCGACGAAATTATGTCCAAAATAAAAAAGGTGAACTTGTCAGAAAGTTTTGTCCCGAGCGGCGAATTTATCCTCACCCGGAGGATTTTATTTCAATTTTCTCCTTGCGTCAAATGAGGAAATCTGCGAGGGTGACATTCGTCAAATGTTCCCGACAAAATGAAAGGATGGAGCTGACACATGGCTCGGCTGGAATTAATGTTTTCTTTCGACTGATCTAAAATATATGTATTTAGAAACCGTCGGGATAATCTCAGGAAAGAAGGAAAGGCTTGTAAAATTGGGAAAGAAGGAAATGTAACGGTAAATATTATATTTCGGAGAAAATAGACGGCTCTGAATTGCTTTTTGGAGAGAGAAATATTATATACTATTCTATACAAAATTATATAATATATATATATAATTATATATATATATATTCGTTAGATTATGGAGCCATCCTTTTTTATATTATCGATTTGAATTTAGAAATATATTATGATGTACCACTTACCTAAGAGACCGATACGTTAATATATATACAATTTGATAAATATCACATTAATATTTAATCATCATCATTGATCATTCAATCCGAAAATTAGTTGACTATTATATATCCGAATATTAGTCGATATAACATCTTTAAGAGATTATGTGTAATTTCAATCCTTCAAATTTAAACAACATCGTAATGTTAGAACGATTCCAAACCAAATTTTATTCGCTGAGAATATAGATTTTGAAAGCATAAAAAAATACATCAAAGCAAAATTCATCGATTGATTTAATTTAAATATCTCTCGAAATACGAGAGTATTTTAACAACTTCGCAGTTTATCGGCCCGTCCTCTCTTCGCAGGGAAACAATTCACAATTTGAGATGAAGTTATATTTTATTCATGATTCATTTCTCGTTATTTTTGAGGTTTGCTACCAATTCCCACGAGAAATTGGAACCCAGGCACGCAAAGTTCACATATTTTTCTCTTCCGAGTCGAATAAATTCGGCGACTGCCAAACATTCATCAACTCCCTCAAAAACCCATAACTTTTTTATTTTGGAAACGAATAATGATCGCCCATTATTGATGAACAGAATGTCCGCGAATTCGAAACTTTCGCACTGACAGCGTAACATGTAGTTACAAATGTAGAGAAGCGAACAGATGTTGACCTTTTCTGCGAAAGTAGATTTAATCTCTCTCGACACCCGCATCTTCTCCAAAACACGATTCGAAAACAAAATGGATGCTATCAAAAGTTCAAATTTTAACACCTGTAATGAATTGGATGTATCCTTATACTAGAAATTGGAAACCAGTTCCCTTATTGATAAAATTTCGCTTAGATAATATTCAAAGCGATGTAGATGAATGTTTGCAAGTAATTTTTTAAAATATACTAACAACTATTTGATACAATGATATCTCAGTTAATTAAGGTGACATTTGATATATTATCGTATAGTGTGCATATTCATCTAGGGGTTTTAATTTGGGTAATGTCGGCACTTATTGAAATTTCAATATTTATCATTGATTTATAAATATCATCTGACACCTATAAATGTATTAGGAACGTACTTGAGTTGCAAAGTAGAAGCAAAGACACCAAGAGAAAAATAAAGAGATGAATATTTAAACCAAATAAAAAGGGACATAGAAAAGAGAAGAGATAGTAAGATGTAGTAAAGTTAGCATTAAACAGAGTGGTATGGAAGGCTGTTATGGGTAGAAATACCCGAAAAAATGTTCATATACAATAATGAGTGCAGAATGAATTGTAATAAATGGACCTCAGGAAAGGGCAGACAGATAACGAAGATAAAAAAGAGATAAGACTGTAAAATGATGTTATACTATAACTTACCTCTTGCTGTGATATCTTTTCCTAGTACATTTGGGATATGAATTTCCAGCAATACTTCATTAGGCCAACTAGTCCCCTTTCGATCAATCTCACTCTATTCCTAGAACCTTTTTGTTCAATTGATCATTTAGATTTGACAGTCTTTACGTTCTTTGGTGCTCTTTCTAGAAATCATACGCCTTGAAGTTACATGGCAATAATTTCTCTAGCTACGATTCGGAATGTTAAATAAGACTGGTCTGTTAATGAAAATTTCTTTCCTGGAAGTTGTATTTAAACGTCAAACTATTATGCGTATGTAAGGAAGAAATTGCAAGGCTCTGTTTGGCACAACAAATATAAAGCAAACAAGAATAGAAAAAATATAAAAAATCAATATCAGTGCCATTTCCTAAAAGTGTAAAATTTAAAGATATTTTTGAATAAGAGATTGATGGAATTATTTAAAAAGAAGGTAATTTAATTCTAGCGTATTCTTCTAAATATCAAATGAAGTTCATGATATATACGATACAATTTTACTTTTCCGGAGAAAAGCTTTAATTTTGTTGAATCACACACATACTATAAAAATCATTATTTTGCAGAAATTAAAAGTGTTTGAGGTAAGGCAGCTTAAAAATTAAAGACCTGTAGAAGAGATACGCTGAATTTCTCTCTCTAAAAATAAATATAAGGATCAAAGGAACATTTTCGTGGTAAAGAGTGAGGATCCAAACTTAATGAGGGACCTAATTTGTATTACACCGCCTTTCTAAAGGGAACCTAAAAGTGGCGTTAGATTACTGCTACCGAAAAAAAACTTGCGAAAATGCGAGCTTGAAAGACGCGAAATATTTTTATTCATTACGCGAAATCCTTCGGTATTACTTTCCGATAAAAAAGAACCTCTTCGTCTCTGCATCCATCCACTTCAAAGAAATGTATTGATGTGAAAGGCAACTCCTATTTGTTATTTTTCGGATCACTAGCTCTTTATTCGGAGCTGGGAGACCGCGCTGGGGATTTGGGGAGTCTCAGAGACGAATATTTTATTGAAAGGAAAAGAGTTTTCCGATTCCTAATCCTTTCTCGAATTAGAGCTCTTTCATACGCCCAAGTAAGGACGGATGATTGAATGTCCCTTTTTTTTGCTATGTCTCAGTCATGGCCGACGTTGGCTTCTTTTGATCACAGTATCTCGGAAAGAGATGATTTGGGAGAAGTAAAAGAGGCACTACATATTCTATTACTCGCTTTTTTTGGGCCCTCCCGAAAGAGGAAGATATTCGATGATGATTTTCATTTAATCCGAGAGTGTACGTTGCCATGGTATCCGTGTAATTTAGCGGCATGGCGGATCATGAAGTTCCGACGTTTTCAAAGGAGGAAGATGAAGTGTATCGTTTGATGGAATAGGGAAGGGAAGATGCACTTATGGGATGGTCATTTGGTAGCGCCATTAGTTGAGATTGTATGGCGTATTTTTCTCAAGATTAGTCTTGATTTATTCGGTTTCTCATTAATGTTTCATTTAAGTTATGTAGGTTTGAAACTTATTGTCAACATCTGGATCCACAATTTATTATTTTATCGCTTGAAACAGAAGAAAGCCGATTAAAGTAAAAGATAATTACTCTTATTTAGATTTGATTAAAGCAATCATCACTGTATACGCATATCTCCGTGACAATTCAAAGCCCAGAACAGTATTCGTGCATCAAATGCATACCAAAAATATTTGCATATGAATGCTTCATTTAAATCCAAAATATGTTAAACATAAATATAATGGAAATTAATAAAAAAAATTTAGTAAATTAAACTTTAAAAAAACTTTCAATGCTTAATAATGAATGATTATCTATTCGAAGCCCATCATTATTAGCTTTTGTTATAAAGTTGTAAAATTTATGTTGTTTATTTGAATATTATCATAATTTTTATCCTTCAATAGCTCTAAATTGGAGAAATTATCTTCCATTCAGATAGGTATACGTATAGCATTCAATTTAGTGACATAATTTCAGATTGAACATTATGACCAAATAAACAATGAATAACATTTGTAAATTATAAATACATTTCAGTCGATTGTTTATCATATAAATAAAAAAACATATCCCCTATTAAATATAAATAGGCCTAATTTTAGACGCTATTCCATGCATCGAAAACATTGTTTTTCTTTCGAGAGATAGTTCCATAAGGTAAAGTCCCCATCTCGTGAATCGTGGACGGGAAAAACAATGTGAGGGAAATCGAAAAGGTCTTCGATTGGAAAGAAACGTTTCCGAAGAAAAGGGTTACTATGCTGGGGACCAATGGTGGTATTCATAAGAGAGGGCCGTTCTATTAGGCGGAATGACCGTAAAAGAGGCCCTAGCTCTGAAGGGCCTCAAAGAGGCCCACTTACGAATGTGGAATACGTTTGCTTACGTGCGCGGAAATCCGATTCGAGAAACATATTGGGCGCCTTCTCGTTTTTGGTTGGATATCTAATTTACGTTCGATTCTATCAATACGTCAGGAAAAGGGGTAATCGTGAATTGCTTTGATTACGTCACTGATAAGGGTCAATTAAGAAAGATGATTCGGCATTCATCGTAAGGAGTGATACAAACCAAAGTGATTGAAGGTGCAGTTATGGATGAAATTTGCTAAATATACCTTAAATATATATATATAAAGAAAATGAGAGATTTCGATGGAACAACGATACATATTTCGATATTCAAGTCTAATTATTTAATGATTAATAGTCGAAGATTTTTGTTTAATATATCCAAACAGAAAAGGTAAACTTCAAACTTTATAATTTATAATGTATTGAGCTAATATTTAGGGAGTTAATTTGTTGATTTTCCGGTTTAAATAAACAAAAAACAAGAAATTCTTACTCGCTATTTAGCTTTAAATTGTTTAAAAAGTAGAGTATATATACTGAGTACTCGTTTTGAAAGTAGAAAGAGGACATAGATGCTGAGGATTAAGTACGAAGTAAGAAAAAAGAATATATGTGCATGTGTTTGAATAATTAATCTTTTCAAGCCTTAAAGTGTATTTGAACCATCGATTTGAAATATAGCGATTTTATTCAACATTTAATTGGTCCAGTGCACAATGTAGAAGGTATTAAAAGATGTGTCGAAACATTCTTAATTGTGTTTTCTTTTAGAATTTAAAGACCATTATTATTCTTTTATATCATTACTGGTATAATAAACATTTACGTCAACCAATAATTATTAGAATATTTACCATTATAGTATGCGAATAAAAACAATGAGAAAAAATAAATTATAATTCGTAATAAAAATCACATTAATAAGGTGAGTGAAAATACATAATATTTATGGCAAGGATTTTTATTTCATAGATAGGAAAGCATACATTCGAATTAATAAGATGAAGCCTGTTTGAATCACACTTTACATTGTTTCATCGGCACAATTCCTTAATTCCGTCAAATCAGAAGACGGGCTCAACATTCTTGTTCTTGATTTCATTCACAGCAGTTTCCCTTCAATCGAAAATGATAAACTTTAAAGTTATTTAAGAGTTTATCATTCTAGGACTCATACGCGATATCATACGCAAGGCGAATTAATTGCAGAGGCTAGCTAGTAGAACTCTTAGGAGATGCCCGTCTGAAGACATGGAAATTGTTTATTTTTCTTTTTAGGCCTTGTTTCAAGCACTGCTGTGCTGTTCGGGATCCGCGTGATGTAGAGTTCGAATCCCTCTTACAGATCACGGAGCAAATTGTTTTGTCGGTGGAGATTTCTGGTTCCACAGCAGCGTTTCAGATGTAATTAAGTATCTGCTGATATTCTTTAGACATTCTTTCTTGAATTGCTCCAGTGTGAACTGCAATGTCGTATTAACACGATCAAAGAACCCTAGTTACAGGGAACGCGGTGAATCTAGACAGGGATGTAGATAAATTCAGTAATGACGTCAAATCTCAGGATTATTATTGTTATATTTCCTCTGAAATTGGTCAAATCACGTTGGAAATATTATATCTAACTATCATTAAGGATTCTGCATAAACCATATCCTTAACATATCCACATTTCATTTATGTATTTAAGCTAACATTCATTGTTTACCATGTTATATTCCTTATGCTAAGATATTTATCGCCAATATTGACTCCAATACTGCCATTCTTGCCGATAATGACGCCAACATTGCCAATCTTGCCAATATAGAGGAGGTGGGCTATAGTACCTCATTGCGGGTTGGTCTGGGCCTCGTGTATCGTTCCTCGTTGCAGGTTGTGAGGGATCTACAAAAATAAAACAAGATTAATGTAAATGAGGATCGACGGAAACATTCGTTCCTAAGATTTGAATAAATGATTTCCCTTACATAGGTGTTCGTTTCCCTCTTTGATGAGATCGCAAACCTCTCTTGTCAAAAATGGTTCACCAGGTAGAGGTGGAGGTGGAGCCTTAATAAAGAGAAAATGTTATGAGAGATTATAATAACTTGGAATATCAGTTTGTTAAAGAATTGTCTAGGAATTAAAATTCCCTAACCACGAATTTTCTTTTATTTATTTATTTCTTTTGCAAGTTGGTCCATCGAATGCTTGTCTAATGTAAGTAATATGATATATTTTACTTTCTGGGGATCATTTTCTAAATATATCCAAGATATCCATTAGTGTAATTGACTTTTTAAACACTTAATTGTCAGCTTATAGAATTGAATCACATAGCTTCTTTATTTGAAGCAGTCCCATATCGGTCTATCGTTCTTTCTACAATTGCTTACTTCAAATGAGCCATAAGCTCTTCCACTTCTTGTCCTTCTATAAATTGTTGTAGGTGGTGGTGGTTCCGGTCTACGGTATAAGATCTGTACCGAGTCGTCAGTTGCAGAATTGCTCTCATGTCTTGACGAACTATAAGTAGAACTAGTGGTGGAACTCCTTGACGATGGAACGTACGAGTTGCTACTATCTGAAGTAGTCTCGCTTCTTTATTTCGTTTTAAGTATAAAAGAGAGTAATATATTAATATTATATATTAATATAGAATGGATGTATAAAGAGAAATAACTGAAGACTTCAGGATGACTTAGCAACCATTGAATTCACAAGTTCTAATTATTCATTTTAATAATTAAATAACGATTAAACTCGAATAAAAATATAAAAAAGGATACCTCCGATCATCAAACATATAGTGCGCATAAATTTCCGCACTTATCTTCAGTAATAATAACACACACAACGCGTAAAACGCATATTCAACTAAATCCGCCAACATCTTGAAGCTGAATCGGTTGCTATGGGTCGTCGTCGTTAAGGGTTTGTTTACATTTTACATTTGCGCCATCTATACAGTAATAATTCTAATTAATTATTAAATTATGTTCAATAAATCATTTTTCTTTTATAAATGTGCAATTTGAGTGATAAATATAATGTTGAAACTTAAATGTTAATAATTATGCACATAAAATGAATTTTTGGAACTCTGATCTCTTACATATTCTTTGGAATACGTTTTACATTTAGAATGGAAATAAATTGATTTATATTAATTTAGAAATCGAACCTTAGTTATCATATTCATAATTTGATTCTCTCTTTTACAACGCAATTGTATTGCTTATGTAATCGTTAAACTCCCAAGCATCCTTCATTGAGAAATAATTAGGATGGGCTGAATTATTAATAACCACCATTACCAAACCTTGTTATATTGTGTTTTGTTTTCCCCTAACTTTAATACCTTTAAAAAATCTGTAATTTATTTGATAATGCTATGTAGGAACACTTTTAAAATTAAATTTACCTCTTCAAAACTTTCAAAAAAAATTTCTGGGGTACATTTGGTAGAATTATGAATATTAAATTGCGAATAATCATAATTAATTAAAAATCTTGTAGTGTACAAAATGTGAATTTAACTAAAGGTGGCAAATTTAGGTATTATCAGGTTTTTAAAACTGAAGATCATTGTTATCCTATTCATCCTTTTGGGAATGTATTGGATATAATAAAATACAATCTTTTAGTTTTTGCTGGAAGCATTTCATTGCGTAATAGTTAATTGAATTTTAATTTAAAAATTTCAGAATTATTTAAATTGCTTTTAAAGTCTAAGAATACTCTTAGAGTTGTATTTACGTAAATTTCTAGTATTCGTTATGTGATTATCAGGAAACGATTACCATGATATTAATTCCATAAGAATTTCATTGGAATTTTGATCTTGACAATGTGAGATTTTAAATTTACCTAATACGTATATAAACCACCAAAAAATATTTAATGAGTTAATTACGGGTGTATAAATACTTACGGGTAATCATAGAAATCCTCCTATTCAAAACCAACCAGCAGTATGAGTCATCTCACAATCAAGAAAATATCTACGAATCCGTAAAACTGCTCTCCCTTGTTTCAGAAATCTTCCAGAGAAACCCCACCTTTGTAATCCTACTTATATTTTACAGCATCCTTTCTCACCTGTGCGTATTCTTTTTTATAAAGAGAACAATAGAATTTGGAACGCATCCACAGTCCCTAAATGTTTAACTGAATGGACCATTGAAAAGTAACCCTATCCCTTATAGCGAACCCCATTCCCATCTCGGCTTAGTTACACATACGGGAAAATAACACCGCGTCTCCATGGAGTTTATTATTATGTTTCTAAGGTGTGGAGAATACGCTTCGTTGAGAGTTTAAAAAAGAGGCGCTGACGGAGTAAAAACGTACGTTGTTCAGAATTCCGAAGGCCATAGCAATCGCTAAGGTTACGGATTAAATCGTTCGGATGGAATTGTCCAACGGAATGACGAGTTTTCAGGAAGGAGGTGGTAAAGGGAGTCGTAAATCGAAAAGGAATTGGTCCGAACCCTGGCACAGGGTTCAAAAAGGAGCACGTCCCTCTATCTTCCATTCTGCTAACTACCTCACGAGATCGGATCGTTTGTATTCCGAGCGCTGACGGAATTTTTTTCTCTCTTTTACGCGGTTCGGGTTTTTGCGAAATAGTGCCGTCCGATGTATACTTAGTTAGAGTTTATTATACCGTTTTTTCTGTGGGAAAAGTGCACTTTTTTGGGAGTCGACCTCGTGGCCCGTTTAATGCTAAAAGCGATTTTTCAGCACTACATAAATGACAAAGAAGTGGATCGTGGTTGGTCTATCAAAAGGTTATACCGTGTATGTTTTCTGTTTCGTTAAGTACTTGATAATAGCATCAACCAATTAAATGGTAAGCGACGCGAAAAATAATTTCAAATCAGAGTGAAAATAATTAAATATCAAAGAAAATAAATCGACATTTTTTCACTTCACTGAAAACGTGATTTAAGACTCGCTTCATTGTATTTTCGTTGCTGCAAACAGTATTAGCTGCCCATATTTCTGCTGTCGTTCTTTACTTCAAAAGTATAAATCAAATGGAAAGCAATAGCATATGATTACATTTCCAATATTGTTCATTGAAAGCTTAGATATGATTGTGATACGTGAAAAGAGCTAACTCAGCATTTAAATTTATTTATTTTTACCCTCTGAGTTTTTCTTAATACGTTTAAAACAATTACATATGTTTATGTATTCCTTTTGCGTACATCTTAGGAAAAGAACTGTACTCAAAAGCTTTTTTCACTTTGAATATAGTTAAAGAAAATGTTTGAAGTTGAAGTTACGGAAGACGAAATCTTGTGAAATTCACGTCCATCATAGTTATGAAGGGAGTTTCCTTGTAAACTTTAGACGAACCTCAGTTATAATTAACCACTCTTTCATTTGCAAATTTTGGAAAGGTATCTTTAAGCAAAGGGTTACTTCAAAATAGGATCTTGACTGTTATATTTCTTGAAAACTAAAATTTTTTTATAAAATCCGAGTAATACACTTACTACTGGCACTTTGAAGTATTTCAACTTTAGCCTAAAACAATGAATATTTTACTCTTCAAAGTTGTACATTTTTCATTAGGCTCCATGCTCTTCGACGTATGCATCAGTTGTAAAAATAAACCCATAAATAGGAGGATAAAAGAGTTTCGAAGTTTGAAAGTCGGTGTAAGTAGATTATGGGCCCATAGAGGAGAGAACTTCAGCGGTACGGAGGTAGACGAGGGCCGAGGATGGGTCATAAAATGTCAGTTTTAGTTGAGGCGTTAAAGAAGTCGGAACTGCTTTGAGGCCATGGAAGAATTACACCTTAGCAATGTATAGAGATCCAAGGAAAGAAAGTCCGACTTTCTTCTATGTTGGAAACCTCGCGGAATATATCGTTCAAAGTTTATCCTCTTAATCTCTGAGAGGTTTATTATATAAGTGCTTTGCTTTTAGAGTAAAACTTTTGTGTGTAATTTACGCTGGAAAAACGTTGAAGATGTTTCAAAGGGGAGAATTATTAATTGATATCTTTAAGAGTAGAAGAGTACACTCACGAGTTATGGAGAGCCCTTATTTCTAAAATTTCGGTGTAATTAGGTTAACCTATAATAGTTCACACAAGTTATAATTATAATAGGATCAAATGTGGTAAAGTAATAATGATTTAGTCCATACGAATTAAAGAACTGTATTGTAATTAATGAATATAATGACGGATAGAGTATTAATGACAGATAGATAATTTAGGAACAAAAATTTAATCAGAAATTCTATCTTCTTGTTATGTATACACCTTAAAAATTTCACTTATTAACTCCATAAGTATTGCATACTTTCCTTTAAATAGCGTAACAGTTAGTTTTTCATCTTGATTTCATATAATTGGCACTATTAATCGGAAAATTTGACTCAATATTTCATACCAAACAAAGTACCTTCCTTCGAAAGTGAAAAATTGCGAGTAATTAAAACCTTAAAAGCGATAGATAATATTGATAAAGGACGCGCCTATAAACAAGACTCAAAAAGCGAATTTTTACGTTGGCAATAGTTCATGCTTAAAAATATGACGTGATCCCACACATCCTCTAAAGAGCCTGAATCCTGATATTTATTGTTCAGCTGAGAATATTTCCCACGGGTAAAAGTGATCATTTTGGAGATAAAACTCGGAAGACGTCAATGTTCTATAAATATAAGCTAGAAAAAGGCGAGCCAGCTTAACTCCTATTTTTATTACCTTCCAAAATATTCTGTATCCTAAAATAATCCAATTAAATGTAGCCACTGAATGTATGTATCCTTCTTAGAGTAATACTATTAATCCAAAATATTTAAGCCTAATTAGTACTGATTACATACTAGTTTTTCATAATATTCCTCTTTATAGCCATATGTGAGAGAATTTTTAAGTGAAAATAAACAACTCCAATTTATAAGAGTTAAAGATGTAAAATTGCTGCAAAATTATGGTTATAAGTTAATTATTTGTGTATATAGAAGTTCTATAAAAGATAGAGAACAGTTACTTAAATTATTCAAGAAGAAAGTATCCTATTTTATGAATATCTTTATTTACAGAGATTTTATGTTCCTATACTAAGAATAGAATACAATAAGTATGAGTCAAAATACAAATTATCATCAGCATAAAGTTAATTACTGTGATAGAACAGTAATAAATATTTGGTTATTAATATACAAGCGTTTTAGTTATTTCTTATTCATATTCTAACAAAAACCTCTAAATGAAACAGGTGCAGCGAGTAGGTTTATTAAAGATTTGTACTTAATGATCCGAAGTTAATCAAAATCGTTTGAAAACAATCTTAAATTATACTTCCAAGCCTTGTACAGTATCTTATTAGTTTTAATTAGCTAAATATGTTTGAATATATAGCTAACACTTAAATAGTTTAGGAAAGAAAATAAATCGGTTTCTATGTAATTTTAATAAACACAATAACTATTTTTCTCACATCCAGTAAATATTGATTTGGTGAATGCATCTAAATTTACGGCTGAATTTCCTCACTATCTGGTTTGATAAAAGGGCACTTGTGGGGAACAGAGTCAGACAAACAATAAGTGAAGTTACAAAGTCCTTTCTCAACTTCGTGGAACCCACGCAATTTTATGCGATGGCCAAGTTTCACAGCATTGCTTCGTTGTTCCCATTTGCGGAGTAACTTCGGCGCAACTCTTTTAAAGCCTAAGTTTACGAATCGTTGATAAACTCAAGTTTCAATGCACCCCGCACACGTTTGGAGGGGTAAGCCTTATGCATGCATAACCCATTCACGTATGAACCTAAATTCCACGATGAGTCCCACCGCTTCTAAACCCCTAGAATCCGCAAGGTCGTAAAAAAATCCATAAATTTTCTGCGAAATTCTCGCAAGCTTCCCTGCAATTTTTCATTCCCCGGTCCAGCATCCATAGAATTCGCAAATCCTAATCATGTCCCCTCCCCCATAAGGTCATGATTCACATTTTGCTCGCCAGAGGGTCCCAACGCCCATACCCTATTTGTCAGATCCAATGGACAGTGCGTCGTTTCGATTCGTTTGATTCACCATTACACGCCAATACGCGTATCTCTTTAAGCGATGGAGGGCGACGTGACAAAGCAAAAAAGACTGGAAATGAGATTCCCCCGATCCGCTGCAGCTTATTACAGCTGGCGGGAAATGGACCGTTTTCGTCGGCAGATTATTATTCGCTGGATGCTGTGAATTTTTGCGCATAAAAATGAAATATCGCTCGCGATGTGCATTCAACCAATACAAAGAGAAAAATATTAAAGGAATTTTCCATTGAGTTCACTAGCAGGGATTTTGAATCGAAAGGTTTTTTTGAATGATGTGTGAGGTAAGTTGTTTTATAAAAGGTTAATTAATCAACTGCCCGTATTCTCTCGCATTCATAAAGTGACGGTCTCCGAGATTTTTCTCGCGTTTCCATACATATTGTTTTGTTTACATCATGAATATGAGAGTTTGATTCAATTACCGCGTGGAATTAATTAAGCGCTAAATTTAATTTAATTGGCTTCCTTTATTATAAGCATCAATTTAAATTCCATGTTATTCATTTTTGTTTGCATTTTAATTTACATTAATGTTTACTATTTTCCTCTATGTTTGGGGATACTCATTTTTGTATACAGAGTAAAGAAGCCGTGGTGTATTTAAATATGAACATCATAGAGTTTTGTTTGGGTAAAGGATGTTAAATATATGATTCATGTTTTAGTATTCGGAAGTTAAATTTATCATCATCCTATATTTATTAAAATATATACAAAATATTCAGTACAAAAATATGTTTCACAGTTATCAACTTGATTTATCATTTTTGATCTTCCATAAAAGGTTTTTGCATTTAAAGGAAAGTTATATTTCAGTTAAAAAATCATCGTTACTGAGAATATTTACATAACCATAGTTTTCTTCGGTAATAATATGGTTATGAGAATTAATTAATAGAAAATTATGCGTTTTAAAATTCTCAAAAGATATAGAAGAAAAATTTGAAACTTATTTTCAGTATAACTTGAAAGCTGAATAAGTTTATAATAATATAAATATATATATAAATATATATATATATAAATATATATATAAATATATATATATATCTATATATAAAAGTATAAATTTTGATCATTCTAAGACAGAATAAGATGTCCAAACGTATACTTGAAATTATGTCGTAAATCCATAAAAAATTATAATAAATTAAAATCCATAAAATTCATAGTATAATACCAAATATTATTATTTTGCCATATAATATTATATGTTTGGACGCCTAATATAGCTTAATAATGGTAATGGATTCAGCTTTGTCCCACACTCTGGCAGTCTTCCCCTGAAGGTTAGGCAGCTCCTCATATACACACGTGCATCACAAGTTGCCTAAACCCAGGCGTCATCGCAATTTTCATTTCTTCAGTTTGAATAGGTGCAATCGAACAAGCACACATCAAAATTTAATTTTTATAAATATAATGAATTTAATTAAAATAAATATTTTAATTTTTAAATTAGTTCCGTTATGAATAATTTTAAGGGTATTACTTATGAACAATTTGCAGCTGTGAAGTGAGATTGGTATTTTCTCTTTATCTCTAATAAAGAATTTCAGAAGGAAGTTGCAGATTTTTACACTTCTTTATATACTTTACAAATTTACTTTTAATGAAATGAAACAGAGTAGAGTATGCCGTTAGGCTGAGAATGCAAAAACTAATAAATTTACTCTTTTTACTGTTTGGTAGTCATCCTTCCGAGTTCCTTAAGGAAATATATAGGAAATGTCTATACATGATTAACCTCAATGAAATTTTTGACTTCTTCTTTCATGTTTTTAAATACTACCAAAGAATCTTAAAATATTTCTTAAAGTCTTTTATATTGTGTTTATCCTTTTCTTAAGTTAATTAGGATTCAAGAACGAAATTCTACAATCCATTCTTTGGTATGCTATTCATCAAAGGAATATAAAATACGAAACTTAGTGTTTTTGCTTTAGAAATACTCATTAAATTTTATAAGGTTCTTTTCGGGGAAGTACCTCGACACAAAGTTCATTAGGTGACAATAAGAATTCATTTATCTATTCCCCCGGTGAAGTTGTTGCAAGAAGGGTCGAAGGAACATCCGAGAACATCATCTTAAATTTCTCTTGAACCGAATGGCAACTTGATGAATTGCACAAGAGAAAATCATTAGCATAAAGAAATTCTCTCTCCTACGGAGGACATGAATGAGCTCTCAAATTCCTATTTCTCATAAGATGACTACATGTGAGTACTTCATAGAGTAATCTTACGGAGTAAAATACACCCGTTATTGTTGATGCTGGAGATCAGTATCTTCATGAGACCATCTTCAAAGTGGGGATGTTTACGGTCCACGGTCATAAATCTATCCAAAGCACTGATCTTAAATGCAGATTCATTGTTCTCACAAACAACACAGAGTTGGCTTCTAATATATGAGGGAGCATAATTTACGTGTATAAGATGTATTCTCATGTATGCTATTGGACGTTGGTATTCCAAGCTACGAAAGTAAAGCAGTGTATGTGCATGGAAGACTATATAATTACTTTATGCTTTTCGAAAAAAAATTATCATTTTAATTAAATTTGAATAAAAAAGTTCAATTTGTTTGTTTGTCATGGAGATTGCAGTGAAACATTTCATTTGCAGCATTATTGCTTGAAAGAGCGAAACATTCGAAGCACGATTATTTTCATCAAAAAACAGGAATTAGATACATTCATGTATAAATATCGTGTAGAGTTTAGTTATATAAATATAAATTAACTACACTTCACATTATATTTATACATATACGTATTCCTTTTTCCATTTGAATTATTCTCAGAAATGTACCATTTGATAACATAGGAATGAAGTTCAAGTAATTATAAATGTACATAATTAATCTTATTCAAACATAATTTCATTCTCTTAGAGTCCCAGTTTATCTTTTCCCTAGATTTAGTCTCTTTTGAGATTCTTTAAACGCGAGCAGGTGTAGTTTTATCCGATACTAAATTTACTCGGTTATTCTCACTTTTATAACCTGAATTTTATTTTAAGGTTTCATATCTCCATTTCTAAAGCACAATATGTAGAAGAGTATAATATTTTATAGCAGTCGCAAAAAATTCACTCATGCATGTATTCGCGAAGTGGAAGGAGTTAACACGTTGCCCTTTTCAAATGACACGTCATGAAGCTGATGCAAATACGTTCGCAGCATTTTCTCCGAATTAAGGGTATACGTGATATCCTGAGGTGTGGGATGCACAAATGGCATTAGGCGACCCTAGCACTTTGCTTGATGAAATCGTAAAACTTTTCTCTTATTTTCGCGATCCTTTTCTCAGCCCTTAAAGTTTTTGCACACAGGACCGCTGGGAACATAATGGACTCGGACGGCTCCGTACGAGTGACCGTGTCGTAATGACCTTCTAGAATTAGGGCAATAGCATCCGTATCTTGCAGTCCCTCTGTCATAAAGGGTGCTTCCCACGCCCTCCGATGTCCTGGTGAGGATCGTACTACTTAATTTCGATTATTTCTTCTCCTAAAAAAAAAAACTACGTCTCGCTAAGAAAACTGCAGCCACTACTGTAATCAACAGAAATGACTTAGAGTGTGCTGGGACAGCAGAAGAGAGAGAGAGGGTCTCGTACTAAAAGTATCTTCTTCTTTGTGTGTTCCTTGGCAACCGATAATTTATCAACCGATTAATATGGAAAAAGATTAAGTGTGTAGAATATATTTAAGTTGATCTGTAACATTTCATTTTAAATCAAAAATTTTGGAATGAAAAAGGTGTAATTATGAGTATAATTGAAATTTAAATAATAGTGTACTAATAAGTTTACCTCCTGACTTAGGGCGAATGTCGGACAGTTTATAATATTATTCAGCCCCTGAACCGTTGCTATCTGGTCAGTGACCTAATTTCCACGGAATTTTTAATAAATATATTAGTTCTTCCTCTGAACTAACATGTGTTTAATTATATTTAATATACAAATGTATCTTTATATTCTCTCTCTGTATTCCATATATCATGTGAAATAAGCACAGAATTCAATTCACCGATTTTTTATATTTATGTTTAAGATATAGTAATGCTAACAATACTTTGACATAGTCAATTCTTCATCAGACGTTTCAAAAGGAAATTATTGGCTTAAATTAGTTCATAAGTGAATAATTCTAGAGGTAAGTAAATACTAACAGTGTCATTTGGAAACCATCATTAGTATTGTTAATATGATATAGGTATGGAAACTAAGTATTTTTTTCTGAATAGCATGATCAGAAAATTATTCACAGAAATAGGAAATATTATTCACTGTAGTTTTCAATTATTTGTCAGCTATTTTAATTAAATAATAATATTGTATAAAAGGAATACTTCTTCATTGTTGGTAATCGGATCATTTGATGTTATTCGAAGTAGAAATTCAGACTTATCTTTGCTTTTTTATGATTGTCCGTAATATGTTCTCATTTAACATTCGAGAAATGAGCACTTTAAAAATTAGAATCCTTTGTTACTTTGGATGGAATCGTGAGACGTATATCCGCCAACAACCTTCTCAAGACAGTTTTTCATTACTTTGATAAAACCTGTCTCCCCACTAATGCATCGTTAATGACGACTTCCGATTCTAAGGCGCCTTTTACAGAATCCGCTGTGTCAAGGCCTTTTCCATCTCTAATTGATCTCCTCCACTTGGCAACGAAAAAAAAGATGTATTTCCTTCGAGGACGATTCAATGACTCATTACCTAAGAGCTCATTCCTCAAATGGAGTTTTGCCAACGAATTCCGAAACACTTTCATCACGATTGATATGATCTCAACTAATAGAAATTTTGAATTGTTCAAAGCCTATTTTAATACAATTTACTCATTTCATTCAGTTCCTTCAAAATAGATCTATTCTGTTATAAAACTCATAACTGAATACAAATATTCAAATTGAACTGAGAATACTAGATTGGCTATGCATTTATCATAGCTTCCATTTCGCAAAAGCTGTTACGCAAAATACAATATGTAGCCTGTAAGTATAGGTTTTCAGGATGGTTGTAGTAGTATTTTTATGATTTTTATTATTTAAAAACATTTAATTTACAGTAATTAAATGGACTATCATTACATACCATTCCATTTTAAGTATTGAAATAAATAAATAAGGGCATATTCATTTTTAATTCATTCTAACGTATGAGTAAATTGGATGACATAATATGAGTTCTTAGGGATGATGTTTATGAGAATCCTGCGAGATCATGAACCAATTGAAGCTTGTTTTATTACAACAGTACTAAAACATAATATTTGTTCAAACGAAATAGGAATATACTGCACATTTACGACTGCATCATATAACATTACTATCTCTAGCTCTACAGTCACCTAGCAAGAACATGAACTTATTCTACTGAACTTTTTAGCGACTACTTTACTTCCTGATAATTTCTATTTTTATTAGGAGTCATTTGTGACGATCAGAGGAAGTGAAACTTAAAACGTCCTCCATTAAGTAATTCTGTCTCTAGTATTTTTTTACCTATTGTGTTATCTAAAGAGATTTATTGTTAGAACGAAAATGCACAAAATATAATGCTTTAGTTAATAATTGAATATTAACTAGTAAAGTTTTAATCAATAAAATGTTATTAATATTTCAAATTCAAATTTCAAAGGCCAAGAATAAATAATCCTTTTTGACTGATTAAGAAATGCTTCGAAAATTCTCAAATAACATATTCGTCTCGTGTTACCTTTAGCATTAAGTATCTTTATGTCGATTTAAAACTGAGAATTACTTATTTCACTCGTTGTATAATCAATCTTTCCATTCACTTATGTGCTCCAATGTCAGTCCTTGCCCACCAATCTCTTCTTCGTGCATACTTCATTTATAGCTCTTCTCTCTTCTCCAATTGCGTTTCTCACTTCCTTTTCAGACTCATCCACTCAATCTCAAAATCCCTACTTCACGAGGATCTCCACTATTCCATCTGTTATGCGATCTCCAAAAGGAGAGAACCATTGCTGAATTTCATCTCCTTTTCCTCGCCCTTTTATTTCCTTTCTCAGGCAAATGAGTTTCGCTATTTTCAAACCGTTCCTTAGCTTCATCTCTATAAGGCCATCTTGGACTTATTTTACTTAATGCGTTGCTATGGAGTTGTACTCGTATAAGGTATAACAAGGGATAAAAATCTAATTTGAATAATCGTCTTTCATCGCAGTACCGTTTATTCACGTCTTCAATCTAACTTCTCATTATTTAACTTACGTAATGGGATTTAAAAAAGTGCCCTGAATTGTTATTCCCTGAATTTTAATATCTATATTCGTGTATTAATATTAAAATTCAGGGAATTTTTCGTTTACCTTAAGTGAAAGATTAGTATTAGAGAAGGATTAAAGGATCTTAAAAATGATGTTAGAATCCTTAAGTAAATTAATTGAACTAAGTAATATGAGATTTTCAGCTATCTTAGTTTAATTTACTATTTATTCGTCTCTTAAAATGTGGAAAGATTTTTTTGAACTGTTAATACAATTTTCATATATATATAAAGTTGCGTTTATATATCATTTTTGGTATGAAGTGGCATTATTTTATTGAATAATGAATGATAGAAAGAGTCATCATATTTAATTAAACAAAAATAAAGATCACGACACATCATGGCATTCATGATTGTTATGGTATTTCGGTAAAAGAGTGATTATAAAGTGTGTCACTTCGTTCTATTGCTAAAATTAATCTAAAGTATCAAATGCGATAGTATTAATATACTTTACCTGTAAAAGGAAATCACTAAATATTTTTGTTCTATAATTTTCTCTTCATGTATTTCTCTTCCATTGCCTTTAATATCTTCAGAGCTTTATTTCCTTTAATTAACGGAAAATATAACACAAAAACATAAAATGGGTAACACGTATAACTGTTAAAACTAAATTCACTAATCTTTCAAATAATTTACTCATAAAAATTACTGTTCAGAAAACAATGTAATAGTATTATTAGTCTATTTTTTATTATTTATATTATTATATTTATTATTCATGATATTATTTTCTGAAAGTAATAAGGATATCAGAAGCAACTTTTAACGTTAAAGTTGGCAATTGAAAGATTAATCATATTTGCATTCGAATCTCAAAATTTTCACTTCAAATAAAATACTATTTAAACTTTTACCCTTTCATTTTAAATATGACAGAGAGCTAACAGAAACCAAAGTTCTCAGATTTCACCACACACGAAATAAATGTTTTTGATTTATCTTCTAAGAATTTAACCAAGTTGCTGTGCTTATGAAGCTGTATTTTATTCTCTTTTTTTTACACCTACACGATACTTTTATCTCACTTGACAACCTATTTCAACTCTTATAAGCAGATTTTCGGAAATTTCATTCTCAGAAATATGCAATAAGTTTGGGAACCTTACCTGAGGCTTTGGATTTGAGTGCTTCGAAAAGTTTTGACTGCGTAATTTCGGAGAGAAAATTCATGTGACAGCATAAGCTTCATTGAAAATGCAGAACTTGAATTTATAAATACTTAATGCAAAATTAGTGCGGAATTTAAAAATTAATATTAATGAAACTAAATTATCTATTATCATTTAATATGTTCAAATGTTCCCAACTTTATTGAAGGTACGAAATTTTAATTCAAATGGAGTACTTTTTATCATTTAATATGTTCATATGTTCCCAAATTTATTGAGGGTACAAAATTTTAATGAACATGGACTACTTTTATCCATCAATTTGTTGAATTCATATAGGATATATTTTTTTAAAAATATCAATTCAATTTCTGATATCTACAACGAATAGAAATATTCATCTCTTCCGTATATTAATTAAAATTAACTCATTATATAGTTGTTTCAAAAGGTAATCGATCGTTCCATGTAAGGCACAGTTAAATAAGTCCGTCGAACAAGGTGAGGATAAAACACGCAACTTTAACCGTTGTGGTACAGTTCGCAGCTGTAGTGCAGTTTTAGTAGTTTCCCAGTCACCAATGAAGATACCTCTAGGATACGGTGGAACGGTCCGGCGTATTTTGCTAATTGGATTGTTAAGATGAAAGGGAAAGCCAGGAGTATCACAAGCAGTTTTGTGTAAACTGCTAATTGGTTACATCTGCTACAAAGTGCTCTTGTGAGCTTTAACTCTCACGTAACTTTAAATTGGCCTTTTAATAGTTGAAAAGGCTCCTTGATCTAAGTTACTGAGGTATTAAGTTGGATCTCTAATGTTCACTATTTCTTCGAACTGCCTCCAATCACGTGTTTATGATATTAACTCTAGTTTTATATATTTTATTCATTAAAATCTCTGTAAACGGACCTTTTAAATTAAATATACCTATAATACATAAAACCTTACACTTCAATTCATATTTTTCATTAATTTCTCATAATTTAACGTAAATTAATAAAGGTATATATTTAATTATGCAAAATAAGAATTAATTTTATATTATTTACGCTTGAATATTATATTTTGCTTCAACGTATCCAATGGTTACAATAAGCTAAATTTTAGGTTGTAATTCAGCTACAATAAACGAGAATTTCTGAATAAAAAATATTCTTGAACCTGTTAAAAATTAGATAACATGTAAAACATCATGATATTTTTTCAAAAATATGCAAAAGAAATTAATCAATGATTTATTTTTTATGAGAAACTTTACTATGCTTAAATACATCATTTGAGTGCTATATCTGTAATTCAATAACTTTGCAACATAGTTGATTACCGCATTAATTATTTACTAATAAAATGTAATAATTTTCCAGAAAATAGTACTTGAACTTGAAAATTGATACAGTATAGAATTTCCAAAACAATAACCTATAAAAGATCTCACCAAGAGATAGATAGCACCGTAGTTTGTAGAAAAAGATTTTTACGTATCTATTCAAAAACTTTAGGCCATCAAAGATATTCGATGTTGTTATTCTCTTGTATTTTCCCTTTCTAAATCTTCATAAAGATCCTTAATTGCAAGTATATCCAGGTTCCTTTTATCGTAGCTTCTGTGAAATAATCTCCACGTGAAGACCAAGAAATCCAGCTTCCAGGAGATGGAGGCTGAGGCATATCCTCGTAAACTTTGTTTCGGAGTTCTTACACTGAGTAACCGGACGCGTGAGTGAGGCTGATTTGCAAGTTTAGAGCTCCAGGTTTACTTCCCGTAGCAACTAATACGGATTATTTAAGACCCTGACTATCTAACCTACGACGTCAAGGGGTATATAGGCTGAGGATTAAGAGATGGTGTTTCAACTTTCCAACAGCTGTTAAAGTCTTCCTCGTGAATGGTTATAGTCAGATGAGCATTACAGTATATCGTAGAGGAACAGCTAAAGGTTTCTAGAGGGCAACAATCAACTGAGTCTATCTTAATTGAATGACGGGGTCAAGATACAAAAATATATCTGCAGTTTTCAGTTGTGAGGGATACAGTAATTGAGAAAGTAATCTTACTGTATAGTTATAATTAAAAATAAAATTATATGAGTACGTTATTTAACGATTATACTTGCTTTAGCTTTTTAATTAAAAGATAAAATACGTGAAGTTATAATTCATTTGGGTATTAGGACGCTATTTTAATATTCATAACTAAGTATCAGTTTTTAGGATCAATAAATGTACCAAAATTTTGTAGATACTCGTATTTGAGATTTAGATCTTTTTATGGAAAGATGTACAATGTAATAGTATATGGAATCCATATGCCCATCTTACTAATAAGTATACCTCACGTACAGATTTAGTAAGCAGATTTTTTTGAGAAAGATATATTGGTTTTCAATGAAGATTTAGTGGAAATGTACTCGTACATATTTATGTTTCAATACTCATCGTAAGCTCATCTTTCTAACTTTAAATAGTAGGTATATTAGTGGGTATTTCTGTAAATATAGGGAATAAGTGTAAAATGATTAAAATTTTTTGCCCTTTTTGGAATATTTACAAATCAGAGTCAACCTAATGATTTAGCGAGATAGACCTCGTATTAGATTAACTTCGGAAGAAAAGAAATAAAAGAGCCCTAAGATGTCCTAAGTCTTTGCCTAAATTTCGTCGGTATTTCGACAAAACAACTAAAGGTTTATGTTCATTTTATCTAAACTAAAGGTAAAACCGCATGAAATAAAATTTTACGTTCGTCATTCGTGTTTATATTCAAATATCTCATTATTTATGTTAATTAGAATTTCTTCTTTGTGACAAGACCAGTCTTTCTATCCACTTGATTAAACGCCGTACATCTCATTTCTTCAAGGCTTAATTCCCTGTCTCCTCTTCCATATTTCATCCTTTTTAATCCTAGCGTTTGTCATTCCTTTTTTACCTTTCTTTCGTTGTTTCGTCAACTGGCCGCGCCTTCAGGGGAGCGCTATCATCTGGGGTTTCTCACCTCGGCACCTGGGGAAAAAATAAGCCCAATCCTAAGGACGTTTTTTCTTGGAAAGTCCCAAACCCTTACGTCTCTTTATCCTCATTTACATTCACCCTTATACATACTAATGTCCTCTCTGAAGATGGTTATGGCATAACCTCTGAATATTTCGAATGGCCTTGGGGTCAAAGACCTTTATAATAAAATTATTTAAATTATTTACTCCATTCTATACAGTTGGTTAATAAGGAACAATTTGAACTATTTTTTGATAGCCCTAGTCTTTTATAATAATTTAACGGCCACTAAGAACCAATTCGAACCACATTCACGAAATACCATTTCCTTCTTGTTCATCTTGAAACCCTTTCATTAAATTTTTAACTATTTATATAACCTGTTGATATTCACATCAATTTTTCCTAAGTTTAAATGGAAAATAGTGGTATCTCTTATATTAAAAATTAAAGTATAAAATAGATTTAAAACATAATTTTTGTCTAATTACTTTTAAAACTTCAGAATTTAAAATTAGAAATTGATTTTATTTTTACGTATTATTTAATTGAATTTACTTCAAATTATTAAAAGCATAAGAATACAAATGATATTTATGATTTTATGTCTAACATATTTCTTATATTTCGTCGAATTTTCTTGTTTTTAATTAATGATTTACTTCTTTATAATAATACTTTCAGATAACTAATCTTTATAATCTACTGGAAAATATTTCTACATTTTTACGTACATAAATCTATAGATATATCTATATACGTTCTACCTTCAAGAAAGGAAGATTATGCTCGAGTTTTTTTTTAATGCTTAACGATCCATTTATTTGCTCTTCTCCAGAATTTTATACGAAATGTATTTCTGGATCCAAATAATGAGCACATTAATCGTTTACGTAAACATAATACCTTATCTTCGCGGGCCTTTTTCACAGCGAGCCAATATAAATCCCTCTTTTTAGCAACCAAAGTGCTTTTGGGTCCGGAATTTGATCGCACATTTCTTCGAATCCGCTTCATGAGCTCATTAATAATACTTACGCCCTCGATTCCACGCCTTAATCTCCCGATTCTTCCTCTTGTTATAAAAAAGTATTTTTTCCCGACTCCTCTTAACCTCTGCCCTTCCTAATCTCTTGTTTTCCAACCTCCCTCTCAAAATCCCTCAGTCCAAACAGACCTTCCACAAATCCCAGCCCTTTCAAAACCTTTCCTTTTAGCCCACACTTTTTCATCTGCCCAGTCCAATTACCCGTAAAACGAGGGCCGCACCGTGTTGCACCTCTATCGCCAATAATTACCCCCCGTCTGCACGTGGCCATTAATGCTTTTTGCCTTCACGGCCGATGGACGCCTATCGTAACGATATTCCGTTCGGGCGGATCCTCAGTCGGCAGTGTAATGCCGCTCCTTAAAGCTAGATGGATCTTTTAAAGCTGTTTTGTGGAAGGGTTTGAATACTCGTCAATGTCTGGTTTGTTCGTGGATGGGTATTGGTTTTATATATGAATGGATATTGTGGTTGGACTGAAGATACAGCGTCGTAATGCAATGCGTCGTTGAAGATCGTTCCCATGTACGTAAATAAAATTTAAAACGTTCGTTAAATCTTCCGAGAAAGATAAAAAGGATTGCGCTCAGTATTTGAATAGTCCTCGCTCTCAAATATATGGAAGATTTTAAATTAATTACATCATAAATCAATATAGATACGATTGGAAGTTGTAACACCTCTCTAAGTATGTTTTTGTATAACTTAGAGAGATTCGTTGAGGTTTATAAGTTTGATTATTCTTAATATTTATCTTACGTATCAAAAGATAAAATAAACTTGCAATACATTATACTAAATGTGCATTGGAGCCAGAAAATTTACGCGGAATACTTGAAATAACTTTTCTTTTTCGGATTTCTTCGGATGTGGAATGATTCGGACACTGAATTCTATCTTTTACATTTAGGATTTTAACATAATTTCCCAATCATGTAGATGAAAAGAATCGTTATTTAAGAATTCTTCTCTTTATAAATACAGAGCTTTCATATAATCAATACATTACGCATTATTATATGAATACTAATTTATCGTTATCATCAGATTAAGACAGAAATTCACCTTTGATATCAACTCAGATAAAATAATCCTCAGTATTTAAAAGATTCGTTTTGAAATAATCTCAGTCAAGAGTTTGTTTACGTTGGAGAATATAAATATTCATCTGTTTGTCGCAGTTTATGACTTCATAAAGTCGATGAACTCTACCTACAGTCGATTTGCTTTCTGAGAACGATGAATATGCAGCAGACGAGTTCGTTCCAAAGGTTTGCTGATTTTCCAAACAAACAAATATATCTGCGAAAATATATATGGAATTTATTGACACATTTTTTCAGTAGTGGCTCATGCTATGAAGGCCAACTAAATGAAAATCGGAAAAATTTTATAAAATAAAACCGATACTTGATTAGTATGTTTATAAAAACGCAGAATACCATTATATTATGATTATGAAATCATATTTCATATGGATCGAAATGTTATATGGGGAAAAGATTGTGCTAAAATAATTATATTTTAAATATTTTACATTAATTTTCCAGATGAGAGCTTTTTCATGTACCAAAATTAAATTCTAAATGAAATGTTTGTGATTAATTAAATTGACAAGTAGAATTTGCGAAAAAATTCATTCATTCCACAAGTTAATTACCGATAATTGAGGAAATTTCGGCTGGAAATGAAACATACAATGTAGCGAATTGATTATTTCCTGAATTATGAAATCAGAAGATATGTATTCCTTTTCCTTCTCATCATAATAAATTGCAAAGGAATTTGGAAATCAGATTTAAATTGATGGAATGAAGAGGTCAAGTACAGTGAATAGGAAACGCGAAGCCTCTCATTGAAATGAAAGACTGGGAATTTATGTGAGTCAAAGTGCGTCAATTAATTTCCATCGATTACAAGTCAGTTCATTCATAATAATGTCATAACGAAGGTTGTAATAGAATTAGATAAACTAATCAGATTATTGTGCAATTATACCCTTTAAATGGACAATAGGTCAGTCTAATTATTAGTAGATGTACCCATTGTTGATAAAGTTGATGAATTACCTACACTTTGTATTGCATTGAGTCTATAATTAGACTAAAGAAGGAGGAAAATGGGTATAGCACGTGCACAGGTTGATAAGTGCATTCGAGAAATGAGGAAAATCTCGCTATGACCCAGATACGTTGCAGAAAACAATACTCAAAGGGGAAATTTTCAAATGGATACACATGTGTAAAAATTATGGTTCGATTCAAATAATGTTATTGTGTATTAACTGAGATTTAACATATACTTTGTTTTCTTGGGGAAATTCCAAGTTCAACTCTGATTTAAAGACATACTAATACGAGGAACGCATATTAAGAGCTTCTACTGTTTTATAAGCCACAATTAGCTAATTAATTAAGTATGAGTCATCTCATCAAGGGCGACAAAGGTACATGACGTAAGAATAATATACAATACAATTTTATACTTTCCTCGAAAATAGTTTTCTATTGCATGCATAAAATATTAAAATTAAAGAATTTTAATGTACAGCAAACTATATTAGCTTAGAAAAACACTACTCTTAGTCAATCATACATTACGAGAGTAAAATTTTATTTTGGAAATAAAGATTATACCATAAAAAGCATAAAATTTTGAAATCTGTTAGTTTTCAGGGATTATGTATGTAATTTAGGTTAGATACATTCAAATTACACATTTTACATAGATAAGTGCTTATGTAATAAAATTATGTTTCATCAATCAACGTGCTTACTTGACATTGATTTTTCCTATACCTTAATCTTGATACTCATTAAACAGTACGTAATATATATTGGAATACGTTAATTATAACACACTCACATCCTTGGAAAAATGCGAAGTTATGAATAACTAAAGCTCACAGTTTATTGAATTAGTTTTTCCAATCTATTACGGGTTATTTCATATCGAAATCTCCGTAAGAGAAATGATGGTTTTGTTATCAGGAACTGATACGATTCATGTATTCCAGGGTTGCACTGGGTCACTTGTGAATGGTTCTTCTCAGCCTTCCTCGTAAATTTTCGACCTCTCGAGAAAGGCCACGGTTCGTTATACCCGTGAATTATCCCTTAATCTATTCTGGGAACAGCCAAAGATAAGGTATATGACATCCGCTATATTCATTCCAGCCGTGGACAAGGCAAAAAAAATCCGCAAGTCCAACGAAGGACTTATGGGGACCTTCACGTGTCTTTCCACGTCAACGAAAACACCTCCGAAAGCCCGTGCATTCAATTACGCTTAGAAAATCGCGCCATTGTGCTTCAGAGTGCAGTAGAAATTCGCTTCCAAAGGTTCATTTGAATGGCAAAGGAGTGGCGAAGAGAATTTGCACACTTTTCGTTCTTCGCTTTTGCGACTCATTGTGAGTTGTGAAAGAGGGAAAAGGAGCTTTCGGTGGAAGTACGCGAGGGCTTTTGCATGAAACAAGAAAATGGCACTTGTGAGAGGTTTGGGTACAATGGGATGAAGGTAATGGAATTTTTCTAGAGCGTAGAACAGTTATTAAAGGATATTTAACGGGAAAAACGCGTTCTTTTTACGAGGCTTAGAGGTTTAAAAGAGCGTGTTATTGAAAGAAACATGATAACAAGAAGGGAATTTAGCTTTGAGATTAAAGAAATGGGATATGTTTAGCTGTGTACGACTATAAGGACGTATGTCAAAAGTTGTTTAATCGGCCTGAAACGGTTGCTAAGGTGAATTTTATCATGCTAAGTATCCTCTGTTTGATTAGTAGACGTACAAGTTAAGTAACTTTTATTTTTCTGAGGAATGGATGCATTTTACCAAGCTGTGTTTCTAGCATTACCACACGTCAAAACAAAAATTGTCCGGTTATACTAGATCGTGTTGCGTTTGAGTCGTTATGATTGTATAACAAACATCTCAAAGATGTATTCATATTATTTTTATTCAATTAAGATTATTTTTGGTATTACCATGTTAAAGACCTCTTGATTAATAAATATTATATATATTATTAATATAACCCTTGTTGTAGAATTCGATGTTTATCGTTATCAGGAAAATATACTTCACATTATCAAAGTGTTTATATTAGCTTCTGGGATTAATTAGTATGCATAGAAAGGTATGATGTGATTTTAAACATTAGATATCTTTATACTTCAAATATTCAGATTAAAATTTCATCTCAAATTCTTACGTTTGAGCTTGCCCATTATTTATTTTATTAATACATCAACATTTTTATTAAATTACAATCCAATAACTTTTTAGTTGAATCCTTGACGAGAAAAAGTAAAATAAAATTCTTCAAGAGATAATTTTTCCAAAGTTTAGATTCGTAAGATATATAGCTTAGTAAAATGAGGAAAATTACCAAAAGAAACTGTGCCTTTGCTTTTAAATTCAAACTAGTTTCAGATAGTTGTTAGTTGCATCCGAGTTGTCGTTTATTTTTCCTTACAATGTATTTAAAAATAAAATTAACTTATCCTCCAAGATAACGATATCAGTTTGAAAGTCCATTGATTTGCTCGATCAACATGCTGTATTCCAATCTTTGGAAATTCTATTGATCATTTATTTTTTAATGTTTCCCCAAATGGATTACACAAGAGCAAGTTATATTTTACTTCCTATTGATTTTGATTTTGGAATGATTGGAAAATCGTGACCAACCGCAGATATGTGATTCATTTAGCCATGCGAGGGAATAGACACGTCAACTCGACCGTATCGCAAGTGATAATGAAAAAATGACAAACTCAATTTCAAATCTAAAAAGGGATAAATGGAAAGATAGCTGATAAGCAAGCTCCATCAAATTTCATCCAGTGTCAGCAACAATTTGTGTGTCGTGATAATCGATAGGAAAATGAGTCTAATAAAAATTGGATTGTAAAGTTGTTAATCCACAAGTGGGATTCCGGCGGTTGGGAGGGTCAACATTGCCCTAACGACAAAACTGATCCGAATCGACGAAAAACAAACAAATTCCTTTCCCAAAAACCTTTTATCTTTTTACCTTTCTCTACACCCTTTCATTTCCACTCGAATTAGTTCTCTTTTTATTCTACCGATTTTCGGGTGAGTTGATAAGCATGTGAGACAAGTCTTTGCTTATTTAGAAAATCGGAAGTTTTACAAATTCAACCGAACGAGTAAATAACAGTAGTAAAATGAAAGAAATAAAAAGTGCCATAAGCAGAATTAAATTAATTATTCGCCACTGTAAAAATGTACATTCTTTTCGGTGAAAATTTATTTAATTCGCAATTTATATTAGTTAAAAGAATTCCATCAAAAACATTAATCTTACAATTTTATGACATATCTTTCCTCAATTGTAAGATTATTTTTATTATTTATATTATTATTATTTGTATTTAGCTGAAACGAATTTTCCGGAGTATTCTATGTACGTAGTTAATTTTCGAATAATTACTGCTTTAATTAGGGAAGAAATTTTAGACTTTGGAAGTTGATAAACAAAGTTTTATTCAAAATAATTAATTTTCCAATCCAGGAACAAAATATTCTGATAGATATTTTTGAAAATTTTCACTTTTATTAAGCTAAAATCAGGAAATAAGTTAATCCTCAAAATTTTACTGAAAACAACTTTAGTTTCACTTGATTATGTCACAACCTTTTTAGAGACTATGCACTTACATCGGTGAACATAGACTGGAATGGGAATACTACATCTTAAGTCACTTTCCGGCATCTATAGTCTACTTTAATGCTCATGAATGTATATTAGAAGTCGCTCGTCTCGCCAATTCCGTCATAATGTTATGTTGTCATCGTCAGCATAATGTATTCCGCTCGTATCGTATTGGAACTTTGATGCTGAAAAAAGGTCGGGGATCGTCAGGGGAAATGTTACGAATGAAACTACGAATGCGTTGCTCTCAATAGATGGTGCTAAGAGAGACTGTTCAGCCAGGTAGAGGAAATTTTGTGGAATTTCCAATTGCAAGTTTAAGTTTTAGACTATTTAACAGTCTTTGTGTTGAGCAATTATCCATTGCAAATTGGGAAAGTTTACGGTTGATTTTGAACTTCGAACTAAATAGATATTCGATTTTTTGTTTATGGAATTCTTTTTGAATAAAGTTAAACATAATAGGTTAAATTACATGTAATAGTAGATAAATGCTACCATAAATTCTAGTCTTATATAATCACAATTTTTGATTAGACTCGTTGATAGGCCTTGAAAAGGATGGTTTCCAAGGTAGATGATAAATAAGTCCGTTATTATTGGAAAGAAATGCAGCGTCTCTGAATTTTGTGGACACGAGTTAAGTAAATCGTTAATTATAAGCTATAGAGTCTCCGAAAAGCTGATATCAAAGTTTCGCTTTTAAATTCTGTTAGAGAACTAACGATGGAGTTTGCGAAAATTTGGCTGAAAAAGCAAGGATCGAGGGAAAGGCTAAAATGCCATGAGATGAAGCGTATTAAAAAATATCGGCTCATTAAAAGATCCTTTCGCAGAAATGCAGGCGAATCCATTTTCAAGGAGTTCTTACTCAGGAGATTCCAAAATCATGAAGATTCGATGCTGTTTTAACATTTATAATATATAAAGTCAATTTCATCTTTTATACAACTCGAATTAGACACGTAGGGATATATATGAAAGTATGTAGCTTATGTGAGTCCCTGCAGTATAATACCTTATTATTGTATCTTGTTCCTTAGCAACTCTCATTGACTTATTCGATATGTTCTGTATGGTATCATGTATATGTATTATAAGACAAAATATTCTATAAAAAGTAATGGAATAAACAATACAATTACCCTTTGAATCTTTAGCTTTCATTTTCCACAATTAAAAGATATAGAAGGACATTGTTTGGATTGGCTATCGTAATTTTACGTTGAGTTCTTTATTTTATTAAATATTTAATGGTCATGTAATTGGGATTGATTCATTAAATAATTAAAGTTGATTTAAAACATTTGAGTTCGAAAAAATACATTTCAGGTTCGCGTTCGGTTTTAAGGGATTAAATCAAAGGTAACTATTCCCTTTTATACCTGATAGGTCGAGTTAAGGGTAGTCGAATGTATATAACAAGCCCTTTCCTTTTCACTGAAAAGCTTCTGTAACCCAATTCATTTCCTCGGATTATAAGAAAATCTCATTAAGAGAGCCACTAAATCTTTCATTTAATTTCGTTTTTTGTTAATTCTTGGATTCTCCGTCTTATTTTTTTAGGACATTTTTATTGGTGTATTAAAAGCTCCCTCTAGACTTGAAAAGGAGTTGGATTAATCACAGTCTGTGACATCTTCAATATTCCATTTTAAAAGATCTTGGAAATTTGAAGAAAATAAATGATTGCTCGAAATATTACAGCGAATAAGGATCCAACAGACTTATATTTCATTAAATAATGCTCAGAAAAACCCTAATTAAAAAATAAAAAATCACATTGACTGATATTCGAATGAAAAATTAAACATTAAAGAGTTTCTGATGAAATGAACCTTTAATAGTTAATAGGATATGAGTGCATTCTACTTTTATATTTATCTATGAATATGTTTTACATCTATTTCGATTAAAACTAATATAAAGGCTGGCATTCATTTTAGAATGAAAATATAACGAAGCGTATCTTTCGTATAAATTGAAACGATGGTATCAATAGACGAAGTTCAATCAATCATCCAGTTTAATTTCGTGATTGAAATCGTGACCTTCTCGTAATTGAAAGCAAATTAATCTATTGGTTTTTATATATCTGCAGCTAATGGTAAAAATTCAACAGGATTTTTTAGACAGAAATTCCATTTGAACCGAAAACACTCTAAGGTCTTTTTTTCAAATCCTCTTAGATTCCATTTCTCAACTCATCTGTTTGGATAAAATAAAAATGAATATGCCATCGCAGAGCTATAGTTGAAGAAAAGTGGTTCACTGAATGTAACAAGAAGGAAAATTTATATAACATCAAAATAATTTACATTAGAAATTTTAGGAACATTTTTTTCGCATATATCTGTAAAATATCACAAATTTACCATCCTTTTCATCAACTATTTAACTCATTCTAATATTCACCCAAATTTTCTCTTGATTCAAATCTATATGTTCAGGCGTTTATTCGTGGCCTAAAGATGCTAAGAAATTAGCAAAACCGTTAGCAAATAAAAAATAGTGTGGAAATAAACCAAGTTTGTTCTTCCTTCCACACTCTCTTGATTCATTTTAAACATAATCTAATCAGGGATGAAGATTTCGAAGATATAGTACGTCTTTCTAAAAAATACAACCTTAAAGTACGATACGTACGTCTTTAGGAATCAAACAACCTCGTTGAACCCCTCTTTGTTGTTAGAAACAAGTCTACTCATTCATTTTTCCATCCATTTATCCTAAATAGCAAAATGCATCTTTTCCTGGAATCTCCGCATCATTTAACCGACTCTTTAAGTCTCTCTTCTTCTTTAAAACCCTCACACCCCTCGAATACTTTAATTAATCCAAACGACTCCCATCGCTTGTCTTCCACGGCGCCCAAAACCACGTTATCCCTTTTTTCCTCTCTCTCTAGTAAGGATCCCATTAAAGACTAAAAGTGGTGCACTCAGCTTCCGCACGTGCTGCCGTTTTATTAACCGATCCCCCGAAATCTCTTCCCCGCATTCCAACCGACAGCGAACGCTTCGGGAAACTCGGTTTTGTTCCCAACCCGCGAATGCTTTTCTTCGCTCACCTTATGCATTCAATGGTGCGTTGCTTTCTTTAATTCCGATGCAGAGTTGGTCGAGGGGAGTGGAATTTTACGTCAGCCGTGAAAGAGATTCTTAAAACTAGTGAATCAATGTGTGGTGATTGAAACAAAAGAGTGGAACAGTGCACCTTGAGGTTCACCTACATTTATATCGTAAATTATATCGTTGTTCCATTGAGAGCTACAGTTTAATTAGTACCGACACAAATGCTTATGCAGATAACAGAAGCTAGCGGGCTAGCAGTGTAATACGCTGATATATGCTGGGAGCATAGGAATCATAGAATTTCTGTGATGAACTAAAAGGCCTATTTAGAAACCAAAGAATTCGTAATTGTATCTAATATAAATATAACATAAGTATAGTAAATTTTTAATTGAAATAAACATCGAATAGATACAAAAAACACAGAAACTAATACATAGATGTTTTATTATGAACATAACTTAAATATAATTTGTATAATATGAATAAAATCAACCTGGTTAGATACAGTAAACGTAGTATATATAAATTTCGTGAAAATAACAAAGTTTTCTCACTTATTCTACGACTTACTACGAAGTAACTTTACCATAAAAGAGTATTTGTTAACTCGTGCTATCTAGTTCTAAATGTAATAGTAAAACCTTCATTCATATCAACGTAATATTATAAGAATTTTTAAGGCAACGATGATATTCATTACAATGTTGAAGGCTGTTTTATAGCACTACTTTATCTTAATTATTATCAAATTCGTGTACGATCTCGAACATATCTTCATATAGATAGATTATTATATATATTTTAAGCCACAGCTGTTGAACTGGTTACTAATTCTTTTCATTCTTTAACTTGGAACAAAAAGATGCTTAGGAAATTACTCTAAGATGTTTTGGCTTTCTTTAACCCCATTATTTAGATTTAAGATTATATAATAAAACACGCACATATTATGGCTATAATGGTAGCTTCTGTTTTTTGTTCCTCCTGCGATTTATCGGTGGTTTCACAAGAGCACAATCCCCACAAGTAACTATGAATAGCGACTGAAAAACCAGATCCTACATTCTCCTGCGTTATGCATTTTACATTACCCTAACATCGGTGTGCATTCGCTCGGGTGAAATATGCGGCAATGATTGCCTCCGATTATCTCGGATGCTGACTCGATAAACAAAATCCCCTTTCGGCTGGATTACAAAAACAATCCCGCGATGATGGCAGCGTTCCTTCCCATAAAGAAGACCGTTCGCAAGAGCGGCAAAAAAATGAACCTAGAAGCATCCACAAAGTAGAGAGAGGAGGGTGCCTATTAATAAACATTTCCGCTTTGGGAATATGCAAGGCGGGCGAATTGCCTCCCGGACCCTCGTTAGTTCACCCAAGCGGTCGATAGAGGGGGTCCGAAAAAAGATTTCATTTTTTCCCTCCCCCGCACATGTGCGTATCCACACAGCCTGCACTTCTCTGAAAGTGGAGAAAAAGGGCGCGGGGGGTTATGGGATATGTGCTGGGTGGTGAGAGGCCATGAATCATCCAACTCCCAGACATTATGGCTCCATATCTTACCCGTAATCATGGTTCGCGAGGGAAAACGATCGTCATTTTTTTTTCTTTTCCCGCTCCACCCACACCAACCGTTAAATCCCCTCCCCGCACCTGTACGCAGACAATTTGGTTGTGTGTCCTTAGGCTGGGAGTCGCGGCTTCTTGAGGAATTAGCGGTGTGGTTTGAGTGTATCGCGGAACCTGATTATGGCGGGGAACGTGTTTTCGTTGCCTCATTGTCTATGCTATTTTGGTATCGTGGGTAAACTACCAATCTACACATGCATAATTCAACCGCCGCCTTTGGCATGTAAGTGATTATGCATACTCCAGGCGCCAAGCTCTATTTTGGAGCCATGAAATCAACTTCAAGATATAAGACTTGACGATTCCCTAATCATATATTCACCAGAGGGCCATGATGCTCAACGAGATGGTATTACCAACATAGTGTTACATATGCGTGTCTATAAAGATAGTGGATGGTATACGTATGCATCAAAGGGTAATATCGTATTCAAGCGATTTTTTTACCGCCAAACAGTGTTTCGTTTCAAAGGGCGAAATTTTGACGCTGTGTATACGACATTCATATACTCATACGATACTCATGAAATATTTAACGTGAGTTACAGTAGTATGAAAATCGATTTAAGCGTTCCTTGCCCCTAAGCCTTTTTATAAGGACGTAATAATAGGATATTGGGTCATAATTGAGTATATTGGATTTATTTTCAGAGATCGAATTTTCAATTTCTATTAATATGTCAAAAAATTAAACTAAATTCCTCATCTTGACCCATTATAAATATAATATTTTTCAAATATTTTATTTAATTCAATTATTATATTTTAGCATGCTAATCAATATGAACATACTTAATTTTTCTGTTAACTTTGCTTTTTATTTTCATTAGGCATTGATGTTCGTCCATTGTTATAATTGTCATACCATTGTTGATATGGTACGACACAGTCATTGTCCAATAAAAGAATGTTTGTAGGCGATACGTGTATTTTCAATAGATAAATAGATGATAGCGCAGAAGAATAATTTTATTAATATTATTGTTTACATGTAATTTGTTACATTGTGTTATATATGTATAATCTTTATGTATATTATTACTTACCAGAGGTATGTGTTTGAATTATTTATGATATAGGAGTTAAATTAAGAACTTAAACAAGTTAAAAATACATGCTGAGTCTAAATTTCGATTCTTTGATCCTTCCTTTGAAGTTTACGTCGATTTATAGAGATATTTTAAGCATCTTTATAGCTAAATACATTTCAATATTTTTTTAGAAATGCTCAGAATAGCTTGAACCTTAGAGTTAACTCAACATTAATTTACTGTTATTTCCTCACATTAAGTCAACAGTTTAGAGTAGTCTGAAAGCACAACTTTAAATAAGTTAACACTAAGAAATAATGCAGTATTATTTAAAGTAGTTATCATTTCTAGTTGATTTCTTTTCATTATACGAGATACCAAAACAAAAATGCTCCGAGATAATAATGTTACTAAACATATGTAGCCTATAAAATAAGTAAAATTCGTAAATTTTTAAAATTTATGTTTTATCCATATACATGTATATCCATATATTGATCCATCCACGGCAATAGATGTATCTATCATATACGCGGGAACCTTTTGCAAATCTCTTCACGTAACTTAAAGCAAGCTTAGGAATTTTCTCTCAACCGAAATTAAATCTTCAGTTTGGAATCCTTTCATCGAAGAAATTTATCCGCTGAACATAGGCGATGCAATTACTTTATCTCAGAAGCTCTGAGACGTGACGATGCATCGCTAAAACATCTTTCAATCTTCCATTAATTACAACTCACTCACATAGCATAACTTAGTTTTACCATCTTCCATAATGCTTCTTCTCACAAACACGTGGCCAATATTTGCTTCATGGATTTTTTAAAGTGATTTTTCTAATAAACCCAATTTTTTCAGAATATTTCCTCTAATTTACGTACTTTATGCTTTAAATATACGATTTTCCTTCGGAATATCTAATCTAAAGCAGAATTTCAGCGCTTTCCCTATCACATATCACAATTCTATACGTATTTAACAATCTAACTGAAAATATTTTGATACGAGAAGATAAAGTTTTAAGATAAAAGACAAAATGAAAAATTAAATTGATTAAAATTTTCTTTGTAATTAAATGATAACATACTTTGCTTTAAGATAATTCTTCTTTTGTTACAATATAGACATATATATTTAAGTAATGCATAAATCTTACCTTTGCTTACATCGTTAGTGGATCACAGTGAAATAAAAGAACCCATGTTTAACTAGGAACATAATCTTTGTCAATGAATCCCCTGTCTGTTTTGGCACGCAATATCAATATTGATTCATTCATCTCATATGACGTTGCATTTCCGAGGAAATGATTGTTTGCAAGTTAATCAGAGTGAAATGGAATTGTGCTGCATTGTCGCATGAATGAATCAATTAGGAGAGTACGACTGAGCATACTAAACTTCAGATGAATCAAAACACCATACTACATTTCCACCTTATGTTGGAATCATACATGCATACAAGAACGTTTGAACTCGCTCCATATGTTCACAGAAGGTTCAGCTGGATTTCGAGAAGATTACTGAAACAAATGTCGCTCATTCCTTTTCTTAATCATATCTCTGTTTGAAGTGAATGTATATGAGCAATTGTGCTACATGTGGAGCCGTTGCTATGTAGTATAGGCGTAAATTCGTTGCTCTTTTCGTTAAATGTATTCTGTTTCCATAGAAACAAATATTTATAGAATCAAATAAAACAATAATAAGTTTGCGTTATGTCTTCGGATATTAGAAAGGAGATTGAATGCCTAGAATCGCCAAGCAACGAAATTAATACTGTTTCTCCGTTTAGCTGATCAAAGAATACCCATTTGGCTTAAGAGGAGTAATATTCGGGGAAGGAAACGAGGCTCAGTTAAGATGGAGATTTGAGGAGATGGGATTATAAGGAAGCCCGAGGTTAGAAGAATGAGGGGCAGTTTAGGTCCGGAGAAGAAGATGGGTTTGTGTACCTTATTGGAGGGCAGGGCTTGGAGAACATATTGAGGTTGCCTTCTCAATTACCCCTTAAAGGATTGGAAGTGCAGAATTTGTTAGAAGAAGATGCGAAAGTGATTTTTCGATTGGTTTGCACTATAATGGGGATGAGTATTCGCCCATTAGCATTTGCCTTTATTGAAAAGATTACTGATTGAAATGAGGAACGAATTTAATGAGTAATGTTGTGGGAAAACTTTAACTTCAATTTTTTTAACTCTAAATCAATGTGACGGAGGAGGCATTTCTTAAAAAGGTTATGGTGTTTCATTCACCGAGCCATTAACCCATTGTCAGTTGTGTATACCCTACTAAGACGTAATGTACGTGAATTTAGGTGGAACACGTATTTATAAATTGAATTAGTCATTAATTTTTTAATTTAATTAATGTTTTAATTTGAGATGAAAACTGACTCTCCTCTACTTCATTATTAAACCTGGAGATCACCTATCATTTTCCAACCTATCTTTAGACGATAAGATAATATGGGTGGAGTCAGGTTTTGTTTACCTTGGATTATTTAGGTTTTCCAGTTAGGGGACCCCTTCCATTGAGGTTGAGACACTTAATTAAGAAAAATAAACAAATTTAGCCTAATCAGGCATATAGCTCCTTCCTAGCTATGAGGAATAACATTATATAGAGAGATATCAAATTCTAGCAGATAATGAAACACGATAGCACTAGGAGAATACTTAGAAATGTAAGCAGGTGAATTTTTATCTAATATAAATTTATCCGTAATTTATTACGATGTTTATATTTTATAATTATCTGGTTATTGACTACGTTGATATCATTTCAACTTTTTCAGTTTAGCTGCATCTACGACACTTGGAAACATTTTATGAATTAGATAATTACCAGCCTAGCAACGAAACAAAATCCCTAATCTAAAGTTGTGATGTATATTTATACTTGGATACTTATATAACATTTAGAGAACAGCTATTAAGGAATTATTCTATCAAAATGCATGTGATTTCGCTTCTATATGGTATAGAGAACTAAAAAGACGCAATAGATAACTAATATATGAGTAACTTAAAGGATAAATTAATCCTAAATTGAAATATTATCCATGTTACTAATTTCCTGAATCTCTCGTTGCAGTACCGACAGAATACCGATCCGTCTCTAGTAGCAGTTTCAGCCGCGAGGGGCAGGTGAATCGAGGGGTTTCAGGAAGGGAAATGAGAAAAGGAAGGATAGTGGTAGAAAGTGGGATGACGCGTGGGTAGTAAATCATGGCATGACAGGATTAGCTGCCTCCAGAGAGGGTAAGAGGCGAGAATGGGAGGAATCAAGCCAAGCAGAAAGTTTGCCTCTTATCTTTCCACCGAAAGAAGGATTTGGCAACGAAATGTCTACCTTCCTCTTCACCTCCTTTCCATAAGATTTCGGAGTTTATTTTCCGCACAAAATTCTTATCGAGTGTCCAAAAGGGTTCAAGAAGGGTAGGGGAACGTTTCATTTTTTAAAAAAAACCCTCTTTTTTTTGAGGAGTGCGTAAACAGCCGTAAAAAATAGGCTTCCAGAAAAAAATTGTTTTTTCTTTTTATCCACGTAAAAGAGCGATATTTATTTCTGTCGTCGGCGATACATCGGTCGACGTGCACAAAATGATGGAGTAGAACTCTATTACGTAAAGTGAGGCTTACCCAAAGAATGATCTTCCTGTTCGCAGGTGAGCACCTCCAAAGCCTTATCTTAATGCCTTTACATTAATCGCTGAAAGAGATTTAAAGTTTTTGTGGATTTTTGCTATAAATAACCACGAAAATAACATATAAGATTTCCTAAAATTTCTTAATGATGATGAGATGATCCAACGAATAGCTGTTGATTTTAAATTTTCAATCCGTTTGTTTTAAAATGTGCTTGCATTAGCTACTAGTTAACCTTTGTTTCTATAGACATTATTAGGTGTTTTTTTAATTAGTTGAATTACTTTAGAAGTAGACCATTTAGTAATCAATAATAATCAGGAGAATCATAATTGTTTGTAGAGAAATTGAATTAATGAAATTTAATGAACAGTAGAATTTCCGATTTGGGCTTGAATTTATGGTTATTGTCAATAATGAACATAGAGCAAAGAAGAACAATTGTTTACCTTCATTATAAATTTTATTCCTCTACAACCATGGTAACGATCAAAAACCCTGAAAATAACCATTTAGATCAAAACCTTGCACTGTGGAAAAAGAATTTTTTAATGATATGTATCTACTGTTTTGTTCCTTATTCATTAAATGAATGATTTGAATTATTGAATTATGAACTAGATAGATAGATTCTCAAATTAATATAAACCCTAAGAAATGAATCATTTTATACGTTTTCCTTCTACTACTGCGCAAGCATTTCAATTTATAAGTATAGATGATCTCCCTAAAATAAAAATGGAAGTAATTTCTCGTTCGTAATATGTATTGGTAATTTAATTATTAGAATGACAAGAGAATTAAAACGTAATAACCGTGCAATTGATTTCGATAATTTTGTCGTAAATCTCACCAGGCAGTTGCTGGCAGAACAGTAAAACACTCCCACCAGAACGAATTTCGACAATGGCAGTCAGCATTTTCAGGGAATTTAATAACGATTCTTTTCATTTCGCGTCCTCCCAATCAGAATTTCGCGGGCTAAAAAAAGAAAAGAAAAGAGAAAAGACGCCGTAGAAACATGCATTAAATTATATCGCAAACCGAAGTCCGTTGGAGGCACGTTATGCAATACCATTGAAAATCCATGCAGGCCAAAAAAGAGGGCAAATTTCCCCCTCAAATGTTTTGCAAAGCAGAGCACGTTCGCACGGAACGTCAACTCCCTTTCTACTTCACGAGCGATTCATTCCCAACCATTCTCTACTCCCTGGAGCCGACCTTTTGGTAAAAATTACGGGTACAATAGGGCCACAGCGGGAATAAGGAACGAATCTATGACACTTGGCGTGTATGCATGCAGCCCACTCGCTGCCTCATTAACGTTTGCTCTTACACGGCCGACTAAATCCCAAAATCTATTCGGAAGTCGCCATTCTCGTAGCGAATTATAATGCTTTTGTGCAAAATCTCGCATTCGCGGCTTTTGGTAGTCATAGTGGATAAAGAGGGATGCATTTAGCACTAATTTAGGGTCTGTGCAGAATTTTCGGCTACATTTTACTCTTGTTTCTACGATTCACTGCGAATGCGGATTTGATGTGTTCCTTCAAAAATTGGGGATTTAAAAAAAACAACGAGAACATGCCCATCGCTTTTCTATGAATATTGCTTCTCTATAGGAGTCGGGCTGTATTTCATTTCCATTGAATTTCGAATTCACGGAATATACATTCTCATTTAGAGATAAAATAGTGATTCACGGAAAAGATTTACCGTAGGATCTTGCCTTTTATTTAAAATACGACGGATTTATGCGGTATGGATACAAGATCCTCTCGTTGCAAAGTTCGAAGAAACAATGAGAATTGGTAGGGAGTATCAAATTGGAATTTTTAGGAATACTTCAAAAGGATCAACGCTAGAATTTTCATCTCTTTTGCTGCTCTAAATCCCAGTATTTCCAAAAAATTCTACCGGTGTGACTGTTAAAAATCCTCTGGTTTGTATTTTAGTAATGAACGATTTATTTGATTTATATTTATCTACATACAATCCTTCCAAGCCGCTTTTTAGCATGTGTTAAGGGGCAACACCTCCATTCTTCACGTTATATTCATATACGTTTTCATATCAAAGCAAAACTCGTAGAAGAGTATTCAAATCTTGCATTTACTTTTACCGCCTCGTTTCATACAACCTACAAACATTCACTTTTTTATTAGACGTAAATTTATTCCAGTATTATTCTGAATGGAGAATCTCACAAAATCATATCTTGTATCTGAGTTATTTTAAATTTTCAGACACATTCTTTCCTCACACATTCAAATCAATTCCGTAACCAACAGCTACGCGTAGGAGTTTAAAAAAGATGTTTCTTGTATCGAAAATCAAAGCCAAAAAAAGAAGAGAACCAAAAGGAGGTCGAATTCTCATTCCCATTCGGGTAAACGCCTTCAACATGCAAATGACGTCCATGGCTTCCGAAATTGACTTGCTTGTTAACATCGAGGAATATAGTCGAGCCTCTGAAACTAGTGGAGCGCGTGAGTGATGTAGTTGCTCAGGGAAAAGTGTATATAGGGGATTGTAAAAGGAGAGCGATAAGCCGAACTTGTAAAGGCATCGTGTAGGAATGGGTTGTGTACTCGGGGGCTAGTGTTTTTATTTTGGGCGTCATAGAAACAGGCGGTGTGAGATTTTAAAGGGGCCTCCGGGAGTGGGCAAACAAGGGTTCGCCAACAGCCCTCGGCGAAGGGCGTGGTTGACATGCTATACAATGAAGCCGAGACGGAGGGAAATATGCGGAACGGAGGGAATATGACCGAAATAAAACGGGAGTGGTGTTTAAGGATTGCGGAAGAGGGGAGGAAAACAAAAAAGCCTCGAAATCACTTCCCGGAGTTGTGGATTCTTTGGGAGGAGTGCCCACGTACTCCGATGCTCATTGTGAATGTATTACCGATTGTATATGGCGTTTTTAGGATACGTAATTTATGAATCTTGAAGGTCTGTCTGTCTGCGCTTTTTTCTTAAACTTTTATAAGTTGAATACATATATATTTATTGTATATGTTATATGAATGTATATGGTATATGAAGTAACTTGAATCTTTTGAAAATTTTTCAAAAGTTTGAGGAATTCCAGCAAGTTCTCTGGAGATAATGAAATGCTAGTAGCTGTATTAATACGAGAGCTCATAACTTGGCTTCAAATACAACTTTCTAGTATACTCTTTGAAACATTATATGTGATTGATTATATTGAATTTATTTCCATCCGGTATCCAAGAAAAGAGTAATAGAATATCTGGTTGGATGTTTATTGGTATATTTTTTCAACACATTGGATTGAAATGTTTTCTTGCTTCATTATTCAGTCTGTATGTGTTAATTATTTTCATATATTAATATATTTTTGTAAGATTTCAATACCTCATAAAACAAAAAATGGGCGTATAGCATTTATAAAGGTGGGTTATTATACTCAATACAATAGGAATGAATATTAAAAATTTTATCGGAAAAAAATAATGGAAGCAGGATACTCAGGAAAGCTTCCTAACAGTCACTCGATTATGAAAAATATGAAACCTAGCACTCATTCTTTTATAGACCAACTCAAAATGTTCGACGAAACTGAACGATTTAATGAAATCGTTTCCCTCGTCATCAGTCACCTCCCTATAAAAAGGATGGCACTTTTTTTTAAGAAACCCGTCACACAAGTTGCACTAAATTATTCTTCCACCTCCACTTCCAAAGTTCTCTTCGGATTCCCAAGAGAAGATCACCGGAAAGCTTCTTCTTCATCACTTGATAACTCTTTCCATTTCCCCCCCACCCTAAAACTCTCTCTCTTAAGGCGTATACTTTACCTTCCGTTCAAGAAGTGGACTCAACAATGGGGAATTAATTGCGATTTGCAAATGAGAGATACTTCTCCCCCCTCCCACCAATCTGCGGAATTATTTATCCCAGCGGAAACGTACTCGCATCTTCCCTTCGTCTCCAGGGGGAGAGAAAGAACTTCCCTGTTTTTTCATTAGCACGAATGGAAAGGTGCAAAATTATGATTAATGCCTTAATTAAGAGGGGAGATATATATATTTATACGCACTTGCTCAGAGTGTAGGATGGCGTTTGGAGCACTTAATCTCCTTGCAGATTTTTTTTTTAAGTGTGCCTCCGGGAAAGAAATATTTCCGAGTATTTATTTTTTTTTATGACAAAAGATTGTACTTTCACTCCAGTAGGGTGAGCTTACTTTTTTGGTGCGCAATTCATTTGCGGGTCTGTAAATACACATGTGTCCCTGGACCGCCATTGCGTGGTCTGACAGAATGTTCGAGACACGTCGTAGATAAGACGTGAATAAATATTCCTGTGCTCTAGCATGTAGCTTTTTTATATTATTCCTTCATTTATACTGTAAGTTTTTAAGTGTAGAAACCGCTATATAATGACTCAATTCTTTAAGAAAATAACTTGTTTCTCTGTATGTTTCAGATATATGTGCATGAGATGATTTTGAGTTTGATTTTAATCAATATGACAAAGATTGTGAAAGATTTTAATTCACTCCTTTTTTGAATAACAACTGTCTGTGAAACTTTGAATTTATCACGTGAATATGACACGCCACGATCTCTTTAGAACTTTCCAATATTTTCGTGCCATTTAACTTCAAAGTGAAAATAATTCCCCGCTAAAAGCATTCTGAATTCCCGCAACTACGATACTGAAGGGATTTTTGCGCTCTTAAGTAATGGAAAAATCTCAGTATCTCAATTTTTCTTTAAAAATATGAAAATGTAAGCATTTTACTCCAAGTCTTCTTGATTTTAACACTTCTTTTGCGAATTTTCAGGCCCTTTACTCGCTACATAGAGAGATTAGGTAATCAAAAGATCCGCCTTAAGAGAGTTACGTCACATCCCAAGTGATCAAGCGTGCTTGGAATCAAACGCGTTAACTTTTATGGAAATATCGAGCCAAAATCGAGACGGAAATGTTCTGAGCTCCACTTACTCAAGGGAATACTACCAAAATGTGTATACGAGCCATTCCACGCAAGAGTAAAAGGACTACTTTCAAACAGAAAATACGTACATGAAAATCTTCGTAATGTAAATAGCATCTTTTAAGGCAGACAGAAATAAATATAGCAAAAGCTACTTGAAAAGGTCGTTGAACTGTTCTTTTCTCTTGGTACTCTACTCTTCGAATAACGTATTAAAATCTGAAAAATTAACTAACTGAGATTGGTTTTGTAATTGTCCTTAATGATCCACTATATTTCAAGCACTCAATTTTAATTATTTAATATCATTATTATTTATTAATTATTTGTATTCAATAGATGATTAATCGCATCAAATTCTTTCATTTGTATTAATACTGATACATTGTTTAATATCTAATCGAAGGAATCTTTAGAAGATAAATAGTTTGAATATACGGACAGCGCTATGAAGGATTTTTCTCAATTAACATTTCGATTTTGTGTTTTATATTTATATGACCCGATTTCTTAGATAAGAATTTAAATATTACCATGAATTTATTGCGCAGACAGAGACGAAAAAAATACATATGGAATCAAAGGAAGCGACGGAATAAAAACGATTAATTCAAATCGTCTCATAAAAGTGTCCCTTCCACTCAAGAAAGAATCCAACGTCCACCGACCGATTCTAAAATATCTTACAGAAACTATTCAAGCGCATCAAAGGATATTCCATCGTTTCGACCATCGTTTTATTCCTTCGTTCGTTTTTACAATTGAGAAATCCAAAGGAGTTTTCTTTGAGGAATGACAATGCTTAATTTTCCTGTCTGGGACGTTTTTAAGAGGAGATCACAGCAAATATCCTCCCATTGATACACTTGAACGTTTTATTTAAGCTTTTTTTAAAATAAATTCTTCTGAGAAAGAGGGTAAAATCCTCTATATTTATTTATATAGTCCATCTTGTTTTTTAAATCAGCTCATATTTATGTAAAAATATATGAATGTATCATTTGCATTCGATCATTAATACAATTGGCTATTTTTATGTATCTAGATGAGTTAGTTTGGAGACAAAATCCATATTGGAATACGTAATACTAAACGTAAACTTATAAATAATCACTATTTATACATTTACGAATTTATTTTTCATCGCAAATAAGTTTTAATGTCTATATAGTATTATATTTTACTTCAATCTCATTTCTTTCTTCAATGGGACAATCTTCAATTTCGAATATCACGAGAAAAAAGTTAAAGTTTAAAGACATAATGGATGTAACTTACATATGTGAGTAAAGTTGTCATTTAGCTTCAACACATCGATTGTTTATTGTCCATGGCAACGAGAGCAGCACAGATTTCAAATTCAACATATTCAAATGCGCCGATCGGTATGTGAGATTGGCCTCTGCGGGCAATGCTCCTTTCACGGGCGCGTGACAAAACGTCCCATTCTCCATTTTTCTCTTCCTTTTATCCCCGCGAATGCAGACAGCCTCCTTTTATGAATCCAGGCACACTCCTCAAAAACCTCCCCAATATATTTCATCCATTTTCTCTGAGGAAAGGGAAACACCCCATATTTCCCCACGTCCCTTCCATGTTTCTTTTCCATCTCCACCATTCATTTCTCTCCGATTGTGTAATCCTCTGCGGATATTCTTAGCACATCCACTGCATTTCCTCGCCTTCACCCACGGTCATTCTTTCATTATCTGTTTACATTACTCTCTGGAGATGGTTGATGGAACGGAGGTGAGTCTTCCGCTCTTCATTTTTTTTCGCTCTTCATTTTTTTGCGCTATTCATTTTTTTCCGTTCTTCTTTGACGGGTTTATATTCCAGTTTCCGGGAGAGTGTACGGGAAGCAGAATTGCGTTTCATTTCCCGATTAGAAATGGTCTGAGAGTTCCTGGTGTTTAATATGTCGACTTGTTACAGTGCAGTTCGCGCTCGAGAGAGAAAAAAAAATCGCCGAGCTTTTATTCTCGAGATGAGAGGCTTATGAAGGAAGGTACTATAGGCTTATACGTTGCTCTGGAATAGGAACTGCTTCTCTAAGCTGCCTGTCTAAGAGGGAATAGATTTAATAAAAGATACACGTGCTTCTAAGAAAGGAAGGATTTTGTCTAGGTTTTACGTAGCTTAGAGTTGGATCTAGTTTCGTAAAACCTAAATCTGTGAGGAATATAATATTTTTTTGGAATTGTAACTATTACTGTCCGAATAAAGCTATATTATTAGCTAAATAATTAAGTTAAATCCATTTTTTAACAATGTAAATATTTCTTTTTATCGTTATGAAATTAATTTGTTGCTTATATAATTTATATTTCATTTTATTGGCTATGGTTTCCTACGAGTTGCGGAAAATAATTGAAGTAATAATGTATTAAAAGAAGATAGTTTTAGCTATCTTGAAGGTTGTGAAATAAAAAGCAAAATATAATAATAAATAGTGTAAAAATGAATAGGTATAGGTGCCATTGATTTGTTAAAATAATTCATCCTAGAACTTTTATTCCGTCATTCAAGTAATTTCTGCATAAAATTCATTATCTCTTCTATCATTTGAAGGTAAAAAAATCCTAACTTATGTAAAAGAAAGTTTTAAAATACGAACTCGACTATTAATTATTACTTTCGTCAACAGTATATTAACACTTTTTCCTAAATATATATCTAACTTTAAATATAATTAGCAAAAACATGTAGAATTTTTAAAAATCAATTTGAGTAAAACGAGCTGTAATTCTTATCGTAAATAACAGGAGTTAGGTCACTTTTCATATCATAGACGAAGCATAATTTTTTTAAATGTACATTAAGGGCGTTTTATTGTTACGATACGAGAGCATTGGTATTTTGACGTCGTATGTTCAGTCGAAGTTAACAGGTCATCGCCCGCCACTGAAAATGAATACGCATTGTTCTCGTCTCTTGTTTTGTGATTCATTTGAAAGCTTTGATTTAGAGAATACAGATACTTATTTTGTTGGGGCTACAGACTACAGTTGTGGAGATTATACCGCTTCTTTTAATATACGTAACTTAATTTACTTTAGTCCTCTGGTTTTCGTGAGTCTGCATGATTATGATTTCATTTACGTTTATCTCCTTTGAAAGGTAAAAAGTATGAGAGACAGCCTTCCATATAATTCTCCATTTAAATTAGAACTCGATGATCGATATCGTGAAATGAATGCAAAAAATTTCGTACAAGTCAAATCAGTTTAAACTTCTCGAACAAATGTAAATAACATATATTTAGAAAAAGAGCATTGGACCTTAAAATTGTTTTTATAAGTAGTTTTATTTTAAATTAATTATAAATTCAGCTCATTGTTCTCGACAATTGAGGGTACACTTTTTAAACATTGGAATAGGTGTAATACTCGAGTTTTTCATTTTTTTTGCTTGAGGCTGAATTAATGACCATTAAAATTGGAACTAAAATAATATGATGAATAAATATTTTTGCGGAATTAAAATTGAGTAAACAGAGTCTGCGATTACTTATTTACGGTGAATTTCATCATTCCAGCAAAACTCGCTCGGATGCTAGTGATGATGCATACATTAAGTTTGATCATTTATTAATGGATAAAGATTTCCTGTAATGAAGATAATTTGAGATGAAATATTAATTAACACCGAACTATCATTGATCACATACAATAATCATAGTTACGCGTTTAGTAAATATTAACTACCTATGTTAACAAGTACGAAACATTTCGAAAACAATGTTAACTATCGGCTTTAATCTCCATAAAATACATAATTCAAGAATGAGTAAAAAGATGAATAAAAAGAATGATTTATACAACACAACGGGAAAAAAGAGTAGGAAATGACAAATTTAAAAATAAGTTTTTAGGTAACATGATTTTAAAACTATGCCAATTAAATTTGTTCTGTATTCACCCACAGGATACGTTTAAAATGCGTATAAAAGATGATATATTACGTAATTAGTAACCCTTGAATGTGCACGTTTTCGGAGATTTAAAAGACATTAACATCAAGAAATTGCAACTCTAGTTAATTAAGCTTCAACAAGAGATTCCAAGAATAAGGTTAGATAATCCTGTATTCATAAAGCTACATCATGGGCGTAGAATAAAAAAATTCTTTCAAAACGGTCTTTCATCTATATTATACAAAATCTGTAGTAATAGTTCTAAAATTCGATTAAAGAATTTCGAAAATAAAGAAAAATGCAGTATTTAGGGAATTTATAAATTGAAAACCAATTCTTAAACACATTTATTTCCATTTAACACAATGATACCAGAAATTTGGCTTCTATAAGAATAAGAATTTTCTTTTGTGTCTACTCAGTAATTTAAAGATCGAATAGTATTGATATATGCAAGAATGATATTTTTCATTTTAAATGACAATAAAAAGTTAATATATTTTATTACGAAATTATACACGTTAAAACAAATAATACTAAGATTAAAATTTATTAAAACAAAAGATTTTATGAACATTATTTTATCGCATAAATTAAATATAAGGAAAAGTATTGGGCAGCTATTCAGTACTAATATTACAATCCATTTTCGAATAAACTGGTAACGAAACCTCTAATACGTATACGTAACCTTCGATGTGTTAATCTCATCGGATGTATGAGATAGTTTGTGAAATATCAACGCATAACTGTTGAAACCTCTATCGAACAGATTCTTAGCTTCATTCGGAGGGATATAAATCGCTTGGTTACAAGGGCCAATGACCACCACCGTTACATCTTTATGGATCCGGCGGACGTCTCCACTGCAAATCACCGCACAATGCGTACATCCTGTGCTTCCTTGGAATCCCTTACTTTACCTAAATCTGAGGAGCACAGAAGTGCCATCAACCATTCGAAAATGTTTGAGAAGAACCACTGAAATAAAAGCTGAGGAAAGAAGGAAAGATATTATATATAAAATATATTAATATAATATATATCATGTGAAGATCTTTAAGGTAGTTTATGGCGATTTAATGAAATAACATAGAACTAAAGAACTATATTTGTATTCATTTAATCAAAGCCATCGCTATTATGATTTATGACCCATATTTGAATATTGGGATAAACAATAAAAGAGATTTTGAAATGTTCAGAGAAGGATATAGAATGAAGCACGTAAAAATGTTTATCTACAATTTGAAATACAAATGTACAGATATGTCCTATCGGTGATATATTTATCAGAAATCTAGTTGATTATTACTTTTCTAACCTTTGAAATAATCAGAAAGATTTTTCAAAATATGATTCTACAATTAGTAAAATTTTATTAAAAGTTATTGCAAACTATAAACTCAAGATAAAACTTGTACAAATCCACAATTTATAATTGTGTGTGTATATAATTAAATTGTGGATTTGTATAAGTTATATTTCAAGTTTATAGTTAGCAATTAACTTTTTATTAAAATGGAATTCCACCACTTATCGTTTAAACAATTTGACTTTAGTAAAAGTTTGAAATTACAAACTGAAAAACTTTTCAAATTTGTACAATCTTACGAAATATTATATTGCATTTCGTATATTATTGTTAAGATTGTAAAATTTGGTAAAGTTTTCTGCTGGATAAATCATAAAGTTCCATTCACAATTCCACGAAATACTTTACTTTTCGTATATTATTTGCAAACTTGTATAAATTGGGTAAAATTTTCTAGTTAATAAACCATGAACCAGTTAAACCAATCGCTCACTGATGTTCAGTACATCCTGAAATAATTTCGCGATTGTCAAATATGTTTCCCATAGTTACAACTCAAATATAAGAGGATAATCACAGCAATCGTACGTATCGAGAGATAACGACCGGGACACGATCTTTCCTTTCGCTTGGATGAACAACTACAGCGAGAGAACGGCAGTTAATCAGCGATAAGTTTCAATAGAAGTTGGAAACAAGCGTTTGGGATACGATCTGGTGAGTTTTGCGAGGCCTCTAGGCGTTGAGAAGTCATAATCTATTGCGACGTAGATAAATGGTGGGCTAATAAATGTTCGGAAGGGAACCGGTTTGCCAGAGTAGGAGATTTATACAGGATTTCGGAGTCATATCGCTGTGGGATTTTGGGAAGGAGACAGGGGGCAGTAGACAAGGATTTGGACTAGAGGAAGCGATGTATTCTCAATGAATTTAAAGCATAAATTAATAATATAGGAAGGAATAGAGTCTACAAGCACTAGTTAGTAAATATGCTCTAAATAGTTTCAGTAAATAAAGTTCGTTTATATTTGAGGATAACAGAATATAGATGAATTTTGAGATAGTTATAAGTATAAATGTGAACATTAAAGCATAAATTGCGCTATATTATTACCAAATATGTATTCTATTTTATCGATAATACGTTTGAATAATACTAAAACACAAATTAGTTCCTAGCTTACTCTTTCTGGGTACATATCATATGTTATTCTCTTCCGTAATTCAGTAATTTTACTGTTTTCGGGAAATAGATGAGCGTGATTTGTGTCCAATATACAATGGTCTTTGAGTCTATTGCTACTAGTGTAAAACTATCGTGCCTAAAAAGTCGCGATATTGATTAATTAATGCTTCAATTGTATTCAAAGTCAGTATGGAGTGTTATGAGTATTGAAATGAATCAACAACCGTATTAATAGTATATAAGTTTACTGATATTCTAAATTAAAGAGAAAAATCGCTGATATCTTCTGAACTTCCTGTAACTGATAACCCTTTTTGATGGATCATAATTTTCGTGTGGATCTTATTGAAAACACGCTTTATAAAACTACTACGACTTTATTTGAGGAGCGAAGTTTTTATATAATCCCATCACACTTGAGTATTCCCCACTCAAACTGCTGGTTACTTTAGCTGATGGTTGAACCAACACACCGGATGGCCTTCCCATTCCACCGCTTGTTATGGTAAACCCTCCCTCCTTCATATTGATGGCTGATGTCGGAAATACATGTGACGACCGTTAAATTGGGTTCTTCTAGGTCATGTAAAACGCCTTTTAAGGATGAAAAGCATCTATGAATTTTAAATTAATTCATTTTATTGAAACTAACGAATCAACAGCTTAGCTACTGAATAGAAAGAGATATAATAAATATGAATACATCATACCAATGTGTGAATCGAACTCCATAGCTATTATATCCAACAATGTTACAATATAATAGTTTACTACTACTACTACTATTATTACTCGCAAGATGATTATTATAACCGATTTTAATAGGTATTTCTATCTGAATGAGTAACATCAATTGGCGATCTATCCGAATATATTCATAAACGATAGAATTTCATGATTGATGACATCATGTGACCATCTGGGCCAATAAGAATTCTTCGCTAAAAGAATCTTCTAGAATGATATATTGAAAGAATGATGAAGGGTGTGAAACAGGTGTGGATGAAATTCAGGATGCTTCCAAGAAGAATGGGTCCCTTTTTTAAGAGAAGCCTTCCTTATTATCTTACGTATATTTTCGGAACGATTTCTTATGCGAATTTAGGATGGATTACGTAAATAGACCTGGAACTATTGGTTGACTATATGGATCTAGTTCGGATAAATAGAATTATGCTACCGATACTAGAGAATATACCTATTTGACGTAGTTTATAGTTCTGACTGATAATACTGCATTGTTGAGTATAACAGAGTTAATCCGCCAGCATCTTAAAGGAGGGTTTTATGTCGTAATTTTAGATGATACAAATAGAAGAAAGAAAATATTATTGTATTATCCTCTTAATAAAATCTTGAAAAAGATCATTCTCACTCTCATTTGTCCTCTAAACAATGATGACCAAATTCTTACACTTTGAAATTAAAAGTACATTCATAGCATATTTTATATCCTGTAATAAATTGTTCTGTAACTTTATATCGAGATTCTATTTAATTGCATGATGTAATTACGCATTTTGTTTTTTTTATCTTTAGGGTTACGAATTCTTTTGAGATTTGGAGAGGATAAAAGTTTATTATTGATTTAGAAGCAAAGGAAGCAGATAACATTTGCAACTAGATCCAATCTGTCTATTTAATGCATATAATCGAAAAGTTAAAAATATAGGTTGAAGTAACTAATAGTAGTAAGGAAGTATATAAGATATTTATAGTACTTATTTAATATATTAAGATGGATCACTAATAAGTCTCAAAAGAAAAAGAGTTGTTTTATCGTTTTGAATGAATGCGAAGCCTTAGTGCATTATTCCCACAATTTTCATCCCTTCTTCATTTCATAAACGCTTTTACATCTAAACGCGCTCGTAATGTAATCTCGCGGAATAGAAATTCAGGCCAAGGTCCTTCTGCTTCCATAGCCTTCTTCAGATATCTTCCGAATGTGTTTGTGCATGGCCAAGTGTATTGAGGTCGCATGGAGTGCGATAGCCGATGTCCGAGGACCGTGAACGTCCCTCGCCGATGCTCGTTCATCTCCGAAAGCCGATTTTGACCATACAAATGTTTATCCTCTTTTACGATTCCAACCTTTTATGACCGGCTCATGTTCGCGCCGCGCTCTTCTGCTTCACACTAATGCATCTCTATCCATTCGCAACCCGATCTTATTCGGAGTTTGTTCTCTCGAGATAATATTTCACTCAGAATGTTCCCTATGATTCCCATCTCGCACGATAAGTCTTTTCCTATTGTGAAACATCTAAAGTGCCCTACGATTTGATAAAAATACTCGCGCTATGCTGTTTTTATGAAATACGAAACGTTGTATTGAACGAGAAAACAAAGAAGTAGTCATTATAGTTTTTATTCAATATATCTACGCATTTTCATCTTATTAGACTAATATTCATTGACATTTATTTCATTGCTATTTTTATTCCTTTTTAAGGAATATTACTCTTTTATTACTGGCCATAATTTACCATTTTATAGTGTATTAAAACCTCACATTTATGATTGTTTGTGGTTTTCCATTATATTTCTATGACTGAATTCACTAATTAACGTAAGAGAAATTATAGTATCTTTTCAGTTGAAAGGAATAAAAGAAAGTTGAGGGATAATGAACGAGGGAAAATAATGCTTTCGATCGATTTGATAACCAAAGGATATATTTATAATATTCTACGTTTCATATAATTCATTAATAGATACATAAATTTATAATCCTCTCGTCTAAAATATTCAAAAAGTTGAAAATTTACGAATATTATTGCTGCATTCTGCTGAGGACTAGTAAAATAAACTCAGATTTTAATTAGAATTTCGTCCCTTTACTTAAGCGGAATTAACTCTTGAAAATACTCAGCCATACTTAGCCATTCAAAAAGTGTTTGAAAGGTAAATGCAGCGCAGTATTTCAATGACATTCGTCGGTTTCCCTTTCAATTTACACGGTAAACTCGAGTGCATTTAGGAAGAGAGCACTTTCCTTGACTTTGCTTAACCTGTTGAGTTTCCACGAAAGTTAAGGCATTCAAACGGTGATATTTAACAAAAACCTTATCTTAATATTTCGCTGGAATGTTCACTCCTCTCTCCCCTGTCTATTTTCGAAAGCTTTTCGTCATTTCGTAGCTTTCTTACTTTTAGTTGGTCCATAGTTACGAGTTGGGTTGGTTCGTCGAGGAGAGCAGTACGTTGTTATAGCAATGAAGTGGAGGAAAATTGGTGAGAATTAATCCCCATAGCATGATTTGAATTAGAAAATGAGCGGTTATAATAGTCGAGATGTGAGTGTGTTTTATTTAGTTGCCGCAGAAGAAGTATGGATTTAAACCAGGTGAGGTTCATTCTTCACGTTTGTAATACAAGTTTTCATTCAAATGACATTTTCCTGTCTGTTACAGCTGTGAATTTTAACCGTTGTTGAATGTGAAGAATCACCATGAAAGTGTATTAGCATTGTGAAATATTTTTAAGTTCTTTCTCTGTTTATTGAAATGATTCCTTTTGTGTTTCAGGACAAATAATCAAGCTAAAATATACTATAACTATGTATTAATCTGAATCGAGAGATTATTCATCTCACTCATAATTATTCATAGTCTTGTTCTTTAATACCTTAAATACAATTTTAATGTTGAATCTTAAGTTAATGCACCATTATATTTGATTAGATTTCTTGACTCTTTATTCATTAATTACTTATACTTGTTTTTCAGGAGTGTAATGAATGCTTTGCTATTCTTTCCTCGAGTTTTAAGCCATGTGCTCTTGTGCGAATAGTGTCGCAAGATTCACGATCACTTTCTCTCGTTAAGCTGTGGAAGTATCCTATGTTGCAAATGCAAATTTAAGCCCCCAATTTACTCATTATTCAGATGCAAATGTGCCCTCAGAGTTAAATATTCTGGCGATGGTTCAATACCTTAAAAAATTGTTTCTTTTACAGGTTGATACGGGTTTCATATTTCTGATACGGTCAAGCTCAACTTTGTGGAACTAAGTTATACTAAATGAAGGACAGTTTTAGTATAAATATCTTTAAATAAATAGAAATTTACAAGCGCTCTTCATTTATTTCTTTTTTTTTAATATTTCGATAACTACAGTAAGATATTATCTCCTTTAAACATATTGTAGCGCTATTTTAAGGGAGTGTGGTGAAACACATGGTGTGATACTAATATTTAGATCTTTCAATAATGAATTTAGAATTTACAATATCCAAATTGTGTGCAGCATTTTGTTTTTATTTCTGTAGTTTTTCCCAAAACATTGAAACTCTTGGAAATATCACAAACGTATTGAAACGATATTGCTGTTTGCGATGAGGTTAAAAGCTTTTTCCATTTAAGTTCATAATATAACCGTTTCATACTTTATATACAACTTTTATCCTCTTGTGTCATCCTCATGATGTTCTTCACCAAAGTTCGATTGATCACATGATCAACTTCCACGTTCTCTTGATGGAGCTCATGGTTCGACACACATTGACCATTTTCCAATGAGGGGAGTCCTCGATAATGGGATGTTATCGTTGATTGCTATTTTAGTGGAAAGTGTAGAAAAAGATCGGCGGTTGTTCTGCCATCGATTCTACGAGGAAAGGAAACATCGCGAGAGTAACTTAAGCATAGTTTGCAATTCCGAAGTTGTGCTATATTCTCCTTTCCGTTCAGCTAAGATCTTGTTTACCTTAAAGCGGGAACGTGGTAGGCTACTCCAGATTCGATACTCTGCTAACGATTCTTCGAGATTCGCTACTTATAGAATAGTCCAGATATAGGGATTTAAATTTCCCAATGCCGAGTTAAGATAATGAGATTATATAGCAAGATTTCTCACATTCATTAATACATTTATTGAGAATAGTATGTATAATTCGTCTAATTCAGTCTCGATGTAATTAAAGAAGGCTAATTATAATAATAATTATCGTTTCAATATGATATATTTCTCCTTTTACGCCATATTTGCTTAATATTAATATTCTTATTTTCTTATAATTTCTTATTATTATATTATATATATTATTATAGTTTCTTGTGCAAGTTCCTATGCTATATATATATATACATTATATGTTACAATGTTATTAACTTCAAAGGATATGGAAATTGAATAAATACGTTACCGATTTTGCGGATACTTTCGGAGAACGTAAAATACGTAATACATGCCAACTTTCGTATCAAAATGGAAGAGGTTAGAAAGCATCGATACAGTAATGCATTAACTTGAAAGCAGTTTAATCAGAGCGCTATATAACATTTTTTTACAAAAGTATAGACTTCATTGAAGTAAGAGAAGGGACAAAATAATTAGAGGTGAAGCTTAAGGGAATCATTCGAAAAAAAATGTATTTCTCATTTAGCAAGGATGCACATCGAGATGGGATTCGTTCATACAGATATAACGCAGCAATGTTCACGAGCGTGAACAGGGCTGGGGAATTGGGAAAAAATGAAACAGGAAATCGTGTAGCCCCACATTTCAGAGCCTTTAAAAAAAATCTTTACTGGAGTATATACTTACTTCAATCTTTCCACAACACGCCTTTTTTATATCGTCTCCTCCTCGTGGGCTTAATCAAGCAACGGCCAACACCAGAGGTTTTTATAGTTGCATCCGCCACTTCGCGATTTCCCACGAAATTGGGGAAAATGCGGGAAAATTGAAAAAATTGGCGAAGGAAAATGGGGGAGGGAAAAAGGATTTGGATCGAACGTCGGAAAATTTCTGAGGTCCCGATTCGGGGGATGTTCTCTTTCCGGAATTACGACGTTGGAGAAAAAATTGACGGGTTTCCTTGGCAGACGCGAAGGATATATATATTTATTTTCAGGGATTTTCGATGAATGGAGTTTTAAAAATTTTTCCTCCGGAATTAATCCTCTCCCAAATCCCGGGTATTCCACAAATGCGCTCAAAAATCCTATCCGTGTTTATGTCAGTACGTATACTCTAATGTATGTACGCTCTCTGATTTTCGTTCGGGAAATTTTATCTCATATTAAATTTTTATTTTCTCCGATAAGCTGATTTCGAGGGATTTGATACGGCGGCTTTCGCAGGAAATGTACGATTTCATCGCTAACGATTTCCGAAGAAATCAGATTTATCGAGTTGACGGAGGAAATGTAGAATACGCTGATGTAGAAGGTGGGGTTGTGGTTTATTAGATATTCCTTCGAATTGAATCTATAATTGAGGCCGTTTCTGGAGAAGGAAATTTTCACTCTTCTCGAATTAGGCTTCTTTTTAATACGAGAAATTTAGTATCGATACGTAACATTGTTGTTAATAGTGTTGGCACTTTAAATTTTCTAGTTAGTATATTTTATACTTGAATAAATTTCATCATTTAAAATTTCTGTAATCCAAATTATTGAGTAAAATATAATTCACTCTTGTTTGATATGATAGAATTGAAAACTAACCTCTGAATGATATTAAAAATGATTAGTTAATAAGGTAAACAAGGTTTAAGACGTTGTTGGTTCTGCTTTAGTACATTAGTACTCAAAGCTTTGACTTATAACTTGGACCGATTACGTCATCCTTATGAGCCACTCTGACGGCTCATCAAGTAGAATGAGAATAAAATTACATTAAATGTTCTAAATGGGTATTTTAATCCGAATAATTACACATATTATAGATTCAGTGTATCGCTTATTACTTCTGAAGTCTTACATTTGAAATATTTATAGCTGAATTGTATGTTAAAAAAATGTTAAAGTTAAATTTAATAAAAAGAATGCTTTTGTTTAACACCACTTACCATGGAGATAACTTGACCTTAAAATATATTTAAATTTCCACCTTTACTTCTTTTTTATATTCTTATCTATCTGGCAATCATAAAAGAAGGCAGCGCATTTATAATTCAAACATTAGATAAATACAAGGATAACGTACCGGTAGAAATTTTTTATTTCTTGAGATGATACTTGAAAGATGTAGATATTTTCCAACAACATCGCACGTCTTTTTTGAAATCTTTTAAAAATATCTTTATAAATGTAAACCGTGATTATTTATGTATTAATATGTCCAGAAATCACTGCATTTTATCTCAGTCGTATTCAAAAAGACGATGAGCGAAAAAGATAAGAAAAGTGGGCCGAGTACTAACCCCTGTGGTGGTGGAGTGAAACATACAAACGGAGAGCGTAATACTCACGGAGAACATGTAAATGCAATTTTTAGAGCCGCGCGTTCGTGGAAAACACTCTCCAAAGTGCTAAAGGATGGTCAATGAGGGAGAGAGGGAGGTGTACGGGGTTGATGGCAGAGGAAGATGGCCGAAGAAGTTTCTGGGAAGTTGAGAAGGAAAATGGGTGGTTGGACAGGGAAACGCATAAAGTCTGGAAAAGGAAAAGGTTTCGGTGAGAAAAATGAAAAGAGGGAGGGAATGAGATGGAAGTTTAGGGTGGCGAGGTAATGTGGAGAGAGGAAGAAGCTGGGGTGGGATTTAAGAGGAGATGCGAGAAGATTGAGTCAAGAAAGGAAAAGGCGCGATGGATAAGAGTGGGGATGTAAACTTTTCCGATGAAGGATGACGGCAAAGAAAGCAATGATTGGAGGGGAAATAGCCCGTGGGTGGAGGTGGAAAATATAAAGAAGCGGTCTTCATTTATGACTCGCACGAGGATAATTCATTAAGGCATCAAGGTTCAGTATCATGTACAACAGGCATTTTCATCTTCGTCGATCCGTATACGTTTTACACATATAGGTCTCCCTTTGAGGTTAAGTAAAAAATTCAAGCGTTTTGTTGATCTCCGATTGGGTAATTTAACTCTTAGAGTGATACTTCTTACGTAAGCTTTTGTTATAAGAGTTTCGTGGAGGAAAATCTAATCAAACAAGAATATATACGAAAGTTATTTAAAGTGGTATTTAATAATGGTTTAGAAAGAGCTTATAATCCAAGGGAGAGTACTTTAATCGATTGAAAAGATAGCTTTTTCAAATAGTACATAGTACTGCTTAATCCCAGAAGATACCTTTTACTATAGTTGAAACTCATTCCCATTTTAGCTATCAACAAACCCACCTTCGTTGTTAATATAGTCTGTCTTTGAATTCTGAGCAATCTTCCACGGATATTTACCGCTTAATTATTATTGAAATTATATTAAAGAAGAATAGAAGATATTAAAGATTAATTTTTCATCACGTTTCCGAGGTTATGAATGTTTCGTTCTTTCTTTCTGAAGAGTTTTAACTACGCTAACTACCTTTGAGTCCACAGATTAAAGAGCCTCTCACGTAAGTTATTTCAATAACTGAATAACATCCTGATAAGTATAAGATAAAAGTTCTTTTGTTAGGAATAATAGTACAGCACCGGCAGCCTTTTTTTAATGGTGTGTTTTTTGTGAGGTTCTTCCTGCCATCTTGATGAACTTGGGAAGAAGACGGATGGTCCAGATGGGAAGGAAGCAAAGTTTTTACGAGCGGAACGGGATGATTTGACGAAATTCGGATTGAAAAGGTGTGGTTGAGAATAGGAATCGAGACAGAAGTGGAAGAAAGAAGTAAAGACACGAATTGCGAGTGACCGTTTTAGTAGAGGCATACGGACGGTAAGAGTGTACTTTCCGGAACGAACGACTTCAAGAAAAGAGTTCGTAATAAAAAGTAGAGAGGAGATCGACGAATTTTCTTTCCGAGAAGACGGTATGGAGGAGATGGTCTCTCTCTACTGTGTGGGACCCATCTCTTTGGTGGATTTTTCTTCTCGACAAAGCCATCTGAGGTGTGGGATGGATTGGGGGTAAAGAGCTGCTCTTGGTTTATGTTCGGCACCTCACACGAATGTGTTGCCGTGGACGTAAAGTAACGGAATAAAAGCAGAAGAAAGAATTGTATTAAAAAAAGACGTAAAGAGCAGAGAAGTTACTGGGGATTCGAATTATGTGCTGCACTTTTGAGGAAGGCTGCTACTGTTTAAGTTATTACAGTCAGAATCTCAACTTCAGCGTTTTCTGAAGTTTATAGGATTGCCACATATTAAGCCTTTGATTTTCATTTCCGCGCTTAACTTTAATTTAATCTTCACAAACACTCTTTTAGCGCAAATATTTGAGTATTTCTTGGGTGATTGACTTGGATGTACAAATATGGTTACCTTAAAAGTAATAAGAATTTTAATTATATCGTAGAAGCTCCATCAATCATATAATGTTTTCTCCCTTATATTCTAAATATTGAAAAAGGAACTTTGATTACTTCTAAGAAAACAAATGTTCATTCATCCTCTTAAAAGGTAGCATTCAACTAATTTTACTCCAATTAGATACAACCTAAATAAGTAAAAGGGAGTTTTTTAGAGCTTGTACGTAATTGATTATGAATGTTTAAGAGCATCCCATCCAAAAAGCAGTCGTAACTAATTGTTTAGCTTTTGGTTAATGCGTAACAAAAATAAATGTATTCGAAAGTTGAAGCTCATGATTCACGTGAGCGAACATCGGATTTTGGAATTAATATCAATGACTTTATTTTTTAATACACGTTTTAGTTGAAAAATAGACATTAAAATCGTATTGAGTAAAGAACTAAAAAGTACGGACTTATTTTGCCTAATCTGACTGAGCTTTGGCGAGATTTGCATCCTATATAAAATATCGATAAACTAAACATATGTTTTTACTAAAAAGAATCGTAATTTTTAATTTATACGAAATATGTTAAATTAAATATAGCATTTTAAATACATAAAATACATAAAGTTATTCTCTTATATTACTAAAAGGCTTAATTAATTGTATCGATAGCCATTTTATAAATACTTAAACTTCTTCATTCGGAGCTTAATATATAAGTAATTGAAACTTCAGACATCAGGGTAAAATTACGCTAAAATATTTTAAGCCAAAGAATCGCAGTTCGTTATCCCGCAAAAAAATCACAATCACAGGAGAAAATGCAAAAGATTCAAATCAGAAAAGATGGTCCAGGTGCAGATTAGCATACACGGAAGAAGTTCTTTTCAAAATATATTCGAATGCATTTGCACCAGATTTTAAGGGAGCGTTTGTTTGCATCCACGGAAAGGAACATCGTGCATTCGGCTGCACAGCGAAGAGGAAAAAAATTAAAAAGCGTAAGGAAACGAAAATCGCGGCCTCTATTCTGCGAAGATGAAAAAATGATTGCTCCATGGAACTGCAGACGTCCGTTCGAATGAAGGAACCCCAATTTGCCTCGAGGGGAAAAACGTTGAAAAAAACTGAAAGAATGCTTCAGAAATTAAAAAAAGAAGAGGGATTTAAAGAGAAGGATGGGATATGAAACGGAGGGAATGAAATAATAAAAAGAAGCAAGGGTGTTATTACGTTTACTGAGGAAAACAATTTCTGTCTACGTCCCCCTCCTTTTAGCTTGATTCTTTCCCGTCCGATATAAGCTTCCCCCCTTTTTATGGATTTACCTGCAATATCCTTCTCGACCCGAAAATTAATACAACTTCCTCGAAGGGGAAAATAAAGTCACCTTTTCCTTTCCTTCAACTTCGTTTCATTTCCGGAATACATTTACTGTACCATATTCTATATTATCCACTTCCGATCTTCAGATCCTTCTCCGCATCCCCTTTTCACATCTCATCAGTCTCATTTCACTTCCTTTTGAGCTTCATCATATTCACCTGCCTTCCTCCCGAACCAAGTGTCTGTTCCTTGAATACTTGATGGTCGATTAAAGGCACGATATTAGCTCTTTAAAAAATAAGATGCCATGATTGAATATGATGTAGTGCTTAAAAGTTTGCTCATCTGTATTATTCTCTCTCAAAGATTTCCGTCTCACTTATGATTTGATTGTCTGTCACGATCTCTGTTGTAATACTTTTGAGATGTTATGCTAACCCCTTTAATAGAGCTTATTAATACACTTCTATTTATTTCGAATATAAAGTAAGCTTGGATTATTTAAATAGGTTGTTTAGGTAAAGCTTATAAAAAAACTGTAAAATTGTAAATTTGCAATCACTATTTTATGAAATTATTTTGTTTTTTTTTTCTAATTGACGAAAATATCATCAGTGAAATGATAGATGATTTGATAGGATTAATTAATTAACTTAAATTTAATAAATTATTTTGTTTATAGCTGTGCATAATTCAATTTTAAAGTTCATCAACTGAAAAAGAATTAACTAAGATTACTATTCTAAATTTCGTTTATTCCATCTTCTTTATTCATCATGCATTTTCATTCAATACACCTTAATATAATAACTGATCTTCCATAATTCGATTAACCATAGGAGTAATGAATGATTTATTCCTGCCGAAGGAGTACTTCAGATAATAATACGAGTATTCATATAAATCTTCTTATGAATTAATTTGCAGTTCTCTATTCTAATAATACTTTACTTTATAAGGCTATTATTATATTTAATAATACTCAAATGATTTTTCATTCATCACAATCATTGGAAACTGATAATTTTACGCATAAACAACATTTTTGTTCCAGATATATAAAAAACGCACTGAAAAAAATTGCTCTGTTTTCGATTGGTTGATTTTCATATGATGGATGCAGCGCGGGAGACACCCTGGAAAAATAACCGGGAGAAATGTCTTCAAATGAGGGGAAGATTAAACAACACCCCCCTTCACGTCATTCCGCAATGATGAATCACACCAGTCGAGAATCACTCCATCAGGTCCTGCATGATCTACATATATAAACCTCCACTGTCACGCGGTTAATAATCAACTGATTGTGATTGACGTAAATCTACGACTGGTTACCGCGTCATCCGACAATTCCGTTGCTTCTAAAATTTGATAAAATCACGTAGGGATTGCGAAATGGAAATGTGCAAAATATCTGGACCAACGTAACTTATTTCTCGAGTGGACCTTTTGCAGTTGTTTGTTGCAGAAGGTTTGAAATTATTAGCATAAATCAGCATATATTTATATCGAATGAAATCCAAATTTTTCCCACTTTAAACAAAATTACTTTTATCCTACTTCTGTATTAAGTATCTCATATTATCACTTGGTATATATCTACGAAAGCATATGAAAGAAGTCTTAGATCAAAACCGAATAATTTCCATTATGAAACTGTTTTACATGGTTCACTCTTGATTGAATATTACATACGAACTTAGTAACTAGTTCATTATTAGTTATTTAGTTAGAATATTGAATAAAGTAAATAGGTTATTTTTAACATCATCGTAATGTAATTTTAACACGATCGTAAATGTTTTTACGACTTCTAATTGCTTGGTTAATAATCAAAATCGCTTTAGAAAGAATTCAGTATTTTGTAGCTACTTAGAATTATCTTATAACGAAATATTTTGCTATTTGTTACAATATATCACGAAATATAAACGAAAAATTGTTTTTGTTTCACGAAGCATCTACCTACAGTGAATAAAAACCAAATCCACCAATTCAAGAATTACATTTCCTTTTCTAAAGCAACAGTTGCACAACTTTAAATCAAGCCATTTTCTTTTTCTTCTATCCTCAACTACCCTCTTGGATGTTCATAACGACACCCTCAGACTCACGGAACATTTCCCTCACGTCTTTCTAAGCTGGAGCTCGCCCTAGAACGAGCGAAAAAATGCTCATACTTCAGCTCCATTCAGAAAGACTTTTCCCCTTTATTTGGTTTCACCTTCCACGCCTATATTGAAGAGTTCTCCACACAATTTCCATTTAGCTCTCTTCAGCAGATCCTCTCGACCGCACCTCGCTTATCTCCCCCATTTTTTCTCATTACTTAAATATGCGTCGCATGGAAATCAGAGGGGAGGTAATACATTAAACCGCCGGCAGAGGGACTTTGAATTTTGGTGCGGGAGATTGACCGCAATTGTCACTGTCTTTCGCACTCCAAACAAGTTGACACTTTTCGCAGCTGGAATTAAGGAGGGAAAAGAATCATGCGGTCGCAGATTTGAGGCTGGCGACTCAACTGTAGTAATTGAGTTTTCTACGTTATGTTCTCTCTCTCCCCGGAAAATCGTTTTTAGCCTTTCTTGGAAATCCCTCCATATTCATTTTAAAGTTATAATGGCTGCGGAAGACTAGGATTGTCGTCTTCCAAAAAAATTTTCTCTTAGCTGAATTGTACAAGTTCGTTGATAATTCAGGAGGCGTCAAGTTATAAATAATGTATTCTGGCGGACAAAGTTCGTCACAAAGGGAAAATTGTTGTCAGCGATTGTTAGAAGTTTAAATTTGTGAATTACGACCGCACAAGATTGCTATCGTATGTATTTATGGAATTATACGTCATTTTATCGCGTATATATCATATATATTCTTATATCTAATAACTCTGTTTCTATAAAATAATTTCAATTACGTTTGACTCTCAAAATTGGATCGTTTTTAAGAATATCGAAAGATATGTTTCTATACGTTTTAATATTCTAATCTATAAATATTTATTAATAGTTAATATTTTATCCAAGATTAGATTAATTGAAGTTTTAATTTGTAAAAATCAACCATCTAGATATTTAAGATATATATAAGATATTAATATTCCGTATTTACTAAATTATAACCAAATGAATCTCACGATACAAATTTTTACTAAATATAAGTTACGGTTAATCTATCTTTAATATAGTTTCAGAGGACTGATATAATACATGATTATCATAAATTTCATTTACAATTATATAGTTTCTCGTGAATACAGCCCCATAATTTTTGCTTATTTTTAAGAACAATGAAATCTTTTTTGAATCAAATGATAATGGTGAAATTTTTTGATCTAGGAATGGATGATAGGATTAAGCCGTCCAACCACGATGTTATTATTCAACGAATCTCAAATCGTTAAAAGAATCCGGGAAAACTTAAAGGAGATAAATAATGAATAAGAAAAGTTGAAAAAATGGATAACGATGAATCCAAAGCCCTTTCCCTTGTCATCTTCACTCATTCGTTACGTTCTTTTGAAAAGATTAATTGCATTCGCGTTAGACTTTCACTACTTGTATAATGAATTCATTCTGATTCATAATTAATGTAATTCTAAACCATATATCATTTACAATTTTTGCCTCTGACGCATTTATAATGCATCCAACTTTTCATTGTCTTATCTTCTAATTTTACATGGAGGAGGCGAACGATTCGGTTTTTTATAATTTAGTTCAAAAACCGTATATTTGTGATGACGTATGTTTATCTTTAGTTTCTAACCTGTTTCTAATTCCATTTAACTATAATAATACGTCCTTTCGATAAACATTTTCAATTACAAAATCAACCATTTTCATCTAATTTATATGCTTTGTTAACTATCCTATATTCCTTTGTGTGAGTATGCCTTTTAAATTTGTTCACATACTGAATTCAGTAGAAGCGGAATTAGTGTTTGACTATATTTTCCTGAAAATGAATCGTCTCATATACCATGGAATTCGGTTTTTTACATAATGAATGTTACTTCACGAGTTGAATTAAGTAATGATCTACTATGATGAACATTTTACGACTGGTTTTGTGATTTAACTTCGTGATATTTGTAAATTTAATTAAAAATAATATGAGGTAGTTCAAAACTTGATGAAATTTATAATGAAACCCATTTAGACCTATACTACTACTTTGGCACGTAGTGTTTTATAATCGAGTGAAGTTTGGAACCAACAAAACACTATCATATAATTTAAATTTTAATATTCTGCAATTGTATAAAAGAGGTTTTTTTGACTAATATGTTATCATTATTTATGTGAAAAATAGATTTAAAGTGGCCTTTTTTAAAGAAAGATAACTGTACTTTGAGGATTAAGAGGGGAACCATAACATCTTAAATGATAGAAAATTATTATTTTCCTTTTTTAACTGTAATTACAGTTCTATAAGCATTATTGAATTAATTAATTAAATAATTAATTGAATAATTGAATTGAGTTCTAATATATACAAGCAGGAAGGATGTTGGAGTAACTAAGGGAGATTTGTATTATTGTTTATCTTCAATGTTATAGTTACCCATAATTCCGTATTTCACGCACTTCCCTTCCTCCTCCATCAACTAGGAAATACTTGGCTGTGTATTTACGCAAAATTTGATGGTTTATTAATTCAAGCGCTCAAATTCCAGCTACCTAGTTCCCTTTCATTGTATTCTTTTATATTACCCCTTTGATCCCTCGTCGGGGTGAATGGCCGAAAGATAACAGGAAGCATTGTATATCCAAACCGAATAAAGAGCGGAAATAAAAGAAGAAAATTTCGCGAAAAAAAACATCGATTCCAATAGCCCAGATTCAGAAATCATTAACGCTTTGTTAACACGAGGAAATGCGCAAACCGGTGAACGAACCTCGAATAAAGAATGCAACGCAAAATTTATGGAAACGAAGCTAATGAATTCCTTTATTAAAGCGAAAGTTTGAAAGCAAATTTGCAACGGATCCATAAAGTGAAAGGATGGGAGTATCCGTTAGAGGAAAGGATATTTATTTTGGGAATTGCACTGGGAGTGTTTGCAGGGGATGCCTTTGGAGGAGGAAGTTCACTCTCAACTTTTCCCACTCCTCCCCAAACCGCATGTCACGCTACGGCACGGCAAGTTTATATATATTCTTAAGTTTAATTTTATAGATTTATATTATGGAAGGAAAAACTTCTCGTCTAAAATCTCATGACTAATGAACAAATTAAGAATAATTAAAAGTTAATTAATCGAATCTATGACGTCATATTTAATTGGAGTACGGATAATAGGGTATTATAATTGTAAGATTGACTTTGGTAGGAAAAGAAGTGTATGAAAGATGGTACAATGGAAGACATGTCTAAAAGGTATAGATATAAGGAGAGTATTCGTCATAGGCTTAAATAGGAATAAATGTAAATTTCCCTGTATATATCTTCAAGATAAACAACTCATCACAAAGATAGTAATATCCATTCACAGTTTTTTTTAAGCACAAATACGAGAATGGCAAGAAAAAGGAGTCTAGTTTTAATGAAATGTCTTCCAAGTAAATACCTTTGTGATATGTGTTCAAATTCAACTCTAAAACTTGTAAACATTTTTAAAACTTTTGCTTTAAACATTGCATTTTCTTCCTCTTGAGACGTGAGACTTCATCTCAAAAGATTTTGAGTAGTCTTCACAAACTTCCACGTTTCTTTCGTAAGTACACGTTTACTACCAACCCTCGTAAAATGTTGCAGATTCATTAAGATGAATTGTCTTTTATGCTATATGTAGTATAAAATACAGAGGCATTCGGCAACTTCTGTAGTTATGGAGATATTTTGTCTATTGACTGACTAGAACGAGATAAAGCTTTATATATAATAAACAGTCAGTATGAGAATGAGTACTTAAATGCCACACGTATAATGTTTGGCAAAAGTTGTTAAAAATAACTTTTTTGTTCACGAATAGATGCCCACTCATATAAACATTAGCCATTGTGAAAACGTAATTGATTTAATTAATATATTTATGACGTATGAAATCAATGTTTATGATGTACATCATCATATCACCCTACCTAAGGTTTTAGAAATCATAATTTTATTCACGTGAAGGAATTAAGTTGTCAATCTTTCATAGGATGCAATATTGAATCGATAATAGATGTAATTTAATTCAAATATATATACGAAGAATAAATATTTTACTTTGAAATTTTAGGAAATTTCCTTATTTTTTACGATATAATAGATAGAAAATCTTACAAACGGAATTATTAACTCGATCTTGGTAGTATATATTATTCTTTAACTGTCTGGGATGACTATAGTATTTTTTAAAATATAACCTCATGGTGCAATATAACCTATGTATGAAAGAAGTATATCTATTTCCATAGTAACCCGGATATGAGTTGGAATATAAATGAACATCGTTGTATGGCGATATCAAAAGTCGAAAATATTAACGGAAAAGAGAAATAATACTTCCACTAACTCAACTGCAGCACGTAGACGCATCATTTCCACTTCAGTGATCACTCTGCAATATTGATCCAGTGCTCCAAAGGTATTTTATTTAGCTACTGTGAAAGTACTCCTACGCCAAACCATTTACACCCAAAAGATATGTAAATGAGCCCTGGGCGTTATCACGACCCCGTGGATTCCCATAAGTCTTACATCACACCCAAAGTTTTTTTAATTTCTTAAAGTAGGGCAAATATTGTCCTCGTGGGAAAATTTTCCAGCTTTTTTAAAACAGCTCGCATAATTCATGTTCCAAATGCATGGGGCTAAATTTTGTCCCATTTGTGTCAAGTTTTATGGAGAAAGATGTGATAAAAGGATATAAATACTTATTCTAGTTGGTGACGTATTTCATAAACCATTAGTTAGGACTGAAAAAACTTTTAGTGTATCCTTTAATATCAGCTTCCACGAAGTTTATCACTAGGAGTTTTATGTTCAAACTCTTCAGCTAACAAAAATATTGCTTTTTATTCATACAACAAAATAATTTACATAGTTTTTGAGAGCTAATATGAGATTCAAGATTTCCCATTGGCATCATAGTTCAGATTATAACATTTCATAGATGTTTTTCGAAAGTCTTACCTTCTCTTTTAATCTTTGCACCGTCATTAACAGGAAAAACTTCGCGTAAACATGAAATAAAATATTACTCATACAACAAATTTTATATAATATTTTCAGGATAAAAAGATGTTTCACCCAAATATGTACATGAACAATTGAGAAATTTTCTATAAAAGGTTTCCTTTCGTTTCATCGATTTTTTTAAACCAATTAATTTCACAGATGACGGCCAAACACGAATTCCTCGTTTCAAACGGGCGGATATACTCGTTGGATCACACGTATCGAAAAACTCTGCTCCATTTCGTCGTGCATCTTCTGATTCACTCTCCATAGTTATCGTTAAGTGTGAGCAATGGGTGCAAACCACTCCATCCCACTCAGAAGTTTTACAGAATCACTCGCAATCATACGGGGTAACGAAACAAATTTGGTGCAACGAAATATTGAAAAATAAATATGGCAACTTTTTTTCATGGAACTCGAGGGGTATTTTACGCGGGTGGAAGATGAGTTATTATAAGAAGCCGACTTCGAGAAATAACCGGATCACGAAACATTCCGAGGACACTTTAACTTTCTCCTGGTTTCCCTTCCCTAAAGCATCGATGCGTACATTCACCATCGTGGCAACTTGGGTGTGTAAGTTTCCGGGGGATGTATCGTATTAGACGCCACGTATCGGATCTTCTTCCAAGCTTCGCCTTTTCCGCTCTATTCCTTTCCAGAGTGAATCAATTTCGTAGTCCAATCCGATCTCCGTAAGTGTGTATCGACGGCGGTCTTCTTACGTCCTCTCGCGGTTCGTCGGCGGGGTTCGAGGGGTAGATTTGAAAACCGCGCCCGGCTGAGCGTGGAAGGAAACCACCCGGATGGTGTACTCGTTTTGCGCTCTCCGGACGTCACCAACGATAGTCCATCGACCTGGCGTCGCCCGGAGCCGAGACGTCTGGGCGCCGCGGCGTGCGGTCCATCATGAGCCAGTCGCATCCGTTGCTGTTCTCGTTCGATGCCATCACTATGGGGACTAAGGGGGCGTAGCCCTTGCTTTGGGGAGAGGGTCAAATCTCTAGGATGATCTCCTGATCTCCGAAGCCGTCCACCAGGGCGTGCGTTCTCGTGGTGCGGCTGGTGGAGGCGCCGGATGTGGAGGGCGCGATGTGGATGGGCTGGTGGGTGTCGGAGTAACCGCGCCTCGGCAGGGGCTCCGGAAGTGTGTCGTCGAGGACTTCCGGCATTTCGTCGAACCTATGAAAAGGGGAAGGAAGTATCAGTGTTAAATCATGCATAATGGCTGTGCGATGCGAAGAGGTTCCCAAAGTGGTGTCTGGTACATTTGTAGGTCGACAAAAGGTGGATAACATCCCACAAATAGAAAGCAGTGGTTCTCATTCATGATTGTGTTATTTAGGAGTGAAAAGTTCTTTTTATTATCCTCGATTAATGGATAACATTGCTTAGTAAAGTATGAAAATAATGTACACAGTTTTAGAGAATAAAGTCAAGTCTGAGTTAAGTTTATCTGAAAGCAAAGGGAAGTTTAAAGTAGAGATGGTTTAAATATGCTACGAGAATTTAAATTGTAGATCTGAGATTTGACGAAAATTCTCAAAAAGGATGATTTATTAAAAGTAAATATAATATATCATTTATGATAAAAACAAGAAGTGAAAAGAACGATGTTCTGACAAGGACTTCTTTTAACATTCCCATTGACAATTTAAACTATAATTAAACTTTAATTCTACAGGTTTTTAAACTTTAAATTCTAGCTCAGTCTGCCTAAAATATTTAACCATAGTGTTAATTTCCATTTATTTAACTTTTATGCTATGTCATACTTTGTATTTCATAATATTTAATTATCGTTTTAAGGAATTCTCAAAATTATATTATTTTCTAAATTATGAATTAAGATTTTAGAATTTTCATCATTACATCATCTTCATCACCAGAACAATATTCCACGTATATTTATTATGCATAGCAAATCAAAAATCTATATCTATTTTATATTATGTACATATATATGTTTATTATGTCATAAATATTATACATAAATACGCCTTAATTTTTGAACTCCAGAAATAATCTCTTTCCTTAAACTACTCATAATTTACGCTGGTTGCTATGTTGTTATTTATTTCGCTTAATACTTAATAAACACGTTTACCTTTTATTTGCGATCACTATATGTTAAGTTCTCAGAAAAATCGTATATAATATCATCTCGATAGAACTATATAAAGCATAAATCCGGACCAATAAAAGACATTCTTACCAAAAGTTAAACGTTTTTACCTTTCACAGAATATCGCGGTTGTGTAAGCACTCATCTTTCGAAGCCATAAATCAGAACGATCCGATTACAGTAGAAATCCGATTTCAATATTCACAAAGAAACCCTCTCTTGTGCCCTGCGATTGTACATTTTGCCTTGACCTTCGTCCTTTGACGACTCCAACCTTTGGAGGAATCCCGTCCATGTTTCTTTCAACAAAACTCTCCAGACTTGCAAAAGGACTATGCGAAATATTCCGAAGTATCGACTTTCGGAACATAAATTTTATTCCTTTTAAATCATTGAGTCTAAAAAGGTTCAAAGGTCCCATGGTCAATGAAAAATTTCCATATTTCTTATTTTTACCTCCATTCGAGAATTTTATTATTCTCCTTTTAGTTCACTTTAACCTAACTAGGTCGAAACATAGTCTTTGATGATCATGATTCTTTCAAGCTGTTACAAACCCCTTTGTCAGTGATTCTTTCCGATTTGCATTGTTCTTGTTAGTCTTTAACTTCATAAACTCAAATAATGTTTGATTATTCAATAAAAACGAGTTTTAAAAAGATTCTAAATAATATAGGAGCAATACCACCAGCATAATTACGTAATTAAAGCGAAAATATCTCAAAATGGTCTGCAGTTTTTTCAAACAAGCCTTTTATTAATAAAATAAAGTTAAAGAAAAGATAAACAATTTTGAAATGCTGAACCTATAATTTTCTTTTAAAACGGCCTATTACTAAATTCCTGTTAAATTTTCTAGTATTAATTTCAGTGCACTTTGATATGGCTATTATATGATTCAAAATCTCTTTGATATTTAGTGTAAATTTGTTTTATGAGTGAAAAATTAATCACGATTAATAATTAATATTTTACGTAGTATTTTCGCAACTATAGTAAGAATGAAAATTCCGTCAAATTTAAAAATTTTTAAATTCATCTCGAGTAATATAAATCCATATCTAAATCATTCCTTAAGTTTAAAATTCTGTCGAAAATATTACATATAAGCTTTTGAAATTTATTATAATGCAAGAAGCTAGAGAACGTATAAAACCAATACTGCGCGTATAAAGCGATCTTACTGCAACATCGACTCTTCTTGCAAAACAAGAGCAAGTTCCCCTTCCTCTGAATCTTCAAAGAGCCCACTCGAGCAAAAGAACTTAATGAAAAAAAGGTTACAGAACTGAAGGGTATCTTATCGTGTAATTAATCTCTTTACGGACTCCCTCCATCCGATTCGAAATACGTAAACAGCCCATAGCAACGGAGGTCGATCAATTCATCATTGACATTCAAGGCATTATATTTGATTTCTGGCATTCCATCCCTGTTGGTCCAAAGAGAGACACCTGATACCTCTCGCTTTAATATGCGAGAGGCGTTAAGCAATTCTCTTTACGCAGCTGGTTCTCCAACCAAACATCGATTTTACGCCATCTAGGAATTTCCTCCGAGGATCACCTTCCTTTCTCTTTAATTTATTCCGCCCGAACGCAAGTTTCCGATGAGACTTATTCAAGTGGTTTAATTTAACTTCCGTGAAAACTGGAGTAGTTGGTGTTCCCGTGTCTTTTGAGTGCCCATTTCCAGTCCGTAATTGAAAAAATTAGATGTGAAAGTCTGTGCTAACTGCGTTTGAATATTTTATGCCCCCGAGTCCAATTTTCGCGTTCATTATGCAACGCCCAGTTTGAACGATTAACTGATGCATGTACTAATTGTGCATTCCCAAATGTTTGCCTTTTAAATTTCTGCGATTATTTTGTTGGGGAAATTGATAATATGATTTTAACTGCGGTTGTTTTACGTGTGATAATTTATGCAACTAACCTATTCTTTATCAATTTAAATACCAAACAATTTTGCTTGATTGCGTCAACTAACCCAAATATTATATTCCTACAAGAAAGATGCAAAATAGTCAAATTTAGATTACATTATTATACAATATTATGCATATCTTTTGTTTAAAGATTGCTCTAATGAATAGCTAAAATATTACCTGAAAAAGGGCTAAGAAATTCCAGTGTTAAACACCGTAATAAATGGAGTAAAGGTAAATATAGTCTGATGTTCACTCGTCGAATGGATATATTACTATAAAAATTTCCCTAGTAAATTAAAAAATTAACAACACTATCCAATAGATTTACATAGGTTAGTGCATATTTATATACGTTGATTTATGAAGATTAGATTCATCTGCATTAAAATACCTTCAATTACAAATAATATACGTGAATATAAACATCAAATTCGCCTTTTTCTATATAAAATTAGCACATCTAGTTATGAGAAAATTGATATCAACCCCGATTGGTTAACTGGTGTGAAAGAAGCAATTTGTACGTAACGAATTTTCCTCGAAGTTTTTGGATCTTGATCAAAGCGAGTTCGATATCTCTGATTCATAGATGAATACGTTGTAGTACAAACTGCAATCACCATGGTAATCCCCCTGAGATGCATTTGAACATGCACCCTTGGGATCATTCCTTGCATGGATGAGATTGTGTTTGACTTCCATTACCAAACTGCAGATTTCAAACTCATGCTATTATTTTTTCTTTCCTCACTCTCTTGTTGTCTAATCACAGAATCGTCGATTATTCTATTACAAACAGAATATTTCTGTTGATTTTCTTTATGCTTAAGTTTAATCTTTATGTTATCCTTGCAATAGTTTCTTCGTTGACTTTGATTTTATTTCCAGAATTTTCGTGTTCTGATAAACTGTGCAGAATTAGTACCAAGTCTCAATAGTTACAGCTTTTTATAATAAACATTCATTGTTTTGTAATAGACATAAGAAAATAAATACTTACTATTTTATAGGCTTTATAAAGTTCATATGTTATTGTCCCGATATTTTAGGATCAAATAACTATTTGCACGAATTATCGTGAGCGGATATCAATTATTCAAGTGGAAGCTACCTAAGGTAAATATTATGATGAAAACTATATTTTCATCAGAGGTTGTTAGCAAACAACGTAGTTAGAGAAGAGAAGGTCTGCAACTGGTCGTGTTATGAATAAATCTGTGAGTTTGATTGGAATATCAATAGATAAGACCACTACCCGGCGAAAGGATAGTTCCACGAAGTGCTTTGAGATAACGAAGTATTCACGTCACGTGAAACAAAGCCCCTACGGAATTAGTATTCGAAATTACTTAATTTTATATTTCCGAATTTGATCGAGTAAGGTACGAGCTCGTAGCTTAAAACTTGTATCGATCTTGCTATATTGGTAGGTAGCTATTTTAATTGTATTACTACATCTCTGGGGATTCCTTTACTAGCATCAAATAAGTTTTCTCAGAAAATATAAGGAAGTAATGCTATTATTTCATGATTACTTTCCAATACATTTTAAATTGGTATGCATTTATTATATATAATTAAAATTGCGCTAAACTAACGAGATAAACTTTGTAAACAAAAAATAAAATGGGTTGCTAAGGATACGTAGAGAACTATTATTTTCCATTTTGTTTACTTAAACCATACAATAAAGATTTCTTGACGGTAAAGAAAATAAATACTTTGTCTTAGTTCCGCTAGAAATGATTTAATTATAAAACACGACCGGTTATGACTAAGGTCTAGTCATCTTATTCAAAATTATAGATTGTTTTTTAACTTAAAAAGAAGAATTAGTTAGTAAAATAACATAAAATTATATAATAATAATAAGATTTCTAGTTGCATGTTCTAAGAGTTCGTGCTTTCTTTCAAACTTAGTACAGAATATCTCTTCCTATAATTTTGAATATACAAACAGCACTCAAAACATTTCCTACCCTTCAACTCCAACATTCGTCTCTTTCAGTACATTTCTATATCAAAGATTCCTCGTCAAGTTTCTCTCATAGTTACTCTCTTTGGACCTTAACGAAGTTCCATTACCAATTGTTGAAGCAGCTCCATTATGTTCCTCCTCCTACCGCATCTTGGTCACTTGATGTCCTGTTTTCATCGGTATAAACTACCCCAAAGTTCTGTGAATGTTCTCAAACTTGGCGGAAGTCTTCTCTTCCCACAGACAATTAAGAGGTTGTGTCACATTAGGGAGTGGCTCTTTATTTTGCAGGAAGTTGTGCGAGTGTAGACGTTAATTCTTCTACGTAATCCAAGGTCATACAAATTACATTCAATGTTTGAAAAAAAGTACGATATTTTTATCGCATTATTCTCATAAGTTAAAAAAATATCATAATACACTTTGGATAGGGATACTGAATGATCTTTCCAATTAAAAGTTTATTCTCCTCTCCAGAAGATTATGTTTCTATTGTATATCCCTTGAATTCTTAGGTCTAATCCATTTCAAAGTCCTTTAAAGTAAATAGTGATCGTGATATATGAGCATTCTTTGGTAGTATGGCAACAGGTAAACAATCATAGAAGTATGTTTATAGTTACACTGTAAAGAAGATATGGTGTCACATCTTTCCCTCTTGCATTTCAAATTTTTAGCCATGAAATAAAATTCTGTTTTCCGTTACACCAGTTTTAGCTATTGAAAGTATTAATAGATGAAGTGGAAACACCTCTAGAGTGTCAAATAACTTTCGATACGTATAGCATACAAACATCAATCCTTCATAAACGTTTTTACGCCCATTCATAGAATGTTAGATTACCATAGAACCGGTTATAGCCGGAATAATGTTCATAATAGAATTCATATAGCCAACAGAATGATTAAATGTTAAGTTTCGAATTAATACAGCGTTTCTTTCCCTTGACCTACTTCATATTCATGAGCCTCGTTTTGTTGAGCAACTCGACCTATTCATAGGCATTTTACGAAGGACCGGTGGAGCAACGTTAAAGTTTCCTCTGTAGTTGACTGAAAGCCGTTCTTTATGCAAATTGAAGTTAAAGGATGTTAAAACTTGCTAAGTAAAATCCTCGTCCGAGATAATTGGTAATTTTTTGGAAGAATATCACGTAATTAACGAATATTTAAGCGCTCAGTCTTTCGTTAAAAATAGTCGATGCTCAAGAATATATAGACGTATCAAATTCACTGTAAAACTAACAAAAATTCTTGAATATATCTATTCAAACAGACAGGAATGTTTAAAAATAAAGTTTAAAATAAGCCAAAATAGCTTATCTTTGATTAATCATTCGTAAAATTCGCTATGCCTTTAAATATGAAAAAATACGATGTTTTCCATTATTAACCATCAATTGTTTTAGTTTTAAAATTACTTCTATTTCATTAATAGCTCTCATATTCATACACAAAGAGAAATACAATTAAGTTAAATTATCTTACTAATATACATTAAATTGATAGACAATATTGGCACAATTGGTTTTCTCAATCAAAGAAGGTCAAGCTGTGTAATATTGTGCCATGATTATTCTTTGGTATTTACCTTTCATAACTTTCTTCTCTCCCTTGTAAGAGAGTATCTTTAGCTTGTTTTCTTGTCTTGAATGTCAAGATGATGTATAAAGATGCTAGGAACAACAGCATGACTCCTGAAAAAAATAATTGTTTTAATTGCATGTTTTTCAAATGAAAAGCAAGCTTATCTTTTGCTTTACTTGTATCATCACTTTGATATTTGAGAAAAACTTATTCACTTGAGTATGAAACTTCCTTTTTAAAAGTTTTTTTGAAAGACATACTGTATATACTTTAAAATAAATTAGATCTCAGTCCAATAATCTCGGATATAACCATTGAATCAGTGAGAAGTTATCCATCAACTTAAGTGAAATATGATTTATCTAGTACGTAAAGTGAATGCAGACAATTTATTGACCTTGAAAGCATTAATTGGTTTGAATAATTTCCTTTCGTTTAGCCACGTAAATATTTAACTCTATACTATATATGGAAAAATAAGGAGTATTTCAAAAATATATTGAATTTTTCAATCTTGCCCTTAATTGAATTTGAAAATAAATATCAGTTAATAATAAATATATATCAACTTAGTCTACTATTGAGTATGTTCATATCAAACATGTACGTAAATTGTTTTGTCATTGATGTTTAAATGATTATCATATTTCTTCAATGAAAGATTTCAATGGATCTTCACATCTTCAAACATCGATAAATATCACAGTGCCTTCGTTGCACTTTCTAGGCACTACAATGCAGTACTATAGTAATCTCAGGTGGCGCCCTCACCGGATGCCGGAGAAAGCCAAAGTCGATGTGGCTTGAGAAGTATGGCGACCCCGAAAATGGCGTAGAGCAGTCCCTTTTTCCATGTGCCGCACCAAAGGACGCCGTCCCAGCACCTGAGGCAGCCACCGTCCATCGCATCGTCGTGTCTGCGAAGGGATAAAAGGAGATATCGGATACGTCGGTTGCCAAGGTGACAAGGCCGCGTTCTATGGATAATTACACGCTCGAAACAAATGACAACAGCGAAAAGGACAAAGGGTAGACCTCTGAACTTTATACAGATCACCTCCGACCTCGTCCCTGCGGTTTTTTCTAACTCATAGGACGGATTTTAGAACTGGAAAGCTTTTGAACTAAAATAAAACGTTATACAATATTGAATGCATGAACAATTTAATATATTTTTATATAAGAATTGAATTCATTTTTGGAATTCGTACATCCAATTTTAGGTAGCTGATTGTTTGAAGAATATTCTTTTCAAAAGGCGTATCGTATTAATATTTCCATGTGTTATACTCATCCCATGCCACGCCTTGAATTTCTTCAATATTAATTTTCATGAGAAGGGTTCTTTATCCTCCCGCTATTATTTGCGTATTTTTAAAAAGCAATTTCCCATCAAATTTTTCCCAGAATCCATTTCCATTCAGGGTAAGGTTCTTGTTTAAAATGTGTAGCTATTTATCGTAAGGTAATGATTAAGTAAGATAAAATATGAACTGACAAATATTTGCGATGTTCTTAATATTCAAATTTTATCAATATTAATTGTTTTATTGTATATAAATCATAAATTTGAAAAAAAACTCAATTTTGCATCGTTGTAGTTGAATGGAAAGCAGTGAATTGCTAAAAATGTACTCATTATACAAATGTAAATTCTCAAAGAAAAGTTGAATATAAACGCCCTTATAGAACTAGTACGTCATATTATTGATAGGTAGATTGTATGATTTATTATTAACTTATTTATATCCAAAAATTTTAATTCCATTCAATGCAAAATGCATAATGCCTTTTATGAAATTAAGTAATAACTATATACTGACAACGTATTATATGCACAGTAAAATTCGTCGTGAACGGAGGAGAGAGAAGTACAATTGTAATGATATTGATTTCCATGACAACTAGCTTTAACAAATCATTCTAATAGATGGGATAAGAGCATTATGCTATTTTTAATATTATTATATGATACAATAAATTGATTTTTAGTATTCATTTCTTCATAATTTTAGGTATGATAACCTTCTGCCTCTTAGAATGAGTTCCGTTTAACATTTTTGGAGGAAGATCCGTGTGAATAAAGCCATTTGGCCCAAATCCAAATTATTCTTAAACTTGACCCGTTTTAGAAAATCCTGGCTTATGCTCCCGGTTGCAGCATGGCTTCTAACATTTTCCCACAGCTTTATAAGGGAAATTTAAATGAGAGGGTATCCAAATTAAATTGGATCAATGGATACAGCGAAAAGGTACCTCAAAAGTTGATACAAAGTAAGTAATTTCAAAAAGCCTTTGACTTTTAAAGCCATGATGAAAAGTACCTTCAAGACATATAAAAATTTAAAGATGGGATCCCGGAAGTAAATCAGACCTCCATTTGGTGGGTTCACTATTTTATTAAAGTTAAAAAAGATAATAAAAAAGGGTTCTTTATAAGGGGAATGAATGCACGGATGGAGCAGAGCCATGGCTTCCTTTGAAATTCGATTAGGTTTAACCTTTCCGCGCACTTTTGTTTCCGTGCAGAATTCATATTCCATTCCTCCTTAATCCAAACCCCAATCCACTCAAAAAAAGGACCTTTTCTTTCGCATAATCTTTTTCTTCTCATCGGAACAACTCCTTATAATTTGATGGGCCCCTCCGCAAAACACTTCGAATCCGCAGAAGTTATCAGAGAACAAAAAATATCATTCGTTTTTGGAATTCGCGAAAGGTTAAAAAAAAACTCCTTTTATGTACTCATTTAACTTAAATCCTCGTCATAAAAATTCATCTTCGGAAGGCGCTTCCATTTTGGTGAATGCAGATTGATAAGTGTGGGAATTGTGGGAGTCAATCCGGAAGTGTTTGAAATGAATTCGGCGGTGGATTTGTTTGGAGGAAATTTTTGAGAGTTTGTAGGATTTTATTAGACTTCGCGCCCTATGGAAATGCCAAATAAAAAGGTTCCTTGAAATTTGAAAAAATCGGGTCTGAATTAACTTAAGTAGTTAAGATTTAATTTTCTGCTACCGAAGTGCTGTAAATTGAAGTATGTTTGGGAAACGTTGTGTTAATTATTTCACTATACCTCAAAAAATAATTTGATACGATTTTGAAAATTTATTACGTGGAAAAGGAAAAGTAATGATAAAATATCAGTCATCTGATAATGCATTCGATAATCGTGGATTACGATAGTTTTCATCAGGATATTTCAGACAAATAGATGGGGTTATTGATATATAATATAAGGGTCAGTTGGAGGAATATTCGTATAAAATAAATATTCGTTAAGAAGTCCTTAAGTGAGAATCTTAATTTTGTTTTTCAATGCATAGTTTAAGAGTCAACAATTTTATGAATCTAACTTGAACATTTAAAAACCCAAATATTCATGATTTTTATTAAGGACAAACGCATTGTACAATTGAAAGCAATTAATCATTTTTTTATTCAAACGTAAACTTTTACTCTCGTTTGGAATAAAGAAGAAATTAACGTAAGAAAGTTTACTTGGATGATAAGATGAGAAGGTAAATCCCAAATCAGTGCAAGAATTCCTGTATGTCAACAGTAATAGTCTTTCCTAACTCTTCTGACTAACAAACATGACAGATGTTGAGAGCATGATGAAATCTACGAATGGAAATGAATACCCAACCGATAAGTTGGTACCTTTTTTGTATTGAATATCCCACTTCCTAACCGTGACGTGGCAACGAATGATGCTTAAACGCCCTCGGGTCGTTCACCTTCCATCAATCCACGGGAAGTTATCGAACTTGCATAAATTAACCGCGATATATTGTTTGTTAATCGGTTTCCATTCGAAGGATTTTTTTACACCGGCTTACAACAGACGCCTATAGAACACGGAACGTTTTTTTTTCATCGACCTTATATTGCTTCTACAGCGTCACTCTCTTCAGTTACTCTTGATAAATTACTCCCCAACCGATTCTCCATCGAATAAACCTATCTCCTTTAAACCAGGGGAAGGATATTTATCCACAGCATCCTTCTCTCCTTTGCAGCATCCACCCCACATTCTCTCCCTTCCCCCTTTTATATATTACTTTCCTCAAGGAATATACTTTTTTGGGACTTCTCTCAATCTACCCACTTTTTTGCTTCCAATCTCTTTTCTGCATCTCACGTTGGTTCTTCGACCCAAGTTATTACACTCCTGTTTGTGTTTCCGGATGTTTGTGTGTGTTTTCTGATATTCGAGCACGGAATGGAATTTTTGCTCTTTTTTTAACGTAGTTTCGCGCAGCCTTCCATTACGTCACCGTTTGTCCATTTAGATTCCGTCGTTGCGTGGGCGAGGATAATACCCCAGAAGGGTTTGATCGCCGTTCTTTTCTTTTATTTGAGTGAAAGGGAACGTCTTTAAGTTGGGTTATTGAAAAGTGATGGGATGGATATTCTGTATCGATGTAGAAATTTACGAGCCGAAATTAAATGGCGATAGGGAAATATTTGGGCCTATAATTTATGAAAGATTCTCATTTTAATAAAATGGATCTCGGAAATAACTTATATCAATGGCATGTTTAGAATAGTAATATAATATTGAATTAGGTAAAGTAATTGGATTTTTAAGATGAACTCTACTACATTTAATTTTAATTATTATTAATTTATTTATCAGAAAAACCATTTAAATGCATTATTAATTAACTGTGAATAAATTCCAAGAAATATAGAGATATATCTAAACAAATACTGAGTCGATAAAATTTAAATATATAGAATTATTAATTAAATATTTTAAATGTGAAAAATTAAAATAAATACATTATATATAGGTCAGAATATGTATTGTATGATAACAGGGAAGCAGTATTTGCTAGAATCATCTTTTCATTTCAAAGATAAACAGGAATTTACAGTGTGTAAAATAGGAAAATTCCTGTTCACGTATTTTGCGTAATACGTGATACGTAAATTAGAGAGCAAAGTACATGTAGCAGTTGCATCCAATGGTAACCTTGTAATCTGCTCTTATATTTTCATTAACCACCTAAGTAATATTTCATTACAGTCGTATCAAATGAAAAATTCCAGTGCACGTAAAGATTCATAATAGTGGCACATATCTTGGTTATGCTTCATAATTAAATTATACTCAAAAGGAGGATGTATTGATTATGCCTTATTCAATGAATTTTGAGTTCTGCGGGAATATTAAATATCCTTTTCTCGGAAGAATCTTCACCGCCGCCTCTTCTGAGCTCCGGGCAAAAACGGATGCTTTTGCTGTATCGTCGGATTCGTATTATGCGGCATTTCTAAAATCCTCTTTGTGGTCGAGCAGGTGTGTGCGTTTGAGGGAAGCGTGTTATACATCATTGGCTTCTACTCTCTTAACCCATCAAAGAGCGCGTGATATTTTATCCGGTGGAGCAATCTTGAGATGGGATGCAATAGAGAGAGATTGAGCGGTTGGGAATAAGGGATATGAATATCGAAAAAGGGTTGGGAATTAGACTAGAGTATTGAGGCTAACCGAATTAAAGGAAGATGTATGTAATAGATGATTTAATTTTCTTCTTAACGACTTCCTTAAGATCTACTGACGTGGATCAAAATCTTCATTTATTGAAGATATGAAGTAATTCCCTCCTCTGACACGCGACGAAAGATAGTTAGTAGGGTGTTCGAGTAGATATTGATAACAACCATAAGGAATTCCGGTAGTTTTGAAAATATAAAGTTTTGAAATAAAACAATAATTTTACTGTTAAGCATTCATACCCAAATTATAATCGTTGATGTTTCTTTAAACGATTTTCTATTGGCTATTTCTCGCATAAAATTATGAATTTATTCCGTGTTCAAACAAATATTGCATTAATATCCACTTTTACGAACGTGATAATAACATTTTGTACGAAATAATTCCATTGCATAGATTATAATACTAAATCAGGTCAATTAATTCTAAATAGTTGAATCCTACATAAATTTGTAATATAAGCAAAAGAAAAGTTTCTCTAATTTTATATAAGTACCATAAAATTTTATTTTTCCAGATACCTATTCCATTTTCTCTCATTTAAGCTTGTATTATTTATATTTCTTTGCCTTAATATATTTTATTTTTTAGTGTACACGGTATTTATTTTATTTTCTTTTACGATTGCATTCGTCTACAACAGAAAATTGTTCTTCAGCTATAATTTTTAAGTATTGAATTTTATTTTGAATGTATTTAATTATTTAGTAGAAATCGATAATAGCCAAGTAGGTTCCTATAACAGATCTTTGTTGGAAAATGCATTACTATTGTTCCCTCTTTCCTTGGCTTTTTGCTTAGATTTGAATTATTACGTAACACTACGCGATTGAGTGTACGTCTTAAGTGTTTCCTTCTGCAACCGATTCAGCCCCGTATTTTATCCCTCCGTTGTCTCTCTTTCAATTTTATTTTTTCTTCTCGTCACTGCTCATCCTTCACTTCTGTCCCTCCCCACACACATCCATCCCTTATCTCTTGTGTGCCTTCCCTCCTTGTTTGCCTCACCCACCACCTCATCCCCTTTAGCGTCTTTCAATCCCCCGTTCCCTCAATTCCCATCAAGAATTCCCCGATATGCACTTTTTTTCTTTGGCGCAGCTTGCTAGAAGCATGAATGAGGAGCTTAAGGTGTGGTTTTCCAATCGCAGAACTTCTACTCATCCTTTTTTACTTCTTTAGAGGTGCACGACATCCAAAGGTGTGAGATATATATACATTTTTTTTGCTCCGAGAAGAAGTGTCATTTTTTGCCCTCTCCCAACCCGACCTTTTATTCCACCACTGTAAATCTATCTCTACGAAAAGGGAAGGAACTCACCCATCCTTCACAATGCTGCTCCTATTCTTGCCTCGATGTATAAATGATAAAAATGTATCTTTTCGCGGCGATGGAGTGGGGGGACTGTTACGCCGTGATGACGTTCTTTTTTTTTAAATATTTCGTTCTACGGCGGGGCCTTGAGTGAAAGAAAGAAGAGTATCGTTATTTCGAAAGCTGACACCAAACAAATTCCTTTCTCGAAGATTTTTTTCGCGAATTCCTGCGTCAATTTCGGGTTTTCCAATTTCTTCTTCAGAATTGAAATTTTCCGTACCGGAGTCTTGCGCGTCTTAGGGAATGAATAAAGTGAGAATGGGGGGTAACACCCTTTTCAAAAAAATCCATACGTTTTTAGAGTGGAAATGCGAAAAGCTGTTTTTTTATGGGATGGGATGAGTTGACTGGAAAGTGTCATTGTCTCTGTCGCCTGCGATAAAGATTTATCATTATTATCATTTTTTTCTCCCGAATTTTAGATCGAAACATTTATTAATGAAAAATTCGACAATATATGTAATAAAGTATTTTTGCATTAATCAGTTTTATTGCGTGGTTATTGATGTATAATTTGGACTGATGGAATTTTATTATTTTTTTAATTTTTGGAAAATACGTCAAATTTATTTTCTTTATAAAGATAAGTGGATAGTATTTCAGATTTTATAGTATTGCCTATTTATCACTAAAATTTTAAAAATTTTCGTAAACCAAATGAAGTAACAGAAGACTGAAAGTTAAGAAATTGATTGAAGAAAGTCTAGAAATTTATTGAATAAGCTCGTTAATAGTGATTACCATTTTTATATTAATAAGGATTAAAATCTGAAGCAATATACACTAATATATTGCGATATAAATATGGCTAGATTCTAGTTTAGGGTAAATGTTTCATATCGTCTATCTTCAATTTAATATATACTTTTAAAGTTTACGGAAATTAGTTTTGTTTAGTGATACATTCTGTAAAGTTATAATGGTGAAATTCAAAGCATTTTCTCATATTATGTGGAATTTCATATTAAATTACATTTTCTTAGATATGATTCTCAAATATACGTAAAATAGCTTCGAGCAGTACTTTATTCACGCGTTAAAATGGAAGAATACTACAGGGAATTCGAGTCGTATCGTGAACGCAACCGAGAAAACGAAACGTATCGCATTTTTATCAAACTTTCCCAAGTTTTCGGGAAACCAAATTGAATTTGGCGTACGCCATTCTCTTTTAACGCTTTCAAAGATCTCAAAATTGATTGCCTAAAAAAAACGTAACCCTGACTTTTTCTTGGCAAGAATTCAGCTGGTTTTCCATAAATTTGTTATTTCTTTCACATTCACCCGCCCTCCCCTTATCTCACCGTATCGCCCTTCTTTTCGGACAGCGATTTTTCTTTTCCGTCCAATTAATTCGTACGATATTTCAAAAGAAATATCGTTTTTTACCGCAGTACAATGCGCCCACTATATCTATTCATCTTATAATATTCAACGCGTATTTTATCGTATAAAAAAATACGCGATTTATCGGGATAACAAAAAAAACTCTTTGGACGATGTTTATGAAAAGAAACGAGTGCACGGAAAGAAGAGAATACATCCACTCAAAGGACGGTAATCAAGTTACCTTCGTGTTTTAGGCAGACAAGTTCGCTCCGCCATTGTCTTCGATAGCAATTACGCAAACTTCGACACAAAGGCCAGATCGTCGAGGATGGATTAATTGGGAAGTATTTCACTCGTTCCTTTATTTTCGGAATGCGTTCGCGACATCGATCGGTTCGAGAGTGACTCCATCCAGGACACTATGTTTTACATCGATGCTTTTAAATGTGGATTAAAAGGGTACGCGAACTGGAATCACTGTTGCGTGAGAAATGTGCGAGAAAATCCATTAACAAAAATCAATTTAAATTCGCAAAAAAAGTGATTGTGTGTTTTAGATAAAAGTTTGGAAATGGTGCTAAAAATGCATCTAAACTCTTTTGAGAGTTTACATCCACACGCAGTACGTGCTCGAGAGGGAAATAGCTCGGGTTATTCCAGAGAAATTGATCCATGTGCCATCTTATGCTAAATTTATGGAGATAGAAACAGTGCTATAAGAATATCTTCTTTGAATATGTTGTCTTTTACTATTTGCGAGATCTTATTTTTTAATATTCTGGTAAAAAAGTAATAATTATGAATTTATTTAAAAATATATACAGAAAAATTAATCATTTTAGTTTATTTTAAATAGTAGGTCAGCGAATTAATTTTGTATTTATCCTCATATTTTCATTAACATTTTAATTTTTAACTAAATATTAATGGAACACACTGAAAAATAAACTTTAAATAGCCTATATTAATACTTTAATGATGTATAAAATAATGCAAAAAATTACATAAAACGCAGCTCATTCTTTGCATGTATGTTGAAATCCATAGTTATCCATAATATTAATCCATAGTAATATTAAATGATATTTCTTTATGAATTCCATATTTGTATGCTCTTTTCTCCTAATGTCCTTATAAAACAAGAGTAACTTTATCTTATTCTACTAACTTAAACTAAGTGAAATATTTTACTTTATACAGCATTATTTTGATGTATGAAAGAGAAGTTATGAATTTTTTATGTTTAGCAGTATGTTTGGATGTAAAATAAAACTCACCTGAGGCACACTCGTAGAAATAATGTGACGACCCATGTTATTTCAAGGAAGAAGACGATAATAGCTCCTATCCTGTAAAAAAAAGAAACATTAAATAGTAATTTAATATATTTATGATATAACTAAGCAGTGAACAAAATTTTGAGAAGATGAACCCTCCTCAATTAGTCAATTTAATAACATATTCCATTTTAGGATGGATGATCCACTGAAAGTTTAGACTAGCATATATATAGGTAAATATTAGAATTAGAATTCAATGGAAATATATTGCGGTAACTAAAACTACTCCGAGGTAGATATGTAATTAAAGGTTTAATATCATTTTACACGCCTGAATCTTAATATTAACTTGTTACGTGTTAGTTACAGTTGTAACGTCTTATAGTGATGAGCAACCCAGTTTTCTTAAAGTCTGTGTACTATTCCCATGATAAAGAGAGCTTTTCCTACATCTTACTGCTCTTTCCATTATGCCTTCAAAGACTGTATATATTTACACTGCTTAATTCCGTTTGTCTATCATTCTCTTTCCCATCAGAATGATAAGTGTAGCATTCCCTTTGATAACTCTCATACACTCACTTCCCCGACCACTTTCTTATTTCTACAACCAAATCCTTTATCTCCATGGATGCATTTGTTTTCCTTAACAACACAACCTTCTTCTTTGAGTCTATAAGAGTCCCATGTCTCAAAATCTTACTGTTCCTCTATGCTATTCCTTTAATATTTTACTGAACTTGATCCAAATTGATAAGTTGAATAAAAGGTATATGATCAAGTTTAAATACAGTTCGCAAGACGTCTTGGCTAAGAATTTAAAAAAATTTCCTAAACCTTTATTATTTATAGATACTCATAAAGGTCTCTGGTGATATGAAAGTAGATGTAAGGAATAAGTGAGGATAAAATAGAATTTTTCGCGCAGGAGTAATTTGAACGAACGTTTTAGAGAACAGAGGTATTGTATTATTCATGAACATCTTTTCTAAAAGAAGTATCTTAGTTCTTTTTAACTAAAGACATGGAAATTACTACCAAAGCTCAATTATTTGAACAGAAAAAGATTCATTATTCAGTTCCTTGAATTTGAAATCCACAGTTAATGTCGAGTTCGTTACAGAATATTAACAAGAAAGGAAATGTAACGGATTAAAAGAGAATCTTAATTCAATTAAAACTACGTTTTCAAAAATTATTTCTAAATGTAAGAATCAACTACATGGTTAAAAAAGCTATATTCAAACTTTTCGAGGGCTTGAAATCTATTGTTTCATTTTCATTCGTGAAGATATTAAAATGTCAGAACCGAGTATAAATCCTAGCACTGGAAATCTGAGACATTTGATTCTTAATCCTATTTATATCTTATCTAAAAAATATGTAAATAATATATTATATATATATATATTTAAATTTTGTATTACAATATAATGTTTCAAAATGAAAAGCGTTGGTAAAATTCATTTTCATTGGTACATAACATTTATGCATTATATTTATATGATATTTATATTTAATACTGGTATATTTTTATTTTATTGGTCGAGAATTACTTATGGATTTACAAGTAAATTTACAGATTTATACTAAAGTAATTTAGTATATATATACATTGTATAGTTGTGCGCAAAGAAAGAATTCAGGTATTTATTTATTTCAGAAACCTGAAACCTTAGAGTTACTGGAATCACCTATGCTTCATAAATTTATGAGCCAATCACGGCTGATAATATCTTCAACCTCCTAGATTTACGCTTCCGAATTATCTTCTCACGATAGCTACTTTACGTAAATCGCTTTGCCTTATGCCCTCCGCAGTTTCAACGTATGGATCCCGTCTTAGCTGAGGAGAGAGAAGGGATCCATCCGATCCATGGACACTCTGGGCCCCTTTTGCAGGTCCAAACAACGCCCCTATCCAATAACACCGTAAAGGGCTCGTGGAGGAGATGAGGACCACCATTTAATTGGAGTCTGAGGTCGTAACGCGTTCATTCTAAGGATTTCGTTCCCCCAATACGTTTCCATAAAAAGAAGCAATTCCCTCTTTACTTTTTCGTAACTCACGATACCGCAAATATGACCCCACCACTTTAATCCCTCTGAATGACACGTCCCTCTCTTCTGTACTTGTATCTGGAAGCACTTTGTGCATCACTTTTTATCTTGCCCAATGTTTCCGTATCCTCTGCTGTGTCCCCTGCCTCTCAATCTCGTGTCAAATTCAGTTTTTCCCCCCACGGCCATCTCCCCAGCTGATGTATCTTTTTCATCCTTCCTTGTCAACAAACTCCCTCTCCCATTATTTCTCTTCTTAGCTCCCTATAACCGCGATTATTTTCGGGAGCGTAATCTTCTCCCTGTCTTCATTTCACCCATCATTACTGTCTCGTTCGACCTATATATTTCAGCCTTACTCCGTTTTCCTTCGCGTGAATAAGTCCCTTGAGGTCGCTCCTTTGACCCCAAAGGACGACAACCGCCTTTCTGCAGAACAAGTCTAGCTACGTGCCGTGTTTGTCAAATATTATGTGTAGAGCACGTTCTAGCGGAAATCTTGGTGTGTATGTGTGTGTATAGAAGTGGGATACGAATACGTAGTGGTGAATTGATCCTTTTTGGTTGACCTTTATTCATGGGTTTTATGTTCTCAAATTGAGGACTTACTATGCGTTGAATAAAGGTCGGTTTATTTACGAGTAGCTTTATGCAAGAAACTGAAATGGGCTGTGAAATAGAGATGCTTAGCTCATACACTAATCACTAGAAAACCAGTACGAAGTTTTTTCACTATATTTTTCTCTATAGTTTCCAGTTTGGGTCAAATAAAATACCTGATATTTTTTATGCTTATTTAACTTAGTTGTACTGTCTCCTTGTTGGTTTATTATTTTGTCGTTAAATAACCTTCTATCATAACGGATGTAATTCATTCTATTATTTAACTTTATTTTAATTGAATTTTTTATTTGATTTATCGGATGTACGAGATAGATGTAGGAGTCAGTTGAGTATTAAAGTAATCAGATATAAATAAATGAGAAATAAGTTCACGAGTAACTGTAATTATTGACTTTTTCAGAAATACTAGGATCTTTCTCAAACAAATGAGATTAACTGACTCAGCTTTTTATCGTTATTATTGATTTTACTAGTTCAAGAAAGTTCAATTTACGTAATGTTTATTCATTTTAGCGTAGAAAACCTCTTTGGTTCAATATCCGGTAGTACAGTATTATATTCTTTATTATATTATATTCTCTCTAAGAAATAACGAATTGTAACACACATTTTGATTACCGAAAATTTTCGTATACGCGGCATATTTATTTCCTCCAATATTTCCCTGAGCCTTTGATAAAATTCGATTTTAATTGCTGAAGAGACTCCCGCAATATTCCCACTAAAGGCCGATGTGCAATTTTATGTATCAAAGGTGGTTTCGAGCATTTTATTCGAACATATTTGAAACGTTACACGCGTTAATTTTTGCCCGATTCATATTCCGAATTTTAGTCAGCGTTATCCCAAACGTCTCTTTTTAAAGCGATATTTTTTATATAACTTTTTGCGGCAATTCATTACCATTTGAATGCATCATTTTTCGTTTCCCTTATTCCCAACCGATCTATTCCGAGAGCCGGTCACATCGAGTGCACCCAATACGAGCGATATGCGATGAAAATATTTCCGTACGAGCGAATACTCGGTTTTCATACATCGCTGAGCTTGGAATTTCAATAATTTTAGATCAAATTAAAACACGAACCAATTATTGCTTGTGGGAAAAATGACGAGGAAAAAGCTTGACCCATCAGAGCGAAGATATGTTAAAAAATATAGTTGACAAATAATTTACACTCGCTGATTTTTAATTTCCTTTTTCATTAATAAATTGATCGAATTAATTAAACATCGTGTATAAAATGAAACTTTGTTTAATCTCTAGCTAAATAAATATGTCAAGTGACGAATATTTCCAAACGATTAAGAATTATAATTGTCGAATTATTGCAATTTTTTAAATTATCACTTCCTCTAAATATTAAGGGAGAATAACTTGCTAGAACTTAAGAAAGGATTAGACTTCGTACAGAAAGTCAAAATGTATTCTATCTATAGAAATGTAGTGTATACCTAAATTAATTCATAATAATTTAGGATTTTCAACATTTTTCGCCATTGATAAGATTGATCTAACATTCCGAAACTTAGAACTTATTTTATGTATATCTAAGAAGCGTCTATTTCAATTAATTCATACTGTTTACGATTGTCAAATTTTTCCCAACAATTGTCAAAAATTCATCACCCTAACGACCATATTTTTGTTTCTTTGTTGCGGTGTTTCGAAGTAGACCTATATTTCTTTAGCTTGTGTCGAATTCCAGTATATTCTCAATTCAATCAGACTGAATACAAATGTGGAGTACCCCGCAGAATATTTTTACTTTCGCGATTGTGTTTCCGTGACCTGATTTGTATCCGCAGTTCACAAAGACTGACCCGCATCCTAACCTATTGTTCTATGGAAGTCGTTAGGTATAGCGGAGGCATTGTGATGTTACGGGGCACAACCCTAAGTGATTGCTCCCTTCTGTAGTATGCATCCCATAGATCACACGAGGTTGCCTCCTCGTTTTACCTTCTAAATACTTCATCCGGAAAAAGTAATGCTACAATAGGAGAAATGTCGTCTGGATTTTTTTAGGTAAAATCTTTCTTTTGAGTAATGGAAAGTTAGTGGTTTGAGATGAAAGTGATATCTCGGAAAACTTCAGTTCTAAGCTCGGTAGTCGAAGATGCTGAATAAGAAGAAATACGAACAGTAAAATGATTCATAATCTCTTGTTTTATCATTTAATATCTTATATATAATTATCTCATTCTTTACGTAATTCTATATGTAATTGTTTGTAATTCTGTCTTTAATCCAGTCTTATTGCATGTGAAATAAATACTTCAACAAAACAGGATATTCTGATAAAATGACGCATCATACAGGGTTGGTTAGAAGACTTGAATCAGTAAAGACTTTATTAGCTATGTAAATTAATCCAGCGATTTTTCCGAACGCGTTTTTTATGACATTACAAATTAAATAAATGCACCTCAATTCATTTCGTTTCAAATTTGCATGAAACACTCGACTTTAATTCGTCGTCATGTAACAACTTATTATATTTTAAATTACGAAAAATTCGTACATCAAACTAATTCAGAGTCATTAATATTTATTACTTTTCCGCTCTTCTTTTTACGCAATTTTTTTCAAAGCTTAGAGATTGTTTTGACGCAACCCATTAACGCAAACAATTACGCACGGACTCATTCCAAATGAAAATTGTAATTTACTCGTCCGGAACGCAAATATAATTTCGATTCACCGCCGAATCGAACAGATACTTCGGGAGACAATAAAGGAGAGGCTGATGGAACCGCATAATTGATGAGCTCTTCAAAATTTCACTCTTACTAATCATTGCACCGATATTACTCCTGTCGGGTTGCTGTCTGCATGACTTCCATACGGTTACCCTGTAAAAGGAAAATGAGTCCACGCATGCTAATTTCATTTGCAAACGAAACTCGATTTTTTTCAGACAATGGCATGATTCCGGTTATTTTGGATCCGAGGGAAAAGGGGAAGTAATTTGGATGTCATGACAACGCATCTTTTAAGCGTATTCCCAGACTAATGCTCTACAGTGAGTCTAATCCTTTTATGATTAAGGCACAATAGAAGATTCCAGCAATGCATGTCACAGCAGTCAACTCTAGCACTAAAAAAATCCCTTGGGTTTAATACCCAAATTTAAAACGTTCTTATAAGCATATTTCACGAAAGAATTAATTTCCTGGCACAAAATAGCAAACGTAAGGTTCTACTCATCGTATTTACAAAGCTCTGAGCTATCATTGAAGGCGTTGTACGTTAGTTACTGAGATGTAACTCTATAATCCTCCTGTGTATCATTCTATAGATATACGATGGTTTATGCAAGAATGTAAGAATACAGAACGGTAAATAGTAACAACCTATTGCAAATACTCTGTAAGCAGCTTATGGATTATCTAAAATCCTTATTCACCTGTATCGCAAGAGATAGTTTAAGTAATATTTTTCTCGTATTTACAATCTTGTGTGCAGGCTTTTTAGATCCATCTATTTTTCGTTAAAAATAATAAATAAAATTAATTAAAATTATTTTACGATACATATTAATTTTACCATACTAAAAATCGTATAAATAAAATTAGTATAATATACTATATAATATACTATATAATAATATAATATACTAAAAATTAGTATAATATTATAAAATTGGTAATGTTAAGATTTTTGAAGATGGTTTTACTATCCTAGTATAGTTGAGGATAAATAATATTTTAAATGTTTAATGATTATCGACATTAGAACTCATACTCGTAGTATCACAAAATATTATATTATTCTAGTGAAATACATGCCTAAGAACTTGTATGTGTGTCTCCATTCAATTCGACAAGTGTTCATTTACTGCTTCTTCAGACCCTTAGAACGAAGAAATTGCGTCAAAATAATCGACTTACTTCTATTAGACTCATGCTATATCCATGATAACTATGAAAACTAACAATTTATTTATCTAATAAATTGAATGAGAATCCCCAAAGTCTCTTAGCTTATAAATGAAGTTAGAGATTAATTGGAAGAGAAGCTTTTCTTTGACTTCCAAATGTTGGATTGCAGTTCACGGTCTATATACCGCATGCATTTGCAAACTCCGTAGCATCTGGTATTAGCCTTTGAAACATCAATGACCCTCCTTCACGAGGCGCTCGTGGTGGGCGAACATTTAATATGGAAGAAAGGTTGAGATAGGGAGCTCCTGCCGCACATTCCGACCGAACATCGGTGACCAAAGGATATCGATTCGGAGGAAACACGTCAGGTACCAAATTGGGGGGAGAATTTAGCAGATATGAGACGAGGAAGTTGTACCCGAATTAGAGGATAGCTACTACATGCGAATATTTAGGGTACGATTGGAGAAAGTTTTGTCACTAGTGGTAGTTGGTACTTGATGGCTGTAAGTCTGAAAACTACGTACGTAGATATCGTTCGTAAATACGGGTAAGAATTTGATATAGCAAGCTGGATAATTTAGTGAGAGGCTGATGAATGATGTTTTCAATGAATTTTAAATGTGTTGTGTTTTCAATGCTGGAGAATTAGTATAATTTAGGTTGAATAAAAAATATAATATATATTGTAATAAATGTTTTTTCATTACGCTAGTTCATTAAGAAAAGATCAGCCGAGAAATGACGTAGAGATTTACAGATCTACATTTTACTTCATATATCTCACGTAAAATATGGTTTTCTCGAATTCAATAAGATTTTCTCCTCACTACATCAAAACTGAGTCGTATGAATTTCTAATTTTTATAAATCACAAGTTTCTTAATGATCATTCAGTATTTTATCGACTTTTATCGAAAATCCAAATGAAAATTCTTTCTTCATTTATACTAAACTACTATAATTTGGAAAAAAACTCCAGTGACACGACTTACTTTGCTTCAACATTCCATTTTTCCTTAATCCTAAGGTCCTAAAGTAATTCCGTATTGGATGGATTGGGTGTATTTTTATATAAATATATTCTATAAATTAAAATATTTGTAGTCCATTTAACTGTTTTACTTTCTGTAATAAATCTTAATTTTTTAAATATCCTTTTTCAAATATATACATGTTCATTAATGCCCTCTTCTATTATGATAAATCCGTATAAATATTTAACGATTTTGTTCTTAAGTATGTAAACTCTAATATATTGGGAATACTAATTCAAGCCATTCAGAGAACGACAATTTATTTTAAATATATTTTCTTACAAATTTGCTAAGAAACTATTGGAATACTAGAAATATAAAATTATAACTCTGATGTTTCGTGCATTATTAAATGGTTAGCGGTAATCAACGTATTGGCCGAGTAATATAAAAAGCTGTGAGCGCCATTAAATGAGTCAACCGCAGATGAAGGCGATGTCGGGGAAATGTGTTCAAAGAAAAAGTGAGATCGATTGGCTGATTGGAGCGTTTATTGGCAATTCCGGATTGGATACATCCACCGCCATATCCACCAGCTAATCCGCTATGTCAATATGGGGGAGGATAACAAAGTAAAAGGAGATGAAACTTTTATGGAATTTATTCTCTCGTAGCATAAGGAGGATGAGATGAAAATCTGTGGCTTAATGAAGAATCTTAGACCATAGAAAACTTGACTAAGGCGAGAATAAAACAGTAAGAATAAATAGACGATTATAGGGCAATGTGAAATAAGATTGTTATAATGTTTATTGTCGGATGTTTGAATGACTTATAATTCAGAATATACGACCACGACAAAGGAAATAATTATACTTTTTCCTATTTAAACTAATTTGCTATTTATTTTACTATTATCAAATTTACTATTTATTCCTATGAAATATATTGGTGAAAATTTACGCTAAACATTAAGCAGAATTAAGTTATTACGATGTATAAACAATAAGGTTTCAATAAATATTACCTTTATTATATTAATAAAAACAGAATTAAATTGCAAATAGGATAAATATCCACTTATTAATTCGTTATTTTGATATTAAAAGAACATCCTTTACTTTCGTTTCGATGTATGTTGAAAAATATCAAAATTCTACGGTAATCAAATCATACATGAATTGACGTCGTACATAGATCGCTAATGAAGACAAAGGAATGTGAAAGAAAACCTTTTTATATAAACTACGTGATTTCGACTACGTTTACATTACCTTTTACTAGACGTAATTGAAAAAGGGAATGTAAAAACATTTGTTCTTTAGTCCAGGACGTAAAACAAAAGCATAGCGGTTCGAAAGAAAGGGGTCAAACGCAGACGAAAATGACTTCGTAAGGAGAATGAGTTGTTTATTGCGTAATAATGATGAGTGAGGTGCGTACTCAAAGGACAGCGGCTATGAAAAAGACAGGACACAGGAAGGGGGCGGGTGACAAGGGAAGAGGAGGAAGAAGACGCATCTGTAGTGAGTCTGAGAGTAATAACCGAGTTTTCACACGGCCATACCGAATGGGCTTTTGTTCTCATTTCACGTGGCGCCATTGTGGGGGTCAGCCGAAGCTTGTTAGCGGTGGAGTCTCACAAAAGATTTCCCCCGAAAAACGCTCTTCTCAATCAACGGATATTCCCCCCCTCACGACCCAATTCCTTCCACACTATTCCTCGGAGTTAATTGCTTCCCGTCTCAATATTCGAGTCACGTCTCTTTTGTCCACGGAGACACGTCGATGTTCGTAAAACGACACTTAGTGCATGCACTTGCTTCAAGACCTCGTTACCGAATTTTTGGGCCGAAAATCCTTCCAGATTCCGTCATATTTCCTTCTGGGAGTCTGGGAAATGGCTCTAATTGCAACATTCTTTGGGAGCATTTGCTTCAAAGGTTAATCCGAAGTTTAAGTATCGATAGAGATGATTCTAGATCTTCTGCTAACATAGAAATGTTAAGTTAATGAAGTTAATCCCCTATGCTTAATCTTCTAGCTATCACAATAGGTTGAATTTTCTGTATCTTAGGGCGACAGTTTCTAGGACTCTTGAACTTTCAGTATCCAATTATTCCAATAATCAATTATCGATGCCTATTAATCATACTACAAGTCTCAGTTATGCTAATAAGTATTAGTCTTTTATTTCTACTTTTAATTTATTATTATTATATTTTGGTCATTGTATTCAGATCTACTTAATCTACACGCTTAGCTACAACATGTATAATTTTTACAATAGAATGTGTAACTAATAGTAAGCTAATGTCAAGGATAGTTTATTAGCATATTTCATACCATTAATCAATGCTAAATATTAATTATTTCTGCTAATTTAATCTGAGAGTAATAAAGCACGATTTATTTGTGTATTAAATTAGACTACTTATTTCTAAGGGAGTTATTACAAATCTTCAGAATGTGGTACCTTTATTAATTGAATTAATTTACTCCAATGTTATCGATTCAAACCATATTTTATATTATTAAAAAAGAAAAAGAGATTATTAGCTTTTCCAGACGGAAATTGCACAAATATTAATTATATAAAATATGTAATATCACCAGCAAAGCAATCATCCGAGTGTTCATTGATTACTGTTTACTTCATTTTAATCTTGAAAGAAAACATTGAACTGAATTGGAAATTTCCGACGGTAAATAAGATATAGTAGAATTGAAAATCTCCATTAAGCGAATGTAAAAATGAAACTCATGTCTGTTAATTATAACTTTTAATTAGTATCGAAAGCTTTAATCGAGAGTTTGGACCATGGAATATGTCTGGAATCCAATTTAGTAAAACATAATCATAAATTATTAAGAAATATCTTAACTAAATACGTGCTTTAACATTTTATAAAATTCTGTTTCTATGGAGATGTAGAACTAAGAATATTTTGATGAAATCGCCCTCGTATCAGAGCTTCATTAGTTCCTACACCGAAAGAAAAATTAAAACATACATATTGAATAAACGTTTGATAGCCAGTGATTATATCGTTGCCTCGGAAAAAAAGTATTTACTCACAAAATATAAACTCCCATCTTGTGCCCGTGGTACGTTAGGTCCACACCGACTCCAGTCATAACTGTAATTAAACAAAAGAAAAAGGATTAACGATCTGTGTTCTCTCGTTGATTGCGAACTCGATTGGTTCACACGTTATTCAGCTTATTACATCCGAAGCATACGATTGGGAATTATTTTAATCTCAATTGTAGCTTGGATCTCCATCCATAGGCATTTGCAGTATGATTGTAAACAGATAATTATTAGTGGTAATTAACGTTGAAATACGGAAGTTAATAAATATTCCATACCTATCCAAATGTGAAAGTATTTTACTATTCCCTCTTCCATGGATTATTATTAAATTCATTCCCTCATTTAGGAATTGATAGAGCTAAAATATATTAATATAATCGATTATTATATACGAATAATTTAGCATTAATTAGTCGGTTATTTCATACTTAGAGAATAATTATCTTTGTCAAGTTTTAGCTTAATACGTTATCATTAATTTACGTTAATGGTATTTTGAGATGCCGAGGATGTTTGTAATGCGAAAGAGATACACGATAAAGAGTAAAGAGATATTTCCGATCCCCGTATAGTCGATTCGGGTGTACCGATGATATATCGGTCGCAGATCCCACCCCAGATATCACAGGAGTACATTTAATATGGCCTCCCTATTACATGTATGGGCTTACGCTGATAACTGGGGTTGGTCTAATTAACACTAACCATGACAGAATTGCTTTGATTGTCGAGTAATTATGGTTGTTAGAGGCAATAAACACCGAGAGGTGCCCTAAAGACGTATTGGTTGTCAAGAAGAATGTTCATAGAGGCCATGCCGGCTCGTTTATGATGCAAAGTGAGTCCTGCCTTGCTCATTAAAGCTCTTCAGAGAGGTCCCATTATAACTATCGAATTAAAGAGTAATTCGTGTGAAATGTAAGCAGTTGCAAAACATAATTATAAGTAATCGACACTTGTGAGAACCCAGAGAAATGTAAAAAGTTAAGGCTTAGAATTTGGGAAGGTATCCAAAGAAAAATTTGATTTGTACTCTCTTAAATCTACTGATGAAGAAAATGAGAGTTCATTTCAATGTGAAACTCAATTTTTAATTGTAATAAAGAAACTGAACTATCATAAATGTAAAATTAGCAAAGAAATAATATTTATAAAACTTAAGAAAAGTTTGTTGTTAAGAAAACATTGTTGTTTATTATATAAATTTCGTATTTTGGTTTATGATCACATACAAATTCAACCATTTTAAAACGGGACGACTCAAAAATTAATAAATAAAATAATAGAAAAACAAGGCAGCAAACAATGAGAAAATGACGTGGTATAAAATTAGCTAATTCCCAGTAATAATATTAAGATACAAATACATTTAAAGTTTTGAGAACCATATACTTAAATTAAGAAAAGCTGGCATGCAGTTTAACATTCTGTAATATTAAACTATAAACCATCATTTCCTATCAATACAACTACGAATTGCTTTAATATTGGTTGACATTCAGCCTTATTTTTTTCCTTAAAAACTTTTCCCTCTTCATTTTCCTCTTTTACGATTTTACCTTCTCATTTTTCCTCATTCATTGTCAGCCTTCAAACTCAGCTTCCAATTCATACAATTCCATCGAATTTCACGCGTATTTGTTGGGCATTGATTTATCTGAGGGCTGAACATATTTCGTATCTCCGGTTGACAACTCCCTAATGCGCGATACTACAATGAGTCAAGGGGATCATTTTTTGCCATTGATTCAACTTTACTGGATCCTCGTTAAAATCAACGAGAATTATCCCGATCATTAATTAAGAGCGATAATAGTGCGTGGATAATCAGCTCGTTTAGAAGCTTGTTTAGAACACGTCAATCAATCCCTTCCCTTATGTACAGATAATGACGCTCTCCCTAGAAACGAAGGGCGCTCAATTAACATCTTTTAATGTTTAACTTTCTCTCTTCATTAACTTTCTATCTACATAGTTTATTTACTAATATCTCCTAGGTGATGATAAACATACACAGATGTGGATTTAATATGAATGTATGTATATTTATTCTCGATAAATATAGTATTTCATTTGCAATAACTCGTAACTATATTTTTGTTAATATATCTGGAATCAAATATTACGAATCGAGGTACAAAATTTTAATTTGCGCTTTACATTATAATTCCAATTTCGATAAAAATAGACTGTATATGTATCTATTATTTTTTCCCGATAATATCATTTTAATACGTCCATATTATATTTCTAAACCGAAGATTGTGGTATCGAATAATCTCTATGATGAAATATTGAATTCTTATTTAAAAATCAAACCAGATAGGCCAAGAACATATGAAATGAATTCTGCAAGCTGCTAAGTTGAAGGATTTTACTTCTTATCTTCATATTTTTAAGATAAATTGAGCTACTTTCATTATCTCCCATACATTGTAAGAGCCCCAGGAATATGCTAGACCATAGGGTTACAGATAGCGCTAAAACGTAGCGTTGATATACGACGATGTCCTAAGAGTACGGGAAAGATAGGAGAATTTTAAGTTTTTCCGAAATGTATCACAATCTTTCTTCTCCATTTGCAGGAAATTTTTGGGATGATAATTAGAGAAAAGAGCTCGGTGTCTCGTCCTTATCTCGTAGCTTATTGCCTCTCCGCCGCTAGCTATGCAGTAGACTTACCAATTAGTCATGCAATGTTGGGATTAAGCCAAGTGGATGTGTACCTTCCCCAGAGGGTTGTCAAGAGGACAAATTATTTGAATGCAGCTGCGTGACCATGATGTGATGTGGTTCAAATACGATAAAATGTTTCCTTTCGCGAAAGTGCCAAACTTTTTCGAAGATTTTGATTACATTTTTTTTCTTTTTGATGAATTTTCTCCCTGAAATATGCACATAAGCCAATTTGCTATTTCTCTTAACGGGTCCACAGATAATTTAATAAAAAGTTCAATTTCTTATATATTACATAGATAATAGTATCGATAAAATCATAAATCGTTTGTGATTTAATTCACAAAAAATATCAACAAAATCTCTACAATTATTGATAAATTAATTCATATCATAGACAAGTAATCTCTAATAACTATTCCCAATGTTTGGGTATAGGATTTTTCTTTTGGTATTGAAGTTAAAATAATTTCTTAATATTCTCAGAACATAGATACAAAGAAATTTTATTTATTAATGGCAATTTACTTTAATGTCGAATATGGTTAGTCGTGTTACATGTATTGATTACTGAAGCATTTTCATACATTAATCTTTTTAAAATTTGATATCTTAAGTACGCCTAAAATAAACTTCAACAGATGGCTGAAACCCAATCGTCTTCGCATCAAAGAATCCTGATTTGAAATTAATGAGCTTCAACAAATGTTTTGATAAAATTACGAACGTTGTATAACAGAGAAATTATGCTTTTTTCATCCATAAAACACCGATGAATATTTAAGCAAGAGCCTTCCACTTCGTTTAAGCTTTTCTCTTTCAATCGATTGTTTTTAAGGTCTTTTTTTTGTCACGAGAAACTCTCAGAACAAGGTCTCCATAAAGTGGTTTTCCTCCCAAAATGAATGACATGAGCGAAATCTCTTATTCATGAAGGCCGGAAATAACCACGCCCCCCTCCCTACACCAACTAAGACTGGGAAGTTCCCTATGAAGCCAATATCTGTCTCACGTTCTACCCTTTATCTCCTTCCTCTACACATCTCCTTTCTTTGGATGCTCATCCTCTCTCATTAAACCCTTTCTTCTTGTGTTCATTGGCTCATCTCAAACTTCTACACGTTTCTATCACCATCTGGTATTGAATTTACGTCAATTTACGATACCAATTGGCTGTATGCCGATTAAATACTAATTAATATTAATCCTATGATATTTTAGAGCTTAAACGTACTTGTTATTTCAAAATATAGTCATTACGTCATTATGTCAAGTAAATACTGAAGAATATTAATCCTATGACAATTTAGAGCTTAAACGTATTTGTCTCATCAGCATAGAATCATTACGCACATTGAGGTAAGGAAATACTACGACAGGAGGATACCTTTTTAGGAAGAAAATATTGCTTCAAACACCATGATCCTTTCAGAAAGGTTGTCATCATAAATTTCGTCATAATTCATTAACGCGTTTAATTTTGTGACAATCATTCTACGAGTGTGAGCCATTTATCTTGTTTTTGAAAAGCATTGTTTGTTTGACCGCCACCCTTTCATCTCACCCATCTATTCATACCCTCTTCATTTCCCCCGATATCCGTGGGGTGGTTGCTTACCGAAGGCCTTGTCTCAGAACTTGCAAAGCAGCAACACAATAGGGGTTTTCCCTCCTTCGAAATATTCGCTAATGGTGGCTACGCCCTTCATTCTACAGCCTAATTCATTTCGCTCAAATCTCTTACTCCGCTGCGGAAAGCAATTATATTCCCGAAAGAGAGCATGAGGACATAAATATGCAAACGAGACTCAAATTCGGTCTCTATGAAGAAGAAATCTGAATTAGAATAGACCCACTTTCGCCGCGTACATGCACCGAGCGTTCATCCATTAGATTTTGGGAGAAAAACAGAATTACCGGAAATTTAGTAAATGGAAAGGTTGTTTTGTTTCGATCCATTTATACTCGTAGTGTATTCGAGTAATCGCTCTTTTAAAGTGGGTTAAAGTGCTGTTGCGAAATAGAAATTGAAGGAAAAATCTAAGACAGGCAGAAGTAAAATAGAACGAAATATTTTTTATATAGAACGAGATATGAAATGGATGATAAAATATATTGCAGACTTTTCGTACACCATTGCAGTTTATTTTAAGAAATGTAAATATAAAATTTTAATGAATATGAAAGTTATTAAATGAACATTAAGCCTTCAATAGCTGAAAATAATATGCAAAATAGATATTATTCAAAAATATACGTTAATTTTGCTATATATATGTATGTATCGATGTATATTGGTATAAATGCACACTTTATTTTATGTTTCGTTGGATATGTTCCACGAGGAAATTAGCAGTTTACCAATTCTTAAAAGTTACGTATTGTCTCTGATGTATTCAAACATGAGTAAAAGTGAAGGAACAGTATAGTTAACGAAGCTGCCTTACTTGAATCGTCACAGACTTTTCGTTAAATTTAGTACAGATATCCATAGCAACAACATACGCGCCTTGTTTATTTATCACTTACAGGACTTAAGCCTCTTACAAACTTCGAAACCTGAGGCAAATTTCCTCTCTTATTGCGGAAGAGGTTTTGATAATTTATTTATCCATTCTCCTTAATTACTAACCCGTGTTATTCCAGACGGGGCATTAATGAGTTCCACTGTACTCCTGGCGTTACTTGGGACAAATGGCTATGACTTCTTCTTCTCAGACTACCACGTTTGCAAACGTGGTAAGTTCCGGAGGTAAATGCACGAGCCTAGATAATAAGTTCGCAGTCTTTTTAATGGTCCATGAAGCAATTGATCAAAGGGAATGAAAGGAGACCACATACGGTGTTTTTTATCGCGAAGTAAAAGAGAGCCGTGTAGAAGTAGAAGAATAAATTTTGCTCGGAGTGTAGTTACACAAGAGGAAGTAAAACAAATGGTCCAAGATGAGATACTGTACTCAGCCTCCTTTTCTGAGATGATAATCTAGTTAAGATAATAGGAAAGGTTTTTCTTTCTCCACGAAAAGATTAAAAAATGACAATCAAGAGTTTAATTCAAGTAAAACTATTCTTTCTTCTCCAATGAGGAAGTATCTCGAGGTAAACGCTTTTGTAGCCTAGGACGTGATTTTCGTTTCAGTAAAGTTTATCTTTCGCAAGATGAAAAGGGTTTGATTTTCTTAGTTTTTCTTTTAACTCCTTTAGGAATAGAAGTGAAAGACTTTTTTGGACTTAGTTTACCCGATTGCTCTGTCTTTTATTGCCTAAACTAGGGGTTAATTATTATAAGTGGTTTGACCAACATGTTTTAAAAGACATTCGAAAAAAATGTTTTAAATGTAATTTAATTTAATTGTCCTCATATTACAGTAAAAAATTATGAAATGGAAATAAAAAAGATACTGAGAAAATTAAATGGGTAATCTTTACAGAAATACTGTTCTTTTTAGCTTATGCATTTGAAGGTTCGTGTTATAACTTTGAATACATCCTTATATTATACAATTGAATTTACTTTTTTGACTAATAAATGCTTTTCATAAGAAATTCAAAGGAAAGTATAATTTTTCTTATATTTCTTTGATTAAAACTACCTTGTGTTTCAATTTTTGGCTTTTTTGCTCGTACCTATATATTTGTAAATAATAGTGGTTACATTTTTGTGATAACACAATTTATTTTCTAAAGTACTGTAAAAATCGAAAATGTATCTAATTTTCCATGATATATATTATTATTTAACCAAATCTTTATTTATATAAAAATACATCATAATAGGAGAATGAATTCTAAAATCTAAAAAATTGACTTCTCAACTGAAACCATTAGCATACTGATTCATTTAAGAAGTACGTATAATGATCTATTTGTTATTCATTGAAAATTAAAGGAGATGTTCTCATAAGCTTCCTCATTCTAAAAAAAATTTTATCAAACTGTAAAACCCATCACTTCGAATCATTATTTCTCTCAACTGCTCGAGTCTATTGTGTGAAAACGCGATTTGGTGAATGCGATATGGGATTATCTCAATTTAGTTAGTAGGCCATTCAGAATCTTTTATATCCTGCATTCCTCCCCACACATCTCCTTTGCATACGGACAAACGAGTTCTGCATAATAGGAAGACGTCTATTCTCTCGTTTCGGAAAGAATGTCCGTGGAAGGGATGCCCACCAAAAGAAATTGCAAATTGAAGACGACGGCGAAAGAGAAAGGAAAATTCCGGAGGTTAAGCGTCTCCTAAGAAAGGAATGGAGGAGTGGTATTCTTCCCAAAGGAACACAATTTTGAATAGAAAATCCCTGTGGAGGGAGAAGTAGAAAGCAGGATAGGAAAAAAAACTTTATGCGAGGAAACATTGTATTGTAAAAGGCTGAAGGCTTCAGATTCGATGGCGAATCTCGAGGGAGTCGTACCAGAAACCAGGGTCTATGAAAACGAAATAAATAAAGCACGAAAATAAAACCGGATAAAATCGTGGAAGTGAGTTCGAAGCTTTACATAGAGAAGTAGAGCAAATAATATAGTTTCGAATCAGAAATGAAAGTGAGCTCGTGGATGGAATATCTATATGCATATCTTATGCGAAGAGTATAAACTACATTTCCCTTTGTCCTTTAAAAATTCCTAGGAAAAGTGAACTAAACATCAAACTATCTAACTAATAACTGTTATTTTTATCGAATTAAAAGTATTAAAATTATATAATTATTTTTTAAACTGAACTATGTATATATTTTTTATTTATAAAATGTTCATGAAGATTATAGTGTGTTACTATCGTTAATTTCCAAATATTAGCCCAAACAATTTATATATATACATATATAAATATTACGTTATGTAGGCGATACTGAATAGTACTGTTTACACTGCAAATTTTCCCTTCTTATGGATATTTACTCTTCAAAATACGTATTAAGGCTTGTAATCCTAATGAACCGCAGCTACAGGAACTCCGAATCTCTCTCTCGTAGGAATTTACAAAATGTTCATTAGCTAGAAAAATACGACTTTCTGGAACTTTAAAATGTCTAGTTTGTTTACAAAGCTGTTGTTCTTTCCGTTATGCATATGAACGCACCAAATTTAGGATGAACGGAATGTGTATCCTGATGCATAGGCAACTTCCATGCGCAAATGTAATGTGGGTTGCGGAACTGCAGGCGCCGTCCATCAGTTAGGCTACAGTTAAAGAATGATCATTTAATTAGCGATTAACTCATCGGAAAGTTGGTGCGTACACTTTATACTTTGATTTTTAAGTAAATAACAGTGAAAATTAGTCCTGAAATTTTGGAAATAGAAATAAAAATCTGCTTGTTATCGGATTTAGCAAAATAAGGAAACTTAAAATGGGACAAGAAATATCGTTATCGCACCAAATTTTGCCTTCTAATTATATTATGTATTGGATTTAAAATCGTTAGCTATTCACATAAATTGATTAATGTTTAATGAACCACATGATATTATAGATATGATTTAGGTTAATATAAAGGGCTCTATAAAAGAATTCTAAAATAAACATTATATAAAACTCTTATTAAATAAGAATTATAGTCTTAATAAATAAAATGGAAGATTTCCAAAATCAAAGGTGATGTTTGACGTATAAACAAAGGATAAAAACTATAACATTTTATTTAAATATATTAAAAATATAAATAAACTCATAATAACAATATGTAGATAAAAGGATTGTGAAGCAGTTACTAGAGTTCAATTCTCTGCATTTATCATCGGCGTACTCTCTTGTTTACGATCGAGTTCGCAGTTCCGAAATTAGAATTTTTTATCATATCATTTCCGAGGCATAAAAATACACGTTCATAGATAAACATTTAAGGTATACGACGGCGCTTACAGCCCCGAATCCTCTCTCAAAATTCCGTTCGTCAAACAATCTCGCATGCAAATCCGCTTCCCCTGCCCCTCCTATAGCTTGTCACGTGGGCGAAAATGTGTGCACAACGCTCTTCTGTGTAACACACGGAGAGTTTCCCAAAATCCTTCGGACGCCGGCGCATTGGGGAAAACTTTTGCCTACGCTCCGTTCCCTCTTCTTCCCGTTATAGGGATAAGAAATTCGGGAATGGAGGAAGAGGAGGTGTTGTTGGAAAACAGGTCGATTTCGGTGCTTCCGTGTGCAAAAGGCGCTGAAGGAAAAGGGCGACAAAAGAGCAAAAAAAGGAGAGGTGAGAGGACGATGCCGTGTGGGACTCCTGAAAGTGGAATTGGACGGCAAAAAGGAGAGGAAACGTATGGCTATCAGCGAGGAAAACTACAGAAGACGTGAATTGGATCGGGGAAGAGAAGTTTCCGAGGGATACGACCTTTTTAAAGTTTCGTTTGGAATTTGTTTGGGTCGTCTGGTTGAAGAGACGGTGAGGGTTAAGTGACGGCTATGTGTAAAAGGGAATGCAGTTTGTGGGGAAACCATTCTCTTATTTCAGGACTATATGGTGTATCCTTAGAAATACTGAATCTTTATTTATTTAAATCCTATGTTTTCCCTCTCTGCGTATGGTGATAGATATTTATTCCACATTGATACCTATTAGATAAATTGGAAAATTGGGCGGAATGAATATTTTTCTTTAGATATAAAAATAAATTGCATCTTTTAATTTCCTATACAGTGTTAACTTTCATTAAGACGCAGTATTTTGAGTTATCAATGATTTTATTTGTAATTTACGTAACAATTTGGGTAGGGAGTTTTATTGATAAGGCTACTTTAGAAATCTGTAGACAAAAATCCGAAGATCCAGAAAAGCACAGATGTTCAAACGATTTTGATTGATACATTCCCACATTGCAAAAGCTGTCTTTTTATGACACATCCCGATGGAACCATAGAAAATCATAAAAAGAAGCTCCAACCCCAACGATCGGAAGGGACAAACGTTCGTCGAAAGATTAACGACTCCTTTCACAGATGACGTCAGAGACAGCCGTTTTCTTTATTGGTCATTATCACAGAAGACGCTGGAGCGTAAAAACAGTGGCTTATCATCTTCCAAGGAAAGGAAAGAATGGGCTTTTATACTTCTGACTCGATTGGATGGTGCACTGTTATAATAATATAACCTTAGTCTCGTTAAGAAATTGCTTAGAATTAAGGTATGCAAATATTCTTTAAGATTGCACCTTCCAGCTTAAAAACTAGTACAATATTATAAGGGAAACATTTTAACTTTGTAATTTCTTTTTAATTATACAAATTGCTTGATAAAATATAAATTAATATGCGTATGAATAACTATAAGAACCTTCTTCAGGAATACTAAAATAATTATTAAGAGGTAAGAGTTAGATCTTAATTCCTCATAATTTGATTGTAAAAATGCTAAGCTACATCAGTTTCTATAGCTTTTTAGAAATAATGACGAGCTTTAAAAGAAGTAAATCGAAGCATTAATAGGAAAAAAGTTGAACATAGAGGAGCGCATAATCTTTAGTATATAATTCGACATAAAATAAGAGGAAGATAAGCGTGTGCTAAATGAACAGATATTGAAAAATCTTACATCTTTTATTATATATTGTAATAATTTTATGCAATTATTTAATAATATATTATAAAAATTCCATTTGATTCTGTATATTTTATATGATTACCAATTCTGGTGTCTGAATGCTTCCATTGTTTTCCTTTAATCTAAACTGCAAACTTGAACGTGGAGCAGTCTAAAAAAAAACATCGATCTCAACGACCCATAGGAATTGATTAAGCGAGCGTCGCACAAGGATACCCGATAACTTTGAATTACTTCCTCATCTGGGGAGCCGAAGAAGCTAAGTTTTTGTCGGTTTCGTTATGTTTCATCTTTCGTTCCAATAGAAGTCCTTTCCTTCGCTAACGAGAGAAGTGGAGGTCGGAAATAATAATTTCGTCCCCTCGTCAATGGAGAGTTAGTGACCTTAACTACCACCAGGGGGATTTGCGTCAAGCTCAGGAAAGAAAAAAAAGAGGTGTGAAAGGTTATTCATTTTTACGGGTGGGGATTTGGAAGTTGGTGGATGCCATTATTTGTGTAAGTCGTTATCTCACCGTTCCAGCTTCGAGAATTTTTTTTCTGTCATAGCTACTTCAGAATTTTCATCAAAGAGAGAGGTTTTTATCCTTCCAAACTATAGTTACGTTTGATTTTATTTTACGACTATAAGTAGAGACATTTTATTGACAGTGAAACCTAGCGAAACGGTGAACCCTTAAGATACACTTAATTTTTTGCAATTGATAATAAAGTTGAGCGAATTTAAGCTAATTGTATTAGTACCATACTCTTGATAAAGGGACGATGATTAACGCACTGAATTTTTTACGTAATTACTCTTCATCAAAGTCTCCGATATTTAATTATATCAAGGCTAGAGTTTCTTCAGTTAATGAAAAATATATTATAAGATATAATTAAATTATTTATTAAGATAATATTAAAATTCTTCTTAATAATCGGTCTTTAATTTTTGGCGAATTGAAATTATATCGAATTTTGGATTTCTCTCTGAAGTTTAAAATTTTAACTTCATAATTATGTTTTTAAATTAAATAAGGTTGGTCTTTTGGGGATAATAATTGATTTTTGATTTTAATAAGCTGGTTTTATTAAGACTGAATCGTCTAATCGTCTTTAGGTCTTTATTTTTGTAGACGTGTTTGAGACTTAGAAGTCTCTTCTTCCATCTAACCTCTAAAAAAAAGTTAAAAGTACAATGTGAATTTGAAAGAGATGATTAGCATAATAATTATAAGAAAGATTTAGGTTGATGCTGGAGTTAGAGGAATTATGGTGTGGAAGTTAATTAACAGTATATATTTAACATTCTATCTTAATACATTATTCAACAATTCCTTGATTAAAAAATAATATTTACAACAATAATATTAACAGCAATAATATTAAAAACAATGATATTAATAACAATATTATCAACAATGATATTAATAACAATATTATCAATAATGATATTAATAACAATATTATCAATAATGATATTAATAACAATAATATTAACATTATATTATTCCTTAGATGTTATAATCTATTCGAGCAATCCAATTATTATTTAATACTATAAGAAAAAATGAATTTCAATGAATAGAAATAACATTACCCAATAGATAAAGAAGATAAGAAAGATCAATTTAATTAAGAAATCTGTTTATTTTCTGTTTGCATCCTCACCTTCTATTTCAATGTCTCTATAAAGGTAAATATCCGAAAAAGGGAAATGCAGAATTCAGTGGAAAAGAGGTGCCTAGATTCATGGAAGTCCACGGATGACTCTGTGATAAAGTGTAAATGGGAAAGGGCGTGAGGAGATTGGGTGTTGAGAGATATTGCAGAGGATGCGTCTGTGTATTGCTATGGAGGATTCTCTAAGTGTTCCGTCTCTTTTTCCAAACGGCCGCCGCGGGAGACATCTGTCGGGAGGCTGGAAAAGCTGCTCCATAACCATTTCCCCTAAAACCCCCCTCGTCCACTGAATGCCCTATGGAAATGCAGCTGAAGGAAGAGTTTTGTCAGAGAGGCTGTCCAACGGCTTTGAATTAACGCCGTCTCATGAATCTGTTTGTCTTATTTGTTTGCACAAATCCGCGAGGAAATTTTGGCATAATTGATAATACGTAACAATGGATAACAATTATAGATAACAATAACAATTTTATGTAATGTAACGATATATAACAATAACATTTTTTATTTGTAATTTTAGCGGATTAATACGATTCTTAATTGTTGAAAGATTCCATGTAATACAGGAAAAAATCTCCCGAAAGTCTGTACGAAATCAATGGACAATTCACTCTTGTTTAATACGATCAAAAATTCACAATTTTGTTGATGAGTTTGAACTTACTTAAATTTTTTTATGCATATTATTTCATTTAAGTACCTTTTATGCTGTATGTATTATTATATTCTCTACTTTAATTCTTTATGTTAAATTGTAAATTAAATTGACTAAGCTATATCAAGTGTTATAGTTATATCAACTTCTATAGTAACTAATGTACATATGTATATATACACACGGACGTATACATATATTAGAAATTCCATTAAGATAGTTAATTCAACTCATTTTCAATATAACAAATGTTATATTGAAAATGTTAATCTATAACAAATTATACTGGAAAAAAATCATCTATTTACTTAATTTTATTTATAGATATACCTAAGCCAAGAGCAAATACGGATAGTTACGATAATTTCTTCTAAATTTCCTTTCGTGTTTAATAAATAAAATATAATAAAGTGAAAGATAGCTGGTCAGTAAACAGATATTTATCACATAAGAATGTTCATAGAAGGTCAAATGATTGGTGAAGTGTAATAATCTTTAGATAAATATGTGGAAAGGAAACTAGCCTCAATAAAAAGTCATATTTTCAGTACAAATTTATTTAAAAATATCCTTTTCTCACCTGATATTCTCACAAACTAAAACATTCTTGGCAGCAACCATTTTTAGTTCCCTCATTTCACCTCGCGTACTAAATTTTCTTTTCTCTTGCGTATATGTGTTGCGTTTAATAATTTATAGAAGTTCGATCTGAGGATAAATATATTTCCGCGAAGTTCATCGGATAAAAGGATGAGATAACTCCGATGTTCCACTGAATTCCTTGCGTTTGAAAATATAGAGACGCTGCTTCATCGCAGGAAATAAGTCGCGTAACAGTTGACCTATTTCCGTGAACTATCATCGTTTTGGCCGTACGGGCTCCGGAGAGAGCATATATTTGCATTTTGACGCAGGAGTTCTTACACGCTCTCGTCACTTTTGAGAATGTCCCTTCATAATTCCCGTATCAGAGGTGCCTTTTGTCACATATAGGACATCATAACGCGAAGATGAGTGGCTCAGAGCGTAATTGCAGAATATTATCAGAGAGTCTTCAAAAAAGAGCGAATCAGCGTAGAGTTTTGATGGGAAAATTGTCAAGTATTTCCGCGGAAGCTATATTTTACAAACACGCGAGAACTTGATTTCCCTTTCAAGTGTTGGAGAGATTTTTTTTATTTTGACTTTAATTATACATCCGATCGTTTTTTAATGAGTTAGGAAAGGTGAACAGGGAAGGTGTAGGGAAGTAGATCAAACGAAAGTACGTTCAGCTAAATTTTAATGCGTAATTTATATTCAAAATGTAACTTCTGAGTATACATTTGCACGAACGTGTTTGTGTTACTACGTACTACAATAACGTATAAGAACGTATGCTGCAAATATTCAACAACTAAATCGGACGCTTTTTCTAATAGAGATCATATACTATTAAAGATATAACATTCTAATAAAGATTAAACGAATATAGGTTCAGCAAAATTCTAATGCATTATTTATATTCCAAGCGTAAATTCTGGGCAGTATATATTTTGATGCTCATGTGTTCATTTTGTACGTATCCTACAATACATGGATATTCAAGCACTGAATCGTATGTTATTTCGAATGAAGTGAATATGTGTACGAATTCAGTTACCATGGAAACGAATCGGTTAGAAACTAAGCTTGAATGTTGAAAAAGAAATGTGCTCACCTTCTTGCTAACTACTCTCCGTTTCATTTCATGCATTTATATGCTCCGCGATGTTTCGCATTTCTAGTGCTAAATAGCAAAAGCGATTTAATTACGCCAAAATTGTCGCACTCTCTAAGAGCGATACTCGCGAAAACTTGGTGAAAAGAGTGAAAAAAAAGTCTCTGGTCGTTTGGTAAGTCCATTTAAAAACGATGCATTCATCGCAAAATAAAAGGCCGCGACTGAGCAGCCGTTTTATTTCGCCCAAATTGGATTCTGATTTGCGACTGGAGTCGGCTTAATTTCCCAATTAACCGTGAGCTATAGAGAATCCAATTTCCAAGGAAAGTCTCAATTCCATTTCAAGCATTTTTTATTTTTTTTGAAGTCGATACAGTAATTTCATTCAAGACTTCCAAAATCGACTTTAGAAAAAATATTAAAGACATGCAAACAAACTGACTCAGTCATAGTGATTTTGCAGAGCATTTATTCGTTAATATAATCCAATCAAACTAAATTGTTCGCTAAAATTTACGTAAAAGTGGATTATAAAAAATTCAAATATGTTTATAAATGTTCCACAAATGTTCCAAAAAATGTATGGATAATAATAATATAGATTTAAAAATTTATTAATTCAACAAACTATACGGGATTACATTAGGTTATTAAGAAAGTTTGCATACCCACTGTTTATACCCCCTGCCACACGCCAAAAAGTGGCTTGCAGGGCATTAACGTATCTGTAAATATTACGTTTATGTATGAATCTATATTAACACAACAATATATTTTAGCTAAACCAATCTGTTTCCTTTCTTGAATCATAATTTGTTCTAAAAACATCCATAATCTAGGATTGGGTTGATTAAATACACCCTTTTTTATTATCGTATTTCTCAACAGAACTTAAATAAATTCGTATTGTACTTCATCCTTCATTCGCATTCTTTCCTATCGGCAATTTCACAAGCGGTTACTATGGAAACTTCTCTCCTACACATTAGCCACCCAACAATCTCACCCTGACATCTCAACGTCTTTCTCCGATGTGTGTATATCCCCTTAATTGTCCATTTTGTTGGCTCTCTTTCGCCCTAAACTTCTCCTCTGAGAAAACTCTCCTCGAGTGCCATTTCAAATACTCCATTCACTCCTCTTTCCAACCCTTTATCTTTCCCTTCTCTTTCATTACTTTACGGCCCATCTTCTCTCTTTTTTTCTCCTCCATTTCCTTTTTGCTCCTCTCGTTTTTCGCCTCACAATCGCCGTTTCCTAGCGAAACTGCTTTTTTAATATTCATTCCGCGTCTCTTCGCCTAATCTTCAAAAGGAGGAATTCTCTAAGGGGCTAACATCCCACATCGAGGGAAAAGTATGCCATGAAAACGTAAGCGAAGCCTTACAAAAGCCTTTAATTACTTGTGTGTAGTTGAGCGTTTTACTTCTCGACTACAATCAACTGTTTCGCCTAACTTCGTCACTTCATTTCTTCAGCTGTTATTTATCCTATGAAAACTATGTATCGTAACCAATGAAATAATAAGCTTCTATAATAAACGATTAAGTATAGGTGATGATAGCTGAACAAGGTAATTTATCAGCTCCATTTAACTGTTAAAAGGAATTAGATAATAGTGAGATTACTGGGACTCGAACACAGGTCTGGTGACTCCAAACCATGTCGCTATTTTATCCTTTTATTCTAGCCTATTATGGTAAAAGTATATATGTAGATATATGTACGTATATGTGTATTTATATAAGTTTGTATGTATGTATGAATATAAATATATACGTTTATTATAATTATTTTATAAAAATACATAAATATATATATTTATATACTTAAAATATATTGAATAAAGTATATAAAAATATTTAATGAAATCAATGTGAGAAGGCGTGACTTCGTGGAATGCCATAGTAATAAAAACAACTTTGTAAATTTCCACAGAAAATTGTATTTCGCGACCGGTTTCGTAATATGAAATTACATCTTCAGGAAGATGTAATTCTTTTATATAATTAATATCATTAATAATATTAAAAATATTTAAAATTGTGAAACTAAAGTCTTTGAACTAACATTAAGCTATAGATTTATTTCTGCTCATAGTTACATGCTCTATGAATTGTATACTCAAATTTTTCTAAAACTCGAAAATCTTGATGAAATATCTTCCAACGTATCAACTTTAATACATCAATTGAATAATAATTTAATAGACATAACATCTACCTATCATCATATCGTTTAACGTAGCTTTCATTTTTGAGGTTTCCACTTCTTCTTTTTCTTCACATCCCCCGCGGTTCCTTATTATCCCCGCATTTTCTTTGATACCATTCCATGAATATCTTCTCTCCAGTCTGATATCTTTTACATCTCATCCTCTCATTCTATCGCTTCTGAACTTTCAAAGTAATTTAATTTTGAATGAGTGCTCATTCCATGTCTGCTCGGAGCTATATAAAAAAAAACGAAAAGGGATCGTAAAAACCTTTCTCCAACAGTTGTGTGTGTACGTCTGCACCATCAAGTCTCATTCTTATCTATAAAATAACCAGGAGAGTGTATTTCGAACGGATGCTTCGAAGGGAAAAGTGTTGGTTTTAAAGACATCTGCTTGATCTCCACTTTCTCATCGGGAGAGTTTTACTATCTGGTCCATTACGACTGCATGACGAGGGTTAAGTAATCCAATGAATGCGTGAATACAGTATACAAAGGGATAAGCTATTTAAGGCAACGGATGAAAAAAAAATGGAAAGACTCTTGTACATATAACAATGACGTTTACCTTTTCTCTATTTTTATGAAAGCTGAATAAATAAATCTTCTAGCATTAACAGCATTGATTAACGTGTTTATCCATAACCTTTTCAATGTCATAGGATTATTATAAAAGTAAATATGATAGGGTTTAAATCGTATTAATTATAGCTTCTCAAAGTTGATGATAATGGTTTGCTTGCTAATATTAAAAATCAATCGAACTAATTAATATAATTTGAAAAAAAATCCTTAACATTACTGTATGCTATACAGAACTTTTTGTCACAAATGAAATAGATACTAAACTGTATGGACGAATTAAAGAGCTCAAAATTGGTTTATATTAATCTATAGTTTTACGTTGAGTGGTAAACAGATATATAACGCTTCACGGAAATAACGATAGTCATCGGTTGCGTAAAACCTTTCACTATCACGTTCACGATTTCATATAAATATTTGTGCTCACGTTTGTAAGTATGATTTCACTTCATTGTTTGCAATTATTTCCATTCAAAAATTTTCATTTTGGTACATCGAATAAACAAATAGTGCATTTCTTTCGAAAGGAGAAATATTCCGAAAGTTGATTTCAAAAACAACAACAAGCGATTTCCAAGCAAACAATAAACAAATCAGACAAACAACAAGTCAGTCAAACGTTTATTCCAGAATCGAATAAATAAATGAAATTCGTGTTTGAATATGCTATGCTACCTGTCAAAGGAACATCAATCTCGCGTAAATTGGAAGTGTGAGTTATGAATAATTGGCGCTATAAAAATATATATCATTACGAAAGGTTTAGCAAAATATATTTCCTGTAGTATAATTATAAATGGTGAAATAGAATGAAATTTAATATTTTGTTCAATTCTTTTATTAACTAATAAATAAATTTTTCACTTACAAGAGCAAATAAAATTATCAAGGGAGCTATATTTTATAAAATTTCGTTCTTTGATCGAGATGTTTATTTTATAAGATTAAATTGTATTTAGATTTTTAAAATGCCAATAAATTGTGAAACTGAATACTAAAAGTTTGGAAGAGGCTAAGTATATTACTCAATAAAATATAGTTATTAAAAATACGTAATTTTCCTCTCTCAATTAAAATATAAAAAATTTAAAAAGTTTAAAATAATTATTTTATTTTTATATTCAAGACGGAAAAATACGCTCTCTCGTGAATCCAATAATTTATCTCTTTATTCTTTCAAACGTATTTTATCTGTATAAAAAATAATGATGATAAATATTGATTTTAAAATTCAAACCTTAAAATTTGATGAGATAAACTTCATGAATGCATAATTGGTTGATTTTTTAATGTAGTTCAAGTTTAAATGTCAAGCATTCTTTTCCAGAGATTTAGAATCGAGTACCATCAGGTGATATTTCAGAAAGATATAAGACGTTGGATAAAAAATACAAATACAACGATATTGCATACTTTACAGTAATTGGGCGTGGCTGCAATATCATCGCCATCTCATTCCCATCGAAAGGTTAAACAATAACGCACTTTGGGCCAAAATTGGAGCAATCGTTACGCAAGTCAATTAAGCTTGGGCAAGCGAAGGAGATGTTGACTCAAGAAACTATAGTGACGGAGGTTAAGTAGATTTTTCGCTGAAATTGCCTCTTTCAGTCGAGCTCTCGTTTCCCGAAGCCCCGGGTTTTAAATCAGACGTAAATCTGAGTCAGAAATTAATTGGCCACCCAACACCGTTCGAGAGCCCAGCGAATATTTTCACCTCGCAGCACTAATTGGCCGTAAAATTTTAAGGGCTCTATGTTTATTTTCCATAGTAATAAAAGTTCTACGGAATCACTAATGAAATAGACTTTGCCTAGAAACGGATTACCATGGAGATTCCGCCTCCGCGACATTATTAGGAAAGCGGATCAACGTTTTTTTTTTTAAATCTTTTGGAATTCTTCGACGCGAACGAAATATTGTGGAGTGGCGTTTCGTAATAAGGATTGCGAATGAGAAAGAGTTTTAAAGATCGAGTTTTCGAGCGACGTACTCTTACAAATTTGGTGAAATTCCAGCATCACAGACAATGCGATATAATTCGACAATAACGCGTTTTTCGTGAGAATTAGACAGGAAAACAATAAATTTTATTGAATGATAAGCGACTTATATAATTTATATTTAAAATTATTATATTTCCAAATTTTATATTTATGTATCAATAAAATCTTTGCCATTTTAAATAGACAATTTTCGATTTTTAAAAGACTACTAGACATATATTTCTGAATTATATGAATACGAATTTAAAATATCGAAATAATAAGCCTAGGGTAAAATTCAATTAAAATTTAGGGAAATAGAAGAAATTCTGAAAGATTCCAATAATAGTTTTTATTATACAGTATTTATTATTGTTATAACATTCTTTATCATAATCATCTTTCAGTTGGATCTAAATCCAATTACATTTCGTACTTAATTACAATTTTGCTGTGATAGTTCACAAAAAAGCGGCATTTTGAGTATCAATTTACTCACATTTGCTTAAAGAAAGTCTTATACTAAATTAGGAATCAAATACGAATATTTTATGTGCTGTTTTATTAAATCTAATTTGGAGATCAAACCCATTTTCATTCATGTTAAGATCATTAATGTTCATATTCATTTAAAGTAAATCGAGTCTGATTACAGATATTGCAGTTTATAAAATAATAATAGTTTATAGACAAATATAGCAGTATTATCCCTAAAAGAGATTGACCTATATAACAGCGTAAATGTGATCGTAATGTGGAATGATGGTAATGTAGAAGCACATGCATTCTCATGAAGATGCTTATGGAGATAAAACCCATAATCTTGGGACCGATAATCGCACGACATTGAGGGGAGGGCGTCAACCGCAGGTATTCATCTCAATTACTAAGAAGGGTATCGTACGAAGGGCAAAATAGGAATTCGGGCAATTAATACTTCCTTATTATCTTGGAGGGAGAATCGCTGGGGTGAACTTTCGCCCGAAAAGAGACTGTAGGCGAGTGGAGAGGAAGGATCAAAAACTTTTCAAGCGACACTCCAACGAAATCTTGACATAACTTAAGGCGATAAGTGGTTCGGGATACGATCTACTTCTTCGCAGTGACTCACGACGTTATTTTTACGTTATGAGAAGCCAGAACTCTGCGTAGCTCCATTCCTTTGAGAGACATTGCTTATTAACTATGAGTTGGAAAACTTATACTTGGAGGATGTCCTCGATATTAGTTCATTCGCATCCTCGATGGATTTAAGCGGAAATGATCGTGTTTTCAAATTTCTTGATATCTAAAATTAAAGTCGAATCATTTCATACATAAATTAGTACAAATGAAAAATCTCTAAATACATTGATTGAATTAAAATTGCAATTTTATAATGATAAGAATAATCAAAATTAAATAAAAATATAATAAACATTTCAGATTAACGCAAATGAAACTTAAATCACTGAGTCTATACTAATAGAGTTTTATTAATAAGTTATGATTTTTTCGTTAATGTACTTTCGCAAATATGAGGCGATGACCTATTATCTAAACTCCAATCTTTTATAGGAATAAAGTTTCAAGGATATGTACCATATTTAACTTTATTATCTTAAGGCTTATTAACTCGATCCTTTAGGAATATTCAATAGAAGTTGTGTATTTTTGACATTTCGTAAATTATCATAGAGTACATATGTTAAATATTCAGCAAGAAGGAGTAGTAACGATTTAATAGGGGGCAGCTACAAAGAAAGAGAATTTTAAATGCAATTAATATATGAAATTTTAAATATGAATGGGTTATTTCATTAGATATTTTTAAAGCATCAACTATTTTATGACAGGTTTTTTTCTTAATATTGGTAAGGGAAAACAAATTTATTGAAATTAATTGGATAAAAATATTGGAGTAAGTATATTGAAATGAAAGAGATTAAGATTTACTTTGAGTCTATTCTACGTAAAGGATTGCACCAAACCACTCTCGCGTACTTTTACCTCACATTCTCTCTGAGACTTAATGCGATTTATTCGCCTCTAATTGCTAGGAAGAAAAAACCGAAGCATTCATGGATGAGATTAAATCAAACGCTTTTTACCAGAAGTTCGAACAGATTGACATCCCAATTATTATAATGAGGTCAAGAAAAATGTCTGTAACTATGTAATCCTCTTTCCTTTGAGAATTTCCCAGACGACCATTCCCTTGATCCTTGGTTCCATCCCATTAGTCAAATCTTAATCTTTAACCCTCTACTGAACCACTCCTTTCACAGCAACTTCCTCTCTTCTTTTCCCATTTTTAAGTCAAAAGATTGCCTCCCAACTGCATCCTTTTACGAATAAATCGGGTATTTTAAACATATTTCCGAAAGTTGTTGTCCCTAGTAACAGACAACCATAGTTACGGAAACTAAACTAAGTACAGAATAAAGATAGATAACGACATTAAAACGCAAGAGAGTTTTAAATAAAAAAGGTGCGTAAAGTTTGGGTACAAAAGGAATGAATTAAAGCATTGATCAAGAGACTGGCAATGTAGGCAGCTGTAATTAGAGGGAGTCATTCTTAGAAGCATCTCCATCAACCTCAACTTCTTTAAAGGGATAGGTAGCATCTGTTTAAGCATGGACCATTTTGAAAACACCCTTCAGGAGGTGTCAGATGATGCTCGGCGCGTATCATTGACCCCATCAGTGGCGTTTACAAAAGCATCACTTCAAGTACACTCTCGTCTGAGAAATTTCCGAGCTATTAGGGAGTCAATAAGTGGAGTAGTCATTAATTCGGATGGCCTTAATTGATGCTGGTGAATGTCTGGTTTGACTAGGGCTGTTCGATCCTGCAGTTAGCGGGAGGATCCGTGTTGCGCGTAAAGGGTGCGTCATCTTATCTAAATCGAAGTGCATTCTCTATCGTGAAACCGTGGGATGGGAATGTAGTGCACGTGTAGGGCAAAAGCACTAATGATCATTGTAATTGTGGTAGGGTACATGCTCACCTAGTAGTGACTAAGAGAGTTGTAAAGTGGTATTGTATAGACGTATTCCTAGAGTCTGTATGTAATAATAACATAATATATTGTATAATACTACTTTATATTATAATGTAATATATTTGTCTAGTAATGTAGAGTATATAAAAGAGATCATAATCTTCATAAACATATTAAAAAGACAGATAGAACTTTAAAAAAATAAAATATAATTAAAACTAAATAATCTAGTTGCCATTGTTTCAATAAATTTCAAAGTTGTAAGTAAATTATTCAGCACTTTAATGAGGAAGAAAACTTCATTAATAGAGAAAGAATTTCAAAAATTATCAATAACTTTATTCCTTTAAAAATCATTTTATGGGACATAAATGGAAGGTAAGCTATAGTTAGAAAATATAGAAAAGTCTTCGCCAACAAAGTTTGACATCTAATTCCAACTTCAGTAAATTTTTATAACATTACCTAAAAAAGAGAGGAATAATCAACAAGATACAGGTTTTTTGTTCAGTTAAGCCTTCATCATAATTTTTCGAACAAGAAATAGTTTATAGTTGAAATATTAATTTTAAAATAATAAGGAATTCTACATTTCATGTTATCCATTGTTTCATTTCTTCCTCTCCACTAAATGACACTACGATTTCAACATTATCTCAAGAAGCACTAAAATTAGACTCCGTATCACAAGTTTGAACGAGAGCCCTAAAAATTGCGAGGGATTCTGAAAACGTCTGAACTTGCGAGCATAATGATTATCGTCCGTACGAAGATGCTTGGAATCTCCCCATTCCGTCATTCTTCCGTCTTAATAAAATCCTTTTAATAAAGCAATTCTCTAGAATTTGAGTGCTTGAAACCGTTTCAGTCGAAATCAACTGAAATATGCGAACAGTCTTGAATTATGACGCCGAATCTCCTCAGAGCTCCTTCTTGCGTAAGGACACGGATTTCCAATTAAGAAAGGGGGATTCTGGGTAATGGGATTTGGAATGAAGGATGAAAAAGGGCAGTGGATGATGGACGATTGAGGGAAAAGAAGTGACGGTAAAGGAACGTGGAAATTGGAATGGCAAGAAAGAATTCCTTATTCAAAGCGGAGGGCAGTCAATAGGGCTGAACCTTCGGGGCGTTCGCACAAAAACAAATTTAAAAGAGCATTAAAAGATGAAAAAGGCAGCGCTCGTTCGTAAGGAGGTGGCAATGAGTGATCTCCATGGAAACCCGAGCACAACCGAGTGGAATGAGAGGTTTATACTCAAATTGGCAATACTGGTGTAAGGCTTTAGAATTGCACAAAGAGAAGATAGCGTATCTTGTTTTGAGATTATATTACAAAGAATGGATCTCGAAAGCTAATTTTCGCTATTTTGGGATTAAAATGAAACTATTCTTAATCTAATTACATATTATTACTATGGAGTGGTAGAAGCTATCTTACGTAATAGTGTATCACTTAACTCACTGCTTATGCTCTCATTTTCCTTGGGTGTGATTTAATTATTTAGATTTAAATTAATTATGTTTAAGAAAGAATTAAAAATAACTAGTAGAGAAGGGAGTTCTATTAAAATTGTATGCGGTCTATTACTAATTAACCTACTACTGCGTAATAAGGAAAGGAAGTCATTGTAATTTTGCAATTATTAAATGCAGATTGTACAGTATCTGTATGTTTAGATAGCTTATCCATAAATCTTGTTTGATTTTACTCTGGAAAAGATTTTTAAAGGACTACACAGTCGTTATAATTTTAATTCCGTTAAATAACTTATTCTGGGAATATAATGCTTGAAATACTGATTAATCAAGTAATAATAATCAATTATTGAGAGTTTACGATGGTTATATGATTATATATAATCTTAGTTTAAATAATATTCGTTAAATTATTTTGAATTAGGGAGAGCAAGGCAAATATAAGTGAAATACCTATAAAATTGAATTATTATTGAGAATTCGAGCGTTACTCGTATTTATAAATTCCAAGAATGCTTCATTTCATATTAATTTTGCCTATATCCTGTCTATTTGATGTGAGTTACCCACTAGACAGCCTTTTATAGCACTGATTGTTATTTCATATGATGAACATATAATATAATGAACTTGTGACCTCATGGAATATATTTGATGAATATGCATTACATAGCTCTATGTTCAACTATTTCAGCCAAATTTCATTCTCATGAATGCATGAAGACATCACCTACAAACTAGACGGATCGCAAACGAGCTGTCACTTAACGTCCTGGAATTTTTAACGTTAACGGATATAATTTCCCTGACCCAAGAGCCCTCTATTCATACCCCTTTAAGATCTCTGATTTCTTCTTAGAAATTTCCTTGCATTTGAGAAAAGGGAGACTTCATAATACTTCCGTCTGACCCACTTTTCCAACGCAATAATGCTATAGTTTTACCGTTGCCTGGCGTCGGCTGAATTTCTCTACATCGAGGGAACATGGGCGAACACCAAGAAAATCGCGCTCGGCCTCATCGGGTGAAGATATTGTTTGAAAAAAACCAACCAAGGGGTTATTATCATGAACTGAGAATAATCTGCAGCCACTCCCGTCCACGGAAAGAATTTAATTATCCAAGGGCGGAGTGAAATGGGTGCAGAAAACCTCCATCGTAGTTCCTTGATAACCTGACTGACCTAAATAGTTGTACATTGCTGTACTCCTTAAAGATATTCCACGATTTTTAACCCTTTCATTTATATATTGTTTGCCACGTATTGTAGAGTATTCATATGGTATATTCAGTAGAAATGGTTCCTCGTAGTTACCGGAAGTCAAAGCGAAAAACTCATGTGTATGAATCGAGGAAACATTTTACGATGCCAAAGATGTTTTTGTGTATTCTCATGCGTAGATGTTGCTACGAAGTGGAAATGGACTGCAATATAAACTCCAAAAAACTTGAATAACTTAAGAAATGAAACTATGCAAGAATGCTACCACAGTATAGGCTTAATTAAAACGCTACTGTTGTCATGAAAACCAGATTAAATTCAGGAAATAAACATAGGGGAGTGCCAAGTTTCCCACGAAAGATAATTAAGTTTATCATCAGACGAATATGTTGTTTTTATTAAATAATCAAGTAGGTCTATAGTTAAACGATGTGATTACTAATAGCTACTTTAAATTCATCTTATGATTTCCCTAATTTTAAGCATTATTCCTTAAGTTGCAATATTAATAATTATCTAAAGCAATATCTCAGAAAAAAACATTCTAGTTTTTTCACAATTTATTGATACGAAATCTATTCATTATTCTTCATCATCTTATTAAAATTCTAAAAGAACAGAAGCATATTGTGTTTCTATTTAAATGCCACGATATTCCTAATGAACCCTTCTTGATCCTTTTCGGCATAGAAAACTTAATACTTAAAATCCTCCTTGAATACTTACGTAACAAATTCACGATAAAAGCAATTACGAAGGAGTTCGAAGGGGTTTTTGAATGACTCAGTACCAATCCATATGCTACACCTTGGCGACGAACAAATCGATCCAAAAAAGAAACAAAAAAGCTTTCGATTTCCTCACTCGAGCAAACCCTAACTTATTTCCTCTCGTTAAGCGTTCGTGCAATACAAAATAAAACTCCCTAAAGTAAAAGGAAAAAGAACCTAAGGAAAAAAGTGCAGCTAATGAGGCAGCTGCACTCCTACACAGAATGGAGATTTCTCAAAAGAGAGAAAGAGATACGCGAACAAAGGAGAAGCGTAAAAAGACGCGGAGACAAATCGAGTGGATGGCGCGAATGAAAGTGGTTTCGAAGGAAGGAGAATAGAAAGGAAGGATGAAAGAGGAAATGGAAGGCGGAGTGATAGAGATGGGGTAGAAAATAGGGGAAGAGGGGGTATCCCTTTGGGGAGAACGGTCGGAAAAGAGGCCTTTAAAGGGAACGTCTCAAGGCGGCTCTCCTATAAGAGTAGAATATAGAGAGACTATCAAACGTAAGGAGGGAAACATTGTCCAGAGTTGATCAAATATGTGCCTCTTTATACATATTATATATATATAGGGATATATCGTAACGTTTAATATTAAATTAATTCGCTAAAAAGTGAACATTATAATATTTCTTAATGTTTTTTGTTACGTGTTTCAGAACAGTTTTATAAAAAAGAACAATAAAATTTTATGCCTGTATTTTCGTCATAAATGAACATATATACCTAATCAATCTAAGGTATAATAAGTGAATATAGCCTTATCATTTCCTTAACGTGTTCCAGAACCATTTTACAAAATAGATAAACGAAATATTATACCTATTTTACGTCATAAATGAACAAATATACTTAATTAATCTAGGGTACAATTTTAGAAATATAATGATATGAATGGTATAAGGAATAAAGGTACGAATTTCGCAATTGTATCGTCTAGAGAAGGCTTAAGTGGCGTGTCCTTTATCCTCTACGGGTGAGCGCAAGGATAAATTTAAGACGATTTAGGAAGATATAATCCTCTTGGGAGGATTAAGACGTGCAAAAGACCTGACTCCGAATTGATAAAATATACAAGAAGAGGATATAACAAGAATTTATGTACGGAATAGATGAGAATTATGAAGAGCAATAAAAAGTAAAGTAGATATTAGAGAATAGATGTGTTTGACGTTTTTATATACATCTGTATATCCAAATATTGTTATTTATATTGGCTGAGAATGTCAACAAATATTAATAGTAAAGACTGCTTTAGATTCTTGTGTTATATATATGTATATAAGAATGATTTTTTTCGTATTAGAGTATGTGGTGGATGAAGGTATAAGGCAAATTGAATTCTAGTCGAAATCTTCAAGGGAATATAAAGGCAACTAAAGCTGGTTGAAATAGATGGGAACTAGAGAAGAAAATCCCTACGTAGTTTCAGTAATAAAATGGATACATTTTCATGGGAATCGATACAAGTTAAGTGAATAAAAACGTACTCATTCGATTGATTAAAACGTCTCATTTTGATGGTCTCTCTCGCCATTGCCTCGTTTCTTGACTCCAATTACAATCTCCGGTAATTATTTGTACCCCAATTTTCCCCGAATTCTTTTAAAGTTACGCTCTTCCTTCCGTCACAGAATGTAGTCCCAAAGTGAGCAAACTCGGTTAAGATTTAACAGGATTACGAGGGAGCCATTTGGAAAAAGCTGCGGCTGAAAAATTCATTCGTTCACGATGAGACGGAAGCTGATCTGTCCTTAAAGCCAAGAGGTTAAATTGGTTAGAATCGAGAGAACGTACGAAATTGAGAGACAGCGGAAGCTAGAAAGAAATAACCATAAAAGTGGAATTTAACTACGAGAATTTGTTACCTTAATGTTGCATAGCTAAGCTAGAAGAACCTATTGGCTTATTTGAACTAGTTGAATTCTCAGTCTATTTCGAGAAAGACAATGTTCAGGTTTAAAGATTCATATTAAATGGGCATAAACTAGATGAGATTTTTGGAATGTAAGGAGTTGAAAGATTCAATTCAATAATATAAGAGAGCAAATGAATAAATGAAAGAAATTTTAGAATTGAGATGCGATTCAATTAACATCTTCTTATATAGAAGGATTATTGTTAATATAAGCGGATATTGAGAGTAGAATGGAAAAAAAGGCTAATGAAAGAATTTTTATTTTAATATTTTTTAGAGGTTCTTCATTGTCTTAACTTATGGAACTTTGTAAAATTTATTTTATAAACATCACATAGTTAATAAAATAATCGGATTATATATTTTAATGACTGAATAATATTTCAAAATATTTAGTATTTTGGAGAATGTTAAACTACCTACGGAACTTTTCCTAAGTTTAAGAAAAATTGATGTGGAGATTTAATTGTTATTTTTGCATCCAATTAAAGTTTCTTCTTTAGAAATAATTGGCAAAAGACTTCAATTAGAAAATTATTTGTCTTATATATTCCTTATTGTTTCACGGATTTTCTATAATATTTTTTATGTTATTTGTTATACTTATTTCTAAATAAGAAAACCAATCCGTCAATTCCAATCATGATTGGTTACTGAATATATATCTTTTACGATCAATTTTTCAGAATTTCAGAAATAAAATAACTAGCGGTAATTGAGTTAATGAGACTAACGCACCTAAAGATAATTTTTTTCATATAATTAGTTAGCAATTTTCGTGTCTGTTTTAATTGGAACGTAATTAGAGCTTAAATTCACAGCAGTCACATTATCAATACTCGCGTAAGTTTGTTACCAGAGTGTAATAAGAGCCCGAATTCGTGGTACCAAGACTTCATTTCAAATTGGGTCGAAACAAATAAATCTTATTCCATTAAATTTCGAAAATTAAGAGGTATATGTATAGTATTATAAAAATTAAATGTTCAATAAAAATATCGTGTTTTATAGCTCATTTCAATAAACCACACGGAATTATATTTCATGCTTCAAGTGGTAATAACTCTGAAATCGATAAAAATATTGTAATTGACCGTTGCTATGGAGCGGCAGCGATCACTTGATAATGAAACATCAATAAGTATTTATTGATTTACAAATGCTTAAATCGTAATATAATAGAGAAGTGCGTGAAATTTCTTTTCCTTTCTGAGAAGTGTATTATATGCGTAGATACTTCCTTCTATTGAATTAATGCTCAAACTCCTTGTAAACATCAATTCATAATCAAAAAGTATTATCAAAAAGTAGCAAACACCACCATTATACAGTTATAGAATATTCTGTACCATGTGATTATCAGCAGTGGAAATACCAAGGTCAAACATAAAAGCGAGTAACGATAGTAACAGAAGTGCGATAAAAAAGTGAGTGGCAATTAGGCTCTGCAGATAAGGTGGATGGTGTGGAGCAACATGTTTGGGAAAAGAAAAAGGCTGTAGGCGGGGAGTGATAAGAGCGGGAATAAGACCAAGTCTTCCGGTGTCTTCAGGGAGTGAGAGAGAGAGAGAGCACCAAACAAATAAAAGACTTTTTAAAAAGAGTTTTCCCGCGGGGAAGTGTTCTAAGTGGAAGGACTACTCGAAATGAGAGAGAGGGATATAGAAAAAGGGGAGATTCGGATTTTTTTTTCAACTTTTGTCTTCGGTGTCGGGAGGTTATTTGACGCCAAAGTAATTATAGCGATTTCAAAGAGACCGCTGCATACCCATTCCGCCGATACTAATCTATTGAGTTTTTAATTCCATTTGGAGCCCTCGTTAAAAAAAATCTCTCGGCTGTGGGTTAATTAAGGAATCCGGAAACGTATTAACAATCCGAAAAAGGCAATGATATCGAACGAGAATTTTGGGGGAACGCTGATATGATTATTCGCAGAACCACTTTGGCAATTATGAGTCATCGCCCACACTCAATTTATGAGTTTATTTGCTATATAACGATGACCTTTACGGACTGATAATGAAGTTAACGACCTCATTACGAAAAAAACTCTTAATCACAGAATGATGGCCGTGATATATTGTTATGATGCCCTTTTTACGTATTTATATTCAATGAAAAGTATTCTATTGCGAAATATGTATCATAGTTACTGAAAGTAATAATAATATACTGTATAACAGTGGCTAAAAGTTTATTTTAGAAAGGTAGATTACTTACTCTTGAAATTTATTTAAATTTGTCCTCAAATTTACCCTTATAAAGTATATAAATATTCATTGATATTATATCCCTTAGAAATACGTTACCTAAAATCTATAAATATATTATAGGTATTTATACACATTTCATGCCTTTCCTGAATAAATACTACAATGAACTTTGTTGGGGAGGAGTTTCAAAGGAAGAAGTAATAGGAAAATCAAGATAAGGCAGCACTGTTTTGTGTTCATCACAATGGAATCCGTCCTTTCAAAATTACTCGCTCATGAGTTGCCTTAAATATTAAAAAGTTCTGGAGGACGATATGCATTGTTAAGAAAAATGTACTATTTCTCAAAAGTAATGAAGAATAATTTCTCCATTTTTGCTATTGTGCTTCTTTCAGAATATTTCAAGGATAATCTTTGGTGTATTATATGGGTAATAATTGAAGAGTAGGACTTCTCATTAGTTTCGCTTCTTTGGGAGATATTTCTTAGAGAAAAGTAGTTCGGCTGTCTTCAACTTTATTGTAATAGGACTATAACTCAGGAGGCAATTGGTTTCAACCGAAAATAATTCTTTGTTTAGTTGACTTCCGCGTCTTATATTTTTCCTTAAAGTTTTTGAATCACATGGAAGATGAATTTCCATACTTTTCTTCCTCTCCAGAGTCCAACCCTTTTGGTTTCCCAAACGCATTCAAGAGATGAATGAGGAATCTAAAAACTCCAGGGAATTCCATCCACTTTCTTTTTTAAATTAAGAAGGCCCTCGAACAATAAATCTCATTTTCAATTTCATCGATTCCACTTGCCAATTAGTCGGGTTGAGAAAACACCCAGAATATTAACGTTCCTTGATTACCGTGTTACGCGGAATTTTAATACCTTCAGTAATGCGGTCCTCTTTACTGCAATTTACGTCGAACCATGGATTACGAAAGTAATGCAGAGTTATAATTATTATAAAAGGATGTAGAAACAAACTCGTAGTTTATAACTAGGATAACTAGAATGTCACTACATATTTTTTCTTGATATTGATGATTTCATTTCTTAGAATGATTATCCAAAATGATTTACAAAATTCCAATTCGGTAAAATTCGGTAGAATCTAGATTTCATATTTCTGAATTATACTGCTGACGAAATAGAACTTAACTTTAAGTATCACTTAAAAATAACTACAAGATTGAAAAGAAGAATTTGTGAAGGGTGCAGAAACCTTAACTCATATTTTATAGCTGTTAAAACAAGCTAACTAGACTGTAGCTGGAAAGTTGCAACATATTTTTCTTGATATTAATGCTTTTTAATTTCATTTAAAGATATAAATTAATAATCACATCGATCTAAGGAATTTTCAATTTGCTAACTTTCGAATGTAGATTTTACATGTCTGAATTATAATTTTGATAAGATAAAACTTTTTTTTAAGATAAAAATTTTTCGTATTATTTAACGATTTAAAAAGCTTGAATGTAAATATGCCATTAAAATTGAATAAATTAAAGTAAACATATGGTGTTTAATTTCATTTACTTTATCATTGCCGACGTCTTAAAAATGAAAGATAATTAGCAATTAAAGTTTAATTAAAACCTTTGGCTACGAGTTATATCATTCTTATAACCAATTCCTAGAACAATCACATTTTCATGTACCTCATACGCTTTTATGTTGTCTGTAGAGTTGATAAGTATTTGCATATACGCATAAATGATTTTAAAGTAGGTAACAAAGTGGGTGGGTAACAAGATCAACAATCTAACCTAGATCTCCCGCATACAGGACTATTAACAATCCCGATTGCTTGGACATCATAATGATTCTCAAAGTTTGTCTTTGGATAAAGTCCAAGTTTAAGCCTTTAATTGGAAGAGAAGGTAGTTGAATGATGGTGGGATTCACTTTAAAAATGGCAATCTTAAGAGAGAATATATCTCTTCTTTGTTCGAGATTATATAAAAAGGAGAGATATCCATCGGAAAAGCTGAGTCTCTTCTGTTAACAATGAGCCAGACCTCCATCAATGGAAGGAACGGACGAGCGGAAAAATTATCACGGAGAATTCGGAAAAGAGCAATTATTCAAACTAACCCGAATTTTCTAATTTCGGGAAAAATAAGAGTTTTGGGAACTGGAGCAATTATCGGGATTGCTTACTCAATGTCCCTGTGGCATAACTCTTTCGGAAATCTGTTTTAATTCGAAAGTTTCGAACCGAAATCCTCTCCCAGGCGTCGGAGTGGAAAATTTTTACGGAATAACTGCCTTAATTTACATGTCCTTGTTTCAGAATAAAATCGCTCATTTCCGGACGGACGGGTTTTACTCGTTTCCCGGAAATGCATTTAAAAACTTATCCGTTGACGTATAATGTCGTTACCGTTTTTGCAACATTGTGCGCGCCATTAGCTTCAACAATGTATGACTCGTCGTTCTCTATAAACTCGTTTCGAGTCCATCGGGAACTTTTTTGATCGATTCCGTACGCACGAATGGAAATTTTCGTGGACGAAGTTGATAAACATCGCAAAATCAGAAATATTTGACAATCCAGTCATTGGTTGTTGTTGATGCAAAGTTCCCATCCATGCATATGAGAGATTAGTTTATTTTTGTAAATTTCTTTGTTACGTATCTTATTTAAATTCTTAATTCCTCTTTTTTGGGTAAACTTTTCGTGAATTATTTTAAATCTGATAGTTGTAATTGTGTATAAAAATACATAAGTCTAGAAATGACAACTAAGTGGAAAATATTTTAAATGTTCGAATTTATTAATTAATATTCGTTAAAGGAAAATATATTGTAGAATAAATTCTCTGACTGCTCGATACATATTGTAATACCAAGGAGCATCTATTAATAATGCTAGAATGTCTCTAATTGTAAAAAAATAGAGTGCAAACTAACTACATCATAATGTTATCACATGATTTTTGCATGCTGTAGATGATATCTGTTATGGTATTATATAATATACTTAATACAAATCGTCTTTTATGTGAGGGAAATTGTATTGATAAAATTTCCTCTTCCATCCAATCCGTATGGAAATATGAAGTATAAAAATGGAAAACCGTTTTAATTTAAAAAGAAATCGGATGTGATTTCAAATACGTATACGTGTCATACTACAAATTTCTACCTAAAAATTACTATAGTTCTGAAAAATTACTACTATTTTCACCGATCCTCATCGTTATGGTTACTACAGAATAAATATATTAGTATGATTCTAAGCCACTCATATTTCTAATTATTTATTTTTGACTTAAAAGAAAGAACCTAAATGATAAAGAAACATAAATTTTTACATATTATAAGTTTATATATTCATATTTTATATCACTTTTATATATTGTGTTATTATAAATAATAATATTTTATTACTAATAAACCATTTTATATATTATACTATATTTCATTACAAATATACTTCTAATATAATATTATTAATATACTAATTACTAACACATATATTTGAGATCAAGAATAGAATTGCTTTAAGGTAGGTATTTTTAGAGCGAATTCCGTGCATTCAAACAGATGCCAATCAGTCCGCTCTTCAAATTTATAGAGAGATGAATCATTTAACAAGACGAGTACGAATCATCGTTACACAAAGGAGTGCAAACTGAGGAATCAATCCGTAAGGACGGCAATCCATTAGAGACGCTTCGAGAGGGGGAAACTGTGATTAAAACGGGTATCGGAAAAACAAAAGAAGGTTGCAGAAGCAAAAGTCGGCGGTGGAACGGGGGCACCGAGAATTTACGTCTGAAAACGGGTTCGGACGAATCGATGGACGTTACCAGGGATACGAAAACAAAAGTGCAATCGCTTGCAAAAACGCGCAAAAAGAAAAGTTAAAAGGGTAAATTGCTCCAAACGCATCCGAAATTTTCGCAAAGGAAGAAAAAGGAAACGGGAATCGGGCCGATTGAATCTCCCGCTCGCGAAATGAATGAATAATGCATCGGAGGGAAAGTTTTTGAGTCGAAACAAAAGACGGACGACGCGCGCGTTTCGGCCTTTTTTTGTTTTGATTAAAGGTAGCGAAATGAGAGGCAACTGGAAAAGAGACAAAAAGTGGGAGGGACACAAAAAAAAGACAAAGGGAATGTAAAGTAGAGAGGAATATAAGATGAAAAAGACATCCAGATCGAGTCATGTTTACCCATGCAAGAGACTTGTCTAAGCGTGGGAAGGAAGGCAACCCATCTAAAAATGTTTTCTTTCATAAGTGAGGGTGGAATCTCATTAAATATCATCATCGGGAGGATTTGTCATTAGTTAGGGAAATTTGTTAGTATGGATCGCTCATGCGAGGTAACTTCGAACTTGTACTGTTAAGAAGTTCTGGTTTTGTAAGACAATCTTTGGTTCCATAAATTTTTAGAACGGATTTCCGAAAAGAATTACATTGACCGGCTGAAGATTCGATATATCTGTATTGTTTATTTCAAGCAAGATTGACTTATTTATTTTAAATAATATATTGATTTATCTATATATATTTCCAAAATTATCGAACAAATATTTTATGTACGTTATTGAGTAATATATCAATTATATAAAATACATTGCCATTAAATCCATCCTCACTTTGAAAAAATAATATGATGAGATTGTTGTTAATCTTGTATTTTCTTCTGTAAATTGGAATACTTAGTGTTTTAACTTTTAATCTTTGTCCAAAAAATAAACAATTTTTATAATGTATTTTTATTTTATATCCTTGGTTGTATCTAAGATACGTATAGTTTTTCTGCTGAAAATCAACAATTACACAGTAACATCCCAAGCCTTTCTTTATCACATTATGAACGATGATGAGTGTAATTACTACATAACACTAATACAGGAAATCATACTACGCTAATTGAATTTGAAACGGATTATGCTACTCATGATGAGTTCAATTACTCAAAAGCAGAATCCCTTAATGAGTTTGAATTCTAGAGCTTCTTTCCTCGTTTTCATGAAGATTATCAATCTATCTTTATTTGCAATTTTTAATTTGATAATGGGATTACTAAGCAAATGTTTCAGAGTTCCATTAAATGAAGGTAATATTATTTTTGCACCATTTTATCCTTTTTATTGCTAAAAATATTCATTAAATATTGAATAATAAAAAAAAATTAGAAACGAACCAATTATTAAATCATTAATGTCTCATAAATTTGTAAACAAACACGATTATCTTGATTTAATCACCATTATACGTGTATATTCCCCTTACACTTCTACCTAATTACATATCATTAAAATAGTATTGTTTTGTTTGAAATTATTTAATTGTGTCATACGTATTTAGGCATATGATTCACCTTAAAGTTCCCTATCGTAACAGTTAAATGTAATTGAATAACATATACATTCACATGGTATGATTTTGCGGTAAAATGAGCAATAGAGTAGATATGAACTCAATCTTCGTAAAACACACTACTGCACCCAGAGGACGTAAACTGTAATGTAATCGCAATTATGCACGGGTATAGTGTTTGGATGCAGAGGAACTGCAGCGTGATAGTAATCTATTCCGCAGTGAGATTACATAGAGGAAAATTCAGGAACTGCATGCTCCGTTAACTGCACAGAAAGCATTAATTTCACTTCAGCTTATCCAAGGGAGATGAATTTTCAAAGAGATGCGTAAAAACACGAATCATTGCCTAGATTTTGGAAAATATATTTGCATATAAAAATATAATATATAAAATTTAGTGCAAAAATACATAGAAAAATAAAATTTTAGTATGTGGAAAGAGTATATCAAATGTCGAATGTATATTAGTGTGATCAATAAAAATAAAAGTTTTCTCGATATTCTTACGTGTTTGATGAAACAAAAAAGTGTTCTATTTAGATCTAAATAAAAATTGATAATAAAATCTTTCTAAATAATGTTAGAAGCGATCAAACCCTCTATTCATCAAATACGTATTATGAAATTAACTGTTATTCTTAATCAAGCACAAATGTAACACATACTTTATATAATGCGATTGGATACAAAATAAATATGAATATTGTTCTCTTGAGAATAAACGAAAACTGAAACTAGTTTCCTAATTATTATAGCAAAATTGATTAAATATTTTTCCTATATAAAAGTAGTGGAGAGAATAAAAGTAGTTAATGAAAAATAAAAAATCTTGATATTAATAGTCGTTCTTGAAATAATAAAGCAGTGAATAAGAAGTGATAGAAGTTTAAAATTTAATTGAATAACGTCAGAATATATTTATGTAAATTATGAATAGAATGAATTGAATTATTTTTATTAAAATTATAAACTATCAATGTATTCTATCACTTTATATATATTTCTAAACTTATTAGCGAAATAGAAAATTACTCTTGTTTTGGACGCTAGTATATAATTCTTTGATCCTCTGATATCACCGAGTGTAAACGAATAAATTTAATTGAAATTCTTTAGAAGATTACTTTATAAATAAAACTTTCCCGATGATAAATGGAAGGTACCGGAAAAATTAAGCAAGACCTGGTTTGAAAAAGCTATCAGTACTTTCAAACCCTAAAGTCACGTCCGTTCTTTCTACAAGGAAATCGATAATGAACGTGGCTAGAATGTTTTAAAGGCGACTGCTCGAAGTTTTCTTCATTACAGGAAATCTAGTAGAAAAACTACACTTCTCCTATTGGTTGCGTGTAACGAATGAAATTCCTTTCCTTACGTGAAGAAATCCAATCAAATTATGAATGTTGGAAAAACTACTTACATACTGAAAAGTAAACGCTAAAAGAACTTTCAACTCAAGTCAATTACTAGCTTTAGTAATGAAGAAGTATTGAATGATGAACGGAGTGAAAGTAAGCTGCTACAGTCATAATTTTCTAGCGTAAAAAACTAATGATCCTTAACTACAAAGTTGAATACACTTTTTAAATAAATAACATTAAACAAATATTAATCTCTTCATCTTCTAAGTTACGGTTTGTGAAAAGAAATTTCAAAGAATTATTGTACAATAATGAATTAACAGCAATTTTATCGATCTTGCAACTTATGTAGATGACTGATCCATCTTTATGTTAGGTTAATAGGTAAAAATTTGTATTAAAATAATCTATCAAGTTTACTTGTGAAAATATTTTACGTTTAGAATAATAAATTTAGCCACGACACCTTATAGCAGCTTTAATAATCAAGTTTTATTTGCAATAAAAGTTTCCAGAAAAGATTTACAGAAATTTCTTAAAAAAAACTAATAACAGAATCTAATAATAGCAAATTCCCCAAAAAAATTGAAGAAATTTTGAGTATACCTTGAAAATTACAAATACCAGTTTACATCTTATGAGACATAATCAATCAAACTTCTTAAATGCATCAATCACGGCCTTCAGATTATATCCTTGAGACTTGTTGACCATTATGAAGTGTGAAACGAACAGCAGACAACAATTCTTTCGCAATAACGAAGATAAATTTGCATTTGATGGCTCGCAGTCAATTATTGCTCTAAATATAAATTATACGACACAGCTTACGAGAGAGGGCTGATGAAGTCTGGCATTATCAGGTGCTCATCTCTTAGCAAACTTTCAAAACGTGCTTTCTACATCCATTTATCTTTTGTGTTATTGATTGACTACCCTTTAGAGCCAAAATTAAAAGATAATATTCTATATATATCCTAAATTTATCTACTCCTTTTGGTATCATTCCGGCGTTAACTATAAGAATATTAATATTATTATTACAAAAGATAATGACATAAGAATATTTCTAGTAGAAACAACAGAAAAATATGAACATTAAAAACCCTGGTAACTATGATAATTATGAACTAATTCGGTATTTTAATTATATTTCAATCGGGGATCCTTTTAGGTTTATAATGACTCGTAATAAATACACAAGTAGGTTTTGTGCATCCATGAAAAGTACACTTAAAAATCTTCTGATGGAAACTATTTGACTAAATGCTTAATGGATACCATTTTAGTTCGTGGATTCCAGAACATTGTTGCAAAGTATTCGCAAACATTGTCGTCATCATCTTCACAGTCAGATAAGCGACGATAAAATGTTTGCGTTGAAGTAGACACTTTTATCAAAACAAATTATTGACTGGATCGCTTCAATCAATTCGTCGTTCCTTCTGTCAATAAATCCGTCTTCATTTATTTCCCATTCTTTTATTGGATTAGCGTTCTGCATTGTGAGGGATCCATTCATCTTCTCCGAATTGTTTCATTCGACTCACGTCAAGATTTCTGTCGTTTACGAGAAAACTCTTAGTCTTAATAGCATTTCCCTCCACGGAGGGCTCTCAGACCCAACTTCCTGAGGAAGAATATTAACGTACTCTCCCCATGGAGAAGATCCTTCTAATAATGAAAAATTCCTACCCTTCCGAATTCAATCGGTCCACTCATACCCTCATATGTTTTCGCATTGTATGAGAAATTAATAGGGTGCACATAAGTGTGCTTCTATCCAACATGAACTTAGATATTACAGAGAGTTTAAACTTGTATGGCGATTAATAATTTTAAGCTTTACTACCTTTAAAATAAATTTATCAAACCCTTAATATATTCTCTATTCTTCAGGATGTTCACTCGTATAACATTCTCAACACTGGATTTGGAAGAAATCCTTTTCTAGAAACTAATAACAATGAGAAAAGAGATACGGAAAAAGGATATAATAATATCAAAGTAAGAGTAGGAAGTAACACATTCTTTCCATAGTTTATTTCTTTCTAGTTTTATTTAATGAAACATTTATTACTGCTTCAATAAGGTAACTCAAAAAGGCAAAATAATGGTATAAAGTCGATTTATTTAGCTATTTCTAAAGCATACTTGAGACAAAATACATTTCGAAGTTTTATTGGAGTATAAAACAAAGAATAGATATTAATTGGGTAAATATATGTTTGTGTATATTATCAATGTACACAAACCATACATAACCATATACGTGGTTAATATACATTTCAGTAGTATTATACGCAAAACTTAATTGTTTATGCGAAATTTTTAGATTAATCCCCCGATGTATATCACTGTTAACCTTAGCAACATCAAAATGCCCTTAAATTACTCCAAAAGTTTGAAATTTGAAAGTACTTTTCGGAGACTCATTAGGACTTAAAACGGTAATCTTCGAAAAAGTAATTACACAGCCTTCATCAAAACAACCCAAAAACCCGCCGCGACAAATAATAAAAATCTCGCGAGCGGTGCTTAGTACGTCAATTAAAACTTTCGCGAAGATAATTGGAAGCCTTGCACTTCCATTTCGCTCATAAAAATATAAGAATCGCTAATTACGATTCTTTCCCAGTTGTTTCCGAACTTGTTTCGTCTTCCTTTTAAGCACCAATTAATTTAGCGGAAAAGTAATTTCCAACGCCTCTCGATTGTTAAAACTCGCTCATCCAAATGTCGATTACAGACATCAATTTCGAACGCCCCCTTTTCGATACCTCGCGAAATAATGGAACGATGAAATCCGGTTTGAGAAAGACACTCGTAACAGAAGATGATGGATGCTGCTGGATTTAATGAAAAGGCAAAATAATCCGATTCGGACTGGTGGTGGTTCTCATGCACAAATCAAAGGTGTCCGAAGAAATGTGTTTCTTCCCCCCATCTCAACCCTTCGTTTCTTTCAGAACATCTCGAGAATATTTCGTTCCCAAAACTTCGATATTAACGGATCTTGAGAGGTTAGCGGTAGAAAAGGGAGAATTTCCGATTTAATTAGTCTTTTCCCTCTTTCTAACCAGAAACTCTCTTAAAGCCCACCCTTTACCTCTCTTCTGAACTAATATCCTCGCTCTTCTTAACCCAATCTGGTTTTCCAGCTCTATTTTCCTCCATTTCCTAAAGTTAAGGCGTGTCTGCTGCGATACCTCCCCTTTTCTTCTTCGGTGCTATAAAACCTTCGATAATTCCGAAGATATCTTCTTTCCATTCAACTCTATCTCTCAATCTCCTAATCTTTATTGGAGCATAAATCACTTGGAAACGAATATTGGATGGTTTAATTGCTAGTTTTACATTTTACGATATTCTGATAGTTTTTCAAGTTACTCCCTTTGAATTCTTAAATCCAAGGTAAGACTCCAAACTTCGTTCATTAGTTTCCCAGAACTTGAAGAATTAAATTTTAAAATTGTATTTACGAAGTAACTATCTATTATAATTATCATACCTCTTTTTGCATATATTGGGTTAACATAAGGAACAAGGTACAAGGTATTGCACAGGTCCACGCCGTGGACGGAGCACCCAACTAGAAATTGGGAGACCCGGGTTCGATTCCCCGTCCCGTCAGACTTTTTCCAAGTCCTTACCTTTGACTAATACTGAGTTATTACGTAAATTTCTATTGACCGTTATCTTGACGAATTAGAGTTATATACACTGGAATGATGAGGTAGTGTCTTATTATTACGTGAAATTATATAAATTATAAAGCATTAGTCTGTTTACCTGTTCATATTCCAAAATCTCTCCCCATACGTAATTATATCTTACTCGGTTCCATTTTCCTTATTACTTCCCCCTTCTTTCATCTATTCCCGATATTTTTTTCCAAGGCCCTCATGATATTTATCTACTTATCCCGCAGAAGTTAGAAAGGTGAGGAATTTCCCAGCATATTTCCTATCCTTTCTTCCGCATAGGATCCAATCCCATTCATTTGCCAATCGCCTTGATTCCCTCTCATTCAACTCATTGACAGAAAGTCCCTTTTCGGCTGAAAAACTAATCACGTTCCTTTTTCCTCTAATTTCCACCATTTTCTTGCCTCTTCCCAACAGATTTCTCAATCTACGCGACATCCGATTCAATCGTGATAACTGTATTTGACCTTTTCTCATTACTTCTTCCTGAAAATATTTTTTCTCTCTTATTTACTATATTTTCGTATATATATATATATATATATTATACATTATTCTATATGTATTTTTAATGCTGAAGTCCCGGGTTCAAATCTAGGCTGAGGAGGAAATTTACTTCTCAGGGTTTGGATGTCTGTAAACGTCCAATGTTAAGCTAAGAACTACACGGTGATTGTTTAGGAAGTGAATGTTTGCGCGGTCTTTATCAAATAATTTAATAAAATAACAATAAAATAAGAATTTATATGGGTACGTAATATATATTTTAAAGAATTTTTTGACATATTAAATTTACGGTTCAGTGAATTCATAAGATATTTCATTCGTTCTGTCATCTTGTGATCTTATAATAAAATGTTTAAATAATTGCAGATACTCGTTCTATATATATTCCTTTAGTCATTAGACTAGGCACCAATGGTCTTTTAATAATCCTCTTATTAGAATTTAGTTAATAATCTGTATATTTATTTACTGATTCTTAATTCAATCAGCGTCAAGATTGTTATTTTGAAAGTTTATATTAGGATTGAAAGCCGTACTGAACTAAAACTAAAAAGAAAAATGGATTGAGATAGAAGCATCTTTTTATGTAAATTTCAAAATTCTAAGCCCTTTACAACAAGATTTACATTGTATGATGATTTAATTTCATTAATGAACTAGATATATACATATAGCATAAATAGTGTTGATTTATTTTATTATATTTTCTGACATTTTACTACTAAAATACTAGCTGAAAAGAAAGTATCAATATATTCAGTAAGAAATTTGGAAGAAACGTAGCATGAACCCTTCACTTTTGCGATATATTTCGAGAAAGAATCCTATGAATTCATTCATACTGTTAATTTATTAGAAGAACCCTTTCAAAGTTTAATCTCCTAAAATACATTATATATTGTTGTAGACTTGAATGTAAAAGTTTCAATCCATTGAGGAATTTTGGCCTCTTTCCAGTTTATGAAATAAAATCGAGAAGAATATTCGGTAGTATTATATTCACCAAAAAATTTGCATCCTCTATTATGCATATGGAAATGAGTTGACGCAGAATCCTTTCACTTTAGGTTTGTAATAAACTTCGAGCCATAGATCCATTTAAATATACTCCACACCAACGAAGAGGTTTGTTTGCTTCCTCTAGGCCTTGATTTTCCTCTTAAAACGAGTTTAATCTCGCGCAGTAATTGCGCCTCACACTCTTTACCGAGGAACACTGTTGCATTGCCCTTCATTCACCGAGACCACCTTGGGTACCGCAGCTTTATAAATAAGCTTCCCATGACCGAGTTAGCGGCATCTCCGTTTATTTTCCTACGTTAGACTCATCCTCTACTCGGCAATTAATCAAAATTGTTTTTTAACCTTATCCATCCCTAATGTTTAGTCGAGCACGTTTTTAGACTAGAATATATGATACCTTAAGAATGGTTCATTTTTTCGTAGATATGTAAATATAAAATTGCAATTTGATTAGAGAACGTTACTATCTGATCCGCAAACATTGATCTTTTATCGAGTTAATATTGCATCAGTACGATGTTTGCAAAAGAGACTGAACTGACTGAAAAACTTTTTTTGAACAGCACTGTAACATTTTTTAACTCCTTCAAAGAATCAAGGCAGTTTTGTTATCGTTGCCTCCTTGGAGGATCTTTCCGTTAACAATTACCAACACATTCTTAATACGCATAACAATTCATAAAAAACTCTTAACGCTAAGGAAACTTGGTGTAAATCATATTATCTTAATGTAAACAGATAAATTAAACGAGTATAGAAATTCAATAACTTTATTTCTGGATTCTTTGAGACATTCTCATAGTGAATCTTAGGTTAAAACTCTTCATAATTTTTCTATCTTTGATTTTAGTTATGCAAAAATTAACTTAATTTAGTATAATATAAATTAATCAGATTGTAGTGATTAATTTTGCGGAGAAAATGATTCCACATCAACATTTATTATTAATCCTATTCATAATTTATAATAATATATAATTATATTTCTATGTGCTGAACATGTTTGAAAAATTGAATGGAAAGAGTATTTTCAATATATGTCGTGCGCTATATTAGAATTAGAATCGTCTCTATATATATATATATATATATATATATATATATATATATCTATACATATAGACGCTTCGGGGGGATATATATAACATATATATATATATATATATAGGATATTAATGTCAGGCCCAAACCGCTTCGGCCACGGAGCCGCCGATTTTTTTCCGTAATGGCCCACTAAATCTCACTCAGGAAAAATTCGAAAACCGACCCTACCTATCATGGGTTCGATTCTAGGAGGCCCCAAAAATCGACTTTCCCCCGTAAGAATGCATGGGGCCGTTTTTCAAATAATTTTTAAAAATACTTCCCATTAACGTAGAAGAATAAGATTTCATGTAGCTATTGCTACCATATATATCTACGCAAAAATGCTATTTCTTACGCGCAAGTGGTCATGGGTTCGATGCCAGGAGGTGAAATATTTTCAAATTTCGAAAAATCGTAGCTCTCATAATATGATACATAGAGCATTCAAATTTTTTACACTTATAGGTACGTATATTATATACCTTGAAAAAAATCAAATGTTGCCTACGTGTCACAGGTTCGATTCCAGAGGGTCCCGTAATCTCGATTTTCCCCGTTAAGAATGCATGGGGCCGTTTTTCAAATAATTTTAAAAATACTTCCCATTAAGTTAAAAGAATAAGATTTCATGTAGCTATTGCTAATATATATGTCTACGGAAAAATGTAGTATTTTACGTCCAACCGGTCATGGGTTCGATGCCAGGAGGTGAAATATTTTCAGATTTTGAAAAATCGTAGCTCCATTAATATCGTACATAAATCATTCAAACCTTCTACAAATATAGGTACATACAAAATGTAATTAGAAAAAAATCAGCATATGCCTATGTATCACGGGTTCGATTCCAGAGCAACCCGTAATCTCGATTTTTCCCGTTTAAAATTATTGGCCATAGTTCTGAATGCTTTTTATAACACTTGCAAACCGCGCAGAGGTTCAAAATTTCACACAGCCATTAAGGGGACAATTCTCATGTAAAAGCTATCCTAAGATAGTAGTAAAAGGTCGTTGGTTCGATGCTAGGGGGCGTTAACTATATCTCCATTTGAAATGTATAGGGAATTTAGGACACATTTTGAGGTACTTACTGAGTGAATTTCCTTTTGAAATTCGGGGTGTTTATAAAGTCCACCATACTTAAGCGAAAGATTGCAGTAATTTTAGCAGGATGACCTTGGTTCGACGCCGGGGCGGGATTTTAGCTGCCGAAAGAAATGCATCGGAAATCGTATTCAGCGCATTTTCAGCTGCGTTAATGCCCTTTACTTAATGTTTAGCAACGTTTGAGCAGAGTAATCTTTCGAAAAATTTTATTATTCACTAAAGATAAATTATTGCATTGCTTGCTGTAAGCAAGCGCACCTTTACTTGTATATATATATATATATGTATAGGTAAATTAGTGCATTCTTCTATATCGACTAGTATTATATACGAGTTAATTAAAAATGTATATGTATATAAAAGTTAATTTAAAAATGAGCAGCGCGAAAAGTAATTTAAACAATGGAAAAGACATGCTTTCCCTTGTTGTGCTGGATATGCATCGGAGTGGTTTCCACGGAAACGCGCATAAGAATTGTGGAAAAGAGAGAAGACTTAGAGGGTGCAAAGTTTCAACCAAAGGAAATGACGTTGCGGTGCAAGAAGTTCCGTTACAAAGGCACGCGAAACCGGTACATTAATCGAAGTGGTGATATGTGACCCCTTATTGACCTTAATGGGATTAGAGTGACCTCAGGAATCTCTTATCTCATTAATACAGAAGCCGAGGGACACCGAATTTCAGGTGACCCAGAGAACTTTCTTCACCGCTTCCAAGAATCCTGGCCGAGTTTCTAAGCAGAATAAGAGATCCTGTGACGATCATTAAACAGAAGTGGTGGTAATATGATACTGGAAATTAACTTCTTCAAACTGCTCTTGTTGTTCTGGTTTTAAAGGAGAATTTTGCCACAATTAGTACGTCTTAATAAAGGAATATACGGATGGATTACAAGAAATATACCTTTTAATTTTTTGAGATGATTAGATAGTATGAATGTTATAAAAAGTGCAACGTACTTAAACTTGTCAAAAAAAAACAGTATACAAAGAGTAAAGAGAAATATTTTTTTTCTATTCCTTCAGTACTTGAATTGATTGATTGATATTTTAATTTGTAAGATAGAAAATGATTCCTAATATCTGTCTATATTTTTCAATGATTAATTTATTGTTTTTTTCTATTTTATCGGTGGAGAGATTATGGAAAGTGACATCATGTCACCAGAAACCTGATACTGATGCTAGTTCATTTTCGAAAATATAACGCCCTCCACATAGAAATCTTTCATTAAAAATATATATATATATATATATATATATATATATATATATATATATATATATATATATATATTTATATATATATATATATATATATATTTATTTATTTATTCATCCTATTACAATTAATGTTATCTTAACTGTCCATCAACTTTAGGCTACATTTATAATTTATTACAGAATCACTAATTAATGCTGATTTTGAATAAGAAGATAATTTAATAATATATAAATATTGGTATGTTGATCCAATTATTATAATACTAATAATAATATTTGACTTGAGTTTGAGAGACATATTTGCTGAAAAGTCGATTTGATATGAATTTAAGATCCGCAGCTTTTATGTTTAAACCATTTTAAAATGCAAATATTAAATATTTAGTATTTTTATACCATTCTGTTTTCTCCGTAGCTTTTGTTTGCTTAAAAATTATTAAAGCATTAATTTACAAATAATATTGACCAAAAATTTATGTTAAAAACATAGGAATTGGCTTCATCATTTACCAGTAGAAGAAAATCAATGCTAAGGTAGTCATATGAGTTGGTTGTTATAGAAGTGATAAACAAGGATGATTAATGGTAACTAAGTAGTTTGGATTAATAGCGTTTGTCATGGAAAGACGTGCATAAAATGTGCCTTCGTTTGTCATCTCCGTTTCAAAATGTCAAATGAAGAAAGTCAACTAATTACACGTTTAGCGAGAGAGATGCTGTTTATTGACACATTTTATATTTTTCTCTGAAAAGAAGTCGAGGTGGAGTTGGGCCAAAACCACTCGCCTTAATAGCATCTCTGAAAAAACGTCCTTTCTTGAACCGATTTAAAATTAAATTGGTTTCTTTTAATGAAACATGCACAGCCACCAATTTGTTTGAAGCGGATTCTACCGACCAATTCCATTCCAAAAAATGAATTCGCGCTGCGGAATATTCCAACTGGAGTCGGTTCAAAAATTTCCAAGGCTGTCACGTTTTTCGACATTCACCTTTTTCCTATTTTTTCCAGAAGAGAATAGTACGGAAAGAGACCCTTCGTTTCCTTGGTAACAGGTGTAAGCGCATCAAACCGATGAATATTCAGGTTGAAAAGAAAAATGTTCATCTCCGCTGAAATCCTTTTGGAGAAAATGCGCAGTCATTCAAACGTAACGCTTGCGAAACATCTTGGTCGAGGAGGTTGCGCTTCTGCAAAAGTATTCTGCTCTTCTTTTGTTTCGTTTCGGGTCAAGGTTTTTAAGGTTAAGAGTGAAAAAGTAGGCGGCTGATTAAAGAATGAACGGCAGGATAAATTCATGCGAGCGATGGTGGCTTCGCATTAATATACATGCGAACGAAGTTGAGGATTGGAAAAACTTTCTGCGTCCAAAAGTTTTATGAGTAGCGAAGGTTAATCAGAAGTAGAAAATAGCAACATTACAGGGACTCGAACCCAGGTCTCCCACTTGCCAGGTGGGTATATTGTATTTAGGGTAAATTTGGTGGAGACCTGGGTTCGAGTCCCAGTCATTTTTCACTTTTTTCAAGTCGCGCGAATGAAGTTACAGCTATCTATATCTTTTCATAACCGATTCGAAAATGCATGTAAACTTATGTATAATTAGAAAATAAATATATATTATATTTATTATGATAATTCTTTTTTGATTTAATTGTCGAATCATACAAAATGAAAGTATGAATCTCTGCTAAATGATGTAATAAGTAGCGATCTCGTGATACTTTATACCTGCTTGCACCATTTCCCATTACGAGTTATATCACACCTAAACATTACATTCATAAATTCATTCTGAACTCTTTCCTTTATTGTGTGGTGCGTTCAGTGTGACAGTCGCAGATATAAAACGACATTTACGACCGAAGAACATGACAATCGTTTTATTGCAACGGAGATAATAAAAGATAACAATAACCTCCGATAGCAATCATTTTAATTGTAGAGATGGGAAGCTATGAAAATCGTCAGGTGACGCGACCTTTTAAAAGTTCTATTAATTTCTAAAACTCAATTAATTTGGCGAAGGAAACGGGAAGATATTATGGAGACACTTTTGACGTAGAGCTTCCCTTCCCATTTTTTTCTGCGAAACGATAAGCTTTACTGCAGAATAAAGAGAATTTATTAAGCTATTGTGCGTCTCCCTCGTAAATTAAGCGTATCTCATTTCAATTTACGTACGATAAATGAATGTTAAGTCAAATATGACGTGAATTCACCGCGGTCGGGAATTTTCCTGGAAATTAGAGAAACCGCCGCGAATTTCGGATCGTTTAAAAAACTTTTATTTTCCTTTAAATCGCGAAGGTCGACTTGTTCCTTTTTTTAATTGGACATAATGAATGCCTTCCATTCCTGTTTTCCCTATAAAATTATCGCTAAGCAATTGGGAACTAAAATCAGAAAATGCCTTCGGAACATGAGTTATTCGAACGATATCATTCTAATCTATTAATTGGTGGACGTATTTCATAGAGACAAATATCCTGTTTTACGTGTGATGTCTGCAAATAAATATCAAGGTATGAATTACCGTGCCAAAGATGTTTCGCTACTGATTAAGTCCAAATAATGCATTCGCAGAGGTTCCAATTAAATCATTTGCCTATTTAATTGGATTAGACGCTCCAAATGATCACGACATCGATACCAATTAGCGGCAAAGAGTCATGGGACACATAATTAGATGCGGTAGACGATGGAATGCACGATTTTCTGTTGTCGTAATTCCTCAGGGGTCTTAGGGGCGAAAAAAATAAAAATAGGTGATTAATCATTACGAGAATAATATGCATGAAAACAATAGGAAGTGAATTTAATGATATTTATAATAAAACTAAATATTTGATAATAGCTGGGAGATTTAATAGTACATGTAATAGCTTCCCGAGTTATTTGTGTTTGACAAGCATTTTTGATAGTTTGAGAAGTTTTTCATTAAACATTCGTTGATATTATAATATCCCATTCATCACGAAATAAAAATAAACGGAATACGTAATAACAAGAGAAATCACTATTTAAACAAAAGAAGCATTAAAAATAGTGAAATGCTATTTTACTCAGTTCCTTAATATAAATATTATTCCTTTCTTCTAACAAATTATTCCATACGTTATCTACTAAAAAGATAAATTATATATATACTCTTATGATGAAGTGTGATACGAGATTATTTGATTTTAGTTCACATCTTCAAAACTTGATTTACATATCGCACTTATTGATAAACTGAAAAGGAATGTTCTTAATTAATGTCTCATTCGTGTAAGAATGAATTTTGACCTTTATGCGGAACTAGGTTTGAATGATAAAAAAGGAATATCAAAAGATATCTTCCCAGGAAATCTCGTTCTTTCTGATTCATTCCGACATTTATGACTCTCAATGGAAATAACGACCTTTCACAGATAAAAGTGATTGGCTAACAGATGAATGAATAGGTAATCTCGCTAAAAGGAAATGAAAACATATGATGCATATAGATTTATTACTTCGTTAATGTGGAGCACAAGGTTGGTAGAAGTGTATGAATCATTCCATAAGAAATCGAAGTACGTAAAGAATTAATAGAAGCGAAGTGATAGATATAATCTTATTCGTAGTATTTCAGACTTAACAGCAAAATTAATATTTGAGGATCCAAACTCATATAAGGAACTGAAGGAGACAAAATAATATGCTGATTCATTTTTAATGGCTTAACCTACATTAAATCCAAATTATTGGGTAAATTGTAAGGTTCTAATGTAAGAAACAAGCTTTTTATATATTTTTTATTTATAATTTCTATTCATCACTAATGATACTAATTGCGTAGCATGGTCAGATTTCCTGATATTTCCACCTTTTTTGTAAAACAGAATATTCTCTAGCACAAGGTGGATAAAAGATTTTATTGTTGTCCGCTATATAGTACATTTCATGAAAAGGAATATATGGATCTATATGACTTTTAATTGCTTAAAATATTAGAAATTTTTTTTTAGTGTTCAATATCACCTTATAAACTACAGAAAACGAAAAAAGAATATTTTTATTCATTTTTGGATACCTTTATTTGGAATAAATTCAAATAGTTTACTTATTTGCAAGTTGTTGAGCTTATTTGCTATTTATAACCAAAGGCATTTGAAAACCTTAAAGCGTAGCATGATCAAGTTTCCTAAAAGATGAATCTTAAATAACATTTTAACAGATTATTGAGCACTTGATAGGGAAACATTATTAATTACTGTTCACTAGATATATTTAACGAGAAATAATATGTAGGTTTATTCAATATGACTGGAAATCGATTCCATATTCACTAACATTTAGACTTATTTTAATTTTCAACGTAATAATACATCGCCCAAATTTTTGTACAAACAAATGTATATGTAATGTATGTTGTACAAACAAAATGTACCTATTCTCTTGCGAAATGTTTGATACTATTCAATTTTTAATTTCGATTCGTAATTTTAAGAGTGATAAACGCGCGGGACTCATAGTAGTTCTTAAGAAACATAATCTCCACCGAAGTCGAAGCAGTATTCGAAGGTTTGGTGCGTCGCGTGGATACGATTCGATACGATTGGAATTCAAATGCGAAATTCATCAGCTGCAATATTACAGCATCGAATTCATCCTTTCGAAAGGTCGAAGGACGGTATATGGAAATCCAAGACCGCAATCCGAATCCGTTGGAAACTTTAAAAAAAAAAATCACCGCACGCTGCAGCCGGAAAAAAAACCAAGTTAACCGATTCCAATACAGCGATTATATTTTTTGGGAAATGGAAATTTCCGGTGCAGTTTTAGATCTCCGCATAATTCTCGTTCGAGATAGAATGTCTGCGGAATGTCTGTACGTAGCAGTATCCGTGCGAGGGCGGAATTTAAAGAGGATAGATTCGGAAATGGCACCCGAAATAGATCGCGGTGTGTGCCAGAAAGTGACGAAGTGATGGCGTGAGTTGCGTGGGGTAGATCGACCAATGAGAGGGAAGGATGAGGAGGCACCGGAAGTTACGTCGGATTGGACCATCAAGAGGAGGAGAATAGATTCTAAGAGGAAAGGGTGAAGGCATTTATGATTCTACTATTCAAAGCTCTTAAAAAATATGATACGAATGAAATAGCTTCACGCATTCTTCGTTAGGAATGATGGCCTCGTTTTGTACCTTCTAACACATTAATTATCCTGAATAAAGATTAAATGATTAAATTATTATCACCTGTATTTTAATGCTAAAATAAATTTTTTTATGGATAGACATTTCATAAATATATTCCCTCTGAAATTTGAACTCTCAATTATAAAAAGTGCCGATAACGATAAATACTCATTAATTTTGTATGGAATAACTGAAAAGTTAGCTAATTGTCTCATGTAATACGTCATTCAATTCTGTAAATCTACTGTATGCAATAATGTGAGTTATAGAAAAATTAAATAATTAATTGCAATAATTTCATATGTACTCTATAGAAAACTATATAAAACTGTTCTATAAATAATTACGTGAATAATTTACAAAATTAGTATCACTTGTAGCACAGTAACCTTAGAATATCCACCTATATTGTAATTGTTTTAATTAGTTCATAAGTTTCAAGGTGAGATACTTATAAATAATATATGTATTAATTGGAAAGGAAACATAATTCAATATTTTTTCCCAAATTAGTATCAATTGAGGAAGGAATAAAATGTAGACTTAACCGATTCGCACTGGAAAGTTTTTCAGTATCATTAGGTTGAAATTCTTTTGAAATTTTGTCAGTAACGAATTTGTTCCTTTTCATTGCAAATATAATTCTTCGAATCATTATCAAGCCAAGTATTTATTTGCATACGAAATTTACAGCCTGTTGAATTATATATCGATATTAAGTAGGTGACGGGATGAAGCTGCGTTTAAAACTAGAGTCACACTAATGAATGAGAGCTATAAGTTTATATTTAGCTTTTGAAATGAGTTTCGACACATATCGTGATATCTAAAAATACATCGCGATGTTACTACGCGGTAACTTCAAGGGAACAATTCTATTCTATTCGTTAAAATTAAGCTTATATATTAATGCAAATAAATTGAATCGTTTCGGAATAAAATGATAACATTGCATTTGAATAATATTTGCAACCAAATTCGCGATGCCAAAAAGTGCGATAATGATATTCGGTGAAACGAGAATCATTCGAAATTCCGCTCATAAATAATGCAATAAATCGATAAACTTTATGGCGAAAAAGTCATACGGGAGCAGGTGAATGGTTATAATAATTTGTTGCGGCATGACGTTCCATCTATTTTTATACAACCGACGTCTGCAAAGGCAATAAAGAGATTTGCGACTCATGGGCAATAAAACAGCCAAACTCCGTCGATTCGCATGTCTGAGTTCGAACGGAATATTCCATTCGGAATTTGCTGCCAGGTCAACCAAGATTCCTATATCTCACCAGCGGCCTGCATCATCAGTAGGCGAGTTATGGAAATTTTCAGTAGCATTCCCTTTTGCATTATACTAGTTCAGTATTTCTCATGAATGTATCTGCACGTAATGATGTTCAATCAAAACGTGTTCGCATAATCATAGGATCCTTCATTACTCTCTCTTATCATCATATCTAACCATTAAAGCCATACGTTAAAATCTTGATTCTAGAATATTATGTACAAATTATAAATTAACTTCTAGGTATCAGTCATTTTCAAAAAAAGTTCTCTTTGATATTTTTTAGTTGTATTTTTTACTCTCCGAAAGTATTTCGTGTCAATGCCCATTTCATAAATCATCTTTATGTTAACTAAAAGAAAAAATGGTTAGAGGTGCTCTTTAAATAAGTGTATAAAATAAAGTCGAAATATTTCATATCAAGCGAATAAATAATAGTATAATAAAATTTAAACAAATGAACACCGCAAAATAAAGCATCTGCATAATGATAGGGATTTCATTTTATGGTCCTAAAGCAGACAACCTGTCAATAAAATGATTTTTTCACTGATTAATAGCCTCATTTCTCTTTATTAGCTCATAAAATTAACTCGGTGACAACTTAGGCATCATTTCGTGTGCTGAATATCTCATAAATCACAATTGATTATTTGCTCCCCCTCCAATCTTTTTTCTAAATAAACAATCAACTCTGGAATGGAGAGTTTTAAGAGTACTTTATATTTGTATGGCTGTTCTAGAGAACAAATTCATTCCGAAATTGTATGAAACTAGAGTTATTGTTTATGCCAAGGAAATATAAAATAATATGTAACTTCGTTTCTATGGTTATAATTAAAAATTATTTTATTCGTCACAAAAAACAAAAATTTCAAAGTATACAAACAGGTTAACATATCATCCGCTCAATTAAAACAGTTTATATAAATTAAATACAGTAATTTTATGCAGTAATTAATGAAGTAAATAAATCGCAGGTTAAATCGTAACAAATAACATAATATTAATATAAAAATAACAAGCCATTAAATAATGATTGCGAATTATTCTAGTTTTCCTGATGCTACATCGCTCAAAAATATATAAAAATAAAGATATTTTATTATAGTACAAGATAATAACTAACATTCAAATAAAAGATAAAAAGAGATACTATACAAATTAAAAATCAAATACATTAAAAGGCAGACAGAAAAAAAGACAAGCAAAATGTAATTTGCTATTACTCTTACAACTGAGATGATTTAAAAAGAGGATGAGTAATATATTGGCTAATGACTACGATATAAATTGATTTCTGACGAGCGCTGTTGGAAAAGAGTAGAATTTAGAAAAATATAAGGAGATTATTTTCTAAGACTGTATGAAAGATAAAGGTATTGAGAAGAATGTTAGAAAGAAAGTCTATGTAAAGAATGATATAGGAAGATATAAAATAAAAGAGTCAGGATTAAGTGAAACAGAGGTGGTTATTGACCAGGAAGATGGAAGCTCTTACGAAAAAAGAATCATGAAAAGTGTCTAGAATTATAGAGAATAAAATCAGTAACAGAAAATGCTTTTACTGGACCGAAAAATGAGTGACAGAAAATGATTTTAAAGAAGCAAATGCATTGCATGAAATACTTATGGATAGCTATACGAAGAAATGAATGTCCATCATGTCCTTCCAATATAGAACGCACTCAGTAGATGACCTTTTATGCGTTAATGGTAAATGAGTCCAATTCCATTAGGATTTCTCCTGCCATAACTTTGTCTACTCTATTAAAGATTTTTGTTGTGACGCCACGTGACAAATTGACAATTCCATTAGTTAAAGAGGGAAGAGTCAATCAAGCCCTGGTTAGTCATTGTTAAAACATCACGATGTTTGCCTTCGTTAAGCAAACTGTTTAATTTTCACGAATACGCAACGACTCACCAACTTCGAGAGGATTCCGTTTGATTAGATAGCGATGCACTTCTATTATGAACGAGGCTGTGATAGAATATTGGCGGAAAATTGTGTTAAAATAACTGATACATCCGTTTCAAACTTGTCCCACTTAGCAATGAATAGTTAATTATTCTAAAAGCTGAAGTTGAATGATGAACATCGTTTTGGAATATAATGCATACATTGATGTAGAGAGAAAGTTATGGATTGATTTTGGATAATCTATAATTTACGATGTTTTAGATTAGGAGAATACAGAATTAGATGTATTTTGTGACTCCTGAATCGGTGAAATTGAAGCGCACAATTTTTTATGAGTAAGTAGTTCTAACTTAAGTATAAAGCAGAGGATACTCTATCAAAATCTTTATTTGAAAATAGATATCTTAACTTTCGGAAAAACAATCATTAAATATGATTTATAACTTGTAATGATAAATATCTTTGCATACAAAAATATGCTCAATTAAGTGTGAATATGTCAAAATTAATTGTAATTATTTCAGATTTATTATTCAATAAATTACTACCTTGATATTATTTTCGAATTAAAACATTTCATCATATCAATATAAGCTAGTGTCATTTAATAAAATTTTCATTTAATGTCGTCTAATTCATGAACACTTTACTTCGAGGTTGATAAATAATATTCGTTGGAACAAAACTTTCCTTTTGCGTACCAAACATGTCTTTAGACCCTAATAGATCTAGTTAGAAGCTATTTATAACATTCTCAATGATGAAAGGAAATATCATTGCTTGGATTTTAAGTCGAAATAACGAAAAGGAAACCTATATGACAGAGATCACAGAAATGTCGATAAAGCGAGCTTACAATTTACTCTTTGATTCTTTATTCGGCAATGCGCTGCCTCAAAGTAACTATAAGCGACCCTTTGAGTGCTTGAGCGATATTGATATTCAGACCCGGCATTCTTCTTTTAACACCCTCTCGAAAATTCCTACGTAAGCAAATGTAACGGATGAAGGTAACTCGGAGAAAAAGCCAACTTCCCATACAGCAAACTCTCCCCTCAGTATTATCAGCGTTTATGGAGGAAAGGTACCCTTAAAAATGAGAAACGTATATCATTGTAAAATAAGAACTGCACCAAAAGGCTCGGAAAGCTTTTAATTCCACTTTTTCTTTACTATTTTCATCCTTGCATCGCGTATTCTACCGCCATCGAATAAAGGGCATTTTTATAGCGGGGTTTTTCGTTAAATTCGCCGCTTTCAACTTTAGTGCATTTTTACGACGTTTTTCAGATAAAGTACTCTCTTTTTGATATTGCGAGACCGTAAAAATGAGACCGTTGCTATGTATCCCCGTTTGTCACTAAGGTCTTCCGTTTTGAAAGGAAATTTTCCCACCTGTGTAGGATTTTGCAAAAAAAGTCATTTTTATTCTTTGTCCTCTTTTGATATACGTCCTTTTACGATATGAAATTCGGAATAATAACTTTTGCTTCCAATTAAATTTTTCATTATTAAAAATTATGCAATATTATAGAGAATTACCTCTTGCAAATATTGACCCCATACAGTTCAATCAGATGAAAACCTGTTAGTAGTCATAAGGCAATTGTGCTACAAAATTATGATAAGAATACTCAAGCATAAAAGAATTTTAAGAATATAAGGAAGTAATAAGGAGAGGTATGATAATGACTTTCACTATCATGAATCAAACGTATAGTACTAACAAATTGATAACAATTTAATTATATATTTTGATATATATTTATTATCTTTATTCTTTCCTTTATATTCCTCTTTTGGATTTTATATAATTACAGCTAAAGGTGATGCATCTTTTTCCAAACTAAATGTTGAAAAGTTTAACATGAATATTTAAAGTTATCATTTCTTAAAAATTGCACTGATATTTTTCACCAGACAGAATAATTCTGCAGGTATCAAATTTCACAATTAAAACATTATTTAGAGCTTAATATTTTAAAATATGTTTGATTTGATGGTAATTATGTCTGAGATTGTCAAGAATTTCATAAGAATTAATAATGTCTATAAATAATAATATAAATCGAAGAAAATATTCGCATTTTATTTTCAACTATAGGGCATTCTTTTTGTATTAAATGCCCTGAGAAATTCAAATTAAAAAAGCATTTTCATCGCAAAAAACATGAACAAAATTTGTATCTATTTGAATCTAGGATCAACAAAAAACATTTCATCCATAGTTTACATCAATCCAGACATACATGTACATAGAAACACGTACGTTTTATTTTTCAATCCAAAATTCCAAGATTTCAATCGCCGTTGATGTTCAAATGTCGTATTTACTCGCAAAACATTCAATGTTTATTCCCTAACAAGGAAAAGATTCACCTATCCGGCGAATTCCCATCGAGTGATTCCAACGTGATCAAACCTATAAAGTACCAATTCTAAGGAGGTTCTCTCTCCAGTTCCCAAGCGCATGGAATTCTCTACGGGCTTCGATTGTTTATTGCCCTATTAACTAGGTTACCACATTGTTCCACCAGAGTGCAATGTAATTTCGTTTCGGACGGAGCTTTGTTTCGATTGGAAATGGAAGTGGAAAATTCTCCTTTTAGAAAGATCGCCATTTTCCATCGAATATTCCCGTTCGATTCAAGCGTCGATTCTGCCACTCTGCTTTAAAAAAATACGTTCGCAATATGATGAAATGCATATCCTGTCCAGTATTTGATTTGAGCCGACCCTTGGATGCGTCTCATCAACTTGAATCAGAGCTAGTTCGCATGGTAAACATTTGCTCATAAATAGGAGAATAACCCATCCATCAAGGGCGGTACTGTGCTTCGACGATTTTCCAGTAAATGGAAGGGAAAAAATGAAGAAAGGGTGGATGAAATTTTCTTGCAGGTGGATCGAAATACAACGCGTAAATTTTTTTATTTTTCTTCGTCGCAGGTTCTAGACTAGATCAAATTTTAAAAATCTAACACACCGACCATATTTCTTCCACTATTCTATCCCAATTTTATTTTTTCTTTCTAGACTCCTACTCAAAAAATCATCTTATACTCCAACTTACTTTGCAATATGTACGTAAATATGAAAGTATAAAGATTTTATCCATAAAAAGGTAATATTTTACATTACATACTAGCTATAAATTTAATACATAATCTATCTTTTAATACGTAAGTAACTGCAGCACATATCAGAATGCACAACATTTACGTAATACTTTATAAGAAGCTTTATCATACATCAATAATGAAAATGAAAACATCATAGCCCTTGGAAAAGTTGATGGCTTACAAATATTAATGGTATCTCATACAAATTTTTTCTACAATTAATCATAAAAAGGAACAAGGTAAAACAATTTTCAGAAAATACGAAATGTATTGGATATGATAAAAATAATAGGTACTCGAACCCTAAAAATGAGATTGATATTCCTTGATCAACTGAATAGTGAGGGAATGCTTAGATTGTTGTATGTAACGCTTATATAAGCTCATACTATAATCTATATAATATACAGTTATATAATATATTTGGGAATGATTAATATCTTATACTTAGAATTACCGCTATATTTATACACTACATCCATTTCTAATTACAAATTCCTGAAAGTGATATTCATAATAAAAATGACGTTTATTCTATTTGATTTTCCCATTTAAATTTAAGCTGCTGATCTAGAAGATTGATTGCACAAGTAATTGCATAAAATAATACTGAAGTTAATGGCTCTGTAGGTTTAGACACAGTACTTTGTCTGGGGATTGTAATTTGTTGCAAATGATCTAGAAAATGGGGCAGTAATGTTCTTGAAAAAACTAAAGAGAGGACTATTTAATGCATTCTAAAAGTAAACGGAGCACCATTATTTCTCCAGAAGTATTTGGTTGCAGCGAATTAAAGTAACGAATACACATTACCGAGTTACACTCAAGCGTATTCTATAGTAAATTAGGTCCAGAGATTCCTAGAAAACCAATTTTGTAAGAATTCCTGTGGAATAGATGGTAAACGTTCCTTGCGGGGAGTAAATGGATAGACATAGAAAATACTTGGTAATGACTTGAACCGTATTAATGTTATTGCAGTAGATAACTCGGAACACTAAGAATTCTTCCTAAAATCTTCTGAATTTTTGCTTATTGTTTTCGATTAATACTAGAATCTCCAGTAATATAAGATTCATCAGCTACGATTCATATATCTTGAGTATATTGAAGTCCAAGGTTACTTTTGGACTAATCCTTTCATTGTGAAATATTTGAATTCAAAATACTTTGTTTTATATATTTCTATACAATATTTTCACAAAAGTTATCTAATATTTTTGATGCAACAATTGAAATAGAGCAGAAAGTTAACTTACTTCTTTCAGCAAGTATTACGTAGGAAAATATATTATTCCTCACATATCTCAAAATTTCTTTATTTTAATGTATTCCATAGCCTTAGACTTGCATTTATATTAAATCACCTTTCCCCGTGAAGGATAAGGAAGGATTTAACATATGAATCATATCAACCACGATAATCATGTATAGCATAATTCAACGAACCTCAAATATACTCCACTGTGAACAAAAACATTTGTTATACGTTTATAATGGAATTAAATGAAGATAAAGAATTATTACGAGGCGTGTTGTTTATGCAAAATCACGCACCGAGTATTACGTGATAATATTATTATACATTTCAGTGTACGGATCATTAGGGTTATGCGAGTTCTTCTCCCAGACCGGAGGGATATTAAGCCATGAAATGTTGGCAAAGGCATCATCTTATTAGCATGGAACAACGCTATTTGCCAGTGCGGACGGCTCTTAACTTTCCCACGGTCCAGGAAGTGAAACGCATGTACCATATTGGTGTGAATGACCCTTACAAGTCCCTAGAGGGTAATGAAACAACGGATGGGATGAACGGCGCAGAGGACATTTGGTTGACGGTCGTTTTTGTCCTCTGGACCGGAATCCTTCCCCTATCTATTTTAAGTGCGTCTGAGAGAGTGAAGTAACGATATGGAGTAAAAAAACGAAATTAGAGTCGAATTTCAGTTAGTGAAAAAAGGAAGGAAAGGAAATTTCTGTCTTTACGATGAACTGAACTTAATGGCAAGTTCTTTTCATTATTTCATAAATTCCTTAACTAGAATAATGTATGAAATGTACTTAAAATATATACGTGTATATTAGTACAATGTAATTCGATTCAAATTTAATATATGTATGTATGAGAACAAAAATGTAATAATAAAAAAAACGCCTTCTCATATTGATTTCATAAATTTAATAATGTGATGTAACGTAATAAGAAAAGAAATATTGCAAATATCAGGAATGAGATAAAAATTTGTGCCTTTACAATGCGCATAATCATAATAATGAGCAGTTTAAGAATTAGAGAGAATATGAATTTTATTTGGATAGATAAATGTAGAATCAGCCACATATAGTATCCTAGATACAATTAAATGAATAATGTTTAACAGTATGATGATTCAATACTATGTAATGAGTAATAATAACAACTTAATATCTATAAGATTTTTAAAAGCATAGAAAGTGTGTGAAATATTTAGAGAACACTACGATTTTAGTATAATAATTTATACATATTTAAAAGAACTCAAGAACACATTTGCGATTTTATCACATAAAGTGAAGCTCGACTTAATAATTCCGATATAAAAATACCCCATTGAATTTAAGGGAATATATGTAAAGGTATTAATAAAAATGTTCTCTTTTCCATTTTGATGAAAGAAACCGGAGTATTGAGTTCTCGTCTGATCCAAACTTGATTGAGCGTAATTTTCCGATGACGTAGGGGAGGGGGAAGTGAAAGGGGGGAATTGGGGACAGTTTGAGCGGAAGACTGCTTCGGTGGTTGGGAGTTGTTTTGAGGAGCTGCTCTTGCGGAGAAAGGGACAGAATTCTTTTTGGTGGAGATCGAATGGGTGGAACTTGAGGAAAAAGGACTCGGGCGTTTCCTCTTCTCTATACACACGAAACAGAATTCGGTACGAGTTATATATATATGTGTAGAATTAATCTATTTTTGTGGATGTAAAAGGTTGAATTTGAATAATTTTGGAATCCTCCGTGTCCTGATTATTTACGGAATAATAGTATTTCCGTATTTAAACCCATTTTAAGGTTTCTATATATGAATATTTATAATAGAATAATCCATTAATAAAGAGAATAACTTGCGTGCTTTTGTTTAATTAAATTAAATTTTCTAAAAATTTGCGTATTCTTTGTTATTTAATTAATTTTCTTTGCTAATTTTTGTGCCCTAAAATGTTTAAGCAACACTATTTCTATGCTCACTGGTAATACATTTGGTTTCGTAAGCTCAGTGCGTCAAATAAGACCATTAATCAGTATTATTTTTTATTTTAAATTAAATTATATTATTCGATTTATTTTACAAAAATTTTGGTATATATACCTTATATTATATTTTTCTTAAAACGCTTATTTATACTTATTTTGAAAAATTTAAATTATTTCCTGTATGATTCAAATATCTCGCAATGTTGTTAAATGATGAAGGAAAGGAGGAAATAATTTATCACTTCAATATCGAGTGGGCTGAATAACAAAGGTTAAACAAAATGTAAAAATTGAGACATGACTCATGACTGGGTCTGGAAATAACATTGGGGGACCTGGGTTCGAGTCCCAAACATTTCCCTATTTTACAATCCTATTTGATATTTTTATCAAAATAATTTTAAATATTTAGAAAAAGTAGAATCTAGTCTAGAAAAATATGGTGATGAACCTTAGAACCAACCTCAGCAGCGAAATTCTACATCTCGAGGAATAGATTCCAGATTCTTGAATGTAATAAATCACCCTTGTGCCGCGACGGCTCTTGAAGGGCGTTAAAAAAGTTGGTGAAAAATGAAAACCCTGCGGAACACTCTCATTCCAAAAAAAAATCCGCGCGAAAAAGCGGCCGTTTTTTTCCTTCGCCGATTCGAAAGAAATGGAAAAACAAACGAAAAAGGGCCGTCGCATCAGATGCGAAACAAAAAAAAGAGGAACGGCCATCCTTTGGCCGCGCCTCGCTAATTTTCCCTCAGCGCAATTAGGTTTACGCTTCCATAACAAATGACTCTCTGCAGTGCGCAAAACGAGACTTCTATTATTGCGCCTCACCTTTCTGCCTTTTTATCTCGCCGATGATCTCAATGCCGACATTTATTAGCTGCGCTTCCTAAACAACAATACCATGGCGACAAAAACAAAATAGCAGCGCCCAGCGCATCTCAGCTTCGCGAGAGATTTTCTCGACTGGAAATTTTCCGCTGATGATCGTAACACCACCTGCGAGATTATATCTTTATTCACTCGAAAAGTGCGCTTGGACCCATATATTATAAGAGAGGCGGTTCTGAAAAAGGTGTGAAAACCCGAAAGCTCCTAAACAAACTTTAAAATCTCTAGAGGTGATGATATTCGTAGAATAGGATATTTTTGAGGGTGAGGCTGATAAAAAAATGAACGCAGTTTCCCATTTATGATGCTAAAATAAAGAAATGAATATTTCCAAATAAATTCACGTAAATATTTCACTATCTTTATAGAGCATTTATTAATTACTACGGAAATTACAATTCTTTTCTTTTATCCAATAGTAACACATACTTTTATTTAAATGTAAATGATACCATAAATTAAGAGGGTGATATATTGAAACTCTTATAATTTCTCTATAGGCATAAAGCACTATCGTATTACATGTTTGTCTCGAGTTCGGGTTCATACCTACAAATAACTATGTCCATTGCTGCTTTTGAATAATCTTATATACATATATCAGGGTAAATATCGATCTTTTTCTTTTATTTAAATGAATTTTTTCTTTCACATTAGAGCTAAATTTCCCACCAAACATCTTGTATCTGATAATAAATAAGCAGTCTAATCTCCATGATTAATTATGGATGTGTCAACGTCCCATCACGATAAGCTAAAAATTCACGTAATTTATTGTGATAGATACAGTGAGCTCGGTCTATTCTTTTAATATATAAAGAGATAAAATATGCTAGGAAGAAAATCTTTTTTATTTTAAGAGTTATTTATCATACGAATTGTGACAGTTCGCAAGCAAGCGCGAGATTTTTCGTTTCCCTTTTTTTGGAATTTTTTTTGTATTCAACCCATAGATATATTGTACGTACATGAGACAGTTCCTATGTAATATTGTTAATACATGCGTGCAGTCTGAGAGAGTTTTATAATTCAATCTAACTTTGAATATAAAAGTTCTAGTTGTAGTATACAGTGGTACCTTGAGATACGAATGTCCTAACATACGAATGTTTTGAGATACAACATGAAATATTCTAAAATTTATACCTCGACATACAACGAAAAATTTGAGATACGAATTTGCGATAATTGCATAGGTGAGGACTGTGGTTGACGCCGCATCGTTCACACGTCGCTGTGTTATTCGCTTTGTTTGTCCCTGTTTTTGGTGTCATTTTGGATAGTAGGTATATATACTGTACTCTACATATTTTGTTATTTTAACCATGGATCCCAAAGTTAAAGACAAAGCTGGTGAAAAGAAAAAGCCTAAGAAAATGATCTCAATGGAAGTGAAACATGAAATTATTGCAAAGCATGAGCTTGGCGTTCGTATCATCGACTTGGCAAATGAGTATGGCCGCAATCCTTCTACAATATCCACGATCATCAAGCAGAAGGAAGCGATAAAGAAGCTGCAACCTTCCAAAGGCGTCACCATTATTTCAAAGCTACGAACTAATATACATGATGAGATGGAACAGCTACTTTTATTATGGATTAAGGAGAAGCAATTGGCAGGTGACTCTGTTTTTGAAGCGATTATTGACGGCCGATGGCCACTACATGTGTTATTAATGTATTAATAAATTAATTAATAAACATTGCGTGTTATTACTCGTTTATTTATAAACAAATTGTGTACATTATATGTAATTTAACTGTGTTTTGGGTTAGTTTCATATCGCTAGAACGCATTAACATATATTACATTATTTTAAATGGGAAAAATTGCTTTGAGATACGATTTTTTTGACATACGACGATGATCACAGAACGAATTAAATTCGTATCTCAAGGTACCACTGTATTTGCCTAATTAAAAACTAAAGAGAGCATACAAATCTTATGATGAGTTCGTTTAGCACTTCTTTAATGGTTTCTGCATAATCGTCCATTTTGTTTCGTGCAACCTTCGAAGTGGAACTTCTGTTACACTCGCTTACTTTTCAGTACTAACTCTCCGAAGTGCAATGAAAACGAGCTAGAATTCCAATTTAAAATTGCATTCTTATTTTATGCATAACACAATATGCTAATAAAGGGAGACCGTCCAGAAAAATTGTTCCCTTGGCGTTCATATTTTAAATGAGATAGTGCTCTCTAGAGGGACAAGAATTCGCAGAATTTTGCAGGTGAATAAATAGGGATCTCTTTTTGGGTTGAATATGTATTTATTTTAGCTACTTTTTTTCTTACGCTGAACTCCAAGTCCGCTATTTTATTGCTCAAGATCTATTGATAACGAAACAGTAGAATTGTAAAAAAATTGTGATTGGGACGGTTTTAATAGGGTAACTGTTTTGTAGGATATAGCTATCTGTTAGAAAGAAAACAACTCATTTTACGAACATCGTTACATACAAAAATTTAAAAAAATTGATGTACATATTTATTGCTAGGATTGATGAATTACTCATTTTCAGTGAGTTAGAAATTACATTTTAAAACTATATTAGAACAACCTTTGTCCTTTGTTGCTAACTTAAATAATAATCAAAGTTAGTTACCATATAAATGATGAATGAATTAATATTGATTTCTTACGATTTAAAAGTATAAGCAAATAATTATAGAATGATCAAGGCAAAGAAAATCAATCCTTAATTCATTATTTTCATTCAATTCTTAATCAAATTAGAATTGGAGAAGCATCACCAATTCCGGAAATCATTCAATGAGAACCCACGATATTTACGTACCATTTAGCAAGGAACGCGGCGCACATAACCTCTCTGGTAATCACACAAATAACGAGGAACGAAAAAAGATCAATTCAGAAGGCAGAAAATGCCTATTTTTCCATACGCTCGAGGCTGCGATAGAGAAAGCATAAAAAAAACGAGTGGAGTTCTTTATTTTCAAATCCGTTCCGTAAGGACTCAATCCGTGGATGAATGTATAAATCGGAGTTTTTCCGAAAGGATGATTGACCATTCACGTTTGCTGTTTTCATAGGAGCCGGTTTGTGGGGGAATAGACGATGATAGAAGCCACTTTAAAAAAAATGGGAGGGTTTATAGATAGCAACGGATCGCTCGGGTCATTATCTCATATAGGAGATGCTGCTCTGTTTCGAAATCGCCTATATCATCGCATCGAAAATGAGATACCCTTTTTGCACTGCACTGGAAAAGGACGTACATCAAATGGGAGGATTATGCCCGAGATGACAGTCGATAATCGAAAAAAAAAGATTCGACTCATGGCGTTTGTGTTGAAATGCAGCCGAGGATTGAAAAACGAGCAGCTACTATGTTGATTGCGCGCTTGGGCAATAAGGCGAAGGTGATGGAGGTTCGGATTGGTTTTTCTGCTTTTCCTATGAAGAAATCACTCTCTATTTGTGGATGAAAAGGGAACTTGGCAACGATGTTCGATCGAACGAATGGTGCATGCACGCGAACGAACCAAATGCCCGCAAATGCCAGAGGATTGATGAGGGTAAGATAGAGAAAATATCTGGTCGGTTACGTAATCTACGGTCGTAAGTCAAAAGGACTCATCTATAGAAATGATGCTACTATTTTCCTGCTACTGATTGCCTTTTCCGGATTGTATTAGTACAGTTTTATCTACGATCCATTGAATTTCATGGAATGTTTCATTGGATTTCGATAGGATGTGACAAAGAGCTTGATTTGACCGTGGTAATTTTACCCTCCCATCTAGATTAATTGCATTGTAATGATAAACAACCAGGTCATTGATGTAGTTCCCACCAATAAAAATGTTAATGAAACCCTACAGATAACATGTATTGGTAAGGAATATATATACTTCAATTACTGAGATATATTTCTTTGAAACTTGATGATAACTTACTGAAACAATAATATACTTCTTCGCAGGTATAATATATAGTTCCATAAGATATTATTTCATTATGTTTATGTATTAAAGCGAATTATCTTTATTTCTTTAATTAGAATTCGAGAAAGAATAGGCTGGAATTTACATGCCACAAAAACATTAAACAATCAGCTTCATTCATTCAGAATTTCATCGTATATATAGTAGATATTCCAGCTAACAGAAGCCATCCATACCGAGAACAGAGAATCAACAGAGAATAAATTTCCGATAACGTACAGCATTGGGTCATGGCATCAGACCTGCATTGGTCATCGGTATAGGATAGATAATTGCAATCAATATGCATACTGACGTTCAATAGAGTCCCGCTTGCATAATGAGACCGTACCTCGTCAACAGTTTGCCGTTCATAATATTCCCGTGCGTACAATTCCTTTGCAACCCTTTTCCGCTACTCGACCACAATCGCTGACCTCTGAGGTACCGCACTGCGCCGCCATCCGATACATTCGCATTGTCATTGAGCTCATATCGAAGCACCGCTGACCTTCGCCGCACTGTGCAGTGCCAAGACCCGATTAAAACTTTCGCGCCTTGGATGGGTTATTTATAACGTACCTAGTGGGGTGGCAATGCTGTGTTTACCCCTCAGGGGGTTCATAGCACTTTGGCAACACCTCTAGAATGGTCTCGAGGGATGTGGTGGCATCAACAACGGAGTAATGGGAAAGGTTTAAGATATTAAACTCGAAAAGAAGCGGATTGAGTAAGTTTATTCGTTAGCAAATCTTGTACGTAATATGTGCTATGTACGAGTTTAAACTTTCGGGAACAGACATTCTAAATTTATAAATGTTATTCGAATTACTGAGGACGTATTTTCAAGTTTTCAAGATAACTGGTTGGCTTTAATCTTTTCTTCTTAAGGTATTCTAAGATATTTAATACAACCAGAGTATAATCAGGAAGGAATGTATGATGGTTTTCCTTCAGTAAAACGTCATCTAGAGTATTAAAAGCTTTTGCTAGTGTTTAAATATAATAGTAATCTATGAGTATCACTTATAATGATAGTATACAATGAAATTTTACGATTGGGCTTCATTTCTGGCAACAGCAACTATATTCGAATGTTACTATGTGTGGGTGAAAAAGTGTGTTGTCCAGTAGGGATTATAGATAGCGCTTTTTTGACATGCCGCTCATGCACGTGTATCGGTTGGGCCATCATAGCAACTCCACTATGACTTGCACTCGATGGTTATAAAATCATACTTAAGCATTCTGAACGACGCACTTCTTACGGAATCGTTCAATTTCTTCCATCTTTTATAAATATCATAGCTTTACTCGCTCTCATGTGCTACGGATTATATAAGATTACTTTAAACTTGAAGGAAAAGCTTTTCTGTTATAGATGTTTAGCTATCTACCCTAATGTCATGTCCAATGATGTCCATACTAAAATCATTTATTCAACTTTAGATATATTACCAAGTATAGATTAATGGATTCTTGATATTTTAAATATTTTTATTTTTAAATACGTTATCAACAACCTTTAATTCCGATCTTTAGTAAAGTATTTACTGCTCCACGATATCATACAATACTTTGTTATGACTGCTAAGAATCAAAGCATTTTTTTGATAATAGTAATATGAATTTCTACTATTCATTAAAGTTGAATTATATTAATGATAGATGCTAAAAAACTATCGAATCAAAAATGATTTTTAAAAAATATGTTTGACCTATATTTAGGTAATCATTTTTGAATTTTTTGATACGTATCTACCCATCATATTCATTCTATCGTAGTAGGGGTTTTATAGATTAGCTCTGGCTTTTCATACATTGGAAAGCAATAAATAGTGTAACTTCCGATTCGCTTCGATACGTGGATATATCTATTTCACCTTTTAATGTGAGCACAAATAGAAAGAGAAAATCAATCCTCTGAATACACTGCACGCTCACTGTTTACATATTTTCGGAATTCCAAAATCGTATAGCGGAGCAGTCTGGAATACAGATTCCGCTAAAAATCAAATTAAATTTTCGCTTTTATTGAGAACGAAAGTAACGGAGGTACGCTGATTGAGGCAATAAAAGGTATAGGTTTTAGACAGAAGAGCATAGTTGTTTTTTTTTACTCTGGATATCATTTCTGTTATTACCTGAATACTCAATACGAAAGTTCCACTTCGATGGGAAACAATATTAAACCACAGAGTAGCTTTATGCCTTAACAATGTATAACGTAGCTAACGAGTCCAGTGAATGTTTTTATTAAAATTCAAATGGGTTATTTAGAAAATTTTATAATTTCCTGCATAATTTCGTACGTAAGCTCACAAAATCGTTTACCGAAGTTATTCATAATAATTTGTAATTCATCTGGAAACTTTTACTTTTGCCCTTTATACTTGTATAACTTTCGAATAACACTTTCTTAAATTGAAACTCTATTTTGCGACTATTATATAGAGATTTCCATTTCTAATTCTAATTTAATACCATTCGTTTTATTTACTTATACATCTTATTTCTTTCACAATCAGTTTTCATTTCTAAGGCGCAATATTAAAAATTAGTCCAAAGATATGTATGATTAAGTGCAAAAGGAAATTTCTTCTTACACACAAACAGTTGAATAATCTTCCTTAAAAATATTAAAAAATATATACTAGTAAGAATAAAATTTACGTAGAGGCTTATAATACTTTTTCGTAACACAAAAAGTTGGTTAATCTTCTTTCAAAAATATTCGAAAATACATTTTAGTAAGAATCAACTTGAGAGTTAAATTTAACTGGCACTAAATGATCAAGCTACAAGCATTGTTACGTCAGTGTTTCGTTTCTTAAGGAATATTGAATGTTAGAAAGCCTTTTTCAATTTCAGCCCCCAGTTTCACCTCACGTACGCTTTCCTTTTTTTCTTGTCTCATATCGTAAGAGACACTCAATTTTCCGTGTGAGACGGAATCTTGAAAAATGGTCGGAAAAGAAGAATCGCTTCTTCATTTTAATTTCAACGCATAAGAAACAAATATCAGGCTCTTTCTCTTCTCAGAAGGGTCAGCTATATTCACGGATACAGTACAGCTTACGTATAATCTTCAATCTGCGTATGATAATATACTTTCTTATATTATTGATCTAAGAACTTACGACAAGAAAGATAAATTCAAATACTTATTTTCAATTAAATATAAACGACACGTAGCAGGTCGAAATACATGTAAAATTTACTTTGAGAGCAAAGAAAATAAACTTGATAAGTTACAGCTTTATACTTTATATGTAATTGCTCTGCAATTAATGTTAATTATAGTAATATGTTAATCATAAGTGATGACTGATAATTATAAAACGTATCGGAAATTTAAAAACGAACCTGAATCCTATAAAAAATTATAAAATAATCCTAATATATTTGAATTTAACTAAGGCTTGATATGATGAAACAGAGTTTCTAGTTAATCAATTTCTGCAATAAATTATATTTTAAACTTTTTTCGTACCTTTTCGTACCGCCCCATTTCAATGTCACATCGAACAATGCTTTAATTACATCATCTTCTGTTATTATTCAACCTTGTTTCCTTGACCCCCTTGACAACACAGGCATGTTCATTAAACAAAAGAGAAGCTCCTTCCGTTTGAGACGAAATTCCAATATCGCAGTCCCTTCCCAAGGTGCCTTGACGATATCAGGAACAAAGATATATTCGAGGAAAATTCATTATACATGCTTATATCCGCTACTCACATCTAATCTTCGTCAGATGTTCATCTCTTACGCTCCTCGACTGAACATAATGAAACATCAGCGTGCTATTAGCATAGAGGTCTATGAACACCTGAGGAAGCAGGGCTCTTATTATAAGTCTAATGTAAATATGCATTGAGTCTTCCTGTTGTCAGGCCTGAGGGAAAAGTTAAATTTCTCTTTCGATTGTGTGGAGGAGAAATTCGAACTGTGAGATGAAATCTTTGTTATGAAGCGCTCTTCTTTGATATTAAAAATGTAGCATGTATGAATATTTTGAGAAAGAACATTTATTTGAGAGGCTACCGAAATCTTAGAGAAATTAATCATCTTGTAGTAATTGAATGAGTTGTTTGCTATTTTATTATTCAACTTTTTCAGATATGATATTATTAAGGAAAAATAACTTTCATGTAAAAAACGTATATTATCTTCACGTAAAATTTTGACTAAGATATTTCCTAGCTTATTATTAGGTGGCTATTGATGAATTTTAGAATATTTCATCATCTCTAGGTCGAATTTTCCATATTTCCTCAATTTTACATAAATTTATATCTTTTATTCGATCAACACCAAATTGGAATTGCAAGAAACAACGGTAGTTAATTCTTACTCAACTTTTAAGCCATAATAATCTGTTTCGTATTATTTCTTATACGTAAAAGTGGAAAAAACCCTATATACTTATGTCTATTGAACATTATTTTCGTATTACAGACTATTCTGGATAGATAAGTCATCATTTCATCAAAGGAAATACCAAAGTTCCAAAATTTTTCGATAAAATACAAATGTTTTTATGTACACTGCAAGTTCATCCTTTCGCATCGTAAAATATATTTACTCCGAGATGAGTGTACCCATTTCGTAGAGAGGCCTTCGTTTATTACCGCATCTCATAGCCTCTAATAATCGTTGACATGGCCTCCTTCGAACCAATAAACCACGTGACCCGAATCTCTATGCCCTGCAGACGTTCCTTGATTGAAGCCCCAAGGATGCAAAGGCTCACTAAGTGAACCTCATCAATGCTGCAGCATTAATGAAAAGGACGTCATCACGTTCAAATGGGAGGTTAAAACGCACGACAAGAGTATGACGCGGGTGCATTCTCCTAAGGCAAAGATCATGGAATCGCAGCCTCGAGCGCTGATAGAAATCGCTGAATCAACCCAACGATTATGTGAAGTCTTCCGTATTAAGCATTATAAGTTGTATTTTCTATTCCACTTCAGTAAATTGCACTGCAATTATTCTCTTTCAGCTAATGCTAATATGTCACAGAGGACTTTGTTATATAAAGAAAACGAAATATTATTCAGAAATGAACACTCGTTTTCCTTTAAAATAATTCAAAATATACTTAATGAATTTTCGTAGATTTTAATGTTTTTTCATAGAATTACACCCTCAAGGATAGCCATTTTAATTTTCTCGTAATCAAAAGAAAAATCATCTGTAATAGAGCCTAGAAACGTAACATGAATTATAGTCATTAATTAAAATTAATATAGAAGCTCTATTTTGCATAACTCCATGATATTAGAGAAATTAAAGCTTTTAAGTTTCACAAACATTTAAAAAATCCTTAGATTTATTTCCGTTGAACTGAGTTATATTTAAATTTGCAGCCCCCTTAGTTTCATGCTTATAAGAAGGATTTGTTTACGAAGTAACATTATCAGAGAGATTTAAATTTTAATTTTAAAGTACGCCAAAATTTTCATCGCTTAGTGGGTTGTTTTAAAATATATTTGCCTATTGTTTAAAGTATTACAAGTAAAGTATTGCCTATATTAGTGTACATGTATGGTAGAGCATTATTAGAAAAATGTTCAATATAACGAAGTAATTAACTGAATCCTAATTAGACCCCTCGTTCTTCGAGAGGTTCAAACATTTCTAAACTTTTACCCCCAATTTAAACTTTGGAATATTTTAAAATAACAACAGCGGTATCACCGAATTCGTATCTCCGTCAAAGTGACTGGATTATTGAAGCTCTGTAAAGCATCTAATAGCAAAATGGAGTAAGTTACGAAGTGAAGGAGTCTATCAAAGAGAATCCAATTAACAGTTGTCTCAGAGAGAGCATCTTCTTCTCTTTAGTTGACTCTAGGCAACTTTGAAACTCTTCCGTATCTTGAATTCGATATCCTCGAGGCAAACATAAACCAACTTCGCTTTCCTTGACTTTCTTACTACCAATTTTGCAGAAACAGAATCGAACCTTTCTCTTCGAATGAACGTCTCTCAAGAATTGGCATTATTTAATCACTAATTGAAGACTTATTTCTTAAATTCCATTGGGTTTTCTGATGGTATTTTTAGCCACAAAGTTCTAAATATTAAATGCAGTTAGAGTGTTTAAAGTGTATTTAAAATACGTATTATAAGTGAATTTTAGCCCCAAAACTCTTACTATTAAATACAATTCGACAGTTTGAAGTGTATCTAAAATACGTATCATAATGTATTCTTCACTCATTGCTGTATCGTGGCTTACTTGTAATATATTTATTCTGTTTTATTATTTGTAATTTAGCGAATGCAATTTTTCGTGGTTTTCTCCTTCTACGTTAGATTCAGTTTTTGCTTTTTTATATCTTTGAAATTTACCCTTGCAGTAGTATTGTGCATGTATTTCATTCCCTCTTCTTTGAGGGTATATTACTTCTTTGGATATATGAGCTTCATTTAAACATTTGAATTATATATTGAATTGAATATCATTTTGAATTTTAGCTAAAATAATTTTAATTATTAAATAATTACATTTTGTTATCAAACATTATTTCTATATCAGCACCAATAGGGTTGAATGAAGGAATCCAGAACATAAGTTATAGAACGCGTGATGAAATAATTAAGCGTATGAAGGCAATTAAAGCATTCGTTTCTTAGAGTAAGTTTAAGTTACCTTAAAGTGTATGTTATTTGATTAAAATTGCTAAGTCCTTTCATGTCCTTCCATTCCTTTGGAGTCATGACCGATCTTTCAGGTCAGCTCTATCTTGCCCGAAGTTAGAATTTAATCCTCAGATTAAAGGACGTGAAGGAACGACCTAAAATCCCTCGCATCCTTAGTCGGAGACTTTATTCATCAAACGGAAACCATTTCTCTCCTCGGATGGAGTTCTTGGTGCTCCGTATGGCCTTCAGAAGATTGGTAATGGATTGAGAAGACTCGTTCATTTACGACAGGATTTCACTTACATTCTGAATCGTATACCATCCAACGCCCCACTTAGAATAATTTTGAAGAATGATTTTCTATACAACCCCTTACTTCCCTCAGTTTATGAGTGTAAGTATCCATGAAACCTAATAAAAATTAATTATTGATATAGAATAATTATTCATTCATTTTTCCTCATCAACAAAATCTATCCAATAGAAAAGAATTGAAGAGAGGAATAAAAATGTATTTTACTAACATATGTTATTTCTATTCTAGCATTGGAAATAGTTATGTATGAATTCATTCTGTACAATTCTCTCATCATCATTAGAAGTTGATATAAGTCACCATTATGTGTAGCGAAATAAAATTTTAAAATAAAATGAATTCCACAGCAGGTTTTTAAGTTATAATATTATAAATATATCAATATAAATAGCTATAACATTTGGAACTCTGTCATAGGTTTAATGACCCATAACTTATTGCCACTAGCATCCTATGTTAAACTATATTTCTTCTCATTACACATCCATATACTTTATAAATATTTCAATATATTTTTAAAATTATACAAAACTTCAAATCACATCTACCAAGTTCTTACTAATATTGATGCCTTTGGTTATGGAATAAATGTAACGAATTTTCTTCTTTAATTACCTATAATTAATATATTAATTTTCTATATTAGTTAGTATTTTATCTACAATATTTAAAAGATATTTTATGGTTAATATATGACACTACATCTAGAATATTTAAGCATACATTTATATTCATATTTTAAGCTTGGATTAGCTCTCAAAAAAAATCTTTCTCAAATTTTCCACGAAATCCAATCTTCTTAAACTAAGCCTCTAATGAGAATTACCTAACCGCCTTATCTACAAATCCAGTGAGGGGGGGATTCATACCTAATTAAAGAACGCTGCATGTGGTTTTTCACCGCTCCAAGATTCGAAACACATTTGGGGCAGTCGACCAATAAAAGTGACTAAACCTGGGCGACCTCTTTACCTCTGAATCGACTGGAAAATTGATTGAGGTAAGAAAATAGCACTGGAAGCGTTTTAATCCTCTCGTCTTATAATAAGGTTTTGATGGGTCGCCGCCTCTTCAAGACGTAATAAAAATGAGAGCTGGAGACTGCAACCTTTTCCCGTTCTGCAACGATCGCTGGCACCAAGCCCAGAGGACAGATAACTAGGCGATTCAGAAATAAAACTACCACGAGATATGTGCGACGCGAGCGAGTTTGAAGGGGGCCTTCGTAATAAATAGCGCTGCTCTTCTGTTTTTGCCGAGGAAAAAAAATTGCTATCGTGATGCGTCGGGCTTGCGGAGGCAAATATATCAATAGACATTCCCGTCCAATTCGCGACTAGATTCGCTTTATCGGATCCCAATTCCGTGTTCTATTGTATTTCGAACGTTTTTACAGTTCTTTTCCGAGAGGGAGATGTTCTAGCTAGCGATACACTACACCATCGAAATTTTTTAGAGGCATAAGAAAAACTTACGAAATATTTCCAGTGCGTAAAGAATGAACTGTATAATACGGACTATCATAATAATATATTTTTGTTTCTTGTGAAACTTCGCGGTAGTATTTCATCAATAATAATAGAAAATCGATATTCTAGAGAATATTTTCCTGACTTAGCTTATTCGAAAATATATTACCATAGTAACAGGATATTGATGTGGTTGCGGTCACATTTTGTTTTTTTTTAGCTAAGAGATACTCCACAATTAGTAGAACAAGGTCATTCTTCTAGGAATACTTGATTAACTGCTATAGAAAGTAATTAGGTAATATCTATATTGATGCATGGAAAGTTCTCAAGTTATGCTTATGTTATTTTTAATTTATTCTTCTTCAATGAGAATAAATGTATTATAAAGAATACTGTGTAGTTAAACTCGTAAAAGTAGAAAAACAAAATTCTGTGACCCATAAGAGAAAACTAAACTTAATCTAATCTTTATTCCGTAAAGCAAAGTTTGCTTTGTGTGGCATAACAGCTTTAGAAGTGACAATGAAACTTTTTCCCTGAAAAATCGGAAATGTTTCTCTCGTTTGTTTAGGCATCAAAAGGCTGCAAATGGCGCTTTATAGCACTACGACGAACCGAGATTAAAATATTTACTCTCCTTTTCCTATTGCCTGCAATAGAATACACTCAAAGGAGGACAAACATGTACTCGTTCATTTCAGTACGAATGCCTTTGGGCCACCAGTGCATTCTGAGATCCACCTTTGTGCTTTGTTTCCAGAAAAAAAATAATAATAAAAAGGTCTTCCTTTACTTGGCGTACGTATTTCTTTGACATTTCCAACGATGAATTGGTTTATAAAAGGCCCGCACTCGTTGTTGATTCCACTGACTTTTAAGACAAATATTTGAAACGTATTCGTCGTCAAGGATACGGGGGAAAAAAGGAATCCGAGTCGAATTAATTGCCAAGTGATATGGGTTTTGATAGAATCAAAGAAGCCAAAAGCTGTCTTTCGTTGGCTTGACGTTAGGATCTTTCCGAAACTCGGGTGCGCCGGTCTAAACATAGCTCCGATGTTTCATGAGAAGAAAAGGGGGAAAAAACAGCTGGGGTTAACGAACCGAAAAAATTTTCGAGTGATTCTAAAAGAGCAGAGAAATAGTTTTTGGGAGTCTCGGACGTTCCATTGCTTGCGAATTTATATTATTTTAATGGCAAACTCTTTGATTGCAAGGTCTTTGAACTAATTGGACTATATATAAATAACTTATATACTCATGAGTTTCGATATTTAGCGTATTTTACGATCTTTATGACGACTTACAAAATGGTTTGGTTGTTATTTTTACTTTAATTACTTTTAAATTGCCGAATATAATACTCTGAATAAAAAACAAAGGTAGAGACGTGCAATATTGTACTTTTAAACTTTACTTACCTCGTTTAATTTTAGAAAATTGATTCACTACTTTATCTTACACGTGGGCAAATCCATTATACTTCTAACCTATCCTTTGACATTTCGAATAAGTACGCAATACGTAAATAGACTAAACAAATTCAAGAGGAAGTTTTTGGCAACGAATCAAAATCTATTAGAAACCCAACATAATGAAAATTATTTCCTATTTCCTTCGCAAATGTACGAGACCTGTCAAGGTCAAGATAAGTCATATCCTCCAGGGTAAGTGCGGATATGAAATGCCATGGGTAGAACGAGAGAATTACCTTAATTTACGATATTTTACGTAACCTTTATTTTAACAATTAAACTAATTAATTCACTAATTTAACTATATATACATATATATTGCAATTCATGCTATACAAGCCTGGCTGATATGAAATACGAAACACTTTAAAGCATAAAACAAATTTTAAGTATACTTAGACGTGGATGTAAACGTCATGCATTATAATGTAATTACTACGCATAAGTGAAAATTACGCATATTCTTATCATTTGTTCTTCAATTGTTAAAAATTACGTAGTGAATTAAGAAACAATAGAAACAAAAGAAAACAAATCAAGCGAAAGCGTTACATATACCACAAATATATGTATATTTAGCTTAAACTTATATTTAGTAAAATTACTTCCTAGCAACTGACAAACAAAAGCTCAACTAAAATAACAGCTTTCAAATTAGAGGCTAAAAATACCTTCCCCATGATCTCTAAGCCCCTCTATTAAGTACACTTAAAAGAAAAATGTAGATATAGACTCACCGACACTCGTAATAACTCCCCAAAACCTCGCGAAGGGGGTGAGGTACTCCCAAAAGCACGCGCACTTACTGTCTTCGTAACTCGTAGAGACATTGGGCATCATTGTTTGTTTTCTTTATAGAAACTTTTTGATCGACCCTCTAAAAAGCTCGTCGTCCCTGGGCACTTAGAAAAACACGAATTTTTTTTCCACACGAATAACTGAATGGTCCACCCACTCTCCCTTTTCAGAGCACTGTTTCCTCCTTCTTCCCCACGCTCTCTCAGCTACGAGACTGCTCGCTGGACCAAAAACGGTGCGGAGAGAGAACGTAGGTCGCGCCTCCCCGCGTCGCTCGCAAGAAGTAAACAACACGACCGAATAAAAATCGTGTTTCGCAGCGTAGTGAAACACGGCTAACCAACGTCTAGATGTCGTGCGGTTGGCCTCCGAATTTCGCGGTGCGAGTTTTATTTCGCCCGTTATAATTAAATCCTGAAAGTGACGGTCGGTATTAAAATTTCCTTGCGCCACGTAGCGGAAAGCGCTCTGTTTTCTGTTTGCTAGTTCTTGATCGTTTAACACCCAAATACCGCTTGTTTTGTTAGGGTGATGTATATATGCGCTCGGTGCAGGTTTTTTTAATTGCTCGCTATAGCGTGTTATTTTACTTTTAAACTGTTTTGTGAATTTTTTCTAATTTTCGGGTGAATTATTCAAACTTAACGTAATAATTTTTTGGTAAGTTTATTTTTCGTAAATGAATTAAAATCTCTCTCTTTTCTCTTTTTAATTTTACTAAATATAAATATTTATTGGTTAATTGTTACACTCAATGCAAATTTCTTCATGTAATCTTTCTAATTAGAATATAATAAATCATTCGCAAATATTAAAACTCTATTAATTGTATTATACAAAATTAATTAAAATCATTTATTTATTAAAATATATAAAAATATTATATTATTAACCTTAAAAATATAACTTTTACACTTTAAAATTTTACTTTTTAGAACTGTTTCAAAATAACGAAGCCTATGAATGTATTGACTTATGAGTTACTGGGTATCAATAACTCCTAATTTTGCACAAACGGAAGCCAAGTTAAACCATATTTTAGGTGATTATTGACACAAAGCTGTTAGTTTCAAAGAAATCTTTGAGTTGCATAAAAATTCTTACACCCAGTCCCATATGTAACGTATGAGTACCCTCATAATTACATTCAAATTAGAAGGTATCGGGAATTTTTTTTAATACTTAAACTGAGTAGTAGCAAAAACTGAGCCCAAAAAGCATTATTTCTCCTTCTTACCTCTTAATTTAATTTTAACAGTTTTTATACATTTAAACAAAGTTACGATAATTTTTAGATGATGCTTTTCACAATTGAATAGACTTTATTTATTCTATATTGTAAATATATGTAGTTTCTAAGTTGTAAACCCGAAATATTGAGCGCCTAAATTTCCTGAATCATTAAACATGAAACAATTTATCGAAGTCAAAAATATACTTTTAAATATCGACTAAAACATTCATAAAACTTCTAAAAATACTGACAAATTACTCGCTATGATTGCCTTTTTCATTCCATTAAACTTTCTGAGAAATTGTTGAGGTGGAAAAATGTTTACCCGACCAGAATACCTTATGTAGATGACGGATGTGAAAATGTTGTTTGTTCGGATAACATATTTATAAGTAGGAACCGCCGTATACATTCTGTGTGATGTTTTCCCACGGTCCCTTTCCCTTAAGGATTCGGACGAAATGATATTCAAGATATTTTTCGGCATTCGTAGAACGGATATTCTATCGATCTCTCCATCCCTATATGACGTAAGACATCGGCTCCATCTTTATCACGGATGCATCTTATGCTCTCCATTTGGAATATTGTTCGGAGCTCTTTGACTCGAACGTTCAAGAGCATTTCCTTTATCGGAGATACTGCCCAACTCCGCCGTATCTTAGATTTGCGATAAATTAAGGTAAAAAATGTACACTTTCGATTCTGGTATAAGCTGAGTTATAAGTAAATGCAAATGAGACGTATTTATGGTATATAAATGTATATTTTTTCAGTCAGTTAATGGTCAATGAATCTTAAACATAAAAGAATATGATTTAATTAAATGAACAGTTGAATTATTTTTGGGAACTTAAATAACTACATTTTAAATAAAATCCTTAAACACCCTTTTAGAAATTATACCTCGGATAAGACATTGTTAATTTTTTTGAGCTTTCCGTATGTTTAAAGAAACCGTAATTTTAATTTTCCAGAATTTTGTACAAGTCATCAAGTACTTATGTTTTTAAGTTTTTACATAAAAAGTCCCAAAAATTTTCATTTCTTCACGTGTTGCAATTTAAGTATAGATATTTATATTACATGCCCTGCTTTATATTTACCATGGGCAATTCAAGACGATGAGATTCAGTGTTGTCCATTTTTCTGACTTATGTTTGCAATATTCTGACTTTCGTATAGCATAGTATATATGCTATACTAAGGATGTACTTAGCTTAGGTAGTTATCTCGCTGAATTTACTCTTTCCCATTGCAAGCCTTTGATATTCAACCATTAATAGATATAGATTTCATGCCGGAATTCAAAATATGCTATCTATTCTTTGATCTGCACAGAGTAGAATATCTTTCGCATCCATTTACGTACGTTTTTATGGTGCGCATTGCAGGAGACTAAAACAAATGTTTTTAAAAAATTAGAACTTAGAGCTAAATGCTACTTTCACAAATATGAGAATAAGAACATTTTGAATCGGGAGAATATGGATATCATGTTATGATACAGCGTGATTCTCCTTTCTATCCAATTCAGTGAGTCTCCTTCGTTAGGATTTACTCCGTCACGTCCGAATTCAATTCTTTCATATATACGTATATATATAGAAACAACGTGCTCTGAAAGAGGATAACCTCTGGATTGGATTTGTTTAATTAAGAACATCGTAATAAATTTTCATCTTACTGGATCCCTTGTATCAAGTCTTATAAGTACCGTATGGAAGGCAAATGTGATTTTTTTAAGGAATATTACTTTAGTTTAAGTAACATTTCCTCACTGATTTTTATCAATGCTTTTACCTTATAGTCAAAATTCACTGTCGTGTAGTTTTATCTCCTTAAACTGTATAAAATTGAGGAGGATTTTATTTCATATGCTGTATTTCATACAGAGGAACTAGAAACTGTGTTATTCTGACATTTAAATATATATTACGTGAATTTATTATAGTATTTATTTATAGTTAAACGGCGTTTGAGTTTTATTCATTGGAAATTTATGCATAAATAAGGCTCAGACGTAAGAAAAATTGAACTAAATTGCTTTTATCTCATAAAGTTTATTTAATTTAGATACATTGAAATCAGAAAAGGAGGTTTAATAAATATATTTTCAAAAAGAATGCCCCTTTTGATTTTACTGGCTTATCATAACCAACCATGCACTGGGATATTAATCATCCAAGCCTCATTTTTTACAATCAACGCTTATATCGCGGCAAACGAGCACTTAGCACTCTTGCATCAACGACGAACCTCTATATTGGCAACATAGACCCCGCTTTACATTAGATAACAATCTCTATTTATGACTACCTGTACACTAATTTACGAACAAAGGTTGTGTGAGAGGGGCCATTATCGAGAGAAACTCTACCTCTTGCTTGTATTTTCGAATGGGAGCCATATTCAGCCGTCGAACGCCTTTTCGTTTTTCAGTAGTGTGTACATTCTCTTGCCCTGTGATCCTATCATATGCTAATTAACAGATTCCCCGACCTTTGTAGTTCGCTTATTTGGACATCTCTACGTGCCCAATTATCGCCGCATATCATTTGAACGCTCCAAAAGAGTAAATGAGTGAAGATCTAAAAGGGACGTTAATGGATTCCGGGGAAAGATATTTCCGAGTCATGGTGCAAGTCGGTCGATTTTAATGATAACCAAATAAGTTTCAGTTTACGGTTTGTTAGTAGATGAAAGCCAGCTTACGTTTCCAGTATCCCTGTACGTATCTGTGGACAGATCTCCGGTTTTGAATTGATTCCGCGGATATGCTTGTTAGGCTCGTCTGATACAGGTGGATACTGTGTTGTGCTCGGGAGGCTGAGGGATGTAATATCTATCGCGATCCCCTAATAATATGTCTATTATGTATGTATACAAATTTTTGGTAAGTTAGAGGAATTATTACATAGAATCAAGCTATAATGTTTTCTCTATTGATGGGACTATTAATTATTTTTTAAATAGTTCTTTGATCATTTTGAGGGCATCATTATTGATTCCTCAGAAATATTTCAGTATGGAACTGTTTTGCAGGTACTTGGAATTAAAATATAGTTTCGAGATAAAAATTTCAGATGATAGTAATTCACGTCAATAATAATTATTTACGTAAATATATAGGTGAAATGGATTAGGGTTAACTGTGAGCGGATAGCTCGCACAACTAGGATGTATATACAGGATTTTAACAATGAAAATCTGGGCCTATTGGTATATTCGAATACGAATCCCAGTCCTATCAAACCTTTTTTCTTTGTTAAAATTATGCAAAAGTATTTACGTAATTGCTATTTCCTTCACCTAAAAATAACGTTGCAGAGTACTTATCCATTAAAATCCCTTAGTATCATATGAAATTTTATCTTCCTTTGAACGTATTATTGAGTCTGAAACAATATGATTATATCTTTATCTAATAATGTATATATATCCATTGTTATATAATGTAAGAATTATATACTGCATTGGTTTTTAACTGAATTATCATTGTTTTAGTATCAGTCCATTGCACTTGAATGTGTGATACGAGTCGACAGCGATTATGAATGCAATTCTAAACTTGATACTGTATTTATGTAAATCGAATATTAATATACATGATCGATATAGTTGGTATAAGTTTGATTTCATTCTTGGATTACAATTACTTGGATCACTAAAACGGCGTGTCCTTTACTTTATGAGGCAAGATTCATTTGAATGAATACTTTTGACCGATTGAATAAGAACGTCCTTTTACCTTACTGTATAATAAATCTGATCGCTTTAAGTGTATGTTACATAATATCGAAGACGTGCCGATGTTCAAAAAAATTAATGATTTATTATCATTCTCTAACACAGGAACTCGTGCTGAAGCGTATACAAGCCAAAATCAACCTCTCGTGGGAAGAACGGTGAGTAAAGAAGCACGTTCTCCTGAAAGTACAGCTCCCAGCCTTTAATGGTAACAGTATCCCTGATGTAACTACAGAGCTCTTCTCTATTTTATGCGTCGAGAATGCCAAAAGATCGTTCTCGTTGCTTAAGGTTACTATCGATTACATGAAGTATCGTAAGCGGTAATGAGAAGCTTCCATGCATTGCCCTGGAACCCCTTGATTTTAGGTCAAAATAAGCGTTTGTTTCGTTCCGATGAAACGAAGCTACTCTAAGCTAATGGAAAATCTACACGAGCATTAAATAGTTCTGCGTAAATCAACTTAAATTAAGGATAAATTGCAGTAAAGCGAATTTTAGCAAAACACAAAGGGAATATGTAATAGCTACCCTTTCTTGTCTGAGGATAAGTTCATCCAAGTTTCGAAAGGAGTAAACATTCAACTTATACGTTACTAAATCTCATGCTAGGGTATAAGGCTTTCTTCTCTAAGTGTTGCATAAAGGCAATTAGTGAACACTAATATTTTATGATTAGCGTAATTGTTTGAATACATTTTTTTAAATATCTACACTATGCCGTGATTTTTATTGCGCTTTAAATTTTCATGTTATTCTTGTATTTCAAGTTGATTATTATATTCTTAGAATATTTTTTAATACAGTAGAATCATAATCTTCTTTAGGCTATTTTATCTCCAGCAAATCATTGTGCGTTTATGTCTATTTAAATCATTAGGTAATGTCGAAAATTTTCTTTGGTAAATTAGTACTTATCGGTAAATTGTATATTTTTATAGGATATAGGTTCCCATAGAGTTTTTAATGTGATTAGCTTTTTTGAATCATAATTATATGGAACACGCAATGAAACTTTTCATATATATCTAACGTTTATTCGTATTGAACTCAGCTTCTATTTAAGTAAGAATTATCAATATTATACCAAATTTTCAACGAAAATGGTTAAATTCTTGCGTCTATCTCATTTAAATTGCCCTAATTTGGAACTCATTAAGGATAAATAACAAAAAACTCTCAGATGAGCATCGTAAAACTATCATAGTCGTACCGTACCATTCTCATAGTTTTACTTCCATAAAAAATAACCAACTCTCGCACAAGAAATTCCTTTGATGATCCATTTCTATGAGTGATGGATACATGCACCATTGATGAACGAAGGCTCTTAAAATGCTCCACTTTCGGAAAACTTTCCCGAGCGGGGTGCTCCCTCGCTTATCGGAAAAAATATATCCCGTTACCCTGGTCCTATTAAACGTCTGAAAAGGACAGAAACCTATCGACATTTCACTCCTCGAAGATTAAAAAAAAACGATATATCGGAGAAGCATTGGATCACGAGGCGCCGATCATGGCGGTGTATGAAAGGCCACGAGCGTTTTTTTCCGAAAGAATCACCAACGGGAATTTTTGGAGTTCTCACAGAACCACGTGACTCCGTCCGAACATTCACTTCCTTCGCTCACTTGTCTTCACTCCGATGAAATACCGCGATGTTTAGTTGTTTACGAGGTTTAATCGGTTATGGGGGCTCTATGTGTATTGTATACAAATATCTTCGTAACGTACGTGAGTTCAAGAGGATGAATGGAATGAGGATCTTCTTAATAAAGGGATGGTGATTACGTTCTTTTCAATAAGATTGTTCACGGAAATATCGATTTTTGGAATTATTAAAATATTTTTCAGTATATTTTCTTAGAGTTTATGTTTAAACATTCTTTTTCAAAATAGACTTTGGTTTATAAAAGGGACAGAATGCTGTTTGAATCGTCCTCAAATTACATAAATTCATTTTCTCCTATTTTAAATCAAGCTGGTGTGTTTTAAATTCGATATAGAACAATAAAACTAACTATGTCACTTTCATAAAAACTTGTGTCAGTATTTTTATTAAATTTTGAGGAATTGCAGGTTTATATTTTATTCATCACTATATTAATAGTGATAATAAGTTAAAAGGGTCTTATTTAAATGAACGAATCATTTGAAATTAACCATAATATACTGTATGTGTGTAACATATAAACACTCTGATTTATCATCATTTCCGTGTTATAGGGAACCATAATTTTTTCCGAAAGACTTAGGTCATAAAGCCTATTATGAAGCCTTATTATTTATTATGAAAGCCAGATTATATCTAGTTTCATGAAGCTGGATGTGATCTGGATTTCTTATCCCAGGATTTCAACGGAAGTGAAAGATGTCTGACAGGACTTGAACCAGGATCTTCTAATTGCCGGTGGATTGCTCTTGCTATTGAATTAACATAGTAGCATGGTAACTAGAGCAATTAACCGGCAACTGGGTCACTGTTGTGCAAGAGTTCTGGCAAGATAGATTAAAGACTATTGCAACCTACCTGCAATTTTAGGTCCCGGGTTCGAGTCTCGGTCCCATCAACAAATAATTTTCACATATGTAAAAATCCTATGATTATTACAGCTGCGTGAGCTATCCACATTCATGTTTACTTTCACCTTCTTACCTTGGTTTTTATCTATGTATACGTAGATACCCTGCTAGCCACCTTTCGGTGTGTGGGTGGGGATATATATATATATATATATATATATATATATATATATATATATATATATCAATGATATATTCATGGATCTATCTAGTATTCATAGCAAAGATATAAATATCAAATGCACTTATTAGACTCTCATTTTTAGGACTTAGCATAATCGTCCATCCGTGCATTATGTTCTATAAATAAACCTTAAATTTGACGCTATAAATTGTCTCTCCCGTGCAAATTTTGAAAGATAATTAAAAACAGACTTATAAACAAGCCTATTATCTTTTTATAACGTTCTTTTATCACTCCCATCAATTACCTGAGAATCAATGACATAAATCCATTAATGGGCTTTCAAAATTTTGCATCCTCGGCCGATAATTATTTTGAAATATTGCTACTAGATAATTTTCCACGCGAGTGAAGGCTTAATTGAAATCATTCTCTTGAATAATTGGATATTACATTTTTTTATACTTTAAAGGGAATTCATTCCGAGATAATTAATATAGAATCCCGAGCTCCTTTAATTTAACATTTTTCGATTGCTAAATTTACGAGACTGCGATCAATGCATACAATATAAAACATATTAAACGATTTTTAATGTAAATACATTTACTTATTTGGAGGATTTGGACTTTTATTTGGAAGGAAAATTCACTTTTTTAATTCTGAAGTTGCGAGGAGAGAATGTTAAAATACTAGATATAGAATTCATCTTCAAATTAACCTCATGAAATATATATGAGGGTTTTTTCTACGTACGGTGCTATTAATATATATTGCCTTAGCGATGTATAGCAAAGTGAAAAGATTAAAACGGAATTTCGCTAGATGTTATTAAAATTAACTCTATTTCTCCTTCTGGAAGTCAAATCCGTCCCGAATTCCAAAGTTATCTTTGCATGAGATACTTTGACCTTTCTTTCTCCGGAAAAGTTAGAACTTTCGCGGAAATAATTCGAGTGAATTTAACTCATGCGTAATGGATGCGAACTTACAAGAGAAACAGTCTTGAATATTAAAATAATTAAACCCCCCGACTGAAAGTGCAAATATCTCTCGAATCAAACGAATACTGTTTCCGTCAGTATATATCATGAATGATTCTGCCTTCGTTACCACCTTCTCCCTCTCTGGAAAATATTCACTTCACCTTTTTGTACCCTTTTCTCTATTTCATCCCGAAGAGCTATATAAGTTTCTACGGTATCCTTTCACGTCTGCAACCCGCGACGCTCTCCATTGCCGATTTTTCTCCCTCCAAAAGGATTCCTGTAATATTTTCCTTCGCCACTTTTTAACTCATGAAAAATGCACGCGCTACGTTGAAATCCCTCATAAAAGGGTGTGACGCGCTTGTCGGGGCTCGTTTGATGTGACAGCACGTAAACAAGTGGCGTGGGAAGACGAGGAAACGTAGATGGAACACAAAGGAGCGCACGCTGAGATTGCCACATACACATGAACGTATTGCTCTTCAAATGACAAGGAAGATATTCGATGTTGGCTTAATTAAGGGAAATCCTGCATCGAAGGGAACAAAAAGCCGATGCTCTCAAAGAGGGATCTTTTATGTTGGAATTTAGAACCATAAAGCTCAAATTTAGTTTTAATGCATTCTAAAGTCATGAGAGGGATGTTTTGAATACGTTTCTCAGCTCAAAAGGACGGTTAAATTGCTGCAGCATGACGTAATTCATATAAAGCGAGGCATTTGACGCCTGTATTCATTACGTTGGAGCTCCTTTATATGTAGAAATATGATTTACATTTAAGACTTAAGCTCATAAGATCATGTCAATTGAGTTAAATTAAATTGTATACGAAATATTTTATATTCTTGTCTTCAAATTCATTTCACAGATGGGTATTAAGATGGTATTCATGCAGTGAGGGATCCTTATGTATTGAAAGTATTTATAACGAAATATTTCAGGCATCTTAAGTACTATTTTGTTCGCATTATTATGAATAAAGGCATAAATGTTATTCAGAAATTGTAGAAAGAGAAATATTTTTAATTTTTTTTTATTTGTTTACGTAAAAATTTGCTGAACCTATAAAACTATCGCACAAAGACATGAAAAGTATTATAGAATTATTGTATAATTTCGTAATATAAGTGTTCATAATAAAAAGTAGCTGATTTTGAAAAGTAATTTACGTTATTTACACAAGAATTACGAAATATGCAATATTAATATATCGGTTCAATTTTTCCTGTTTGTGATACATAATTAGCTTTTTTGGGGTTAAAGGTAATGTATTTACTGAATAGCATGAAAATTTACTATATTTTTCAAAGTATATCCTTTGAGAGTCTGCATAAAAATATTTTCATAGCGCGTACTTTGCAATTATTGAAAGTTAAGTAACGTTACATCCCTTTCAGACATAATTCAAACATATATATTTATTTATTTACATTTAAATATATCACTGGATTTTGGTCTTATAACCTGCTGACTGACATTATGCGTATTAGTTAGAAAAATACTTTTAGCACGAAAAAAAACAAAGCCACTTTTGTTTTCTAGAAGTAAAATAATTGAGATATATTTGTAAGCTACCATCCATCAATCTGCTATGTGATGGTATTCTGAAAGTGGACTTTTGATTATACGGAAACTATACAAATCGTATGGATCAATATGTGTTATTATCAGTTAAGGAAATATCAATTCATTTTTAAGAATTGATAAAAATATACAATATAATGATACAAAATGGACGCACTATCCTATGAAAAAGTGCCCGAGAATGAAGCATTGTCCCTTGAGGCTGCAAGATTTTTCCTCGACCCATGAAAGTGTTCTTGAATGTAACAACCAAGAGAAGTTACACCGCAGATCACGTGAGCTTCAATAGGACGTTTCTATTGGATACGAGGAAATGCCCAAGGCGAAGTAGTCAAGGAACGAGATCTCCCTTCAATTCTACCAATCTGATAGATTCTTATTGCGTCAGAGTTTTCCTTGAACAAAAAACCCAACCAAAATAAATATATTCCGTCCTCTAGGGAAGTTTAGATCAAGAAATTCAGGAAGCGGGAGTGAATAATTTGTGCTACATATAAATGAATGATTTGTGTATAATATACATCTGATTTTCTTCTCTTCCTAATTAATTTCCAACATATATTATTATTATAAGATTTAAACTGCTAGTAGGCTGTAAGCCTGGTGGCAGTTATTTCTACATCTATATATATACAACTAATATACAATATTCGCAAAAATAAATACTATGATACATAAATTGAAAACATAATCTAAAGTAAAATGACAATTCCTTAAATACATACAACTAAATAAATTTAAACACTATACCTAACAGTCTTTACTGGAGTTTTTCGGGGTTCATGACAGGCCTTCACGGCTACCGTAGCGGTCTCGGGGTGAAACCCCACCGTACATCGCCCTGTCAAGCAATCCCTTACTCCGTCCAGAAGTCCCCACATTGCAACATCTTCAATACCCTTATAGTATAAATACATTAATTCTACAAAATTTTGGAGCATTTCTTTTTGAAAGATATCACATTTCTAGGCAAGGGTCTTAAGAGTGATACAGGTAACTTGTTCCATTCTGAAATTCCCCTATTGAGAAAAGAATACTTTTTTATATCCGTTCTTTGCCGCCGGGGCTTAATTTTAAATTCATGGCTATCTTTACCGCAAAAATTAGGTTTTACAATCGAATTTTTAAAGGGTACCCAACCATCTTTACTTGTAATTATGTTATATATACAACCCAGTCGACTTATTTTACTCTTTTTTTTCCAGAGAATCCCACCCAAGAGCATCTAACATTTCTGTAACGCTGTCCCTTTTTCTAAATTTTCCCATAACATATCGAGTAGCTTTTCTTTGTATTTTTTCTATTTTCTTTACTTGACCACAATGATAGGGGTCCCACACAGTTGTCGCGTATTCAACTATTGGTCTCACAAGCGATAGATATCCCTTTTCTTTCGCTTTCCTGCTACTGCCCCTTAGATTCCTCATTACATAATGTAACATTTTGTACGCCTTTGCAACGATTAAATTTATCTGTTTCTCCCAATTAAGGTTCCTATCAAAAGTTACACCTAAATATTTTCAGTGATCTGAATTTTTTATAATTTTACCGTTTAAACAATATATATGGCAATAAGGCGACCTCTTATTCGAAAAAGCAATATACCTACTCTTACTCACGTTAACACTCATTCTATTATTTGCTACCCATTCTTCTATCAAAATTAAATCTCGCTGCATTATTTCTCTATCTTCGTTGTTCCTAATCCTTCTGTAAAGTATGCAGTCGTCTGCGAACAATCGAATACTTGATTTTATATTAATAGGTAGATCATTAACATATACTAGGAAGAGTAAAGGTCCTATTACACTTCCTTGCGGGATTCCGGATGTTACTTCTATAAAATTTGAATACACCCCATTTATTCTTACCTTTTGGGTCCTGCAACTGAGAAAATTTTTAAACCAGTTAACTAGTCTTCGGTCAATATTTAGTTTTTCAATTTTAGCAATTAGTCTGTCATGGGGAACTACATCGAATGCCTTCGCGAAATCTATCATGACTGCATCAACCGTATCTTTTTCATCTATCGCATCCGCTATATCTTGATAAAGACCCAAAAGTTGTGTTTCGCACGAAAACCCTTTTCTAAATCCATGCTGGCAATTGCTAATACAATTATTTTTGCTCCAAAAATTTCTTAGATAATCCGCGATTAGCTTTTCCATTATTTTACAAACTACTGAAGTTAAACTAACTGGCCTTATATATATGTATCAGACATGAACTTATAAGTGAGTAGATGTATAAGAATGAATTTCCACTACATTCTTTAATTCTCTAGTGTTCATTCAGGTAAAAGGATGGTGAAGTTTATGATACTTATTTGTAAATATGCGTGATAAGTAACTGTAAAAAATAGAATGAATAATGAGTTAATCCATAGCTCTCTTAGAGGTTCACAGATATATCGATATATATAAGAATGGCATCCGAATTCTTTGAAAGTTCGTTTGAAAGATAAGGTCGATAACAACCGAAGAATCGTGTAGTAAATATCATCAGGTGTTGAAAATAAGCAATCAATACTTCTACCGCTCATTAGATTGCTTATTATCAGTAAAAAAGGGTAACATGAAACCATTATGTTGAGAAAATTATCAGGTAATGATTATTCTAAAAGATTATCTAGTATTATTGAAAAGTATCATAAATTTACCTTTTTCGTTTTTATAAGTTAAGATATTAATAGAAAAATGAGTCCATAGAAACGTAATTTGAATAGCTTTCAGATTTGATTAAGTCGCACGTATGTATAAATCCGGAAAGAATTTATACTAAAGCCTTAACGCATCGCTTGAGACGGAGCAACCGGAGTTTCCCATTTTGCAAATTACTTTTTCATTAAAGGATTTGCAGTGCACCCAATCGGGATTTGCTTTTAAAAGCCCTTAATGGATGCATTACTTCTCGGCATGAGCGCAAACTAGCTGAAAACTTCCATTGTGGGCACTCTCAATTAAAACTAATCCATTTTAGAATAGATCCTCTTCTTTCTATAGTGATCCATCAATAGCTGTCGATGATCCTATATTTCTAAGATAATTGTTGAGATTTTTCTTTATTAACGTACTTATAAGTGACAGTTTAGGTGCAGATAAGCGTAGCCAATGATTGATGTTACATATTCGCAAACAAGATGGGCAGATACAAGAAATAAAATTCATCCATAAAATAACACGTATTTTATTTTATATACTATTTAAAAATTTAATCAAATATCATTTTTAAGAACGAATCAATTTATTCAGTTGAATAAGCTAATGGATAACAACCTATTGGTAACTTTAAAATTGGTGAATAGACAAGTACAAACTCCATAATATTTTACAGCTCTTTAAGGTATATTTTTCTAAAATTTCTAACGCATTTTGGATATGATTTGAGGAAATTTTCAGGTATCACATTCCAATCCTTTATCTCTGTATTCATACGTGGAAAATTTTCATGTATATCCGTTTCTTTTCTACTTTTTAAAGCCAATGAAGTATTATTCAACATCTTTCTCATGCTATCTTAGTTGATGTACATTCTAGTAATACGGTTACCAGTAAACATTACCAGTAATATAGGAATATTTAATCTTCTTGTTTTTCTCTCATCAGCTTTGGTCTTAACCGAAACATCTTACATCGCTCTAATTAGCATTCTTAACCACGTAAACGCCTCCTCAACAAAGTCCCAAAAATGATGATAAATTTCGTCGTTTAGAGTTCCCGAAGGCCAACCTATTGGAGTCAAGGGTGCATTTACATAAGAGCATTAAACTTCGCCTAACTTCGGCAAATTAGATTCCGGTGTGGGTAAACAACGCTTTAATGGGACACCTTCAACTGCGGGAGCTTGCTTTAAACCTTATTACATGTCGTGACCGGTAGAGAAGTAGACCCGTGTCATTCAGCGCACGAATGGATAGGGGTCACTAAGGGGTTGGTGGACGAGGTGTCAGTGCCGATAAGGAGTTAATATTGCGAGGGTTAAAACGTGCCACGATGCGTATTTGGGTGGAATTTTGTCCTCGTCAACGTACGCTTACTTATAAAAGCGACCTCTTTACGGAAAACAATGGAGGTTCGTTTGGCGTAATGACGTCGGCCGAGAATTTTAATGGAGCTGCTATTTTTTAGTCTTTTTCCGCTTCATTGGGCCTCCTGAGATGCATGGATGGCTCTTCTACGGCGCTGTGTCCCTCGTAATCTCTGAATTTTAATGCTCATTTGGTGTGAATGACTCGCACAGGAAATTAGAAAGGAGTTCGTTGTCATGAATATGCATTTGTGATTATAAACAAGTTTTGAATACACGTACACTGTTAATTAAGCGATGACCTGTTTAGCACTGTTTTCTTAATAAACGACTTAAAGTTCTATTATATTTTCATCAAATCACCTGAAAAATAAACATTGAAAAAGATTCATTGATGTTATTGTGGGATACTTTAAAAGTTTTCTATAAAAGAATGTTGAAAATCTCTCGAAACTGATGTTATTATGTTATTTAACGTAATCTAAATATTGCGGAAAACAGGGGAATATTGATAGTTTATGGTATAAGAAGCTAGGAATTAATATCCAGTCAAGTATTTATTTCAAGTAATTAGAATACTTCTTATAATATTAGTATTCTTTTGATTTGTCATTTTTAAATTAAAAATAATAAAACAAAACATTTTTAAAATGAATGAAACAGTTATATATATGATATATATATATATGATAATATTATGAGATTAATTCAGCATGAATTTTGGAGTAAGATTGATATAATTATTCTTTTGTTGTCTTCTCATCGTGAATTTTTATATTTTATAAAATTATAAATTATACAGATTATACAAATTATAAATATATTCTGAAAATATTAATTATGCCGCTTTTATCCCTCCCATTTCAATTTTTAGATATGTTGGTTAAAAAGGAAGGATTGTGTCAATTTCATGTTCAAATGTTTTATAATAAAAAATACGTACAATAGGTTTAAATCATCTTTAAAGTAGAACACACGAAAGCTATACTCATTTCGGTAAAAAATTTTCATGGATAGATAATTTGTAAGAAAGAAATAAAGACGTCATGATTGGATATAAGCTTTCGTATTGAATTCCTTGGATACGGTCGTCATCCCTCATAAAGTCCACTTTATACCCGTAATTGTTTATCTTCAGTCATAAAAATTAGGAAAACACTGAAAAGGAGGAAGATTAAAAAGATTTAGGACCGTGGAAGATCGTTAAAACCCAGACTCGCCATTAAAACGGTGAAAGTAAGTATAACGTCTCATTCCGAGACGAAATTCTCATCGATGGAGGTAATAGATCCATTTGAATTACCGCCTCTTCCCGTCGTCTGACGTCACTTCCGAGCGACATCTAGCAATATCCGAAGAAAGCCTTCTTTTATAACGCACTATATAGATTTACTGCCTTCCGAAGCTCACAATGAATGGACCGAAAAGAATAAATAAGAAGCGATGAGAGGGAGATATTCCCGAATAAATTAGACGCGAGAAAATCAGACGGCACGGGGAAGTAATGGGACAGGAATATGCGGAGGGAAAAAAATTTTGGGGCGAAAAGTTCGCAGGGTCGCAGGGCTACGTAGTTGAAAAGTGGTAGAGGAGAGGGGGCAGATAGGAAATGAATGGATGGAAAGGAAAAGTTCGGAAATATAAGAAAAAAGATGAGGGAAATGCGGGATCGGGAACTCCGGGGGAAAATTGAGGGAAGTTGAACGCATGCATAGCAAGGATAAGGCAGATGTCGGAATGTGCGAAAGGGAAAAAGAAGGAAACACGAGAAGGGACATGAACTGGGAGTGCTGCTAGGGAACGAATGGCTGCAAAGTTCTTTTTCTCTCTTCGGGGAAAAAAAAGTTGGAGAGTAAAGACGATTTCCGTGTAGTAGGCGTGGAGTGGAGGATTACAAGGGAATTGGACGTGGATGATTGTTCTCGTAGGGAAGGGATGGATCCGAGTGTAAGTTAAATGAACGTATTACTCGAGTGTGAGGTAAGATATGGTTACGATGGTACGGAATCGCGGAGGAATGTACTCGTCTCGAGAAAATGACAGTTTCGTAATGAAATTGAAGTTCGCTGTCACACTGGTTTCGGAAATAAATGACAACATTAATTTGAGGTGCGATAGTTGCGCTGTGAATTTGATAACTGGAACAACGGAAAAACAGGAAGTTTTACAAACTTTCTCATGTTAATAATTCGATCTAATAAATGAGGATTGTGAAATATCTCACATTTTTTCAAGAAAATGTTTTATAAGCACTTATTTTTATATTTAAACATTATAATATGAGATAAAAGACGTAGCTTTCATTCAAATTTCCATAATTAGATAAGTATTAAATTTAAAATAAATTTGAAATCTTTAATTCTAGGAATCTAGGAATCTTTTATTCTAGGAATTGTTATAAAGAATTTGACGAAAATTTGTGAATATAAATTAAAAATTATATTCTTTTCTACCAGATTACAGCTTTCCAGTTTGTGTAGCCTAAATGTTTTATGCTCAACTGTTTTTGATGACAGTTAATTAACTCATACAATCTGTAATATAAAAACATTAATGTAGAAGAGAGGGAACAGAAAGCAGAACTAGTAACTGTTCTATCAGATGGTCAACATAACAATTTACAAACGAATTTATCGAATTCTGTTCCTACTACCGGAAAAAAAGGATGAAATTCCCAAATTAAAATCAGGCGACAGCTTATATCGTATTTTAGCAATATTTTCGGACTAATATCGTACACATCTTCGAATGAGGGTGAAAATTGGAATGGATTTCCAGATTAAATCAGGTATAAATATTTCATGCCTGAGAGAGCTGGAGTGTGAAGCAATGCTATCAGACGATAGTGTTTCCTTTAAAGAATTTGACGTTAAAACTACGTCAGCAACATATATTCGTAATTGACAAGCGAAGGGGATGATGGGATTATTCTTGTTGACTATTCGGATAAGAAGCGAATGAAGAGAAAGTATGTTTCCATGGTTTCGAGGATCAGAGGATCAGTCGGAAAGGATGAAAATTTAAAAATTCGTATCGAAAAAAAATCTCCTTTTCCCATTTTGCTATATTTTACACGCTGATATCTCGCTTCGTCTCCTGGATTTTCGGGATCGCGCATTTATCTGACAGATCTATTCGAGAAAAGAATATTTTATAATAGGTTTAACGTCACTCACAGATATGGAAGGAATTTGATTTCACATAGATTCTGCCACTCTTCGCAAAGTAGGTTTTCTGGATGTCGGAGCGGGAGATGGCGCTTCGAATCCTACGAATATTAAAACTCAAGTGCGATTACTATACGAGGAGACAGGGATTAGATTTTATCAATATTCAGCGTCAGACTACCTGTTCAGTGCAAGGAAATAACTTTGAGGTAACTTTAAGAAATACAAAAATTATTACTATATTTTAATTGCAAATTTTTGCCTAAAACTGCATGAAAATTAATGATTCATTTTAGGAAATAATATTATTATTAATTTATAGAAGAAACGATTATTTATAAATAAAGTTATATGATTCAAGGTGATAGACAACCCAGGAAGTGTGTAGTTGCTTCAAGGAATAAAAAGTTTGTAACTGTTCTTTCATGAGAATAACAGGAGATCTCAAGGAATGTTAAGGATATTAATTATATGTAAATATTCATTATTCTTTGAAAATTTTGCTTGTTTTATTGGCTACGTATTAATGCTTGATTCTTGCTTAAATTCTTCCACCAGGTCCACTATTTCTCCGAGTTCAATTCATTTGTCCCTAACTACAATTACGTAAAATATACATATCTACTTCTTATGGTAGATGCGGAGTTAATCTTTCGACATGCTGAATGATTATAGATTATTACATATATTTTAATTATCTGTGCAGATAGATGTATTTTAATGTTAATTATACGTATAACAAGAAAGAAGAAGGTAATAATTAAATGGAGAGTTTAAGAACACCCTTTCCATAGACAAATATCATATTTAAACTTTAATTAGCATACAATGAGTAAGATTAAGTCCCTATCTTAATTAATAAATAAATTACCTAATCATAATATTATTATAATTATAATTGGTGGTTAAAAATGAATAAAAATAGCTTCTACTTCAATGCATGGAACTTATTCCATTAATATCCCATCGAATTTAAGTCTTCCAAATATAACGAGTCTTTTACGTATATTTCTTTTGAAGTAGTCTTGTAACTTGTAAGAGAAGAGATCTTTTTAAATATACCAATTTTTTAATCCTTGAGATATGATTCGAGAATCCACTTCTGACTTTGTTAAAAATTTGGAAGAATAGAACTTCTATTTTTCACAAGAGAATTTTTCTTATTACTTTCCAAAGGTTATATTCCTTATAGTCTCCCAGCCCAGAGAGATTTACAGCCTGTCCACGTACATAGTAAAAAAGTTAATAAAGGAGGAAGACATGACTGAAAGGAGAAGCTAAATCACGGACGCGAGATTAAGAAAAAAAACACAGAGTTCAAGTAAGAAGAGGACGTTTAGTTCACAAGGGATTCTTACTTAGGGGGGTTATTCCGCTCCGAAAAAAACAAGAGAGCATCGAAAACAGGGAAGACGTCAGGAAGGGAAACAGATGGGATGAGTGCTGCAAACAGTCCCAACTTCTTGAGGAGACGATGAGAGTAGTTTCTGAGGAATACGACTTCGAGTTACAGAACGACGTATAGAGTCTTGAGCAGGATATTTCGCAAGCAACCTCTCCCATGGTTACAGCAGAAGTCTGCTTTGGATGTTGGAAGGGCTAAATGAAGAGGAATAAATGAGGAACGGAAGTTGAGAAATGAGGAAAGGATGGAGTGGATCATAAAATAGCAAAGGGGATAGTATAAGAGAGTATTTTTATAACTCAGAGAACGACCGTTACGTATCCTGGAGGATTTTCATGCGAATAAATTAAAACGAAGAATTACTTGTTTCTTTTAATTAGACTGTTATTGAGATTGTATACTCAACTATATAGTACTTAAATCCACGGTACATTTGGTAAATTAATATATATATATATATATACATAAATTATATAAAATTTTCGAGAAAATATATAAGCTATTCTAGACAATCATGAAGGAGGTAAATGATACTGTTATGAAATGTTGGTGATATGTGCATTCATTTCGTATAAGTGGAAAGATATAACGAAGATGCACTTTGGAAAATATGGCGAATATATATAAGATAAGATATTAGATTTAAGTTAGATACATCAACATCAGTGTATGATCATTTCTTTTCCTTTTTTTATTAATAAAGAAACTTAAATGGTTCAGGGTAAATTATAACTATATCTCTTCTTGAACAATAATCCTAATCAATGTATTGTTTAGTGCAATTTTTATTTGAAATAGTTTGCACTAAAGAACGAAATTATATATTGCAAATAACGTGTTTAGTAAATCAAACTTTTCTGCCCCAAATAAGAATTATGTACTATTGTACCTACAAGGAATAAGTACATGAATATTAAATACTTACAAGGAATCACAGTTCCTCGTGTGTACCGTAATGTTTCTTCGGTTGAAAAGTGGTAGGAGATCAAGATGACTGGAGTAGAAGAAAATGAATTGATTAGAAGCGAATGAGGATAGTCTTAAAGAGAATTCATGTATAGAAAGTGATAGGGAATTGAATTTTGTGAGCAAATAAATCTTTTTCCCTTTTCTTTCCTTTTTAGAACTTTTCCTTCAAATTATTTTCTAAAAGAAGAACTATTTATCTATACATCTTTTCCATGAAAAATTTTCCCAAAACATTCTTTCTCACGTTTGAATAGGATCCTTTCCATAAATTCAATTGGCATTTCAAAGAATCTCTTTTGATGATGATGCGTAGGAGTTGAAAATTTTGTTTTTAAATTAAGCTTAATAAGAGATATCTTCGTGAGAATTGTAATAATATGAATGAATTGTAATATTACTACTTTGGCATGATTTATTAAATGATTTTAAAATTCTGAATTTACACTACAAAAGCACCTTTACATGGAAAAAACTAGAATTGAATAATAGATTTTTGCTTAAATTTTTTTAAAGCTCAAGCTATAAATTAAATGAAATTCCTTAAAAAATATTACTCTAAAATTAAATATCAATATATGCTGTAAAACTGAGAATTCCAACAAAGAGATCAGCTTAGAATAACTTTTTTAACAGACGATATTATTGTAATTATAATTACCCTGAATTGCAGCAATTAGGTAGTGATAAATAATTAATCTTTTGATTAGATGTAACTAATTTAATTTGATTTTTAAATACGTGATAGATTCATAGATACATTAGTTATTGATTAAATATTCCAATTGTTACGTGAAAAATGTTTACGGATCCCATTTATTAGAATGGAGAAACTTTTGAACCATATAATGATGATTATAAATGTATATATATATATATATATATATATATATACACCCCTGCAACCCACAAACTTACAGTCTCACCCCATGTGCCCCACGGACCGTATCAACCCTCCCCCTGCAGCCCACCCACACGCGGACCACGCACCCAACCCACGTGCCCACCAACACACACGTCCCTCGTTAACTCACGTGTATTTACCTTCTCTCCCGTGTTTTCTTGGAACTGACCTCTTTGAAGGATATCCTTTCATATTTATTCTCTCTCACCTTTAACTGATTCAATTACTTAAAAGAAATCATAAGAAATTGAAATATTAATTATCACAGTAGTGCCAATATGACTAATTATTACTGGACCAATTGAAATATATCAAAATATTACCTTCTTTAGTTAGCAGTATAATTATTATTAACCGGGATACTTTGTACTTTTGATTGAATAAAAATCGTTTGTAGTAAATCATACATCATGAATTTCATGAAATAATTATTGGTTAATAAAATATAAGAGGCATATTACGATTATCGTAAATACTTGAGTAGGTTTGAATATTAAATTTTAATTAGATGCCTTAAGCACAAATGCTATTGAGGTTTTTTCCCCTTAAATGAATTAGACTTCTTATATTATCTTAAATAAAATAACAGTATAAATAAAATACAATAAATAGTATACATTTTTGATTTGAAGTTGTTCAGATTTCTTGTGTAGATTAAGCTGGTTATTCGTGGTTTCATTCATTAAATTTTACTTTTCCCACCCAGTTGGAAGAACATATATCTTTCAAGACATAATTTATTTAATATCTCTTCCAATATCGTCCAAAACTTAAAAAATATCTCATGGATACATCGAAGAAAACCCTATACATGTCCCTTCTGCGTGCAAATGTACGGCAAAAACATCCTTTTCCATCCTCAAAGGGTCATTAATGCCCACCCCTTCATCATCTGCCCTTCTTACAAATCCACTCAGAAGCCCTCTGCATTTCTTCTCCTTTCGTAAGCCCCTCCTTTCAGCAGAGACCCCGATGACATGCCGTGGCTTAAACGCCCACGACCGAGGGTCAATACAGTCTCTCGTTCCATTTCACTACCCATTTTAACGGCACAAATTACTAAGGACTGTATGACGCACTGGGTTGCCTCAATATACATCTGAAAATTTCAGAGTGAGAGATCTTGATTCGTGATAACTTGGGCTCGTTCGAAATCAAGAATTCGGTTCGTTGTATACTTGATGGGGTGTTAAGTAAATGGACCAGCAGTAAAGACGAATTCTCTGATGGTAAGTTTTACTATTTTGGAACGTACAATATTTTATGCTCAAATTTTAACAGTTGAAGATTATTTCAGTAGATTTACTTTACTATGAACGTCTAGATGTATCAAGAAAACCTTTTTTAAACTAATATTTATTTCTTTCTTTTTCTTTCTTATTTGTATTTTTTTAATTTCAGTTCAGTATCATAAGTGATGATATAAGATTAGAATTTGAAAAAGACACCATCTTTATCATGGTTTTTAATTACCCTTAAATTTTTCTCATTCATTTAAACATTCTAGATGCAATCTTTTTAGTGTTTTAAATAATAAGAAAATACTATATATCTCTGAAAAGTAATACAGCGATAAATTTACCTTTATATTTTTTAAAATGTTAACATGACCACATACGCTAAAATAGGAGCATTTACATTATTTCATAATTGAAGTAATAAAACTTTTTGTTAATTTTATCTAAAATTAGATAATTTAAACGATACATTCTATTTGGTACTAAATTTCGTACGAAAATTAGTTACGTACGTACGTAGTTCTCTCTTACTATTTTGAGAATAATTTTTAAAATACACATCACAGACTATATATATGCTAGAGTTTACTCGTATAAATCCTCCAGTTCTGTATATGAAGGAATCCGTACTCACATCACTTCTTTTTTACAGTAGAACGAACTAAAGGTATCCACGAAGAATTTTAGACTCTCAAATTTCCAAGAATATTTCCCATCATGCCATCTCTTAGTACCGCGATCTTAGGAAGGCTAGGTCAGTTACTTTGAAAGCAGAAAGAAATATTACCGTATAAAGCATAGTCCGTCTTCCTCTTAAGCTTTTCTGCAAGGATTTCCGAAACGGTCCAACAGAAGCGAGGCTTCGCCCAGGTTTCTTGGGTCGAATGGCTCATATAATGTGGTCTGCTAAGACCTTCTAACTACCTCTGGTCGCGTAAAATAGTTCAATACCACCGAAACCCAACATTGAATCTTTTGTCATGCTTTCCATGGATTTGCGAACGTTACGCAGTAACTTCAAAGCCCCTAGAACCTCTAGAAAAGATACCATGGTGGCGGTATTAATAACGGTCAAACGTATACGAAAAAGCTTAACTTTTCATCGCAGAACTTCTACGGCTTTCAAAATTCAAATCTACTTTTGGATCCAAACGTTCAAAGGACCAGAAGAACTTAAAATGTGGAAAAATATCTACTATAGAATGTCTCATAAACAAAATGCTAAAAAGTTAATTAGCTGTGAATTTTTTTAGCGTAAGGCTCAGATTGAATCACTTTTATAAAATATAATCTTCTCTAAGGCTTATAGAAGGTATAGATTCTCTTTGCCCTCTTTTTAATACCTCCTATAAGGTTTCATCTGAATGATGATACGTCAATGGTTACAATGAATATCTTACGTTAAGTACTTGTGAACGCTTTCCAATGGAAGGGATTCGATAGAATTATGTACCGCGTGGGTTGAAGAAATAATGATGATACGTAAAAGGTCTTGAAATAGATAACCTTTATTTTGGGAGTTAAAAAATATAGTTTCTTAGTAAAAAGATTTACTAAATTGATTATTTATGTTCCAGTCGTACAGTAATATAAAAATTTAACATTTCAGAGTTACATGATACTCTTCTTTGTATAAATTTATTACTGCCTTAAATATGTACAGTTGTGTCATAATTATAAGCAAGTTATTTGTCATCGTGTTCATGGAAATGTGCGATTTTATTTACGTGCGTGGAATGATAGGTAAATACGATACCTGATTCGTGTATTATTCATACAATCTTCGTTGGATAGAATAGGATGATTTATGAACAGTTGTGTTTCGATATAAATTAAAGTGAATATTAGAGAAATTAACCTATTAAATAAGAGTGATACCAAAATAAACTTCTCCTATAACATATAAATCCACATAACTTCCCGTTATTTCTTCATCGCTTGTTTACAACTCAATCATTCCGAATAAAATGCCCACTACTTTTTCCTGCGCACGAACACTCCACGAAAAGGACGTTAATTTAAATCAGCGAAACTTTTCATTGCCCTCGGTTAAAAAAAACCACTTTCCCGTAAATTAAAAAGCGCGAGATCAGCCCCTGACTTCCGTAGTCCACTTGGGTGATTAATGAGACCTACAGAGAGAGCCCTCAGCAAAATGGCGGTCTATGCAAACATCGGTCCAACTCGATGGGATTTTTTCACCTCTTTTGGTTTCCATTATACGCCTCTCCTCCCATCTTAATACAGCTCACGCTCTCCCCAAGGCACGGAGCTAATTTCACCTCGTTCATCTCCTCCTTATTATTTCCACTTCTATTGCAAAAACGGAGCGGAATATTCCACGGATGGCCTTCGCATGACTTTGCATTAATTTGCGAAAGGGATGAGGGTTACCTTTCGTTGAGGAGAAGGGGTTTCAAGACGTAGTATTGAGTGCTCGATTCGTATTGAAACCCGTGTTTTCTTCGTATATGAAGCTGTATATATGAGAGATGCATTCGAAAGGGACGCGATTTCTTTAGGGAGCCGTGTATCTCGGCATGAAAGTGCTCTCTTCTTCTTCTCCTCCGAAAGGGTGTGTGTGCTGAAGGAAAAAATGCTGCTACGGTGCTGTTTCTAGGAGAATTCCCGGAGGAGATGAAACACATCGTGCGACGTGATCAAAGATTCAACCCTCGGGTCAACGTAGCAAGACAACGGATTCTATGATAATCTATCTTGATTGAATTTTAAATCGTTTACAACAAAGTTAGGCGTTTTGATAAGGAGCTAAATGGATAGGGGCAACGTTTTAAGATAACTTTAACTTCTGTTTTGAAAAAAAAACATGGTTTGTTTTGTTAATATTATATAAAATTTTATAAACAGTCTGTTTAAAATGTTATCGTTACAATCAATATGGGATAAATATTTATATTTGAAAAGGTAATTAAATATTTCGTTGATTTAAAAATGATTTTATTTTGTAATATCATAAAATATTAATTAGTATAATATACAATTATTTGCGTATTGTAAATAACATTTTTTTCCAATGTATGGAGCTTACTCTTATGATAGTTATTTTTGCTCTTTTGCTTCAGATGAGCAAAATTAATCACTATTTGAAAGATAAACAAAGGTAGAAATAGAAGAGATAAGAAATACTTAGAGTAAATTCTTAAGTCATAAGGGAAGAACTAAAGTATATATCCGCAAAATTTTGCGTTTGCGAATATTTTTGCCGAACTTAATCTCAGACAACGATATCATTCAAACTTCTCAAGAAACTCATTCGCTAAATCAAGAAATTATATAAAATTAGAAAATATTCACTAGTAATACATACTCTAACTCTAAGATGTGCAAAATACTTCAAAATGGTTAGCTTCAACAAAATCTATAGAGGTATATACAATTTCCCTTAGAAGCTGATGAATGTTAATTTCCAGGAGTTATCAATAACTCAGCGTTAAATTGGATCTTTAATTGTGACCTGTTTTTGCTTCATCTCCTTCAACTATTCCAGACATCGTCTTTTTGCTACAAAGTGCCTGTCGTTCTCAATTACGATATTTGATCACACCGCCCATTTCTTGCCCCCGAATTTCCTTTCCCATACGTCCTTCAAGCAACTAAACCGTTTACGTCCTTAACTGCCTGTCCTTCTAGAAGACTTAAAACCCCCATTCCATTTACCTTCCTTCCCAACTCGTTTTATTTTCTCTCTCCCCAGTTTCTATATTCATTCCACTACAAATACCTTCTTATATTGTGAAGAAGTTTGCTCTGAATAACTTCTCTTGATCAAATAAATTTCTCTTAAGAATATTTTGATTTGAGAAAGCTCCTCCATTGAGGAATACATTTTTCAGTTATGATTTGGTCGCACATTTTACTTCATTACCAAAAAAGGTTTCAAATCTTATAAGATTGAATGTATGAGTATATAGAAAGTCATAATGTTCCATTTTATTCGTAAGTCAAACGTGTTGCTATGGTGATAATCGATTGATCGAAGTAGAAATCAGTGAAAATAAGAGGAAACTGTTACTTAACACTAGAACAGCGGAGGGTGTCCTCAGGACACCTCGCCCATGAAAAAAACTCACCATTTTTGTAATTTGTATCATAGAAAAAAATCGTTTCGTGAATTTTAATTAATTAATATTCTACGTATTTCTACCAAGTTTTATAATTATTGGAACATTTTCATAGGAGATCCTACCACATACCCCCTAGAACAGCGGAGGTGTCCTCAGGACACCTACTTAATATTTAATATTATTTATTATGATAAAACCTTCATTGTTTTATATGAGAAGCTCTTACAAATGTACTTTGAGATAATATTGCTTTTTACTGTTATTTTGTCCCTCCTCTCTAAAATTAATTAATTATATTGTTATGTATAAAAATTTGAGGCAGGAATTCTAATGATGATTTGAGTTGGAAACATTTTGCCATATATTTTCTAATATTTCCGTTTATAAGATACGTTTTCCATTTCTATTTTCGCAATTGACTAATTTGTCCTCTATCTTTTTGTGACACTGACTAATTGAATATTGCCAAGCTTGCTACAATCCCGGTACAAAAGTGACGGTGAATGATTAGCTTTTTCCCAGAAAGTGTAGATGTCTATCCACACAATTTATTCTTGATAAACCTGATAAATATGTACTTAAGTTTCGGTTAGCAATGGATTTTAATTCCAAATATGAATTGAATGAATTTCTATGATTTGTCGAGTTGGAGGATAGGCCATCTTCCTGAACCATGTGGTCATGACCTTGATGGGACCTTTCCTATATAAAAGGAATTAACCTAATGACCGATAATTATTTTAAATTAAAGAAACTATTTAAAAGGCTGAAGAAAGCAGGTATTTTTTATCTGGAACATAGAACAAATTGTGATGAGAGTCGCTGGAGTTGAAAACCAGCAAAAATCTGACGTGAATTCCGATGTCGTCAAAAATGAAGAATAATCCCTGTTTCTAAAATTAAACCGAGTAAACATGATCTTCTCGATATTTAGATGCTTTCTAATATCGTATTTAACAATATTAGTGAAAGAAAATCAGACGCGGTGACGTACCATAATTGTACAAAATGCGGCGTAGTGTACCAATTGGCGCGTAGGCACACGGTGAGAGCAGACTCACGACGTTTGCTAATACATTCTTTTTACGTCAAACTTTACCTTGCAGAAGTCAATGTATAGGTTATTTGCAAGCAGAAAAGAGGTCGCCAAATAACCAGATATAGATTATTGCAACGAATCGCAGATAAACAAAGTAAAACCTAAGCTGTCTAAAGAGATCTCAAAAAGGACCTAAGTAAATACTAGATGCACGAGACATCATCCAATGAAGCCACCGATATCTGTTCAAAAGAAAATCCAAAAGAAATAAAGCATCAGATAAGTGTAAGAAGTGTAAGGAATGGGTTAATAGAAACTATAACATCAGGAAGATTTATCTATGAGCTTCGTGGAAGGATTCTGTGGAGTAATTACTTTGTGACAGCATCATTGTGCTAAAAAAGAAAAATTAATATAATTGCGTATGAAAATAACATTTAAGGTCCTGTTTATATCTTAAACCTTATTTCTGGTCTTTTTGTTGTGAAATAAAATCAAAGGAAGGTACGTGAAGCGGTAAAGTTTTATTATGCGAGTTTATTTTTTCTTGTGCCCCATGTAAATTGTTGATAAAATCGGGTATTTTGCATAAGTTATTCAAGCAAATTATTATTTTATCTCGGAAAGGCTTTATATTAATTTATTCAAGTAATTTATTTCTGTCTTTACTGTTCTGTATATTTTTATAGCCGAATATGAGTCTCATGGAATTGATTGAACTCAACAACAATTTCTATATTAAATACGTAGCAACTATTTACCTCATGATCTGCCGATAAATAAGTACTAATACTTAGTTATTAATTTTAAGCTTTAAAGAACAGACTAGGAAGTTAAATACGACTGTCTTATGCTATTTAAAAGAAGCGCAAGTGTAGGTGTCCTGAGGACACTTTCCGCTGTTCTAGGGGGGTGTCCGTTTCCCGCTGTTCTAGTGTTAAAATCGTTGTTCGATGTTGTGACTTCTTGTTAAACAGCAATAGATATTATAATACTAACATACTCATACTTTATAATTATTTTCCACAGATTTTTATTTTTTGTTTTGTAAGAGATGTTTACATCTTGAGAATCTTGATAAAATCTTATCTAACGTGCTTCTTGAGAATTTTATGTTTCCGGTATAAAAATAAAATCTGTGAAAATTTTTTTGAAGTACCCTTTTCTATTAATAATAGGCGTAGAAATGGAAGCTGTAAATACTATGGATGTTAAAGCATAAATCAAGGCAATAATGGAAGAACTGCTCTCTTTACTAGCTTAATTCATGATAAACCTACGAATTTCACGCTGAATCTTATTCCTTTCTATTATATATTATATATATTAATCATAACGATATAATAAATCTGTTGATATTCTGATCCATCCATAAAGCATAAGAGATTTATACATTGACATATACGAATAAAATCACATCGTATGCTACGAGAGAATAAAGGGCAAAATTTTAATGAAAACAATTGAATAATTGAATTTAACAATATTTACATTATTATACGAGGCGGTTTCTATGCATATTTCAATATTAACATATGAATAGCTTCAGCTGCAAAAAGGAAAGAGAAAAACCTTTTATTCAAATTTAATCGATACAAACTGAAGTACGTGATGTTTTATTATTCACTAATTTTGAAGTGATATTTAAATTTTTTATTCCGTCACTTTTATCTGCAATCTTCCTCATTTATTGACCATTTCCGTCATAAAATTAGAAAAAAATATATTTTAACTCAATTTGCCATGAGTTGGAAAGAGAGCCCACATAAAACCTTCAAATGATATTACATTTCTGATTATTTACATTCATGAGATGGAATTTTGAAATGAAATTGGAACCAAGAGACTACTTCTGCCCTTTTCAAACTCTATCTCTGTCAAAATTTCAAAGTACTCAGAATGTCTATTTTTCTTACTAATGGTCTATTATACCGTCAAGGCAATTTATGAATCTGAAGTTATTACTTAAATGGAATTTATGTAAACATTAAATTCTTTCAATTAAGATATTGACATATTTAGAAAATTGATGAATCTACATTTACACTAATGCATTAATTGTATATCGATAATCTCTATGAAGCGTATATATTATAATATATAGATAAAAATTAAGTAGGAGTCATTTAAAACTCTTAATTAGTTAATTTTTGTATCAGAATATATACCCATTACTCTTAATTAATATTTAATTAATTCAATTACTCTTGGATTAGAATCAAACAATTTGCTACCAATAAGCATATGATTTAAAGGAGTTTTGACCTGACGGATCGAGCTCTTTTTTTTTGATCAGCTACGTGTGCATGACAATAGAAATAACTTCCTCATACGTATGTTTCTCTTTTCTGATAATTTTCAAAATATTTATACTTCATCGCTTCTATCATGAGCAAAATCCCATGAGATAAATTCCAAAAATAGCATATTTCGCTTAAGGTATTGATTTCAATAGCGAAACCTTTTTTATGACAATCCATTCCTCCAAATGGCAGCACTAGTCTCTATAAACGTATTCCAGAATATCGAAACATCCTCTGCTTTATGCATAATATTTCCGGATAAATTCAAGCGTCGCGTAGATCTACCTTGAAATGCACCATTCCCTTTCCTGCAGAGACAAATAACTCAATGTGTGCCAGTATATCTTGCTTCTCTGCCAAAGATTTTTGCTCGGGAGAAAAAATAAACAGTCGTAACCAAGAGAACCTTACTCGACTTTCCCTCCATTCCACATTAAATCTTTCCTCATTTTGGTGTGTTTCTCCGATTGAAGAATCTGCTCTTCCTTTCTCAATTCGTAAACCCTTCCCTTCCTGCTCTAATTGGCAGAACGAAATTCTCTCCTATCCTTTATACTGTAAACTAGTTTCATATACTCAAATATAATGAAGGAATTCATTTTAAAAAGGGCGACATTTACGTAGATTTGATTTAAGTTCACGTTACTAACTAATGAAAAAAGTTATCTGGTATATTACTGTGTAACATTTTGCATAACAAACATTTAAAAGAGCAGTAAATGAAAGGTTTGTTTTTATGAATGGTAAATATATTATCCTTATATATTAAATTAGTATAAGAATACATATTATAATTAAAAGATATTAATGGTCAATTGAGTATAATTCAATTATATATATATATATATATATATATATATATATATATATATATATATATATATATATATATATATATATCATAAAATCATAATATTATATATTTATCTACAATATATATAACTATCTTCCCTTCCTTAAATATCAGTATTGTTATTCTTAGTATCATACCTTAGCTTTCTGAATTCTCTAAAACAAACATCATGGCTCAATTTTTTTACATTCCAATCTTAAATAAACGGTCAAGGCGACTAGAACCTCTTTCCTCGCACATCATTCTTAAGAACTCTATCGGTTTCTTTGACTTTCTTTTGAGCTGTTTGCGTACGTTTGATGAATGGTCGAGGTCATCTTAAAAAGCGATAGAACGGTGAAGCATATGACTCAAACCTTTCAAAGAAATATATCCTTCATCGGGAGGAACTAAAAATATTGTTCTTGATTTGAAGATGAAAGTAGATGTGTCGTGATAACTTTCAGTATTCTTTCTCCTCTAAAAATAGCAAACGTGGTTGAATCTTCAATGATTAAACTACGTTTAATTCAGGTATCTATAATGAACGATTGTGTGTAACAGATTTAGATGATTTCTAATTTTGTATCCGAATGTCGGCTAAAGTACACAAGAGGTGTTTCAAGATACTCAAAATGTTCCTAATTATTCATTTTTAAATCTATTGATTAATCCGATAATGGTTGTTTTATCATAAATACGTCATAGTGGACCTAATGGTCCTCTAAAAACTATTATCATCATAGAATTTTAATGGTGTTTTTCCACTTGCTTGAGTTATTAAATTTCAACACAACTGTTTACTAATACATATTCAGTATATGCTACTTTATAAGTCAAAATTAACTTAAATACTCTACAAAAATGTTCTCGCAAAGCAAGAAAAATATTTCTGTGACTCTATCTTCCGAAACTTTTTGCTCTGTTGGATATTATAATGTGAAAGAGATTTGTCTCTTGATTGATTAGACCCATACCAATATGTTGGTACAAACAGTAAATCCGAGTTCTCGTTTACGTACACATATTTAACCCGATATGCCGTTTCGAAGGTGAATTGTCTCGGAAAGTTAAGAAGCGCATAGTTAGAGAGATTGTATTTATGGTGGGAGAGGCTGAATTCGGAATAGGAGCAGTAATTTCGGCGGAGAAATGAATAATGATCCACGCTTGAACCAGCGATGTTTTGAATCAGTGAGTTCATCCATCGATTCATTTAAATATTCATCACCGACGAAGTAAGGCTTCCGCGGAATATTACGGATTCAAAGCGATTGCGGTGATGGAGTATTCTGGCTCGAAGCGTTATTCATTTATTCTCCACTCTACCGTGTTGCTACACAACCGAAAATTTCTACAGATTCCCCGAATTTTGCATCGAATTAAAATAAAAATCCGTTGATTGGCAGTAGACCGAGCTTATTATTATTTCGGCGTTATAAATAAAAAAAATACGTAAATGGAAATTAGGTTCGGGGGTGGGGGAGTAGAACTGTTTATCATCGTCTCCTAAGCAGTCAATGCGTGCACATCTCCAAGACAACGTTATCTCTTCGGCGGATAGAATAACATCCGGAGATGGAAGCGTTTTCCACGAAAAAAATTCACCCTCCGCAGGGTATCCCATTCTTTTCGAATTCCTTTAACACGCTTGTCCGTCTTCGTTCGCATTCTACCACCCCTCGAGCGCTCATTCGTCTTCGTCTTCCTTCTTCATCCCATTAACTCCGCATTGTCTCCATCATTCTTCCACGGCGCTGTCACATCTCCGAGAGAAATAAGGGGATTCGTCGAAGACGACGCATTTACACGATTTTTACATCTACCGATACGTACGTGAGAGGTTGTTCTTCGCGATTAAAGGCGGATCTGGGGAATGATATCGGCTCATGCCGTAGATGATAAAGGCGCTGTATCCGGTGCTCGTTAGGGAATATCAAAAGGGAAACGTATATAAATATATTGAGGGGGTTTGAGAAAGTTATCCTTGTGGATAAATAAAGGAATAATCGCTTCAAATACGAAATGCCTTCAAAAATGTATAAAATTAGAAACGAAGCAGCGATTTTGATTTTTTTTTATTTTTAAATTATGAGAACGTAATATCTATATTTAATTATAGAACAAACGTAAAAATTTGGAGTGGTGAGGTATATTCTAGAATGAGAAATTTCTAAAAAATATTTAAATTATATAGTATATAAATAAAGAAAAATGTATTCTGGGGTCGTATTGAAAGTTCTAAGGATATATAAAAATATAAAATACAAGGATAAATTTACTGATATATGAATAATCAGTTGTCATTCCAGAGTTTAATCGTTAAATAAGCAGCTTTTCGTTGCTTTAAAGGTCAATATTTTCTTTTTCTCTATCTCCACTATATTTATGTATATGTAGTTACTTATATTATATTTTATGACAATGGAATTCCAATACTATATAATTAGCAGTTTACATTCATATGTTTATGATGCATACAATTCTACATCGATCTTCTAAGAATAGTTTTATAAACCTTTATATTATTTAATTTGGGAATACGCTGCATCTTATTGGTATATTTCATTAAATAGCCATGCAGAATATTTGAAAAATGATGATAATAATAATAAATATGGTTAAATGGCTCCTTATACTATAAAATAAATGTTAAATGAAAAATAATACTATATCAATGCAATTCGTCTGAGTTCGATGAGAAATCGAGTGAAAAAAGATAATTAAATCATTCATGGAAAGCGTTAGGAAGTAAAAGGAACAGAATTTCTACAGTTGCTAGGGCGTATTTAAATTTCACGAGTGAGTGGAATTTTCAGCATCCCATCGTAAATTTTTTACAGGTACGCAGACAACCTGCACTTGAGCGAATTGTTACTTCTTTTATTTGAATCGCTCACTTATTTTTACCGCTAGATTTACGCTAATCTATTAAACATGCGTCGAATCCACGTTCCCACGTTGGGACGGCGATCCCACTCGATTGATCTGTCAGCGCTAATGTGAAAGCGGATATGCGGATATTGAAGTTTCCCGTCGATAAAATGAGCATCTTTTGACGATTCACGCGTAGAATCTGAGGTCAGCTCTATTTATAAATTAGCAGTTAAGTGGACTCTGTTGTTTTGTGCGCAGAATAATTAATGATGTTAACAAAGGGACAACGTCGCATGAAAGGAGAAAGGAGTTGAAAAGCTCTGTGTTACACCGACTGTGAAATCAAAAATGGTACACGATTATAAATTTAAAAGCTCTAAATTAAGCGTAATTGTGTAATGTCAAATATCAGTCTCCAATGAGTACAATTATAATGAAATTGAAAAAAGGATGATAATCCAGATATTGGAAATTATTTGACCACGTTTGTCACGAAAGAATATTTAAAAAACAGGATGTTAAACCATAATATGTATGCCTATAAATCTAAATTTGCTCATACACTTGAACTTGCTGATCAAAAGTATAACCTTTAACAAGAATTCATTACTACTTTAACTTATTTAATAGAGGGTAAAGGATTCTTTCTACTCATTAGATAAAGTTCAATCAGGAGCAACTATATTCATTTTTCAATAATACATGTAGTTGAAACTTTAAATTTCAAATATCTTCGGGAAGATAGAGGATTAAAAGATATATAGTTACAGCTGATATCAGATTCCAAACATTTTAATGATTGATTTGTATTTATACATTTAATATGGAGAGTTTGGATATTATAAATATATAATATTATGTATAAAATATATTCTGTGTGATATTATGCAACGAATAACATTTGTCGCTTTCTAATTAAGTACATACGAATATATAGCCAAAATTTTGTAATATTCTATAAATTATACACAAAATAGCATAATATATTCATGAAAGTATATATCAGAGGGTAAATTGCACTAAATATTACCATTAAGAAACTTTAGTCCGAATTGTTCAACTTTGAATGCAAATATTTTAAGCAAAGGATGTTAAATAAGTTTAAACTGCGTTCCATGCGTACAAAATTATACCAACACACATCGCCATACATGAGATAGAATACCAAAACGGAATCTATTGACGCTTTAGAACCTTCCTATTATGACAAACCCACGCGTAGGTACGGAAGTAGAGTGTAGATAAATATTTGGATTGTGTTTCCCAGTTTCCCAGCAACAACCTTCACGTTGTAAGAAGGCAAGCAAGCGAAACAATTTCCATTCTCACATTTTGGGATCCGGTATTGGATTCTCGTCCCCGAGTTTTCACAACGTCAACTCATATACAAGTAACGCTAAGAAAGAAGAACTAAGAAAGAAGTGAGGTTATAAGAGATCCTGCTCATCTCGATGGAAAAGAACGCTCTCATATCGTTGACGTATCTTTCCATGTTTCCTTTCACTTGCACATGTTGTCTCTACCTTGCAACTTAGAGTGCTCATGAATCATGCTGTAATTAGTTCTCCTTGTTCTAATTAGGCGCCGGTCCATAGATTGTCTCCCTCGCTTGATTAGTCGGAATACTTCATACCATAACAAATCGACAGCTTGTTTAGGCATATGGAGAGGCATCAAAGATGAAATATTTCCAGCTTATTAATTGAAGAAGAATTCGTTATAAAATAGAACAAGTGTGACACATGAATTCATATAAGTAAGGCAATCCATACCGTGAGCAAATTATTATTATTATCCTTTTGTCAGTATAAGATCAAATATGATATCTGAAAACTATTTCCTCTTTCGTATCTTATAATTATATGATCATTAGCCATGAATTCAATGATATTTATGATTTGTGGATACATTTTTAATTACCTAATATCTTTATAACCAGAATCAAAATTCATTTGATGCTTCATATTATCATTTGTTTTCGTATAAGTCGAAAGAAGATGTTTACCATCGTGTAAAAGAAATAAATTATTTTATATGACTTTAATTACGTAATAACCTTAAAGCTTATTATATTCTTATCAATCGTATTGTTTAAGGTGCCTACATACCTTACGTAGATGCCAGTTAAAATATAAATTCTCTAATTTCGTATGATAGCCTTAATTTCCATCAAAATATGCCAGAAATCCAATTAAAAGATAGATGAAACTTGTATACCCTTTAAATAAGTTAAAATCCTCATCAAATGCAGTATGTTACCTTTTAATTTACCATATTACTTCCAAAGGTCTATTCGATACTTCCTCCGTACAGGTATGACCGAGATTAATCGAAATAAACTCCCAGGATAGTCTGGGATCCTTAATGACGGTGTGATAGAAACATAATTCTCGTTAATTGGTCGTCGGCAACCAGTTCCCTCCAGGATCCATTAATGAGAAAGCGCACGTTCTAATAGGAAAACTAGACCATCGCGATAAGGTTGTAATGAGGTGTTGATTAAGAGCGCCCTCAGATGGGCTGGTGGCGACAGCGGATATTGATAGCGGAAGGGATACGGAAGTAATAGAAGAGAGGGAATGAATGGGCGCATCCGAAATGGCAGCTGCGAGATAAAAGGAGCTCTCATAAGAGATTGAGATTATTCGGATCAAATGCTCTTCTCAAGTGGGCGATTATTCATAGGAGCGTTCAAATTTCCTTCTTAATTATAGCGTCTTAAGAGGGTCACGTGACGAAAAATCTCACTTTAAAGTGATTTAAAACTTTATTTGTTTATTTGTTGTCTGCTACTCTTAAGGAACGGCGTATATATTATATACATATGATGGTTAATCCGCGATCTCTGTAAATGGAAATAGTGAGATTTGTAAGATGAATTGCCGGAGTTTCTAGACTACGTAATAGCAGGTTGATTCTATTATTTCTCAATCTCATTTTTTAAATAAATTTAATCTTTTTAGCGGTTGTATTATATATGGAATATGGACCTAAAGAATGATAGTGTACAAAAATATGTTTCGATATACTTAAATTTAATCTTTGGAAGATTAAAAGAATCGAAAATGATTGCCATGTGGTAAAACTTTCTCGATTTTGCTAAGTAGAGCGCTTGATTACAAATGTATCATTCCCAAAATTAGTTAAAAATATAATTAAACGTCGAAGGCATCTGTAGTTAAGTTATTATATGAATTTTTCTGCAAAATGGATCATCCTCGAATTAATAGTTTCATTTTAGTTCTGAACTAGATTCTGTACGTTGTAAAGTAAGTTTCGCCGAATTTTAAACCATGGATTGCCGTTTCTAAAGTCAGTTCTCAACCAGAGGAAATCTTAGGCGTCGGTTTGAAGATATTCGAAGAAAACAGAAGAAAGGAAGGAGCGGCAGTGACCTCTATCGACCGAAAGAGTGACACGATGACGTCATGAGGGCGGTGGTCTATGATTGTTACCTTCCGAAGAACTGTTGCTAGCGCAGATTTCAGACTCAAAGCTTTTTTCAGATAAGGGACAGTTTAAATTGCTTTTATCTCAATTCAGAGTGGACGAATGTAAATATAGATACGTTCTCGCTGTTGACTTTTTTATTTACGTTTTTTTTCAAACTTTTCGGAAAAGTTTGCGATATTTAACTTTTATCAAATTGTTGATAACTCAACATGAAAATTTTAGGTATTTTTTAAGCATGGAAGCAAAAGAGAAAGATGAAAATATAATTAAGTTTTTTTTCTGGATATATTAACGCTAGTATGAGCATAAAGCATGTATTAAAGAAAATAGAACTCTTTGTCATCCATACAATTCATTTTATTCCACACAACTCATGTTTTCCTTAAAATCCTTCCTAAATCATTCAACCATACTTATAAATTATATCATTTTTCTTCAAGATTTCCATAAATCTTTTTTATTATTTTTCTTAAATTTATTAATTCTTAATTTTATTTAAAATAGCGATAAGTTAGTTCCTGATAAGATTGGAAACTTTTTTTGATTGAAGAGTTATGGTCATCAAAAAATTCAAATCGGTATTTCTAAAGAATAAAGATTGTGATTCTTGCTGTTGTAGCTGTAGTAGTCTTGATATTCAAAGAAACTTTTGGAGAAGACATTTCACTTTGAACCTAAATAAAAATCGGAATAAATATGTAAGGATATTGGATGACATGCTTTTGAAATTGTAAAAAACACAATTATGGAAAGCATATTGATGTATTTAGATTATTTTTAATTTCCCCATCCGATTTTTTTAATATTAACGTTTCAGACGATGGCGTATTATTTATGAGATACTTCTCTGCAATTTTTTTACATAGAATCACATTCAGTTTTAATCAAAAATTGATATCACGAAACGAATTTAATTATTTAGCAGAACTTATATTGAAATATCCATTAAATCCACAATAACTTGAGCAATGAATTATTGAAAACTTTTAGTCTGCGCTTGACAGACGTATGAATATTCATTTAATTCAATTGAAATAGCTTATGGTATACCTCCAGCAATATTTAAACCAATTGCAATTATTCATAACCGAATTTTTATTGATCAGTTCGCAAAAAATAATCGTGAGCAATTTAATTTGCATAGCTTCTTTTTGGAACTTTTGGATAAGGGAGAGAAATCAATTTCTTTGTTGATAAAGTATTCCGACAAAATTATGATACATAAATTTATCCTATTATAGATTTTAATTAAAAGTATCTTTATTATCGTAATTTCTGTGATAATTTATTAATTATACGTTTTAAATTATTGTATCAAAATCTTAAATACAGAGTGCGGAATAAACTAACACTTAACTTACTATAAAATAAAAATATATATATATATATATATATATATTTATTTATTTATTTATTTATATTAGAAAGAATTAAAATTCCAAGAATAAAATTATGTTTTACAAGATCCTACCTTTTCAATATATCAAATGCTATTATGTAGCAACAGTTTTCATTTTGATATATCTCTTAGCAACTCATCTAATTTATGTCAACAAAATCTAATAGTAAGACTTTTCGGGACTTAATTTCACGTGTAATGTATACGATTTATAATTCATCCTTTTCCACTCTCTCTTTCGGAAATCCTTCCTTTTTTTAGAAGGGAGAATCTAATAGATAGAACGTAGCTGAATATCCGACAAGTCGCAACACTTGGGCTACACCGTTTCCTATAAAAAATGCATGCATTTCCCTTTCCTTCAGATGAAAATTCCGTGAAACTCGAAAACTCTTTTAATCGCCTCGGGAAACGGCTCAGGGCCATCCATAATTAATTATTTCCTAAGTCCAAGAGTTGGATCGGATAAAGCACCCTTATGTGAGCGGGAGAACTGGACTGACTTCCTACAAATGCTTCACACGTACGGACACTGTTGTGTAAATGTTTTATCTTCCACTTCCTTCGAGAGGATCTTCGACAATTCTAGCGGAAGTGATTCTGTCCCTGTATCTTCTTCGGCCTCATCAGCCCCGTATCAGCATCTGTTGCAATCCGACATTTTTGGAACAAACATCTCTCGAAATATTTCTGAGGACTTTTCAAGGTTTACGGTTGCCTCTGGGATGAATAAACAGCTATGTTTACACAGGGGTACGAGGGAGCATGAAGTAATAGAGTCTTACTGATACATATGGGGAAATTGAATTTATGTGAAAGCACTGCGTATTGTGTGTACGTAAGCACTGTGTATTGACCATGGCGTTTAATATTATGTATGTCTCAATTATGATACACCATATAAATATTTACATATGAAACTGAATTTAAATATACATTTTAAGTAATTATTCTAAAAATCTTTTTTCATAGAAAAATACGATACGCTTGATTTACTCGTAAATTTGAGGTTTCCTTTGATTATACAAATTTGCATAGTATATAATAGTTTAAAAGTAGATTATTAATCAAATATAAAGGGTAATTCAACAGAGGCTATATTATTTAATATTTAAATGTTTACTTTTATATTATTTTTTGAATTCTTTGCATATGTACATTTATTTATTGTTTTCATTAATTTAAACCAAATAGAGATATATTAATTAATTGAATTATTAAAAATTTTTGAACGATGAGACTTTAATATTGTTTAATCATAATTAGTTTCCTACAATCACAATCAATTAAATATCTATTCAAGACATTATTATTACATCACTCGTCTCGTATTTATTTTATATTTATGAAGACGTCAACCCAGTTACATCTTGAACCCTTATAAATGAATACTTTGAAAAAGAAGATTTTGAGGACAAACTTACATCATTTGATCTGTAATATAAAGCTACAATTTTAATGTTATGACAGTTGAACGAAAGAATAAGTATTAATTTCTCGTATTTCAAAAGGTTAAAAACACTCCCAACATAAAAATGGGAAAAAAGAGATAGAATGTTTATGGAGAAGATACGATGTGTAACTTTTTTAGTACTTTTTAGACTTAGTTTTTTATACTAACAAATTGCTTACTTAAAACACATCTCAAAATTGACTGCTTCTAAGAGATATGAAGATTGAAGGTACCAAAGGAAAGTGAGATCAAGTAGGTAACGGATATCAAAAGGATTAATCCAAGAGCTATCGAGACAATCGAATTAAATGTTTGAGCATAAAATAGAACCTCCAGATTTCGTAACCATTGTTTATAACAGCTTTTAAAAAGGAAAACGTAAAAGACTGGAAGTGGATTAATTTCCTAAAATACATTCTAAACTTCCTCCTCTGAAGAAAATATAGCATAATGACTAAGGAAGCATCTTCTTGCGGGAATTGTTCGCTGAATTTGAGCGAAAAGAAGAAAGTCTGTCGTATTGAGCGGAATTTAAAAGGCAACGGCAGACAGCCCGAGGACAAAAGGCGGCCTCCTGAAGTTCCATTGAGAAAGGAATAGATTATGCACGTCGGGCGTAAAGAGTGGGATGGTAGTAAAGACGAAGTTTCCGTCTCCATTATGTTGCCATAGAAGCAATTCTCTGGAAGCACGGTTTCATTGCTGTTGGTCCATGGGAATAGAATGGCAAATAATGAAGGTTTATTCGCTTACGAAACTTATTAGTTGATCTAAAACTTCTGAAATAACTTGAGTTGCGTCAAACGAAAGTCTGCATTTCTCTCATTTCGTACTCCGTAAAATATGCCACGATTGCTAATTTAGATGCAGGGGAGTATCTAGTAGTTTGAACTTTTAATATGAATATGAAGTCTGATTTATGATCTCATAGCCTATTGCGTAACTTTGCTGTATAGCAAAATAATCATATAATCAATGACAAGAGAACGATGTATCTAAGAACCATAATATAAACGTAAAATTTTCAAGTTATTCATTATTTACGAACTGTATGCTATAGGTAACTATGAATCATTAAAATTAATCAATTATGAATTAGATAAAGTTATTATAAAGAACGTCTTCATAAATGAAAATAAATTTATATTATGAATCCTTCTTTGCTTCTTTCTCACTGATTTTCAAGGAATGCAATTTTTGTATGCAATTATGCATATCTGAAAATTTCCAAATACGTCTACGTACGTCCGGGAAAAACAGATATTCTCTTATTGGAAAGGTTTAATTTGAATTCCCTTCTAAGCACAGCTGTTCGTACCTCGAGGGAAGAATTTGCACCTCAGTTTTTTTAATTCGGGGATATTACTTTTGTTATTAGTTTTTTATGATGCAAATCCATTGCGGGAAATTTTATTTTCCGCATTACCTCGTCTTTATTCAATTAGCCTCAGCTCTTCCGAATAGAATAGAAAATGGCAAATAATACACTATCCTCCGAGGAAAAGAATTTTCATAATTTATGGAACTAGAGCGGATTATAGAAGAGGAATAAGTATTCCTTATTAAGGAAATTTTACTCTGAATTGTGAAATATATTACGTTACTGTTGAATATTCCCGCATCCGGGCACTTTCTTAATTTTCACCGATTCATGTTTCATTTACATTACAATTAATTTTTTCTCATTTAATTTTGTTGTTCATTTAACAGAATTCCAACACGTGAAATGTAACATAAGTAAAATATAATAAGTTAAAATTTATTAGAGTATTATGTTTCTATACTGTAATCCATTGATCGACAATTTCTCAAATAACTTTTATAGCTGCGCAAAGTTGAAACGCTTTTGTGAGTCATATGGTATCGTCTCTTTGCGATCAAATTTCGATTGTGTTGAACGCTGCACTCATTGGCCATTTTTTTACTGGAGTCTGCCGTCCCTTCAAAGAATCCTAAGCGTTCCTCTCAAATTTCAGAATTGTGGAAATGTTACGTGGATGGAATGGCTGATATAAAACGTACATTTTAGAAGTACGTTCGATGTAACGCAAGCGCTTTTGCATATTTTATCCAAGGTTAACTTGTAATTTTACAAACTAGACAGGGATTAAAACTTTGATACAAAATTCATTCAAAATGGGTGCTTTTATTTATAAATCTCTAGATATTTTGATATAATAATACGATTTCTGAGTTTATGAATTTATTTTACGTATAGATTCAATTGTTAATTTCTTTAACAGCATTTTTGAAAGAATTCCTACTTAATTTCTTAGTTTAAGAATCGAAATAACTTTTACTATTGTCATAAAAATTGACTTATTTTTACAATATTGTCGTATGATTTTTAGACCCTTCCAATTTAAAGTATAGCACTGTATTTAAGCAATATTCTAGTTAAGGTGTTGATACTTTCGTAATATAAGTTTTGCTCATATTTATCTCATATATGTCGTCAAATAATTTATTTAAGATTCAAGATATTGTCATTTAAATCTTTATGCATCTTTCCTATAGTTAAGAGTATTATAGGTAAAGGTAAATACTATAGGTAAAGATAACTTTAAAGCTAATAAACGGTTTATAGCTGTTGTAAATAATATAGATCATATACAATGAGAGCTCATACGTATTAATACGTGAATAGGAGAATCTAAGATTATGTATATATGTATCTACGTCGTCTGTGAGAACGCTTGAGGAGATAAGGGTACACTGATGAGAAGACGTTGACTCGGTAACACACCACGCAACGCCCTTAAGATGGGCGATAAGTTTCTCTTAAAGGGGCGAGCAAGAAACCAGGAGAGTCATACACCTTCCTCGCTGCAAACAAAGCTCTGTAAACAAAGAACTCCCGCTGCATTCGCTTCATCTGTCTTGCTTTTGGAGAAGCGCATTCGCTGTCCGTACGATAAAGATACCTCAACACAGTTTGTCCCTGATTACCTCGGAATTCCTTTTCTTTTTGTCGAGATAAGAGGCTTTACTCATAAAGAGGCAGGAGCGGTAATGAAGGGGGCCTTTTGATGAACCTATTCTTAGTTGCAGAGCCCTCTTTTGTCTTCTCCCGCAACCGTTCGACGTGCAAAAAAAAACACTAACGAATTTTCTCCGCCGATAAATTTCCGTAAGGTGGCGGGTTCTGAATTTCTTGCGGTGATTCATTTTTATTGGACAAAGGGAAACGGAAGTATTTCCTCTGGAGTGATTAAATCTTGGTGATGATTGTGGGCCGATGATGACTTAATTAGTAGCTTTTGCTTTGCCGGCGATAGATAAGGAAAGAGCGCACTTGCGTTGGATATCACTGCGACCGCATTTCTTTTATCTCCGATGGAATTTTCCTCGTCTACCGAAGTGTAATTCAGGCTTCGCATTGAGGGTTTTAATTGGTCATGGAAAAAGCTGCGCTAATCTCAAGTTAACGAAGACTTGATAACCTTCTCTGGGAATTCGTAAGAGTCAAGTCGTCTTGTGTTTCATCCGAGAATTTCATGGGTTTCATTCGTTGATGTCAGTTTCATGCAAGAATTTTAAAGAAAGGGCTTTTAATTAATTTTTGAGTTCATGCATGATTATGGATGGAATACTGTGAATGTTCATTGAATAAGATCGTTGCTTCAATAATAAGAATAGAAATGTAATGGAGAGATTATGTATGGGTTTAAAAATAAAATTTCCTAATACATACGAACTCTTGATTTATTGATCGTAACCATGGATACAAAGAAATTAAATTGAAACTTAAGATTGGGTTCATTGTTTTAAATATGGATATTTATATAATTAGAAAGAATTACATGGAATAAGGGTTAAAATTTAATCATGTGAAAGACATTTTATGTTAAATAAAGCGTTTTCTTAGAGTCATACGAGAATTATTTACGTAACAATATACTTATCTCATTGAAAATTTAATTCCCTTTAAGTCATATATATTTTTTAAATAAACCCAAATATTTGCTAAAGTAACAAATACTGTTTATTGAGTGAGTTTTCCAGTCCTATCCCTTCAGACGTCCCTTCCAAGGAGTGTTACTCTGAATAGTGCTCTTTAATTATCCGTAATGACCTTTCCATGTCTCTCTTTCATCTTACTCTCGACTCTTAAAAACCCTTTTCTCCTAAGTCAACCCTTATCTAACTCTTATATGGAACCCTGTGGCGAAAAAGCCCAACCATTCATGGATGGATTACAAAAGGAGCGCATTTGCTTAATTTCTTCTGGTCCACTCTCTCTATATATATTCAATTTCCACTGAGGTCCTTATACCTGGTCAAACACACCGCCCACACACTCTACCTTCTGAATATTCCTTTCAGATGCCCTCTTTCTATCTTTCATCCACTTTCAACCACGTGATAAACATCGTCCATCTTTCGTCATCAATACTACCCTTACCTTTTATCTTCATGTTATGAAATACATATAATACATTATTACCGTTCATTAAACTCATTTTATTCTGGACCATTTACCATTTAATAACCACTATGAATTTTTGATAAAAATATGAATATTAAATTTGGAAAAAATACTGAACGGATATGTTGAATTAAATCAACAGAGTATAATATAATATAATATCCTGTAGAAAATTCAAAGTAATTTTTTAAACTTACTTAGAGTATAAAAATCAGTAATAATTAATTATTTAACATAATATTGTTCTGCAGGAGTCTTTTTTCAGGTAAAATTTATATTCTGAATAATGAAATTTGTTAATGCTTCAAATAGGTATGTGAATTCAAATGATTGGTATATTGTTACTGTTCATTTTTTTGAAACTCTAGTTACTCACTTTACATTAATTGAATAAAATGATGTTACGAAATATATATTCTGAGAATAAATGTCGACAGTCTTGCCATACAATCAACCAATAAAAGTGCCTCAATAGATATTTTTTGGATAAATTCTAAAAAAACTTAAACCGGCAATAACTTATGCTCTATAATAAATTTTCGGGCCTCGAATTTGATAATTTGAAAAATAACGTAGTTAAATAAAATAAAAAATAATTACATATCTTATCATTAAATTATTTTTTAGCGTTGTAGTGTTAATTTTAAATCTGTAAAGACAAAATATACCGTTAGATATTAAATGAAATAGATAAAAAAGAGAAGCAAAAATTATTATAATTTATATGATATCCTTAAGGCTTGAAATAATTTCATTTGGAGCTGTAAACAGAGGGCAAAAAAATAAATCGACAAATAATAAACAAATAATACCTGTAACAAATGAGAAAAATGGACATATTCATATCGTTTTCATAGAATTTCTATTTATTAACAACCGGAGATGTGAACAGTAAATAAAATTTACTAATAATAAAAATTCTCACTTATAGGTAAAAGATAGGAAAGAGAAATTTCGTTTGAAGGAAAGAGTTAAGTTGATTCCTGATATCCACGTATTTTGCGAAACTTGTTTTCCCTCTTTTGCATTCCCATTAAAAGGAGAAGGAAAAATGAAGCTCTCCCATCAATCTCATCTGTCTGCTATGATGGATGAACAGTGCTAAAATCAAATCAAAATGGTAATTAAATCTTTTGTTGATGGCATCGGGAGCTTTGATGCTGAGAAGAAGCCATCACCGGTAAAAGTGATATAACCCATTACGGAAGGTAAATTATGAAAGGATATCGTCAATAATCCAAAGGGTACTTGATTATCCGTGATTGAGATGGGCATGTTATTGAAAGATTTTTTTATGAGATCGCACTAGTTGAGTCGCGGAGAATATTTATGATTTAATGTGTGCGTGGAAATGCGACTTTCTTTCGCATATCTGGCTTTAAACAATTACTGCTCAGTGGGAAAATAAAACAGAAATATAACTAGTTATTAAACTCGATTTTTTTAAATCTTGACGGTTCATTTGTTCTGTATATACGTGTATGATACCTTTACAGCTCTATAGTATCAAATATGGCATTTCTCCTTTCGTCTCAAGATCACTCAAATAATTTTGTCTACTTTATTCTCAAAAATTAAGCTTAATGGACAATCTTAATTATTGCTTATAAGTATATTAATGAATTTAAATTACTCTTACAGTCATGGATGATATTCTAATGTTCTTCCCTGAACGTAATGAAATCATTTGTGCTTCTCGCAATATAAGAGAACATCATGTACAACTAACTAAAAGGGTTAATGAAAAGGTGGGCCAATAATATGCAGATATCTTAAAAATGAATAAGAATATTGATATATTCAAGAATGTAAATCAATATAATAAATTATATGTGGACGTGTGAGTTGTTCAATCCAATTTTTAAGCGATACGAGGAATTTATTTGTAGTATTACTTACTATCAACAGCGGAAGTGCATTATGGTGATGTGCGACGAGGTGGCCGAGTGGTTAAGGCGTTGGACTGCTAATCCAATGTGCTCTGCACGCGTGGGTTCGAATCCCATCCTCGTCGAAAATTTTGCAGACACTCATGTGGTTAGCGTTCATGTATAGCTCTCTCAAATTCCTAAATAAGTAATCACCTATAACAGACGTCTCCATAGACTTAGTGTTGTCCCATATAGAGATTTATATTTTAATTATTAACCTGAATTTTGTATTTTTTCCGTATAACGTTCGATACGTAATTGGGTACTTTCTCATGGAAGGAGCGTATCGTATAAGATATCAGTCATATAATCAATATCATTTCCTTTAAATTCCAGTTCATATTAAATAGAAATTTAGAAATAAATTGTTAAAGTTGCCATAGGTTAGTTTACTTTAAGCGTATAATGATTTCCCAAAATATATCCTGGAAAGAAGCTAAAAGCTCGAATTTCATGAATCTCAGAAATCAAATTACGTAAAAATAGCATCTATTTGCTATTTGAGTTCGTAACCTCATCGGAATTATTTTGGGGAAAGAAGTGGAACCTTTTTTTTCAAAAAGCAATAACTTTCACCCGCACATATTTCGCATCCTTAAGGGTTCAATCCCATCAAAAACATATCGAAGACCCAAAGTTCCTTTTTAAGCTCCCGTTCGATTAATTATTTCTTTGAAATTTCCGCTTACATGGAGGATCCCTGTCAGATGAAGGACCTTTCTACATTCCCATTCCATTGCTCTGTCTTTGACTAGCAGAGAATTCACTTTGTGGATTCCTTCTCCAGAAAAGAAAAACCGTACTGCTTTTCCGATCGGAATGATTTTCAAAAGTCACCGTCTTTTATTTCAAAACCAAGAATTTTGATGACTGAGAGTGAATCACGTAGCGAAAGACTAAAGGAAACATGGGTACGATATTTAAGAAGATGTTATCCTGTAGAAAATTTGAGGAAATTGGACTTTCTCCCGTCCTACGTCTTTACTTTTCTTTTTAGTCTCACAATTTCTCATTTCCGCTACAGAATTTCCTCTTCCAAAGGGAAATGAACGGATCGCTCTTCTTCCCTATAAACCAGTCATTCGTGAGGATAATCGATTGGAAAAGCACGTTTCGAAGAGTAATAACACGAACATTAATGTGCATGATTGAAATTTCCTTTACAACGTTCCTATTTTGAATTTCGTTTCACATCTGTCGGATGGAAATTTTTCAGTGACCTTTTTAGGCTAAGCTAGTTGGAGATTTTTTCGTTTTCTGTTAAGCTATTATTATTTTTAATTGGGCTTTTGTACGCATAATAAAATGGCTTCTATCGATGAGGCATTATAACGTATAACGTTCCTATACTCTAATTAAAATGGATTGTAGATGGCTAAAAAGACTTTTGCTTTTGGAAAGATATCTATTTTAAGATTGATGAGAATTTTTTTATGATCAACATTCATTTTTATGTGCATATCAAATGTGAAGAAAATTTACAATTCAAAAGCCATCATAAATGTCATAAGGTTCTATTTTTAATTGATGTACTTGGTAAAATTTAACTGTACAATCTAAACGTAGATACTCGATATTTTTATTAATAGACTGAATATATATATATATATATATATATATATATATTTAAAGGAAATTTAGTGACTTTCATGATTCATTAAGGGTAAAAACCTCTAATTATAAACCATTTCTGACCTTTTCATCGGTACAAAGAAGCTACAGTTAAACGAACATTGTTTAAAGATCAGGGTACGTCAATTATGATCGCATCTTTTCATAATATCAATTACAACAAACACTAACAACGACTAAATCCTATCCACTTTATTCATAGGATCGCTGTGATAATCAATATCGTGTTTACAAGACAAAATACTGTGGTTTGGAATTAGAGGAGAGGAATTAATCGGTGACTTTTATCCATACGAGCTATTCCAATGTTTAGCCGTGTTTACTTTACCCGCATCACTCTGTTCCCTTGACTACAAAAATTGGATAGTCAATAGAGATGATAAAATAGCAGTATTTTGCTTACCCAATCGATTTTGAGTTGAATTACCTCCGAGAAAATAAACCATCATTATTGGAGATCAAATTAAGCTCATTAAACTCCGATGTTTTCCTTTTGAGCTCATTACTCTTTGCCTTCGTAAGCCCTTTCCACGTATGATTTTACGGAGAAATTGGTCCAATGGAGCTTTGAATTCCTCCGCTTAAATCCTTTGCCTCGGTAGTAGGATTCCAATGTATTTTGACTAGCTATGAGGAAGAGAGGATAAAGTTCCTTGTATTCCAGGAACTCGATCCATTTAAGTATTAACTTCATCTTCTTGACACGGAAATTCAAAGTATTTCGTAGAACTAGTTTACCAGTTTCTGAATGCTCTAATTAGCTCTCAATTTCTTTCAATTAAATAGCAATAAGATAGAAGAATGTATACTATATAAATATATTTCGGGTGAAATTTTTAACATAATTTAAAATTTAGAGGATATTTATAAACGAATGATATTCAGGATAAGAATTTATGAGTGAATGTATTTGTATATTTTCTCTTATTTTTATCTCATATCTATCTAACAATCACACTCGATTATTTTTGATTAATTCACAATCCTGTGACCAGAAATAAAAATCTAAATTAACATTAATACCACAAAATGGTAGTGTTCTAGTTTAAGAAGAAAGAAATTATAATAAAGGATCCAAAGAAAACATTTTAAGTATGAATACCGTTGGCATGAACTTATCTTCGACTTCTGCATTAGAAAAGATAGTGCTTTTTATCCGATTATAATTTCCCTGTTCTATCCATTATCAAAAGCTTATGATGGCCTATTGAAAAAGGAGCAAGTTAATTTTTCAATGCTTCCATCAATGAGCTAATCTCATTGGAGTGGAAAACTACTTTGATTCTTAGAGAACATAACCACTAAATTTTATTGTCATAGCTTCCGAAATGAAGAAAAATCTTCCTATTCTATGGGAAAGGTCACATCCAAGTATCTTCCGTACAATAAGATCAGTAATAAATATAAAAAATTTTGATACACGAATTCTTTTTTATCCATAAAAATACTCCTTCAGTAAGATATGTAGCCGTATTCAAACGCCTTTATATAGCATAAAAAACCAATGGATGGATGATCCAATTATATTCAGCCATGGGTATAAATTTAACCGAAAGTAATATCAAGGAACCTTAGGAAAAGAGACATTGCATCAATATCTGGAACGGTCCCGTGAAATAAATTACGAAAATCGAATACAACATTTGGAATTGCAATATAAATTGGATTTTACGACCCTGTTTTGGATATTCATTCAGTACCTGTGAGAAGGGAAGGGTTTGAAGACGATTTATTCCTTTGCTCCAGTTAGGCAGGAGAGAGCGTTTAACGTTTCAAGAAAGGGCATATCCAACCAAGAGACAGGATGGCTCTTCTTTTCATTTCACTGCTTCCACGGTCCATTCCGAGAGGGCCCTGCGAACGTACCTTTTCATGGAAAATAAGGATGTGGACTTTCATGAATACGGTTATTTATTCATTGGCGAAGTGGAAGAAAGAATGGGACGATGAAAACCGTCTTGAAGAAAGGATGGGTACCTGAGCTATGAGAGCATGAATTTCAAGGAACTCTGCATAAACTGAAAAGTCGTTTGAGGATGAGTTTAACATTTCTACTTAACGTATGAAAAGACTGCAGAACCACTTTGTGTTTAAATTGCTTAACTTTTCATGTTGAAATTTTAAATAGTTAATTTGTAACATTTCGTCAACTACACGAATGAATTAATATTTAGACACTTTAATGAAAGTAAATAAATAAGGAAAAAACTGAAAGTAATTAAGATGAAACTAACAAGAATTAATCAGTTACAGACGAATTATTTCGTAATCATTAATATCTTTCATATTAGGTAATTGGTTTTCTTCGCTTATAAAGGACTATAATGTTTAATGTCCTCTTTAACAAACATATTATATTGATTATGAATTTTTAAAAAATCTAAAATATCAACCTTATGATATGAATGCGTAGAAGACCATACTTAAGAACATTAAAGTATCTACAGTTGTGCAGTTCGTTGCTTAGTTCCAGAATAACTTATACCTGTTTGATATTGTTCTTCTGCGAAAAGATCAATATCTAGTACATTCTTAAATTTGCCAATGGTAAACATAATTAAGGTATAAATATTATGTTTTACAAATAAGATTATCTACTAACATGCGTAATGCTACTTAGTCACTATTCCAATCAGCTTTAGGAAATGAATTCACAATTTAATGTTAAAATAACTGTTGAAGTCTGCTGGTTAGTCATACGTCTCCGAAGATTTTATTTTAGAATGACTTTGGTTTAATAATACCAGAAATATATTTCACATTCATAATACTTGTGGTCATTATATTGTTATTCAAATAATAATGATAAACAACTTTATCATGTTTAAATTATGACTGGAAAGTCTTCTCTTCCATTCATTCAAATGAGTACTTTGACTTAATATTCCAAGAATACAAATTGTAAAAATAAAACGAACTTAAACTAATTAATAAAATAAAATATTTTCTAAATAAAATCATAAGAATCAGCGAAATCGGCTTTTTGTAAGAATCAGACATTTATTTCAACAATTTCAGCTACATACTGTGAAAAACACTTAATTCTTGGATGGTTTGTAAATCTATTTACAACAGTACATTCATATTCTTCCAGATAATATCAAATTAATGATCCTACAAAATCGAAATGCAATCTAATCCTTCTCCTTTTAATTACACCGAAGAGGACAGGGATATATATTTTTCATTCGGGGAAACAATTCCTCTTCATTGAAATTTCAATTCCAAGCTGCTCTTTCGAAGCAATCTAATCTTCGCATGTCGATCTCTTTCATGCGAATCGCTTTTTCCGCCGATTGATATATTTAGGGATTCGCTCACTATCGCCATCTTCTTTCCAAATTGAGCTCCGGAATAAACCATCGGATCGAAACCGCGCTCCTCTGCACGTGGCACTTTCATTCCGATTTCCGCCTCCGATTGAACTCTCAAAGTCTTCTCTCATTAGAATATTTATTAAAACTTTGAAGCGTGTAATTTGCTATTTTTACAGTCCTTATTCCCTAGAACTAACTCCGTCAATCCTATTTATAAAGTGAGTATCCAATTTAAGTTGCGTGTTCCGTTTGAATTGGTATCGCTTTTATGGTTCGTTAGGTTGGAAATTGGGAATAAACACGTAACTTTAAGTAAGAACGTTGTTGAGGATTTGAGTAAGTATATTGGCGATAAGTATTGATGAAATATAATGATTAAATGTCAATTTTGTGTAATATTTGAGAAGAATATTTGACTTATATCTCACAATATAAAGTTATAGTACTTTAATAGGAAATGGATCTGTATAAATATTCATTTCTGTATCTAGGATTTGGAAGAATGGAACAGTTTGACTGGTGAACCTTTGTCTCGTACCAACACTATGTTTTAAATAGAATCAAAAGGGTATGTGGTTGATTATAAATCTATCAATAATTAGTTACCGAAGTTTCTTCTATTTTGCATATATTTTTAGGTTGATTTGTTTTCATGGTATAGACCACTCACGTTTATGTGCTTACCTATTTATTATTATAATTTATTATATATTTTCGATCTATATAGTCAATTCCTATGGGTGAATTTCCTTTGAATTATTAAAATAAAATAGCAGTCTGGGTAATGCATTTCCTTTTTACTTTTGAAAAGATGAGTAACACATTGCCTGGAGTCTATTTATAGTCCAATATCAAAATATACAAAAGGAACATCATTGTTATAAGCAGTTATCAGTTTCTTTATAAATAATTTTGAAAATAAACGAAAGAACACGTGCTAAAAGGAGGCTTATAGAAGGCTATGTTTCAAATAACGCAAAATTACACCATGTAACTAGGTAGAGTCAGATTATACGTTTATATCGCCGACGTTGAGCGAAAGAATGAATTTCTATCTTTTTAGAGTCATTTATCAATATTAGCTGTCATAATAATGAGATGTGTGCGCCAGACCTGCAGCACGTGGTCCAATTTACGATCTAAAAATACAGTACAAATTGAGGCGTTTTCTATAGAAAACTGCAAGAAAAGGCAATTTTCCTCTATAGGTGACCTCAATATATTTTGATTTTTATGGCCTCCCATTTTCTAAACTGTATAAAAAAATGAGAATGATCTCAATGAGTTTTTCTTCCAGGAGTCGATATTTTTCAACTCATTGCTTACAATAAGACTCATTTTAGCTTCTTGGAGTTTGATATACGTTCCGAGAGTTTAGATAAATACAAATAGTGCACAGCCTTATGATTAAGTAGAACTTAAGGCCACGTGTGTCTAATACGCCATCCAATTTCGCTGTCATAAATACACTCCGAATGGATTCCGTTGGAGGAGTTTTATGAATCAAGATGCATTTGTCAATATATGCGTACGTATTTATATTTAAATAAAGTTTCCACAACGTTCCAATTTTTGCGGATAAACATCTGCCGGGAAAATGAAAAACTACGTACTCTCGAGGCTATCCTTCATCAAAATAGTCCCCGGAGGGATACGAAGTGCATTTTGTTCCACGATGCGTGAAGAATGTTAAATATGAAACTTTATTGTGTACTCGGAAGCACTTTGTTCAGTCTTTTTATCTGCATACAATATCAGAAGGTAAAAGAGAGTTCCCACGTCCTGTTTTTTATTCAATATTGCACGAAACCTTAAAAAAAATATACATTCATAACCTGCTACTCTCACACAATATTTGTATTGTGGCTTTATTTTCACAAGAATGGAATGTTTCCATTAAAATATATACATCTGTTTACTCTGCAGACATCGCTCGAGCTCTCTGGAGGTATGCAATCGCGGAAAATCGAGGAAGATATCGTCAATAAAGGAGTGAGTAATAATTAAATGAATATTTAAGCTCTTTACTCAATTTTCTAATTATTTCTTCCTTCATTAGCTTAAACAGTTGACTCAACAAAAATATTTAATTGTCAAGATATTTTATACTACTAATTTGATATAAATGCTCTATAAATAATACTACAATTAGACTGTAATAAAGGTTTGATAATTCGATAGTCTTATTAATTAAAAAAAGAGAAAAATAGCAAGTTTCTTAATAATTATTTCAGTAACCTTTTCGATTTGAAAATAGTAATTTTTTATTAAAGCAAGAAGAAAGTTAATTTTACGAATCCATTTACGATGTTTGCATTTCATAACCATTTCCATTACGAATTTTAAACGCTTTTTAAGATTACTCTTACATCTATTTCATTTTTAATATTTATATTGCTACTCATGCTGATGAACTATTACCTCTACAGAAATTTTAGTTATCATTTTTATTTCCCTAATGGCGCTGCTAACCTTTTCGTTATTTCCATTCTGAGGATTTTATTTCAACAAATAGCACTCATTCATTTCATTTCGCGGCGATTTATTTTATGTTACAGAAAAGTTAATAGATACGACTCTATATTATGAGAAGTATGTTGGTATCCATTAGAGTCGCGACACAAAAAAATGAGATTTTTTTCACGTGCGCAATATGTACGGCGGAATCCAATAAAAAGGTTATCGGATACATCTGATATTACAGTCCGTATGCTGGGAAAGGTAACCCTAAATCATAAAATGCTCGTTTTGGTTTTAATCATCGCTTAAGTTCTGTTCAGAAACAGGAAAAAAATCTAAGCAAAGGAAGTACATATATCTCATTATTGTAATCGTTTTCATATCCCGATTTACTTTCATTTTAAATTCAAATATCCTTATATTCCAAATTGCACAATTAGGGATAGAAATTGTATTCATTGGAACAGTGCATGATGATCGTAAGAAAATAACTCGTACAATATCATTGAAATAAATAATTTTCATCAGTACGATAACACGATGTGTATGCTATAATTCTTCAGTATCAGTCAATCTTATCCATTGAGATATTATTAATAATTATTCGTTAATTAATAGCTTTTTTAACGATGTCTACCATTTGATGAAATCAGCGATATTCCATCTTTTTCGAGTTATAGTATATATTCCTAATTAAAGTATCACTGCCGCATAATGATGGCTGTATTTGAAATTTGTATCTCTTTTTTATATACGATCCATCAATCAAGTATATTTTCCATGCGTCAGTAAATTTTTCAAAAATGCGTGCTATGTTCTGACTTTGCAGATATGATCCTCATACTCGTTGTCTCATTTTTTTAATTCGTTCGAAATTGGAACATTCAATAATGCGTGCTTCAGAGCCCAAAATTAATTAAATCAAAGTTGTCATGACGAATGATACCTCGGATGGATCTTTCCATATATAAAATTCAATCTTTTTACTCCTGACGATACTCGAAATGTTCCTCATCCAAACAGAACTGCGTTTAATAAAACTAAGTTCCGATGAAATTTAATGAAAATTGAAACTATCTGTGCTTGTTAAGTCGAAACAGGAATTTTCCCGCATCTAAAAAAAAACGAAGACTTGGGTCGAAACATTCTGATTTCCGAGTCGAAAAAGAATATTACAAACTCATTTAGTTAGTGATGTACGTCCGAAATTGCATTTCGAAAGTAGGAAATTTCTGAAAAATTCATACGAAAATTAAGTCCCGGCTAAATGAAAATTCAGGTTAAAAAAATTTAATTTCTGCTGATTGAAATGCATTTCCTGCTATGTCCATCGTTATTGATTGCAATTCAGAATTAAATGATACGTAAATCATGCGCACCAATCATACGGTTGATTAAAACATTTTAACTCCCTCCATTTCGTTTCATTAAAAATCATTTGACTATTTTTGGATTTTGGCAAATTAATATAAATCGAAGGGAACTAATTTTCCATTAAATTCATCGAATTTTTTATAATTTACGTATGGGCATTTATATATTTTATTATTTTGCGTAATTATTCGGAGTTGGAATTCGTCGATAAAAAAAATGAGCAACATCTCCTATACTGACTTATTATATCAGTGTATTTAGTGTTTAATGAATATTCAAACGGCGATTCTTGTCTTTCATTTAATTTAGAAGTATGTAGTTAGTTTTTCTCTTACTTAAGTTCATCACTTTTTAGGGTACGTTAATAATAATGAATCAATTAATAGACTATTAATGGTAATCATCAATCAGAACATTCGACGAGTTTATTCTTTTATTTTGAATCTTAGCGACAAAATTTATACAATCACTTGAAACTCATCCAAAATAGACACTTATTGGATGGACAGAGAACGCTAGTCCGTTTAGAACGACTGCTTACAGAAATAATTTAAAGAAAGGGATAAATTTCATGTCCATTACAATACAAACAGAAAGAAATAGATTGCTTTCGACATAATTGAATCCTATAGTAACATGGTGGCAACTCATAGGCTTTAATTTATATGATATTAGAGTATTTATTAAACCTTGTAAGTCTTATCAACTGTATCTTTTGATTGTTTCCTACCTAAGATTTTATTAATACTATGAAGAGAGATTTTTAGTATCTATAAAGCAATCTCCAAAAGTATGGACCACTTTAAATCATTACTATAATAATAAATAATAATATATAATCCATATTCAATATTATCAGAGTAAATACGGTCAATATCTTGTGATTGATGTCCATTCAAACCTCGTATCCTTATAGAACAGCACTTTATTAAAATCGCCTCATCTGCATCCGCCCTTACGGATACTTTCACCTAAACTTTAGGATAAAAATCGGAAGTAATGCAATATATTCCCTTCCTGCCAAAGAAGGGATAGAAACGTATTTTCCTTCACTGCAGCCAACTTAACCACTCGTGAAATCGCATCGTCCTTTCCTTCAAGTGGAGGAATAAATCCACTTTCACTCTCCGCCCTCCAAAGTTCACCCCATCGACACTTTTACTTTCCTTTTTTGTCATCCCACCTGATAAAATTTCTCGAAAGAAAAGCTGAGCTCATGCAGGTGTTCCACAGATCCAATCCTTACTTTCTTGTTTCCTCCTCCCACCGCCAGAGGGATCATTCCTGCCTATTTTGCTGAAATAGACGAACCCTATTTTTGTTACCCCACCCTCTCTTTCTGTCCCCTTCTGGACCCTTTTTCCTCACTCCATCTCTACTACCTCTATCTCGCAATTTTCCTTTATCTATTCCCTTTATATTAGGTTATTTCTCTCTTTCCTTATCATTCAATTTCATGAACCGTAATTTAACATCCAAGGCGACGTGAATTTGACTTTTGCGCTCGTTTATCAGGACGTCTCTTGGCCCTTGGGCAAGTGAACTCTTGAGGGAGATATATTGTGAAGATAACGACGCACAGAATCGGAGCACAAGTCCAGGAACTGGCGACCCTAAAGATATAGGAAACTCACCTCGGGCTGTTCTACTTTTCAGGAAAATAGTTCGTCACACTTTTACGTGCTTTCCTTGTGGAATCTTATATGGGCAATAACTTCGTAACAGGAAGTCTGAAACTTGTACTTTTTCACATTTTTTTGTATTCATGCTCTCTTTTGGTTTTTCTCCAAGTGAATAGTAATTTCCGTACATGTTTATTTTTACGAAGTTGTATCAAGTTGGAAATAGGATCTGAAGATTCCTTATATGATGTCAACTGGATATACATGGAATGATTTTAAGTTGAATACCCTCAAGGTTCTCAATTTAATCCTATTAAATGTGTGGTTTGACTGATTTTAGAGAAATGTTAACATAAACAGCCAAACAATGAATAAAAATTCGATTTTTACTTAGTAATATAGTAAGAGACCTCCCAACACTGGGTTAGAGTGAATGGTAGTGCAAATACTAGCCTAATCTAGCCAATTAAATGGTCTTTCAAAACAAAATAATCGGTTAAAGATTATTCCATGTATGTATGTTTAAAGAAAATCGTTTAGCTTAAAAATTATTCTTTATTTTGGTCCTGCATACTCTTAGTGTTATTAAAATGGCTAAATATAGTTGTAAAAGTCAAACTATTTATTTTTATCCATCTTAATCATATTTCATTTTATTATATAATGACTAAATGGCACAATATTTACGAATTAAAAGCAGTCTCAGAAAAGAAAGAAGAAGCTGTGCTCTCATTTCAGCAGTATTTAATAAAATTCAAGGATCACAAAACAAAAATCGTAAAAGTAGTTATATCTTTAGAGTATCCTATACATAGGGCTTATTTTCAAAAGATTTCAGAGATTCTGCTTTTCACGAAAAACCAGGTTCATTTAATATTTTCGAGCTGTCCTATGTGAATACAATGCTTTTACTGGATTATAATATTTTACGTTACTGAGAGAAATATGCTGCGGAATTAAAACTGCGCTGTTTTAGTTCCGTAAAAATGGAGGGGAGATAAAGTTCAAATGCATTAAAAATATCACAGACAGTGCTTTGTTTGGAATTTGGTGATGCAACGATGGAATACGTGAACTAAAAAAGAAGCTATCTAAAATTATCAGCAGTTGTTCCATAACCATGCTTCTATTTAAGGAAATGAAGGAAGTAAAGTGTGCTATTTCGAAATATCTTAATGATCTCAAATTCTCCGGTAAAAATTATTCTATATATTAATCCAAAATATCAATCAGAGATGAGTTCCTTTACGTGAAGTGAATTATGATGGATGGAATATTTTCCTCTTTTATACAAAGTAGGCAGAAGAATATATACAAAAACGAAAGAAAATAGACAATTGGAATATTCATGGAATGAAATATTTTACGTCTCAAGAATAGAAGAAACCTCATCATTGCTATTGGATAGCTTGTCTTGATTAATAAATGAAAAATTACTACAATAAAATAAAGGTAGAATATTTTAATAAATAATAAAAGTATTTATTATTGATTTTAATTGAAATATAATTGATCCTTCGTGTCATATTTGTTTCTCTTAGATTCTATGAATAAATCTAAATAAATAACCGTAAGAAAATGAAATTCACTAAAATGTAGCGTTATAAAAATGGAATATAATTGTTGCTGGAATATATTGATTTACTGCTTGTAAAGCTAGAAAAGAAGAACTCAAAGGTTGAGTAAGATATAAGATGCTTTAAATGCAATAAATATCACATGAAAAGTATTCTTAAATATTAACTATTTGTTAGATCATTAATGAGATATTTCTAACATACTTGTTTCCAATTCTTTTAGATTAAAAGTACGAATTTGACAATCGCTTCTCAATCAAATTATACCTAATAAGAGAAGGGCAAGTTAATATTTTCCAATTTTTTATTTTAACTGGAAAAGAGAGAAAACTTCCTCCGCTTTATCCAATCTAAAAATTTTAATATCAAAGAAAATTCCTCTCAAATGAGTGTCAACTACAATGAGTTATCAAAACTTCTGAACACAAAGAAAATCATTTTCTAGAGATCTTTTGTTTCCTTGTACGTGATAAAATATCTGACGGTATCAAAATACGAACTTCAGAACCTTTTATCTAATCCTCTTTCAGATTCTTTTCGATGTAAAAAAGATCAATCTTACAATGCGAAAACTCTTATGAAAAGTTCCTCCACAAATACACTGAACTAATTAAAAGTTTCCAATGTCAGTTAATTTTTTTTTTATTCGGCCAAATCATAAAAGGGAGGCACATTCAATGGGGAAATTCGGGTTCGCGAAGTCTCTGGTAGCGTAGATACTGGAATTAGTAAGTCCAGCTGATAGGCTATTGGGATTATAGTCCCTTTGGAAGACCAGGTCTCCTCTGTTTTACGGTAAAAGAAAAGGATTATATGGAGCAGAAAACAGGAGAGTAATTTGGTAGAGGGCCAAATGGAATGTGCAGCCAAGGATCGCCAAGGTTTTAACATTTGGTACGGCTCATATTGTACTTCGCAATTTAGGCCCGTTCCTAAATAAAAGTAATAAAGTATAGCATTAATCTTCACTCCAACTGTAGATGTCTCTCAAATGTGAGAAGAGTTTCGTATCTAATTGAAAATATGCTCATTTTGAAGCCTAATTTCTTATTCAAAACTATATTTTATGCGTTTTAAATCAACCTAAAAAGAGAGTAATTAAAGTCTTGTATTGTGTTGATTCTATTGTATAATTATGTAGACATACAGATTATTCACGTAATATTTCGGTCTAATTTATGGATATTTTTGGAATATTAAAGTATCAAGTTGCAAATAGTTTAAAATATTTTAGAGACCACTAGAGTTTAATTTATAGCAGTGCTATGTTCTATGTAGTAATAATAATAAATCTACGTTTTCAATAATAATGTCGATTAATATTGGGGTTATTAAAATTGCTGGAAATACCATAACAAGAATCCTGCATCATATACTTATTGAAATACCTATAAAGAGCTTTCAAGAATTTTTTTATTAATTTATAATTGAAATGATCTCAGTGTTTTTATAGTTATTAGTTTATGTATTCATTCTTTATATTCCTTTAATATTTTCTATGGAGAAGATGGGAATGATTTGTATCTTTTAAAAAATGTAATCCCATTCCATTTTCATTTCTATATTTAAGGGAATAAGGAAAGGAAATAAGGAAAAAATAAAGAAATCCTTGATAAAATCAGAGTGGATATCATGCATCAAATGGGCTATGATAAGAGTAAGGAAGATGTCACTAAAAGAGACACGAAGTTCCATATTTCAATGTTTCGAAGATGGTTACTCAAAAAACACGATGATAAATGACAGATTGCATTACTCCCCTAACGCACCTGTCTCAAGATCGGTTACTATGCAACGTTGGCACATTCAGAAGGATTTTTAAGTAAAAAGTGGATGTTCCTTATAGACAAGTTTTGGAGATCTTTGAGGAAAAAGTGCAAGATGAATGAGTCTTTAGACTTTAGAGTGCATTTCTTCTGAAGGATGACGTTGAGACAGAGTTTTTTGGTTTTGTGAAACAGATGATGTCCGCCATCGTGGAACCTAAATAGATTTCCGAAAGTTCCAAAAATGGAAACAATCTTCTGTTCTCAACGTAAAATGGAGCATCGGCGCGTGATGGGTTCATCTTTTTCATTGGATATAGGCCATCAGTTGTGGAGAGTGATTTCCCCAAAGAGTTTTTCCGGTGCAAATCATTTTTAAAAGTACCCAATACATTAAACTTCGAGCCATTTAATGCGCTTTCATTCCGGAATTAACTTTTGCGCAAGTCATAAAATATAGATGTGATTCATAGTGATACATGATATATTTCACGGCCTAGATAAACCTTTTAGTGCACTCCTGGGCCTATCAATTTTTATTTTCATTCAAACTTGAATAAGGTAAAATTAACCTTTTATATATTCATTCCTCTAATGAAAGTAAATCGTAAATTCAGAACTGCATTGAAAATACATACACGTATACTATAAACATTAAGCCATTGAAACATTTAATTTTTATCATCTTGATTTTGAATAAATAAAGTAAAACATATACGACCAATGTACGAATTTTCAGTAGCAGTCAACTGACGAAAGCCCTATGGAATTGAGTCAAACTTTGAGAGTAACAATCTCAAAATATCAATTTCAGTTATGTATTATTTGAATCGAAAATCGAAAAAAAATATATCAAAAGTTCGTATAAATTCTTCCCCAAAATCAAAATGATTGTGGAATATTAATGCGTGTACTTTTCGTTGATATACATTACGTATATGATGTCACGAATTCATAAAGTAATATACGTAAAGTAACTTCCTTATATTACATACCTTTGGTAGTGGTATTCATAGTTGCGAACGTATATTAGACGAAAAACTTGGTTTTTATATCCATTCCTTTATTATTCCAATTCTCATAACGTCTGATATGTTTGAGTTTATTTTACAATACTTAGAACATGCACAGGATATGAAATTTTTATGGCTTAATTTTAAAATTGATTTATTAATTGATTAATGAATATGTACTCTGATACTTCCAAGAGTATTTAGTGTATATATAAGACAACTTGTTATTTTTTACAAGGCCATTAAATGCTTGCATTTTATGAACGACTTAAATTCTCATATACGTATATTTAATACACTTATATTTAATACTTATAAATGTAATGAATAGAAACATCAAATGCTTATTTGTATCTGTTCTCTCTGTTAACACTTACAGACTATATTCCCTCTTAATTGAAAGAGCTGAAAGGAAGATCCCGTTTGAAGAAAATAGAAACTACTTCTCTCGCAAGGTGTCTTTAAGGAGAATCTTAGCACGTGAAATAGGCTTTCATAAAATGACCTAATTAAATGATGGCTTTCCTTTGGATAGAGCTGATTGCCTTTGAAGAAAATAAGGCGTCCCAAAAATCCTCTTTGAGAGCTTTCATACGCCATCTTATCTGCATGAGGGTGCATTCTGAAAGGAAATAGGCCTCTGATTCTAAAGCTAATCGCTAATCCCCGTGGATAGACGAACGCTTAAAAGATTAACGTCAAACGTCTATGAAACATCCTTTGAAAGGAATCTGCTTTTTGATTAATTATAATTGCGCAGATCAAATCCTCTAATTGATATAAAATTATCCTGCATGGGAAATCCAGCATAGCTTTAGTAATTAATCAGTTATATGTTGTTTATCATCTTCTAATTACCTCAATATATTGCATAACGTGTATAGTTTATAAGTTACGTAATGAAAGGTGGCTGTATTTGAATCATTTATCGTGATAAATTGTTCTGATATAAGTAATTTTTCACTGCCTATTTTCTATCTATCTCTTAAATATTATGAAATGTTTTAATTCTAGAAATTTAACACTTGCTTTCTTTCCAATTAGTTACAATTCAGTTTTCTTGACAATACATGTACTTACAGTGACGACAAGTCATTAATAACAGCTATGCGGAAGGGAAACATGTTTTCAAACAGTAATCAGAAGATATCGCTTTAAGCACGTAAAACAAGATGTAAAGGATATAAAATATACGTGGAAAATTCTGTATTACTTATACTTCTGTATTCTTATACTTTATCTGTAAAAATGATCAAAAAGAAATTCGATTAATAACTGATGCTGTAAATGACACGATTATACTCATCAATATTCACAATGCTATGATGTAAAATAATCGAACCACTTCAAAATTTACGCTATTTTATTGCATTACGTGTTTTATATGGCAAATTTAAGTGTCCAAAATAAATGAGGGGAAAAAAATAAATTGAACACAATCAGTATCTAAGATAATACTTCCTCTCCAATCAATTGGAAATAATGCGAGGTTAATGTTTACGGATAGAAATAAGAAAGTGAAAACAGTGAAGGGGATGAGTATATTGTTGGGTGATTACTAGGGGTAGAAAACTACCTAGGAAGGAAGCGAGAGGGGATGAGCTACGGTCTAGCTAAAGCCCCTCTATATATCTTAAGGTATGCAGGTCACCGCTAGTCCACTGCCCATCTAAATGCTAGAATATGTTGCGTCATTCTAACAAGAAGTATTTGAACTTTCCTCGGAGTACGAAAGCATTTGAAAAGATAGCGAGGTCTTGCTGGACCTCCCTCAGAAAGCTTCCAAATCACCTGACTTTAGAATGACGTAAGGGTATGACCGTTAACGACACGTTTGGCCACAGAATTGTGAGAGCTTTGCCAAGGAATAGAGAGGAAAGCAAGTGCTTAGTGCGCACGTGGTGAGCTGCCTTTATCATTGTTAAACGTGGTGAAGTAATGGTGCCAGTATAGCAAGTTTTGTGATTATAATTGAAGCTGAATTAAGAGGGATATTTTACAGATCTACCAGCCTTTTAGTGCTTTCTTGGATATATTTTGACAATGATACGACATGGGTTTAGTTTCCAGTAAGTGCTTTGCTGTATTCTTTCTGACTTTGGTGTTAACGTAGCCCTTGGCATACACCATTTGGTGCTTTCTAGGTTTTGATCCTAATCTAAAATCTCAATATAGGAGGTAAATTGGAACAGATCATATTGTATGTTAACCTTGCAATGAATCGGTGATTTAGACTCTCTTTTTTCGCATTTCGTCTTTGAATTTAATACACCTTGATTTATTTAGACAGACACTTTGGATGTTGCTATAGCAATTTACTCGTTAAACATATCGTTGATTATTAGATCTCTTAACTTTTACAGCCATATTGGTGATTTATAATAATAACCTTAGGTTATAATTCTTTCGGTGTTATTCATTCTTGATATTGTTTAGACACTTTAAGATTAATAAATGAGATATTATAAAACAGAGTGGAGTAAAATTAATAACGGATATGAGCTGCAAACAGTATGTTGCTCAATGTTACATTTTTATTCATGTTTATGTTTTAATTTAAATTATGAGGAAAGATTTTTAAATTTTCGTTGGTGAAGCATTAGACTGAAATTCAGTATCCAATAACACTGATGACAGGACTAGAAAATTTTATTACGATACAATCTTAATCTGAGAAGTGAAAAACGAAGCAATTATACTTTACCATAATCATCGATGTACAATATCTTTCATGTGAAGGGCGTCAAATATCAAAGATATATAACTATTATGCTCTTCCTGGAATATGTAACTAATTCTATTTCAAATTTAAATAACGAAAAGATGTAACAGGAAAACAATTCTGTAGTTACTTCCATGATGGTATTTTAAAAGAATCGTTCATTAAATATTTTATACGAAGCCTTTCTCTTGTGTCAATTTAGGGATCTATTTAAAAATAAATATTCTTAAAGGTATGCGAAAGGTATTTATTTCAGACTTCTATTCGGGCACTTTGGATATTACAACTTAATAAATACTAATATAAATTTATTCATTTAAAAATGGTGGTCGAATGATAAGTAACTCTTAGTCAAAACTTATGTAAATTGACCTAATTTCATCTCAAATATACAATAGGTTACAGTCTTTAGTATATTATGATTACAAAGTATTATATAAACATTTTCACTTTAAAGCTTTAGTTAATAAGTTATAGGTACATTTTAGCCTTAAGTAATTTATTCACCTTTTAAGCGTAGAATAACATAGGAGGATCCTGAAATCGATTATTGTTTCCATCTTTTGATGGCACCCACACCTTTAAAAAAAGGCTAAAAAAAGGAACGTTTCCTCTTTCTGAAAGTAGAGAAAGAGGTAATGGTCTCTTGATTTTTTGATCATCATTTAAGGTTGAAATTTTTCCAAAAGTATCAATTGCTCTCATCCTCTCATAGGACAGAATACACAGGAGAATTACTGCCTTATTTTTCCTCTACCTTTTGGCCGCAGCCCAACAAAGGGAGGGTTCGTTGCCCTTGAGAAGAGAAGTCCCTCTGACGCCAAGAACACCACTGCAGACCCTCCAATTGAATTCAAAAACTGCGAATGTTTATCTTTTGCTTTGGAATTTCTATTCTCGCAAAATAGCCTTCAGACAAAGGCGAAATCTTCAGGGCTTTCTCTGCCAGGTGATTCCAAAGCAATCTTTAACAAGTGCTTATGAAATTCCGTGAAAATTGGCTTCTCGTGTTGGGGCAGTGTTTGAAAGAAACATTTCCTCAGCGAACGTTTCAGAAGTTTAGCGAAAGATATTTCCATCGTGGATATTATTAGAACTTATAAAAAAGAATACCAGACATCGGTCTAGACTATAGGGAATAATGGGGGTATAAATGTTGCGTGTTTTAAATTATTCTCTTGAAAAGGGAGGCTTAAAATGATCCTCTATTGTATATTAGCGATGAAATATCTTGTTTATTCAAAGCAAATCTACTTCGAAAAAAGTAATGTAACAGTTAAACATGTCTATTGAGGAAGTTGATTGTAAATAGACGGGATTGCTTACCAAATCTTTGTTTGAATAAATACATGGAACATTTATATTGTTAAAAATTAAACTGTTCAAATAAGATATAGTGGAATTTTAAAGTATAAAAAGTTTTTAATTGTGAACTGAAAACTTAAAATATGCAAGTATTGTATATAAAGGCATTGTACAAGTTAAGCTGTAGTTTAAGTTTGTAGTTCGCAATAAACTTTTTATTTTATCTTGTTTATTAACTAAAAACTAAGCAATTGTATAATTAGATAATACATAATTTAATATTAATAATTTAATATAATAATGATAATAATAATTATTATCATAATAATTAATATCATAATTTAATGATAAATAATACATAATTTACAGTTTAATCATTTAAAAAAATAACATTAAATTTAAATAATATATCTATTTGTGAGATGATACAAGTTAAACAAGAAAAAACATACGCTTTCTCGTGAAGAGTAGAATTAACCTTTATTTCCCTTTAATTAAAGGTCTCATTTTTAATACATAAATCAGAAAAGCTGTACGGATCTTGCGCAAGGTTGAAATATTGAAAGTACTCTACATGGAGACTGTGCATTTATTTTCTACAGCGTATCATTTGAAAATCGCCACATCGTGGTATTTTCGGGCTACCTTCTTTTTTACATTATGCTCCGTCAATTTTTTGGGGGAATAAATTTCCAAACTCGATTTCACAGATCATTCACCTTCCAGCAAATAACGAACGGTCTCATTTCAGAGCAACCCTAATGAAGGACGAGAGAGGCGACATCTATGAGAAGGTGGAAAAAAATAGGTTCCGTATAATCCTTCCGGATCGCTGTGCTCAGATAGCTGGAAGGAAATTATTGGATGGGTTTAAAGAGAGAGGATGTTTGGAATAGAACCAAGGGGAAAAAAGTTGCAGTGTTGAAACAATGGCCTAGCATTAATAATTCAGGGAATAATTTTTGGGCGTGATTCCAGATAACTATGTCTTTAACTGGCAAGTTCCCAAATCTTTTATTACGAGAGATATTAGATATTTGGTTTCATCTTGGATTTTTATCTCTATTCTATTTCAGCCGATTGTTAAATTAATCTAATCTTGAAGATTGAGTCAATTAAACGCTTCGTATGTATGCAATTAGCATAAGCACTCTCTTAATTAATTAACATCAACTCTAATTACTAATTTATTACGAAAAGTTCCTTAAAAACTCTCTATGATAAAGTAACGGAGTCTTTGAAACTATTCATAAATATACTGTGATAAGGTATACAGCAATGATTTACCTTGTATTTAATTTAAATTAAGGACGGGTTGTATAGGGTTGATAAATAGTTTGCAAATAGATTCTTTATCTGAATTATTACAAAACTCTTTACCTTTAAAGAGATACCGAGTGAGGTAATTCATCTAGTAATAATTGATTTTATTACATTCCTATCCTTTATTATGGTTGATCTTAATAACCATGGTAACGAATATGCACACATTATCAAGCAAAATATTACATCTTTAACTCAGGAAATATTGTAGCCTATGAAGGGAAATTATATATGGAAGAACATCGATGAATACAGGCTAACTTATACCGCGGTATTCTGGTGAGCTTCAGTATCCGCGGGGTAAACCACAGCCCTCCGCGTCGATCTCCATCTACCTTTATCTTCCCCGAAGGTACGTCAAGGGAGAAAATATTGCTATGAACATTCAATCGTCACTACAAAATTGAGAGATTTGTACTTCATCTTCTCAATATAAGTATCACTGCAAGAATATTAAACGAATGGAGTCGGTTACTAGGGTATCAATAGAAAAATATTTTTATTGGCTTAGGCTTACAAACACAATGTGTTTCTAACGCTTCAGAATCCTTTTCAGGAACTGAATTTTGAGGAAAAGATGTTCGTATAAGGAAGTCTTGAGGTGGACTGTTGCAGTTTGTAAGTTTTCAGCAACACTTCTTTTGGATAAAAGTTTACTCTTCTATTAAACATCTGCGCTATCTCTAATTTGAAACTTACTGCATGCAGTCTCATATTTTTATCTTGGAAAAGGTAACTTGTGATCTTAATTATTTTATAGAACTTCTATATTGTTGACAAAGTAAAACAATCAATAAATTTATCGTAGTATTGTCTATCAAAAGGTTGGAATTCTCTGGAGGAATAATATTACAATTAATATAATACTGGATTACTATTAATTCATTACCTTACTTTTCTTGAACTTCATTAAAAATTAGTCATGTACTCAAATAGTGATCCAGTTTGATATTTTCAAAGTTTATATATACTCTGTAATTATCTATTTGATCGTCTACTATGATGCTCATATATATTATTTGATATTAGATAGTTCTAACTGAGTCTGTTTTAAATTATCAAGTATTGTATACCTTCCAAGCACTGTTTAGTTTAGCATTGCATTTTTTTGAGAAAAACACGGCTGATGTAGTGATTTCTAGTTTTATTCTACAGAGATTCTAAATAAATAATTAAAGAATATGTGAATTACTTCCTTTTATAAAAAATATGTAGTAGAATAATGTAAACATGTAATTTATTTTTTAATAAAAATATTTGCATAAAATGATTCAAGGAAGGATGTAAAGAATATTTAAATTAAGTCTTCTACTTGCCTTAAAAAGGGAATTGGATAAAGAAATTCCGGAACCATAAAAGGTTCATTAAGCTCAGTTCCAGTTAGCCCTACGGAAATAATCATTTTCCTTTTATCAAAATACAGCACTTGCTAAACATTACTTTGATTCCTGGTATGCATTTCTAGCATTTAATTAATTTGTGATCAAAATAATTTAGAATACTACTGAGGTAATATTAAATTTTAATTCAAGAGACATTTTATATTCTGGAGTAAATTATGTTTTTAATGGCATAGAAGGATCATAAATTTAAATGAATTAATACTGAAGATTCATAGGAAAAGGTCTAAATAAATATTCTTTTTTTTCAGACAAAGAAATACTAAAGGGATGCACTACAGCCACATTTTACAACACTGGAATCTTGTTTCAGAATTAAATGAAAGAAGGCTGCTTCCAAGTCAGTGAAAGCATTTACCATTTAGTGCACTATAAAGGGCAAAGAAGGTACTTCCTGATAAATTATCTTGGAAAAGAAATTATTCCATTTCTTCTAAAGAAAACCGAATCTGAGTTATTTAGGTTCTCTGGAATAAAAGTGAATTTTTTTTTGTTCGTTTCTTTGGAATTTACCGTCAGTATAAATGATTCGACTAAATTGTTTAAATCCTTTGAAAAACTTCCTTTCCTCATTCAAATCGGTTGCTTTTTATTGAGACTCTCTATAGTTTTGTGGATTTGTATGACATTTAATTTTAAATTTCATTTGACCATAAAATGTATCATCATATCAGCTGTTAAACGAGTGATTAAAATTCGTGGAAAAATAACTATAGCAATTTATTTTTAATGATGAACTTCTGGTCTATTCATATTCGATCTAATTTCTCAATTACGTTTTACTATACAATCCATCTCTAATAAATTCAAGTTCAGATGAATAATTTATAAAAGTTACCTATTTGGCTTAGTCATATATCAATTTAAATATTTGTTCATTGTATTTTTTAATTCAACAACGGACTTATATTTTTTCTGCTTCGTTTATTTCAGCTTCACTTTTTGGTGAATTAGTTTGCAAAATCCAGGAATTTTAATATGTATTACTTTTATTAGTCATCTTTATTTAACATTTTATTATATGAAACAATCTCCATTTTATTTTATACTTTCAATTGCATCGCTGATTGTTTCATCAAAAATTCAGTGAATTCTTTATTCAGCACACCGGATTACTAAAAAATGAAAACTCTTATTTTGAGGCTGCGAATCCGTAACGTCTCTAATTATTTATACATGGATAGCATCTCTTTATAAAGGTCGAAAATAATAATTGAAATGTTTGTTATTCGTAATATTTTATGAAATCAAAATTTCGTAATGAGTTCTTCTGAAGCACCATTTCAATCATTCTTGCCAATTTTTGGGAATTTCCGATTTGTGATTGAATTGCAGAGAAAAATTCAAGGTTCAATTATATCATAAGCACTTGATGCAAATTTTAGTATGCTTATGCATACAATGAAATTGGTTAATTTTTATAAAGTGGATAACTTTACTTGAGATTTTTTACTCTGCCTAACAATCGAATTTATGTTTGTAAATATAATAATACTCTTGATATGTTGTTAATGTTACTATATTATAGCGTCGACTTATATCTTTATATTTATTATACATTCAGTTTCTTTTGTAAATAAGAAAATTCTCTTAATTTAAGTAATTTTACAAGCATTAACGCGTATCTTTATATTCTTCACTTATGCATGTCATAATATAATAATTAATATTAAATTTCAGTCATTACTCCTATATTTATCGTAATTATCTTAATAGTGACATTTTGCAGCTCACCCGTATCCTGAAGGTTAGAACTAAAGATTTTATTATGCATTTTAATTGAATTCCTTCTCATCAAGAACAGATTATGTGTACACCAACTACTTCTGGTACAAAGTTTTCGAATATACTGCTAGATTTCCACGCTCATTCAATTTTAACCCAAATACCCCTTGTAGATTGTTTGAGATCCACTTTACAAAGCAGAAATCTCCTTCTTTCTGCTGCATTCATTGAACTTCATCAATCAAAGGAATTTTGTATTGTATAGAGTAAGGAACATCATAGTTTAATCAAAGAATAAAGTTCTTACGTAATACTTCTACAACTTTTCAAACCCGCAAAACCTAAACCTAACCATTTTTAACCTAATTTAAGATATTGTTTATTTCATAGAAATGTGTTTGATTTTCAGATACATAATTAAATTTAATACAGAATGAACGAAGTTATCGTACTAACTAAATGCTTATTGCTTAATAGCATTTACTTTACGAAAGGATGAATTCATACGGTTTGTTGTACAAATTTCCTTTGTTTTGGCTCTTTATTCAACTTCTAAATCAGATTAATTATATGACTATAAATTTAATTCAGTTGTCATGGAAAGTTAATTGACTTTAAATGGACGAAGGTATGGCTTGGATTATCTAGGAAATAAACGCAGTGTATGTAATTTTCGTAGAATAACATACTTATGGTGAGAGACTAAAGATGAGTCTTCCGGATGACTAACGAGAGATGATGATCATTAAAGACCTTCTCTGAAATGAAAATAAGCAAGTCGAAGCCCGCCCTTGTCCTTGGTGCAGTTGAATTGCTGAAAACTGGGTCATTTCGCGTTGAAGTAATCTGCTCAAACGAGGTGAGCCCTAATTAGGAAAGACTCCGAACACCAACCAGTTGATATACTCGTAATACTCCGAAATAATTCAGTAGGTAAATGAATTACTGAGAATATATATTATCTATTCAAAGTTAAATGGCTCTTGAAGTTTAATAGTTTATTTTCAAACGTGGTTCGAGACTTATGATTTAAATAACAAATCCCTTTAAATAGATACACTGTTTGCATTGTTTAAAATTGCTTAAATTAGCTGTAACATTGATTTAAGCACGAATGTACGTATTTATAATATATTAATGTTCTTATTATTAGGTTTATTTTTTGATTCGTTTTAAAAGCAAACATAGAATGAATCAATTCGTTTAGGATTTTAAAAAATGTTTATTTAAGCAACTAAAAATCGATTAAGTAATTCCAAATTTATTTCATGTTTTTATACGTATTCTTTCATGAGTGCAAACAGTTTTCATTTGTGAAATTAAAGTAATCAATTAAAATATTCGATTTTAAATTTTGGCACATCTATTTGTACTACTTCCGTTTGCGTTCCGGCACCTTAATAGAATGTGATGAAATTAAATTTTTTTCTATCACTTTCACCTGAGATTACTTTGCCATTCTGACTGTTTTTATTATTTCATCCAATATTTTATGTAATTCGTTTCAAAATTTAGATGTGGAACTCGTCCAAGAACGCGGATTTTCCGGCAAAAAATGGCAAATAAAATTTGCCATTAATATGTAAAAATTTATATAAAACTTTATTTATGTAATTAATGCTTAAAAATATAAAAAATAATAGCAATTATATTCAATAATCTACATAATGTATCTTTTGAATAATTAAATTTTTGTAAACTTTATTATTATCTATTTCTACTATTTATTGTATAATGTTTCAATTTCATATCTTTATTGTCCTTTTTTATCTACGTTATAGTCCTGGTTCACATTTTATTTTGTCTCTAGTTATCATATATCTAAAGGTACATTTTTGTTCCACGTGTGGGTGTTTGAATGTACGCATTTTCAATTCTTTGAATGTATAGCACTCTTATTTCTCTCTGTACTCTACTGTATATCCTGATGTCTCATCGAATTGCATGATTCCTACAATCATATAATCATTAACAGCTAATGTGTACAATTTCAAAGTAGTCTCAATACAAATTTATGTGCTGTTTCTCATTTAAATCCGTAAATTTAAAAACGTATTTTCGCTATTTTTTTCATATACATAGCAGAAGTACATAAATTTTTCTTCAAATAATTGTGTATATAATTCGCAAAATCAATAGTCACTTTTACAACGAACATAAACTTTTCCTTCATGAGCTGTATTCACAGATGAATACTGAAGATATATCTCTAAGGTTTCCTGTAAATATATTCTTAGCATCATAAATATAAATTAATTGAATCATGAATTCTAAATCCAAAGATCAACTTACTCAGCGAATACAACTTCATTTTGTGTGGTGGTTGATTTATATCAATATACACCTTAGCAACCATTAAGACGAATAATCGTTTTGAATTAAATTCTGCGGGAGATTTGGGATAGGTATGACGCAATCAGTGATCATTACATCTCTTAAATTTATCGCTTAATAGATCTTTTTTAAAGTTTCAACGAAACTTTCTCGACAATTCAATTTTCTTCTCCGAATTCCATACCTTGCAAAGTCTCCTCTTATTCCAATTCCCCTCTGCATTCTCCTTTTTGAACTTTCGGAGGAGATATCCTACTCATTCGCTATTTCTCATTCCTTTTCTACTTCCATATTCATCATCTGCAAAGCCAACTTCTCAAACGCAAGTTTCTTCAACTCAGACGCACAATTTCCGTGAATTCCTCTGAACACCGATAAGTTTTCCACTTCCAACTGTGTTCGAACTTTTAAGCTGGAATATTTTTATTGCAATACATTTTTATAAAAGTAATAGGATAGGACATTCAACTTGAACTGTAGATGTGGAACGCGTTAACGATTACGCAACCTGGATTTTATCTTGCATCTTCCTTGAGTTCGAACTTGAATCAACTAAAAGTTGCTGCTATTTTGTACTATTTTATTATATATTAATTTAATATACTACTTTATTATGATAACATTATATTGTACCTTATATTAATTTAATATTACACTATATTTCTATAATATTCTACTATATTTTATATTAATTCAACATTCTACAGAATTCAGATTAATTTATATTGCTATAACCGTGTTTTATTAAAATTCTTGAATATGAAATATGATATAAATACCTAAACTTCTTGGAATAGCAATTTATATATTTAAATTAATAACGTACAATTTTATCGTAACTTAAAGGGAAAGGAATGAAATATAGTAAGAGAGATAATCTAACTTAAGCAAAAGAAATTCAATTACCCCGCAAAGTTGAGCAAAGTGTAATTAAAATTACTAACCAAAGCAATATTCTTACTATAGTTCTTTTCGTACACCTTTATTATAGCAAAGCTATTTTATTTCAGTACCAATTAACCTCGTTGTGTCATGACTCCGTATCAATACCACATAAACGCAGTTCACTAGTTCGTATTCGGCAATACTTTACGTAATCTGCAGTTGGGAAAACGAGGAACCGTGACGAGCTATTCATTGACTGGTTGGCGTGCCGGTATAGTAGATAAAGACTCCTCAAACTGCTTGAATAAAGGATGAAGCAAACGAGTTCTTATATAAGGGATAGACTGTTTTGCAGAAGATAACGATATCTTATCCTCTTTCCCCGAAGTTGTAGCGTTACATCCATCACTTCAGTTGCTGTTAATCTCTTGCCCTCCTCTGAGACCGCCTTTTGATGCATCTCCCTCCAAACTGTTTGGACTCGTTCCCTCACTCCTCAACTATCACCTTTGACCTTTCCTATTTTCATATCTTCCGAAGTTACTTCGGTGGACTGGCCTTCGGTTCCTTTTCACAATAAATGCTTTGCTAGAAGCGGATATTAAATCGCCTCTGGGAGCCTCTAAGAATGTGTGAGGTCAAGATATATACGAAAGTGTTGATATTAGATATATATTGGAAAGCAATGGTGTATTTTAATGAATTCAAAACGAGATCTGTAATGTTCATTGTATTTAACCCTACTTTTATAGTATTTTTGTGATTTAAAACTTTTAGGAAGCTACAAAGAAAATTAAAAGGAATATTTACTCGTGTTTTCCCAAAAAGACAATCAAAAACATATATATTATCTTTCGAAAATTGTAGTAAGTATAACCCACATATTTTGTCTCCTAAGTTTCTTAAGTAATTATTGCTGATAATATGTCATCGTGATAGTCTATAAAGCCATTGATGGCCTTAACAATCGGTGCTGTACTCTTGATAATGAATTTATAAATTCTTGATTTAAGCTAAGGAATATTGAGCTATCATTACTCTACGTCTCAACTCAAAAGATTTTCATTGTAAGATTTAATTTCATTATCACTCTTCTATACTTAAAACTTGGATTGATAGCAGTCATGAGATGCCTTAACTCTTCAACTACAAGCAAAATAAACCATCGCGTACTTTGACTGTTCATGTGCATCCTGTGGATACTGGGAAGGGTTTAAAGTAATTTAAGGAGGATGCATTCATAGTATATGATTGTAATTATGAGGGGATTCAGAAAAATGTACGCCAGAACGAGTCGTTTTAAGAATTCTTTTTTATTCGTGAAAGATAAAAAAGTCGACTACGATTATAGTCACGGTTTGTGCACCCCCTGCTACACGCTGATAGACGACTTGCAGGATACATTTTACAGAAATAGAAATAATTGAAGGCTTTTATTACCTCCAAGAATTTCTATTCTGTATTGGATGGAATAATTATGATTGTAGTACTCATTTCTTGTGAACAGGAGTACATCCGGAGAGTTACTAGATACCTGTGGCCTTAGGTTTAAAGTCTTACATCATACTGACCCTTCTGGATCTATAAATAATCTTTGGTATTGATTAAAATTACAACTTATCTATACCTTATGCGTATTCATCTACGTATTATAAAGGCATGATAATCCAAAAATCGTTACGATGAAAAATCATTGAAATCCAACCCATTTCCAGGGGAAAAAACAAGTAACGAGCGAATTTGCTGACTGATTGGTTTTCCTGAATACGGTTGGAATTGAGTCATTACCTGATGAATCAGACCTTATAGTCTCGTTTATGAGTGGTGTAAATAGCCGCGATTGCAGAATGGGCATTATTATTGGTGCCGAGGGAAATTACAAATTCAGGTCGGAGATTCGAACACTCGCGATCAATCCTTCGTTAAGCAGTTGACGCCATCGGAATAATCGCTAATGGAGTTGAGATCCGTTTCATCCTCTACAAATGACGCTTTATTTGTGATCGCTGCAATCAGAACCAGCAAAGTAATGTAGTACGAGCAGCTATTGGCGAGTAGACCATCGGCGTGTTGAATTGTACGCACTCCTACGATTATGTTTCGATTAAGATCTATATTGTGTATCATAAATATCTCTCAATATCCTTAAAGCTTCTGACCATAAATATTTATAAATTTGAGTTTAGTTGTGCGATTTTTCATTTCCTTATTTTGTAACGAATGATTCAACTTTTTAGAGGAAACTACAATTTTATTACATCTTCAAATGTTTATTATATTAGTACGTAGTTCAAGCTATTAGTTATATAGTATTCAATTTAATTTTAAGACTTTATATAGAAAAATAAGATACACATATTATTGATATACATACCCTATATTATTGATAGTCATTGTCCATATTTATTTCATCATAATCTAGTCAAACATAGTAATGATAGCATATCATTTATGAAATAAAACTTTGATGGAGAGCATAATCCTTCTTTCATTCTTTGAGAGTAATTTACTTCAAAGGAGAGAAAAAGTAAACTGTCCTCAGATAAATACGTAGCTTGAGCTTGACGGTTAGTTATATTGAATCTGCTGGTCAGTGCACGTAAATCACGCGTGCTTGATCGTGCGTATATTGCATTCCTGTGTATCTACAGGGAAGTACTTCGTGCTCTGCACTAAAACTAATATTGTCAGAGTTGATCATTCTGAAATGCTCTCGTGTTCTCCGAAGAAAGTTGATTAATCGGATTTTTCAAATTTATTTACTTGAGTTATGAAATGTAGCGATTGACATATGATGTATTTGGTTAATCTACTTACGTAAAAGTAAATTATTTTTTAAAGGGGTTAGTAACGCTTTCAGAAAAGTTCTATCTCTATATTTATTCAATCTGTTATAAATGTAATTTATCTCTAATCTTATGAAAAATCGTTAATAAGCTTGTAATGATTGTTATCTCCGAAAATGAATACAGTTTGGTATTATTATGTATTATGTAAAAAATTAATCTTTACTGGATCAGGTGAAGTGTCGTAGTGTAATCCATAATGGAAAGATTCTCAGAACGTCCTGTCTTTCCTTATGTCTACTTAATAAAAAATAAGGGTAATAATGATGGGCAAGATTTATAAATTAACCCATGGATAAATGGGATATAATTTCTTCCACACTCTGTAAGAGAAAAATGCATGTTATTAAGCTAAAGACACCATATTTGTGAACGTTATTCCTGCAAAAATTCGAATGAATTAACTCATTTATAGTTGAAGCTCCCAGTGTTTAATGTTTTAATTGTTAATTTCAGTTTTTAATTTTATTACATCTTTTGAATTCAATAGCTATTCTCGAATATCCTCTTTATTCTACAAAATACAATCTCGAATTCCACTGTCTCAAATTTCCTTAATTTGGAACCTCTTCTCTTTCCTCATTCGTTTCCCATTCTCAAAATAAATTCATCTCTAATTTTAATGGATCTCATTCTTTCTTTAACGAAAGCTGTTTATACACCACATAATTTAATATAGAATGTATTTTCCAAAACGTTATACCTTTTTATTTGCGAAATTCCCTCCCAAAAAAAGTTTCCTCCGGAGCTGAGAATAAGCGACCTATTATCCACACACACTACTCCTGTGCGGTTCAGTGGTCTCCGAAATGTACTTCGGTTATTTTTAAAACATACCTGAACACAGTCTCAAAGGCAGTACGTTTCGAGTAACACGTCCATTCATTAAAGTCTCCATTTTTAGAGTTTCATCAAGTAAAACTCACGTTTTTACACTCACCCCTCTCCCTCTAAGATTCGCATTTTATTATGGCTATTTCTGAGGAAAAATCGTAAATAAAATTTCAGCTCAGGAGTTGCTCCTTTCCTCATCACCTTATTTCTAGCGTTAAGCTAAACTTCCTCAAATAGTCCTCGGTAATGAATTTTTAATTTGACCGCCCTTTACGTCCTTATCTTTTCAAATGTGGGCTTTCTCTTATTACCTACAGCCTGCTGCCTATTTCTTCCTTCTTTGTATCACGCGCCTGAGAGTCCCTTAATGATATTACACCATTTTCCCTTTCTTTTCACTCTCTTATCCAAGTTATTACATTCTCGGGGTCGTAATTTCTTTGCCGTGAGCTGTACACTGTTTCCTATGGTCTCCTATGGAAAACTGAATTTACCTCGGAGAACACGAGTTTGTGTTAATTCTCCCTTAAATTCGCTCAGAACCTTATTTTATTTGAGCACACAATGGAGAATATTTCTTTCGCAATTTTTACCACCAAACCAAATTGTTTTCTGAGTGTTTTGAGTCGAAAATGTATCTAATAATACTAAACAATGTTTAAAGATTACCCAACGGGTTTTTTTTTAATTCCAACTATCGTTTCCGGTGTTCTAGCAACCGTGTTTTGTGAAACTTTTAATGGAAATGTCACCTGGTAGTTCATTGAAACATCTCTACGTAGCTCATTAAATTTTTCGCAGCACATGATCCTCACTCTAACCTATTTCCATTTTAATGTATTTCGCGAACAGATGTTCTCTACTAACTAATTCATGCGATTAAATAGGCGCTTTAATTTTTTTTACGTAGCTACAACAAAAACAAATGGGAATTTTTCGCTATGAATAAATAAATAAAAGTGATTGCGATTCTATTAAACGATTATTCCACAACAAAAATTTGGGAATATATAATAATTGTAAAATTACAACAGAATGAAATACTAAAATGTTATCCTCTGAAAAGAAAGGTCAGGTTAGTTAACCATATGTATGCCTCGTTTGTGTTTGTAACAATCTCTGAAGAAAGGAATTCATAAAATTTGATAAAACTATTTTTATCAAATAAGAAAAGTATGGAAAGAAATATTAAAAAGAGTTATTAAGTAACATAAATGAGTGAGTGGGTGTAAGATGAAATAAAAAAAAAATATATGAAAGAATGAAGAGCATAAAATGTTTGCATTGTGCTGGGAGAATGTTAAATCTTCTTAGAGATAAGATATTTCGTAAGAGTAACTTTTAAATTAAATGTAAAGCTACTGGAGACGAATAGAGATAGGTCATGCAGTTTCAATACGGTTTTACCGTATTATATGATATAGTTTTCGATATAAGAACTATATTTTGTTCGTTATATTTTCGTAGCATAGAACAATGGTTCCTATTACTTAAGAAGTAATATCTTAATTTTTAAATTTAGTATCAACAGTGAACTACCTGTTTAGTGGATTATATTATTAAGATTAAAACAGCCCTCAGTAGATCGTCATTTCTAGTAATATTCGGATTTCCTCCTCATATTTTTACCTTAATTCATAAGAATTCTCATTATTTAATGTCTCCACATTCCATTTTAATATTTTCTGCACATTTCTTCTTCGTTGGACCGAAAATCATCTTGTCTCTTAACAATATAAAATAATTTAATAACGAGTGCCACCAAATCTTACGGATTCCATTGCCAATTAATGAAATTACAAGAAAATTAAAACCATGCGACAATTCGCTAAGGAAACATTCCTTCCTCTTTCACCACCTAAATTCCTTCAGAGCTTTAATTACATTTTTCCCTACATCTCTTAGCATTCCATTTTAATTATGACTTTCCAGCAAATTATATCTTTCTGAATATAAATATAATCTTCTTTGTTAACTAGAACTTGTAAATTAATTGCTTAAATCTCTTGATTATTATAAAACGTTTTCGATTAAGATAGTAAGCTAAACATAACCTTTTCGATATACATTTCAATAATTACATATAATAAAAGCTATATGTTCAGGCGTTACTTTGTGGAAGGACAATTCAGAGCCTATTGTAGAAATGACACACTTGGTTTACTTCCACACTATTTTTATTGCGTAGCCGGTTTCACTAATTTATTGCCAAATGTGTTATTTCCACATTAGGCTCTGAATTATACTATATATTAAAAATTACATATATATTAAAAATTGATATTAAAAAATATACATCTGGAACATTTAAGAACGGATTTCTATTAGTATCTATTAAGTTACTTGTACTTTAGCTCATGATAAAGAGATATTTCTTCGTCATAAGTTTTTGTCGTAACTTTGGTGGGTGATAAGATTTTTGTTTAAGATTTCAGAATATCTTCTATGAACATTCTCACTTGCTCAAGTCCCATAAAGATGTTTCCGATGTAAGTGAGTACACTTCATTCCAGTCTGAAATAAATAGATCCCCGACTAATTATCTTTCACTATAATTGAGACAATGGGCCTAAAGAATTTTTCTCCCTTTCCAGCTAAAAAAAAATTGTGAAAAGAAGTTGTACAAAGTCCACTGAATCAATGCATACGTGCACAGAGAAAATTAGAAGACAAAATAGAGCGACATCAGCAGGAGACGGTTCGAGATAGAACTTTCAACTTAGGCCAAGAATGAAAAAGCGTTCGTATTTTACCTTAGCGAGTTCATTTGTACCCGACGCAGGCCTCGAAGTCTTGGCCGATGATCACACGAGCTGATCAAGCACTTCGCTCCCGATGGATCCATTCCAGGCGTACTGTGATCCAAATTCAGTTATCTTTGTACCCCTCCCCACCCTCATTGAATTTCGTCAAGTGCTCTTCCATTCCGGTCAATCAACCGCTCTTTTGCAAATTGAATCCCGGGCCAACGCTCTCCCTCATGCCGGAATCCCGATTTTTTTTTATTTCCGTCGAATTTGGGGAAGGATGCAATAAAAGGGATATCGGATATTCCCCGAATTTTCCGTGCGCGCAGGTATTTTTGGATTCGAATTTTAGGCGTTCAGAGGTCCCGGATCGTTTTGTGAACCATACCGCTTCTCATATAGGGGTCGTTGGTTATATCCTCTCTACGAGCAGGTATAACCCACAGCGGAGTAATCTTTGGTAAAATGTAAAGAGTCATCAATGCCATAGCTCGAGTCTGAGTGAATGTTTGAAGCTGGCTGAAAACTCCGTTAATCATACTCTATTTAATTGAATTTATTTTTTTCACGTGAATAAGAGATGGCAGAAATTTTACGAGGGCTCTTCTTATGTTCGGAGAGATTAATATAAAATTTGATCCAGTGATTTGATAATTATTTTACACAAAGCGTAATTCTATAAACTAAAAGATTTACAAAAATTCGCATTATCGTATTTCAATTATATTTTAAAAGATTAATCGACTTAATTCGAACCTACCTATGTATATCACTTATTTGACTTATTATACTCATTTACTTATATTACTTATTAAATGTATATAGAACATTGGATTTTTTGAGTTTTGTATTGATTTTGAATTTTCTGTGCTTCTGTGAATTTACGTGAGCAATAACAAAACACATTGTGATTTGATGAGAGTTATAAATTACTACTTCGTTAATTCGTTATTAGCAAATTACTTAGGTATTCATCAAACGTGAAATTTAAAATTAAACGATTTTATATAAATTAGCGTAGAAAACTAAAATAAAGATATATTCCAAAAATAAACCATGCATGCTATTCATTAAACGATAATCTAAAAATGTTCTTGTTAAAATTTTAAATCATTATACATTTCCATGATTAAACTGTATTTAATTATATGTGAAACTGGGATAAAAGTTTTAGCGTTCCGGTTGACCTTTCCCATTTGTAGCCATGAATTTCAGAGAAAAAAGGACTTAATTCAATCCGAAATTCAGCGAGCACAGCGAGTTTATAATGTACAACGCAAATTGAGACATCCACTCGCATTTGAATTGCAGCTGCAAATTAAGAATCGACGTCGGCCTGAATATAAAGTCCTGGAATGGATTGCATCCATGGAGAATAAAGCAAAAGCTCTTGTTTATTTTTTACTTGTCTTCGTTGAGTTAATTTTAGATGTATCATCCAATTTTCGGTATTAGCGTAGTAGTTTATAAGGGTAGCATCAACGTGGAAGCAATTATCAAACTTCTGCTATCAGAAACGCCATAAAGGGAAAAATAGTCGTAGATTGCAATCTTGGGTTGATACCTAGTATTTTGTCTTGTCCATCGATGGTACTTGCGTTTATACTCCAATAATTTAGTTTAGAATATGAATTATTTAATTTAAAGACAGCTATTTTCAAATTCTCGGGTTTTTATTGGTTTAATTTTTAAAAAATTATTAAAAAATTTTTTAATTCTTGTCAAAAATATTGCATTTTTTGACAAAAATATTTTGAGTAAATCGTGCATTCTTGACTAACAATATGTTTGAATTCTCGAAGTATCTAATTATTAAAAAAATGCTCTTTTAAAAATGGACTCTTTGAAAGAAGACCAAGAAGTATTAGGATACTTCATTTTAACAAAATCATTTGAGAAAATTAGTTCTAACAGAGAAATATCTGGTGTAATAAAACTCTCTTCAGCTTCTTAAAAGTATATAAAGGTGATATTTTCGGTCTTAGGTTACCAAAAGTTCGTTTATAATAGGTACTTCCGTGCAATGAACAACGTACCGTAATAATTCTCGCAAGGGCCAATTCACCCGTGAATACACGCAACCCGCAATACTGATTGTATGACAAATTGCCTATTCACAAGGATACATACTAAATTGAACTCAGGTGACGTATTACGTATATTCATTTACATTTTAAGCATTATTTTTCTCAATCAAATTGTAATAAATTATTACCAAATATTTAAATTTTATTTCTTCTCATTTGGATTTTATAGCAGTTCATGAAAATAATAAAATGGAGTATTAGTATAGTTACGTAAGGCTAGGTACACAAGAAATGATACTCTTACGGTATTTTCTAAACAATTACGTGGAAATTAACTACAAAGGAACATAAATTTGAAAATACTGGAAGAATTATCTACATGTATATAAAAGTTTTTATTTTTATTGTAATAATCTTATAAAGAGATATAGATTCACTACTTCCTTCTTCTAAATGGAAATGTTTGTCTATCTAACAAAGTATTTTCTTAACATTAATTAAGGGGGATTAATCTGTTTAATTATTAACTTAATCTGATTTGTTTCCTCTATCTAAAGAACCCCTCTAAAATAATTCCTTTGTGTAATAAAATATTATATGATATTCATTCCACTCCTTTGGTTATAAACAATTCGATTTAAGCTATCACTAGTTCTAATGTACGTATTATCATTTCTCTGTGTTTTACGTATCAAAGTAAATAAAATTAATAAACTAACTACATAAAGAGCACTTGAAAGAGCACTCAGTTTCCCTGTGGGTAATCAGACAGAAAAATATGCTACTCCAAAATAATTTTTCATAGATATTATTTTGAATGTTATATACTATTACAGTGAAACTAGTTTTCACTTCAATTTAAGATGTAATTTTTATGCCATGGAATATCGGGCAAATTAACAAGTAATGTAAAAACCCGTTAGAATGGTTATATTATGAAATTGTTTTATTTACACTAATATACCGATATTGACTAAGCCTGGCTACTGCCATTGCTAACATATTCATTTCTTACCTTCGTTGATGAATGACATAATCTGGATATGGTATCTTTAATGGAAAAACTTAAACCTAAAAATAAACTTTACATTATCATTCTATAAACAGAATTTATCAAAGATATTTCTGAAAATATATATGAGATGGTAAACATTTATTTTCTGAATGCTACTGGCAAACGAACAAAGCGGAAAAATATTATTAATTAAATGAAATAAAAAAATTTGAAATCGAAAACACTGTATGGGTTAAATTATTAGTGTTCATCATGCTTCATTTTTATTTTCATTAGCTCAACTTCCATCCTTTTTATAATTCTGTATTTAAAATCAGTCTCATTATCTGACATCGAATTTGCGTACGCTCTTTTCCTTAAAAAAGATTCTATTTTTCTTAATGAGTTCTCTTCTTAATTAAAAAATGGATCAAATTTTCTTCGTTTTACCAACAACTTCCTTATCTACATCTAATTAATTTACAATTCGGAAAATTATATTTTTTATGGCTAATAAGGGGAAAAAATAAGAAAAACCTTGTAAAATTGTCAGATTCCTCCGATAAAACGTTTCCAATTAATTCAAAATTCGGAAGACTTCTAAATTTAAGATACAACAAAAATTACAGTTAATGTTATTTCAAGATCATTGTATTAATTTGTTATTTTCATGCTTTATGTGCTTTAATTTTTTACAATTAACATCAAATTTAACTCATTTTTAGTTCATTGTAAGATCTTGGTTGATATTAATAAAGATTATATAATGTATGTATTATGTGATCGAAATCTGTGATAATTTTAGTATTTCATTAAAAATTATCCTTTAAAAATTATCTATTTATTTTAAATGGAACAACGAGACATTTTATAAAAATAATGGGATGTTAATTTGCTTTATTTAAAAATATCTATTATCTACGTGTATTTTTATATAACGATTTCGACATGGTTTCGTTTAATGTAGAAAGTACTAGCAGTTTAGGTTTAATTGCATTCGATAACAATGTATTTTGAATGTATTTTTTTCATATTATGAGGGCTGTTTCTGAATAAAGAAGAATTTTATTTCCGATAATTACTCTTACGTGCGTGTGTAAATTCGTACGAAATAGTATTACATTCAATGTATTAATTCAATAAAAATAGCGTTACTTGATAAACTTCTCTTAAAAATACTAGTAAACTAGAACATGGTAACAATCCTTTAACATAACTCAAACGCAATCCAAATTTATTTAATATAATACTTCCTCTTAAGATCGAGCTAAATTTTCCCTCTTTCTCGCCGGCATCTGTCGATGTATCACAGTTAGAACTTCTCCCCGAAAATATTAAAGGAGAAATCCCGGAAGCGGGGGGAGGCGTAGGTTTATCAAAACGTATGCCTCCCTTTGGCTGCATTTGGACTCCCCATGGGGTCAAACGCCCCCTTTTCCAAAGGGAGAACAACAAACGCCGCTTTATCTGGTGATAGAATCAGTCGTGTTGAATTTAGTCGACCGGCGAAAGACCCTTTCCATTGGGATTGCTATTCTATACTCTTTCGTTAGCAAAAGGTAGAGACACAAAGAGAATTCTCTAGCGTTTGAAATGCCATGTAATGTATGGGAGTTAAAGATAAGCATGGTTTCACAATCCATGGAGCCACGAATGAACCATTGTCTGCGTGTGGGAGCGTATGCTAATCATGAAAGGCCACGGAGGATTCTTTATACTCAGAGGACAGTTCGAGTCAATTTAGATGGTTTATGAAGGTGAAAATAAATTCCACTGAGAGGTCCTATTTAGTGCTTCAAGGTTCTGTTACCTCGGAAATTCCAGAAGGTAAATCATCCATTGAAATACTTTCCGTGAAATATTTCCTCATCAGGAATATGAGATAAATTGGAATATAGAAAAGAAGCTGAGTATGATAACAAAAGAGAGGATTATCCTTCAATGAAAGTGATGACTATCGATGATATAAGAGTTTTAGACAATTATTTTAAAGATGAACTTTCAAGTGAATAAGATTTTCAATAGGATACCATAAAACACTTTAATGTCAAGGAAATCTTTTCGAAAATAGTGAGAATCAAATTTTTATGCATAACTATGACATATTTTGAACTAATTTATTTACACCATTTTTCAGTTTACATATTTTGAAAGTGAAAAACTTCCTTTTCAAAATAATTCAATTTTAATGTTTCTGATATATTAACAAGAATATTATAGTATGTATTACATTGACTTTCGGGAAGAGGGGTGCAAATAAAGCGTTGAAACAAATTGAAGTCTTATATCTAAAAATTTTTAGTACAATGAGTCTAAATTAATCAATTCAAGTTTAAGATTTAATTAATCATTACTGTAAACTGTATTATTTATGGAGTAAATGGAAATATGGAAAATAAAACTACATTGAAACTTTAAATACTTACTTGTCATACACCTGATTATATATATAAATGATTTTCATTTATAATCTATGAGAATTATTCATGTGTAACAATACCGAATTTTTCGAAAATTAAGTAAAACTCATATCGTAGATGACGATTTATTACCGTCGAATAAAAACACTTTCCAAAGAAAATTATAGTTAAAGTATTTCATTATAGTTATCAGGGATATGGATTGCTCTTGAAGGGAAAGTATGGTTAACTAATTTAAAACTAGCTTCTTTTACACTTATCATACGTCTATTGTTCATTGGTAAATAACTGCCCGTTAAAAACAAATTTTGTTTAGGCACATATAATATATCTACTTAAAGTGATTTTAGTTGTTTTAGCAAATAGATTCTAAATTAAATATCATCTTCATTCTATAATTACGTTTCGATGCAATGTATAAGTTTTAAAGGCTATTATTCTGATAATAAGATCTTGAATAAATAATTTTTGCATCTCATTTCTTTCATTACTTCGTGAAACTTTCGTTTATTCGTTCAAAAGTATTCCTAAACTTTCTGAAGTAACAAAGTAGGTAAACCATCAAAGTTTTTCAAATCCCGCAAACTTCTCCCTTCAAATGAACACATTAGAAACAAAATTTTAACCTACAAACCCGAAAGAACTTCGTGTGGATGGTTTCGCAAAAAAAAGTTGCGCTTATTTTCCATCTAGTTCCCATGTTGAATAAATGGCTACGTGACTCCTTGGCGCTTTCTGCATTAATTCCTTGGGGAAACAGGATATCTCCGACGTTCTCCTTTTGAGAGCTCAAGATTTTTATCTCCTCTGCTCAACCATGGCTCTACTTAATGTGTTTCAGAAGTTTCCGCTCCACGCACCCTCTTGTGGCGCTAGGTGTTAGCGGGCCCATTAAGACTCTTCCCCTCCTAACCTTCGTAAACATTGCAAGCTGCACACTCTCCCTCCATTATGCACTAATGCCTATTCGCATCCAAGTGCTACGCATTCCCTCGACTGCAATCAACCTCTCGGTGTCGCGCGGGTAGATTAAAAAGAGGTTCCGATGGTTAATTAACGCTGTAATTGCATTAGTACTGATTCAATCATATGTTCGCGTTTTGCGTCACATTCATGTGACGTGTACGTCAACAGATTTCCGTTGTATAGAGTACGTATTGAAAGAGCATTACGTCAAGATCAAACAAAATACTCAAATACGACTATAAATGTTCAAATAATTTACGTACGTTCAAGTGTGACAAGCAAAGTAAGATTATGTTATGTTAGTATGGAAGGTTAAGATTTAATGTACGAAATAGAAATTTTCTGAGAAAAAAAAGATGGAATTCTAAGCAGATAATGATTCAAGAACTCGCGGTGAACCACTTTTCACAATTTCTCAGATGATAAATATATCATATCTTGACGGAAGGAATCAAAGTGAATGGTTTGGAAACTGAAGGGCTAAAATAGTAGTGTGATAAAGAAAAATGAACTGTAAGTTCAAAGAATAGCTGCTTTATGGATAAAGTGAAGGAGTGTAATTGAAATGAATGACGAGAAGAGAGACAAGTGAAATATCTGAAATGCATAGGAAATATTTTACTTTTACGAGAATTTAACCAATGAATGATGATAAATAGTTCGTCCTGATGGGGAAGAAGATAAAATCCCTCCCTCTGTTGAGAGCAGTGATGAAAAAATCAAAGCTATTGACAGTTGCTTAGTCAGAGAAGCAGATCAAATTAGTGAGACTGTATAGTCCCATCAGCTTACTTATGATGATTCCGATATAATGAAGTAAAAATATACAATAACATTTAAACGATGGGTAAACCGAAAAAATAAAGTAGAATTACTTCTGTGCGTATAGATAAATTAATATCTATCCAATTATGAGATCTTTCGCGAATTGTGATAATCGGAATATAATTAAATATTATGTAAAAATAGAACAAACAACAATAAAATAATTCATGCTTCTTTAAAATACACAATAGAAATCTATATCTAGCAATAACCGTGCTACTTATTCAGATAGATAGGATTTTCCTTCATTCCTTAAAGAGATTAAAGCTGCATAATCAATACTTAGGAAAGGTTGCTTGCATTTAATGAACTATACCACAAGGAAAACGTATTCTTTAAAAATTCCTGAGAAAAAATCAAATTCGGAAGAATTGAGTAAGTTCTATCATTTCCTTATATCAATATTTAAATTTAAAGTATCAATATTTTTTATTTTCGATTCAGTGGACAATCATAGACGTTTTTATTGTTAAAATAAATTGACATATCTTTCTTCAACTTTGCTTGAATTATTCCATTGTATTTTACAGAAGAAAAACCTTGTGATATTATGATCCCCTTACTATAACGTTCCAAAGCCTCACAAATATTTTTGCAGTGGAATTCAGCTACGTTTTCATTCAAAGAAGTGGTATTACGAATCAATTTCAATTAAAAAAAGATGCATTTTCAATGGAATCAATCATTTCATCAACCTTTGAACGTATATCTTCTCACTGAAAACAGAGAGACATTCTCTGCCCTTTTGATTCCTTTCTAAAAATGTATCTGTTCGATACAAAATAGGATTTATGTGTTATTGTGGAGTGGATCGTTGACATTTGTGATCTGATTGTAAGGACGTCATCTAAAAAGATCCATCCAAATATCGGATGTCAACTAATTTTCGGAACCATACAAATTTTCTTTGAAAGAGTGATTTATGATAGAAAGCCAATTATATTTCCGTGAACATATTGCAGAAATTCAGGATGATGTTTTTAGTTCCAAAATTTAATTATACAGCTAACGCTTGTATTGATTTCAACACTAACTAACAAGACTGTATTCAGAACTTATTTTCTATTTTGTCTATTATATTTATTCCTTACAATTTGTTGACAGAGGATGAGTGTATGATAAGTACAAGTGAGAATAACTGTCCTTTATTTTTTGATAAAAAGCCTCAAAGGTTTAACGAAAAAAAAGGACTAATAAAAATAATGGAGGCCGATCGATGCTATGAACGTGAAAAAATTGTATTAAATTAAAAATAAGACCCTTAGAGTATAGCAACTTATCACAATAAATCATACTGTTATGTCTGTAATATAAAATGCAATAATATATTATGAAATTTGTACTATATTCCATACAAAATTATAAATTATACAACATACAATACGTGTATAAAACACATTTTACACAATTGAGAACCTTTTAGCTGTATTCCTCAGCAAGAGTTAGATTAGAGTCATTATAATTATATCAGTAAATATTAGAATTAAATCCTAGGGTAGGAACATTACATTGGTATCAATAGTCGTAAAGAATCACCTCAATGCGTTCACAGTAGTTAAATATGGCTATGACTCCTTTTATCCATTTATCTATAGAAGAATTAACGAACAAGAATTATACGCCAAATATAATATGAAGTTTAACATACTCGTACGTAAATATTGCGAAGAATACGTAAAAAATAGAGCTCAAAATTGTACTGAAAGTTGTATTGAAATGTACAAAAATGCGATGTAAATTACTTTTATCCTTACCGTGCTAGTTTTTTATTCATTCATTTAATTATATTTTTTTAATCTATAAAAATTCCTAAGTATTTTGTCAACGATGTACCTAATCCAATCAAATATTTGCTTAAAATTTTCTTAATCAACTATATTTACAATGTAACTAAAAGAGCATCGAATGAAATAAAAAAACGTATCTGAGTATTCCGTAGGGACTTAATCAAGGTAAAAGATTCGTAATCATCTGAAGCAAATAGCTCAGATTAGGAGAGGTTGACTAAAAAGAAATAATGGCGAGAAAAAAAGGGAGGATAAACCTCCACATAAATTGTAAGGGACACAAAAGTACCGGACAGTGGAAGTGGATACTAAATCAAGAAAACTGTTGAAGGCAATTTCGAGCGAAGCCGGTGAGCGAAATGAACTACAGGGGTGAGACCTTAAAGAAAAATGGAGGATGCTCAGGCGGGTGAAAGTGTAAGAGGTTCTGTTTACGCGAAGTAAGGAGGAGGAAGGCCCTGAGGCCGAGGTTTTAAAGGATCGCTATTTATATAAAGGGAAAGACTGGAAGATAAAACGCAGCGAGGCTCTTTCAACATGGACTTCGAACGATGGCTTCAGGGGAATAGGAAAAATTCCGACGTTTGGAAAGATATGAATGAATTGTTCAAACTTTATCCCTCAAGATATGTACAGAGGTGTACTGCTGTTGAATCCCTTGACGGAGTACGGATCTCTTTATCTTCTCGTAGGAGGTTTTTCAGAGGTGTGTACAGTGGAAGAGGAAGAACACTTGTAGAAGTACTAGGAAGTGGTAGTAGGTATCAAAGTTTGGCGTTCTCTTTGATGATTCAAAGTAATTAAAGTCGTAATTTAATCATAATATTGTATGAAGAAGAAGTAAATGTGATCTTAGATAAAATCCAAAATATCCCAAGATACGATTGTAGCTATAAATGATTTTTATAAATTCAAAAATCATTTCAACTTGTACCTAGTTTTTGTGTATGTTCGAATATATTTGTTTCATTTTTCTAGCTTAAAGATAAAAAAAACTTATTATGAAGGCCTAAATTTTGAGCTAATAGATATTTTAAAATATTTCTGGATAGTAAGATAGTTAAAATAAAACAGATAGTTTTATTTAAATAATTAATTATATCCCAGTATATCATATATTTTAATTCATAAAAAGACTTTTAACCTCGTAAATACCTTCTATTTCTGGTTTTATATTTATTTTAAAAAATCATAGTTACGCGGGTAAATTAAAGTTAAAAAATTAAAATGAAAAGGATGATGTATAAATGAATTGTGATGAAGTATGGAGATTGGAAACAAAAATGCTTTCATACAAAGCAATTTATAGCTAAATTTACTTGAATTAATTAAGTCACAAATATCAGCATACATACATTAGATATAATTATAGTTTTACTTATATTATTATATTAATACGTACTCAATTGTACGCCAACCACATAAAGCTCCTACGATGAGTTGCAGTAGGAAAACAAAGCATTGATCAGCCAAGAGAAAAATCTCAGAGTATGTGGGTATGAAAGATGAACTTACAGGTGATTCAACTCTAACCGTGACAAGTGCATAAGTTGTCTCAAGTTCTTCTCAGGGAGCGTGGCAACCGGAAACAAAGAGATAATTTTTCTCTCTTTACTTTCAGAGGAAGAGGAGGAAAGTAAAGTGGTTAGGAAGTAGAATTTGCAACCACCATCGTCGTCTTCCAAGTGTTGTCGGAAAGCCAAATCCTAGGTGCTCCGTCTTTGCAAATGACCGTTTTAAGTAGTGCTCTGAATGTGTTTTTGTTTCGGGTGGGCAGCGCGGGATTCGGCGTTGTTTGGGAGGGTTCATCTCCGCCAAAACATCCTCCCTCCACCCCTAGAAAATTACCAAAGTTTGGAGGCAATAATGAACTGTGCCCAACAGAATCTCTCCCTAAGAAACGACCTTTTACCTCCATAAATTGGACGAAAGAGTTTTAGTTTTTTAAAAAAATCTCGCGCTGATAAGTAATTATTCACGTAAAAATTCTTAAGAAGAGGGAACTTTTTCAGGGCTATAAAAATTTATCATCGTTTTTAATAGGGATCACACTTAATATTTTTATAATTAAGATTTTGGGCTAGACTACTTCATAAAGTGCCTGTCAAGTGCAGGGCATTGCTACCTTTTGAAGTTAAGGGGAGTGGAAAATGCGTTTGGGAAAAGCTGAACCGGGTTTGATCCCTAGTGGAGGCTCACTTTGATTATCATCTTAGCAGTTAAAGCACTTTCACTAATGTTAGTTAAGGGAAGCTTTAGCCATTTCGATCTAATGTTTGGGGTTGGAAATTTAATCATATACTGGAGCCAAAAGCTTCTCTATAAGTTTATTGTTATTCCTTCTATATATAAGTACATCGATAATTTCCAATAGCTATGCCAGTGCCTGATATTTGCGGCAAAAATCCATCCGAGCTTCGATAGAAAGGCAGGTCGATTGGCAACCTACGTAAGAGGGAACTCTGACCTACAATACATTTGAATATCCAGGTCAGTCTTCAAGGTATCCTTGAGGAATGCGGGAAAACACAATTTGACCTCTCATTCTATAGATCAACCCACAATCCATCCTTTTACTTTTTCAAAAAAGATCGAATTTTAAAGGTTAAATGAAGATCCATGTCACCTTTGGACAAATGACTTTAAAAATTCTATTTTCCACCTTTTTTATCTTAACTATAGAAAAACAATTGAACGAGGAAACAAGTATTATATATTTATTGTCGTCTTATTTCCTTACATTGTAACATATACGATATATCAGACAGAGTTCCCATGGTTACAACTCAAGGAGAGGTGTTGTGAAGACAATCGATCAAAAAGATCTCGAATTTTTGTTGCTGACATTTTTGGTGATAACCGGTCTGAAACAGAAAGTGATTGATGATCCGATCTCGGTCATGCGTTAAACTAATATCGATGTTCGACTCATACATAAGCAATGCTTCCTTATTTGCACGCACTGTCGATTATTCGGGTGTCTCACGCATGTGCGTAAGTTATGTTTCGAGAATGTTGTTTTTCTAACGTAAGAGGAACTTATTGGTTGTTTCAAAGTAGCTTTGAAAAGTAGAAATTAAGAGGGAAATGTTTTGATAAAATTAGATTGAATTGCCGTATTTGACGGCATATATGATGCACTGGCATTTAAGATATCTAGTTAGTAAACTGCATGAATGAAATGATACGAGAAACTGAATTCACTTTGTTAACCATTTACCTGGCTGAGATAATGATATAAAACTACATGTTCACATTTACAATGCCAATCAGTTTAACACAAATGAGTTAGGATATTCCTTAGAGATTTGAATAAATCTAGTAAGGATTCTGTTGTTTTCTTTCTGAACAAAATATGCAAACATTTAGGAAGATAAACTTCATTTTGACATATTATTATCCTCTTTTCTTCTTCTAAATCTCACATACGCATAAAAATTAGAATAGCCCATGTTATGTGTAATAGTTAAGTAAAATATCACTAATTGTAACATTTATGACTCTAAGAGAACTTAATTGAAAGGAGTTATAAATAAAATATATGAATTAAGTGTTATAATAAAAATAAAAAGGAGTAAATATCCTTCGGACAATTAAATTATACATTCCAAAAATTTTAACAGTTAAATATAGAATATTCATATGAGACATAAGAAAGAGAACAACTCAAATAATATTCTGAAACATACAATTGCGGATGAACGTGAATCAATATATGAAATTTATATTCCTCAAAACAAATGTGTAGAATCCAGTTCGTAAAGACGAGAATAACAGAGACTTTTGTAAACTGAACAATTCCAGTTTGTAATTACAACCAGAGAGAAGCAAACTCTGTTTTGATATGATAGAGGTCTGACTGGAATCCCAATTATCCTTCAGGTTTGTTGCGAGTTCATTTATTTTCTGCAAAACACTCTACGGGAAACTTTGAGTGGATCCATTTTCTTTTATTACCTCGTAATAAATGTCCCTTTTTTATAAACACGAGAATTCATTTTATTTTCATCATTAAAAGGGAAAGAACGCTTCAAGTTTGTTTGAGCGAGATAGAGTTGGATGACAGAAGCAAAAAGTGACTAATTACACCGTATCTTACGAAGGGCGCAATAAATAACGCAACTTCTGATCTTCCTCAGTTTTTGTCCGATTTTGACGAGACAGTTTTTTGTCCTTTCAAAAGAGATATCACGCGGTAGCCTTGGCAACCCCTCTCCCGCAGATCCAATCTCTCCCTTCCCAATTCAGGATATCCCCTTTTTTGTCATCGTCTTTTAACATCTGTCACATCCCTCCTTTTATTGCTATTCGATACACGAATCTACTCCCATATATCCTTCAGTTTTCCCCTTCCATAGCCCTTTCCCCCACCGTCTCACTTAAAACTGGTATTTTATGTGCAATTTATTGCCTTTAAAAGGAGGAAATACTAAAGACGTTTTATATTGGTCCGCGGAAATTTCTACGACAAAACAACGACCCGGTTATTTATGTTACAAAGTTGGGCTTCTATATTTCAAGGAAACATTCGTCATTCCGAGGAAACTATAGATTAACGACATCCTCGTGATATCTTCTCGGAAATACTTCGTGAATGTCTCAGCGCTTTCGTTGTTTACGATTAATGTGCTTCGCAAAATGTTATGGTATTCCCGATAGATAACTAAATAGCTTCCGGAGGCGGTAAACAATCGATAAGCGAAATGTTATTTACTTCACGACGAATGAAAGGCAAACTTAATAGAACGCACATTGTTAACCCAAGTACTCTCAAATAGATAAATAAAACTCAAGTGAAAGTCAACGAGAGTATGAAATTAAAATGGATCAAACTTCCTCACAATATATATTTTACTGATAATTCTAACACTTAATCTATCCAAGGTAACATTAAATTATCCCCAATTAATGAATGCAAAAACGTTATTCATACATATTGATGTAAATAATTCATGACAATAATTAAAGTGGAAAATTATTCCTAGCATAACATAATCTAAGCATTTATTATTGTTTCTTGTTGAAGATTATTTAAGGATGTTTTACTTCAATTGATGATTTCAATTAATTTAATATCTAAAAATAATAAAACTTGATTTAACTGTAATATATCACTATAAATCTAACAATTGAAGGGTTTAAATAAAAGTGTCCTTTCCATAATAAACTTGAAAGTTAATAAGACTCGATTTCAACAAGAGTACAGTAATTTATGACATATTAACAATATATCAGCAAAAAATCTACAATATATACTTCAGATTAAATTGATATAATAAAAAGATATTTAACATTTGTTTATTGCGATATTTAAATAATACCGAATTGCTATCGAATGTTATTATCCAAATGCAAGAGAAACAACATTCATTGTAGATAAGTTTGATACAATTATGTCAACTATGGAATATTTGATTAAATAAAGTATCCAAACATACGCTAATAATATAGCATTATAAATCATATTTATCTACCACATGTTTATGAAACAATTCTCAACGTCACAAAAATTATAGAACTAAAATATTAAACGGCCTAAAAATTGAAACAATTATTTCATTGAGCAATTAGTAAAAAATAATAAAAATATTCCTTAAAGCTGAATTCCCGGTTGTAAATAATAAATTGAAATAAAAAAATGGGGTTCGATCTTGATACCATCAAAGTAAAGTGTTCCAGAAGCAAAACAATATTATTGATCTCAAGCACTGAGCATTTTTTTCCTGCTTATCCATGTAAATTCTTTCGTACGTAATTATGTCGTAATGAGCCGTACTCTCGACTCACTTAGAGAGACATGGAAAAGGCTGAAACCGTCCCGAATCCCTTAAGATCATTAAAAGTTTGGGTAAAGTCGTCCATTTTTTTTATTTCCTCTGTAGAATATCTTCCCTTCGACAGTCGAAGGGAGTCGTCTCGAGTTAGACGGCTAATAAACTGTGTTCGTTCGAGCATCTTCTTCTATTAACGAAAGCCGTTTCACTCAGCACATATCCACCTCCCGAAAGTCAAAAGAATCCCCATATCGAAATGCACTTCTCCCCACTCTTTTCTCTTTCACCCACAGAATGATTCTCCCATCGTTCATTTCATCAGACTAACGATTAAACTCGTCCTTTTCCCATCATTAGAAAAGGTTTAATCTCTCAAAGACTAATCTCTTGAAGTGCTTGAAATTACTCAACTCGAATTAGGACAAAGAAAAGGGTCGATTGAAGGTATAATATATATAGTTTAGGATGTAGTTAAACTATCGTTAAGTTGTTGTTTAAAACGAAGCTGTGAGAAGTTTTCTAATTTTATCTTCTGTTACAACCATCGTAGATATTTAAGTGGAAATGATATAACCAATATTGGAAAGATTCCTCTTCTAATGATAAATGTAAATAATGGATATGATTGAATATAGAATTCCGTCATTATTTCATTTTTTTATTCGATTTTGGGGGGTAGGTTTATTTTAGACGACCCCTCATCCTAGATAAAACTCTCAAGTCACGTTGACGTATTTAAAAAAGTGTTTTTAATGAAGATTACAGTTGAATTGAGAGTAATTAAAAGGGATATGGAAAGAGTCATTAAACCAGAATAACGCTAAATGTAACAACAATATGAAACACTTTGCAGAAAAGAAGATATTTATTCTTACTGAAATGCAATAAATTTAATAGGAATTCATTTGATTTTAAAGTTCAAAAATATAATGAAAATGATAATGAAATGAGTTTTTGCGATATAGTTGCAGTTTTTCTAATAATAATAATATTCTAATAATATTGGAATTCAACGAAATGGACCAAGTTACCCTTTCAGTTGAAAGGTGTTTCTTGAAATTTATATCTTAGACAGCGGATTGTAAAACACGATTTTTCAGTCATTCGAAGATAAAATTTATTGCAACTGCATCAAAGATTACTTGAATTTTAAATAAACACTCCATATACAAGTACATTTGTACACAAAATTTGTCGTTAAACCAGATCCATCAATGAAATTTATATTGACATCTGGGCAACTGATCAAGCTTTGCATTCCTTCCTCACTCCAAGTTCCAGCCCCAACTGCTATTCGAAGTAACTGAAATGAAAGTAAAAGGTATTTCAAAACTAATACACTGTAGATGACTACATACTTACTACTAAAAGATAAAGGAATTTAAACTGTGGAGGAACAAAATAAAGCATTAAAAAGAACTCAACCTGAAGGTTACTTTATTCGAGTAACTTGAGAGGGAGATAGAAATGGTATAAACAGGATAATAGAATGATATTAAAAATGATTAGCATTGGATACATCTAATGAAATTAATGTGTGAAGCCAATATATGTCCATTAACTTCATTTATATCACTTGCATACTCCAACTATGAATGGATTCAAGGAAAAGACATAGTTATGAAGAGCTGTTAAATAAAGGTTAAAGACTGCCACAATCATTATTCAATGTGTCTCACTGAAAATGAAGGAGGAAAAATGATTGAACCCAATAATGGTAAAGATATTGCCCTACCCTCTGCATGAAGCAGACACATCTAAAGTGGACATAAATATACTATATCCAGAAGTGATACATCCACAAGATACTGAATACAGGCAAAATGACCTTTTCATTAAAAAGCTGCAAAAAGAGTTTTCATTTACTCTCACAAATGTTAAACCATTCATTAGAAACCCTCTTGTTATTGTTGATCAATTTCTAGAATCATCCAGTTTTCATCGTAGAAAATGAAGCCAGTGTCAGGTTTGCATTAAATCAAAGGAGTAGTTGTCTTATAATCTTTTACACCAATGCTCCAAGTTAAGTAGGTTAGCTTGTAATCTAAATTGCTCATATGAGCCAATACTACTGTACTACTCCAAGTACAACTTACCTTGGAAAAGAATTTGTAATTACATATTCAAATGTGTAATGAATATCCTCCACTTCCAAATAAAAGGATGGTGAACGTTGCAATCCAGTGCTCTTCTCACCGAAGAATTTTACGTTCTCGATGCAAAAGCATCCTGAAATTGTAAAAGAATGGTTCATTAAAAGCAAGCAAACATCCAAAATAAGGGAATACATTTAATTCACATCAATATAAAAGCTACTGCATCTTATTATAATTATTTATAGTAAATGATTCTTTCCTCATTCTCTTCAGAATTCAATAATTAATGAAAGTTACAGTACAATTTGGAGAAGGTAACAAAATATTTGTGCATGTATATTTTTTCAGAAAAGATTTATATCGTTATTGATGCAAAAATTAATTATATTGGGTGCAATTCGCGATATATATAACCTTAGTAAAGCTCCAAGTAAGAGCAAATATCCTAATAAACCTTTTATCTGATTTAAATTTGGTCAAGAAAAAAGTTTATAATTTAACTTCCCGCTTAACATTTATCTTGATTCTGATTGGCTGATGTAAATACCACCGCTATCAGTGTAGCTGTGTTATTAATGAATATCATGCCAAATACATCTTTCTCCCATTACTCTTCGAATATCTTTAAAAATTCTCTTTTCTTTTACCTCGACCGCGAGTAATAGCGGTTTTCTTGAATTCAGTAGAATAAGTTGACGATACGTTATGAAAATAGTAATTTTGCGCTGTAAGACTCACGTAGTAGGCAAAAAATCATAATAAATACTAGTATTCATGAAATATTTATCAGTTACGATGGACTTCTAGTTAATTACCAAAAATCTTTGTCCAATTTAAGATTCCCGCCGGTGACAATCCTGCCTCAAAATACCGCCATGCTTTATGCACTTTTCGCAGCGACCTCACCGTGATCACATCGTAGCTAACGCCCGTCAAATAATTTCCGGTTTTTCGTATTAAAAATGCACAAACGAAGATAAATTAACCCTTTTATAACCCATAATACCACGACGGGGTACTCTGTTCAAACAAACTGCTTCGAAAATACGAAGAAAGTTCGCATTGTGGCGATTACAGATGTATGATTTAGCTGACAGTAGTAACCTTGTCATAATCATAACCTAAACATGTTTACAAAACTGAGAATTACATCGCGACCACGAAAGGAATGTATCTTGGTGTCCGAATTTCGTTCCTTACAAACAATTAGCCGGTAAACCTCCCGAGTTCTTATCAACACGGGCAAAGAGCGAGCTCTAATTTTTCCAACGGGGCAACGTTTCTTACCTTCAAAAATTTCCTTTCAGCCAGATTCGAACCTCTTCTACTCTGGCCGTCCTCTCACGATAATGCCACGAAGTATAGCTCGACCAAAACGGCAGTCTCTTCTTCATGCTAATCTTTCTTCTATAATCACTCAACACCAAAACTGCATCACAGTCACTTTACGAAGGAGGACACACGAAGAATCCATAGGCGAAGGATTCCATCTCTCTATGGCAAAGCACACTAAAAGTTCAATCCACAAGGTACAAACACGAACCTTGCACACAAGAGAAGTCCCGCCAACTGAGGCGGCAACAGAGACAAGCTTACACGTTGCTCCCTCTAGGATTGCTGTTGAAAATCTTTTCGCTATGACAAGCGAACGAGGAATTCGGATCTATTTCCTCGTTAAAGCTTCCTTGCTCTACGAAACAAGGAAATATATACACAATATTCGCAATGCGAACTCTCTTTACCCTCCCTTACCTTCCCATACACAGTTTTCTAATCTAAACTATCTTACATTCTCATTCTGGAAGTTATTTTAAGCTAAAGGAAGGAACTGAGTTCTTTCGTTTACAATTTCACCTAAAAAATTCAACTCTCATTGATGCAGATATTTATTAGGATCAAAGAATTGAACGTGAATCAATTACATTTTCCTTTTGTATCTTGATTGGAATCTTTTATGGCCCTCAATAAAAAGAATTTTCCCATATCTCCCTTTCTCCTGCAGGATCTTGATTGGTTAAAACATTCTCGGTAAAAATACGCAAATCTTTTAGAACGAAATTTCTCGTGTTAGAATCTTTAATAATTTACTACCAATTCTAAATTCTGTTATTTTTCCGGTTGAAATCAAACAAAAATTCAAGGAACTTTTCCAAAAGGTCATCAATGGGCCTCTTTGGAAACATTCGGTTGGTTTATTCAGCTTGGCTGGGAAGGGCTATGCAATGGGTTGGAGGTGATCCTTCCGTCCTAAAACAACATCCCTTTTATTCTTTCATCCTCCGAATTATCTACATCGTCGTATTCCTCTTACGTTCGACCTTCATTCCGAATTGCTGCCAACCGCTGTAAATATCGAATTTTTCTTTGAACCTCCTGCACACTTTGAATTGATTTTTTGACCATACCGAACTCTTAAAGACGTTACTTTCCTCTCTTTCCCATAAAAATTAAAAATATAGAAAGGGTATACTTTTGAAATGAGTTCATTTATATAGTCTCGATTCATTTTTTATTTCATCTATTTAAATATACGTACGGGCCCTATTTCTAGACAACTTAGCAGCTTTCCAGTGCCTGGCAGTCCACTTAGATGTAAACTTTATATATTTTAAATAATGTTTTAATGTTAGTGTACCGCAAAGTATTGGAAAGCAACTGGGAGCCGACTACAAGTACGTCCCTTAAATAAATTGTAAATATATATTTGAATCAACTGAGTATTATGAACTCAAGCATTTATTCTCGATCTAGAGTTTGTTTACTGTTATTTTAAGATTGTATCAGAAGAAGTGATCGGTTCTAAGCGTCTATACTTGTTACCATGAGGACGAAGATCTGTTACGATAGCGTGAATTCTTAAAAAAAAATATAGGATTTTATTTAATGTAAATACTCCTTACTCTGGCGTTAATTCGAAAGGTTATAGATTTTAAAATTCATGCGTTTAATATCTGGTAGAGATAACTTCAAATTAAATCTCTAAACATTACGAATACATCATAATTGATAAACGTTTCTGGATGTTCACTTCATAAGACTTACAGTCCATTGAATACTGCATTAACAATTGTTTATAGATTTATTTGCAGAACTACAATATACATCTTAAATATATTCTCTAGAAGAGAAGAGATTTAATAATTGATTAGTATTTAGAATACAGATAAGGTTCTTATCTATTATATATTTCTGAACAAATTAGTGATTCACTTCACTTCAATGCTTTAGTTGGTTTGAAAAAAATTTCAATCTAAAAGTTTGGTTGCCATGTGAATACGAAATATAAACACTCACGCACTAAGCCAATTCCAATTTTAGAAATACTAGAGAAGAAGAGAAACCTGCAGATCCTATAGGCCACGTTATTGCCACTTTATAAATTGAATTTGTATTCCGACTGCTCATTTTCCAAAGAATAAATAACAGAGTTGAATTGGAGGCACGTTCGAGCGCGCAATTTAAATAACTTCATTTTCCACGAAGAAATTTGCGGAAAAGCGTTCGCATATTACTGGGAAAGTGCCTATCATCCGTCTGGAACATCTGCTACAACAATTCAATGGCTTTTGTAACAAACCGACGCACCCAAAAGCTTTCTATTCATTTACTGCCTTAATTAGTTGGCATTCACTATGGGAATGGAACTCCATTGAATCAAGTGAGTTAGATGTAATTTTTCGCTCGGTTTTCACGGAATCCTTCATCAGCCATTTGATGAAATCGCTAATGAATACCCCTTCAAAATAGACGCTTTTCATCCGTAATATTTCTGTTCGCGACTCTAGCTGTTTTTTCGTGTCATCGAATGTGTGTCGGTGACGATTATTTTGGCTTGTTCTCTTCGCCATCTTTAACGGTTGACTCTCCAAATTCCTAAATCCACGTCACCCTTTGGATTCACGCGCTTTCACTTTCCGAAAGCACCGTCAACTCCCAAATATGCTTAGCAGCGGGGACGTTGTTTGGAGATAGTTTCGAGGGAAATGTAATCGATTTCATAAACTGCCGCAGGAAATAGTAGTATTTGGATTTCGAGCGTTGTGAAGTTTCGAGGGATTTTATTTATTGTTCAGAGTCCACAATTTGTGACACGGCGAGATATTCATATATTGAATAAGTGCTTAATAAAATATTTTTAAAAGGGACAACCGATTAGCTAATGATTCTCGTAAATATTCTGTAGTATTATTCTTTCTTTTATCTTGTACTTCGTTATGAATGTAATGTAGGGAAGGATGTGTGTGTCCGTAATTTATTTAAAAGAAATTTATGATGATATACGATATTGCATTAACATTAGATAGTATGGGTTTAATTTATCTGTTAAATATATTCATATCAGATCACATCATTCAGATAAGTTATTCATTTGTTAAAAAAGACGAAAATCTGTCAAAGCCTTTCCAATATAAATAATTTTTTAAATAAGATTTGTAAGCAGCTCCAGAATTTAAAGATAAATGACTAAAAGTAAAATCCAAACCAAAATATAAAACATTTCACTCAAAGTTAACCGAAACTTCAGGAGAAGTAGTATTTAGTAACCTACCTGCACTGCTTCTACCGCTGCAAGATTACCATCGCAAATGATGTGGTTCGCATAGTGACCAAATATACTAAACATACTCCTATATTTGAAATATTCATTAGATATTACGCAAATCCACAGCGCAGTATGACTGTCACCTCAGAGTTGACTCCCTACCATGTTGCATATTCTGTTTCTCGTACTTAGCATTCAGATTCAAAGCTACCGTGGTATTATAGATTTCCCTGTGAGCTAAGCATTAGGGTGAACTTAACCTGTCACCTACATAAGTACTTATAACTTAATCTGTTACCTATATACATAAAATAGACAAGAGTTTTTTCCGATATTATTTAATATGACCTTTTGCACTTTTAAAATCCATTTCTTTATTTGGTATTTTATTTATTTAACTAAGAATTAGTATATCGTATTTCATAACTTTAGAAAGTGCTCTTATTTAACATTAGAAATTTTTATAGAGCTTTAACATTTGAATCGAGTTAATTTTTAGTTATGTAGTAATAATTGTATATTTCATAAATGACAAAATCTTTAAGTACGATAATTTAAAGTGATTAATTAGTCAGAAATAAATCGTATTCTATAAATTAAGAAAGAAAAGCCAAAATGTAGTCCGGAATGTACTTTTTATGGACGTCGTTGAAGCATAGATAATATGTGAAAAAATATGAAAAAGTTTTCAATTTGAATTTCAAATAAATCTCACTCTAATAAACATTTATGAATAATATGTGAATATTATAGATAGAGATTCTTTTAAGAATCTAATGAAAATATTTTTAAGAGAAAATATCTCGTTTGTGTATATACGTATTAAAGCTTTTGATTACATATAGACCAGATCAATTAAAGAATACAACTAAATTAGAACAGAGGGAATTCCGTCAAAAGAAACGGTAATTCTTATAGATAATGGTGGGCATCCATCTATTAAAGTAATTGTTAAAAAGACTCTACGCAGCCACATTCATCGTGCTTCATTCCTTGAGCTTTCTATCGCGCCTTTTGCCATCATCCGTAACACATAGAAGCTGCTTTAATCCATTCTCCCACTTTGTTTATGTTTCTCATACTCGATCCATTCTATTGCCACTTGTTTTCATATCTCCCACTCTCTGTCATTCCAACCTCACTCTCTCGTCCTTTTTATCCAATCTGCGCTTCCAAGGCACAGCAGTTTTCAAGCATATTCATCCCAAAAGCCTCTCCTCGATGGAGTAGCTCATACATTTGTATGTAAAAGTAGCAATGAATGAATATATTCGGTCCCCTAGAGTCCATTGTGTTATTCCAGAGAACGGAGTAGTCCAATAAAGTCAGGATTTATCCATCGTAAAAACTATGCGAAAAAAGTTATCATCTGCTCTTGTACTAGTGAATATTTTCATCAGTTGCTCTATTCCCGTCTTGCACGTATGATTCGAATTCAAGAGAAAACTATTTTGTAATACCACTAGTATGAATTGGCTTATTGTTTACGTAGTGACAGAATGGATTTTTATAGAATAGGCATCTTTATTTTGTCTATCTTTATTTTATCAAATTAATTATAATTTAAACGTAGGACATACTATAATAACTATATGACGACCTAAAATGTAATGAGAGTCTATTTAAATAGTTATTCGAAGGCCATAACTACAAAATTTGTTAGTTTGCAATGATTAAGTAATCTTAATATTTAGACAAATTTCACCATGAAAATTCTCATTTAGATAATTAAAGGTACACGCAAAATTATGAAAGGTTTATAAAGGTGGGGAACGAATGAAGGTACTCAATGTCCCAGCTGTATAAATCATCCAACGAGGTCAAATATCAGGTGGAAACTAATTAGAGAATTATTGAAATAAGCCTTTTCAATTCCCGAGGACAAAGAAAGATTTCTTTTCCTTCTAAATATAGAGGAATTATTGTTGATGAAAATACAATAAGTATGTCATCGATACATGCGCGTCATTTTCTCTATCCATAGAGAATATCGTAAAAACGCTTCCAAAAAATTTAACATGTAATTTATATTTGCTAAATCAAAAAGCATTCATTCTATATTTTAAATTGATTATAGTCAAATTCCATATATCTTCACTCCACTGTGTGATATTAAAAGTATTATTTGAGCTAAATTTCACGTTTAAAAGATTTCCTTTCAGAAGTTTGTATATACATGTATATTTCAGAGACTGTATACTTTATACTGTATACAAATAGGTTGTTATTATCAATGCAAAGTTGATCGCAGAAACGATACCTTCATAGACAGTATTCAACGCGTTCATATTCAATATATGCTCAGGGGCTTTGTAGGCAGCAAATATTTATGGATGACTTAATGGTACTACAGAGGGGATGAGAGTATATTATCGTATTACATAGGTTCATCGTTTCTAAACAGATACGATTTTTATCCTCAATATAAATTCTAGCAGTCCTAAAATTCATATAAAATAACTATATCCTTATAATGCTAGATAGCTTCATCTTCTATTGAATAATCAGATATCTCTAAAACATGTAGCGTGTATATCGTCAAGACCGTTCGGTATTTTCTTGATATCTTTTCTCCATTTTAGGTTCATATTCCTAATTTACTTATATATTTCTCCCTTTTAAAAAACCTCTACCCCTCCCAGGATATTTTATTTAAATTATTGTTGAATCTGTGTTCAGAGAATGAGACAAACCTTAAAAAATACATCCTTTTATTGAAGATTTATTTTTATCCCCTCTGTTTCATAGCTTCTTCCATTTTTTGTTATCTTCTCTTCCCATAAATATTTCTCGCTTCCCTTGTCCTCTTTTCATTGATCCATACCTCCAGTTTTATCTCTCCAAAATTGTCTCTTCATCTTACCTTCTGTCTCTTTTACAGGTACTCCTCATCCCACCTTCCTTTCATTTCCTATTCTCTTCTATTCCTCATTCGATTTGACTTTCTTTCGCATAGACTTCATTCTATTGTCCTCCTAGCTCAAATGGTTCCAACGCCAAATGTTTCTGAAGGGTAGCACCTTTCATTAACTCTATAAACATCTCCAGTCACTTAGTTTCGTGTTGTATTCAACGTAATCATTTGATGATACAATAGATCTATAAAGATACATGAAGCGTTCCTTGGGCTTGAATTCTAATTAATCTAATTATTATGGATCTATCTTCTGTCTATCATTGTATGTACTATCGGTACAGATGGTGATACACTTCTTACTTCTCTATCAGTATAGTATCTTTCGTCTCTACATTAAGCTATGTATCAAAATCAGTAATTTTCGAATTGATTTGAATGTACATCTCAGCCTAAAGTTTTCCATTTATCTACCCCTTTTCTACCAAAGACGTTTTAAATGACAATTTATATGTAAATAATGTGTTTTGCACTTTTACGATTTGTAACTCATTTTCATGTACAATAGCTATCAATGCGTATTACCCAAGTTCTCTTCTGGAATGAAAAGGTCATGCACTTCTGTGTCAAAAAATATCCTTTCCTTTGCTATATAAGACTTTTAAGTGTCAGGTGACGCACAATTGTCAGAGTGCGTTTCGTGGATCTCTATTGAAATGCTACCCCAGCAGAAAATCTATGGTGTAATATATATTAAGTAATTTTATCGCAGGTTAGACAAGGACGAGTTAGCCTGGTGGTAACGTGTCAAATCCAAAGGTCCGAGGTTCAAATCCAGAAGATTCCAAAAGTTTACCGAAGATTCGAAATGTAATGCAGCCGATTCCAAATCTAAAGGTCAAATCTCAAGATTCCAAAAGTAATCCGAAGTCATTCATTCTTATTTTTTTCGGGAGAAATTCATAACAGTTCTTCACCCACGGTGGCATTGGTTAGAATATTCAATTTTTTATTCTTTTTTCTCCTGTTTACGCTAACAACGTCCGCACGAAATCTTTCATAAATTCTATCATAAGACGTTCGGGTACATGAACTAACGATTCCATATTCCTTTAAGGTAATCCCTTTGTCTTAAATTGATGATATTGGAGGTTAATTTAGGGCTTATACCACATTCATATTATATTATAGATATTTGAAGATATATTCTTTGAAAGAATCAGTTCTCCAATTATGATATATTAAGCTTCGGTTATGAATTAAAATCATAAGGCTGCAGATAATTTACTGATTCTCTCATCTAAATCCGAAATTTCGTATTCACTAACCAAAATGTATCCCATCAGAATTTTCGTTCGATTTTAAATGGTAACTATCTCACTAGAAGCTGAAATATGTGTATTTTTCTTAAATAAATTTTGAATATTCCACTCTTATTTCTCCCATAAATTCTCATTCTTTCCATTCGAATGGCGTTCACATTAAATATTTACGCTCATTTTCTACTTTTACAGATCCACGAGGGAGGAAATGTAAAGAGGTTAAACAAACGTTTTTTCCTCCATCAAGTTTTCACTGATTCTCGATGAATATTTACTTCCAACTTTCCCTTTTTACTTATCGATGAAATTCTTTCTCGGGTTTCGACAATTTAATATGCTTATTCCTGCTAAAGTTAAGGTAGATAAATAGGGTCTCACACTCAACTGTTGAGAACTTATTCAATGATAGTTCATATTTAATTGATAGGATGAGGGGATTTATATGGACTATGCTGGATAAAGGAACGTTTACTGTTCCCAGTTTGAGCTAAAATATTAAAAATTAACATATGTTGAAGGGCTTTAACAACAGTTGTCACTTAAATATAATAATATTCATTGCAGTTTTATTCATTTAATGAAAATAAAACATGAATGAGAACCCTTTTTATCCTAAATAGTAGAATAACGTCTTTATTGAGGAAGAAATTGTGGCTAAAAGTCTCCTCTACCATGTGGATGGAAAAAATTTCCCATACCGGGAATCGAACCCGGGCCTTCTGGGTGAAAGCCAGATATCCTAGCCACTAGACCATATGGGACATAGTGTGAGGGATTGAATAAACACAATAAAGTTGATTGGTTATAGAAAAACTTATAATTCGGTTTATTATATTTAACAGTACAACTAATCACTATAAAACTACCTCTAAATATACTTCATACTACATCTAAAAAGCGGTTTACTTTACGTACATTTCCATTTTTGATGTAAATTTACAGATGTCTGATCATTCAATAACCATAAAGCACTTTATCGTCCGTTGAATTATAAATTGATACTTTAAATCACAACGACTTAAAACAATCAATATTTTTGTACATTTTTACCTTAATAAACTTCACTTCATCATTAGCGTGACTTCAGAAATATTTTAAAAGCACGCGTAAAATTTTGGGTTCAAAATTTTTATAAACTCCCTTTCCTTTAAAATTTCGAGAGAATTCCCTCTTCTTCTCTTTCTTTCCTTCCATCTCCTTAACCCACTAATTCTCCTCAGCCTCCTCCCCAAGGCACCCCCTGCCATAATTGCTTTCACTCCTGCCCTCTGCTTTCATCAAAGCGTCCACAATTCCCTCAAACCCCACTCCTTTGCCCTTCTCTTCCACGTCCTCCGCTGCAATTAAGTCTCCACGTTTTTGTTGCAGATTTTCTTTCCTTCTCATCCACTATTTTCCCACGCACACAATAAATTCCGAGTATTAACTGTAATTTTGAAACCCCTTATCCGCTAATTCGAGCCATGTTGTCTTTTCTTTATGATGCTAGAGAATTTGCATATTCACGTAGATAATAAAAGTGCCATCTTGAGTTAAAAAGTTACTGCGAATAAGTTTTGTGGGAGTTTACGTACGTTTTGTAACACGTTCGTCTCGTTTTTTCACGTTGGGGACATATTTCATATATTTAATTCTAAAACGCAAAACAACACGTTTTGCTATGATAAACATATAATTATAGATTAAACGATTAAAAATAGAGAAAAGAATAAAATTGAACAACATTAACGATTAAAGAATGAAATTTTTCAGCTTCCCAGACTACAGATTAAAGGATGATGATAAGGAGTCGAAAAAGTAAAATTCTATTGAAGCTTGGACTTTTATAACTTAAAAAAAGACGGTATATTGAGTAAATAAACTATATCATCAAAGATATCGATACTAATAAATTTATTGAGAGTATTTTGACTTCATTAACTATCGTATCCATTAGGAAGTTTTTACACATTGATACAACATTTTTTCGCTCAGTTACGTATATAAATCGTAAAATGTAAGTTAATATAAATAAGAGCAAACTATGCTTCAAAATAGATCAACTTAACCAATTGCTAATACGGTACTGCGGGTAGTGTAACAAAACGAATTCTATGTTACACAATCCCCTAATAGATAAAAGGCCAGCTCAACCGATATATACATTGTGAGTGTCATGCGGTTTGACAGTATCGACTCCCACGCTGCCCTAAATCCACGTATCTAAACCACAAGGTATCCGAATCAATTAATTCAAGAAGTTTCCCAAGTTTTTCAGGTCAATGTCATGTGCCACACAGAGATTCTAACCCAGAAAAGTTTCCACTACAGTAGATAGGCACGACAACCATTACGCTTGCCGAATATTAACGAATGTTCGAACTATTCTCAAAACTTTCTTTCAATAAGATAGATTTATGCATAATTTAGACTAGTTCCCGTGCGTAAGATTACTTAATATTTTAATGGCAATGATATATAATATTATATATTTTATAATATATATATATATATATATATATTTCTTAAATTATCCTCCTTTTTTTCATAGATTTGAATTTACTGAAGTCGCTGTGAACAAATATACGTTAACCTGATCGACAGGATCGCATATTACGAATCGTTATATAAGTTGCACTTTCCAGTATATCTATGTTTAGTCTCTTAATCATCATTTCTACCCACCTTCTCCTACTACATATCCGTCAGACATATCTTAGCTACATTATTAATCTATCATTATCATTGTTGTGCTGAATTCAGCATTTGGGGAATTCCATTAAACTTCAATTTGGCTGAGAATGGAATTGCCGATGGAACTTCGGAGGCAGGTTGCGGTTGGGGTTTTGATGTGGAAACGGTATTTCTTATCGCTACGTAAAAAACAGGTGTGTTTGTCACAATGTAAGGGGCAAAAAGTAACAATGCTTTGGTTGGTACGAATTGAGAGAAAATTAAATTGGCGAAATAAATCCGAGCCTAAAATAATTTAAAACAATTGTGGTATTATTTCAATATGGACGATTTATAATATCCAGAGCATTTTTAACTTGAAGAATACATGCAATAGCTTTCAAACAAGAACATATTATATATCCAAGTTTTTATAGAAAGCAGTATACAAATTTGCAAAAGGTCGAATGATGAATATTAGGTCTGTAATGATGGGAAACAATCATTAATGGAGAAGTTTTGTGAATAATATTTCGTTTACAGTATCAAATTATAATCACTAATACCATACAGCTTTTATACGCGCGTTATTTAAAATTCTTCCCATTTAAACGTAATAAATTGTTTAAATTTCGTGGAAATAATTCATGCGTATGGAAAACACATCCATTTTAAAATAATTTATGTATGTAGAGGGGATTTTTTTGAATAAATATAAATAATTTCGTAATTGACTTATTTGTGGAAATCAAATGTGAAAATATTAGACACTAGTAAGCTATTATTAAAATTTATGGACGCGTTTTAAGAGGTGAAACTTTCCCAACCATAATAACGTTTGAAATAAATATACCCTAAATTCATATGAAAGGCTTTTCTTTCAATAAACAAGTACAGTATCGTGATGCAGATGGTCCATTACGTAAAAAGCTCTTCTTATATTCAAGCACTCCGTCAAAAGTCGTAATTTCATTCGTACATTCACTATTCTCCGCCTAGACAGAAGCCCTCTTTCGGGAAAGAGGAGAAGCACCAAGTTTCCTTCCCTTACATCCTATTTACCCATATGCTGCGATATTTATTCCCGAGATTGTTTCCCGAAATATATCTCCGAATTAGCGATGTGCCCGGGGAAAGAAATCGTAGAAAATGTAATTCTGTTTGTGTACTTCAATGCAAGGTATAAATAGTCCAGTTCTTGTTCGGGGAAACCGTTTTTTTTTTAACTCGAACGAAGAAATGGCAAGATCCAAAAGATATTTCCAATGAAAAAACCGCTCGAGGTTGGTCACGTTTTCTCATTCTACTTATTGCTTTTTTCTGGGATTGCAGTCAGGCCCCTTACTTCCCTCTTTTCTCCTGCAAAGTGACCTCCTCAAGTTACTGGGAATATAAGACGCTGGAGGCAGTCTATTTCGAGTCTTCGAAATGTAGATTAAATTAGTTTTGGTGTTCCCGCTATGAAATAATCATTGGGGTGAAGTTTCTGTAGAAATAAGGTCTAATGATCTTGTTTGTACGATGAACTTAGTTCTTAATTTAGCTAGGTTCTCACCTTTAACAGCCAGTTTTCACTGATAATAAGCTTTCGGTCTTAGATTAATTTTCTTCCTCGTATATTACTCGAGTCGGGTGTTTAATTCACTAAATATTATACCATTTGTGTTTTTTTGAAACTCCTTTTAATGCTAGTCGTCTTCAAGCATTGAGTTTTTTTACTAGTCTTGTCACTTTTCCTATAAAACTTTGTAATCCTTTGTAATTGACATTCGAATGCTTTTCAGATTGAATCTATTTAGATTAATTTGCTTTTAATGCCTAAATTGGGTATAATGAAATAAAATACAATGGCACACCTTTTATTCTTGTGAAAATCTTCCAATCGTTTGGCCCCTATTCATAGGTTACTTTATTATCAAGATATCCATTCATATACATAGATAATTACAGTCTCCCCTTATATTTAAATAGTAGTGTTTATGACAACCAAAAGACGTGTTCTGAATTCTTTAATATTTTTCAAAATACTTGGTAGCACATTGCTATTTTTCAGTAAATGTTAAGTCCCCTCATTCGTTTCTGTACTCTAATTCTCGGAACATTTCGTAATCTTTGAGATCTCCCTTTTGCTCTTGGACCATTCAATATACATTCTGATTTATTTTTCTTAATTATTTTCTAATTTATCCAGCGAGTATTTCATCTGATTTTGAGATTCAGCGTATGATTTTGAAAATGGATTTCATCAAATCTTAATTTGATATCGATTGTAAGATTTTATTATCCAATCCATATCAGCTGTGCGTTTTTTTTTCTTATAGAGAGATACGCATCTCAAATTGCTATGCCGTTACGTAAAATTCTTGCTCTCTTGTTAGTGCTTTAAGAATACTCCTCTGAATACCCATCCGCACCCATAAACATATCTCGAACTCACAGTAACTGAAGACAACAGTTAAAAACTTTGCCAATTAAGAGCGACTCTTAAGATAACGATCGAATAACTTATATACTCTGTGATGAAAGGTTCTTCATGAATATAATCAAACAAGTCTCCTTAAACTGCCACTCACCCCATTGAAAAATTCTTTTTGGGTTCGAATATCTGTTTCAGTACGTATCGATTCGATTGATTATGATGGAACTTTTTCCTTCTTTATTTTCTCAATTTTTTTTATCACAGTGACTTAAAATATTATTATTCAACCCTTTTAAATCCAACGATATCTCAAGGAAGTGATCAATGTTTAATAATTAAATTTTGTGTAAAAGACAGAAAGAACAGGGACGTATATACATTTTATTTCCTTATGGCCAATCATTCCCTACAATAAAAGTCGTTGAGAATTTATTCTTGAATAAGTTTACTTAAGATGTTTTTGAAATTGTTGGAAGAGACATTGATTTCGTATTTTTGTAAAAACTCAAGAAATTAAAAGGAAATAAAGTATGACAACAATCAACACTATACACTGAACTAAAATTTTGAGAACGTTTTATTGATAATTTTTCTCAGATATTATTCCTACTTTATATCGAAGATAAGATATATTCTATATAATATTTAGTTTCTAAAAATAAATTATAAAATCTTTATTATATTCACTTATAATTTATAAATATTTTATACATTGAACTTTGGTATCTAAGTAAAATCACACATTTTGTAAACTTTGCTTAAACTAACCATAAAATGGATCCGTAGCAAGTAGATAGTTACATCCGTTTATTCCAAGTAAACTCGTTATCAAAATACCGCACAATCATTTACAAACCATTTCTAATCAACGAATACTCAACCACAAATCACATAGAATCTATTCGTTACGTAAAACAAGGATGTAAGTACGAAGCAAACTTAAAATAATGAGAAAAGCCTAGTTTTGGGAATCACCCGTGTTTCCCGTCTAAACTACGGAAGTTTACTTTTAGAAGAGCTCGCGTTGCTTGTACTCAAGTTTCGGTTTAAAATATTTGTTTTCTCTTCCGCGTGCATTATCCAACTCGTGCCGTAAAAAGAAAGCATCGTTCGTGAGTTCACGGAACGCTATCGCGGCTGATAATATCGCATCAACAAAAATTAAAATGAGATATGATGTGTTCTTAGCAATAGCAAAGCATTAGTGTACAACTTTGAGTGAACGAGGAAATTTTCCAAATTCAGTATATTTATGTGAATTTTAATACCGCTATTGTATTATTTTATTACTTTATTTAGATCAGATTAATTATGTTTTATCATAAGTAAATAGACCCTTAACTTCATTCATAAAACAATCGTTAAGTACAATACATACAAGTATATTAATACGTAAAGTATATACGTAAAACTATTATCCATTCAAATAAAGGAAATGCAGATTTTTTATCAATTCTTCTATTTTATATTTCTGAGGAAGAAAAAGAATTCTGTTACTTAAAGTTTCAATACCTATTTCATTAATTTTTAACATTTAAATTGTCAAATTAAATCAATACGTTAAATTATACTTTTACGCTAAATTTAATTTTAGCACTTCATTATTTTAGCATCCGAATTAAAACCCCGGTATTCAAGAAACGGAGAGAGTTTTCGCTGCTGAAAATAGGTCTCCAAAATCTAATCGTTAGTTATCTATCTTCATTACCTAGCGTTTTGAAAACAACTGCTGCATGCTACAGAAACCCTTCTCTTCTTCATCTCCCCCACGCAATTTTCAATTAAACTTTGTCTGAGTGCATCTCAAAGCTAATACGCGGAACAGATACAATCGCTCTGCCATGAGAAGTTCCCATTCAAATTCCCCTGAGTTGAAAAGGCGCTAATTCTCTCCATGAATTAATTAAAACTCTTCAAAACACAAAAGGGGAGTAATTTGTTTGCGTCGCCGTGTCTCATACTTTCACCCGCAGCGACTTAAAGGGTACAGAGTGAAGAGTTCGGACAAAGGCGACGCTAACTAATAAAGATGGACCAAAGAGGCTGCGAAAAAGAGAAAAGGCGGGGGTGGGAAAGGAAAGAGGGATGCGTGGGCGTAACCTTTTAAAGGGGAAAAATATTATAGGGAATGGGTGGGAATCAATTACCAAGGGGTCAAGGAGATAAGGAATCTGATACAGGAAACAGTAGATGCAGAAGAGGTAGGGTTCTTAGGAGGATTCACGACAAACAGCGAATTTCGCGAAATGGATACGGTATCGTTTACAAAAGGAACTCCGAGAGAGATTGTTTCCAAGTATTCGAATAAGACGGAATGCGTCATTCGCAGCTATTTAAAGAGAGAATGTTCGTAATGCGATATTACGGATTTCGATTGTCGACTGAAAACAGTAGCTAATTTGATTTTTGAGACGCTACATCTGAAATGCAAATCCTCGCTTTAGATTTCCCCTTTTTCTTAGGAGCGCGAATGTTATTCTTGTTCAAGTATTTCGCTCTCCTGCTACCTTCTCTCTTTTTTATTTATTCTCATCCAAAATACGGCTAAAGATCTTTCTTTGAGAAAATAAAAATTTCACAGATACCTGAAAGTGTGCGTAGAAATCTTAAAAAGATTGTTATTGGTTAACTATTAATAAAATCGTTTCTCTGAATCTCTGCACAACTGGATGGAATGAGTTCTTAATCTCTCATAAAATTCTAATAAAAAAATAAAAAAACTAAATAATCAATGAATATAAATGTATGAAAATCATCAACTAAAATCAAACAACTAAATCGTTAAATAAATATTCTATGAATTACAAATAATTATAATGCTTATTATTTTATAATAATTTTTGTAAAAATAATTATTATAATATATTTGCATGCTAATTGCTCATATGTTCAAAGCATAGCCAAAATTACCATCAACCATTTGCATAATTTAATATTTAATGACTCACATTACACACATAAACAGTAGAAGATTGTTTAGAACATCATCAAAGGATGCTTTACATCCCTCATGATTCCTTTTCATACTTTCAGGATCACTTGAATGCTTCCCACTCCGTTGTGACCCTCTCCTTGTCATATGACTCCTCCACTCTTATTCATACCTTTTTCTGCGATGCCATTCCGATACCATCTTCTGCCTCGAGGCCGTTTATCACCACAGACCGCCACAGCGTTGAATTTTACATGGGCACCTCTACTCTAATCTCCATGTCCGAGGGCTCCTTAGACTCCATCGCGGGAAACGACACAGTAAGTGCCGGGAGACGTCCGCCGTTACTCATGCTCATTACTTATGGACCACTTGTGTGTCTTCCGCTGCTATAACTCTTCACGATCTCCCATAGCAACCGAATAGAATCCGGCGCCCGAGGGAGAGTAAATGAAGCGCGGCGAAAACGAGTACCGTAGGGTTAATTTCCATTTTGTTGCTATCGTTCGGTTGATGAGTACTCCCCAAATGCTTATGATCTATGCGCTGACACATGAGTGAGATTTATGATATCTGATGACTCGTAGAGGGAATAATGAAACAGGTTTTGAATCATAGTATTCGCCGCTACGTCGTGTGACAACTTTGATCGAGATCTATAGTCGATGTATAGTCGTAAGGATACGTTTTTTCACGTAATCCTTAGGGCTACGTAATTTTCGTTACGTACATTGACGTTTTGGAGGATAAATTTCACATTCAGAAAACAATAATTTAATAATATTTATTCATTTAATGATGCAGTAGTGTTTTGATAAATTTACTACGAGTAAGAATGGTTCGTGAAGCCAATGAAGCAGTTCAAATTTTTCTCCAAAAACGTTCTAAATCCCGTAAAATTCCTTCTTTCAGTGTTGGTTTCCAACCAGAGATTTTTTCCATCTTTCTTTTCAAGGGTAAGAGGAGATTTTGAGCGCAGAATCCTTCAACTCTCGTGGGGGAAAGCTTTTATCCGATTCATGACTGGTCCATTGATACCCTCAACTTTCTTCTTCAGAATAAGAAGAATTATAATTCATGATAGTGGGCGTTTTAAAGCGCTCTCAGCAAATCTAAAAATATCGCGGTGACTTTATTCGGAGAATATCGAGAATTAGGATTCAAATGACCTATGGAGCAATGGAAGATAATGGGTGTATTATTATCGAAAAATAAGTAATGAAATGATATAAGAAAAACGATACGTTGGTTCTCATCCTTTCATTTTCTTTCTCCGTAATGGTTTATAGGAGTAGTCTTACGATACATTTACGCCTTATTAAACGAAATTTGACTCAAGAATAGAAATACGCATTAAAGATAATGTATATAGAGCTGCCTAAAAATAGGGACAAGGTAAATAAAGAATGATATAATTTATTTTAAGATCCTAAACGATGAAAATAAAAAGAAAAAGATGTAATTTAGCGAAGAAAATTCTCTCTCTCAAAAAGGTCATTTACAAAAATAATGAGGGAGGGAAAACGCCGCTTATAGAGAAACATGAGATATCCAAGGAACAGAAAAGGTACGAAGAAAATTAACATGAAAAAGAAAGAAAACGATGAGGACCCAAGGAGGGACTCGGCCGAAATGTACGAGAATAATGATTAACTCTTCAGGGATAATGTTGGGGAATATTGGGGAAAATACCGTCTGCAGAAGGGGGTTGAGGCTGAAACGACGTTTCTGATGAAATCGTTAAGTCCTCTCCAAACAATTCGAGGGAAATGAAGAAGAGGCACAGAAATATCTCCTTCTGTTATCTTTATTTCCACTGAATTTGAATTTAACGCTTATGGTTGTTCTTTCCCAGCCACTTTATTTGAAGGATTCGATGGAAGTTGGTGACTACTCTGGATTCGGCTTATTGGCGTCTCATTCATATTTTAAATAATAATAGAGGTGTGGAATAGTCTGAAAATATCCATCGTTAATTAAAGAAGAGGATAGGAAATAACTTGAAACTTTTAAAAGTAACATATACTAAGGTATATGACCTATTTTACGTAAATCAGAATCTATGAATCTTATTTATATTGGAAAGAATTGTAGGACTAAATTAATGCAGAATGAAAATAATAAAACAGAAACGGCAGACCTGAAGTCTTATACATTCTTATTCACAAGGCTCTCTTTATATTTCCAAAACATCGGGATTTAATTCTAAAGAAACGAAACAGAAAAATAGAATAATGAATTCGTAAGGTAGGGTAGAAGTTTATAACTGTAGAGGAATGAAAAAGCTCGAAAATTGAGGTAAGTTCGAGGGTTTCTGCAAAAGAGTGATCTTTTCCTGTAGCAATGGTTTCCTTAGTAGCCAGAAAAACGATCAAAGCATTTGAAGCACTAAAGTTCAGTGTGACGCCTTCCCAGTATCCGAAAACAGGTTCCGGGAAGAGTCATCTTTCTGGGTCACTCCTTCGATGGAAAACGTATATGTCAAGAGTCGAAGTCTAAGGAGAGATGCAATGGAATATTCGCCCGAGGTATTGAATGTGTTTCGTGATTTAATATTCAACAGTTCGATTAGAATTTACATTAGAAATTAGTTGTAAACTTATAATTTTAATAGTTCGTGGATTATACGTATATCAATTTAGGCCACGAAATATAAAGTAGTATCTTAATAATAATGAATAATAAACTTTATTGTGCCATAATATAATTTATATTTGCCTTGATATTCTCTCGATTGATTGTATATCTATCATCAGTTTGGAGAGATTTATTTCTTTACCCTATGGAGAAAATGAATTAGAAAAATATTTAATTGTATTTAGAAGTACACTACGACTTTAACCTGTAAATTTCATATGTTTTATTCATTTTTATGTAAATTATATTAAATATTTTAAAATAATTAGTTGACATTTAATCTAAAGTTCGTGTATTTCATCCTTTGTTTGTCTTTTTTGAATGTTTAAAGATTTCCATTTGAATCAATCTTTTTCGTACTCGATTTTAAAGTACTTCGTTACAGATGTGTTATTAGTTCAGATTCTATGAAATTCTAAATCTATTATTCTTCATATTCTTAAATTTCAGATTTCTCTGTTCGTCTTTTTTAATCTTTCTCAATTTCAAAAACCTTCCCTTCCTTTCAATTTTTTGTAAAGTGTTCGTTATTCCAACACGTGTATTTTATAACAGAAGTTCTCTCTTGGTAGAGCTCCTTGACTGATTTGTTTGCATCTATGGCTGTTAGGTAAACTCAGCGCAGCATCAATTTATCCGTTATAATGTATAATTATAGAATGATTATGAGCATGTTTGTTATACAGTGAGAGTATACAATCAAGGTCAAACAATTACATCGGAACAGGAATAATGAGAGAAATTCCATTAATTTCGAGACGTTTGTTTTATTTCGATAATTAACGAGATACTCTTGCAGTCATTTATTCTCATATCTTTTAACTAATTATTTTTTACTAAAATGAACTTTCGCAAACGTTTTTAGGATTCCAATTACTCATCAAAATTTTTGAAATTATTTAGATGATCGCTAATTGAAACGTCCTCTGTATTATTGTGCAATGAGCAAAATTCAAGGCATACTAAAGAAAAATATCATCGCCATCGTAACGGTAACCAGGTTAATAATGGGTATATAATACTATTTATTTCAATAAATATTTAATAGTTCGAAGATTCGTTATTTAATAAGAATTTATACATTATATTTATACGTATCGTAATAATAAATTTTACATTATATACTTACGTATTACATAGGCAATTCTTTTATCTTTACAGCTTAAATAAATAGATAGCTCGACATTTATCGAATTTCGAGGCTTTGAACTGCTAAAGCTAATAGTATAGGGTAATCCAAATAGCATGGCAAAAATAGGAACGGCAATTATTTGTCATAAAGGCGATTACGGGAAACAAAAGATACGCACTGAGGATTGAATATAATTACCGAACGAGGGGACGAATACGCAAAACTGCCCATTGTCAAGCGGTCAAAAATGAATTCATTGAGTGAAAGATTGAGGGGGATTGAAACAATGGAAGGATCCCTTCAAAAGCCACGCAAAATCCTCTCGGAGAAATATTTCCCCTTGGTTACGAAAATATTATGCATGCGCAATAAATAATTCGGGTCCAGAAACCTTTTTTCAGGATGAAAAAAAGCTCTGAAATGAGTTTATACTGAAATAATACTTCGTCAACAATTTGACGAGTCTTAAAGTTACTGGACCCACTAATGTACCGTGTGGGGCACCTTGTGTGTACTTATGGATTTGTATGCAGGAATACTATGAGAAATAAAGTACTTTTCTATGAATACCAACATACATTTCATCTCGGATACGTGCCCTAGATATAAGATATACATCAATGGCTCATGCGAATTTATCCAAAACAAACTGTGCCGCTACGTAGCTTAGCTGTTACCCTTTCTCTAGTTTATCGGGACGACTTGATTGAACGTTTACTTTCCGTTACAAACGTTGACGAAAGCTGTTTCCATATCGGATAACACCACCTCCTTTTCCTTTCATGTTCCATGAGAATTCGTTTCTATTCTTGTTTTGTCGTTTACAATCATCAATTGTTGTCATACTTGCATGTAAATTATTAGTCAAAACACACATAATGAGCCTTGATTTGTAAACTGTTGCTAAACGTTTAAACTATACCGTACGTGGTAATGTATTGTTCACGAATTAATTATATATTGCTTCTATGTGTACTATTTGTTACGGTGTAAATTAAAATTACCACCAACGTGTTTCATAAATTTCTGTATGCGTGACAATTAAAAACCCTTCCAGTGTAAAATTAACTTCAAAATGTTAATAACTGAAACATACGACTTTGATGAACGCCGATTAATTCAAGGTGATAATTGTATCTTTGTTTAAAAGCTATGATTAGTAGAATCAGCAATGAATGCGGAGGTATTCAAAAAGAAAAACCCGTAAAACTGTGGAAGAGATATTGGCTTCTAAAAATAAACGTTGCGTAGGTTTGTATCGATCCTTCCCTCTTAATAGGAGGACTTCAACCTCCGCTGTGATGGAAATTGCAAAATAAAAAACGAAAATTGACGCAGAGTGGAACGTCGGGAACATATTGGGAACCAGAGGATGCCTTTTGGGGCTCCAATTACCTCATCGCTGCAATTTTTGATCTCTTTGAAGTCAAAAAAGAACATGTGCGCGGGTTACCTTTTTCTTGGCAATCTATGCCTCGAAAAATTTCACACTAGACAATATATCTAAGATTCAAACTCATATAGCTTCTGCGTAATATTTATACATGTAATATGAGTAATATCATTAGATATTTTGGAAAATAATATACCTAATACAACTTATTTTAATAATATAATATACTTAATTTAGCTAATTTCAAGGAAGAATATATGCGAATTGTGCTAGTAAAAGAAAAGTGTAACAATGCCCGGAACTAACAATTCTCATCCCATCGTGTCCACAGATAAAATACCATATAAAACACTGACTATAATATTTAAGTCCCACTTTTAATTCACGTAATCTTCACTTTACTTATTTTACAACCGACAGCGATTTTTAAAATCATTTGATAAAAAAGTATCTATCTATTATTTAGGTATTCTACTTTCGAAAATCATGATGTATGGCAGAAATACCTCGGTTAAGTCCCCAATTGGTCCTTTCATTACAATATTCTAACAAAATTCCTTCCTAATTGGAATACCTTCCACAGTTAATCATCCGAGACTCATTTGAGCATGAGGAATGATCAAACTCCTCAGGTGTATCGGAAGGGAAAAAAATCCATTGCCGTTGCTGTCCGGAGCAGGTAGGGGTCCATCGGTAGAATTCCTGACCTCTCGTAAGTTAATTATATCGAACGAAAGGAAGTTCCTCGAAGAAAAGCCTCGGGTCAAGGTTGTCTAAATTTAATTAACCGGTACCCGCAAAGGTTTCCTAGCAACTTAGATAATCCTAGACGAAGACAGCCGCGCGGTTTCATGGTTGAGAAGCTCAAGTGATCCCTAAAATCTTGTCGGATCTGCGGAAGGAAAAAAGCCAGATGCCTGAGAGGTGTTGACAGACAACAAGAAGAATTCTTTTCCGTGGGGATTTGCTGAGAGAAGATTTCTGGCCAAGGGTCCAGGAGATGCTATGGTTCATTGGAAACAGCCCTGGAGCTCAGCCACGGGTACTATTGGAAATTAAGTTTCAAAAGATGGGGTTTTTAACAGAACGTTGCGTTTCGTATTAAAATTTAATGGGTAAAAAGCTAAATGGTTGAGAGAAATGATTCATTAAGATAAGTAGAAAAGCGGTTTTTCTACTCGTAAATATGAATGAATGATTACTAAAAATTATGCATCTGCATCGTACGGATGGATTGCGACTGAAAATGAGTATAATTTTCAACTAGAGGTTGCGTTATATTTTAAACTATTTTGATCTACTATAAACATTATATATAATATTATTTATAAGTATTGAAGTATAAGCATAAGTATTATATGAAAATAAAATGGTATATTAATTCAATAATTACCAGAGGCAGTTTGTATAAGTTTGTCTATTTATGTAGACCTAAATTAATTCTACAGGAACCTCTCTTACATTAGCACACTTATTAATAAAATAATTGCAGTCATAAAAGCTAAATATTTTCGGATTGTTAAATGAGTGTTGAGGAATATAAAAATATCGGCAAATATTTTCATGCTGATACATTATGTTCATAACGTTATACATATATTGTATTCTCTGTAGGTCAGACCTAAGTTACAATGTTAAATGGAGTGTCATTGCAAACGCAGGACTCATAATTCATCTCTAAGGAACCCCTTTTTATGCAGTTATTCATTCCTCCTTTACTGAATAATCAGCACAAAATATCATTAGTATCTTTCCTTAGAAGCATTCTAGTGTCATTAGTACCCATCTGTATTTTAGGCATGCAAAAAAGTCAGTTTCATTAAGTTGTCATCGGAGAATGCTATTCTTAGTACGTCATAGTAATTCACATAATCACACTCCTCGAAGATTGATGATAGAACAAAAGAAGCGCAGAATTCTGCTCAATTTAAACCTTAATAATCCGCATTAAACGCAGGAGCGATGCGTCATAGGACAATTAACGCGCCACGTACTTAAGTCGGACGATTGTACAAATAAATACACGGGAGACAGTCTCAGGAAGTGTAATTTCGCTGTGGTTTCATTAGCATTGGATTTATTCGCTTGAGAACGATAATTATGTTTTCCTCTTCCAAGTGAAGCGCTATTATAGATGAATGTGCTCTCTGTATTTTGGAGCATGACCAAAGTTCAGACAGTCTCATTCCTTGCGGTGAAATTAGCCTCATCAAAATGTAATAAGTGAAACAAACGGGTAATGATGAGTTGAAAGCCGCAGTTTGCTTGATGATTAACGGAGCATTCAACCATTAAATGTACACATTTTAAGCTAATCCGTGTTCTATAGAGGATCGCCATACATAACTTAAAAGGAAAACTAAATTAAAGAGTCATTAATTTAAAAATGAAAATCTGTATAAAGAAGTTGAATATTGCCATCGTATTGTAGAAATTCATTTATTAAAATAGAGTAATGATTAAATATAACATAAATTTATATAATTATGTATTGTGCATCATTTGTATTATTTATTTAGATTAGAAAGTGAAGCAAAGAAATTTGTTTGACCTCCAACGGGAAATTCATAAATTTAAATTTTTACGAGTTTCATAATCCACATTCATAGAGCATGACGGGAACATACCAGTAAATCATTTGCTTAGTATAGCATTACTTTAATTTGAAAGATAAGATTTTGATTCGATGTGTAATTGTGTAATTATTGTTGAAAATTTTCTCTTTTTTTAATATTTTACATAAATTTACCCCTATTCCATAACGAGTTTAATCGTAAATATATTTTATAAAGACATTTCCACTTGTATTTGTTTTTACTTAAAGTGTAACATAATCCAAACCATTGATGAGGGAGTAAAGTAATCCTCATTACTTATTTTAACGAAACCAGTATCATAAAATCTAGGTTACTTAGCAGTTGTATCTATAATCGATTTCAGAATAAAGGTCCTTTAATGTGTGTACTATATTCTATCAATTTATCTCCTTGTCTGATTCCAATTAAATACTATTATCACCATCATAAATGGTTAAATTATCATCCAAACACTTTAACGTAAAAAGTCAGAAATACCTATTCTTTCCATATCAAATCATTATTCACTTAGCAACGAGATTTATTATCACCGCTATACTTCAACTAGAAAAAAATTTAAACAGAAATTTACTTTTGGATCCCTATTTTCGGAAACAATATTTTTCCACAATTTAATTCCCTGTTTAACCAAAGAAATTCATTATTCTATTACAATTAACTCACGCTGAAATTAACGCGTGGCTAAGGATCCGAAAAGTTACTTAAGTTAATTAAAATAATTAAATTATTCATTTATCATTCTAATTGCTAGAATTTGAGGTGGTACAAATTTTAATTACACTCAAACATAGTAAATTAATTTCTGAGAAAATATATCCACATCTATTTTTTAAATTTCGGATACCTACTCTTTAATAAACTACGTGGACTCATTTCTCTTTTTCTCCTTTTTCCTAATAATACGTCAGGGATGAGTAAACTAGGAGAGTAACCATGCCTCTAGCTACTCTCGGTTCGTATATTTCATCAAATAACTGCTTTCCGGATGTGAACGGTCCATGGAAATGCCTAGAGGTTGTTTGCCGTTTCTTACATTGGGCAAATTTGTTTCAGGTGAAATCTTCGTGAAAAAGGTTTCACAGATTAAAAAAGACGCAAAAGAGAAAGTGAAATGAACAGTTATTATTTACACGCTCATCATTTTCACTTCTGCTATAAATAAATACAGTTTTGAACGTTTAAAGTGTAATATTAATGAAGTATGCCATTTTGTTCTACAGTACAGTTGGGATATCGAGTACTGAAGCGTAACGTAATGTTAGTGAAGGCGAATACTTATTTTAATTTTAAAAGTAAATTAAAATATGATAATAGATGCGTAGTATAATTATCAGAACTTCGAGGTGAAATGGAGAAGAGCATGAAATATAACAAAAAACACGTATGGATTATTTAGGTTTCAATTTTTAACAATAATAAGTAAATTAATAATTCATGGATGCTTTCGAATCATTTTTCTGACCCAAACATAGGCTAATATATAAAACAGACTTTTATTCTATTTAATTCGCGTAAGGCAATGTTTATTATAAAAATTATAATAAATAAATATAATAAACAGAGCTTACATCATATAAACGTGTACATACATATAAAGATCATTGTATCTAGAAGTAACTGAATTAATTATTATGTAGATAAAGAGATTCAAAGCTGGCCCTACATTAAAGGCTGCGAGTCATGAGTTTTTGGCTGAGCTCATCTGTAGAAAGGATCCCAGCTTTTAGAATACTGTTCATTATTGTGTTGTATACTTATCAAATTCTTACTTTTTTAAAATTCAAACAAATAGTATGGAATATATCGGAATGTTTCTTTTGTTACGATACAAATTAACGCAAGAACGTGGGTAGTGTGTCAGTGAAATTAGAATCCTTCCTCATTGTGCTCCCTTTTTAATTATACTACCTCTGAGGTACACACTCCAGATGTGCCTTATAATGAATCTTTCTTGCAATTAAAAAACCAATCGTCCAAGCTCCAGTCAATTCCGATGAATATCTACCATCTGAGTAGCTTTCGATTAACTGTCAACGTAGCACTCGTATTCCGAAAAGGAAATGGAAAGCATAATATTGAGTATCTCAGAGCAACAGAAAGAGGCGTTTTTCCCGAGGAATGATTAATTTTGCCGATCGAGTCGACGATTGATGGCCGTCCGTATTCAAATGGCGAATCCCGATGTGTTAATACGCGCACTTGCGGATGTAGACTCTCTTTTGTTCCACGATGGATTTAAAATCCACTTCTCAATTTTATTTTTCGTTTTCGAAAATCCGAAATATTTCGGATCGATATTTGAATCGAATGTCATTATCGGTTTTTTTCCTCCGATAGATTAAAGATACTCGATGATGATTGAATCAAATATTCCCTAATCTGGAAAATAATGAATGAAGTGGAATTACGATTGAGTGAAGGGTATGTTGGTAACGAAGTGGAGACGTTATGGAATCACATTCGAGATAATACAGTAGGTAGGTTTTCAATTAAAAAAACTCTAGTGAAAGATTTGATGAACTATACTGATGCGGAGTTCTGTATACTATTTACTATCTGTTTTATTTAGACGGATACTAGTTGTTCGTTTTTAAATAAATAGAATACCTCTCTTAACAGGTTTCAATCAAGAGTGACAGTCTGTTATATTTGCTTTAGGGGTGAGATCTGTGTTGTCTCCAAGGAGATCCGGAATGTAACTAAAGCTAGGGAAAATATCTAGGAACGTAGAAGATAAATTAAAATGTCTTATTACGAACTGAAGTTGAATTGTTATCATTCTCACCATAAGCATCAGGAAACGATACGAGGATAAGGAGAAAATTTCTGTTCCTGACGATGAATAACTGTGCTTTTAGTTTTATAATCATTGTAATTTTCTAAACAACCTTCTATGACTTGGTACTATGTGTTTTCTACATTAGTATACATTCCTAGAATAGACAGTGATAGTTCGTTTTGATCTTGAACAGTTTATACTTTTAACATCACCTGTGACAGATGCAGAACATTTTTACTGCTACTGCATTCTATATAATGCTTCAGGAATCAAAATCATAATAAAAACTAAGGTCTCGGATCTTCTCGGCTTCATTTAGAGGTTCGATAATCACATGACACGATAGTGGGATATGAAAAGATTTCTTTAGAATTCTATTGATCAAACGAAGCGAGTGTCAGCTGAAGCAGGGTGGGAATCAACAAGGCAGCATCGGTAGGGAGTGCACAGCGGTCGGTCAGGAGAGATTATGCAAATTGGCTTCATCCCCCCGTTGCTATGGAGACACCCACGCCGGGGCAATGGCACAAAGGTGGAAAATGAGAAGGGAACACGTCTACGAATGGAAAGACTAGCAGCGGGGGAATATATCGAATTCATTATATATTATTAAATCTACTTCATATCCAATCTATTCGAGCTTATATAGCAGAAGAGAGGCATGTAAAGGTTACTTTTTTTGCATTTTAAAGGTATTTAATAATGCAGTAATGATTGCTCATTAACGTTCCCATCATCCAAGTGACGTAAGAAATAGGATGGTTATCTACGAAAACCAAAATTCTAAGATGAGTGATACATATATAGGAAATATCAAAATGGATGATAATCAATTGGGTGTTATCGTTATGGCAACTATAAGGAATTACTTTTAAAGGCTGTGTGAGCATTCTTACATAGAAATGACATTTATGTTTCACATATCTTTCCGCTTTTACTATAAAATAATTTAGTATCAATTTTCCATAATGATGTTCCCTTATGTTTCAGAGTCAAAGGTTTTCCTTACAATTTCTGACGAAGCTAATTTTGATCTCAAGATTTCCTCATGCCTATTCAGTTTTCCCTTTTGCAAATTTCAACGTAAACTCTTCAACCAATAAGAGAACATTTCCTTCTTATGTCATTTTGTCTTATTCAGCAGCTTTTCAGGATTTCCTCTTTCTTAGATAGAATAACTGCTGTAATTTCTTGAAATATCCTTGTTAATTTTTACGTTTGTTTTAATTTCGTCTAATCGTAGAATACAAGTGAGAAAAATAGAGTAGGATGGTGTTTGATTGTTCAGGAATGGATTTAAAATATATGTAATTCTTTACAATACTATTCTAAAAACTACTGTAATTACTTGCAAAACCTTTTCGAAGACAAAAAAGAAGAAAGTGGTTTTCATGAATTACATTTCCTTTCACAAGCACTGAAATTTCTCATAACTAACACTCGGGTACTATAATATTACATAGAAAATTGTATTAGTTGTTAGCCTAATAATCTTAGATATCAGAAAGACTTATAAATAAGACTATAAATAATTCATTGAAGTTTTCAAACTTTAATTCAATTTTACGATGAATTTACGATACTCTTTCCATATATTTCATTACATCGAAATCCCTTGCCTTTCACTTTAAATTTCAGCAAAATATGAAACTCGATAATTGATATTTATTTATTATTTATTAACCAGTATGTGGAATAAGTACTATATTATATTACTTACGATGTTAGTCCTTTTTAATAATTCATCCAAATACGTACTTATGCTTCTTTGAAAACAATCCTCAATTCTAGCAGAGAAAAAAATTCCTCTTAGTTATTTTTCGATTTCCATATTTATTCTATTTTAATATTATATCTTTATTTCATTAATTATTTAAAAAAAATAATAATAATTTAAAATGATTTAATTAGCACACGTCGATGGAGTCGAGTTTTTATTTGTCCAAGCGACGCTTGGATAAAAAAATTATCTTCAATCGTTTTGTAATTTGGTAATCCGACATTTGCGTATCGCATATGTTGCCGAGAAATTTAAATTGAAATTGAATCCTCAGGGAAAAGCCGTAGCATTTGAAATAAAGGGAACGGAATCGTATCTTTTATTTCTCTGGAGCATAAAGCTAAATTTAGAACAGATGGCTTTACTCGGTTCTATTGGATAGTATTCTACTGATTCAATTTCAAACAAATCTTTTCATTTCTAAATAAATTTCTAGGATCATATCCGCGTAAGCTCAAAGGATAACCTACCCATGGACTGATTCAATTAGAAAAGGGAAGCTGTTTTTATTTTACTCTATCCAGGGCAGTAATTAGGGTTTCTTATAGTATAAGTCGACGTATATATGCAAAAATATTGTTTTGTAAAATTTGATTAAATTATTCTGAATCTTTCAAAAATTGAAGCATAATTTAAATAATTTAAAATCTTACAATAATTATCTTTAGTGAACTTATGTTTTTTTACCACTTAAAAATCTAAAAAAATCTTTCTAATGCTACCTATTCTCGTAGTAGGAGTAGGAGCTTTTAAATATAAAAGCTAGATATTGGATAAGGTTGACCATCATTTTCACGGAAATAAATATTTATAATACAATATAAAATATATATATGTAATATAGATTATCAGACATAATTTTTGAACCATGTTTATTTATACATTAATAAAATTGAAAATTTTAGCTTTAATCTCTTCCTTGACCAGATTCTCACAACAATTTCATCTAAAAATTATACGTAAATATACAAAACGGTTCTATAGTTACATGTGTAATATTAAATTAATTATATATAAATACCTAATTATTGAAGAAACTAAGGATTCAATAAATTTAATGATACTTCATTTTATTCAAAATGTAAAAAAAATAAAAAACATTTAAAGACATGATGAATACGATAAAATATTAAATTATAATATACAAATAATTTCGATAATATTTTTCAATTTTTGTTAAATATTTTTGTTAAAAAATCAAATTAATGAAAAAGCATCAATAAAAGAATAGTAATATAAGTTAACAGACAAGGAATTTGGTCATAAATACGTTTAAATATCCATCGTTATAATGCACGGGACATCGTCTCTCCGAAAGTCACACTTGGAAATGAATAATGGAATATTCGCAGTCCTTGAACCACTGCCGGAAACATTGGAATAATGGTATTGGACAAAAAATGGAGACCAGAGAACGAAAAGTTCGGGAAGAGCGTTAGATGAGGAAACTCCGATGAAAATTTAATATTTCTCACCACGAAAGGTCTTCCGCAGTGCGACTTTATGACGGTGGCGATTTGAGCTATGACCACTGTAACAACAGGAAATGTAATCACTCCAAGATGACCTCACATTCAAACATAACTTAGCGGTGGACGAGGAGATTTGGAGCAAAGAGATTTCTCTGCTATTCCGTTGGAAATTTCCACTGAATTTTTATGCATATATGCAGACTTCTATTTTATGTTATTCTATATTAATACTTGTAGATGACATAATGGGGATTATTGAGTTAAAATATTTAAACCAGTGATTAAAGAGATTTGAGATAAATCTTATAAAATATGCACTTATGAGCTTAAAGTTAATACACATAAAGAATTATAGTGCATGTTTCTTTCCTAACATTACTATCAGGTTATAAAAATCTGCTTTTAATAATTTTAACGATATTAGTAATAAAAAATTTTCACCTCTAACATTACTACTATGAACTTTGTTATCCCCTGAACTTTATCTATCTTTATTATTTTTTATTTATAAGCTGAATTTATCTTAATAGGAAAAAAGAGTAATTCGTATTTTCCACAGGATATTTTTTACTGGCCATCCAAGATAGAATATATTTATCTTATTATAACTCAACTGCGAACTATCTACAATAGTTGTGTCTCCGAAATTTTACTTTTGCAATCTTCTTTTGTCTTGATCGTCATTAATATCATTACTATTAGTTTGGAGAGTATCCATAAAAATCAACCACATTATATGAAATTTACCAGATTTTCAATGTTGAAAAACTATCCAAGCAATAAAAACAACTTTGCAAATTTCCACAGAAAAAATTGGTATATTGGCGACGAAACCGGTCGCGAACATACCAATTTTTTCTGTCACACCTTCTCATGTTGATTTCACTATCCGAGCACGTTGAAAAAGAATAAATAAAAGAATAATTATTAGTTTTATGTTTACAATTCTCCGATATATCTAATTTTACTCAGTTATTTTTATAATACGCTTAAGGATAAATATAATCATTCTACATACACAATCCATCCTCACTTGTTTTTAATCCACTCTCAGAAACAATCAACAGTGCATAAGGGCTAATTCCGATCATCCAAAAGCAACAATCACGTAGTTCCTGGACAACCACTATCTTAAATTGTATTACTGCTCTGAGGGTGTATTGTTCGCGAATTGAGTGTTTTCGCACTAGATGGATACGAGTATTCTCACAGGGTTTTAGATCGTCTACTCACCGCTATAAACAGCCTATATTCCCATCGAGATTTCCTAGGTTTGTTCGCAAAACGCGAGGATTTACAAAAAGAGTAATGCTGGTCCCGCACCTAAGCTTTTTAGAGCTCTTAGAGATCCTTAATTGTACTCATCCATAGACGAGCAAACTTCAGTAGCAACGAGATGTAGCAACGCACGTTTTGTACGGAAGTGCGTTGAACCCAACCTCCTACGTTCTCTCTTCTTAAGCCTACTAATACGTGGGAAGTCGTTTTGCGGAGGAGTTTATGGGCATCGTGTTGGAAATAATTCTAAAAAGTTTCGCTTAAAGCTTAAAAGGTTTTATTGCATTCTTTTATATTATCTTTTAAAGTTTTATTGCATTCTTTTATATTCTCTCTCTTGCTAGCATTGTTTTGATAATCACAATATTAAAATACGATATCTAATATCATGCATACTCAATCAAGAATTACGTATTCATTTTAAGTGATGTTAAAGATATTTATTATATATATAAAAATAAAGATATTTATATATAAAAAATTGTTTAAATGTTAACTATTTCGAGATCAGAGTAGTTTATTTAATATTTAGATGCATTATTATTTCAACTTTCGCAAATAAAATTCATAAATTGAACTTTTATAACAATGACGAGATACAAAGCAAAGTACAACGAGGCAGAAGTTTTGAACAGATTGAGATGATTTTAAAGATATTTATTTGTATACAATCATTTTAATGCTAAATTATTTGAGATCAGAGTAAACAATTAAAGATTTAGACACATTATAATTTCAACTTTAGCAAATAAAATGTATAAATTGAACCTTTTCAATAATGACGAGATACTAAGTTGTGTACAAAGAGGGCTTTTGAACAGATTGAGAGTCCTATATAAATTGTGTCGGAGATTCGAATGTATGAATCCAGAAACTAAAACGTAAAGACGAATAAAGCACGCGTCAAAATCACTCGAGTTCCTTCTCAAGAGAAGAAATAGAGGGAGCGCCGTAGATGCCTCTACAAAACGTTATAAAATTCGGTACGTTTCGAAGGAAGTGTCCTCAGTCACATTCGAAGGAAGGAGTTGCTCTGAAGAGTTGATGGGATACAAGGCGAGAGCTTTATTAAAGGCTGCAGAATTAATGTCAACATTTATCATTTCCTCGGTAAAAGACGTCTGTTTTCGAAATGCGCGAAGTAAGAATATCTTTTCCACTTCCTTTCCTTGTTCCCGCTTCACAGTCACCTTCGGGAAGGAAATGTATTCGATTCTCCATTAATCAGGTCAAGGAGTATTTGCATATCGGAAATTTTTGAATATACGTAGAACCCGGCTTGAAATATCTTATTTGAATGTGAGGGTTAGAGGATTCTATTCAAAAGAATCGAAGCTGCCCATTCGCACGGAATCTATCACGCTCCAAAGATTCTATGTGAAATTATAACGATTTTTGGGCATTTTTAACTGGAGATTTTTTTATTCCATTAGAAATAGACTGGGGGATTGTTAGAGAATCATACCGAGTACTTGAAAGCATTGCTATTCATGTTTTAATTGAGAAAACAGTAAGGACTATTTCACCTGTGATGATGAATAAGTGCATCAATTCATTTAATACCATCGCTACTCAGCCAAGTAAATACAATATCCACACTTTTATTACACAATCCAATGAGAGAATAAATTTTGAGAATTGATTTTTTTAAATCAATACAACAGGTACGTCATTGGATTATAAATCTCTTCATTACAACACTCCTTGATTTACCTAGACCAGAAAATTAATTAACAGCGATAGATATTGTCCTTTAAGATAGTTATAGTTAAAGTTATACTAGGATATAACGATCCATAATCAAAAAATTTCCATTATTAAATAATGAGATTCAATAAAGATAATTAATAATTTACTTGAAAATATGTTGACTATTGCGTTATTTTTATAGTCTTCATTCCTTCGTCTCATAGTCAACCGAAAACAGTCATGTATTTTGATTTCCTTTAATGATGTTAATAATCACACACCGTCACAACAGTAAAAGAAAAAAAGTATTATTTTATCATGTCAAAATCCTTTGTTTAAATTAATTTTAGAATTTGTATCTCATTAACAGAGATCGTGTGCTTCCTGTTTGATTGATGTAATTATTTTAAAATTATTCATTTCCTCAGATTCCTGAATTAATGAGTAAATATTCATAATGGAAGGTTTCTACTGATGTCCAAGCACAGCAATAACGATGCGAGCCTTTTAATTATTAATTTAATTCCGACGTAGAATACGCATTCATATTTTATCGCCAACGTTGATGTACACGAAATATAACGGTTTATTCCCCTCTTCCTTTATGGACCTAAGCTATCGTTTCGATCTTTATAAATACGAAATTGATACAATTTAAAAAGTTAAATTTTTTGAACCAAACATGAGCAGAAATCTAAACTACGATATTATTTAATGTTAAATATGCGATGAATCTCTAGTCTTGTAGATATTCTTTAATTAGATAATTATAGCAGAAACCTTATCTATCATCGCTTTCATTATATTCCACATCTTTACCTTCATTTCATTTCACCGTTTTAGACTCATTCATTCAAAGCTGTAAGGATTATATTATTATTCTTTAGAATCGTATTGTACTCGTCCTGATTTTGCGGAAAGACATTCTGAAGGAAAAACATTTCGCTTTGATTTTCACACCTTTATAACTTCCCAAAGCGTTTTTAGACTTTATATATCTTCCAGTGACAGTTCCGAATCCTAAACCACTCGGAAAAAACACGAACCTTGCGGAAAAGTTCGTTTTATTAAATCGTTCGCATTCTCTCCATGGAGATGTTGTCAAGTACGTTGAAAGCCATCACGATCAGCATAGACGTGGAAACTCGATATGTCTCCACACGTCTTCGATTCTTCGTCTACCACATTCGATTCCGATGGAGAGACTTGAACGAAGTGGATACGAACCAAAAGTTTTCAGACCGAATTCGTGAACGGAAGAGCGCTCCCGCGAGAAAACAAAGTAAAACTCTCAGAAGAGTCTCAGAAATGATACCTTTTCTCACGCCAAGTGTTTCCATTTTCCCCCCGCAGTCTGAATCGTTAGTTTCGAATAAAAATCCCACTTCCTAAGAGACGAAACATATTCGCTCTTCTTCACAGTCTGGCGGAATCGCGCTCTCATCCATGCGTGTGCTCTTGAGGGTTTTTTTTTAATTCCATTTGAGGTTCAATCCCTTGGTACGGAAACAATGAACTCGGTGGAGGGACTCTAGCTGCAAGCGACGCACTCGAGCGAGCGTTTCTCCTCGCAAAAGAAAACGGATAAAAAAAGAAAACGGATTAAAAAATACTCTTTGATAACCTGATTTCGGTGTTCGCGGAATTATTTCCCCTCTTGAAATTGTAACCCGATGCCGAAGGTATACGTACGTACTCTTTTTTGCCGTAAAAAAAAGATCGATCGGTTTTTGTTTTTTTGCGCGATGGCGTCTGCTATTTTGAGTCGTCCAAACGTCAAAACAAGAGGCTGTTTTGGAAAATCGATAGGAGAGTGAAAATTAGGTCTTCGTACGCTCACAGAAAATTACGATTCATCGCACCGCCCGAAATTGTTCTCTATCGAACCTCCGCTGTTTCACTTTGGGTGGAATCGTTTAAGAGGTTTTAAATGATCAACTGAAAGGTTCTTGAGTTCGTGCAACGTTCACCTACTCTTTTGTGTTTTTGGAGATAAATTTTGAGAACTACGTACCGACATCCATGAGTAACACACGTAATGAGAAGACTAAATGTCAGCGTGAATGATTGTATTGTTGCACGAGTTTTAAAAGGTAAAAGAATTCTAGACTATAATATGGTAATTAAATAATAATTCTTTATCAACCTATCCCACCTATCCCACCTATAAATGGGCCATATTCTCGTCTTATGATAAGTTCAGGGATATATCGATCCAAAAAGTTAGTTATATTTCCTAGGGAAGTATCTAATTTACGTAAGAATAAAACACAAGTAAAAAATAATTAATATTTAAAAGTAAAGGATTAATGTTACACTTTATAACCGAGAAAAAATTAATTCTCGAAAAATAAATTCTGTTTGCTCTACAAAATGATTTTATTATGATTTCTTAGACTACGAATTGCATATTTATAAGATTATTTTAGACAGCCTTGGGAATATTGATTAGATTGAAATTTTTTCAATAAAATGTCTTGATGTTGAATAAATTTCTTATAGAGACAATGTTTAAGAAATAGCAAATTGGTAAGGATAATATCCGTATCTTTTTTGCGTTTTATTCTAAATATAAGTGTTGAGATAAGAGAAGAATGTTTTATCAAATAAACAAGGCTATTCAAAGAAAAGTATTTCGAAGTTCATCTTCCAAATTAAAAAGAATAGATAATAAGGAAGATAACTCATTAGCAGATCGATCTTCATCTCGTACTGAGTAAAAAGTTTAATTTTTGTTTCAAGGAATATTTTTTTGGAAAATGAAGCCTTTGAATTTTTCTTTAAGTTTATATATATTCATGATTGGTTCTTCATCTCTTCCCTAGGCTGCATTATCAATAGATTCAAAGAGTACGAATTCCCTCGAATCTGAGATTGAAGTCACAGAAAATATTATCGAGTTTAGATCAAATATATAAGATTCCTTAACCTTCATAAGCCTTTTATAAAAATTGTTTTAATAAAACACTAAGAAAGGTCGTCTGAAAAACTGTGCTCAAAGCAGCCACCATACCTTTTATAAAACATCGAAAAGGGATATCTCAGAGGTATATATCGCCAATGGGAGTGAAGGAGATAAAGAGGGCTTCTAAAGAAAAGGGGATTTGAGACATGAGAAGCGACCAATGTAGTGTGGATTTTTCGGCCACCAAACAAAAGGGGTTTCCTCGGACTTACCTTTTTATCTCTCACCTCAAAAACTTTCCCTTCCGCCCTCCTCAGTAATGGATGTCCCACAAAAGGGAATGGATGAAGAACGGCGCAACGTAGTAAATGAAGACAGATGGCCGTGCCATCGAGTATGGATTGGTCATCTCGAACCGATAGCGTATCCGACTTCGTTTAAGTCGACAACGTGTAATCATTAGGGTATTTATTCTTGTATTATACGGAAAGATATCTTACCATGTTCTCCTGAGTTTGAAACCATCAGTTATCCCTTAGTCACCTTGTAATATTTATTTATAAGAAGCAGAACGTTTGAAGGGTTGAGTATTTATTCGTTTCGTATATCAACTAGCCTACAGTACATAATATTCAAACTAAAACCTACTGTTACCTATGATTTAATGTGATTAATGACAACATTATTAAATAAGGAATGTAGGATAGGTTAATATTTATATGCTAATCCACTCTATAGTGATTTAGATTATTAATTTCACAGTGAACCTTTTACAACTTCTAGAAAAGTATTGATACTTACTATAAAAAACCGTACGTCATATTTCGGTAAGTACTTCAGTAGGTTCTTGTTTTCCAATATGGCTTCTTTGGTACACGGATATCTTACCTTACGGACCTTATGTACAGCTACTTACTAATAGAGAAGATTAATTCTATCAAATAAAAGAATCAGGTAGTATTTTTCAAGCATATGATAGAGAAATTAAAAAGAGACAGTTACAATATAAATTTCAGTTTAACAAAAGACATAAACGACTTAGCAACGCATAAATACGTGTACTCATAGTTGTTTAGGAGTAACACAAACGACGTATCTCACCGCGTTTCAACCAGTAATCCTGTTTCCTTGGGGATATGGTTAAGAAGAATTCCTCTCCAGCGTTCATATCTTCCACATGAGCTTCTCATTTGAGGACGCCGTGAGCTCTTCAGTTTATACTTTCACTTCTTCCTCCGATGGAGTCCCGAGCGCTAAATAAACTCAAGGGAAAGAATAAAAGAGAGTGTTTATACGGAGAAAAGAGAAGGAATTCTCAAATGAGATGGCGATATATATACATGTGGAGAATTGTGAATTAAAGATGCATCCTAAATAGAAACGCAGGTCCATTCCCTAAGCTCTTTCCTTTCCTTATTCTATGGATAAGCAATGAATACGGAAACTCTCACATGAGAGTGGACACATTGTCTTTTTAGGTATGCGCCATTTGACCTCATCGGAAACCATCAGAACTCACTTTAAGGCAGAGCAAGGAAATGGCGGCATAAGACAGAGCGAACAACGTGGGCATTAAAACTATCATGGTTCTGAGATAACGTTATCGTACAAATAGAACTATGAGGGACGTATTGCCGAGATAAAGTTTTGTTCGCGTTTCATTTTAAGAGGGTATAAAACGAGAGAATGGTTCTAAACCATACTGTTATTGAAGTTCCCGATAATTTTTAGGAATTCAAATAAAGTATTGACCCTTAAACGTCAAAACATTTTTTCCTTGAAGGACATATACTCCCGATTTTATCTTCGTTTGGCAATCTACCGCAACTATCTGTTAAGGTAAAGCTAAATCAAGATAGAACCGTTATAGAGGAATACTCACTTGTTTTTTTTTCTTTTATCTTGGAATTTTAGTATCTATTTAGTATCTAGTTATCTATATAGTTTGATACTTTCGCTTTTAATATTCTATCTTCGAACATTAGGATGAGATGAAATCATAAGCGATTAAAAGAAAGTACGTAGTGGAAAATTACTGATTTATTTAATTGGCTATAAATCTAAAGATTTATCAATAGTAAAGGAAAGGAAACATTTATAAGATGAATCAAGTCTTTGTTCCGAAATTTCCAGTATTTAAATTTTAAGATCATTTTTATAAATATCTGAAAAGTTTACTTTTACTTGAGTAATTTTTCAAGAAGAAGAGGATTTTAAAGAAAATCTTCATCTTCTTATCTATTCCTCAGAATACTGATGGAAGTTTAAAATCAAGTACCTCTTAGATGTGACTGAATCGATGCACGTTGTTGTTTATGTGAGGTACTTAAGCCAACTGCCTCTTAAATTGTCAGCCAAATGGGTTGTTAGATCCACCGTAAGTTACCAAGAACCAACGGAAGGGAATGAGCCTTCCAAGGTAATATAAGGAGTGTGGTACTCTTCTCATGCTGTCTGAGATAGAATGAATGGTCGGACGTTGAGAAGTTTGCAAAATACACTTCAGACCTATACCAAAAGACGTATAATGCAATTGATATAGCTTGATAACATTCGTACACAGTTTGACAAACACAATTTAATCATATGCGTGTGTAATAATGAAGAAAAGATATTTTTATCCATTTAGTGTTAAATACAAGAACTGCTTAGATAATTTAACCCTAACAATCAAATATTACGAGTAAATATATTTCCAAATTTCGTTAAACCATTGATTGGCTAATTTTTCAGCGTTCATAGTTTCTATTCAACTTTAAACTCAAATAAAAATTCATCCTCATGTAAGACAAACTAGCGCACTGAATCATTTTCATGTCCAAATCATAAAACCAAAACTTCTTCTAAAATGGACGATAAAATATTTGATTAACTTTCCATAACTCCAGCCAATTCTCTTCTGCGAGCTTTACTTTAGAAGTATAAGACGCCTTAATGAAACGACTAAGACGAATTCTTAGTAAGTACTGGAGCAGTAATACATTAATCCGAATAGCTCTCTTCCCAACGTAGACGAGTAGTTTTTGAGAGATACCCTGGAGAGACGTCTTAAATTGAAGAATAGATAAGGGCTCACCAATTAAGTCCTCATCCCTTCTCTATCGGGACTTAATAACTTCGTCCCACGGTTAAGTTTTTCCGCAGACGCACTTCCCAACTTGAGCCGCCGCGTCATCGCAAATCTCTTTGTCCCACCCGACCTCTGTCACTGCGTTACTTTCCCCACCAATCGAGTCTATCGCAAACATGGAAACCTCTCCCGAGCTCTTCATTAAAAGATCCTTGATTAGATTTTAATTAACTCCGAGAGAAAGTTGAATGTTTGTCGCGTCATCTCACGAATTTGTTCGCGCGGAGCATTGTTTGCGAAATTAGTTTTTATCGAATCGTTGTTTCTCTTCGAGTGTTTGAACGGTGGTAAGAGCATGGCTTCTCTCAGAGGATTGACTTTTAGCGTCTATAAGTGTGAGAGAGTAGATTCTATTCGTTTTTAAGTGCAAATCGGTTTTCTGTCAGTCGTAGGTTACTTCGCAACGTCGATGTTTAGACGAGTAATTTTGTTTTGGTTCATCTATCTTTTTTTATTTTATGAAATACAGTTTATAACTCGAATAATATATTTTCGCGACTTATGATGATTATTCTTTGAAAGTGAATAGTTAAAAGAAGTGTTTCATCATGAAAAGAAAGTATGAACGAACCAATGGCAAGAAACTAGAAACGCTGTGAAAATTTGATAATCATTTCAATCATAAATACACATGCAATTTCGTAAATTTTTATTGTTTTATGATTTAATAAAAAGACATTCTCTTCAGCTCACTTATTTTAGAAAACAGTAACTCAATATAGAGGTAAAATACCATTTGATTTAAATATTTAAGAGAAATATCGATATATTATAGATAAAACATCATTAGAAGATTATTAACCCTTGTGATTTATCGTGATAGCATTTTTGGACGCAACTGTCAAAAGATATATAAATCATAATTCTAAAAGAGGATTAATTAGAAAGTATAAATTTATTCCAGAGACTAATACTTTAATACTAATAAGTTCCCAGGATAGATATCTATTATGACACCGCCACCAATAAAATCCAAACTTCCAAATAATTGGAGTCCTCATCAAATAAATTACTTTTGATTCCAATAATGCGATCCAACTGAGGTCTCACCGGTCGTTGCATTAGACGAGTGAAACTTAAAAGTTCTTCGTCCCGAGATACCATCTGAAATGGGATGATTTGAACCTAGAATGAAGTGATATCCCTGGGGCGTCTTTCGAAATAAATCGGATCTCTTTCATCTAAGTCCGACGGCTCACTACGTCATAGATTAGTGATCTGAACTAAAATAGGAAGTTTCGTCATCAAATTCCTGTAGATGCTGCAATTAGTAGAGAATTGAAGATAGTAAAATCATGATGCATATAATTTGCGAGCAGAAACATAAGTCGAAATTAAATCGAAGTGTTGCGATGTTTCATTCCTAAAATAGTGATAGTGATTTGTAAATGCCTTCCTATATCCTACTAATTCAACGCTAAATTTAAAAATGAAGTATTCAATCTCTTAGGTATCGTGACGTGTACGTAGAAATCATTCAGAATTTAAATGCAAAATTTAATATCTGAATATTTGAGTTGACGGCAGAAATTTCTATTTCTTAAAGCTTTATGAGGTTATGTAAAGGGGTTCATGAAGTCTGTTCGAAAATTGTTTACATGTGTTTCTATCGCACAGAAGGTAATGCTTAAAGGAAAAATACATGAGGAAGATCACTTTACAGCATTCATTCATACAATAAAGCAACCCTTGCATGGTTTTGCATGGGTTAATAGATAAAAATAAGTCGCAATAGAACTAAAAATGTGATACTTTTTTAATCAAAGAGTACAATCATTGAAAATCAGTAATATTTCAGCCCGAAGACGCATTCAATTCACTCATTTAAATTACATATAATCAATATTCTAATTTTTCACAATTAATTATAGCAGCTGGTTCAAAATTCTAGTGTATATCAGTATTAACAAGTTCACTGAAATATACAACGTGAAATACTATTGGTAATTGTACATTGACAAACGGAAAACCTCTCTGAAAAGAAAATTTAAGATGAGTCAAAGTTGAAAGAACACTCCATCCGTTGTTTTGGAATATCTTGAATTCTTCTCTTCGTCCACATAAATACAAAACACTCTGCACGATAACTGACAACCAAACGTCTAAACTTCCTCACTCCACAGCGCTGGAATACTGCTTTGACTAATAGCAATCAGAATAGACTCAAAGGTCGGCCTTGGATTCAAGCGACAAAACGACCTTCCATAGCAACGGCGAACGATTTCTCGGTTGCACCGCTCCAATGCCATCGGGAAGCTTCGATGCTTCCAATATTTCCTCCTTCACTGCTCTTCTGCTTCAATTTGACCAACGGCGGAGGCCAACGTTGATGACTTTTAGAGCATGACCTTAGAAGGTTTAAAGGCGTCATTCAAGGCATTGTTACGATTCTATAGGTTCGAACGTATGTTCCCTGTGAACTTAAAAACGCTCAAATATGTGAGTGTGTTGAGATTTTATACAGCATACAATTTTTGAGATTTTATACAGCATACAATTTTTGAGATTTTATACAGCATACACTTTTATTTTGAGTTTAATTCAAGTAAAAAGTGACATTATAATTCTTCCCACCGACTTTGATAGTTTTTTATCTATATAGATTTGTGTTTTATGTATATATACATATAAACGCTCGTAGCAAAAATTAATTTATTAAGTTAAATCATCTCTAAAAATAGTAAAGTGTATTTATAATACTCGTAAGTTTAAATCATTTAGGGAATCATTCAAGTGAATGTTTCTTCAACTGAGGCATTTATAGAGAGGTTGAGTAAGTTGCGTAATCGGAATTAAATAACCAAATTCAGTTCATTCAACACGTACTTAAGAGGCTCATGCGAATTATATAATTTCAAATCTATATTTTCCTCAGCCAAGCGCGTCGTTCTGTTTAATGTATCTTTATCAAGTGGAGGAATGGAGATATTTCATATCTTTGGAACATAGAAATGAGATATTAAAATTTTATTTATAACGATACATTATAAATAATAGTATACATTCTTATTATTAAATTCACTGCACTTTTATCTATGATCAGTTTTGGACTCTGGCTATAAATTTTGTAATTCATCAGCAAGAAAATTTAATATAAAGAATTTAAATTGAATCAAAAAACTCAAGTTCCTAAATTAATTCTTTAATATTTTTTATATAAATTTGAAATATAATACCTTGTTTATAATAGCGTTTAGCAACAATTCTGAGCATCATTCTTGAATTTTTAAAAACAAATATTCTTTAAACTCAAATCAAAGTCAGCCTTTATACAAATTAATCGAAATTTTAAAAAATACGACGACAGTGAAAACAACAAAAGCCTTTTTTAATTGACCGAGAAGAATTTCACGGAGGAGGACCGCGAAAAACAAATCGTTAAATAAAATAAAAAATTTCCCGCGTTGAAAAACGAGACGTTCGCGGGGACAATGTATGTAACGGAAAATAAGGAAAAGAGAAAAATAAGTGGGATTTGGAGAGCGGGTGATGCATGGATGCCGACCGTTCGCCTGAGGGTAATAAACGAGAGATATCTCGTTAATTAGGGATTAAAGGATGGAGCGAAGAGGTGAGATACATGTTAAATGCAAAGCCGGGTCGGTTAGCCGAGACATAGACGCATGGCACAGGAGACAGAAGGTTGAGGGAAAAGTTATAGCGGTGAAAAGGCGTCTTCTGAAAGGAAAAAGGGAAGAAATAGATAGGTGCAGACGCCATTAACACTACGGAGTCCTAATAGAAACAACCGCGTGCATCCGGAACTTAAATATTTCGTAATTAGAATTCATGATCGCGCCGACCAAGTAACACGAGCCCTCGCTGGTGTACGACGTCGCTCATTTGAATTACGGGAGGTAATTTTCATTGAAAGAACTCACTTTTAGCGTAGACACATATTATGGCTCACCGCTCCGAAACGCAACGTTGCATGAAATATATTTGCTTTGTTCGCTCTCTGAATAGGATCGTATCGTGTACTAATTGTGCTAATGTCTATGATTTCATGCTCCCATTGCTAATCGAGTACATATAAAACGTCATGGCGCGATTTTATAATCAAATTAGCGGAGATTCCACGTGCGCAGCTTCGTTTTAATTAAAAGATATTCGTAGAGTGTCTGCTTCTGATGTGATATGGACAGTTTGCGTCAGGGACAGAGGTAGAAAATTGTATTTCTTCCATTATATCATTAAATCGTAAGCTTAATAATTGCGATAACACTTTAAATAATTTAATCGACAAATAATTATGTCCGTTAACATTAATCACATACGTGTGCTTCGTTTTTCATTTACTTATACTATCAATTTATAAGTGGATAATTGTCCGGTGGCAACCTATTGTTACTTATAAACTACTTAAAACTTAATTAAACTTATCATCGTGGTACACATATTTCGATTTTAATCTACAACTGTAATTATACGAAAGATCGAGTGGATACTAAATATGTATATACTGTATTTTCATTTTATGAAAATGTCAACAGATAGAGAATGACTTCAATTCATCCTTTGATACAAATCGTATCAGTTGCTTTCCATATAGATACTGCATTTTATGCAATCTCTCTCAAATTGCATAAAAATTCTCAAAGGAGTCTAATTTTTAATTAAATATTATTCAACCTTAAATAACTCATAAATCTTTTGAACTTAATTATTTGGAGAATCTGAAAATTTTTTGGTACATTGTTTCGTTAGATTAGAAGGAGCCTTTTGTTTTATATTTTCATTATATATTATTATTTAAGGTTAAAAATGTCAAATTTCATTATTCATCATGTTATACACGTTATAAATTATTATGCACGCTAATTACTTTCAATTGAATGAATTGAATAGACAATTGTTTTATTTTGAACAATTGGGTATTTAACGATACCCTTATTAAACTTTCGGGATGGATGAATGGAAAAACTCAATGAAAAGGTTATTTTATAAGGAAATTTTTTGAATTCAAAAGTATAGAACAGCTGTTCTTTTGTTTATGGAGTTTATGAAGCATGCGTTTTTAATGTTATCCTGTGAAGTTTATTTAATCTGTAAAAGGCGTTTGAATTTTGTCGAAAAACAGAAAACCTTAGTTTTATGAGTATAGTACTAGGATTTGAGCGTATAAGACAGAAGTTTAAAAGAAAAAGTTAAAATATATAGTGGTGGAAAGAAAAACAAAAACATCCAGTACAATACAAATCCCCAAAAGTATAATAAATCCATCGTCCTGGAAAGGGTAGTATTACCATGTACCAACATTTCCTCTTATTTTTTCCCTATCGTGTGTTAACAGATCTCTTTGAAAAGAATTTAATGCGAGAAAAAAATTTTTCTCCATACACACTTATGTTTGACAAAGATGAATGATAAATTGTTCCAAAAAAAGATAGCTCTATGAGAGATGAGGGAAATAAGATTCTTTTTATACAACGGTATTCCATTGAGCTAACTTAAAAAAAAACCCAAATCTTTGTCCATTTAATTTCTTTTTTAAATGTTCACCGTTCTTTTGCGGGAGCGTTCCAATTTCAAAGGTATCACTTTATGGAGATTATACAATCTAAACTCTTTTTCAATTATTTTTATAGAAAACTGCATCGAAAGAACTAAATTGAATTTGAGAAACCGTACCGTGACCTTAATTAAAATTGTAAGAATATAATTTACGAATATAAAGTCCGAAATGATAACAGCAAATTAAATACTCGAAACGAATAATATCGAGAACAGTATTATTATTATTATATAATGAGAAGTAACAAGTTTGTTAATAAAAAGAGTCTTCTGTAATTATATGTAAACATCACTACGAATAAAATTACCTTAAAATCGATATATTATTAAGATTTTATTTTTTAACTTGTGAAATTAATATAGGTTGATTTAAAATCCTATTATGTTTTTAGAGGTATTACCTGAAGAAAATTAAAAATAAAATTAGCTTTTGATACCTTTGAATTAAAAAAAATTCTTCGTGAATTAAAAATATCTAGAGAAAAATAAAGTGTGTCTAGTTTTAATTTTTGTCTACATGAACATACGTGGGAAACATCATGTAATTTTAAAACTTGAGAATGACAGATAATTCGAAAAAAGTAAAATTGTTCGTGAGAACATATTTACTTTATTTCTGATTTTATGAAGTAGATTTACAATCTGTTAAGAGAAATTTTAACCCACTCCGAGTTTGAAGTTTCCCCAATATCTTTAGACTGTCAATCTTTTCCGTATAAAAGCTAGCACGTCGGAAGCAGGTATGTAGTTCTGGGAGGAAATTGAAATTCTTTTCGAGTAAATTTAAAGATATATCAACCCATCAATCCACTGACAAGAGAAAGATGCTTTATCAGAAAGTTTGAGAAACGAATTTCGTACGTAAACATTGCAAAATTCATACACTGATTGAGTAAGAGTGTCATAATTATCTATAAATTCAGCGCGTTTAACTTGAAAAAGTGGAATAAAGTAATGATTTCATTAATATATATATATTCGGACGAAAGTCGTGCAGAGTGAGATTAAGTCATGGTCAAGCATTCTTAGGGTTTTTATTACGTCCTTTCAATTATATGATCGATCAGTTCTAAAAGCAACTGATGATGGCTTTTATTCAACAAAAAGTTACGGATTATAGACACCAAGCCGCTAAAGATAATGTTGAAAACTGAGACCTTAAAAATTTATTAGTTTATACTCATAAATATGTATATAGTTATACAGTATATAGCAAAAATTACTAATTCATTGTTTAGGAGTTTTCAATAACCTTACATATTAAAACTCCATTTACGTATTTCATTAAGATCATATTCCAATACCAAAAGGTAAAGGTTATATATTCAGGGATGTAAAACCTCATTTGGTAAACTTCAAGATGTGTGAAAAAACAGTCTTTAATACCTAATATATTCATATATATACATAGAAGAAATCTAGTATACACTTTTGTTTAATATCCCTGCAAAAAGTCTTTTAATTCTAACAGTTCTCGAACATTTTTAAGTTTTCATGCTGACAAATATTTACGTATAATATTACGAAATATCGACGGTTTCAAAACCTTTCATGAGACAGAAAACAGATAATCCTGGAGGTGATACAGAAGACAATAACTGCATCGCCACACATCACAGTGCCTCGTTCTTTCTGCGATCCGACGTGAAATGCATCATGATATCGATCTACATTATTCCTCGGCTGATCCTGGGGACAGCATCTCCGTGCCTCTCCGCACGGATAAAGGGTACAGTCAGGGCGAGATAACGGCTAAAAGACTGGGACAAAAAGAGCAGACAGAATGCAGCTTCCTCGGATGGTTTTCCTTAAGGTTGCGTGAGAAAAGGAAAAGCAATGGAGGTCGTCGCCTCCATAGGAACTGAGGGATGTGACATCGGAAATCGAATGGTGGCGCCTTTGAGGAAGTGGATTGACGTCTACTACAAGACGCAATCTTGAGAGCGGAATTGTTTTAAACTAGATGTCGCTGACCTACTAGGGAGTTTGCACTCTAGGATGGGAGAGAGACAATTTTACGTGCGAACTGTTCACGATAGAGGAATAATACCAACGAAGTAGTGTACATGGGTACTTTTTATTACGTAGATAACAAAACTTGTTATGATTTTCAGAAAAACGACTGTATTTAATACGAAATAATCCTATATCTTCGAATATCTTATTAATTCCAATAGATAATTAAGTTTATTTATAAAAATATTCATCAAGAATCGAGTTAAATTTATAAATATCTACGTCAATGATGAATAGATGAAAATAAAAATTTTATCTTATAGTAAATCAAAGTAAAAGGAGTTTTTAGAAGAGTATATTAGGATATAATGATACTTTTGAAGTAAGGAATAAAAGTAATCCCATTACTAATGGATGTGAACTGGATGTAAATTTAGGCATTTTCCTTCCTTACGTAGAATAGAGTTTTCTAAGTTTAGGTATGGATTACAAATTCTAATTTTCTGCTTATGGCCTAAGATTCAATTTTAGATTTGGACTCTACACTATCATTAAGCGTATATCAACACACTTTAATAGAACGTTTACAAAATGAGAATGAATTCTATTTAACCATGCAGGAATAATTTAGATAGTATACATCCTACTTGAATAGGTATAATTTAACTTTAATTTTTCATAGATTAAATATTGAATAGTTTTAAAATAACAGGATAAAATGGTCTAAAAGAAATAATATGATGATTTTAAAATTTAAATACATATCTTGCACAACATGACAACTCAAATCGTTGATGAATCTCGCAGGTAATGTTTCATACCCTTTCACACAGGAGGCTTCAAAGACATCCGTATTTCGAGAAACATTCAGTTCGGATGCATTTCCACACCCGTATGCCTTTCACGTTTTTTTCCGAAATCCGTAACGAACCGATAGAGCAAAACCTTTCATCATACCCCAAGGCATCAGCCTTTGCCCTGCATCGTAATAAAAATTTTCGCGCAAATCTTTAATTGCAATTTGCATCTACACCCGCTACCAGCACTCACAAATAAAACCCAGAAACGATTAATAGCAATCAGGGTGCGGATCTCGGGTTTTGTTTTTGCGCATTGAAGTTTGAAGCTCTTTTTTTTAATAGATTATCGTATGCAATTTTTCACAAAGCTCTTCTCCATAGTTCTTCCCATGGCGCCCTCGGACGTCACCAAAGAGAACTTGTATGCGCCCTTTGAATGTTGCAACACACTCGATGTTCGTTTTTCACTACAGCGCAACGTGAGAAACAAAAGAGAATCAAAAGGGAAAAGTTTTTTGTACGCGCTCCTCGTCTGGCGCTAGCAGACGCTCAAGAGGGCAGTGAAGTATTTTGTCACGTGACCCCCACTTCCGCCTTACGATTCTACCGCTGAAGAGGGTATTTTTTGGTGCAAGATCATTGTAAAATGCATTGCATGACTATTTTCAATCTTTACGATCAACTTTGTTTAAAATACATGTATAGAAAAGTATTCTTTCATATTCGAATCAACATTCAGGATCATGAATCTATATAATTTGTTGTTAAGGAACAAAATGTGCTTTTAAATTATTAATTCATCATAAATAGTTTGAAATTTTTGCTTTACGTGTTATTTAGATTATTATTTATTTATAAATCACATTTAATTTTTTTTAATTATTACGCTGATCTAGTTTGAAATTAAATATTTACTTACTTCTGAGGCTGTTTGAGGATATTATGAGAATCAACTTTTAATTTTGGAGATTTATTTACTTTTTAAATTTGATCGTGTCAAGAATTCAAACAGATCCACAATTAAGTATTACGAACCTTTATCATATTTATAAAAAATAACACATCTAGGAACACGAAAACTGAGATCATAAAACACGCTAAATCTCATACATTTTGTTCTTTAAAATGTTAGATTTGACCTAAGTTACTGTTAAAACTATTCTTATTTCTCGAATTCATTTATGTATACACTTAGCTGTAGGATCGTCAGATATTTAGAGTTTTATCGGCATTGCAAAGTAAATGGTGATTTACCAAAAATTGTTTATGAATTTAGAAGATAATTCATTCAAAGACCAACTATCTAGACTTTCGTAAATTTTCCGAATGATAATAATATAGTTTTAATTAATAATTATTTTTTTGATAACCAACTAAGATGAATTGAAAGTTGTCATTGTTTTTAAAGTTATCTTATAAGTACGTATACAGTAAATATCTACCAAGCCAATGAACTTACGGAAGCAATTTTTAATCCCGCAAGAAAACCTTCCCTTTTCAAGGAAATTCCGCAAGAGATAAAACATTTCCGACATCAATTTTTGGTTTCACTTTTTCCTCGCGATCAGACGCATAGAGGAAAGAATTCCAAGCCGATGCTTCCACTGAGATAAGCGCGCGAGATTTAATTCCAGCGTTTAACCAATATATTAAATCTCTCTAATGACCTCGAGATATATTGCTCCGGAAAAAAACTCAATATGATTTAAGTCCGGAGGGTGGAACATAGATAATCTACGGTGGCCATGATTTACGCATCCCGACCTCTCCACGACCCTTTCTCTCCACAGAATCCCTTATATCTCCATTCCGTTTCTCCAATTCCTTCTGTAGAATCCTTCTTCACTACGTACTTACCCAATCTTCTGGCTAAGCTCAACTCAAAGACACGCATAAATCATTCAAATCCAGTAAATATTCCTGTGTGCCCTGGACCGAGCGTTATGAGACTTTCATTAAAGAAATTATTACCCGGCAATCCGTTGGCAAGAATTGCTGCGTTGCCAAATAAAAAACGGGGAATTCATCCCGCGTCTTGAGCACTCCTCAGCGGTCTTGATAATTGAAATATGGAACCGGTTTAATTATCTCAGGTGGTGTTAGTCTTCCTTTTCGTTGTCACGGAAACAATGGATATGAACCTTTTTTTTGGAGTTAATTTGATATCTGCCTCGCGATATTTTGAATGGAAAAGTGAGAGACGTTGGATGCTTTATTACCACATCACTCTCTTTAATTTGCGAATTTCAGCGATGAATTTAAATAATGACTGGATTTGGGAAAAAAGTCGATTCGTAAGGACGTAATCTGTTTAAACCTCCCGCTCCTAATACATTTAAAACTTTAATGCGTTATTAATTCACGAGGTTGTTGAGATGACTGTAAGATGATTATAGGAAATACAATTATTGAGGTTCAGGAGATGTAACCTTTATACGTTCGACCATTCAACTCGATTTTCGCTTTACGTGTTTGTTTTATTAATCGGAACATTACGTTGATTGTGTTTTTCTTGACTTAATTCAATATTGTGAAGGGTAAAATTTGGTTTCTGGATGTGAATTTAAGTCTAAATAACATCGTATCAAATCAACTCTTGATTACGGAGAACAAGATGAATTCCAAATCGCCTACCTTTTTTTAGGAAAAAAATTCTACGAAAGAGAATCATGAAGTAGTGCGTTCAATGCTTTTACAACATATTTTAATGGTAATGGATGTACCCCTATTACTTTTAATTTATTTTCTCTACAAAATCCGAAGTCTATTAATTTCAGCTACCTTTCAAGGGATTTTAAAAAGATATATTGCGTTGATATTTGATGTTTATAGCCCATTAAGGTGCCATTACTAAAAATCTAGATCTATGCTTCGGATGCTAAAGCTTTTTTAGTTATTCATTATCTTTATATTAATTATCTTTATGAACTCAGAACTTATATAGAAGAAGATAATATAAAAACTTAATGCGTTAAATTAAACCATTTCAACGATTGGTGGTTCTTAATTAGATAGTTTATATTATATAAAGTCTTTGATTTTCCATAAACGATAATTTTATCAAGATTTCAATTATTTTTTAGATATTCATTCGTTTTAATATATAATTTAAATTATTTCCCTAATCTTAATAATTCTTTTTACTAATTAGCTTCTTCAACAACATCTGTATGAAAAATTCCCTATTTTCTTTTCAATAAATATGAATTATAATTTCAATGAAGTTCTAATAATATCTTCAAAACGATTACATCATTCTATTCTATGCTAAAAAATCCTCTACACCATTCAGTTTCTATAGAAGTTCATTTTTAATATTACAATATACGTAAATATCTTGGTTTTATGAATATTTTTTTTCTTATTAACTTCTGCTATCCTGCTTCTTCCTATAGCATTCTAAATTTTAATTGAAACGTATTTACGTCATTAAAAATTTTCCTGTAATATATTTTTGAACCCATTCTTTGTTAAAAGACGAAAACGGAAGTAGTAAAATTGACAGGATAATGATACCTAATCATCCTTTCAACATATATCAGTTAAATTACACAACAAATCCGAGGAACAGATACGAAGAAAAAAATAGCTGAAAGAACCTTTATCGCTGGTCTTCATAAACTACAAAAAAGGAAAAGAAAAGATATGCCCTGAAAAGAAACCACTTTAACGAAAGAGAGGAAAAGATAAAGTCCGTCCTACGGACGTATTTCATTCTCTCCTTATCGCTTGTATTTCCTTCCAAATGATCTTTATTCGCCTATACAACTCGTATCAGAGGCAATAAACACGATCCATTCCAAAATCGCACGCCTACCCAATTCTTTTTCCCCAAATCTTTTTGCGCTTTCACATTTCCCACTCGATCTCAACAAACTCCTAATATACACTCTATTATCTTCTCTTATCCGCTGTCCCATATCTTCTCATACTAATGAACACGCGGGCAAATATCGCTGGAGAAATTTAACGAGTGAAATTTTGAATGGAGACATAACTTTTTTCGCACGCTTCTTCCGTTGGTAATCGCATGAAAAGGGCGATGGTGGACACTGTTATTCATCCATTTATCCCTGCTGATACCTTTTTATGGTTTTTTGAGGGGAAACTGGTAATCAGAAGTTACGTATCATTGGTATTCATTTGGTGAAATCATGGCTAAATTCTGTTAGAATGTCATTTTAAATATATACGCGAAGAAATATATTTAGGTCAAGATATATATAATAAGGAAGATTCACGTAAGGAATTCTACTCTCCTAAATTAAAATATGCTAAAAAGAAATATCTTCATATTTATAATGAAATTTAGTTTCTTTTCTGGACATATGGATATCAGTTTGAATGAAATTAAATTCTATAATTATTAATAATTTAAAATGATGGAATTTAGGATAAACATTCCCTCATAAATTATAGAAACGTTAGATATTTATTTATGTACATGTGAGTGTAACTCATTTTATTCATTCATTATTTGTAAGCAAATATTTTTTTTAATCCTATAAGCGCTGTCTTTGAAATGAAGGGAATAGTTTGTTTCATAGCCTTTTATCATAATGATAACTTCATTAACACTTAATAAATACGAAAGCCTATGATACCATTTTCATTGGCTCTTTTCCAATGTGAAATCAGTTCCGTATATACTAATACCAATGAGAAAAGAAATCCTTTTCGGCTCCTTATAATGTGGTTTTCGGGTTGCAGAAAATCAAGGGTTGAGTGTTGCTGGTTGCTGACATTTAGGGGATCGATGCTTATCCTGCGTCAGATTGAAGCAGAGATTTATCTAAATGCTACATTGCCTTCTATATATCATATATATTATAAACTAAATTATTAATGGATAGCATTCAAGCATAACTTTATGTACCAGCAACTCATTCGATTCAACAATTAAAGACATTACCGTTAATTCCCCAAGACTAGATGTAATAATACACTTGCTAGAGCTTCCATTGTTGAAACTCTTTCCAAACGTAAAATAGATCGATTCTCTCTCTTCCGTAACCAGGATCACCTCTCTTTCGTAATTGAGGGGGAAATCCTGCGGAAAATAACTTTGCATGCTCTCTCTTTTCGTTCCTAGACTAATGGTGGTCGCTTAAGACTTTGCGGAAGGCGGGAAATAAATAAGAGAGCCGCTCCCCGATTTTTCTCTCTCTCCGGGCACTTCTCTAATTCTCTTTCAAACACTCCCACGAGTCAACAACACCGCACAATGGCTAAGCAATGCCCCGCGAGTCCAATCTACCCCACCCCCTCTTTTCCCCTTTCACGCCCCTCCTTTCCTTATCTCTCCATCTTTATTTTCCTTCTCCTTCTTCCCTATCTTCGTTCACCCACATCTTCGTGTGCGATAAATTCCCCTTATAAAACCCCGTTCCCTTGTCTATAATTCCGGAAAAACAAAGGGAACTGTTAAATAAGGGATAGCCTCGTGGAAGTTTCATTGTCGACCCGTTGAAGTTACCATGGTGAAGGATTAAGTGTGTTGTTATAGTAAACAAAGGGGTGATATTTTATAATTTTCGATCCCATGAAGACTGGTGTGGACTTTAACCAGTGACACATAACGGCTATACGAATGTTATAATGTAAAGAGTATAAATGTATGCAGTATATAATAGTACTATATAATGTGCTATAGTAGAAAATACATATCGATTAATTTAAATAGATGGATTCAAAGGATCAGAGTTCTCTTCGAGTACTTCATCGAAATTCTTTATTATACTATATAGCCATAGAAATACTTCATCTATTATTCGTCATCTTATAAATAATTTACTACCATATCGATGCAAATAATTTAAAATTCTTGGCCCCCGTTCAACTGAACTCTAATAAATAAATAAATACATAAAACTTTGAAATTTGAACTTAATTCAAATAAATGTACAGTTGACTATAAAAGAACTATTGTTGATGATAGTAGAACTGAGCACTTTCTTGTACTTGAGGTACCTTTATTTGTATACCATTTGTATAAGAGAAGTAATGTATTTGAAATTTCCTTCAGGTTCAAAATGAATACCTTAATACCTAAAGTAAATATCTTTTTATGTTCCTACAATGTACGATGATGTTTCTTCATTGAAATTCAGATTTCAATCAGCAATATAATTGCTGATCTGTTTTAAATCAAGCGCTAAATTTACATAATTAGGATTCAAAATGCTAATTTATCTCCAGCACTCTATCCAAGGGTATTGTTCAGATGGTAATGTAAGGTCATCATGGTCGCGGAATCTAATAATGCATAGAGTTGAATTGATGGGATCAAATTTCTGCTTAGGTTACTCTCGGTGATATCACTCATCAAAGCAACCCCTTTGGGAGGCATACGGCGGATCCAATCGGTAAGGCAACCCTACGGAACATCGCTGACGGGTCATTTAATCGCCTTCAGAGCTTCTGTCACGTTGTCATTCGAACGATTCCCATGGAAACGAAGAACAAAGCTGATGAGGATCGTGAATTCCGCAGGGAAAGAAATATGTTTACAAAACCATTCACTAGTCGATAGTTGGGTAATATTTACGAATTATTTTCTCTTCACTGCGTTGCTATAGAATTATGATGTAAATAGAATCATTACTGTGGTTTTTGAGTTGTAAATTGTTTCGTTTTTAATCTACTACGTATCAAATATCCTAGCAACTAGCAATATTATTTATTTTAGTTAGCGGTTTTTAATAAAGTTTAAGTTTAGCAGCCGTTATATTTTATATAGTATAGTTGCAAATAAATTCTTGTAAACATACAATTCAGTTTATATCAATTAGAAATTTAATATCGATTCACTAACGCGATGTAATTCTCCACCTTTACACGGGGAAGATTTGTAGAAGAGTTGAAAATCGTTTCTTCTTTTAATCTAGTACTGTCAAGTATCCTAGCAACTAGCAATGTTTACTTTAGTTAGCAATTTAAGTTTAACAGCTAAGTTCAAAATAAGCAGCCGTAAAATTTTAATTAGCATAGCTGTAAATAAATGCTTGTATACATCCAATTATACTTTATATCAATGAGAAATTTAATACCAATTTACTGACACAATTCAATTCTTTATCTTTGCACTGAGAACAGTAAATTCTACACGTGTTTTTGTCAATACCTCTGGGAAAGGAAGTAGCACACTAGTAATAGTCCACTTGAGAGAGACGAATATTATCATGAGTTATGGTTCGTCAATTCAGGGCAATAGAGACAGAGGGCGCGATGGTGTAAATCTGCTGAACAAAAGCGTTAGTTGCTACTATTGGATCTTTCATCCTTTGACTTATTGTCCTCTATAATCTGTGGAAAATCGGATCATGCCGAAACAAAGCCGTTATATAGATGGCGAATGTAGTTCCACCGCGCGCATATAATGTTTCTTTAAAGGAAAATAATTTTATGTTTTATTATGCTCGAGCGTAAATCAGTACGAAAATCTCAATGTAATAATAATCGGAAATCAGACTGAAACTAAAATTTGCTATGAAATCTTCATAAAAATAAAGAAATTAATCAAAAATTAGTAACGTCTAAAAAATGTATATCTTCAGTTTTTTAATATTTGGAAATTCTCTACTATAAGCGTTATTATTCTATTATAAATATAGAAATTCAATTTATTATGCTAACATCACTTTAAAAAATTCTTCTTCAATCAATATAATTCGTTCTTTCTCTACAGGTATTTCCCATTCTCTTGTATTTTAGGTATGTTTTATCACGAAATATTTCATTATAATGACTGACAAATAGTACAGGTATCATTTGTTATTATTAATATATATAATTAAAATTTTTAGGAATAAAAAACGTAACTTAATCCTTTATAGAACCTTTTAACTTTTTTGATTTTATTCTTATTAAAATTTTAATCATATTCTAACCGAGAATAATATCAACCTTCGGAACATCATCAGTAGTAATTAAGAGGAAACTTCTCTTTTTATTAGCACATATATTTTCTTCTCGAATTTATTATGGAAGTGTCATCTTGTTCGCCGAATGGTTAAGCTTCCTTTATGGCCATTATGGTACTAAAGAGTATTTCCTCGGTAGTATTTATCAATCGGCCTAAGGCGGCAAAGCGGCTGTCCGTAGCGCCTCCTTATCTCCCTCACCTTTCCCACGTTCCCTCCATTAATCAATCCGCCGCTTTCTCCCAAAGCAAACGAAATCTTTCTGCTGTTCCGCTATCGATTCACTACCGGAATTCGTATTCGCTCCGAAACTCATCCCCCGCAACCTCCGTTTGGGGGATCGGTTGCCCTTGATGGCGAACCGTAGCAATCCAACAAACGTATAATTAGACACGAGATGGAGAAGAATCTTGATTGACTTCAACACAAAAATCTACTCCACATTACGAGACGAATATGATAATGGAGGATGTAATTTTGATTAACGCTGGTGATAAAACTTTTATCCAAATAATAATTGACCTGGGAAATAATACGTATAAATAAATTAAAAGTTCATGCTAAAATTATTTTGATGATTGATTACTGTGTATTATTTATTGATTATTATATATAATTTTATTTTTTATTCGTTATCATTTATATTATAAACCATTAATCTGTAGAATACCTCTTCTGAATTTCTCTCTCTCTCAGCTAAATATTATTTTAATGGAAAAATAAAAAAGATATTTTTATATCAATATTTAAATACTTATTCATAGAAAACCAGCTAAAGATTTTAATGTAGTTAGAGTTTAGTATAGACTACGGTTTTTTATAATTTAAAAATCGCCTATGCTTAATTACTTGCAACTTCCTTTAAAATAAGTCTACTGTGATGATAATCAATTACTGACTGAAAATGTTATAAAAATCATCTAAAAATTCGTAGATAGTTTGTAGTAATCAATTATCTATGCTTAAGTCATTTAAAATTTTAGTAAAAGTCATAGAAGAACAGTTGTAAAAATTAAGCAAAAATATTACTAAATCTCTTAAACAAAATATCTATAAAGTACTTTTAAATATTGTACATTATTTGAAAATGTTTTAATACTATTATTTATTGATAATAAATGTTAATAAGTAAAAATCATGAAAGAGGCTGTAAAAATTTAGAAATATGTAGTAAAAACGATGTGAGGTCGATCACTAGGTTGCATGTAAACCCCTCTCATCATTTGTTAAGATCTTCTTTAGATATGGATGCAACATTTTTCCGTTAAGCGATATACACTCGTTCCGTACAGTAGTGACAAATCCTATATCGCTTTCCTTTATGGCTCACCACAACTGTCCTGGAAACGGAGCCGCACACAAAGAAATGAAGGCAAGCGGCTCATATAATACAATTCATTTCTGTTCACATACGCTCGACTTTGTCGACCGCAGTAATTTTCCGCCGGCAGATCTGCCCTTTGATGTGTCTTTATGCTTCATTAGATCGCATACGGTCGCGATATTCTCTGATCTATTTCAGATTTCGCGGCAATATATTTATCGGAAAGCAAAAAAGATAGGTCTAACTCAATTGCAAGGATTTGGAATTGTTTCTGATAGACGAACCGCAAAAGGCCAATGGTTTCATATCAGTGTCATTGAATTCACGTACCTGAATGTTATCGTTAACACTCATACAATTAGATTGTCTGATTGCATTGGAAGCTAATATCTAGCGTGGCTTCGATTCAACTAAAATTGTCATTCAGAAGCGATTTGTAGATTTTCAACTATTCTTGACTATAGCTATAAAGATTATTATGTACAAAATATATATATTACTGTTTACCTTATTTAATATAATAGAATTCTAGTTCAAAATCAAATTAGTACTGATACAATCGTAAAATATGTAATATAAATTTTTAAAAAGTCATAATTATATCATACATACGATTCAAGGCTTATTTTCGAAAAGATAATGTAGGTATTGTTTCAAAAAAGATACGGAAATCAGATTTGTCTTAGGATGAATATCCTTGTTTACGTTCCAAAGAAATTCAAGATTTTAATTGTTTATTTCTTTATATATATATACATTAAAGTCTATTATTCTATATATATTTAATCAATTGAGGAAACACTTTATAGAACTCTATAATGGTAAGGAAAATTAATTCTTCGTCTTAGTTCCACTAAAAATTTTATGAACTAAGAAGTAGAAGAAGTATTTTATATATATATATATATAGAGTATAATCGTTTTATCACCTCTGTATGTACTGTGTACTTGAAAATAGAGGACTAAGAAACTATAGCAATAAAATAAACTAAAAAAGTTATATACCGGTTAATTTTTAGTATATGTATCAAACATTATCTAGAAAATAGAATCAAAATTTTTTACATCGCTGTTTATTCTTGGATGTGAATTTTTAATATTTCTCGTGAAAATGAAAGCCTTTATTTTCCAATATGGATATTGAGAGGAAAATCTTTCTATTCGTGTGGACGCATTACGGCAATCAATTGGTGAAAGTTCTCAAGTATTAAACCTCTTTCGATTTCGTTATATCCGTGGACTCCCATCCGATACGCTTCGCTTGAGTGGATTGATGGTTATGGAAGCAAAACTAATGACCAGCGTTATCCATCACGCTTATCCGATAATTCCACTTGATAATACTTCAAAGCACTTTTCCGATCACTTCATAGTCCATCGATATTGAATGTTATTCCCACTTTATTGCCTTTTATCGCACTCAAACCAATCTCCCGCTAGTTTGATCAACGAGGACTTTCCAATAGAAACATCGTAAAAGAAATTATGTTTACAAAATTCTTGCTTTGCTGTAATTATATCTTTAAAGTTGTGATGCTGATTCGGATGATGAAATAATGTAGAATTAGTGTTATTAGACGAAATAATTGCGTACTAAATGTAAGAAATGTGTGGAAGTATTCGGTAGAAATTTCTTAAGTAACACTTATTATGTTCTACCTAAGTTCATACACAGGTTAATAAATACTCAATATTAACTTGAACGAACAATTTAAAAATAGAAATTAGAGAACCATACATTCAAAGAGTTCCATTAACCAAAATAGGACAATAGTTAAGAAATTATTAATTTTATAACTACGTGTTTATAATACAGAAAGACTATCAAACCGAAGTTAAAAAATTCAAAAATAAAAATCCCTTTGTATAAAATTTCATCATAATTCATCTTTAAAAAAAAATAACTCTTTTAAGTTTACTATTCACCTAAAAAGTACTTGAAAGTATTTTTATTAATAATCTAAGTAGAGTCAAAGTTAGAATTCAATGAATTTTAGTAGTTTAACTGCGAATGATGACGAAATTTGTTGAGAGTAAAGTAGAAATGTGAGTTTGAAATTTTTTCAAAAATAAACACTTAAATAAAGTACTTAGAGAAAAAAATAATTCTTAAAGAATTGTAGACATAGTTGAGGAACGTAAAAAATGGGCAAACTTTCTGCAGGCCGATCATTATAACTGGAAAGAAGTACACAAGGAAGTCATTTGAGTTTCTTCCTCAAAAGATGTACATCTCAATACGATGTTCTAATTTTTGGCTTAGATTAAACTAGCTTGGCCCAAAACTTTTTCCGTAAGTTAAAAATGACACTCATCTGTTCCTCACATTTAAATTACAAGTTACTTCCATCGAAAGAAACTATTCATATTATCACTTTAAAGTGCTCTTATGCGAACTCCTCAAACTTACTTCATTTATTTCAATTTGTTAGTTTTAAACTGTAATATATTATATCTAATCTGTTTTACTTATCCCGCTTAGTTGATTTAATTTATCCTAAGAATTAATCTTATGCATAATTTCTCTCATCGTGTCTGTCAAATTTTAGTAACTGATAGAGAATGATTGTAAAACCTTTCTTCAAAACACTAACGAAAAATAAGAAAGTTTTTGAGAATATCTAGATTTTGAGAGGTAAAGATAGAGAGTAAAATTTGGGTGGAAAGAAAATACTGCTTAAATATTTATGGAAATGTGTTGAAAGGTCGTTGAGGGGGGAAAAATTTTGTTCGATATTGGAGTTGGGAAAATAGGATTCATTGGAAACATAGGATTCATATAGAGTGAGATTGTCCAGTAAGAGCGCATTTCCATAAATAATACAAGGGCTTCAGACTGTATCATAATGCAAGCTGGGTCATATGGGAGTGAATTGAGGTGAAATAATATTGCGACTGCACTCTGAATGCAGATTCAGGACGAATAATGTGTGTTGCAGATCTTATGAAATATGATATTTATTATTCCTAGCATGCTAAAAATTGTAGAAGGGAATACTTACGATTGAGTTACGATTCCCATATGAATTTTATATTTATTTAAGTATTAGTACGCGTGTATTTTCTTCGAAATTTATTTCTTCGAAAAGAGAAAATGCGAAGTGTGTAATAAAAATAAATCTTATACCATTGCGAAGATTCGTGAGCGATGTGTATGAATAATTTGAAAGGATATTATTTCTTCTATAAGGTCTCAGAAACAAAACTTAGGTTATAATGAAGTGAAGTTACCTTCACTCTTTGTTGGGCTTAAATAGAATCAATTTCCATCGCTCTTATACATATTTTAAATCCTTTTTAGGCTTTTATTCTCATTTCGAAACAGTGGCTCGACTGAAAATCTCTAAAAGTTTAATACTGCTTGTAGGCAGCATATAGGCTTTCCGACTTTGAAACTTAAATCTTCAGTAAGATATATAGATTCAGGAAACATTTATGGAAAAATAGGTGAATAGTTTCATATATTCTCAAGTTTTAGATTAACAAAAGTTACTAGTTTGAGGAAAATATTATAAAAGGTAAAGGTGATGCTTGAAGAATATTCGATCTACATCGATCATATATTATGCTCATCAGGAATTCTTCTCTTTCATAATTACATTATGTTTCATGTTAAGCATATCGAAGAAGAATTGTTATTTAAAAATAGTATTACGAAAGTGCATAAGTTTTTACCTCTATGAAATCTTCTTTTAACTTTTAGTTCCTGAATTCAACTTCTTTGGGGCTCATATTATTTAAATGCATTGAAATTATTAGGATACTATTTCCTTATCATTTAAATACATTGGCATTGTAGATATGATAAGGATGAAAAATCAAACACTTGACTCTTCTTGTACGTAGATAGATATCCTATAAATAGTATCATCTTCATATTCCATTGAACTGAACCCCTCAGTTATTTCATCTATCTATACCGCAACGACTTCCTTTTCCAACTCTTTAAGGCAACGATTCTCATCCCAGTAAAATCGCATTAGCCTTTTCATTGAATCTTTCGCTATTTGAATAAAAACAAAATGTTTCAACTTAATATTTTCATTGTATCTCTGATAAATATAATCTAATTTTACTTCGCAGCATCGATTATTCGAGTTCCCTTACCATTGACCCCTTAACTCGCCATTTTTCGTTCCAAATCTTATATAGCCTCGATGTTTTTTCAAACGCATTTCGCTCGAGTGTCTCCGTAAGGATTTGTGTTGAAATAAAAAACAACCCTCCTCAGCTTCGCTGCAGAATCTTGAAAATTTCCCTCTCTTGAGGATAAGAGTGCCTTTTTCATTCGGCCATGCGTTTCCGAGCAAATAGCTGCCCTCCTGCACGGGAAAGTCCCCTCGTGTTGACGTTGGAGATTGTGCAAGATGTTTAGACCCGAATGAATCGATGTGGACTAAATTTAGTGCAATTTCTTTTGTCTCCTACGTTAGAGGTTCAGTTTGATTGGATTTCTAAACGTGCTCGAGGTTATGGAACAGAAAAGGTCTGCTTTAATTACCAATTTATTTTCAACGCTTTAGTTTCAGATTGGATCGTAGTTATAAAATTCCCATCTCATTTTCATTCCTCACAGAGAAAGAGAGAGTACTTTTTAAATGAATATTTCTTCAGTTTTACTAGTATTTATGATTAATGTATTGAAAAGGCATCGTGATCGGATAGATCATAATAGAATCATTTACAACTAATGGACTTTCATTTATGTTTACTTTTAAGAAAAGTAAAACAGAAATTGTAATTGCTTGGACTACTGAGGTTGAAAAATGATTTCAGTGAATGTACAATACAAAATAATAAAATATAATAAAATACAAAATGAAGGTACATTGTCTATTAAGTGAAACGCAGCAAAGTATATCCAATGCAATCGTTAACATTTTCGTAATGCTGTTTATTGTAAGATGCTATTTATTTTGTGTTGATTATTGTTCTGTGTTTAATTATATTCCATTAAAAATTTGAATTTTATGAAGCCTATTGTTAACCTAAGCCAATAACTTTATTTTAGTATATTTCTCACTCATTTGGGCATTCAGTTCAATTCAGAAAGAATTTTTTTCTTAACATTTATAATGCCTTTTATTCTTAATATTTATGCCAATATCATTGCATATAAGAATTTAGAAATCTTGATATTTAAAATATATATATTTGGGCTTCTAGATAGATATTATAAGGTATGTAATGTACATATTTACCATTAAATAATTAATATTTTATTAAATAACTGTAAAAATAACGCCATTTTCTAAAAGAACACGACATGGAGATAAAATTAAAAAGATAATCTTAAACAAAAATACGTATACAGCGCAACAACAAAAAGGATCTATGAATTAATTAGAGCCGTATGTTTATATATTCCGAGTATATTCTTCTAAAAAAAATAATACGTGTATTTTATTGTTCCGTAGCCCTGCGTCTGAACATAGAGTTTCGCAGCTATGAATAATTAACGGACGAATAAATAAGCGCCCACTCTACCGAACAATGGAAAACTTCCAAAATTCAAATTAGGTTAAAATGCATCGGTGCGGTGACGAATATTTTCCTAGGCTCGCGATTTATTTCATCTATTGTGATTATGAATATGGCGTACATCCGGACGCGCTTTGAACATTATTCCGCTGTTTTCAGATATCGCTCCATTGCCTTTATTGGCGCTCTATGGTTACCTTTCTCCTTAACAACGTGTAATTGCCTCTCGCGCCGCTGTAATTTGGCCAAAGAGGTCTCTGCAGACAGCGGTCGAACAAATGCACTCTTCCGCAATTTGAGAGCCCGAATTTCGCTCGATTCTAACCGATTGCTTGGTTTAATGCCGCCATTCGAACGCGTTTCCCGGAAATGGTACGTGTTTGAGCACGATCAATTGGTCCTTCACCGAAACAAATCACTAATATATATTCGATAGACTTGGCGAAGTGTGAAGATTCTACTGCAGTTTAAGAGTTGAAAAACTGAATACTGTACCGTTAAAAAAATCAGGTTGTTGTGCCAGAATCAGGGTTTGGAGATAAAGCAGATATTAGGAGCAGATTTTTGTTTATTAGGATGGTAATTATTTTAAAAAATTAAGCATGTGTTTCCCTCTTGCTTTTTTGTAACGTGCGTACTTAGAGGGATGATAGAAAATCAAGCTATGTCTCTGTCTTTGTAGATAAACTGTTTAAACCATTATTCAGTTGATTTAATGTGAAATCAGTTATTTCAGCTTCCTTGTAAAATCGTAATCGTTGATTCTATACACCGTTGTGAGTTGTTTAATATAAAAGGTATATATTTGATTTTAATCCTTGCAGATTTATGTATTTGCAATATTTTTCGATATAATTGCTACAGTTTTATCTTTAGTAATATAATGTCTGTACTAGTTAATAGAATCTAGTTTAGCAATACAAAATTCATGAGTCCAACTGCCTCCCTCCAAAACTTCATGGAATGAATAGGTATATTATATGTATTATAATTAAAGGAATTAACTATAAAATTAATGAGATTTATATTCAACAAACTAATTCCTCTAATTCGAATAATTGCACGCTACACCAACCATATATTTGAATGCCGTAATTGAAACGTTACTTTAGCTCGGCATGTGCCAATAACAGTGGAGATCCAGCAATAATTTGAGAATAATCTCTGAAGCGGAATGTTCAGTTGGCCACTATTATGTGCGTAGCAAAATTATCCTCTGTAATTACTCCCCTTAAATTAATCGCATAGGGAACATTATCGCTTGATTCCAAATATTTTAAGTGTGCAAATAATACGGTAACTCCCACTGATTGGAATGTTAGTCTGTTCGTATTTCAGAAAGAACAAAAGAAGGTCACGCATCTCTGTTGAAAAAAAAGAAGGGTGCAAAAAAAAGTTGAAGATCGTCACTCGTTAGCGGCATTTTTTGATAGAGGAATCGTGTGAGATGGAACAGGGGTAGACTCATTTACACCCGCAGGATAATGAATGTCGGATACGGTGGTGACATTACGCCAGGAATTCCCACATCTCCATGATTAATAACTCAAGGGAAACGTCGCGGTTGACTCCGCTTAAGGACGGAAGAGTACCGGTGAGAAAGCAACCATTTTACGTCCGTTAAAAAAGTAAACTCCGCATGCATTTGCATTTAAATGAAAACAAGCGGAAAATGGATTTTTAAAAGAGAGAGACAGGGTTTACCCTTTTCTGACGGGAGTCCGAGATGAATGATCGCGTACATACATAAGTGTTTCCGGGTGTGAATGCGTCGGGTTATCTTGGAGGAAACTGTATCCTATGGCGAACATATTGTAACGTGCTATTATCACACTATACGTATAAAGATCCATTCAAGATTAGTATATCTGTAGTCAAGTGGTTCTATATATCAAACCAACTGATGGTCATCATGTTTTTTATCCATTTGAAATCGATTTTCGATCGTCGTATAGAGAAACGTATGCCAATCAAGCGATACTTTCGTTGGGTCGTAAATTCTTACGAAATCATGGTTTCTTTCGACAACGTAACATTAAATTAGTCTTAATCAATGAAGACTAAAATTCTTTAAAATGTTTCAGCTTATGAGAAACACAATTAAGATAATCATTAAGGTTTCATAAAAAAATAGATTTTATTATTTGATTAAAGTAATTCTTTTTCGATTATCAAAAATATTCTTCCGCTAAATTTAAATTTTCAAGCTTATGTCATATTTGGATATGGAATAAAAAATGGGACTTAATTTGCAATACGTTTTAAACTAGCACATCTTCGTATTCAATGATTGAAGTAATCTAAATGAATAACCATTTAAATAATAATAATACACCAAATCCAATCCACATCATTCACTGAATCCCAAATAGATACCAATGCATTGGAATATAAGTAAAATAAGGAATTCGTCAATTTTAATCAAGTTTTAATTAGACGAATTGATTCACCGATAAAAATCAGGGAAATAATGTTAAAAATATATGCTCTTAAAATCCAAATCCAGAGTAATTTAATATGTAACTTAAATAGTTTTTCAGATAATACGACTATTCTTTTCTGTATATATAATATGGCTCCTATGCTTCTTATCGAATTTCTCCATCTGTTGGAGAGTGGCTTCTTCACATGTCCGATTGGAATCCGAGGGAATCTTCGTTGGGAAAACTTAAGATGGAATGGATTCGTGCAAAACCCTTAGAGTGAAAGTAAGAAACGGGAAGTTTGGAGAAGCTCTCAGTTTGAAGAGAAACTGAATAAGAGAAGGCTTTGGAATGGATGGCCGTCTTTACTGATTTCAACACGACTGGAGCTGAATATTCCTATCTATGTCAGAAGGGACAGGATTGGAAGACGCGTTTTGTATAGAAAGGGTACATCGGGATTCGGAATGGACATCCGAAGATAATATAGTTATAAATAAGAGGGAGATTCTGCCGATATAGCTGGTTTTGGGATATGGATTCGAGAATCTTTATCGATATTATCCGAAATAAATATGATATTGTCTTTTTTAGAAGTGCAATATAGAGAATATAAATATTATGTAGAGAATTGCCATTAACTATCGCTTAAAATATGTAAGTGAAACGAAAAGTATGAAATTAACTATTTATTACCCAAATTTTATTTTATATTCCATACAAGCTGTTAATTTGTCACGAAATAAAATAGGCGACAAAATATTGAATTATCTATGTTATATTTTTTCTGATTATGCGTCTAAAAATTAGAATTTTTAATTTCGTACCGTTTGAAATAAGAATTTGAGTCTAGGTTACATTGAATCGTCCGTTATTTGAGAAATATTACAAATTGATAAATCAAAATTTTCATTGAATATTTTATCACAAGAAAATTAAAAATGAAGACATTAATTTGCGAAAAATATATGTATCTATATTGGTATCTTTCTGCGGATACGTTATCTATCAAAGATTTCAAAGATATCAATAAATTTCTCGGAATCGAACTGGGAAGCTTCTGCATGTTAGCCGGGTATGATAACCACTACAACGCACGCACTGCGTTGAATCATACCCCAGAGGGCATTAGTTAAAATAGAAAGCATTTTTCCATTAGACTTTTCGAGAATCCGGCTTTTGAATAGAAACAACACCATCCCATTTTATTTTTGAAGCATAGGAAAGCTTAAAAAAAGTAGAGTTAAGTCGCTATCATCCCAAACATTTTGACCCTCCATCCACTGTTTTAACTTTTCATTTTATTCCAAACATCGAGAAAGAACAAATCCTGTCCATTTGCCATTATATACATATAAAAACGTACGCTGATACTGATGACAGCATGCCCTAGGAACATAATTATAATGCTTAATTATCTCGCCCGTGGAAAATAGAGATTTAATGTAAAAATACAAAAAACGCTACAACTGCAACGAAAGACTAAATTATCTAACTTATCAATTATTACAATTTGAATCAATTGAAAATTACACGGTAGAAGCTCACATTTAAATTTTTATCGAGATATCGTTGCTGGATCCTACAGTTCATTGTCTTAAACATAATCTAAACTCAAATATATATTTGAGGCAATTGAATTTATCTAGTTATACGTTACAGATACTTTTTCATGTTAATAGTGCCAATAAATGTAAATAATATATATATATATATATATATATATATATATATATATATATATATATATATAATAATAAATTAAATATAATAATATATATAATAATAAATTAAATATAATAATATATATAATAATAAATTAAAATAATTACTTATTATATTAATACTGTTCTGTGTAAATTATACTGCCTGTATATAAAAAATACGAATAATTTCATATTTTCTACAGATTGATTTCTTCTGTTTATTATCGGACAAATGAAACCTGAATATCGTTATCGAATTCATAAAAACCATATAGTACGTAACTCGCAGAAGTAGGTAAAATTAAAGAAGATAAAGTTGGAATAGTGTAAGAAGATGAGATGGGGATGAACACGGCTGAAGGGAAAAGTTGCTATGGGGATAAGAATTTTGAGAGGAAAAGAACGGCGAAGATGTCGAAATTGGCAAACATATTCGAGAGATAATTAGAGAACATGTACGAGCAAGTGAAATAACAATTCGAGAGGAAAATAAAATGGGTAAAAGGGTCCGTGGCACAAAAATGAAAGAGTTTTATGAAGGAGAATGAAACTGAACGACCCGTTCAGTTTCATTCTCAAAATTGTCCACTCAATGGAAAACCAACCACGCAGCAGTGCTTTCAACGGCAGAAGAACCCTTATTTCAGTGGAGCATATTCAAGGAAAAGCAGCTTAAAGTCCAAAACTTCGTCTTAATTAAGTTTGTAGAAGCAGCAAATAAAATGTTCAAAACAGCCCATCTAAGCTAGACTTCGCTGTTTCAATTAGTTCTCTTGGAAGTCTAAGCTCTAGTTGGAAATTTTGCCCATACCTTCTACACCAAGTAAAAGTAAGAAAAAATGTGAATTACTCCATACATTGATCGATAACATGACGTGATCTGTTCATAACTTTTGGTTTGAATCGAATACTCGTGTCTAATTTACACCAACATTTTCACGTTAAATAAACTTACTATAAATCTTTCGTAACGGTTTAAAAATGGACGAATTTCGTAAGAAAGTAAAGTATAACACAATTTTGCTGTAGTCTTTAGTTGTGTGCGTGAATTACATCGAATGCGAAATATCAAATTAATTTAAGTGAATTGATTCGCTATTTTTTATTTTTTTTTAGACTTAAATAGTTGGCTTTTAGTGTAGTAATAGTGCATAGAGCTATTAGTATATAAGTACATAACATTTCCTCCAGTGACTGCGTTTAACTCCGTATAGTTAGGTCGTGTAGTGTATGTTTCTCAGATGTAACCTAGTAACATCTCCTTCTCTCCTTTAATCATCCTATTCTATCCTTTATATTATTACTTTATTGACAATTCAGTTATAATTCTTCTTCACCAGTATATAAGAATGTATGCATTTCCTCAAAAGGCTGGGTTTTACTCTGTATTGTTGCGTCGTGTGTAGTATATTTCTTCGATGTTACTTAGCAAACTTTCCTTCTCTCCTTTAGTTATCTCTACTGTGATGATAATTTAGCTGTAATTCTCCTTCACTTCGGTATCTATAAAACTTCTTATTTAGAAAAAGAAATTCACATTTGAATGATAGTCCTAATGATGACCTCTTTGGGTCAAAAACCTTTACTCATTCCAAACAGTCACTACGATCTTCTGAAAGAACTTGGCTGCAACTCGTATAGTGCAAATTTGATCGATTAAAACTGCAGGGCTATTTACACACTCCAAAATCATCTCAAGTGTGGGAGGTCATGATTGGCGAACCACGGACTATTTTGGGACGGCGCGGGATGCATTTGATGCGTCATGATGTTTGCCAGTCAACACGCCTACGACTCCGATTCGACCCTCAAACTTTTTAATGCTTACACAAGGTCCATGTCCCATTCCACTTAATCCTAGATTAAACGGCAAGTTTAATGCACGAGCGCTGTTCCTTTCCATGATCCATTGCCAAATTGTCACGCAACAGTACGCAGATGGACAAGCGACGAAATCTCCCTCGATTTCGAAATTTCGCTGGTTGATTCCGAGGAAAAAAGTTATTCTTTCCTTTTTCCATATTCTACCAAAAGCTGAATAAAAATCAATATTGAAATAATGCCTTCTTTTTCACTTTCTATAACCAATCTTATATGCCAGGAAACTTATTTATATTGTGAATATAATCATACAATTTACATCGTATTATTTGTACAAAGCATGTTTTTGGCACATTTATAAACACTTTGTTTAGATTGTTACATCGTTGCTTTGGTTGCGTTACTCGTATGTCTATTTGCCTTCAAACAAATTATTTTATTGTATACTTTCTCTAAAACGTAAACTTTTGCTCGAGGAAATGATTTTTACTATTTAATCTTAGTTTTGTACGTTACTTTATATAACTAAAGAAGTAAAAAATGAATTATCTCACATTTCCTTAGTATACTGCAATACAGCTGAGAGTAGTAGGAAAACTATATGAACTAGAGCTTGAAATTATTTGGCGCACCACTGTAACAATTATTTTGAGTATAAAAACTCAGAGCTGATAGAGATAGATGCTACGAAGATATGTAAAGGACAGCTATAAACAAACTAAAAAGGTTTTCTAAACTAAATTATGAAGCTCGCTTTATTGAAAATCATAACTTCAATCATCAGAACTTACCCCAATCGAGCTCCCAAAAGAATCTTTCCAATCGTAACGAGTGGCTTTGGTTCGCATCCAGAGGAACATATTCCCCCCAAAACCAATCTCTGAACGAGCAACCCTTTTGTTTCATAACACTTCATCCTCACGCTCCGTTTCTCCGCAGAAGTGTTTTCATTCGCGATACACGCATATTCTTTTTCCGATGCGCGCACACACTCATCCCTGTAGGGCTGAGAGAGAGAGCCTATGCATCAATGCATCCCCATTCGACGGATGCCGATCATTACGCCCTACGAATATCGGATGGATAAAGAGCAGACGAGAGGGAGAGTGACTTTCCTTGTCGAGCAAAGAGGCTGATCGATTGAAAGAAGGGAAGAGAAAGAATAAAATTCTTGAAAAGGAGTGGATTAGGTTGAAATCTGAGGCAAGAAACGTATCCTTTTTAAGGAGGAGAGGCGGGTGACGGAAAATGGTGAATTTTTCAAAGGGGAGATATCTCGCGTAGATTGGGAGTTGATTCAGAGGACAGATCTCCCATTCACGGAGGATATTCTTCGGTTGATTTACGTTTTCTGCGGAAAAGATTAGAGCCACGGAAAGGAAGGGGATTAAGATGATTCTATGGGATGTAAGATGGGAATGATCCCTTTAAATCGCTTGGCGACGAGAATCTGTTTATGAAAGCCGCGGTTCATTGGGTGATATCAATCTAGGGAGGGGATTACCGTGAAATATCGCTGAAAAGTTTTAAGTGAAGAAGGAAAGTGTGAAATTAACCATAATGGGTCCAAAATTTATTTTGAGCTGCAGCCGAGTCGTTAATTTGAACGAAATTAATTACGCGGCATAATTGTTAGATAGCAATTTTGTACTTATATTAATTATTAACCTATTAACTTTAATTTTGGGATGAAATAAATTAAAAATAGAAATTTTTCGATACAAACTATTTTTCGTCTCGTATCTTAAGGCATGTCTCTCAAATTTTATTCTTCGATATAATCAGACCGTGTTATTAGAATATATCTTACCACATCTTTATTTCATTCGAAAAGTATTATGTAAATTGAAAAATAATATGCTGCTCATCAAAATTAATCGATTACTTATTGCAAAAATATTTTTATCTTCAAAACTCTAGATAAGTTTAATATTTATCTCTAATTGAATCGATAATACTTGATGAAAAGTATATAAAAGTTAAAATTAGTAAACGAAAACTTCAAACTGGACATATCTTACTCAATGAATTTAAGTATTCCATTCATCTTACCATAAGTTCCATCTTAATCATGTCTTCTCAGAAACATTTATTGAAGAATCTACGACTTTTATATTGTGCTTCATTTTATTCCATTCGAGAACTAATATTACAAGTTTTATATCGTTAATCTTTCTCTTATAAAATAATAAAATATTCTATTAACTCTTAAATACAACGACCGATAGTAAAGGAAAAATTCAATTCATATTCATATTATCATATTCGTACCATCAGTCATTTTATAGAAGTAAAAACTATTGGAAATATTAGTCAGAAATCTCTCTTCTATTCAGTAATTTTCATTTTTATAAAAGTCTATTACGCAGCAACATCTTAAGAAATGATTATTATATCAGGAGTAATAACATATTATTGAACTCACTAATGTGTCGTTAAATTATCATTATGTTTAATATCCATTAAAGACTCAATACTATAGGCCGTAGATATTAGGACAACACTTTTTCACAGCCTTAAACTTCATCAAATCTTAGCGACCTCTTTCAAAAAAAAAAACCCTTAACACTCTCGTTAACTATTAAAAACCCTTAATAGCATCGTGTATAGCAGAAAACAAAAAAGGACACGAGTCCTTACCTGAGTTTAATTCCGTAAGATCGATCTTTCGCTGTAGGATATCAAACAGGATAATCCGTTTTTTCCGAAAATCGTCGAAACTAGCGCCAGCGGCAGGATTCAAACTTAATTTTAATGAATCTCTGAAAGGCTTCTCATTTCACAGATTAGCGGATTACCGTGGAGAGCGAAAGTAGCAGGAAATGATGATTTTTCGGGATGTAACAATGAGAAAAAAGTGTTAGTGATGTATACCGTTTCCAATTTTATGAAAAAGAAGAAATTTAGCAATGTTCACAAAAATTCTATTCATAAAAATGTAGTTAATATATGATTCCCTCACAATTTCTGTCTTGGGCGATAGAGTTTACGTGTTTTGATACAATACTAATGTAGTATATTCACTACAGGATTTCGATGTGAAGTTGCTGGTTAAAATTTAATTTAAAATTAATAATTTTGATATATTTGCAGTCTAACAAAGACTCTAATATTATTAAATAAATGTGAATTTGTTTATAAAACAGTAGGAAAAGGAGCTTCACTGGCATGAATTTTATATTATGAGTCATTAAATTCATGTTCGATGAAAGAAGTTCAACTCTTACGTAAAAAAAGAATTGCAAAGGAGTTATTAAATATATGAAAATCTATAGAAGTGTATAAGAGGTTAATGTTCGAAAAATACGATAACATACATAGTTTTATACCATAAATAAATATTACATGTAAAATACTACTCTGCTGTAATTTTGTCTTTAAACTTTATAAGAAATGCGTTAATTATTGAAAAATTTTGGCATAAATAATTACATAAACCTGTGGAACTGTAACCTACGAACTAAATTGGCTCTTGACTTTTATTTATTATATTATTCTTATTTTAAATTTATAAAATTCAAATCCTTTAATTTCTACATTCCCTCAGTTTAATATGAATTATAAAAATCCTTTATTTTATTTAATGTTGTAACCAAGTTCCTCTATAGAAATGTATTAATAATGGTCATTAATCTCTTTACAGTAATTTATTCTTGATTATTTCAGAATAATTAATAAATCCTGAGATTAAAATGGCTAATATTTCATCTCGCTTATTTTCAAATCATCAAAGCACACAGCAAATTTCACAATCTCTGAACTTTTTATGTTACCTTTTATATCTATATAATCTAATTTATATTACCTAAAGTTTTTATTCATTTGATTGACAGATAAATCTTTCTTTTATCCATATTTAAGTCTTTCTTTTAAAAATACATGTCAACCACCGTTCGTTTTTCTTTTGATTGAGAATATGTCCGCGTTATTTTTATATATTTCCTCACTTCAAACATTCAACATAATTTATCATATTCAATCTAAAAACTGGATTAAAAAAAACTTTTTCATCCTAAAATTTAAGTTTTACTGCACATCGCACTCGAAAATCGAGTTTTGATGACCAAACAAGTTATTCTTCTTGGTCTCCTCTGCAGACCTAATCTAGTATGCAACGTCCGGACGGGCCTTCTGCTTTCGGAATGAGGCCGTTACGAAACTTTCTCTTTCTAAACCGCCCATGTGATTCCACGAATAGTTTCCAATTCTCAGCCTTTGTAATGGAAACGTGTAAGAAAACCAGAGAGCGCTCAGGGTTCGTGGAAAAAGGAGAGATGATTCCTAGCATAGTAAAAAGAGTGTGTGCATACGTTAGACGGAGTTTTACATTCGTAATTTCAAATTTGCGTGGTTAGGATAAGATTAAATAGTTCGTTGAATGATTTATAGAAGTTTTGAGAATTTTTTACTATGAGAAATTTTCGTATTTGTCTTTCTCCTTCATCGTTTTTATTATTCCATGTCATTCTTTAAATAATTAATTCTCGTATTTAGTTTTCTGATGTCTAATACTCACTTTTAAATTGTCCTTCAATTATATCTACGCTTTTTAAATTCTCATTTACTATATATTTAGCTTAAAACACTAAAAAATACGTATACTAAATATGAAGCAATATATAGATATGTCTCTTATATTATAAGTGAATATTCTTTTCCGGTGCATATTTTATCGAATTTTTGTAATATTCCGGATATTCAAATGCTTCAAATATTAATCTTGTCGTATTAAAAATATTCCTTATTCTCTTATAAAGCATATTTATAAAAAAGTTATCGTCCATGGATTAGCATCGAAGAATCTATCGACTAGAAAAGATATTATGATTCATAGAAATATGGAACTCATAATATTAATCGTTTTTCTCATGGAAAATTTCAACTAAACATTCCTGCTAATAAATATGTTAATACTTATGTATGTACCATTACTTCTTCTACTAAACTCACACTCTGAATTTACCGTAATGCATGCTCTGAATGTATTCTACTCTGATCTTTCTTTCTATTTGTGTAAGCTTTTTTGTTCTCTAATTTCCTTCTTTTTCTGTCCTTAATGAGCCCATCTCATTGGCATTCTATGAATTTGCATCCCTGTTTTTTTGGCATGTCCTCGAGATAAAGATTTTGTGTACTGCGTCATTAGGACAAATGAAAATAGCAAACGTCCCTTGGTAGAAACTTTTTTGCACTAGTATCTATTTTGTAAAAGAAATTCTCACAATTAGATAGATTTAGAGATAATAAATATGTTTAAAATTATTATCATTACTTCTCTATACATTTGGAAATTAATTTTGACGAGATTAGGAGATTAAAATAATCAAAATTTTAAATCGAAATATCTTTAGAAGAAAATTTTAATAGAGGGTTATACTAATACTAATACAACTATATATATATACAAATAAACCTTTAGTGTTATTTAAGTGTGTAATTGTTTATTTATCGTTAATAAGAGCTCTAGTCATAATATGATTTAAATGAAAGATCTCTACTAGTTTAAGAATGCACATCAGAACTTATAGAATAATTATACGGGTATATATGTATGATACTCATAGAATGGAATACTCATAAACTTCAGTAAACTATTTTTACTTTGCCCTTATAAAATCAAAGCAAATAACATATATCCAGAAAGTATTAAATGATTTACCAAGTCCAACTATGACGTAATTGTTTTCGCATTCTCTTGATGTTTGCATTACCCTATACTATCCTAGCATTCTTTTTACCTTCTCTCCACTAAACTTATGCTTTTATCTTGTTTCTCATCCTCGTGCCCCTTATTTCCGAACTGTTACCCCGTAACGCCTCCGAGGCATCCTTCGCTCCTTCACCTATTCTTCCTTCCACACTTTCCATGGACAATTTGTTTCCCTTCCTCCTCCCATTACCCTTAAACCGCACTGCAGAGCGGCAAATTGACTCACTCCATTTTCTAAGCTCCGTTCTAAAATAAATCTCGCTCCCCAAACTGACCGCGTCCCTATCCAATAGGAAAAAAGAAGTCGCCCGGGAGACAAAACTTTAGTACTGCAAAGGGAAAACAGGAGGATTTCGTGGGAAGCTGTAGTCTTCTCCACAACCACCGTATTATTCTTAACTCTCAGACTTTGCCTTTAATGTTTTCGGACTACGACTTCGGATGTCATTAAACTGTATTAGACGCAAAAAGAGGGATGTTTTTAACTTTTTCTAGGTGTATTTAGGATTGTACTACTACTACAAGACATGGAAAATAAAATTTTTCGTAAAAAAGAGCCAAATATGAACTATTTTGAAGAAAATAGTTGTGGAAGAGTACATTTTATGCTCAAATTATTATCATTATACATGTGAGTTATTTTATTACTCTAGTTACTCGAAATCACTAGTAGTATTTCAAATTTTTAAGAAGGATACTGTTATTCCAATAAAGCTAAGAAGTTAATTTCTACATTTTTGTAAAATAAATATTAAAGATGAAAGTGTCTCTAGTCTACGTCTCCAATGAACTCCAATTCATGTAAAATATAAAATTCAGCAGCAATTTTATGTTTTAATATATTTATCTTTATAAGAATTGAAATCCCCTAAAACTTATGTAGAATCTTGGTAATGAAATCCTTGAGTTTCATGCACGCATTCTTAAAATTTGGATTTGAAAATTTTATTCTAAATTCATCAAAAGGTGTAGTTCTTTAGGATGAAATTTAAATTGAAAAAAAATCTAAAACACGAACGGGAGTAAACTAAATATGCCTCATCTTATATTTAATGAATTTTCCTCTTTTATAAGAAAAAATTACGCTTCGAAAACAATTATTGTAATTATGAAATGCGATTTATTCAAATCAGGCGATCGATGTATATAATAGTTTAATGATCTCTTTATATAAGATGGGAAAAAATTTGTTCACACAAATAGTTTTTAGGGTCTTTCCATCAATGAATAACTCTCTAAAAATTAACGGCTACATTTTTTTATACCAATTACTCATCGAATTTGAAATACTGCCAATTTTACTTTCAGAAAATATTTACGAGGGATTCAGAGGGAGAGTAATTATTATCTAAGGAGAATACAATGCTTTATTCACGAAATATGAATATCTAAATAATTATTAAGTCTTTTGAACACGAGATATCATATTTACAGAGTTTTGATTTTTTTAAGATAGTTAATAGTTAAAAATTATGTGTTGGGGAAACTTTTACTAGTTTTATCAAAAACGCCACAAGAATTTCTATCAAATAAATATTTTTTATTTACGATTTATTTTACGATTCCGTTGATAGACTATAAATTCCTAAATATCATTTATTTATTATCCTAAATATCATTTCATTATCCTCTATCAATATCAATGACTTATGTTAACGGGTCTCACCTTATTTTCTTTATTTTCTCTCTAGATTAGAAGTTTAAGATTTATTTTTGGTATGATTCACTTAACTACCTTTTTGTATTTATTTCGATCACTTGCTCATTTTTTCCTGGATTACCAGACCATTAAATAACCTTTTAATAATCTCTTTTTCACAGGATATTTTATTTCTATTTTCCATAATTACCGTGATTTTATACGTAATTAGAGCACGAAAATTAGATTTTATTTCGTAAATAAACGTCTGACTATATTACCGATGTTTTCATTTGCATTTAAATTCATTTATACTAAAATTTCAAATATTTAATAATTCGATGCTTGATTACAGCAAGCTTTATAAACAAAAATAAAATTTTTCAGCCAAGTTAATATATACTGTTGAATGTAATTAAAATATTTATAACGTTTTCCTTTTAGAAAAAAATCATTATTTCTATTTATTTTAATCAAAGGACTTTGTTATCTGGTTTTTTAATGATATGCGTTCCGTTGTAACGTTAGTTTTAAATTAAATTTGAAATCGTTCCTATTTTTTATATTTCTAAATCCTGCTCCCGATAATAATACGTGCAATTCCATTTTTTTCGTGACGTCAAAGTAAATAAATAGAGTTGTCAGCCTTTGATTCGGTAATCCGTATCGCGGATCGTTCTCATACAAATTTGCTCTCATTGCACGTGAGACATTTTGGAGACGATTATTCGCTTCGTTTTAAAAGGATGGCCACAAAAGCGCTATGGAAAGAAAAGGAGTAAATCGGATACACCGTAGCGATGGGCGGAAGGGAATTACCCGAAGAGAAAGCTTTGAAATGAGATGGGGAAAATGGGAGATAGGGAAGTGTGATAGCGATCTATAGAGAGTGCAGTGACCCTGGATGAAGGGAATTCTCAGAGGAGGAATTGGTCCAGAAGGGATTGAGTTCCGCATCCTACCCATTTACCTCTCGCAAAATATCTTTTCCCTTTCACACACCGCACTCTTCCTGAGCACCTAAAGCATCTCGTCGAGACTTTCTCTCGCACCACACATCCACCATTTTTCACGTATTATGTGATTCGCAGAGATTTCCTCCAGAAGAAGAAGTTTTCCACCAGAATCACCTTTTCATTACGATCTTTTCATTCGAGGTGTGCTTTTTTCGGGGACTTTTGTGTAGAATGGTTGCTTTAAACGAGTTTCAAGGTGAGCTTCAAATACTGGGAAGACAATTGGGTTGTTTTTGTGGTTTTATTCCAAGGTTTTAGTCGTTTAAGAGTAGCACAAACCTGATGGAGATGACCACAATTGAGTTCCGAATGAAAAAAGAGAATGTACTAGTATTACTTCATCTCAGTGAATGTTCAAAAACCAAACCTCTGATGCGACGATGAAAATTATGGATAAAAAGAAGAGAGAATTTTTAAATAGTCAATTATTTCTTGAAAGTTAAGAAAAGAAAGGTTAATTGTTGGAACTTATGACTTAGTAGCTTACTTACATTTCTTTGAACTTTCGTGAAATTCAATCAGTTATTGTATGATACTCAGACGTTTTAATATAAGTTTACTCAAAAGAAAGATACCATAACTGATTTAAATTACCTTTAGAAAAATTTAGCTAAGTATCTGTTCTAAATTTCCATAAGTTGTGTTAGTATTTATCGAACTGGAGACAAAATTAAGTATTAGGATAAATGAATATGTATTAATACCACGATTTGAGATTCCAGGATCAATAAACACAAAGTTAGTTCGTGATAAATATATTACAATACAACAAATTATATTTACATAAAATCTTAATACTTATTTACAGCGATAGTCGTAACCTAACAAATTTCAATCTATTGATCGGAATGATTCATAAACTTCACAGCGACGGTAAACGAAAATGAAACTATGTTTGACACCACCTGCGTACGTAGCAAACAATACATGATGACTTCACAGTGTTCGTAAAACAAAGCGTATGGTTCTTCGTTAACTCTACGAATTCTTAAACTCTTAAAACGCACAGCATATGACAAGAACATTGAACACTCGACCGGTCTCTCTCACTTTCTTTATAAACTCCTGAATTGACCTTTTAAAAAATATCCGAACCTTACACAGCAAAGTACTTTTAGAAATGTAGAAAAACCAATACGCCGTTTCTTTCATCCTGTTCGATAACTATTTGGCCGCATTTCGTTCATCCAGATACGATATCCAAATCAATAACGACTTGTTTTTTTTTTTACTTCCACTCCTTACGTTTGAACACCTTTTTTTTGAAGAACATAGTAGATATCAAGGTAGAGAACAAATTTCATCACACGACTCCGTCGACGTCGAATACTGTTGACACTTGGCCGACTTTAACATGGTAACCTCGTCCGTGCACTGGAAGGACAGCAGGCATATCCGTGGAAGGGCGATTTCCTACCGCCGCATCGGAAGGCCGTTCTTTCGCTATTGGACAGATGGTGCTGAATCTTCCTTGGGGTCGCTGAAGAACACTGGCACGAAGTTGTCCAGGCTGAAGTCCGAGGAGGTGGTGATGAGACTCAGCGGTTGCTTGGGGGCACCCTTCTTAGCCGGCGTGGTGCTCCCGCCGGTGGAGGGTCAAATGTCCAGAAGGATCTCGTGGTCGCAGCAGTCGTTGACCAGAAGGTTGTTTCTGGCCGAAGCGGAAGTGGAGGGAACGGCGGTGGACGTCGAAGGGGTTGGCTGGATAATGATGTGGTGGTTAGAGTCCAAGTAACTCCGTTGAGGAAGGGGCTCTGGCATGGTGTCGTCCAATACCTCTTCAAATCTACTGAAAGTACCATTAAGTGCTGATAAGTGTTTACTCATAATAGAGATTTGGTTCGACAGTTAGCAGGAATCGGTTTATCTTCCGATATATATACTATAATTTGTAAGTGACAAAGCAAAAACAGAAATGTATAGAACTATAACTATCAAAAAATATTGAGGGAGTTAGGTTGATGAGTATACACATTTATAGTTAAGATATGAGTAATGAAGGCACCGTACACTCACCTATCGTAACTATCATCTTTTCCAGCTAGAAGTTCTTCTTTCGCATCTATTCGTGCCTTCAGCGTAAGAATAAAGTTCAGTAGGGCCAGCGCTAATAACATGCCTCCTGCAAAATACAATTTAAATTTAGGTTCAAGTAATTAAAATTTATCTGAAATAAAACTCACTGTAACACTCATCGGCAATTATAGTAAACACTATTCTTTAAAATCTCTTTTAAACTCTTAATCTTAAATGCATGAAGATCGAAATAAGTGAATATCTTCGACGTGAAATGATTTGCAATTCTGATCACCCGAGAGAATAATGTCTTATTGACATTAATTCTTATATTTCTTTATTAATAGAAAGATGTTAGAGGCTTCTCATGTTAAATGGTAATGTTTAGCTTTTCATTTTCATGTCGGGGATACGAAAGGAAAATTTTACTTCAAACCTCAGCATCTTATTTTACTCAAAACATCTAGAATATTGATTGCCTTAATGTGCTGCTTGAATAAAAAAAAATGAAGAATTTATAACTGGATCGCCCTTTATCCAACTTATGAGTGTATACACAATTGAACTCATGTAGTTTTAATTAGAATCTTTCGGTTTGTTGGTATAATATCAAAAGGCTTAAGTTTTAATGTAGATGAGATTTTTGTAATTAAAGGTAGCTGAGAAAGTATTTTAAAATTTAAATTGATTTATTTTATATTTCTAAACATCAAATCAATGATGTATCGTTAGATCTTATGAAAGTCAAGATAATTCCTTGCGCATTCCTAACAACTTATAACTCAAAAATAATTATATTTTCCATGAATTAAAAAGTTACTCTTTCATACATCGAAAGGTTTCAATAAGTTAAATCTTGAAGATAATATCTTCTGCCTTCTTAAAGATAATATCTTCTTCTGTTGAGGTCAATTATCTACCACACCAACTTACATACAAAGTATCCGTTACATCCCATAATACCATGGTGTTATAAAATTTGGTGAGCTGAAACTGAAGCCTCTGTTTTAGATAGCTACATAATTCTGCTAACCTGAGGCGGGCGTTAACCACAGTCTAGTCGGCTTAAGCAATACGGCCCCTCCGGCAAGTGCGTACAAAATCCCCTTCTTCCAAGTCCCACACCAAAGGACACCTTTCCAACAGCGTATGCAGCCGGTGCTGCACCCATCGTCTATTCTGAAAGCGAACAAAGGACCACTTGAGTCATTGGATACATAAAATGGTGCTTCCCAATAGAGAGCTTAAGCAAAGTGTTATATCCATTTACGTAATAATTCAAAATTTTATAGGTTATAATATTAAACAATGAAAACAATTGCCAATTGAAAATCAGAATGAGGAGTAACGACTGCATTGCGATGTATTTATAGCTGATTCTTTAACTCTATAATATGGTAATTTGAGGTAATAGAAATATGTGTTCACACATACCTTAAGCAGACTTGAAGGAACATTGTTATTGCCCAGGTTATCTCAAGAAAGAAGACTATAGGAGCCCCTACCCTGGAATCATAATAATTACAATAAATTTATTGATAATTAAAAATAAATATATAGAAATATTTAGCTATTTAGCTAGTTTTCAAAAGAATTCGAAAACACACAATTCTATGAAAAACAATCATTACGTAGTTAATGTGCTGATAATTAAAATGGAGCACGTTAAGTATACGGCGATATTTCCTTTAAATATATACTCTTCATGTATGTTCATACTCTGAACATTTAAATTAATATCTTGCAGGTTTGAGAATATTATTTGAGGAAATAAATATCAATTTATTATTCTCGTGTAACAGTAATAGTTTTAAGTGAAAACAACTACTAAGGTGAGAGTCAAGAAAGTTATTTTTTTAATGTATGGGGAATAGTATGTAGTATAACCGTAAGAGCCAATTCTCTCTCCCATTTTGGACGCCTCGAATGGGGGAAATATAGAAAATGGACGCAAGATAAGAGGTGAAAGTGTAGGAGGACTCCTTCTATTTCACGGTTCATTTGATGTTCTGGAAATGAGATTTGGTTGCGCTCTGAAAGTAGCAAAATAACGAATGCTAATCTAATCCATTCAAATCCTCTGAAAGGATATGTAAATACTAGATAAAACGTGCTGAAGAGCTAAGGTGTAAAGATATGAATACGTCATAAACTCAGATGAAAATTTAATGGATTTATATTGTGTTTGGAAAGGCAAAGGAAAAGAAATTTTCCTTTTAACGTTATTGAGAGATTCGAAAATGTTTAGTAGATGAAGGAAAAATATCTTATACTTTACTATTATATACTTATTGGGCAAAAATATTTTTATTAAAGTATAAAGTAAATAAATTCCGTACATAGTTACATAAAGATGTCTTTATCTACAGCCATATTTTTTTCCTTTCACTAAAAATGTTGAATAAATAAATACTACGATTATCTATTTGAGATTGCAGCTGAAGAAAATTTCACCAAAACCGAACCGATATATAACGAAGACGGATGTAGAATTATATGCAAACAAATGTAAAGTTTTCGATTAAATCCTCTTCAAATTCTTAATAAAATCACTTTGAGTACAATGAATATAACACAGGAACTATATTACACTTCTATATATACTACTTTTATATACTACACTTCAATGATGAATCCAGCCATTCAACATTAATTTTCTTTCCCTTGTAAAAAGTGCGAAATCCAATGCAATTTATCACGTCTTTAATTTCTGAACTTTTGATGGTGCTTATATTCGGATTGTATTTTGAAATTCACTGAAATTTTATAACTTATTTAAGCCGTTTTTAATGATAATTAATGAATTTTTATTCAAAAGTTTCAATAAAGAATATAATTCAGATAGATTTCCTAAATCTTAAGTTAACTTTAATCGTGTGCACGTTCAAAAAAAATAGAAAGCCATAGTTTACTTTTAAATAAAATACCAAGCCTGGGATTAAGGGCTTTAATCCGACCCATTTAAAATTTAAGTGATTCAAATTGCTCAATCAATGGATTTGATTAAAAATAGGTTATGGTAAGTGGCACATACGCCATACTTACAAAAAATATATCCCCGTCTTGTTTCCATGATACGTCAGATCGACTCCCACGCCACTCATAACTGAAAGGAAATGACGTATGAATTAGAATCACTCAGAGTTAATAATATCCTAAAATACTTTAATTTTGGAGAGTTCATATTTCTCCAGGTACATTAAAAATGTATTCAATCGTATTCTTACTTAAATCTTCAATCGTATTATTTTTAAAAATCTTTATTCTAAAAATAAAATTCAAGTTAAGTTTAAGTATTTTATAATTATTATCTTAAAATATTATATCGTATTTTAGTATTTAAAATTACCTTTTCTAAAACTTTCTCTAATATATATTAATGAAAGCGGGACCCATATTCAATATTATATTTTATTACCACATAAAACAACTTTATTTAAATTAGATCAGTATTCCAAGATATTAATATCAAATTTATTGGTCATATATTTACGCTATGAAATAAAGTTCATATCTTACGCATCGTTAATAAGATGTAAAACTTTATTCAGTTCAGTCAAATATAATAGTCATCAAAATATCAAGCGAATAATAAAATCAGTGATAGACTTATTCCATTTCTCAAATAATCCAGATAAAGTAGAACAAAACTTTGGTCGTGTATTTAATTATTTCAATCGTATCATATAAGATTATCAGTACATCGGTCCTTCTACGTTCTCGTATCTGCACTTTTTCTTTTGTGTGTCGATAACACTAGGAAAGCACTTAAACCGGGTATCTCAACCGTTTAATCTCTCCTTATCATTCCATTTGTCGTACAACAGCATTTGCACGGATTTTAAAATCCCTGATACGATGTATCGTGCTTTAATCTTTAACCACACGGACAAAACCTTTCGATAAAGGAGGAAATCTGAAAATGACCGATAGGAGACTATTTAATTGAATATAAGCATTGCTTATTGTATTGATTGAGTATATTTGGCACAAAAACATTGAATTTTAAAATTATATGGAATTTTTGAACTCTCTCATGATTGTTTAGTCATAATATTCTTGAAATGCGGATGTCATATATTATTCAAATTCTGCTTAATCATTAAGTAATTAAGAAAGAGCTCTGTATATAGGTCAGCAATCTAATTCTTATCTTAATTTTTCCTCAATCATCCTAGGTTCCAATCCCGATTCAGAAAATAATTTACGTATTGTTCGCCTTAATTCAATATTTTGGTCTCTTATTATTCAACTATATTCAATATTTTGGTCAACGATTATTATCTCGATCTTGACCGTATTTTAAATCTTATTCTTAATAACTAGTTTTTTCGCTATGTTCACGTGATAAAGGATACTAGTTGATTAATTACGAATTATTCATACATTTTTAAATCTTACGGATTTCAATTATTATAATATAATAAGATCCGTGCATCCTGAAGTGAGGATATCGATTCGCTAAATCGATTTTAGTACAAATGTAAGTAGCTAACTTAAATCTACATCGTTAAGTTAACCATTTTACTCATTCAGAAGTTAATTTATCATCGTACACAAGTAAGCATATTAAATTGAGCGGGAAGTAGGGTGGCCTCGGTCTTTACTTAATTCCATCTCTAATCGTATGAATGAGTAAAAAAGGAAACCAGGAATGAGATTTACGTAATTTTAGAGATAATTAAGCGAATTAAATGCATTCGTAAAACATCTTCGAGTAATTTTGCTTTAGGTAACAATCGTACGTTGCTATTTAAATGAATATACCAGAGGCCTGCGATTAAACTTGATTAATTGCCTGAATTGGTTAAAAAACTTTTCCTTCTAATCACGTTACCCAATACTCTATGAGTTAGCTCTCCCAGCCGTAGAATCCTATCCCGAATCTTTCACAGACCGAATGGAAGCTTGAACTCCCCTCAGCGAACGAATCGTGGAGGAGATTTCAAATTGACGAAGTTAATTAAGAACGGTGAATTTTTTAAGACAAAGCCATTGTCATCCGGTATAATTCTGATAGACCCTCGAAAAAGGGAAAGGGTGTTTTTTTATATTTTCGGGCGTTTGTTACGAAATAATGGGATGAAGAAATTAGATAACCGGCAAAAAAAAGAGATGAAGGAAATTGGATTATAAATGGGGATAATTGCTTCAAATCCATAGAAACGAACGGAATAAATTCGAGTAAAAGACACGATAAAAGAAATGAAGGGAAGGATACGCGGAAATCAAGTTCAGTGGAGCAGCTCGGAAAATTAATGCTGTTCGAGTGTAATGCCCGAGATTAAAAAAGTAGAATTGTGAAATTCGCGAACTTGTTACTAAATTACGAACGGATATTTCCTTAATGTATTGCAAGACAATTAAGAGCGAAATAACGGAAATCTGCTTTGAATTAACCCTTCACTGCAAATTTTTCCACCAGAGAAATGTGAAATATTATGAGAAGATTAAATTTCATTATATTTTAATAAGAAGTAATAATTTTTTTGGAGGGAATTTATTAAATTACTTGCCTTTCTTTAAATTAAATCCATTGTTGTGGTTGTTTCAAAAATTATCACTTATAATAAAAAGGTATCGTTCCATAAAGAATTTAACTATATAGAAATTGGTATTAAACTATTTACGACAATAAATAGACTGTTTTGATAGTGTTAATTGAATGAATCTTTTAATTGTCCTTAAATTTTAATCGATTTAGCTAAAAGAGCGAAGGAAAACTTGAGAAATTTCTTAATGATAATTAATTGATAATTAACGTATAGAAGTTTAAACAATAATTTTTATTCCTAAAGAATCTAGCAATTAGTATAATTTTTCGAAAAATTATTTTCTACTTACAAATTCCATTAAAAAAGACTCAAAATTCGTTTAATAATAGGTTTTTCCAAAATATAATCTCCTAATAACATTAATTGAACGATGAACACTTTGTAACGTTCACATAAATTTATTTTAATGCTCCTATTTTCGTTGATGAATCAATACCTTCAGGAAACCAGCGAGCTTAAAATAAACTTCGGTAGAATCCGCAAAGTTTTCTCCGCTCATTGAATACAACTCCCTTTTACTAAATTGAGCTTGAGCGTATCAAATTTACGCTCATAATATCTTACAAAAGTTCTCTATTTATAACTCTTATATATATTTGACATTTCAAAGAACGATGACGATAAAAAAGTCGTTCACGATTTAAAATTAGGTTCTTTCATGTCAAAATGTATCCTTAAAGCATAAGAAACATCCTCTTGCCCAAGTTATTCTTAGTCTTTCACATCTTTGAGTGGAAAATTGCCATTTGAGCTCAGATTACGGACTTGGAGCAAAGTTACTGAAGAAGAGTAGCGCATTTATGGTTTCCAACTCATGCACTTTAAAATGAGTTAATTAATCCAATTATAGTTATATATAATGAATTAAGTACGGTATCAATTACTCAATAAACTTTATAGCTAAAGGGTTTCCACTATAATGATCGTTATGATGGTATGGTGTAGGTGTAGTGATATTTTAAACATCGAGTATGGGTCACATTTGAGAAAGCATCAACCATCCGTCTTCTTAGGCAATTTGGTGAAAGACACTGCTCATGAAAGTCTCCGATCTATAGATAGATATGAAATCTTTAATTACACCAACTTACGCGTCTTAAATCGGTAATATTTTCCTATTAGCCTTTCATTCTTCAAGAACCATTCCCGCGCTAAAAATGCCACGAATTCCCAACTTAACACTCATCACAGTAATTAAATTTTTTGGTCCGCATTTCTCAGAACCTTCTCGCGCACCATATTTCGTCTTTTTTGGCCTGTCTTTTATCCGCCTCTTTCCTTCCCAGCAAATTACTCCTGCACTAAAAGATATTTAATCAGCGATGTCCACAGTGTAGCCGACGAATAAATTAGATCCAACCCAGACTGTAGTAAAAAAGAGGGACGCTCCGAAAAAAAACCGAGGCTGGAATTTGCATAAAGGCAGCGTGAAAAATAATACCGTCCGGGAATGTAAATTGGTAAGGCGCTCCGGGTGCGTCTTTTTTCTGGCACGAGCTGGAGGAACCATGGCACCGAAACTGTATTTGTTTCGCGTCGTTGAAATTACCTCCGTATCCGCGCTCCGTTAGACTTCCTCTCGAACGAGGGAGGGAACCTCTTGAACGAAATTAATCTTACGGAGCCCCTTAAAAGGGAAGGAAATCGAAGGAGTGGTTGCTAGGATGCTGCTCGTTATTCCACGAAAGATCTCTTCACTTGTGATCCCGGGGTAGCAACCGTTGTTTCGCAGAAGACTGCAGCGCCACCGAGTGCGAGTTTTCGTCTTGTAACCGATTACGTACCGTGCCTAGAGCTCTGAAGGGGCCGACGTGAAAATACGAATTTCCACGAAATGATGAAATACGCGATAATGATTGAGGCTATTTTCCACGAATGTGGAGAAGCATACTCGAAATGATAATGCCCACGTTCAGAAATGTTAAAGTTAAGAGGTAGGAATGAAAGAATTTATCTGGAATAGATAGTTTGATATCCATTTCGGAAACAAATAGAAAATAATAGAACTTAATAGAAAGTTTACACGAATAAATCCGCATGCAAAACTCTTGAACATAATTGTTTCGCAATAAAAGTCAAGTCAAGTAAATTTTCTGAGCATAGAATCCTCAAATATTAATTTAGATTGTCGTTAGAATTATGCTTATTAACCAACATTCATAAATAAGTAGTTTCATGATACATGTATATTGAAAAAAAACTGTAATTTCTACAGAAAGTTTGCTTTACTAGCGACCGGTTTCCTAATGTTAAATTAAGTCTTCAGGCCATTAACATTACGAAACCGGTCGCTAGTAAAGCAAATGTTCTATGGAAATTACAAATTTTTTTCATTATACCATGGCTTTCCATGAAGTCACGGCTTTTAATATTGATTTCATTATTTTCATAATATTTTTACATCTCTAAAGCGGTGCAATAATACGTAATCACGACTTAAATTCTATCAAATAAAATAATAGATAAGATTTCCGATTTTCACGATTCTATACCTTTAATTTTATTTTTGATCTATAGTGCGTGCCTTAAGGACATTTAATTGTGTCACTTTCCAGTTGTAGGAGTGATAAGTAGACTGACTTTAACAACTCAAACTAAAATCAAATAGTTAGTAGCGATGATAAGTAAGGATAAAAGTATCACACTTTGATTTCTCGATGCGAAAACCAACCAGGAAGAGATTTTAATGGAAAAAAAGATCTTACGACTTCCCGAGAAACGAATCAAACAAAAAAGTGAACAAACAATGAACGTAAACAATCTATGCAAGTCTACTTGAGTAAAAGAAGAGCTATCCACAAGGAAGAAGCTTCTTTTTTAGGAAACCGGTTCTTCCCGAAGAATCTACGCCGCTAGTGATATGCCTTAGTGAAATTAGGTCAAGTGAAAAAAAGACGTAATTCGTGAAATTTTAAGATCAAAGGAGCCGCAATTTGACAAATAAAGAGTATGAAAGACTTAAGTTTAAAGAATATCAAAGAAATTAACTGGAAAATTGTCAAATTTTTCATTTTCTTGCGATGGATGGATAATCAGTTAGTAAAAAAATTCTAAGGACCAGATATAAGATCAGATATGTGTGTATGTATTTGAGAGCTGAAAGAATGAAATCCAGTTTACCAAGATGTAGTTTCAGTGCTCATAGAAGTTCTACAGTAATAGTACAGCTCTAGAGGCTCATGGTACACTTTCGTAATTTTTAGAAAGGAATAATTCGTATATTTAAGTGAGTTTTTATGCTTTGCTTGAATGATTTAACCATGAATTTGCAACGATAAATTACAAAATATGAATATTTAAAATATCTCATCATAAGTTGAAACAATCAGAATGTCTTTAACTTTCAGATCTCGTATACTATATTTGGCGACAAGTTTCTATGCATTGACATATATGCGACTCAGAAAAAGTACTTAAACGCATCAACTTCAACTTAAACACAAAATAACGATACGATTTCTTTAAAAAATATATTTATATAGTAATAATTACTAACATTTAGATTTCACCTAATCATATTTGTTTTAAAAGGTTATTTTGATCAAATTAGCAATCAAAAGACTCTGCATAGAGTCATTGCATCCGATTGCTGAAATACTCATTCCCTTAAGGGCTCAACGTAAGCTTCTAAACACTCGAAATTGGGTCTTCAACCTCTTCAACATTTTCTATAATTCTGTTTCTCTCCCAAAAGCAGCTTTCACAGTTTCTCTCCTAATTGAGGTAAATCCAAAGTAATCTGTATCTCTCACAACGTGGAGTTCTCATATCTTATATAATACTCTCTCTCTAAAACGTAAAGTTCATTTTATTCATTTTCGGATGCTTAAATCTTCCAACTCTGAGTCATTTTTCTCTTCTCGATTCAGGTGGTTTTTTTTGCTGCACGAAGCAGATTCTTTCTCAACTCTCTTTGAAAGTTGAACTTCATCTCTTCCAAAATAATCCCGTTTTTGTTCACGAGCACACAATCACGGTACTTCATTAACATTCTGTGGACCATTTTGATCGTTAGCCTTCTTAAACTGAGATCCTATTGAAGTTAATCTCGTAAGGAATGGATATCTAAACTATTTTTATGTCGTTGATTAAATTGCTGTATCATTTAATATCCGATTTATACACTAATTTAAATATCCTGGTAATACTTCTAAATAGATTAATAACCACTTCATGAAATAAACTCTAAGTTCACCTAAACATACTTTTGTTCTCAGTATCATCACCATTTCATTTTAGAGAAATCATAGGTTCTGATTACGTATAGACATCATCCTAAGTTCACAGAACTCAAGCATAATTAAACATTAAGGATAAAACATTTATATTTTTAGCATAATAGAATGTTTTGATGAAGAAATCACTCACTTCATACTTCGTTAAGAAGTTCTATCATATCTACTTATCAGCTTAAATCTTGTCAATTTCATTTACGTAGCTTCGTGGGAAAGAGGCTGAGAATGGATATTCCTGATGAGGTTCTGATTAACAACACTTCCCTTTCCTATCTTCTAAAACTTGGGAAAACAGACCATCTAGAATTTATGCGCCAAAGGAAGTCTATCATTAGCGATGCTGAATATTGATGCAAACCAAATCATGATGTTTTCATGCGTGGTCGTGAAGTACGTGCAGATTGAAAGGAATTGTCACGGTATCAATGATAATGGATGGCAGAAATATTCATGACCCACCTCGCTCCGCATCACGCTCTCCTAACTCTAACGAACTCAGCTGACGAAGGCCCCAATCCCATGATTTGCCAAAACACCGCGAGCGCATTGAGTTCATCACTGAGCTATTACCAGCTACTTAATGAAGTCTGCCGTGGCAAACGTTCAAGACCGATTACGAAGGGACCATGTTTTCGTGCAGGGTTCAAAAAGGACGTATAGACAACTCGGAGTATTATTACGAAAAGAAAATTAATCAGTTTGCTGATTGATGAATTCTGTTGCTATTCACCGTAAAGTCATTTCATGGTTGACTGTACAGCTATTCTGCATTCTTGTGTTATGAATAAACAACCCTTCACGGAGATCTAAGTCGCGAATCAAGAAAATTATCTTCTTATAATCAATATAGTAATATTGTTATATGGATTTAATTTTTCGTACATTATATTATATAAATATTAATGATATATCCAATTTACTAAGATTTTATTACAGTATTTAGATATTCAGTTGCCGTTATAACCTTTTCGTTTGTTCTATGCGTACATTATTCCTATGAAAACCAGTATTTTCATTTTGCTGACACAAAATAATGTTCTCATAGTAATAAATTAGTTATATGATTGTATTTTTATGCTTTTTTGTTGAAGTATTAATTAAATTAACTTTAATATTTGATTATCCATCAAATAAGCTTTTGAAATAGCAAAAATATCAATGCTAAGACCTAAAATTCTGGTAATGGAGTGAGTATTATTCTATGGGTAAAAAAGATCCCTAAAAGTTAAAATTTAGCTTTAAAATAATTTGATAAAATCCAACTGATTCTGTACAGCGAATCCAAAAGTCTGTGTAAGGATTTGCTCATTAAAATCCAAGCAATCGGAAATAGTTATATCCTCGAGAGTATAAAAAACGCAAGTATATATGTAGTTACATTATAAATAATCATTTATCAGATTCTAAAAGACTGTGCTACCTATTAAACTAATCAAACAATAATTACTGAAAGGATTTATCATTCACTCAGTTAGTTCTTTTAATGATATCTTTTGAATGATATATGCTATATACATTCACCTAGTTAAACAGTTCACCTCTATTACATTGCTAAAACTCTTGTGTATCCTATTTTAATAATGTTCCATCACCCTATCTTTTGAAATCCAGATGAATCTTATCCTGAATACATTGTCACTAAAGCACTAAAATCATAAATCCTTAAGAGGCAATTTTCTCATGGTATGTAATTTTCGTCTATTTTCGTAATCATCTATTCTCAGGAAAATAAATCTTTACGAGCGTAACGAGTCTTTTTATCTCGGTATCGCACTTCATTTCGAATATTGCACTCATTATCTTTAAATCACAAAATTTAGATTGGAGTTCCTACGTCTTCAGTTAGATTGTGTTACATAATAGTTTGTATTAAAGTCAGAGCTATTTCACCATCTCTCACTTCTCAGAGTTCCGTCAAGACCGTGCGATCAAATATGCCTTAATCTGCCCTCCCCTTAAAATTTCTGAAACTGTCACTTCGTTACGTAGGCGTTTATTACCCATACAAATCTACGTTTCATTTTAGAGCTGTGAATTATATTGAATGTATTTCTATATGTTAAAACTTGAGTATTTCCTTGAGTCAACTTATCTGGGCAGTGATAGCGATGTACCTTAGACGAAATTTTACTATTCTAGACTAAATATTAGACTTGTATATAAGTTCTTAATCTGACTTAAAATGAGCTCTGTTTTCTATTATAACTAACAAAAAAGATTAATATTTCGTTCTATGAATTTGTACGATGTACCTTAGACGAAATTTTATTATTTAAGATTGAAGATTAGACTTAAACATAGGTTCTTTATTTGACGTAAAATAAGCTTAAGTTTCTATTATAATTAATATAAAGAATAACTATTCCGCTTCCATTATCAAATCCCAGTTCCTACAATTCTTTCGGAAAACATATCCGTAAGCTCGTACTTTCCACTGCAGGCCAATAAATATCTGGATTAACGCCAGAAAAGAGAAATGTAAATATTTGGGAAACACCAGGAGTTAATCCGTGCAGTTTCTCATTATGAATAATGGATTATAATCCGAAAAAAGCGAAAATGAGTTTCACTTTTCCCGTCTGAAGTCTACTTAGCGCGTCCCTCGCTAATCCTTGCCTTCCGAATATCCTCCCTTATTTCAATATAATCCGTGAAACTTCCTCGACCAATTCCCGTCCACTTCTTCTAAAACTCCTACCTGAATTTTAGAACGTATTATTCTTTTCTCCGTAAAGAGGGAAAGGTAAAAAAGATTCTTCATCTTTTATGTCCATATAACTTCTTAATCCGAAGTTCTCTTGAAAAATTTAGAGACTGATAAAATATGTCGTAACAATAATATCCTACGTTGGTTACCATAAATACGTAACAATAATTTCATACATTGGTTACCATAGATACGTAAGTAAAAGAATTTATGCCAAGTATAAGGACTGTAATTCCCATGGCAACCTAACTGATGGAAATTTCTTTCTGAGTTTTCTAACGATTTAAATTATTACAACTGAAATCTTGAATATATCCAAGCATTGTGCTTTCATTCATCGCCAACCTTCATCGTATTTTTCATCTCTTAATGTACCAGTTACCCAGATGACACGATTTCTATTTAAGTCTCGCATATCCTTGAAATCAAAGTACGAACCCAAGAAAGTTCGATGTTATATAAAATACGATCTAAGATCGTAAAAAAATTGTGCAAAAGAGATGTAATTTTCGGTTATTCAAAATTAAACCTTTTTCTGGGAAATTATTAACTAAAAAAGAGGAAAATTCGACTCACCTACTGCCGTGAGGATCCCCCAAATTCTCGTGAAGGGCACGACGTAATCACTACAGCAGCGGAACATTAAACACTAATTGACCAATAATGGGATCATACTTCAACGAAACTATTCATGAGTGCGGAATTTCGTAGCGAAGCACAGACAAAACCATTACATCCAAGTTCACAACTTCCGATCTAACAGTTGGCCTCTTTCGCCTTCATGTCTGAACGAGAGCATCCACGAGACTGAGCGTTGGTCCAAACAGCATCAGGGTGCTAGAGATCTGCAAGGGATGGGGAGGGTTCGTCGCTCGTGCTGCCATCGTCAAGAGAGCGCTAGAACTAAAGAGTCCGAGTGATGGAAGCCCGCCAAGTTCAAATTCGATTCAATTGAGGGAAAAGGAATTTCCCGGTCAAACTTCTGTATACGTTCCATTATCAGTAAATGAGCCAAAATATGTTCAGAATTTAGTTCATGTAAATAATAGTACTCCGGTATGATCTGAATCTGGCTAATTAAGCACCTGTTTTGACTGACCTAGTTACAAGAATGCAAATATTTTATCCCCAATAGTTACAGTAAATACAAGGATTGCTAAAATAATTATGGAATTTAAATATCCGTTCATATATTTGAAATAGATAAATAAATTTTAATGATTTCTACATACTTTCTTTGAAGTAAAAATATTATCTTCTGAGGGATTTTTATCTTTTAATGTAACCCAAGTATGTCTAATACTAAATAATAATAATATCTTCTTGGTTAATATTATTTATAGTTTATACTTAACATTGAGAAAAGATATATTTTATCACATACTCACATACGAGGACGTATTTTTTAGGAACTTAATCTATTTTCATCATCATGTTGTAAATATAACAAAATGCCGATAACCATTCTTTTCGAAAGTTGGTCAACTCAACCAAAACTTCCAATACGATTCATTATTGACATTTATTCTTTTATGTTTTCGTTTATTCAAAATCTATATATATTGAAGAAGATATCTGCAGATTCATTCACTTGACTGAAGTATCCACTCATATGAAATATATATGTTGTCATACACAACTTTTTATGATCTATATCTCTAATAAAGAAAGTTTTAGCGTTTAAAATTCTAAGAGAACATCTTATTTAAAAAGAGACGTAAAAAGTTTTGAATTTCTCTAGGGATCCTTGATTGTATATTCTCACTTTCATTTAAAACTTTTTTAACGACGTGTCTCTTAAAATATAACCGTGACTTCTTGATTAAAAATGAACCGCATCACTTCAATTACTTGAGTAAACGTTGATTAAAAAACTAACTCTAGAGAAACTCATTTCATTGAGAGCTAAAATGAGGGATTGATTGTGCTTTCGTAAGTCGTTCCGGATTTTATTTTTTTACATTCTTTAATCTTGAAGATGTTTTTAAGTTTGCTCTTTTCAGTAATATTTAGAAAGTTAACCCTCTTACTGCGGATGGGCCGATCTATCGGCCCGGCGTGCATAAGCGAGGGCCGATAGATCGGCCCATCCGCAGTAAGAGGGTTAAATATCGAAAGTTTTGGAGATAGAGAGTGATCAATTGAATTTTAAGCTATTTAAATTACAATTACTAGTTGTTTGACTTTTTGGCTCCATATAAAAGAGAAAAATATAGTGACTTAAATAATATACGACTTAACATAATAGTGATTTTTACATTGATTTAATCGATTGAGTAATTCTCTTTGAAAGTCTTTGGTATTAAGTAAAAACTTCAAGGAAACCATCCACAAATTGGATTTTGTGTTGAATTAATCAATTCATGATGATGACTCAAGAGATTTGAATAAGATCACAAACTTAAGTCCTTAAGTTCATAAACACGATTAAGGATACTCTGATTTAATTTAAATATTTTATAACTATTTTTAAAACTCAGTTTTGATATTTCATTTTTATTTTTCTATACCCTGATACTAATGAGACTAGATTATACCAATTAAACTCGAGGAATTAGTTTGATTTTATTTTCCGGAAAATAAATCGATATTTTACTCATAAATTTAACTCTCATAACTCCTGGTTGTGAGTTAATAAGTTATTTAACTTTAGCCGTACATTTTCCGTTCGATTTATTTCTTTAGATCACATTACTTCCTCAATAATTCAGTCTGCTATTCCCTCCCTTTACAATTCCTAACTTTAAGCTCTTTTATCCCCTTCAAAACCTCTTCCATAATTACTCTTTCACTGTGAACTTTGTTTACTTAACTACGTCACAAACACTACGTAGGTCAACAACAATCCCTTAACAATCATTTCTTTCGTAAAGAGCATTAAAAATCTACGTAAGATTAATTCCAATAAAAATGTCGAGTTAACATTATAAAGCCATCTTTTCTATACCATTCCAAAACAAATTTAATTTTAAATTTAAATCACGATCTATGTTAATCTATAGCCAATAAAGAACTGTGATCGTCGTACAAAAGCAATAAAATGGCATTTCCAAGCAAAGGATTTCCTTCCACGTCTGAGAAAAAAAAAGAAACATCGATTATATCCGAAGTCGAGATGGATTAAAATGTTTGATCTGTTGTGCAGTCCACTCTGAAAAGGTCAATTGCAGCGATAGAGATGTAAAAAGGAAGATTTTGTGATCGGAGGGCAACCAACACTTTGCATCAAAGAAATAAGAGGCAGTAAAGAGTGGGGTGGGGGGATTAGAGGGGAGGGAATAAGAGACTCCCCGGAAGAACCCAAGGATCAATGGTCAATGGATGGAAAGAGAGAGGTTTAAAGGGAGGAAAAGAAGGCCGATTCGGAGCCATGGGTTGTTGGCATAAAGAAGTACTTTAGGCTTTATTGAGTGGCCCACAAAGAGCAGCCGAAATTCGTTTCAGCAAGACTGTCCACCTGAGTGTGAAATAGCCATTTAAGAGTCTTTACGGGGAATTCGAAAGAGAGATAAAAGCCGCTTTGGACCAGTAATGGAAAATTGATTGGGTTTGTCCGGAGGCTCTATGCAATAGCTCTCGAATCAGCCTTTACTACGATTTTTTTAAAAAAATAGTGAAGAAATTTATTGCTTTTTGATGTCCGTTCAGAGGATGTTTGTCTTGGGACTATGGTTGAAGGGTTTTTTTCATTTCTGAAGTTTCGTTAAATAAATATATTTTTAAATTTATTGATAGATCTGTTATGACAACATTTTATAAGTTCTGGAAAAATATTTAAGCGCAATAAGTAAGAAATGTTAGCTTTGCTATCCTGTTCATTGACTTTAATTTTTAAATGAGAACTCTTTTCCCAGTAGATGTATACACTACACAAGGAAAGAACGAAGGCTTTAATTCTGCCTTCTCAATTGACTTATAGTGAAATTTCAAATGAAACTTAAATGTGTGAAACATCCCGTTAGATTGAAATCACGTGAACTATGTTAAATTCATCACAAGTACAACCTGATTTATCTTTTGTGTGGAATATATACTCTAACAAATGCGAAATAGTATTCTTAAGCCTTTAACGTAAAACCTTCCTATTGATGTCTTGGAAAAAACATAAAGTTTAAGTATACTTTACACTATCTGCGTATCGATATATCTATTTCATGAAATGACAGCATTTAAAAATCGTTTGAGTTCATTAAAACCCACAGAATATAAATAAGAGATGATTATTATGATACGGAATATTTTTCAAATCTCTCTCGCAGATCTAACAATGCTCAGAAGAAATAAGAGCAGATTTTGTTAATTATATACACGATGAAAACCGCGTGTTTTAAATTTATTGTACATCATTACACGATATAAGTAATTTTCTATCATTTTTCAGTCTTTTTAGGATGACAAGAATATATTTCATTCATGAAATTGATATGACCGCGTTGCGATAAATGAAGAGGTATACCAAAGTTGAAAAATGCTACCTCTTTGTCAATGTCAATTAACTTTCTGAAAATTATTAGTAATTTGAAAAAATTCTACATCTTTCGTATGAATTTTCAGATTATTCGTATAGGAATGATCTATTTTTTGCTCGTAATGTTCAGGATAGTTATCTATATAAATTTATAAACTTGAAAGTCTCATAAAATTTGATGAATATTGTTGAATAATATATATTTATTTCGCATTTTAAGACATCATTACGTTCCTCTCTTGATCTTATATCGAATGGCCATGTTTGTACTTCAATTGGAATACGAATAAGGAAAATAAATATGCATATTTTTTTGTCATATTCACGAAAAAAATACGTATTATTTAAATAAGATAAGAATAACTAATATTTAAATATGTAAGAATTTCACGATAATGATAATAAATTTCACCATTAAATAATAATTATATATTATAATATAAGTTATAAGTTAAATTAATATTCTAAATTAAGATTTTGAATAAGGGCTTTGTCACACCCATTACGTATACTATGAGTTTTATGAAAACCTTTTTAACGTTGAACGAAAAATAACATATTCTAAATCTGAGTGCGAACATTATTTAATTTTGCATAATAGGTTTAAACTAGTTATAAGTTAAAATGAGAGAAATATTCATTGAGAGAAAAAAGGGATGGTTATTTCATATGTAATTTTAGTGCGTCAATTTTCCCCTTAGAGAAGAAATAAATTTTTATAGTTCAAGCTGTTATTTGCATGAAAAATTCCACTAGATAATTTGTACAGAGAAATTGAGATTCGAATATAAAGTTTTTAATATTCTATTTCAGACGTTATAATCTAGAAAATAAATTCAATTCAAAAGTTTTTTTATCACATTCAGTCTTACTATTTCGTGAAAAATTACTTTCGTAAACAATTTTCCTTTGCAGAGATTTTCATTAACTGAATATCTTGCATATGCAAAATTATAAGTGGGGAAGCGTAATTTTCATGCTATTTCAGTTCGCATACGATGTTATTTGATAACATGAAGCGCATTCGTGCTCTAAAAATGTTGAATATTCCTAAAAAGAGAATATATTCCAAGTAAATGACAGACTAAAAGTAAAGGAGGACTAATTAATAACAACTTCACCAACTCTAGTTTCAAATTTCAAAAAAAATTATATCTGTCATAAAAAATATCAGAGTAAATAGCATCATATACGAAGTAAATATATGTGCGGGAAGCAAACAATAAATGAAAGGTAATTATCCGATGTAACAATATACAAACAATGAGATAAATTGAACGCATTGCGGTAATAATTTATCCATATAGAAAGCAATTTACATAAGCAATCTGTAGACTGAGGGTTACAAGACCAAACTATAACAATCCAATGCATGTACTTTTAGTAAACTAATAAGTATGTGTATAGTTACAGTAATCAAATGGTAATTTGATAGGATAATTGATAGATGTATGAAATTGGGGGATATATTTAAACATAAACTCAATATACTGTTAAACAGAAGTGAAAAATAGCGACATGACTGGGACTCGAACCCAGGTCTCCCACTTAGTACTAACCAACACAAATTGCAAACCCAATTGATAAAATGAACGGAAATTTAAACTTCTCCAATGTCTTTCATATACCCACTTCAATCTCTCCCCCTGAATTAATTTTTCCGCATCTCCATTTTGCAATCTGCCTCCGAAGTAATCCTCGGCGTGCTAACAAATGTCACGCGTGTCCTTCACCCCGTGCGACACCTTGTTTTAAGCTCATACGCCGAAAAAGTAAAAATAATTCCACTTGTTTTGAATTCCGGTCCCATCTGCCTTGTTTATTCATTCATACTTCCTGGAAACTGAGCTGTCGTGGGAGGTTATTTTATTCGGATGGATGAACTAAGGCGACGACGCGGAATTTTGAAATCGCGATCTACATAAGAGTAGAACTTCAACGATTTGAAGCTTTGTTGACTGCGTTGCTCACTAGAATGAATATCCTATTTAAATGTGGAAGTTTGTTGGAACTGCGAATTGGCATAGCATTGGTTATACTGTTGCAAATATTTATGAGCAGCCAATATGTATGAAGTGATGAAGAAATTCATTGAAATATGATCGTATATCTTATGTTTATCATGAAATTACTTAAAAATGTTTTCCCATTTATATCTCAGTGCGTAACTTGTAACTAATACGTAACAATGCGAAATAGGATGAAGTATTCTTTTCACTCTCCAATTCACTCAGAGAATGAATAAGTCTTCTCATTGAGAGTTTTAAATATTAAGATGTTTTATCCTAAAGTTAGAATTCATAAGACTGTAGGCTGTACATCACTAATATTCTATAAAAAAAATTACGAATAATTTTTCTTGAATTTCTTGTGCATGATTAAATATAAATTTAAATTTTCTAATTAGGGTGGAGAATAAAAAAATTTACAGAACTTTAATGCAAATAACATACCGTGGAATATCTATGAATAGATTTTCTCGTGGTAATTTAGTATGCTGAACATTTTAGCTTCATCTCTCAAATATCCAATGCCTACACTACTTCTGAGTAAGACAATCTCTATAAATATGGATATTATTATCTGAACATTTTGTACTACATAATTTTATAGGTATAAAGAAATAGGTCAAATAAAATTATCTCCGTTCTTTCTTAAAATTTTCCTTTTTTCTATGAATTTATTCAATACTGTAATTGCGTAATAGCCCATTCTTTCATTAATAATCAGTTCAAATTGACGCTCAATAAATTATAATTAATTTTATATACCATCGATTACAATTTTTCTAATCAACATTTTTACAGAAATTGACTTTTTTTTCATAAATTATGCTTTTTACTCTCGTAGAATGAAAATTCGTTTGATTTATGCGAAAAATGGCTTCCGGAAATTCATTTTTTCCAAATTCAGATCGTGCATGTGTTCTACGAATTGAAATATCTTCGAACAGCAAATCCAAGATTACTTCCTAGAGAGATTTTTACGATAAAATCCATAATTTCTACTGTCAAGCATAGAGGGCTTAAATTCCATCGAAATGCAATTCCAGCAGTCCATCTGGATATTTTACCCTCCAAAAATCTCTTATTTTTTCATCTTTCGAAGTGCTTCAATTAGTAACCCCTTCTTTTCCATGGGGAAATCCCGTGACAGAGTTACGTCTAAAATTAGACTCCAGGAATTTGTCTTCGTGATTTTTTTTAGGAAAACGATTTTGCTATTGAATTCATCGGGAAAATCCTAAGGCGTGGGTTAATTGAGTTTAGGCATGCGTGAATGATGATTGGGAACAGGAGGTCATGGTGTCTGCTGCGTGAAGAACTGATTGGATTCGGGAATTACAACCGAATACGAAATGAGTTCTGTGGATATGCCGCAGGACAATTAAAAAAGATTCTTTCATAGAAACAACGGTAGCCTCTATTTCTCATTCTGTCTCACGTGTATCTCCCATCGAAAAAACTTTATAGCAATAAAATCTTACTCTTTTTTATAACGTACATATATATACCTGTATACTCTATATGATATAATAGCGAGGAGTTTTTCAAGTTTTTAATGTAACTCATTCTAACTTTAGAATCATCCACGGAGAATAGCGTTACTGTGCTACAACTTATACCTTGTTCTTTATCTCATTATAACCTCAGATTTCATTTTCGTTTCTATTTCCTTTAATTTAAAATGGGAAAAACCGAATTAAATTTAACGTGAAAAATTTACGTAAGTTTCAGATTATTAACTATCAGCATTTTGTCTTTGAGTTTACTTAATACTGCCAAAATCTTCATTTCAAAGAAAAGAATATATCGATAAAAATACTCAATGTAAAATCCGTCCATTTTATCTTCAACTTTGTTTTGAAGAGCTCGAGAAAAACTTGGATTATGAAAAAACAGGATTTGTAATAAATAAGTAACGAGAGAGGATTTCTGCTTGGAAGAAATGAACCTTGTCCAACTTAATAGGGCTAATTATACAGAAGAATTCGTCGATTGGGTTTTGCCATGGTATATATTTTGAAGACTCCTTTTGGTACGATAATGATGTCGGAGATAGAAAATAATTGAGGAAAAACGAAAACAAGTTTAGCAAGAGCACGATTGATACAGAAATTGCATTTAGGCATCGCTGAAGTACATTGATTGCTTCAAATGTAACTGAAATAAACTTTAGCGAGATAGATTGCGAGTTAAAGCTTTTAATCACATTCAAAAAGGCAAATAAGATATTCCAAATGGAAAAAAAACTTAGGGTCATATAGCAGTTGAGTCAATTTAGTCTATTTAATTGCTTTTTATTCATAAACATAAAGGAAGTAATTTAATATCAAAATTGCATACTATCTTTATTTCCTCCCTAGTTTTGGTCTTCGTATTTTCTTTTAGTGATGTTATTGAGAGAAATTTTAGTGATAGGAAATGTCAATTGAAAACAAATCCTGGATTTTTTCCGATTTTTATTGGGAAATATTAAAAATGGTTAAATATTAATAGATCCCATTGATTAACTTAAATAGGTATTTATAGAAATGTTGGAAACCAATGCCAATATGAGATTAGGTGGCAATGAGCTAACAGCCTACTCACCAAGAATAAACTGAACATTACATTCTATCTATGACTAAAAAGGCATATCAAAATTAATTACGGTTTATTGTTAGTTTATATATTCCTGATCAAGTGCCATTTATTGCATAAAACTCTTTGCGACTTACGTAAAACATGAAAAGTATAGAGCCGAAACCTGGTGATAAACGGTATGTGTGGAAGAAGGACTTGCAAAGAGGAAAAAAGGAGATTTTGATGGAGAAAACGGATAAAGAGAAATTGGAAAACGAATTTGTGGAGGAGATATAGTGAAACGCAAGGTTTATATTCCATCGGAAATCAAATTCGTCAGTGTGTGGTCGTAGTCATGTATTAGCGATGGTGCGAATGTATGCTAATTTCCTGAGTTAATTATTTAATGATATTAAAAACAATTTAGTTTGGATGGAACATTCAGATGATGCGACAGTATTACTCTTGATGAGTTTAAAAGGCAATGTAAACGTAAAATTGACTTGAAACTAGTTATTAGAATTCAGGCATCTAAAATCGAAATTAATCGAAAGAATTAATTTCGTATTTCTATTAAAATATAATTCGTTATCAAAATTAACGTATCAATGATATAAACTGCATCTTCAATTAATAAATAGCCTAGAAATAACTTTTTAATAGATTCCATAAACTATCAACCAATTTAGTAAGTAATTAGATATTATCTCCATTAAAATTATTGCGTATGAACTTGGTGAACGAACTCGGAACATCAATCGGAAATTACTGTTCAAGTATGAACATTTTTAATCAACTATCTATAATTATAAATTTTAAAAAGATAAAATATTTTTATTCTATTTGAAAGTTTGAAAGAAAATGAAACAAATTTATATTCCTATTCCGTTTCCTAGGAGACATTTGTTTATTGAGACAACGAAATGATATAATATATACATATCATTGTTTTAGGCATTGTGTTTGAAACGAAACCCATAATCAGTATTTTTAGAGAGATGAAGAATGAAGGAAGGTGTCCCAGACAAGCCATTCCAAAGACTCGATGGAAGTGGTGCATAAGACTCGGAAATGTTTGTTTAGAATGGATGTGAGATCGGCTACAGATGATCGATTGTTGAGGAAACGGAAGATGAGAAGATTTGAGTGCGTGCGATGTAAAAGCTCCGAATTGGGTGCTCCATCACCGAGGACGGCCTCCTATTTCAGAAAACCAAGATGCCGAATTTCACCATCCGTTTGCTTTCACGATTTGCCTTGGATTGCCTTCCAAAAGCGTTGATTAATGTGTCACTAACATCAGGTGTTCATAAAAAAATCGGATCGTACTTTTTTAACTCGGAAACGTCTCCAGAAACTTTTCGCTTATTGCTTTCTCGATTCAATGTTCAACTCGATCGATAGATAGATTATATCGAAAAAGAAACAGAATTTATACGTCCATATAGCATACAGAGAATCATATCTTCATATGCATTACGAGATGAAAAGAAAGAGTTTATAGAGCATGAAGTATAGTCTGTTCAAAATGCAACAAGAATTCTATTAGTTAAAATGTCGTAGTTAAGGAATTCTTAGGCTTATTTTGATAATTAAGTTATACGAATCAACCGTAAAAACACTGGATATACATGCACATGACATTGGATTGTTTTTGTTTCTTAATACAGGTAAGAAACATGTGTAATGCTCCAGAACTGTTTATCATGAGTCTGTAGGGTATTCTATAAGGTTTAGTAATATGATGTTATCCGAATGATCAACTTAAGTCGCTTCCATTGAGAGGCACGTCTGTCCCAGTCGTTCTGATGTACCAATTAGATATGAAAGGAAAGACATGGAACAGAGACAGAGCTGTCAGCGACGGTTAGGAACTCCCATGTCTCGTAGATAACGAACAATATTTGAGAAAGACGATGTGTGTTTCTATGGAAGAAGTTGTTGAAACTATCTTAATACGGATATGGGAGTATATTCCTTCGTGTTGAAATATCTACCTCATTCCGTCGGATTGTTTTTCGATCATTCGAAAATTTCGTTTTTATTTCTGCATTCAGTTTTGAACTCAAAAATGGAACTACATTTTATACAGAACAATTTTCACTAATTATCTTTATGATGAACCCGACGAAAAGGACAATTAACACTTCCTCAGGGCGAATTTCAGTCCAATCATTGACACCTCTATAGGCGTCATTGACATACATGCAAATTGCGAGTTGTTAAAATCCCAAAAATTTTTTCTCCGATTATAATTACATTTCGCGTTGCCTCTTTAACGTCTCATTCAAGCGCTCTATATTTTAGCTACAAATTTGATTTCGCCGCTGGACCGGTAATTGCACGTAAAGTTATAATTAAAGCTTCGCATAATCGGTAACGTGGCAATTTTCATTTCGAGCTGCCTTTGTCGATGTTTTACCCGAACGGGCTTTTATTAACTATAATCATCATCAATTACTGCGGTGTCTAGCTTTATAGTTTTATTTATTAACCACTTTGTTGGGATGAATAAAGTAAACAAGGAATAAAGCCTTGGGGCAAAATACGTGAATTGTGAAACGGACGGTAATTTAGATGCCTTAATGAGACCATTTTAGTGAATAATTAGAAAGCTAATTAACCACGTAATTAATAATTACCGAAATTTAAAGAATTTTCATGATATTACATGACAAAAATTTATGAAAGTTTCATGGATCATTGATTCCTTTTAAATCCAGGAGTAATATGCTGAAAAATGTGAGAATTATTAATATAATGAGTCTTTAACACAAAGGGTTAAGTATTTGACTAAGTATACCCATTTTATTCGCATACAAAAGTAAATGTAGAGGGAGTATAAGATAAACAAAGGAGTGAATCATTAATAATAGATTATTAATAGATGTACAGGAGCTTATAGAATATACCAAAACCCTTTATGGAATCTATAGAGAGCTAAAATAAAGTGAAGAATAACGAGGCAAACTGTAACTAATAATGGAGTCTGACTTTAAAACTAAATTTTGAGAGAATTTAAATCAGGAAATTTGATATAATTAAAGTTATTACGGTCATAAGACCATTATTTGGAATGTAAAAATTATTCGAATTCTAAAGAACCTGATTTTTATAATTTTTATTCCATCCTTATCATCCCTTTGTATTCGTAGGTTCAACTCCTTGAGGGCCTCTCATCACTCAAATCCAATGACGTATCTGAAGTTTCTTTGGCCTCCACCACCCGAATCATCACTCTTCAAGAGGGTTATCTGCTCCAATCCATGGCAATTCATCCTTCCATATTATATATTTATCATTTCAGTCTCTTTCCTTACGAGTTATCTCGCCGATAAATATTCCGTTCATCGAATCCACTGAAAAGAGCAAAAAGGAATGTCTAATCCGATAGCCTCTCGTAAAAATTTAAGGCTCTGTTACCGTATATACTATCCTAATATATAGGTATTATCTTCTTTAAAGGTACTTTAATAGTTAGTTATATTTAAGCAAGCTTTACTTCCGAGATAAGATTAATCATGAAATCTCAATAGTGTATATAATATCTAATCCTATCTATTCAGTTTTAGTTTCAATTCGATGTCCTCTTCCCAGTTTAAGATCAATTACAAATTGATGATGGGGATTGACGTCAAAGATTTGATTTAAATATAAAGATCTTGAATTTTTGAACTTTTAAAGTTTTATGCAATTTGTATCAAAGGATTCAAATTCTGAATTAATTGACTGACTTCTGACAAAGTATATTTTAACTTATTAACACCCATTAGAAGTATAATTACATGAAATTTAGCATTTTAATATTTCAGTTAATTCATTTTATCTCACCGCCCACATTAATTCCAAACTTTCAGTTAATATTTATTACAATGGCTAAATAATACAAAGATGGGATTTTTATGCATTCATACAGATAACTTTAGCAAAAGCTTTAGTAAATATTTTTATAAGGTTAATTTTTAATTCATGAGTGGGTAAAACATGTTCTTCAGTGCCAAGTTTATATTTAAATTAAAGTTGACATAAAGCAAAGAATGATTGCTCGGAAAATTTATATAAATATCAAAAACATATACCTGCAATAATTAAAAATACAATACTTACGATCTGTCATGATATACCTCATAATATAAGTATAATAGAAGGTTCATCATAGTTCAAAAGTATCTCTTATCCAGCTATTACTTTCGAATGAAAATCCTACCCAATCACCGCTCTCAAAGTATCTGTCGACTATAAATGAGGTCAATTCACTCCTTTTAAAATCCCTCCGTCGATTTTCGTATTTTAAGGCCATTTCATACTTATTCGAGGAATATCGCAGATCAATCCAAGATGGGATTTCAGAGATAAGGGGTTCTCCGTGCGAAAGGCGTTCCCAATGCACCGATTTGAACACTCTTCGAGGCCAATATCTATCTTGAGCTTCCTTATCCGCTTAAAACTTGCACAGACTGGTGCACTAGAATAAATTCACAGCCTCATTCCCACGTTAGAGAGCACATCAAGAAAGAATATTTTTGTCATATCTGTGAACTTAACTGGTTTTTAAATTATTCTTTAAATTTTAGTTTAGAAATTATAAAAGTGAAAGTTAAATATATCAAAATTGAATCTTAGAAATGTATAACGTATATATATGCTTGGCACAATTAGTTAATAAAGATACAAGAAATATCAAATATACGAAAGATGCAAAAAAAATCAAAAACAGAAGAATATAGAAACTAATAGTAGGTAAAATAAAATATAGGGTGCATACTAAAATTCCCATAGGCATTCAAATTCATTTTTTCAAAAGAGATGTATCTCAAACAAGATGTATTCTTCAGAAGATCAAATACATAGTAAGACTCATAGTTTTCTCAAGAAAGTTACTCTGGAAAAGATACATGACATTAAACTTCAATTAGCATATCTAATCTTCTATATTCATCTATATTTGTTCCATAATTTATGTATTAGGCAAGTAAATTTCAAGGTCGAAATCTATTAAAAGAATAATGAGGAACAACCATTGCACCACATATCATCACTTATCATCACATATCCTTCACTATGCATTTCTTATATTTTAATGCATTCAAATTACATCTTCGCTCGAGTTTTCATGAAAGTCGCACATTTTAAATTGCTTTATGCGTCCAAAAAGAGACTGATTATTCGCAAATAATTTTCAATGGAAATCAATCGTATTATTTTATCGTAGCATTTTATGTGATAACGTTTACAAAATATCGTGTTTGTTTAAATGCTTAAACAACGGTTAAATTATAATAAAGATTTTGTATAATGTTAATCCCGTTTGCTTCCAATCTTATGCTTGAATTTCTAGACTCAAGGAAACAATTTGTGGCATTTAAGAAAGCTAGATCATAGTGATTAGCAAAGGAGAGGCATTTGTACCTACAACTACAATCATTCATATCTTCTCAATCCAATTTGTGAGAAAACGGAGGACAAGTTATTCGATACGAATGTTAGACTCGTCTCTACAGCTCAATATTTCTCACAAAAGCGATGGAACCGATCGGGGCATTTTCCCTTATAATTCCATTGATAACAGCGATACAACAAGGCTCTTTGAGGGCTATGTCTGAGTGGCTGAAATGAGACGGCGAATTCGGTGAGGCGAAGATGGAAGAAAACAGAGGACACTGAAGTTCTCTCGCTCTTTCAGTGGAGACAGATGCCGACGGATTTTTTTCCTCCGAAAGTAGTTTCTTTCCGTCTCCAGAAGAGAAATGCGTGCTTGTCTTCAAGTCCACACTGAAAGCTCCTTCCTCGTGATTCGATTTCTTTTGATTTATGCGGCTTTATGTTTTTCCGTCCTGGGAAGTTTTATTTATTATTATGGGAGAAATATTAATAAATAAAGGAATATGTTCTTAAAAAAACATAAAAATAGTTTCATCAACTTTATTGAGTAAAGGATGGATTATCTCTCAGAATGTTGGGTCGTTAAGAAAAAAGTAATTATGATTCCCTAAAGCAATGAGGTATAAATTCTAATGTATGCTGTATACGTTTGTACAAACGTCAGCATATTTTCCCTTTGGAGGGAGTAAGCGGTTACTCAAATATTTTTTATCTGAATCTTCATATATTTGCAACGTGAGAACTTACTTTTTGGTATCTGCATTTGGGAGCAATATCTTTATCTAAAATTATAAACATAGTTATACTTAAGATATAAATAGATATAGATAAGATATAGATACACTAACAATACCATACACTTATTGTGATGGTTAGCATATATTTTAATATAACACAAATAAAATAATTAAGCAACCGATAAATAAATTAAATATGATAGGTAGGTTCTTCATTAATATATTTATGAACTTTGCATATATATTTTGCAAATTTAATATTTTAGAAATGTAAGGAACTTGTAGTATTATCCTGAAATTTATAATCCCGATGAATTTTTCCTGTACATGATTCTCTATTCTTAGTCTTCTCTAAATTTTTATATAGACATAGATCATCTTTATATGTACAGTGAGTGAGTGATAGTTCTGTACGAAAAGAGGTTTCACGAAGAAAAAACAAGCGAAAATTCAGGATACACCTTTAATCTAAAATGGATACCGTCAGAGTAAACAAAATGGATAACACTTCCAGTTTCAACCTTTATAAAGTTTTCGCAAGTTGACAATCTTTTTTTAACGCCGTCTACATAAGATAAGTAAATTTTGAGGAAAGACCCGCTTTAGAATCACGTTCCAAGAAGTTTCAAACATGTCTCGTAAGTTTTTAAAAATATTTCATAAAAAAATTGATGTAACGGACAATTTTTTCGCCCGATTTTATTTTTATTTCGAGAAAGTATTTCAATCACTCAAGTTTAATATATGATATATTCAAAAAAGAAGTCAAAATACGTTATCTTATCACGATTCTTTCCTTTATTAATTAACTGACCCTTTAGCTTAATTTACTAGCCCCACTCTAGCAGTTATACAACCAGGAGAGTTGAAATTCAATCGTATCGAATATATCATTTTGATGAAATGTTTTATTTATTTGGATAAATCTTCAAAAACTTTCAGTAAGATTTTTTCTTATCAAGAGCAATATACTTTTGATGCATCTTTTTAGTATTTAACGCTGAACTTAACTGAAAACGAAAATCGAGTAGGTCCCCTAGTAACCATATCCTGAATGTTATGCAACCCAAAGTACAGTTGTGCATTACATGTAGCATACCATCCAGGATACGCGGACCTTAGAAGCGACAAAGAGAGGAAAGCGTGGAAGGATGGCTCAGAGGTTGGCAAACAACTTCCTCCCCTTCTTTGAAAAGCATCTGAGGATCTACACAAGTGTGCGGTCTGACGTAAAGTTGGAAAGGATCTAACGGTGTGTGCCGAGGGGAGAAAAAATCGAGGGGACAAGGGGTGAGGGTTGTGTAGAGGGGCGAAGAGATTTAAGGGCGGCAGTCCGAGGGGCGACGGCGAGGAAATTTAATAGGAGAGGAATAAAAGGGGATGCAAAAAAAAGTCCAGTGGTGGGAGACCAAATGAATTGGGATTAATAAATCCCGGTTTTATAATAGCCATGGCAATAAAATGGAGATTCAATTATTGGCTAGTCCTAGAGTAGGTTCCAACGCCCATTGTAAACCGTTCGGTTTTGCTCTTCCAGTTTAATTAAGCGATATATTTGGAGTGGTCAAGACCTGATCAAAGAATTTAACAAGTTGGGGCTATCGGATTTTATGGCGGCAATAAAGGCGGGATCTATAATCAAATGATTTATTCTAAACGATACTTACAACCCAAACGAGGGCAATTAAGTCCTAGGCCGTGATTCTTTAATTGACTCAAGCGCATTAAAACCTGGATAATCTAAGTAAATTAGTCTATTTTAAATCTACATTAGATACTTTATTTGGTTTTAATTGTTGAATATATGAATTTTTTAATGATTAGTTCAAAGAATTGAGACCGACTTGTAAATTTACTGAATGAAAATACCGTTACAAACGTAACAAAAATGTCTATAAAATTATGAATAATAGATATTCTTAGGGTTTACATTCTTGGCACTTTAATTGGGATAATAGAGGTATAATTAAAAGAAAATAAGGAGTTTATATAGGAATACGAGTTTTATCATGAAGGTAAGGTCATGAATCTTGGTCTCGAGAAATAATATTTGATATTTTGACTGAATTGCTGCAAAATGTTTAAAATTACAAGAAACTAAGTGATATTACAAGTATTAATCCATCTCTATGATTTACTTTCAGTTGATGTAATACGTTCACCTCTTCCTTGATATATAGAAGACTAAATTCTACAGTAGATACTCGGCATTTTTCTTGACAATATAATTATGCCAAATAAATATTATGCATATCAAAATTAACTAATATTATATATTTCGAAAAAGAAGAATGTTCATTGCATTAATGTTCTAACTTATCTCTGAATATATAAGAAATAGTATTTTCTGAAATATATTTATGATAAAATCGTTCGCATCATTTTACAGATAAGATTTAAGATTACACCAAGCACAATAGAATCGTCCCTTCCTCATCACAAAAAGAAAATGCATATCTTGATGATTACAACAGAATGACGACCATCCCTCGTGAAATGCATTTCATAACTTTCTCAACAAAAAAATCGTTTATCGTCCACTTAAGAGTCGTTTAGGATTTTTTAAAAAGACTGTGCATTTCTACGAAATTGTCGTCCATAGAATAAACCCTCTATCCGCAACATTTTCATTTCTACGTCTCTGTCTGAGAAATCTCGCCACGAATTCTGACAGTCGGGCCTCCATTTCCTTATCTTTGAGCGCAGAAACAGCCATACTTATACATCCGGACTCGCCCATCCGTACATGCCATCCCTTCATCCCGCTATATCTTTTATCATCCCGTTTTTAGTGATGCGAAGTTGTTTTTTCTCCCCTATATTTTCCTTCCCAACCAACAACTCCATTTTTTCCTTCCTTCCCTCGCATTTACTGCTCTCCATTGTTTTTGACGCATGAAATTAGTTTCTGGTAACTTATGTGGAACGCGATGACTGTAAAGGGAATAGTGAATCGGCCGTGATCGTGGGAGCCATATTGTAATTACAGAAAAGGTTTCGTAATGGCCCTTCGGTGATTTTATCAAGACATCGAAGATTTTTCACGGTATATTATCGATAATTTATATCGATCTATTAAAGATATATTATAACCTCAGGGTGATAATTTCGATAAAAACTTCTAATATAAATCAAGTTTTCAAACTAGGGCTGACTTTTTTACCATTAAATTTCAAGAATTGGGTATTATTCTTACGTCTTTTATACCTAGAAATAACCTAGAAGTATGATAATTTGCAAATCAGTATTTTAACTTAAGAATAAGGTACATTTAACTAAATCCTAAAATTTAAATGAGTTAACCAACTATAATTACAATATTTTATCATGCTTATGACAGAATTTTTGTGTTTAGTTCTTCTAAGGATTTCGAATAGGCGTCTATAAGGTATCCCTTTCATAGCGAATATAGTTTAATCAAATATAATATTTAATTGGTATTATATTCATTGTTAGATTTCGTAACTTTAAATTTGTGTATTATTAAATTGATATAATAATAAGATTCCCCTACAATAATTTTCTCCAATTAAGTGAAAAGTTTTACATAAATCGATGAAGAATTTTTCACCAGATACCTCAATGTTCGATATAAAATTTCGAGATACATTTTATTGATTATACCCGATAAAGTTCCTCCAAATTGTAACCTTGATTGCTCAGTAAAAAACTATAAAACCTAGTCTTTTGATTTCACTAAATCTGATTACTGTAAGTATCTTGATTTCCTCTTCTTATTAAGAATAGCTGCTTTTTTCAACTTTACATAGCTGATAATAGCATTTTTATTCACAGAAACTACGTCTCAATAAATATCTTCCAAAATAATAGGCATATAAAGTAGATGTTCGTCAAATACACGCATCGCTAACGTAGGCATAATACTACTTAATATAACATGAATATTGTACGTCTTTATTTGGTAATTACTTTGAATCTCGTGTGAAGAAATGTTGAAGGGGCTTGGTAACTCGATAAGAAGGATTCGTTCATGATTTATCAACTAAATAATATCAACGATATCGATATATATATCCTTTGATATAGTAATGAAATATAGAGCTTGAACACGTTCGATAAAGTATACGATATTCTACATTAATATTGAAATTCAAAAGGAACATTATTTTATTCGTGTTATTTGAACGTTAGCTCATTCATTCTCAAAGTAGGGAAGCAGCGGTGGCATAAAGAGTTCGCGAAGATGAGAGCAAATCGCCTCAAAGATAAAATGGGAATGAGTCCACTCGGACAGAAATGAAAGACATAAGGTTTGCAAAATCTGCGAATCAGGCAAGATGAAAACCGACGATATTTTCCTTGTCGCATTTTTCTTTGTCGCAGACAAATAAGAACGTGTTGAGGAATGGCACGGACGTGAGAGGGATACATAAGAGGCTGGGAGACAGGTTTCTAGCAATCTCCGTTATTAAAGCTCATTTTTGCAACTAATGGCTACCTTAGCAACGAGAAATAAAAGATAAAAAAGCGAGAAATTCAAACGTTACTACAGGACGTCTCTCCATCAAGAATATTCTTCTCCTTTTGAGAGATTCCTTTTTTAAATATTTCTTTCTTCCTTACAGAGATTTTTCCCTCGAAGATTCTTTCAAAATAACAAGAATCCCGTTTTAATAACGAACTTATATGTCTAATTTTTCAGTATTCAAATTTAAAGTGTAATTTAGAATTTAAATCATCAAGTAATAGAATATAATGTGATTCTAGAATTACTATAACTATACTTTTTCCAATTTATCAAAGATAAAAGTGATTAAACTGCTATTCAAATCAAAAGCAAGAGGAAAAAATACTGTAATTTTGCTTTTTTAGCTTTCTCAATTAGTTCTTTATTTTAATCCTAGTCCAACAAAATTATATACTTTTCCTTAACTAACCTTTTGTACTATACTGAAATTCTATAACAAAACAATTAGAGAACATACATATTGTGCGGCGAAAATGTTTCTTTTGCAAGCTAACCCACATACTATAGTACATATGAAATAATTTCTTGAAATTCTTTCCAAATATTTATGTTATAAAATGTTCTCCTTTAAATAATTTTTTCTTCTTTTTAAATAACACAATAAACGTGAACATAAACACATAGAAGTCATATATCCCTTCTGCAACAAGCAGGATTCCTAATTAAATGAGAGATTTAAATAATTTCATTACACTGAGAAATGCTGTTTTCGAAATATTCTTACCGATTAGGGATGCTGTTTGATACTTTTGTGTTCCATCTTTTATGTCCTTCCATGCATTTCTCACGAAGATATTTAGCATCAATAAAAAAGGTATTCATATTTAAGCTTCTTTTAGAAATCAAACGAATAGATCTTTCCCAGTAAAGAACGGTTTCCGTATTTTCAAAAATTAATACGTCTTTTGTTCTATGTACCTAATAGATGTCATTAATAGACATCGCATAGTTTCGAATTCTCGAGGCGAAAAATTCTTGGGAAAACATCTCAAAAAATGAAGACTTGAACACATTCCGCTCGGAGACATGGCAAATGAGCCGAAGAATTGTCTCATTCCTCGAATTTTTGGACAGTCGATTTGACGTGGTCCTCTTGACGATACGTGTATCTTCGTGCTTTTGAAACTCACTCTTAAAATTGAGAGGGAGGAGGTGACATAAGAGGGAAAGAACGGAAAGAAAAATCTCAGTGAAATAAAATAAATAAGGGAGAGTAAAGAAAGAAGGGGATCCAAAGAGTGAAAAAATAAAAGAAATCGGAAAAGAGGGAAGCAAAAGATCGTAAAGGGGAGAGAGTGAGAGGCAAAGATGAAGACAGTTGCCATGGATACGAACGGTAACTTTTTCTGGAAGACACCAAATCGACAGTGGGCTGCAAAAAAAAGACGCATGGTGCTCTAGATATTGAGTTATTGATGTTTTCGAGGATTTTGGAAGTTTGTGCAGCTTCCCTCACAGCTGTAGCAGGAACTCGTTCAGAGATATATGAGTCTTCCTGCATGGATTTTAATGATTTGAGCGCACATTCCTTCCATGAATGCGTTCGTGGAATCCCCAACGATGGACCAATTGTGATTCTCCAAGTGATTTTGAATTGTTTGCCCATTCGGGTTTTTTTAATAATCGGTGATTTGTAAACTGTTCATCCCTTTTTATTATTTCTTGAATTTTTCCCTATTTAATTCATAAGTCTTTTTCCAATTCGTATATTCAGATTTTATATATCTAATAGATATTAAACAACTATCATAAATTACATGATAAAAATATCTTTATTCTAATCAAAATATGAAGGTGAAATAGGATTAATTGTATATCTGTTGAATTATTTATTATAAGTTCATAAAAGATACTTAGTAAGTATCTCAAACTTGTGTTCGAAAATTAAGTTTAACCTCATAAAACTTTATTTAAATTGTAATATTATCAACATTCAATATCGAAAATATGTTTTTATTTAAAAATTCTGATCCTCCTTGAAGGTTGCAAAAATAATATTTATTTACCAAACAAACGGCCAATATTTACAAATGAAACTATTCTTTTCTTTGACTCGTTGTTAGAAGCTATTAAAATATTAACTTGTATTTTCCAAACACAATTCGTCGAACAGAATGGGTCATTTCTTTATCAGATTGTTTTTTTATTTTCTTATTCTCTTCTCATTTTACAAGATACACTTTCCCTTTGGAGATATTCTAATGGAGATTATCTAGTGTATGCAATGCTATTCTCACATATAAAACAAAGGATATAAAATGATAATAGTATATTGATTAACTATATTCCTCCAATATATTTTTATCCTTACTTCAAATGCGTTTCGAGATGGCACATCTAACTTATGGCCTAAGAATATCTATAAATTTATTGAATGTGGAAAACCTTCTGTTCATTCTACGTACATAACCATCAAACTGATAAAAAGAGCGCATGGCAAGTTTCCACGGAGACAAAAACATCCACAGATGGCAACGTAAACAACGCTCTGAAAAAAAGTAGGGTTATAGAAGAAAAAAGTGTGAGCAGGCGTGTTTTGCGTATCGAACGTAACGGAGCGTTTAAATTCTGAAGTGTTAAAAAGAGAAAAAAGCTGAGGATTGCACTATGCTCCCTCAGATAAACATCAACAGGGAATTTATGGAGAGTATCTGCACAAAAACATCGGATCAAGATATGGGTGCTTTCGCATAGCTTCGGAAATCCTTATCAGTTCTGAATTCGTACGAGAGCATAGATAGCTACCGCTATGTGCGATAGAATCGAATCCCGTTTAGGGACGGAATGCATACTCTATGTTCGACATATTATCCCAAGGAAACTAATTCTTTTCCCAACCATTTAATGTGTCATGATTGTTCGGTGAGGAGAAGTGTAAATATTCCAGATCTGCAGACTCTTTGAGATTCCCCAATCCGTTTCGGGGATATTGACGACCCGGAAATTCTGCATCGCTTGCATTCATACCCACAATTCAAAGCGCGCTGAGCGCATATTTTAAAAATGTGCGCCCTTGAATTAAGGATCAATTATTTTTATCGCGGGATTGGAGAATGGAATGTGATTGAGTGTCGGATATAAAATGAAGCCGAGGTCCTGATGAAAGGGATGCTGGGAATTGTGTTCTGATTGCCGCGGTACGTGACTTTTTCATCTCCGAGAGATATACGCATTTCAGGATTTCGTGAATGATCAATATGGTGAAATTCTGCGGAGTCTTTTGGTTCCATTGTATTTGGAATTGAATGCTATGAAGCATTTTGGGAGGGAGTAGTGTAATTACAGTATCAGATATCTATATTTCTAGATTTATCTAAGATTTAAGGTATAAAAAATAGGTAGTAATGACATTGAAAATTAATGAAATCAATGTGAGAAGGCGTGACTTTTGAAAATTAACGTATTCAGAAGTTTTTCAGAGGATTCTTTCAGATATTTATATAATATAGATATTTATTAAGACGATTCTCGTTACATAATTCGTCAAATTCCAATTAAAAATGGTCTTCTACTAAGAATACTCATCCATAAACTTTGGTAGTTAATAATAACCTCTTTTTTAATGCCATTTATCTTTTTATTTAAATCACCATCAGTAATTTTAAAAAGATAGTTAGTATATCCGCATTTAATTTATGCACTAACTATACACAATTTCGGGAAAATTCTATAAAATATTTATATATACGTTGATTAATTGATTGAATAATGATTGAATAAATACGGTTGATTTTTGGGAGTATTAAATTACGTAATATTTATGTAACAAAGTAAGAATATCTATAACTGTCTTTTGTCTGCTATGATATCACTGTTCATTTCCTATAAGAGTTATACGTTGATGTACTATCATTTAATGAGAAAGAATATGAATCTTTAATTGCTTAAATAAATAATCTTGTTAAACGCTAAACGAGCTACATCTGTTCGTATTGTAAACCTTGCCGTGATTGAACCGTTGTCAGTAAAGAAAGAGATGAATCCGTTTCCATAGGAATCCTACGTAGTGAAGTCAACAAACAAGTACATATTCGCTCGTCGCAGAATTTCTCAGCGGCACGAAAAGCGAAAGGAAGTTTGCCAGAATTACTCTTAGAGGGAGTCTCAAACACATAGGTGCATGGAGTGTCTCATTAAGGCAGTGTTTGTAGTTCGGTTTGGGGCCCTAGCTTCTGCGGCGGAAGGAGGAAGCACGCGTGATAAGAACGAATTTAATTGGTTGGGATCCAAGAGTAGGAAATGAGGGGAAACAAGGAAGGGATTCAAAGAAGGGGTGCGAATTTATGTTAGAGAATGGGAGACAAAGGAAATTTTGGAAGCGGTGAGAGAATTCTCCGATTCGAAATTGAATCGGTAAAGAGGAATCTTTCACGGTTGAAATGATGGTTAATAATTTCCAAAACCCTCAAAGTTTAGTACTAATTGTAGTTTGGTAGCTCAATTTTCTACGGAAATAACTCGATTGATGTCTTTCCCCCATGCAATTGTGGCCAAAGATGCTTAACAAGGATCCGTCTACATTGGGTTCTATATAATTGCCGTGCTCATGAGAGACGGGTCAAAGTAACACGATAGATAATTAGTGAAAGGAAGTTTTGTGGTCTTTGAAAATTGTTAGTTCGTAAAAGATACTCAAAATGTTCCCTAGCTAGGTAAAATGCTCCTAATAATGATTAAGAGCGATGTAAAACATTTAATAATATGCTCTCTATGATTTTCATTTCAAATAAGATATTATCCTACAAGGAAACATTACATAAATGATTCTATCTATAAGTTATAAATCAATTTTCATCGATTAAAGGAATCAATCAAATTGTCTCAAGTATCCAATTGTAAAACAATTTTTGAAGATGGTTATTATAATATTAGGATGGAGATGTTTATCATTATATATATATAAGCTATGATAACACGATTAAATTATTCTCATATAAAAATTATTTGCCCTTGTAAATTAAATATGGTAGTATCATTAAAAATGTTTAAAATATACAGTTTCATTTAAATATCTATATATTTTAAAATGATCATTTTCCATGTATCACATCTAATATTAAAAGGTAGTTTCTATTTTCTGATGAATTAAATAATTACGTAATTCTACAAAGCGGAAGAAAATATTAATTTTACTATATCAATAAGATTCCTATTAGTTAATAACCACATCTTTTTGTGTACGTTCAATTCAGTAGCTTTATCCCTAAATTGATAATGGTTTACTTAAATATTGATTCAATTTAAATAAAATCTCTTTCGTCTCTAAAAAATAAATTTATTTAAATACTCTACGTAAACAACCTGAATTATCTCAGCCGCATAATCTCTTGCAGAATCTACATTCGGACATAACTTATTCTGCAAAACGTCTGGTCCACAGTTACATTAAAAAAAGCCAAAGTTGCGCATTTACAGCCAAAAGACCGCTATCCTACATTTAAATATCTTCTGCGGAGAATAAAATAGAAGAGGGTGGTTAGAGATAAAGAGCGCTGGGTCTTTAAAAGTAATGAAGGACTTCAGATAAGAAAGAGCAAATGAGTGGGGGAGCACCGCCTTAAGCTTGGAGAGAGAAGAATTCAACCAATCACTCCTCCACAATTTGTCTTAAAAATTCATCTACTTGTTAAGAAGCATTTGTTCCACCAAAGTATCTTAGCACGCATCTATATAAGTAAATAGCTTGAAAACAAGGATGAATTATTTATTTATAATATCAGTAAGCTAAAATAAATATCCCAGTAAGTTATTTAATCATTTCTTACTTTATTATCTATTGATTATGTGTATGTATCCTTGACTTGACTATGTATCCTTAATTATTGAGTAAATATACAAAATACGTAACTTTAAGTATTTAACCCTAAGTACATAAATACGAATTATTATTAATTACCCGTACTGTTCTAAATTCTCTTCAGAATTTCATACTCAAAGAATTCTATTGTAATTTAACCATCTTATATTAAATATAATAATCATTCTAAGGAGTTATTTTGGTTACACTTTTCTTACCTGAGTAAAAAAATAAAGCTATATAAAAAATTGAATAACGAAAATTGACCATAGCTTTCATTTACGTAAACATACCCGTAAACAAGACACAATGACGAGAGTATAAACACAGTTAACGACATTCGAACCATTTGTGGACCAAAAAGTAAACAGAAAAATGGCGAATGGATGTTTTCAGAGGCGCTTTAAAAAAACGGAAGAACGTGAAAACGCATAAAAATCGTTCCATTTTTTGCGTAATTTTCCCGTAACGTAAGGGCAAAGAAGAGGTCGGTCTCTTCTAAAGAAGTAGAATTGAGATAAGAGGAATGAAAGGGATAGTAAAGCGCACCCTGGAGAGATTGGCTTCCCCTAAGAAGGTCCTGGGAAGAAGCTACATGGAACCAACATCAGGGAGAGCTGAATAAAAAGAAAGAGACGAAACGTTGGGCCCTCGAGGAAAAAATGTAGCTGGGACACAAGCGGTTTTCGAACTTTTTTGGGTTAGAGGATCATATAAGACGTTTTCCGAACATTTTCTTTTTTCATTCAGTTTTCCTTTTAAAAGTTGGACGTCTTACAGTATAGCGTTTTATTTCCGTAAATGATAAATATGATGAAATATTCGCATGGTGAGGTTTCGTAATATATAAATCTCCGTTCGTGACTTATGCGAGTGTTTTGTCTCGTCGAATTTCGTACAAACTTCTCAACAGTAATAAGACGATTCTTTCGACCTTCCAAACTGCAATGAGACGTAACCAAATAAATGAACTTTCATCATTTAAATCATTTTTATAACTCCAAAACTTAATGATTAAAAGATTGATTGAATATTATCTCCCTAATTTTTGCTATGAGATTGTAAGAATTATTTCGTAAATGACATTTAAATCTACATGAAATTTTCTTTAAGATGCAGCGAAAATTATTTACCTGGTATTATCAAGGTTTTAGACATTTTTAATTTCAGAATAGATCTCGTATAAAATAATATCATGTTGTTATCTCAATCGTTTCTAGGTTGATATTTCTTTCCGTTTATGAAATCCACCTCTGAATAAAATATTCTGTAAATATGGGAAAGAGATGAAGATTTCAACGTAACATTCACAATAATTAATTGTTACATTCTTTACGGATTCAAGGTATACGATAAAATCTGTTGCTGTATAATAGCTCATAATCGTGTTATTAACCCTCTATAATTCTCTTAGTGAACCATTCTGATTAGCAGTATTTTATTATCTAAGCATTTTCACTCAGAGTCAACGACCGATATAAACTTAAAATAAGTTAAATGCATATACACTTTTAAATGCATGTTTATATAAGGACAATTTTTTGTCTCAGAGATGATTAATAATAATTAATCAATGCAAAAGTCAAAAACGAAACAAGAGTAGTGTTTTGTTTCACTCTAGCCTTAATTCCAAAAGCATTTAATTCGAACCGAAAAATTAAAAGGATTGGGTCTCAAAATCCAATGAATTGCATTTAAGGGTGATTCTAAATCGAAAACCGTTTCAAGCTTACTTATTTTTCGCTCGGATTCTTATCTACTTGGAGTAAGTTAAAGTCGACTAATCCCTGCCCATGTTGTAAGCAGGGGTTGTTTCCATGGAAAAGGAAATGGTTGCTCAAATACAGAGTTTTCGGCGTTTGAGAGCAGAACATTAAGGAATGAACTTTAACCTTCTTCATTATTGAATTAACTCGTAGATTTTTTTATCTTTATAGATACATCTCACTTTAATAATTTATTTAGAATTTAAATTAATGCTTCACATAGGATCTTTAAAAACAATATTTACAATTACATATACCAAAAGGAGCTGTATCAGAAATAAATTACCAGCAATTTATAACTATTAGCTTCATGAATGATTCTAATACACTTCATAAAAGAAATTATTTCTTTTCCGATTTCTGAGACAACTTAAAAGTTTTGTATCTAAAATTCTCATTATAAATTTTCGAAACAGTACTATTTTGATCCGTACTTTTCCCAGAGAAAAAGTCATATTTCTCGAATAAATGAAACTTTACTTCCAAAGAAAGTCTGACTTTCTAAAGCTTTCGACAACTTCTAGGATATCTGAAATAGATAACTTATTCTCTCATGTGACGTCTGTAAGCTCAAACATCAAGAATGACGTTAACCTTACTTTAGAGACTTCCAAACTTTTCTTGCGATACGATTTACATCTCTTATGTGATTTATGCAGCCTCGTAAAAAATACTGGAACAGTATTTCTGCCCATTGAAATATAAGTCGACCTGCATTATTTTTATACGTATTTTCGAACTTCTACATAACATAATCTAGTACGAGCATATTTAATATACGAAGAAAACAATAAGATAAATCTAATGCTTAAAAACAATATTACAAAACTATTATTAAATGTTATTTTTATACGTGAATCTGACGTGATAAAAGTTGGGATCCTCTTTATGAAAGGTTACAAATGCTGCTTCAATTTTAAATGCTTCGAAGAGGGAGATGTCCAGGAATAATTCCACATATATCTACGTTAATTACATACATATTGTATATGAAAAACAAGGACGAATGAGATTAAAATTAAATAAATTTAAATTAACATTTATGATTGTTTTCATGACTAATGATTTAGTTTCGATCAGAACTACGAGTTATATATATATTCGTAACTATATTAATACAAATTCAATATCCATTTTGAGCTGTCTGATACGATTCTCGCTCGTCAATGTACGGAATTCGTCTTCAAATCGCTATTCCGCTATACGACACCCTTACAAGGGTCTTTATTGATGAATAATGCAAGGGTATACAGGATAGAAATGTGACCCTTGTCAAGTTAATACGAAGCTGACACCAGCAGCTTCAACCAGGCTCGATGTGACAACCTTTAGTGTGACACACGGATGCAACTTACCCAAACGAAAGATTTCTCCTTCTAGTCGAAATTTTTATCGAAAATGCTTTCTGTACTGTAGATGTGTAGTGGAAATCTCACATTTCGATTGCTTACACACGCAAGCATGAATATATCCTCTAGAATGTACTTTATAAATACAAATACGTATTGAAAAATATCTTGGAATGAGCAAATATATAATGTATGCTTAAATTAAAACCGTAGAACATACACACGTCTATAAGCTAAGGAAAATATTACGCCAAAATTGAAGGAAGTTAAAATACAATTATGCTGATATTACCTTAATTTCTACGACTATGAATTTTGGCATCAATAAACTGTTGTTAAATAACTCATACATGTACTCAACAAATTTATCCATGTTAACATGAGTTCATCTGTAATATATAATGCTTTATTATTGGACGAATATATGATCAAATGAAAATACACCTAACGATGAATAAAAAAGATTCCTTTTTTCTTTTGTCTCGCTCATTTCAGTCGCCTCACTTCTACTAAAAGGCTGATAAAAATAGAAGCTCATTCCCTCAAGTTCTTCTCATCTTAAATTTTACTTTTTCTTCGGAGAACTCAAAGAATTTATTTTTAAGATCTTTTCCCTTTCTCTACATTAAAGAGCGTTAAACTGCTAAAAACTTTTATACTTCCACTGCTCTCAAAGATGCTCCTCTTTTATTTCAGTCTTTGCATTCTTTTAGTTAATTCTGTATTTACTCATCTTTTCCTTTTTGATTCAGTGTGAAAACGTATCATACATAAAATCACACATATATACATACATAAAGTATATTTGCATAATCAACTATCTAAATCAATGCTCTCTAACTTACTTCTACCTTTATGAAATAGAAACATTTATTTGACATATTAACTCGATATAAAATAAAAAATTCCATACCATACGAAATTTCATCATCCTAAAATATGTCGATTTATTCCTTTGTAGTCAAGGTGACCATGATATCTTACCTTTCAGAGATTTGAAAAGATGAGAATGTCTATGCAAATCACCATTTTTATATTTTTAACGATTAATTTCATCATTTGACACATTCATGTCTATGATATATGTCTCCATTCATGTCACTAATACAAGTAAAAAGAGAAGAAAATTGTAGATGATAAGTGGTCCATAACCTATTCATAAGGGATAATATTAATCATTTTTTTATAAATTACACAAATTCTTAAGGTTCCTTGTTATTTATTTGTCATAAGGACAATGTAGACATTCAACTCTGACCTCCATGATAACCCATCTTCGGCTTTAACGTTCCCTTACATTGGCAGTCTATCATCGACATAGTAAAGATAAATTAGAAGAGGAAAATTATTACTCCAAATATACGAGTATCGTTCTTATGGAATCCACAATCATCCCTTGTAGATTATTCCGCCGTAGCCCACCCTGAATACCATACTCACCCTTTCGGTCACTGGGCCATTGCGGGCTTCCGGTCGTTTATCTCCCCCAAAAAGAACAATTTCCCTTCGTCTTTTGAATGCAGATGGACCTGATAAGCTCTTACACCGCCAAAGATGTTTTCTTTTGTCCTAAACTTCAACGGCCATCCCTTTGAGGTTTTCTGGTGAGCTCAAAGCAAATGGAGTCCATTCCGAAAACAGAGTTCGTCCTCAAAATGCGCTTCAATTCTCCTTCGAGATGTTTTTCTTCTGCATTTCAAACAAGCCTTTATCAGAAGACTCGATGCTCAACTTCGAATGAATCAAGGGGAATGGATTATCTTTCAGCGCATCAGTTGAATATAAAAAAGCTTATGTAGTTGGAAAAAATTAAGGTTTTTATTTGCATGGCTGTAACTTTTTTCGTGCTTTTTGATTAAAAGTTCTTTAGCTAGTATTCTAGAAACTTAATACTTGCGAATTAGCTTGTTCAATGGCATTAAAATGTAATGAAATCGAAACGAAATAATGAGGTTTCTTCTCTGTAAAGACGTAAATGATATCTTAACTAAGAGTAAATGTTATAATACATCAGCTTTAGCCTTTAGTATGACAAGATATGGCTGTGATACAACGATATCTAATTCCTTAAAAAATTTGTAGGATTTTAAGGCCATATTTTGTATGATATTATCATCTTTCTTGATAAAGTCTCGTTTCTGAAATTCTGAGGATTTTCTGAGAAATTTTCTGAGGATTCACTTAACGTATAATATACAATACAGTTACAGTATATAATACAATTACTGAAAGTTTTTCTATAAAATGCATGCTATTTCAACAAACTCATATGTATGGAATGATTATTGACAGATGAACGATTCACATGTAATAATATATTCATCATAATAATTCATTACACATAAATCACATAAGTGCGCAGTTTACAACTTAATATTTCAATATAATATGATATATCCTTCATATTATTATAATTTTGATCAACTAAACTTGGAAGAATCTTATATGCTTGTGGCAACATCATAGAATATCATTTCATTTGCATCATCTGCCTCTTCTCCCTTCCCAAAAGCATCTGACTTTCGAAACATCATCATCATAAGGTTCCCTCTCATCCAAACATAAGCACACAGATTTACCTCAAAAAATGCATCTCTACCCTCAATCTTCCTTTAGAGAAATGACACCGTCGTATTTATAAATTCGTAATCATTACTTTTTCTTTCATTCTGCGCGAATTTCTTCCGATAACGCTGTAAAAGAGAAACCGAGTAAGAATCTGAATAACCTCCAACTATATTTTGAGAGGTTTTAGAGAAAAAAAGTTGACGAAATCAGAAACTTCTCCCTTCTTTCCGTTCTGAGACATAATTTGCAAGAACTCTTGTTACACCAAGAGCGGAATCCGAAAGCAATTTCGATTTGCCTTACCTCCGATTCAATCACAGGAGAGAACGGTCGGTCGATGGCGTCAAGGAGGATTCTGGGATAGCAAAATCGAAGGACATTACCGGAAAAAGTACGAAAGAAAATTTCCATCTAAATTTGTGCGTTTTAGTCTGGACATGTTTCCATGGCAGCGGAAGGAAATAATTCAGGTTCGCTGTCATTCCTTAGTGGCATCCCATATGCGCTACACCCAGCGTCCTCCACTTAAAACCCTAGCTCAACATTCTCATCTGCCTGTCATTCCCGCCGCTGACATTGTATTCCTTGTTAATATCTAGCTATTTTCCCTTTTTCGCCCGCGACCATTCCACCGCAATTCAGTTCGGAAGTTTTGCGAGAATTTATCTCCGAGCGATTAATTTTCTTCGTTTCGGAGGAAGACGTGTCTTCAAATTCTCCCTAATTTATGGCTCTACTAAAAGGATGCCATTTATCTAAAAATAATATGAAAAATGTTCGTTATTTCGTCGACGAGTTTCTTTTCGGAGATGTTATATGCGATATTACCGCCTCTGTGCGGCTAAAACAAAGTTGGTTTTGACGGAAATTAATGATTTTAAACGCGTATTTATCACGTTCAAACATTTGCGTTCTAGAAAAAGTTGAAGCGTTGATTTCGTTCAGCGGTGTAATCTAAGTATTGTGTAAGTTTGAATTTGATTAAATATGCTGTAAAAAATGGGCTATGGTAATAAAATAATAGTACGATGACTCGCTTTTATTTCATTGTCTTTGCGTGAAGAATAAGAAATATTAGGATTGGTTAAATCTCTGACTGAGAGAAAAGTGCGTTAACAAATATTGTATACTATTATTATCTTAACGAAAACTCTATTTAGTACTTCGCTATCAATTGATTTATCTATTATTTTATAAGACGTTTTCTTTTGATCGAGAAAAGAAAAAAAAATGCAGCTGAAAGAACTAGTGAAAACGTATAGATAAAATCTCATAAGATATACATTTATATATAATATTAATAAAACATACTTATTGGTAACTAGATCTATTGCATACTCTTTTTACTCTATAAAGCGTTTTAATGACTAACTCCTCTACAAAGTCTTCTATTCTAAATCGGAATTGAGATCACTAAGGTGGATATTCATTGACTACTAGGATAGTGTTTTAGGAGATAATGAACAGCTACGGTCTAGCGTAGATGTACGTATTGCTTTGTCCGTCCATAACGACCAACAGACGGTAGGAAGTCCCTAAATCACAGCCTACAAGAGCCAAAATTCAATCAGCGGTAACTCCACAGTCGGGGTACCGCAGTTCTTGGTTGCTGAGGCAACAGTTGTGTTCTGAGAATCTAGTTTACGACGTTCGCATTAGCACAGAGCAAACATTTTCCGCCGGTCCATTACGGAGGGGATCTTCGAAGGAGGGAACCCCAAGGCGTTGCATTAATATGCTCTCTTCCAAGTAAACAAGAGTGGATGCCAAGTCAAATCACAAGTAATGAGTGAAGGAGTTTTATGATCTCTTCTATGATATTTTTAAAGATCTTTTTTTTCTAATTGTGCATATCTGACATTTTTCAGTGAAGTATTCACAATTGATGAAACGGAGCAAACTGTGGTGACTATTTATTCTTAAGGGAAAATATTAATTAAAAATTTTCAAGTAAATTAATTTTCGAAAACATTCATCTTATTTTGAAGAAATTTGGAATATCTTTTTACGAAACATTACTGCCAAGAACAACTGTCTACTTTTGAAAATGAAGGGCAAGATTCTGTAGTTGATTACTCAATATTATAACCGTCTGTAGTCGATAATAGTCATATAACATGTAAATTTTCATGCCTATCTCTCACATTATTGAAATAACTAAATTTAAAATTGAAAATATTATAAAAACTGTATGTTTGTCATTTATTTTTCAATAATTATTTTCAAAGAATTGTAGTTACAAAGCTGAAAGGGATACATCGCTCAAAATAGCAGCAACAAACAAGATATTTTATATTTATATAAGTATTACCTGAATCTTCTCAATCAAAATGAATAATTCAACGTTTTCGGGTCAAATCGTCATAAAACCAGTGATAAAAATATAGGGATATCATTGATGAGCCTTAACCCTTCTCACACCTCTCCCGCCATTGACCCCTTTCGCATCCCACACACTCTCCCTTTTACACCTCTTCATCGACTGCATTCCCAAGAGGTTCCTCGTCCTTATATGTACAAAGGAACTCTCTCCATATTTATCTCCTTTGACGTAAAATCAATTAAATTTTTGCATATATTGTAATTAGAGTTACTCATTGCTCCAAGGACTGTGTCGATTACTGTGTCGATTGAAGTGTAACTTTCGATTACTTTGAAATTTATCAAGGCAACTTTTTAACTTAAATTGCCATCTTTACCTTATTAGGAATTGAAAACAGTAAGTAAAAGATTTTAAATGTTTTCCTAGGAAATGTAGCTTACAGATGAAACAAGCTTCTGGGATAATCTAGACACTTATCATTGATTTACGTATTAGAAATCTTTTTGAACATTTCCTCTTTTCCGTTCATCCAAAAGCGAACAAAGAAGTTAAGCTGTTGAATCAATTCATGACGTAGATTTCTCAACGTATAATTATTTCACATTTGTCATAATTTCTCAGAAAATTGTTCATAAAAAATGTTTATCTATATCAGAATCAGAAAATCTCTCCATTAACTTTGTGTAATTACAAATATATCACCATACCTTTTATAATTTTATCCATTGCTTAATAATATCATTTCTCCTTTATTAGAATCTGTAAAATGGGAGGGCTTTCCTGAATCCATGCCATTTGTTATTTTTTAAAATAAAACTCGCTCAGAAAGTGACGAAATATGGTGACATCCGGATAAAATTTCCGATATTTCATTATAACACCCCATTTCCTGGTACAAGAGGGCTTCATAGCTCGGTTTACCTCATTCCGTGTTTTCAGTATTAGAATCTATATTAATATCCAAAGGATGAGGAAGTTCCATCAAATTCTCTTCCCTTCAAATCCTCTCTTTTCTTTTCTCCGACACTCTCTCCCATCTGGCTTATCGCATCTCTTTCCGCCTCACTTAATCCAAATCGAGGATTATGAAAAGTACGTTGGGGGGAATTTTAAAAAACTATACACTCCCTTTTCGCCTCATTTTGTGGAATAGAATCCTGGTTGTTCCATCTCCAATTTGTCATTCGAGCGAGAGAAAAAATTAGGAATAGTTTTCATACATCGCTGAAACTGAGTTTCACCGCGTGTTTTCTTTTCATCTCATCAAACTTCGATATAAACAGCTTCGTTTAAAGGGGACGGAGACTGAGCGTTGCTACCAAAATTGCCAAATCGCGCAAAAGTTAATGCGAACACTCAGGGGAATATAAGCGTTTCGTAGGGTTGTTTTCGTGAAGGGAAATGTGGCGAAAATGGAGTGATTTCACTTTTTCAGCCCATTCCCTCCGTGGCCAAAATATGGAGGTATGATGGCGAGGTAGAATGTATCGAGCGAAACATTCGCTGTCACTCGAAACGAAAGTAAAAATCTCTGAGGGTTATTATGCGGGTCATAATTAGGTGTGCGAGTGGCGATATCTGTACCTGATGCCTCACCTCAAGACATGAGAGAGCAAATATGATTTCAGTGCAATTTTGATGCGCATTTTTACGAAAAAAGGGAGGTTTGTCTATGTTTGTCGGTCAGCTTTAACTGTGGCCGGAACTCGGTCGTTATGGATGGTTGTCATAACAATAACTTAGCGACTGAAACTTAACTTAAATTTCATCTCATTTATTGATAGTGACTGAATATGATTAACTGTTGTAGCAAACTTATTTTTATTAGCATCGGTAAGTAAATACGAAAAGAAAATATCGTTCAAACGATCCTATTTTTGTCTATGTACTTCTAAAATGGACGAAATATTGCTTCATATTGTCTTCTCCTTGTTCAAATAGATGCTTGTCAAATAAAATGCTCAATAATTGTGAGTTAAAGTCAACTATCTTGGTTTTAATAGACCATTAGGTATATAAGTGCGTATAAATTGTGCGAGAGAAAATAAATTATATATTTTTTCTCTTGGTTTATATTTTCTTAACATTGAGTTATTTCGATATTTTTCAATTCTTTTCTCATATTATTTACTCTGGATAAGCGTTCGATAGCAATGATAGTACAGAGTCCATTTTTAGTCCATAATTCAAACGTTTTAATGTTAATTCAATGACATTCCATTCCCTCATAATCTGTGGAATACAGTGGAGAATGAATCATTATCCTAATACTATAGTTAAGTGTGTATATATAGTATATAGTTTACATGTATATATTCAGCTACTTTTAGCGAATGGGTGTCGGTCAAAATCTCTGCCAGTTCCTCTTTGTCCTCGATCCAGTAAATAATTGAAGTTCCTGTGAATTCGTATCCTATTTTCTGGGGAAATTAATGGACCGACGGAGGTCCTTATTTGGAAAACAGAAGAGCATAGGAGATGGTTCAGAGAGTGGGAATATTTTGTCCCTCGAGCCAAAGCATGCGTCATTTGTCTCCGACGTCGAATTCATTTCGGTAGAATCGAGTGGAACGAGGGGAATTTGTTGTTGGGGTGTTTTGGGCGTATTGTTTGGGAGGGAAGAAAGACGAGTGTTTTTCAGATGCGGATCAGGAGCTACCTTGGGATAATACAGGCCTCTGAGTGCGTGTTCATGTATATAGAATATTATAGAGGAGCTTCATTTGGATTCATATTATGAAGCCCCGTTCTTTTTTTAATAAATATCCAGATAGGATAAGTAGAAGATTTGCGTTACTTTACGTGAAAATCAAGTGCATAATTTGCCAATTCATCTTTACGAGGCACTAACAAGAAGTGACCTCTATCTTAATAAGTAATTATTCTTTATTGAATAAATGCACAAAATACATTTAAAGTATCCATTAAGGGATAACTTCAATAAATTGTCTCATAATTTTCAAATAATTCCGAAAATATCCATTATCTTCTGAATAAGATTATTACTATTTTTTTCTAGATTCGACATCTGTAACGTTTTATCTTATTCCCATCTACTTAAACTTAAATGTCGATAAATTATTCCTTTCTCTATTCAAATTCGAGAGTTTTTTGTACAATTTTAATGCCATACTCGGTGAATTCTGAATGAAGAGACTTCCTTGGAAATCTAATTCGGAAGCATAAATTAAACATAAAGAATCCTTCCGAAGCATCCTATCGTGAACTCAAAAAGTTACGTCCAGCTCTCTACAAATGCTATTAATACTTGAATGTAATTTTTTTCTTCCCATAAGAACCTCAATCAAAACGTGAATTAGGAGCCACAATTGCAAAAAGACCATGACAGATCGTCGAAATAAAGTTCCCCTATTATTCAGTTTATGAATCGCGAAAATATTTTCCAATAATTGCATACATTCCTTTTTCTAAGAATTCAGACAACTCGCTCCTCCAGAAAAAAAATCTCTCTTTGTTATATTCCATAATAAAAATGAACTGAAAGAGGAAAGATAATCTTGAACTTCTTCTCAAAGGATCTCGGCTTCTCAAATATATTTGCAATCAGAAGACGGTACGCGATGCTAATCAAACAGTAAAAAAAAAGGTCCTTATGTATTTCTTACTTTTACAGGATAGAGGTGATTTTTGACTGAGAGATATACAAGAATAATTTCTATTATTTATGTCAATTCAGTGAGTTTATTTACTTATAAACATCGATTTTGAATGTTAAAAATAATGAATAATAAAATATATAGAGATGTACAAGAATAATTTCTATTATTTTTGTGAATGCAGTGCGTTTATTTACTTATAAAAATCGTTTATTAATGTTAAAGTAATATAATTTACTTTAAATAATAATAATAAAAATAATAATAATACAATATTTTGTAATAAAAGTTTCCAAATTTAATATTAAGTTTATATGACTAGCATCATTTATACTATTCTATATAATAAACTTTGAAAACATATTTATGAAATCGTAGGACAGTGCATTCATGAATTGCGTCTATTTATACAAATAAATACGAAACTTTTAGTAACAGAGAATAATATTTATTCACATGGTTACGATTGACAACACCGAAAAAGATGCTCGAGATTTCAATCTGAACCTTAGCTACATTTTACCCAGTTTGCTTACTTAAATGGGTGGAGTTATTTTCACAGCTCTATCTCCATTGCCCATGGTGTGCTTCCCTTCCATTCCTTCTTTCCTCTTTCTTACACAAAACACGAACTCGCTATTATTTCTCTTGCATCTCTTATTCAGTCTGCCCTCTACCGGAATTCCCACATTCCCCTTACTTCTTACGCCCTCTATTGTTGCTCTCCTCTCGCATCTTTGTGCCCTTGTGTACCTTTTTCCAGCCCCCATTGCTCTTTCCTTTGCTCCCACGCGTCCCATTGCCTTTATGCTTCTCTTCTTTCATGCGTTCACATGTATACGGCACCCTGTATCCATTTCTCCCTCTCCTCCTAACATTTATATCCACGCTATATGCCGTGTGCGTTCTTGATTATAAGGAGAGATTTAAATGACTCGAAGATGCCAAGGATCTTCTGCCATTCGTAATTAATGGCTCCAGAAACTTGGCAACAGCCCCCCTTACCATTAGTGAGTAAAGGATTAATTCCCAAATCTATTATAGATCAAAGAGTTTTGAAGTAAGGGTTGTGAGGAGGCATGTTTGTGTCCTGGGTTCGAGTCCCAGTTACATTGCTATTTTCACTTTTGTTTAACCGTTGTTTCGGAATGAATTTTTAGTGTGATGACATATGCACTAGATATTAAAGAAATGACAATTTCCGTAAAGAGGAATCTAAGCAAATTGATATAAATAAACTGAGTTTGGTAGATCTTTAATTTTTTTACATTCGTTCTCGTATTCAATCTAGAAAAGTACTGTTAGGATTTTAATGGTGAAAAAAGAATAAATACTTTTAATGTGCTAATTATAGTTCTAATATTATTCATATTATTTCATAAGTATACTAAACTCTTTTCATACTGGTTATTATGTGTGCTTCTATCAATGATTGTCAAGCTTTTATACTTAGTGTACTTCATAAGTAAATAAGCAAAAAATTAGTAAACGAAATAAATGTATGATATTATATATTTCAAATTATACAATAAACTATATAGCGGTAGGAAACATATTGAGGTCTATAAAAAAATTTTCAGTTTCTTATTTCATGGAAATATTTACTTTTATGCAACTTATAGTTTGAATGGTATTATCTTCGTATTCATAACTAAAACAACTTCCCTGGGATGTCCATCCAAACTATGGAATTGATAAAAGCAACGAAAACTAGAAATTCCATGACATGGACAAAGAAAATTATTCTTATGCATCGCTTTCATGTAGGATATGTTTTTACAGTATAGAACGGACTCTTTACTTTACATTCCTATTCATGTTTAAACATATCGGAAATATTTCCCCGTCTTTCACTTCGTGTCCTTTTCTTGCTCTACTTTCAACTCGCAGGCGAGAAAAAGTCCCTCCATCTTCATTTCCCTTTCAAAGGTACCTTTTGGAGTCGTTGTCACATCATATGCATCTTCTCTCGGAAATCTTCGTGGGCTTTTTTCCTCTGAGGAGTTTTTGCCCTCCTGCCCACGCCTGCATTCCTCATGAGAGGTGAGCCACAGCTGTTGAAGGAGGAAAGTTTGAGAATCAAGGATGGAATAAATCGAAAAGAGATGTAAGAAAGGGAGAAGTAAGGGTAGCTTTCAAAGTATGATGCGCAGCTGTGAGGAAAAAAAGAATTCCGTTTTGACCAAAAATGTTAGCATGAGTTTCTTGAGAGCCAGTTCATAATGCGAAAGAACAGTAAAGCGATGAGTTATGTCTTACTTTATTACACCGCTGACATTTTGATAGGTAGCTTCATGGTCAATTATTAATAGTCCCGATGAAAAGGGGAAAAAAGAGTAAGGAAAAATAAAAGTTGTAAGAAAGCTTTTCCGAATTAAATTGTCATGTCATTTCATTAATATGGAGTCGTGGATATGATGGTTGAATTTCATGACGTTTCATAGTTAAATGTGGATGAATTTGTCATATTTATGAGGAAAACTTATGATTTTGACATTGAAATTAAATATTTAAGAAAATAATTGTTTGCTATAATCTATAATTTATGTCTCAATGTGTCAATTGATGTCCAATCCTATAAAATTTATATTTCTTCAATTCACTCTAAAATCGATTTCTACTCCTGACTAAGAATCATCAAAATTTGAATTAATATAAATTACTAACTCTTCAAGAAATCGTAAGAATTATTTAAGTAATTTATTTTACCGAATAAAAAGAAATGGCTTACAGTAATTGAATCCTTTTTCCAAAACAGGTTCCAGAATAGACATTATTGTGCTGATACTGCTCTGTTACGATGTATAGTTCGTCAGAAAATACACTGAAAGCATCTACCACTCCATCCGCATTTTACATATTTCAGAGCGCGATGTAATAAAACCTTATGCGTCACGAGAATGTTTTGTTGGCTACATAGCTCCATCCTACAAAGTACCGCCCTATTAAATTTGCGTCAAGTGAATTCGGGATAGTCTCATTTCGGAATATATCCACACGTCATACTGAGGGCATTGCTTGTCGTGTTATTTTTCTCCTAAAAAAAGCCCATTTGATCTCTCGTTTATGTCCCCTCCCACGAAAATCCTTCCACGAGGGTGCACATTTCTTTTATTCGAGCCTTTCTTTTTATTCTGATGTAATAAAACATGGCGTTGATCCATCCATCTCTCCAAGACCTCCAACACGTACACAAATGGGAGTTCTCTCCAATATGGCTCCTTCACTCAACTCTTATGGTAAAATGGGCTTCTCGGAGAAACATTTCTTCGTCAAGTAAAAAGCGCACTGGATATAAAAAAATCCGCCTCCCTATGAGGTTATCCGAGGACAAAAGGGTTCGGGAAGATACTGAGAAAACGTATCGAATCACAAAATTACGCAGCTTACGCAATGTACCGAGTTAACGTTGAAGGAAAAACTTTAATCTAATTATTCCATTAATTCAAGATGCTGCTTTAGTGACTGAAGTTTTCTTACCTTCTTTTAGAAGCGTCATTTTGAAATTTTAAATTTCCTGGTCTCAATTGTCCTAATCTTACTAATTATTCCACAACGTCCTTTATCGATGAGAATAAGTACAGTATATCATTGACCGGTAGCAAGCTTTAAACCACAGAGACTCCGAAATTCACGGAACAACTAAGAATTTATAAAAATTAAATTTTAGCATTCAAACTATTGTTTCTTTCTTGGAAAGACCATAATTGTTGAACTATTGATATTTAGTTGAAAATAGTTTGGTCTGCTTTAAAAACTTGTTGTAACAATATAAATTAAAATTAATTTACAATATATCCCAAATATATCTTATCGGTAACATGTGATCTAGAAGATTCTAACGACGAAATTTTAAGGTAAATACTCCCTTTCAAAAAACTTACGTATTCGAGAGTATCTCAAATAACACAATCACGATGAAGCATTCAAAACAGCGACAAGCAGGTGCAGCCACTGGGTGAGACCGTTGGATGACCTTCTCTGGAACTCTGAAGGTATCCGGTAGAGTTGCTCGCCTTGGGTGACTCCGGAAGCGTTTTGGAAGATTGTGCGAGGGCGGGTCAGCCGAATCGTTATGACGTCTTTTGTGAAGATATCCATGGAAGGTTTGGACAACTGTTAGGGCGTCGGCCCTTGGGCGTGGTTCATCTTTTTTCCTGCATCCGATCCGGGAGCACGGCATCGTATAAAATGGGGGGAGTATGACTGTTTCCTCACTTCCAATCGTGAAACCGAGAAAGAAGCATCTCAAACAATCCACCATGAACAAGCTGGTAAGCATTACTTTTAGCGATCGAGAATTATATAATCTAAGCAAAAGACAATATCAGGGAAAGCGAAGTTTTATAGACTGATATTGATTACGTTGTGGTTGTAAATTACCATTGAAAAAGGATAATTTTGTAGTTTTCTTTCATTATTTTTATTCAATGAGTGAAAATACCCCGAGGTCACGAATATTTGAGACCGAATAGAGGTGGGAGCTGAATAATCTAGTCTACATTCATAATGGGTACGGAAGATTAAAAAGTTTCGTATTTGGAACAATGGATTACGCTTTTAGCACCATTCGATTGTTGTGTGTATTATTGCTGTACATTGGGATAAATTTCTACGCCATAAATCACTTGGCTGAAATTTTTTGATTCCTTCGTAAGTAAGTTCTTGTCAAAGAACTTACTTGATTTGACGAAGAAAAAGTTAAAATTAATTTTATATCAGGTTTCTAATGTTCGACATCGTTAACATCCTTGTACAGTTGAGATATGCCACGTTTTGATTGAGGAAACGAGGATTAATTGTGAAAATTTATGATTCAATATTTTATTCAATTTTTCATCTTAGTTTATTAATGAATGGAAACAAATTGAAGCTTACTTAAAAATAAATATAATATTCCTTCGTTTAGAAAATTTTGTATACTATTTCTTTCGTGAATCCTTACGATTAGCATCGCACGTTGGATAAAAAATGCAGCATCAGAGAAAAACCACTTAGGTTCTATCGGTTCATTCTTTTAGGTTATTGCCTTTTTCGCCGTCATGGCCGTTGCCTCCGCTGGACTAGTCCCCGCCGTACCTGCCGTGGCCACTGCACCCATCTTGGGAGCTCCTCTCATCCCCAAGGTCCGCTACAACCCTGCTGAGGTGACCGTTGTCAAGCAGCCAGTCACTGTCACCCAGCCTGAGCTTCGTTACCGCAACGTACCCGTGCCTTACTCCGTCCCTTACGCCGTTCCCTACTCAGTGCCCTACCCAGTTCCCGTTGCTCACCACGCCGTCGCCTACGCCGCCCCAGTTGCTCACCACGGCCTCGCCTACGGAGCCCCCCTCGTCAAGATTCACTAAATCGACGGTTTAATCATCCCAAGGTCGCCGATGACTGTCTGGACCAAAAATCAAACTAGGAAAAAAATACCTGGCATGCTTGTGACCTTCCGTCAAACGGAATAGTATCACAGCCTCCGACTCTCACGGCCGATTGCTGTTGTTCGCAGTTCTCTTGTACCATCTCTGTACTGCCATTGCGTTCTCATCGCCTGATGGTTATTGAGCAGGGCGATGAAGAATGAAAAGAACTTCGTCTGCATCATCACTCGAAGAATATCATCATAAATGTGTCCAAATCAGTTCCAATGTCACATAAACCAATGTACAGTATGTCATCGAAAAATAAATTCCATATATATTACATGTTTTTTCCTTTCTACTCAAATCCTCTTTTTCTCTAAGCCCTGGAAGATTGAAATTGATTTAAGATCGTTTTACATACATTTTAAGTATCAGAAATAATATCACTAACAATAAAAATAAAAAAATTATAGTATTTTGAGTTTTAATAAAGATATCAATATTCAAAGTATAAAATTTCGCTAGTGTATCGCAGCAAATAGACAAGGGATAATCATAGACGCGAAGCATGAATACATAAAGCTAAAAGTTGAGCAGTACGTTTACACGCCCTTCAGGTCAATCGCATCATTGCGGTGAACTTAGAGAAAAGGAAACCAATTATTTGCTTTGATTGGCAATTAAAAAACTAATCGAAAATCATCTCATCATAGAGTTACGATACATGTAAATAAATATAAATGCGAATATTATCACAAAATATACATTGCGAAAAGTGATCTGCCTTTAACGTCAGTTTATAATTGACGCCAAAAGTCAGTGTGGAATTCCGCATTCACTTGTCGCACGGTGCACTCGCCTGCTGGGATCTAAGTTACCGCATCACCTTGATGTTTACATTTTTATCGATGTAAAAATAAATGTTAATTTAATGAAGAAGGCTCTAAATTTACCTCTCGTGAGTGGAAGTATTTACTCGCTCTCAGGCTAACAATAACATTTCCTAACGTTATGAAAATGCACGAAGTTCTCATGGAATGGTGTCCAATCCTACGGATGAAGTTAAGGTGAGATATTTGTAGTTCAATGCGTATGCTGTAAACTTAATTTAATATTAAAAGGTGCAGAATGAATATATGTAGTGTACCCAATAGTTATCCTCTTTGTCGTTAGTTTGAATACAAAGTTGCTGTATTTTTATATAAAATCCTATTGATTGTTAATAAGTGCACAAAATTCATTGCATCACTTTTTCTAATTCAGTTGATAGATGGATTCAGATCTTGGCCTTGTACCAATTCCTAAAGAAGCAGGAATGCTGGTAGCATTACATCGATTTGATTGGAACGATGGTAAGATTAAACTTATTACTTCATGTATAAATATTTCAGGCAATCAATGTTATTATTAATCATGGCGAACACTGTGAATCATGAAATTAATATTTGAAAGAATAGTTAAGAATTCTAAACAATATTGTCTTATTCAATAAGAATGTTGTCTTTTATAATTAGCTACTAACTGTAACAGATGTCTAATTAATTACATTACTGTATGTAATTTTAAATGCAGATTCTAAAGATCGTGAATTACGGTATAAATATGAAGCAGTTGAAAATAAATCACCTAAATATTGACCATAATTCTGTAGGTGTCCATTTATGTGAAAAGTGTAACAGTTTGTTAAAGGAAATTTTTGTACAGAATTAAATTAATGTCAAAAGGTTTAGAAAAGAAATAGATCTGAACCGGTGCAACCAAGAAAATATTTCAATTTAAACATTTTCAGAGTGTTTTTTTACATCATTGAATGCACCTTAACATTTTTAACTTGTATGCATATTGTACTGAGGAAACTCTTCTTAATCTACCTACGCTCTCTGGAATATTTAAGGCTTAACTTCTATAAGAAGACAACATTTTTTGTAAAGGAATAGATGAAATATTGCTTTTGCCTAATAGATGAATGATTGCTCACAAATCTAAAGCTAAGCTATTAGTAGAATGACAATTTATTTGCCAAATTAACTTACTTTCATCCCTAAGTATCTTAGCATAAAAATCTAACAAATTCATGTGAAGGATATAGTTAGTATGTAAATCGCCAAATTTTATAGGAGTAGATTGTTTTTGTGGGTTCAATGAAAGGAAAAATATAAATCATATTATTTACCTTCTTGCAAAGATCCTTAGATTATGTATTACTAGAGTTTTAACGTACCTTTCTGTTATTTTACTTTGAAATTAAGCAATGCATTACTCAGATTGCTGTCAAGTTCAATGAAACTTTAAATATACGTTGAAACAAAACATCTTTTTGCAGGTTATCATGATTCATTTTGTCTTGTTCATAAATACTTATTTGTATTGCTACTTCTCTCCTTCTAAGAGAAATATATATATATATATATTCTCATCAAGTTAAAAATGGTTGTGATTTCTTTTTCAATGAACCGTCGAAAAACTTTTACAAGTAATGGATGAATTTAATCACAAACTTAAATTATTCAGAGAATCAGAAGAATTCTCAGTCAGTAAAGATTCCCAGCATTCGATAAAAAATCCCAATTCACTAATATTGTTTACTAGATCCATCGAAATTATATTTAATTGAAGAAAAACTTTAATGATATTATTTCAAAATTGCCAAGGTTTTATTTCAAGTATTACTGTCATGTCTGGAAATATATTTTTCTCAGTTTCTATATCCCTCTACTATTTCATAAAAATTCAACACAATGCTTTATTCCATTTGTGTAATTGAGTCTGATTATTTAAATTCATTTTTCAGTGGAAAAATACCCATTGGATGAACTTGAACAAGCCACCTATGACCTTGCACATCTTCCATCTTCAAAGTGATATTTCCTCTTGGATTTGAACACTGATTGGCAAGAGATATGATACTCTATGAGCTGAACTTGACAGGTCAGTAGTAAATTCTATTGTCCTTTGAAGAGTAAAGGTGATTTAAAAGTTGGAAAATGAGAGAGAAATAATAGGGATTGAGAGTGAATCTGTATTGGTTGTGCTAGTAGTCGTGACTTGAGATAGAGTCTATAAACATATGCTATTAGGGAAGAAGAAATCAATCAGACAGTGTCATTTATGATGTCATAACCATTAAATGTCATTAAATCTCTAATTGCTGAAAGTTCTGCAGCGGTTTTACTTTAAATTCTCTTAATAACTGTTAAAGCAATGCTTTTTTCAGACTCGAGCTAAGATATTTTCAAATTTAGTACTTGAAAATACTTGTATGTGCTAAACCTACAAACTTTCTGTAAACTTACTTCTCTTCCTCAGTTTGGGAAGACAGTATTGTATTGAGGTCTTATAATCATATTCTCATTCAACACAATTCCAAAATTTCCCCAATATAGCAATCGTATTCATTATTCTCTTCCTCGAAAATGACAAAGCAAGCGAGAAAATTCTAGATTTCCTCCCTCGCCTCAATAATAGAGTGATTTATAGAGCTAAATATTAAAAAGTCAGTGTGGATCGCCACCCAGGTACGCCAAGAAGCATAGGATATTATTCCGGATTAAAAAGCAGGCAGGTGTCCAACTGCATGTATATATACATGCATAGCGCTAGTCGTTAATTTCACTTTTAAAGCCCGAAGAGGCAAACGCATGAAGCGAGACTTGACTGTGAAGCAGAGTTCTACGCGAAATATATTCGTCCGGAACCACGGTAATAACTAATAATTATAATAATTACGAGCTCAAATTAAAATTCTTTCTCGTAATTAATCGATTATAAGCTTGCGCTTTCGTTAAAATCAACATACGCATTAAATATTTTAATTTAAATATGCGAATAAAATTAGAATTATTTATAAACAGACAATATTTTATCCCTATAATTTTTCATCGGGTGGTTTATTTCAATATCGCTCGAGAGTAACTCTACGCTTGTGAAAAGCGAGATAGCGCTTCACGATTTGCAGATCAAGTGTTCAATTCTACGACAGTATTCTCCATTTAACCATTAGTGTAGTATAAATGATGTTGGCAAATCAAAATGCTATAATACAGTTTTCGATGGTTTCGTAGCTGTGTGATGTTCCGCGGATGATGTGAAACTCGCTAAATATTCTGTTCTTACCTTTCAGAAAGTTGCACTGCTGAGTCTAAACTAAGAAATTCATAAAAAACTTGAATCCATCCTCCGAGACGGTTGAGTCGGAGAGGTTGGATTCAAGTTTTTTTTGCGCAAAGAATCCTTTTCTCAGCTTAGACTCAGCAGTGCAATTTTAGAAAGGGTAGTTTTTAGTAATGAATAAAATTTAAATTTTAAAGAGGAGTAAAAAATAATTTTGAAAGAGTGTAAGGAATTAACGATTAGGGCGCCTTTCGGCGATTGGACCGCGCCGCCACACGGGTTCCAGTAACCTTTGGAGCGGGTTTGAGACTCCCGCAACGCTAAAGAGGGGGCCCGAATCCGATTTTTTGACGAAAAAATCCCCCGGAAAGTGCCGGGCGGCCGGGAGCTCCCGATCGGATTCGAACCCCCTGACAGTAGCGTCGCACCTAGATGTCTCGACCCACTCGGCCAGCTACTGGAACGATGAATGTCGAGCAGAATAAGCTTTTGTCTAGTCTCACTCCATACCAACCACCTGCCGCATCCCTTCTACCTCAAATCATCCTCCGTATACGTTTCCTTGGTTTATTTTACGATTAATTCATTTCGCTATTGAGGCTTAATAGAAATAGATGACATGCTAAATGTTTGCTCTTTATTTATGGAATAGTTTACAAAATTTTCCCTATCACCTTGCCTACCTATTACTTAGTGTGCAATATTGCTACGTATTTTCGTCAATAATTAGGCGTATTTGCCATTTTTCTGTGAAATAAATTAGTATAATATCTTTCGTTATTTGCCCGAATCAAAGGATTCCCATTAATATCGTCCCGTTCTTTCGCACACAGCTTTTCGTGCTCGGTTTCAGGTTTTTCATTCTTTATGAGATTTACACGGAAATAGATTTTGCGGAATGCATTGGAAATTATCGGACTGGAAGAGAATATCGCATGCATGGGACAGTATTTCTGGAAAATTTATTTATTGAGCAAAGAAAGACATTTTATCTCGGTTCCTATATGACGTCTTGCACCGTTGCGATATTCCGCGTTCTTTTGTCGTGTAGGGTGCTCACCCGACGGAATGAATTTGAGGTAGGATCTGAATATTAACTAATTTAATACAATTTAAATGAATAATTGATAAGATTTTAGAATTGTATGTAATTTAAATCCAATTAGTCTACTTAAATACTTCGAAGGAGTTAGTTCCGGTGAAATATTAACGTTGAAATGTGAATGTGCTTTCCTTCGATCGTAACATCACATTGAAGGTATTCGATTTGTCTTTAAACGGGATAAATTATGTATAAAATGTTATCTTCAAGCTTCACTCACTATAAGTCATACGTTATATCATCCTAAGATTAAAATTTTAGTTTGAATTCCAAGCTTTAAAACCAAAGATAATTTCTCGAACTTGTTCGTGTGGAAATGAAACAGTAATTGAGACTCTGATATCAATTATAGAAGAAATGCTTAAAACTTTTCAATCGATAAAACAAATAATCCAAAAAGCTCTCTAAATAAAATTTTGTTTTCGTCTATCATGTTTCATAATACCGACATCTTTTGATGTTTGTCCTACCACTTAGTTCATTGACGAAATCTAAACTTTTGCAGAATGTTAAGTATTGAATTATATTATTCTATTTGCTAAAACAGGAATCATTCTTTTTTATTGCTAATCTATATAATAAATTATCAGAGAGCTATTTTGCATTCCACACTGAATGCAAATCATTAAATTCTTTTTTCAAGTGAATATTGACAAATTAGATTTAAATTTGTAACTTACATTTATTATTACAGTATTTATGAGACATTTATTTCATCTCTCTCACAGATGGAATCCATACTATTCATCCTTTTACTGGTGCAGGAGTCGAACTAGGACTTGGTGACTGACTGCGGAAGAAGAGGTGGTTGTTTGCAGCATATGGCAGTGGTGTTCTTCGTAAGTTTGAGAATCCTTCATTAGATTTCCATATATGTAGGCATATTGTGATTTTATATTTCTTATTGAACTTCTACAAATATTTCTTTCCTCCAAATCTGGTCAGTACTATTTGTATTAATGGTTGGTTCAAGAAAGGAAATTTTTTGGTCTTCCCACTCCAATTAAAGTTCATCCAACAGGCACCCAATTGCAGATGACATCTTTTGTTAAACATGTTTTCTCCAAAGTCTGTGTCACCCATGTGCTTTCTGAACTATCTTAATATCTGAACTCTTTGAAATTATTTTAATACAATGGTCATTTAAAAAGTTTTTCTGATCATCTGATGACAGGTGGTCATATTGCTTTTTTTTATCTTTAACCTCAAGCTTCTGGTTTCTGGGAAGATGCTCTGATAGAGGTATGCCAATCTATAGGGATTGCTACCTTTGCTCTCAATTTTCATCCAACAGGAGAAGTTTTTTTGTCTTGTTCCTTTTCTGGAAAGTTGTTTGATAATTCTGGATAATAATCATTCATCAGGAATTTTGAATGTTGCCCTGGATGTTTACTTCACCTGTGCATTTCAGCTATCTCAATTATGAGCTCTTTAGTGAGTTACCATCAAGTACTTGAAATAATATCAATTATATCTTTCTTTTAGTGTCTTATTCAAACATCTTGGTGTCCTATGTATGTTTTCTTTCTTCTCTTCATATGACTTACCTGTATCTGTAAAGTCACCTTTTCAATCATTGTGTTGTCTCTTCACATCTGTAAGTGCCCTTGCTCCCTTTTTTATTTGCTTGCAGAAATCATACCACACTTCTTTGTTTTATTATTATTAATCATCCTTAAACTATTGTGAGTGATAACTTTCAATGGAAAGGAATCTAATATTTCATCTTTTATTTATTTTTTTTGCATTGGAGTCTTCTTTATGATCTCGCCCTTAAGGGATTGCTTTTCTATCCTTCTTCCTCACTCTTGTATTTTTAGAGTGCAGTTAGTATTAAGATCTTCTGACAAAAGATTGGCTGATAAGTCTAATATCCCCTTATTATTGTTCAAATCTTTAATAATTGCAATTCTAAGAATTCTTCCTTTTGGCAATTTATCAATTATTATACTAAAATTGAAATTGTATCCATCTACGAAAATTATCAAACTATTCAGTCTTTTTCTTTTTATAATTTATATGATTAACTGCCTATTAACATTGAAGAGGTAATGACTTAGATGTTATCTGGATTACTAGCTTCTCCTTCATTTACAAACGTCTTCCTATTCAGTAATTATTGTGCTGTTTTATAGGTTGCATCTTTATGATCTCAGTTCTCTCTCTTTTCCTAATTGCTCACTATTTTGTGCTTATTGGTGTGTAGTTCAAGGTGTGCTGCTTATGATTTCCTTCTTTCTCATTGTATACATTGTTTATTATACTCATTTATTCCTATTAACTTATAACTATTATGTATTATATGGGGAATTATTCCTGTTTATTGGCAGCCTAATGATATAATATGATGTACCAATATAAATCGGTAAAGATAGATTAGAATGACGTTTAGAGTCGCCCTATCCATTCTCACCTTGCAATATTATTCGAGAAATTTATTTTGCTGTTGATACTTCATAATGATAGAGGACGTACATGTATTCATGCGTTTATTATATAGCAGTTCGGCTGTTAAATCTCATTATTAATTGACAACTGATTATTTATCGGTTATATGAATACCACGTGTGAAGAAAGTTTTATGTAGTTTTCAGTAATTGTAATCATATCCTACGGAAATATTCCTGGGGTTATTCATCTTAGGACTCCAATGATATTTTTACCCCTTCTATAACAGACATTTTAACGGTTTCATAGTTCGTATTATTGAACTTATTCTCTTCTGAATACATTTCTGTTATACCTAATTGGCACCAATAAAGATATCTTATATTTAACAGAAATAATCTTACTATATATTTAAATAAAGTTAATTGACAATATTATCACAGTGATGTTATAATGCCGTGAATTACGCCAGTGCGATGTTTCGCAATCACTTGACTATTCACCTGGTGTTTTGGAAGTTAACGAAGAACTTGATAGTTTAATAGCTTATTACAATTTAAACGAAGAATCGGTGAAACTTTGGAATCGTGTGTAATTCCAGTGGAAGTATTATACACTCACTCTCGATCAATGACGTTGCTAATCGTAATGGATATACTCGTTAGCTTCATGAAAACGTGGAATGATTGCAACTTCTTTGGATATAACTTACGTTAGGTGAAATATTTATTTTGAAGTGTGTATTCGTAGAAATGAGGAAAATAATTATGTAGTGAATTAGCCGATAAAATATTCTATTCTATATATCTTACTTTATTTTTGCCTCTCTTCATATGAAATCCTTATGATATCATCCCATTTCAAATATTTTAGATGTATTGATTACAATTTTGGGTGTGAATTTTAAACTCGGTGAATGTTAAGGAAGCGGGAATATTGTTAAATTAAAAGAGTTGTGTGTTTTGTTACGTAATAAGATAAGTATAATGTAATTTTTAGTATTCTAATGCTATTCACCGGTCTTCTTTTATCATTCGTAACTGTTTTTTTGAAAATATTTGATTTTTACATATTCCAGTAATAATATAATTATGAAAAATTTAAAAGTAACTGTTGATCAATTGTTTCAACCTTGGTATTTATAGACTTTTATGAATTTTAAAAATATTTGATATTATGTACATCTAGTTCTGGAAGTTATGGTAGTGCCAGGATTTTAACAACTTTTTCTTCCTTTTGTTGGCAGGGAAGGAGGACTACATCACGCCTTACAGGAGATGAGGAGTTGGAGAAAATCCACATTGAGCCCATCCTGGAAGAAGAGGATAGGTGATAGGGGAGACTTTGTAGTCCGGGGCTTGTCTTTTGTCCATGACTGCCAACATAAATCCAGCTCATCCTAGAGGTAACAGTGCCACTTCAGTGTCTGCTCCAACAACATACATTGAAGTGACACTGTTACTTTTAAGATGGGCTGGATTTATGTTGGCAGTCATGGACAAAAGACAAGTCCCGGACTATGAAGGGGAGGAGCTGAAGAGGGCTGGGAAAACTCGTCCCTGGATAGGTGCTCTGTAAGAAGATGGAAGGAATGAGATTGTGAAGGATAAGATGAAGGTATAAATGAAATAATGAAGTATATATATATATATAATATGTATTGTATATATTTATAATACAGAAATAAATTTTTCTTTCTTTTCTCCTTTGTTCTTCATTGGTGCTCCTACGAATACCTCTACCATGTTTCCTTCATAATGTTCCCATATATGTGGGTATGTCTAGCTCACTCTTCTAGGCTTCATAGCGTGCAGTCACAGGACGTGTGCTACTTATTGTTTCCTTTCCTCCCTTATTTGATACATTGATTGACGATAAGAAAGAGTAAGCCAACTATGCTTTGATTCTCAATCAACTGTTATTCCTCTTGATCTTTGGGAAGGATGATAGCAGGCAGGATGGTATCTTATTTTTCCCCATTGTACAAATATTCCTTTCATTTAAATCATATAACCACTAGTGGAATTACTGGTTAGTTTAAGTAATAAGTTGTTTCGCTTTATCCTCTGCAATTGGAAAAGTCCTTCTAACATCTCATTCATCAACTTACAACCTTTTCTAATGACAAAGTGAAAAAAATCTCAAAAGTGCACCTATGTCTTCTCTCATCTATTTCAATTTAAATTTTTTTGATTTCTACAAATTCCTAGCCACCAAATCTAAAAGAAACTCTTGCTTACTGATATCTTAATAAGAAAGAATTTATCTGTTATATGGCCATTGGTAAAAAAAAGAGGATAATTTTTATGAAAATGCACATATTAAAGACCTCTACTGGAAGTGATTCAATTATGATTGAACCTTTAAGAAGAAGTTAATATTACAACAGAAAATTCTGGTAGATATTAGAATAATCAAAGAGTGAATTTCAGTTTGATTGCAGAATAGGTTATCATAAGAAGAAGCAGCAAATAATTCATTCACAACAAGAAACAGGCAAAAAAAGTCTTAAAATGGCCATAATGCTTTTGCAAGCTACAAAACAACCCAATAGTTACTGAATAGGAAGACTTATTTATGCAGACAACACCTCAAGAGATACAAAAAAGAAAATATTACACAACCTCTCACGATTGTTTAAGAAGAATTTATAAAACAAAGAAGTGAGGACTGATGTACGCAAGCAAAGAATATAAAAGTCAGCATGGGCATTTAGACATGTTCCAGATGAGAAGAGACAACACCATCATTGAAAAATATAACTTTACTAATAAAAATACCAATAAGTCATATGAAGAGAAGAAAGGACAGGCATAGGACATCAATAGATTCGAACACAATAATTAATGAATAGGAAGACTGTTGTAAAGGAATAAAAAGCTAATAAAGCAAAAAAAATCTCAGTCAATACCTCTTCAATGTCAACAAGCAGTTAATCAAATAAATAATGATAAGGATCAGATTGAACAGTTTGATAATTTTTTAAAAATGGATACAGTTCCAATATTAGTAGAATAATTGATAAGGAAGAATTGGGACCATTTAAGATTCAAATAAAAATTAGGGAATATAAGACTTATCAGAAAACCTTTCATCAGTCAAAAGAGACTAAGCAGAATTAATACTAAAAATAAAGGAGTGAAAAAGAAGGGGGGGAAATGCAATCTTTAAGAACTGAGATCATAAAGATGACTTTCCAATGAAAAAGTTGCAAAAGATGAAATATTAGGCAAATTAGATCCTTCCTATTGTCTCACAATAGTTAAGGTAGAATTAAGACTGAAAAACACACAAAGAAGTGAGGTATGCTTTATGCAAGCATATTAAAAGGGGAAAATAAAACACATGCGCTCTAACACACATGTTAAAGTTGAGAAGAGACAACACCATTAATGAAAAGGTAACTTTACAGATATAGGTATGAAGAGAAAAAATTACATGTATTAGACACCAATAGTTCTGGACTGAGTACCAAGAGGCTTAAATGAGACCAACAAGGACACCAAAAAATAGGTATAACTGAATTGTATCAAGTATTTGGTGGTAACTCAATAAAGAGCTAAAAATTGAGATAGCTTAAATGTTGGTGAAAAAGCCACATTCACAAAGGCTGTGATTATCCAGAATAATCAAAAAAATTTCCAGAAAAGGAATAATACAAAAAACTCCTCCTATTGAATGAAAATTGAAAGCAAAGGTAGCAATCCCTATGGAGAGTCATACCTCTCTCTAAGCATCTTCCCAGTAGCCAGAATCTTGAGGTACACGATAAAAATAAATGCAATATGACCACCTATCCACAGATAATCAGCAAAACTCTGAATGAACATTGCCTTAAAGGAATATATTAAACTAAATTTCCATTCTGGACTATAAGTAATTTCAAAATGGATAGAGTTCAGAAACTGATATGGTTGACACAGACTTAAGAGAAAACATGTTTTAAAATAGAAGCAACCTGGAGTAGAGTGCCTGTCACATCGACTTTCCAATTGCATAGGATAAAGCGAAACAACATGTTACTTAAACTAACCAGCAATTCTACTAGCAGTTATATGATTTAAATGAAAGGAATACCTGCACAATGTACAATGGGGAAAATAAGATACCCTCCTGGCTACTATCATCCTTATCAAGGATCAAGTGGAACAACAGTTGATTGAGGATCAAAGCATAATTGGCTTACACTTTCTTATCGTTAATCAATGTATCAAATAAGGGAAGAAAGGAAACAATAAGTAGCACACGTACTGTGACTGCACACTATGAAGCCTAGAAGAGTGAGCTAGACATGCTCACATATATGGGAACATAATGAAGGATTCTCAAACTTACGAAGAACACCACTGCCATAAGCTGCAAACAACCACCTCTTCTGCAGTCAGACACCAAGTCCTACTTCGACTCCTGAACCAGTAAAAGGATGAATAGTATGCATTCCATCTGTGAGAGAGATGAAATAAATGTCTCATAAATATTGTAATAATAAATGTAAGTTACAAATTTAAATCTAATTTGTCACTATTCACTTGAATAATTTATTATATAGATCAGCAACAAAAAAGAATGATTCCTGTTTTAGCACATAGAAAAGATAATTCAATACTTAACATTCTGCAAAAGTTTAGATTTTATTTTGGCAATGAACTAAGTGGTAGGACAATGTCGGTATTATGAAACATGATAGATGAAAACAAAATTTTATTTAGAGAGCTTTTTGGATTATTTGTTTTATCGATTGAAAAGTTTTAAGCATTTCTTCTATAATTGATATCAGAGTCTCAATTACTGTTTCATTTCCACACGAACAAGTTCGAGAAATTATCTTTGGTTTTAAAGCTTGGAATTCAAACTAAAATTTTAATCTTAGGATGATATAACGCATGACTTATATTGAGTGAAGCTTGAAGATAACATTTTATACATAATTTATCCCGTTTAAAGACAAATCGAATACTTTCAATGTGATGTTACGAACGAAGGAAAGCACATTCACATTTCAACATTAATATTTCACCGGAACTAACTCCTTCGGAGTATTTAAGTAGACTAATTCGATTTAAATTACATACAATTCTAAAATTTTTATCAATTATTCATTTAAAATGTAATTCAATAAGTTAATATTCAGATCCTACCTCAACTTCATTCAGTCGGGTGAGCACCCTACACGACAAAAGAACGCGGAATATCGCACCGGTGCAAGACGTCATATAGGAACCGAGATAAAATGTCTCTCTTTGCTCAATAAATAAATTTTCCCGAAATACTGTCCTTTGCATGCGATATACTCTTCAAGTCTGATAATTTTCAATGCATTCCGCAAAATCTATTTCCGTGTAAATCTCATAAAGAATGAAAAAGCTGTGTGCGAAAGAACGGGACGATATTAATGGGAATCCTTTGATTCGGGCAAATAAAGAAAGATATTACTAAGTCATTTCACAGAACAATGGCAAATACACCTAATTATTGACGAAAATACGTAGCAATATTGCACACCAAGTAATAGGTAGGCAAGGTGATAGGGAAAATTTAGTAAACTATTCCATAAATAAAGAACGAACGATAGAATGTCATCTATATTTATTAAGCCTCCAAAGCGAAATAAATTAGACGTAAAATAAACCAAGTAAACGTATAGGGAGAATGAACTGAGGTAGAAGGAATGCGGCAGGTATGGAGTGAGACTAGACAAAAGCTTATTCTGCTCGACATTCATCGTTCCAGTAGCTGGCCGAGTGGGTCGAGACACCTAGGTGCGACGCTACTGTCAGGGGGTTCGAATCCGATCGGGAGCTCCCGGCCGCCCGGCACTTTCCGGGGGATTTTTTCGTCAAAAAATCGGATTCGGGCCCCCTCTTTAGCGTTGCGGGAGTCTCAAACCCGCTCCAAAGGTTACTGGAACCCGTGTGGCGGCGCGGTCCAATCGCCGAAAGGCGCCCTAATCGTTAATTCCTTACACTCTTTCAAAATTATTTTTTACTCCTCTTTAAAATTTAAATTTTATTCATTACTAAAAACTACCCTTTCTAAAATTGCACTGCTGAGTCTAAGCTGAGAAAAGGATTCTTTGCGCAAAAAAAACTTGAATCCAACCTCTCCGACTCAACCGTCTCGGAGGATGGATTCAAGTTTTTTATGAATTTCTTAGTTTAGACTCAGCAGTGCAACTTTCTGAAAGGTAAGAACAGAATATTTAGCGAGTTTCACTTCATCCGCGGAATATCACACAGCTACGAAACCATTCGATGGTTATGTTATATATATATTCGATGGACTGAATTATAGCATTTTGACTCGCGAACATCATTTATCCTACACTAATGGTTAAATGGAGAATATTGTCGTAGAATTGAACACTTGCTCTGCAAATCGTGAAGCGCTGTCTCGCTTTTCACAAGCGCATAGTTACTCTCGAGCGATATTGAAATAAACCACCCGATAAAAAATTAAAGGGATAAAACATGAACTGTTTATAAATAATCCTTATTTTATTAGTTCATTAAAAATAAAATATTTAATGCGTATGTTGATTTTAACGAAAGCGCAAGCTTATAATCGATTAATTACGAGAAAGAATTGTAATTTGAGCTCGTAATGCGTGATTATCGTGGTATGCGGACGAATATAATTCGCGTGGAACTCTGCTTCACAGTCAAGTCTCGCTTCATGCGCTTGCCTCTTCGGGCTTTAAAAGTGAAATGAACGACTAGCGCTATGCATGTATATATACATGCAGTTGGACACCTGCCTGCTTTTTAATCCGGAATAATATCCTATGCTTCTTGGCGTACCTGGGTGGCGATCCACACTGACTTTTTAATATTTAGCTCTATAAATCACTCTATTATTGAGGCGAAGGAGGAAATCAAGAATTGTCTAGCTTGCTTTATCATTTTCGAGGAAGAGAATAATGAATACGATTGCAATATTGGGGAAATTTTGTAATTGTGTTGAATGAGTTTATGATTAGAACACAATACCTTCCCAAACTGAGGAAGAGAATTAAGTTTACAGTAAGTTTGTAGGTTTAGCACATACAAGTATTTTCAAGTACTAAATTTGAAAATATGTTAGCTCAAGTCTGAAAAAAGCATTGCTTTAACAGTTATTAGGAGAATTTAAAGTAAAACCGCTGCAGAACTTTCAGCCATTAGAGATTTAATGACATTTAATGGTTATGACATCATAAAAGACACTGTCTGATTGATATACTCCCTTCCCTAATAACATGTGTTTATAGAATCTATCTCAAGACACAACTACTAGCACAACCGATACAGATGCACTCTCAATCCCTATTACTTATCTCTCATTTTCCAACTTTTAAATCACCTTTACTCTTCAAAGGACAATAGAATTTACTACTGACCTGTCAAGTTCAGCTCTTTGAGTATCATATCTCTTGCCAATCAGTTCTCAAATCCAAGAGGAAATGTTACTTTGAAGATGGAAGAAGTGCAAGGTCATAGGTGGCTTGTTCTGGTTCATCCAATGGGTATTTTTCCACTGAAAAATGAATTTAAATAATCAGACTCAATTACACAAATGGAATAAAGCATTGTGTTGAATTTTTATGAAATAGTAGAAGGATATATAAACTGAGAAATATATTTCCAAACATGACAGTAATACTTGAAAAAAAACATTGCCAATTTGAAATGATATCATTAAAGTTTTTCTTCAATTAAATATAATTTCGATGGGTCTAGAAAACAATATTAGTGAATTGGGATTTTTTATCGAACGCTGGGAATGTTTACTGACTAAGAATTCTTCTGATTCTCTGAATAATTTAAGTTTGTGATTAGATTCAACCATTACTTGTAAAAGTTTTTCGACGGTTCATTGAAAAAGAAATCACAACCATTTTTATCTTGATTAGAATATATATATTTTCCTTGGAAGGAGAGAAGTAGCAAACAAATAAGTATTTATGAACAAGACAAAATGAATCATGATAATCTGGAAAAAGATTTTTTGTTTCAACGTATATTTAAAGTTTCATTGAACTTGAAAGCAATCTGACTAATGCATTGCTTAATTTCAAAGTAAAATAACAGAAGCTTCATGAGAACTCTAGTAACACATAATCTGTAGATCTTTGCAAGAAGGTAAATAATATGATTTATATTTTTCCTTTCATTGAATCCACAAAAACATTCTACTCCACTAAAATTGTGCAATTTCCATACTAACTATATCCATCATGTGAATTTTTTAGAATTTTATGCTTAGAAACTTAGGGATGAAAGTAAGTTAATTTGCCAAATAAATTGTCATTCTACTAATAGCTTAGCTTTAGATTTGTGAGCAATTATTCATCTATTATGCAATGGCAATATTTCATCTATTCCTTTACAAAAGAATGTTGTTGTCTTATAGAAGTGAAACCTTAAATATTCCAGAGAGAGTAGGTAGATTAACAGGAGTTTCCTTGGTAAAATATGCATACAAGTTAAAAATATTAAGGTGCATTCAATGGAAATTTTAAAAAACACTCTGAGAATGGTGAAATTGAAATATTTTCATGGTTGCACAGGTTCAGATCTATTTCTTTGCTAAACGTTTTGACATTAATTTAATTCTGTACAATAATTTTCTTTAACAAACTGTTACACTTTTCACATACATGGAAACCTACAGATTTATTGAATGGGTCAATATTTAGGTGATTTATTTCAACTGCTACATATTTATTCCGTAATCCATGATCTTTACAATCTGCACTTGAAATTACATACAGTAATGTAATACATTAGACATCTGTTTCAGTAAGTAGATAATTATAAAAGACATCATTGTTATTGTATAAGACAAAGTTGTTTAGAATTCTTAACTATTCACTCAAATATTAATTTCATCATTCTTAGTGTTCACCATAATTCAAGATATTTTACTACCTTAAATAATTATATATGAAGTAATAAGTTTAATCTTACCATCGTTCCAATCAAATCGATGTAATTCTAGCAGCATTCCTGCTTCATTAGGAATCGGTGCAAGGCCAAGATCTGAATCCATCTATCAACTGAATTAGAAAAAGCGATGCAATGAATTTTGTGCACTTATTAACAATCAATAGGATTTTATATAAAAATACAGCAACTTTGTATTCAAACGAACGACAAAGAGGATAACTATTGGGTACACTACATACATTCATTCTGCACCTTTTAACATTAAATTAAGTATTTAGCATACGCATTGAACTACAAATATCTCACCTTAACTTCATCCGAAGGATTTGCCACCATTCCATGAGAGCTTAGTGCATTTCCATAACGTTAGGAAATGTTATTGTTAGCCTGAGAGCGAGTAAATACTTCCACTCACGAGAGGTAAATTTAGAGCCTTCTTCATTAAATTAACATTTATTTTTACATCGATAAAAATGTAAACATAGAGGTGATGCGGTAACTTAAATCCCAGCAGGCGAGTGCACCGTGCGACAAGTGAATGCGGAATTCTACACTGACTTTTGGCGTCAATTTTAACTGATATTAAACGCAGATCACTTTTCGCAATGTATATTTTGTGATAGTATTCGCATTTAAATTTATATACATGTATAGTAACTAAATGATGAGATGATTTTCGATTAATTTTTTAAAATTGCCAATCATAGCTAATAATTGGTTACATTTTCTCTAAGTTCACCGCAATGATGCGATTGACCTGAAGAATATATATACGTACTGCTCAACTTTTATCTTTCTGTATTCCTGCTTTGCGTCTATGATTATCCATTGTCTATTTGCTGCGATACATTAGCAAAATTTTATGCTTTAAAAATTTATATCTTATTTTCATTAAAACTCAAAATACTATAATTTTTTTATTTTTATTGTTAGCGATATTTTTTCTGACACTTAAAATGTATGTGAAACGATCTAAAATAAATTTCAATCTTCCAGGGCTTAGAGAAAAAGAGGAGTTAAGTAGAAAGGAAAAAACATGTAATATATATGGAATTTATTTTTCGATGACAAACTGTACATTGGTTTATGTGACATTGGAACTGATTTGGACACATTTATGATGATATCGTTTGAGTGATGATGCAGACGAAGTTCTTTTCATTCTTCATCGCCCTGCTCAATAACCATCAGGCGATGAGATCGCAATGGCAGTACAGAGATGGTAAAAGAGAACTGCGAACAACAGCAATCGGCCGTGAGAGTCGGAGGCTGTGATACTATTCCGTTTGACGGAAGGTCACAAGCATGCCAGGTACTTTGTTCCTAATTTGATTTTTGGTCCAGACAGTCATCGGCGACCTTGGGATGATTAAACCGTCGATTTAGTGAATCTTGACGAGGGGGGCTCCGTAGGCGAGGCCGTGGTGAGCAACTGGGGCGGCGTAGGCGACGGCGTGGTGAGCAACGGGAACTGGGTAGGGCACTGAGTAGGGAACGGCGTAAGGGACGGAGTATGGCACGGGTACGTTGCGGTAACGAAGCTCAGGCTGGGTGACAGTAACTGGCTGCTTGACAACGGTCACCTCAGCAGGGTTGTAGCGGACCTTGGGGATGAGAGGAGCTCCCAAGATGGGTGCAGTGGCCACGGCAGGTACGGCGGGGACTAGTCCAGCGGAGGCAACGGCCATGACGGCGAAAAAGGCAATAACCTAAAAGAATGAACCAATAGAACCTAAGTGGTTTTTCTCAGATGCTGCAGTTCTTATCCAACGTGATATTTTTGCGATGCTAATCGTAAAGATTCACGAGAGAAATAGTATACAAAATTTTCTAAACGAAGGAATATTATATTTATTTTTAAGTAAGCTTCAATTTGTTTCCATTCATTAATAAACTTAGATGAAAAATTGAATAAAATATTGAATCATAAATTTTCACAATTAATCCTCGTTTCCTCAATCAAAACGTGGCATATCTAAAAAAAATGGATGTTAACAATGTCGAACATTAGAAATCTCATAGAAAATTAATTTTAAATTACCTTTGTCTTCAACAAAGGACATCAAAATTAATTATTTCTTCGACAAGAACTGACTTACGAAGGATTCAATAAAATTTCAATCCAGTGATTTGTGGCGTAGAAATTTATCTCATTTTACAACAATAATACACACAACAATCAAATGGTGCTAAAAGCGTAATCCATTGTTCTAAAGACGAAAATTTTTAATCTTCCGTACCCATTATGAATGTAGACTAAATTACAACCACAACGTAATTAATATTAATCTATAAAAATTTGCGATCCCTGATATTGTCTTTTGCTTAGATTATATAATTCTCGATCGCTAAAAGTAATGCTTACCAGCTTGTTCATGGTGGATTGTTTGAGATGCTTCTTTCTCGGTTTCACGATTGGAAGTGAGGAAACAGTCATACTCCACCCATTTTATACGATGCCGTGCTCCCGGATCGGATGCAGGAAAAAAGATGAACCACGCCCAAGGGCCGACGCCCTAACAGTTGTCCAAACCTTCCATGGATATCTTCACAAAAGACGTCATAACGATTCGGCTGACCCGCCCTCGCACAATCTTCCAAAACGCTTCCGGAGTCACCCAAGGCGAGCAACTCTACCGGATATCTTCAGAGTTCCAGAGAAGGACGCATAGTCTCACCCAGTGGCTACACCTGCTTGTTGGACTCGACCTTGAATTGGGAAGAGGGCGCGCGCGAAAATTCTACTTAGCCCCGCTAGTCCACTCGGAAACATGATGACTTACGGATTGGTTGCAAGTACGTGCTCCATGAAATCAACCAGTGTGCACACATTGTGCAAGCTGTGAACAAAATTTCTCCTCCACTAACATTATTGTCTAACAATTACAGTTTTGACAGTTTTTCAAGACGCACTTTTTTATTCGCGTCTTATATGTGATGGTATTGGTGCTTAAAACTAATTGTTTAAAAAAACTCGTAAATATGGTATAACGGTAACAAGAGATTAAGCCACACCATTCTGTATAAACTAGGAGTGTTAAATTACCCTAAAGTGCATGGGAACAGAGCAGTAGTAATAACAAGAGTAAGTCAATATGTTACTATATACAGTGTCATTATAATATTGTGGTGCCACGCTGTCGCACAGACTATTAAAACTCTCTTTCCCTGCCTGTGGCCTACTTAATCAGATTACGTCTTGTATGCTGTCAAATACGGTAATTTTATAATCTTCAATGTTTTGATACATGGTGAATAACAAAATGTGCTCTCCTGTAAAGCATTGAAACAAATCTCTGGTAAAATGATAAGCTTGACAAATTCCACATACAATTTTACTTGCCGTATTTATTATTAATATTTATGGATTATATGTAGAATTTACAAAGTGTATCATTTTACAATGGCTTTCTATGAGTTTATACTCTTCAATACTGATTTCATAATCACCTAGTTTTATTCTGATACCTGATCATAAAGAAGTTTATTATTAATTATTCTCATTGTCAGTAAAATGTAATTAAAATCCCTAACGTTTATAAATATTCATTATGTATTTATTGGAAGATATCTTCTAAATAAAGTTAATCTTTGCAATACTTTTTGATGCATCACTTTGAAATATGAAAGTAATAAAAATATATTCCCCCATACAACTCGAACATCTTTTAAGCTCAATGATACTTCAAACACAGTTCTGTAAATACACAAGTGTTTTATCAATACTATGTTTGATGTCTGGTAAATATAAATCAGATTCCTTATTTGTCCTAAGACAGTCATGAGAAATATGACCTGCCTTTTAAAAAAATATTGACATATAATTTATAGTTCAAATTCTATAGAAAATTTTGATCATATTTACTCTTCCATCAGCGGAAGATCAATCTTAGAAGTCTAATAATTTACATTTCAGGTTTCGGCATTTTCAAAATCTCTTTACCCAGGGGGAAAAAATAGTAGATACTTGCTGCAAGATACATATATACATGTTGTATTTATCATCAGGAAAAATTGGGATAGGAAGTCAGGTGTTCTATGTAACTCCATTTCTCTATAAATAAAACTAAGAGAAAAATTTATTAAGAATGAAATTTAAAAGGCTTATACCAGTTATTAAATGCTATTTTTCATTGATTTTATTTTGAAAAGCTACCTAAAAATCATGGGTTAAGTAGTGAATTTTTTTATAAATGATTCAGTTAAATGATCTTCATTTTCATTAAATTTTATTCCTCCACGAATTAAAACCTTTGTACAAGAATGCATAGCCAGGAACTTGAGATTTTAGATAGGCATTCATATACAGATTAGACAAGCGGAGAATGAAAATATTGAAGGATTATATGCTTTGAGTGAAAACAGTTATCAGAATATCAATAACTGAGGCAATTGATTTAAATTGATTAAAATTTAATCTAGACAAAACTAAAGCAAACTTGTTCGCCTTTAAGAATAAATTATCCATCAAAATTATTGTGATTATCAGTACTAAGAGTGGGAATTGAGATGGTTTTATGAATAATTAAAATTTCTGGAATTAAAGAGGCAGTGACAGGATAAAAATCATTTCTAAATAAAACATTAATTATGCTGGGAGAAGAAATTTATCAATCACAAGTATGAAATTCATTTACTTTAAATTCAATAACCTGATACAGGCCATGGACACCTGATAATGCATCAGCATTATATCAATAATCAAAGAGACATAATTGCTCGCTTGATAGCTTTTTCTTTTCGCTTTTTCCTCTTTTCTCTATCTTTCTTGTCAAAGGTAGCATCTCTGAAGAGCTGAATTCCTTCTTTCAATTCTATCTCTCGCTGAACAAATTCAAGGCCATGCAAATTATAGCCAACCAAATCCTGAAAAGCAGATGAAAAAGTGAATAGTTACAATAACACAGAACTATTATTAAAATTTGGCCATTCAGTAGAAGTAAGATTATTTCATAAATCATACGGTAGTTTAAACAGAAATATATTCCACCATCCAAACGAAACTTACCCTAAATTGACTGATGTGCTTAAAAGCAAGTTCAGTTATATTATTCATCAGAGTATATAAATGCGTAGCTCCTGTGATAGGTGCTTGGTGTACACGAACAAGAAAAAGTATAGCTCGACAGATAAGTTCCACCTCTGGTCCACTATGCACTATCAGGTCAGGTGAGGCCTCTAGAAGACGGGTGACCCATGAAAAGGGCAGCAATAATAGAGCCTCTTCCAAATCACTAAAAAGGGAAAGAAAATTAGTGCATTTGATCAGTTCAATATTTTTTGTAGAAATCTGAAATAAATGATTGATGAAGATGAGCATAGAATTTGATTACCTCTTTTTCTATCATTAGCATGGAAATCTGCCCTGTTATGTTAAAAAGATCTTAATAATTATGAATAAAAAAAGGTTGGGCAAATGACGAGTTTTACTTTATAAGCACTTTGACTTGATTAAATTTTACTTATTTCCGATAAACAAACATTTCATAATTAGGGTTTGATGTTTGAATGAAGATTTATAAGACAAAATAGAGAAGGTTCCCAAATTAGATAAATCAATAATTCTTAGCCATTGAGGGACAAGAATTTCCTTCAACAGTTCCTATGATATTATATTTTACATTATTATATAATTATAAAAATATACCGCACACAATAAAATTAGCATAATGAAAAATCATAAAAGCTGGATGGCATTAACAGCTTTTAAAATTAATTTACCTTGCATGCTAATGAATGATCTATGGCTGAAAATGTGATTGAGAAATAAAAATGCAATTCATTGCCAAAAAACAACACTTATAACTATGCTAATAATTAATTACCTTAGGAAGTCAAAAACAATTAAACTGCTATCAAACCTAAATTGTTTATTCTAAGCCAATGTTATATATGTCAAAAAAGTAGCAATTAAATTAATAGAGATTCACATGTAGCTTACCTTGATCTAATTCTCTTAATGGTTTCAATTAAAAACCGATGAGGACAAGTGGCCCTATATGCTGACATGAGCAAAGGTACAGCTGGAGGGGGAGGCAATTCAACATTTTTCTTCTTTTTTAGGGCCCTACAGGTCTCCTTGTAGGCACTTAGCTTGCTTTTATAATCTTCGTACACTTCAAGGGCTTCAATTACTTCCTCAGCCTGTTAAAGCAAGTATAAAAATATCAAAAAGAAATGAATAAGAAGAGTGATTGAAGACCTATATCCATTACAGAATAAAAGAGGAGATTAACCATACATTCTCCTTTAATTCAATTTTAACATCATTTTTCATGATACAATTAAAACATCTTAAACCAAAATTAAAATTTTTAGCATTGAGAAAGGGTCCCAAATATTTAAAATTCTCAAATGCAGAAATAATTTATGCGACGGTAAAATAAATAAAAAACCAGTATTAAATAAAAAATATAATGCAAAATATATTTCTTCTTCTCTTATGGTTTTCTAAGAAAGTCAAGTGATTTTACTTACAGCTTTTTCACTTCCTACAGTTTTTCTTGAGGGAAGATTAGACCCATGCTGACCAGGTACCACAGTGCTCTCTCCAGTAACTAGTGCATCCTTTTCATTAGCCTCCTCCTCTCTCTCTACTTCTTCTTGATCTTCTAAAACCAGAGGCTCATCTGTTTTCTCCCACAGTCTCAGCACTCGATCTGAGCCTGCACTCACTACATAATTCCCATTCGGACTTACACATAAAGCCCAAGCTTCACCTCGATGACCCTAATAAAACAAAATTATGATGAGTAATATGATGACATAAATGGATTATATAAAATGGGTCTAAACAATAGGTAAAAATAATAATTTAAAATATCAATGAAGACTAAAAGATAATAAGATAAGTAATTCCCATCGTTACTTGTCATTAATTTTATGTCATAATACAAGAATTATAAAAAATCTTTGCTAAATTAAAATGAATACATTAAATAATTTTAAAATTTTGACCACCATTTGAAAGCAATACTTGAGTTAGTACTTTGACAACCTCTTTGAAATCAAAAACTTAACTGAGATTCCCACAAACTATTCTTTGTCTTACTTCAAGTGTGAAGCCACTGTTGCTTATCTTATAAGAAGATTTTTCCAAACAACTGTATAAAATTTGTGAACACTTGCTCTTGTAGAAAGATTTTCTTTATTTTCAGTTAATAGATAAAATGCTAGCCAAAGGTAAGTAAAAAAGAAAGGCACATTTATCATTGGGAGATATGATTGTTGATTTTTTAACATCAATTATACGAAAACAAGGAAAATCTGGAAGGTCTCAATAACTTTCAGGTTGCTATTATTATTATCAAATAGACATGCCCAAACTAAATTTATCAAGTCCTAAAGGTCCCCATGTAAGACTTAGACAACAAATGATTCCTTAGAAAGTAATATACTACTGAAAATAACATCCATAGTGTATCGTATTAATGAAGAACTAGAGATTTTTATTAACTTACCGGAAGAGTAATTATTTTTGCGAAAGTGTCAGCATCCCACTGCTTAACTCGCCCATCTCTACCACAGGTGAAGAACAGATGTGTTTTCGGTATAAATTTAATTGATGTGATTGTGTCATCATGAGCAAATAAAGATCGATGACAATCTCCAAAATCCAAACCCCAGATTTTTACATTCCTATCACCTCCTCCAGTGGCAATTAGCTTTGAATCCCAGGATATATCCATGCATCCCACTGGTAATTTATGACCATAGAGGGAAAGGAAAAACTGAAAAAAAGAGAAAATATCTTTATATACATATATATCTTGAAACATATAATCAAACAGACAGCAATTAAATAAGAACATGAATGTTAGTAATATTTTGATCAGTTTTAAAAACACAAAGCACAGTGATAGATATAGATGAAAGTCAGAAAATAAACAAATATAAGGAAAGTCACTAGCAAGCACATCAGTGAGACAAGGAAGAAAACAGACCTTAAGGAAATTAAATAACTTTTTAAAAATACTTTGGCTGAACAGAAAAATCATTTCATAAATAGCTTTTATGAAAATACATACCTTAAGCGTATCTATAAAAAATATTTTTACAGTCGAATCCAGGAGAGCAACAGCAATAAATCGGCCATTAGGTGTAACTGAAATACACAGTACACTCTCTTCCAGTTGAAGAGCTTTTGTGTTGAACAACGATAGAACTTTTCCTTTAGCTGAATCAGATTCTCCACCAATATTCTTCTTGTCCTCTATTAATTCAAAGCTCCAGAATCTCACAGTTGAGTCCCCTCCTCCTGATATACATCCCCTCTGTTGAAATTACAACATGTGTTTACTATATATATACTAAATAATAGTAATAACTAAAATAATATATGAGTGGTAGTAAAATAATATATAAGTATTAGTTAAATAATATATAAAATATACTGAGATTATAACAATTTCAAAGAATTAAACACATTCCAGAAGAACATAAGTATAAATTAGCATAAAATATAAAGAATAGGTATGACAAAACAGACACTTTTCTTTTCTCTAACCCCAACAGGCTGGAATTGTTTTCAAGGAAATGATACATAATAATGCAATAAAAATTATGAATAAAAATTGATTTTCTTCCGAAATTGAAACCAGTAAATAAAAATTAATCCAACAATCTATATAACTATTTCATTTTAAAGATAACATACCTGATCGTGGGTAAGACAGATTGACCAAACTTCTTTGGAATGAGCAGGAATTTCTTCAATAATATCACCAGCACCAATATCAGCGACCAGTAACCTTCCATCCCTCATCCCTATGATGGCATGCCGATCTCCAGGGACAAAGCATGTTGATAATACATATCCCAAAGTTGAAACTTTTCCATTTTTATCAGGATCTCCAGTAATAGTCCTGAGGCATGCTAATGATGGCCTGTAGAACGAGAAAGAAAATCATTTTAATGGTTTGAGACGTTACTTTGAGATTGTATTATTCAATCAGGGGTTGTCCATAGTTCTTCAATAATTTATATAATTTCCATTCCAAAAATTATATTCCTTCATGTATTTTCAGTCCGAAGTATACTAGGACAATTACTCGATCAAAATAATCAATCCTTTTGGAAACCATAAGTATTAGCAGCTAAATTACTATGTATTCTCACTTATTAAGCATAAGAGTGATAGTTATTAAAGGAATTATCCTGGGTACTGCTGTGATGTAAGTTGATGTTTCAAAGCTTTTATATCTTCATGGGTTCTTCATTTCACTTCATCCTGAAGATTGGGCCTAAGAAAGGCTTCAAAACATAGAACTACATTGCAGCAGAAACCCAGAAGAGGAACCCAAGAGACCTTCTTTCATAAGATTTGTTGAAAAAAAAAAAACAAAATCTTTCGGTGATAATTATTACTAAATCCTCCACTTCTGATACAAACTTTTAAAGAGTATCAACATTCACAGTTTGGCACTAATCAAGGGAAGATTTGAAAGCTTGGTATCATTAGTATAAAAAAAGGCTAAAATTTTATAAAGGAAAATCAATAAATAGAGAATTAAACAGGAAAAAACCAAGAAATTACCCTTGCCAATTCCAAAATGAACACACATAAAGCATCTTCAATGGCAACACTTTGGCATGTTATTTAGGTATTACTGGAGTATATTAGTAGCCTACTTCATTTACATTTTTATTACCTATTCCACAATTTTATTGCCTCGGAGCTTGCTGACATGATTCCAAGGCTGTCTGAACTGAAACACAGGGTTCTCACTTCTGATCTGTGCCCAAGTTGAGATATATTACTTAGACATTTAAATTCATCCTTTTCTGATTTATTTTGTGGCTCTGATGTACTTAGAGAATAGAGACATAGGATGTTATGGCGCAAAACAGCAGCAATCTAAAAAAAACAAAATTTCAATTAAGGTTTTTCTTTTTTTCTAACTAAAAGTTTTATTGCTCTATTCTCAGAACCATGAATTTTATGTATTAAGACAGAACCAAAAATAATTTATATCTGTATGAAACTTTCATGAATATTTTGAATCTACATATTGCTTGCATGACATTCTCTTTCAAATCACTACATACTTTTTATTATTGCAAAAGAAATTAAAACAGGATCATTAACTCAAGTTTCCCCTTAGTATATGGTTAATAATAATTACAGCATGTCGAAATCGTGAATGAAGTTAAACAGACTCTAAATAAATTCAAAAGAGTAAATTTTTAAAAAATTATACTACTAGTTCTACTATTAGTAAGGGGCTACTAGCAATGATAAAGATAGCAACTTCAATCCAAAACTTATAGACAAAAATTTTCACAAACCCGCAACTCTCCTCCTTTACCCATAACAAGGCTGATGGACTTAACTTTCCCATAGTTATGAGGAACAGTCACTACAGGAAGCCTAATAACTTCATCTTTTAAGGTCACTTCCACTGTTTTATCATCAGTAACAGGCAATTCCCCTTCCCTATTTTGGAAAAAAATACAATGAGTTGACACATAAACCCAAGATAATTCAATAATATTTTAAGCATAATTTAGAGGGAGATTTTTGTCAAATGTTTTAATCTATCCTCAGAAAATGTTTAGTTCAATACACAAGCTTAAAGTTGATTATAATGAACTTATTTCACTATATTTATAAACAACAAATGATACATAATAAACAATATAATACATTTTTGTATAAAAATATTCTTTAAAAAATACTTTCAGCTAAAACAAAATAAGAAAAATTTAATTCCAGCAAAATGTAACACAAAATCAAGGTATGTTAAATTAGAAACATCATTTCAGTTGGCCCAAATGTTATATAATTCTATTATATACATTTACACAAAATTAGAGTAAGTTAAGAAATACAAATTTACACAAAGAAAATTCAAAAATATTATGATTAAATTACTTATCATTAAGAATAAATCCATACTATCATTGAAATTATGTGAAAGTATTCACTTCAAACCAATAACATAGAGGATTAAATTTCTATGAAATTCAACATGAATAAACTCCTATTATTAAGATATTGATACATCATTGCTTATCAACCTCAAAAAGCCAAAAATAAATTATCAGCTCTACTTATTTATTTGAAGCCTGCATATTAATATTTAAATTCAAGAACCAATAAAGGATTTCAGTGCTTACTTTGATGCTTTTCTGCGTTCTTTCCTTAATCTGTTTTTTGCCTTGTGCAAAGATTCATCCTCCTCCCTAAATCGAAATAATTCTATTCTGGTATCAGCACCATGACATCCAAGGATAAATCCTGAAGCATCAACAGTTAGGGACATTACTCTTCCAATACTCTTTCGAAGAATAGAACCAGCCTTGTGACATCTCAGAGGATACTGCAAATACAAAACTTCAATCAATCCCCTGAAATATTTATCAAGAATGACAGACAATACAGGAATTGTATAATTCTATAGAAAACCAACACAAAAGAATATATATTTAATAACACAAACATTAATAAACCACTTATCCAGGCTTTTATCAATTACACGATTGACACACATAGAGGTTGAGTACTTACAGTGGAGCTGCTATCAGAATTCTCTTCAGAAAATATAGTGCCCAATTCTCCAGAATCTGCTGTTTCCTCATTGCCTGGCAAGTCCCCATTAGTATAATCAAGTTTCCAAACTCTAAGTTCACTGTCTCCACACCCTGTGACAAGATATTTACCATCCTTTACTAAGGACATACCCCATACCTGTAAATTTTAAAGTTAAATGAAATAGAATCAATGATTATTATGTTCCACTCTTATTATCAAATCCAAACTTCTTATTGCATGCAAAAGAAATTCAAATAGCTCTTATTTAAATTAATTGTAGATACTTTCTTTTCTGACAATTGTGAGATGGAAATATGAAAAATGCAATTAACCAAGTAATCTTACTTCAGATCTATGTCCGACTAAGGTTTTAAAGCAGTGCTGAGTTTCTAGATCCCAGAATTTAACAAAGGTATCCTTAGAAGATGTTATCAGAAGGTTAGGGTGATCAGGTCCATGGAAAAGTGCCTCGGTGACAATACCTCGGTGGCCACATAAGCGATGCAGTCCAGATTCCGCAATTACATCCCAAACAATAACATCCGTGTCCTGGGCAAGGGGAGAAATTAATCAAATAACATGATGGAATATTATGGTGAATTATTACTAGTAAATGAATGACATTTTACCTTAGAGCCTGAAACTAGCCTATGCCCATTCCAATCATAGGTTAGGCAACTAATTGCAGACTTGTGACCGACGAAAGACACAGTATTTTCGGTATCTGTTAAGTTAAAAATTTTGATGGAACCATCAGCGTACCCAACTGCTAGGTGTTTCCGTGCTGGGCTGGCAGATAAACGCGTCACTTCACTTTTTTCACCTCTTAGTACTAATACCTAGTAAGAAAATTGAATGTATTAAATTAAATTTTAAACGCATGGTTACATAAATTTTTATTCTAACTGAAAGGTAAAATTTCCTATGCATCAAAATTTGATGACACCTTGATTGCAATTCACAATTTGATGTAGTAGTCATATTAAATTAAATCTACCCTTTCATTAATAATATCAAACATACTTAGCGAGCTGTCAAGGGCAGCCGTTAACGACTCTACAACTGCAAAATAGCGAGTGAAAATTATTCGATAAATTGATGCTGCTAGTAACATAAGTAAGAGCAAATGAGTGTTTCTTATATCGCCTATATATCTAATTTTAATAGATTAACTGGCATCAGTAAATAGCATTCCAAAATCATCCACATTGTTACTGACATTGACGCAGTAATGTCAAATTTGGCCATTCACAGGATGCTAACCTTTTCCTGGAGACGTAAATCCCAAATTATAACATCTTCGCAGGCACCGACAGCTATATATCGTCCTTCCATACCTTGGTAAGTAATAAACACAACATTGCACTCAGAACTTGCAATGATATTAAACTTTCCACCCGCAACATATCGAAGGTATTCTCGTGTGAGACCCATTGTGTACTAATAACAAATCCGCAACGATGAATTAAGAACAATATTTTCGTAACTAAGAGAAAAATTTAAGTTTTTACGCATTCACCGCATACTTGCACGTGTTCAGTCAGAACCCGTGTGCACGGCTACGCTCGACCGGTACTTCTCAATTTTTCATACAACCCCGTAAGTATGAAGAATTTATAAGACAAACCAAGTAAGATAAATATGAAACTTAATATCATACAATTATATCAGAATGTACTTTCATAATATCTTTACACGGTGTCTGTTACGTTTTGGGTATGGTTTTTTATCATTTATCAAAGAATGAAATGTTAAACGACTGTAATCACTGATGATAATATCATGTGGCTATGAGTAGCATGTTGTCAGAGGCCTTCAGCATATGCGCAACTGCCAGATTCCAACAGTTGGTAATCTTTTACGTTCTTGAGTTGAAGTATCCAGCGTTCTCAGCTGATCATTAGCTGTGTAACCTCAGACTTGTGAATTGCGAGCAAGATTAGGTAGGTTCAACGGCTGATGATATTTAAAAGAATACATATATTTATCCAAATATATCCATAAGTATCAGGATATTACGACGAGATTAAAGACGTCATGAGATTTTTGTTGGCATTGACGTTTCGCGTGTGGAAAAAATTTTCCATTTATTAATATTGACCTTAATTATTTATCTCTAGGCAGTTAAGGCTAATCTAATACAGATTGTTATTCAAAAATCGTTATCTATCTTTTTCGTAGCAAAATGAGGCAGATATTTGTCTTTGCGGTCCTCTTGACCGTAGCTTATTCCATGGATCCGTTATCCGATGAATTCATTAACCATATCAACTCCTTGAATACAACCTGGAAAGTAAGTACGGAAAAATTACATTTGTTTATTTCCATTAGGTGAAAGTAATTACATTGGTTTATTTTCGTTTCCTTTCAGGCTGGTAAAAATTTTGGACCTCATGTGACGATGAGTTATGTTAAGAAATTAATGGGTGTGCACCCAGATTCTAAGCTTCATAAACTCCCTGTGAAACTCGAAGATTATCCTGTAAAAGATGAAGAAATACCAGAAAATTTTGATTCTAGGAAGCAGTGGCCGAACTGCCCAACAATTGGAGAAATAAGGGATCAAGGTTCCTGTGGTTCGTGTTGGGTAAGTTATCAAGACTAATTTAACTAATTTATCTAGTAATTTTATATTTACACTCTCTAAATATACCTATATACCTTATTCTAGGCGTTTGGAGCTGCAGAGGCAATGTCCGATCGAGTATGCGTTAACTCCAAAGGAGAGCAGAATTTCCGTTTCTCCTCTGAAGATTTATTAGCTTGTTGCACAGAATGTGGTTTTGGTTGTAATGGTGGATTTCCTGGTACAGCCTGGGCTCACTGGGTTAAGCATGGTATCGTTAGTGGAGGTTCTTATGGCTCAAAACAAGTAGGTTTTTTGGCTAATCTAAGTTACTGATGTGGAATTAGACATGAGACTGTAATTTATAATTATATAACTATTATTGATCATTTAACAAGTACTTAGACAGATTTTTGCATCATATTTATACATTTACTACTATGGCAAGGAAACTTAACTGGAAAATTTGTTACAATGGACATTATCTTGTTACTTTCATACAACAATTACATAATATTAAATCCTATATCTTTCATTTTCTCCATTATAATGATTTTAATTTATGCATTATTTGCCTCAGAATTGTGATGATTGCTTGATTTAAACTTTATTATTAGGGGTGTCTACCTTATGCTTTTGAGCCTTGTGAACACCATATTAATGGTTCAAGACCTACTTGCAATGGTGAGGAAGGACATACACCAGAATGCACAAGGACTTGCCAAGATGGATACAACATTCCTTATGAGAAGGATCTCCATTATGGTAAGTCTGAAATTTATTTCTTGTTTTCCTTTTATATATCATAACTACTTTCAGGGTTTGCATGGCCATGTTGTTTTTGAACTATCCATGATTGTGACAAAATATTAGTAATGTAAATTTTTCTCCAACAAAGGGTCAACATCCTACTCTGTGCCCTCTGTGGCTAGAAAAATCCAGTTGGAGATAATGACATATGGGCCAGTTGAAGGTGCATTCACTGTGTATGAAGACTTTGTCCATTACAAAACAGGTAAAATTAACTTTTGTCCTATGTGTTTCTATTATAATATTCACATTCATGCATTACGAACTTCAATGTTTTAGACAAATTTTCAATCTTTAATGTTCATTAGTAGTTTTTTAATTTGAATTAAATATTCTCTGAACTTTGAGAAATAAATAATAGAATCTTGCTCCAATGTAATTTTCCAATACTAACAATGGCATTAATAATTGTTATTTTACTAGACTTTATAGTTCAGCAATGTGTAATAAATTTTATCATCCTTCTACAAGATGGTATTATATAACACTAATGATTTTCATGTTCATAGGAGTGTACCAGCATGTTTCCGGAAAAGAGCTTGGTGGTCATGCAATTAGAATTCTAGGATGGGGAGTTGATAAGGCTTCAGGAAATATTCCATACTGGCTCATTGCCAATTCTTGGAACACTGACTGGGGAAATGGTGGTTACTTCAGAATCTTGAGGGGAAGCAATGAATGTGGCATTGAAGACCAAGTGACAGCAGGATTACCAAGACTGTGATTTTGAACAATCTGATTTTATGTTAATAAATTCCATTACCTCCTCTGCAGAGACACATTAATTTTACGATTATTTTTAAAGTTTTGTAATTCTTGTAAATCAATATTCTTTCTATATATTATACCACTGTTATTTGACATTTAATTGCCATTTTAAAATAAACAATTATTTTTGTGTAAAATTCATGTTTCTATGCTTATACTGGAACTTGATGCTTTTTTGTGAATTTAATATTAATTCTCATTTTGAAGAATTTCATGTTAACATTACTTGTTCATAAGTTTTGGTAACAATCAAAATATAATGAAGAGTAAACAACTATCTCATTTCATAAATAGACTGGATGTGCATGGTTTTTCTGAATTACTTGCTGAATAGAGCTAAAGATAATATTTGTGTAGATTAAAAATCTGTTCCTCTTGCTTTATAAGATCTGTGATGAGATGTAAGTCAACATTTTGATAAGGGTGGCAAAGGAATGAAGAAAAGTCAATTCAAAGTTTTCTCAAGAAATTTGTCCATCTAATGTGATACTATCCCTGGAAATTTTAGGAATATTTTGAAAATCCTGGATTATCCTGTCATACTAAGAATAGATATTTGTCTTCCTTTTAATTTAATTGAGAAGGAGATTGAGATTATGCATAATCTAAAAAAGTCCAAATACCATAACATTGTTTAGATAAACAGAGGTAAAAATTTTAATTTATTATCTATGATGATTTTTCTTATTGATAAAAAAAATTCCAATTAGAATACTAAGTGGTATATAAAGAGATGGGTTATAAAAATCCCTTTTAATTTTATATGAACAAAAGGATCTAGTGAGTAATATAGCATTTAACTCCGAGACATGAAGAGAATCAGCTGGACTGAAGTTGATGAGTTGAACTGCAGTTCTGGGCAAGATTTGGTGGGAAGTATGTGTGAGACTCATCCACTGCATTTTTTGTTCGATCAAAAATTTCAACAATCTTTTAATTTTAGTTTCAATTAATTATCATATATAGTGATAGATGAAAACAGAAAATTTTTCATTAGTGTCTATTAGCAAAAAATGTTACATGGTAATTGATTGTGAAATAATATTGCAGATGTTTACACTGTATTATGTCTCAATTATATCTTGAAAACCTATTTGTGTAATTTATTCTTCATTTCCACCTGATTGTATGAGTACAACTACTACACTACCCTGCTATGCAGAAAAACGAACTCTTGAAATGACTCGTTCTGGCATCTATTTTTTCTTGCAATATCTAACAGCCTATATAACAGTGAGAACGAATAATATCGGTTACATCTAAGAAAAAGATACCTTCCATAAACTTCTCAATCAATCCAATTTTATGTTAAAACTTCTCATCTTCTAAGGACTCTCGTTCTGATCTGAGCTACGTTTCTTGATTTATCGTAAAAGCTTTTTACAAAATGTATCGCTTTTCGCTGCACTTCTTCAATTCCGTACATGTAGGTGAAAGTAACATAGGTTGTGGACTTTTTACCTAGCTCTTACCGACCATTTTCTTGACTAATTAGGGCTTCTTAAGAGCTCTTCCACATACAATACAGATGTGGGTGTTCCTTGTTAATCGGTTTAGCTACCTATGTAAGTTCTCCCCTGAAAACTGTACGAGTAATTATTACGAACAGATTTTGTTTCGAATAATTAAATGTCTGAACATTTTTAATATTCATCGCAAATTGCCAATCGCAAGATCACTTATTGTGCAAATCGTGTTGATTCTTGAACGAAGAAGTTGGATGTGCTCAGGAAGATCATTAATGAAATACGTTACACTTTATCCATCTAGCAACACACGGTATGGACAAAAATTCCAGGAGTTTTCGACGTTCGCGCGTTGCGTAAATCGGAAAATGGAACACAAAATTATGACGGAAAACTTCAAAGTTCACTTTTCAGTAAAGATACCCTTTGATCTTAGATTTACGTTGTCTTGACGAGTTAATATCCAAATATAATATAAAAGGTTTGTGGTTCCTTCCCAAACGGAGACATTCAATATTTGCTCTTCCGCGTTCGTTAACATCTTATATGTTAGTTCCCTTAGCAGACTCCAACTATAAGGTATTTATATATTGTACAACAGTTCGTTCCACAAAACCTGGCAATATGGAAGGCTTATAGGGAAATAAATGCAAGAAAAAATTAGCATTTTATGCTGGATAGAATGAAAGCAATGGCAGGTTTAATAATGTTCTCTCAAATCAAAAATCGACCAATAATAAACTGATAATCTTAATTTTATCCGTTGAAAACGGGGCTTCTGTTGATTTTGGGGAAATTGAACCTGCGTACGAGTTTATTCGTTTCCCCCATAAGACAAAACTGCATGGCATTTTGGAACAGACTATACGTAGTTAAAATAGTAGTAATTATCTTCTGCCACTTTCTTAAGATAGCCTTTTCAATTTAGAATTTAAGCAAATTTCGCTCTAATTTATCGTGATAATGTGATCCCTATCTATGAGTTGTTGTATTGATACAAGACAATAAGATCAACTATTTCCTAACAATCAATTCTTTTTGCTGCGTTCCCAAAATCACAATATCTGAAGTAATTATAGAAATTAATATCTTAGTTTTCAAAAGAATAATGTATGATTTCAGCCTGGAAATATAATACGATTTAGAGATATGAAATAGATTTATTAACTACGATTACTTCGAATGATTTAAAAACTCATTTTCATTCGTTAAATGAAAAAGATAGTTATATAGTTTAGATATTATAAATATACAGCGAGGGATGACTTATTTTAGAAATTTCTAGAGCTGTATTTGTATAATCGTAAATATTAACAGTGTTATCCCTTGAGAATGTTGAGTCTATAAAGCATAAAATCAAGATTAGATCGACATGAAGGTTATCAGCCCTATTCCAATACAGTTTACAGAATTGCGAAATACCGTGAGTACCGCCTATCTTTCTCTCGTGCTTCTCAAAGCAAATAAAGTCGTGAATCATTCAGTTAACAGCGATTCCGTTGAAGCAGACGATTGCTACACTTCTATTCTCACTCCCTTGTGATTTGCTTAATCCTGAGAAAGCACTCCAGCACTCGGAGATGGATACGCATGCATGATGGATATCTATGAATATTGATGGAATGTAGTGATATTTCTAAGGCTCACATGATGCTCAATTCAACTTACAATATATACTCTAATTATCACTTCCGGAGCTTCCGGAATCGGTTATCTAGTCCGGAACTCGGACTAGATAACCGATTTAGTTACGTTTTAAAGTAGCATATTTCTCGATTTATATGGCGCACATAAAATCTTTATATTTGCTAAAATAATTGGCAATGCGCCTTATATTCCGGAGAGACTTCTGTATGTATATATCCTTACTGAGCTGAAGTCTAGTAACTACAAACCATTTTATATGCTCGACTAGTTCAGAAATGAAGTACTTTGTTTTCCTCCACACAATTTTATTTTAGAATATTATTCATAAAAATCTGTCAAAATGTTTTATTACGACCTTGGTAACCAAGCAACTTCTCTTAATTGTCGAAGCATCGATTTTCTGATGTCTTAAACGTAGATTAAGTGAACAATATTGCCAGTTATTGTTCATGAGTTGATTCAAGTCTGACCTATACGACTATTTTGTTAAGATTTATGCATCCTATAACCTTGTGCGTCTTATTTATGAAAATAGATCAGTTCACTGCTACTGAGTCTTATAATCTGAAAAATACGGTAAATGTTATAATTACGGACACATACATTCCTGCAAATAGACTTTATTGAGCGTCTTTCTTCATTTTCTTTCAATTATCTAACTGATGAAAAATTGATAGAATTTAAAAATTTATCTGAACGGAGATATTAAATTGCGTCCATTAATTTTTCCATTAACTTCAAGTTTTAAAAAATGACTCTCCGAGATTCCTGTTACAAGCCATCCACTTATAAAACCAAAAATCATTTTATTCTAGTTTTTTCTAAACTTTGATGATTTTCCTTAACCTATTTGAATTAACCCCACATGAATCAAAAAATGTGATCTGATAAAAGGGGAGTATGTAAATTGAATTTAATTTCATTACATTTTATAATGGTCATATATATAATTATTTCGTTTTATTACTTAAAAATTTAAATTTATTCCTAATGATACTATCGCTTTTATAATTAATAATAAGATAAGCACATTATAAGAACGTATTTTAATATATTACATTAGTAAGACATCACTGTAATCGATAGACTTGGAAAATTAGAAAGATACGAATCATTGGGATAGGTTAGCGTTAGTAAGAGAATGGGTGTCTCGAATGTGTACTCAGATGTTCGTCGAATCTTTAATCATCCCTATAACTGTGACGTTGACAAATCGAATGAAGAACGAATGCTACGTGCTCTTAAAGAACATATGGAAATTGATGAGATAGAAAGAGTCACCTGCACTGGATATTCGAGTAAAAATATTTAAACCACTACGTCAATAAAGGCCTATTCTAAATTTGATGGAAGTTTTGACTCCTGTCGGTACAAATACTATAAATAATGCAATATCGCCGAATTGTCAATATTTTCTAATGTATATTGACTTTTATAAAGCTGATTGAAAATTAAGCTAAATTAAAATAATTCTTTCAAAAACCCCTGCAAAGATAGAGAATTATTTAAGTTTATTTGTTTAAAATGCACGTACTTCAAATAGTATGAACAACAGTTCATACTGATTTTTAATTTATTTAAATAAATTATACTTCTATAATCAAAATTTTTAATGATATAAAAATTAAAGAGAGATTCATATCTTTGCTAGACCTGCATTTACAGTACTTTCAATTCCAACAGAACCAATCAGTATTTTGCAGAAACCATTTTCACCCCAGTTTGTTCCCCAGGAATTGGCAACTAACCAATATGGCACAGTATTTAACACTCCCCATCCTATCAATTTGATTGCATGGAAACCAAGAAGAATTCCGGTTATGTTTTGATACACACCTGTCAAACAGAAAGCATTATTATGTTTACATTGAGATTATCTATAATTAGAAATTTTATGTCTTGAAATATTTTTTTATGACTCTCACTCAAGAGTTTGAATATCTATGACAATCATACTTCTAAGATTAAAAGCACTGTTTATAAATAAATGTTATAACTTTATATTTCCCTAAAAATTTATTAAATGACCAGTTTTGGTGGTCTAGTCATCCCCATTTATTAAATAAATGGCATTCTTCCCAGTGAAATTGAATCATGTTGGTTGTAACAAGTACTACATTGCATTAAATGAAAATATTATCAAACCTCTTTAAATTCTCTATGATTAATTTATGTAACTATTCAAAAGTGTTTTAATTTATTGATTAGGTTAAATATTACCTCCACTGTATGATAGAAAATCTTCATAAACAGTCATAATTGCAGTCACTGATCCATTCATTAGTATTTCATATTTAATATTCATGGTGGAATTGGAGACTGAGTATGCTCCAGAGCCTGTAAAAATTTCTTTACTATATTTTATTGTTATTATTAAATAAAAATTAAATTAGTAACGTTAAGTTTTTATGTAACAAGAAATTTGAAGATATATATGTACATATACCTTGGCGAAGGTCTTTCAAAAATGTGACGTTACTTCCATACTGACATTGTGTTTTACATGCTGGAGTGGTTCCATTCAAAAATGCATCCCCTGTATATGCCTGACACCCCTAGTGAAGGATTGAAATGATCATGTAAGATTATAAAAAGATACAGAATATCTGTTACATTAATACTTCAGTTCTAGACATATGATATTTCATGAGTAAATGAAAGGGGATGATTGGTAAAATATCTATAAATTTCACTATTTATTTATTGGCATTGCATTGCAATTTTACTATTTGGTTACGGGACAATGCTGGAGGGGGGTAAAACACAGTAAATTTAACTGTCAGCTATTCATCCTCAATGAGTAGGAAAACCTGAAGTAAGCAATATATGAGTCATATATGGAATGATTAAATTTATGTATTTAAATATTAACCAACAAAGCATTAGTTTTAATTATGAATCCACTCATATTTTAATGTTCAATTAACTTTCCTTCCTCAAACACTATAAAGTTGTTTAAACAATAAAGCATAGAAAGATAATAAATGAAAATTTATTAAGTGAGCTTTTTGTAAATGTATAGCTAAAAATCTCATTGAAGTTAGAGAATGATATAAAAATAACTAATTTATAAAGCATATCTCATGTTTTGAATGTATAAAACCAAAATTATACATAAAATTAACTTAAATATAAAAAATATAAAATAACAGGTAACTAATAATTTAGAAGAAATCAACATTATGAATATTCCTGTGATTATGAAAATAATACAACATCTCACATAATTTGAGCCAAAATCTCCTCCAGTGACTATTCCATTCTTCATCCAAAAATTCCAGGATTCTGATGTATACCCTCCATCGCATCCTTCCCCACAATTAGAACAACAAGATAATAAATGTTGTGCAGAAATATTCAATTTTTGTAAGCCCTTTGTCTGAATACAAATTCGATCTGACATAGCTCCTGTTGTTGCAAATGCCTACAAAAATGAAAATACCTCAAAATTAAAAAATTAAAAAGATTCTGAGATAACAGATTAAGTAAGAGTCAAATATTGGGAATTTATTGATTTTGTAGGATAGATAAGAGAATGAGTGAGTAGGAAGCTTGCCCAGCATGATCCACAAAAACCTTGATTTTTTATTTTTCCAATCATGGTACAATTTGGCCATTTTATCCTTGCATCAAAAGATAAAGGTATACTTGATTGAATGACTGTAGACAAGGATATTTCTTGCTGTGGAAGCATATTGAGGTTTGAAGGAGGGCGTGCTCCCATAATCTTCTTTACATGTTCTATTCTCATATTTGTTAAACTTGTCTCTCGTGCCTAGAAAATACATTATATTTAGCAATGAGAATCAAGAATCACAAATATCTTAAATAATATGAAGGGATATTGTAAGGGAAAATAAACTCACCACCCAAGTATTTTTCTTGGAATTCACATGGTTTACAAAAGAAGAGCCTTTGGTTTGACAAAAGGATGAAGTTACAATTATCATCAAGACCAAGAATAACAATATAATCCTCATGTTGGTAATAATGTAACACAAGTGAATTTTAGGTGATATTTCCCTTTTTATTGTAATTACTTTGGTATAAGTTTTGAGATGAACTAATTTTCCACCTAAGTAACAAATTTTCATTCATTTAAATATATGCATAAATAATCCAGAATATAAGACACTGCTATATTAATATTGTAAAATCTTATCAATCGATACAAATATAGTAAATGGCTTACAAAATGTTAATTTCTTTCAAAATCATTATTCATTGTAGTTTAATATTTAACCGTAGAACAATTACAAATACTTTCACCATTAATTTTGGTAAATTCAGCGGCCAAGGACGAATACATGCCAAAAATATACTTCGAGAAGTATGAATACTAAAATCATAAGCTTCCTATAACATGTAAAAGCTTGTCATACTTTTAAAATATTTTTTTTCAGTGAGTGTATTTTACAGTTGCATATCTATTTAGACTAATAGTTAAGGTGCCTCTATATATTACTTCTGAGAACTTAAGGTACTACAACTATAATAAAAACTATTTAATATTAATAAAGATATATATAGATGATATAGAAAAATGATGTTCCTCTTTCCATGACAGGCTGTAATTTGAACTTCTGTAGAGGGGGTTGCCTAAGATAACGGCGAAGATGTATGCAAGAAAAAATCAGATTTCTCTCCATATTCTACGTTTTGTTCTGCGCACCCATGCGTAAGGTTGTGAGACGAATTCGGGAAAAAAAGAAAAGGTCTAATCTCCCTTAATGAATCATTCCTTACTATTATAGTAAAATGAAAGAGTACCTGCTAAGCAGAGAGTTTCTATCAAATGACTTTAAACATTACATAAATACGGGGAAACAAAACATTAATTTCTATAAATAACTTCTCAATTTTATATTACTTTTACGACGTTCTTCATTTAGTTTTGATGATATTCCATAGAAGAAACAAATAAGCTGTATTATTAAAACAGACATCCTTAGATATAAATAAATTTACCTTTAACGAAAAATAGTCCTATAGCATCAGCTTCTCCTCAGCAGCACTACTTGCTGGTGATGAATGGATTCACAATGAGACATGGGACATATGTGCAGTTCATTCATGAACTCAAAAGGCACGAGCTAGATAAAGGAAGAATTTACTTCTAGGTATGACGGATGTCGTTCTCACTGAAATTCGTTGTGGTCTTTCATTCATTTTATTTTGTTCATTGAGAAATGGAAACATCTTTACAGGTTAAAACATGATATCAAAATTAATTTTATTTAATAGATGAAAGTAAGGGTGAACATGCTATGTACTTGAAAAGTTGAAAGTTTCTAATCGATTTCGAATAAAAAAGTCTCGATTAATTTGTCTTCATTTCTCAATTTTTTCCATGAATTTTTAGTATATTCATCATCATCATCATTAGTTTTCTATCTTATTACATGACTTTAATTAAATTTAAACCGATTTCTCCATTGTTGGAGATCCATCTTATATTATTATTTCGAGAAGCTGATAGCTCTTTTGGTATCCATAATGCTCCTAAGTGTTAAACAGACGTGAAAAAGTCTTCCATAATGATGTTCATTAGCTGATACCTTTTCAAACCCTTCCTTTCTTTCCATATACTAATATACTCCCTACCTTTCCTTCATTTATTTTTGATCATACATTCTCTTCATAAAATGTGTCCAAATATTTAATGCCATAATAAATAATTTAATATTTACCTTCTTATAATTATATAATAAATAATTTAATATTTACCTTCTTACGATTTTTCTATCAGTTCCCTGTTTTCATATTCTTTATAATCCCTCTCCGGATATCCGGTTATTTTACCCATTCAATCTCCTGAGGTCTTACTTGGCCCACATTTTAAAGTTTTCCAGATATTGGTTATTTCTTTTCCGTAATGTTCAAGTATCTGCTACATTTAAGACATTACTCCTGACTGAGGTTTTCATCAATTTCCGCATAAGGATTTCATTCACTGCCTATTGCTGGTATTAGAATTTTGGACAAACGTGGAAATATTGTGATAAATATCAAAAAAAAACAAACTTTTTATTATATTCAGCACAGTTTTCCTTAATAGCTAGTCCTTGCATTTTACATACATGCTGAACAATATATATTTTCAAATATACATATTTATATATACGTATATGGACTCTTGACTGGTTTCGGCTAACATAGCGTAAAATTAAATATTATCGGGATGGTTAAAGAACAGCCGTTGCTTTTCTCGACAGTTTTGCATGCAGTGCATCAGCCTTGGATCACTTGCAAATGAGTCCAAGCGCAGAAAGATAATTAGACCCATTAGAACGTTGCCTTACAAGGAACAATAGACAAGATTAAAAAATCACTTATGTAAAGCGCACGCGGAGAACGAGCGAGATCACACCAAGATCATAGTTGTGTTTCCTACTGTAACCTTTCAAACTAACTTCCTTCTGGAAGCCATACATGTGTCGTTCAGCCTTCGTCGAATTAGACTATTCAGCCGCCGTGTACTAATTTAAGCTGATTAAAATGAAATGTTTCCGATAATTTAACCGATTTCTCGTAAATTATGTTACTTTCTTATGCAAAAATTCAAATATTAACCATGCTCATAGATAAAACGGGACTAAATTATAATATATGTTGTGGAAAGTATTTTTATTGGATTGCCAATGGATTCCATGTTTCAATCCTCAAAATAAATGTCAATAATACACCAAATTTTATGACGATGATGAAATGCTAAGTTTGAAATATTAATTAAATGTCACATTGGGCCATTTATTAATCTCGATATTATATATGAACGTCTTCACTTTTTATGATGAATACTCGAGCGATATTTAAGTATTATTTCCCTGAATGCTAGTTGAAGGGCTTGATGAATTGTTTATCTGAGATAACCTTTCAAGAAACTTACGAAAGGAATGAAGGGGAGTGAAAGCGAATAATTGATATAAAATGTTCTCTCAAATTAGAGCGAAAAAATTGGATTTGAAATATTTTGATTAATAATTGTTTAATCATTAGTTTACTATGATGTTGAAATACTTAAAAAATCACGTGATATACGTATTATTGCCAATATTTAAATATTCGCAAGAATGAACAAATATTGGCAATTATATATGACAGAAAAATTCGTCCCAGTGGTCACTCAACTCAGATATAAAAACAATGTATTATTGCATTATTTTAAAATTATATTTATGTACCTTTGAACCTTAAACGTCATTTTTTTAATTTAAAGAATAATTCTTTTATTATATGCTATATATAATAAATTTACGAGATGTTAAATAAGTTCAATAAAAGGATCTAGTTTTATTCCATTAAAAGTTATTAAAGGAGTTTTTTCATGATGGCTTGACTTTGATTCTTGAAAAACAAGACGTTTTATGGAGAAATATTTTTTTATAACCTTAAATTTGTCGTATTTAATCAGATATTGATTTATTATAAAACTCATTCCCAGAAATGTTACCAATATGTAGTAACGTAACACAACGTATGGATTTTTAGCAATGATATCTAACAATCTCCATCTTCTCTTCTTTCGCAATATTTTACCAAATGAATATCAATAATATCACAGAACGTGTTTTTGCTCGCGCTTAAAAAATACATATCGCATAATACGTTTCTATGAGCCTCGAACACAAAACAACAATGAAAAATAAAATCGAGAAAGCACGGACCAGTAGCTTTTCATGTGTTAAAAGTAGAAACGCTTCGTTTGTTAAAAGAAAGGTAAAAAGACGTCTTCTAGGCGTATCTTGTACGTATTTTTCTATCGCATTTTCTTCCCAGAATTCCAGTGGTTCCCTCAAGGCATTATTTACTTATAAAAGATTGAACAAAAGAATTCAATCTTCAAAATATAATAGCACTCTATTGAAATCATTGCGGAACTCAATACAATATCATGCATTAACTAGAGATTTTTTCGTTCAATTTCGTATGATCAGGAAATACTCATATTTTATAATTATTAACTATTGCTCATCAATTTACTTTAAAATACTAATAAAACTACATAAAAGGTATCAGACAATATTTTATTTTCGGGAAGCTTCGGGAAGGGAAGGAGGAATGAAAAATAATTGAAAAATTAATAAAAAATATTTTTCTGCTCTAGTTTACCAAGATACTACTTCGATTTTAAAGCTTATTGCAACCTCGAAGGTTTGGAAGCTTTTAATACCTATTTTAAATACTTTATACGGAATTCTTGTGGAATTCAGCGTCTCTGTTGATAAGGCATATCATTAACAACTCTATACAACATACTTGCACGCCTTGAGGTATGGCGAAGTTATACCTGCCTTATCTAATTCGGTTTTTATCATCATTTTGTGCAAGTGCGTATCCAGAGCGAATATATGAACCAGTTTCTCGGAGTGATCGCTTTGTTTCATTGTCAAATCTTTTATTTTAGTGACAGCTCTAAAATACTAAGCTCGCACAAATGTCAAAGGTTTGTATCCGAACTAATAATTAATTTTGGCGTATGATGAAATTTTCGTACAATATTTTTCCTTAGATTTTCATCTCATCAAAAACTTTGACAATTTTTGCTTTCAGATTAGTTCCTGTGACGCAAAATCGATTTTAATTGAAGAAGAAGAAGAAGATTGAAGAAGAAAAAGAAGGTTAAATGAAAAGAAATTTCATTGTGGAGAAGCAGTACTTGCTCTATTTGCCATTCACATTAATTTTTATTCTTATTTCAGGATCAAAAATATCAAAGATAACTTTCAAGTCGTATCAATGACGTGAGAGTGAACTTTAAATTTTAATTGCATAAATGAAAATGTATAGAAAAGAAACTAATTTCCACAAGGATGGGCAACACCAGACGTAAATATCCAATAAAACCACTGTATTCCAACTGTATATTAGGTTTCACTTCTGCTTAATCAGTCGACACAATACGTCATCAAAATTTTTATAAATAATTCTAAGTATTGCTTAAGTAAACCAATAAATTAACAAAATAATACGTATCATCTGATATTTCAATTGGAAACACTCTCACGTAGCAACAAAGGAGCATAACCTAATACCATAAAAAATTCAAATATCTCTTCTCCTAACGCAATGCGGACTATCTTGATATTGGCTTTCATATTTTATGACATCTTCTGCCAAAGTCAAAACGTATTAAGTAGTAACAATACACGGACTTGGACGGTAAGGCTCAGTTTTCAGAGATCACATTTTCCATTCATCTGTGCTCTAAATAGTTAAAATACAGTGTATTTCCATCTCATTTAGGCTAAGCCCAATCGCTTTACAATTATGCGAAAATTTCACGTGAAAAAGTTGATGGGGGTACATCGTAATTACAAGAAAGTTCAACTTCCTAAGCGACCTCTAACTTTGTTGCCTCGTAATACGTTACTTCCAGCCTTGTTTGATGCAAGACAGAAGTGGCCGAATTGTACAACAATAGGAGCAGTTAGAGATCAAGGAACCTGCGGGTCATGTTGGGTAAGTTATAATGACTCAATAACACCTTTCATCTCATTGAGAAAGGAAAGTTGTTGGTCATCATTATTTATAAGAATTATTTTCTCGTTCATAAAAACGGAATATGCGGAAATTATTGAGTAGAAGCATATTTTAGGGGCATTTGATTGGCAATTAGAGTGTTACCCTTTATTATGATTGTATATTTTGAGTAAGGATAAGATCTATCTTCTAGATCTATCTCTAAAATTTAGGAATTTTATGTCGAAAAAACGCTAGCAGGAAAAATCTTCAATTAAATAATAATAAATTTAATAAAGTTACTTAAATATTAAGTATGATTAGGGAATAAAATAGAAGATGTTATTCTTTCAGCCACAACTCTTTAACTTTTTCAGTTCATAATATTTTAAAGCATAAATTAATTATTGCTTTGGGATACTCATTGTCATAATTTCATTGTGTTTTACCGCATTACAAAATTATAAATAAAGAAATATTCAGTCCTTAAGTGAAAGTCAAATAAATTTTTCCCACATATACACACCATCATAAGAATGATAATCAATCGTTTAATATTCCTTGCTTAAATATACTTGTTACCAACAACTACTGCACGATATATCCATGGCTGGTATTGGAGTTAGGTGATCTTGAAACTCATGTAAAATGCCATTCTGATCAAGATAGCTTCTAAATTAATTATCTTTATTATTAGCCTGGCGTTTTTCACCAAAATTGAAATACAGAAAATTGAATAAAGAAAATATGACCTCAATTGATCTTAACTCTCACATGTTTGAAATAATGAGTGTTAAATTTCCACATTTTTCCAATAAGAATAAATTCTCCCAATTGGTTGAATTTTTTATTTGTAATTTAAATTATTGAATATTTAGAGTATCTAATAATTTAATAGATTTAAAATTTCACTCGATTTTAATAAATTTCAGGTGTATGCACCAGCAGCAGCAATGACCGATAGAATTTGCATTGTGTCTAATGCAAGAACAATTTTAAATATATCAGTTCAACACCCTCTGGCGTGCTGCACTACTTGTGGAGAGGGATGTGATGGTGGATATCCAACTGAAGCTTGGAATTTTTGGGTTGACAATGGTATTGTCACAGGTGGAGATTTCAATTCAAGACAGGTAGTGTGTTGGAAAGAGAGAAGATACAGATATTTTAAAATTATATCTACAATTATAAAATTCCTTAAACCATTACTTTTCAAAGGGAAAAAGGACACTTTCTTATGATTTAGTTCCTCTGCTACTTGGGTGAGTTCTAATCTTGAAGGAAAATACAAAAGTGCACATATTTCTAAATTGTCCACATGTTCAGTTACACTATTGGACAGTCCAGTTGATCTGAACTTTAGTAGGCTCAGTGCCCCTCTGTTTGAAACTTTACAGCTTAAGGAGTGTTTGTTGGGTCAGCTTAAATATTATCTGAATACTTAGTCCTGAGCATTGAGAACCATTTTATAATTCTCAATAAAATCCAATAATTTATTTGAGTACTAATAGTTATACATTTCATGAAGGTACATACATGCTCTATAACACTGCAGTGTTTTCAGTTTCTATGAATCATCCATTCCAAAATCTTTTGAAATATTTCTCTATTTAGTTAAGGTGTTTGGAAATATTGGGATAAATCACTGCTAAAGAGAGAGATTTGATTTGGTATAAAAATATTTTCTTTCTTGCAATATTACCTTAATCATATCAAATAGAAATTTAATGAAATAAAAAAAATAATTTCAATTTTCTTTGTGAAGACAGAAGATCATAAGATGACATTATCATAAAAATTTTTCCTCCCTTAAGCCTCTACGCTATAATTTACAAGTTATCCTCTTATTGGACAACATATTCTTTCTTATTATATCATAATAAATCTAGTCAAATTTAATGATATTGTTGGAAGATTTTTTGCTATGAAAATAAATAGGTTTATCACTTAATTTGATTTAACTATTGACTAATACTAATTTTCATTAGCCACTTTTCTCCTAATGTATAAATAATTTACTTTCAATTAGGGATGTCAGCCATACACAGAAATTCCATATAATTTAGGAAAGACCCCTAACTGTAGTACAGAGTGTAGAAGTGGCTTCACCAGATCCTTCTCTAGGGACATCCGCAGGGGTAAATAAAGAAAAATGCACTTTTATAAAACATCTATCCCTTTACTTTGGTACTACATTACAAGCCGTGAACATTCATGTTACAGGGTCAACAGCATATTCTGTTTCCATATCTATTAGAGCAATTCAGGCAGAGATATTCACTAATGGACCTGTTTGTGCAGTAATGAAAGTGTACGAAGACTTCATGTCATACGAAAAAGGTAATCATTAAGTAAATTCAATAAGAAATCCAGCTTTGATATGATGACTAATTTTACTTTCACCAAGACTGTTTTCAAATTCCTTTTTAGTAAAACGTTTTTAAATATTTATTCACAGGAGTGTATCAAAAAATTTGGGGTGAATTCCTTGGATATCATGCAATTAAAGTAATTGGCTGGGGAGCAGAAAATGGCACAAAATACTGGTTAGTGGTCAATACTTGGGGAAGAGGATGGGGAATAAAAGGTTTATGTAAAATAATACAAAATACAACACTTGAAATGGAAAATGATGTATCTGCAGGTATTCCACTATTGTAAGAGTCTGAAATCTTCAAATGCGTTGCAAATCATCGCAACAAATTATTAGTTTTATAGAAGAAGTATCATATGTAGGTGTATATTATATGTGTGCATGCTATAAAATAAAAAGAAGACTAGAAAGGAGTACTGTCTTCAAGATACAACTATAAATAATAAATATTTTAAACTGAAATACAAAATATACCCAATATATATGTATTTGTAAATCCCTTATAGATAAGAGAATAAAGACAGTTTACATAGAATATTGAATAAAAGGGAAAAATACGTCACAACTATTTATTATTTTAAACGAGTTTCACGAATTGGATGTATTATAATATAATCAATTTTATCGCATATTCTTGCATACTATATATATATTTTCAAAATTTTGGCTTTAAAAAAACTAAAACTCTTGTGAGATAGTGCACCTCCATTACATTTTTGAAGTTCCTAAAATTTAAATCATTCCTAGTCTGTGCTAAAATAAAAGTGAAAAAAAGAGAGAATGGTAAGCAAAAAACTTTGAGCAGCATAGTAAAATTTTTAAGTATTTCATGGATATGGAATTTTATCCTAATTTTGGTAAGTTTATTCAAATTATTTCCTCAACACTATTTACAGAAATTCTTCCTCAAATATTTATAAATTTTAAGTCATATATCTCAATGTCCTATTTTGAGCACATATCCATACCTCTCCAACAATTGGTACTGCTGAAGAGGATTGCAGGATAAATATTTATTGGATGTAAATTTATGTATTTCTATGTTGTGTGATTATGAATACATCTTATTATATGATTTTATATATACGATCAAAATTAATGGATGGACATCATGAAAATGATACCAAAATGAGAATATAATAACTAAATAAATGTTTCGTTTTCCTTTTAAAATTTTTGATAGAGAGTCACATCTTATCTGATATTCTCTCATATTCCTAGTAATATTAAAGGATATTTCATAGAGGTTGATTTTTCTTTCTGTTTTTTTTTTTTTTCTTGCAAACTCCTACTCTTAACTGTAAGTATTGCAAAAGAAAACGTGCAATAGGGAAAAAAATCTGATACATTCATCCGAAGAAGAAGATCCATCTAGGCCTTAGAATCTAAGGCCTAGATGGATCTTCGCCGTGATCTTAGGCAACCCGCTCTACGTAAGTTCAAATAACGCATTGATGAACCTTCATACAACAGCCTGAATAGATACGCAACCCTAAAATACTATCACGAAAAAAAATAATAAATTGACCATAAGAATTCTATAATTAACAGAATAAGTTGGAACGCTAACAGAGGCTGTGCGAAGCATCTGATTCAGGTATTTTGTAAGTTTTCTTTTCCTTTCTACCACTTATGAAGTTCCGCTAAAATATCTTACTTATTATATATCGATTAATACAACTGTGGATACTATTAATAGTTACATATCACATAAGGACATTTTTGGACTCAATAAGATACACTTGTAACAGTTTATGACCTAAGTAAGGTAAATAATATTGATAGAATAAAGAAGATCAACGGACATTTATTAAAACGGATTAAGAAGAAAATAGATGATGTAGTACGTAATGATCACGGATAGTAAGCGAATACAAATCGTACTTAACACTATAGACATTTATAATACATTTTTTTATCAGTCACTAGTTTCGCATACTAATTTGAGATCATAAAAGTGAATCAGAAAACCAATCCATATAATGAGTTAAATATGAACATCTATAAATACATGTATGGATATATCTAAAAAAAATTGACACTAAATAACTGTGTTGATTACATTAGACATAATTCTCTTGTTGACAATTTTTTCTTCGCATTTGAAGTTAATTCAAAATACCTCGTTTGTTTCGAAGATTTTAAACACATATATAGAAGGAAATTATTGAGAAATATTCCTCTTTGAGCACATAATTTATCTTAATCAACAATGAGAGTACTTTTAATTATTCTACGGTTAAGTATTTAATTAAAATGAATATTTAGATGGAAACTGAAATTTTGTAAAGCATTTAGGTATTTTAATTGTAGTGATTAGCAAGATATTTCAATAAACATAGCAGTGCTTTATATTGTGGATGTATATTTTTAATTCAATGAAAATCTAATTCTTAAGTGGAAAATTATTTCATCTGGACGGCTGTGGCAGCTTTTAGAGAATAATAAATTCCTTGATAGAAAAAAACATAAAATCGACTGCCCTAGTGTATTTTTCTCTACTGAAATTTTATGGCTTATTTTTTGGCAATACTTTGAATACCCTCACCGATCATTAATTGCTTTAAACATATTTTATTTTTAGCATTTTTATTTTATGCTCACATTTCATGTATCTACTCCCCTTGTAAACGAACCAGCCATATAAAGAATTGTTAAGTAAAGACCACCTTAAACTGAGCTGTTGAAAGCTGTTATAAAAAAACTTTAAACGATCATCAAAAGCGTTCGTGATGCAAATAAAAAAATTTTAATATAAATATTTTGATATAGCAGGTCCCGTTTATTTTTAGATTTTTTTTTTAGCAGTGGGTGATAAAGTTGACATAACATCGTCATTTTTAAAGATATATCCCCAAAAAACTATAAAAGAAGTAGCATTTCAAAGCAATACGAGATTTCTTTCGATATTCCTTCGAGTGCACTCTCAAGTTCAAGGCGCCGAAAATCTTTGTTTATATCTGCATGAGACCATCCTCTTGCCAATGATTATTTCTCACGGAGCGAGCATTATGAGAAATTAAGAGATTTATAAGTGAGTTTCTTAACCAGATATGCATGTTTAAATTTCTTAGTGAAATCAATCACTAATTTGTTCAGCAGTGTCATATTCGTGTAACTATATTATCGACCATTCGAACGGCTGTATCTACGATTCGTTATTATATTCTTATCAATATATTTGACAAATAAAGTTTAGTTAATAAACAATGAGAAATTACAAAAAAACACTGATAAATATCATCATTCCGGCACAATACGTTTCGTGTAATATCCATCACTTGGTAGCTCCATAAAGTAACAATTCAACATATTTGATTAATTTGAACTGAAATCAGTAAAAATACTGCAGGAGAAATTTTATTGTGCAACTAAATACCTTCTCCTCCTTAGCAGAGACCGTGTCATAGCTGCTGTCGTGCTACTTTTCTTATCCTAATCGTGCTATTTCATTTGTTTAAAATACGTTGCAAGATACGTGACTTCATAACGTGTATGTATCCGTGAATTCCGCATAGATATATATCCGTAGGAGGCTTATATTTCCCTTGCTTCGCGCATTTCGGCTCATATAACTTAATCAGCGAGGCTCCATTCAACCTCCAATTGTGTAAGTTCCGTATATTACTTAAATAATATCAATATTTCATCAAGTTGCATTCATAAGTTCCATAAGGTTATAAGAACCTTGGGTTTGTGTATATGAGTTTTAAAAAATAACCAGCGAATAGTATGGGATGTATATTGATAATCTCAATCTCATGAGGTGCAGTCATTCTCAATGTCAGATCCATAATGACAGAGGGAAGATATATTGTTGCTTCCTTTACTAAAGACCAATTTTTGACAACTAATTTATATCTATACTTTTTGGAAGATAGATTTATCACAAAGGATTCTAAAAACTAGTTATCTCCTTGGTAAATATGTTTCAGTCTTTTTTCATTTGACAATTTCTTACTACCGAATTGTATTGTTCTTTAAATAAATTAAGATGGATTTTTGATGAAATATACTTCTGAAATATGCCAAAATAATTCGATAAAATTAACTTTAATAATTTTGATTCCTATCATCATAAAATGACTCATTTTCCATCCTAAATTACACATTATGGTGTAGGATGATAAAAATTAATTAAATTAAAAGATGTGAGTGATTTATAAAAATAACAAAATTTGGTATACATTGTATTTTAGAGACAAAATGAAGATAGTCTTCATAATAATGTTACTCATTGGGTATTCAACAAGTATATCAGAGCACCTACAACGACTGATTGACAGAATAAACGAGGATTCTAGAAGTACCTGGAAGGTAAGCAAATAACCTCTCCTCCTATTTTTCAATAAAATAATTTGATTAATAAAATGTTACTTATATAACTCTAACTTTCAGGCTAAAAGAAATTACTTAACAGAGAGGGCTAGAGAAGATATTAGGATATTAATGGGAGTAAATTTAAGAGTCTTTCGTGTTCTGCCAGAAAAACAACTATTATCATCTTCAGCAGTAGCTGATGGTTCTATTCCTAGACATTTTGATGCAAGAGACCAATGGCCTTATTGTAGCATCATTAGTACCATAAGAAATCAAGGACGCTGTGGATCTTGTTGGGTAATGTAATACTGAATTAAATAATTAATTTGAATTTTTAGTTCGCTCAAACTTAAGATAACCAAAGATTTTTAGTGAAAATAGATTAAGAGAGTAGCTAGGAGTATTCTAATATTTAATCAACATTTAAATGTATTTATTGCTCTAAGTTTTACCAATATATCTTTAATGGAATCAAATTTACATCCAATCATTCAATTTCATTAAAACAGGCTTTCGCTACAGCACAAGTTATGGCAGACCGGAGATGTATAAAATCAAGGGGAGCTTTAAATTCGCATATCTCAACAAATAACCTCCTGACATGCTGTCCTAACTGTGGTTTTGGCTGCAATGGAGGGTATCCTGAAGAGGCTTTTCTTTATTGGATCAGAACTGGAATTGTTAGCGGGGGAGATTATGCCTCAAATCAAGTGATTATTTTTCCATTTTTAAATTTTTCATGTCCATCATTTCAAAATAAAATATTAACAGGAATAGCTCTAACTAATCAGCCTACTATAATTTATATATAAATGTTATGAATAATTCTTTGATGACTCACTATAACATGAAAATTTCAATAATTCAATATATGTAGTTTAAGAGTTTTACTCTGATATTTTTATGTAATCAATAATTTGTTTAATTTATCTTAAATAATTACAAATTTTATAAATGTGTTTTTTAGGGTTGTCAGCCTTACTCTCATCTTGCATTCTTTGAAAATAGAACACCTGATTGTATTAAACAATGTTTACCTGAGTCAGGCAAAGATTATCAATCTGATCTTCAATTTGGTAAGTATGAAATTAAATTCTCAGTGGAAAATGATATTTAAAAGTATGTGGTACAAATTAAAATTTTATTTTTCAGGTTCATCAGCATATGCAGTTTCATCAAATGTTGCAGCAATTCAAAGAGAAATCTTAGAAAATGGACCAGTAGTAGCAAGTTACAAAGTTTATGATGACTTTATCACTTACAGCAGTGGCAAGTTAAATTATTTTCTTATGATAGAGTAATCTTCATTATATTATCAACTCCTTATTTTAAATTATAAAGTGGATGATATTGAATAACTTTCTCCTGAATTTTAAGAGATTGCCCTTACAGTATAATTGTGGTTATATACTAACTTATTCATAAAGATGTACTATAATCTTTACAGTTCAAGCTAACCAAAGGCTGTATAAATTTATAAGCTTATAATAAGTTATGGAGCATTGATTAATCTCAATATTGGTACAAAGATCTGATGTGGATGTAAAAAAGGAAAGATTGCTCACATCATATCACAAATAGCAGTGAAGTGAAAAGACTACAATATCTTAAAATTTAGAAAATCATTTGGTAACCCTAATCATTTATCAACATTATACTGTTTATACATTATATACTATGCTATTCAGATAATTAAGTTTACCATCGAAGTTGACAGTATAAGTATACTGGACAACAATTGACCAAGAATCATTATATTGTTAAACAAGCAAGGTCATTCCATAATAACTTTTGCAAACAATGATGGAATGGATTTGATATTGAAATTCCTATTCTACTGCCCACATTCACGAAACATTGTCTCATCACCATAAAAACTATTCTTTAATGATAATTGTAGTATCATGATCAAGCATTAAAAACAGTAATTTTCATTTTATTAATATGCTTAAAATAGTATTATTAATTGTAGCATTAAATTTCAAAAACTTGTCTACTAATTAAATTTACAACATTTACAAAAAAAAGATAATTAATTAAGATTAGATTTTAAAATTGTCATTATTTTTAAAGAAAAATTACTTTCAACAAATATAATAATTAAAATTCGAGATCATAATCCAGAAGATGAAATAATGCAACAATCAATTTTCCCTTGGTCTGCAATAGATTTTATCCTATAATAATTTTTAACAAGAATCTTATGCAATACTTCATGAAAATTATTTGACAAAAATTTCAACTAGTAGTAATATAGGATTTCAAATTACAGGTGTCTATATGCATAGAGGAGGAGGATTTCAAGGAGATCATGCTATTAAAATCATTGGATGGGGTGAGGAAAATAATGTACCATATTGGGAGTGTGCCAATTCATGGGGAAAAGAATGGGGCAATGAAGGTTTTTTCAGAATTTTAAGGGGATTCAATGAATCTGGAATTGAACAGTTTGTTGTAGCAGCAAATGTATGAGTAAAATAGTGAAAAGCATAAATTTTGCTGATACAAAGGTATAATAAAACAAGAGCAATAAATGATGAAGAGTCACTAAAATATATTAATCATTGTATCACATAAACATTGCTATAAAAAAGATTATTAGGGATAGGAAAACATTGAAGAAATTTAATTTAATCTACAGAAAGATAATCTGAGAACATCTCTTCTATGATGTTAATAAGAACCAATAACATCCAACCCACCTTCAAACAATTAAATATTTATTTGGAATATAAGTATCTATTTCAAGTTCAAGTAATACTAAAATTATTGGATGGGGAGAGGAAAATAATGTTCCATATTGGTTGTGTGCCAATTCGTGGGGTACAGATTGGGGTATGAATGGATTTTTCAAAATTGTAAGAGGCTTTAATGAAACTGGTATTGAACAGTTTGTTGTAGCAAGAAAGTTATATAACAGTGGTAGTTACTATAACTTTGGATATGGACGGAAAAGTGGCCATTTGTCTAGTAGGTTAAGGTAACTCCAATGGTAATTTAAAAATATTCAAATTTATATGTTTTCTGATATTTTTAGATATGAAAAATAAATTTATAAGAGTTACTGAAAAATTTTTTGTTAGTATTTTGTTTCTTTAAAAAACCTAAAAAACTTCTTCTCTGAAATTCAGAATATAATGATACAAGAACAAAAGAATTATTTTACTTTACTGGGACTGAATACTTAAATAAAGGAATTTTAACTTCAGTTCAACCTCAAATATTAAAAATTTAACAGTTTCCTCACGATTATACTGGTTCAGATATTCTTACTATCTCGGCACCAAGTAAACATTCAGTGATACATTCCTTTTTGAATGACATACATTTAAAATAATCAAAAGAATTTCTGATCCATAACATCTTTGTAAAATAATGTTCGTTATGATACATCATATTTTTTAGGTTTAAATTTTAAGTGATCCCTGTAATTACAGTCTTGAACTCAATAAGGATTTGAATAACTCAATAAAGATTTTTTTTTAAGATTAACACATACAATAAAAACAACTTTGTAAATTTCCACAGAAAATTGTATTTCGCGACCGGTTTCGTAATATGAAATTACATCCGGTCGCGAAATACAATTTTCTGTGGAAATTTACAAAGTTGTTTTTATTACTATGGCATTCCACGAAGTCACGCCTTCTCACATTGATTTCATTAACATATACAATTTCAAAATAATTATAACATTTCAACTAAAAAACAAAGACAGCGAGTTTACTATAAATTCTGTTTGTGCTTTAAATGATGTAATCACCGAAAAAGAACCTCTGTAAAGCTTTTCCCTGTAAATATAGTTTGTATCATTACTATTCCATCCTTCATCTATTATGTTGATGATATCAGTTCTGAATAAAATGTACTTCAATAATTAAAAATATAAAACAATACAAAGATATTTTGCGAATAAATAACCTAGTGTATTACCGTAGTTGACGGCATATAAAACGCAAATTTTTTCCAAAATTAGGTCACAAGAAATTTAACCGGGTCCTGTATGTGGAGGACATAGGTTAACTTTCAATCCTGAATGCTATTTTTAGCGCTGATAAAGGTACAGACACTCAACTTTTTCTATATCTGCCATTATTACTTTACCAGGTTTAAGAAAACTTTTGTCAACAAAAATATATCTCGAAAGGAGAGTACTGGGATAGTTTCCTTCCCTCACCGCTCCATGCGAGTCAAAAAATAAAACAAACTAGCGCTTGGTGACGGCCCGATCTCGGTACAGAGAAGCGGGGACTATCACATAGTACAACATTGTGCTACTATTTCAAAATTTCGCAGCTATTTTGAATAAACAAATATGACACTTGACACGAAGACGACACAAGCGTGCGAGTATCGGTGCTACTATACTCCTATATACACGTTTTAGTATCAGTGTTAAACGAATTATTTTAAATAAATACCATCGGAAATACGATAACAGGACACAAGAGACTAAGCCACACAATTTAGTATACACTAGTCTGGTGGCACGGACTATCAAAACTTTTTTTCTTTGTGTGTGGCCAACTTGAGGAGTATATACAAAAACTGTATCAAACACTGCACGAGATCGTTTCATTTTCCGTAGAAATATTACTTTCGTAAGAATATATTCTTTCCAAATTGGAAGCTAAGGAAAGAAATAGAAGTGTGAACAGCGAGTTTTCAGCAAAATTAACTGAAAAAAGGGATTTTTTTGAGTTTTCATTCAATTATTCCATAAAAAGTACAAACAGCAAATACAGCAGTTTTTGAAGAATTTATGAAGAATACTTCACGGTTAGAAAAAATCTTTCTGCATTTCTAAGAACGCCAAGAAAATTATTTACTTTGGAGTGTTTTGTGTTGCTGTGCATGAACATGGGGTCCGTGAACGGCCATTTTATATTTTGTCTGATTCTATATCTACTTCATACATCACTCAAAATAAAAAACATTCAATAGACAAAATCACTTAAATCATAAATTATTATGGATATGTTCAACTATCAATAAGCTATCGCAGTATTCAATGACGGAAAAATACTTTCATCAGCTTTACGGCTACAACGTGTATAATTTATATTCTACCTGCAGCATTCACTTTAAAAGTTACCTACACGAAAAAATATATTAGAACACCATTTTTAATTATATATTATATAATAGTATAATTATAATGCATTGCTCAGAATTCGTAAGAGCTCTTAAAAATATCGATGCATTAAATTTTTAACACAAATGCATACGATCGAATACGCCAATCCATTTTAAACAGTAACTGAGTAGCATTTAACAGAGATGAGATTAAATGGAGTGTAAGCTCGAAAAAGTTTAAATTGATGTGTCTCTTGTTCTATAGCGGTTATACGCATTCTTTAAAAGCAAAGGGAATCATTTTATTTAATTTGTAATTAATGTATGCCAAAATACATGTATATACGCTGGTAATTGCTTATTTTTCACAGCTATAAATATTATAAGTCGGAAAGTTGAATTAAAAAATGCCATATTTATATTACTTCTAAGAATAGATTCATCCCTTTCAATTCATATAAATAAAACCAAGACTCGATCTCTATGCGAGCAGTTTGGTAGCTATAATTAAAATAGACGTATCAAGAACATTCTACAGGCGGAAAGACTACCAAAAAGTTGCTTTTTTGATAATTACTTAATGTAAATTTAAGATCAAAAAATCACTTTATTATATGTTGAATGCTATAGGCCCCGCTGCAATTAAATCAAACGTGACAATTCGATTTATATTCACGTAAGAGAAGATTCAATAACGCTATTCTAAACACGCATGAAGATTATGTAGAATATTATTCTGAATTAGAAATATTCTCCTCCTCCTTTCCGAGTTTATATATCGGATTCACATTAAGTCACTTAGACTAAGTAAGATTAACTAGAAAATGAAGATTACGCTCAAACTTTGCATTTTCATGCATTCACGAACTAGATGAGAGCGTGCCGTAAGTGCTGTCGTGTTCCATTTCTTATCCTAGGCGTGCCTGCGCATTAAATAGCAAATCAAATTTTTCTGCCTGCCTCTATAACGCAAAGGTTTCATTTACTTTCCTCCGTTCAACTCTCCGCCTCCTCGATAACCATTCTCGTGTTACTTGATTGATAATACCAGGTTCAAGTCTCCGAATATAAAAAGGTCAGTTTTTCCTTTTATGATAGCTGTATATTCCAAATATCTTAGCTTAAAATATTATTTAAATTAATTTTCGAATATAGGTTCTAATTAAACGTTAATATGTATTGTTCACAAACGATTGGCCAACTGATGGAAGGCTTTTCTAAAAACCGTTGCTATAGCTTCGATTGTATTCAATTTATACGATCAAGATTCCACAATAATCTGTATCTTATGTTATTTTCATTAAGAACATTGATAAATTAGCCATTAAGAGAAAAATAAAAAAATCAATCGTTTCAAGACGTTGGTCTCTTCAACTTTTTAATAAATTCAATTAGTTGATGCCATTTTTATTTCAATATATTTAGATTCCGTAATCAATTTTCTTTTTATTTATTAGTAAATCCTCTGCTAGACACAAGTTTATTAATGCTTTGACACATAATTGAAACTGACTACTAAAATTTTAAAATACAGGAGGAATTGGCTTGGCACAATAGGCAGTGCAACTGGAATACAAGATTAAAGGAAAGTAATGAATAGCAACTTGACAAACTCGAATAAAATTTCGACTCACATATAACTATTCGAGTAGAACTCTATTAATATCTTATATAAAATGTAAATAAGAGGAACATTTACGAACCGAGAGAAACTGAAAGGGAAGAAGGAGATGAAATTCGTTTAGCACAAAGTACCATTTATTTATAAATAGAAACCGCGAAGTTTAAATTTAAATTTCGTACAGATGTAGAATATTTGATAATCCCAGGGGCCATTCATTAGTGCCTTCTATCAAGAAGCAGTTAAAAAGAATGATTAATCGAGGGATATGTTTAATTAAACATTTAATTTTGTCAGAAACCTTGGGTAAATTTAGTAAAAACATAAGGAGTACCAGAACGGATCCCTGCAGAACGTCTCATGAAATAGTTAAACGAAATTATCACGCTCTTATTTACCAAATTATCGCTTTTCTTCCAAGTACAAACGATAAAAATTCAAAGCAATGAAGACAAAACTGAGATCTTTCAAAATTTTAGAAGAAACTATTAACAGAAGCGAAGGCCAAACTGTAGTCAATGAAAACCAACACAGTGTATAACTTATTATTATTGGACAAACGAATATGATTCGTACCTTTAAGGAGGGCAGATTGTACATTACGTCCAAAGAGACATACTGTAATGATAATCGCTATACTCGGATGACGGGAAATTATTGAGGATAATTTGTATTTAAAGTTTATGGATTTCATTGAGAATCTTCACTCGCGAACTTTATTGAATTATGAATTAATTACATTTGATTGTTAAAATAATTATCTTTGGCAATTCCAAAGACTTCAGCAATATGCATTCTATATTGTATAGTTATTTAGAATTTTCAAGATTTCAAGCTTATGTTACATTCAATTATATTGTTAGTTAGTCATTTCAAGAAGAATTACTGGACTATATGTTAGAATCTAAGTATTTTTCATCCAATATGTAAATTAGATCTTAATTTCAAAGCGCTTTTTATTGGTATGTAAAATAAAATTAAAAGTAAACTTTTTATTTTACTTGTATTGACTGAAATAATTTTAATAATAGGAAATATGAAGACAGCTGTAATACTCTTGCTTCTCAGCTATCTACCTATCTATCTAGGTATCTCAGCTGGTTCAAGAGAACGCTCCCGTGAATTAATAAAACACGTCAATAATGATAAAGAAAGTACATGGCAAGTAAGTCTATAATTAGTCTCTATCAACATATCTAATAATTATTTGTACGTAAGATTATTTCTTTTGATTTTTCAATACAGGCAAAAAGTAATCCTATAGCAGTAATGAAAGAAAAATCAGTGAAAAAGCTTTGTGGAACAATCAAAAAAAGGGCTAAGGTACTGGCAAAAACAGTTTTAAGCTCTACTCTTACTTCAACCCCCCAAATTCCCCTCAGTTTTGATGCAAGATCAAGATGGCCAAACTGCAAATCAATTGGGTTGGTGAGGAATCAAGGCAACTGTGGATCTTGTTGGGTAAATAACTGATAGATGTAAAAAATGTTTTAAGTTTCAATTTTTAACAATAATAATTATAGACTCTAGTTAAAAGACTTAGAAAGATGAATCTGTTATTTCATACAAATTAAAATAATCAACCCATTCATAAAATCAGTAAAGAATATTATTTAGATTGAATATATTTTGCAGTCTTTAATGGGTAAAAATTGTTTAATAAACCTAACATTGGTGGTAAATTAAGTATTTACAAGTAAATAGATTATCAAAAATAACACTTACTTAAGGGAGATTTTTTCACTCTAATGTGACTGTGCTCCTAATTGCTTCTTTATGGGCTACTATCACCACCTTTTACATTTCTACTCTATGTTAAATCTATTATATTTCCTTTCCAGCAATTTAAAGAGAAAATATCGAATTTCTATTTGTTCAAGAGACATAAAATAGCTCTAATGTCCTAACAGAATTTCATGATTTGCTAAAGAGAATATTTTAGAGTTCCATTACAAATCAAGAAGAGGAATGCCTTCTCACTCATAGGATTGAGCCAAGCAATATAAGAATTAGAGATTGCTTTCCAAAAAAATAATATAATTTTCCATACTCCAAAACATATTTTCTAATACATATTTTCAGCAGTCCAGCCAAGCTCAAATGTACAATCTTTTGCAACACCCTAACTACAAAGTCCATCATCTTAGAGTTAAAAAAAACTTTTACAACATATAATTCGTAGAACTTGAATCATCAAACTTTTAATATAAACTAAACATTTAATTTAACGTATATTTCTTTTCTATAGGGATACTATATACTATTATTATTTTCAAAAAACTAAAATTTCATTTTAACATGGAATGCATACACACACACATTAAGGTGAGTTTTACTGATAATGGTACATAATGAAAACTCACATTTTGTTAGAAAGTAATGCCAATTTCATTGTTATGGCTATTTCTAGGTTTTTATACGCTTGCACTTATAACTAAGCACAAAATGGTTTCCATTAATTGCAACAAAGAAGTAATGTTTACAGATTCGTTAAATCAATCCCTCTATTGCAAACAATCACTGATTCATATTTCTTGACGCATTAATATTTATTCATTGTAATAATTTAAGTTTGGATGAGTATTATATAGATAATCTACTTTCCTTTTGAAAAATGTAATATTTAATTATAGATTTTGACTGCAAATTTAAAAAATAAAGCACAAGAAGTCCATTAAAACAGTTTTTAACACTAAATTGAAAGAGAGCAAGTACATAAAATAGGAGAAAGGATACATCTTACACAAACTTTCTGCCTCTAATTTATGCAAGAGAAAAAATGGAAGGCTTATTGAGAAGAATCATCAGCAGTAACTGGAGTAAATGCATATTCATATAAATCTATTGACAATTTTATTCCATAATAGATGCCTTGAAAATGCTGATGAATAAAGGCCATTTTATTATTCTTAGTATCACAAATATTAATTCAATAGAGCATTAACCCTTTTAGGCTGAGCCTCCTCCGAGGATATTAATGAAAAACTCAGGGTTAATTCTAAAATGTACTAAAAATTAGAAAAAATATCAGTCTGAGGCTTTGTGCACTTTGTTTGGTCTTTGCATTTAAAATATATGCAGAACCATACAAAAATGGTGAATATCTTAATTATATAAAATTAATTACATTTCCTCAATCAACAGATTCAAAAAGATTATCTAGAAAGAAATAAAGGAGAAAATTATTAAAAAAATTCTGATACACTTCATCCCAATGCAATATGTTATAAATTATAAAACCAATAACCTCACCAAAACCCATTTGTTAGAAAGTAGACTGTCAGATTAAAAGCCATGTTGCATTCTCATCAAGAAAACTTAGTTGAAAAATCAAACCTTAGGTACAGTTTCTCAGCTTGAATTGCACAAATTATGCTTTATGAATTATATTTGAAAGAAAGGATATAATTATTTAGACATGAAATATAAAGCAACTAAGGTGTATTTTAGCAATGCAATAAATATACTTCTAATAATAAAAATACAATCAGTTATACCAAACTGAACAAAGCTCTAGATAAAATCCTATATATTGGCTCACCATGCAAAAAGAGGTAAAGAATGTATAAAGTATAAAGTTGCAAAATTGAACTATCAAAAGCTGGGTGAATGAATTTACCATCCTGAGTCTGATATATAATAGGAGCTTACATTTCATTTTCCTTTAATTAAAAAACAATTCTTTGGAAATAAAAATATATAACAGGAAAATATATGTATGAACCTAATTTACTAATGAAAATCTCATCAATCAGGCTTTTTCTGCAGCACAGGTATATTCTGACAGAATGTGCATAACGACAGGAAGTACAGTAATTTTTTCTCCTGAAAACCTTCTAACATGCTGCACGAGCTGTGGCTATGGCTGTGATGGAGGATATCCAGATGAAGCATACATTTACTGGACTAGCACAGGAGTTGTTTCAGGGGGTGATTTTGGAACAAACATAGTAACTACTATTCAATATTCATCATCACAACCAAACTATCAAAAAAATAATGTTCATTATTTTGTTTCCTTACCTCAAAATCAATTAAAATAATCCAAAGAAATTTAAAAATTAGTAAAAATATTAAAATAAACTTCATTAATAATTAGTCATATTTGCAAATTACCATTTGAAATTAAGTGCTTACGATTAGTATAAACCCAAGAAGTACAAAAGACTTATGATGCTGACACCTTATTAGCATCCCATATCACCCTGGGTGTTCTGGTATGATATTACAATTTTCTATAACAACCGTTTAGCAACTGTCTAAGGGTGAACAGGGTTTGAGTCCCAGTCTTATCAGATGTTTTTCATGTTGGTTACCCCTTGGGTTTTTTTATGAGCTGAATTAATTCTCATGTAAAATCATGACAGAATGGCATATGCCTTAACCTTATACTATTTCATTTCTAATTCAACAAGAACTTAATGAATGATAAACATGTTTATGTCTTTAAGATTTAAACTTTCCCATTGTTCATGTACCTCTATAATTATATTTATTTAATTAATTAAAATAATAATAATAATTGCATGCATATATTTAGGGATGTCAGCCTTACTCCAGTGAAGCCTACTTAGCAGGTACCACTCCACCATGTGTTACACAGTGTGTTAACACCACTCTAAACTATACATCAGACTTAAGACGAGGTAAATATGAAGGTAAATATATTCTCAGTATATGTATTGGAATCATTGAGTAAGAGTTAATATTCTCTCTCAGGTCGTAGTTGGGTTTTAATCCCACAAAACGTCACTGCAAACCAGTTGGAAATATTTTTCTATGGGTCTGTAGGTGCAATAATCAGCATTTATGAAGATTTTATCCACTTTGCAGATGGTAGGTTAAACATTATCTGCAGCTCTAATATAACCACGGAAAATATACTTATATAGATTTGTTAAGTGATAAAAGTATTCCCCATGTGCATTTTTATCACTATCTCTACTAAGTAATTTACTAATTAACTTATATTTCAGGTATATACAAGTATAAGGTTGGATCTTATCTAGGAGAGCATGCAATTAAAATCATTGGATGGAGTGTAAATAACAGTGTACCATATTGGATATGTGTTAATTCCTGGGGTACTTCATGGGGTATGAAAGGATTGTTTAATATCCTGAGAGGTACCAATGAAGTAGGCATTGAAAGTTACGTTTTGGCAGGAAGAATATGAATATAACATTATTTCCTAAATTATATTAACTAGTATGGCATTTGATCAATTATGCCCAACTTTGGATACATTGTTAGTGTAATGAATATTATACTCCCCATCATATCAAGAATATACCCCACAATCAATAACTTTAATGAAGAGGTGATTAATTATTTCAGCATTACTGGTAGTTATTTCAAGTGTAAATATAAAACGGATTTGTAAAGCATTCTAGAGAGGATCTGATGAATATCATTGGTCATACAAAATTTCATCCTAAGTTTTATAAAACTAAGATGTAACACAAATTATATAGTTTGCTAACTTATTTACATTGTTTTCTTCAAATAATTCAGTCTGTATTTACCTAGAAAATTATGAATTTTTGATTGGTATTAACTTCATTGTAAATTTTATGAATCAAAATTATTTACTCTGCCTTGCTAATAATTAAATTAAAACTTATGCTACAGAGAGTTATTATCTTATACACAAGTAACAGGAAATAAAGCATTGGGTATTTTTGCCCAATATTATCTAAGGTAATAACTTAAAATATGATAATTTTTAATGAGTATTATTGTTAATCTATAGCTATCCATCTTTTAATGTAAGCATACTAGGATAAATACAAAATCGTGATATATTTGCAAAAAATAAAATACGAGTTATACGTTTCATATTGATGATGTTTGAATGATGACTGACAAATGTTAATTCAATGATCAAATTGAATACACTATCAGATATTGACTGCTTCAGAGTGCAGTTTTTGGGCGAGTTTCAATCCAGTGCTTTACTCCAGATAAATTTTCAACTTTTTTCCTCAGCATTTGAAGCATGGGATACAATTCTAACAGATCCATTTTGAGAAATGATTCCATAAAGCACATAATTCCAGCAAAGTACAAGTCTGCCCAAGTCAACTAGAAGAGAAGGTTTGAAATCAAAGTATACTTTTAATTAAATGTGCATAGAATTAGATACAGATAAGATTTAAATAGATAGGCAGTCAATACAATAGAGTACATTCATAATGAACGAACTTCAAGGTTAAAAATTTAGCAGTATGAGGACTTTGTCTTATCCAGATTTATTGGTTTCAAAGCTTAAAATATGTTGATAAAAATAACGTTTGTCGATTATTCTATTTAAATTGCAAAAATTCCCTAGATTATCTATAAGCCTATCTCTCATGCATTCTTTTAATCTACTAATAATAAACTGAAGATCACTTTCTGCATTTCCAGCAGATGTTGTCGTGAATAAAAAATCAAGACCTGACTCCTATAACTTGGCTCAGAACCATCATAGAATCATAGATTAATAAAAACTTACAAAAATATCAAAACCACATCTAGAAATGAAATGGGCGATTTGCTTATTTTTTAATTCCTGTGTAAGGATGGGCAACTAAATGCATTTTGGGTATTTCTCTGGATTCTTTTTTTCATGCTTTCTTTGAAAAAAAAAAACACTGCAGAAAATAAAGTTAATTTTCATACACTTAAACACAGTTCACAATGAAATATTATACTCAGTAGTTTATGAGTAATTATTATATTCTGTTAGTTGGATTGTTTATATTCCGAAATTTGTAAAATTTACAAACAATTGATGTCACGAAATCATAGTGAAATTAGAGAATTTTATACTTACAGAGCCTGCAACAAAGTGTCCTTCATTTTTTTCGAGAATCCTTTCAAATCTGGAAAGATAATAAGGTATCACCTCCTTCACTAACTTTTCCCTCTTCAAAGTTTTCAGCTCTGGTTCATCAGTGAACAGTACATCTTTAAAGTCTAAGGAAATGAAAAAATCAATGATTACTGGACTACCGCTAAGCCATCAAGTATATAATGAATAGTTCTTACACAATCGGAAGTCTGTGATTGTATCCACAACAATGTCACACTCAACAGCACTTCCTTCATCGTATCCACATAATTTAAGTTCTTTTGCCAAAAAACGGCAGATAGCAATTGACTGGTATATAGTTTTTCCTTCTACTTCAAGTATTGGAAGTTGACCCATCGGCATATCTTGAAAGAAATGTTCATACATTATAGTCATTATTTGGAGCATGATCAAGATTGAGTTTGATAAAATTAGACATAATTACCGTTCTTGATTTCTTGGAAATTTTCATAAGGTATCCGTTTATCTTCAAAGTCGAATTTCCCATACGCAAGCAAGTAACGTATCGGTTCTGCTAATCCCATGGCGTGAAAGTAGCTTAATTTGTACTTGGGACTCATTTCAGGTAAGGAAGATAGAGGGTTTCGTGAATACAGGATGTAAGATTCGAGATTACTGAATTATGAACGAGACTCAAAGAAAAGTTTCCATAATGTAACTCACACAGTTCGGTTCCGATGTTTTGCATATCCCTCTTCGGTAAGTAGTTGGTAGTATAGCCACATTCCGCAGCGCTATTATATAGTAGCGTCAGCGGGAACCAACTTTCTGGATTTCTATTTTAAGTGTAATTAGAAATAAAACATTCCTCTTTAAAAGATGCCTAAACATTCACTCATCACCAATATTCTGGTCTTCTATTTCAACTTTAGAAACTTTCTTTTCACGATTTACTATTTAGGAATGTCATTGCAGTCTTCTTAAGCCCCCCTTGTAATGTTGAATTTGCTCAATTTGACTAAGAAATAGTGAACGAAAATATTCTAATTTGATCCTGATTTATATCGCACGGCGAACTCTAAATTATCGTTTTCGAAGAATTTTTAACCCGCTCTCTAATGACCGTATATCAAGTACCTGGTACCTTACAGCTGTCTAAGGTGGAATAATAAGGTACAAAATAATAAGATAAAGGCATTGAAGACAACTATTTATTCACTGGAAAGGTACAAAAACCACTGATGTAAAATTGACGAAAAGAATGGCACATGTATGGCCCCATATTAAAATTTATGATGAACGGGAAATATTTCTTCCTGGAATTTAGAAATCGCTCTTGGGTCTCTTTTCGACCCATTCCTTGATGGCTGGAATAGCTAGGACTTTATCCTTGAGAGCCTTCAAGTTAGAGTGTTTTTCGGTAAAACTGATTCCGGCCATTGCTTCCAAGTAGTCGAGAATGGAAACGAAGAAAAGGTCTGCCCAAGTGAGCTGAAATAAAACAAGGGAGTTAAAAAAATCAAAAATTCAGTAAAATTCAGAAATTAAATAATCTAATCATACCTTTCCAGCCACGAAATGCCCTCCATTCTTAGCAACGTGTTGATCGAGCCTTCCTAAGTAAAAAGGAATAGTCTCCGAAAGCGCCACTTCTTTCTTCGCATCCTTGCTAGGTCCATCTTTGTCATAAAAGAATCCAGCGATCTCTATATACAGAAGTGAATAGAACGTCATTTATTAGATTTGATATAAAATAGACACCAAACACATTTCGTAAAACACTAAACACTGCCTTATAGGGCTATCAAATACTGGCATAGTTAAAATTTACATGACAAACTTTGGATCCATAATAAATACAAGTACTTACGTGCTCTCAAATCGCCAATTGTATCAACCATAATATCACATTCCAAAGCTTCCCATTCATTATCACCGGTCAACTTTAATTGTTTTGCAAGATAACGTGAAATAGCTACCGACTGATGAAGAACTTTCCCATCAATTTCCAAAATGGGAGATTTTCCAAACGGAGTAGCTAGAAGCAACAGAATTAGATTTATTTAAACAGAAGTTGAAAGCGCCAAATTCCATTATCTTGGCAATCACTAAAAAGTAATTGCATAACCATTTCCGTTACTCACTAGGTTTGATCTCGGGCCACTTCTCACGGTCAAAGCGGTAGTCTTCATACTCAATCTTTCCGTACGCCAAAAGGAATCTGATGGGTTCACCCAATCCTTTGACCGGGAAGTAAGTTAACTTGTAAGACGGGGCCATACTTAGTATTCCTTTTCGCTTGAGCTGAAACGACAAAAAAATACGTTACCATTAGTTGCCGGCCGGCTTCTCGATAGCAGTTAGAATCAACTTCAGATGCAAGTTGAACAATGGGAAAACTAGTGTCAGAGAGTCCACCAGTCGGGGAGTCCTTACTTTACGAACCTCCTAGTTGAAGGCTTAACAGGAGACTACGTCTAAACTTGGCAGTGAAGTCCGAGATCAATTTTGAATTCAAGGACGAAGCAGTGTTGCCATCGCGATGGTGTCACATCAAAAGGAAGATATAATTTTGAATTAAAGCGCGAAATGGTATAAATATTTTTGTAAAATCTCCTTGTTGATATAGAGCCGATGGAAACTTATTTTTAATAAATACCATTTTAAATATCGTATTTTTCGTTAATAAAAATTTTTAGAATATGAATTATAATTAAAATAGTTTCACAATAACATGAGTAAAATAGAATAAAAGAAGAGGATGCAATGCAGAAAGTATATTTTATTGCATTATTGAAAATTATTTATCAACAATATTCCCGTTTGAATATTTATTTCTTTATTTCAAAATATAGTATCATAACTATAATTAATGTATTTGATTGATTTGGGATGTTAATATTTAAATATTAAAACCAAACGTACCCAATCTTAATAAATATATAACAATACAAATATATTTAACAATAATATACATTAGAATATATTAATTTATGATTTAAAAAAATGCAGATTTAAGATCAAAATTTTTCTATCGATTTGTAAAACTCCAAATTTCGAAATAAGTCAATTTGATTTACTATTTTGAAAAGCTTTACTTTGAAATATTTATGAATATTTAATATTTTGTACACTTTAGGCGTTCTTTAATAAGAATTCGATTGTGAAGCTTGGATGAGATGGCTAGATTAGAAAAAAGAATGTTGAAGCTTTTAAGAATTATTAAAAACAGCTTCTTGCGGCGAAAAATAATCAGTTAATCGTTTGTATTCACGGTTTAGGGTCTTAAAAATCTAAATGAGTGTTTTAACAAGCTTGCTCAGCAGCATGATAAAGTCTGTGATTCGATAGTGTGTTGGAATTCAAATAGATAAAATTACCTTATATATCAAAGCAATTCAAATATCATTACCACAAATTATGATGATTAGTCTTCAGATAATAGAAGGCATATCGTAAAATTTTATTTAATATTTTATTTTAAGCATTTCCTTGCGTCTGTTCACAACGTTTAACTTTCAAATTCTAACTCCAATTATCTAATTAGAGGTGAGAATATCAACTTTGTGTGATCATACTCCAAATGTATGGGAGTACAAACTAAAAAATGCACAATAAAATATAAGGGATTCTTTTATATCTAGTTTGTATGCGATTGCCGTTTTGATGCATTTAAGCATAGGATACCCACGTCTCATTCTTTTGTGTTTGCATACCTCTTTGTGATTTATGGAAATAAGATTAAAGCATTATTTACGATGAGCTTTACCAGTCGGTCGCTTTTATGGCGAATGGTTCCTAAGAGATATATTTTTTTCAACAGAGATTTCCAACGATTTACAGTTCAAGTAAGTAGAACCGTAAATTTATAAGACATAAAAAGGAGAGATAGAAGCATAAATACGAAGGCACTAGTGGTCAGAGAATCAATAAAAAGTTTGGTTTTCAAACCAAAAGTAAGTTTATATTGCAGGTGATAGAGTAATGAAGTATTTAAATAAGACGTAATTGGAGATATGAATGAAATAAATTACTGACATAGATTTTGGTGCAGTAGTATTCGATAATAGTCACTGCTTTTTGTAGCCTTATTGATTTTGTAAAGATATGAGAATCTACTTCGGATACTGATTCAAAAATTCACAGGTGGAGATACATATAAATAATAATCCAATAATTTTTGTTCGCTATGATCATAACTGCGAGTTCACGAATCGAAAAATCTGCATATCTTAATCAAGAATAGATAAGGATTCAATAAATTTAGTTGTTTAAGAATTCGGTAATTTGCATTCCCCCCAGCTAATGTATAAAGAACTCAAGTCCTCGATTTTCTAATGCATCTGAATTCGGAACTTAATTTCAATATCTTAGTTAAAAGTTAAACAGTTATTACTCTGATCGAAATATTAGAGGGACGAATTTTTGATACGCAATCAGGTGCAGAAAACTGCTTGCGCATGTCTCGAAGAACCCAGCATCTCCTTACTCGATAACTCAGTATCTCATATGTTTCAAGTTGATCGTTCACTTATCAGAAAGAGAACTTATCTTATCTACTGTTGGCTTGTATTTTTCTCATAATTCCCTCAAGATATTACTTAATTTAGGAACGAGAGTATAATTGAAATCCTATTAGTTCCATTTTCATTGAATCAGGTGCTGGAATTAAATAATTGCTCTATAATTAACTCTATTATCTCAGTTTATCTTTATTTTTCAGGTTCAGCTCTTTCTTGACTTTTAACCTCTTCTCGCCCAGTTTCCGACCGAAAAAGCTGATCGTTTTGACGTCTTTGCTTTTACTTGCAGTTCGTCACGCTCTTCGCCTTATTCTTTAAGCATTGGAGCATATTAATATTGAGTAAACGCACATAACGCGTTTAAATTCTCATTTTGAATCGCTCAAAAATGTATGGAGAAGGAACAGAAGCGATTCCGTTCGTAAAATGACAAATGAGCATCTATTAATCAGTTAAATGAACGAAATAAATTACGAGAGATAAATTCTGTATTGATTTTCACAATCAGAAGGTATTAAGATATACTTATATACAATCCACAAGACAAGATTTGATATTTCCAATTGATCAATATTATTGTTAAGAACACAACTTTAACGAGTCGATAGTAGACTTAATAGTGGCTAACATTTGAGTGCAGAAAAGACGATATTGTCTTCTAGGTAAGATGGCGACGCTGGACGTGTAATTAGAAGATAAGGCATGAGTATGAATGGGGTTAGTGGACTGCGTAACAGTGCGGAAAGGTAATACCGAAGAAAAAATAATATAATTCGTACGCAGAGCAATTTAAAACAATCTGAATATCAATATACGACACGTCTCCAATTATCGATTGGTTGTAGAACGCTTAGCAACGTATATACAGTAAATTAACGGAAAATGAAGGTGCTCATTCAACGCTAAACCGACAGTACAGAAATGAAACATTCAACTTTCATTCATACGACGCAGTGTAAAGATATATCATTATTTTTAAAAGTTTTGACGGCTGACGCGAAAGACAGTGTCAAAAAGTTAACGTGATAAGTTCTAATCTCATTACTAATTTACATTTGAATATCGGAGTTGTTCCTTCTTCTCTAAAAATTGTTAACGACTGTTGATAGAGAAGAAAACAGGTATTCGACAGGTTCAATACTCCTAAAGGATATCAATGGTTTTAAAATTCAATGTGAAAATATAGGCAATTTATGTTATATTCCAAATTAAATTAACCACTTTTTGAATTCGTTTCATCTATTTGAGTTAATCCATTGAATGAGTATCGGTCATATTAAAGCATTTAAAAATGAAAAGTTACGGATACAGAACTGAGAATATTCCCCTTCAAATTGAAATATTTTTAACCGTGTCCTATTTCTATTTTGATTGAGATTTATCCCGTTAAATGATTAGCCCATCTAAATATTTATTGCTTGGATAACAATAAGTATTCCAATCATTTCTTTCAACCTAGGAGGAGTAATGGAATAATAATGTCAATAGTAATTCAGCTTATCTTATCCTCTGTCGAGAAATATTACGTAATAAGCGAAAGCTTTCGTGAAATTTCAAAACGTTGAAATGAGAATAAGAAAATGAAATCTTAAAAACTGTGATCTTAACTTACTTCTAACAAAAAATAATTTTTCAATAGAAATGGCCAAGGCGTAAACAAATTGATTTTGAAATACCTGTATAAGATCTGAGCTCTATAATCAAATTCAACCAACCTTAACTACATCAATAACTATTTTTAAAATTCTTTAAACGGTATCAATTGAAACGGAACGTCAAAATAATTTATCAAAATGAATGTTAAACTCGTGCGTATCAATTATTTAATATCAGTAGTTGATAGAATATCATATTTGCGCATCAGTAAAATTTATTGCTGTTTCGGAAATAAGATACGAACTACTGGTTAAATATCACCTTATTTAAGGCTTATACCCAAAGAAATAAAGCAATTTTAGAAGAAGTAGCTTTTATTGTACTTTGGCGGGATACATTCAAGTGACTAACCGGAGTCTAATAAAGAAATCCATTTAGGACCCCAACAAAAAATCATCCGGATTGTGCAAAAATGATCACTTGAAAGCGGTTAATACGGGTGCAGTACATTACGGACGAGAATCACTGGATGGAATTTGAGAGAGAACGAGACATAATGAGATTAAGTTTTGAGAATATGCAGCATCTATGTTAGATCTAATAGTTGGTCTTGGGTCTCCTTTCGACCCATGCCTTAATCTGTGGCAGATCTAGGACCTTCTCTTTAATGGCCTTCAAGTTGCTGTAGTTGTCCGTGAACTTGGTCTGGAGCTGATCTTCCATAAAGTCGATCATGGCCACTATTGCAAGGTCAGCCCACGTCAGCTGCAAAGAATAAGCGCTATTATAATGATGGAACAATAGAAGAACTAAGCAGCTCTTCGTAATAGTCAATTCCAAGAAAACAATGCTACCCTTGGACATAAGACTAAACATGCGTAATCGTATAGTTTAACAGTTGAGGAAAATCTTAATTTAAAATAAAGGCGAGGTTTCTTTCGGGACGAAGCTTTTGTAAACAAAATCTTGCCTTCAACTCGTTTGCAGCAAAGCATTTAATTTAACACTTACCTTTCCTTTCACAAAATGACCATCGTTCTTCTTCACTTCCTCATCCAGTCTCTCCAAGTAAAACGGCATCGTCTCGTTGAAGAGGACTTCCTTCTTTTTCTCTTTTATTTCCTCATTGGGTTCGTAGTAGTAGGCAGTCACCTCTGGAATGAACCGATTTTCGATATCATTTTTAATTTTTTGTATTTGAAATATGCTCAGAATAGAATAATAGAATACTGTACTGACTGTTATCATTATCGAATTATGATAACAGTCAATACAGAACTACTTTGTCCATTCATTTAATTTTCAAATGCTCTGCTGATTCATATACTCACGCTGTCTGAAGTCGTTCATGGTGTCCACCATTATATCGCACAGCATCGCCTCCCAGTCGTCGTCCCCGGTCAACTTTTGCTGCTTCGCGAAATAACGAGTCATGGCCATTGACTGATGGAGAACTTGACCATCAACTTCGAGCACAGGAACCTTGCCAAAAGGCATGCCTGCGAAAGAAATCCCGATGAGGAAATATTTACATAATACGTGACACCCGAGAGATAACTCTGAAACGGGTGCATTGTACCAGAAGTTTAAAAAATGTATTCGACGTAATAAGGGAGTTTATAGGAATAAACCGAAGTTAAATTCTGTTCCATTCTCAAAATGGATTACTAAAAAATAGAGAACAAAAACAACTCTCATAAAACCGTATATATATTGCAGTCGTAGTTTTATGAAACCCGAATAATGATGATAATAATAATAAAATGAAACTTATAATAAACTAAAAATAATAAATGCAAGTGGCTGAGAATGGCATAAAAGAAACTAATTTTTAAATAATAATGATTGAAAATGTCTACTGAAAGTCCGTTATATTATTCGGTCAAATTAAATTGAAAACAAAAGTACGTTAAATTTACGAGGTATAAAATAAAAATGTAATGTTATTTCTTCGTGTCAATTAAGAGACTAAAAATTCGTTAATTGGAGCTAAATATTTAATTATAATGGATAATTTACTACCGTAATCTATTGGAAAAACTACGCCCGTTAAAACCGTTTCCTAAACTCATGTTTCTATCCATATAATTTTGTGTGACATCGTGTATGCACTTGCAACACTGCCTTTCCTAGAGGCAGCAGTTCTGCCCAGATGTTCAGGGAGTAGGATTATAAAAAACCACCAACGCCCAGAGCTCGCGGGGGCGTAGCAGACAATTTCCCCTGGGAACACGCACTTCCTTCTCAAAATTGATCGCGGAGAGATAATAGTATCGTTCGACACTTCACTGAATACCACGCAACAGTTTCACATCGGGTATTCGTAAACATGGGAAAGCCGGAAGCTTTGCAAATGGTCTTCATTAAGAGTTGGCGTTTCAGTTCTGAGAAATTGCAACGGATACCCACTAATGCACCGATATACGAGCTATTAACGTAGGATGAGAAAAGAGGAAACGATGTAGAGTTTATTTATAACGAGTGTAATAAACAATCAAGGATAAAATTGCGTTCGACTCTATATTTAAAATAAATAAACTTATAATAACGTGAATAGGCGATATACTTAGAAAATAGTATATAAATATATTCACAGGCAAAACAAATGAGAACTTTCAGTCAAATGGGCTATATTCGGTTCTCAAAAATTTTAATAGTTAAAAATATAATGCGGTGGGAATTTCCGAAGTGTTTTTGCCTTAGTTACGAGATGATTGCACGAATATTATCACGCGTCTCGTCATCGTAGAAGCCACGGCGTAATGTCGTAACATATAAAGTTCCCAAAGTCACGGAAGTAATCAATAAGTAAAAGTGCATCGCAATTGCTTCAAAGTAACGTTGGTGCCCACTCGTGATGCCAAAGAAAGGGACCAATTGAGAGTTGAATTGCTTCAAAGAAAGATTGGATGTCCAACGGCTGAAATTTAAGGACGTTCAATTGCAACACGTACTCTTCTTTAAATCGGGCCATTGCTCGAAAGTGAATCTGGAGTCCTCGTACTCGATGTCGCCGTAAGCCAAAAGGAACCTCAGGGGTTCGGCCAATCCACGGAGGTCGAAGTAGGTCAGCTTGTATTTTGGCGACATCTTGGAATTCGTCCTGCAACAAAATTAAATTGGGTATTATAAAAATAAATCGTTCTGATCAACAAAGCATTAAAATATAACAATATCTTAATCTGATGTAGGAGATTTGAAAAAAGCTTTCCAGTTAAATAAAATAATTCGTTTGAGACTTTAAAGTATACCAAATTTGATTGACACTTAATCGTATTAACGTAACATACGCTGTCTGTTGCCAAATTTTTTTAGCTCATAAAATACTTTTAATTATCAGGATATTTTTCTTAAGCTAATTTTCTTTTATGTTAATAATTCGATTACAATGCCAGATAAATATATGTAATTCGTATATCGTAGAAATATTGAAACTCAATACGCATTACAAGGCCAACATTTCAACGACGAAGAACTCGTATTTTCTTAAATTTACTTTAATAACAACACTTACTCGGAATTCTGACGTCTATCTCCCGTTTCATCGACCATGTTGATTATAAACTGATGAACGAATCTTAAGAAAGTATATTATACTCAATTCGTTCTTCCGTTAAGCTCTCACGATATACGTATTATACGATAAATCGTTATTTGTTTATAAATAAACAACTACGAACAAAAGATAGGATTTTAAATGCAACAATGCAAATATTATTTAAGTGAGTTCTTGGATAGAAAAGAATATCTTAATCCGTAATAGGTGTTGCGCTAAATGAATTTTAGCTGACTTGTGACCGTTTTCATCAAATTCTAAGAGTATTCATAACGTTTAGCCGGCATTCATATTGAAATACGTGTTTGGAGGGGGATTTAATAGAATCTAAGAAAAATGCTCTTTACAAAGTAATTTATTCGTCTCATTAAGCGAGTAAAATTTTCCCGCTATATCACAATCGATGATAAAATATATTGCACTGTTCATCAATATCTACTCGGGAAAATTGGCGGCATTCTAACTTAATTCTAATGAGCAAGCCACGAAACGTTTTTGCTCCGGAAAACCTAAATAAGAAGACTAATAGCTAGATTAGACAAGCATGAATTAATCTAGTATTTATATCCGACAAACTATTGTTTATCATATTTTAGAATACATAACTTATTTAAATCTATAATTTACAAATACGCAATATATTGTTTCTCTCTATGGACAGAAGTGACAAGCTTTCTAGCAACTCAAGAAAAATTCGCAGCCTCCAAAAATAATTCGTTATTATCCGAAAGTTTAATTTGCATACAATGGGCTTTAAGCATGATTCAATTCTTGTTAGTAGCTCAAATTTTTATAATTACAAGAGAGTCTTACTTGCTTCGAGTCTCGACGTTTCATTTCAACTGAAAAGTTCGATGAAGTAGGTGTTTGGGTGACTGGTAAAGCATATCTTTGAAACAAGAAGGTTCAAAATATGAATAGGATCCTTATGTCCACTGAATCGCTTTTTGTCATTCACGGTAAATGAATACGACTGAGAAAATAAGGTCAAAACTATCTTATGAACGGGTCGATCTCAGGGTCAGACGATACATCGGCGATGTCTCCGTAAGGATGGGAAGCACTTGATTCATTCATTCTTGGATTACATAATTTAACTACGATTGTGGAAACCTATTCATGATATTTAATGCTATTTAAAGATTTAAATTCTAATTTATATTAACGGTTACGTTAATAATTGTAAAAAATAATACGCACTATTTCTTCTTTACACGTTAGATTATCATTCATTGTAATAGATTGGGATTTTATTAAATATTCGAACTGTTTTATAATTCCCCAGAACCGCTATTCGATTTGCGATTCTTTTAATTTATGTTTCGCGAATATAGAATAGTATTTCGACCTAGCCCGATAAATTACGAAACAATTTGAAAATTTAGAATTTGTACTTATTAATGATTACTGTTTAAGAGAATAAACTTTTAGGATTATTGATGAATAGAATGAGCAAAAAGAGAACTAAAACTAATTTAAAGAGTTAACAGATATGTACTGAAAGTAAGTTTTTAACAAGAAAATATTCTTATGAATCGAAACATTACCGATGCATTATTATTAATTATTAACATTATTATAATTAGTAGTACTATGAAATAGAGTTTGTATAGCTGTTATTCTAACTTCGGGACAATTGATAAGAGAAATTTTAATTGCCAAATATCTTCATTTCCTTGATAAGAGATATTTAACCCCATAAAAATATCTCCAAAGGAAATGAACAGGAACTTTTTTCAAACTTGAGGAGGAACTTTTTTCAAACTTGAGGATTTTCACGAACAATACACCTCATCCCAGTAGCAAAACGCGAACTTTTCGTTGGCAAAAAATCGAATTGCACGAACTTGATAGTCCGGTAAACGATCCCAAGAGGTGAATCAGAACCAGTTATGCAATTGGTCCGAGTTTTACCATGCGTTCAAGGAGACGTTATCTAACGCCAGCATGAAATTCAGCATTTTTATTGTTTATTGAGATATAGTCGAAAAGAGTATGGAGGATGAAGTGAACGTAGCTCCATCAAGATTCGAACTCTAAAATGTAGCGGAATGGTTGTAACTTTTAGTCTACCGAGACATTCTACTAATAATCACTTTCGAGAATATTCGCTGACGTCTTAGAAATAATTAATGCTTTGACGAAGGTATATGCTTTCTCGTAGAACTGTATTTTGACCACCGATAAATTTGACAGCAGTATTTGTGGTTGGAAGAACAGAACATGAGGACATGAAATTTCAAAGGATTAGGTTGCTTTTAAAATTCATACAAATGCTGAATAAATTTAGCTAACCGTTGCTAGCAAAATTGCTGCAGATAATTCGTTAATTCAAAATGTAGCGTGATTTTACGTAGATTCAGAAATAAGTCATCGCCAGACTGGCTGTTTAATATCTCTTATCTTCGCCTCCCAGAAGCTTCGAACCACCAGTAATCTAAATAAGATAGAAGTATACATCTGCCGGCGCGAATGGATGGCAGTGTACAGATGGATTTACGATAGAATTGTCTCACCTTGTAATACAAACATGCACACACTCACCGTAAATGTTCCCGCACAGTAAACCGCACCGCTTCAACGTGTTACTTCTGCCGGCTGCCGAACCTCGACTGAAAGCTCACTATGGCTTGGGTGAGCGCCTTGTATGTCTACTCACAGATTGGTCCGAAGGTCATGGATGGTTAGCAAGGGGCGGCATGGGGTGGAGGGAGAGTAAATTAGAAGCTTTTGAATGGGAGGAAGAGGAATTTTTTAGGGAGTGAAAGAACTGTGCACCGCGTACAGATGGGAGTGGCGCTAGAACAATTGTGTGGGCGCGTCGGCCTATTTATTTACTCGATCGAATTGTCTCCATGTCAACCATACACGCGGAGGTTAATTCAGATCAAAACTTTTTGCCGCCCGATAAGAAAAGTAAAGTCGATGGCAGATGCATGGACTTCTAATCAACTTTTCGATAAGATTGCTAGAGCAATAAGTTTTCTTCCTGGATGGGTCAGTTTAATCACATCGGGAGATGGTTAATCCTTCACGCTTCCTATTTAACTTTTTCGGAATGAATTATATATAATTATGTATTATAGATATTAGGAGAAAATATTTTTTTTCAAATTCCTTTTCCAATTTTTATTTTTTCATTAAATTAAATCAGATTTAAATACCATTAAATTGATGAAAATTAATATATAATGATTAAATCATAATTATTTGCAAAATCTTTAGGAATTTAGTGAAAATTCAGGTAATATTATTAATAATCTTAGCAAATATAGAAAAAGGAAATAATAAATGTAACTAGCATTTATGATGGCTCACTACATGTTACTTACTACACATTTTACAATTTATATTAGCTAATAATTGAGGTAGTTTGATATTTTTATGATTCCTAAATTATATTATGTATTTTTGACTTGAATTGATTCGATTGATAAAGTACGTAAACAATAAGTGAGTATAATGTTGATTCTATGTTAAAATGCGTAAAGTATTGTATAGTTCAAGAGAAATATGTGCATTTAAGATGTTTTTCTTACCTTTGAAGGCAATGAGAAGTATCTATGCTGTGAAATTGAAACTAAACGGACTGGAAGAAAGTGCGTAGTGCGTAAGAATTTATTTGCTACTGATTCTGAACCTTACGTCAGCAATTACGTAAAATTAAATATATCGAAGCACTATATTTATACTGCGGAATATTAAATCGAGTTAATCTCTCGTAAAATAAATGCTAATGGATTTATTTTGATCCTTTATATTGGAGAAATAATATTTTCTCCTTGTGTATGGTTATAAAACCTCAGTAAAATATTAATATTATATTTTTCCGATTGCTTGTTTTCATGTCGAGTATGATTGATAAACATAGTTTATTAGAGAGCAAATATTTTGAAAAGAGTTGCTTTGAAAGTTTTAGTGATCAAATAAACATACAACGCAATTTAAGGGAGTCATATACTATTATATAACTATTGGAATTGATGACGATAATATGAGACGGATCTTTATATAAATTAATGCAAAATCGAGTCGCTTATTCTTCTTGCTAATATTGTTACTAAAATTCAACAGTACTAACGAATACTTTTGCAGTTCATTTCTCTTTGTTCATAAAGTTAAGTACATTAAAAGCAATGTTAAAAAAGTAAATCATTTATGGAATGGCGAACTGAAACCGAATTTGAAAACAGTGAGGTCCTTTCAAAAAAATTATTGCATTAAATACGATACGTATAATAAAAGATCATCATATTCGTATTTGGTGTACTTTACTAGTCTGAAGAAACTTCCACAAAATATGAATTATTCGATGGAAGTTTAATAATCTCTTTCCATAAGAATTGTTTCAGAAAATAACCATAATAAATTCACAGTTTTTCTTGTTTTATAAAATATCGTGGTTTGACTGCATACGTTGATGTATACCGGCATATGTTTTAATAGAATGTTCTATTTACCCCAATTGAATCGAAACCTGATTGATGCTTCCTTGAAAATGCATCCAGAATTGGAGCTAAGCTTTTTTATTGGAAGCCAATAAAGAAAGACTAGACGCATCTCAGTGAGCTATCGGTTATTGACTCAATCTAATCGATTTATTTAGTTGATTTAAGATTATTTCGTAATTTTTATCATGTAAACAAAAATAATCCTCGTCACATAACCCAACTCTCAAGTTTTTATCGTAATATTTTAATCTTAGTTACGAGTAGTATATATTGACAAATACTGATTTAAACAGTGCTGTAACTGTATTATATCACGAGTTAATCTCAACTGAATTTAACGTACAAGTAATAATATTCGTTTAAAAACACGAGGAAAATTAACAACATCTCGCTAACCCAAAGGAAAATATATTTACTGCAATACGAGGCTGGACTCATTTGAAAGATAGGTGCAACGAAGTTAAAAATAATTTTAATCGTCAAAAACTGCACGAAATGTATGCAACATCTCAACTGAGTTCCCTATTAGGTTTTATTAATCATTGCATCAAGTATCCATTACGTTTTACAACCATATTGCTTCTCAACAGGGTAGAGACGGACGCCGGTTGCCATGAGACGGAATCGCATCGCCTTATATGTGAGCGGCGTGGGATAGAGGTGTAATTCCGAAAATATTTTTCAAAAAGTCTATGTTAAAATATTCATGGCTCCGTCCCAGAGACCCCATTGTGCAGATTTTCGAAGAGAGCATAGCTGACGCCCGCATAAGAGTAGGCTTAACTCCAGATAATAGCAGGATAAAGACATAACTCATGCGCTTCTTTAGAACCCCTATCGGGGAAAGGAAGTGAGTCATAAGTCGGGTGGGGATTCAGAACTCCTCCATTCTCTTACTTGTGTAATCCGTTTCGATTCTTAAGTGGACGGTTAAGTAATCAATTCACGAGGTAGTGTTTTATTAACGCATCGAAAAAAATGGTGGAAGCGGGCAACACGTTACTTATAAGTGAGTAGAAAGGAGTGGGTTTTTTTAAAAAAACAGAAGTTGATACTTCCTCGTTTTAACACTTTGATATCAAATTAATTCATTTTATGTTGGGTTTATTGGGACCATTATCTGCTTAAGATACTGAGATTTATTCCACGAATTTATTTTGCCTTTATCCCTAATAATATTATGGCTTATAAACTATTGAGGAATGGTGGAAGTACATTTACACGATGAATTTGTACGACTTGATTAAAAAAGGTTAAAAAGAAATGGAAAAATAGCAACAAGTAGGGGACCTGGGTTCGAGTCCCTGTCATGTCGCATTTTTCACTTCTTTTTAACCTATGACAGCTTATAAAATTAGAATCTTTGCCTTGCTTTCTAGTGGAAGTAGTAGCTTGCATGAGAGCTATGTAATGATCTCCATAAAATCATTAAAGTTTGATTTTTATGGGGTAAGTTATCTAACTTAATTCTAAAAATTTTTTTCTCCTAGATCAAATTCAGATTCAAGACCTTCTTCTTCTGTCATTTGAGCTACTTGATGCACTCACTGTTACTCATAAGTTTTTCCACGTCTCATCTCGAAACCTCCACGTTGCTATCTCCGTGGCGATAAAGCCCTCTTCCACTAAGCAACCGCCCGTGACGAACGATACGAATACATTTGCCTTCAATTTTCTTCACACATGGTCGATATTGGAATTCAGGGAACGAGACCATCAAAGCTTCCCTCAACCATACGCTTTCGAAGAATGTTTGATCAAGAAACGAACACGCGGCCCGCTTATATCAGGAGATAGAATTTCTCCGTGAGTAGACTATTAAAACTGCATCACGGCATTTAGCGTCGGATGAAGGTGTAAAACACATTCTCGACCGACGCCGTTAAAAGAGAAAACCGCCTGTGTCTTATTTAATTACGAAATAAGGCATTTGGCCGCAGCGGGACTCGTGGACCGACCACAGTCCGTCTGCTTCCGAACAGGTTCGAGAGGGGTGGGAAGCACGGAAGCCGTATAAAGAATTCTTTCCCCTTTACGGAGCGAAGGCAAAGACGCAGGAATTCTTACGGAGGGTCGCATGTATTTCTAGAAATCCCGGTGAAATGAAAATAAGACACTGGTGTCGGCGGAACGGTGCGAAAACATTTCGAAGTTCACTTCCGATAAAATAGTACACTATGATGTTATTTAGAATAGCTTGCAATGGCTCTTACGTGCGAACAGAATTATATTTAAGTCGAAGTATCGAAGTCTTTGCTTGAGTGATTACATGCAATTCTATCAAAATAACTTCATATTTATTTCATTTCGATTGTTATAGAAGGCGCGAGTGAAAGAATACTTTTCGGTCTTCATTATTGAAATAAATTAAGCTATTGTTTTCTAGGCTAATGAGCTATTGTTACCACTTCATTTATTTTTGTCGTAATTTGATTTTATAGCTATAATGATGAAAGAGCTACCTTAGTCATAAGTAATATCGAGGTAGGGTATTGATTTTTGTTATTTTTAGTACTGTATTTTGAAAAACTGGCTATGAAACTACACACGTATGCTCTTTAATACATCGTGAATTTAATTTTGCAAACAATCACCTCTATTCCTGTGAATTAAATAAATATAAGGGATCAAATTATACCGAATTTGGAGAAAATTACGCTTTCAAAGTTTTCGTAGTTCTTCAAAAAGGCTCTGCTTTATCGAAAGATAAAAGTAGTGCGATGGTAAGATACTTATCAAGATGATAAGAAACGCAGTTGGAAGTGAATTGGAGTGATTTATCAGCGAATTGAGTAAATAAGAGGCATTGAAACCTGGTGCTCTGATAATCTATTAATTTATTACGAAATCTGCAACTGGGATATACATCCGGGAAACCCTCCAATTCTTCCCTACTTTTTTAACGGTTATATACATGTAGGTTGCCCGAATTTAGGCTTGGTCTATGAATCATTCTTTTCTTTCGGATGTGTAGGATTCGATATATGCACACTCATCCGTCGATGCCGGTCGCCGTGGGATATCGGAGCCAATTCGATTCCCGTTTTTATTCGCATTCCACATTCGTGACGTAGAAAGCCTCGGAAGTAGATATCCGTTCGAACTGCAATTTTCCATCACTGCGCCGCGATCACGAGAGAGGATGAGATTTTGCACGCGCGATTCTTTTTCAAAGGCTATTTACAATTTCGCGCCCATTTTTAGATTTCCTGTCCTTGAACGGTCTTCTCTAAAGGATTGATCGTTATTATTGTCGTACCTTTATGAGCAATGGTCGTAAAAGCAATTCCATAAGTGAACGTGTAGATTTATTTCTTGTGATGCGCTGGAACTGAACCTCAGCAGGTTTCAGCTGTAAGGCGTAATACCATAAACCTTACCTATAAACAAGGAATGGATGTATTATTAACTAAAATTACGATGTATTAATATGCAGAAGTAGGGGAAGTTGTATTCATTTGTGAAGTATTGGTATTAAGTATAAAGGAACTTAATTCCACTGATTTTTCGTAAAATATCAATACCCAACAAAGGACAACCCATTATAGATTTGAATATAACCTCATAATGTCAAACTATTTTTCAATTAAATGACGCAAACAATAGGAGAAATATGTTATTGATTATTTTCATTTGTATTGGGAGATCGTTCGTAGTACATTTTCCAAGAAAGTTTATATAACCTCTGATTGGTAAAAAAATCTTTGAATAGGAAATTAAAAAATGGAATAATGAGTGATTGATCAATTCCTATATCAAGCCAAATTGTATCGAAGGTACATCTTGCCAATTATGTAAAATAAGTGAGACAGTGCACGGTAAGAGCATTATATAAGTAATAACAGTGGAGAGTTGAAAACTGTCTTAAGAAGTGTAATTTTCATTGTTTTTGATGATGTTTCGATAGATTTTGGCGTGTTTTCGATAGAGTCAATTATTTTATGATAATATTAAATACATAAATACGTTATTTTTCAATTAATCAACAAAAGTCGTGAAGATAACTAAAACGTATACTCCTAGAGAGTAAATCAATTGAAACTTATTTTACCAGTAATAAAAGATAGCTTCAGATATACAACGTCCACAGAATAGTATGATTTTATATGTGGATATAGCTTTGAAAAATCGACACAATATTTGCCATGTTGGGGTAAAAACTCTCAAAAGCTACTTAGATTTGATAACCTCAATGTGTTACAATAAGAAAGTAAAATTGCGAGAAACAACCGAAATATATGAGATATTATTCTAAGCGAGAATCCATCGAAAAACTTCGAGAGAAAAGCAGCTAGATTTGTGACTGGTGGATACGATCACTGTCTGATACCGTCTGTCACGTTACGGGACCTTAAATAGGACAGTTTAGAAAAGCAAAGAAAAGTAAATACGTTCAGATATATTTATCACTCATATACAGGTAAACGCTGCATGGAAAGACTTGGCTTCTAAATTGGTAGATATTTTTTGGGAAAACAATCGTGATTATAAAATTCTTGAACGGTTTTAAACGAAAGAAACTTAAACGAAAAAAGATATGTTGTAATATTTTCATTATTAAACAGATGCATGAGACTTTTCTAAAAAGTTTTCAATCCTCTCTTTATAAATGAGATTTTCTTTATGAGGAAACTTAAAATAAGTGTCATACACGAGGGCTAATGTTAGTGTAATGATGAAGTTTAACGTTTAATTAATATTTTATCGTTGGTCACTCAGATTCTACTGGGTTTTACAAAATAAATAGGACTTGGAGATATAAAAATGAATATGAATAAATCAGTGATTCTCATATATATAACAAGGTGAGGTTAAAAAATATTTTTAGAAAGCATAAAGTTTATTCATAATCTTCTTCATTAACATTGTAAATCAAATCAAGCAATGATCGAAAGAAAGGAAATTTTGGTAAAGATAAAACCGGAGGGCTTTGAACTATTCATCATATCCCAATAAACTCTGAAAATATCACACTTTCATTTTCTGTTTTATTTGTGCTGATATTATAAGTCAGTTGCTCCATTAAAACTTTCATTTTTAAATAAACGCGCTTTTATTAAACATGAAATGAAATATTTGATCGTTAAAATTTCGTACATGCTAATATTAGAGTTGTGATTAGAATATCGAGGAATGGATGGTGGTACAATAAATTCCATGAACACAAATAAATATTTAATAATTTTAAAACAGTTTGTGCTGCAGCATTTTTGAATTCATACCGCAGTTGATTGATGAAAATTGAACGCTGCTTAATCATGATGAGTTTGTATGAGAGAACGTTCTAGTGGGACTGATAAAATCTTACGAAGATACTTTCGTGTCCTCAGGTGATAAATCTTATTATAGGCGATGATTCCTCGACAGTTTCTTACTTAATACTGATAAGAAAACGCTTCCAGGTTATGAGATAAAGAAACCACAATCGTAACTAAATAAAGAAATTAATGAACATCGTAAATAAGCGTCCGAAATTACTACACAGTTCATCAATTCGTAATCGTTATGTTCCCCTCTGTCCTTATCTGAATTATACAGTCGTATCGAACGATTGTTTGATCTTGCGTAATGCAATTTCTGTCTCAGTGTAGGCACACGGCCTTCGCATTGTTTCAAAGTGCTCGATTTTAACTTGCGAGCAATTGAAAGATAAGATGCGTAGCTGTGAGTAATAGCTCGTGACTTTGGTCACATAAGCTTTTAAAAATTACTGTGATTTCCGCATGCCTCATGCGAAAGACAATTAATTCGAAACACAAACATAAAAAACTGTGTTTTTTTTACGATCGTTTGTCTTTTACGTTTCTCCGAAGTTTCCGATAAAACTCACAATGCACGTGAAAAAGTATGCACGCGATTTCCTCTCCTGTTTTCTTTTCCCATTACAAGCGTTTATAGTTTTTCGCGAATTTAAACCGATGACTAACAGCTTTTTGAAAAGATTCATTGTTCCGTAACTTTGATCGACTCTGTGAACTTTTGTCCTAAATCTATATTGCGGTTTATGTAATTACTAGCATTCGTTGATACCACCCACATGCTTGCTTCATAATAATTAGGCAGAACTATCTTAATTATTCTTATGCTTTGTTGGAAACGTATCTAGTTCAATACTTCGACGTTAATTTCGTAATCAATTTTACCGAGAATTCAATTTCCCTTTGATAGAATGTGATGAAGTGTATTTACTAGAATTTCATTTGGATTGGGATATATAAATTAAATAAGAATATTAATCAATTCTTAATTAGAAATTCAGATGCTTAAGAAAATATTTTCAAGATAAATTTGAAAGTGACCAACCCATTATAATGTTCACAGCCTTTTGGTCACATTTTAAATAAAAAACTTGAAGTACTATCGTTCCAAATTTGTAATTATAATTTATCATTTGATTGAACGCTTTAATTATTCCATTAAGTAATCCAACTCGAACGAGTAAATTAATTTTTCCAGTTCAAGTACTTAAATAAAAAATGAAAATACTATTGCTCCAAATTTGTAATTATAATGTATCATTTGATTGAACACTTAAATAATTCGATTAAGAAATCAAACGAGTTAATTAATTTGTCCAGTTCAAGTATTTAATTAATAGAGTTAATTAAGTATTTCGACTGGATTGAATTGAAATATTTAATGAAATAGTTATTTCGGAGGAAAGATCGCTAACAAGTTCCTAATCTACAATTGGGTCAAACGCTTGAAATTTGTAAACATTTCGTAGGTGGCGCCGAAATAGCGAACTACTACGCAGTGCAGTCTCATTCAGCTAAAACGCAATATTGTCGCCACTCTATAGTGGGAGAGGTCGTATGTTATTTTCCCTCATCGTTACATAGTGGTTCTCTTTTGTCCCGTTTCCGCCCGATAACTGATGGTTACGACGGATACCTTCTCTGGTCACGGATGGTGAACGGGAAATGAATGGAAAAGTTTTTGCTCGATGACGAACTATCAGCGACATTCCACCATCTTTATTCTCTTATTTTCACCAGCATTTAGTTCTTATGACCACGAAGACGTCCAACAATTCACTTTTTCAAAGTCAGACTAAATAAAAAATGAACAACGAAAATATTGCGCACGTCACTCAAGGGATAGAGGAATGTTTGTTTTTTTCTCGCTTCCGGATCTGTGTAATTGAGTTCTTTCTTAAAAAAAGACGGGGATGGTTTTCAGGGTATGAACTGAAGACAGATTTTCTTCGTAAAAAATTAACACTTCCCTTTTAAATTTCTTTTGATTTTCTCGCCCCAATAGTTTACAGTGATGAAATTTGATTCTGGCGCACGTGGATTTGGAATTCGTGTTCGTAGCTGTATATTTCAAGTTCGTTTGTTAACTTATTTTGACAAGAAATTGTTTTACTTTGAATAGCCTAAAGTACTAAATAGAGGAATATTAGTAGAGCACAATACTTAAGTTTAGTCATTATCATTTTGAGCACATATTAGCCAATAGTTCTGCTGATTAACAAAAATTTTCTATACAATCATTTTCATCATTCCAAAGAACTTACTTACAAAAAGCAAAATTTAAAAGATAAGAAAAATACTCCTGAATCATCTGGAATAATTGAGAATTGAACAATTCAATTATTATTATTCAAGTTCTTCAATTCTTTTTCATTTACACCATTCCGTGATGGGAGTGACAAATAATCAATACAATGGATTTCTTTTATCTGAATTTCTCCTTTTATCCGGGCCTGTGTGGACAAAGCTTGACTCATTTTAACACTATCTTTGTGTCCATACTATATTTACTTTCACGTTCTAATAGATCACTAGTCATTGTTTATAGAGAATTCCTTTTTGGGTTCACCATCCAGATAAGACATTTTAATCGTTTTTCATCGATATGTTTCATTGATACGTGATAAACAGCGCTCAAACTTCGATCGAACTTTATATTATTAATAAGCCAATGTATTTTTATGTCCAGCAATTATTGACGTACTACTACATACATTAAAGACATAAGCAGTACTCAATTGATTTCCCGGACCCGCCGATCACAGGAAGTTCGATAACCACTCCCTAATATTCCACCCGGATGTGTTTAGAGCCATTGAATATGCGTGGTGCCTTTTTCTATGATCGTTACTCTCATCCATCCTACTTATACGAGGGCGAACGGGACGTAGATTACGGTCCTGCCGGAGGCTGTGTAACCCATCTCAATGACAGAGACATTGCGAAGCTCCGGGCAGTGGATAAAGTCTGTAAATTTCTATGTACGACATCAATAATCCAAGCATTTAATACTCTACACATCTGTTTCCAAGGTAAATCGGATTTTGGAAGACTTCATTTACGTGAAAATGTTTTTTCAAGAGTCTTTTCTGTATGCATCTGAAGTGAGTTAATGCTTTTGGCAAACTCAGACATACCGAGAACGGATTTAACCTTCTATTAGCACCAACCCTTCAACGATCGCTTACGACCTTCTTAGACTCTAAGATACCAGTGTGCTGGTGCATAGGAGTAAATATTATCTTTGATGATACACAGATTGCATAGCATATTAACACCGTAATTATTAAATAATATTATTAATTAGCAGAGTTTTATAAATTCACGTTATCACGAGTTTTTCTGATGAAACGCATCACTAATGTTTGAAGATTAATTAATACAATCAATTTATACTATATTATGTAATACATTCAAATTTTTATTATCATTATTATGTTTATAAAAGTAATTAAATATATACATACACGCAAACATCATGCTTTTTCGTAAAGATATTTTTAGACAATTTAAGACTTAATATCAATTTCAATGCCAACTAATATGGATCTTATATAATAGCATTCATAGAACGTTACGCCAGTCAAATCCAATCCAATAAAGACAATTCGGAAAAGAAAAGAAATTTTCGAATACATTTTAAGAGCAAATTGGTTATTCATACTATTCTTCCTATAATTTTTACGTAAGTTTTACGATTAGGGTTATTTTTAGTTAGGGATTTTCTGCGAAGATTCACTCCTAAAAAATTTAATAAATGCGGTATAACAACTTCTAATATCAGCTATTACTTCGTAAATTCTACTGTGTTCATGCTGCAATAGTTTATAATCGAGTGTCTAAGACTTTTTATGGTTTCTTCCTTCTCTTCTTAAATTAAGGCTGATTCTTTATATCTCTTTTCAGACAAAATTTTTTTGCGATTCCAAGAGCTACTCATCATCGTAGCGCTTATATTAGACAGATGGCCGTTTCTAAAATAAGGAGATTATCTTCAGCTACGATACTCAAAAAAAACTCAATCAACTTCATAGTAATCTGAGAAGGACAATCTAGAACTTCGTTTCCTCCGAAAAGTGAATGCACTCCATTGAGACTAAAAACGAATGAAGTAATCAAATAAATTTTAAATGCGTTACATCAAGATTGGATGAATAATGAATTTTTGAACGATACGATCTTCTAAAGTCAAGTAATTTTTAAAAGGCTCGAACCAACTAACATATAAGTGCGCATATATCAACTGTTAACTATTCATTTTAGTTATGCAATGTTTGCAACACAGTATTTAAAACACTAAGACTTTCTTTTAATTTATATTATGCTTAATTTTTATTTATATATAGAAAATCTAAGGATCATATTGTATATCTTCAGAATCTTTGTAATTTTTGTATGATACGTATGATTTTCAGACATTTCCTACTAGATTTTACCTCTTTTCTTTAAAAAAGAAGGCATATCTTTGAATAGGGTTTATACGTAAATTTAAAAATACATTTAAAATGATCTAAACAAACATTTGCGTGAAGAATCTAACCATGGAAAGTCAATGGATCGTCTAATAAATTACATAAATCAACAAGAGAACTCTCTGGAGTATAGTCAGGTAAAATGTAAATAATATTTAGGCAAGGCTAAAATAAATATCATAATCAGCAGCTTTAATCCTATTAAGACTTCTAGTTCATTTAGCAACAGAGTAACATGCATTTATATTTTTTCGAGAGAAGATAATTAGAAGAGAAATTAAGTTATGAATTTAAGACTAAAGAATTAACTCTTGTCTCTTCTAGACTTACCTAGATTTACACGAATAGTTACTTCTTCTGGTATACATAATTCTTACTCACTATTAGAATCGTACACTTCACTTCATTCATCCCAAAGTATGTCTTTCCCTTCAACCTTCATGTTATCTAAATATGATGGATAATATATTGGAGAGCCTATAAACAGAACGTATCTATCGAATAGTATTATTTTATCGCATCATTAAAGGGTTTAAAAAAGATGTGAAATGTGTTTTTTATGGGAATCGTAACGAAGGAGTATATGTTTCTTAACGATTTCGCAAATGCACAGAAACTGCGAACTTGACATCGTAGCAACGCTTGAGGGTGAACGTCGAACGATTTCCGTTAAAGGGAAGGGAATTCCTAAGGATGAGTTTTTACGTAAGGTAATCCAGTTGAGCGGGTGTGGTTTTTTTATAAGAACGGTTACTTGCTTTTGCTCATGTTCCTGAATTCCTTCTCTTCTTGCTCCACACAGACATTGATTCAGTGGCGATGACGCACACTGAAGAAGAAAGCTTTGATAAATTCGCAAGTAATCAAAGTCGTGGAGTTAATGATTGCGTTTGATTTGATAATTTTTAATTTCACGGTGATTGGAGAAGGATTTATGATTTCGAATTCGTCTTATAAATGAGAAAGATATTTCTTAAAAATAGCTCTGCTCATAATGTATGAACTTGAAAAGAATTAGAGTAAAAGAGGTTACAAAGTTTATAGAGCAATAATTATTCACAGTAACTACACGTTAGGCTATAATTTACGCAAGATTTGCATGTTTTTTTTTTCTATAGTAAATGAAGATAGGCAGTGTTTGAACACCCTTATATATTGCTTAATAAATGCATTTATTTGTTCAATGGTATGGAAACTACTATGTTGCTCTGCTAATTACATTACTCGCTATTAAATCTTATAAAAGTTTTATTGATAATTAATTCGAAGCATAGTTAGCTTGAAAGCTTAAAGTAAAATTTTGAAATTAACCATAAGATTCACAAGGTTTTATGAAGGAAATTAGCACGAAAAACATTCAAGTTTCATAAAATCTACTTTTCTGTTTTCTTGCAAACCTTCGTTTAATGTTTAAGATATTATAAAGTTCAAATAATGTACCGAAACATTGCAAAATATAATTTCCGAAATTTTGCCGCTTAAAGTTGTTTTGGAAATGCCAATTCACGATTATTCTACTATAAATCCTCGCCTTTGTTTTCGAGATAAGTCGATGAGGAATATATCCAAGGTCCTTCACACGATCAAGAATATCTTATAGTGTAGCGGGCGGAGGAAGATAAACAGTGACTCGTACGTTTCTTCCTCTAAATTGTGTGAAATTTTACGACACGCAATGACGGTGCACTTTTCGACTTCCCCCGACGGCCTGCAGATGGCGGCAGCGGAGGGCCGCAGGAATCTTTTGATGAAGGAAGTTGAGAGAGCTTGGAATGCTAATGGAAGAGCGCTAGACGAATAAAGGTTCCTCATGTTTTCCAATTCTGTTCGCATGCGTGACGAGACTAAATGGTGTTGACTCTTCAAAACAAACAAGGACCGCTTCAGACAAATCGCTGAGGAATAAGAGGGCGACAACCCACCATTTGTACATGTAATCCTTAGTGGATAAATTTAATAAACGCGGATATGAAAATTCGACCCATGATGGTGACTGACTTTATTTCTATTGGATACGAAGCGAGGGAACTTGGAAGCTGATGGAAAAATTCACAGCTCTGAGGAAATGTTTGAGGGGCAAAGATGGTCTTCCATTGATTTCTTATTTTTAATTACAGCGAAAACATATATTTCGAGTTTCAAAATATCTCAATCGAAAAGAAGCTGTACATAGTTAGAGGTATATGCTATTGAGGACGTATCATGCAGTTAACGGTTAAACGGTGCAGTTAAGTTCCAGAAAGACTTACAAAAGCGTGAATTCTGTTTAATCATTACTGAAACCTATCAAAATCTATCATTTTTCCTTTCGTAACAGAAACAAGAACTCTTTCAGAGTATTGGCAAAACAAGTATTAAACCAACGATAGTCTATAGAATAACTTATAACAAAAATGAAATATCTATTCATGCTAATCATATCCGATTTAAAATAAATTCCTTCTCAAACCAAAGCAAAAATTACTTTCGGTTGTGTTATGCAGGAGGCCTATGATAAATGTACATATAACAGGTATTACATGTCTATCTTTACATCTTAGTTTCCCTTATCGCACTTAAAGATATCTTTGGAGCACTTGGCTCCCTCGAAGTAGCTATGTAATGGTTCATTATTCGAAGTCAATAGTTTCGCATATTAACCTATATTCTAGTAAACAATAAATTGTATTCTGAAATGCTACTACTTCTGTTTAAAGTCATCATATTTTGTATTGAATAATAATTCGTTGTTGGCGAAAGTATTGTAGTGAAATCCCTGTCCATTAACTTTCTCATGAAATCAATATTAAAGGAGTAATTTTTATCAGCAATGAAGTATGTCTAACCACAAGCTGAATAACCTACGATGACATTCAAATCTGTTTTTCCTATGTAATTGCATCAATCTAATGTTTTCTTTTTCCAACGAAATAAGCTACTTTCGACTCCAAAAAACCAAGCCAGCACCCCTCTCAGTTAATTTTTCTGGAAACAACTCGTTACCAAGTAATTTGTAAAAGTACTAGGCAGAAGGAAGCCAACACGTGGGGGCTTAATTTTTTTGGTCTGAAAGCGTGAAGTTTCTTTCGCTTAAGAGGTCATCTATGTATGTAATTACTAAGTCCTTGGTCTGGGCAGACAATTAAAAGGATTATTCACCCTCAAATGACCTCATGGCGGCATTTCAACGATACTGTACTCATGCCGACCTTCTATGCAGTAATCGACAGCTTCTGCGGCCTCTTTGAGTTTTACCGTCAGCCCTATTGTTCTGTCGGTGTAAGCCGGAAAAAGTGCGACATTACGAACTAATATGCGGCGGAAAACAGGCGATTATATAAGCAGAGGTGATGGTGGGAACGACTGTGATCATAGAAAATGGTAATCAGATGAGTTATAACGTATGTTTTTATGTCAACGCATTCGATCTTCACCTCTTGGTCAATAGTGGATGTAGCGGCGGATTAGTTGCATATATTCATGCTTTTATACTGACGTAAGTATATATAGCTCGTTCTTTAAACACGAGAATTGAACAGTAAAGAGTTTTAGAAAGTACGAGAGTATATAGTATGTTATGGAATATATATACTATCTATTTCCATCGAAAGTTTAACAGTTTTATATTATAAAATTAAACTGTTCAAGCGTTACTTTGTGGAATGGTAAGATACTGAGTAAATGACTTCGTACTTTCCACGTTTTATATTATATTCCTCTGCCCGAAATTATTTTAAGTAGGACTCTACCGAATTATTTTCTTCCTAAAGAAGTAACGAACAAACTTAAACATATTATTGGTATCTTATAATAGAAGTATTAACCTACTAAGGAAAAAAATACGTTTTCTCCAGTAACTGGATTATTCTCTATAAATAATTAAAAATTCATATACGTATAATTGATAGTGCACTAGTTTGGTAATCACCAATGACGTACCCCTAATGTTTGAGTTAAATTGTAATTTTTTAAATCACGTTTAGATTTTTGATAAAATTTTCAAGCTTATCCCGGAGAAAAGAGACATTATATTTTCCTATATTTCAAATAACTTTTAGAGGACATTAACAGTGAGTTAACCAGATATTTACTTTAATTAGACGATTATACTCATTTTTAAAAAACAGTATGATTGAATAGGATAGAGAAAGTAGTTATAAGCTAGTCTAAATTCAGCAGTTAACTTTCTGTAATTAATTTATATTCAGTTTTAAGAAAATTTCTGCATATCTTTTGATGAAATTGTTCGCATAATTCATAATACATGTATAAATTTTTAATACAGGATACAATGAATTATATTCCTCTTAATTCCTCACTTTTACTAGTTTATAGTCGCGCATTGCCATCTATTTTACTGTAAACACTTTTAGCAAGGATAAACTAAGAAAGCAGTTTCAAATGTTGGTTACCTGTTTTTGATTCGATGTCTCTCGTCTCAATCCTTTGGTGAAAATTCAGCAACCCTTGGTATCAGTGCATTCGCTCCCTTGCATCTACTTGACCTAAAATGCAAAACAAAGGGATTTGAAAGGCAATGATCCGTCATTTCATGGAGATGATTTAGGGTCTCGTATTGACGATTCCTCTTATGGGTATCCAGGGATAGAAGGGCTATTTCACACAGGAAAACTTACTATATTAGAATAGATTTTCAGTCTTTTCATCTTTAAGAACTTAAAAGCTATTAATAACTTAGGAATTAGATTATTTACTTGTCAGTTAATTGCATGTACGGATTGATAAACATGCATTATAAACTCACAAACATTATATGTTTAGAGATGTGGTATTGAATGGCAAAATTATCTTCGTAATATAGTTGAACGTTTGGTTTGCAATTTACTTCCCGTTTATCTGTTTATGCTAAATTACATATATACATATTAAAAATCTTTATTTAATAATATTTTTTTTTAATGGAAGAATGATAACTTATGTACATTGAGTGTACAATACAATTCCCTAATAAATTAAAAATTATACAGTTACTATGGAAACAGGAAGGGTTTAAACTATTTACAATAAATGTATTTGAATGAAATTTTAGCGTAACAAACTGATTGAGGCTTGTTTTTAGCTGAGATTTTCCCTATCCACATCCTATAATTATGTACGTTTATTGACCCCCTCGTTGTGAATTGGGGGAGAGGAAAATGCTAAAAATGGATTCACTGAGCTAAAATGCTATAATTATGTCTTATGAAATAAAATTATATTCAGGGTGGTAATAATATATCCCATTGTTAAGAAATCAATTAGAATGTTATATTTGATTGTTATCTGGTCATGGAAAAAGTTTGAAAAATACAACATTAATATTATTCCGTCTCTCCCAGCATAAATTATACACATTTAGTTCATTGGATTATCAGGAGGTAAGGATTGCGGTGAAATAAGACATATAATAACATTAATACCAAAAAGTTTATTCACTTGAAATTTTCCAGGTTTTTTTATTTAATCTATTCACCAGAATTTTATTCTATATTTTTGTGAACAAGTTTACCAACACCGCCCCTACTAAGGTGTTCCCTGAACAAATAACATTTAGGTTCATCATTTAGATTCATTTTTAACACATAACAAGTTTCAGTATATTTGATAACTTTAACGATAATAATGTATTCCTTCTCATCAACATTGGAAATAAATTTTGAAAAGTAAACCAATATTTCCTAGATCTAATTATAATTATTAAAAGAACGAAAGACTTTCGAGTAACATCCCTTCTTTTGTTTCTGTTTCCTCGAGTTAAAGTTCGATTACTATATTCAAGCGAATTCTAGCAAAAATAAAACACGATCAAAATTTAAATTCATTCAACGGAAACGATAAATATTAAACGGCGGATGTTTACCGAATTTTCAGATCAGTTGAGCATTCTTTCGAAATCTAGTTCGAGTAAAATGGGGCAATATTTGAATACACGTGAGTGTATCAACGCTCAGTCTTAGGTCTCTTCTCTACCCACTCCTTGATGGCAGGCACATTCATTACGTTGTCTTTGACTATCTTCAGGTTTGGGTAAGTGCCATCATCCAAAAAGGTCATCTTCATGTAGGTCTGCAGGAAATCCAGGATTGAAATTATGTGGATGTCCGCCCAAGTAAGCTGAAACAAAAGGAGTTATTCCTCATAAATCAAGTTAAAAGGATGTATCAATGTAGCTAAAATTAGCATGGGATGATTTTGGAGATTTATTAAAACGATAAAGAGCTTCAGTTTCTATGGACCATAAACCATTATTTCTTTCTTTTTTATTTAGAACATTGTATAAAGCTCAAAATCAATCGTTACTTTATATAAATTATCTCAAGTTTTAGATTCAGCATCTAAGATAAGCGTTCATTTTCTGTTTCTTATATATCACATAGAAGCCCTGTCGAATAATCAAGTAATCTTAAGTCTTCTTAAATAAATTCCATATTCTAGTATTTCAATCCGTTTTCTCCATTATCCATCCATTACCCTTAATAACAATATTCCTCTGAGTTATAGATATTATGAGACATAAGCATTTTAAGTCTCCAGAATCTTAATTAGTTTACAAAAATATATTTTTCTTCGATTATTATTGTAATACGACAAATTTTTGAATAAAATTGAAAAGATAGGTCGAAGTAAATAACAAAATATTCGAAGTAAAAAATACTTAGTATATTCGGGAGTAAAAATTATTAAAAATGTTCTTAAATTCCTTGAAAAATATGAAGTAATAATAATATTAAAATGAATTAATTGTATTTTATTTCGAACAAATAACTTATTTTTAAAATAACTCTAAAAGATTTATACCATTTTAATTAAATGAAAAACTCTTCAAAAATGTATAAGTACTATTATGAAAAAACAATATTTGATATTGATTTCATTTAAAGGTACTGTTCATTTTTAGTATTCCAAGTTTCATAAATCTCTCATTAAAAAGGAGGAAAACTCTCAATTAACTGTATAACCATTACCTTTCCTCCAACGAAGTATCCTGAGTTCTCTCCCACAATTTCGTCGAATTTCTTCAAATAGAAAGGCATCGTATCATTTATCAGAACTTTTCGCATTTCTTCTTTTTTCCTCTCATCTTTCTCATGGAAGATTCCAACGACCTCTGTAAGAAAAGAAATATATTCGCTATAACTTTGGATTACGATTATCAAATCTCATTTCGTCAAATTTTATTACTCGCATTTAAATCTTTTATATTTCAAAAGGTTAAGCCTAATTTAATATTTTCATTCAATTTAAAATTAATTTTGGACCAAAAATAATTTTCTTCGTTAGTGATTGATTATTTAATCAAAAAAACTTTGTAAATTTCCACAGAAAAAAATGGTATATTCGCGACCGGTTTCGTAATATAAAATTACATCTTCAACTTTATATTACGAAACCGGTCGCGAATACACTAATTTTTTTCTGTGGAAATTCACAAAGTTGTTTTTATTACTATGACATTCCACGAAGTGACGCCTTCTCATATTGATATCATGATTGATTATTTATGCCACTTTATTCTTATTTCATCCCGACTTAATAAGCACTGGTTTTAGAATATTCTGTCTTCAACTATTATAAATACAATTTTTATATTACTAGAAATGCGATTAGCAAAACAATATTTTAAGAATAACTCTTAGCCTGTACAAATATTTTTAGTGAGACAGTAAATTTTATTTAAATTAGAAATTATAGTAATAATTTTGATATTGAACTGAATATTTATACGATCAGTATCAAGGACAATGTAGGATACATTTGAATAAATCATAAAATATGAATTGCAATTCAGAATCAAAAATAAGGCAACAAACCATAAGGTTATTAAGAGTTATTGTCTTTAACATATCATGCCTTGTAGTAAGCACATTATTGCCAACCATCTAGTTTATTCAATAGAACTTACGCATTCTAAAGTCGGTCATTGTATCCACTATCATATCACAATGTAGATCCTCCCAGTCATCCTTCCCTGTTAGTTTCAACTCCTTGGCGAGGTATCTCTGAATGGCTATTGATTGGTGAACTACTTTTCCATCTACCTCCAACAATGGTACTTTCCCAAAGGGGGTAGCTGAAAAAAAAATGGTAATATTTAAAGACAATGTCTCAATTGTAACTCTTCCATTTTATTTCGCTATAAATAATAAAAATATATTGCTATAATAACTGATCCTGTAATATCCAAGGTTTTAAGAGAATATGAGACAGTATAAATATAATTATAAATCGAATATTTCTAAACTTTTATTCATAAATTACTGAAAATATTGAGTAAAATAATTTCGATCCAATTACTGAAATTTACTAAAAATCTTATAATTATCGTCGATGGAGATTCAATATTCATAACATGTAATTTCCAACAGCTAATGTACAGTCAGTCAAGTTAATTTTTAATTTCGTAGAAATTTCCGTAATGTGCCGGTCCCAGGCTGCCCCGAAAATTTTATTTACGATCCTGAATGGATAATTTGTATCTCTTTGCACCGTAGTCATCAAAAGAGAAAGTCGGAAGCAATGGCATCTAAACAGAAGTGAATACTATCTTTTGCACAATCTCGATTTCTCATTTTTGTCTACGAATTCATCACTTTTCGAAGCGGAAAAACAGGGTCAATGCGGTTGCCGTTCTGAAACTTTCTCATTCATAATGATCAACGCGAAACTACCGACGCCGTATTTTTTTCAAGCAGAACAACCACAACAGTATCTATTTCTTTCTCGGCCTATTTTCATTGGTTAGACTTCTCCGTCGCTCAAAACCATACCATTCGATCACAACTTGAATAAAAAGCCTTTGTAATTGAATGTCATAATTTCCAGAATACTATAGCTGAACAATAATAAATTTCATCTGGTCAGCATAAATGTACTTCTTAATTTTAAATCGAATTTGTTTTTATCTAAGAACTACTTATCGTAGTACTTAGCAAACTGCCAACACCTCTAGCTACGTGACTTCGTTTTTAATGCAGCACAAGAAGCTCCGCGAGTATTGAATAATGTAAGAGACTCAATCGACAGTAAGCAGTTATTACAGTTTGTTATTATATCATTACGAAACATCAACCACAGGAGAAGAAGTTTCACAACTCAAGAAACTAATGAGTTTACATTTAAAGTTAAGCTTCTGAAAGTCAAACCGAGTTGAAACTAGTCCTATTTGACAATTACAGCGGTATTGAAATTCAAAAATGAAGTCTGTAGGTACTTCGGTACGTGAAAGCATACTTCTGCTATTATACTCTTAATTTATTACTATTATTGTTTTAAGCTTACTGCAAGTAGGCTGTAAACCTGGTGGCAGTTAGTTTCTACATATATACATATACAATTAACATAAAATAATATTTATAATACTTTATGTTAATACTTCAACGTTTGAAAATATTTTCATCAGTTAAAAACTAAAATATTGCCAAAAATATTTTTAAAACTTCATCTGGTAGGTTGTCTATGAATGTAAAACATACCAGAAGATTGTTGGCTTTTAAGTAATCTACCTTTTTTAAAAGAGAATCAGTGAACTTTTAACTGAATGCCTACAGAAAGGGTCAGAAAGAAATTTGAAACGTGTTAATTAGCATTCACAAGAAGTATCGTCGGAAATCGGCGACTGCTTCCAAACCAGAAGCACAAAAGAGACTTGAACGAACGACGTGACGCAGGGGAACGTCCTGGGACCGATGGGGTTTAATTAAAAGATCGTGAAACTACCACGGCTTTTCAAATGGAGCGATCATCGTGTCATCGTGGTTTAAAGGATTACGTAAAAGGAACTCTAAGATGAATACTGGACTCACTCGGCTTCAGCTTGGGCCAGTCATCAAAATTGAACCTGTGGTCTTCGTAGTCAACTCCTCCGTAGGCGAACAGGAAGCGGATGGGTTCGGCCAACCCCATGATGGGGAAGTACGTCAACTTGTACTTGGGGGCCATTTCGAAGACACTTGTTGCACAGGAAGAGATCGATTTAAGAGTTGTTGTCCCACCCTCCGCTGGTTCTTCTTGGGCGAAGGAGAGCGTTCTTACCTGGAGGAGAGACGGAGCGCCTTTGACTCCTCGACGGAGACTTCAAGGTCGGGGGGAGGGATAATTTCGTAGCCGTTGACGCATACTCCCGCTCGTGCTCACTAAAACCGCAAGAGGTTTCCCTTACGCGGCGGGATAGAAAAAACGCTCGTCGAAAATACGATAGTGATTTGTTTTTTTTTGGGGGACTTTTCGAAGTTTTTCGTGAATGAATTCTACAAACATTTTATCCTTTTATTCTTGAAGATGAAGCTTTTAGGTAAAAATTCACAAAATATCGCTACATATTCTACGTTTCTTATTGAGGAAAATTTTCAAATAAAAAATTGTCAACACGTTCACTACCGATGATTAACCTATTCGATTTCTTTGCCTAAGTAGGATTCTTTAGTGCAATTTAGAGATCAAAATTGTTATAATTATAATAACATATAAATTTGGTGCATAAATACAATAAGATTTAGTTTTATTCAAAGTATAATACGTTACACACATTCCATTATAGTCATTTCGAATGTTGCAGAACAAATAAATGGTTATTCTACAATCATCACAGTTGAAATACTTATAAATATTACCCAAATTAGCAACTAAAAATTGTTATTTATACAAATCACTCGACTTTTAAGGTTCCTTAGGCGAAAAAAAATATAGAAGTAAATATATACTATGAAATATATTTTACTCAAATAATTGCATTTTCAAACCGATACATACATACACGTATACAGTAAAATTCGTCTTCTCTGACGTTTTAATGGTAGAAAGTGATTGCAAATCCAATTTTTTTAGAATGGTGTTGAATATAAGATTTTAGGTGGAAGAAAACTATTCGTGATAACTTTCAGCTCTTGAATTTGCTCCATAGGTTTTTATTTATGCCTTTCAATTTTTTTTCATTTCGTAAGGACACAGTCTGGTTTTGGTCTTTTATCGCACCAAGCCTTTATCGACGGAATGGATAAAACTTTTTCCTTAAGTGATTCCAAATTTGGGTACGTTCCATCATCCAGCGAAGACAACTTGATATGGGTATGGATAACATCCAAAATCACTATAATGTTGATGTCAGCCCAAGTCAACTGAAAAGAGAAAAGAAAATTAAATTTGGCAGATTTCTTTAATTTTATTTTTACCCCGTAACCAAGTTTTATTTTGAATGATTTTTTGATATATTGTTTCGCTAAAAATACGGAGAATCTATGGAGAAATCACACTTATAATTGAAATGATATATATTTAATTTCCAAGAGCTATTCGATCAATTACTATGTTATATTGCGGGGCATAAATTATATTTATAAATGTCTACACTATCCCTATGACATCAGTAAAAGATGTAAGAATGTTCATTTGTTCCATAGAAACATTTTGATTCATTTTCTCAAGTCAGCTTCGTGAATGATAAGCCAAAAACTTCTCCTTAAAACTATACGACCATATTAATGTATCCTATTATTTTATTATGATTAATATTATAATTATTATATATTAATGTTATTTATTCCGATACCTTTCCTCCAACGAAGTATCCGGAATTTTTCTCGACCTGTTTGTCAAACTTATTCAAGTAAAATGGAAGCGTTTCTTCAAGAAACACTCTTTTTAACTCTTTTGCCCGCTCTTCGTCCTTTTCGTCCAAATAAGATGAGAAACCTGGTAACATAAATTTCGTGATTAAAATAGATTCAATGTATAACCATAAATCAATCATCTCTGCAAGAGGTATTGCGCTAAACATTGTACTTTCGTATATGTTTTTTAATTTAATCATTTTGGATTCAACGACTGGCAAGTTACCGTTTAATTCCTTTCATAAAGAACATATTTTACAAACAAAAGGAAAGAAATGAATATTTAAAGAAAATCATTCATTATAAGATTGATAGCTCTAGTTTTTTTTGCTGAGAATGTAGAGCATTAAGCAGAAAAAATTCCTTTAGAATTAAATAAGTTCTTCAAAGATATTCGTAATGAATCCCATTTCTTTACGTATAAATGATGATGATAGAAAAATAAATATGAGGATTAAAACAGATTAGCGCATTAGATAAGATTAGAGTATTTGGTGTATGTATATATATATAGGTGTTCATGATTTGTGCACAGAAACACTTTTAAATTGATAAATCATAATCTCTTCCCAAATATTTATTTTTATTTCACAGATATGGATAACTGATATGAATTCGAGGAAAAATTATTATCTTTAATTCGTACGTGCTTCTGCGCTTTTCTTCTATCAATACTAGGTAAATTTTATGAGTCTTTTATTGCAAGTTTCATCATTCTAAAATGATTATAGATCGATACCGCACGTCTTAGTAATAATTCAGTGCAGTAAATATCGATTAGATCATAGGCACATGCTCTATCGTGTAGTTTAAACATAGCGGTAAATTATATGTCAAATGCTTTACCGTCAAATTTTAACTCATTTTCAAACACTATATAAAAAATTTAAGGCATTACAAATACCATGTAATACAAATACTTGGTCAATCAATTTAAGTACAGTGTGGAGCATGGTGAACCTAAAAACATCGCCAAAATTCATTGATACGTAACTTGTCCTCCTATGTAGTTGGGCGCATAAACTACGTGAATTACCTACTTGATATCAAGTCGCTCATTGTATCCACAGCCATGTCAATCTGAAGATCTTCCCAATCATCGTCTCCGTTTAGTTTGAACTTTCTTCCGAGATAACGCTGTATTGCTTTCGACTGATGAATCACCTTCCCGTCTATCTCCAAGACGGGGACTTTTCCAAAAGGCATACCTATCGCCAGTATATGTGACGATTATTATTCGTGTATAAAATGTACTATTATGTGGCACCGTTATACATCATCATATTCTATGGTACATATACTATTATGATACTTGATACAAAGTGATAAATTCACGCTAATAAATTGAGAACTAGATATAACCAACATGTTTGTTCTCTCACATTTAATGCTGGTGAATTGATAATACATTGGGAATGTAATTGATACATCGAGTCTTACATTTCTTTAAATTTACGTAAAAAGTTTCCTTATACAATGACTGCGCTACAAAGAAACAGTTCAGCACCATCGAAATTGATACATTGTATACACGAAGAGTTACTTACCCTTCTGGATTTCAGGCCAGTCTTCTCTATTGAATCGGTAGTCTTCGAAATCCACTTTTCCATAGGAGAGCAGAACCCTTATAGGCTCAGCTATCCCCATTGTTGGAAAGTAAGTCAACCTACATCTTTTCACCATTGTGGTAGAAGTGCTGAACGATTCTAATTCGGTTGACTGACGAGGCAAACGGATTGTTTTGAGCGCAGGTCGAGAGTGACTGAATTTTTTCGCCACTGAGTTGTGAATGGAGACTACACCTTATCTTTTTTCATACTCAGATATCAGATTAAGATTAAATGGGAATCTTTAGGAATGGAGGATTTAGGATTAAACGAATAAACACGCTTTTTTTCGTGATTATTTAATTAAACTCGCATTCTACGTTAGTAAGGATCATCTTCTCTTATTCAAGAACAAATAACGTATTGTTTGTAATACTTTATTTCTTAAAATGAAATTTCAACAAGTCAATACTTCCACCATTGATTCTTCTAAATAATCACATCTCTTTTGAGTTATGAAAGCGCCCAAGAATTACTTGTTAGCGCTGAGCTCGTTACAAATGCTGTAATCAAACTTCTGTACTGACAGATCAGTGCGCGAAATTTGAATTCGTTGATGGACGTATCAGAAAATTACAGTAATTACATTTTAACTGAAGGGTTTATTGTTTTATGTTTGTCTAAGATCAGATTCTGTAACAGAATAAGGATAATTCGACAAAAAGTATTTAAAAAGATTAGTTTTACATTATTCACTGTCGAGTGGCTGTTTAGATTATCTTAAACCAATTTTTAAATGATATATTCAATAAAAGAAAAATAGTATGTTTATTCCATGAAGCCTGAGAAATTTGAAAGTTACTGACTGCTACTTAGTACTTAAAGAAGACGAAATGTATACTAAGTGGTATCTCTTACATCAATAACATTACAGTAACAATTAGCGATAACGCATGTTTAACCAAACATTTTCCTCTACTACAAAATATTCAGCTCACTAAGCATTTACTCGTAGTAACTAAATTTAAATCTTCGGTTCATTTTTTCAATTTTAAAACTCATTAAAAATATATATTTTCGACTCTTTAAAGGTAGACGAACTGAAAAAGATCTCCGTATAGCTTCGTACTGTGAACTGAATGTGAAAAAGCAACGATTGTTGCTATAACAACAACTTTACTTATATGGTACCATGATTTAACCTTGTAATTTTCATTATTTCCCTTTTTTATTTGAATAATCTCTTTGCATTATTTCTGGCATTTTCAACCATTACTCCATAATATCATTAAATACAAAAATTGGAAGATATATATAAAATTGGAATAAATCATTTCATAAGGTTATCAAAGAAATTAGCTGCTCAGAAGGTGGTAAAATTTATTTATATTTCCATTCATATTGTAACTAAATTGGACATAAGTCTAAGAAAAATTTACATTCTTCGTCTGTTACAGGTTTGGAAGATGTTCCAGTAGAAGTTTAGAACTTTGATGCAGTCTTAAAAGTCAGTCTTTGGTCTCTTCTTGATCCAGTTTTGAATAGCAGGAATATTCATCACTTTTTCTACGAGGCCTTTCAAATTTGGATAAGTATTATCTCTGAAGAAAGGCATCTTCAACCATGCATGGATGAATTCCAAAACAGCCGTAATGTGAATATCAGCCCAGGTTAACTGAAATAAAATTTAAATTTTCAATAAATTTCTCATATTTTAAGGCAACTATACTTCAAAATTAACATGTGATTATTTAAGCTGATATTCCATACCTTTTTAGATAAATACAAGTCAAATGAGTCTATTCTTATCGCTATCAGTAATAATATACAAGTTCTTACGTTAATTATTTATCTCTACATGTGTAACAATGAGATTGAATTATTGAATCCAGCCTACAATAGCTCATTTCGAAAAATAATTGCAATAAAGGATATTAGGTAAGGAGCTGAGTTTTAAAGAATCGATTCATAACCTTCATGTTATTTTGAACTAGAAAGAATAGTTTTAAATTTATTACGTATCGCTCTTTCTTCACTTCCAAATTTAAAATATGTCTTAATGCTTAATATTGTAATAAACGTAAATTTTAATATACCTTTCCAGCGACAACATGCCCCGAGTTCTTTTTAAGCTCCGCTTCAATCCTTTGTAAATAAAAGGGTAGCACAACTTGTACGAAATTATTCTTCATTTCTTCTTTCTTCTTCTCATCACTTTCGTAGAAAATAGCAGTGATATCTGCGCAATATTAAAGATATTAGTAATAACCAATCCAATAATTCAATTTTTACGATGAGTAAAAGAAAAATTCTTCGTTGAATCAGAATCTAATTTCAAGCTTAAAAATAAAATAAATCATATATTAATTACATATTTAATTATATATATTACATATTGCAGATGTATTCTGAAGCATTTTGATAAATTTTATAGTACTTAGTTAAAAGCTCAAATTTATTCTATGTGTTTGCAATATTAAAAAACCCTTCAGTCTCATGAGTAAAAATTAAACATTCTATTTAAATACATACTCGATCGTAGGTCACTAATTGTGTCCACCATCATATCACACTGGAGGTCTTCCATCGCATTTGCTCCATTAAGTTTGAATTGCTTGGCAAGGTAACGCTGTATCGCTATCGACTGATGGATAACTTTTCCATCAACTTCCAGCATTGGTAGTTTCCCAAACGGAGACGCTGCGAAAGGTGTTTCAAATGATTACGAGAATTTTTAGAACTTGAGTTTTGTGGAACGAATTTCTTCAATAACCTTTTTACTAAATAGTCATTTAAGGTTCGAGATGGATATGGAATTTATTATCTGGTTGGAGATTATTTCTGATGTATTAAATTAACAGCACACTGCAGAATGCTCACCCGTTTTCATGCTCTTCCATTCTTCCATTGTGACGCGACGGTCTTCGAACTGCACCCCTCCATATGAAAGGAGGAAACGAATTGGTTCTCCCAAAGCTGTCACGGGGAAGTAAGTCAATCTGTATTTGGAAGGCATTGCGTCTCTACTGCAGAATCAGAGCTGAAATTTATCTGCGCTTCTATGAAGTTCCTCCTTCGGATATTTGCACCGAAGTAGAAAGCAAAGATGCGTCGGCTCTAGTATATAAAGATATGAACTCAAGGACAGATGACGATGCAAAGTTGGAGAATCAAATGTGTTGCACGGAATGTTTAGAAGTGGAGTTGTGAGGAGCGGTTGTTATGGAATGACTATGCGAGATAAATTTATTGCGATATCGCTGTCTACAAGATAATGTTTGTTGAAGAACTGCATCTCTTTTATTGTCAAGCTTGTGGAGAAAGTTTTCTGAGATTGTTCGAGATGAGAGATTCCATTTACTAATATCAATAGCAGATTACTTTTATTCCTAAACAATTAAAAAAAATAGTTATCTATTTTTAAGTTTCAAACTAAGAACATAAAATTTAGGTTCATTTGAAAGGGAAGCCCTAAAATGTGAATATAATAGAAAGAACAAAATGAATCTGGTATTACTTCAGAGAAATAAACTTCATATTTCCATTTCTGAAGTTACTTATTAAAAAGATGAAAAATACTCAAACATGGAAAGCCAAATTCTTATGAATTTTATGGATAGATAGGTAGGAGATTGAAAACAGATTTTTCCATGATGAACTAAGAATTCTTTATGTCATATTCCTTGCTCCAAGTTCTGATCATAAAAACTATTAGAAAACCAATATTTTTTGAAATTTCTTCTTTGTGAATCTATTGCATTTAAAATTTATTAAATGATAAAAAATTAAGATACTCATTCACTAAATTTTTCTTTAAATTCACTGTTTAGTTGCAGTTGGAAACTCAAGATATAGAGAGAGATTCATTAACCTTTGTTTTTTCTCCATAATCTCCTTCAGAGTATGCCATATTATGGCAAGATCATTTGGCCTGCAAAATGTAGCAAGTTTATTTTTATAATTGTAGAATTTATTTAAATTACGAATCAAATATTATTATTCTAAGTTATTTGTATTACTAATTAAATGACAAGTTAAATCCTTCCTTTATGCATCACTATTTATATAATGTGTTAATGAAAAGATGTTGATCATCTCTGTAACGGTAAGGGATGTAAATCAGATTATAGTGAGTATAAGTAGTAGCAATGTAATTAATCTGATTTAATGTTATGAAAGCATATATAGTGTTCTGTCAAATGCAAATGTACCATGTTGGTACAAGGCGTATAATGAGCATCTTGTACTATAATGTACATAAAGTACAACCACAATACAATCACCTTGGAAGAGGTTCAATATAAATTTATGTAGATTGTTATTTTTTCTTGAGAGGCTAATAGTTTCATAATGCTTTCATAGTAGGATGGTTGTTCAATGTAGTTTTATTTCATTTAACATTAATGACCACAGATAGGCAACAGGTCAGGCGGCATTAATTTGTTTTATAGAAAGTTCTTGTTTAATAAATTATATGCTTGTGTTTTTGTTGAGTTGAAATTGTGTTGAAAAATATAAGGGAATTTTTGTTTGAATTTCAAAAACTTGGTAAAAACTGTTATGAGTGGTAGGGAATGTAAATATATGAATTTTTTCATGGTGCTCGAGCATTGTGAGTGAATTTTTAATTTAATGACTAATTATTTCCCTTTTATTGAGTTATTAAAATGTGTTAAAAGAAATCCTTGAAAACTTTAACTAGGAATTCAGGGAAATAATACAACATTCCTTGTAAATATTAAATCTCATAGAGACTAAGATGAGGGGTTTCAATGTACTATGAAATGTTCTGTGCTGAAGTTTCTTTTTGGACCACAAGGTTGATAGTCTAAGAGTATTTCAGTATCATCGATTTATTCAGAAGTACTCATTCAGTATTACTTTAATTAACAAACTCCTTATTTAACTAGATAGAAAATATATTCTTTTGGATATGCATTCTATTTTGATGGCTGTGTGTGAATCTCTGTAATTTTTCTTCTTTGCATTCTAGTTTGGATTCTATCTTTCTGCCTAAGGTTTACAAAAATTGCTCCACTAACATGATAGATTTAGAGAAAGGGTGAATGGAGGAACATCCTTTGAAAATGATGGGTGAAACTTAAAATCAAGGAAAAAGTGTAGGATCATAGTTATTCCAAGGAAATGCGGAGAGTTACACAACAAAATACACAAAAATATCAATTATAGTTTTCATATTAAAAATTTGCATCTCTTCATGCTAAATACTTCATCAACCATATAGCTCATATTTGTGCAAGATTGTTTACTTTCATAAATTTCATAATACCACATGAAATAGTAGAAACAATAACTTTCTGTAATGAGTAAGTATTGGTCAGGATTTTCCTCTTTCATCATTGTAGAGGTTATTTCCTTTGTTTTCCTCAAATTAGTATGGTGATAAGTAATCATTAATTTAACTTAGATGTATGTGGATGAGTTTCCTGAACATTCATTGGAAATGAGAAGGGTTGGATTCAATTAAAATCATATTTAAAAAAACAAGAGAATGAGGGCATGTTTTCCTTGTCATATGGAGAAAACTCAGTTTCCCTGTTTATATGGACAAGTAAAGCCATTTGATTATGATATGTAACACTATTTTACCTCTTTGATTTGCAAGGATGAAAGAAAAGACAAGAAATTTTAAAAGGATTTGTTAACATCATGTTTACTTGACTTTTGTTAATATATACATACCTATTAAACTTCTTAGTACTTAAGATTTTTGTAACTGTGGGAAAAATTTTATGATGCCTGAAATTTAGCAGCTCCATTTCCTGAGCTGATTGATCATTGTCTGAATCTAACTTATAGTGGAATATGTGCTCTTATCTGGTCAAATTTTGGTATCCCTTTAATTATGAGTAATTAATGCTGTATTATTGGATTTCCTAATCTACAGAATGGATTGAATAAAATCAAATATGAATGAATGATAAAAGATGATACTGTACAAGTAACCCACTGACATGATGATAGATTTTTTAATTGCTTATGCTGAGGTGATACATTGCAGTAAGTAAATCAAAGTAGCAAGAAGATCAGAGCACATATCCAATACCTGTAGTTGATAAATTAATATAATATCCATATTTTGCTTAATTTGTCAAATCAGCTTTGAAAAATTAGAATGCCCCATGAAATAACCTTATTGAATTGAAACAGATTCATAAAGCAGTATCTTTATTATAATCCTCTTTATATAAGAGTACACATCACATAAGCTTTAGTACTGTTATTGCTCGATGCAATAAGATAGTGTTATAATTCTTTTCTATCTGAAAATTATAAATGTGACTTTCTTTAAATATTTAAGAGCCTGGTCACATTTTCTTTTACTCTTCATGGTCATTAAACCTTGGTGAGGATAACATTAGAACTATCTTGGAGTTTCTGAATTCCTGAGGTATCCAACAGAAAATTTTCATTCTATTATTAGCATAAGCTTTGAATCTCAAAATTCATGAGCTTCTATGTTGTATGCTCATGCTGAAATTAAATCTATGCCTGAATTAACAAGCATCTACAGCAATGATTGTTTTAATATTACATTTAATCAGATTTTAATTGGTTATGTATATTATAATGTTTATTTCCAGACTGATTCCATCATTTTTATAACCCACCTTTTAAGTTTTCATATGACTTTATATCTTAAATTATTTATTTATATTTATAGTGTATTTTTTACTCAAGAGAAGAGTTTTCCAGATGTCTTTTATTAAAATGATGTTACCAAATTCATAAGTAAGATAACAACAATTTGAGTTCTAAATTTTTAATGGTTCTTATTTTAAGTTCTAAAATTTTAATATAATTAATTTTAAATTTAATTTTAATTAATAAAGAATCATGATTTTATCTGCTCTTTTTCAGATTTTGCTTTTAGTTGACTTTTTTATAAATAAATGTAATTTTTCAAATTTAATCTTAATTTTATTTATTTATAAAAATGAGCATGGAGGTATTCAATCCCAAGTAACATTATTGATAATTGAAAGGCTCTTTTGATGGTACCTGTTATTTATATCAGAAAAGAACTTTGAATATTTTATGGTTCAAATTTGTATTGTTTCATTTACACATGTACTCTACCTTTAAATGAAGCTTAACTAAATTGGCTGAACATTAATTTACATCTGAAGAAGGAAATTATGAATTATTAAAAGTTTCTTAGTTGAATATTATTATCATGTTCAATAATTGAATGTTTTTTCTTCTATTATCATGTAAAAAATTTTCTTGTCATATTTATTGAGGCCATCTTATAGCAATAAAAATTACCTTATTTTAAAATTGTATCTTCTTGCAGAATCATTAAACCAATTTGGCTCTGATGTGTAGTTTTGTTAAGTAGAGAATAGTTGATATGCATACATGATATGTTCTTCTATTGTGAATGAACTATATAATCTAAATGCCTCTCTTACATTAACATAGAGATTAAAATTTGAACCCTCAATAAGTAAAATTCAGGTCACAAATAATGAAATATTAATTTAAATCCTTTTGAATTTTACTTACAGATATCTCATTGGTATAATTAATACTTACCTTTACTTTTATTCATATTCTATTTTTTGTAATGAGGAGCAATGAATGGAGAGTATGTGAACTGAAAATATCAAAAATGTATTATTTTATCTTAACTGTGACATAATTCTTCAGTGGCAGTTTCTTGAAGAAAATAATAGAGAAAAATAGTAAATAATAGATAAGACTAAATATCATTGAGGCATATAATAAATACACATAAATGAGTGTGAGGGGTAGGCTAATATATTAAATAAATAGAGACAATTTTTTTGATCATCTGTATTAAAATGAATCTCAACTATCTAACTGTTAACAATATTTCATTATCAAATGCTTTCTAAAACTACGGGCATGTAGCAGATTTTCCAGCAGCAGTAACCCAAGTATATTTACAGATTCACAGAATCTATTTCTTGTCCAATCTCATAACAATGAAGACATTTCATGATCATTGTATCAGTTACAGCAAAGTTAGTATACTTTGGACATATTCATTAACAGGAATGAGAAAATGAACTGAAGAAAGTGAGAGATATGTTTTGTATAAAGCATTGGTGATAAATAATTATAATTTACAATTCCCTTGAATTTACATGTGCATAAGATAATAAATATAGTTTTTCATAGCTTATTCCTTTCAAGTATGTCAAAACTAATTCTGAGGATATTTACATTTTCTATGGATATGTTTCCTATCAAAATTGAATCACATATGCTTGGTCTTCCCCATAAAATTTCTCGGTAAAATATTATAGGGAATGTTACAACATAGTGATCAGTGAAAAATTCTCCTTTCTTGAGCTTCAAGAAAGTTTATTATACCTACTAGCACCACAAGTTGAAAAGCAAAACATTGTTGGGTGTACGTAATAAATACCAACTGCATCCCTTTCACAGAAAAGAAATGTGTGGAAAAAAGTTAAATATATTTAGGAAAAAATGTCTGTGAATATGCATTATTTGATGGAGTCCAAAGTTTGAAATGCATCTGAACACATAACAGTGACAGGGAAAATTTCTTTTCATGAAACTTTACAACAAATCTGCCTGTTCTAATTCTGAAACTCGATTCAAGCAAAACAATTAGTTCCCAGGAAAGGAACTTGGGTAAAATATTATTTTCCAAATAAAGTTTTGGAAAATATCATTAATAATATTAAAATGTAATAATAAATACTTCCAGTTGAGCCTCTATACCTTATTACCATCATTCATTTTTGTGCAAACTAAATATAGTTTTCCATCTGTTTAGTTAAAGTAAAACAATTGGTAAAAGGGAAATCTATTGAAAATGAAATAAATGTATAAATCAAGATAAAGACAAACCATTGGTCCCAATCTCAACAGTGCAGGTAGTTAGCAGCTGATACATAAACGAAACAATAAGCACAATCCTTCCAAAATGCTAAAAGAAGCAGCATTTTCTGGTAATCAAAATAAAACTTTACAGTGCTGTTTCCAAGGCTAACTTTGAAGGAGATTTTCCTTTAGAAACTTGTATTGCTTCTAAAATAGACTTAACTGAAGGTCCTAGAGAACTGTTTGGACTAGTGCTTTGTCTTTTCTGCTTATTCATCAAGGCACCTAAAGTCGGAGAGGGGGAATGTAATATAGATTTAGTAATGCGATTATTCAAAAGAGAATTACCCTGCTCGTTGATTTTTGGGGTTTGTGATTTGAACATGGATGAATTTGGCTGTGAGATTAAGTCTCCATTACTTTTATTATTATCCAGATTTCTCTGACTTATTTTCAAAGAATGATCAGTAGATTTATGGGATGTTGAATTTTTGACCTCATTGTTTACACTACCATTCTGTAAATGAGTTGGAGTCAAATTCTTTTTTGTTTTTGTTTCATTGCTTATCTCTTCTTCATCCTTATCCTCTGGGATTGGTGAAGACAGCACATCTGTTCTTGGAGAAGCAAATCTGCGAGCTGAGTTGATCCTATTCCTTGGAGTAACTACCGAGTTCATTGGAAGTAAATTCAGACCTCTAGGACTACCATTCATCGGAAGAGTTGAATAGCCTGTGGGTGAATTAGATAAGGTTCCTCCAAACTTCCCAACCTTTAACCTTTCTGCAGCTGACACCCTGTTGCCTCCTCCATGTCGCTGTTGAAGGAGGAGCCTTTTGAAGTCTGTCCTAGAAGTGGGTGGTGTAACTGAACAACTATTTCCTGCCCAACTTAGTCTAGAACCAGGAGATGACCTGGTTCCATTCACAATAGGAGGGCTTGAAGGGTTACAACTGCCTTCCTGAGGTGACCAACTGTTTCTGGTTCCAGCATTTTTTGAAGGCTGGATTCCTGTAAGGGATGACTCAGAACTCCCAGGAGAAAGGCTACAGTGGGAAGCCGGAGAACCACTACGCACAGGGCTATCCAAATCTGTGCGAATGTTCATCTTCTTCTTGGAACGATGTATTAGAGCAAATAGCTCATCTGATGGCATTGTGGTTTTAGGAGTGAACAGAGGGGAATGGGCAACATCTTTCAATTTGGTATCTGTTGGAGGGCCCTTTACTCTTCCATTCTGCACTGAAAAAGTAGTGAGTGTCTGTGTAGGAAACCCTTGGTTTTTTTGATCATTGAAGGCAGAGGGACTTTTTATTGGCGACATGTCTTCAAAATGTCGTGGAAGACTGTTAGTATATTTGGAGGTTGGTGTGGAAGAGGTTGGGGCTGAACTGTGCATCACATTGTGGTTTGAGTCTACAAGCCATCTATGAGGGGGCTGGCTGTTAGTAGGAGACTTGAAACAATAAGAATCACCAATATTATTTTGCTGCCTTTCACTCTTGTTGAGGTATGGGTAAGCAGGACTAGCAAAGCTAGGAGGTAAACTGTTGAAATATTTATTAGAAGAGATTTGAGGCTTGGCATTAGGAGGGGTCACCCCTTGAAAGTTATTACCATTTGGAGTAGAGCTTCTGGGAATAGCATCTTCAGAATTTAGTTGAACACGTCTTGATGGTAATGTCCAATAGGCTTGTGAATGACTGGGCAAATGACTTGGTTTGTGTAGGTGTTGATTAATTTTGTCTGACTGTTGTGTGTCATTTTTATTGTATGGCCAAGATGAGGATGGATGTAATGAGGATGGAGTAGACAACTGCTTCTGCATTGGATGTATATGAGCAGGCTGAAGCCAACTTCCACCTGGAATATGAGGTCAGTTGTTAGAAAGCCAAAAGAAGACAAAATTTCATTAGCTGCTCTTAAATCCCATGTAGAATGAGTTAGCATTGCTTAATATATAAGCTTATTGAGAAATCATTATTTATTTGCTGAATGCTGAATTGATCTAGAAATTATTAAGCTTTAAATTTAATGACTCTTTTTATATCATAATATATATTTTTCAAAATAGAGATATATATAATAGTTTTCAGAAAATTTGAAATGCTAAGTTTTTATAGATTTCTGATGATAATTGTACCAAAATTATTTAATTAATTTTTCAGCATGAAAATGTATTACTATAGAATTAGTATGAACTAAGAAAACTGCTCTTCTTTAGCGAGTAAGTTTTTGATTCGTTGATTCATACAATATCTTAAAGGAAATTGAATAAGAAACTCATTATTAATTGTTACAAGTGGTAAGTTCTGTACAGTTTGATCTAATATGTATTAATGGTTAAGTTATTTCATTTTATTGAACAAATTCCCAATTAAGAAATGAGATAAATTCACTATACCAGATATGAAATCCAACAAATTAAGTTAACTGTGTGAAACAAGTCCATGTTTGAGTTAAAATATTACCAAAATCAAAGGTACAGATGGATGTCAAATTTAGGAATTTCAGATCATTTTTTGCATAATATTCTTGAATTTTTGTTGCATGATTAAATTAAATACTAGTTGATACTAAGAAGAAGTTTAACTCAAACATATCTCGGTTTCAAAGTTAAATTTGATGAGAAGGGATCTATGTTATGTCAATTCAATAAAACTATGGTACAAGAAACATACCTTGAGGAATGAGAAGACACAACTTTGCACAATTCATTTAGATAGTTTACATCCTCCAACATACTCCTAGTTCCCTCTGTCTAAGGCAGAATTTCTGGACCTATGATCCCTTGTTAATTGTGTTAATATTAAGTCTGTCTATGTGTGTAGCTGAATCATTGTCCGAAATATGAAACTCTTTACTGTATTCTCAAGTAACTAAGTTTCTTGTATGTGATTACTAGTTTGTGAACAATATGTCAGTAATTTAAAATCAAAAAGAAAAATGAAAGATTAAAATACTCTATAAACTAATTTAAATTTGAAAAAAAGTCTAAATGGAAGGAATAACTATTAGAGTAAGATGTAATACTACTACTATTTTCAGTACTGTACAATAATTTCTCATCATTTACATGAATAAAAGCAAGGAAGTTTTTGCTCCTACTATTCTGTGGGGGGAAAGTGATATTTTCTGACCGATGATTATGAAAAGTAAAAACACTAATTAGCCATGAATACCATAAACTAAATACTATCAAATGACAATAAACTACATTTTCAAATATAGAAATAATATTTATATTATACAACAAGGTAGTGTACTTACTAAAGTGAGCTCAATTGAGCTTTGAGCAAGCATGCAATATGATATAGTACTTATACCTTGACTCAAACCATTGTAATAAAAAAATAAAACAAATGCAAACTATATTTTTCCCAAAGGAATATTTATGTTATAACAAATTATGTACAAGGAAGTAAATTAAGGTAAACAAAGAGAGATACAAATGTTTGTATTTGATATGTAAATAACTCATTTCACCCCATGAAATATTTAATAAGAACATTTAATTAATTTTATACTTGGGGTGAGATGTGAATACATTTTTTATTGTCAGCACAGCCAGTGTTCTGGAAACACATTAAGCTTCTCATTAACATCAAGTTGTAAGACAAAAAAGAAGACTTACATAATGCCCAGAGAAACATTATCCATAGGTGCTTCATGATTGAATAAATTTTATAATAAAACATAAAGCACACAACATTTATTAGTTGCATTAGAGTTTATGGGAATTTTATGCTTGTATAATAAAGAAATTGTTATTCTGTACATAGACCTTGGAGCAATGCAAGTTATTTAATGCTGATGAAGATGACTAGTTGTTTATCAAATGAGATATGGCACATTTCTGAGGTCTACTGCTGTTTAATGTGTTCAGCTTCAGACCAGATCAATTAAGTTGGTCACCCAAGGTCTTGTCTATATTTAATGATGAAATTTTAAAATGAAATTGGTTCGATGTATGAAAGAAATAAAATAGATTTTGTAGGAATAGTTGTACTTCAAAGAATATTGTGATGTCATAAAATTTATTTATGATTCAAGAATTTTTTTAGAGATCCGCAGGTAACAGAGATTTCTTTGATTTTTTTTTTCAAGCAAGCTACGATTTGAAGTCGTTATTGGGTAAAAATTATGCATAATTGGGTTAAGCATCAATAATTTTGTAACTGAAATGAAGCATTAAAAGAAATCAATTTTTGAGCCAAGATACTAAATAAAGTAGTTCATGTACTTACACAAAGTGAATGGAATTAATTGCAGTTTATACCAATAAATGTAAGCAGAAGGATTATTATTTGCGAGATTTCCACCAAATTGTGACAAGAAATGTTATGATGAACTAAGAGGAAAATGTTAAGAAAATAAAAATATAGCCACACGTCTCTCTCATCCACAATTACATGCCCCAAGACCAAGAGATATGCAGTAGATTAAAATGTCATTGTATTTACAGAACATTGGAAAGCTCTCAAAGTTATAGTTATACACACATATACAAAAATAATCTTGATTGCATACTTTAAAATATATTGCATTCAGGAAAATAATATTAAACACTTTAAAGCGCTAATCATTCATAGAAATATAAAAATGAAAACAACAAATATCAAATCAAGACAACAAATAGTGCAAGACATATACGTTTCAGTATCAAATGGAATGTGCAAAATTTCAGAGCCAGTGCAATTTAAGATGTGCATGTACATTATCTAAAACTGGCAATGCATAAGTAAAAGCCATTATATGCAGACCAACACTTGCTAGAACAGAACAGGCAAACATACATGATAATAAAAACTCTATTAGTATCACAATGATTAATTATGGTAATACTTGCAGTTCTCACTACAAAAATCCAACACTGTCTTCAAAATTGTCTAAATCCAGACTAAGAGTATGACAAGTTATTGTAAAGTATGATAATAGTCCATAAAAGGTGTTTTCTTGTAATATATTGAAGATGCAAAGATTTGCAGGAATGAATTTGTATGCCTGTGATTCCCTACCATATTTCTGTATCATTACCAGTGTTCAGTACCCTTGCACGTTCTGTATCTTTTGGCACTAAAGCTTTCATTTCAACACCACTTTTACCTTTTATTCCATCAAAGTTAAGTGAGGGTGAATCACAATCTGTCCTTACCAACATCTCTGGATCTACCTTCACCTTTGCCTCATAATATTTATGTCCTTTACCTATAGGATTATTGATGATTTTTGTTCCTTCTGGTAACTTCTCCCTAACTCCACGCCCATTGCTTATTCCAGTTTTTTCCCTTTCTAAACCTCCTGTATTGGAGATGTTCTTTTCTCCCAGCTTGAACTTCAGTATTGGAGAGTAGTTTGCTAACCTGTAGCTTTCATTACGAGTAAGCTTACATAGCTCCCGGCATGGGTCAATCAAGTTGTAATCTAATACAGTTGATCTCGTCAGAGAAGGGCTCTTACCTGCTATTGGTGACCTCATAGGAGATGGTGATCCATCTTGTAACTGCTCACTCCTTGTCTGCATATTCACATATGCTCCCTGGTGAGGGAGTTTTGGAGAAACAGGTCCAGGAAGAGCTGTGACAGCAGCCTTCGTAGGAACTGCTTCTACCACTGTTGATTGCTGTTGATTCCCGGGTCTAATGATCAAACGTCTTCCCAAATGCGTTGGTGAAGTGAGAGGAGATGTAGGTTGTTTAGACGCTGTTACACCATGTTGAGTTGAAGAATTAACTGGACGTATGTTGCTCTTTGGAACTCTGTTTGGAAGGGGAGAGGCTGGGGCAGGACTGCTAGACCGAACATGAGGTCCGGGCTCAAATGTGGACGTTGGTGCCTTACCATTCTTCCATCTTCTAGTCAAACTATCTGAAGAATACACCACTCTTCCTTCTGCATCTAAAGTTACTCTTGCTCCCTGTCGCCTCCTGTTCCTCTCTAAGGAACTGGCAGGTGAGGAAGCATTACTCTGCATTAGTGGTTGAATATTTGCTGTTGGATTAGGTGTTATTTCATTTAAGGAAACATATTCCATCTCCCTAAAAGCTGGAATTGTCTTGGCTGTTGTAACAGGAGCAATAGGACGATTTCGCTCCTTTTCTACCTCTGCTATAGTGACATAGTCTCCATCTTTGTCATAGTCGATCTGACTTGAGCTCTGGTATGTGCTTTCCATATTTGTAGATGCTCCTCCTTTACTATGTGACTTGACTGCCTCTGCAGCTGATGACAGAACTCCTTTCATCATGCCCATAATGTTGAACGGTTTACTTAATGAAGACTTCACCGAAGGTTGATGATCCACTTTTGCATCCTCAGAGGATGTAGCACCTTCAGTTTTATCGGCGGCTTTTGCATTAACCGAATCACCGTTTTTCATTTTCTCTTCTCCATTATCCTTGCTTTCATTGTTTATAACGGTTTCATGACCAGAGGAGTTAATATTTAAAACCTCCTGCTTTGTCGAATTGTTTGAAAAAGATCCGAGCTTCTTAGGTAAATTGCCTCCTAGAGGTTTTATCCCATCGCTGGGATTTATTGAATCTTTAGGATCTAAATTGTTCTCTCCTCGGCTCTTAGGTGACTTGGGAATGGTATTCAGGGGAGGATTATTCGTTACCTTTCCACAACCTCCCTCATCATCACTCTGAGGTGGTGTTATAACGCACATCGAAGGTATCCTGCTGGAATTAATGGTTGTTTTAACTCGTATTCTTTCCAAACGTTCCACTCCTTCTAAGTCAGACTCGGAAAATTCATAATCACATTCACTCCATCCAGTTTCCCACTTATTTTCGGATTTTCCTCCGTTAGAACTTATAGTATTGGAAACTTCTTTGTCGAGATTCAATGACGGAGGTGGCTCCACTGGAGAGGTGGAAGGCGATGAAGAAGCGGAAGATGAGGATGTGGTATTATGACCGCTATCTACGTCCTCACCATCTTCATCGGGCAAGGCGTGCACCACAGCTTTGGTGATGGTGGTCTGGGTTGTCACCACGTCCAAATCAAAGGAACTAGCAGTCCGTGACGGTGGTTGTCTAAGATCGGAATCTAAAGAACTTTGCCTTGGAGGCACAGCCGGTCTGTCTCTAACCATTAGAGTTGTGCACACAGTGCCGGCTGAACTAGTCGTCGTGCTCGTACTCCCTTTACCAAAAAGTTCGTATTCGTTCTCGGCAATCGCAGAGGAATTATTAGAGTTGATTCCAATGCCATTGCTGTTGCAGACACCAAGACCTGCGTTCGCTATGAGAGCCGCTACAGTCGCCGCTTCTTCTTCCCTCAGAGTCTTCAAGCCACTGTCCATGTGAAAGGAAGTGTAATAACCTTCCGTATCGCAGGAGTACACCGAACTCGTTTCACCGTCGTCCGCGAAGGGTATAGTGACTAGGTCTGGTGTCAAAGTACCTTCTGACGAAGTAGACATCGCCCTGGCAGTCGACGAAGAGTGGGGAGCTGATGAGGAAGAAGAAGCGGGTCCCATCCTTGAGTCGTATCTCCTCCTCGATTGTCCAGTGAAAGAGGCAGTGGATGCTGAATCCCTCCTACCCAAGGAATTGGTAGCCGAAGATCCGCCAGAAGAGGTGGAAGAGGCTGAGGAGGTAGCTGCTGAACAGGAGGTAGTAGTCGAAGCTGGAGCGGTTGAAAGAGAAGCAACAGGAGTAGGTGCTTTGGGAATCGGATGTTGTTGAGCACCGGTCTCTTCCGCCTCAAGCGACGCCCTCGCGCTGGAGGTACCGCTCCAGTTACCGGAAGAAGAATTGACCGCCGCGTCTCCGGAACCATGACCTTTCCCAGCGGAGGACCTAGAACCTCCGGGAAGACCACCGGCAGCCCTCCTGACCGCCCCTTGTCTAAGCTTAACCGCCATGTTCATGGCACCGGACAAGGTTGAAATGGGAAGCGAGGTTGAAGTCCTCTCTCTTCTCCTCACCACCTCGTAATGGTTCTGATCGCTGTTGTCCTCGACCCTGGAGTCCCTTCCGACGCTCCTCGCCCTCACGGCTGCCATCGAACCCCTCAACTTACTCCTTGTCCACTGCCGTATGTTCTCGAAGTGGGACTTCTTGTCGATTGCGGAGGAGGCGGTGGAAGACATACCGATGCTCGTGGCTTCCACGTCAGGAATGTCCGTAGATTCTCCTGCGCTCGCCCTGAAACACGAAATCATCACGGTTGGGGGAGAGAAAAGGGGCGAATAAAAAAAGAGAGAATCGCGAGACGAGTGGGCTGATCAATACAACGCACAGGAATGCCGCAAAGGAAGGCTCCGGTTGACGGTCTGGGGATCAACAAGTGTTAGGGTTAACGGACGAAGCTTTTGAGACCGTAGTTGCAGATTCAAATGGCTGCGGAAGTTGACGTTCTTTTGTTTACTCGGAAGAACTGTTCACCCGGAAAGAAATGAAAATTCAAAACTGCCGAAACAATTATACGTAAAAGCTTTGTAAAGAAATAAAAGAGGGAAAGACAAATAAAGTACGCGAAGAAAAGTTTCTTCAATATTTTTCAACTTTTTACAGTAGGAACGAGTACATAAAATAGGGCATTTTTCTGTTTTCGTAATTCTTTTTTTTCTGATATTTCCGAAATTTATTTTTACTTTTGATTCGCGATCATCAAAAATTAATTGTGATTGGGAAAAGAAGTATAAAGTTAAATCTTGTGAAACTAAAATAAAATTTCATTACAATGGGATTGATCTTCATAATTTGCAGTAATCTCTCGTTCTACCCAATAAAAAAAATGACAGGTATTCTTGGCCGATGAACCGTCTCAATCGATTTTGGCGCAATGCGATACAACTTACTATGGAAGAAAACCAAGACGGGTATAGTAGTATCTTTGAGCAATGATCTAAAACTTCTGTAGCATTTTTAGAGCTAATTTATGGTGTTGTTAGTTACATGAATTCCATTTAAATTGAACATTTATACGCTCGCATTTATTAATGTGCAAGAAACGGAAGTTTTAACAAGTATGAAGTTTGAACTAACAAAACTATTTTCGCGCTTACAATTTATTGTGTAAATTAGAGCAAATTTCATTGCTGTAATAAATATAGATAGATTTTGGAAGGAACCGAACTTTTTTCCGGATTTACATGCTTCTCGAGATTCTCTCTTAACATATTCATTCATCCATTGATTTTTATGGGAGAAATATACTAAGAATAGATTTAAAACCCAGATTTGTCCATCACAGGATGAACTCTTTGACCAAATATGAAACAAAGACAAAGTTATTGCACCGAGAGTTAGTCTGAGCCTCGCGTTCAGCTAATGTTTCATTCGCTCAGTATTAAGAATTATGTAAAGACTAAAAGACAAATTCTTGGTGGAAAGTAAATGCGTGCGTACATGTTTAAGTAAGGCATTATCAATCAGCCATCCACTAGGCTTAAGCCAGAAAAAGTTAATCTCCAGTTTCTTGAAGAGAGAGCAAATGATCGTACATTTAAAAACGTGACGTGAATTCGAATTGGAAAGTCAACAACAGAATGTTCAGTCCCTCACCTCGAGTTCTCGAGCGCAGCGGCCGTCGACGTAGACGGTTCGTCCAGGGCCTCCATCAGCTCCCTATCTCCGGTGCCAGCGATCGTGTTCCTCCTCTTCCTTCTCTTACCCTTCTTGCCTCCACCTTTGGTCCTCCTCCTCACCTTTCCATCCTCTTCTGGTGGACAGTTGACGTGCGTGAGCGACCTCCTGAACAGAGCCATCCTGTCGAAGGCCCTCCCGGACACATCTACGGCAACCAGCTCCGGTTGGAACCTCATCGCCACAGCGTTCACTTGCTCCTCCGGGGAGGGAAGGCGGTGGTCGGGTAGACTCTCTTCTGGCGGCGGTACCACCGTTTCAGGGTCGATGGCGTCCGGAGGCATCGTTCTGCGGTTATGCTCTATAATGGGTGCTCCCAGAGAAACAGTGGGAGATCCAAGGGCCTCCGTCGAGGTCCATCGGCGTAGCTGTGAAAAGGAGGCGGGCTGGAAGAAAGAATGAGTTTCGTTAGAAGCAAGCGATAGATCGTTGGAATCAGGTGCAGTACTTACGTACGACGAGTTGAAATATATTTTTTCTAATACATGCTGCCGATGCAGCAATTACTTAACTATAAACGTCTATTACTTAACTATAAACTTCTTTGCCAAACTCAAAGCTCCCTACTCAAACATTATAATGATATAATTAAATTCATACAAATTTAATTCGTGTAAATTTTCTCAATTTATTTACTTTCAAAATAGCAAACAGATATTTTATCGATTGAATCTTACTTAATATTATTCCTACTCACAAAAATTAATACACCATGTTTTATGCGGAGTTTTTTCTTTCGAATGGAGAAGTAGAACCCCTTTTTATCTTCATTAGAAAATTCATTTTATCATCTAGCAGTTATTCTATTATCTGTTTATCACATAATCTTTAGAAATACATTGTATTTCCGTTTCATGTTTTCCATGAACTACTTTATTCCAATTACAGAATTAGTGATTAACAGCATACATATGAGTACTTGTATTATATATAAAATTATAATAGTTAGGGTTATAGTTTATTCGTCATTCATTGTATTGATGTTATTTCATCTTAAGTTTAAAATCACAGTATATTCCTGTGAACGAAGGGTTTATCTATTGTGATACTATAATATTTATGATTCATTTATTTAAAATAAATTTAAGCTTCCCTCTATATTTATTCCTTGAGTATCTACCTGCTGAATTTTATATATTGTTTCGTGAATTTCAACAATTGTACTCATTAACAAAAATGAATTCATCAACAATTTATTACGTCTACAATCGACTGTTTCTTAATCTTTGTTCATTTATGTAACAACGAAACCAATACTTTATAATTCATTCTGTTGCTCTACAGCACTGCTTCGAGTCCCTAATGCCTTCGGAATGTTAAGAAGACTTAAAGAAGTGGAGATGAGGAGTGGCTCCGAGTGACCTCTTTCACTGTAGGAAACCGGACCCTCTTCGCGCCCACTCCTTCCGAGAATTCGTCTCGCTTCCTCCACTTCCACGCTTACTAATCCTTCTAATCTCCATTGAAAAAGAAATTAACGAATCATCCTAACTTCACTCCTTTCCAATTGCATCAACCGAACTTACACTTTCGGAACAAACGAAAGTTAATAGGTATGAACAGAAGAATAGATGTACCATATTATTCTGTATTTTAACAAAATAAATCTTAAAAATAAAAGAACTGTCTATTAACAAAAGTAAACATTTTTCGTGAAAATTAAAAACATAACATGAGTATTAAATCATAATTAAGCTAAGTTGAATAATTCAAACTAACTCTATTGTGGAATCTTACAATTAAATTTAAGTAACTCGTAAATGTTACTTCGAATAATAAACCTTAAGTATTCGTGAATTCATCTATCATACGAGATTGAACATATTACAACCTTTCTATTGTCTATTCAAAATACTGTCGAAGATTGATCCTCTCAAAGGCGGTGTAGATAACGGATATACGTATATGATTCTTTATTCATCCCAAGTCGTCAGGGTGTAGTCACTATATATTCTTTCGAGTTGTGCACGCCGTTTGTTTCATTGTGCGGGAAATCTTTCGCTCTATTGTTTCACTGGTACGTCCCTCCACCACTTACACGCACGACTAGTTTCGCGAATGCAAGGCCAATAATTGCAAAGAAAACACATGCTAGTACTCATATTTTACGATCCGTGAGGAATCCGAGAGGAAACTTTCAAAAATGATTATATTTATGTGATAAATGCATTAATCTCTATCATTTTCATCAATATACATTGTTTTGTTTTTGTTTGATTTTAAATTTAAACAACGACGTCATAATTCTAACATCCTGTTTGATTTAATATGGCAAAAATAAATGGTAAAATGAAGATAAAAAAGTTCCTTCTTATTAACACTAAAAAGTAATGCTTGAGGAAAATTCCTCTTCTAAAAAAGTTCAATCAAATTCAATGTAAGAATGCGATGTGCATGCAAATATTCTAATTAATATCGTTTGATTATGTTAAGTTCTGTCAAAAATAAATTTCTTTCGAGTCAGATGAATGTTAGCAAAAAATTTGAAGCACACCGGAACAGAAACAGGAACATTTTTTGAATATTTCTCTACATTAATTTGAAAAATATTTGAATTTTGAATTGAAATATTTTATTTCCTTGCATGATGAAGGTCCAAAATCGTATCTTACCACTCTCTTTATATTAACGTCTTTAAATTTTTAAATTAAACAGAGGTGACTGAGTTCAGTGGCAATATTATTTCACGAATTCCAAGAAATAGTCCCAATGTCTTACCGTTCGTACAAGCAAAGAACCTAATTTTCACGCAAACATCATTCGCAACTGAAGAAGTAAAAATGCGGTCTTTATGACCTGAAAAGGGACAATTTTTCTACTCAGAAACGCAAAAAAGGAAAAAACTCAAGTCGGATTAAAAGTATGCCTTCCTGAAAAAAAAAAACTGCTCGATGGTTGTTATGTACGTGCATAGTTGAAATAATGAGCAAACTGGAAACCAAACGGTATCCCCAGAAACGTAACGGCTAACGATAAAAATTTACTCTATTTCGAGTAGAAAAATCCCTACCCAGCTGTTTACACGAGAAAATTCCCTTTTTTTCAAGTGCCTTTACATTCGAGCGTTCAACTCACTGCAGCGCGCAGCTCCCATTCTCCCACGCACACGCAACGTATCCGTTACAAAATCCTGAAAAACCTACGTAAAGCGACGAAGTAAGAAAACGACCGTCATTTTTTTTTCCTCAGCACTTCACGCTGTGCAGCGAGATAAAAAAATCCTTAATGAACTCCATAAACCTCTTCGTCGATCGCTTCTTTCCATCATTACCTCGAGACATCAAAGAATGCATTACGTAATGAATGGTCTTCCACATCCGGTATCTTCGAATCCCCTCCCGGTTCATGTTCGAGCCATCCTCTTAAAGGCCGAGACACCGTCTCGCAGACGATCAACCGCATTCTGATTTCCTCCCTCCACTGTGGGACTACAAGCTTATTCGTTTTATTCCCACCCAGCGCTGGGGATAAGCTCCCACCACATGCTCCCTCTCCCGATTAATATACTATGGCCGCAGAATCCTTAGTCTCCTTACACCGCTACGTTCCTTGGTTGGAGAAGTGGTGGAGATCAAGGGAATAGGAGAAGATGCTCTCGGGGGGTGGGAAATGAAAATGGGAAGAAAGTGGGGAAATTGGAAAGTTTGTAAGTAAAGGGAGAAGATGGATCAGAAGATGTGCGTGAGTGAACGGAATCTTGGAAGAGGGTGGTGATGCTGAGGATTTGGAAAAAAAAGTTCTTGATCCCAATCTATCCATTCATAATTCTTAGCGTTGTCGGAAATCAACCATCAATCAATGGGGTGTACGTAGATAATTATCCGCAGCTAACGATACAAACCTAGATTGTATCTGCAACAGTGCATCTTTCAAAACATCGATAATTGTTTTATGACTACGTATCCGATTGATTAATGAGTATATTCATAATATATAGCGCGTAATGATTGCTATAGGATCTGATTCTGGACTCGGATTCGTTCTCTTCGATAGCCAAAGCTCAGTGGAAAGCAAGTATGAAGTCATGGTGCTTATGAATATTCAGTGGAACCAAGTGGTTGAGATTTTCAGGATGAACCCAGCGTGTTTTTGCTCTAGTTACTAATATATCATAAAGTTTACATTCATACGAGGTAGCAATTCAACGAATGACGTAATCATTTATACGATGACTACTATTTATTTACTTATTACATCACTAAGATGTTACTACATTATTTAAATATTAATACTAAAAGTGTTTTAAGTGAAAAATTTATTTAACAAAAATATAATAATAACAATAATAAGTTAAATTTATCATAGAAGAATTTGTAATTTAATCTTTCAGATTTATATTTTAATAAATGCTATTTACGTAAGATAAACGAGGTTGTAAACGAAAAGCTGGCTCGACACTATCTATAGACTGTGAAATTTTACGCCGAACAGAAGCGATTTCGAGATAAGGACACAGAATGAATTAAAGATGTCATATTAATGGACACTTAATTACTCAGCCCTTCAACTTATGAGTTACGCAATAAAATATCTCCGGAAAGATGAATGTAATCATAGCGGAAAGAAAGGATTTGAATTAAAGTCCAACAATCATCTGAAAAGCAACTTCCGACACTGATTGTCCTGATTCAATGTGTCTATTAATTTGTTCGTGGAAGTGATTAAAAAGGAGAAAGGCGAATTCGGCCTTGATGTTTTCTTTCTCGGCGCCCGACGAAATCAAATAATAGATTTCTTTCGTTTCCGGAATGATTATCTTCTTGATGGGAATACTTTCTACCAATAGAGCGAAGTAATTGGAAATAGGCGAAAAAATTCATTTCGCCGATGGAAAATTAATCGGAAAATTGCCACTCGCGTACTGTCGAGATATTACGTGCAAAAAATGAACTGAATTTTTTTTAAAGAAAGAGATTTGAGTTGGAGTGGGAGTCTTAAAATATGAGTTGGTATTGACTCTCGAGGAATTGGTATTGGACGGTGAAAAAGAATTATGAGGAAGCAATTACTTACTCAAAAGTTGTATTGGAACTGTACTGCATTAAAAAGGAATGTGTTCACAATTATTATGAGTCTTAAAATATGAATTGGTATTGACTCTCGAGGAATTGGTATTGGGTGGTGAAAAATAACTACGAAGAAGTAATTACTAACTTAAATGTTGTATTAGAACTGGATTGCGAAGAATGGATATATATTAACAAATATTGCTTTATTTGACGAGTAGCCTTGCTTATTACAGCAAATAACTTTGGCTGGAGACAATTTATATACTCCGAAATTTGTTCTATTTTAAAATTTTATATAACAGAGCAAATTCATAGAAATAAATCTGTGGCAACTTCACTGTAAACGAAGATACTTTGATATCAATTTACTCGCATTCCCTCCCGAAAATCAAAGAATTTAGTTCACTCTCTGAGGCGCAAGAGATATGAATATGTTTCGTAATAAACTTGAGTGCATTATCATAATCCACAGCCATTCATTTAGTTTTTTTGCCCCTTATCCTAAAGATCGTCTCTACCAAAGGGTCACTCTGGAGACCGAATAAATCACAACACCTCCTCCGCAGGAGCCTTTTTAAAAAAGAACGGGCCTAGGGAAATCGGGGCCCCCGTAAATATTATTATTCCGAGGACCCAACCATGCGGAAGAACTCCATAACTGTACCTATGTGCCTCTTTAAGCGATGACCTTAGGGAAAAACGTACGCTTTAAAGAGCCAAGATACAACTATGATTGAAAAAATAGACTAGAAGGAAATGGTCCGAGGGTGAGAGTAGGGCGTAAACTAAGGGCGTGGCTTCTTCGTGGGGTAAAAACAGTCCCCCTGGCGAGAGATTAAGGAATGGACGGGAGTATACGGGCATCGGGGACACGAAGAATAATGAAGACAAATGCATTTGTGTCGCTGCTTAAGACGGAGCGGCCATTTGTGAATAAGTTGGGGGTGTGTGGGAACACTTTGGTGGAAACATACATAAATTAATACTCCGAATGGATAGGCTATTAATCTTAGTTTGTCGAAAGTTCTCGATGATGGCCTACGACGCGTCTACCAGTGGAGCTAATCGTCGAACTTGTTTGAATCTGGTACAAAATATGATTGTTTGTCTCCATTATTTCTCGTTCCAAAAAAAACTTCTGACTTCTGAAAAAAAAACATGCCACGAAGTTAATGAAGGTCATAAGAAATCAGTGGATGAAAGGGTTTTAGGGTCAAGGGTCGCTCCAGTAACTTGTAGAGCTATGATTAACGTAGCTTCCTAAAGAATATACCCTTGAGTAACTTTTGATTGTGCGTAAGCTATCCAAAATATTAAAACCCCCGTAAAGAACTAAAATGAAGAACAATTTTGCAATAAACTAAATTACACCAAAATTGACCTTAGCCTTTATACGAATGTAAAACATTCGCTTGATTTTATTAATTAAATTGGTATCTTTAATGACATAAGACGGAATAAAGCGAGAGTATTTACGTAAAGGCAGGATTCGTTGACTTTTTCGTTGGAATATCTTCCTCGTATGAATGATGAACTTTATATAGGCCATGCACTTATTGCTAAGGCTTCTTATTGGTCTACCGTAATCAATTCAAGGAAGTCTGACATCGATTCGTATTTTTCTAGCAAATATCGATCGATCGAAGACAAACCCCTGTATTATTTCCGTACTAAAATTAAATGTTTTCTCAGTAGCGGTGAAAACTTCACAAAATGAAAATAAATAGTAAAGTTTTGATGAGAATTAAGTTCGAAACATCCTTCAAATAAAAGTATTAAATTCCAAATTGAATAAGAAAGATAAAAATGATTTCATTAGAGTAACCAATTTCCCACCAAACATGTAAAACCAAACCTGTAAAAGGATAAATGTATTATATACATAGATTTTAAAGCCAGTGAACTTCACATGTAAAACTAAACATAAAATGAAAAATAGTTTAATTAGGAGCCTTACTTAAGATACAGTAGACGGAGGATAAACTAAAACCACACATCGATCTTAGCAAAAGGAATCAGGTAACTAATGACCACCTTATCTTCATTGTTTAAACGGATAATATTGTCGGAAAAACTTTGTACATATACAAAGAAAATGATAGTTTAAGTATAGTATAAATCATAAGAATGAACTAAAGTTTATCGTACATCGAAGCTGAAGCAATATGACCCATAAAATATTAACTCAATGTATTATAATATATATATATATATACATTCACAGTTAAAGTCGTGGGAGCATCAGATGATTATTCACAAGCAAGCTAAGTCACGGAGCTATGTGGCCCCGTGGCCCACCCTTAGTATTCCAAGGGTTACAGAGACATAAATCAGGAATAGACAACTTCTATACCTGGAACCCATTTGTAATCAGCTCCCAGCCATAAATTACGCATCGCAATCACAACGACAATTCGGACTTCATTCGTCGACGAAAGAAACAAAATAGAATCGTAAAAGGGTCCTTAACGATGCTCAAAACAAGAGCGATACGAAAAAAAATTCTCTTGGGACTTTAAATTTACAAACATATATCCTCCTTTCCAAACCCCCGACGACACAACCCCCTATCTAACCCCTCAATTTGCATGCAGATTACCAATTCAAAAAGAAAGCCCACATCGGCCAAACATCTATCGGACATCGGACGGCGTTTTCGTATGCGGATCACGAGTATGAGAAACCCGATTCAGTGCGAGATTGCAGGCAAATGGTACGCAGCAGAAAAAGGGGGTGTTTCAGAGAGATGCTTTCGAGGAAGGATAAAAGATAGGGAATTCCTTTGGTGGAGAATGTTTGGGTTTTCTAATTTGAAATGCGGCGATGAGTTGAGCCACGATCACATTGGAGGGAAACATGTAATTCGCAACTTTAGAAAATAAATGAAAAAAGAAAATAACTATTAAATAAAGAACGATTTATCTTAATGGTGAAATCAACAATCTAGTCTGAATATTACAATCTGTAAAATAAAAGCATATACTCCTTAAAATTCTGAGTAAAGAAATGTTTAACTAAAAAATAAGAAAGGCGAATTAATTTCACTATTATATAGCTTTAACACCTATAGTATAAATTACACGAATTGCACAAAAGTATTAAATGATACTGAATTGAAGAATTTTTCAATAAAAATATATTACGCGTAATTTATCCTCAATTAAATTTTGCATCTAGTATTTAGTTAGGTTAGAAGTTGGACTTATCGTACATAAAGATAAAAGTATCTATTTTTAGCGCTCTTCAGCTTTGATGAACAATGTTAAAGAAATGTAAAGATATTCAAAGTATTTGGACAATATACATTTTAAAAACAACGTATATAAAATCAAACCAATGATATTGATATTCTTAAGTAAACAAAAAAATAGTAATTTTCTGGTTTGAAATTAAGTATAAATAAATCAAGATCCATCCTAATAATTCCAGTAGATGGTGGATTGTGTTTGTAAGTCCCGAAGCAAACAATAATGACAGCATAAATAGGAAATGAGACGTAAGAAAAACTGGAAGGAACAGATGCAATAATCTCGTAAAGAGCAAAAAAAAGAGACAAAAAGACTGAGAATAAAAGAGGGAGTGAGGATTTGGGTGAAAAGAGGCTGATAAGGAGAGGAAATGAAGAAATAGTAAAGGGAAAGTAGGGGTTTATGGGACGGAAGAGAGGAAAATGGTGAGAGACCTCTTCTGAAAAGAAAAAGGCCCAGCGAAGCTCTTGAAAGGGAAGTGGTACTGTGAGAGTGCCATAGGATGGAGCAACCCTTGGAAGAGACACTCAGGAAAGTGGGGAGGATGCTTCTAAAGAATGACGGAGGCGATTTCGGTGGAATGAACATGGATTAATCGTTCATAGTTTACGGCCATTCATATGAAACCAGAGAGGGCTGTGTATTGAACTTGAGATTCGTTAAGAAACAGAAACGGAGTTAGTGAATTACGCACTACCGCTCCACTGAAAGATGTTTCTCTTCTCAAAAATGTTCCGCCGAGAAGATATCAACAGTAAATCAAGGGTCCGTTTCTCTTTTCTGATTCAGAGACGAGAGTCATTAGTTCTAATTAGTGAACGTGGTTCAATGCAATCAATCAACGTGAAACTTGAGGGCTTCAAGGAAATATATTCATGTTTAGAAAATGATTTTTTTTAAGCTTTCTCAAATTTGTAAAACAAATTTGTAAGACGACACAAACTTAAATTTAGTTCACGATGAATCTTAAATCTGAACACGACAAACGATTTCAGCATTTATCAAATTATATCAATTTGAGAATAAATATACTAAATATGTGGAAAATTTGAGGCTAACGTCAGATCACAGGACATCAAGATTGAATATATTTCATTCTAAATTTGAAACTGATTAATTTATAAGAAGATAAATTAAAAATAAATTTGAAACTAATTTTTGCGCTCTTATTTGTAGCGTTATTTACAAAAATAAGCTTAAAATTGGCGATATGAAAATAAAATGATCAAATCAGAAAATTGATGAAGAATATTTTGATTAATTACATTATACGGCATTATAATACTGATTAACTTTTCTGAGTATGTTTTCATGCTTGGGAACAGGGAAAATACTATGAGCCGACATAAATAAATTTAAAATTACATACGTTGATGAATAATTCTGAAATCTGTTGGAAGATTTTATAGATACAATTAAGGGATATCCCATTTGATAATTCGGCCATATGAGCACTTAAAAATGTGATTAGAAACTTTTATTCCTTTTCATTGATTTTTTAAAGATCCTTTTAAATATTCAGTGTCTGATAAAGTATCGAATAATTATAGCTCCATTTATCAACTACTAAAATCTTGATTTCATTTTGATTGCTGCGATAAGTTTACTTTCGGCAAAAATTAAATACAACAGTATGCTTATATCTCCAAATATTTCTTAACTTTTTTGACCGCATACATTCGGCCTCTAAATATATACATACGATCGTGATACTATCAACTCATCTTCGAACTCGCACTTTCGCTCATCTTCCGCAAGAGGGCATCTCATTCGAACCGATCTATATAACCTCTTCTATTCCAGTCACGCGAACAAAACAAGACAAAACTACGTCACAGCCCTTGACGCACCCGAAAAATCGACAATGAAAGAGCCACCTTTAGGAGAAAGTAGTCGAAAGTGGCGAACTTAAGCATCTTATCATCAGACGCCGATATTGCGTTCAGGGCCTTCGCAGGGAAGTTTAACGGTTTATTTTTCCTTCGCAACGAAAACAACTCAACTTCCTTCGGGGTGTCACGTGACCCGAACGCCTCGGGAGGAATACGAAATGAAGCCGCTATCGGTCCGCACCTCTTGAAGACGAAAAAAAAAAGAGTTGAGAATTGGGCTCATGTAGAAAAGAGCGGCGTGGGAGGAACGAAGAAGGGGGAGGGGGGTGTGGACCCAAGAATTCCAGCGTTGCCACGTCATCCCAGACGTCTTATCTCACCCACGCACGCCGGAGAACACCTGTTCGAATCCCAATGCCGCCTTGGGGGTTATTCGCTCATCTGGAGCGATTGTCCCTGTGCGGATCAAACGAAGGGTGGGAAATAACTCGAGGGTCTTATTATTTCCGCGGAGAATTCGGTGGTTGTATTGTGGGAGTGGGGGAGATTAAATGATGGCTGGAGGACGTGAGGGCATTTCGAAGGAGAGAGAGAGAGTACAGAAGATGCTTCGGAGGCATTAATAAATGATAAAGAGGGAAAGTTTTTGAGGAGGATTAAAAAGGAGCAATCAAGGAAGAAGGTGGTGGTGTGGGAACGTGATGAGTCAAGGCTCGTCTAGAGATAAGTGAATATAAAGTGCGTAAGATGCGCCGAGGCCGTAAGAGCTGTAATGTCTGAGATGCAAATCGTATTTGTGGTGCTTTTCTTAATGTATTAAGCTGTAATTTGAAAATAATGAAGAAGACAATTTTAAAGAGAAGAAATTGCGGACAAAGATTCAAAAATTTTCACGATGCAAGATGGTATATTTGAGACATAAATTTCGTAAACAAGGAAGAGAGGTAGGGTTTAGAGATCTTTTAGCCATCTTTCGTTGGTTATAGTTCTAACTTGGAAAATCTAATCCGATGAGAAAATCCCATTTAAATGATGAATTGATGATGAGATATGAATAAATACTGATAAAGTTATGTTTAAAAAGAAAATTATCGTTTGCCAAGAGACCGTAAGGGACAAAGATATTAGAGTACGAGAAGGATGAATGAAACAATAAATGTAGAACAAATAATATGAAAAAATCAAAGATTAAATAAAGATAAATATATTCGGGTATTAAAACATTTTTAACATAACCAATCCAGATAAGAACAAGAAATTTTAATTCCATATTCTAGGAAGATAAAAATTTTAATGTGAAATTTAGTAAAGAAGTTTCTAAAACTTTCTTCAAATTGTAATAAGGATTAAATCATTTTAAAGCTACATTTTATAAGATAATACATATCTTACAAGCTTTTGAAATGCACAGAATTGTAATCCGTGATTTGGAGAAGAAATAAGAGTTATTACTTAAATCGCTTTCAATGAAATTTACATATACATCAAAAACAATTTACAAAATCGTAAATCTAAACATTCGAATGTTTCTTTCGCTATCTTACTCTTCGATGATAATTTCCATTTTACTCTCATAATAACTATCACGGGATTAAATCAAAGGAAGGTAGGGGATTAATGACCAAGTTCTAAGTGAAGCGATATGTTAAAAGGAGCTCAGAATAGAGATGAATACGAAATGGAAAGCATACCGAGAAGATGCAGCGTGGAGAGACGAGGTGCTAGTTACGGAAGGTGGAATGTAGTTGAGGAGGAGGCGTTGTCGCCCAATGACCATAAGAACGAGGATTCTCGGGTGTGACCAAAGGACGGGTGATGTTCCGTCTGGCGTCCGATGCAAACTTCCACTATGTTACCTTTTAACGTCTCGTTTCTCTAAAGACGACTTCTGAACGCTGCAAAAGCGAGTTTCCGTTCGGTAAAAATAACGCGTTATATTCTCAAACGCGGCTGCTAACATGCTAATCAGATTCGGTCATAAAGATATGTATGACGTATCTTGAGGGAGGACTCATTTACTCATACAAATATATATATGAGTGGAGTTCTTCTCTGAATGTGGGAAAGAATGAGAAGTATAGATAATTATGTTTATTATAGATGATTGTGTTTCCTTTTTGCTAACAAGGAAGATGCACTCAGTGAAATACAGGATTTTTCAATAATTAGAGTGCCGTGAAACGATAATATACAGTTCGTTAACACCAAGGAGAAGAAATGTGCTTCAGAAGTAAAAGTAAAACGATTGGAGATGAATATTTTAATATTTAAAAATCTAATTAACGTAGCGATAAACAAAATTAACCAAGATCGATATCATTAAAAAATAAAATAAAAGTGGTTAATAGTGGAAAAGAATATATTTTTTTTACTCTTTTAAAGCTGAAATGAAATATAGAATGTCTCGTTTTATAGAATCGTTCATTAAAACAACAATCTGAAGGGGAAAGTTGAAATCTTGGATAGGTTAGATTAGATAACGTAGAGTTTTTTTAGATAAGGATACTGTTCAGTAAAATTAGTTAATTGTATATTGTAAAGGAAATAGATAATAGGAGAATAATAGGAGAATTTAAGTATTTATATTTATTTATTCTGGTCACCTTTCCTTTCTCCCGCAATCCACAAATAAAATTCCGCGGGAGCTTACCACTTCTGCTCTCTTTTCTCAATTAAGATACGCAAAAGTTTTCATGCCATCATTCCTTTCGCAGTAACAGTGAGAGTATTACGTTACTGAAATATAAACGACGCGCGCACTTACCGTCCGCGTTTCTATGTCCAAGTTCCTCAACCTCTTCGCAGCTTTGGCGAGAATCCTGGACGCGGCAACGGATGACCAACTGGACTCTACGAAGGTCGTCGCGTTTCGCATAGTCGTAGTGTGCAGCGTGTGGGATGTGGAGATGACTATGGAATCGCCCTCATCCCCGTACAAGGGGACCTGAGTAACGGAGAGGATAGAGGCCGCAGCCACCGCCTCCGCGGCCTTTGCAGCCGCAGATGCTGCGGCCAAAGCAGCCGCCTCGTAAAGCCTCTTGACCGAGGGCGGTCGGGTGTCAGGGGTAAAGAGGCTGGTGGTCACTTGCTCTACGCTCACGAAGTGCTCTTTCCTCTGGCTGAACTCGCTAATGTCACCTTCGGCTGTAAGAGAGAAGGTTAATATCAGTACAGAGTACGAAATATTTTCATAAAATACCGATAATATATTAATAGACTATGATAATTATGATAATATTATGCGACGCGTTATCAAAACTTCTAGTGCGATTAAATAAATGAATTACGTACTTTAGTTAGTTAATTATTAATACGTTATTTTAAAAATATAATTTATTAAGCACTTGGCTGACGAATAAAGATTATAATCATATAATTCCTTAATGTTATCAACTTTTAAGGAATTATCAATACACAAAGACGTAGAATATCATAAAGTAGAGAAAAATAGAGAGAAATATTAGTATTTAGCAAGAAATATTTTGATAGAATACATATAATGCATTAGTAGAGTTTGAAATTAAATTCGACGCGTTATAAGAAGTTCGAGTGCGATTAGATAAGTCATTTAGTACATTCGCATGAAAATGTTAGCTTACTAACTTCTTCGCTGATGAAGAAAGATAATATTCATATACTTAATTAGTATAATAAAGTTTTAACGAATTACGAATATACAAAGACGTCAAATATCATAAAGTATGGGCAAAACACTAAAAGAAAATATGCCATTAAATTAATTGTTAAATATGCCATTTTAAACTCATTTTTATAAAATAATCGAGTCTCATTGTTTCTTTGAAAGTGTGTTTCTATAGTTCGATTGCTTTTTTGGAGCTCAGTTGAGGTGATAAACATCACAGTACTAAATTATAATACCAATGAATAAATTTATGTATTCATTATTTGATTTGATATTCCTTTCGACAATAAACGTGTAGTACACCATTTTATACATTAGCTATAGTGGAACCTTTACAATCAGCACCATCCATACACCATTTTATACAATGCTAGACTGGAACCCTTACAATGAGCACCATCCTTCCACAAATCGAACATTATTGTTCATTGACTGCGAGAAGCGATTTAATAATAGCACATCTATTTCCTTGGAGCTTCTATAGTTTCATAAGAGCTACAAAAGCGTTCGCTCATCCTTTCCGATCGTTGGAGTTTTTGATTTTTTTCCGGCGGTCCAGCCGTCATGGATTCAGGTGACTTGAACGACCGAACTCTCCGCAATTTCTCTCATTTCCACGGTTGAAATCGAGACGTGATGAGTCGTGCAGTAGTCACCGTTCGTGACACCGGGAAGCACGATCGCCTCATTGCCATATTCCGTGACGGGGCAGAGCGTTTCGTGCACAAGTGAACCGCAGAGTTGAAGAGAAGTGGAGGAAGGGGTTTGAGAAAATGGGAGACAAATTGAGAGGCTTCTCAAAGATTCTCGTCACGTTCGTATCTGAATGATGAGTGAAAGAGTACTTGACCGGTGGTTGTTTCGTCCATTTGATGGAAATATATTAATTATTCCGCAAAAGTTGCCCTAACGATTTCGCAATTTCAACGGAGAATAGTAGTAGCAATCAAGATCAAGAGGATGCAGTGATCTCAGTAGGTATCATAACACAATATGCATAATAAACACAATACACAATAATCTCTAGAATAAATCTTAATATCGCTGATACACCATCGTGAATTGGGTTGTGTCTTTTCTATATCTTATTATTATATATATATTCTATGTCTTCTATGTATTGTGGAAATTTTGTTTCCCTAAGATTTAATCGCGACATTTGTAAGGAATAATTTTAATTTGGAGAATTTTTAGGGGGACTAATTATGGAGAGAAGGTTTATTCTACGGAATTCAATTCAATTTTGAGGATAATTCAAATAAAAGTCAGGATAATTTTTTATTGTAATATTAAAAAACACAAAATATCAATAAAACTCATTACTTTCGTACTGACTATATTACGTAAAATGTGTAAATTTAAACTAAAAAAGCGCTTCCCGTTTTATGATACTAAAAAATTAAAAATAAAGGACGATCTATCAACTAAACCCTACTTACAGCAAAAATCTATATAAGAATCATATTTCCGTGTACATTATCTTGAATTACCACAACTTTTAGAGCGGTAAAACGAGAAGAGCAGACTTCATCGACCGATAGCTACACCTGTTCAATCGCAGCACGAGAAATTTTTTCATCCATCGGTTCGAAGAAAGACGATGAAGGCGGTGGAGGTTCACGATTCCATCATCTATTTACCGTCTGAAGACGAAAGAGGGACAATATTTGAACAGCGTTTCTTCCATTCATCGAAGAGACCTGTCAGCTAGACCAAATAATATTGTGCCTTCGCTTATGCAACGTGGATTAGAAGGTAGACATCGACCTGTGTGTGGGCGATTCAGTTGAGGAGAAAATATATACAGAAAAGGTTATAGAGAGAGCCTTTCCGAAAGGTAATGATCCGTAGTTGGTTGTAAATAACGCGAGGTATGACGTAAATATCTACTTAGGATGCGTCCGTGAATAAATATTCCGCTTTGCATAGCGTACCTTGGCACTAAATTATAACGAGTGACGAAATAAATTTATGCTGGGGTCGCTGTGAATAGAAAAGTGTCATAGAAAATAGACCGATTGTATTCACTCGTGGCATGAATAGACCACTTTCAATACGCTATTCTTACTCAAATAAGATAGCAGCATGCATTGATTTGGATTGAGAATATAATAACTTATCAGGTTTTAAGGCATATTTGTTCTATCCTCACGTGGAACTTCATCTTTTATTTTCTACATATTTATGCCTTTATTTTCCTTTGTAAATTTAATTATTCCCTTTATTTTTTATTATTTTCCATTGTGTAGTTCCTTTTATCTTCCTTATAAATTCATTTCTTTTTTCTTTATTTATTTTTATCTTATTTTGTTTTTTTTTAATCACACGCGTTAGAGGTAAGATTGGAATTTATAATAATCCTGATCTTACCCATAGTAAATAAGATCATTATTAGATTTATTTTTATTTAATATTGAGGAGGATCCTTCATCTAAATCCTTATGCCTAAATGGAACTTTATGATCGAATTTCACCCTGTATTTTTTTAACTTCAAAAAACTATAAGCTCCTACAAAAATTTTCTCTCGTACTACAGTAGCCATCTGAAAGTTCCCATTGCAGTGTGCCCAATGCGATTCATTCACTCAGCGAATTCCTCCGCACCTTTATGCAATTACAAATATATTGAGGTTAATCTTATCGATTTAACCATCAGACTCTCATATCGAGTTCCACATTCCGAAGAGCCATTGAAGCCATAAATACGTGCTAAAGAACACTTTCGGTTCTCAATTGGCGATGCCTCACCGGCGTTTGCAGACCGCAGAAGTGGTTAACAGAGCGCTCAACCGTGGCGCTGCCGTATTCATTAGTTCGGAAAGCACTTCCGCCTTTAATATGATTGCATTCCCTTGAATTATGCGAGATTTTACGTAAAATCGCTTTGATTCAGAGGACAAGGTATATTCTTTTTAAAAGTATTTTTTGTAATTTTTATCGTCAATTTTAAAGACGACTGTGCATTTATACCGGATATTGTGGTACAGTATGCACACTTACGTGATTATGTTCCCGAAAACATCAAATTAATCTACTGTTTACGTATTTATAATTTCATAGAAATCTTTCACACTCTTAAGCACGATACCCTCTCAAAGTTGAACCCATTGTGGTTCAAAGGCGTGAAAGAGCATGTCTAAAGAGAATGAGATGACGTATTTTTTCGCCCTACATTAATTTACATTAAAAGAGGTTAACCGTCAAAATCCTACCAATCATCCCTTAAATTATTCCACGCACAATTTAGGAATCATAAATCCACGCTCGTATTTTCATTTTATTCCCACATCCTGTCACCATCCACTCCACAACGTCCCACATGACTAACTTTTCAATGATTCAGTGACTCATGTACACTAAAATTCTGATGAAGATATTAATTCTGTATTAAACTTATCTAAACATGAAGCAATTTATTTATTTTGAACTCAGTACGAAATTTTACTTGTTCGGGAAATGATACATTAAATTTCGCAAAAACTTCGTACATTTGACAGTGTAAACAAACAAGAGATGAAACATGTGCTTCACTTTATACTACTAGTAGGAGAGTTGAGTCGGATTGTATGTGGGAAGCTAATAGAATCTCGGAGAAACCGGTGGCAATTAAGGGAACGATCGAATTAACGGATACTTTCATAACAGAACTTTCGATACGCGTGTATTTACAATTGATTCAGTGGAAAGGCTGTTTCCCCGAAGCGTTTGGATCTTTTCATTCCCATAACAACCAAATAAACATCGTATTATTAGGCGATTTAGCGCACCATACACTGATAAACTCCTTTAAATGAAAACTTTCACTAATTTGTAAATTCAGAAATTCATGTCCTAATATGGCCATAGAAAATGGTATATCTTACTCAAATTCAGATCAAAATTTACGAAGAAGTAAATCTTATAATTGGGATGACGTAGTATGTAATTTTGTCTGATTTTACATCTCTGTTCAAAGGTATAGTGCTGATACCTGTAGCAAAACTTATTGATGTATGTTATTCAGCAGCTATAGCATCAATGAGTTATATTCTAAAATTATCTAGTTGAATAACATTTTCTTAAATAAAAAAAATAATATCTAGATTCGTAAGTAACGCTGAAATGAAAGGAAATCTGAAATAAAATGCTAAAAGGGATTATAAACACGAAACATTGTTATTATATCGTATTCACGCTTCAAAGGAAATATTCTAAGGTTTCAAGAAGATGTAGAAGTCATTCATCAAACAAAGATAGCTAAAATTAGGCTCTTATAATTAATAATGAGCTTATTTAATGCTTATCAAAGACTACCGTGCTTCTAGTACTAAGTTTCTCGGGTGCAAGTGCAAGTTCACGATGACGGCGACCGAGTGCGTTCCTGCATAAGACTCTTGCGGTTCCGAACGACGTGTACACCTGGGACATATCGAATGAATTCTCAGATGAAACGAAGGAATCTAACACTGCAAACGGAGAACGACTTTTCACAGAAGATTCATCCTTCAAAAGTATTCCGATCGGACATCACCGCGTCGCATCTTCTCGTTCATTCTTGTTGTCATAGTCGCGTTCTATAGCTTACGAAAAAACACGAGGACAGCTAACAAAACAAAACGTGTCCACGTGTGGGTGTTGGCGAGTGTATAACAAGACGACGCTGTCTATGAGCGACGGGAAGTTCCCTTTACACCCATCAAACGACCGTGGGATACATTTCCTGCGAAGAGAGTGATTTCCCATTGCATACGATTCAGGAGACGGAATCCGCGACCTACTCCACTGTTTCGCAGCAGAGGAAGTCTTGGGGGTAAAAATAAAGGGCGGAGATGGCGAAAGGAGCAAAAGGAAAAGAATGGCAGCAAAAAGAATGGAGATAATTAAGTCGTTGGAAGAGTGTAGCGAAGAAAAAAAGAGAAGGGCTTAAAATGGAGGGCTATCCAAGAGGAAAGACGGTAGAGCAAAAAATTGAAGTGCGAAATCTGGCGGAATGGTGGCGAATTGAACTTGAGTGGCATCAGTACGATGATTATAGACATCAATCGGAAGAATTAGAACCTTTTTAAGCACAACGTAATAATACGTTTTTTTAAAGATTATTAAACAAACGAAGGTTAAGAATCACATGATATGTATAGTATATATTTATGGAATTATTTAAATTATGACCTATACTGATTTGGAAAAGAAAAAGAAACACTCATACTCTACCACGTATTGCTTTTATTGTAATTTAAATTACAGTGTGGTATATAAAAAGTGGTTATCTTTTCATTACGTCAGAATTTAATAACATCATTAATCAGTTATTAATCATAAAACTGTTCAAAATACTTAACACACTAAAATTTTCCATTATTATATAAGCTACGAAAGCTTAAATTATGCCAATTTTACTGCAAATATCATATTTTAATTTTGTTTTGATAGCTCGCAAAAATATTCAAAAGTATTGCGTGACAGAAAATCCAGTATGATGAAACAGAAAGTAAATACTAAGAGTATATAATAAATCGCACGATGAGAGAGTAGTGGGTTAATGTTCATCTCACAAAGATCATATGAGACTCAAGTGCAGAAAAAAAGAATAAACCTGGAGGAAATTCGATACTTATGGAAGAGGTTAAAAAGAGATCTATGAGATATGGAGACAGAAGAGGAGAGCAAGGAATCCGAGTGTCGGTTAGGATGCAGTGGATGGAGATAGAGACGACGAGAGTTACCGCATTTATTTATTTGTTTAAGTGGTGCGTTTCATGTGAACTCCGATTCACTGCTTTGGAAACAGGTATCCATAGCTGCTTATTTACTCTCGTTCCTTTCTCAAAGGTTATCTAATGAGAATGAGGTGAAAAGTTATCGGTCTTACACATTGATATCTTAATGATTCTCTTGAAGTAAGGGAAGTCAAAAAATTATTCGAAATTATTTTTATAAGTTCGATAATAAATTGAATTTCCTTCCGATTATTATTTCGACTAATAACCATCGAATTAATATGAATACACCTTCAAAATAAAGTAGTTTATTGCCATGAACATGGATAGTTCGAATTTTAGCATCTACAAACTCGTCGTATTGAGTATTTACATATACCATGGTGCACGATTTTTCTAATTTTCATTATTTATAACATTTGAATTGATGTGGTAAAGTTCAATGGAATAATTGGTTGAAAATACAATTTATTTGAGAAAGAGCAATAATATCAATTTTCAAATAATATTTTATAATTTCTATTGGTATTATAAAAGATATTTTTCAATAACAAGGAAAATTATTGCATTATGAAATAAATTTATTTTTTATATCTGGAATTGAATTTGCTATAAAAAGTAAGATAATACTAAAAGGACCTATCTTCTGTTTTCAAACACAAAACCTCCTATTTAATTATTTCGATTCTAGTCTTCCTCAATGGGAAAAACGTGAGAATCTGGGGGAGGATGTGGATAACGTAAAGTGGGGATGTTAGAACAGGTGCGAGTAGATCTTGAACGGATTGCAGCAGAAATTGGGTTATAGGGCAGTGGAAGATTAACGGCGTACACGATGGTGAGGGAAATACTGGTTGTGGAAATATTCTCCTCGGGCTATAGGTGAGCACGGTTGCTTATTCAAGAGTTAGAGATGATGGCTTTTTAATGCTCTCAAACGTTGGGAATAAAACAGATATTGCTGAGTCTTGAGGGAGATTATATTTCCATTACATTCTTCAGCTGCGTTGAAGTATAGAGCTGGAGGTCTTTTAACCAAAGAAACTATAAACAGAATTTTTAGTTTCTTTTGCAATATTTATGTGAACATGTTGTTATTACTTTCTCCTTTAAATATTACCCTAATTTTCTTTATGAATATCTTAAAGCATAATAATAGAAATTATATCCACTGCTTGTCCTACCTAAGAAACTTCAGGTAAATGTAATAAAGTAAAATAATAACATTGCGTCAACTTAATAAATTACATTACCTATATTAACTTTGAAATCATATTAAATATTACCAGTAGTGAATGGACGATTACAACCTAAAATGTTTGTTTATTCCCGAACTATATGAATTTAAACGCTAGCCATCTGTAATCCCTAACTTCTGAACTAAATCAGGCTTTGGAAATGCTCATAAAATCCAAGGGAAAACTATATTACAACTTTCTTAAATATATAATATAAGTTTATACTTATTCTGTGCGATTTACAGTTTGTAGCGAATCATTTTAAAGAATGGATAGAGCAAATTCTCACACATAGCATAAATACATGTATGTAGCAAGGCCAAAAGGTAGAAGAATCAAACCTTAGTATACGATACTTTATAATGACGAATTTGTAAAGATTATTGCACGATGAACTGGAAGGCTATTGAACCGAGATTATTTACATAAATGGAGCTATTACAGATCGGTTTCGATTCGTATGTCTGATCCTGACTAAGCCGCATTGAATCACTGTTTCTCTTTCTGTAGAATCAGAGGTTGATTTTCTCCCGCCTTTTTCGACCCATTTCCTTTCTTCAAATAATTACCGTTGGCGTCGACGGCGAGATTTCATTGGAGGTAGACGTACGTGAGCTGAAATAAGAGAACCTCGATCGGAAATGGCTAATCTGAGCGAAGAATAGAGATAGCACTTCCTCTTGGTCATCCGTCTGCAATCGTCTGCACTGCTTGCCAAAGTTTCCATCAACTTTCCGGAGATAACCTAGTTTTTGAGGGACTGGAAAGAAACTTGCTCTTCACTCAATTGATCTTTTGCCCAAGAAATAAGATGATGTCGCATTTTGCTTCTCATAGGTCAACTTCGTATAATTTAGCTTCAAAAATTGACTTATAGATCGTGCAATAGTTGCAAGAAGAAGGTGTTTGAAAAAATTTGTCATATAGCCAAAAATATTACGTCTATAAAACAAATTTGCAAATATTAAGGTCATCCTAAAGCATATTCTCATACTTTGTAACGTAAATATAAAAGTGATTGCATCTGAAATGGGTATCGAGTAAAATTACCGAACTAATACATGTGACCACTTAATTTCGCCAATATTAAGGTCATCGTAAAGCATATACTTATACTTTTTACGTAAAAATAAAATATATTTCATCTCAAACGGGCATCGAGTAAAATTACCGAACTAATAAGCGGATAGCGGTCTACAATACGTTCTGTGCATCAAAACCTTTCCATTGGAAGATAACCCCCTATGGCGAAACTCGAATCGTGTCTTTGTCGATCCGCTGTAGCTATTCCCCTCTCAAATAAATCGAGATACACTTCAAGAGTCGTTAAATCTACGGTCGTCATCCGCCATCGTCTGACAGGTATCTGATAGGAGCGTCATAATACGACTTCTCCATGGAAACTATCGATGACGAGTGGTGATCAGAAATGCATCGACTGCTGGCATCCGAGCTTTACAAACAGTCCGTCGATCTTGTGAGGGAGCGGGCAATAAATACGACGATGTGTGGGCAGATGAGGTGGGAGTCTCCGCTTACAGAAAGCGTGCTTCTACGAGTGACTCACCACAGAGGACGTCACGAAATCACTGTCCCGCAGGGGTCACTATAGTTGGGATCGATCAAGTCGAATCGCAAGATCTACGCAGGAAAGGATTTCGTCCTTGAACTGTAACGTTGTTAAATTCTAGAGTGACTCAATGTCCTCTACTTATCAAGAGGATTAAGTAAACATAGCAATGGATGAACAAAATTGAAAATTCGGAGTTGATCGGGACTCGAACTCAGGTCCCGCAACTTTCCGGGGTAACACTATACCACCAGATCTGAAGGTTTTACGCCCTTTTGGAATCATGCCATCAGGAAAGGTAGGTTTGTCGTATACAATGTCGTATTATACATTTGTATGTAACTTTTTACAATAATACGTACAAGTTTATCATAGGTTTAACAGAAGTGAAAGTAAGCGACATGAATGGGACTAGATGGGAATACATTCCAATAAAATACATGAATTGAAATTTTAATCGAATGAACCGATGAGGGCGAATTTAAGAATCGATATAGACTCACGTATATAGAAACGTACATGGTTTACGTTAATGTATCGTGTATGGTAAAGTGTGTGACAAGGTGTGTACTATAGTGTATAATATAGTATCTACTCTTCATGAAAGCGTGCTTTTACAAAATATATCCCCCGCTGGGGGCTTATTGACGTCTCTAGAGTTAAGAAATGATTACATTCAAACGCAGCGCTAGAAAGCGCATGTTTTTGCATCGTTTGCAAATCTTTATGAAAGCCATTGAACATAATCACCATAGACTCGAAGGCATGCTGGAAAATTCCACTACTTCACACCTTTCGACTATCTAACATATATAACATAACAAAACAAATAACTTCTTAACACATATAACATAACTTTCTTTCGTAAGCCTTCGATGTATCTTTTTTAAAATAAACACAGAATATCCACGGCGTATTTTATGGCGGTTACATGGAGTGATAAAGAGGCTGCGATCAACCACGACTAATACGGAAGGTTTAACAAACCGTCCGTTTTCCGCTGTCACCACGAGCGGCGTGGACAGTAACAGATGGACAACGAGTGATTCTCTGAGGGGGGTATCAAAAAAACCCACACACGTATACATCCGTGCATATGTGCATTACGCGTGCGAGAGGCCTACCGTTGAAGGGCAATTGGAAGGTGATGCCCATGAACTCCCCCGTTTTTTTACCACTCCTTCCCACGTTCACGCACTCTCCTAATAGAGGACGCGGGTTACTGGTTACTTGCTTTCTTCTTTCTTTCTGTCGTCAGATCGTGGTTCCTTCCGCCCTTTAAAGGGAAGTCTGCTTAAGGGGTTGACTTTTTTTCTCTCCCCGCGTCTTCCATTTACGACCAACTAGAAGAGCGTTACTCTCGACCAAGGTAGAAAACATTTTTCCCGCTCGGGAAATTTATGGCGTGGAAGGAAGTTGACAAAGTAAGGAATGCTTTCAACCCTTCCCAGTGCGTTTAGAATTGTTACACGAGTCTGTAGAGGCGTTCGACCGAAATATTCGTCGCGAAATTACATCTGTTCGTCAGAGTTTTCTTATATTCGAAAAGTTCTTCGGACAAACTGTTTCATAGCAACGCACAAAGCAACCAAGTATGAATTTGAATCAACTTTATTGGTTACGACCATTCATATTGCGGACAAAATAATGAAACTTTTGATATTTCCTCAGATAAAAGCTTTCCAAAAGGAAAATTGACGACAATTTTAAAGAGAATTTATCTAAAGAACTTTCAATTTGAAGTTGGTATTGAAAGGTGAAAAAGAACTGATATTCCCAACGCATGGCATTGTACTGCCTCTCCACTTTAACTGTAAGCATACGCACATCCGGAAATGTGAGTTATTTATAGTTATAATTCAATCGAACGGATTGATATCATCAGCCAAATGTGTATATACAAACAGGTTTTGTCGATTTGGAAAGCTCATTTTTCTTTTTCCTTATTTGGATGGATAATTTAGTGTTCTGTCTTCGTTGGCACGCATGGGCGAGATAAATATCACTGCCATCTTATAAAAAATGGAGCTCATCAGGAAAGTTTCCAGATGCTTTCAGCTGCACACGATTCTTCAATGTTTATACTATGCGAATAGTATTTATAAAATAAATATCTTACTTTCATAACGACTTTTCAAACACCTTATTTCATGAATTATTTCAAAAGATACCGTTTTCTATATTCCAAAATAACAGCGAGATCGGGTATAATCACTCTCTTACGAATTTATCGAAAGATACGAACGAGAAAATTCTCTAGTTAAGCTTAAATCAAAGCTCACAACTGTTTGGATAATTTAAAAATGTTCAAACATCCAAAATGTTGTGAGAATATGAAAAAATCACAATATGTAAGATAGAAAGACATTTGTAAGTAGTAAATAGAGAATGAGAAAGTCTGGAATAAAATTTCATATGGAAGATTACAAATCTTTTCAAAGTGAGATATGATTTTCAGCAGCTAGAAGTATGAAACGTTTTTCATTCCCTTATACTTGAAAACAAAAAAGTATTACTAAAAGTGGGACTAATATATAACGCATTGTATACTTTTCGTAAAATGTGAAAAATTGTACATCATTCATTTTCCTTTTATGCATCACATTCCTTACACAACTCCAATAAGAAAAATGTTAACGGAAAACTTATATTCCTTTTTAAGTTTCCTTTCCAGCTACTGAGACGAATCATTGACTTATAAAATCTTCTGACAACGATACTCCAGAGCAAAAAGACATTTATGCAAACAAAGGCTCGCTTCGCATCGATGTAAAGCATCATCTGCGGTGGAAGTTTGGTGGAAACAAAGGTACCCATGGCGCCTGCGAACGTAACCGCCGCAGAGGAAGCACCAATCGAATGAAAGACATCGAATCTGCCAACTCCTTTTGCGGTTTCGAGTCGGGATGGTTTTACTCCGCACGCATTTCGAGAGATTCTTAGGAAAATACGGAAAAAACGCCACTGTTGTACGTCTCGATTTCTCGTACATCTACTGCTCTGGAAGTACATCCGTCATGTATATATTTTTTGCTGAACCGCATTTTTATGCATACGTATTCCCTTTGATATTTTTTGTTGATATAGTATCTACCTGATACGAGAGAGCTATTTTATAGCCATAATACCGTCTTGTGGAATGTTCAACACGAAGAAATAGTACAAACTCTGAGATTTGATACAAATGAAATATAAATATAATAAATAATACATATAAATATAACAAATACTATATAAAAATAAAATAAATACAATAAATAAATAATATGGATAAAAAATAATGGAAGAAATCCGTATCTGATATAAGATTTTCCGAGTAGTATAAAAAAAAACGCAATCGATATTTTTAAACAAAATGGCAGTGACATACTTAAAAAAGACAATAGGTTAGCATTCGATAATCAAAATAGTATGAAATAATGTCATACTTAGGCGATTATTCGTAATTAAATTTGCATTCTAAGCAAACTTGTACGCACTACTTTCAACATCGTCTACGGAGAAAATAAATTCTCACATAAAATAAAATATATTCGTAGCTTCTTTCAAAGGGCCATTTAACATGCTATCGCTACCTTACACTCACCAGTTTCCTCTTCTGCTATTTTTAAAACAAAGGAAGCGAGAGCATGTCTTTCAACGGACAGCATCACAACGAACGACTTCTATTTTTACGGATCCACAAAACATGCCATCAAATGAGGGAGGAATGGCAATCGGAGAAGGATTAACAAACTGATGGGTGGTAAACTTGAATGTTAGCGATACCTCAACCAGTCGTCGAGTTTTCTAGCAAACAAGCGACCGTCGTCTGATTAATGTGGAGTACGGATGTCTCGGGAACACTGCATCGCTCGACGTCTGCCATCATCATCTCTTCCTATGAAACTTCGTTAACGTCTCAAGAGAGAGAATTTCTTGAAATGCAGCATCTCAAAGGAGCTTCTCGGAGAATTGACACTTTTCCCTCTCACCACAATTGAATAATCATCGAGCTCACAATTCCATTAGCTAATAGTTAATGCTCGGAAGTCGTTATTCACTTGAGCACGAACAGTTGAAACCAATGTGTCAATTATGGAGATGTCTCTTGAAGATAATTATTCTCAAACTATAAGAGCTAAGCCAGTTAAAAATCAGTTGTATAAATAAATCTATATAAAAGGCTTTTAATTATAGTTTACAGACAGATAATACGTGATCATCCGAATCAAACAGAAACAAAAAAAAATAATCAAGGTTATAATTCTAATATCGCATTTCTACAACAGTTGCTATACGTATGCATAAATTTGAGTCAGTCCTGATTAGTTTGCTAGTGCACTTAAGTACTAAGGCTCGCCTCATACAATTATATTTTATGATATCGCTTTCAATCTTAAACCAGGAAATATTACTAATGTGGACGATGCACTTCCATTCGGTCTCAAGTAGAATTCATATCGTTCCTATTCTTGTAAAAATACCAATTCAAGTAGGTGTTCTTCCGCTAGGAGAGTTCAAGCACAATCACAGCTAAGTGTGACACAGTTGGCAAAATTCCTGTCTCGTGGGATGCAAACGAAGGGCAAATTGAGGCGTGGTGTTGTTGAAAAACGCACGAGAACAGTAGACAGTACCTCCAGATAAATATCTCACTATCCTAAAGGAAAGGAAAACTATAAAAAAAACAGTACGTAAGGTAAGAGCAGAGCTAAAGTTGGTAGACCCCAATACTGTCACTAAACGTCTAAAATATTATGAAAGTTGCCTTCAGTTTTTTACCTTAAAAAATAGAAATAAGCCTACCGTAGCAGAAAATTGTTCATTTTCCATTTCGAAAAGAATCTCATCGGTAATTTCTCATTTCCTGCTCACGGTAGCTTTTGGTTTTTATGTTAGATCTATGCTCAACTTGATAATACTATATAATGACACAAAAACTATTTCCTTGGTTACCATAAAAGTTACCACGAGAGGTACACAAATTAATCATTTGTTTCTATCTTTTATTCTCACTCAAATCGTACGAATGCCGTTATAAAGTTAACTATTCTTTTCAGACTATATTTGAATTCTTATTACCTCAGCTACTTTTTTGAAAAAGCTAATTTCTATAAGATGATAAATATTTCACAGGAAAGTTTTATTTAGAATATGTATTTGATGATATTAATCTTTGATGGAAAATATTCCATGGGAATAAATTATAATATTTCACGAAAATCCGTATAAATCGTAGCTTATGATTATCCTTTAGATATATATTATACTGTTTCGGAAGGTTTACCGCCACTTAATACACTACACACCAAGCATTCACGCTTAATAATTTTTCCAACTTACTCTACGCGAATGACACGCTACCTCACGTGATAAAATTCGACGTCAGACTTTTGAAGGCTGCTCCTTCGAAACTTAAATAAAATCAAGACGGACAGATTTTGGCGTCATCGAATTTACGAGGGCCTTCGATAGAACTCCTAATTCGATTTAATACGCGTTGACGACGGCGTGCAGAGAATACCGAATCAGAGACGCGTATGAACTGTCAAAGGCTGCGGCTGACCAAACTTCGTAATGCAAGTGTACGGATCCATGACCTCGGAGATGTTCCCACGTACGATCCGCATACGCCCACGCGAGCACATTTGCTGCACGCGGAGCCAACGCCTAACACAGTCACGCCCACGGTGCACAATAAAAGGTAAAGCTATCCGCAGATACTTAGCGATGGCATTTTCGGAATCACGCTTCGGGAACTCGTGTTTGTCCAGAAAGATAAACCACTTGGTGCAGTACCTCGTTGTGGAACGTGTATCGTCTATTCCTTGTCACATTTTGCTAATACGTAAGGACAATTAAAGGAAAAATACTTCGGAAAAAAGTTCGAGAAAAAGCGAATATATTATTATTAAGATTAAAATTTAAAAATACTCCCTAAAGCAATTAATTTACACTTCCAATTAACCTGATATTGAAATGGCTTACCAATAGTGATAAATTGTTACAAACTACTGTCAAATATATAGATATTCGTTAAGTGAAGGTCTTTTCATTTATATGCTTCAAAATTTTTGCAAATACGTATACGTAACTACTAAACCTGTTTAAAATACTTCAGCATATTACAAGAATAGCCCACAGGGTCTGTACAACGGTGACCCACGTTTAAGTAAACGTTAATCAAACCTTGAAAGTTCAACCTTCATTCGCAGCGGCTTACACGACTGATTACTTACTAAATTTTATTCTCTGTTAGGTTTGATATTCTCGCATCGGATGGCACGTAGCTGGTTTACGATGGCGTGAAATATGCAATCGTTCGCCGAAGTTAGCTGTAAGCATTCCTTTACGAAATGCGGCACCTTTTAAGACAGGCGGAAGAAGTGTACAGATGGTCATGTAAAGAGAACCCGAAGCTGATATCTACCAATGAATTACGCTTTGAGACTGTGTAATAATGGTAAGTAGAAGCGTAGTACTCGTAGATATACCCCCATTAATAAAATTACGGTAGATTTCAATTAAGTCTTGGGAAAATTTTGACAATGATATCTAATTCGTTAAAGTGTTCGATGTAGTAATGAATGCAGTAGATGTTTCAGATGTATTCAGTACGTATCAAACTTGGTGAGTCATAGAGACTTAAGATTTAAAGCACGAAATTAGAAAACTTGCTCGCTACAGATAACTAGCTTCCTTTAAAGTAAGATTGATATAATAAAAACGTATCAATAATTTTTAGAAATAAATTCATAAAAGTTAAATACATAGATATGTATTCGATTCATTCAAATTCATAGTAATTCAGGAATATAAAGTGAAGTTGATGAACTACATTAAATCCAAAAATCTTAAAAATTATTTAAAAGTACTTAAATGACTGCTGAAAAATAATTTTTCATCATGAAAGTTTGTCACTTAAAACAGTCATAAAATCTTTTGGAACTCTTTTCTTGTCGCGAAGTTTCAGACCGCTGATTTAAAAACATTTGACTCTTGATGGCAGAGCTGAGTTACACGAAATGTTGAGAGACGGTGATACGAAGTTTCAGGAGAATTCTCAGTCGCTTATCGTTTCCGTACTTCACGGAGAAAACTTCGAAAATTATTGGGAAAGAGATAACTAGTATGACATAATGTCGTAGCTATCTTCTCAAAATTAAAAAGAAAGTTCTTCATTTGCATTTAAAAAACCCTAAGTTGCTATACTAGAGCCCTTTTCTAAGCTAATTTAAAAGTAAATTCTATCGTGGATGGCCGCACTTCGTGGAACGACTGTGGAAAATACGAATTACTTATTTTTCCTATTTTTTCCTATTTATAATTCAAGGTAAGGATTTATTCGATATATTCCTCTCTAATAATCATTTAAAAGAAGCTAAGCAAACTAAGTACATCACGGACTAATAAAATTAATACTGACAAGAAAAAATAGTTTTGTTAAGAATGGCAAAGCTTGTATACAAAAATTTTAACCGATAAATAAAGTACGTCTTACGCCGCATTTTTTACCTTTTAATAAAAAAATTACATTGATCCGGATCTTGGTTTTTAATAAATGAATGAAAATCGCATCATACGAATGCTAAGGGTCCATAACAGAGGTACATCTTTTCTTTATGAATAAGCTACCGGAAATATGACAATGACCAACAAAATAAACTTAAAAGAACTTTGAGAAAACACTATTTTAACGTAACGATCCGTATTTCCTCCGTGAAAGATGAAAGGATTACTCAACCGCTAACGAACAAAACAAGTGCGGAAAAGACGATAAAAAACTCTCCGAACGAGGGCATAAGTGACGGTGAAATTCCCTTTGTGTTTTACTACACCCTCAGAAAAGAGAGAAAGTATGAAGGTTTGCATTTATATACCTTTTCAAAGTCCACGCCTCGGAAGTTGGTATCCGTGAGATGATTAAAAAAACATTTAAGAATTAAATCCAAACGAGTGGACCTTTGCTATTAAAAAAATAACTCCACTGAGTGCAGAGCGGGTCAATCGTAAGATTCGAGCGGGAAATTCACCCTGAATTTTTTTTTATTCCGAAATTTTAGAGCTTTCATTAGAGTGCCCGCTTCCTTTAGTTCGCAATAAAGTTTTTGTGTCCTCTCTTCTGCTTTATTTCGCGTGGACAAATGAGTCGATTTCGGTCGGTCCTCATTACCTGCAATGCGACTTCAAAGGAGTACGGAAGCCAAATGGTCAAACAATACGATCAAAGAACCATTGTTGTCATTAAACTTGTGTGCAAATATGGAAGAATATTTTTATTCACTCCTACCAGTTAATAATTGTATTTAATACGTAATAGACTTTACTCTGATATTCGGCCACTTACGAAATATTAGCCCACAATTGAAGAGAGATAACATTTGTAAGAGGGTTCAGAATAACTCACATCTTTCCACAAAATATGTATATATAATGATAACGAAGGAATGATAAACAAATATATAGTTAAATTATTATTTAAGACATTCACTTATGATTTAAAATATCTCTCGAATTCATTCCAACGGCTAAGTCGATTCCATACTCTGTTAGAGTTTCACAGTACAAAGATAAAGACAACAGAATTTTTCTGATTATATGTCTTTTGCATTATAATCATTTTAATTTATCATTTTTGATTTTATTAACCTGCATTAAAGTTTATTCATCAATACATTACCTAGGGATTTTTAGTAAGATATGAGTAATTAAATGATCGATAACTTTGCTTATGGGCATAAAGATTCATAGACCTTTCTGTACCATATTCCTTACAAAAGATTCACAGAATAGAAAGATATACATAAAAACCCTTTTGAAAAAAGGAATGCCGTGGAATCGACGCACGCGTCTTTTCTGCTCCCGTCACTTCCTTCCAACTTGGTGCCGATTTATTTCATCTTTTTCTCGCAAAGTTCCACTCCATTATTTCCTGCACCTTTGTTCCTTCGATGGTAGTATCTCTTCTCTCGGAAACTTACCCGAGAGAGTTCTAAAGCAAACTAAGAGGAAGGAGAGAACTAAGGAGAGACTTATTCCGACAGACTTCGGCTCATTTGCGCTAAAACGCAGCCAATTGAACGCCATTTGCCATCTGAAACTGCTCCATTCAAGTTTGACAGATATCATTTCGAGAGAATGCATCATTTGATGGCTTCCGATGCAGACGTTCACAATGGTTTAAACTGTTTCTTCGATGGCCTTTCGAAATTTGACGGATGAGCTGACATATAGATGGTATTATGTGAAAGGAAGTAAGTGAATATCCACAGATAACTTGAGGGGTCAAAGAACTGAACCCTGATGCATCAATAAAAAATACTCCCGAATCGTTATACGTCTGTTATTTATTTTCTCATGAGTAATCATATGTTTCCTATGTATTAATGTATGTGAAGCCATGATTTTATAATAATAAAATATGAAAATATAAATAATTTTTATATAAATTATGAATGAAATTATACTTTATTTAAATGCTTTAAACATGTCAAATTTTGATCCATTCTCTTTTTCTATGATTTCAATATATTATGTTCAATTATATGGCTCTAATTATACTGGAAAAATAACTGAATTGCTAGTTAAGTTAAACTTTTTCTCTTCCGGAAATTCAACTGTTATTAATGCAGCAATTGATATCATTCAACTCACTTATAATTTACGGGAAGACATCTCTGGAACTCGTTAAAAGACGACTGGAAACAAAATATTGAGAAAAACTTCCAATTCCACTCTAAATATCCCTTTTATCTCGAAGCGTTAGTCGAAAAAGATATACGACGGAGATATTTGGAAAATTCGAACCGCGGCGTTGGGTCGAAGAGCAAATATCAAATATTTTCCCCATCCGATGACACACTGATCTTGATATATGTGAATGCGCACCCTTTTGAAAGTAAAATCGAACTAAAATATTTGGACAGAAAGACTTTAATGTGAGAATCGGTCCGTTTACTCCGCATCGGCAGATGCGGAGAGAGGTAACCCCTGACTTCTTCGTTATTTAATCTCAAACAAAGAACCATCTCGTTCCTCCGACATCTTGAGCAAACACGTTGGAATCCATCAGCGAGATTAAAATAGACGTTCGGTCGGCTACGATTGTTTCTCGGCTAAAAAACCAACCTCCCGGAAACAAATTGCTTATCTGAGTCCCACGCCTTCACAAGAGAGCGAGCACCCTCCGATATGGATAGCAGGCCTATATTCGGCAGTAAATCAACCGCATCCCACGAAGCATATGCACCACCCACGGTAAGCGTTGCACCAGAGTCTAAAACATCCCAATGGCGATACCGTTGTCTCTTCAGCTGCCGTCCCATTTTTTTTAACGTGCATTATGGTCTCACGGAATACTTCTTCGGGCATCCCCTTTGGAATCTTTTCTATTTCGGTTGCTCCTATCTCATACTTACGCCTGGCTTCCCGATCCTTCCCCGACCTAAGGGAATTTAGAAGCGTGGATTCTTCTCGGAGATTTAATGTCCCTCCTATTGATCGAACCCAATGCCCTTCTCTCTTCGCAGCTCGTGTAAACAAATAACTCTCCCCTTGCTCTCTGCGACTCCATTAAAAATGTTTTCAAGACCACGCACCCCTTACGCTTTCCCCTTACTTTTACTTACCCTATTCTCTTTCCAAGTGCGCCCTCTTCGCTATACATAGATTTATTTAGTTTTTTATTGAAGGAGAAGCAGATGTTTACTGTAAGAAAATAGACGTGAGCACACGAATACGAATAAAGATTCTTGAGTGTTTTTCGTGATTATTTTCCTTACGACATACATGTGTGAATGTCGCGGACTGTCATTGTAAATGCAATTTGCTGAATCGTTAGTATTAGTCGTCTTTACGTCCTGTATATGCGTGAGAGTCTGAGGTCTGCCTTTGTAAATTCATTTCGCTATTATGTTAGTAATGTCTTTTTTCTTATACGTATTAAAACCCAATGGTCCTCCAACGTGTATTTAGCATGTCATTAATCATTGCCTGTCTTTCCGTCCCTCATTCTGTTTAGCTTCTCAGGAATGTCGCGAGAAAACATGTGGCATCGATTCGACCCAAAATAAAACATCGTTTCTGAGCCGTTTGCTTTCCTGTTGCTTCCGCAACTCTTCGTTAGCCATCCCCTCTTTTAATTGCCTTTCAGTTTCAAACATTCCCTCTCCACTCGAAACCAAAAGTTTTCACTTATTAATGCTCTCTTTCTTCATTTGTCCGAACTCCGAATGCGGCAATGATTTAGGATTCGGCTCCTCTAAGTAAGACCCTCTCTTTAGCCATCAGCTTCTCTGTTCTTTAGCCCCCGGTATCCAAACACAACTCCAAAACACCGCGTGGCTCTTATTTATTCTCTCGCTCCGTCTCGCTTCGCCGAGTTTCCGAGGACCGTGAAATTGCGGAGGGTTTGGTTCAAATGTCAATTAATGGCGAAAAGGGTTGATGCAAAGCTTGATTTCGTAGTATGATATAAAAGGGACATAGTTGCTAACTTGGTTAAGAGACCTCAAATGAACGAGGATTATGAGATAGCAGTGTTCATTGCAATTTAAGCTCGAAATGTTTGAAATACTGCGGTACTCTAGTGAATTGATAGATTGTGGATGGAATGTACATTGATACAGGCTTAATTTTTCTACCCTTTCGTGGGGAAAAACTGAAAAGTTTCCTGATTACTATAAATACATTTAACAAACTTTATTTGATACAACATTTTATGAATGTCTAAACGTTCTCTAAGGAGCCCAAGCATGAATTGGAACAAGGTGTCGCGTGTCAAAATTCGGTCAAAAGGTGAAGAAGAATCTGATCTCTTTTATTGCGATGTAGCGTTGATGTTGATAGCTTTAAATGCGATGTCTCACGAAATACGAACGAATATCAGTTCAGACGAACAAAACACTTTGTTAACACGCGATGTTAACTGTCTTTCTACGAAGATTGCAGTTTCGTGAATGACTTTTAGCCACACGCAGAGCAATTCGTGAAGCACTTAAAGAATACAATCAGTTTTTAACATCGAATGAAATGTTTTTGGAGAAATTTAAGTGTGATGCGAGAAGAACTTCATGGGGTGAATAGATTGCATATTCTACTGAACAAAACCTACAATCATCTACTTTTGGAAATGTACAGTGCAGTATATAAGTCAACAATGGACATACATGTACGCTAAGAAATGATGAAACAAACAAAAGATTAGATGAAAAAGGAGGTACAAAATAAAATAACAATTTGAGATTTGTGGTGAAATAAAGTAACTGCTATTAAAAAAAGCAATATTGTTGATTACGTATACGTACGCTGATTTGTTAATAAATTATAAATACGTAACATACATTGATTTGATAATAAATAATAAATACGTAACATATTGATTGATAACATTTAAAATTGATTTGGTAATAAATAACAAATACGTAACATATGTTGATTAGGTAATAAATTTTAATCAATAGAGAAGATTCAAAACTGTAAGTCGATGTTTTCAGTATGACAGTTTCCTTCACAGTTACTCACAAATATTTAAATCTCTTAATTAATGTAAATTTTTACAATCTCGATAGAAACGAGTACCACAAAACCAGACGATTGAATCCCTTAATCATTTTAGCAAGCGCACAATAACAAAATCGTAACTTTCGCTCAGGGATGGTTGCTGGATCCATCCCAAAGGATCATGAGGCCTTTCACCCCTTTTAACCTTTCACCTCCCGAAACAATCACGCGACGGATGAAAACGTAAGGGATCGGTGCGTGGCAACCATCGCCATTATCTCCAGCATCAGAACTCCTTCATTTCGCTCATCTTCCGGGTAAAAGAGGACGAAATTGAGGGTTGTTCTTTTCTCACGATCCTTCCGACCAATTTCCTTACGAGTTCTTCCTTTACATTGCAGAGCCTTTTGGTGGGGCTTAACGAGTCGTCCTTTCTTTTTTTTTTATAAGGCGGCACGTATCCAAAAAGAAAGGGGGAAATGTCACGTGATCGCTCCCTAAAGAGACGAGGTAAATTAGGTTTGGAAGTAAGGAAGCGTAGTTAGAAAAAGATTCGCATTCGATAATTGTCGCTGTAATTCCAACTGGAAGAAGTTCGCTACGGGGGAGGAAAATAAATTACGAAACTTTGTACTCCCGAAAATAATAAGGTAAACTCGTATTGCTCGGTCTGCGAGTCTAGATAGCGAAACTTTAAACGTTAATTAGGTTACTAACGAAATGAGGAAGTGTGCAAGTTTCACATCCCCTTCCGAAAAGTCTCTGTTTTCAATCTAGATCAGTTTTTTTATAAATGAGCAATTATCTGCGATATTCTAGAACGTTATTGAAATTTTCCTTTTCCATGGCAACTAAATTAAGATTTCAGATACATTTTTTACGCAAACAATTGAAGCATTGGAAGTTACAAATGAGGTCTCATACTTACTAAGACTTTATGTATAGAAATTAATTTATGACGTTACATGAAGAGTTAACACTTCTTAATTAGATTAAAAGCTTTCCTAAATACATCCGAAATCAATGATAACAGGAGAGAAGAGAAAACTTTTCGTTTAAAATAAGTAAAATTAGTGCCTGATATTAAAGTCTCTAATTTTATTTAACATCTATTCTATTAGTAAAGCTAAAAAATAAGGATTACACACTTTAATGAACAGAAGAATTGTAGACCACGCAGACGTACCATAAAATATCTACCATACAATACCCTCGGGATTCTTATGGGTTTCATTTTTACTAGCTTTGATTCCTTTGAAATTTTATTATTCATGGAGTAAAAATGTATTTCGTTGGTACATAAAAGCTACCTTCAAGATGATCAGATTCCATTCAATGAACTACTTGCACGCTGATCAAAAAATCTCAACCCTTAAATCATTTATATCTTTCCTTCGAAAGATTGAGAACATCTGTCTATTCATTTAAGGCAAACAACCTTTCACTTTCCTTCCTAGAGATAAAAGCCCTTCCCTTGGATGCTTCTATTGAGGGAAATCCATGATAGTTTCACAAATTCACCAGAGGCAGACACGGATGGTGAGTGCAGAGGTGAATGCATTTCCGAACCATTCTTCGCGAGGTATCGAAGGGAAATGGGCCGGTGATGGGAAATACCGGCTAATGGTTGTGGACCCTGGGGGCTTCATTAAATGAACATCAAGATTAAGCGTTGGGTCGCGGACATATTCCTGAAACCCATCCAATTTTCCATTACTTCCGACCATTATGATCCTTTATATTGAATCATAGCTCTCAAGAAATCACTTTGCAGAACGTTATGATTGAAATAACTGAGAAAAACATAATTCATAATCACATAACATCGACCCATACGGGCAAAGAATACATTTAAATAATTTCATCCAAAGAAACTCTTGAGATAGAAACAAATCAATTCCACTATACGTATAAAAGTCAATACACCAATAAAGTAAAATGTGTGAACGAATTCTACCTGTGAATCTTTTTACTTAAGAAAATAAGAAATATAATGAGGAATTACGTAATAATTTTAGCAGTATAGCTGTACATATACAAATAGTTGTATATTTAAAATGATGCGATTATCGATGATTTTAAAAACTTCTAATATCGATAGCTACTACATCGATTCTACTCACATGTTTTAATAATATAACAATGAAAACTTTGGTTTTAAATTGAAAGATTTCAAATCCTTGATGACCCAATTCGACTCTTCCTATATTCTTTCCTCAGGTAAAATAAGAATTAAACGCATTGAGCAACAATGGCTATTTCCAGGGATAAGGCTCACTAAACGGTACACCTAAACGACAAACGTGTACAGAATCGAGTTAAAGGCACACAAATGTAAAGGATTAAAAGTGAAAATATAACTTTCCAAACCCTTTCTCTCTCTCTCCTTAATGGTTCTTTTTCATTCGATTCAGGGATTAGTTGAACTTGGCTAGGGATTTCACGGATTGCCACGGAGAAAAGGGTTCGTCTAATGGGGATGCGAAGCGATAATGGCGCTGCGCGCGGTTTAAATGGGACGGACGTGTCGTCATTATGGCGCCAAATAAATCGCTCCCTCTCTCGCGCTTTTACCAAATAAAAAGTTCCGAGAGGAGACGGCAGAGGGAGAAAAAATAGATGTCGCCCCTCGCGGTAAATAGCGTGTAAAAAAAACGAGCGTCGTTGGGGCGAAGGAAGAAGGGATATTAGATATCAATTAGCGAAGAGGAGGAAGTATATGGGATGGAAAGAAGCTGATGTTTCCTGCGGAACACTAACAAGAAGATGCGCTCTTTGAATACAGGGAATCAAGGAAGAGTAGCGAGGGGTAACGAGGAACAAAAAGGGAGAATTAATTTCCGAAGAATGATTTGAACTCGCCGGAGGGAAATAAATGAAAGAGCGGAATTCGAAAGAGAAAAATTGTGTTGAAATGCTGCTTATGAGTATTTGAAAGGAAGAGGAAATAATGAAATGAAAATTTAAAAAAAATCAGAATGGTATTGAAATTCGAATCCTACGTTCTTTGGATTAAAAAAATCTAGGTTAAGAGCGCAAAAAAGCTAGATAACTTGGTAAAAATTACACTTCCAAGAAATTCATGCCTTAAGTAAGTAAACTGTCATCTTCCTTTCGAAAGAGGTTGAATTAGAGCATGAAATGCAGTGAGATACGTGCAAGGAAAGCTGACAAATAAATAGAAACAAAACGTATCTACAATTTAAAAGGAAAATGAAATAGATAAACAAACAATGGGATAAAAAAATCTCCTTGGAATTTAATTGCATCATCTATCTTAAATGAATTGGTATATTTAAAATTTACACAAATTTATTATTTATTATATTATATAGCCCGCTATTAATAATAAATATTTGGCTCAAAATTCTACGACATTAACACGAATCTGATAAGAATACTGTTCACGTATTTTATTTTCAAATTGTTGCCACTGAATATAATTGGATGATGTTTTAGAATCTATGCGTTACTCATTTTACAATATAAATGTATTATGAATACGTACATAAATGAGGATTTATACCAGTATAGGGTTTGGAAAATGCCCTACTTGAATGCATTAAAAACTCTAGCCATTACGGTCAACATGATTCCGAAATATATCCCTAACTGTTCTATGCTTACCTTCATAGCTATAAAAAAATTAAAGGGAGAATATATCATGTATATCTTTAAACGGAGCACTTTTATTACAATTCTCTGACTGTAATTTATGCATCTACTTTGGAGCATATAAAACTGAATAAAACGTTAAAAAATTTACTTCTAAATCGGGATTAAGTGAGAAAGGACTTATAAAAGACCCTTAACCAGTTAAAAAGGATCCCTTCTCTTTTAAAAGAGAGATGAAAGAAACTAACGAACGACTCCATCAAGCTGTTTAACATCTCTTCTTTTAGGATACTTTATGAATTTCGATATGTTCTTAATATTTCACGCGGCTTAAAGTACCCGAGTATTTATGGAGATGGGATCTTCTTTCGGAGACGGAGATGGATGAAAGAAAAGGGGGATTTCAAAGATGAAGCGTCGCACGTGTCGTAGGCGGATAAGTACTCTCCGAGTGCCGTTAAAATGTCTCGCGGCGGAGTCAATTGATGAGAACGAACGCCTCTTCAACACGTTTGAGTGGCAACGCGAGTTAATTTAGAGAGCGCGAAACACGCGTTGCTATCAATCGATCCCACAAATCCTTTTGTTCACTCAAAGCTATTATTGGGCAGACTATAGACTATTGGAAATCATTTTCCATTTGAATCAGACGAAATTAAATTTCGAATGCTATATGATCCGGAACATTTTGTCTAGCTTATAAAATACGGTGCTTTTATTTTCGTTAAAAGAAGGTGCTTTTATATTCGTAATAGTTGAGGACCTTGATTTAATGAACCGAATTAAAGGAGATATGTTCTTAAATTACCATTAATTACCGCAACGTATACCTATATAATACTTCCCTGAATCAGTCAAATTTATGAAATTTATTAGGTGGTATATTTCTATATAGTAGTACGTTATGTTTTATATTTTTTCGTAATTTTTCTAGTTATTTTCCAGCTTCATTCTAATGAATTACAAAATACGGATATTAAATATGTCACATCTGAAGATTGCAATAAAGAAAAACATACAGAAATAATGATTCATATGTATTAGATATAAATAATCTAAAATTATTGATTCTCAAAGGTTTACACCCCATTTACCAATAACTTCCTTAACCTTCCCCATTCCTTATTTTTTAAGTTTTTGTTAGAGTATCTCTACTGATATGATACATATTCATATTGCTAGGCAATCAATTTCAAAACATTTCTCGACAATAATTTCCTTACGTCATAAAACACAGCAATCACACAGAAGCAGTGACCGATTGATTGAGCAAGTTATAGAGAAGGTAAATCGTGCTAAGAAGGGAGTATTTCCCACTGTTAAGGAGACTGGAAGCTATGGTTGGATAGAGACGTTGGGTCTAGTGACAGACGGTGGATAGGAACACCTTAAGCAAAACAACACCAGGTGCAGGAAATTGAAAATCGATTGTTCGGAGGGGGCAAAGCCCTTACTTCCTCGTTTGTAGCTTTCTACTCCTGCGGAGAGGAAATTATTCAAGTGCTGATTCCAACAGAAACAAACGGATTTTTACACCGACTGCGTGGGAACATTCCAAAAGTCCCAGAGGGCGTATCGGATAATGGGATTTGAGCTGCGAAGAAATATGAATTTTACAACTTCCCCCCGAGTTTCCTGTATTTGGATGATCAATACTGAGCTTTTGATTCGACATAAATCAAACATATTTATGATTCAGGAATAAAAGATGTCACAACTTGACATCGTCACAAGTTATATTCATATTTCATATCAAGACTGCGCAAAATTCAAGTTTATAAATGATTGGCCTAAAAATTTACGCGTTCCGAGAATGACATTATTATGTACTACGTAAGTATACAATATATTCAGAATTATTCACACTGAAAATTACCTGAAAAAGATTCGATTTTTGAATTAATCATATAACTTTTGCCACTATAGAATTCCATGCATATAGTAAAGAAGTTTAATTTATACTAATTCAACCCTTGTTATTAAAATATACACATCGAAATATAAGTAGAATTAGCCATAAAATAAAAGGTACCATAAAATCGGAGTTATGACGTGATACGGAGATAAGCCACATAACTTCTTGTTACGTAAGAATAATAAAAACATACAAAACCCCCATTGTATACAAACATCAAAATAACCTCATTAAACCCAGGTTCCTTCAGTCGAGACTATCTAGTTATCAAGAGGGAAATTCAAATCAAGACCAGAATGTTAATTAGCTTTAAAAAAAATCATAATAAACTCATTCAAGGCACTGTAACTTGTTCTTGACACCTTCATTTCCATAGAGAGCCAGATGGCAGGTACGACGAGGTTGGTCTTCCGAGGACACGTTAGATACGAGGCGTACACGCGATAGGTAGCGATATTTGTAAACATTAAAACTATTTCCGCCTCTATCGCATGGGGAAGAAGGCATCCTTTCAGAAGAGGTCGTTTGAAGTGAGGGAGCAGCTGTTGTAGTGCTTATCCTGACGCTTTAGCGTATCTTTTCCGATCCTCAGCTTACCCCCCGCAACCCAACGCCCTCTTTCCAATGGCTTCTTAAAAGTGCACCCACACGCGTCATCTATCGTTGCCTCGTTACGAAGTGCCGCTCAAAAGGAACCGAACAGCTAATCCGCCCGTCTATTTTACTCCTGTAAAGCTCGATCGAACTCAAAGTCTCTTTTCGTATAAAAAATGACTCGTAAATCATTCCGTTAACATTTTCAGAGAGCACTTTCTGAGATTACTGCTTGGTATAAAGTTCGGGCATTATATGAATTCCCTCTGGATAGTATCAGAACACGTGGAGAGTTAAAATAGCACTTTTTTATCGTAAATATATTCGATAACGTAAACATTTTTTTAAGTCCAAGTTTTGATTAACTCTTCAGAGACAGAATCCAGATGGATTTAATAAAGTGGATGTTATAAGTTTTTCGTAAAGATTTCCTCAGGAACATTTCATCCGCTGGAAACCGAATTTTTTAACTAACAACCTAAATAAGAAACAGATACGAATTAATAATTTATGGGAGAGATATTTTGTTGTTCGTTCTTCCCATTCCTCATTTTTACGAGCCTAATTAAACATTTTTCCCTATTCATAAGGGAAAGAAAAGTTTCGATTAGCCTTTCGGAAACTCTTGGATTATTCATTCGTAGCGAAGAGTTTTCCTTGTGTGTCTACCTCGGAATTTTTCGCATTTTTTTCAAAAATTTCATTCCATTAGTGCCTATTCCCTTCTAGAGATAGGAATGAAAGAAACGGAGGGAAGCAACTGTCAGTTGACGTAATGCGCTCTCCTTATCTCGCACCTTTAAAAAGCGTCCTCTATATTATCCGTTTTGGAGGAGAAAACCCTTTCGCTCCCTTAATTTCCTTCGCCGACCATCTCTTGAGTTACTGCCCTCCGCGCGATACCCATGAATCAGTCACACTATGAATACTGCGGGGGCTTGTTTATGACTCTTACGAGAATACCTCGGTTTCTCCGAAGTTTGACCAAGTTAATGAAGCCCTTAACGTAGACGTATGAATGTTAACAATGAAAACAAAAGAATGAGGAAATTCACAAGAAATGAATTAGATCGCGTATAGCAAAGTCTTATCTGCTACAAAATCTAATTTAATTATTAAATCGGTAAACATTTAGACTATCAAGCATATACGATCCATATTTGAAGATTTTAAATTTACGAATTCATATATTATCGTACTTGAAGTTGATTATTTTTTCATAATATCAATAAAGTACGCAAAGAGCATATGAAAGCATAAAAGTTTAAAACCAACAGACAGTATTAAATAAAACTAGTTCTGGAATCGTTAAAAAATGCGATAAATGAGTTATCACTCTAAATATTATAATTATTCTTGAATTTTCGCAGAAATAAGTACTTTAAGAAACATCGTAAATTTTTTCCCAATATTACTCATAAGGTAATCCATTTATATACTACAACCATCAATAGATGTGATCTTAAAATGACTTAAATAAATTACGAAAAACATACAAACGACTAAGTCTATAAAACCTCACCTTTCCGAGATCCACAGAAACTATTATCGCAACAAAATATTCCATACGAATCTCAACCTCGCTTTGAAATTAACGCTCCCAATCCGAGACGAATAATTTCAAAAGAGCACCATAGAGAATAAGACTCAGTCTAGACCAATTAAAGCGATGCCAAACGAGCAACCTTGGACCAAATACGTTCAACGTACGAGCACCGAGATACATTTCCTTACTGTGAGATAGATAAGAGTACATCCGCGACACAAAAAACCACTCTTTATCAAAACCACGCCTCTGATCTTCATATCATCCGGGAAAATAACGCTCTGAAAAGGACAGTACGTTTATTAAGCAGATCAAACAGCGACGTATCCATGGGGATTGCATCGGACATGCCCCTCTTATCTGCCCGCTAAAAATAAAACTCTAGAGAAGAGTTCAAAGCTACGGAAGAAAAAAACGCTTCCGTGGGGAACGAAAGGGAAAATCGGGGGAAATATTTTACGCGATTTTCTCCGTATTTTCCAAAGGAAAAAAGCTATCTGGATAAATATACCTGCGCCCTCGTTTATAGCACTGGTTTTTGCAAGAGTCCGACGCATTTATACGTCAAGTGCGAGCGACGGCTTAACACTAGAACAGCGGGAAACGGACACCCCCCTAGAACAGCGGAAGGTGTCCTCAGGACACCTACACTTGCGCTTCTTTTGAATAGCATGAGGCAGTCGTATTTAACTTCCTAGTCTTTCCTTAAGAGCTTAAAAATTAATAACTAAGTATGGGTACTTATTTATCGGCAGATCATGAGGTAAATAGTTGCTATATTTTTAATATAGAAATTGTTGTTGAGTTCAATCAATTCCATGAGACTCATATTCCGATATAAAAATATACAGAGCAATAAAGCAAGAAATTAATTTTATGAATAAAATAATATAAAGCCGTTTCGAGATAAAATAATTATTTACTTGAATAACTTATGAAAATTACCCGATTTTATTAACAATTTACATGGGGCACAAGAAAAAATAATCTCGCGTAATAAAACTTTACCGCTTCGCGTACCTTCCTTTGCTTTTATTTCACAACAAAAAGACCAGAAATAAGGTTTAAGATACAAATAAGACCTTATATGTTATTTTAATACGCAATTATATTTATTTTTTCTTTTTTAGCGCAATGATGCTGTCACAAAGTAATTACTGCACAGAATCCTTCCACGAAGCTCATAGATAAATCTTTTTCATGTTAAAATTTCTATAAACCCATTCCTTGCACCTCTTACAATTATCTGATGCTTTATTTAACTTGGATTTTCTTTGGAATAGATATCGCTGGCTTTATTGGACAATGTCTCCTGCATCCAGCGTTTACTTAGATCCTTTTTGAGATATCTTTAGACAGCTTAGGTTTTACTTTGTTTATCTGCGATTCGTTGCAAGAATCTATATCTGGTTATTTGGCGACCTCTTTTCTGCTTGCAAATAACCTATGCATTGACTTGTGCTAGATAAATTTTTATGTAAAAAGAATGCATTAGACAACGTCGTGAGTCTGTCTCACCGTGTGCCTACGCGCCATTTGGTCCACTGCGCCGCTTTTTGTACAATTATGGTACGTCACCGCGTCTGATTTTCTTTTATTAATACTGTCAAATACGACATTAGAAAGCATCTAAATCGCGAGAAGAACATGTTTATTCGGTTTAGATTTATAAACAAGGGTTATTCTTCATTTTTCGACAACATCGGAATTCACTGCAGATTTTTGCTGGTTTTCAACTCCAGCGACTCTCATCACAATTTGTTCTATGTTCCAGATGAAAAAAAATACCTGCTTTCTTCAGCCTTTTAAATAGTTTCTTTAATTTAAAATAATTATCGGTCATTAGGTTAATTCCTTTTATATAGGAAAGGTCCCATCAAGGTCATGACCACATGGTTCAGGAAGATCCTATCCTCAAACTCGACAACATATGAAAATCCATTCAATGCATATTTGGAATTGAAATCCATTACCAAGCGAAACTTAAGTACATATTTATCAGGTTTTATTAAGAATAAATTGTGTGAATAGACATCTACACTTTCTGGGAAAAAGCTGATCATTCACCGTCACTTTTGTACCGGGCTTGTAGCAAGCTTGGAAATATTCAATGAGTTTGTGTCACAAAAAGATAGAAGACAAATTAGTCTATTGCGAAAATAGAAATGGGAAACGTATCTTATACATAGAAATATTAGAATATAAAAGGCAAAATGTTTCCAACTCAAATCATCATTTGAGTTGCTACCTCAAATGTTTATACATAACCATATAATTCCGTTTATTTTAGAGAGGAGGGACAAAATAATAGCAAAAAGCAATATTATCTCAAAGTTCATTTGTTAGAGCTTCTAATATAAAACAATGAAGGTTTTATAATAAGAAATAATAGTAAATATTAAGTAGGTGTCCTGAGGACACCTCCGCTGTTCTAGGGGGTATGTGGTAGGATCTCCTATGAAAACGATCCAATAATTATAAAACTTGGTAGAAATACGCAGAATGTTAAATAATTAAAAGTCACGAAACTATTTTTTTCTATGATAAAAATTACAAAAATGGTGCGTATTTTTCATGGGCGAGGTGTCCTGAGGACACCCTCCGCTGTTCTAGTGTTAAAGGGAGATGTAAGTTATGAGGGAGGGCTAAAATCCTATGGGGTAACAATGCTTCTTTTATTTCTCCTTGAGCGATATTGGTACTATAAGGCGTTGGTGGGATATTGGGAAGTTCGGAGATGTGTGCAGAATTGCGGAAACAGGGGGATATAATGAAAGGGAGGGTGAAAACTGTATTGGGAGAAGTTGAGCAAAGATTCAGCGATGAACATTTACTGAGAACACATCTTTTCACTAAATGAAGAACAAACCTAGTACAGGGTCTAAAGGGGATAAATATTTGGTTAATTTAAATTCACGAAATGAATGAATTTTTCAAGATGATCCACGAAATTCTACCTATCAAATAAATTCGATATCACTTATTTGAAAATACGATAAAAAGAAAATCAACGAGTTCTTAATTAGTCTCCATGGAATTGATTGAATATCGTGTCTAATAAATGAGTAAAACAGTATGAGGGTATTAATGAAAGTGAAAATATATCAAGAGTATATTTTTTGATCAAATACATATATATTTAGCATAGTGAGAGGAAAAATATTAAAATAAATAAGACTTATGGTACAATATAATACATCGAATTTTACAAGGTTGTCAAAATTTTGTAAGAATTAATTAATTAATGAAAATGTTTAGAGTTTGTGATCGTACTTCGAAAACATTCATCTTAAGGGAAAAGGTATTTTTAATTGAAGAATTAATATGTTTACTGTAGAATGAAGAAAGTAAAGGTGCCTCGGAAAGTAAAACATACCCAAAATCCAACTTTAGAACTACATTCATAAGAAGTGAATATAAAAGCAATCGATTACAGCCTAAAAATATCCTTAGAAACGTCAATGACATTCTTTCTCAATAACAGTGATCTGCATTGTAATCTTCTGTTCGATATATTGTAAAGAATTCCTGAAAGAGTAAATGTAGAGAATAATAGGATGGCAGGAGGTCCGCTCTTAAAAAGTCCCTCAAACAGAATGCGACCGAGACGGGAATAGCCAGAAACAAGGGGTAGAGACAAAGGACAGGAAATCTTGAATAGCGAAGAGGTTCCGAAATAAATCGAAGTACTAAGAAAGGAGTGGATGAAAAACAAAATATTTCGCGAAAGAGAGGAGGGGGGCGAGTATCTGCCCTCGTGGTGCGTCATATCGAGATGGGGGAGAAACCCATTCGGTTTTGGAAACCACAGCTTCCTTCTCCTCGGATAACAAACTCTGCACCCATAAAATTCCACTCCCTCCTCCTTGCAGTCTCAACCCCTCCATGTTCGCCCCAAAAGGCACCAAACTTAAATAATACGAGAGCCCTTACAATAATGATAGATAGGGTACCATATTGCAGAATTCAATACATTTACTTCTTGATGAGCGATGTATGATTGATGATGGGGATTTGAAGATACAGATTAGAGGTGAACGCAATAATAATGCGACCATTATAGGGCGAACCGTAGTTTCATTTTGAGATGAATATATACGGTTTATAAGCTAGAGTCAACCCACTATTACGTAACAAACAATAGGGTGAATATAGTACTTTAATACCTTATATTCTATCCACAATTATAGATTGAATTTCTTAGAAAGAAACAAGAGAACGTTTGAACAAGTGTTTACTTCTTATGAGAGAATTATATAAACTTATATAAGAGAAGTGTATAAAAAGCTCTATAAAACGTGATCATATCTGAATTCATTTTGTCCCGAGCATCGTAAGGAATCGCTGTCTTTCATTTGAAGTTTCAAAATAAAATTTCTCAAAATTTAATACAACCTGCGTGAAAACTTGTTTCCTTTAAATACATCGTGTTTAAATCTCAACTGGAAAAAGTACAGTCATCGGTCAGGCGTATGATTCTTCTCAAATCCACTCAAGAGAACCGTCTCCAAACTTTCCTTGTATTGTCTCGAAAGAGAAAAGGTAGAGGAGGCTGGAATTTGTCATCCTTCTTAGATTTCACGAACGACAACTGTTTCAATTTATCCTTTTTCTCCTTCCAAAATGAGATGAAACTTCGTAACCTACGCAACGCTGCTTTTCTGCTTCACTTATTTCTGCGCGGCAACGGGAAAATTTTCTTTCAATATATCCCGAGGAATTTTCCACTTCCCCGGATGTTAAATATAACAGAAATTTGATGCAGATCAAACTCTTCTTGATTTTGAATAAAATATTCCTCACAAATGAGATATTCGAAATTTCTTTCTTTGTTCGTGGAAACTGAATTAACTTTCCTGAAATTTACTTTAATATTCATAAACGAGAGAATTTGGAACCTAATTTAAAAATGAAATGACTAAGTTATGTTATCAATATTGTTCCTCTATTCTTTTGACATCATTACACCAATATAATGTATTAGATACTTAATATAGAGAATGATAATAATAAGGGTCGTATTTTTCATGAACAAGATTGGGAGGATGATAAGGATAACAAAGGAAAATTCAATTTTGTGTTTTATGAAAGCTTAAAAGGTATAATATATATATATATATATTTAATATATAATATATATATATATTTAATATATAATATATATATATATATATTTAATATATAATATATATATATATATTTAATATATAATATATATATATATATTTAATCGAATACAATTTACGTAAGCCTACGATATTTGATACATCATCATCTTCTGATTTAAGTGTACATTTACAAATCGCTTCAATGTTAGTTAGATACCTAAGCATATGTTTTCCTATTCTCAAGTTAATCTTCATAATAATATCTAGCAATTTCGAGTTGATAATCTTCTTATTACTTGTTATTTTTACCTGAGCTTTCTTATTTAATTCACACCTGAATTATTATAATTCACTCCTAGAAAAATATAGGATTTAATTTGATGTATTTGAATATATTGGTTGCCACGATATACGTATTTTTTAAATCAACCCATAAGATTAGATGGTTAGCGGCAGTTTTATACAATAATTATAAAAATAAACAATGTCTATTACAGTTATCATTTATTAAATACTGTATTTTCAACGCACTTAGATTCGTCTCAATTTCAAGTAGTCACCGTTCTGAAAAGGAAACCATCTAGAACACCAGCGAATATTCATTTCAATCAAAACCCTTAAAAAAGGTTTTAAACAGAAGAAGTTACGTAGGAGTGGCATTGAGTTATGCCCCAAGTCCAGACTCTTCAGCCCACAAATTGTTCACTTACGTATTTCCGAAACGTGCAATTCGTCATCTTTACGGCAAGTGCAACGGCATGAGGATGGAAGTCTTTGAAGCAGAAATAAAACACAAGCGCGGTGCCAAATCAACCACCATAACTGCATCACGATGATTTATCGCGCGTTCGAGACGCATATTTCTCATGGAGACGATTATTAATCGCTTATCGTGGGCCTCAGATTTGTAGCCGAGCTTCCTCGCGATCCTTTTAGGACCGAGTAAATATACAGTGACTCAAAAGAACGGATTGCGCATTCTTGGGTTGGATGAAAAAGGCGATTGTGGACGTAATCTGACGATGCACGAGAAGAACCCAAAGACGGGAACATCGGAGCCTTTTAAATCATTCCGAGGTCCTAAAATAGACGCCTTTTTCACTCCTTACTCTCACCCCTTCGAGAGAAAAACCCCGTTCCTATAATATCCATCGCTCCACCCGAAAAATATAACAAAAAATCGTACGCAATGCCGGCGTCTGAGGGGATTACCAACTAGAAAGCCGAAAAAGTACGGAAAAAGGAAAAAAATGAACATCGGCGGGCGACAACCCCCATCGGGAGGTTGACAGGCCGAGAGCATCGCAATGCATCACACGCTCGAGATAACCAGTTTTTCGCAAGGGGTGGGGTCCACCACCATTCCAAGGTTACGCCCACCTCTCGGGGAAAAATTCCCTTCTCCTCGGTGCACTGATGCGCGCGTAGAAAATGCATTCGGAATAAAAAACAGGAACGGGGAAGGTGTTGTATGGAAGGAATAGTTGGAGGTGAGTTGATTTACATTTTTATAAGCATTGGGCTCGTGACGAATGATTTTCTCGGGCGTGTTTTACATCGGTCGTACTTCCGCGTACGTCTTTGAAGGGGAAAAGTAACAAACGGAGATGCGGGACACGTGGCAACTTCCTTGAGTTACTTACAAGGCAAATTTTATAGCCATGCTCTAAGGAGTCGTATATTTGTACCACTTCTGTGAACAAGGACTACAGAATACGAGATTATTCACATTTCAGGTCAATATATAGAGTGATTTTCCAGTTAAGTAAAACGCGAGTTATAATAAAATTAATATTATTACGCAAATATAAACTATTTTTCTTAATTTTCATGTTTTTTATGCGTTTCAGCGCTGGCATTTTATGCATAATTATAGTTAAACACTTAAATAGTACGTTTTTATTCTAATCTTAAATAAGGATAGGAAAGACACTCAAAAGTGACTTCTTTCAACCCTTATAAGACGATAATTGCATTTTCCTTTATCCTACATTATAAGTTACGGAAATAATTATAAGTCACAATTATAGGAAACAACGAATTTAAAAGAAATGGACTTGAAATTGGATTTTACGAAAATTAAACAACATATTGATTACACACCAAAGAAAATTTTAAAGGCTGTAAATAGATTCAAATAAAATTCAAATATATAAAAGAATATTGAACCTGAAAATCACTTAAATACGAATCAGCTAATATCTGCAATCAAAATTTTCGCAATTCAATTCATAATTGAGAACGAAATGACGGGGAAACGAAAAGGAAGTCACATCGTCTGGCAATCGGATGCAGATGTGGGCATTCGGAATTCGTATGTAAGAGTAGAGACATTGATTACAGTTGGACAGTTCAGGACGTGGAGGACAAACGCTGGGCAGATTCGATTCGTTCAATAATTCAAATCGGACGGAGAGGGCCTTGTGAGATAGCACAGGGATGCATTTTTCATTCAAACGGAAGCGGTCGCTGTGGAAGAACGAATTTTAAGCGGAAGGTTGGTTTCCCAATTTCCTGCCTCCTTTTCAATCGGTCGTCTGGAATGGAAAGACAAGCGACGTCATCGAATGAATCCCTTTCGTATTAATCAAGGATCTGCTCCCATTGGCATCTGATTACTCGATACAGAGAATCATGCCTAACAAAAGGGATGGTTATCCATATCCGTGGTGAAGATAAGAATATAGAGAAAAGAATAAAATCAAGATAAATCAGGACCATAAAGGCACTATAAATGAGAAAAAATATACATAATCCAGGATCAAAAACGTCACTATTAATATAAAAATTTATGGGAGAATTGTGAGGGATGATGCTGAGAAAGTGGGACATATCGATGAGTAAGAATAAATCATTGATAAGTATTGATAAATAAAATAAATTAATGCTAGATTATTTTGAACTTTTGATCAGAATAGGTCAGATATAAAATATACAAAATATCTTCCGATAACCGATATTAATTTGCCCTTCAATAAATTGTAATCCTTGCTCCTTGTTAAGTAAAAAGTTAAAACTTATAGATGAATGTAATATGATAATATATATTAAGTAAACTTAAATATCATACCCAGAAATAATTACGGGATGATTAACCTAAAATGGAGTTTTAAGTCACAACGATACGACAGTTTCCTTCAGGACGAAGATAAAAATTCCCAAAGAAAACGTTTCGTAGCAAAAGGAACCAATGGCGTTGTAATTCAAACGGCGGATTCGGGAACGAATAGAAAAACAAAAGAAGAATAAGAACGCGTCTTCCTGCACCCATTCCGTCGAGGAAGAAATAAAAAACAAACAAACAAGACCCTTAAATTGTCGTCTCCCCAAAAAACAAGGAAAAGAACCTTCCGAATTGCAAGAGAGGTAAAGCAAACTCACATTTGCGCACACAAGAATGTCTGGGGAGGAATTAAAGGAAGGGGTAGGAATTTGCGGAACGCCAAAAAAAACGAGAATAAATAATAATCTACGTTCGACTGTTGGAAGAGGAGGCGAAAGGGTTGAGGGAATCGGTTTATAGCGGTGGGAGAGAGGCCACAATCTCCCTTCGGACGGAGGGACACACGTCACCGCAAATCTCTCTTTGGATTATGAAGGCGTGGCCGGTCAAAAATTGAGGACGAAAACTATTGCACATTAGTCTTGTGGTAGGGCGGGCGTTTGCTCTGTCTGTGTCGTATGATTACCACAATTCCATGGCATTGAGAGGTCTTTGGTCAAATATTTATCAGATGTACAGCGGCTTGCAAATGTGTCACGTTTATTTTTAAAAAGCCTATACGATACATATATGATTACGATGCAGTGATATTAAAAGGCCATGAATAACAAATAAGTGTATAAAAGGTGCCATTAATCATCCCTCCCTCCTGAAAACCTACATTCACTCTTTTCCAAATAATACATCCATATGAATTCAGAGTAAATATTTGCTCTTGTGCTATCGAGAAAAATCAACCATGAAATGTTCTTTTATTTGAGCTGAACCTCGTATTAGAATTAATAAATAAAAACAGAATTAAATAGATATACAGCAGTTTTGATAACTAGCTATTAGAATGGAAATCCGAAAAAAAACTATCGTAAATTGGATTTAATAATTAATTCACAATGACGTAAAAGTTAAATATAATACAAAAATCCAGAATTCATCCATATGTCGTAAGTGAAGCACATATCCTTCTTTGCGATTAAAAATAGACAGATTTATCTCATCTTTTAATACATGTTATCATCATAATAAATACCTGAGCAGCCAATAACTATGGAATACGAGCGCTATTTACGTAAAGATAGATGTTGCATAAAAAAGCAATTAATGCTTTAATGCATTGATAAGTATCAACTTATTTACTAGGGTAGTCCAATCTTCCCGAATGATAGACAAACAATTTAACAATAAAGAGGAAAAAAAGAATCATTAAATAATTTCCTTTAATCATTAGATTATTTCCCTTTTCATGCATTTTGTTGCATTCTTAGTATTTGATTGAATTATACAGCTGTAAAATATAACGGTATTATATGAGACGTTTTATTACGATGATTCTTAAGGATATATATAGAAAATACCGTATTTGTATACTTTTGTTTCCCCACACATTCCTCCAACCACTCTCTTGTATTTTTCCAAAAACAATTTTTTTCCACAGGAATGAACAAGGAAATTCGCAGAGGAAACATTGTGAGGGAGGGATTGTTCGAAAGCCGCAGACGCCCAGGTGTTATGTGGGCTGCAGCCAACCGCACTAACTCCCACATTTTTGGTGTGGCAGTCTTCCCGTTTCCTCTCAAAGGGTTCGTGGGTGAAGATGTAATGTCATCGCAGAATATGTGTCTGATACAAGAGGATAAGCGACTGCCTTTCCACACCCATATAGAGCTTTAAGTTGACTATATAGATAAGTGGAGGAATTTAAAGAAAGCAGGTTATGGTCTACAAAGAATATTTCACGGGTTTTACCTCAGATTTATAATGAAAAGATGAAAAATTTACTATTTTTTATCGTCGCTGACTATAATTTTAATATACGTGTACTTGTTTATCTCCATAAAATGAAGAAAGAAATTAAACAATTTTTTACTTCTTGGAAATTGAATAAATTAATGTTTAAAGTTAATATTTTAAGAACAACTTTCCGAATGTACCAGAATTAAGGCTCGCTGTTTCTCCGTTAGATGAGTTTAATGTTAAATACATTTCTAATAAACTAAGTTCAATAAAATATGATAACATTTGCATGACTTTTTCGAGTTGAGCTAGTACCACAAGGCATTGTTATGGGTCCAACAATTTAACATGAAATCAAATCACGAAAGTGAGGATTGATAAGAATAGTTTCACTTGAAAAACCATTTCCGGCCTCTCTCTGCAAACCGATATATGCCGCTAGCTTTACATAAAACCCAAAATAAAATTGAAAGACATCGGCAGTAGAAGACCTATCCCTTTTCGATTCGGAAGCTCCGACTTGACAGCCATCTATAAGTAAGTTTAAAGACGTAGAGACCGCATCGCTTAGATAGCCTTAGTCTTCCATCTCCACGCCCCAATTACACCGATGCACGAACACAAATATTTATCGCTTCAGGTACGAGCGAAGCGAAATATTTACATATCAAAGAAGGAGATCAAACGATGAAGATCCCGTCGGGTAAAAAGAGCTCCGTAAACGGATCTGTTTTATACAAACAATCACACGCGCGTCATAAACAGAAAACGGAGTCCTCCGATAAGGGGGTGGTGGAAGCACCTTAGAGGAGTTCTCCCTTCGGGAAGAACCCCCATTTTCACCGCTGCGGGGGACCCTTCTATGTAAGTTAGAGCAGACTCACCCCATCCGTCAGAAGATCGCGTGTCGCCGGTGCCTTTAGGGGTCTTGATGCTGTCAATGCTTGGTTTTCCCTCCGAGGATGATACGGGTGCGACTTTAGAGTGAAAATGAAAAAAGGGGGTTCTGCCACAAAGAGGAACTTAGGTGGAGGAGTTTAGGGGGGGTGTCCGAGCGCTCGGATATTAATTAGTTTAATAGCTTCTGCTATAAGAGTTCGGATACATCGGCGGCTTTTACAACGGGAGGTAGTTGGTGTCTGGTGAGAAAGATGTACATGGCGGTGAGGGATTGGTTATTTGCCAAACTTTGACCGCGATTTGAGGGGAATGATGAATGACTAAACGGGAACCTCCATATCTCTTCAGATAGCATTCGAATTTCTCTCTCTCTGGAAATTCTATCCATTTGAAATGCGGTTCGATGTATCTACGATACAAATATGATAAATGTGTTAGGACAAAATTCAATTTTTAAAGGGAAGACTTCGAGCAATCAAGGAAAGTGAAACGTATGAAAAAGTTTTGAAAGAGGATAATGTCGATGAAGAGTTTGATGCAACGAACTGTAATAAATACTATACAATTTGAAAATTGTGGATTATGAAGAAATTATGTAAGTAATTTAAGTATCTTTTAGTATGTAAATATTTAAAATGATTTGTATAGAGACTATTATAATGGTAAAAAACTGAAAGTATATTTCTACGAATTATTTGGGAAATAAATGAGAAAATTAAAATTGATATTTTATAATCATTTTCTTTTCAGAAATGTTTCATTTTCAACTTTCATTTAAATCTTTAAACTCTTGTATTTAATCTACGTAAAGCTGTCCTTACTTCAAATTGTAATACGCTATTTTATTTGAGGAAATACACACAAGAAGAGACGAATTCACGTATTGATGATTTCGGAAAAAACATGAAAAGAAACAAAATATGTTCTTTTATAGGGTATCGAACGTACGTTCACACTAAAAGACTCCGTCAAAAGATCAGTATCTCAGAAAACGATGAATTGAATAGCAAACTGAGAGAGAATTAAAAAACAAAAGGTTTGCAGACAAAAGGTATTATTAGTAAAAGACGAACAAATACAAGAAATCGAAAAGAAATGGAAGTGAAAGGAAAAGTGCTAAAGATGATAGATATTTCTCCACGGAGCGCTTTCTCTGCCTCAAGAGGGTATTAAGACTAATTAAGTCTAAGATTCATGCCTTACGACCACTAAAAGGGAACCATCTAACTCGAACCCACTTCGAAAACCCAACCGACTTCTTCCTCCATTCATTCTTCCTGAGGTGGAATCTAATTTCCCTCTTAAATTAACGGTTAATCTCTCCTAATTGGCTAATTATAAATTCAACGCCCGCACTTTTGGATGTACACGCTTACGTTTCAACATGGGCTCGTAAATTTATTCGAACGCCTTAGAAATTAGCAACTTTCGTTCGAAATTCGAACGTTCACTCTCTTAATGGAAACGATAAAAGAAATATTTTCTAAAGGTTAATTCATGCTGAAAATATAAAGTTTGTTTTTAGAAATATTGGAATGGAATAATGAGTATAATCATACCTTATAATCCTTTTCTGTTAGCTTAAAAAAATTCATTTTATATTCAATTCATTATAACGATAGACAAAAATAATATCACGATATTTATACGCATAAATTACGCAAATATTGGCATGAAAATTATTCCCATAGAACAATTACTTCTTTGAAGATAATACGTAGTAGAAATTCTCAAATTTCGTTCACTAAACAACTTATATCCTTTGTCTCCTTTCTCTAAAACGTTAATCAGTAAGTAAACGTATCCAATGCTTACGTGGAGGGAAACCTGCAATTCCTTAGAGTCGAAAGTCCGCTTCATTTTTCACTTCAGTGACAGACTAGAAGCAAGTCAGTGTAAGAGTTAACAGGGTTGGAAACAGTATGAACTCCATAGGCTTCCATGACACCCATTATGTCAATGTCTTTAAAAGGGACAGTACTGAGAGATAAAAAAAGTGAGCTTTTAGAAGATTTGGAGAAAACAAATTCCTTAGAACGAAGGTCATGAGAGTTATATACTATTCTGTGACACATGTATTCGTGCTATTAAATATGTAAACAACAATTCACTTAAATTTTCATAAAATCATATTAAATTTGGGTCAATAAAATTACATAACAAGTATATGAGTAATTCTGAAAGGAAGAAATACCAATAATACTGAAACAAACTTGTAGACGTAGAAATTGAACTTTCTCATGTTTTTCTTTCTCAAACAACAACATACGAGATATTCATATTTCTGCAAGCTTACGCTAAGATGTCAATACGTATAAATTATCATTCTATTTATTAAACGAAAGATATTTTAACTAAATATCGCATTATATTGTAAATTTTAGCAAACTGAAAGGCTCAAAAATTTTGATGAGCGAATAAGTAGCTATAGATAATAGTTCTATGGCTTTTTTTTAAGTAAATACTAGACGATGCATCAATCTCCTTTCTCCATCAACAAACTAAGATGGACATATTGATTGGAAAAGTTGCTCCAAGATAGGAAAAGAAGAGGGAGCCTGGAAATGGAGAAGAAGATGGGAAATTTCTTGGGAGTGCTGAGAAATTGGAGGGCAACTCCAGGAATAGTGAGAGATAGGAATGAAAATAGATACAGGGAAGAAAGGGATTAAGGAAAATAAGATGTGAGATTAGGGAAATGCGAGACAGGCCAAAGGGGGTGCTTTAAAGGGATGGGATTACCTTGAGGAAGACCCCGGAAGGAAATGAAGGGAAAGACTGAAGAAGGGGAAAACGAAGTTTTCTAGGAAGACGGCAAAAGGGTGATAAGACGAGAAGAAGAAGATGAATGTGGGGTTCAGGATCTGGAAATAACTAAAAGAAGGAAATGAAAATGTGACAATTACCTCAGCCTCAAAGGTGTACTCTTACATCAGGAAAATTATAATTAGTGCATTCTATACTTACAGATTTAATAAATATACAGGCCAGAAAGATCTAAAAACGATCGCGCACAAAAAACAGTGGTAATAATTATGTAATTCGAATATATTAATGTGTAAAAATATAATTGTAATAAATGTTTCCTTCTTTTAATTAAATAGTACTATTGTGATATTCTAGTTCTGAAAATAGCTCATGATGAAGAATGTGATTTCTAGAGCCATATATTAAGTCTATAGACACTAAAATCTGTGGTTCTACATACATACAATAAAAGCTGTAATTCGTGATTAAATTCAATTACAAAAAGGTAAGAAAATAGTATATCTAACCTTACTTTAACCCTTTTGCCCTTCAGATAAATTGAGTGTAAAAGATTAAATTACCAGAAAAAACAGCGAATATTAGTTATATACTAATTTATTCTAACTATTGAATACTTATGTTCAGATTTAAAGAATTTATAGAAACTCAAGGAATAATTCAAATTTCCATATTAAACATTTCTCGATCCAAAAAATGCAAATGAAACAATCCTTGCCATCGTGAATCATAGAGTAGAATGAAAACCTTCCATTCGTTCAGAATTCCAATAAATCTCACGTAACGTACTCGCTAAATCGATAACCCGAAAGAGCGCAATATTCTCCGTCCATTTCGAGGAAATAGTGAAAAATCCCCGACCAGAATACCATACAATAACATTACCGTACTCCCCCTAAGCTCATCACACCCCACAAACGGACGGAGGGTATTTTTTTCCGAGGGAAGCCCCTACAGAGTCACTTGCCTCTTCTGTCCAATCCTCCGAAAGGGGCTTCGGAGTGTCTTTTTCGGAGGAAATGGTTTCGTGAGAGGGCGCGTTGATCACGGCACACGACAACCAAGTTTCCTGCCTCTCAAATGTACGCTTCAAAACGAAAAGAGTAATCCGAATGCGGGAAGTTCTGATTCACGTCCGACCATAAATTACATCTGTGTCGCTGCAGTAGTTCTGTGATAAAAGCGAAGTTTATGTGATGAAACGTTTTGAAATTTTTACTTCAGAACTTCCCGCCACACATTCGTTTCAAACAAAGATTGGCGCTGATCTCGTCAAATAATAAGGTTTCTATAAATTACATATGGAGCTGTTTGGGTAAATAAAGAATAACAGCCAATAAATGCATTCAATTAGTTGATGACAATGACATTGATTTAACAATTTTTAAGAATTATCAATCTCGTATCTGAAAACAATTAATCAATTTTAACTTTTCACTTATTGCTTATTGTCATGTAATTAATTTATCGACGTTAATTTAATGATGCAATCGAACATTATCATTTATTGTTACCCTTATTAATTAATCTACGTTAATTTAATGATGCAATCGAACATTAACAATACACATTGTTACGATAATTGGTTTCTCTCATTCGACAAATTCCTTACTAGTATATAATAATGGCAATTGTCTCGAAAGTATACAAAGAAGTCCCTTAAGTATTTTTTAAACGCCTTTAAGCACTAAAATTTCATATGGAAACAATCCTTGTATCTAATTCATCAGTACATTTACGTACATGAAAGATTATAATAGAATTTAATTGAACATCTAATTCTTATTAAATTTGTCACTGCGAGAATTTAAATTTCCTCGAGATAAATATGAAATCCCACTTAAAGAGAAAAAGTCCAATTTAGCTTTCAATGTATAAAACGAGTTAAAAAACGTATTAAATTCGTTATAATTTAATCCAACACTTCATGAGCTACACTTTAACACTTTCCAATGATGAAAATAACTCTTTAATTAAAATGCAAAGAACTTGAGAATTTAATCCTATTAACCATAAACATAAGAACATGGCGTTCTTTTTTCATTCAATGCCAGATAAAAGAGACACGAACAGACGCACTTTTTAACGCTGAAGTGGAAAGAGACAAGAAAAAATTGGAGAAAACCGTGACTATTTAAAATTCATGAAGGGCCCACTCCCGCCACCGCCTCTCAAAGGCTGTTCTCAGGATTTCCCCAAAAAAGATGCCTTTTTTATTTCTCAGGATTCGCCCCTTTGATGGACTTGTTTATTTTCCCTCGAAATGAGCCGTCGTTCGGTGGAAGTACTCGTCAATTTCCGTTGGATTTCCTTCGATGCTCAAGATAAGAACAGACAAAGATTTCTCCGTAGAATTCGGAACAGGCATACTTTACGACTTACGAATGTCTTTCATTGTTTACGTTCTATCCAATCGGATGATTGATGGATATTAGAGACGTTTCGGTTATGAAAATGTACGAAATTCTATGCTAGGAAACTCTTGAAGTTGGATGATTTTTAAAGAAGGCAAAAATTAACTTTTAAGAAAAGCATATATTTAAACAACGAAAAACAGCTTCAGTTTCAATACTGAACTGTAGAGACTTTTGAGATGATAGAGTCAGAAAACAATAACCGATACATTAATCTTTCTCTCCTTTGGTCATATAGTATATAATTATAAAATATTAGGTATCAAATATTATCATTTGTTTTAATAAAACTTTTAACCGTAAAGCCGTTTTTGAATTTTATGCACCAAGAACGTTATTAATTAATCTTAAAAAATTCTGTATTCGTTGCTCAAGTTTGATACAATAAACAAGTACCATTTTCGGTAACTGAAGTAATTTTTGCCGAATTAAAAAAAATCATTATACATTTCTAAAATATTCATAGTCTTCATTGTCTAATTAAAATTAATAAAATCGTAACAAAATTATGAAGAGACTATCGGCATGCGAGATGATTTATTTAACTTCAAAGAATAATAAACTAAAGTAATACGTCTCGTGCTAGATGAGATTGTCATAGGAGTAGCCCATAGCATATCGATCGAAAACCGTAATCCGAATCCGAGAAAATCCTTTGGCTTCTCAAACTGTATTAATTTTCAGTTAAACATTTGTCTTCTGAAGCGAATCCAAATTGGGAAGCACCTTCTCTTCGGAGGACAATAGGAAACAAAGGATACTTTTCCCTCCTCTTTCAGTAAATAAGACGAACGGAAAAACATCGCTTTTCTCGAGGGAAGCCATCATGACGACGAAAGGAACAAAATGCATTGAAGAGTAATTTTTCCGAGAAACTTCACTTTGTAGCCCTTGAAAATGTATACGGTTTCGGTCAAAGTTGGAAACAACCATAAAAGTTTTAGCGTTTGGTGCAACGATCGATAGATAAGAGGCAAAAATCATTATTTCCATGGAAAAAAACCACTGCAAAGTGTACGTTAAACAAAATAGAATGACAAGAAAACAAACTGGTTGTTCGATAATACTTTTTTATTTATTTATTAACAAAGACCGCACAAACATCCTCTTTCGGGACAATTACAGTGTGATCGTAAACTCAACAACGAACGTCACAGACATTCAGACCCTGAGAGGAAAATTTCCTCCTCAGCCGGGATTTGAACCCAGGACCTCAGCGTTAGAAAGTTAGCATGCTAACCATTCCGTTTATGTTACATTTCCGTTCCATGCTAACCATTCATTTTAGAGTACGTTAATCGATTTTCCTTCAAAATAGAACGTCAAAGTATGAGCTACAAGTTTCCCATATGCACACAGTAATTTGAGAACGTCATCTGTCACAAGTGGCACATCAACGTTTCATCCACAGGGCTTAAACTAGATTTCCGAGCGGATTCCCTAACCCCACCCATAACGCTACAGTTACCATACCGAAACTATGCTTTGGGATGTCTATTACGTGACGTAGGCGGCCTCGCTTTGTATCTAGGTTCCCACGCGTCGTGTTGACGGAAGGAGACACGGTTGCGAGGGCGTGCAGGATTCTCTCAGCGCATAGCAACGAAAAAAACGTGAGGAAAGGTCGGGAGGATTTTCCACCACACGAAGTTCCTCGTGTTTTCCCATCGGGAGGAGAAAGGACTGAGAAAAAAGAGATGTTAGCAGTAAACCTAACAGCGACGCATAACTTATGCTAATAGATTCTTTAAATTGGGTTACGCCCTTAATCTTTACTTCTCACCGTGGGAGATGTTCTGTGTAATTAGCATGGGACAGTTTGATATTCCGCATTGTTTACTAATGTTTTGTTTTGGGTTCTCTAAAAGGTAAAATCCTTAATGTGCTATTAACTCAAGCATGCCGAGAGTATTCCCAAAAGATCTACCTTACGATCCATGTATATACTAATGAAGAGCGGGGATCCTAATTGTTTGGAATTTTACTCCTTATATACAATAGATTCACTGCTATAAATCAAAAGAACTGCACAATATTGCAACACATAAAAGGAATTAATCCCAACCGATCATCCTTTATGAAAGGTATCCTGTATCTTATGCACCTACGGGTACACAACTTTTGCTGTGTGAAAATTTTAATGCTATTGTAATTTGATACGCTCAAGCTCAACTTTGCCTTAGGGAACCATTCTAAATAAATGGAGAGCAATTAGTAACTTCCACGGATACTCATCGAGATGCTGATTTATGGACCAAAAAATTCACCCTAAGACATCCTTATCCCTTGCTTAATCTTTATTTCGTAAGGTACATGAATATATCACTTGGTGATGCATACCTTTTATAAAAATTCACGGTACAATCATACAACTACTTATCGTGAAAAAAGTTGTTAAATGTGTTTCCAGTAAAGAGCTGTAGCTTAGTTTTTTATAGTAATACTAATAATTGAATGTATACTTTCGAAGATAATGTTCATTTGGAAATCAAAATATATGTAGAATTATAGTTAGTACTCAAATACTTTCATATCCAACGTAGAAGAGAGAGAAGAGAAATTTTACTGGTAAAATATTTTGCTGGATATTACCTAAAAATTAAATTATGCGATATTTAGTTAAGCTTAACTACAAACTATTATTTTATATGAATTTGAGCTATAAAACTCACAAAAAATAATTTGAAAATGAATAAAAATAGCTAACACTGATTGCTCACTCCTTTTATCATTTTCATCAAGATAATAAAATTTTAATTAGCAGGTAATTAAGAAATTGCACATCAATATCCACGATTGAAAGATTCATAATCATCCGTCGCTTTGGAAGTAAGCAATGAATCAGAAAATTAATCCATCGAAAGTCTGAGAGCTTTGAAAAAAACCCTCCTCCTTTCGAGGCAACGAAATTTTACACCAAAAAGAAAAATCACTCTCTCTTTTAAGACTAGTCAAAAAAAAGCTGTTTTCCCGAAATGTTCCGAAATAAAGTAATTTCTTGTTTCGATGGGAACAAGTGACGAGTGGTGAAAAAATCACGCCCTGCGAAACGAAGGCGACAGAAAGAATGGCAAAGGCGTGAAAAAGGGGAAGTCCACGTTTATATCCCTTGGGGTGGAACTTGGAAAGATGTGACGGAGGAAAAGTTTCGGTGCGAAATCCGTTTGAGAAAGTAAAGCAACGAGAAAGAGACGTGGAAAAAAATAAGAACAAAGGGAGTGGGATGGAAATTAATAAGTCGGGGACTATGGAGAGATAACGCCCTGGGGAAGGGATGACGAGGGGGGGGGGGGGGGTAATTTGGAACGAAAACTGCTGAAACGTCTGCTGAAAATAAATAAAACAAGGCTCGAGAACGAAAGACGGGATCCAACTCTCTTTTTATCAATTAAAGAGGCGTCGAGATGTGATTCTGACGATTTTGAGGCCATTTTGCAGCTAATGGAGGAAGGAAAGTTGAAATGTAAGCTGCATGATGAAAAAAATCAATTTTTCTTTATGAAATCGACATTTTTCCGATGAATGGAGACTTGACGAAGATTAAACCAGTCTTAAATTATTAACGTCTGACACTTTAGCTTCACTAGCAATCAATATAATCGCTCCTCAATCAAAAACGTGCCTCTGAAGACTCGACTAACTCCTAGATCAACTCTGGCTTCACCATTCAAAGTTTTAATCACGCTAATACCTTTTAAATGGATCTAGCTTTGGGTTTAAAGAAAGACGTTCCGAATTACATCCCTCTTTTTTCATTTCGATTCTAGTTTTAAGGATTGGCTTCGAAAAAAATCCACCCAATCATCTGTTCTCAATTCGGCGAGGAATTATTTCCCGAAGGGCAAAATCCCCAAAAATCCGTCGCAAATAATAAACAACAGCATTTCGCTTTCATCCAAAGAATTAATGCCCATCGCGTCAACTCGTGAGGCGCTCTCGGGGATGATTTACACCCACGAGATTTACTTAAGCGTAAATTAAAACGAAAAAGTCCTGAACATTCACGCCTCGTACAATTCGAGATGACTCAAAAAATTAAATAAACGAAAAATGTTTTCCGGGGTTGAGAGCTTGCAAAATAGCACTAAAAGCTTTGAATTGAGACGTATATATAGATATAAATGGAATATAGGTTCTAAATCACAGTTTACCTTAGAGATGCATTGTGTTTGGAATGAATTCTTTAACAAATAAACTTGGATACAATTTCTTTATCAATAATAATGATATCAAACTCTTTCTATCAATCATGACTCAAAGTTAAAAAGTGATGATAATTCCATATTAGTCGATAAATTATTAATAATATCATGCTAATTATATGCGAAAAACTAAACTTATACAAAAAGAATTCACATTTTGAACGTCCATTTTAAAATTATATAAACCACTGATTGGTTTTTCAGTAATGATGATTTCGTCAAATATGAGTTTTGACGCACATTCCTCTTCGCCGGTCCATAAATTTCAAACGCGACACGTATATATAATTTCGGTCGAAAAAATTAACAAAAATTTTCCACCCAGACTGTCCATCCGAATTTTCGGAAACCCATTTGATTTCTGCGTACGTGATGAACATTAAATTTCGTCCTCTCGCGAAAACAAGAGAAATTGGATTTTCGAATTTAAATCGAGAGCGAATTTTTTGCGAAGTGCCATTTTTTCCCTACCGACAGTCGTATCAAACAAAGCGGATTTGCGGAAACGCGTATTTCGGCTGAAAACAGGACTCGTCGTATTTTCGCGTAAGGGAAAAAACTTGGCTTTCTTTGGGTCGAAATATACTGCGGCGTCGTCCAAAAAATTCCCGAACGCATATTTCATTCGCGCGCGTGAATTACGATTGCTCGAGAGAAGAACACAATGATTTAAAGGCGACTCCGGTGAAATATTGGAGGTTCGCATTTCTGGTGAACCAAATACGGTTTCCTTACGCTCCGAACACCTTTCCATCTGAAAATAACAGATCGTGATTTACGTGGAGGTATTTCACGGCTGTTCTCCTAACCTTCATCAAGGCGGAATGTCACCCTTTGGGTCCTATATATGGAATGTCTACATCTATGTGTATAACCTGCCCACCTTCGGTAGTATGTAGAAGAAATAGAGGGTAAAAGAACCAAAATGGTGGTAAATTACTGCTAGTTCTTATAATTAGCAAACCTGTTCTATTTATTTTATAGAATTATCTTGTGAGTTACTGAAGAATAGCTTACACATAATTGGTATTATTTTCTCGCTAGTATTTGTCGTATTTCAATACGTATTGTTTTCCGAAAAAGGACGTTTACTTCTTATAGATCCATCAATTTAAAACAGGAATATAACTACGTAAAATTAAACATCTGTCTTTTGTCTAATAAAAAGAAGAAATTAAATTTTTAAATACGTAATGCTATATTTGGTGCGAATTTTATGGATATCCAAGGACGCATTAGTGAAGGTTATTCCGGGCGAATTCCTGCTGAAAGCGATTGTCATAAAATAAGAGAAAATATCCTAGAAAATAATTTATAATCCGATTAAATAAACTTTGATTACATTTTATCATAATACTTAACTTCACTTTGGAATTTTAGGGGATATTATTTTCCTTTATCCTTATATCATCTTCCTTTTAAGAGAAAATACTTAATTGACAGGTGCAATCTATAAGCTAACTAACACAAGACGCAAATATTCCTTTTTCATCTCAGAGGTAGCACATTATATGAGCATGTATGAGCAAGGATGCTCTTAATTACTAGTGATTGTTGGAATATTTCTCACGATACATCAAACGGATTGATTCTCATCTGTAACAACTGGGCGGCCTCCTTCTGGGAATGGAATTCGAGCAATCCATGACTCACCATTTCGCTGATTCGAAGTTTATATCGAAGTAAATAAATGGATGAATGTACTCACCTGCAAAGAAACAAAGGAAACTATATTAATATAGGACTTCCACATATTCGACAATAATTAGAACCAATATTTATAACTTTTATTAAGTATTGATCTAATATCAAGTTTAAAATATATGATTACATTGCCACATAAATTCAATATCAACATCCCATGAACGAATAACTTAACTATTCATATCTAAGAAAGCCTTAATAAATTTAACATTCAACTAACTTATTACACGATAAAATTAAACTTGAGAGTTGAAGTAGGACTATAATGCATTCGATAAAGTTCGAGATGACAACAATCTTACTTCTTCTAGCAATATCAAGATGCTAGTGAAGAAACTCGATATAGTTTTTCCACTCTTAAAGGGAAAATTCCTTTGTGTGTCAAGGAAACGGGATATAAAGGATAGGAGTTAAAGAAGGAAGATTGTCTTAATTTTTCGATGGGCATCTTCCCCATTAAGTCGTCACCGCAGGAGAGCCTTAGTCACTGGAGGGTCAGACGAGGGTCAACGAGGTAAGGAGATCAACGCACTATTGAGTAAGTGGAGTATTCGAGGAAGATTGTGGTGGGAAATTAAAATCATTCCAATGACATTGAAGATAGAAATATAAGAAATATGATATGATTTGAGAAGACTAAAACCTAATCTAATTCACGAAACAAAATTTCTTCAATTAAATAATAAGACTAAGGGTATATACGTAATTCTTAACGGTTTGGAACAATACTTTCGTATTAGTAGATAATGAGTTAACTTATCCTAGATATTATCACATAAAGGTAATTCTTCTAGCCTCACTCAGAGCCTATCTCATACAATTAATCGAGAACATAAACATAATAATTATATTACTATTATACATCCTTATTCGAAATTATAAGTATTATTATCATAATTATATACTCAATAATATTATATTCGTGAAAATAGCCATGTAAGAATATTAACCTAATTTTTTCCATTGAATAAAGTTGTAGGAAGAGGGTTTGAATGTAATACAGATAAAAACTACAATCTATTGTGAATTAAAATACGTTTTTCAATAAAAGTTCTCGTTAAATAAAGACTCCAACTCGTAGTTATGTTCCTTTAACGATTTGAACTCCTAATAGCAAACAAGTGTGCCAGATTCCGGTAACCATCACAACTCAAACACCACCATCTCTTCTAGCGAGACAGCATTATAAAGAGAGAAAATCAGCCCTAAAAGGAAAACACGCGAAATAGAACGAAAAAGATTCTTTTGAACGAAAGGGGGCACCTGAGTCGTGGACAGAGGCGACGCTAGACTAATTCCATCTCAGAGGCGTTGGCGTCGCGTCCCACAGGGTTGCTCATCCAAAGGGCTAAGTCATTGCAGAAACTGGTAATATAAAAGATCGCGAATGGCACGCTTCCAACCTGCAAATGTCTCTTTTTTTCCGCTCCTTTCAGAGGTGGCATGCAAAAGCCGTGTTCGAAGCGGGAATGTGACGTGTAAGACCTTAGTCCAAGAGATGGACACGTTAACGACTATATTCCTGTTGACCACATGGTCGCTTAAATGCTTTAGAATCCACTTGGAGAGCGTTTAGCGGAATGCCTCGAAGTCCATCCTACACTAATGGTTTGTAGGAATGGAATTTTTAAATGTTTCGGTGGCTTTAATAGGAAATTAAACTACGTAAATCATATTCGTAAACGTGAATGAATTATTTCAAAGATGCTTGATTAACAAAAGTCTAGAAGAAATTACCTCGAGTCATGAAGTCTAGCTAAAATTTTACGACTGTATCGAGGAAATGATATTCACTATTAATTGACTAATATTTGCAAGTTTGGATGTAAGATTTTTATAGAAATCTTTAAATTTTATTCAGGAGATTATAAAAAGCTTAAACGGAAGTGAAAAAAACCTCTCCTTGTGAATTAATTTCATTAATTCTTATTTCTACTTTATAATTATAATTAATATTTCTTTTTCTTTGTATATGTCATACAAGCCACCAATCAGTGTGTGGGAGGGGGGTGAATACGAATATGAATAAGAACATTATATACAATCTTATGTATTTATCATTAAATACTCTACGAATTTTTGGATTATAATGAAAGTCATAGTAATTCGATTAATCAGTAAATGAGTAAACTGAATTTAATCAGTAAATGAATTCTTGAAATCTCCAACTCGTATTGGAATCCCTCGACATACCATCGATGTAAATACAAAGCTTTTATCACAGATATATGAATGATGATAAGATTTCTAAAACGTAACCTGAAATCCTTAAGAGCGGTCAAATTTATCATACGTAACGAAAATAATTTGGAATTTAAAAAAACACAGAAAGAATAACCCCAACCTCCGGAAAAACAACTGTTCAATAAGCCCCCAGCAATTTTACAGCTCTTCACCAAATAAACCACTCGGAAGAAAAGGCGCGCGAGAGAACATCGCATTATCGTAGTTAATCCATCCGAAATAGGAACACTTCATCGGGAAGCATGACGATTACACACGAGATCTCAGCCGGGATTATATCTTCACAGCGTATGCAGGCGTTCATGTCTCTCCGCACGCAATTTACGACTCCTCGGAGGACACATTCCGGTTCGGTCCTTGCCTCCGAGAAACAATCGCTTTTCTCACATCGACTGGTATAAAAAAGGGAAAAGGAGGGTTCGGGAAAAAACACGAGAAAGACAGCGATCAGCGCAGATAAAAAAAAAAGCTCTCGGGTCGATCCCTCGGCTAAGTCCTTGCCCTCGTCCGCGGAAGGAGAGAGAGGTCTTCTGCATGTCCTTGCCCCGTCTTCGGCAGAAGAAAAAAGCATCGGAACCCCTCGCCGCAGACGGCAAAAAACAGTCGCTATTGCAGAAAAGGAAAAAGGCCATCCCTTAAAGGGATTTCGAGTCGTAAATATCTCCCCAGGTGGAATGACTCACGGAGAGCGCTGTGACGTCGTCTTTTTAAAAGAGCCGGGTAAGGAGAGGATGAGGGGATATGAAAAATCTCTCGGCTGCATTCCTTGTGGAAGGAATGCAAAGATGCGGCGGACACAGATCGCGGTGGATAAAAAGGATTCCGGCATCTGCAGTGTTTATTAAAATGGGTCAGCGTAAGAGTCGTGTCGAGAAGGCGTCTTATTTGAGCTGATGAAAGGAGAACTTTGCGGATAAAGACTTAGAGCATTCATTCGCTTCATTATGAGGACATATGCATCTCGTTCGCGGTTACTTTGATACGTTCCCTTTTGCTGGAGGAAGTAATAGTGTCTAAACTTCCTAGAAGAGCTAGGTACAAGTGGTAGTTTAAAGTGCCATGGGAATCAAAGTTGTTTCGTTTGTGTCTTCTCTAGGGAAAGAACAATTCAGGCAAGGTTTCAATTGAACTTATTTCGACATCTTCTTAAGTGTAAAGAAAAATATCAAGTATACTTGTCCAAGTACAGAATGTTAATTAGCGAATGCCAAAATCTTTCCTGCGTTTTACGAGAGAAAATTTTGATCTTGTTTATATTTAAAATACATATTTATGTTGTTGTAAATTCTAAATATATATATATATATATATATATATATATATATATATATATATATATATATATTCTACATCATATCTTTTCAATAATTATTCTCAGTTTTTTTAAATAGTATCAAAATGTAACTTCATTATAGGATAGTTGGATTCGTAAGAGTAGATCACGTTATTTAACAACAAAATTGCATAAAACACAGTTTTACTCTATGACGGGGTGAATAAAATTTCAGAAAAGAATTATCTCTATTCTTTAGTTATCATTTGTGCAAGATTTCACAGACATAATTAAAATAACTATTATAGTATTATTATAGCAATTACGTATTATTTTGGCAGTTTACTTTAACAGAAACAGTTCTCTAAGTTTTTCTAAATAAAAAATACGACTGAACTAAAATCGTGAATAATCAAAAGGATTTCATAGCTCAGGTATAAGAATTGAATTACTCGCAAGCTCTATGACGTGAACGGCATCAAATCTAATTTTAATGATTTCGCAGAAGCAGAACTTTGACGGAAACTGACTTCCGACAAAGTTTCGCTTCGCTTCCATAAATGAACGTGCTCCTTCGGATAAGAAAATCACAGAGGATTTGAACATCGCACAATCAGTGATCCATTGTGCACAGAGAGAGGAGAGTACACGAATCATATTTCAAGGGAGGAAGCGCTGTAAAACTCCGACGTTTTCACAGCTCGATTATCGAACTGTCTCTTCAGAGTTTGAGACGTTAAAAACTTTCGACTTCACCCGCACTTTCTCAGCCCCTTCCTTCGCAGAGTACATTAACGTCACAGCTGGAAAGTGACATTGAACTCGATTTTGAGTGAATTTGTAGTGGAACTTGTTTCTCGAAGCAGAAACATCGGAACTGTGTACACCTCCATCGACAATCAAGTGACGTAAATATTGTTTCGTTTGATAGTAGACTAACTGTTGGAAATATTCGTTATAATAAATATATAAATTGATACTTAAGCATGAATAAAACTTAAGAGACACTCTTCATATTTAAATACGAACAAAATTAATTGAAACGCAGTTAAAGAAGAAGCAATCACAAATAACAGAATGATTCAATAATTAAAAATAATTCATAGACTACTTCCGATCTTCACATTAATTTTAATGAGTATATACCACAACATAGATATGTACTGTAAATATAAACAAGGTCAGACTTCTCTCTCGAAAAACGCAAGCAGATTTTGGTTAGAAGTTAGAATTTGCATTCAATTATTCTTGAACTCCAGTTTGTTACTTCATCTTGTATACCATATACGAGTGAGATAATTTATGATACAATCCGTTACATTACTTTCCTTCATTGTAACACGAAAATCGGAAGGCAGTAACATAGTAGAAGGTCATGTCCGGATTACGTAGCGGTTATATGAGTTCAGCGTTTATTAAAACAAGAAGTATATTTCATGTTAACCTAATGAAGAATAGCCCAAGAGTGTTCGACGAAGATTGGATCGTAAATCAGCGCATCATATGGAAGTCGGATGTTCTTGAGAGTGAAACTGAGTCTAGTACGTGCTTCTGTGGTAATCGGGCTTTGGGGTTCTCGCAGAAGGGGTAATTGGGTGCAGAAACGTAGCAATCTGCATCAGAGGGGCGCGACTGAGTAAAGCAAAGGAAATTGAGCAGATACTACACGGAAGGTCGATGCACCCCTTCACGGAATGTTAATGGATATTTGCTTGGAAGCAGGGAGACCAATGACGTATTTAGAGCTACGATTCCATTTGAAATCTATATGAAAACAATTCACAAGTAAATACGTCAATGTTGAATAGATTTTTATCGACAACAAATACATAATATCAATAAATATTCATAAAATATAGTAGCTGAACCCTCTTCAAATACGATAATTGTATAATATAATCATTGTGATGCATAACCATGATATTAACACAATATTTAGTGAATACGTGACAATTATTATATATTCAATACATAAATATTAGTCTGTTTCACTCGGGCAAAGATAAACAAATGGTTGCCAAGGAGAAGTGTAAAATTCAAAATGTACTAGAGGGCTATGCCAAATAAAATATGAATGATTACGAAGTGTCGAATAAAACGTATTTATACAGAAAAAATTTTAGGGAAGCTTCAGATCTACGATGGCAGGATGCTGTTGATTATATCCAAGCATTTCACAATCTTCTAGACATCAACATTAAGGGAAGGACTTGAGAATCTCCCGAGTGGAGAAGAATTTTACGGCGAAGTTTAGAATCGACGTCCCGAGGGAGGCGCATTTAGAAACTCATTTGTAAAGTGAATCGCGAGTAAATTAAAGCGGAGAAGAGTTGAAATGTGTCCTTGTAGAAGGAGAAAACTGTGGGATGCTAACTCGTATATCAGTCCCATTGCTCAGCTGATCATTGCGTTGAGGTTGTCACTGAAGGAGTGTGAGAAAAGACGCGCTGTGGAGACGATCGCTTCAAGGAAAAGAAATAAAGGATAACTGAATATATATAAAAAAGATCCAGGCGCAGTTAGTCTTTTCACCTTCAGCACATACTGTGACTACCATAGTTCTATGTAGAGGATTTTTTTCAGCAAATTTGTACACATCGTGCTTATATATTGAGTTTATATATACCTAGGATAATTGATTAGAAGTCTAAGACATTAAATAAACATTTATTTAAGGAAAAATTCATTACATTAAAGGCAATGGCAGTAAATTGATTACACTATAGTTTTCAATAATGTAATTTTCTCTGAATGAATGTCAATGTGCATAACTAATAATGTGTATAGACTTCCAGAACAATAAATTTACATATTTTCTGTTCTTCCGAGCATTTATAATTTATAAGAACAGGAATATGATGTGATGTTAAAATTATTAAAATTGGAAAAGTTATTTTGATAAAATCCATAGCTTTTTTTCTTAAAAAAATTAATCATAGAGAATGAAAACTGCTAATATATAGCGAGTTTTAACTCCTCTATTAAAGTGTTGTTTAAGTTCAAAAGTTTTTCCATGGAATTTGAAAAACTAAGCAGTGATATTTCTAAAAAAAATATACCGTATCAAGATCGAGTTAACTTTTAGGATTATAGAAACCCAATAACTATTATCGATTTATGATATTTTACATTAAAATTAATTGAAAGAAGATAAAAATGACATCATGAATGGCAAGGATCTATGACAATCATCGTATTGAGTAGTAGACTAAGACTGATAGTAACTGAAAAGAATTAATTACGAGTAAAATTGAAAAAATATGACGTACATTCAACGAAGGCGTAAACAAAGGAGATGAGAAGAGAATGAAGTAAATCAAGAATGCAATGCGGAAGAAATCGAAAAGGATAAGATATATGAAGACAGAAGATGGGAAGAGAGAGATTCTCTGGAAATAAAAGATTCCCGTAAGCCACCTGACTTCCATTCGCTATCGGTAGAGCACGTGCGCCACATGAATAACAGCGGAAAAAGAGTTCAATTGCCGATGGGAAAGAGTACCGAGAAAAAATTCACCGCAGCCCCACCTTTCGACTCGGGGAGTAACTACTTGTCTTGCTCACCACTCAAAACAAATGAATCATGATCCTGGCGCATTCTCCGAAATAGCCGCGGGCTATAGCGGAGTTGAGAAAAGCTGTTGAGATTCTTTATTACTCAAAGGAAGAGAAGGATGGATCAAAAAGGAGAAGTGATTTGAGCCAAATTCTGTGTAACGCGTGTAGGTCCGGGCTCCATTAATTTTTCGCTCGAGTCAATTCCAATTACAAAGCAATTAGTTTCATACCTCGGAACTCATACGCTGAAGACAATTAAATTGTGAAAATCGGGTATTCATTTCATTCTGTATCTTGGGTTGACATAAATTTCGCCTATAAATCGAAAGGATTTATAGGTCTATTGAAGTTGATTACATATCAACCATTTGAATGGAGTAAACTTGACTCGAATTTTACAAAAATTAATACAAATATTTAGCATATGGAGGTTGATCCTCCACGCAATTATGAATCGCTGCCACCTGATCATAAGCTCAAGTTGCTGTGAGATATATTTAAAAGACTGATTATACTTTTCTTAATTAAATAAAATCCTTTCTAAAATACAATTACCGACCGATACGAAATTAAATTTATTTCTTGATGTCGTAAATTGAGTGAAGCACAAATTTAGACGAATATTATGATGATTAATAAGTTAATTTCGATCATTTCATTGAATTGCGATTAAATTCCACTGATAAAATCCCTTTCCATGTAAATGTAGCTAGAAATCAGAAATGATAAATTTTTTTTCATGTTCTTCTTCGTTGCATATGCCAAAAGAACTGGATTCGATAACTAAATATTATCATAAATCATACTAAAGCGAAAACAGCTAAAATAGTAAACATTCTATCCGAATTTTATTAATATAGTTATTTGTAAAAGGTACGAGTTAACAACCAGCAAATTTTACAGCAACGCTTTCACAATCCTCACATCGAAATTGGCGCATTTTTAACTTCCAGTTCTTCCAGAAGCAAAAAAGACCAACAATCTCACCATAATAACCTGGCACAAAGGATAAGTGGTAGCGGAAGCAACAAATGTTCGATCGAGAAAACCGTCCAGATGGTCATCTCGTTCCACTGATGCAAATCGCTGTACGCATGTGCATCCAGTTCGCGTTTACAAAGGCAATACAATAGGGTTTTTCTAAAGGAACAGGTTTGTTCGCGACGAGAGAAGAGCCATGCATTCACGAACCAAGAAAGCGCGAAGGAGTTGAGCGAATGGCTGAACCCAATTAGTAGAGCAGTTACAAAAATGGTCGAGATGAAAAAAAAGGTCGATCTTCGGGAAATGGGTTCCAGATGGGGATGAAAGTAATGAAGAAACATTCTTGGAGGTGAAGACGTCTCTGGTGGGGAACAAAGCTGAGAAGTGCAGTATTGGAACGTATTCTTAAGGATTGGTTAATATCTTCGTGGTGAAAAATGAAAGCGACGGAATGACTGTGAAAAGATACATTGGAGAGATGAGAGAAGCTAAAACGTAAAAATTGAGGGAATTAATAGACTAAAACAGGACAATTTGATGTAAATAAAAGAAATATAAGTTTGATGTTGAAGGAATTGAAGATAAATTTATGACATTGTCTTTCTAGCATCAAATTGAAAACTTTATCGTATTTAGTACATTTTTAAACGAATAAACATACTATATTATCCTCTCAAATGTTTAGCTAATTTTTAATCAATATTGATTATATTATACGTAAATATGTATACATTTTTACTACTACTACTTCTGCCCTATCTATACCATTAAATTATGAATAGGTGAAGACATAAAGAAATGAAAAACATCGTTTGTACGTCTGAGGGAAGGACTGAATAAAAAAGGATGATAAAAGGCTGTGAAAGAAATGAAATGAAGAAGCAGCATGAAAGATAATGGAAGAGACAATGAAGAACGGTGGGGACACGAAGATAAGAAGAAAGAGGGATAAGATATGATATAGAATGAATGAACATGATGGAGGAATAAGGAAATGACTCGAGAAAATACAGCGCTCTCTTAAATTTTCAGCTCAGAATTTTACTTTGAGATGCCCATTCCACAGCTGACGCTTATCTACGCTAAAAAATCACGTAAACTGAGAATGAGCAAAGAATGTTTTTGAAGTGTATTGCATAAAAAATACAGTGTATAGAATAGCGAATAGCTTCATGGGTAGAAAGAAATGTACTACGTACTGATAAGTTCTCGAATGAACTAAAATGTACGATGTAAAAAACAATTAGGAGACAATTTAATGCCAGAATAAGTTTCTTGCGATACTTCTTCATAGAAACCTATCGGATTTCAATGATAAATGTGCTAAATATTAACTAAAGATAACATATTGCTTCTAAAATAAAATGTTAATGAAAATTATGATTTGTTTCTTGGTAATATCAATGATTTTGATTGGAACATCGAAATATATAATTTAAATACAATTATAGTTCCAGAACAATTAGACCAGGTAATTATAACAGCATTAAAAAAAAACAATTCGAAGTCAATGCTCGCGAAATATATGCTACCAACGAATCTGATTTCCAGCAAATATTAGCCCTTGATGATCAGCTATGCGCCTCACAGATTGGCGAAGAGCGTGAGTCAACTTGCGCGCATGCAATGTATCCCCACGGAGGAACATGAAGCGCGATATTTCAGCCGTCCGAGTCGCGTTTAACACTGACAAACGTCCAGACAAAGTGATAACGAAGGCGGTCCGCGAAAGAGAGAAAACGGAAAGACATTCGAGGCAACGGATGACGAGAGATAAATGCCGTATGATTAAAAGGGAAGACGTTTGAGGGCTAAAAAAACGGAATGTGGAGAACTTATATGGAAAGATAAGGTGGAGGAAAAGATGAGAAGACGGCTGAACGTAAAGGGAGTAGCTCGGGAGATTAGGAGAGAATGTATGGGAAGAGACAGAAAGAAAAGGGAAAGTGATTTCCTTGTGAGGAAGGGAATCGTTGAGAACTACAACTTAAGACTCGAAGGAGGAGCTTCATATCTTATGCTCTATGTATAGCAAAGAAATTGAGGGGATGGGAAAGTTCAGCGTAGAAGGAAACTAAAAGGAATGGATTGAAAAGAAAGTAAAAAGGAAACTAATGGCTTCCTTAGGCCAAGAAAGGCTTCCTTTCTATACTGCTTCGTTGTTTCTTATATACGTGTTTTCTTTGTTACGTGCTTGAATACACCGAGGGTTAACAATAAGACTAATCATCCTTAACTTTATATACATACATACGTACATATATATACAAATACAGTATAAATATGTGCTTATATTATACTCTATTTTGTCCTATAATTGGGAGAAAAGATAACAGACGGTCATTCCACTTCGATAGCAGGAATGGTCCCCAATATACGAACCATTCAACATAAAATACGAAGTCATCTAGCTCATTCATTTCCATACACATCCTTTTCATCTTCTGCTTATTGATCTGACCAAGAGATAGGAAACTTAGCAGGGAATAGATTAGAACCCCCCTTTCAGGAACCGGTCGTGACGGCTTATTATTAGCACTTAATCCGTAACACTTAAAGCGACAATGCTCAGATTGATCGGAACTTCGGAGCGGGATGAAGGCACTCGATGAGAAGAATAAATCCAAAAGGCGGTGGCGGCCTGAAAAGGCGATGGAGAAGAATCCAAAAGAAAAAAAAAAAAAGACTTAGAAGAGTTGGACGCTAGAAGAAGAAGGTTCGCTCAACCCTTCCAATAAAAGAAATATCCAACCCTTTTACTCACCGACGTCGGTGGGTTTTACCTTTCTTCGTGAGGCCCCCTCCGCGATGGGAATAGTGAAAAAGGCGCGGCTCTCACAAAAGGACCTCCTCCTCTGCAGATGAGATACGCTGTTGAGAATTCCGATTCACTCTCCCCGGGGATAAATATAGAGAGAGGAAGAACAGGTGAAAGAAGGAAATCCCACTTTGAGTCGAAAATCATGAAGGATTCGAGTCTTTTGATCAAATCGTAAACAATCCATTGGATTGACAAATGGTCTGGAAGCGATCGGAAGCCAGTGTTTTCGAAAGTATTCTGTTTTGGACGGTTCCATTCGTCAGTTGGGCCATACGTCTGAGGAATTCTCAGCGATGAATATAAATGGGCAAAGAGATACGACAGCCAAGGTACTCGATGCACGGAGTCACTGTCAAATCATTGGAAATATTTTCTGGTCCCTGAAATGTTACTTAATATGGAAGCGAGATCTGGACCATGAAGAGAATAGATGTTGGGATGATTTTGAAATGTGGCTTGGCTGGTACGTATAAACTCTTCGGTTAAGGTCGATGGAGAAGGACGGGACCACTGTAAACAAATTGATTGAATTTTCATTTCTTTTGAAGACATCCCTGCCCTTGACTTAGCATTTGCATTTATCACGATAAAAATAATGATTTTTCTTTTTTGATGTGTGAAATCTAGCCTAAATACGACAACTTCAAACTTTCAACATTGTTATTTTCCAGAGCGATCGTTCATATCACCAATATAAGGAATATATGGTGGCAGTGATTTCATAAGCACATTCTAACATTACCTTCCTTTTCAAGCTATTATTTCATTAATAGGACTTCCCATCTAAATAAGAAGTATCCTTTGCCAGATGAATAGATCAACTCTCTGGGAAATTCGGAGTTGATACATCGGCTGCCTCTTCTCCACAGGACGCAACGAACCCGTCGGAATATTCGGACGTCTTAAAATGTTTATCCTTGGTGTCAATCATCAGTTATTTTTCTATCGATGCGTTCACCTCTATCGATGGCCTTTCTCCTCCCAAATCCGTCAACTATCTTTCTTCATCCTGAATATCCTTGAATCTTTATCATTAATTAATTATTCGGAAATTTCGATTTGTTCCGAAATGTAGCTTACTAAAGATTCTAACTTAAAAAATAATGGGTTAATGACTTAATGACTTCTTGATTTGGTTAACTCAATGATAAGCCTATGTTTATAAAGAATACCTAAATGAATACGTAGTAATTATAGAACTACGTTACTCATAGTATTTAGAGCACGTTCTTTTCATTGCGAGGAGAAAATTAATGGAAGAAAGTAAAGTAGGTTTACTGACCTCTCCGAAAGGAGCACAAAACTTGTAACTTAATATTCAAACTGAAACAATTGACCTCTCTTAAACGTTTGTAGGTAACGAATTAACCTAAAAATTTAAGCCCTCTTACGTGAGGACGTCCTTCAACTTTACTCATTCACCTAGTTACATCATAAGGATACAGGTATCGTTTGCCGTAAGAACTTCAGAGACAAAGGCTATTAGAGAGTTACGGACCTCAAGTAGCAGAGCTTTGACTTACCATAACAATGGACTCTTGAGGCAGGAACAAAAATAGGATTTTTAATTTTAAACGCAAGTGCATCAAGGAGGCAATGTCGGAGGAAATCCATTATTATTCGTATCGGGAAAAACATTAACAGTTCTGCATTCGAACTCAAAATAGCGCTCAAAAATGTAGGTTAATGAAAACGCTCAATCTCGGGAAAAGGGTAACCTTTAATTAAAAACTTCGATTCGTATTGCTTGGGCGAATACTGTATACGCAAGATCACTCGAACGAAGTGCACTTTTGAGTATCCGTAGCGCGGCTTTTCTCTCATTACACTCCACAAAAACATCGATTGTTCCCTTTTCTGCTCTAATTGACCTTTTCTTTAACCGCACTTAGCAACGAATGCATTTCTTGGAAACGGAGAATAGGAAGTAGGGACAGTCAGATGTTTGAGCAGCCGTGGATGGAAACCTTCCCCTGCGGCAACAAGAAGAAGAAGCAATCAACTCACGATAAAGGACTATTCCCCTGTTTTATACACCATCTATTCAATTCCGTGAATGGACAACGAAGAGGCTGAAAACCTCCCGATGCCTTTCCGTAGTTAACGAAAGCGTAGAATACGTGAAGTATTGCTCGGGGCGTCCTTATAACGAGTACCATTCCTGGAGGAATTATGGAGAACGCTCTATCTGAATAGCTTTTATTTATGAAGCCTTCGGTTTCCTTATCAGATCGACGGTGTAACTTGTTGGAGATTCCTTCCTTAGTGAATATTTACATCGGATTTCCTTAAGGAATCGCTTCCATTCCGAGAAATTCTCTCTCCCGAGAAATAAAATGACTAGCATCTTCGCTTAAGGAGATAATGCCTATTTTGGGAGAAGAATTCAAACCGTTCGGAATGGAAATCTCCAGAGAGAATGAGTGAGAGAGCTCTTAAGTGCGAGATATTCTGAAAATGCGGTCGATTTGGTTCTCGACAGCGTTTTAGTGGCGCATTAAGATTAACGTAACGAATACTTAAATCGAATGGGATAATTAATGGCTCATTTATATAGATATAAGTCAACTTAATCTCAATTTATTGCCTGAGGAGCATATATACAAAATACAATGATATCGGTATCGTTAAGACAAACGCTCACTTCTTAATCGGATTTTTTTACCACGAGAAACAATTTATTACGAGCATCCAAAATATCGACTATTCTTGTAATTCGATAAAATACCACATTTTGGATGGACAAGTAAAATTCTGGAGTATAACTGTTTAACACGTTTATCAGGAGTGATGAAATTGTATGATATATTTAAGAATTACGTAATCAATAAAGGGGAAACTTAATTCCTAAAGAGAATAAAATTATTATCATAATTGGCATCCTAAAAAGTAAGAACTTGCAATTATGCATATATTTTGTATGTATTTTAAAAAAGCTCAAAACATTTATTACTCGTAATGTATGGATCGAGAGAGTATCATATCGCAGTCGATCGGTGTTTTTATCGTAGATATCACTCTATTGTATTTACCCGGAACTATCAAGAAAAAAGCTACGTACATCAGCTGGTAGAGACCGTTGAGTGATGGACACCTGCGCCACCGGATCCATGTTTCCTGTATTATGTGTGCTTACAATGCAGTCGTTATTTTCACCATTCAAACATCAAACGACCGAACTCCTACACCCTTTCAAATCATAACGCGCGAGAATGTATACGATAAAAACAATTACGAAACAATATTCAAAGGGCACTAGGAAACACGAATTCCTAAATTAATTAAATCAAGGTTAAAATTTTATAAATAATTTGATGCACAGCCCCACATAGATTTTTGATGCATTGAGATTCTTATATGTTTTAAAAGTAAAATACGCAGTAGAAGAATATGAATTAAAATAAATAATAATAATAAATATAACATTTAGATTACAAATCAGGGTATCTGTTTAAAGTACTCAAAGAAAACTCGATACTGTTCCCTACTCTATTCTATTACTGTATACTATTCGCGGAATTACCAAGGAGATACAAATAAAACTTTAGTAAACATGCTTTTAATTATCTATTATAACTAAAACTTCGACATTTAATTTTGAACCAGGAAAGGGATTATCTACTAATTCGTAATATTTCTATTTCATCACATTCATCTTTAATTTCCTTATTGAAGAAAGGATTCTATTAATCAATTTACAGTTAGAATTCATCCAAATGATTAAAATCTATAATTAGCTAGTCATGAGATGACTCGACTATAATTGAAATCTGTTTCGGATATAGGGCCTATTTAGCTAAATCTCCCAAGCAAAAGACGTTAAAAATACCAAGGATAAAAGCAGTAATTCGATCCTGATCAGATATTTATGGTTGAGCATGAGATTCTCTCTACCATGACACTGTGGTTCCCAAAAGGATTTCTGGTCAGATAACCGTGGAAAAAATATGACCACTTCTTTTGGTTTTCATTTCTTTGGCCAATTGGGGCCGATGCGGAGGTGGAGGCGTTGGCATTGTTCCGGAAAACCCATACCTCATCGATTGTGACAGACGAAACTTAAGATACATCCAAGGAAATCGTGATGGGGCTACTTATTGGCATCATTTTCCACCATTACATCCTGTTACATCCTTTTTCTGCATCTGTTCACCAAATTTTTTCTGCCGTTGATGGATTGGATCTAATAAAAGTACGATTCGTAAAAGGGGTAAGCCATAGAGATAGCAGGACGTAAGCTATTATTTTGAGCTACACTGAACGAAAATGAAAGGATTATATGGACCTCCCAAAAAATTACAGCAGTAAGTGGAATCAAAGGAAAATTCAATTGGCATAGTACGTACTCAAACTGTTTCCTTTGAGTAGGTGAGCTTCAAATCATATATTAAAGGTTATAGTTTCGTTTAATCGTGTTCAAAACTTGAGATACAACGAAATAATATAGATAACGATGGTGACCTTTCAGTACGTAATGGATGAATAAATGATTATATTATCGTGTAGTAACTTACTCCAAAATTATTTCCTTTTTCCAATTTGGTCTTTTGAGATTTTTTATAGAAGATTACAAGATCCTGTTAGGATTCAAATACGTATATCCTTAGACGTCATCATGTGCTCTTGGTCGATGATCATAGTTCTTAGATCCTAGGTACTAGAAACACGTAGATAGATATACCTTTATACTACGTAAAATCAAAGCTAATTCTAAAATTTCAACAGCAAAATCCAGTGCTAACACCATATGGTAGGTCTACTTCTCACTGAGTTATACTTACGTATTTATCTCAGCTATAAACTTATACTTTAACGCCCAAAAAAGAACTCCACCGACAATGATTGACCATTTTGCATCGCTCGTAATTTAGAATTCCGATAGCGGTACACATCACAAGAAATAGCGGAGAATCCGAAAGCTTTTTTCCATTCTTAGGAACGTCCGAAAATTACAGATTCCAGGGGCTTCATCATCTCGCTTCCAATTTCGGTTGGTACGTTGATCACATGTTAGGGCTCCTTGGTGACTGCGCAAACAAGCCACGCGGAAGAAATGTAAATGGACTTAAAATGGTGCCAGGAAACGTTCCTCCGATCGACGCTCCGATGTCTCATACTAAGGAATCTGAGAGGGTTTACAATATCCAGAGACAACGAGCCTTTTAAAATCCTTTGATAGATAAACAGGAAGAAACACGTAACATCTACGAAGTTACGTGACTTTTAAAAATCGGTGAACTTGGAAGAACTTGGAAATAGGCGATCCTTAATCCAATATCATTCTGATTACGTCAAAATAAAATAATATAGTAAACTAAATTTAACTTATCCGCGATAATATTCATCTTTGTTTATTTAAGAAAAAAGAATGCAAACAACACAAAGAAATATGGAACCTTCTATTCTACGAAGTACAAGGAATTTTAGAAAACGTAACAGGAATGAGAAAGATGACAGTTCTATAAGATATGATAGAAAATGTAAGATCCCTGAAATGTATGTGAGCAGATCATGTAGCGAGAGGAAATAACAACAACAAGACGTCAATACTACTGAACTGGGTACCAAAAAATATAAAGAGGCCTATTATAGAAGAAGACCGATGAATGAGATATATTATATTCCGATACTTAGGGAAAATTATGAAAAGAGAAACATCCAGTGTCGTAACGTCATTGTCTGAGGATGATGATACATCTATAATATTCCCCTAGCTAGTGACTTAAGGTAGGTGTTGAAAATTAAAAAATACGATACGAAATACACAATAATGTTTTCGAAAATAAACCTGTGTTTTAATAGCAATAGAAATTATACGACATCATTTTACGAAAAGCATTGTATGTACGTACATTATACATACGAAGAAATAACGTTGGATAAATAGCAAAACAAACGAATAGCGGTTGCAATAGGAAGTACGGTAGAGCGCAAGGATACACGCCCACATGTCCGAATCCAATAAAACGTTTACGTTGTTATTTTGTTTCCATTTTGTCGCTATCGTCGATCCGACATTTCGAAACCGATGGACACGAGGAATGGAGCCACGAAAATTCTATGGGTTTGGCTAACGGTGTTCTTTATCATTAATCTCCGTCATATGATACTCCTAATGAGGTAAAGATCTGACCGCAAGTATATGGTCATCAAGGTCATGGCTTTCTTAACACCGCGCCATTTTGAGGCGATAGAAAATTAACACCACGACTTTCCAACGCTAAAATGTGTTTTTATTAGTTTAAAAATATATTAAAATACAAAATGTAAAATCTATCGTAGAGAATTTATAATGGACAGGGTTTATTCTCCGTGATCATCACTCGAGAAATTAATCAATTAAAATAAAATAAATAAAATTATTGTTATTCATCAAGTGCGGTTTAGCGACGAATTTTTAATGATAATCGTTTTTCGTCTATATTTTGATATTTTACAATGCGTTATTTCAAAATTCCTGTGTAATAACTATAATAAATTTAGATTTTTATTGGAACCAATATTTTTAACGCTTTTACTCATTACGATTTGAAACTTTCGACATTTATAGACGATGTTCAATAATTAAAGTCTTTAGTTGAAAACCTATTATTCCTCGTGACCTTACGTAAAAAAACGCATAGAATGAAAGCCATAAGGAAGTCATTTCCCTTAACTACGAAGCACCTAGCAACCCATTTAAAATCCTACTATGACTGACAGTTTTAAAGACTAATGATGCTCATGGGAATTCATCAAGAAACGTTGAACGTTACGTCACCGATAGAAAAAAGAACATCGAAATTTCCGCTTGAAATATGAGCGATTGCCAAAGGGTTATACGTTCGCATAAAGAGTCCTTAAAAGCGTAGCGTTGTATCGGATACCGGAATATGCGCGCAATGGATCCATCGCACCGATGCCACTCAACGAACCACGCAAAACGCTGCTCCGCAGAACAAAAGACGGATTAATCGCGCGTTGGAAGGCGTTGACCTCACGGGTCCCAGATTTCATTCATTACCTCCCTAATCTGGCACAAATTGAACGTAAATTCCAACTAAACAAAGGGAAACCATTATGTGGGCATCGCGGAGGACGGACGGGATTGAAACGGGCAAAAGGAGCAGTTAAGGGAAGATGTAGAGGGGGTTCAAAGGGGAAAGAATCAAAGGGGGCGTTTGGGGAGATGTAAGAAATGAAAGTAAATGGGCAATCATCGCAAAACTTCATTAAGAGTTCCCTTGACGTACCATTCATTTACGGGTTCATAAAATCTGCACAGTATTCTTTCAGAACAACAGAAGAAGAGGAGAATTTCAACAGATGTGAGGGTGTGTCATCGTAAGTGATGTTTTAAATCAAACTCTGTTTTTCAGATTCGTTCACATTACTATAAGAATACTTCGAGTTATTTTATCTTCAATTGATAACGAGAGAATAATAACGTTTTTAAAGGAACCACAGCATAAAAGATTCTCATAACGTAATGATAATAAAAAGAAGGAAAAGTTCCACAATTATCTTCAAGTGAGTCTCATAATTAACGATCCGAATACCTAAAGAAAGACATCAAAACAGAAATCAAGGTAAGATGATGAGCATGTAAACATCACTCGTTATGAGAATCTTTAATGAATCTTTAAAGGAATGAAATTCTTCCCGAGGTTTATGGTCAATAAAAGTAGTTCCTCCGATGATTATCAAGTGTGGTGAAAACGAAAAAGATGGGAAACTTCCAGAGGATTTAATTCTCTTATCAGCTTGATGTCAATAGAGCATTAAAACAACACGTAGGATTTTAAATATCCTTAGATGAATCACAACCTTCATTTTAGTTCATACCACTTACAATATGAAACTTCTAGTTTAACATAATATAAAGTAAGTTACTGCAATAAAATAATTACATAGTTACACAATTCAATGCGGTTGTTTTAGTTGAATTAAATCTAGATATACGCATTAATGGCGTAATAAATTTAATAATTTTACGCATTTCCGTTAAACAAGTTAGACTTGCAGCCTTCTTTACCTCCATTGTCAACAAATTATTGAAATCTCATCAATATATACATTCATCACTTAAACCTTATAATTGTTTACTAGAGGAGAATATGGCAGTTAAAATTTCATATTGCCATAGTTACTGAGCGTGATTTCGGCTCAAAAATTTCAATAAACGGATGAAATGATGAAATTCATATGGCTTCTTAGCAATGAATAAAGCAAGATTGAGGATAAAAGACTAAACGGAGATGAAAAGGTTTAAGGAAAAGTGGCTGTTAATAACGTGAAAGGAAGGAAGTCTTAGATGGAAGGAGCCCTCTGGTAGAGAAGGGAAGATGTTTGAGATAAAAAGGTTGAGAAAATATAGGATTTGGTAGAATGAGAAGACTGGAATGGACAGCAAATTGAGGATGGATGTGATGAAATTCGACAGAGGATGGTCTTCGGAGAAGAAATAGAGAGACAGGGTTGGAAAACACTGCGGTAGCAGTAATAAAGACTCCAATATGAGAGAAAAAAGAGAGTGCGGGTAAACGAAGCGGAAGAAAAATTCAGAGACATGATTTTATACAGAAGAAAATCATAATGGTGATTTAATATGAAAAAAAAAAATAACTTTTTATTTTGTAGATCATGTGGGAGTACGAGTAAACGATGCAGAAGAAAAATACGGAGAAATGATTTTATACAAGGAAAATCATAAAGGTGCTTCCTAAGGAACAAAACATGTAACTTTTTATTTTCTAGATCATTTTAGATGATTTTAAGATATTGTGGATTTAAATTTTTTGCATCTTTAACGCCAAAACAGTAACCAAAATCAATAGCTATTTAATAATTTTTAATTTAATAATTATTTGTTCCTTTTAGTATTGATATTCGCAATAAATTCCAATTTTCACTTTATTTAGGTATAAAAATATTGAATCGTTTAATCGCTTTTAAAAATTCCTAAAAAAAACAAAAGATTTTAGTTAACAGGCATTTGCGTATTTTTTCCGTCAAAATGACATAAATGTATCCAGAATAATATTGCTTCCTCGATTAGGAATAGAGAACAACGGTCTTTTGCAAATTAGAGCGAATAATTGTAGCTCTAGAACAAAATTATAAATTTGCACGTACTCTCTGTACATTTCCGACAATACAATTGCTATTCACATCTGTAAATTGGTTCACGCAACACATCGCAGCGCGGCAATACTGTTCGTTTTGCGTTATTAGAGGAAATTTCATTCAGACTTCATCATCGTCGATAATATTTTCTCTACGCTAATGAACCTAGCGTGTGTGTACAATATATACGTTCATATTGCGTTCATAGGCTTTGTGCATAAATTACTCCCATTAGACACGAGCCAATATTAGCTGTCATCCAACGGCAGACAATTGAACGGGTATTGATGAAAATTGCCTTTAAAACGTGTTCATGCATAGGAATAATATTTCCTTTCGAAAACGCGAATGTGAATAAAAATGGGTCTTTGTTTCCCTAATCACGGCGAACCGATTCCTTTCATCCTGGCGCCATCGGCATTTCTACGTGGAATGCAAATTAATCGAATTACGGTCATTGTGGCGGAAACCAAGAGAGGGATGGGTCGCCTGTGGATACTAGAACGGGGAGAAGGATGAAGTAAAAGAAGGAGACGTAGAAAAAGAAAGTGAAACGAGAGTGCGTCGGTAGAGGATCAAAAGGGTTGACCAGGTGTTCTTGTGAGGAGCATGTGGGTCGAGTGGGGAAAGGTAAGTACGGTGAGAAGACAAAAGGAGAGAGGAAGGCGACAATTCTGAAGAAGGAAAAACAAGAGGGGAAAAAGGTTCGTGGGAAGAGGAGACTGAATTAAAGGTGAAAGTGAAAAATGATAGAAGGCGTTGAACGAAAGGCGAGATGAGAATTTGGTGATAAAGAAGTGTTGATAAACGTGGATGGGAGATGCCTGAAACGGGTAGTGTGTGTGGAAGTAGATTAGGGCACAAATTAGAAGAGGGGTTGGATTCCATTGAAGCTCGCAAACTTCCCGCCATGAAACTTCCTATCGGAGAATTTCTAGAGGGGATGAAGGGAATTACAGCAATTGCCGGATCATCGCGTACGTGATTTATGCACGTTATCTTGGATGAGTTACGCGTAAACTTATCTAAAACTTGTTACAAACTGTGTTAGATTTTAAGGAATGTGGTTACTGTCGTAGATATCGCTTTACTATCGTAGTCATAAGAAAGGGTACTCAAATATTTTCGATAACAAATCGTAAGAAGTTTTAAACCTTAAAGCCACCCAGAAACTTGATGAAAAGAATATTTTGATGGTAATAAATGTTGAATGATAGGAAAGGTACTGATGGGAAAATCCTCAAATACCATGGAACAATGTTCATTTTCATTTATCAGTTCTAATGTTGATTATTTATGTTCATTAATGATTATAACTCAATTATACACTTATAAACCCTATTTCTCAAGCTTTTACGACATCATCAATTAGAATCCGAATTGACTTTCTCTCAATGGGAAAGATGAAGCCATAACTACAACTCCCCAGTTATCTTTCACACTTCAGTGATTTAATAATCATCACCATGTTCTCTAATTAACAGATTTTCTCAGCATTTGATCTTTAAGAAAAACACGATGGCAAGGGTTAAAAGAGTAATGAAGAAGTTCGTTAACTGATGTCATAATTAACAATTCGTCCAATTAATCCGTCTCTTTCATATCCCGTAATTAGCAAAACATGGGAGTTTTCTCAGGGTGTTACTTACAGACGATCAGTTTATTTAATTAACTGATTAATTAAAATCTTGGACGTAATTCCCATAGTGAGGATAGCAAACGTGCTAAGAGGAGTGAATAGCCGCTAAGTGAGCTGAGGATAGAATGAGGAAACGGGTATATCAGGAGGTAGGGTTAGAAACTCGATTCCTAGAAATGTTCGTGGGCTGGATTTATGCATCCTATAAGGAACAAAGCTAGACACGACACTCTGTGGAAGAGCAGGTGAATCCCATTGAAGTGTAGCTGTGGATTCTATCAGATATTCAAACGAGAACTCAGGTGATAAAATTTTACGAGCATTGATCGCCTATTTAATGAGAACAACGTCTTTTATTTCCGAGATAACCTTCTTCAAACGAAAATACTAGTTTTACTGCTATAAATCTCCTATAAGAAATGTAATTAATTTACTTTATGCTAGGGGGAACGACAGAATTGGATCAAAAAATTGATTAAAGTGACAAACATAACCTTATGTAGAATTTTAGAAGTAAATATACGCATAATGGGCCTATATGCTAATAACCTACACTAATTGAACCTGAAATGAATAAATCATCATTTGGTATTCTCAAATGAGTAGATAAAATAGAGATTGAGATGGTTGTCAATAAAAGTTGATGATCCGCACCAAAATAAAACTGTTATATCGACTGAATGAAGTAATATATAAAAAGCCTAAATTATTAACTAAAGTAAATAAAATTTTAAAAAATGTAATATTCTTCCAGAAATAAATTTGAAATGAAATTTTCAAACATTAAAAATTCTGAAAACATAATATCAAAAAAATAATGATCCCGTTCCAGAAAAAAAAGTATTTCTTGTTAATTATACGATAACAGTTAAGTACCTCACTAAGAAAATCTTATGCTGGTTTCGAAGGGACCTAAATTTGATCCTCTCCCTGTATGAGTTGAAACATGTCATATATATTTAATAACAACGTATTCAGCTAACATAATGATATAATTTTAATAAACTGTTGCTGATTTCTCAGCAGTATAGATGCAGTATTCCATTAAGTTGACTTTTACGACAGTTAAATATATATAGATATTAATTAAGTTAAAATCAATGCTGTTAGTAATAAAATTGGTGGACCATACTTCGTTGTAGTCTATAGCATATGCAATAGCCTGAGTTACATTAACCTCAGACAAGCATGTTAACAATCGTCGTTTCACCTTTCTTACATAACCGACATTTCAACAGCAAAAGTTCTTTTCGGAACGAATAATTCATAACAACGTATTCAATTCAGAGTTGGAGATGATTGAACGCGTCAAAGATGTATGTACCCACCGAAGGATGCGTTCCTCAAGAGGAGATGAAAATCCATCGGCTAAAGGATGGTTTCAATCAATGGAGCTATGTCCGGTCACCTAATTAATTTCCGGAATGTGATGAAAGGGCCAGAAGGGGATGAAACTGCTGAGGGTCGTGTAATTGGAGTCGCAGGTGGGCAACGAAAAGCGCCCCACTTGTGCGAAAACCAACAATTACGGATAAAAAAGCCCTAAAATGGGAAAAGATTAGAAAGGATTTGGCACGCGTAAGCCTCGAATTTACAACCAACAGAAGAAAAGGAGCTGTTGCCATCCGGTGGAAAATTAAGGGAGGGGCTCATTAGAAGACGACGAAGATGGTATCTTAAGAAGACAGCTGCGCCTGCAACTACACACTCGGAGTGTAAGAAAGGTCCTTATCTGTCTTTAAAGAGAGGGATTTCAAGGGAAGGAGTTATGATTCTTGGAAAGGGAGGTTCCCACGTCCCTTTAAAGGGATTTCGAAGGCTGATAAATGCATTATGAGAGAAGGAGATTTCAATAGGTTCCGTCTTACGTCCTCACCATATTAGAGATTGGTGGATAATTATTTAAGACTTAAATATTCAAATAGTTTAGAAGTATAGCTTATAGAACTTAGCTCATTTGACTCTTTCTAACAAAGATTTTAAATGTTTCTTCCATGAATGCCCTTTGAAGGAAAAATAGGAAGGGTTTCGATTAATACGAAAATGATTTAATTATGAAACTTTGTGGGAATTTCATACTGATTATCCTAAAACAGAATTTAAAATAATAAAAATTACATCGAAAATATAATAAAAGCATACAGAAAAATTGTAAACAATTTACTTAATTTCAATATGAATAATAGAACGCCTCGGTAAATGTCTAAAACATCAGTTGGTCTAATCTTAAGTATCACACTCCATGGATGACTCTACATATACAACAATATTATCTAAACTGCTGTCTTTCATTGGGAATTAAATCGAATACTCCTTTCATCAAATTACGAGAGAGAAGTTCTGTGGAAACAAAGCAACACTGAAGCTACAATGTAGGATTCAAATCTCTTTTAAAGATAAGAAAAATTTTATATAAACCTTGGAGTAATTAGTTAGGAAACTGGAAATATAAGAGTTCTTCTAACAAAAACATTTCTCTATTTATAAGCGGGAAAAGAAAGATTCTAGTGTATTTTCTATAGTAACAACATTTCTCGAATAATAGCAAAAGATGAAAGTATTCAGTTGATGTTCTTTAAGTAACCTTATACACGACAAACATTGCTGCTAACAGTTGTGAGGAGATAAAAGAGCTTTCACACAACTGGGGCATTATTATTTCCCCATCCATTCTTTATAACGTTGATGTTATTATCATCTTTGCATACGTGCTCGTAACCACAGACGCTGAAAGCGAATTGTTTCCTGGGAGTAACCTTTCCTCGTATGAAAGATGTAATGGGGCACAGCGTGACCCGAGCAAAAACAACTCTTCTCTTGCGGAAACACTTGCGATTTCTGGGTCACGCATTTCCTTTGCATTCGTCGCCTTTTTGAGCCGACAAAAGGCTTTGTAGAAAGCACAGAAACGAGGCATTCTCTCCATATAAACACAAATACAAAACACGTTCGACTTTCCGCCCGAGGCGACGTAAAAAAAAGCGCATGGAACTTGCGTTCCGACGCGAAAAAAAAAGAACATCGAATAAAATAACAGAGGACTAACGAAAATATAATTTATAGAAAACGGCGTTCGCAGACCGCATATTCCAAAAGGAAAACGCGGATGGAACAGGCGTTGATGGACGGAAATAATACGCTTTTCTTGATTCTGATTTTTTCCACTTTGAAGGTGATGGCTTTGAGGATCTTATTAGCCGATGAATGAGGAAAAAAGTTGTCTCGTGCTTCAGACGGGAGAAGAGAGATTCTCCGTCTCGACGTATCTTTCTGTCTGGCTGTCGTCACTCTGCGTCTTTTCCCGGTTAATTCCCTCCTTCGTTATCAACCCCTCGTGTGCGAGGTCCGTTTCGAAAATTACGATAGTTCAAACCACCCCACCCGTTAATAATTAGATTAAATCATGCAGAACGGCGCTAGGGTCGGATTTTCATCGCTATTAAAAAACTATATATATTCGCTTACGATGAAGCTACGAGGAACTTGGCAGGAAAAATTTACGTGACTATACCCTTCACTGTCGTTGAAGATGGTTTGTAGAAAATGTTTTAGATATGCAAAAAGTATGAGGATATTATTCCTGTTGAGAACGTAAATCTTTAAAGGTGATCGGAACTTTGAATAATCGTGAGCAGGTGAAATTTGAATTATACGATTCATACGATGAGAAGAAGAATAAGTAAATAGGTAATTAAATTCAATTAAATTGAATCAGTAAATATTTATAACTAACGTTAATAAACGTGAATGAAAAAAATATAAAATTTAGCCTTCGTTAAAGTAAACTAAAGGTATTTCTTTTGCTAAGTGTAAATAAGAAAATTTAATTTCCATCGCAATTCGTCCTCTTATGAATCAAGCGAGTAAATTAAATTTATATTCGAGTTCACCTTTTCAGAACCATAATGATAGTTTAACGATAACTCACGTATCAGTTGTCATAGAAGTTGCATTAAAGAGATGTATCAAATTTAGTGTACTCACCTGTAAGAAAAGAAAACAGAAACTTATTAAAATCTTGGATCGAATGAAAAAATCTAGTATTAATTATAATCTAAAACGTATTACTATGGTATAGAGTGAAATTCCTTAAAAATGCCGATACTATGAAAATATAATTATAGTAATTAATTATCAAAGGGACAATATCTAATAATTTAATTTTAAACTAAAGGAAAAACTATATACTTATGTGTAAATAGCATATTAAGTTTATCACAACACTTTCATGTGTTAAAAAATACTAAAATAAAAAGGAAGTTGTTATATTATTTCGACTAAATATGCTTGTATATTTTCTGATATTCCCACGAATATTTATGATGCATCTAATCTTGCATAAAGTTCTAAGAGGATACGAATTCTTCACCCTTTAGAGCTCTTCAATTAAGTCATACATGTATTCAACTAGATTACATTAGATCTCTAGTTGGACAAGTTAATAACATATAAGTCCTAAGAAGTATTTTCCTAACACTTGGAATGAAAAATTATTAACAAATCGATATGAAAGGTGTATTATATGTTCTTGCATCCATTTCTTTGCCATGCATAATAATAATCCATACTTTGATAAGACAGTAGTACCATTTCAAACGGACGCGTCGCCCGGAGTCCGTATTTTTGAATGGCGATGACACGGGAATAAAAATTTCTCATCGCATCGAATTTCCCCTCTTCGACGGAAAACTTAATTATTCCAGAAATTGGAAATTGTCCCGGATACCTTCCTCAGGGAAATCAAATCGACGGATATCCAAGCGTTGAAAAGTCATAACTTTCTGGATTTATCACCCCTCGTGCAATGAATTATTCATCGGAAGATGCAGAAATACAGGCATCAGAGTTGGAAGCGGGGGTGGTAGATAAAAAAATCAATGACCAACAGTAGAGGAATCCACGTGCGTCTCCAATATACTCTCCTGAGAAATGCTGTACCCTTTTGGATTCAAGAGATACCCCACGTATATCCACTATATGTCGTTTCATGAATATCATGAGAAATTTCGATCATTTTAGGATGATTTTTGTATATATCTTAGTTCACAACGTGATAAAGCGAATATTTGAAATATATTTAAAAATAGGATTTTTTAATAATTATTTCCAATTAATCACTCTTGAATTTAACGTAAAACGTTCGCTTAATCTCAACGTAGAATTTAATGTCATTCCGATATTTGAAAACCAAATAGAATAATATGGCACTTAAATACAGAACGCATAGAGTAAAACTTCATTTGATACTGTAGATTATTCTAGGCTTATTATGTAGTCTCAATCTTCACAAATTTTTTTTCAAAAACTTCATAACCTCTTATAAATCATTCGTTAAACCATGAGAAAGAAAAATTAACTTCTTAAATACTCCGAAAGAAAAAGATTTTCGAATACGTACATGGAAATTTACGCAAGAAATATTTCTTTAAATACGATAAAACAATTTTTTTTTCTTTTTTCACCATCTATAAGGATTCGTAATGAATATCCTAATCAGAAACTTTTCGATGAATCAATGAAAATTCCTCATCCTCAACTTTCCAAAAGAGGGTAACAGTTAATGACTTTTATATCTAAATGTACAGAAGAAATTAACTGTACATGACGAATTGAATGATTTTAGATTAACGTAAACCTTGAGAAGGAGTCAATCATTGAATTACATCGAAAATTCTGCTCAGAATAAAATTGGTTATGGATGAAAATGCACGGCTATTGGAGAGAATCTATGAAGCTAATTCTTCCTAGCTTTAAGCCACTCAATCATAGTAAAAGCACCTTTATTTTATATTCTCCGATAACCCTTTTAGACTGAAACCCCATCTCCGATAGAAAACTGAAAAATTCCCAAGCGTCAGTTGAAAATATTTGATCCAGTGAAGGGGGATAATTCTTTTCCCAGCCATTGACCGTATGCTTTAAAAAAGTCAGCGATTTTCCTCGACCGAATCTCTTTAATGAAAAAGGGGTCTCCGTTTACGCGACAGCGATCAATCTCTATGATTTACCCTCTTTGGAGCCGACGAGGCGTTAAAATTGAAAAATGTGGAATTTTATCCTCTTTGGAAAATGGCTATCTGAAGTAGGGGAGGCAAAAATCGTAATAAATATGTCTGGAGAGAGCTCTTTTAATTCATTTGATCCTTACGGAAGGATTTGCAGCGAAAAACAAGAAAATCTCTTGCACTGGAAGTGATAGCGAATTATCAAACCTTTTTTTCATATCTTTTGAATTGAAATATTAAAAGGATGACTCGTTTAAAATGAATGTTAATGACAACAAAGAACACAAAGCATATCCTTTCAGTCGCCCGGTTTTTCTTTTGATATCGTTTTATTTTCAGACCAGTAAATATCAGGGTTTATTAAATTGAAAGACCTGAAATGGACAAATATTCGATGACGTCAAAAGATAAAGTAATTAATGGGAATTTGAAGAGAATAAACATTTTGGGGACAAATCAAAAGAAACTAAAAGAAATCAAGAGAAAAACAAATACGTAAATCAATTTCTTGAGATAGTGAGAGTTTATTATTGGGGAAATATAAGCTTTGATTTTGAATAAAGAATTAATAACCATAAATTATACGAAAAATATGAATTTCTCGATTCGTATATATTTCTCTTCCTTCGAATTAAATAATATGATACGTATGTCGATAAATAGGAAGTTTAATTTATCATTATTATATGATATTTACAGTGATCATAGATACATGTACAATCTCCGTATATGATAATTCATTACTTACTTCTAAATAAAATAGAAGGAAATGATATATAATTTCCAAATAGTTTATTCTGATCGTTGCTATCTACTTTGATTCTCGTAACTAGCTATACATTATTCATTGTTCCAGGAAATTCTTATGAGGCACTCGATAAATAGACCAATCCTTCCTTATGGGATTTCCCCTATGAACGGTAGGCATTGAGTCTCCGCAGCCATAAGGAAAACTTTCGCAAGCTTGCGGATGGCAGAGGGGAGTGTCTCATAATACTCGTCCGAGACTCATAAGGGAGATATTTCCGAATAGCCAAGGGGCATCTAAAATGGAAAGAGAGGTCAATAGCAAGAATTTTCAAGGGCCATCGACCCGATTTGCAGCTTCGATGGGATTTGAAAATGTAAATATAGGGGAGAAGGATGCTCGACTATAGTTGTAACTCGTAAAAGTCGCGCGGAAATTTTATCGCGAACTTTCTTCCATAAACGGTTCATGTCAAACATGTGCGAAATACTACTATAAAGCTTAGAAGAACCTATAGATGGCCATTTATAAGTCTGAAAGCACAGGAGAGGATGTTTGGTAGAATATTAATGGGAAATAAGAAACATTTTTATGGTTTTCGTAAAAGTACATAGCTTGTAACAAACTGACTTAAATCTTTGGTTAGCATCCAAAAGTTTGAAAGAAGATTCGCAAATGGACTCAAATTTACCTCAAAACGCACGTAAATGTTATATATTCCGCTGATATATAATCTATATAATAGGAGCCTTTTCTTAATAGAGGCATTTTCATAAATATATACCACTAAAAATAAACACTGTACGTAAATGATATTAGTTCTTGTATCCTAAACAATTTAAAATAGCTCAAAATTATTCATGTAACAGTATATTTTAAAAGTATCAAGTTCCAATACATCCATTTGAAGTCATTCAAAATCCTTCCATATTTTTAAAGCATGCTGATTTTCATTTTAAGAATGATTACAGAGACTCTGATTGGGCTAACTAAATAATATCATAGTAACTAAATATACAAAGCTTTCTATTTCTTTTTGATGAAGAATGGAAGAATGAAATTAATGTGAGAAGGCGTGACTTCGTGGAATGCCATAGTAATAAAGGAAATTTACAAAGTTGTTTTTATTATAATGGAAGAAGATTCCATTTAATCATATTGAAATGCTTCATGACTCATCAACTCTACATTCCGTACACTAAGGTGATGATAATTTACTTGAACTACCATGTGCAAAACTGGGAGTGGGTTTTGTATACCAATCTCTCATCCTTAGGATACCTCTGGATTCGGTCACATCGCGTATCATCGCAGTGACCGAGAAATCGCACCAATGGAACGCATCGAAGCGATGGGTTTATAACGACGGTTGGAGGGAACAATGGTTAGGGATATTTACAGCGGAGCAGACATTTCTCCATGGCTTATTATTACCTGTTGCTCGAATAGGTATCTCTTCGGAGAGATCGACGGAGCGTTAAGTTTTAAGGCGCCAGAGGAAGATATGCAAGTGACGGAAAATCATTGAAAGCCATAACGCAACCAAGGAAACAGTCGAACAATCTGTCGAAGAATGATTTCGACCAAGTTTGATATCGATAGGGTGTGAAGATAGTGGTGGAACTTGTGAATAAGATGCGGTTCAGGAATCTGATAATTAGCTGAGAGGGTTTCTGGAGGACTCTAAGACGAAGAGAGTGGAATTACCTCTATGGGAAAGTAATAAGCTGGATTTGCTGTAGAATTTGAAACTTCTTTAACTTCGAATCACGTTGTATAAATGGTTTATTAGAAATTTTTACATATAAGAAATTTTTAGAGCTATATTATATTATTATATATGCTGGTTATTGATAACTTAATTCGATGAACTTTTATTGGATGATATACACGTATATCCTCTATCGACAACGATATGTTGAGAAAAACTTCAGACAAGCTACACAATGAAATGAATCCAAAGATATTCAAATACCTGGAATACGAAACCTGCAATAAATATACATGTATAATTATAAGTATTACATGTTGAGATGTTGCATAAAATATTTGCTTCTCTTCGTAAAAAATGAACTTTATAATTATACAAACGTCTCTATTTTCTCCATCATTACCTTTAATTATAATTATTTCATCTTATTGTCAGCGAAAGTATTGATCAAGTAATTAAAAGTAAGCTAGGATACACATAATGCGTCATTGGCTTACGCTCTCATGTTCAGATATAATACAAAGCGAAACTTGAATGATACATAAAAGACAGATTTTGCGGAAGTTGAGACTCGCTCCTTCGCATGGTTGAGCCCCCAGAAAATCGCTAGACTATGGCAAACCCTCACGAAGGGTTAAAAACCACAATCGCCTGAGGGGAGGGCGATTATATGGGTCAGAGGGATGTTATGTAGACACTATTCCTCATTTCAGGAAGAAGGAGAGGGTACTCCTTTTATATTGTAATGCGGTTTAATTAAGGGACGATGATTTTGGGTATCCTTCCATCGATGCTTAATTTGTTTCGAAGGCCATCTGAGGAATTCTAAGAATCCAAACAATCTGATCCGATTGACTGGTCAAGTGGAATTCAGGAGGACAATATCCATTCTTAAATTAAGAATTCCCAATGCCGTGCGATATTCAAGGATGTTGAATACTTCTGATGTTTGAATGAGACGTTCTCGAGATAAAAGAATTCAATCTAGGATTCATCCCAATCAGTATCCAAACATCAAATGATAAGAATTCTAATGAATACGATAGTAGCCAATTAATTAATGAAATGTAAAGAAAATTTTGGGGTATTAAGCAAAGAAAACAAAGCTTAAGAGATTCAATGAAGCGATTCCTTAGATAACAGCAAAATAAACGATAAACATGATACAAATTAGGAATGATTTGAATTTGATTTAAATATATTATTATTTATCATTAAAAATCTGTTTTGTATTATTACTGAGTTTCAAATATGATCGATAGAAAGATTAACAACTTTTGCATTAATCCTTCCTTTGGATAGAAAATTAGCAAACAGTTTACATTATAAAATTAAATGGTAATATTATTCAAAATATACTAATCAAAAATAAAAATATATAATTAAAAGTGCTAAAAGTACAGTTAAATGCGGATATAGAAGACATGAACAGCATAATATTTTAAATCTACATCAATTAAGAATGAGTAATTTTACTGAATGTCAAAAATGCTATTACACATGTAATCAGTGAACAATGATATCCTAATCAAGGATAAACAGCTCTACGAACCTCCAATCTGGCTGAGAAAGATTCATCAAGACCTCCAACAGTCCATAAAGCAACGAAGTTAAAAAATAAAACGCATGCATGCCATTTCATAACGGAAGCGCTGGGAATAAACAAAAGAAAAACAGAATGCGCCGAGGATGGATGGAAGCCAAAGTGCTTGTGCAGGAAAAGAAATTGGCGAAATTACTAAACAGCGCGTCGGAGTAAAAGTCACGGAACATTTCGGGCGCTCGGGAATTCCACTTTAAAAATTCAGCTGGTGGCTGAAATAAAGTTGAAAATAAAAGTCTATCTTGAATGAGGCTTTAAGACAAAGATAAGAGAATAAAAACGCATGATTCATCCTAAATTCCCATTTTAGTTAAAAAGGATTCCATGAGAAGAACATATAAATTATTGTAGGAAGCCCAAAAGTACATATACTCATACTCAGTACGTATAAAAATACGTAACTGCGAAAGAACGTTGCAGACAGATACCGAAGATTTATATGCAAAACATCAAACAGAAGTTTCTTTTTCTATATTCCACAATTCATATGTGTGAAACTAAACATCTGCTATGTTATTCACTTAGAATAATGAAAATGCAAATGACGTTTCTCAATGAAGCGTAATAAAGAAAGCAATTAAATCTAAAATCATTGAATAATATTCTTTATACTATTGTGCATCTATGTATTTGATGTATTTAAATTAATTATTTAAACCTCTGTAAGATAATAAAATGTAAAGATAATCATTATAACCCTTTTTCGGACATTCAATAATTGTAATCAATTCTGTAAAATTTTCGTAAGATTTAGTCGATTCCCCCACGAATTGAAATAAACTAAATTGGTTACCAACACAACATAATAAGCAAACTATTACAATAGCATTACGTTCCAAAGCACTACGAAGGCCACGCGGTATTTCTCAAGCGCGAATTGTTCACGCTCAACGCTGCGAAAGCTCTAATGAATTCGTCCCCTGAAAACCAGGCATTTTCCGAGATATTCTTCACATTGTATTCGCATAAAATTTCCTCCATTAACGCGCACCGTTTAAACGATTACAAATACGTGTAAAATTAGCATCATCACACTGTTACTAAAAATCAATAAAGCCTACTTCTATGGTAACGAAATAGAACGAAGTCGGTGAAGTAATTCGAACGTTTGAGTTGGAATGAACACGAAAAAAGATAAAATAAAAGTTATATCGAGGACAGTATATATATTTTATTGTAATCCTGGATTTACGAAGTTAATGTCCCGCGAAAAAGAACGTTCTTTCACTCAAATAGACAGTCTTTGTCGATCGATAAATATGGGAGTCGTACGTAATTTAAAACGAGCCCAGAAAATGACGAAAGCAAGAGGAAAGAGCCGAGAGAGTAAATACACACAGAGGAATGGAATTAAGGGGATTTATTGCAGACGAAGTTTGCGGTTGAATCAGACATGAGGCCCGTGGAAAGACAAAACGAGAAAATTTAAGAGAAGAAGATAACAAGATGCAATTGAGATAGGAAAGGCCGAAAAACAGGGAGGCAGTAAACACTAAAGAAACAAAACGAGGAGAAATTTAATCACGAAAGAAGACGTGGGCGATGATGAGTTAAAGGGAAACGTCCGTTGCATTACAACTCATTTCCGAGGACGAAATATTTCGGGAGATGATACAAGACTTCTATTTAAGCGGTTATCTCTTTCATTAGGAATAAAAAGTCTTAGCTTGTATAAAATTTAAACCCTTTCTTTACACCATTAAGTTGCCCTGCTTGAATTTCGAAAGGGAAAAGGTAAGAAAATTAAACGACTTCTCCTGTAATAATCCTTAAATGCCAACCAGTGAGGAATTCGCAAATAAACAAATGACAATCGCAGGAGATTGTACGTTGAGATATTTCAAATTTAGTTAATGCAGTTGATTGTATGCCAAATTTAAATGAGATTTATAAATTATAAGGTAAATTAATGGACTTTTTGAAAGAAAATGAGATTTAAAGCAATATTGTTAAGATAAATTAAATTTTTAAATACGAAATTATCAATCAATTAAGTATTCAAATTTATTCTTAAATGATGAACGACAGAGCCCATTTGAAGCAGCAATGCTGGACTCCTGTAACAAGATCGACATTCGTTTAATCTCATCGAATACCAAAGGTGACCTAACGTTAATTGGCGGCCGATGAGTCTCCAATTAATGGCTTATGTAACGTATCCTCCATTTCCTAGTTCACAACCGTTATGATCTCAATCGAGATAACATTATTTCCCCTGTGATCTGTCATGCAACACCACACGCCGTGATTACACCGTTGCCTTCTGAATTCACCTGTTCTATTTACGGCTTTCAGAGAGAGCGTTGGGCAATGATTATTGAAACCGATGGCGCCGGACGTGGCGGAGGCGGAACTATGAAAGACGAGACCACACCGTGCGAAATTCGGCTGATTAACACCGTGATTTCGGGATAATTTCCTTTCCTAAGTATCTACAAGGGAGAGTGTTGGAATATTGACATGATGAAATAGCAGCGATGTGTGAGGTATGCGAGCGACCGACAGACAATGGCGTTACTTAGTTCCGTTTGCATTACGTGGAGACAGGAGGACATGCCCCGAGCAGAATACGTAACAATGAATAGGAGGACACGGGAGGTCGAAAGAATCATGTATGTATTTACAAGGCTAGAATCAGTTGTTACTAAGTAACTAATAGTATGCAGAATATCACAAATCACTCTTGGCAGAAACGCGTTCATTTACAGCAGTAAATACATAACAATGTAATCAACAATCAATTAAAATTAAATCGATGCCTGAATATAGACAAAAGAACAAAATAATATAGGAAAAAAGGCAAGAATTAGAACAAATAATCACTAAAAAAACTGTCGTTTACAATTTATTAGGAATTATTGTTATGGATAACAATTCAAAGGGTATAATATTGTAATTCTTTTATTAGCAGTTCCTCTTATGTCCGCATGGTGGGAGTACCTTTTTTTGGAAGATACCCTTCTCTTTATGAACACATGTGCTAATGACGGCATTTTGATATCTAATATATTTAGTAATGGTGAAACCAAGGAAACTTTTACGATATACACCCTAGAAATTAGTTTAAAATCGTATCACAGTATTTCAATAGTTGAATGAATGTAAATATAATATCCAAAGATATCTCATAATGTTATTATAATTATTACTTATTTCAAATACCGGCGACTACTAATATACGATAAAACCAATGAGAGAGCAGATTCTGTACGTTAAATCGATTACTGCCGAACACAATTTTAAGTATTTTTAAATTAAATCATTGAAACTGTAGCCTTGATCCGAAAAAATTAAGTTTCATAGGCATTGTAAGATTCATTACACTACGAAAAACAGATATCAGAGCTGTAAATTGCTTGGTAAGACAAGGTGTGGCACTTAACAGGGCTCGCCGGGATTGTCTGCACCAACTGCGTCCTAGACAATGGTCTGGGAGCTGAGTAAACTTCACCGTAACTATTTCTTCCAGCAAATAAACCGCGTGAAGTTCTCACAGAACTCTGCTCATTGTCTGAAAACTTCCTCAAATCATCAGGTAAACCGAGCAGCATTCACAAAGTTCAATTTATACGTTTAATGTTTTGCTCTTGCCGTCTAAAATGCCTCCTATTTACAGACCTTGGTTTAATCAAAGCTTAAATCTAAGAGGTCTAACTTTCTGCGAGAGAGTTAGCTTAATTAAAATTACATTATCATCGAATTTTCCTAGTTTACTTCAAATAACTAACTAATTTATATCATTATACTCCTTAATATAGTAAAAAAATTATAAACTTCATTTAAGACCAAACGATATCTATAAGTATCTCTTATTGAGGGAGTATATCTTTCAACTGCTAATTTTTTCTAAGTTTCCACTAATGTTTCACGTATAAACCTAATCAATTGTCTGCATTGTTAGTAATTGAGGCATTGTTTCATGTGCTGCAAATATAATCCAAAGAGGAAACATTGGTTTAAAAAATTTAAATATGATTACTTGAAGTATACGCAATAAAAATTAACACAACCAAAAGTATCTTTAAATATATTATTTTCACATACATATGTTTTCCATAAAAATTATTTTTAAAAAATATCAATTTATTAGTTGAATTACTTCTTTATTGGAGTATGCCATCTTTTATGGATATATAATAGCATCGATAGCAAAAGATTTTTTGCGTTAATAACATTCGAAAGCCATGACAATCCGGTAAAACCACAAAAGGCGCAGCTAAAAAACTTCCATTGATCAAAAAGCAGTTTTTTTAGCAAACCGTTGTGAGTTTGCGCGAAGAAAATTTTCAAAATTGGATTTAACAGAGAGTGCGAAAAAAACACGGATTCTTTGTTCCTCGAGGAGGCGAAAAAGGGTTCGGTAAATGGTGAAAGAACATAAAAGTCGGAATATTTCAAAGGATAATTGTCCACATAAAGAACGGTGCCTCGCTAATGCCTGAGAGCGAGTACAGGCTCACGACTCGGTCCATGGGAAAAGTGAACGTATAAAATGTTTGAGGCATTTTGATGATGCGGGAGACATTGAGGAAAGTAAGGTTCTTTTGATTCGACGGAGAGAGTAGAAGCGATCCTTAAAAGGAAATGTGCCTGCAGGTGAAAATGACACACGAAAAGAATTTAATATTCCCGCTTTCGAAGATTGAATTAAAACTGTTATACATCGACGAATAGGGAACGAACTTCGGCAAAATCTCATTTGCCAATTGCACTTAAATCACTATTAATTACATCAAAATAATTACAATAAATATCAATAAAGAATAGAGATAATTTTCCTGAAAGAGTGATTGGAAACTTTCGTAGGTAAAGAGATCGCTTGTCTATCATTGCTATAAATAAATCGATTTAATTAAAATGAAATTGAAAAGATAAACACTGGAATTTTATTATTACATACGAAAAATATGTATGATAATTAGAGAGAATTCCGTATCAGTTAATATTTCCTTAAAATACTGTAAATATATGCACTAGTATGAGAACAAAATAGGTAAACTAATGCTAACGCTAATTAGCATTCACAAGACAATAATAGATAAATTTGGAGGGAATTTTAAGACCTATTTGATGAGTAAATATTTAGACTAGTAATAGTTAAATCTTTCAACAATATCAAGTGTGGGAAATGTAAATATTAATTACCTCCTAACGACTGGATAAGTACAGGACATTACCTGAATTATATCAATATAATCCTGCACCGTTATCAATTATTTCTCAATGTTTGCTTACACTACCAACTTGATCTCTATTGATATTAATGACAGGTAACACAGTAAAACGATATAAATAATATGTTCAATAGCCAGGAACTCGTATAGAGTATAACATACGTATAAATAGTTTTTGTTACCTTCGAAAGGTACGAGAGGAAATATATATCAGGTATAGAAGAAAACATTCCAAGTTTTAAATGAAATAAAAAAGACAAGGTATAGTAACTGCATTATTAACAAAAAGAGAAAGGGAAAAAGTACTGAATCGTAGAGAATGGAGAAAAGCTTTCTATGTGAAAGGGTATAAGAAGAGTAAAGGGATGAAGACATTCCAGCGCAGAAAACAGAAAAGGGAAAATTCCTTCCATGAAATCGTAACTAAAGTGAGAAAGAGAAGTATCTCGCCTTCGGATGAAGCTATTTATCCAAGTGGAAATCTCAATAGCTCTTCGATGAAAGTGGATTTTCCAATAAAGAAACGTCTCCGACTTTGGAATCTCTATTTGTAATATGGACAGATAAATGAGAGATCTACCGAGAAAAAAAATGACTCGCGATAAACAAGAAAACCATACATTACATACAACAACAAATCGAACCTAATAATACACTGATGGACATAAGTAGGATTATGAAATAAAAGCAATGACCGATGACATTAACAATCCTGTTGATCAAACAAATCTTGGAACTGAATCGAAATATAGGATACTCCTAAATTTATGTTCCTGATTATATGATATTTCTCCAATAAGATCAATCAATGTCATACTCAATCAGAAATAAATTGGGGGTACTGGGTTCGAGTCCCAGTAATTTTTTCACATCTATTTTATATTTGTTGTGAAACACTGTTATATTCGCCAAAAAATGAGGTTTATAAACTAATCAAAGATGAATAATTGTACTTTAAATTCCTCGATTATAGTTTAGATAAAATAAAATTTAATACAGCTAAGACACTAATATAAAAATGAAACTTCAGAAAATATAAAGAAATGTAAGCAACGATCTTTCATCGCGATGGATTCCATCACCGCCGTAGATCAACTCAACAAAAACATAAAGACAAATAACCTTAAGAAACAAATACATTGTAGCAAAAAAGTGAAATTAATGAAATGACAGAACACTTTCAATGGAGTAAAAAAAATTCATAGCTCATCTCGGAGGTGAAATATTGAGGCAGAAGAATTAAGGAAGAAAAAGCGTTGCTCGTCTCTTCTGACGGAAAATGTAACCCCTCAAAAGAAGATGAGAGTTTTAAATCAGACGTGAAAAGAGGTGAAGGAATAGAAATGCAGGGAAAGGAAGCCATTTCAGTAGACGGTGAAAGGAGATTTGTTCAGCACTGAGTGACAGCGCAAGACAACATGAAGATACGGATCGTGACGCTCCTCTTGTTAAAATCGAATGAGAATAAATGGCGGGCGCGTAACCATAGAGATACCTTCCAAAACACTTGCCAATCACAATGAAAAACACATTTTGAGCGGCTATATTTCTCTTCCAACACCTTGCTTTATAAGGAGAGAAAATTATCGCCTGAAACAGAGGTCTGAATGATTTCCTACATCTGGAAATGAAAGGCATTTCCAATAAGAGATTCGAGTAAAAGTTGAGGAATTCCAGCGCCAACGAGGAAAATTATCAGAAGGTATAAAGATGAATACAGAAAATGTCTTTATATAAGAGTATAATCAAGACAGTCTTACTCACTCATGAGTACGTATGCTATATATGTGTACGTTTAGATGTCTCATGTATTTATATAAAATTCTAAAAATCTTTATTCTTTAGAAAGAATATAAGAAATTTTTGCCAAACTTTAGATTGCTAATACTATTCTGGGAAAGATTGTATTGCTAGTTTTATTATTTGTACTATATAAGTAATATTTCAATCGGAGCTGTTACCCTAAAGTTTAAAATATTAGCGAATATCAAAATATGTAACAGGAACTAGATAAAATGATTTTTTGATCTAATATATTGAAAAATTGACGGAGAATAGTTTGGTTTCCTCCAACATTTGAAAGGAATACTTTGAGGATGAAACTAAAGAAAGATTACTCTACCGGGTTTATAATAAAAATACAATTTTGCATCGTTGCAGAAAATAAAGAAAGAGCAAATTGCCTGTAAAACAACTCTATATGTCCCCACATGCGATCGTTAGGTTCGACAACAAACTAAAACCATATTTTAAGGAGACCAAAATTTGGAGGAAGATCACTATCCATTTTAGCAAAGATGTTTCGGAGGAAAAGCTTTTTGGAAAGATGGTAATGATACGACGACTCCATCGGAAACCGCAATTCAACTGATCGAAGGATTATGAAAGTCGTTAAAACTGATGATTTGCGTGCCAAAAGCACGAATTTGCACTTACGTATCTCGTCTTCTTATCTTAATCCATTAATGGCCCTCACGAATGATAGAGAGTATGGAATTGGTACTTACCTGAAAAGAAAAAGAAAAGAGAATTAAACATGATGGAAATAGCACATAGCAACTGAGCTTGTAAAGGCAGAGAATAATGTATAATGATATTTCCTTACTTCCTAAAAACAATATTGGTAAAATTAGATAACAATGTTACACTTCACAGTACCTCGTAATGTTGAAAATATAATTTAAAAAATAGAGGAGAATAGATAATGATTACATAAAGAAATACTGTTTTCGAAAAAATGAAATTAAAAATAGATATAATAAATAATGTATAACTTAACAAGTAGATGAACGTAAAAGTCAAGTTTATGAATACAATAGAGAGCGAATTACTCAATTTGTCTTAAATATATTCGTCATGGCAGTAAAATCAATTCAATTTTTAATTGGTATTTGTTACGTAAAACTTTCTAGTCCTTCGTCTATTATATATCCGGACTAATTATTCCTTGATTATCTTTCTTTGTTCACAAAAGAGTTTAAATTCTAGGATCGTACGCTGCAAAAGAAATGATTGCGACTTATTTGGTGATTTTGATTGTTGATACTTCCTGTAACAGTAAGCGTAAGCGCGGATAATAAATTACTGAGAACCCGAGACGGAATATCTTACGAAACAAGGCAAAACAATGTCACCCGTCGAATGTGACACTTCCGCTAAGCCTTCGTTTGTTTACAGCAACGGCGGCGACTTGAAACGGTTTTTTTGTCCGCGGAAAGTGAAAGCTTCATTAATATCCCCAACAGTAGGCCGCGGAAAACAAAAACGAAACGAAAAGCGATTCTCCCGCTTATGTCGGTCATCCATGTGCACCGCGCACATGTCACTTACGAATCGATTTGTGCGGCGAAAATGGGAGCGACTTCCGTTCGAATGCGGAAAGGGTTACTGAAGATATCGAAAACTATCGACTCTCGATATCGATACTAATCGATACCTCGCAGATATCAAACAAAATAAATATTGTAGAGATCGCGAGCTATGTTCGTACAAATTGGTGAGGAATATAAAGACTATCTTTGTAAAAAGTAATAATTAAATCGGTTTTTATACGAATTTTACGACCATAAGGTGATAAGCATCATCGGCGATGATTCACACGAGTGGGTTTTTTATTCCAAAGATTAACCACCTCTCACTCGATAGAAAGTCCTCCATCTAACGTGAGTAAATGGTACGATGGGAAGGGAATTGCGTCGGAAAATTCCACTTCTTTTCAAAAGATAAAGCTCACTTCGATACAAAGAAAGTCATGTAAGTGAAGCATCGTTTCTGTATGACATATCGAGCGACGTGAATCCGATTTAGCCTCGCCGCTTCTTAATCCAAAATCCCCATCACTTCTACTTTCTTATTCGACTGCATTTATGACAGGTGAAACAACTTGTTCGGATTCAGATTTAAATAAATTGCGATGTCTACCATATTTACCGTTACAAATACCTTAATACGATCAATATTCTGTAGCATGAGTAATCCTGCTGGGTGTGCTATCTTTTTGTGAATATGAAAGTTCATACGTACTGTATAGTTAATAAAGTTTAGATAACATACATATATAAGTGTATTTGCATCGATCAAAACTAATAAAACAATTTCATATTCCGCAAAATTATGATATTTGTGTAAAATTGCAGACTAAAATAAATTTTAATCGCCATTTCTTCATTAAGTATTCAGTCTTTATGAATCCTAAAATGTATACTCTCAATTTAAAATATAACAAAATGATAATGATTCAAATGCTAATAGTTTTTAGGCACAAAAAGATCGAAGATGTAATGCAAAACTAAACAAAACGATCATTGAGGAAGCGTTAGCTAATCAACCATAACATTTCTTTAACACAAACAATGGCATTGAGGTTTACTTCTTTCATACCAACACAGAGAAATGTATTACATATACTAATATAGAAACACTAAAAGATTATTTTTAAAACACTAAAAGCAACATTAGACAAATTACGTATTATTTACTATTCGTTCGAAATCAATTACGATGAGTTTCCACGAGAAAAAATATATACTATATGTTTGTGTACGTATGTTTATAAACATCGAAGACGCTCGATCAAAGCTTTGGTCAGATATATATATATATTTCCGCAGAGAAAAATCCCTCTCATAGTCGCAGGTGGCTAACGACCGCTCAGAGGTCGACCTGTGGTTTGATCGGGGGAGAGAAAACGTAATTGATGAAGTGTTCGCCGTCTCTTGGGAAAGAGGAATGCCAACTGTCTCTCGAGTGGTGGGACCTATGCGATCTCCTCAAGAAATTAGTTTGAATGCCGTTACATCACCGGAAAATAAAGTGACGTAAAAAATTCGCTCGGTGGTTGCCACGGGAGATTAAAATAACAACTCGTACGTGATAGAACCGTAAATGGGCAGCAGTACAGCGACTATAAATGGAATCAAATGGGCACTTTGTCGATGAATTGCGACGATTCGTAAAAAATGATACATTCCAGATTGACTCTGATTCTAGAGCATACCGATGAATTTGTTGTCGTATTTTTTTACGAACGAATCAACCGCGAGATTTGATTGCGCTATCTAAGTTCACTTTAATTGAAAGTTGACCAAAAATTCAATCTATTTCCCGTATCCGAATACGCTCTCGTATTTTTCATCGTTCCAATCTATACTCCATCTTCTTCGCGATCGACCCACGCGGCAATTGTAATCGGAGCGTGGAGAAACGCAGTATTTATCTGGTTTGATTAATCGACGCGAGGTTCAACTGTAACTAATCGATTGGAAGTCGACCAGGAAACGAATTGTTCTCAGAGCAATCATCTGTGGCGAAGTTCTTTTTCCATTAAGGAAGGGCAAAGGAGATTAACCTTCGTAATTCAAAGATTCTCTCGTCTTGAACCGTTTGAACATCGTGACTTGCATAGAGTGTATTGAATTACATATATTTGAGCGAAATTGAGAGGAAATATTAAATCAATTCTCTTTCGATACGACAAAATAGAAACATTCAAGCTGAATTAAGTAAAAATCAGTAGATAACGAATACATAAGTGATAATACAAAGTACGCAAATAAAAAATACGTTAATAAATAGTACGTAAATACAAATTAGGTAAAAAGAAATACGTAAATACCATTGAATGGATAATAATGCAATACTTTCTACTTACAAACTTCCTCCATTATCGATTTAAAATTTTAATTAATAATATTTCTCCTTGGAAATTTAATATCTATCTCGAAACCTGTCCAATACAACTAAAGCTACTTTTAGAAGAAAAAAAACTATATTGAAAGAATTGTTACCTTCTATAATATAAATTTCAATCCATTCCAATATTTATTTCTGAGGTCATATTTAATTTACGTCTATTCAAAAGACGTGCAATGGAGCACTGACGTAATGACCTAAGGCAAACTACCTATTTAACAAGAGCTATCACCTTACAAAGGCCGAAACGGTAGGGTTCAAATAACCCTATTTCCCGCAAATCGAAAGACTCTCTTTACGGCTTTGGACGTGAAGGACAATAAAAGAGGCGACATAAGGAGAGGGCACAGTTTCTCCACGACCGAGTTTAGCACCCGAATTACGCTGAAGGGGAAATGAGAGCTAATACGGGAGACTTTCTTGGCAACAAACTCTACCCAAGGTGTCCATTTATTCGGAAGGATGCTGATTAAACTCAGCCAACACGTATTGCTGTGGATAAGGAACAGCTTATCCTAGCAACGCGATCCTTAATCACAACACTTGGCATTAATGAAATTACTTATGAGTCAAAAGAAGCAGAGAATTCATAAAGCAATTCATTCAATTTGATAAAATGATAATAAAATATTGAGATAACACTATACGTATCCATTATTACTATATATAACATGATATATGATCGTGTATTACAACACAATAAAATTCGGTATTTGAAAACACTTAAACGTAATTCCTTTATAACATTTAAATTAATAAATTCTCATCTGTACAGTGTTTTTTCAATCGTATTGCATTTATTATAAATATAATTATTTTATGTTTAGTTAAACTTGTACCTATTATGTACAAATGTTTCAATTTTCGCCCAAATATCAAAACCTTTACCATTATATATTAACAATTTAGCTTATTAATAAAAAAGTACTAAAAAATAACAAATTGTTACGATAGGTGCTTGTATAAACATTTTTGATAAATATTTACCTAAAAGAAACATCAATTTCTTATAAAAGAGCTTCTAGAATTAACAAGGGTAATTGAGTAATTGAATTTAATTTACAGAGCCATCTGAAAATTATGTTGAGCAATTATAATGGTTCAACTTCTCTAAGATCATCATCGACCTCTATTAATCGGGCGATAAAACTTATCGTACTCACTGAATAGTTTTTGTGTGAAAAAGTGGTTGAAATTTCTTTTAAGTCTTTGTGCTTCATAACCCTTAATCCCTTCGTTCAAAACTTAAATGTAGATGGTACAGTGAGGAAAAAAATCCATCAACTTGACCAAGAGAGTTCCCCTGAATTTAGCTTAGCTAGTGGTTCAAAATTACAAAAGGAGTTCCAAGGTCTTTTGAAGATTCTTACCCTGCATAACTTTTGGGCAACTCAGTCGATATTCTCTTCGTTTTGATAGGAGAGAATTATAGAGAAGTTCAAGAAAAACTTAAGTAGTTAACTCGCATTCCGTTCACTGAATAATCGCTTCATAATTCACTTTATTTAACACTCAATGGACCAATTTAGATCAATATCTTTTATCCGATTCTTCGTAATCTTCTTTACGTAAATTTTATCTTTTTTTAATGATTAATTTCAATAAAAATCAACGAGAAATTAAATTGAAACTGAGGAAAAATGAAATCCAGAACATCTGATATGTAGAGAGGTTTGTCTAACTTACAGGATAAACTCATTTTAAATGTAGTAAGTCATTCACCATTTAATCTCAATAAAACCAGCAAGAACTATTTAATCAAAGTTAACTTATCCCACGCGGAGAGAAAGTGAAAACTATGCTCTGTCACTCAGGTATACTCTGAAGGAAAAAAATATTCTCTTTCAGTATGAAATCTGATGAAAGCAAAAATTTCTGGAGGCGCCGGGTATCGATCCCGGTACCTCTCGCATGCTAAGCGAGCGCTCTACCATCTGAGCTACGCCCCCTGTTGTCGAACACGAGGTCCAATTAAAATTACTTTCCTCACAACATTGTGAGTGCTATTTGGGCAGTTATCCAGTTTCACACGTGCTTTCTCTTTCTTGGTCGAATTCCAAAGGGGCGTGGCAGAAAGAGCGGGAAATTCGAATATTGCATGTTTTTAACGCCTCCTCAAGCAGAGACACCTAAAACAGTATCGTACTGCCATTATACTATCCTTAGAGTTATTAGTAGAATAGTAGTCAATAATACATAATGAGATTTCATAAAAAAAAGTTCGAAGTACACATTAGAGAGTAATGAATATAACTTGGAAAGAATATAACCGATTCCTTAGTGCTTTGTTTAGTAAAATTAATACCCTATACATCAAAAGACATTCTTATCAGAGTAGGAAATTTCGTGTAGTATCCTTCATTTTCTGTCGTAAGTGCCGTTACAAATTTAAAAACTTTCGTATATATGAAATTTATCATCAATACAATTCAATTGCTTTTAAAAAGTTACTTTAAGATTAATAACTGAATTGTAGTCCACAGTACTTTTTGTACTGATTCAATAATCATTATTCTTAGAGAACCAACTTCAAAAAAGCTCCTTCGATAACAATAAGATTTAAGATGAGCTATTAGAAATAATTTTTGCACTAATTATCTCTTTATAACTTCTCAGACTTCACACTATTTGTTTGTTGATTATTGTTAACGTGCATCTTTTTAAATTTCCATATCCCATTTACTTGATCGATTTTCTAAATGTAGGGCAACGAGATTGTCCAAAAAATGTATCAAGGGGCTTGATCTCTGGAAAGGGTTGTCACACCCCTTTGATTGTAGAGCGATCGCTTGGCATGCAACATGGATCGATATTCAGTCTCCTGCAGCAACTTCAAGTGCTTCCGTTTCCTCATATAAAGAGATAGTGCTCATACGAATCTACATTATTCCGTAAAGATATCTTACTCTTGATTTTAGAATGATTCACAACTGAACTGATAAATAATCTAACTATATTGTTAATATGTTTCCAATAGTTTTCATTCTTTATCGAATCAAATACGTAAACTTCTTCCAAAAACTGAGCAAGTTCTTTGAAATAAGTTAGAAATGATTCATTAGGTTTAAGATTTAACGAATATTATATTTAAAGATTAAATATCTCATAGAAATGTCTCCTATATAACCACATAGAAGTTAAACCGTTTGTACGCAAGCTTTCAACACTGATTAATGTTTTACACTACACGTTACAACCATTTTCCCTTCTTCACCCATTGTTCTGAATGATAGATTCATTATCACAAAAAAGAGTTTTTTAATCGCTTATCCGATCCATGATTAGATAAATTAAAGATTTAACGATCCCATTTTCAGAGTTACATAATGCTCTCGAAACAAAAGACTGAACTGACCTTCGAAATATCTATTGAAAAGCAGTTTTTCGATCAAGGGCAGCATAAAGTGCCACTTATATGGAACCCACACTTCAGCTGTGTTCTCTAAAGAAAATTTTAGCCGTAAGCTTCCTAAGGCACATACCCTATTGTTGTTTTTCTAAATATCAGCAATCCATTTTGAGATAATCAACTGCTTGTATAGATTAATCTTGATATGTAATCTTTTCCATTGATGTGACATGCCCATTTGATGTAAATCTGTGATGAATATGACTCCTTTCTTCAAACTGCCAGATAACTTGAATCAGGAATAATAATTAATTTTTGAGATATTATCAACATTTAAATTGAAGATTAAGTTGAAAACAACACAGGTATTTGAGCGTGTTAGTGCAGATCTTAATTATATGGCAAAAATTTGCATTAAAGAACTAACAGTTAACATAGAGAATAGAATATAATTCTTATACTTATGAAATGTATTATCAAAAATATTCAAACATTTTCCACCGAAAGTGATTTATTTTCATTTTATCCGTAATAATTTCGATAGAATATAAATCATTCCATGATACTTTTGTACTTGTGGGAACAATATTATATTTTTATAAACCTCTATTATTTCGTTATTACGAGGCGTTATAAAAGCGTATTTGATCCAAGAAGATAATAATAATAAAAAGGGAAAGAATTTGACGATCACCAAAGTTTTTTCCAAAGCCATACGAACATGAAAACGTTTACCGCACTTCCCATAGCGCCTATCCACAATCTCCACAGCCACCGGGATTTCCCGCCTTGCAAAGAACACCGCGTTGAAGCAACTTTATCGAAAATAAAAACTAATATCCGAAATATTGCTTCGGCTTACAGAATATCTCTTCAGAAGAGACGTGAGTGTGACCGGATTTCGCGCACCGCAGGACTTTCCATCCAAAATTCAACAACACGCGCGTCAAAGGGAATTTGTCAAAGCGGCGTCTTCATAACTTCCGAAATCCTACCTTTTCGTGGGAGGAGTCGTTGACCTCAATGGCCCTAAAAGTGGTCCATGTCCAAGGACTCCGTATGCCACCATACAGAATCACAAGGACGACGACCGAGGTCCTTCACGGGTTCGTGATCGTCTCTCATAACGGTTCACCGTTCTTTATCATCTACCGGGGAGGATTCTTTAACTCGTAAAAACTTCGCCGGGACAGGGTGTGGTCAAACAATACGTTTTGACCAAAATACTCTCTGTGTACCGAGACATGGAAACTTAACTTTAAAGATACCTAAAGAAATAATTTTTAAACGACATGACTGAACGAAGTAATAGACTCTGGTTCATAATAAATTTGTATGGAAATATATATCGGTAAGACATAGTAAGATATGTTCCGATATTATCTTATTCAGTACAATAAACCGATGCCTCCGCGGAAGATTCCCTGTGCTTCTGGTCAGAGCGTTGGCGTCTTCAGCATCGGAGAGGATTGAGACCAAATTTGGGCAGAGCAGATGGAGCGTGGGCAATAAACTCTGGTTGAGGGAAGACTCATTATCTATACGAGACTACGAAGGCTTTCTACTTTTATGGTCAACTCAGTATAACCATAGTTCTTCCTATGTTTAGTAAGCATTTTTCTGGCGTTAATGCAATTAATCCTTCGAGGAAGAATGTCGAGAGCTTTTAGATACTTAACAAGCAGTTCCTAACACCTAATCTCATATTTAGAAAAGGTGATGATTGAAATGTGTTGAATATTTAACATAAACTTCTTTTTCATGACGTTATATGAAATGAGAGAGTATATTTTTCCAAATGCCCTCTCCTTTAGCCACACGACAATGGGCGATCAGCACGGTCTCTGAATGGATATGAGCATAAAATTTCAATTCAACTTATAACATATTACGTTTATGAACCATAATATTGTATAGCAAATAACAATTATTTTCTATTTTATTATTCAATTTTCTAACCTAATAACGAATTTGAGGATATTATAATTTTAAGAGCGAAGAAATTTAAAACTATCTTAACCTATTTATAAACTTTTTAACTAACGATACACACAGTAACACTTCTATACAGCTAAAAAATATAGTATCTATACAGCGCAAACATCGATATGCATACGATAAAAACTGACCTTTAAATGCATTATCTATTTGACATAGGCACAAAGATGCCTCTACTTAAGTGCCAATGAGAGGTAATGCGAGCATTGCCTCCGCTCAGGATACTTTAGGTGGAAAACTTGCACTTCAGATCCCTTTACAATGGCTAATGAGTATAGCTTTCCACACGGGTTCCTCAGGTATACCTGCTCAAAGGAGTCTCTGAAGGAAGAAGGGACAACGTAACCTCACTACGTAGGCCACGTAACACTTTGAGAAAACTCGGCCAAAAAGGTTTGGGAAATTATCGTAAGGAAATACGAATATCGAGTGTAGCGAAAAAAGGTTTAAAATATCAGATGTTGCTTCGTGTCATAAAAATATGTTGCATCGCATACTTGAATGAGAGTATTAATGAACTCTGCCTAAACTTTACTTAGTATATCAATTTTATCAACAATTTATTCTTATAAATAACATTACGTAGAATTATAAATTTTGGAACATGGCAAAAACTGGAGAGGAAAGATGCTTCGTGAGTTTGAATGAATGAAAACTTAAAAAAATTTGATTACGCTTCGAAAAATTAAAAATTCTGGAGGCGCCGGGTATCGATCCCGGTACCTCTCACATGCTAAGCGAGCGCTCTACCATCTGAGCTACGCCCCCAGTTGATAACGTACACTCAAGGTGTATAAGACATCGTAAGAAAACCTTTCGAAAAGGGGTTTCACGGATACTTTCACTTTTACGAAATCTGGACTCGATACAGAAAGAGAGGGCTTTTTGATCGTTGTTTGAGCTCTCCCAGGGGAACAAATAGATATCTTTATATCGACATTATAAATACTGTTTTTATGCATAAATATTTTTAAATCACCAAAATATTTTTACCGGAGCTAATTAAACGAGTACTAAAATTAAGAATGTGCGTAACAATCCAGAAATTAACATCGATTCTACGTGAAAAATTATTACGAAAAAGCAGTTTCAAAATTAGTCCATAATTGACGAAATCGCGTAAGAAATCGGTACTTTATATTTACGCAATAAATAACGCCGAATAGTTGCTAAGGGCAACAAGTCAAAGAGGAACTAATTCCAACCTACGAGAAAATAAATAATTTAGCACGCTCAGGATTGAGACGTAGCAACCAAATACAGAAGAATAAGTTTTCCGCTGAGATAACGCCTTAAAGATTCAGGGGAAGCAGTAAAGAGGAGATGAGACTCGTACACACAACCGACGCAAGCCGGAGTAGGAATAGTAGCGGGTAAATAATTCAACGACCGATCGTCTTAAAGGGAGTCTACAGTTGTTCCCTTTTATAGATAGGGAAAGGGGGAAATTACTGGTAGGGGTCGATGTACTTTAATATTTAGAGAATCAGAGACGTTGGAAGAAGACGTCTTGAAGAAGTATCTACTTCCTTAAAAAGGCAGCGAGCCAATCGACGGAGGCGTTCTTTATATAATTTACCCTCAGGTACCGAACTGCGGGAAATTACTTATCGATTCATCTCACGCCGAAGGTTTCGTAATTTCCGAATTAAAACGATACGCTCGACTTCCTGAGGTAACCGAAAGCTCCTCCGAAAATCGGATTAGCTGTTTGGAGTCGCGAGATCTCTTTGAGCGATGATATGGACGAGTGAGCCGAGGATCGATGGAAACAGCGATCTCTCATTCATATTTGATGAGAATTCGGTTCGTTGCGCTATTTATTCGAACGCTCGCTTCCAATGACGTACTACACTCTCACCTTCGTATTCGTATCAAACCTTCGTAATTAAACTTGTAAGCGAGGCTCGCATTATAAAAAAAAACATGCTTAAATAAATAAATAAATAAATAAGGGAATAATTCATTACTAATAATGCTATACATAGAGGAAAAATTAAATAGTGAAATAAAATTATATTGACACGATTCTCCCTGAAAGCCTCTAAACAAATTTATAATTAAGCACCGTCAAATGTATAAACAGATTTAATTTTATATACTAAATAAATATCGGTATTTACTTCATAATTCTGGACATTTTCGGTTATAAATATAATATTATATTAGCTTTTAAATCTCATTAATAACTAGATTAGAAAACATTATTTTTTACGTACACTTATTGGCATTCGTAAAACGTATTGCATTATTAATGTGAGTTAGCGTCACCACTTGAAAAATGCTATAACTATGACGAAAATTCAAAAAACATAAATAAACAAATCTAATTCGAGCTCGAAACAAAGTTGGTCGTATTCAATCAGACATTATAATCAATAAACGTATAGCACAATAAAGCAATTCGCTAACGAAGGAACTATTCAAACTTGCCAAAAGGAGAAGGGAACAGTCCCTTGCAAAGAAGGGAATGCATGGAAACGGGCAGGATTTGTTTCCGTGGTAACAGCACTCTTACGATGTCAGGTGCATGAAATTCACGTTGATGTGGGAGAAAGGTTGAAGAAGGAGCTTAAGAAGCTGTGCGGAAGATGACACCAGAGACGGGGGAAAGACAAGAGGGAGAGAAAAAAAACCGGAAGGAGAGAAGCTGCCACAAGGGAGGAAAAAGATGAGAGAGAATTCGGCAAGGGAAATGCACGATCAAAAAACTAATCATAGGAAACAACATCATGGATTGAGGCGAATTGTAAAGTATAGAAAAGTAACTGATTTCCATAGGAGGTAAAACAATGTTTGTGAGCAACTTAAAGAAACACTTTTTTAAAGGACATATAGATACTGATACAACTAGTAATTATTCATTGATATTTCTTGTATTTGGAAACTCAAATATAGCGTTTTATATAAAACGATAACTCTATTTTATAGATATATTATCTTTTGCAATTATCGGTTTGAGAGCATTTATATAATATATAAAATATAAGATCGCTAAATTTCAATGAAATGAATCATTATTATGGAAAGGAATATGGAGTAAGGAATGAAGATATGAAACAGCATCAATTAATATCCGTTCTTTAATATAAGATCATTTCCATAAGGAGAGAGAGTGAAACCAAAATTGTTTCTGTGAAATTTTGTAATTTATAGTATTATTATCATAAATCTCAATGTTTATCGGTCGTACTATAATAAAAGAGTTGATACATTGAGTGAGATATAAGAAACATCGTAAAGTTGAGCAAAAACGTATACAGCAAAGCACAAGCTTTCGGGATCATCGTTCAATATTGGATAAAAGATAAGAGTATATCCAAGTAGATTGGGTGTGTACATTTGAACGTATGCTATAATAGTAAATCGCAGATTCCACCAAAATAATCGTAACAGCACACTAATAATGTAGTCATGAGCGAAGAGAAGACTATGAAAAGGGTTTGAGGGATTATTTCAGAAACATCGAAAGGCAAGCAAAGGACCGATGGACCTGAAGAGCTTTTCGGAGATGCTGAGAGCCCTTCATTTAAAAGAGAAAGACAATCAAACGCTGTGGCAGGAGATCCTTCCACTTCACTCCACGAAGCTGCTTTCATTTTATGGTCCACTTCAGAGTAAGATATGTAATCCAAAAGAGATGAATAGTTTACTGTTGCGTTTAAGGAATTTTTAGAGGAAGAGGAATTAAAAAGAGAGAGGAAAAGAAGATGAGATGAGATCAAGGAAATTATAGAACAGAATTAGATAGGTTTTATCGATAAGAGAGAAGTAGCGACAAAGTAAAGAAGTACTTCTGCTGTAGTAAGTAGTTTCCAAAAACGTTTAAGAACGATACTTTCGCTTGAGAGGGGTTTATCTCACGATGTTTCAATAATTTACGAGGGACAATAATTCGAAACTTAACCAACGATATGGTCCTTCAACTCGATTTCATACAAAAGAATTATAATTGGCTGAATTTTACCAGCAAGTGCGTCAATAGAATATAAATATTAGATACCTTTTCATAGCAGTACTTCTATATTGCAGTAGATACGTAACCACATCTTTTAATGATCACTAAGTGAATTTACAGAAGATGGCAAAAGAAAAATCATCCATTTTAAAAATTTAAAAGCTCATGAGTATCAAAAGAAAAACTATAAATAAGAATACAAAACGTTGTGCAAGAGAAACTTCATCGGATGCATTCTTTAAGATAATATAAAAAATTTATATGATAGAAAAATTATTCTTAATTTCCCATTTTTATTGAAAATTGGTTTACCTGTATTCTTTAGTTTTTAAAACATATTTCCATTACTATTGTGTTAATAAAACGCTTTACATGAACGTAATATCGTAATAAGTAGGATGAAAACAAGAAGGGAGCTTCCTCCCTCGAGGAAAATGTTTACATCCCAACCAACACAGCCCAGGCAACTGTTTACAACACAATCGAACGTCAAACTAAATTTGGTCCTTCGAAACATCGATGGCACATTTCCTGAAAGGTATGACACGTAACAGACGCATAATCTCACCTGAATCCAGGGAGAACCAATTACTTTCTACCGGACATAATCATCGTCCGGACTTCCTGATTAATAACATCCTCCGCTGTGAAGCATCGGTAATTACCAAGAGGTAATATAATCCTGTCAAACGCATGCGACTTATTCAACCGTGTGGTTGATTTAATTTACTTGAAGCTCGTCCATTCAATGTCGCGGTAGATAAAACTAAGAGGCGTTTACGTTCCATCGATGATGAAGTGAATACGGAGTGAAGACTTCAGAGTTTTAATTGAAACTTGACGACCGAGGAAAATCGTTTTCCGAAGCGATTAAAATCGAAATTTTATCGAGAAATAAAGCCTGCCTAGGCATTATGGAAATCATTTATAAATTGTAATCAAAAGGTAATACGTAAATCTTAGAGATATGTAAGCCAAATGACTTATAAGAAGGATATATTGATGGTAAGAACGACAGAGTGGTAGGGAAATTATGTACTTTAAGAGCTCATAAACCTCGATGAATACATGAATATTCTATCTAATAATGGTATAATGAACACTATATTACATTTCCGATCTACCATAACTTTTGCAACGAATCTTTAACTTATCGTTCTTTACGAAGAAAGAACAAAAAATTCTGAACCGCAATCAAAAAAGGTTCAGCACTAACGAAAAGAACTCTTTATTCATTATTGTTCTCGCTATCGTATGCTTTTAAATCCTCTGATACAAACAATAATTAGAATAGTATACACCAAAGAGTCTCTTTTCAGATTTCCCTCTCCAATATCTGACTCAAAATTCATATAAATGTAACTCATTGACGAAAAAACAAAAATTCTGGAGGCGCCGGGTATCGATCCCGGTACCTCTCACATGCTAAGCGAGCGCTCTACCATCTGAGCTACGCCCCCAGTTGATTGAAAAAGAATTGGGTTTGATACAAGAGCTTTCAAAATCTCATTCAACTTTCACAAGTGTTTCCATTCCAGTTCTGAAGAATTGAGAGCGGGATATTCAAACTGGGTTATCTGCATCACATTTTATAAATCTTTGTATCTTCATCATTAATGGTAACCATTTGATACTACCCTTTTCAAACATGAAATTTCCATAACAATACGTAATTTTAACAGTAATGACGCTAAATACGCTTTGAATACGCTTGGAAAGATAAGAAACGATTTTTTAAGTATAGAAATGATAATTATTAACCAACAGAACCATTATTTAAGAATTTATTTGTCAGTCTGATTCAAAAAACCCTAACTAAACCATATATTTAGATTTAAACATATTATCTTTACATTTATCTCATATATAGTATAATATATCCAATTAGAATGTGACATTTCCATTTCCTGTGTGCAATACGGAAATGACATAGGAGGGCAACCAATATTCATCAGATGTGAAGTTCAGGAGATCTCTTTACGTATTACTACAGGAGACGAGAGGCCACTGGAGCACTGCCTCTGCTCGGGAATGAAATAGTAGGGCACATTTTCTCGCCTTCTAAACCTGGAATTATGACTGCTGATTAGCAGACCTCTTTTCTCGTGGAGATCTCTGCACATAATGGCAGCGTTAAATAATGAACCGCATCTCTTCGACTTATGAGGTCAAACGTGCAAAATGGTGAAAAGAGGACGTAGAGTTCTAAAGTCTACTTTATGGAGAGATGGAGTTATACAGTAAGAGAAGGCAGTACACTCACAGTAAACTTGATTGTGATGGAAATATTTTGAAAGCAGAAGAGTCTTATGAAATAGAGCCACCCAAAGATTTAATCAAGATAGAAATGTAGGAAAGAGAGTAAAAGAGATAGCGCGAAAGTAGTATGTTTTGCTTAAAGAGGATGGATAGCTACTCGCATTCAGAAGAAGTATGGAAAAAGCTGTTAGTGACGAAAATGAATAGAGAAAAGTACAGAACGGTTTAAAACTACAATTTTCACTACATTTTCAAACATTTTTAAACGGTAAAATAAATTTAAGTTTAAAAAATTCTTCAAATATATTATAATAGGCGCTAAATTTCGCAAAATACTTTTATAAATAGAGAATCTTACGGATAACCAGGCATTCAATTGATAAGGAAATTTCAGCTTGAAAGTAGAGGAGCCAAAATATATTTACGCTAAACCGATCACAAAGCTCTCAATGATGAAGTATTTCTATACCCAACATTTACGAATATATGGCAACAGTAAATCTCTATACACATACGCGAAATAATATATTATGAAGAATCAATGTTTACGTATATCCCTTTCCTTTTATTATCTAGTAATTCACGCGACAATGATAAAATTTTCATAAAAATATATCGTTTTAAGGAAAAGTAATTACCGCTTTTAACTTTAGTACAGTTTATGTTTTTATCTACATCACAGTTGCGTGTGAAAGATATATTTAGATGGACATAATAAAATAGCCTTGGAATTCATGGGAAGGCCACGGAGCCCACATAACGTGGATGAGATACCCAATCGAAAGAGAGTAGTTTTCCTTCCCAAAAGCTATTTTCTTAAGCTTCCTCATTTACCCTTCCGCTCCGTTCCCTCCCATTACTTCCCCTATTTGCCATCAATGGACACCGCTCTGTCCTTCCCTTAATTCTCTTGAGACGTCACTCGAAGACAAAACTAGAGAAGGAATCGAGAGCTTCGGGAAACATATTCTGTTCGAGACACCACAAATCACGCACTTTTCCATCGATCACTATTGATTCCCTTCCGTGAAGGAGTAAATTGGTCACCTCCAGAAATTATTATTGACATATATCACTATGAAATTGTAATGCCTGATTTATTCCTTATAGATATTTTTTCAAATATTGCCATTCTTTATAGTGTATATGAAAGGATTTAGATTTGGAGATTTCTAATACTTTGTTAATATACGATATGGTATAGTCAGTAATAATATTCTAAAGTCATATGAATTTCATGTATAATCCACTTGCAAAAATACTAAACAGTTTGGTAGTATTCTTCTCCGATAATAATTAAATTAGACACTAAATTATTTAGTATACGAAGAGTTTATCTTATTTCTAGGGCGTATGTTTTTCCTCTAAAATGAAAATTATTTACATTCACTCTCTAAGAACATTGAACATAGAAACTTCCTTTCCATCAACATTTGTTCCCCAGTGTAATATTATACGTAAGAACATTGCTAAAATAATTATAAAAATACATGTTAACTAGAGTAAAAATTAAGCAAGCCATTGAATACACTGAAAGAAAAAGAGCACTTGTTTATAGACGTAAACTTAAGTAACTAAGAATCAAAACACAAGCTTAAGATTCTCGATAACTTTAGATACACTACTCCTCTCATTGGAATCTCAGGATTGAAACAACTCGCTATGACAGAAGCTATTTATCAAACAACAACGAAAACACATTAATCCCATATTACGCCCGCAATCAAGGCACTTGAACGAAGCACTTACTTCAACGAGGCGACAATACGTACTTTCTCGAGCACTGAAAAACCAACAACGCGAATTATCTCCAATGAAGACGAAAATAGGTCGAGACAGAGAGATTCTAATGAGGAGAAAAGCGAACAATTGAAGGGCATAAATAAAGCGGTCCAGGGTCACCGCGTGTCTTAGACCTCTTCCCCTTTAAAAGATCGTGTTTCGTTGCACTCCGCGACTCAACCGCACCCTGGAACTACCAATGCCATCGGTGGAAAATGAGAATATATTTGTGGGCACACGTTTGAAAGAGGGTCATCAAGGTTAAGGTGATACTCAGGCCGTTGAACGTCTCACTCACTGCACGTCGTTAACCCTCCTGAGGTAGAAGGCGATTTAGGGGTTGACACAAAACGAGCATCCTTTCAAGCAAACGTAGAAATGTTCTCGTGATATCTCGTCGACTGTATGATAAGGAAACACTCTTAAATAATCTTGCACCATCTTCGTGTAAGAAGGATTGGCTCATGGACACAGACAATGGAAAAGATGGGCGGATTCTTCAATGGTAAAAAACTTAACATTAATTCTCACCCTACGTGCAGATTACTCCCAGACACTCATGCAGTGCTCCGACATCCTAAAGGTTTACCCACCCACGAGAAGGGAAGCAGAACTAATAATTAAACGCAGGGGAATTCCTTCATTATCCACGGGAAACTTCTCGTAGAAACAAAATCGTAAGTCATTTTTCGAGAAATTTTCGTCTTTCATTTTTTTCTGAGTGGAGATAAATATATCCGCCCTGAGGGAAAATATCCGCCCCGCCAATCGAGCCTTGTTTCAGCCACATTTTCCACTATAAACGTCGGCATGGTAAGCAGTAAAAGGAGGAGAAAATGGAAAATACCATAAAGAGGAGTGATTGAGAGAAAAGAGGGCAATTTCGGAGATGGAATTATCGACTAGAATGAGTGGCTATTCGAAGAAATGAGGAGGAATATAAACGGAATCATGGAAGGCGATTTTTCCTCAGCTGACAGTCGACGTGTTAATACCAAGAAAGAGGTCGATGGAGTAGTTCCCGATATTTTTCGACCGGCACATCTTATTCTTTAGAACGAAAGTAATAATCACTATGATGATGTAAGAAGCTATTAATCAATTCATATTCTACCTTTATGGTATTAGTGCTTAGACAATGATCATCGTTACAATAATACAATGGAAATTCCATTCCCATAATTACTTACACCATTTCTGATCCCACAACGACTAAGATTAAAAAGCCAAACCGAAACTAATAAGTGGAATGAAATAAAAAAGAAAACTCTTAAAAAATCGTATTATTCCATACTTATAACTAATTCTATTTTATAAAATCATTTCTTCAACGAAACGATGATTCCTGACCCTCTTTTCTTTAAAATTCTCTAAAAACTCACATGATAGATATAATTAAAATTTCACAAGGTACTCTTATAATAACAATAATATTTTTTAAATAAGAAACATAGCAATGGCTCTACGATTAATCAAAATTCTCGAGTCTGAGGAATGGTATACTACGTTACTTTACGCAGCAGCATGAGATGACTAATAGATAGTATAGAGACTGCAAGATATAATACAGAATGAAATACGTACTATTAGAATGAGGTACAACTCAATCAAAACATATGTTTATTTATTTCACGAATTTTGGACTAGATTAATATAAAACTAACACCGAAACCAGGAAGATTATTGCAAACATTACCGCTTAATAGCAATGCATATTATAATACACATTACCGCACCTTTTAACAAACAGTACGTCCGTTTTGCATTAAACACGAGTGTTTGAACCTTGAATAACGTCCTTTCACACTGACCACTCGGAAAATGGAAAACCTCTAAGGCTTCCGAGACACCTTTCACTGGCGTGTCTCACACAGAAAACAAGTCGCATGTAAATCGATGAGGTAACGCTATTTTCGCGAAATCGCGCTAAAAAAAGAGGTTCGCAAGGAAAGAGACGCTAATGCAGAACTTGGTAGACGTGGGAACGGTCGGTGGAGAAGAGAGTTAAGTGGAGCATTGAAATCCAATTGCATGCCTCGGATGAGTCTGTCAACTGGACGAGAAGGCTTTACGTAAGGAAGATGATGGGAAAAAAGTTAAATGAATATCGATCGAGGCGTGATATCTTACGAACGCTATTAAGTCGTAAAGAGGTTCTCGGTGTGGGAATAATGTGGAAATGTTAGTCGGAAAAATTTTTTGCGTGGTCAAATCGATTTTCACGCTTTCGTGAGAGGTGGAGTTAATTAAAGGTTTATCTTTCTACCTTTGTCATTAAATGATTGAAAGGAAAACACTGCAGCGCATTAACGCTATTTTAAAATTCAACTATAAAAAGACGTTTTTAGATAATATTACGTATTAGATATTTTAATATGTGATTTAAATATACCATCATTTTTTTAATAAATCGATTAGTCGTTGTCTAAAATAGTTGTCAGTTATAAAGGTCAGGCTAAATTCAAAATAATAATTACACATGTACTCTTTTAGTTATATCATGAAGGAGCTATTTCCTGAATACCTAATTATGTAATAAACACATTCTCTCGACAGACTGAAACTATGGTAAAACTGTAGAAAAGAAACTCCAATTTTCATCTGTTTTCAATAAAATTTTATTTTATTTCCGCATAAAATATCATATGGGAATCCACATAAAATTCTATCATACTCAGCTGAACTTTATGGAACGATATTCCTAAGCCATAAAATGAAAATTCGCAGATCCTTAAGAAATTCGCTTGCTCGGCGTCTCGATTTGCATTCGATGTTTCCATTCCGTGGAATTAGGTCGAACTCTGTATGTGAATGAGAGTGTGATTGAATTTTCTTCTTATCCATGCCTCTCGATTCTCTAAAAAGGGGTTGCCAACTTTGGTTAAGTCGAATTCTAAAGCGTCCCAAGAGTCATGCAATTATGGAATTCATGGAGAGCTCATTCCAAGCTTTAACCATATAGGACGAAGTGCAAAGTTTTCAAGGCACTAACTCGATATTCCTTAACGATGTTCTGGATGTATTCATAACAGTATTTAGTTGTTGATTTTACACCCTCGATTTACACCTTCTGGAAAGCGAACTTCTGACATAGTGTTGAACACAACATATGTATATATAAGCAATATGATGCTAAACTTAAAAGACCAGCCATTTTTCATCTCGAAAGAAATTAAATATTTTACGAAATAAGGCGAAATTCAAAATTCTCTCCCAATCGAATTAAACTTAATCTCGTAAGGTCCAATCGATGTAAAGGAAGATTATAAAGAAGTTCATATCCAAATAATGAAACAATACTTCAAGATATAGGGGTCACGATAATTTCAATTAACTCAACCTATTCCAAACTAATAAGAGCATTAGTTTCCACATTCCTTTGGATTATTTCTAACTCACCTAATAGTTACCTGAATATCGGCATATTAACCCTCTCCCACATCCCACCCACGGCTCGTTAGCATCCCATAATCCCCTCTTCTCATAGAAGCAGCAAAAAGGCGGTTGTCACTTTGGATGAACGATGACATAAACAAGAGAGGATTTGACGTCATCCTCTCCTCAGCATATCGACTCTCTTAATCCACTCCAACATCTCCATCTGCGTCGGTTAAGGACACTCTGATCATTGGCTTTATTAGTCCTTTTTGCTAGGATAAAGGGCCTCCGCTGTTGATGCTATCGAATAAACAGTGCTTATAGCCTACTCGGCTAAAATGCCATTATCGCTCGGCGGGTGGTAACGTCTAGAAGAATAAATAAACCGAAGGAGTTTGCGTTGGAAGTGAAAGTGGAAAGCATCGTCACTTGGCAATTGGGTGTTATGTTTTGTGGCGCCAGGAAACTTATACAACGAAGACACTAACTAGGGATGACGAGCTGAAGATGGTGGATTAATGCGATACGAGTTATTAATTGGATAAATAAAACCAAAAGCAACCTTTCAAATCTATTTCTTTCGTCATTATAGAAATATACAGACCGGCGAACTTGGAAATATACGTACTCAGAGAAATAAATTAAGTAAAACCAATTCACTAACCCAATTATCATAAAAGGATCCTGAAAGCGTAAAATAATAAATAGTTCAGTATTTTATCATTAGAAATAAGTTAGGATTTTTTTACCAAAAAATAATATTGAGATTGATTGAATTTTTTTCATATATACGTAGTAATAATCTCTTTCGATGTTAGCTAAAGCTGCGTTTGATCAACACTTGATATAAAACAGCTTAATCTCGGAATTCTCACCCTCAAGGGCAAAACACATAATTTTCTTTGCGTTAATATTCCATTATAACAACAATGAAGCCTAAAATTTATTTACATTTAAAATAAATAAACACAAATTACTGTATATAGCAACGACCTATATTGCTCTTTATTTGTCTAGATTTTCTTCCAGAGAAATAAATCAGTATATATATTTTCTAGCATAGAATATTTAGTCCAACCAAATTTTTAATCTGTGTGTACTTAAGTGCGATGTAATAAAATATAAACAATAAAAACTTCGCAACGTAAACAAGTAATTTTCTTGTTCAATCACCACGGAAAAAGATAGATCAACCTCTTCCACTGATCTGTTTCTCTATTCCAATAGAAACAAATATCGAAAATATCGATCGTAATCAGAGATAAGAGCATCCCGCCAAGAGATTGATACCTCTTCCATCGCAGAATGGCACTCATTCTGAGGGCAAACGCACCGTTTCCCATCAAACGTCGCTCTTCGGAAAAAAGCGATCTTTTTCTTTGGCCGTTTCCTTCCATCGCAAGAGTGGAAAAAATCCATTTAATGATAGTCGCGTTCTCTAACACACATCTCCTCCCTCAGCTGTAAAAATCTCTCTCTTGGAAGAGGAGGGAAGGGGAGCATTTGAGACGTGCGGTTTTCGGTATGGACCATTGGAGGGGGCGAAGGAACGTTGATAAAGGATGGGGAAGGAATTCGGAGAGGTGGAGAAAGGTGAATTAAGGAATAGGATGAGAGGAAATAGGGGAAGATGGAACGATGGGCAACGTGTGAGAAGAATTTTAAGGGAAGAATAAATAAAATACCACACATAGAAACGAATCGAGATACGTTTATGTTTAACGCATTGTTTACGCGATCCATAAGCAACTGGTAACATTACTTGTATAACACGTAATCGCAATTTGAATCCACGTGAATAGGAATAATAATAGCGTAACTAACATCGATTGCGTCCTTATTTTCTAAGATAACCTAAACCTTTCTCGAACTTATTCATCCTTTTATCGGATTGCTTCCTTTCAGATCTGTCAACTAATATAATTCGAAGAAATAATAAAAGATCTAACTGCCAGACATCTATAACAATATCTGATTAACTTGTTTTTTAGATCAGCCACGTATATATTAATTTACTTAAGTTGGCAGTTTAAAGTAGATGCCAAAGAATTCTCTTCTCTTATTGTAGGATACAGACTAGGAAATATGAATTGTAAAAGATTAATGTACAAAATAATAAATGAAAAATAATTTGCAGGTGTTTATACGTTTCTATAGCAAAATACTACGATGATACCTTCTGGTATTTCTGATATGCTATTACGTAAAGACATACAAATAACGTAAAAATAGAAAATAGATGAGAATAGGTGAAATGTAAACATTCGTTCTATGGAATGTTAGCAAGACATTTTTCATTATTTCTAGAAATCTGCGAATACTAAATGAATACGCAGGAGTGGACATACCAAAAGGGGAGTGATATTGAAGGGACAAGAATATAGAAATGAAAAGGAGGGGCAAATGAGAGAATATGCAATAAAGGGAGAAGGAGGCGGATGGCAATAAAGGGATGGAGGAACTCTTGGGGTAAAGATGAATTTAGGGATGTAATTAAAATTGGAGGATTAAGGGAAGGGAATATAGAGGGATGCAATTAAACCCTTATTGCCACGTTTTGTTTCTGCGATTGATTAAATGACCAAGGGTTTTCTCCTAAATTGTAACCCTCGAAGGGAATTTCAAAACCTAAATGCCTCTTTAACTCTAACGTATTTAATTTCGCTACAAGCAAAATAAAAGGTGCTTAATTTGATTCAATTAAGATCTACTTCTTTGTAACGTAAAACTGGCAAGATGTGTCGAACGTGGAAGTGTGTTCTTCAAAATTCATTACCTCTTATTATAGGTTAGTAAATATGGGTTAAAGAGAATTGAATTTCTCAGGAAGGATGTATAAATTCTCTCTTAAATAGGGTACTAAAATTCGCTGTACCCGTTATTCGTTCAAAAGATATGTAAACTAAATAATGCTCGCATAACTCAGGAACTGTCGATGTTAATGTTCAAGAAGTCAAAGTTCGAAAAAGTTTGGAAATTTCATTCAGAAGTAAATATCGTGATATATCAAAACGAAGAAAAAGTATCACCAGCACATAAAATAATAAAAATAAAATAAGGAAAATGAAATAAAAGTACATCTTTATCTACATTAGAACCCCATTAGCCCTATTTCCGCGTGTGGTAGGGGTACGTAACACCATGATCCAACTTGGTAATCCCATTATTTTTACGTAATTTTCTCAGAGAAAAGAGATGTTTATTTCTGCGTCTAATTCACCAAAATAGGACAGGATGGTATCAATTAAAAGGTATAAAAATTAAGATTCCTATAATAATGTTACATTATATCTTTCTTTTCAGAGTGTGGAGTCTAAACATTCACATATAACAGTCTCAATCTCTAACTACATAGTTGGAATATTTCCCTATAATTAGTTAAGAAATTCTCACGTAAATAACTATAATTTTAAAAGTCCTCAAAACAATATAAAAAAATTTTAGAAATTCTCAATATCATAAAACTAAAATTAGAAGAATGGAAGACAAATACAGATAACCGCTAGAGGCACTGGAAATTTTTTATTCTGGTTATACTGTAACTTGTACATGGCGAATATCAAAGAGAAACAAAAAGGTTGGAACGGCAAAGTCAACGTTCTTTCACAAAAAAGAACAGTCGTGTTAAAACTGTTTCCGGACTGTACATTAACGTGGCCGAGTGCGATACGAAAGAATAGCGTTAATTTCTCAGTTAAGTGAGAACTTAGCACAGCATTTTCAGCTTTAATGGCCACTCTCTTTTGACTCTATTAGGCGGAGGGCATTAACATAGCCATTTGGTAAGGATTATTAAGACCACAATCACAAGAATTAGCTATACTCAGACTATCCACTATTTACCTTTTCTAACATTCCCGCGTTTTATATCTTCATTAAGAGGAAATGAAAAGATAATGAAAACATGGACGAAGTATTTTACACCGTAAAATTATGAAAGCCTAATAAAATGAGATAAAGTAATTCATTGAATGTGTTTTCTAAAAATAAATATTCAAACGTGTTCTTCGTTCAAGCGTTTATTCTAGATAAACTATTATTTCTTTCCCTAATACCTTCATTTGACTTCTGACGACATTTTATGAACCCTAAGCATTACTTTTTACCCTTATTATGATTGTAGTATAACTGCATATTTAAGTAAAATAGATACCCAGGCAAAAATAATTGAAAGTCAAATCATAATTTAATTCATAAACAATCAATATAAATATAAGATAAAATTAGTTAATTGTCATTAATTTCAATAATTCAAGTAATTTATTAAGATTTAATTTGCCAACTTAAAACACAAGTAATTTAATGTTCAATGATTTAATTTACTGGTATTTAAGGCTTGTCATTATTGTAATATCTTTAACTCTTTCATAAGAATGAATTCATTACTTTTTTCATACATATTAGCTACTCTGATTTTGTATTTAATGCATTCGTGGGTTTTAAATTACAGTCTAGTACATTAATTTATCTATTACTCTTAATTTAACTGTGTTGTTAATTAGAATAATTTTCTGAAACAGCAAATTAGTAGGGTCCTTCATTGGCATAGCTCTCAAAGCAAGTTATTAAATGGGAGTTCCACAATAAATCTTATGAAGTCATTAATGTAAATTATATTGTAGCCCCACCCTTAAATGAATACAAAGTAGAATAGAACAGGTCGATCTAGCTTTGAGGAAGCATAGCTTGTTTTCGTGCCTTATAAAGTACCATATGGCGGACTGAAGGGTATCGCCCTCCTCTCTGTTGAAGGGGTCTCATTATACACCTGAAGAAGACAAACGAACTACGAGATACAATATTAATCTCTTTTCCCTGGCATTCTTTATTACCCTTTTTATTAGCTCTCAAAAAGCTCACAATGAATCTTGAAATAATTAGATGAACGAGTCTTCAAAGCAACTTTTAAGCAGTTCCATTCTAATTACTCCTCTTCATTGATCCTTAAACAAGGTACATCTAAAGAAACTATTATATTAACGATTTTGAATTACAGACGACACAAATCATAATCTAGTATCGCTAAACTTTATTTGAGTTAAATAATTTTTGTTTGATGATTTCTTAAGCATTCCAATTGATTTAAAATTGATAAGAGTATCACGAATTACAATTACTTTCATAAATTTTTATTTCAGGAAAAGAACATTCTCAAAATTTCAATTACTATTTTTATCATTTAAAAAGGATTTATTTTCGTAATTTCAAGCTGTAATAATGAGGATTTTTATACCTATGTTAAGAATATTTTTTAAATTATTTTTTACTTACAAATTAAATTGTACTCAAATAATATTTTTAAATGTCTTCATTCCTCGAAAATTATAGAGAATTTTTAACAAATAAATTCATTAATTTTTCATTATTTGCAGTAAAAATTTATATTCGAGCATTTCATATACGTGATCGAAAAACTGCGAACAAAAATTGATGAAAAAATTCACCATAAATTTCTTATACGCGTTATCGTACACTAATAAATCCTCCGATGTATACAAAATCTTAAATAGTAAGTAATAAAGAGCCCCTTTTCGGATTTCCCTTAGAATAAAGACGAAAATTTCATGTAAATATAACTTTTTGACGAAAAAACAAAAATTCTGGAGGCGCCGGGTATCGATCCCGGTGCCTCTCACATGCTAAGCGAGCGCTCTACCATCTGAGCTACGCCCCCAGTTGTTAACAAGTGAATCAAAGCAGCAATTTATACGAGAAAATAACTTTCACTTCATCGCTCCACTTTCCAGTGGACAACCTTCACGTGTGAGGGAAATTCAACCGACCATGATACAAGATCGCTTCGAAACAAGGGTTACATCAAAAGTAGACAAGAAAGGAACATGATTTTATGAACATGAAGTAACGAGATATGGAAGTTGGTAGATGGAAAGAGCGTACGATTCAACTCTTCACTATCACGTTACTGCATCCTTTATAAGTACGATCGTAAGATTGCAAACAACTAATATCTAGAACACGGTTCATTTTATGTGATCGCACCAATAATTTTTTGTCATTACTCAATTAAATTTCATATTTATAAACTTAATTGGGTTTTTAGCACTAATGACTTTCTTAATCAAGAAAAGAGTGCCTTAAAATTTTTGGGTGTTTTGTAATATGTTTATACTACTATAATTTGAGTCAGGCTCAGTAGTTTGTATTCCTAATGATATAAAAAAAATTAACTCATCCATAAGTTTATTACCTTAATTTCTTCTTCTTTAGTTTATTTACGTAGCATTAATATTAGTTAATTATTTCTCTTGTACGTATAAAACAACGCATTAAAATTTTGTTTGAGTAATCTCTGTTTATAAATACCGATACATGCCTAAGGCGGGCTAAATAACTTAAAAGACATACATTACTATAAAAGCCAAGCATTTAATCGTATGAGTAGCAGTTTTTAAGGGTTTTAAAGGTAATTTTTAAATCAGGATCCCTTACTTCTCCCGTAAGTAACGCTCGTCCGGAGACCACCTCTGCTCGGGACGGCTTAATTTAGTGGGATACGTTGAGGATAACATATGCAGATGAGATGGGCGGAATCAAAGCCGGGGTTAGGGAAGAGCCGATGTTGTAGGTCAGGGGTTAATACCTAACGGTTATCCACGAAATGGGACTGCGGCCGAGGGAAAGGAACGATCCAGAACGAATCGCTTAAAGGAATCACAAGTTGCCCGTGACAGAGGTTGGCGACCGACGGCTGCGATGTATGGCCAAGATAGGATCAGTCTACTCCGGAAGCTAGAGTCCATTGTACTTCGTCAGCAGGGCGAGGGTACCACGGTCAGTGGTCATACTTAATGAACTGCTATACACCTCCGCTTCTGGTTGAGGATTAAAAGTGAATGCATCCCCTTTGCATCGACACAGATGTTTGACCCTCACGAAATCGGCTGACGTCAAGATGAAATTGAAACAATTGAGGCCCAGATTCAAAGCAATATTCGGACACGTTGACTCATGAAATGATGACATCAAATCGGGCAGCTCAATGCCAAGGCTGGTTATGGATATCGCCATGGAATTAAATTAAAATTTGATGTCGCGAAATCCAATGAAATTTTGGCGATACAGTATCAATGCAGAAAACATGAATCCATATATATATGGAGAACGTGGAAGTAAAGTTGTCCTCAAATAATTTTAACGGCTTGATTTTAAATGCAATTTATCTTGCCCTCTAGTTCTAAATCATACATTAATTTTAATCAATTATCAAAATAAATTAAAATCTCGAAAAGCTTTAGTTTGAACATGTCTATTCTTAAGACAATTTTGATTACAAATTCATTAAAACAAAAAGAATAAATTTTAGTCGTTGAATATAACGTAAAAATTCGTGAGCGTATTTCCTGTTCTAAAGTTCTGAAACTTGAGAAATTTAAATAATCTCCGCGAAAAATAAAAATTAATACAGTAACCTATAAAGAGTTCGTTTTGAACAACTTGAATTTCTTTTAGTTATCTACAATTCATTAAAATCTGTTTTAAACAATAATTATATTAAGGGAAGTAGTGATTTATTTATACGTTTTAATTAATAATAAATTAAAAGAAGTGAATTTCTCCATGAAAGGTAAATCAGCCCGATTTTGACAAATATTCAAGCCGATCAGGAGTAATTTGCAACGCATCTTCCCCTAGAACGTAGTGAAACAATGATAAATTTTGCACGAAGGAGAAGTGAGAAAGTGTTAGGCATTTATCAAGTGAGTCACTTCCTGGAGGTCACGCCATCCAACCCAATCTCTTTCCTAATGGCCATTCTAGAGTTTCTTTCTTCCTCGAACAAGAGAACGGCTCAAGAGAGCTTTGCAGCTACGAACATTATAATCCGGCGAAAATTCCTAATTCTTCCCTTTTCTTTATAATAAACACTCAAGGGAAAGAGGAGTAGGTCACCTTAGTATAACAGCGACGTGTCAACCTCATAAATTCTCTTTTGGCGGAAAAGAGAAATTCGTCAGCGATATAAATTAAAGAAAAGAGCTTAACAGAGGGACAATCATTCATTAGGGGTGGCCCCACGAGCTTTAATTTCAAGCTCTCGCTTCAGAATATGGAAACAGTAACTTAATTAGGAAGATCGCACGAAAAGAAATCTTTTATTACAAAGTCAGCCATAAATTGCTAAACAAGCTCTTTAAGAATTTTCTCATATAAAATATTAACTTTAACGATCATTGAACAATGTATTAAATAATGTTATTATTCGTTGTAACAAATATTTTTATTCGTTAATATATTTTACGCTTTGACGTACAATTTATCTACGATTCTACTCTTAAACTGAAATTTTTATTATAGACAAAAATTTTTTAAGGTTGTAAATTTTATTTTAAAAATTATACTTAAGGATTTCATCAAAATGTAAGGTTTAAAAGAAGGGATAGAAATTAAGCCTAACCCAATCTACGTAGAGAGTTAACATGTTCATCCGTGATTCCATAGCCATATAAACACGATGAAGAGTCCACAAAAGTGTAATTAGTCTTAAATAAGAAATAATGAGTAAAACACTGAATATTCAACCTAAACTTTAGTAATGGAAGCATAAAATATTTTAAATTTTTTTTAATAAGAGATGTGAACAGCTCCATACTATAATTAGGCTCCTAAGTCTCAAATTCGCATATTAAGAGAAACTTTCAAAATTTATGCGTGCACAATATGTGTACGAAGTATCAATGGAATTGAAGTATTAAGTTCATGCATTAAAAAAAACTCAACTCTTATATATTTAACACCTTTAGATAGGTAATATTCTTCGTAGACTACGTACAACAATTTTCTCGACATTGAAGCTATTTTCAATACATTTATCTCCTTTACGTACCCAGAAATACTCTCGTTTTTCCCTAAAATGTAAAAAAGCAAGGGTTTCACCTTCTGATAAACGCAATCGAAAAATCCGTCACGTGACAACACCTGAACGCGTCGGCTTTGTAGTGATTTTTCGGAGAATTCCACGAGTGGAATCTTTTTCCTCGCAAATGATAAAAAAGGAGTGAAAGGTGAGATGGAAAAAGGAGTTGTGAGGGCAACCTCTATATTGGAAAGCGGTCAAGGGACCGATATGGACCAGGGGATAGAGATGATGAGGAACAAAATGGAATGTGGAAGGGCGAGAACGGGAGATGCTTCTTATTTGTTTGGGAGGTGCTTTCGGAGCCTGTTTTCTGGACCTGTGAGTCGCTGTAAATGGAAAAGAAGATTGTTCTGGAAGTATCCTAATAATAGAGCCGAAGTATGCCTCTGGATGGCGTCAAATTGGAAGTTATTGGTAAAATAGGAAAGTGTCGATTATAATGATCTAGAGCTAACAAAGAAAGTAAATCTAATCAGCGTACTTTCCACACTTAATTCACGCAACTTAGTAGCTATTATCCTCGTCTAAAATGAATGAAAATAAACATCAATCTGATGATACTCTTTATTATTTAAATAATCGATCAAATAAATTACTCTCTAGTTTTCAATTACTGAATTTTTAACCCATATTTTTCATGTTGTCCAACCTGAAACATCTGCAAAGTACAATCATTGTTTACGGAATATACATTCATTATCAGCCTAACATATACTCAACGGGTATATTTAATTAAATTAAATTTGAGATCAAAATAAATGTAACTAGTCCTACTCACAAATTAGTAGCTATATTTCACGAGAAACATTGTTTTAAACCTTCGGCTGATGGAGACTCAGGGATAAAATTATAAAGTTAATATGTAACCAATCACAACTTCCTTCTATTCGTAATAAACTCCATCCAAACCAGGAGGCTAAATCATCAAAAATCAGAAGTTCTTTAACTTCACTCATCAAAGCAGAACATTACTCCCACGGGAAGCATAAAAAAGTCGACGTCTATTTGTATCGTAACCGTTGGTTGTCAAATCCAAATTGAGCTCTCCATCATTCTGGTCACGCCCACGGTTATTGACTTCACTATTTGGATCCATATTTTACTTTCTCAATGTCATTGCTCCGCAGAAACGTGTTTGGAGGGAAGAACATGGTCGACGCTTGGCTGCCATCTGTTGTCAAACTAAGCCCAGGAATTCCAATTTACGAATGAAATCCGTTCTAATCACGTCATGATCGTAATCCAGGCATAAAAAACCTATAAAAGGCTAGATATTAAATTTTATTGCGATCAATAGCTGTAGAACAATGTACGTAAGGTTTAAATTGCTTCCTTTTTTGATATATTATTTACGATTTATCTTTTCGTTCGATTCACAACCACAAAAATTACGAAATACCTTATTCTATACTTCTTATATTTCAGCTTTAACTTTATTGGCATCAAAAATAACGAATTATATCAGTTGTGGTTTATACATTTTCTCTCGTAGAGAAGGTAAACAACTTCACAGGTGTTTATTTACCGATTCTTAAGCATAAGGATAATCGTAGTCTCCAAACCGAGAAACTATATTACTTTCATCTCAGCTTCAGCTTACGACATCATCTCGTCAATTATCACCTCAAGGAGGAATTATGGAGTTTATAAGCTAACGCTCTAGGTTATTCCGCATCCATCTACCACGATGATGACCGGTAAAAGGAAAGAGGTGCCTCACGAATTGAAATCGTTCCGAATCGCCTCTCAAAAGGTGAATAACACACCTGCGTTCGTTCCATTCACCGGCGAATGCATTTGCTTCACAGCACGTTGCGTACGAATAACAGGTTGGAAAATGCACACTTAGCGTAACGTTCGAGCACGTACGAAACTTATCCATCTGCCAACTGCAACAGGGGACGGCGTGCTAAGCACGAGATCTCGACTTCATATTAATAAAAGTCAATTTAATCTTAAAGAGTGTTCTCCTTGAAAAACATGCGCCTAATGCGTGACGAATTCTGGTAATCGGCGTAAGAAAGTTCTCCGTTTAAAAATGAACGGACTCGGATACGCTCTGCGCCTTACCGACGGATATAGTGAATCCTTTAAAAAAACAGCATTAAAAAAAACGAATTAACTCAGGTAATTCACGTAGTCTAGGTGACGCGGGTCACTTGTAAACAACCGATAAGTAAGTGTAATGTAGAGGATAAATATAGACGTTATCCTCTTTAGAAATAAAAGGATTAAAGGAAGGAATTAAGTTTCGCGAAGAGGAAAGTGAAAATTACAGTCGGGAAGTGATAATGTAATTGGATGTAGATAAGGGAAATAAATGAAGGGACGAAAGAGACAAACGTAAATGGGAGGTAACGATGTTAAGGGAAAGGACTAAGGTCCGGAAATCTTTCGGTATATCCCAAATGGAAATGTTTTTAAGCTGAGATAAAGGAGAAAATCGCGCGCCTCGATTTCATGAGTTCATTCAAAGCTTGATTTTTAAACATAGCGTAGTTAGACAATGCTAACTGAAATATTATATGGTTAGCTGATAGCATAACATAGTTGACATGGGAATATTAGAAATAATTATCCATCGAGTGATTATATAAATAAATAGATACGATAACAATAATATAAATAAATATATGATATATAAGAAATATAGGATAACAATAGTATTTCCTTGAAATATTCCCATGAACGTATTAAGAGATATTTCAATATTGAATTGATCTGATACGAGCCTATATGAAATAAAGCATAGAGATTTTATCATATTTATAATCATTTTTCGTAATTACTTTATAACGACTATTATAATAATATTATCAATTGCTGTAGTCGCAAATAAATAGGAATATTACACTAGAGGAGGTTACTTTCTCTATTAATCATCTTCAGGAATCACGAATAAACCTATTTAATGATAGTTCTCTATGAAATACTTTAAAAATCGTACTTATCGCTCCTAGCCCTTTCATTACGTAAATCTCTAAAATATAATTTTCAAAGGTTATATATACGAGATTGCGAAACCCTGAAATAGGCTCCCATAATGGCAAATATCATCGAATAATTCTCGTTTGGACCTTCCACTAAACTAACAAAAAAGCAAATAATTTCAGCACTTGAACTGAATGTTTAAACGACACGTTTACGAAATAAATCGGGCACCTTTGTTGGCGAAAGAGAGAAATTTTTCAGCGGATATCGCCCGAATTAAAAAGGACGAACGACACTCCATGTTCAAAGCGAACTGTGGATTCAAGAGTGGGTTTCTACGACGAGAGGAGCTTTGAGCCAAACGATACGAGAAATTAAGAGTTGGAAATGCGAAATAAAAGAGAACGGAACAGAAAGATCTGGTGTGAAAAGGGCGAGAGACAATTAAATAAAAAATGAAAGAACGAGAGTTCGTAGAGTCAGGGAAAGCTGCCAAATATCTCCCTCCATATTTCAATTTCTTTCCTTATGAAGGCGTATAGATCGTACTCAACTCTTAACAAGTTAGTCAGTGCATTATATCGGCTGCTTCCAGTACATACGGGGATCCGTCTCGTGAAAAGGAAACAAGAAAAGGCAAAGCATAGACAAGGGTGGAGTGAGTGAAGTTAGAGCAAATCCCGCACGGCAGTGAGGGCGTCGCTAGCATATTTGCGATAATAACTCCGACACCGCCCTCTCCCGCTATTTGTGTGCGTGTATGCACTGCAAGTGCGTGTGTACTGCGAGTGCGTGTGGCGCCACCTGAAGGAGGAGGGCGTGGGCGTTTGACGCGTGGGAAACCCGCTGGCCAAGGTCTTCAATCTTTTAAGCGAGTGACACGAGGTAAAATACAGCCAAGTGCACCCTTGGGAAATTCGTTTGACGTTTAAGGACGTCTGTTTTTTTCAACGAGCCACTCGTTTAATGCGATTTGATAGTGTATATTTAGATCCTACATCGATTACATTCTAGGGATGAGTATTTAAACCGCACTTTAACTTAATCTGTTCATAGAATTATAAAGAAAGAAAAAATATAGAATTCGCAATAGGAACTTTGAGTCATTAGGTAACTGAATATACATTCAACAACTACAAAGAAGTTGGCAAAGTAGATAACTGAATTACTATCAGCTGATTTGCGTGCTTTCAATCTAAAAATCAGCTATGATCTTAATAAAGGTAAAATCATTCCAAAATTAATATACAAAATATTATTGCAATTTTTATTGTATTGCACTTTTTTGCACATACCTATCTAAACCTTACAGAAAAATTTTCAGGGATATTTAGTCAAAAGATCGAGCAAATTCTATAAGGATAATTTTATCTTTATCTAATACAAATATCAATCTATAACAAAAACAGCTTCAAAGTCATCTTAATTCCCTTTTAAGGAAAGAAAAGTTAAATGATCTTTCTACTAACTATCCAGTATAAATTCTCCATAAATAGATAAGAGAAATTCACATTGTTGGAATGTTGCTGTTGAATTTTACGCACACTGATGGAACACATTCATATCGGAGGTAAATATTGAGAAGGGAATTGAAAATAGGATTAATCGTAAAGTACAACTTGAAGGTTTACACTTTACACGTGTTTTGATTGACCATCACTCTACGTTCTGCCCCGGTTAGGAAAATTGCTCTCCTTCATTAATCTAGCCAATAGCATTTTCTTTGACACTGCGAAAAAAAATAAGTCATAAAACGTAGCTCTTTCAAAACCCACCTCAAACTCAACATCAATATCAAACGATTTGAGAAGTAAGGGAATGATTAAAAGACAATTTATAAATGCAATTTCAAGCTCGTAATTTACAGACAATTCGATAAAAAGAATTCAAATCTTAAAAAGAAAGAAATCTCATAATTCATGAGACTGTAAAATTACCCTTACACGGATTGGACAAAATAAGGGGAATGATTGTAAAAGGTTCCAGTGATGCAAAATAAGACTGAAATCGAGAGACTAATCTGCCAGATCCACTTTTTTCCGTCTCCTGGAGCTGATTATGAAACGGTGGATGGAGAGACTTCTGCTACGAAAATCTAATGAAACGGGCTTAGTTAACGAGCAAAAATTAAGACATCTCTCGAAAATGTAAGCTAAATGAGCCACTGAAAACAGCCTGGAAGATTAATATTAAAGATTAAAGGACTAAAGAGTTTGAGATAGAAATTGAAATGTGTTACCTAGGTAATAAAATGTAAAAGTGTAAATAGGAGATAATGAGATAATACAATTAGTAAATAGAATTATTTTTCTGAAAAACGGTCGAAGAAATAAAAATGTTTACATTAGTGAAATATTCTACCACCTTAATGAATTCGATGAAACGGCGATTCACTTGTTAGTATTTATCAGCTAAGATATTTGGAATAAATCACCAGTTTCGTTTTGAAAAGTGGTTATTTTTTAATACTTTCTACCACCTTACTAGCTACAGTGATGAATTTACCTTTTCTTTCGTCAATTCTTCACATGCTTTATATTACAATATATTAGAAAAACGATTCGAGATGATTATCATTTGAATTTGACAGTATAATATTCCTAAGGAAACTATATATCTGTAACTACGAATCCAAATATATAGACATAAGCATAACAGCTGATCGATTAACCACGAAATATTGGAGATTTTCTGCCGTCACCTTGCTGAGAATATTTTCGGAATTTCTCTCGTTAGTAATTCATAGTCCCAATATGTTACACTAGCGTCAGATGCGACAGAATGCCCTTCTTTAAATTCTATTCTCGCATTTCCATCCCCTACTCAATGACGACGATAGCTATGAATGTCACGTATAATGGTTTTCGATTCAAAAGTAAAACCAATAGCCGATTCCAAACTTGGAACTAATGTTGAAATCTCATATGTCATTTCGTGACCACCTTTCGATGGATAACTTCCAAGGCACGTACGATTATCCCTCGGACCACTCCCCGTGAATTTCTCCGATGCTATTTTCGACCTTTATTGGAAGTCAGACCACTGTCCATTCTTCAACTTTCCACGACTGACGAGCGAATTTTTTCGCTCAGTTTTAGATAAAAAGGGGACCTCACAAATTGAATCATTCATAAAACTGGCGGAATAACTATTCTGGAATACTAATGTATATTCTACGCTTGGATTAGAATTTGTCTCGCGTTTTACGTTTTTCGATGCGAGGAAAATAAATTTGATAAAATGGTCAACCTCTTGACAGTCATTTTCTTACGTGTTCACAATTTTGATTTTTTAGAAGAATAATAAATAATATTTGCTTCTTTACTTTAATGGGGATGGAGAACTTTTATTTATTTTAGAATTAAATTGATTTCATAGATTAAATAATCAGGGAAAGCGATTGATTACAAGCTACTAATAAATTTCCTTTAGTCTAGGATTTTATTTCAAAATATGATATTAACATCATCCAATATTCTTAAGGGGTTTATTTGTTTGAATGCTTTCTTCATATCTCCTAATAGAAGAGGAACTTTAAAAAGAGTAAGCCCGACCTTTTGTTCATTTCATCTACTTGTAAACATTAATAATATAAAAACCCTAATTTGTTTATACATCACTAAAGGAGTTTCATTTTTACAGGAATATTTGCAAAGTTATAAGAAATGAAAAAATGAGAAAATTATTTAATTAATACGTTCACAGAGAAAGACATATCTAATCCCTTATCTTATTGTATAAATTTATTACTTACAAACACCTTCACCTAATCTAGAGATATCTAATCTTTACCTCATCCTAATTATCTAATTTAAAACGTACACTGAAATTATACAACGAGGAAATTCTTTTACTATGAGAAATTACGAAAAACAGCAGGTGGTCATAGACATAGAACAAGTAAGAAAACTCTTTCGTGACGACTGATTTAATTTCTAGAAGATTCAACGACCAAACTCGTATCATCCAGAATGAATGGCTCATTTCCAGACCAACGTACCCTTCAGTTCCATTATTTAAACGACCATCATACTAAGCACTGCATCATATGAGCCTTCTCCTAGATATTACCACACGTAGAGATGATGAACACAAGGGCACAAATGCGTCTACGGCGAAAGAGTTAATGGGCGATTCCCAGAACTCACCTCCGGGTCGCGAATTAAAACATTTTTTCTACTTTCCGCTGATGTGGTGCGAACGATGCCCTGTTGTGCCTCGAACAGTTGTCCCTTCTCCCTCCGTATCGTCTTCACTCTTTCCAGATGGCCAGTCTCAGGTTTGCGTGACTTTGTGCCGTGGAATTGCATGGGGAGACCATCCATCACTCATTATCGCACGGCCATCTTCGGTCGCTTTATACATCACGAAGGAAGGAAGGGAAAAACTACTGACGCTCTCAAACCCTTCTGCAGATATCCCTCGTCTTCATTCCACTTTACTCGGACGGAAAATAACACCGAATAACACGTTGCCTTATTTCATACTTTGTAACCGATGTGGTGTTTCGGTGCACCTGAAACTGTCTGGTGCCAGACATCTCGGGCCTCGACCTTTGTTGGTTTTTAACGGCCGAATTGTGGTGGGATCAACTGATCCTTGACATCGTATTTTTGAATCTAGCCTTTCGCATGATGATCAAAAAAATTGGAATGTAGTTTCCAGCTATTAGTTAATAGACTCTAATACAAAACTAATTGTCCTCATGCCTTTAAATTTAACAAATATATTTGTGAGTAAAAGGAAGAGAAAAAAACGTATTTAGATAAAATATCCTGATTAATTTTTTTAGGAACTAGAATTAATCTACCCATTATATATATTTATATTTATTTATTTATTTAAAATTTTAGAGTCTTATAATCTTGAGACGCTTTTTACCAGGGCTATTATATAGAGTATAATTATAGTTACAAGTTGAGAACATTGATTGAATGAAAAAGAAACTGAATAACAATGAAAGTATTCTGAGGTACTTCTAAAAAAATTACGGCTATATAATAGCAAGAACTATACCAACTTTTCTTCGAACAATTCCTTCATCTCAAGAGTAAATTTCTTCCCAGAGAAAGGAATGGAAACCTAGATATCCATCTACCCCATTTAATCCTGTATTATTATTGTATAGGGATAGGCATGATATACGTTTATAGATGCAGTAAAAATGATGCCAACTTTTTCCATATAATTCCTTCCCGGTGTAAATTTCCTTGTCAGCAAACGTAAGCGAGAACATAGCAACAGAACTAGTATCTCATCATAATCTACCTTTCAAAAATCACCAACGCTATGCATCTACGAGCGATATGCATGCGCGAATCGATTCCGTATATCATAAGCATATCGCATCGAGGCGAGTTTATCGATAGGACTCGAGGAGAACTTGAAGGAGCGATGTTTGAGAGTTTTCTCAGGGACGCGAACTGTTCTCTCGCGGATCCATTAGTCTTGATCGCCGATTAGCGCGAGACGTTGTTCATTTGTTCCTAATCGCGGTTGATCGATCGCATCAGCGACCCGAGACCGTGTTAAGAGATGAACAGCGCGATCTAGGTGCCAACTGGAGGGAGATAGTGGAACCGCGATAAATGGTAGGGCTCCGAATCATAAAAGGGACCACCTAAGACGATTTATGTTTCGCCCTTCATTTTTTTTAGTTCCCTGGACGCTTTTGATGGCGGTGAGCTGTGTTGACCCAAGAATTTTGCACGGAGGTGGTCTGAGCGGGAAACTGCTAGTTCAACCGAGGTATTGAGGGTGTGCTAACAGAGCGTCGTGTTAACGGAAAAATTCGCTCTAATTGGAAACCCAAAAGGGTCAAAGGATGTTATCTCTTTGGAATTAGTAAAAGGGAGTTTTCAAGGTTATGGATGTAGCGTAGTAAATCATACGTTAAATATGAATTCGTTGCGTTGAATTTGAATCCGTAAGAATGACATGTAAGTATGAAATCAATTTGAATATAGTATACAATTTGAATTAAAGTTAACAATTTGATTTGAATATAGTATAAATTTTTACCACTTCGCTTACGTAAAAAGTGGTCATCAATTGATGAATTTGAAGAGTAATCCAGTGAAGATAAGTGAAACATAAATTCTACAATCACCCTGTATACACCAAAGAAAATTCCCAGTACTAATTAAGGGAATAAATATTAAGAATGGTTCTAAGTTTGTTACGATAAGAGGAAAGAAGCTTAAGTTAACCTACCCAGTTAAACATACGAGTTATACACCTTAAAACTCGTAGTGTTTACGAGTAATTTCTTCAAGTAACGCTACTGTAAACATGTTGCTAAGTACTCTTTATTTTCCAGCTTTAACATCACTTGATGCGACATACGGAAGTAAAACTTAAGAACGATGTTCTTGTGTGGAAAAGTGTGTTTTTCATCCGTCGCTTACTCGTGCTTACGTTAACGTCTTCGCGAACAATGAAACAATGCTATTCCCGGATTCTTTGAGAGGACTTTCCTAACGAGATTTTAATTTCACGTCCATAAAGGAGTAACGGTGTGTTCTAGGAAGAGACGTTCAACAAAATTTTAACTACCGTGCGTTAGGTTCTTAGGAAAGATATAGACGTTTTAACTCGTATAATTTCCTAGAAAAGGGTATTTGACAATTTATGAAAATGAATCTATTATTCTAACACAAACTTTTCAAAACAATAGATAGTTAAACCTTTAACAAATTAAATACACTCAACATTTTCTAAATCGTTATAAGAGGATAGAGAGATATTAAAATTTGATGTAAAATTTTTAGTTAAAATATTGATACTTATATATTTATAATATGAGAGATGCAACCTAAATTTTCGTAAATATTACGTTGACTAGATTTTTAGAAGTTATTGATTATTTCGCGAATAAAGCTAAACTAAAAAAGGAAGTAATTGAAATAAAATTGTTTCCTTTTAATATTATAATATAAAGCAAGAATAATGAATACTATTTTATAATATAACACATGGTATTCCTTTTTCGAAAACAAATATTTGCTAGCAAGCAAGAAAATAAACCTCATACATACATTTCCTCCTCACAATTCCCTTCAAGTATAATTTTTTATTAGGAAATCCACCGTCAAACATAAATTACCAAGAATAGACAGAGTTTGTGATAGCCTTATATAGTAAAGCGGAAAAATCAGCAAAAACAATCTGGAAACACGCTTATATGAGCGAAACATCCCTCCGTTAATCTGAACTACGTTCCTGTTTACGTCAAAGATAGTAGATATAGAGGCATCGGAGGTTCCTGAAACTTAGCTAATTATTTCTCGTTAAAGAAGTGAGAGGAAATTCTAAACGGGTTTTTTCATTTTGCTTCATTTTTGCGAGGCTGCAAAAAACTTGAAATCGGCCCATTCACGACATTCCAAGGTTAACATCCTGCCGCTACCAAAATGGATACAAAGCACTTCCTCTTCCCTTTTGAACCGAAACAATCGAGGGCCGATATGTTCTAAGGAGAGGAGATTTCGATTAGAAAATTTCAAAGTCACGAAAAATCCATTTCCATCAAATCAATTGACAATAACGGGGTATTATAATTTGCCAGAGGCAAATCTATTTGATATTAGGAACTAAGATGTTAATCAGAAGTGAATACCAGTTCAATTATGTGAAAATATATTTTTTAATAAAAAAACTATTGTTCATAACTACGTGAATAAAAAAGTCAGTTAAATACCAAAATGATGATTGTTAATAAAACACGATTTTTCGTAACTACGTGAATAAATAAACTGCACCTCATATTCAAAAGGTTTATAGAGGAAAAGAGAAAACGGAATAGAAATTAGAAAATGATCTTATGAGTACGACAACTTAGACGGTAAAGATGATAAAAGTATCAAAGCATGAGAGAAGACTTATTATTTCAAATAAAAATCTTATAGAGTTTCAATATAATCTACCTCTTAGAGTATAAATATAAAGAGACCGATAAATTAAAAGTTTTAAAAAATTTACTTAGTGAATTGAATTCCACATGGCTTCGAATAGAATACTGGGGATATTTCGAAGAATATCAAAGAATAGAAAAGAATTGTGTAGCGAGCCTTTTTTAATAGAAAATCTCTCCTTTTCACTTCTCGATTTTTACATTCGAATCCGAAACGCAGCACTCATTATCTCTCAACATTAAAATATCGAGGCCATTCCTTAATACACTTCTTTTTTGGCAATTTCCTCGATCCCTGGACCGGAGCACGACGCATCCTTAATATTCCCCGGCATCAACAGAGCACGGAGTCCGTATTCGTTCCGCCCTCTACCGCCGAAGCAAAAAACCTCCATGAAAAATGGAAATCGCCTCAGAAGGCTCACAGAAACGACGGGAATAAAGAAAGGAAGCTCATCACGAGGAATCCTCCGTGAATGACTCTTCGTTCGAGAGACCACACCTGTTGCAGCCTTCGGACATCGGAATAAGAACGCCTTCGGAGGAAGAAAGAACAATGGGAGGAAAGCTAAGGAAGAGGAGCTCTACTTAGAGAGACCACAAAGAGGGATTATTATCCGAGGGGATGGGGTTCGTGTCCCGGGGAGGGTGTGAAACCCGGAGACTTCAACGGGGGAAAGTCGGCCGAGAGTAAACCCGGAAGAGGGGTGCACTGTTTCCTTCTAAAACCGACGCTCTTGTATTCAGAGACGGGCTCTATTTACGGGAAATGGAACGGGATCTCTTTCGCGGCCAGAAATCCATTTTTCCCATTTTTATTTCCCCCCGAAGAGAGATTTCGATTCACGGTCAATAAATCGCGCCATTCATTTCCCCAAACTCGGTGAATGGAACGAGTTTGGAAATTTACTACGGAATGCAGTCGGTGATTTTGTTTTGCTCGCGTGCAGATCCAATGAAAGCTGGTGCGACCGCTTTGATTCCTTTTCTGATGAAGTGGAACTTGTTACCGTTTTGACGGTCGATTCTTTAAAGGGCTAACCGATTGCCGATTTCAATCCGCCGCGAATTAAACTTCCGCGTGGGAAAACAGCGGAGCTCTGAAACTCGTCGAACTAAAGAGGATGTACTTACAACTTTGAGCTGAGCCAGAAACGCTACACCACTACGATTAGAAGACCGAATGTACTTACCTAAAAAGAGAGAAAATTATAAATTAGTACAAAGGTTACTGTTAAAACTGATGAGTAATATATACATATATTCATTTTTTATTAATAATTTTTACATGTCCATGTTACTTAGCATAAAAATTTTTATAATTTTACTTTAGTTAAAAAATAAATACACAATGTGATAGAATCATAATTCTAAATCTATTGAACAATTTTATAAGATTTTCTTATTGATTTGTATAAAATAATTAATTAATTTGTTTTATAGAAACTAAAATTTATTTTATCTAATAATATTTATCAAATAATATTTCATTTACAATGTCACACATTTTTACTATTTCAAAATATTAATATAGCTAATTTTTCATCAGTGTTGATGAATGTATTATTTTAATCATTCTATTTACTTATTTCTATAAACCTAAAGATTACAATCAAGAACATAAAATGATGAGAAAAATCCGTCCTTGGCAACTATAAAGACAAAAACAAAAAAATATCTATTGCGCGTCAAGTTTAACGCATATCTATTACTTTCAATTGTTGCGGTATTGTTGAAACTCTACCTTCGTAAAATATTAAGCTTATACATAACGGATATCCAACATATACTAAACATTTTTTTATTTCGTTCGACATTAATATAGATGTATATATTAATAGACATGAGAAGATTATTAACCTGATCCTATAATAGATGGTTGAATTCTGACAGGAAAGAATAATCCTCCGAAACAAAAGCCTCATAAAAAACAGTTCTACAAAACGCAGATTAAGGAAACATGAACTCTTCCCCTTTTTTGTGGTCACTTCCCTTTCCTTTCCTCATCTTAACGCCTAGAAACCTTCTCCTTGCATTTAATGGTTTAGAAGGGGTTGTGTTCATTCTCAATTTGTCGCTCTACAGCATTATCGTCGTATTTTATTGGATATTGTCAGTACCATAAACAGTGAAACGTGTAATTTTATCGTGTCATACCAATAGATTGTGTAAATTTATAACTCGCACTGAATGAGTACCATAAGACTCGAAGTATCGACTCCTAACAAACTGGTTACCAACAAAAACCATGGGTTTGATTTATAAGACATTTCCGTGTTTTTAGAAGATATCTCGTTTCCTCGCAGCAAAGGTTATCACCCATAGAACTTCTAAGAGAGGAACAAAAACATTGAGAGACATTTGAAACTGGAATGATGAAGGCAATAGACGTCTTCTAACACGGTATACATTAAAGGGTACCCACATGTATTATAAATCATAAGCCAATATTTATACGATTCAATACATAGAATGTTTGGTGTTTACTTTCGATCTAAAAAGGGATGTATGAAAAAAGTGTTTGTACTGAATGGTCAATAGAATTTATTTAGATCATGTATATTTAAATACGATATAAAGAAGTAAGAGTATCAAAATATAAATAACAATAGATATAAATAACAATAGATATAAATATAAAAATATCAATAGCGGTTAACGATTGCTATATTTATTCATTTAAATAATTGAAAATATATTCACACAAACTTCATTGAAGAAAATATTTTCTCAAACTTCCTAATGAAGTGAAGGTTATAGCAGCTTTAATTATATTAATTATGTTTTAGATACTTTAAAAGTAAACTTTAATCTCTCTCCCATTATTAATGGTATCTAGTCGAATTATCCTTTAAATAAAGTATATTATTTGAGTATTCAATGATCCGGAAAATTAAACTTCCACAATACTTCGTGCTATAATTAAACTTACAAATTTCGACACCCTTTCCATTGTTAAAATTATTGTCTCGGAATCACAGAACGTGGGATTAGCACAAAAATTAACACCTTTCTCCACACCTCTTTAATCGATCACGAAGCTCACACAAGAGAAGTTTCCGAGGCATAAAAATACAGCGGCAATCAGTCGTGCGACATAAAAGGGAACCTTTTTTACCCATTAAAAAAACTTATGTGAATTGAGACAATATATCTAGAGACGCGAACCGCCCGCGTCGTAAATGCGCGTTTCCAGCTGTCGTAAAAAGATCGACCGAATGCGCGACGGACAAATGAAAATCGACTCTTGACGCCTCTCCACGTGTATCGTAAAAACCACTCGGACGAATGTGACGGAACTTGAGAATAAGGGTTATGCGGAAACGAACCCTTCCGCCCCCGGCATTAAAAATATGGCTCTCGTTCCTAGAGACGCCCACGCAACTGCTTTTGAAACGTGCGCTCCGAAGGTCCAGACGAGAATTTAAATAGAAGACGACCGAATGGTCTGTTTCACGCCCCGACGAAGGAACTTTACGTATTCCGTAGGGAAGTGATTTTCTACGAGAGATTTTTCGGTGAAAAAGAACTCCATTCATATAAAAAGAGTCCGTTTCCGAGAATGTGAGGTATTCTTTGATGTTGGAATGCACGTAGCCCAAAAGGGTGAGAGTTTTATGGTCGATTTTCCATTGATTGAATGGAGAGCGATTTCAATCGGATACCGGTCTGAGATGTTCCCGTAGAGATATAGAGTCTTTCCAAAGGGGCTTTTCATCTGGAAAATCGCTCCTTTCGTACTTTCGATCTTTATTTATTTCTCGGATGTTCGTCGAAGGCCGACGAGATCGAATTTAGAGGTTAATATCAAAGGCTTGACCTTGATTCGATGCGCATGAAACCTGGAAAGCGACATGTACTAGAACCTTAAAAATCTACCCAAAAGAGAGAGAAAAACTTCGGAATACCAAAAGGATTACAGTGATTGTGATACGAGGAAGATGAAGACATCTAAGGATCTGGAATAGAAGAATCGATGTCAGACAGTGGTATGTAAGTACTTCTACAGATATTAAGGATCATAGACCTAAGTTGGTATAATCAATACAGAAGAATAAATTACAGAATGGAACAGACAATTGGATCATAGAAAAATATAGGAGTAATTCAATTAATCTAACCTATATATCTACACAAAACAGCAATGAAATCCATCCCCTATGAATATCATTCAGAAAATACGATAAGATTTATCGTAAATCCCATAATCAAACAGATAATTAGATAACAGAAAAATATAGGAAAAATTTAACTAGTGCAACCTATAAATCTACAGAAAACAGCAATTAAATACATAGTTTATGCATATCAATCAAAAAATATGACACGATGAATCATGGACCCCCAAACAATAGAAAACATATCGCATTAAAACAAAGCAAATACACTCAACTCAGTTCCCGTATTCGGATGCGGAATAAATAGTATAGCGAATAAAGAAAAAAACCCGCGATCGAAGACGTCTCGCTGATGTTCCGGTGACACAATTCCGAAAGCTGATTCGGGTCCAGATGGTGAATCACTCTCACTGTTGGCATTCGGCCAAAAGAAACCTCACCTTGAACACTTCTCTTGGCGGTGGTCTTCTTTTTGCGCTCGTACCAGTCCTTTCTCCTCCGCGGGTAATTGAGCCACTTTGCGGAGAAAAACTCGGCGAAAATGGGATGCCTCGGAGGAATGCGTGGGGCGGTCGTCATGGGAAATTATAAACGGCGAATTACGCGACGATGATTTAGCTGGATAAAAAGGGATGCTGGAAATTGTACGGGATCAAAAACACATGGAGGTTGAAGTTTAAGAATTCCATTGTTAATGCACCGATGAGTATATAACTTATAAAAAAACACAATTGGCCACTGATATTAGCGAGTTTTTTTTTCCATTTTAGCGATGTAAATACTAAGTTTGCATGATTATTTCGGACATTCATGGACTGACTTATAGAAACGCTTGCTGGTATCGCACTTCTATTCGTGAATAGATATACTTTAATTATCATACTAGATATATTTATTTATTTATTGTTGCTAGAGCCTAGAGCTAGTAGAGAGAATAATCAATTCTAAGAAGAGAGAAATTGCTTTGATAAAATCTTGCTTAAAATCTTTCGCAGAATGATGTTATTATAGTATATTAATAAAACAGACAATTAATATGAATTTAATTTGTCTACGTGCTAAAACTCAATATCCAAAGCATATTATGAATTATTCGAATACATTTCTAAGATCAAAGAATCTATTTGTTCCCCTCAGAGTGTGTCATTTTCATTCAGTTTGGTTAAAATGTGAGAAACTATTAGCTTAGTATTTCTGTTTAATTAATGACCTTTTAGTTTGTAAACACTATCATCTACTGGAACTTAGTACAATAACAACAGTAATTACAACTCTTATCAAATTTCGAAATAGTTCCGAAATATGGCAGAACATCAAGTAACCGGGAAATGACGAAGGTTACATATTTATATATTATCCTTTTCTACCTTCACTACTTACGGAGATAAAATATTGAAATATAGTCTAAATAAATATGATAATCTTTATAAAAGTAGTATATAGAAGTAGTAAGCCAGAGTATTTTTATCCATACCGAAGAACTTTCGAAAGCTCTCAATATCGTGGTTATTTGATCTTCAATTCCAATTCTGAAACAATAAGATCCGTTTACACACAAAAAAATCCTTCGAAACTCTCATATAAAGGTTATTTATTGAAAAAAATTCGAGGGAAAAACATGTCCGTGCAGGAAGAGATAGAGATGCCGACGTAAGTGACTATAGAAGCTGCCCTTCCATAACTACCACGGGAAAGATTTAAGGGTAACGTCTGAACCGTTTCCGCAATTCTGTGAAGAGGAACGAATGAAAAAATTCTTTTGTGCGAAAATAGAAATAAAGAGAGAGATACTCGCATCCGGATGCGTAAAAAGAGATCTGAAGAATTTTCATCGATGGGCCAAAAAGAGGGAACTTTTCGATAAAAAAGTCTTCCAGTTTATCAAATAAGAACTCGTTTCCATGGGATTTCTTTTTTTATTCTCCTTTCGTCGCTAACTTTTCCCTTCGAATACGAAATTCTTCTTTGGATCGATCGAATGCTTCGGCATCTCCAAACTGAATCTCTATTTATTATTTTCTCGAGGGACTTTTCTATTTGGGGTGACGTGATTCCATCCCCAGAGGCGATCCTTATAAGGTACTGCTTTCGGAAAGAGGGTCACTAAATAGGTTAATTAATAAAAGATCTGAGCCACTTTCTTAGTCGCCTCTCTCACGAATATCCTCTTTGAAATTCCTCACTCGATATCAACTCGTCCATCCACATCCATATTTGGGCGGCCACTTGTCGATGGCAGAGGCTTTCCCGTCCACTTCCGGGGTCGCTGGATTGCGAATCGCCCGATTTTAACGTCGACGAGCTAAAATATATATACTCCAATCAATCTTAAAGTTATACCATGACCTGGTATTAATGTCCGACCAATCACTAGCCACCTCGATTTAATTTGCAACCTAATTGGTTGATAGAATTATATTAGCATCTTGTTTTAATAGTATTTACAATGCGCTGTTTCTCTGTTTACGTTCACGCAACAATCAATCGTGTCATTATGGTTTCCAAGGAGATGTAAAAGCCATATAAAAAGTTACATAGACATTTAGAACCTCAAGCAACTAAGTTTACACTAAAAAGATAATTCAAACATTTTGTAAAACACGGTTGTTTCTTTAATGGGAAAGGGTATTAATTCAAGTTCCATCAAAAATGGAGCAAGATACGTTTAAATAAAAGCAATTACCTATCATACAGCCACGTATAAGATGAAATCTATAGATTAGTTACTGTATAATATTGTAAATTCCAAAATAAAGTACTAATTACCCTTACTAAACTATGCGTTAACTTTAGAATCATTGTGTGGTTGAAAATTGGAAGATATATTTATTTTAATTCTATATTTTAATGTAATAAACGTATTAGAATGATAAGTTACACAAAATAGTTTATCTAAACCTCCTAAATCCTCCGTATGGTGGAACATTGCCTCCGACTCTCAGTAGGGTACATCAAAAGTACGACATATCGCATACTTATTCATTAAGCACCATAATGAATGATGTTCTTATCTGCTATAGAACCAGATAAGTAGAGACTGAAGCCACAGCAGTGCAAAAATCGATAAATTACTCGGGGAATTATTATCTTTTCGGAGGGAGGCATGACTAGAAGCTTATCCAATATTTTCGGAGAAGGATATTGACCTACTTAAAGCGTGAGAAGGGCAACTTTGAAATTAGTGTTTCTCGGTAACTTAGTCGCTTTAACGTAACAGTGAAAAGCTTATACAAGAAAAGAACTGTCTTTTAGGTCAGAAACATTAAGGATGGAAAAAATGAAGTTATTAAAACCTTTATTGTTCACATTCATTCATTTTTTAATTGAATTCCTTCTTCATCTGATGTATCTTCAATTGAAAAAACATCCTTAACGCTGTGTGTATGTATAGGTATAATTTGTAGCTGGGTGTATTTGGTTTAAGGTTCTTTTCTTGAATACAAAAACCTACAATAAAATAATTGACCAAAGAGACAATGAAAACAAATGCGATGATATTACTTTGGAAGATAATTATTCATTATGCATCCGAGACGTATTGATCCCATGGAAACCATGTTTAACATGTGCTATTCATTGTATCATAATAACGCACAGGTATTTTTCATACCTAACATTTGCCTAGATGTTCATTACAACATATAGTACACATTACAAAATAAACTCCTTTGAATTCTACCGAAACGGTAAAGTATAATATCTTAATTCAGAAGAATGTATTCTCCAACTAAATGAATCCTTCTCACAAACCTATACGCATATATCGATACCGTAACATTACGATAGCTAGTGATAAAAAAGAAAACTTATTCTTGCCTATTCCACCCCATAGGAATAGAATGGAAGAGAATTATAGGAGAGATTTATGTTCATAAAGAGTTCTTTGTGGGAACGTGGGAAGGTGAAGGAAGGCGTCTATTTCTTCATTTTACGAGATATAATCCAATAAAGCCCGCCTCGACGCCAGACAAAAACCATCACGCATACCTTCCTTTAACTTTCCCCCTCTTTGCCCTTACAAATTCCATCATTTCATAGTGTGCAGAATAGTGGAGGTTGGCATATTTAGGAGAGTTGTGCAAACTTCAGGATATAGGATAAAACCTTAGACTTGACTGCGAACGTATATGTGATTTACTTGAAGACGAAAACGTCACGTGCGTCTAGGAATTATAGATTAGTGACTGAATAGCAAATCTAGCCTTTTCCATATTCCCTTTAAAAACTAGGATCTCTACACCTTCCAGAACAATATAATAAGTTCTTTTTCAGTAATTAGTTCTATTGTTATTGAAACTGCTTCATATATTAATTCATCTTACTTAGAAACAACGTATACGTAATTCAGAAAACATAAACATCGCCTGCTTCTGAAACCAATATAGGATATTCATCTTGTTTACAATATTCCGAAGATTTAGACATGTATTTGACTTTACATATACAAAACAGAAAGAAAAACGTTTAAGTTCTGCGTCAAGATTTTCTATCGCGTTCTAACATACTCGTTTATATTCAATTCAGTCATGAGCTCCTAGACTAGTGACTACTGTGAGTTCGTAAATAGTTGCAGTTATTTTCATATTAAAGGTTATTGAGCATAAATTACAAACTTTCATAGGTTATTATTTTGCATTTAATTTCGTTAGCTAATGTCTGCAGGATACACCCAGAGTTAGAAGAAATCAAAACAAAGAACACCAACGCGTACGTACACTTCATTGTTCGGATAATAATGGCGATTATTTTTATACCTTTTTCTACAAGAATCTTGCGCGAGACACGATGCAAAATTTCTTGACGTAAATTAGAAATTTTGAGAAGGATCCTTTCCAGGTAGTCCTCGTACTTTCCCGCCCTAACAACGTCCAAAAACGCGTGAGAAATGATAGTTGGATACGTCCTTCGTAACAGACTCAAAGCCTCGTCCGACACGATGAGAATGGGTGGGGGTGGAGGCTTAGAGAAAATAGATAGGTAATAGGGATTTTAGGATAGAGGATTAGAGAGAGACGTAGGCGTACGAGATGAGCGCGCTGGAGTTCTGAGGAATAAAGGCCCGTTTTGAATGAAGGTTTATTATATGAAAAATGGGTGTATCTCATGGATGAGTGAATTGAAGTGATGATGGAATAGGAAATTTACCTAGGAATGAAAATAAGAGAAAATGAAACAGGAAATGGAGAAAGAAGCGTGGGAAAAACTAGGCGTTACGGTACCTTGTCTTCGAATCCTACGTGAGTTCATCCTATTCAAAGACTATAGCGACTATACGATAGAACTACAACTGTAGGAATAAGGATTGAGAGTTCATACACACAACTGCTCTATTTTAAGATTAACTTTTATATACAGATGCCATAATCATCACTCACAGAATATGCAATATTAAGTACATTATAATTAGATGGAAATAAAGATATGGGAAAGGAAATATCTCTGAAGAATTCGTATGGATATAAATTTAGATGAACCCAGACTTGAAAAAGTTCAATTGCATTATTAGTATACATTTATGTAAATGAAAAAAATAGGATATTCTTCAGGTAATTGTTCCGTGAGAAAGCAGACTTCATTACGGTGAATTCAAGAAAATGTAATCATCAAAGATTTGATTTCAAAAGCCTCATCCTTAAATTAATTTAATAACTGAATCTTTATGATAAGGTTAATAAGCTCGTACTGTCCTCTCTAGCTCCTTAACTAACTTTTAGATGGATAATCTGATGTTGAGAATTTAAAAACGAAAAGAATATGACAAGAGGCATGTTAAAGATATTCACCAATACAGAGTTACCGGGTACTCGTGCTTAAAATCTCGTCACCTCTCTATTTTTAATGAACATTAACTCGATTAAAATTATCTCATTTGAACGGTATCCAAAGCTCAACAAATACAACGTTACAATATTTTAATATTCTGAAAAGCACTCACAAAATAAATTTATCATAGTTATCGTATTCGAACCTAGAAATAGCACTTAAATGATCACTTCTTTCCCACCCTCAAAATTATGATTTTTAACCATAAAAACTCGAGAACACACCATAACGAATCGCATATTTTCCGTGTATAAATTTCAATCTTGAAGCTCTTGATTTTGTACGAGTAAAACAACCGCCGAGCGAAAAACTCATGGGATGAGAGTTGGCGGGAATGCCTTTTCCCGCCTAATCATAGGGAGGGAAACAAAACAACAGCGGATAAATCACCGTCCGTGAGGATGCGTGGAGCGCGTAACAAGAGAGGAGTCTGACAGAATACGCAAAACAGGGATGAGCTGTCGACTTCCGCCGCATGTATTTTTCCAAGAGGTATCTTTCACCACTCCTTTCCCACGTGTTTTCGACAATTCCGCTGAGCGACAGAGGCCGTATGATTCTGCCGTTGCCATGGTGATTTAGCGATCCTCTTCACTCAGTGCTTGTCGGCTGTGATGGGGACGAGGACATTTAGGTGAGACAATCAGTTTTAATTTTGTTTGTCCGCTACTTCCGGTGTTATGAAATAAAATACGGAAGGACAAATATTTCGGAATACGTAGAGCATTTATTCCCAGCATTTTTGACAACATGAAGTCCATCTACGTTCTCATAGGTAAAGAATGATGGAAATGAAATAAAAATAATTGCTTTTTAAATTAACGTTGCATTCCCGCAAGGACAGTTATGTTCATCACAAAATACAAAAATCGATATAGTAAACTTAAATAGTAAGTAAACTTTAATATAATTTTGAAAGAGACTATAACGAAAAACATTTTTAACTCTTACTAATGGCTGGTAGTTGCTATATAAGATGTTCATTTGTTTGCAATCTTTGACGACAAATCGTGAATATTAATGACACATGTATATACGCGATTCGTAGAAATAAAATTCATTAGGATCGGTAGAGATACACGAAACATTTTGGGGAGAAATTTCATCCCAATAAGCAATGCTTTAGAAATTTTCGATATACCTTCTGTTTTTAAAATTTCAGTCTACGATGAAATGTATCCAGTAAATATAACCTATACAAATTTGATAAAAATTTTCTTCTCTATCAATGGATTATAAACGATGGAAATCTGTAGCTACAATAAAAGAATCTCCCTTCAGTTTTGAAGCAAAATACAAGATTTTACGTCTACGGGAACAGAGGAAACTGTTCGATATCTAATGCAAATTAATATGACTAATAAACGTCATAAATATCTCGAAATCGCAGAGTTAAAATAGATCTGAGCCTTTGAACTGGAGATTCAATGCGGTTATTCATCGAAATTTGAACATCGATCCAGAAAATGAAATTTTCATTCCTCTGGGAGTACCTGAATTGCGCGATAGACATAACAAATGCGATGGGATACAACTGCTAGTGATTTAATTATAGAGTGACTGAACCGAAAGATGACCAAAATGAGATGGGATGAGGAGCTAGCTCCCAAAACAAATGGGATAGTTTTTTAATTCGATAGAATGAGCCGTTATTAATTAGGTCAATCACGATCAACAGCGAATTAAAGCTTTTTTATTCCATCAATTATACTTTGGCGTTACGATCGGTATGTCACGCGTACAATGCACGCGTGATTAATATTGCAACGTTCAATTAGAGTATGGATGTATCCGCTATTTTAGCTCCAAAAAATTAATCAAATATTTTTTGAAAAGCCTCAAAAAACGATCTTTTAAACATTTAATTATAACTTAAATGAGTCTATTAAAAGCTTAGATTTTCTCTCTGGTGGACATCAATTAATGAATAAACGTAAAGCAATTATGATAATACAAATGAGTTCAAGATTATAGTATTTCATTATTTCAGTGTCGAGAGATATATTGTATAATAATAATTGCATAAATATTTGTTTGAACTCCCATTAATACATCAAAAGTAATGAATAATTCACGTAAAGAAGTAAACAAAACAAAATTCGACAACTATAAACTCTATTTTGTTAGAATAAGAACGAAATTATTACAAACACTTACTTATAATCTTACTTTGTTCATAATTCATCTTACCATAAATATTTTTATAGGATTAACACGTATTGTTGAAGCATAAGTATTAGAACTGGGAGTAATGATACATTTGCTTTGATGTTCACAGATCGTTAACCTACTTTCTCAAAGAGAAATACTTAGCTCTAGGAGCAAAGGTGCAAGCAAGACAATTCTCACGATAGTTCGAGTGGGGAGTGTGTGGAGGGGGAACATGGAATCATTTGCCTAGGCAAACATTCCGGGGATTGGGATCTACGAAGTAAGACCGTGGGATGCACCTCGAGTTCTGAGTGATTAATCGAAGCTCATTTGATCTCGGATTAAATTTCGAGCACAAGGTTGAATTATGCGGTGGATCAAACAGATAAATACTCCATCTCTCGGATAGAGAAGGGGCATTGCAAACACATTTCCATTTCTCCTGAGAAACTCGACTCATTTTCTTACTTAAACATAATCTCCACGTCTTAGGTTATTATGCAGGAAAATTTTTTAAAGCAGACAACGAATGTTTGTTTGGTAACTATAGACAACAAATAAATACGAAATGCTCCTACGTCAACAAGACACGTTTACTGAAAATATTTGAATGTATGTAAATTGAATAGCCTACGATACTATATATGACTATACCTGATATTACGTCTGGATATTTTGGAGGCGGATTTCTACTTTCCAATTTGGAAAACGATTTGGATTGAGTGTGATTTTGATAATTCCCAAAATCCTATTTTCTTATTTCGTATTCAGATTGAAAATTGCCAAAATGGTCGCAGTTTCTGTAATGGAGGTGATTACCTCCAAAAATTGGAAAATTACTTTATTTGTGCCAAGAAAATCCCCCGTGATTTCACCTAATTCAAGAAAATATCACGGAAATATTTTCAATAATAGAAAATAAATTGCAAAGCACGCTATAGTTCACAGGACGTAAAGGAATATATTTTTATACCATACCATAAATTTTTATTCTAAAAGGTTAATTTGAGGGCCCTAATAGCTTTGTGATGAGAGAATATCTAATTAAAATTCAAAGACTTTATAAAAATCGAAGATTGCAGTTAAAATCATAGAATATTAGAGGAAAATTCTATCCAATTTTGCTTTGGATAAAAGCTTTTAAAAAACCAGCTGCGTAACAATTTTATGCAACTCTCAGGGTAGATTTTTAATAATATCATCGTTGCAGAAATAAATCGACACCTCAGCAACGAAATAAAAATATAATAATTCTCTACGGATCAGAAATAACTTAATCGTGACATTATCATTATTAAGTTTTAGAGGAAAATAAATATTGTTCAAAAGCATACGAAAACCCATAAATTGGGGATTTTTTTATAAAATAAAATCATTGTTTACGAATTCAACTTCGAATGATCAACAATTAAAAATTCTCAGAAATCTATTGACGAATGCATCGTAATTTTGCATACCTACAAAAAAACTACCGAGAAGGAAGAATACTGTGATCCCATAAAATGTATACATGCCAGAGAAAATGTATGTTAAAATGCATAAATATTTTCTAGTAAAACAGATGTCTCCGCAAATCAAAAAGTATGAATCACCGCATAGATTGGAAATGCATGTAATCGAAGCATGAGAGTAACCGACAGATGATGATGAGTGGTAATCGAAGTGCCACGGCGCAATGTCTTTTTGTGACGCGGTAAAATGTCACTCTCATATTTACCCAACTACTCGAGAGCATTGCACCGCGTGATGTACCGTTGCCTGGAAACACGACACCGAGTCAATTGCTGTTCTTTTTTTTTTGCTCCCGAACATCGGTTAACAAAGCAGAGGTCGTTTGGATCCCATTCTTATTCAGAGACAATATTTGTAGATTTTTCTACTCTGGAAGAGGCGACCTGCATCCAAATTACCTCATTACCGATTCCACTTTTTCTTTCCATTCCGCGAGGAAAACCTGTCTCTTCATTCTTTTTTTTACTTTTCTGGATTAATGCCGTCGTCCCCAAACACGAGACTGGTATGCGGGAAATTCCAATTTTTCGTATGAAGAGAACGAGATCGGCTTAATGAGATTGCAGAGGGAGAAATTAAAAAATTTCGGGAGAAATATTACGTAAAAGCTTCGTTAAAAATTTATAACGCTTTAGTTTTATCTGACGCTGAAAGGGGTGAACTAAAAATGTCTAATTTCATGAAAATTGCGCTGGAAGTATTTCATACGACTCATCTGACGTTTGAATACATTTAATACTATAATGAATTAAAGTGCAAATATTTGAGTTCATCCGGAATGGTTTAATGAACAGGAGACTAATGAAATAATTCTTAGAGAAGGTTGGATAATGTTCTACTTTAGATATCCAGTGTTGTAATACAAGACATTGATTTTATTTACAACATTTTAGAAAATTAACGATAGAATACCGATTCCTATCGATAGTATCGATTTTTTATACAAAAGAATACAAAAACATCGTGAGTTTCATTAATTTTTTATTCCCGAAATAAATTGATTTACGAATAAAATTTTATGAGTGGCCTTTCCCGTTTGGCACAGTAAAATTACGTTATTAGTATTAAATTGAATATCAAATAATCAATAATAAATACATCTGATAAATGCTGAATTAAAGTTCCATATTAAATTATTTATTTTCAAGAATAAATGCATTTAACAGCAATTAAAATTATAAATAAAAAAACCCCTATATATTAAAATATATATGGGATGTTATTTTGTATTTATACATCGGTAACTGAATTCCTTCTCAAGAGAATAGTGCTTCGTATTCCTCATAAAGTAGCAAATAAGTACGAATAACTTATGCTGCGTTTCCTGAATGACGAGTAAAATAAAATCCACTATAATCGTTTCGTTCATACGATAGTATTAGTGATTCAGATGATAAGTATCACAGAAAATACGGGAAGGAAAAATAAAAAAAAGAAAACGGAAAAGATGAAGACAAAACGTACGTTTACCATCATTCGTTCGGTAGATAAAGAGAGAACGTTCTCATTTTAGTATTCTCTATATTCTCTCCCACGAAACAGATCGTTTGAAATCGAGGCAGCGATTGGAAGTTATTCGGATCTACGCATTGCGGAAGCACTAAGTGGTGGTTCGGAAAAAATACAATTTCTTGGTTCGTGAGCGGCAGTCAAAATGAATCGGGAACGGGTTTCGGTCTCTATGAGGCGATTCCCATAGCGATCACTCGGATGCACGGACAATTCACGACTCACTACGTAACAATGCTCTTCTCGAAGTGAGTGACCGATGCAAGGAATTTTCCCACGGAAGAGACTGTAGCTTTAAAAGGATAGAAGAGAAGTTATTGGAGAAGAAGTCATACGTATGATCGGATACCAAGCAGTGAGTGAGTTGTCGCTTCATATGTATACATATTTATATATAGGTTATGGTGGAGAAACACTGGATCAAGTTCATGGAAGAGATAGGAGATTATGCACATAAAATGAAATCATTTTTTAAACTAAAAATCGACGTCTTTTATTATCAAGCTTTTCACCTTATCTTCGTATAACTTTATAAAACGTTCCAAAAGAATTGGTATCTTAAAATTCATTTTATATTACTGGCACCGAAATGATCAAATGGAAAATACGATTGTCTTAGGTAAAAGCACTTCTACGTTCAGTTCTAGCAAATAATGAGTAGAGGCCTAAGGTAAAGGAAATATTACAAATTCATATAGTATTTAAATATATTGAGAGAATTATTTTCTTCCCAAAACTTCCCAGAAATGGAAATGAGAAAACTAAATAAAAAAGATGAAAAATAAAAACATAACTATTCTTTAAAACATTTTGATTAATATTACCACACGATAATTAAGGAAAATATAAGTTATTATTATTCTAAGAGACTGACGTGCTTTGGAAACATTCTGCCAACGATGTTGCAATAAAACTACTTCAACCACTCTATCTTCTCTATATTTTCTTCCTGTGAATTCTAAATCATTGCGAAACAATTATGAAATTTCTCATTCGTAATTTCCTCAATGAAAACGGGTGAATAATTTTCAGGAAATAACTCCGAGTTTCTAAGGATTCGCGGTCGAATGGCAAATAAGGAAAACGAAGAAAACAGGAAACAAGAAAATACTGAAAAATAATAAAGGCTGACATTTGTCCGTAAAAAAAAATTAAAGACAATACGAAGCTAAAGAGGAAAAGAAAACAGTGTGATTTGAAAGAAGGGCGGGCAAATAGAATAACTTCGTTATTTACTGATCCGTGAATGGTCGTTGGTCGCCATGTCATTTTACCCTTGTTTGCTTGTTTGTTCCGCATTAACATTTGAACTGCTAAACTGACTGTGGCTTCATTTAACACTCTTTTATCCTATTGAGTCTAGAATACGTCCATCACGCGATCGCTCACTATCGATTGTTTAAAAATTGACCATCCCTTTTAAGAGGTGTGTATATCAGAGGCTCGTTTCCTCGTCGCTTCCTGCATAAATAAACACACACTGAATTCGTTTGCAATCGGTAAATTAAACTGAAATATACAGCGATGTATTACCGAATGTTTAACTAGATAAATTTGCATTAATTAGGTGGCATCTAGATTTTGGAAAATGTCGATTTACAAATCATAAAATATTTAAATGATAAATAAATATTCATATAATAAATATTCATAAATAAGATATATAAAAATAAAATTTAATAAAATTGAAACTAAAATTTATAATACTTAACTCTGCGATTATTAAGGGAAAATCTTAAATATTCTTATTATATAAATTATATCGATTAAATGTGTATTTTTAATTTACATAAAATGAATTATTCGACGAAAATAACCTAAAGAGCTAATATATTATGGATATGTACATAAGTTTATCAAAGAGAACATTGCAATAAATGGATAATTATACAAGATCATCAAGTGAGATCAAAAGAAGATATGGATATTGAAATATACGAACGTGAAAACAGTATTTTTGGAAACTGGAATAAAGGACGAAAAGGGATATGTAAAATTTGAGGGTAGATTGAAGAAGAGGATGAAAAGGGAAGTATCACGTCAAATTGAAAATAGGAAAGAGTGCTGACGATTCATTCGGAATACACCCCGTTCTCTGACCAAATATTACTCTCCCCATCCACGAATGAGTTCGGGACCATGCGAAGAGAAAATTAAAAAGAAAATTCCTTCATGCATATCATTCGCGCGGGCCAGAATTTATACACGCTTCGCTAAGAACATCTCATTTTCATCTCTTTGAAAGCAATAACGAGGAATTCTTTCGGACTGAGCTCAGCATTCATGGCTCTAAGTTTGATTTGATAGATTAACTAAATTTTTCGTAGATAATTAAAATGGAAATTCTCCGCAAAATTGAGTATTAAGCCAAAGTCAATCTTTATTCTATAAAACTCCTTTATATTTGTACAAATGGCTTTTGTGTACTTTGATCAGTAACAGCTTTAATATAAATTTTATAATTAAGTTAATTGTAAAATATAATTTGATTCGTGATAACATATTTTAAATACTAATTCGAAATCTAATAATTTATAATATTAACCCTCTTACTGCCAGCGGGCCGATATATCGGCCCTCGCTGGTTGTGCGAAAACTGCCAGCGGGCCGATATATCGGCCCGACTTATTTGACACTATTTATTTCGTGATTGTGAACATTTTAACGGCTGCCGTCTCATTTAATACACATGTGCTGTATCTCTACTGCTTACTTTATCTAACTTATATGGTTTCACCTTACCTTGCGATACATTTTGATATTTTACAGTGATCTTTCCTCGTTAATTCGTCCGGATATTTTCGTTACTTCGGGCCAGCGTCATCCTGCACAGTATTATCTTTCGTGTTTGTCGCAAGTCGTGCTGAACTGTTTTCTTGTGGCTCTAAGTATTTGTTTTAGAGTGTCAGTTTCCAGCTAGATAAGTAAATATTCTTTTTTGGCCCGCCTATTTTTATATAAGCAAAACCGAGATATGCAACCCGGATCTTCAGAGACATTCCTCAAAAAAACTTATAAAATTGCCAAATGAAAAAGAAAAGAACTGTTGTATGTGTAGTGAAAGAGGAAAAAAGGAATAAAATAAAGAACAATATGCAGAACTGTGCGGGGAAAATGCAAAAAAAGGACTTCTAGGTGAATGTTTCCATAAGCATAAGTGCGCTAGCTGATGGGACCGTGAGTGTAGAGTCAGATGAAATATTTTATATCTCTGGCAAAAATAATTTTATCACTATTAAACTTTACCACGGGTGAGAAAACTAAATAATATCAAAAACTATTATAATTTTATTCCACGTATATAATATTTTATACATCACAAAGTGAAAAAAACGGAGAATTTTGGGTTTTTACATATATTATAATTACTTTGTTATTATTTTTCTTCATGAAAATTTAACTAAACCCTAATAATCCATCTATGATTCTAAACTATAAATATATCTTTAGTATTGGGAAAAAATCTAGATAAATTAAATAAAGTTTAGTAGCTGAAATAATTTAGAATCTGAAATCCTTCATATTCCGGAAAATAGCCCTGGCAGTCTTCGCACATCCCACCCGAAATGGGCTGGCAGTAAAAGGGTTAATATAAGCAATAAGCGAAAGATTATAATTCATATCTTTTACTTTGATTAATTTCGTGAATATAAAATGAACACTAATAAGCTATTTGAATTATGAAATATATATATATATATATATATATATATATATATATATATATATATATATATATATATATATATATAATTCATAATTCTAACATAATTATAATATTATATATAATATAATATATATATATATATATATATATATAAGTTTCATTTATATTCTCAAATTTTATTAAGTATAAGACTTTAACTTCCTTCTACGATGCCATGAAAGTATATCAAGTTAAGAATGCATCACCTTTAATTCACTAGTTTCATTCGCTCACTTTAAACGCACGGCTATAATATCATGAGCATTACAAGTTTAACTCGTTATTATTTCATTTAACCCTGCTGTAAAGGTAATTATAGCTTTAATTAATAAAATCTGGTGATGACAGCTGGGTCTTTTCATGATTAATGGAATAGAAGACAAAATCTCTCATTAGTCCACAGAAGAATAGTAAAATAAACTGTTACGTGTTAGTCCGCTATGGACGTAGATTTAGTCTTTCATACTAACACTTAATTATATTTATTAAAAATAAATAATAAAATGCCTAAATAGTAAATAAAATTTTCGTATTTACTTTGTTTCGTTTGACGTAAAATAATGATATATTTTTTCATATTTATCGTGACATCAAGCCATAATAGGTGACGCATATATTTATATTCTAAGAGACAATGTTTTGCTCAGGATAATTTTCATATGATCTACCTACAACTGACCATAAAACTATCGTAATGTATCGATTGACGAATAAATCATTGAATAACCATTTTAAAGAATTAATATAACTTAAAGAGATAGGAAAACGAACTGATTAACTGGAGGCACCCGCATATTTACATACATCTCGTCTATATATCAATTCTGACTCACGTAGTTCGCGGAAACACTGGCCTATCAACCCTTTTCATAGCCTCCGCTTATTTCTCCAAGTCCCTTTACGATGGCCTCGAGGCCTTCGGAGATCCGCCGCAAAACAGTTCCGCGGGAAGATTACTTTGAAACGGAAATGATTTTTACAACGGTTTCCTTTTATTTACGCGGTTTTGTTTGGTCGTGGGAGAGGATGCGTGCGAGAGAGTGCATCTCCGCCAACATAAATATGAAGACCGCTTTCAATAAACATGTGAATAAATTTTCTTGAGGAAGGTGAAGTGAGACATTCATTTTTTTGTCGCCGGTGGGAGTTTATTTGTTTATTCAGGGATGCTTAAAGTTCTACGAGGATATTTACCGTTCTGATTTTACATCCGGTGACGAAAATCTCACGAGAGGAATGTGAGAAAATGCATTAAAACTTTCTAGTTGCATCTTTTGCGGAATAAATAAACTAAAATTACGTAAGGAAAGAGTATTCCTAATTATAAACCGTGAGAAACTTAAGGTTTCAAAATTTTGATTTTAAACGTAACTTAATGAATTAAAGAATAAAATATTAAAATGAAGAGTTCTTTCCTCACGATATTATGTTCATTATAATCATTATCACGCAATTTAATTGGATTTTACGAAAACCATTGTGAAAATTCGTAATTTAAACTTTTAAGTGCACCTAATAAACAACTTAAACTTTTTATTTCGAATTTCAACGGATACCCAATTAATAACACACTTATAAATCCTTAAATATATTTCATTTACTCGATCGAGCAGCTCATTAAGATTATCTATCGAATAAAAAAGGAATTAGAAAGAATAATGACGACTATTATAATAACTATGGCAACGACAAACCATGACGATTACTTCATTAAATTCCAAACACCGCACTTAAAATACCAATACGACAAGATAGCATTAAACATTCACAGACTACTCTATCGATATATTAAGAGTCATATTTGTATCACTCAAGTATCTGTAGACTGTTTCCGTATTGAAAAGCACGAAAAAAATCCAAGACGTATGAACGAACGTGAACGCAGAAAATGGGTAGATAAAAATACTCCAGCGAAGCGTGATGGTCTGAAAAGAGAACGTGCCAAAGAAGTATTTCATCCTGGGGCTCCCTCAACTCACTTTTTAAAGGGAGAGAGAGAGAGAAACTTGTCGCATAAACCTCTGTGTTCCTGCAAGACGCGTGCACTCGAGACATACCCACACACACAACAAGGGCGCACCCTAGTCTGTCGCTGGGACAACGCCCATTGCGAATAAGGAGCCCCCGTTCCCCAGGACAGGATACAAGAGAATACACTCCCAGGAAAAAAAATATTCCATCAATTCCGCGAAAACTTCCTCTTCAACGCTCTCGATTTCGTTCGTCAGATAATCGCGGAAAACAATCCACGGCAACTCATCCCGACCTTGAAATGAATGGGCTTACGAAGAGGGGAGAAAAAACCCTTAGCAACGCGTGCTTTTTAAACACTTTTATAAAACGGAATCCTTAAGAATGGATGCGTTTTTTCGAGTGATTCAAGCGCTAAGACGTGGACTTCGTCTGGATACATTCCGGAATTCAATTAACGGAAATTAAGGTGCGAAAGATAGTAGTTTCACAGGGGACGCGATCTTTCCATCACAAACAAAATATAAATAATCTATTGAACATATGCCAAATATCATTTTGTACAAATAAGCATTCCATGATTCATTTCTTAGTTCAATTCAAATAACGTAAATTTAATATAACGATAATTTCGAATGAATATCTTGTATAATAAATATTTTAGCACATTGATAGGACACAATTTACTTTAATTTATAAATAAATTATCAACAAAAGTGAGTCATTTCATAAAATAATATTAAGATGACTCCTTTAAGAAAAGAAACATATATTACAATTTCCCTAATTACGTAAATCTGAATCAATTTCACACTTTCGTACTCCTAGAACCGGAACCATACCCGGAAATAAGGGCTCAAGCTCTATTCTTACTATCGCATTCGTTTCGGAAATAGATAAACGCCATTACTTTGCAAAACAATGTATATATATTCCCTTCCAATGATTTTCAATCTTACAATCAATCCATAAAAAACATCCTATTTAATGTCCAAACAAGGCCAAACCGATCTCTTTCCGGGGCTTTCCAATTGAGTTAAAACTTCATTACGAGCGGATGAGTGCGAATATTCTGTCATAGTTAACCTCGTGATTAATGATGCGCCTCTCGATGGCCGTTGTAAAACTGCGGTAGACTTCAAAGTATCCGAAATTCCGTAATAAAGAAGGGAAACGCAACAACCGAAGCGTGAGACACGCAACTGCTGACAGAATATCGCCGAAGGCTATGGAAAAGGATTTGGAAGAGACGGAGGTCACGCCAACGCCGAGTAAAGGGGCAAAGGTTATTTGTAAAGAAGGAAGATTGAATGCTGTTGCTATGGCTACGCGAGTCCCGACGAGAAAACAAAACTCCCTCCGCCAAGTCACTCGGATTATCTCAATGAAATTCACACGCAGAAAATGAACTGCACTGCTACGGAAATTCAATTATGGGCATTATTACGTAATCATTTATTACGTTGCCGAAATTACTGCTAATATATCTCATGATACGACAATCATTATCAGTTCAATAGCTTTTGGAGCATTCAGCAATCAATATCACCTTCAGGAGCGAGAACGAACTACACTAAAATTTAATACTAAAGACAAGAATGAATGAAAACTAATTGTTTTCCTTTAACAATTAAAAATAAAAGTATATTCGTTACAAAATAGATATTACAATAGTCTTGGAAACAGCAATTGGTTATTGGTTGCAATCAGTTAGCAAAAATTAGTTAGCAATCAATGATAATGAACATAAAATCGTAAAATTATTCCATACATTTTTCAGCTTCTAAATAATTAAAAATTACACGAGTTATTCATATGCTAGAACAGGAATACCAGTTACGCCTATAAAATATTATTGCGAATTGTTTTTGCACATTAAAAGACAACAATAGAAATATAAAACTGCGGTGAACTATGCAAAAATCTCAGCATCTACCTCGTTCATCTGCCTCTCTAACGTGAATAATGTTCTTTATCGACAAAATTAATGGAGAATAGGATTTAATACGGTACAAATTTTAAAAAGCATAAACGAAACAATACATCAAGCGATAAAAATAAATAAGGGTATATACGTATATTATATGCTTCATAATACCGTTTCGGCGATAAATATCAGTTAAATCGGCTGAAAATGAAAGGTCAAAATGGCGGAGGGTAAACTTGCGTCCTTTTGACCAAAAAACAAATAATACAGAACATTAACACGACGTAAAGTGTTTGATGAACGATTTCATACAAAGGGAACCATTAATCCTGGATATCACCTAAAGGAGTAATTTCATTCCCCCACTCGTGTATGCTAATGCTCGCAAAATACTGGCAAAAAGATGAAATCCATCACTGCCCCTGCATCGACCACTCACCGATGATTAATCGCTGCTCGAATTCAGGTTGAATCAAAAGGGGAATATTGCACATAAATTGCACATTTATGTGACCGATGACAAAGTCTTTTCTCCTAAATCTCTGCGAATAAGCATCGTTTTTGCCCCTTTTTTAATTTTAAGCAAGCCTCGTAGCATGTAAAGCTTGATTCGATGAAGACCAGCAGTTGGGATTAATACCGCGAAGTACAGGATATCGATGTGTGCCAATATTTCAATTATCGTTCATTGTAGATTAAGAACACGCTCAACAATAATCAGCTCAAAGGTTTAATTAAAATTGCGAGATCGAGTACTTTCGCAAGTGTGTTTCCAATATACCTGTAGAACTTATATTCAGCACAATATCGTATATTTCACTCGATACTACTATACACCAAGCATCTCCATGGTAGTCCAATCTATTTCTTCCCCAGCACACTTGACCGCCCTACCTCGAGATATATCCTCATCCCATCAGCCTTCCATTCTAAGATGGTTGCTCCCACAACATTCCATTCTTTTAAGCCTCACGAAAACCTTTACAAGGCCCTCTCGATTACGGCAACCGGATTCTCAATTCGTGCCTAACCCTTCCAGGACTATGTGTGGAACTACTTCTGAGTGAGGAAAAGGTTCTTCGAGAAGAATTCAATACCTATTCTATCTCTCGGGCGTACGAAAGTGTGAAACTTTATTAACATTCAAGAATTCTTGCTGAAGCTCCAGTAAGACGATAATCGAACTATAAGGAATTTAATCTTTGATAGAACAATCGAAATTTCTGTGAGAAAATCGTTTTATATAATTCTCTACCCATTGTTTTTTAAAACATAGAGTTTATTTCACTTTCAAGAACGTCTTTCAGTTACATTAGTTGCTCATAGGAAAGCTGCAAGCAGAACTATTGACAGTGTATCTTTTACATTTGATTATCATCGGTAACTCAACGAAAAATTAAATTAAATCGTCGTTTATAATAACATTCATCCAGGACTGATAAAACGTTATATTTTATTTGAATCTAGAATCAGTATTAGTAGCATTACTAGTTGTATTGACGAATGTTGCTCACAATATTAAAACACTCAAAATGGGACAAAAAAATTCGATGTAAAGACGTCATTTATAAAAAATCTTATAATTAACAGAAATATCTTCATAATGCCATGTTATAAAATAAAAAATGTACGTGCTTTAAGCAAGGAATCCTATCCAATTTCCCACGAGAAAAATCTGAATGCTCTTTCCCAATACATCACTCTCTACTTCGACAGAACAATGGGATTGTAAAAGTTGGCGAGAAATAAAGTTTGAAACCTGAAGCTGAACTTGAATCTAGATTATATCTGGGTAACATATCCCACCAAAGGATGTTAAATTACTGAGCGAAAGCATATAATTTATCCTTTAGCTCCTTAGTTTCTTGGAAAATCTACTTGTTCGCATGTCACCACAGCGAGATATACTAAAAAGGGTTGTAGCTAATAGTCGACCTTAAAAATATATCTTATCTTTCATTTTCAAGTCACTTATTTGCTAAATTTATGACTGAATAGCATCTATAAAATAATAAACTCTTATCTTTCCGTCTGGATCGATTATCAAATCATAAGAGAAAGTCAGTGGATATAGACAGATATAATGTTAAAAAATTGCAAGCAATATTATAATGTACTAAATTTGCCATAATACGGTCTTTAATTAGCTCAAAATACCTATAATTTGACTGTAAGATAGATATAACGTTCAAGAACTATTCTTAGTATAAAATAAGATTATAATAATAATTCATTTAGAATTATTTATTGTATCAACTTATAGAATTATGTATTGTATCGTGTATGAACGGTAGATTGAATTTTTCTTTGTTTGAAATGTTGTTGCTATTTTAATTATACAGATTCTTAGAAAAATCTAGAAAAAATTAAAATTGCAATGGATTCTCAAACTTTTGTTAAATATTTGTTCGAAAAAGCTTTCTTAATATAGCACTACGTTTTACCTTAGACGTCTGATATAAATGTGGATAGATCTAGAAGGGTTATCTCGAAAAACAAAAAATAAATAGTCAGTAAATTATGTAATAGTTGAGGAAAAATTATGGCTTGATTTAAATATATATCTTTAAGCACGAGCAACTGATTACAATGTCCGCTTCGCAGGCACGAAATCCACATCAAGTTAAATGCATGTCATGACTAAAATAATACCAATCAGACCCAAACCACAATTTAATTTAATATATAAAATTAAACTTCCTCAATTCGCGGCGAATGTGGTCAATTTATTTCGCATATACCAACTGCTGGAAAGAACCGAGTATATTCACGTGATTAAAAATCCGTTGCGTGCTGTGTTTACGCAGATAAGTGTATTCATGTTACTCGATTCAAACGAAACGTGATTTCCGAGAGGAAATTCCGCTGAATCATGGACACAGAGGGGCGAGATGTAGAGAATTAATCGCCCCCTATAATATACGAGTCCAGGATACATAAAGGAACACCCATTCCATTACATCACCCACAGCGGAACTTTAATAGTCCATATGCAGAGTGAGGGCGCCCCCAGCGGACCCTGCCTACAAAACGATTTTCGGTCAACAGCAATGTTCGCTACGGAATCTTGAATGTTTACTGACAGGGAAAGACACAGTTCAATGTCAACGAGGGACTTATATGATAGGTTACGGTTTGCTTCCGGTCCACTTTAATTCTATAGCAGGGTTTTCACGTGATATACAATCCGGCTTTTTGGGAAAACAATTCTGCTTACTCTTCTAAAATGTAATCAACCTTACCGAAAAATAATACCATTCATTTTTTATAAATTTAACGTTTATAACGTTACTCATTTGTTTCACGGACATCATTTATCTTAGTATATTGTTAAACGAAGGATATTTTATGAGTTTTATTTTACAATGTTATCCATTGAAATGTAAAATTAAATTATTGTATAAAACTTTCTTTACAAATTTGTATTTTTAATGCATAAGAAGACGCAAAGTGTTTTAAATACTTCTAATATATATTACATATTCCTATACAGACTAATTAATCTCTGTTTTCGATTATATATTAGATTTTTTTATTAGTCACAATTAACGCGTAATGGAGTACTGTTAAAATGATTATAATAAATCAACCCATGAATTCATCTATGAATATGGGAATGTGACCGATACAATAGCTTTTAAAAACCAAAGGCAGTTAATCTCAATCAGGATATCATGAGCTTTATATTGAAAGATATATGAGTACAAAAGAGGTACGATCGATTCAGCATCGGGGCTAACAAAATCGGGGTGCTGTCTCAGATTTAAAGAAGGGTAAATTTATTCATGAACATTGACTACAAGTACTATTTACTAATAACTATTGTAACTTTTAAAATCATACATAAAAAATTTCATATGCACTATTTCATATACAAATTATACATGCTTACATTTGACAAGGAATTAGTTGAACTAGAAAGAATTTCAATCGCATATTTACAAGCTAAAAATTTACGATTTTATAGGTAATGAATAAAGATAAAAGTTTAAAATGGTAAGATAGGATTACTTACAAACCATAGGACCTCACCCTGTGGATCATTACGAGATAAACTTCGACTGAATATGCTTATGGAATATGAACAGAATTTCTGGATACTTACCTGAAAATAAAAGAAAGAACATTAAATACATGAATACAGCAAAATCATAAAGCATTTGGATTCAACAAGAATCGCAGAGAAATAACCAAAAGTAACCTCTATCCAGTTGCATATCTAAATGTAGATTAGCAGTCGACAACTTTTACGGCAGTGGAACAGAGATTATGGAAAACACAATCGCAGCGTTTCATCAGAACTTCCACCTTACAGAGTACAAGGCATTCAATCATGTGTGGGTGGATTTAAAACGTGCCCCTCCTTCTTTTGGGCATAATCCAGTCACTTGCTCCGACACGACCTGTTCTTTTAACAGTCGGTGCTTTTCATCCCACATCAAGTGGATAAATCTCTCGGGTCCAGATATCTTGCGGCAAAGAAGAAAAGCCAACTCCCTCTCCTCAATCTTCAACCGTTCATCTCCATACCTTTTCATCTTTTTCCACCAACTCCCAGATATCTTTCTCTTTTCATCTTAAGAGATTTCTCGATACACTCTTACCTCGCGCAGTATTAACCACCGCTTACTTCATTGAAATCTCATTACGCATTTCCTTTAGTGAAGTAATGATTTCGTATATACTCGCAACTGTAGTTTCGACTTAAGTGGATAATAAACTCCTGTAATCATCAATTTATATTGAGGTTGCTATAGCATTAAATGTGTTACGGTGTGCCTAATCTTTGTAACTATCAATCGCTCATATTCCATGATAAAACTATTTAAAACGAATAAATTCATTAAATAATAAGTGATTGGAGATATGAAACCTACGCTAATATGTATTTATCTATTTATCATCAAAGACCACACAAACATCCACTTATTGGACAATTACTGTGTGCTTCTAAACTTAACAACGAACGTTCACAAACATCCACAACCTGAGAAGAAAATTTCCTCCTCGTCCGGGATTTGAACCCAGTACCTCCGCGTTAGAAGTTCAGCATACTAACCACTCCGAGAACGAGGCCGGCGAATTCCATATAAAAACCCTTATTTTACGTGAATAATCATAGTTTTTTCTTTATCTAGAGCCATATTTAGCTTAGATAAGTTCACCAAAAATTTATCCTTCTTTTACCATAAAAACTAGTGAAAAAAATTAGAAAAAACAATGAATCTAAAATGAGGCTAATACTAAAATTTTTCAAGAATTGCTATTCAGCACCTTTACACATATTTTAAACCTGAAGACATTCCTACAAAGAACACAAAGTACAGTCGGAGAAATGTCAAGCGGCTGAGTCGTCCTGTTGACAGCTATAGAAAAGCAAAACAACCACGCTAACCTAATTCGAGTAAAAGACACTATTTTCAACGACGGAATGTGAATAAGTCCTTCAAAGGGTGTGGAAAAAAGGATGAATAACAAGTCGAGAAAGGGTTGTGATGATTTTCTGTTTTCGTCCAAGTTCCTCACCTTTGCTGGTGGATTTCAGCATACCTTTCACATCCTGTGTCAACTCATCCATTTATCAGGGATTCGTTAGAGAGATGGAAGAGTTGCTGAGTGATGGCAAAGAGTATTTTTAAGGCTTGATTTGGGTGCGAACCAAACGGATGCATTTCTAAATAGAAAGAATTGTTAACGAGGCGCCTGTGAAGAAATTCTGCTGGTGCAGAACGAAACGGAAACTAGAATGACTATGGCACTCCTATAGCCAGTGCTTCAATGGTATGAGTAAAAATTTAAGGGCCCAATGAAAGTTAGATAAGCATCCAAATAAGAAAAAATAAGCTATTTGGGGAAAGTTCACTTAATGCTTTGAAATAGGCATGGATGTTTGCAGGTAACCCGAATTCTTTACGATATTTTTACTTAAATATAATAGAGAAATATGTGAAATTATTGATTTATATCAAAAAAGATACGCTTTATTTTTCAATATATTAACTTTAAGATGTAGAACCAATTTTTTATTATACAGTTATAAAAGTTACACTCCTTTCAACATCTACTTTTTAACCTAACCCATCATGAAATTAAAACACCATAACAAACAGTAAGCACGGATATTAAAAGAAGAATGACCCAAACCAAGGAAGAATGAGGAAGAGCCCAATGCTATGCTCAAAGAATACACGATTTCAGACAAGGGAACAATACTTCAATACATTCGTGAAGGGTGTTGCATTCTATGGATCATAACATGGTCTATTCAAAAAGCGGACCACAGAAGAATAAAAGCCTATGAGACATGGTGCTGGAGGCGAATGTTGTCGATCAAATGGAAAGATAAGATCTGAGAGGAGAGAATATATAGAAGAATAGAGGAGGTACCAACATAATAGGAGCATCATCCAGAATGAAGAAACAGGTGGATTGGACAACTCCTGAGACAAAACGAATCTCTTAGGAATGAACTTGTACACAAATTAGGCAAAAGGAGTATCAACAAAAGGATGACCAGGTACTTAAAACAAATGAGGATCAAGGGAGGAACGAGTATTAGATACACGAATACACACGAATAGTGAGTATTAGATAGAGAGGGATGGAAACTGTAGTCAACCAATCTGCGGATATAATAACCAATGGTGATGATAACAGTAAACAGAATATAGTGTAGTAAACAACGCCATAGAAACAGTTTAGAACCTCAGTTAGTAACACACGAAGAAGGGGAGGGGCACTATTTCATCGTACTTGCTATTTCTCCGCTAAATTTAACTCCATCCCTCCAAAGTACTTCCCAAAGTGGAATTTGTTGTTATCAACTTTCCATCTCAGCACTCACCCACTGCTTCAAAACCGTAAATTCAGTTTCGATTCCACACTTGCCCGCCCTCGCTATTGAATTTTCTCGCAGATTTCTTAGGCCTCCCTTCATTTTCTTCCCTTTGCTCCTCCCCACAATCATAACACAATCTTCCCATATTCTCTCATTACGTTCTCCTCTTATCTCCATCGCTCGTTAGCACGTTTGCTCGCAAAAACGTGCTTCATTGATCATCCGCAAACATAAACATTACCGGATCATCGCTTATCGCACAACGTAATTTTCCTCGCCAGTTTTCATAACCGGTTAATGAATAAAGTTGATCCGACAAGACTACGTAATAACTATTAAGACATAGACCGATAGCTAAGTTTATATTAGAGGGAAAGTTTTCTAGCGTTAAAGTTTCCTTGCGTAATAAAGGTCTTCCTATTATGACCGATAAAAAACTTTCACATTAAAGAAAAGAGACTTTCAATTGGGTGTTTCCGATAATACGAGAACTCTTCTATAATAGGATGATTTAGGTATCGGAAAATTCACTAATGAGCATCTAGTTAATAGAACAGCAATATGTACACTTTAAAATAAGATGACTGAATTAATCTGAGATTATTTTTATTTCAGTACAATATTTCCAAAAATATTTCGTGTAGCTATCAGTTATTTTGTCTGGGTACATATGAGATACATCGATCTTAAAACACGACGCATTTCAACGAGTTACTTAGAAATAAATTATAGAAGTTGATCAAAATGGTTTAAATTGACTCTGACATGAATACCAACTCTTCTATCCAATCGATACAATTCGTCATAATCCTTTTAAAATATCCCAAACAGATTTGATACATCCATAACCGATTCGGTAGCATAAATTTTTAATAAACACATCATAACCAGAAAGTAAATTATAGGGAGCTAAGAACTATTCGTCTTGCAATTAGCACTCTTCTACAAAGACATTCGTCGGTAACAAAATCAACAACTGCTCAGGGCTCAACATAATAATTTCTCATTCACATGAGTCTCATCATTGCGAAATATTTTATTCCAAACTAGGTTAAACTAGGTTAAAACGTTAAGATACACGAATTTATGGACTGCCATGGAAGGAAATAAAAACGAAATAAACTTCCTTTATCGTAGCAAGTAATCATAATTTATCGTATTTTCAACAACGATAAATTCTTGATTATCATCCAAAATTTATCTTTTACCTTCCTCATACAAGGAAATTCATTTCCCCTTCTTGTAAAGAATTCCATTTGCACTTGTTTTCGGCACCGCCTACTTCTATTCGCCACTGTGTGTTATCATCTGTGGCTATGAATTTTTTCCACAGCTCTTTTCACATTCTACACTCCCAAAAGTTTCATCATTTCCTCTCCTTCACGTACTTCACCCTTTCCGAGAGGCCATTTTCAAGATCACTTAGGCAGCCTGATGCCATTACGCCGCGGCGACCCCTAACTCAGTAATTCCTTCTCTTTATCTATCTCCCTCCCCATCTACTCTTCTTACACTCCATTCCTCTTCCCTCAATTTATTCCCCACTCTTAGACAATGTATTCTTCCACCAAAAAACCGCTCCCTTTCCTCGGCTGTCATTTCACTTGCTCCATTACTTATTCCCGCTTATCTCGAACCCGACACAGCATCTCTTTTATCCTTCCATCTCGCGCTATCTGCATCCTTCCCTCGGAGATGGAAAAACTCATCCTTATCCAAGATTCTAACAACAGACTTCCTCATTTTTAAAATATATATTCCTTATCGACTAAAGCTACTGCTTCCCAGTTTACAATAAAGTATATATTTACTTTTACGTTGTTACTTTTACGTTATTGTACATTGAATCGGTTTATTTTAATCAAAAAATTCATCAAGAATATGAGCTGAACTACTTTGATATAAAGTATACGAATGCCAGAAAATTTTACCATAACACTCCCAAAGTAGAATGGTATTTTCTTGAAATATCAAGAGATATCAAGAGAAATATCAAGAATAGTAGGCAATACAACGTAACAAATACAAACCTAATAGTAATATTTTAACGAAGAATTATAAGAAAAATATAATCAAATTCGCAACCGGAAACTACGAGATTTAAAATCTTTTCCAAATAGAATCCAAGGGTCGAGTCATCATTATACGTAAGGTCAAACCACGAGGCAGATCTCTTTAATACTGACTTTTAAGTAATGATATTCATATTTCAATGTATTCTTCGTAAGCACTTTCTATGTATTTGAAAATATTTCGATCCATTGCGAGAAAATGTTCATCAGTACGTACTTCAGTAAATAATCTGTTTAACAAAGCAAGTAGCATGTCCTCAATGCAAAAATAAAGACGGTCTAAATCAAAACAAATAATATTTGATGTAATATATTTCTCTCTTTGGAGAAGCAATATTTTTCGATCAAAGTATATCCTTAAACTAGTTCCTTTTAAAGTCCCAGACATAAATATTATTGTAGTGCTCCATTCTCAGGTACAAAACAGAACCAAGTAAGGGCTTTGACCTCCTAAAATACTTCACCCCACCCTCTGTGACACGAAAATAAACGGTAATCCATGGCAATGAGAGTGGGGTATGGAAAAATCCCGTCACTTATCCTATCCTATAAGCATTCTAAAAAGAACCCACAAATACTACCACAACCTTATCTTTTACGTTCTCCCCTTCTTGGCCTAACAGACACCCACCCTACAGACGGCAAAGTGGATGCAGTCAACCGAGGGTAAGAAATGCTTCGGATAACATTTGGAAAACGCCATTAAGGGAGCCGCCCTGAAAATCAAGCCCCCGGTGCCATTGAGGAGTTCAACGGGCGGGAGAATCGTCCAGACTGGCGGTCACCATGATAACGGGGACTTATCGAAGAACAAACACCAAGCAACGGTGCCCCACCTATGAAATATGGAGGGAACATAGAGAGAGCCCAATCTCATTTCAGTTTAAATTCCTTCCCCTGCCATGCATCACCCTCGAATGGCCATAATGTCGTTATAAAGTAGGCCAAATTTGGTTGAAATAGATAAAAGTCTGAGATGCCCTTCCGGGCGAGCGCTTAAAAATTTATTACGTTGTTAAGGATGAAGGTGATAAATGGACGTATCGCATCTACGGAAGCCTATGGAAGATTTCACTGTGGAGTAGCTATTCGTGTTGTTATTTGGGTGCTGATTAAGAAAGCATAAAGCTGTTATAATTTACTATAGCTATTCTCGGCTCGTTTAAGTTCATTCTTAACATTTTCTTTGACCTATTCAGTTGACTAATGATAAGGCTTTAAGATGGAATTAAAATATGTTACTATGAACATACGTAGAGGTAGATATTTCCACTGGAAGAACATTCTTTCTGTCTAAATGTATAGTATAATTAAGGAAGAGAGAATGTGTTTCTCTAATTAAATTTAAACGCCAAAATAATAGGGAAAAGGGTATATCGTAATCTAGGTGTACTTATTGTTGCGTGTGTATATCGTGTATTTATTGTTGAATATAACATCTTATACATCTAGTCCAAAGGAACGTAATAAGATTTTCTCCGTATTAAGAAGTATCTCTTCAAACAACCAACGATTTCTTATACACAAAGGCAATGTTCATTCAGTGATAATTTAACAAGGGAACCAGCTGCCCATTCTAGACAATGGACAGGTAAATATGGAGAGGGTCCAAATGTTATTGCTTTATAACTCATTCCCCTTCTCCCCCAGAATCGTCACTATTGAAGGCATTTTCCCCAGAAGACAATTTCGAGGTGCAAGGAGACAATCACAGGGAAGGGCGGAAATGGACTCGAGGGGGAACTTCAATTACTCTATAGTAGGGCTAGATATTGGAGCGAAGGAAACTTCCGCCGTGCGACGGTCAAGGGAAGTAGAACCACCTTGTCCCATCATGTGTCTCTAGGGAGGAGACAAAGGTTCATATTCGAATCTCATGAGACAAAACCTATGTTCCCACCTTCATCCAATTGTTAAAGGAACAGAGAGCATCTACAGTCAGATGAGCAGCCAAGATAAGCTAGATTGAAAAATCAGACAAAAAATAGCACCTTTACTCACATTTAATTATGATAGTTAACTTTTCTTAACTTTTTCTTTTATATTTCAGATCTTTCTTCTGATAATCGATATCATAACGTAATATTCCGGTGACCATTCATTGCTTGACGTTGATTTTATAAGATTTTTTGCTTCTTTTCATCATTTAAATGCAACTTTTATACACAAATTCACAATAGTTGAAGGAAAATCAATTTTAGCTAGCTACGCTTTATGATATACAAGCCAATTCCGTTACAATATTCGTTTAAAGAATGGGTAAACTCAGAAAAAACTTTAATGGACATGTAGTTGTCTTATTAAGAGCAGATTCTAATAAAACAAAAGAAAAATTGTTTATAAATCGTAAACAACGTGGCACCTATTCTGACAGTAATGGAGCCAAAAATACGTCGATGACATTCCATGCCGATATTACGGTTGCCATCCATATACGATGTACAGAAAGTTCTCAAGAAGGGATGCGTAATTGCAGTCGGCTAAAGCATGAAACCCGCAATTTGTCCTTTGTGTCCTAAAATGGCCAAATTTTCGGCACATACCGACGCAGAGAAAAAAAATCAATTCCAGACACGCTTCCAGCGTCACATATTCCTTATTCGTTCGTGGGATTGATACTCTGTGCCACCCACTTGCTTCCTCAGCAGAGCTCTTCTTACCGATTTTTCACCCCAAATATTTTTTCCACGTTCGCTCTAAATTACGGTCTCCAAAAGTGCGTGGGATGGTTGTTCCTCTACGCATCGGAATGAAGCGAAGGAACTCAGGTACGGGCAACGTGTTGCGCTCCATTACTACTATAGAGGCATAGAAAAGGCTTTCCGGTTCATTTCCTCAAATAAAGTGTTGCCTTTTGATGTGTGGCCATCGATGCTCATCAATTCAACTCAAAGAACAACGACCTATGTAAACTTGTAAAAAAAAGAGAATACGTTAACACACTAAACTCATGTTACACTGCGAAGTTTAGAATACTGTATCTCAAATAGTATTAGGAATTTGAGAATATATATTCTTAAAACACCTTTAAAGAAACATCAGAAAGATTTTGTACACTGTACGCAGTGGTCTACACTTTCATCTAATTCCGTTAAGACTTAAGATAAAATTAATAAAAATAATGAATCGACCCCACTATTTGGAACTAAAAGATTTAAGACAATAATAAGCTATAGAAAACGAATTTATGAACTAAAAAAACTTTTAGGTGACAAAAAAGACATCAAGGTATTTGAATTTCGGAAGAAACATCGAGAACCTATTATTCAAATGATGGACGTCAAAAATGCTACCGCGCACCATCCCCCTCTCATCCTTTCTTTCGAAATCACTAAAAGTTTCCTTACTTGAAGTCGCGAACTTTTTTAACACGTTCGTTTCTATGTATAACTATTTTACACGAAATTTTTAAAGAGATAGACACCTGATTGAGATTTAAGCAGAGCGCAGGAAGTAAATACGAATGCGAAAGCTAATATACTATATAATATAATGTAAGGTGAATTTTAAACGATAATGAGATACTTTGTATTATATCGGTATTATGATTTAATAATCTCCCGATTTATATTACATATACATACATAAATACAATAATATTTACACCCAACAGCGTATTTACTACGCATATTTGGACAGGAGTCGATTACGAAGGTATTGAGAAAAGAAGCATTTGTGGAAAGAGAAGCGAGTTTGGATCGGGTGACTCATTTCTGCGAATGCTTCGAAAAAGGGAAAGGTTTGCCGTGAATGGAAACGTCTTCTTCAGAAAAAAGGTACCTCCATATCTGGAGAAGGCATCGGCTCGGAACGATACTCAAGTAGCCATTTCAGGGGGCATTAAACTACCTTTGAGAGGGACTCGCGAAATATATATCGAATGGACTGTTCAGATTACAAAGATTCGGTATTTTTAAACGATGTATATAAGCATTAATAATTAATAAACCATTGTTAAATAACACGTAATGGAAACTTTCTTTCATTGGAGTGAAGAATTAAACTTGATATATATTATAATGCAAAGTCTATTATTAAATTTAAATAATCGATAAATTAAAGTACCGAAAGAAAATTTGATATATTATGATAAAATATAACTTTATAATATTAAAACAACATAAAATTATGTTCTTCTATTTCACCTAACACAGCAACGCTAGCTTTTATTAACTTAATAAATCTCACTATTTCTTTTATAACCCTACAAGACACTAGGGCTACTGGTTTGGAAAGAGATAAAAGTTATTCGATTATGGTAATGATCATTATGCTATAAGATCAAGATCTTCAAGAGGATAAGAGAAACCTTAGCTGGACACAAAGAATAAATTCGTATTAGAAGCCAAAAAATGCGTTAAGAAAAATGGACAGCTGAAGCCGTCTTAATTCCCGCATCTCGAAAGATAACTAAGTAGATCATCGAGCGGGGGCTGCATAATATTCTGTACTGGAATACGAAATATATTCCTTAAATACCTAATACCATAAAAATTGCCTTTTAGGGAAAAGTAACAGAAACAATAAACACGAAAGTAAGCTCCTTTCAGATAGGGATACCGGAGACTATGAGACTGTCAGATGTTTTTGAATCTAACTCGGGATTCAAAAAGAATTGAACCCGAGAAAGATCGTATAAGAAGAGAGCCATCTTGTTTATTTCCTGCTAAAAGAGGTCTGTTCTGGGGAGAGAGAGAAATCAGGGTCGCGATATAGCACAACACAAGGCTCCTCTAATTCATGAAAAAGATGCTCCCTTTATAGAAGACCAGCGCCTTAAATATGCCGCTTGAGTAGCCTTAATAACATCCTGTTTACCTCACTCTTCAAAGGTTCCTTTGAATGGGGAAATTAGACAGGAGATCTCTTTGATTCGACGAGATTTGGTTGTACAGTTTCAGCATCCCTCATCGAAATCAGAAAATAAAAGATGATAAATAAAAAGCTTGGTCTTCCTCGGGGCGACAGCTATAACGAAACCGGTGAAAGGTTCCGATTTGAGGTAAACACCATAATTTGAGGCAGGCTTCATCGAGTTAGATACGCCCGATTAAGCCATCCGTATCTCATAGATTCAAATGATGCTTGTAAACAGTAGGTTGCGATCAAATTACAACAATAAATGTCAGATCTCTTGTCTATATTAGCCCTTTAAACCACTCAGAATGTATGCGTGACATAATTACGTAGAATGATTTAATGAGTATGATGAAAGATGATTTAACGACATTTAATTATACTACACGTAAGTTATAACTCTGGCAGATCCTTTTATAACCCAATTCAGATTATACCCGAAATATTGTTTCAGAAAACCTAAATGGAGAGAGAGTTTGATTCATATTCAACTTAGGTACGTCATTTCTTTACCATTTCTTTAATTCTCGTTCCTCTGAACTAGTGAGAACATTCCCTCAACTTAAAGAACGACCTTTCCTCAACGCATAAGTGTTACACATCCTCATCTCTTACGATTACAACTCTGAAAACGATAGCTTTTAAGTCTTCCAAGAAAGCGAGCAAATCCAAGCTCAGCTTTGAACCATCATGCGTGCTCCTGAATGGATGCTGATTACCCAAACATCTTACTCGTAAACCGAGAAGTGAGCCTTAGGATCCGGGACGAGATTTAGGGTAAGATCGCGATGAAGGGAAGGATTTTCACCTGCTTCCATAAAGAGCTAAGATGTGGTTTTGGGGTATTTTGAGAACTCCACTGCACGCGTAGCTGTTTACGTTCCCCCCTCCGTCTTCCCATCATCTTCTCTTCTCTGGTGGAGATTTCCTTGACCTTCGGAGGAGGGGAGTGTGAAATTAGGGTACGCCCCCTCGGGAGCAGCTGTAAAAGGGGAAGAAGCGGATGGGAGAAGAACTAAAGCTTGAAGTGGAGAAATGGTACGAGGAAAGAAAACTTCGAGGGGTAATATTCAAAATGGTCTTTTTTAAATTAAGACCTCGTGATTAAAACCTGCAACGGACAGGTGCTCTAGGAAGCAATTCTTCCAGCGCAAGAAATAGAATTTCGTTCAGCGGTTGGCTCCTTTTTGGTTTTAAGGAACATAATTAGGGTTGTCGGCAGATGTTAATGAATTTCTAAAAATGACTGCAGAGCCGAGAATTCTAGACAAAGCTATCAAAGACGAAAATGAATTTGAATTTTAGGGGAGATTAATTTTTAGCAAAAGAATTAGGGACCCGATGAATTATGAAATTCGCATATGAATGAAAAATCACACCCAATATCAGATGAACTTTTTTAGTTAGTTCTCATAAAAATTAAAAAAAATAAATAATATAGCTAAATCTTGCTCCAAAAAAGGTACTATATGAGGAGAAAAACTTGTGATAAAAACAAATGGATCCACAAAAGAATACTTTTAGTCATTAAATATTTATTAAAGTAGATATTGTTGGGTTCCTTACGAATATCATAACTCGGATTTTAAGAATATAATACAACTGCTAATTGGCTCACACCTAAAATCTCATACTCATTAACGCCTAAATTTACTGTTATTTATAACAGAAATATATATATTTATCAATTTTTCAACAAAACAGCGTGTTAGTAATTGGACAATACAATCGAACATAATCGGTGACCCCAAAATTTAGATTGATATTCGAGATAACCTTTTTCTCCGCATATTCCTTAGGGAAATCAAAGTTTCATGCTCGCCATTAATTTAATCTCCACATTCGACGAAACCTAGCAACAAGTAACACGAGACCCGAAATCAACATGTACGAATGCGGGTGATATTTTGATAAGACGTAGGAAAGCAAACATGGAAACGAATTGCTACGGAGTGTTATGTGCGATGAAAAGTAGGTACTAAAATAAAAAAGCCTGCCGCAGAGAATTTGGAGACAACGCCATTCGGCAGGATTTACTACTCGAGAGCTAAAAAAGAAATATATATGGAAATTTGTGCGAAATGGAGAAGAAGAAAAACTAAGACTTATGGCATAAAGTTTTGGGAAACTCTATGTCGATAAATCAAGAGAATGAGGACTCTGAATAAGAATTGGATTATTTATGACATTTACGAATTAGTTGGCAAATTTCCTAGAATTCCATACTTTTATTAACTCATAATGGGAATTCATCCTTTATTGATGAAACAACAGTTCTTTAAATTCAATCCGAACTATTACAACTACTATGTTTTCTATATTTTTACCCAAAAATTCATTTTTCTCTACAGTAAGAACCAACCAGAACATCAGCTAATAATCTACAAGAAATATTCAAAAGTACTTCCTTTTTAAAAGACAGCAAAGGAAAGCTTTCCATTCACAAAAGGAAAAGAAAGAAACTAGTTCTTTTGAGTATTTTGATAATTAATGTCTTATGAGAGAGGAGTACAATATTACGCATTCCCACAAATATATCCAAAGATCAACGAGAACATACCAATCATCATACGTTTAAAATAGAGCGAACTTAAAGAAATAATTCTGACATTTAAAAAAATATGAATTCTCGTAAGAATATCCTCCAAACTTCCACCACAATGAAAGAACCATCCTATGGCAGCTAAAAGGAAAGGCGCGAACATAATCGTTGAGGGTGAAGATGAAGACTTAACACACCTCTGAGAGAGACCTCTGAAAGTAAGATACAGAATTTATTCCCCGGAATTAGTGTAAGAAGAGAGCATATTGTGACGAGTGGGTTATAAGATAGGAAAGAACGGACACGTGGAACGAGTTGAAATACCAAGGGACTCCGATACTTGACCGGTGAACTTCTCTCTTCGTCTCGCAGCCATTATTTTTCCTAAACACAGTCCCGGAAAGGGCGTTAACATATAAGAAGGTCACGTGTTACCCAAGGAAAGGCTCTCTTGTAGAAAGGCGTGGGATGATTACGTTATTCGTATGCCCCGTGGAGTATACAGCAAAAGTCAGGGAGTAAAAATTGATGATGCTCCCCAAAGAATCACAAGATTCTTGAGAGTAAAGGTGAGGTTGCCTTAGAATGCATGGAGGGTCGTGGAACTTAGTCGGTACACCACATGCGGTGTACTATTTATAAATGAAATAGTATTTGGTTCTCGTATTATAGTGATATTCACTTAACACAGAGTTAATATAATATTTTTATGTAGGGTTTAGAAAATAAAATTAAACTGAAATATCATTATCCCTCTCATATCACGTTCGAGGGTGGCTTCATTATTGCTGAAGATTTGCCATTATTTCCGTAATATTGAGCCATTAATAACGATTGCTCTTTGAATAGATTCCATGTATTGTATTCTACTTAAGTATTTTTTTATACTCGCATGTTTTCAAATCACATTTGAAATAGATTTTTATTTTTTCCATAGTTTTCTTTGCTCCTCTTTTGATGAACGTCCTTCCTTTACATTTCGAATTCAAACAAGTACATTTTTGCGTAATATAATTCTGATAAGATTCTCATATAAGTAAATGAGAGAATCAATCCTTTAGCAGGATTTCACCTCGACGCTATTACAATCCATCATGATAATCGTCAATATTTACAAAACTCAAACTTTAGTAATACATTGCCTAGTATTTCATTTATCCATCCCTCAAATCTGAAAAAAATACTCAATTGTATTTCAAATACAGAAAGTAATATCAATTTTCAAGTAGAAAATAAATCAAAAGTTCATTCCTAAATCCAGTAAAATAAATAAATAATCCACTCGTACGCGATAGAAGAAAACGGAAGGATATTCGGAACGGACAAAAAAATAGCTCAATGATCTTTCTTATGACGATAAAACGAAAAGCCTTGAGAATATATAAACGAATAACATAAATTTTGGAGAAGAGAGCATCCGGCCAGAGAGGAGCAATAATTCGTCCACAGAAGGCAGGAAAAACAACCGATAAGGAGCTGCAGAGAAAAACGAACAAAAGAAGACATCCGCAGTCGAAAAATCTCCAGCCAAAAGGAGGTTGAACTCTGTTCACTTTTTCCTCCGAAACTCGCTATCTCTGAACTCAGAAGAAGAAGCCTTTTCCAGCAAAAGGAAGAGACTCTCTCTCTATCATACACCTTATCGGACGCCCTTTTCATTTCCAAGCGCCTGACCCCGTCCACTTTGACCCCTAATGACTCATTGGACCGATCCATACGCTTTCTTCCCTATCCAACCATCTGCTTTTCCTTAAATGCTCAAAAGGGGCGCCACCAGTCTTCCTAATTCGAGAGAGAAAAAAAAGAAAGGTTCGCTCGGTTTGGATCAAAGATTAAGAGCGGATCTCGATTAAGGATAAAACGGTCGACAAAGAATCAAAGAGGAAAATTAAATCCCAACAAATTCGGTCCGAAATTTTCCTTGGTTTCGTATTCATTCGACGACCTCTAATTTGAAAATCCCTTGCTTAAATATTCTTGGAAGTTATTAGAACTTTTAAAAGCTTATAACTACTTCTTACTCTTTCGATATTCATTGAAACGAAACTCTATTTGTACTTCTATAATAATTTATTTAAAGACGTAATTAGAAGGGGAGATACCTTCAAATACTCGATAACAAAATTTAGAAGAATCTTTTGACCTTTTTTATGTGTTTTTTCTTCTGACATGAAATGGCTCTTCCCTAGATAAGTAAGGCAATACGAAACTTTTACGTAAATATATTGATTTATTTTCTTCAGACTCCTTGTTTTTTATTTATAATTTTAATCTAAGATCTTATAGCGAAGAGAAAGTAAATTCCATTAATGTTCGTGAAAGTAAGGTGAGTGTTTACATCTCTTTCGGGAATTTTTAAAACTCTTATTTATTCATTCTAGGGAATAGAGAGACACTTAAGTTACTCTGATGATATCTTTCTTTCTTTCCTGCTAGATCAAGGAGTCTCATGAATATTTTAAGATCCATTACATTTATATTGGCAAAATTACTAGATTAAGCATATAATGTCATACTTTGGAATCTATGATCTAATATATGACGTTGTTGATATCGATATCACCTTGACTACAACTTGAATTCGTTTCCTATATTCTAGATACAAATTCATAACTAAACTCATATTATTTGAATTTTCATCATATTAAACGCCAAATTATCTGAAATTAAAACCTCAAATAAAAACATGATATTTAATGCTCTGAAATGCAAAGGAAATAATATACCACAATTCTTAGATATTTTAAAATTATTCATCTTCAATATCCTATGTTGACAACAGGAGGAACAAACCCCAATGCACCAATATATCCACAGTCGTGAGTTTCTCAGAGAGAGAGTAACTATGCATGTGGGAATGATAGTAGAAGGAGATATGTTTTGTGCCTATCTCTTCCTAGAATATCACATCATCACGTAGACATGTCGCTTGTTTTTACCTCATCAATCTGACGCCGTAGTCACGCAAACAACCGTAAGAAGAGAACTCAACTGACCTTTGCAAAGGGAACACTGAATTCGTAACGTTGGAGATCAATCTATGCTGATTTTATAATCTCAAGTGGAAAGGCATTTAAATATGCAAACATTGGACCGATTATCTGTATTGGTACAAAAGAGTAATTTATTCCATTAATCCAAAGATTTATTTTATCGGAAATGGAAGCTTTTTTTATAATCTTTTATTATCAAGGTTGCTATGGTACCTTATTATAGTTACCTTCATAAACAGTATAAGTACTGAAGAAAACAAAATTCATTAAAAATAAAATGAAAGCATGTTGTGTATTTTTTATATAAATTATCCGGCATTAGTGAGGATTAAATAAAAATCTCTGTCGATTTTAAAGAATCAAGCAGCGTAATAAGCGAATTACAATCATTCCTGATAAAAGTCTCATAAATTTATTAACTTAAAAGCGAGTAACTATTAAAATTATTATTATCAATAACACAGATTTATTATAAAACTCCAATTAATTTCATGAATGCTTCATAAATGAAATTAGAAATAATTAAAAACTGTTTAACCTAGAACGTCTCGCCGATATCTTGGTATTCAAATAATGTGAAAAATATTAAATAAATAAAACTGAAACAATAAATCATACGTTGGTCATTCATCATTATTATATAGTCACATATATCTATATAGAACATAAGTTTTAACTACGTAATTCTTAATTAATATAGTATGAATTGATTGCATTGATTTGATATTGATGAATTGTACCATAAGGTTCAAAGTGAGTCAAAGGGTATCTCGTATTGATGACGATGACTACACTTGGTTCCCAAAGACACCCTCCTTCCTTTTTTATCCTTTCCTTTCTAGATATATTCTGTCAGAAGAAGCAGCAAAATTGGAATATATTTTCTCTGAGTAGGTCATACATTTTACATGATTCTTTTCGCAGCATGATCCAGTAAAGGATCCGCAGTTCTCCAGGGACCACGCCCCCTAAAGAGCCGCAAACAAAACCCGACGCTGAAGCTGTCTCATTCCCGCATGTCCCTCGCAATCCCATTCTTTCCTTTAAAAGCTCATCACTTTCATTCCCATGACAACGACAGAGGTCTGAAAGCCGCAGTAACTCCCTCAGAGAGGTCTCTGGGTTACGTGATTCTTCTTTTCGGATACAATCACATATTCCCTCTCCCGCTGGAGGTCAAATTGATGTTCTCCGAAAGGATTTCTCTCGTTCTCTGTGAAGGAAACGCGTCTATTCCGTCCATCACACTCGGTCTATCGAGTCACACGTGCTCCCAAACGAACCCTTAGGATCTCTGTTCTCGAAATAGAATAGTGAATATCTAATTGTTTACAATCCTATTGCGAGTAAAAGTAAACATATATTTATTCGTACTTATACTATAATACACTATCCATAAATAACGCATGTACATGTATATTCAATAATATCGCTTTCTCGTAAATATTCTCGTCATTTAATATCTTCTCGTCCCTTTACTAATAAGTCCTATCATTAAATACTGCCATAGTGATATATTTAATGCTTTACTGATGCTCGTGATAAACTTTATGAAACCTCATCACTTTTCTACTAAAAATATTATAAATAATTAAAAATCGGTGCCTGTAAATTTATCATAATATCCATTCAATAAATATATATAAACAAAAATTGGGGCGTGAATTAAATTTATAGAACACTATTCACTAACAGATTTGTATAATTGTAAAATATGGAAAAATTTTCTGATACTGAAACAACAGAAATCTACATCTAAACATCATCTAGAAAATAAAGAGAATGAATACAACTCTTCTACATGTATCTCATAACAAACTAGCTAGAGAGGGACCTGGCTTCGAGAACCACTGATTTCTATATTCATATAACTATTCTTTGACTAGTATAAATAACCTTGAAAGTGTTTACAGTTTTGCAGAGAAAAAAACTGCTGAAAGAGTGTCTTAGGATTCCTGAGTAGAAAGCGAAATAAAGTGAAGAAAAGCAACGCGAACTATTACTGCAGAGTAAACAACATTATATAAAACAGAAACATGAGCTCGGATGTGCTGACAAATCGGCTTCCTTTTTCGCAGGAAGTTTTGAAAAGTCACGTATTCGTGACGCATCACAGGTGTCGTTAGCGAAACGAGAGACGTTAAAAAAAAGCGAAAAATGAAAAACGCGGTCTCGTGCGATCTGTATTCTGGTTCGGACATCACGTCCGTCCACGAGAACGGCCCAAAAGAATCGTCATTAACGAAGCATTCGAGTTTGAACCTTTTTGAGCGAAGGAAGGATCTTCCATTAGACGGAAAGTCAACAAGCTGCACTTGAGAAGATGGGATGGTGAGTCTGAAGGATGCTAACGGAATGGAAAGTGGAATAAGGAATTAGAGGATACTGGTACTTAACAGCAGTGAATAAAAGCCGTCAAGTTGGAGATTTGAGCTTGAAAATGAATGAAATAAAACTAGAAAAAAGACGGAACGTTAGGGAAAAGAAAACAGTTCCATGGAAACGAAAGTTCTTGTTTAGAGTTTGGATCAGTTTTAAACAGTTATTAATTATTTTTCGTATAATTCTGCTTAATTCAATTCAACAACTTTTGTGAATAACATTTTAAATTTACATCAATACCCTACTAACCGCAGAACGCGTGGCAGGGGGTGTAAAAACTTGATGTTCGTGCTATTTCATAATTTTGTTATTATCACGTACCGTTCACGGAAATAATGAGTTCTAAACAATTATAAAATTGTAATTAAAATCTTCGTGAGTTAAAATTTCAAAATTTAAGCGAAGATAAAAAAGCAGCGTGCGTAACATGAGCATATTCCTTTGTATTGATTACTCATATGGACTCATCTGATACACCCCATGCGAAGCAATTCCAAACTTTTTAATGCCCATTAAACGTCGAATTTGGCACCATGACGAAGTGTCTGACGCATACTAAAATATAAAAATTTAATCCTCTCGGAATGTAAAGAATTACGCCTTAAATATTTAAAGGTTTCTTTCGAGCGAAAGATATCCGATACGGCACCGTGTCCACTGAATGCGGGCTGGAGCGAAATAAATCGGGATAATTGGTTTTATTATGGGATTCGGTGCGCGTTTATGCGTCCCGAGGGTATCGTCCTTCCCTTCTGCCGAGATTCCCCCTTTAATGCCTCTCTAATGTGATCCTCAAGTGGGCTAACAGTGCCAAGAAAGTTTCCAGGATCTTGATCATGTTTATCGTTACGTTTCGTGGCAACGTGTTTAGAGTAAAGAGAAACCTGAGCACCATATGCAAAGTGTACATTTAACGAGAGACGACATAGTCATGAAGGTTTATATTTCAATAAGATATCTTTTATCGATCATCACACAAAGTTTTATACTAATTTTCTACTTAATATAATCATCTACAGCTCCATAAGTATTTATAATAATTATAATATTCGATAAAAAGGTGTAGGACAATATAAAAAATAGATTCTTCCTCGCATCTAGGCATTTCATGTTCAAATTTAATGATTCAGGTAATTTATTGAAAAAACTTTGTAATACAGAAAATTTGCTTTACAAGCAACCGGTTTCGTAATATTAAATTATTTATTCAGGTATCATTCAGTTAATTAACAATTACATCTTAAAATAATAAATTAATTTACTTTTACGAAACCGATCACTCGTAAAGCTATTATTCTGTGGAAATTACAAAGTTTTTTCATTATACTATGGCTTTCCACGAAGTCACGCTTCCAATATTAATTTTATTCCGATAATTATTTATAATGGATTAAAATAATGATAATAAAAGCGTACCCAGCAACATCATAGCCATAGTTCACTAAACTTTAGACTTCAGACTAAACATCAATAGCTTTTTACTCACTCTAATCACGCTTTTCCACTTTATGAAAGATTAGCCTTTCTAGACACAGTGGTTCGTTCTCTACAAAGTGCCTCTTTGTTACTCCCATTCACTTTGGAAGCCGAAAGCTTTCGAAAAAAAATTGAGAAGCCAAACTATTTTCTTTGACGTATTCCCAATATCTTTCGAAAAGTTCCCGAGAGATAAATTGATTTTGCAAAAACTTGAGACAGGATGTTTTTTGGAAAGCATCATAATTTTATACGTTTCTCTTTTTCGAACGAGATTCTTTTGTCGCCGAAAATCTCAGGATTGGCTTTTTGAAAGGTTTACAAGAGGGTCCCTTTAGAAGAGAAAAAGTCTTTCATAAGCATTTAATAAAATAATATAAAAATAACATAAAAGTGCTATCCCTTTTAGTTGTTCAAAATCTTTTTCTATCTCAGATGAATGAACACTCAAAAGCGTATCCAGTGAGAATAATGGATATTGCTGCTAATAATTAGCAAGATCACGACACCTAAACTTATAAAACTAAATAAAGGCTAAAATTTATGAATGATTTTGAGTTAATGCTTACTCCTGCTATTTAGATTTTAATTTTTTAAGTGTTAAATATTCTATCAGAAAACAAAAATGTACATTACACCAATAGAAATAAAATTAATACTATTAATTTAATAATTAATATAATTTTATGTCAAATACAATCACACTTTTACGTTGATTGTACTATAGGTTAATCTCGTATATATATCTTTCCTAAAGTGAAAGCTTAACGTCTATATTTACCTAAATAAAAGAAATTTGCTTTTAATTTTAGTCACTAAAATCCAATAGAAAGCTTTCATAACTTTCCTCTTAACCGAATCCTCTTCAATGGAACAAATTAAAGTCTGGCACAGCCCCCTATACTTTCACCTGCACCTCCCTCAAAGTGGAAGCCTTTTGAAGATAGACATCTACACAATATATCGGAGCCGACGAAACGTATAATTTTCCGATATTAATGGGATGAACAGATTGGAACGTAGCTCCCTCTTGAGTGCCCTGAATTTTAACTTTTCGCAACATAAAAGACCGTATCTACTTCTGCATCACTCAAGCCTTTTCTATTTACTTCTGCCACTCTTTCATGTCGAACCTGCAACGTACAAATTCCCCTCTTCCTGCAGAGTGAGGTCAATCCTTTGGCAGTCATATGTCCCACTTCCCATCAGCTGTGAATAGATGGACCATTTGGGAGGGTGTGTGGTATCCTTCACTCCATAAAAGGCCATTGTCTCCGAAAACGGGCGCACGGCGTATGCAACCAGATGTTACCCACTCTTGTGGAGACTTTAGGGACACACAGCATTGGAGGGTCATAAGGGATTAAAAGAATCCATGAAGTGAATACGCTCGCCTCGGTGTTTGCGTTGTGGTATCAAGTAAAAAAAATTGGATAAAAGTGTTATGTCGGGGTCTCGAATGCAATTTCTAGATTCCACGAGATTAAAATGGGATTAGAATGTACTTGATACGAATAAGATGAACGCCAATAGAAATATAGGAAGGATAAATAGATCAATCGATACTAATACTTCCTGGAAACCGTCTATTTATATTACATAGCAACAAAATGTTATGGATAAAATATTAAACTTCATTTGAATAGCATTATTATTATATTATTAATTATTATGAACTGTTTCATTGAATTCATTTAGTAGACCATGAGATATTACAAACTCAAATGAATAAAACTTCAAACTTTTATTTAATTTCATTGTTTTTACGAAATAAGAAATTCTTCAAATTTCATTCTAACTTAAAGTCAATTTCTACTTAAAATATTTCAAACATCAACTCACTCGAGCTAAAATTCATTCCTAGAAAACTTTCGACGTCTAAAATAACTGACTAGCAAAGAAAAACGTTTCCCAGATATACGAGAAACAATTTGCAGGAAGGGATTCAAAGATTACTTACAGAAGATGGTAAAAGTTTAATGAAAACTCTATGAGAAGAAGTTTCCTTAGCGAAGAAGTCTTCGTTATAATATTTACACAACCGTAGAATCTCGAAAACCAATTATCGAAGCTACTTTAAGTTTCGCTCTATAAGAGAGACTTGCTTTCGCAAAACTTTACCTTCCGACAAAAGGGCTGGCGTTGATCCAGACATTACTTTTTGCGAAACACGAAACATACTTTACGAAGAAGAAGACGAGCCCTTTCAGACAATATAATAATAGTGCAAGAAAAAGACGTCTTAATATTCCTGGGCATAGAGGCAGATGTAGCTGATCCTCTATAATTATCTATGAGCAATTCACACGCGAGTGGAGTAAGACGTTGTGGAAAACTCAATAGAGGGCTTATGCCAATAAGGACGCAGCGGGGACAGTGCTACCGCTCATCTGGGAAACGCAGGACTAAGCTTCAAATACCCGGATATTCGTACCCGACAATGGCGGCATTAAAAGATGAGATCGACGGAGGGAATGGAAACAATGAGTTAAGCCAATTGGATTATTCCGCCAACGAGCCCTTTAAACACAGTCTCTCTCATTCCATCCCAGCGTCCCATCGCACCATTTCCTGTTCTGAGGAATTTCGTGTGAGGTACGAATCGAGAAGACTTGATCATATTGCATCCTCTCATAGCAACTCAATACCGTTCCATTATTAGAATCATAATAAGTCGACTTCAAGTCAAGAATGCCTCTAAACCCTTTTCGTACCCAAGAAATGGTCACAGCGAGCATAGAACCAGATAAAAAACCTCTTAATTCAAAACTCAACACTCCGTAATGTATTTCTGATAAACTTTTGAACTTACAGTCATATATGCCTTCTCCCTCTCCCCAAACTACGTCAAAACTTTTTCAATTCCAACAATACTTGAAGTAGTACTATATCTTTCATTTTCAACGAGCAATAATGACCGGTTGTTTGTTAAACCCTCTCATATTCCCCGTCAACTAAGTTTCTTTTCTCAAACGATTCTTTTTTCTCTAATCTTCCTCTTCCATTATCTTTCGGAAAAAAATCGAGCACTAACGATAATACAATTCTTTGTCCAAAGTTTCCTTATAATTTCACTTCCTCTTGAACGGAGTTAGAGCATAAATATTTTATGAAATGATTAAGGAGAAATCCTTCTAAGGAAGAGAATATAATTTCTCATAACTCATGAAACATGACTATCAATCAATGAAATAAAAATTAATAGAAAGACTCGCAAGGGAAGCAAGTAATATATCTTAAGAATTATGTTTAAGGATGTAAGGGTTAATCGGCAATAAAATACGAAACTTATAGCGTAGAAAATAAAATAATGTCAAATAACATAACACTGACATCACTTGCAACGTTGAATTCTACGTTCAAGATAATAAACTATAACTTATTTAAACTCTGTCATCTTTAGAATACACAATAAAGAATACATCCTTATTTAAAGCTTACAGTCACCCATTCACATCATAGAAATCAAACGATTTATTCCACCAGAGGATCGTCTATTACACACATAAAATCATAATCTTCGTGTACTATAAATTCAGTCGTAGCTAAAAACACGCTTTTACTTGGGAAACAAATCCTTTATATCAAAAGATTGCTTTATGAAGAACAAATAGCCTCTCGTACAAATTTATGGAAAAGCACTTAGGAGAAAATGATGTAACATAAACATAACATAGTGGCAATAATAGCGAAGCGAGTAAATTAAAGTTAAGGACTCTATTTGGAAGAGAAATACGACGCATCATCACATAATTCTGCCGCGAATTTCGAGGTCATAGCGGAGTGAGCTATACATTCTGGATTTTTTATTCCCCTCCCGTACTTTCACTTTGGACAAAACGACCCTTTTGGTGAATTTATCAGCCATCCAACAAACTCTTTAAATGCTTCCTATTCTCTTTTGGTGCGAATAGAGAGTAAAGAAGAAACTTAAAAGAGAAAGGGTGAGATTCGTATAATTCGAACCGAAGACATGATACGAGGCAATTTGCCAACAACAGGCGAAGGGCTCAATTTCCACTCTCGAAACATCTAAATCCAAAAGGGAAAAGGGTCGATTCCTTCGGGTGGGAAAAATTCTTCGCTGAAATAAATTCCCTTCTGTTCTTCTTAAGCTTTGATGGCGTTAATCTCGAGGATGAATTTCTGCTCCGGAAATTTATGGGATCAGCGGCGCTGGCAAAAAATGAAGCTCTCCGCATGTTTAACCTCTGAGTACCTGAGGGGTTATATATCTCGAGGTGGACTTCCGTTTCTCGGTAATTCAGTGTTTTTTTTACACTACAGAGAGTTCCCATTCACGGCCTGAATTCTTATGCAAAACGCTCTTACGGTAAGAAGTTTGCGGGAGAGTGAATGTCAAACTTTTGCAAGTTCTCGTTATCAAAAGAGAGCAAAACATAAAGCATAAATGGTTACGAATGAATGATTTATTATTTGAATTAAGAGTCGGCAGAAGAAACGTGGAGCATAAATCCGGCATACAGTTCAAAAGTGCGTACATAAAAACATATACATACGTGTCAATTAGCGTATCGTAATTTATCGTGAGTTCTAGAGTACGTGTTTGTAATACTGAGTGTATAGAATCTGCATACATAAGATACAACATTTCAAGAATCGCCGATTGAGTTTAATTCGGGTTGAAAATGAATCAATTTAAAGTACATCATTGTTCTAAATTGGGCTTTAATATTAGTCGAGTGATTTCTCTTTCGATGAAGTTTCCAGCTTCCACACCGATTAAACATGTGTATATTGAAAGAGGCTATTGCCGATTGATTATAGGATAAAGCAATATCAACACGGAGGTGGAGTACTTGATTGCATTCCAAAATTAATGAGCGGTTGCTTTCAACTGTGAGAGTGTTTAGGAGAAATTCATTTTTCCATATTCGACTCTATCAAATTTGCAGGTAATTACAAGAACATGAGTTTGTTTTCATGTTACCTTTTCCATAGCCACTGATAATTAGTTACTTCATATATGAAACCTTATCTCCAAAACTACAACAAAATCACTTTCAGTTTCGTAAAAGCGAAAACTCGAATTAAATTAGTACATGTTTGTGTTGAAACATAAAGCATTACATCACTCTCGACTATAATTTCTTAAGCTAATCAAGGACTGTACAACTTTAATTATAGCACCGCTTCTCAAATCAAGGCAAAGATTAATCAAATAATAATCGTACTCAACAGTACAGAACGCTTTGTATTTAACGACTTCATACCATTGAGTAACCATCAGCAGCATTGATTCAGAACGAGAAAAAAAAGCATTCCATTTTCCAAAAAGAAATGACAAACGAAAATAATCCCTCGTCCTTCAAATCCTCAAAAATATTTTCCGAATCGTCACAGAGAGATTCGACAGCAACTCCGCGAAGAATAATTAATTAACCCTTTCGCTCCCCGTTTTTTGTCTCCATCTTGGTCTAAATTATTCACGGACACGTCCGAAGAGTGAATGAAACATCGAGAGTAATATTTGATTCCATCCCGCATCGACGATAGAGACAAAAGTCGACTTTGCTTTGTTGTACTTCAAAAAGGATTGATAAGGGTTTCCTTTTGTAACCGAGGTCGAAAGTGGGAGTGGCTCCATCGAAAAGCCCTCCTTTTTATGATAAAAGCGATATCGTAAGAGAAAAATGAATCGCGCTGAACAAACGGCGAGATACGTACCTCGCTGTGACGTCACGCAGCGAGTCATTAATACGCTTCGCGAAGCCGACCACCGCTCGGAATAAAAATACAAAGGATGCGGCGCGCAGCTGTCCAAAAAACGGGAAAGAAAGATAGCGTTGCTTCTGGAATGGAGGGAAAACGGATGGAAGTCACAATGGATCATTTTTAGCCTCTGGCCATCTTGAGTGACAAATGTAATCCCGGTTGCGTACTACTTCGCCTAATGAAACACGTGAGGTCGTGCGGGATGAAGGAACGTGCACGGCGAAGGTGGATATCCGACGTGGGAGAGTAACAGATGGTCACGAATCTCTTGGAAGGTGAATCTTCTACACCAGCGATTTCTTCTGAGATAAAAGAAAGGTTATCCAGGAGAAAGTGTGACACAAAGTAATCAAGAAAGAGCTTGAAAAGTGAGGGAGTGCTAGAATATGTAACACAATGTTACACTAGTCCGACTTCCAACTATCTATTAATCTAATAATACGGTCAAAATGTACGTAAAATATGTATCGCATGAAATCTTGCATCTTGCATGAAATTTTTCACGTAAAAGAAAAACAAATATATGTGGAAATGGGTTATACTAATAACCTTTTCATTATTAAATTAATACAGAGAGATATTTTTGACCTTTATAGAGTACGAAGACTTAACAGTTTTTTTAATTTAAAGGCTATTAATATAAATCGAGTTTTATTATTACAAAGGTGAATACATAATGTCCCAGCATTATGAGCTGATAATGAGTTGTATTGGAACTAATTAATTATTTACTTTCATTGACTACCAATTTATTATGAAAGGGCACTTTTAAAGAACTTTCAATGAACAGTTTTAATTAATAAAATCTTCGATACTAACAAATGAATTATTTATGAAAACATGATAACCGTCATTTTAAAAATTTAATATAAAAAATGACAAAATACACGAATTTTCCTCCTTTAAATTTTAAACATTTAATGTTGTAAATAATAAAAATACATACCGTTCCTATTTATCCAAAAGAGATTAATCTATACAGATCAAAACAGTTTATATTTGGCAGTAAACAAGGATACTCTGTTTTTTCAATAGAAAAATTAGAATATTATAAATTTCTATGTCTATGTCTATGTAGTTACCCTGCGAGCCACCTTACAGTTCGAAAGACTAGATCCTTAAGATACCCAAACTATTCAAATAAGTATGTGCATCAAAACAACATCCATTTACCATAAACACCTGCGTTATTACTCTGAGCGTATGACTGAGCAGTACTGAGTAAGCAGGTTGAAAACAAATCTCCCAAAAAAGACCGTCGCGTTGCTATGAAAACACCGTGCAAAAAAATATACCCTTCCCTTTATGAAAGCATATGGGCTCATAATCGAACACATACAGCACTTGACCCCTTTTGACACATGAATAAGGGGGTAAAGGATTCGAACCCGGACACCTTCCGCAAAAGGAATCCTCGGAGCAAACAGTGAAAGCGGCACCGAAATAAATACTTTACAATCAAAACGATACGAATCTAATTGAAAGTCGATTCTGCGAACGACAATGGAGAAATCTGACAAAGCCTTCAGCCCCCATCTTCCGTCACAAAAAAGGGAACGGTGTGGGTTAAAAAGGTACGATACGCCAATGCCCTCTTTCATTTCACGTCCCCCCCTGCGATGCCATCAATAAAAAATTTCCAAACCCAACGGATCCTCATCTTTCCCCAATCGTGCAATGAATGCAACCTTTTGGGGATTCACAAGAAATGGAGCGCCAGATGCGGCACACCCGACGTGATTATGACTTAACAAACGAATAAAAAAAGGGAAAATCGGTAAGGATGAGCGGGGATAAAACACACACAGTGGGGCTTATGGTGAGCGGAGGGGAATGAGTCTGCGGTAATTACTTGAGCTCAGCATGCGGTTGGAGTGATTGATCATCTTTTGTCCTCTGCCAGGTGAAGGGGCGTGGCAGGCGGAAAACCTAAATTTCCCCGACTACGACCGCCCACTTTTAGACACTTTAGAAACCATATCGTTCTAATTGAAGGAAGTGAAAGAGGATTTTGAGATGCAATATGTGGTGCGACTTTGAGGTAACCCGTAATAACGCCATAAAAATTGGACATTGATCTCCTGTGAAATGGTCATCCAGGTTATGGTTTAATAAAAGTCGTCCCTAAAGGAAGGGAAAGATGGACCATACGATCTGAATTTTTATGAATTATTGATGAGATGGATGAATTCGAGACGATGAATCCGCATTTTGCCTCTTGCTAAAAGCCGTTAATACGAGCAAATAATACGAGATTATACATTATGAGATTTTTCAAGGAAAATAGGTTAGGAATCATTCACAATCTTACCAGTATTAATAGGTTTATTTTAAATGTAATTAGAGTAAATAATAATTTTCTTCTAAAACAGAACAATCATTATTGATAATTTAATCTATGCTTGTGTAATTATTCAGAGATACGTACCACATGCTATTTCCTTTCGTTGGAGTTGGTAAAGAATAAGATTTTATTAGATACTATACGAAACTAGAATAATGCTTGTTTTAATTTTAAAGAAATCATGTGTTAATACATTCATTACTGCATAATTAAATAACATCCATTTTAGAATATGATTTTTCCAGAAATAGACTGCTTGGAACTTTTGTTTTTAAACATAGAGACGGGCTATTCTCATGACTGTTTGTGAAACTTCTTTAAAGAATAAAAAAAGAGAAATAAAATTCCGAAGAAAATACCTAACTCATTTCCATGATTAACTATAATATTAAATACATTTAATTTATAAAAACTATAATAATACAAAGTTTAGAGACTCAAAATTTCCTGCGAAGACCGTAATAGAATATATTACGAATTAACCCTTGCATAAAACAAGTTAAACTCCTAAAACTCTTGGAGAAATAATTAACTTCCCTTAACGGTATAAAATATGAATGAATCTTCGTGCGAAACGATCTCCGTGAATGTATAATGAATATTATTAACATGAATAATTCATAACTTTCAACATGAGCAAATATTTTCGGAATTTTTGGGCAACTCAATTATCCTCATATATACGTATACCGTACCCTCTGACGTCAAACCCTTTCAGGCGGTGACTTCCTCATCCAGTTACCATAAAGAACGTCTGCTTTTGAGGTCAATCGAAATTTAATTCAAGAAACGGAGTTTTTTTATGGAACGTACCGACCGTGGCTTAATCGAACAGATTTATTTGGCCTTGATACGACTTTTCAATCCTTCGATGAATTGCAAATCCTTTGGTGGAAATATTCAATGAAAAAGTCCGCTTTCTCCAAAGCGAGTTTCTCGTCCGAAAAAGCAATGCGTCTCCCGAGCCAAGGTCGCAGACGCGGCCCATTGATCCGGACGCTTCAAGGACGGACTAAAACATTTACTTCGCACCTGAATCCCGCCTTCCGCATACCGTGGGGGAATAGAATTGTACGCCGGTGAAGAAGATTACAGCAACGAGTGTGAATGTGAAGAATTTCTTTTTTATTGCTCCGTGACAGTGAGAAGTCTTTGCATTGTGTAAAGCGGAAAAAAATTGAAAGAGATTCCTCTAACCTCTGCGAAGAGAATTATCAATTCTTTTCTATTATTACATCCTTTAGAAGTGTCATCAGTAATGAAATCATGTAGAGCTGAAATACGCTAAACTCAATAAAAGGAAATTAAGGAACTCCATCTTCATTATACTGTCATATACATGTATATTGCGTGACAGTAATCAATATAAATAGCATTAATTTCTACTAATATCCTTTAGAAGTGTCAATGCAAATAAAAGGAAAATAGGAAATGATTAAATAGTTACATCATATTTTTCATACAATTACGAATATATAACAAGATCAGTTTCGGGATTTTCTCCAACATCAATTGAGAAAGTCCAAAAAGAAAACTTTACGTTAATTTATGACAGATCAGCTTTAAAAACACCAAAGTTGCATTTCATAACAATATTTTCATATCCATTTCCGATTGATTTAAAATTTTCAAGAATGAAATTAAATAGTTCTATTGAAATAAAAAACTAATGGATATTCGCATTGGAGATGTTTATTAATCTTATCCAAAAGGAAATATTTTTATCACACTAGGTTTTCTCACGTTTCTAATACGTCACCTTTTACGCAGATGTGATCATCACCCACCGAAGATGACATAAAATAAATATTCCCATGGCCAGGTAACTTAATTTTATCCTCTATTTCGTAACGTAACCGTAACGGCGTTTGTCCCTTGTGCTCCCATAAGCCTTCAATAACCAACTTCATCCCACCGAAGGCAACCGTAGATCCGTTCCTTTCCTCGGAATTGACATTCGGGATGAAATCGGTACAATGAGCGTTCGTTAAGAGGAAGAAAGATGGGCAAAACGGAAGGGGGGTAATGCAGGGTATTATGGGGACACCCCAAAGAAGTCTCTGTCCTATAGGATTACCCTACGAGTCCTTCCGGGTCGTGACTTGGCAGCTGGCGGTGGGCGTGGAGACCCCTTGTGCCAAACGTCGTGTGTATTCTGGTTATTTTCGGTGGTGCTTGTTTTGAAGGGGCTCTCGAGGGAAGAAATGGGCATCGATAATATCCTGAGGGGGGAGTGTGAGGGGGGAGTGTGAGGGGGGAGTGTGAGGGGTCCGCAGGGGGTCGCTGCATTTCTCCACTCACAACGGATGCTAACTCGGGTTTTTTTTCGTACATTCCGGGAGAGTGGAAGCACATTGTCGAGAGCGCATCTCGGAACAGATGATGATGGGAATGAATATGGTTGGATTTCTAATGCAGGATAAAAAAAATATTCCCACAAAAAGAACCCACGAGATGTCTCTTTTTTACGATTTCGGCGAGGTATAATATATATGTCGGTAGAAAAAAAAGTTGGCGAAGTATTAGGGGAAAAAGCTGGAGGAAACAATCACTTAATTTTCCAGAATTGAAGATGAATTTCCTTTGAGTTTGGCATAATGTACTCTGCGGGAGTTAATTTAGCAAATTAACAAAACTGAATCAAAATCAAAATATCTGAGATTGTTTCGATAGCTTTGGTTACTTATTAATAATAAGAATCAAACCAAATACTTGTAACCCTTTTCAATAGCTAAGAACCTTCTATTGATAGCTTTCAAAATATCTCAGCGGGTTATCAATTAAATAAGTGACGTTTATTTCTTTAGAGAAGTTTCAAAAATCAAATCTGACACGAATTGATGAATTAACGTTGCTACATTGTTTCCGACAATTATAGATCGTGAATTGCGATAACTATACACTAATCGCTCGAGACAATAAGTCTTGCTATATCCGCAATTTATAGAGAGAGCACACTAAACAGGTAGGAGGAATCACAAGCTCTCTTGATGATCCTTTAAAGCTTCCGTGCCTTTAGAATACCGTTTAGAAGCCGTAAACGGTTGTATTGCGTGTCAACAAAATGTTGATGTCACCACTTATATCCATCCGACCGAGTGGGGATTACAGCGAATGGAATAGAGACATTGGAGAAAGCACGGAATATCCTCACATAACGGTCATTCGATGTCTCTGTGAATATGAAAATCCTTTCTCTTAGCAATTAAACCCTTTAACTAACAAACATTCACTATAAATACAATGAAGTACAATACTTCATGCCTGGGAAGAAAATTATAAGCTGGGGATAACAGATGAGTAATGAAAAGAATTTTAAAAGTGGTATAATTTAAACGACTAAGAGCTCGATTTTATTTATGGCTTGATAATAATTCGGATATTAGGAAGTAGCTTGATTAACTGCGACCATTATTTCTATTTTATTTTAAGTTAAACGATTTAAACATTTCAGAGATCTATTTAAATTTACTCTGATGTTGATCTCTAACTTTCCATTATGAGCTTTTATCTTTTTAGCAGTTTTATATTTCGAAGTATATTCGATTACGAAATTAACAAAAATTACCTCCAAATTTTGGAGAAATTAATTTCGTTTTGCAATAGCACAATTATCGGGTTTTAAACGTGAAGCTTCTCCTCAAATTGAATAAGAATTAAAGTGATTAATGTTCACACTACCATTCACAGTAAATCAACCGATAAACGAAGGAAATTAGTACCGAACAAGAGCAAAATTTTTCCTTGAAGAACGCCGATTCGAATGAAACAAAAACCGTCACCTTGAGCCACATCCTGTAGAGACTCCGTAACTGAATTGATTATATTGCACGAGACGTATTTGCATGCATTTCCCAAAACCGAGAGCGTGGCAGAAACGTCTGCACCGGAAACATTCATCGGGAGTGAAACGGGTGGAGCGAATTGATGTCGAAATATATCCACCCTCGGAGGAGGAAAAATATACGAAATTTGGCGAATGGCCTAATAACCGAGAAACAGGCTGCTTGGCTTAGGAATACAATTGGGAAATTTTATGACTAGCTCGCGATGAAAATGGATGCGAAGAAAGGAGCAGCTGATCGTCTTTTTGAGTCAAAAATATGCTGAAATACGATTGGAACTCTTCAGCTGTATCGTATTATTCTCGGATCTAGAATTACGTTTAAATTATTAAACAATTCAGTTCCAATTTTGGAAAGAAAACCGTTTTCTTAGGGCTTCAATTACAAATAAATCACAACACAAATTCAACCGAATAATTGAATGATAAATTAATATTGACGTTTACTGGTTTCTCATGAATTAATCAATGTACTCATCATTAAACAAAATAGCATATGAACCTGTATAAATACACCGCTCTACAATCACATTCAATAAAAATATATTCCATCCGTAACATTGCATGCGATGGAACTAAAAAGTGAAATGGTGCACTCAAAATATAAAGACCGTATGGACAAAATAAATGATTCACGAATTCCGCGAGTAAATTTCGACATTGAGCATCAAATATTCAGGAAAACACTCGAAAAAAGACAATCATTCCAACGTTTCCACTTCGAAAGCAAGCACAAACAAAAAAGGTTTATTCTGCTTTATTTATCAATCGGAGAAATTCCAGGGCTCGCCATAGCAACGAAATGCGGGGGCTTCCTGCAATCTCCTTCCGCTCTCTAATAATGGACCATTGTAACCTTTTCATGAGGCACTGACTCTCGACTGAGATTTGCGGGAAAAAAACAAAGGACGATCAGCCGTGCGCGGGTGTGCAGTGGATTGATTCGCAAGGAACGGAAGCCTGTGCATTGCTCATCACGACCGCGAAAGCCAGGATGCACGACGGTTTGAAAATCCCCGGTGGAAGTGTACTAACAAAGCCGTGTTCAATTGTTCTGCAGTAAATGACCAACGTTGTTGAAACCCTCGTAAAAAACTGTTGCATTAGCGCCGATTATGTGGGTGTACATGGTCTAAAGAACATCTCAGTGTTGTAAAACTGTGGAGAGGTCCAATTAAAAGACGTTTAGGTCTATAAAAAGTGATCATATAAAATCTTCCTATCGAGAAAGTATTGAAACAGTGAATTATTGAGTAAAACTTATAGACTTCAGTATTCAAATCATATAACAGGGAGATCATGTTTCGTGTTATAAATTACGTATTATTAAATACTTCTCAAAACGTTTTTCTATGCTCAGTAGATATTGTGAAGATAATCATAATTTTAGGGGAATACCTAATGAGAATAAAGAAAATTCACACGCCCATAATTACGCGGAATTCTAACTATACCACCGAATTAATTAATTTCAAAAGCCTCATATACTTTCGAAAAGGAAAACCAACTTTTCATTCTCTCTCGAACGAGTTAACAAATATATCCCCTCTGAGTTGCCCGCTTACCCTTTTTTACTCGCCCGTTTCCCTTGACAACTCCCCCTTCCACTCTCCACTCGCTTTGGGCAAATAGCCAACGAATGGAAAAAAGATAATTCCGATAAAAAAGGATTAATCATCCCAAAAGGCGGGGAGATGCGCTAAGCGCTGTTTGACGCGAAATAAACTGACAATGACGGTTGAAGCTTACCGCCAATTAGTGAAAAAGCACCCGAGGATTATTTATTTTTCTGGGAGATTTAAGACAATCCAGGCAAAGATAGATTAATCGCAGCCGTGGATGTCTCGATGGAAAAGAATCGAACAATTGAGTTCTGAAATACGTAATTTTAAATAAAATCATTAAACTAAATATCCTAATAATGAAGCAATAATTAATAGGTAACAATATACTTATAATATAAATATAAATACTCCACATTGTACATTACAATAGGCATTTATAGGAAAATAATGAAAAGGTATTCAACGAAGAACGAACTAAAATATATTCCATTAATACCGGGACTCGAAGCCAGGACCGTAGCATGTTACCATGCTAATCAGACTGACTAGACCACCGAGGATTGCAAGTTCTGCACTTATATCAAGTAATAAAAATTTAATGAAAACGCTAATCAACTCTGTATTGAGCATATATCCGTCCCTAATACTTAAAAATAATAAATTTCGGTAAAAGAAATTAATAAAAACATGTCATTAATACGAATATTCAATTAATATAGGAAAAATAAAGTACCACGATAATACGAGCGATATTATTTTCACTTCTTTTTATTTCTCCTTGGATTCCATTAAGAATGACCTCAACATTCTGATTAAAAATCTATCAAAATATAATTAGGATCGTAGATTAAAATCTACACGAAACGGAGACTTAAAATGATCTAATTGCTTCTGTATGGAAAAGAAAAGGTTTGAAATAGCGGAAATGTCCCCTCGGGGGTAAGTACCTGAAAATTACTCAACTTCCCGCCAGGCGATGATAAAAAATTAAGAAAGCCGTAACTTTCCCACACTTCATCAAAAAGGGAAGTTAGTGTGACAATGTATAACAATGCTTTTCCGTGAAAAACAACTTAAAGGATGCTTGAAAAAGTTTTAATGACAGTCACTGATATTTTTTCACTCGGTGAATACAATCTGTTGTATTCTAGATCAGGGAATAGGAAAGAAGTTCAGACAATTGAACACGAAAATATTATTTCTGAGCTTAAGTTAGAAAAACTCAATAAGTAGCACTTTGTAATCGTCGCGTTAGCTGATCAATACATCAACAATAGAATATAAATAGCAACCATAAGCTCGTAAATTCCAACATTTTCGAGCAGAAGCTTTCTAATATGGCTTTCCCTACAAATCCCATGAAGTCAACTACAGTCGATAACCAAGAGGAATTTATAGGAAAGGGTTGCTTGCGGCTTTACTCAGATGCACAGATCAGTTCAGAATTCCGTTATAAATATTTCGGGACACTAAAAGAGTAAAAATTCTATAATGAATCGAAAGTTCGTTGTAAAGGGGATTCGAGAAGAATTTTTTTACAAATTGATTTAAGAAATTTAATATACGTACATAGAAAATCCTGATTGAGACCCAGTCGCTAATTTTTAAATAACTGAATATATAAATATGAAAATATTTGTTACTTCACTTGAGCTCAACATCATTGGATGGATAAATAACGACTTACAGGATACAGAGGCAAACTTCAAGACCCCATATCGCTTTATAAACGTAGAACTATGAAAATATCAACTAATTTCACTCGCAGAAAGGTAGTAAAACATATATTATACAACGCATAATTAAAGATTAAAACGGACTATCATGTTATACACAAAATTACTTCCCGGAGTAGAGAGAAATTACGAAAAATTATACACTTTAAGGCTCAAATCTGTCGTTGATTATTAGTCTAATGCAACCCTTTAAAGTTGATAATTCATCCACTTTTTTATCGAGAGATTAGATTCAAACCACGTATTCCTATTACCAGACTATAAAACAACACAAGGACAAAAAATACTATTCACAATCCGCAGTCTGTCGAATAAAGATTCGTCTGAATCATCTAATTTTAATGACACGGAGTGGAGACCGGGCTTCTCGCAAATCTATTTTCGTCTCCCCGCTACTGCCGTCTTCGAGGAAAAGTAAAACTTTAAGGAAAGACTTCAAAGTGAGGGAAGGGGTAAAAAAGCAACGACGTAACGGAGAGCGCATCTCACGATAAAAAGTATGACGGAATTCGAGTGATGAATGGAGCACGTGGACCCTTTCCTTGGGCGACATTCATCGTCTCCATGTGCCACTAACACGCGCCCTCTTCCAGAGCACGCGTGTCCTCCTCTTTTACCCATTTTACTCCTTTCCCCACCACGCCCATCCTTCCGCTTTGTCTTGGGAAAGTACGTTGCTACAATAACCATGTATCTTCTGTGAGTTCGATACTATAAAATACGTATCGAGATTAACTATTGCCAAGAAAACATCGGACAAAATGCTTACGAAAATAAAACTTCAAAGGAGGCTTTTTTAGTGTAAATCATTGCTTTCAATCAAGTTTTTCAAGAATTATTTGTATTCATTGCTGAACATTGATAATATTAAGCGTTAAAGATAGGTATTATTGAGGATTGATTATCATTTATTCAGTATTTAAGCTAAAGGTAAAGTCCTTTCCGATTTCTTTCACTGAACTTCACAATAACGAGTTTAATTTACAATACGTTTCAGTTTCGAGGCAACTACTTTTTTGAAATCCCCAAATCACGCTTTCTTTAGAGAGATTCTATAGAATAATTCTAATTATTTTCCTTTTCTGATTAAGTATCTCTATATTTAACTTGAGCTATATTTTTAAAAAATTGAAATACCAATATTTAGGAAAATCATTCCATCATTTTCCTATTATTAGTTTATATAAATTCAGCGTTATCACCATGGTTTCCTAACGACATTCGATATCTTTAGACACAGTTCCAATAATATTATACCATTTCTGCATTCGTATGCGTGCAATCCATTCCCGCCCACAGAAGCCCTCGGCTTTTTCACTTCCACCAAACGTTAAGGAAAAACGTGTCGCTCGATTTCCAATACTTCGCTCCCTAAAGCGGATACGAACTTTTTGAGTGCTCTGTTCGGATTCGAAAGGATTCGCATCGGTTAGAATTCGCAAAGCGATACTTCCGGCTATTTGGCGAACAACTGTAAACCTACGTCTTCACTCGAGATCTTGAGCGTCAATGCAGAAGAGTGTACGTGGAACTAGCGGTAGTTGATAAACCCTACCGAATTGGAATCCAATTCTCTCATAGTTCCGGATGTGTTTACACAACTCCTCAGATAATATAGATTAACTCTTTACGAGATACGTATCTCAATAACTTGTCATTGAAAACATATATATTGAGCTCATTTCTATCAATTATTCATTCATAATTATAGATAATTGATATCCAAATTTGAAAGAAGTATAAACCAAAAGTCACGTCATGATTATTCATATCAATTTGATTCTTTGATGAATATTACGATTTTTTAAAATTAACTATCGATAATGATGTATATTAACTCATAGCAAAATACGTCACACATTTTACGCTCTTAAATAATATATAATGAAAAATATATGGAAACAGACGTTCCAAATTCTGAGGACCAGAATAAAGAAGTATGAAATTAATTTTCTATAATTTAAGAATTATATCTCGTGCAAATAAGCTTACGGGTAGTATAACGTATTTTTAATCTAATGTTTACGAACACAACTTTTTCCATAGGATTTATAAATGGAAAATCCTTCATAAATAGCTTATGCATATGCTCGTTGTGATGATTCCTCAGGAAGCTTTTTGGATACAAAAATTACTGAAACTCTTTTATAATCGTAAACAAAAGAAACGTATAGCATACAAAAAGACGTTATCTTACTTATAACAACTATAAAAATTTCCCAAAACCCGATTCCTCAAAACTTGGACAAACATTAGGCCCCCGGATTACTTGTAAATCTTTTGATCCTCTTACGGAATCGAGTTCATCTACATTCTGACGCACACCTCGACTCGAAAAAACTCGAAATATCCGAGGGAATATGTACACACATCCTGCGAGCATGTCCCCTCAGACGGCAACTCTTAACATCACAATCCCCTTTACCCGTCTTTTATTCCCCTTCACCGGGGGATCGTGACGCCTTAACGGAAGCTATGCTGCTCTCCTTCGCTCGTATTTCAAAACCCTTCGAGAAAAGGGGTAGTATCGTTCGAAAGCGATGAAAGTTCGATATTTCGGCGAACCCGGTGACAGATTCTATCCAGAGAGGAAGGAGATAAAGTTTTCTATCGGCGCAGAAATTCCATAGGGAGAGGTTCTGAAACATCTATTCCATGAAAGCGGTATCCGATTGCAGGATATATAACACACAGCCATCTAGTTAATTACTATTATTATCAGCATAATTTTATAGTTCATATGTGTCTAACATATTGATAGTACATCTTCAAAGATGCAGGGATTAATTAATACATTTGCCTCAAATTCTGCATACTGTTCATTTCAATACGTCCGTAATTATAAATTAAATATTCACGACTCTAATACGTGTTATTTGCAAATGTTCGTCCTAGTATAATGAGATTAGAGTAGTCAGAAATTGCGTATTGAATCCTATACATTGGGGAAGTAATGACTAGATTTATCAACAACTAATACTTATAAATGATTCAATATGGTACCTTTGCCTTAAGTATATTTCTAATTCTTTATATTTTCATACCTATTATTATTATATCATCATATACGATATAAAATGGTGCAAGTCTTGTAAGTGAATACAAAATTTCTCGGAAGATTATTGCTCGTTAATTCTAATTAATAACAACCTACATCTATATAAGAAGTGAGTTACCTATAACCTGCTACGAAAATCATGTAGTAAACAGCGCATAAAAATATCACGCACATTCTTTGAGTATCAAAGAGTAAATAAAATTTTAAAAATAAGGAGACAAAAGGAAACAGACATAAATATAGTATTCTTTGTTGTCCCGCTCTATTTTTACAGACACGCTACGAACGGTATTAACTTTATGAGATCATATGGACTGAAATATATATAGAAATGGATGTTTAAGTCGACTTCTTCCAAAGAATCCTCATTTACATTCGTTTTATCTCTCGAAGTCTTAGTGTAGGCGCCGTAAAATTTTATAGCTTTTCTTTGTTTCCACCAAAAACATCGTTTGTCCCAAATGGCATCCTTTGTCCTTTGATCCAACTCATTCAATTCTGTCTCTTCCTAGACCAGTCATCCAAATATACACGCAAATCATTTCCTTTCGAGTAACTGTGATTTTACGTCTCATTCTGTATCCTATTCATTATTTCGAACAAGGAAAATTAACTCAAAGAAAAAGTTTTATTAAAAGAAAATAGAATGACTTGTAGAGCTGTTTTCTTCATTGAAAATAGATCAAGGAAAAATTATTTTTATAATGAAGTGATACTATTAAGCTATGTGATATGAATATCCATAAAGTAGCTATTTATAGCTCGAATTTATTATTTTATGTTTCAATGGATAAGATAAAATTTAAAAAAACAACAACAAATCTCATGAAAATGACATCTTCAGACGTATTCTACGCTCACATGTTTCCTTTGAATATCTCATTCAACGTCGAAATACTTGAAACATCACCAGCGACTGATCTCCGAATGGAACAGCAACAGCGTACAAAAAAACCCATGATTCCGGTGATCAAAACACCCGCAAAAACTAGATAACATTACAATCAACATCAAAGCTCGATCAAGAGCCAAACACCAAAACAAACTAGAGGGGAAAAGCGGGAACAAAAAACAACTTTCCGCAACAAAAAAATCCGCAGGCATTTTTCAACACGAGAGTTATACGAGATGCGACATTAAATCACTTTGAGTTAAGCGGATTACGAACCGATATTGGATATAGAGCGTAGAGGATTGCGTGACACCAGGTCTAGAAAATATGGTGGGGCAACGGAAGGAGTCTGGAAGTGAATGCTTCCGGAATGCGTGGGAGAGGACAGCTGGAGCGGCGTGATGGATGGAGAAGAGGGAATTGCAGGGACGGAACGAAAGAAGTGGCTGCACGAGGTTAAACAAAGAGGGAACTAGGTTGAAAGAGATGCAAATCGAGAAAGACCGACGGAGGTAATTGCAAAAGCGGTCGAAATGAGACTTATATTTGCATATTCAAAGTAGGTGGGCGTTTTTCACGAGGTCAGTGAGTCACCCGTTGCAGTACTTACATTTCACGTGTACTCTTTTACGAAAGTTACCAGCATGGCGTGTTTGAGTATGAGGATCTATGACGGGCCATTTATACGTACGTGGGTAAGAACAGAATTTATATTTTTATTGCGATGTCATACGCATTTCTGCGGAATGACTAACCACGGTGGCAAAGTGGTTAGCATACAAACTTTCCAACTCTGATATCCCTTATGAGAATTTTTCCTAATAAGGAATAGATGTATGTGCTTGATTGTACAATATATTAAATCATATGCAATTGGGTTGATACAACTGTCTGTGACAAATAAAATTTCTATTATTTAAAAGAACGATAGTCTTCATCCATAGTTATTATACGGTAGAGTTTGGCTGAATCATAATATGAAGATAATTTCATCATTACTGATTTAAAACTCATAAAAAATAATGAAAAATTATGATTTTAATGACATTTGGTACACAATAAACTGTTCGGACCACTTGAAACAATCCATGAACGTTGTTAGAACATCTTCACTGGCAATCTTAAGTAAGTCTTTCATTTGATTCCAAAATGATAATAACGACGAGTCGGAAGAAAAACTTTTAAGGGAAAAATATTCCGATAAATGGATTTTTAACTTCGTGAGCAACTCCGGCTATGGAATAAATACTTAGAAGATCAAAATCAAAGATTCCAAACTTCCGATAATTTCGTGTAATTGCTTAAAGAAAGAGAAAAGGTAGTCTTAAATATTTGCTTAATGGCTCCCATTTGCCCACGGTTACATGTTAAAATTATTGGTCTGAAAGGGATTTTTGAAGTCGAAATTAAGTTTTGGAACTTGAGTCCACAAAAAATTAAAGATAATAAAAAAGAAACGAGGAAATAAACGAGGAAAATCTTTAAAATGATGAAAGGGAAAATTTTAGAGAGGGAAAAGAAGTAGAAAATTATAAAATGTAAGAAAAATAATAAAATGTAAGAATCAAAAGATCTTTACTTTTCCTTGAAGATGGAAATAAGCTTTATTTACTCCTGAGATTCTGGAAAAATATCTCAAATTAAAAGTATGGAATACCTTCGTGGAACTTAGCTTGGGATTTTTTAAATCGTTTGAAGTATTAACATGATTTTCTTTTGACGCAATCATTACGAAACAAGCGACTATAAAAAGAAAAATGTGTTAGAAAACTAACCATATACTAAGAATTTAATTGAAAGAAACTGAATTACGGAAGAAAATTATTATTCCTATACTATAACCAGAACTCATTGCATAGAAGATAAGATTCCGTGCGATTTTAGGTTAGCCACAAATCAAATTTATGATACGATGAATTATAATGGAGCTTGAAACTTAAAATTTTCTACATGGAAGAATACCTTCCGCTTGGAAGTAAAGTAATCCTATAACCAACTCAAAATATAGCAACACAAAATCAATACGAAAATTATGCATTAGAAGATCGACAATATAGGCAGGACTTCAATGCGAGTTCTAAATCCATGTTTAGCTGTATATTAATTCAGGAAAGTAATAGACCCGAGGTCTAATCCCGATCATATCGTGATGCTCTGAGAAATATTATGAAATTTGGCACTTCACACATCTCTACTTGCTAATTTACGTACTCCAGCTCCCTTTAACTTACAGCATAGAGATCACCTTAAATAAGAAATGTGCAATCTTCAATCTTGTATATCAAATATTTTTGTTATGAGAATTTATTGAGAATATCTGTTGATGAAATTATACTATCAAATGACAACAGTTGATGAAGTTAGAAGTGACGCGTAAAGACAATTGATAACCTTATAGAAGACTTCTCAACAATCAAGAGTGTGAAGGAAGAATCGCTTCAATTCTATCAGGGATAAAGCGTTAAGGGAATAAGAGTGTATATGATGAGAAAGGAAATGCGCAAAAGGATGGTTCTGAAGAGAAGGGGAGTACATTACCGCACCCCACTCTGTTATTATTCCCATTCTCCATGGCACTTCCCCACGAACCCCACACTGCATTCCGAAGGGGAATATTCTCAGGAAGGCATCGGAAGTTGGGGAGGAGTGCTCCCCTAAAATGTGAACAGCTTATTTTTCTCTTTCTCTTGGTGTTGGAATTACGCGAGGAAGAGGAATGAAGTTGGTACGTTCTTCGCTCCAAACAAAAATAAAAGTTTCCGTAATAAAAGAAACGATTAAGATAGGACTGAAAGATCGAATTCAAAAAAAACTGGAATGACAAAAAAATTTCCCATAATTGGAGAGGCAGTAAAATTCCTCGAGGTAATTTACCAAAAGTTGAATTCCTTAATAAAGTGCTCAAAGTTATCTGCGGTTTTACGTGTTCCCATGGATGAACCATGAAGCACATGCTTTTGTATCCAACACGTATATGATCTATACAATAGTGGTAAAGACAAGTTGAAGCTACCGATTCGATTATTACAAGACTATATCTGACTTGCAGAAGTATGTTAGGATTTGTGTTAAAAGAATATGGTTGTCATAGAATTTTTGGCAAATTATGAAGACCTTTTGGATGCTATTAATAATTCGTATTTTTTATGCTTTTCCTTAAAGTAATTTAATAAGATATCATACACTATTTTTTTCCACAGAAGATTCACTTTGGTCATTTTATCTTCATGATTTTAGGTAGCAATAATTAATCCAAGAACCTGCTGAAATATATTCGGTTGTTATAGCAATATTTATACCTAAGATAAGCCATGGTTGATATTTCACAATACTTCAAAAATTTATCAGAGTTAAACTTTTGGTTTTTTACAGAAATCAAATCTGATACTAAGAAAGATTACGACAAGTATATTTTATAAGATATTGAAGTTCTCGTTGATGATTGATAATTGAGAGATTTAAGCAGATTTAGGTCCAACTACGACTTCCGAATCCAATGATTTGCAAACAGCTCAAATAGGATTCCCTATGTCTAATAGAAGACGATTGTCGATCGGTCGCCATTAGGTCCGACAATCGCCGATGACAATAGCATTTCCGGTAGCGAGGAAATAGCGTTTGATAGGCGCAGATGGACCTCCGCGCGCATTGAAGGCTCTCATAATCACTAATAACCGATCAAATGCGGGAAAACAGGCTTTCATACCTCAATGGATACTTCTATTAAGGGACATGAATGTTCCGTATCCATGCGTAAAGGAAAAAGACAATCTCAGATATCGAAATCAAATAGACAGCAGTTATAAAACGATGTCATACAATGACAGCTCATTTTCTTCCCTATATACTCTATGATAAATATGACGATCAGCCACAGATGAAATTTCAGTTAAATCAGATAGCATTTAGTGAACCTAAAATATCATCAAAAAGGAATCAGAACATCATATTATCTCATTTTCATCATTCGTTGTTTTCATTACTGTACGAAAAATCTTAATATTGTGAAACGTACGACGTAAACAAAGATCAAGTAAATATAAAAAAATTACTGCAGCTGATCGCGATATAATGTACAAAAGAGAGTAACTTCTTCCAAAAATATTTTAGCAAAACATAAAACCACAATCGTGATGCTTTCCAAAATTTAAATTAATAATAATTAATCAATACATAAAATTAATACATCCTTATCTTATATAATAAATAAAATAATTGTAAAGCTTGATTAAAATCCCTCCGTCACACGTTGTGATATTTATTAGTTTTGCATAATCTAAAACGTTAAGTTAAATTTGAAACTCGCCTTTTAAAATTTTCCTAGCATTAATCTTCCTGTCTACATAGAATCTTTTGATCCTTAATGAAGGTATTGAGGATAAATTTTCTGCATACATTTTCAAGCGAGCTAATGCAACTTAGGACGGTAGCCCTATTAGGCGATACGCAAGAGAGAGCTAATTCCTGTACCGGAATTCCGCGACTAATCCCCGCGGAATTTCAACCTTGACATCGACCACGGTTGTGTGATTGACCTCTATGACCTCACTTAATCAGTACGTCAAAGACTCCTTATTCAACAAGATCGATAAATATTTGAGCATATACAGGTTGCATAGCAATGTACGTATCATTGTCTATTACTCATTAACGTACCAAAAGAGTTATTAATCACAAAATGTAGGTATTTTATTTGATAATTCTTTTAAAATTATGCGTAGAAATAAGTATTTAATTTTCTATGGACAATCCTTATACTTTTCCAATGAATTTAGATAACAGAATGAATTCTTAGGAAGAGTAACAATAACTTTTGAATACTTTAAATAATATCGTATTTTACGTATATAATTTATCAGAGGATACCGGAATTAACCATTCATCACAAATAACATCGTATCAATATCGTAATAACATCTAATAGAGCGTTATAAATGAACTGCACAAAACTATTGCTGATATAGTCAGTTCCTGTTACCGTTAGCAACCATATTAATATTTCTAAAAAAAAGAGGCACTTGACACAAAACAGGTTCCTTTTAATGGTTGTATACCGCGTAAATTACTCGCTGATATTCTCGGTAATCGCTCTACTTCAGAACGAGTGCATAGAAAGTTGCATTCCATAATCATCGTGCGATACTTTAGCAGCGGAGTGTTTCCTCTATACTATATCTCGCTCTCTTGAGAACCCCTCCTTAAATTCCAAGGGTTCGATTTCTACTCCCTGAGAACGATCCGTTAGAATACGCTTGGGCTAAAAGAAGAGATTGAGTATTGTGATTTTTTACGTTCCCTTCGCCATGGCCCTAGGAGCTAAATAAAAAATGTTAGCGTATCCCATTTTTGAAAGGAAATACCTCATCCAAATTTCGATACGGTAGACTTTTACAGCTATTCCAACGTACAGTAGCAAATTTCAACGGCAAACACCGTTGGAGAATCTGACCTTGCGAATTTCATAACCTTCATGCAAATCCCAATTTAGGAGAATACAGAAGCTGGGATGAAAGGTTATATTTGAAAGGTTGATGAACGGAATATATTACGGATAACTGTTAGCGCTACAAAGATAATTAATGAATTCGCTTCTTTGAGTTTAAAACGGTAAACCGATTTCCTGATGAAATACATCTTTCATGCGCTTAAAATCTCATCTGAGCCAAGGCTATGCTTGGATGACAAAGATAGTATGCTTTAAGTTCGTCTTATATACAAGGATTTATTAATCTCATTTTTTTCTTTCTCGTATATACATAAAGTTCTTAATGATTTGTTTTATCTATGGTGATTGAGTGGACAACGTTTTAGGCTAGCGGTTTCATAAAACATAACAACATTTAATTTTATGTTAATAGATTATTGTACATCGTTCTGTATTAATTATTGTCAAGTAAATCATTGAAGTAAACACAAAATTAATAACCAACCGTAATAATACGATATTTATCGTAAATTTAAGATATTCATTCACGATCGATTTAACCTAAGAAAGGATGGTTGAGGATTTTAAGTTTTTCAACGACTTATCTCAGAAAACACACTCGATGTTTCAGATTTTGAAAGCTAAAAATAAATAAATTTACTCTCTTATTCACTTATAGAGTTTCTGTCATACATAAACGATTATAAAAGGTGTACATCACGTCTGTAGATTGAGGTCTCCTTCATCCTATTTCACTTGGGCTTCGAAATAATTGAAAGCTATCGTTCACTAAATGGAAATAAATCAAACAAACCCAATAGAATGTTTTATAGAGACCTCCTAGAAAAGGTAAACTTTGAGGTTAGTTAGTTATCCATTTTCTCTAGTGAATACGCCATCCGTCTCCTTGTAAAGACACTACCCCATTCGTCTATAAATTAACCATTTAGCTTTCCCGTTGCACCGATACTACGGCACAGGAAACAATGACAGTAGACGTAACAATCGTTCGTGATATAATAGTTGAGGTTAAAGGACTCGACGCGACGCCTTTATTGTGATTGGATTTGAATGAAATTGAGAGTTCTCGTCTCCGTATCGAGAGGCTGTAGCGACCAGAATGGCTCTCAACAAGGTATAGAATGAGTAACGGCCTTCGATAGGAATCGATTTGACACAAGTTTCCAACAATGGAAGATTAAAGCGATTGTTTCGGGCGAGAATCGAGGTCATTATCCCGCGAGAGGGCGGCCTTTTTCATTGGGGGCGATGCTTGATCAAATTGAAGAACGATATTTCTCGAATCGCCCACGAGCGAGGCTTCAAAACAAATGCGAGGGAGTCCATACGAGCGATCGGAACTATTTATTAGGAGCGGAGGAACGACTCCAGTCCCGAAGGTTCTTAAACAGACGTTGTAAAAACACACAAGTTGTCCATAAATACCACACACGGAGAGCGTTACATTGTCTAAAGTGAAGGAAATAGGATTTGGAGAAAAACACGCGTAACACAGGTTTTTTAACACATTTACAAAATCCGGGACGAAAATAGTCAAGAGTTTTTTTAAAGCCTTGATTGAATATTGATACAGATTGAATTGAGACTAATCGATATGAATTGATTTATAGCTTTAACATTCATAATAATAAAATTAAATAGGACAACAAATAATTGATTTATACATTAGGTTTTTTCGACTGCGATCGAATAGATATTAATTATTTAATAATAAGTATAATATTAATTGCTTATCGAGAATATTATTAATTGTAGAGAATATTAAATATGACCGAGAATGAGTTAGTCCTTCAAACAACAATAATGAACGTGGCAAACAATGAGGTGTGTCATAAATACTGGTGATAATGTTTTAATCATTTTTTTTAATTCGAATAGTATGTTATTTAGATTTAGCATCTAAAATCAATATAAAATTATGTAATCAAATTATACATAAATGTTTTACGTAAATATTTTTGGAATACAACGAACAGATTTCCAACAGTATTCATGGCATCGAGTGCTGTAGCAGTTGAATTCCGCCAAAGAATATTCATTCAATCCTAAAACACACACTAAATTCCGAGATTGAAAAAAGCTGTAAAACGATAATGTATCTAATATATTTAATTCATTGAATGCTTGTGTACTTGCTAGAAATATAACTACCGAAGGGTCGATTTCACCGCAGATTAATCCAAGAGCTTGTACTCACCAAGCTGCATGTTTCAGGGTCGTAGAATGAAAAAGGAATAAGAAAGTGTACTCACCTGCAAAAAAAAAGAAAATGTATATTAGTTTATGAAAACATCTTTCAAACATGATTTAAATAAATTTAAGTGTATTAAAATAATTATTTTTACGAATATTATTAATAAATACGAAAAATTTTATAATAATAATGATGCCTTTATTAATTCAGGGGGAAATTTAGTCTGCTTAGACCACTCTTACATTGAACCCTAGCACTTATGAAAAGTAATAGGTCCAACATTTTCAAGGATAAATAAAAATGCATTGAATTTAAAGGAGAATTTTTTTCGTTTAATATCCTCAGGTTCACGTACGATTTCATGTTTTCCTCACGCACACGACGGATTTTTCGTAAAATAATTACGAATCCCTCCCAATTCAATTCAATTTCAAAGACGTATTAGAAATTGGCTTCCTGGAGTCTGCCGCTAACAAAAATCCCCATTCGATAGGATATCACGACGACCCTTGAATAATATTCGCTCCGATAGATATATAGGCACAAGATCGTTTACGTAACACACAATGACAGCACCATTATATCCCGTCCACCTCAAAACTCCGACTCAATTATCTCGTTCATATCGAGCGGAAAATATAGCTTATAAGGATTCGGGTCTCGAAAATTTCCTCAAATTTTCCCCCGCAGAATCGGAGGCCCAAAAATCCTATTGGAAATCCATCCGCGTCATTCCCAATTTCCGCGTATTTCCCCCGATATGGACTTCTGGGAAATCGGTGAAAGGAGCCGTCCGCACTTCACCTGCTCGTCATAACGATTCAAAGCAGAACAAAAAAAAATAGACTGCCCATAAAGCACGGGGAAAAAACGTTTCTCTCGGAAAAACACCTGGACTCGAATTAAACGAAAATACGCAACCCCCTAAACCGCAGTGGGTTCCAAACATAAACGCGGGGAAAACGGACGGTTGTATTTTTAACTTAGCACGTCTGTGTTGAGCTGATGTTTGGGGGCGAACTATTTCGAAATGGCCCGAGGAAAGAATTGAGAATAAGTGCTGGAATCGTGTAAAAAACGTGCTTTCTCGCACGAGTGATTGCTTTGAAAATAACATCGATCGTGGAAGTCTTTCGTGGTTCACACACGTGTTGATGCGATGTTAACTTTTATTTGTTCTTTCGTATTTATGAATATTGTCTCCAAGGAAACGTATCTAAATGCATACAGAAGATACGTATTTACGTTTCCTTTAAGATATCACAAAAAAGAGACTAATAAAAACGAAACTTTTAGGAATAAATAGGTACAATAGGTATACATTGAAAAATGCCACAAATTCTTCATTTTTAGTTTATTGAAAGATACAAAGAAATGTGATTTATGTTCAACAGCATCCAAAACGAAGATAAAGTACTCTGAGAAACATTTAAATATGCAAATAATTCGCTACACTTTTATAGACTTGAAAATGAATCAGATGTTGTCCAGGTATCTAGAAGTAAGTATTTAGACAGGTTACATCTAAATCATTCCACTCTCTTTCAAATAGAGCTTCTGAATATCGAATTAGAATGATTGATCATCAAATTATCTACATGTAGAATCTAATGAACAGTAAAAACTTGTAGGGAGAGGTCACTTGAAGCAATAAGGCTTTTAAAAGGCTACGTTAAGTTAGGATTAATTCCAAGTTCATCTCCATTTTAATAAGGGTTTTAGTTCCCTTCCTGATCAATTATTCGAATGAGATTTCAAGGCAAACGTCTATGGAAGATGGGCAGAAAAAGTATTGACATAAATTTCCAGAGGCTAATGAATGTCTTCCGCTCCAAGTCGGTCACAGCCTTTCTTCCATTATTCTTTATCATTCATTAACCGTCACCTCATTTTCAGGGCTCTTTCTACGCTGAAGAGCTGTCGATCATAAGGAAAACATTTTTTTAATTCAAGATGAGTCATCCGCGTTAAAAGAACCCCGAGAAAGTATCGAATTCAGTCAATTATGCATGATATCTCGACGTGAATGGATGAATTAGAAGCATTGTTTTAAGGAAATTCCTCTTGCGAATAAAACGATTTTAATAAGACGTAAAGTGAAAACTACGTATGATTGAATTATGCGTTTTAGATATCCCATCGATGTAAAGAGTAAACTCCCTATTAAGAGGGTTCGATTCGTTTAAACAAAAGCATGTCGTATTATTCTCGAAAATAAAGGAGACACATGTGTATGTATTTTATACATTTTCAGTTTAATAATGTTCAATTTAATATCGCCAGTTAGTTACATAAATGAATATAGAAAATTATTGAGCATAGCATAGCATTAAGTAACCTTTGAAAGTCCCCAAATATCGAATACGTTTCTAAGCTATTGTGTTTCTCTCTTTTTGTTGTACATAGATTATATAATCGCTACTTTCTCGTTGAGGATCTATACGTTATATGTTAGTATCTTAGGGCGTAAATAAAGAAAACTTAGCTCATTATTATACTAAATCCTATCGATATTGAGTACCTTAAATTCTGATCATAGTAAAAGGAGGATTTAGGAAAATTTCTGGCCTGAATTTTCTGCAGGACACTCTTTGTGGCGTATTCTTCATCTACGTACACAAAGGAAAGCGTCTTTGGAAACGAAAGTACAACTTTTCTTGGTTCATGCCAGAAAGTGAAGTGAATGTACATAAAACAAACAGCTACCATTGGCTTACTGTATTCCAAACTTTTCAGAGTAAGACGAGCATAATTAAACATATTAATATCATTCTGTTCGAACGTGAATGCGTTACTGTTTGATAACAGATTCCCTATGGAGATAAGGGCGCCTAGCAAAATGTAAACACCGCATCAAAACACAAACGTCATCATCGACTGTTGTGGTGCGGGAGTGACAGAATGGTAGTCATTGAAAGAGGCAACAGATGCCTAGAAGATGGTGGTATAAGCGCGTAATGAATCAGAGGCACAGAGCGTGCCTTCTCGAGAACCACTCGATCAACACGCGTCACGAAGCTAATGAATCGATTGATCGATATTCAGCGATATTTTCTCCCTTTCGAACCAGATCCGGCAAAAAATACGGAATGAGGCCATCCGCTGAAGAACATGTGTTGTGGGCACGAGACTCCACTGCACCTGTCCTTTTATTCTCTCCGCAACTCGTCCTGCCGAACTTCCTGCCCCTTACTCTCCTGTGACGCAATAGCAACCTATTAGGGTCACCAAGATGATAAGAATTAACGTAACAATGGTAATTGTAGCAGTTGAAACAATCTCTATCGCTATAAGTACCAACGTACAAGCTCGTATCAATTGTTGAAACAATTCAAAAAGGACGAAACAGGCAAATGAAAGTGTAAACTTGAGAATTTTGTAAGGTTTTCCATATTATATAACACCATTCGCTGATAAATAATGGAAAACTGAGCAAAACACCCATAATTTCAAGGAATGTAACTTATATCATCAGTAATGTTCTGCAAACAAATACAGGTAAAGCACTTATGATTTTAGTACCATTTCGTTTAATGATTTAAAAATTAAGCATAATACTACTGTAGTGAAGCAAACATACACTATATAAGAGCATACTGTGACCGTATTCTAATGGTTTTATTGATATTCTTATCTACAATGGTGCGTCTAAATAATAAGGTATTGCACTTTATTTTAATCGTAAAAGAGTACATAGCGCAGCTGTGCGCAACCTGCGGCCGTACGGCCGCATGCGGCCGTGGGCAAGGACTTTGGCGGCCGTGGACGTCTATATTAAAGTGTACGTAGTGGCGGCCGTGCCGGTGTAGGGTCTCTGGACCCCAGCGAGTACGGGGTCTCAACGCTGCGGAATCTTACCTCTATCTATCTTATCTCTTACTCCGGGTGTTTTCAAACCCAGGAGTAGATTAGAAGTCACGTTACTAGCGGCTAGCTCGGCTTTAACGCGAACGAAGACCAAGACTTCCTGAAACAATTGCTATAACGGTTTTTTGTCCTATATGACGTTACGTAGATATATTTTACATATGTAGACCAGTTAATAGAATATTGTCATATACATCATACTCGTTTTAGTGTATAATCTATAAATTTTTACATAAATTATAAAAAATTATTAAGTGTACTTGGACTTATTGGCGGCCGTTATTAAAGTAAAAAGTCTGTAGTGCGGCCGTTATTAAAGTAAAAAGTCTGTAGTGCGGCCGTCAATAGCGGAAAGGTTGCGCATCCCTGACATAGCGAAATGACGTATTTACTCGTGAATTTTATTGCATAGATATTTTCCTTCGTTACAATATCAATACGTAATCTCTCTCCCAATTTTTGCTTACGATCTCTCAAAGACTTGGCAATATCCACAAGTTTTTGAATTTTCGGTAAATATGTGAATTTCCTCTTCGTATATTTTTTGCACTTGAGGGGATATGGCCCCTTAACAATCATGGGGTTTAAGAGTTAAACTGATCAAAAGCACCGCCAATCAGTACTATGTCGGCATCACCGCTCAAAGAAATCTTGATGACCACTGCTGAACCCGGAAAAGCTACGAGGCTAGTACTCTCTGTTCCCTTATCTCATTATTGAGTCAGAGCATTCGATATCGGCACAAGCATTCCCATCGATAGTTTCAGGAGTCGTTTAATATGATATATATAACAGCTAATTAAATTTATTTAACAAGAATCGGTTGTGGTAATTGAGAGCTATCTATCTGTTGGTAATTACATATTCACCAAAAAAATCAGCGAATCTCAAATGATAACAAATTCGATAGCTAAGGAATCAACCTACATTACCTCATTCTTAACTTGTTTACTAACATTTTACAAATTTTTATAGAAATACTAAACTCTTTTAGGATTATTTTACAGAGAAGCTCTCCAAGTATCAGCGCGGCTACCGTTTGGATCTCTTTTGAAACTTCCGTTACGTACGAATATTATTTTTTCTTCACACCTTGTTTCCTTTTTGGGCCACCGACCGGGAGGATGTTGTGGATTGGCTCGTGTTTGCAAGGGAGCAGATGGGGCAAAAGTGTGGATGAAGCCCTTGGTAGTTGCGGAAGAGCGTGACTTTACGAAAAGAATACAATGGTGGATGAATAAGGTCAAGCTGTTTGGTCATCTCACTAATTCTTCATAAATTAATTTCACTCGTTTGTGTCATCCTTGAAACTAATACTCTGCTCTTACTGCTGGCCTAATAAAGGGCGAGACTACTCGCTTAAAGGATAGACTTTAATCAATTAAGGCTAATTCAGTTATATTTAAACCCTTATGGGATCAAACTTCAAATGTTCGTTTCATTAGTTGCTTGATCAAATTTACCAAATTTAATTTTCAGTTATTTGGAGGCTATACATTTGTTCCCTAATTTAAATAATTTAAAATAACTAAATCCGAAAAAAGGACTTAATTTCTAATATGGTTCTAGAATTACTGATACTTCAGTTATCGAACAGTCGTTAAAATACACCGATAGCCTTGACAGCATCTAACGAAAATGGACTGAAGTATTATTCGATGCCAAAGATTCTTTTAAGGCACCAATCTAATAATCATATCCCACCTAATGGTCGTTTAAATGGGTATTTGACAACAATTACCTCCAACCGAAAGCTACTAACATCACGGCATCCCACGCGACAACTGCGTAGGCCCCAGTATGATACCCCGCGGAACCACTCAAACGCACAAAAAAAATATCGAACCGCAAACCGCAGCGGAAGTCGAGCACGGAGGAAGCAACCACTCTCTCTCACGCAGGGCTTTTCAAATTGCGTACGAGTTTCTTATCCGCTCTCCAAAAATTTTCCGAACCCCAAAACGCTTCCCCTAGTGCTTCCATTCATGTAGGAGGCCGAAGAATATCCACAAAAGCGCCGCGCATAAAAAAAACCACTTCCGGTTGTGCGAAAAATGAGGAGGAAAAAAATTACTTCCGATAAAAATTTTCTTCCCCGTGAAAAATATACTTCCGGAGTGCACGTCTGTGTAAAGGTTACGTGAGGCGGCTCGGATCGAAACTTTCATGGAGGATGTGTATGATGCGGGCGCTCCTACGCCGTGGACTGGAAAAAGTAGGGAAAAAAAGGAGTGCAACGAGGAAGCATTGTCTGAGAGCTCTCTTCGCAGGATGTGGTTCGTTATACAGAGCAAAAGAGAGCCCTCGACTTAGGCGCCGGTGTCCCTCTCTTCACATGATGACAACAAAAAACTAAGGTCATCCTCAAGGACAAAGTTTTTCTAAAATAAACAAAGGTGACTGCTAGGTGTACCAATGAACCTCCCTTAGAAAACACAAACAGTCCTTCTAAAGTGGAGTAAAAAAGATCGTTTTCAATTACGCAGCGCCCTTTCGGTTACAGCAAAAGACTGAATCCTCGCAAAACGTTGCTGTGGAGGAAAATGAAGAGAAATATTATTTGCGTCTTCCTTAATATCAAATGAACCATAAAACCTACTAGCATTTTCCAAAAAACAACCTCTGTTATTTTTCATGCTCTTTTTTATGCTGTCGAAATATAGATAAATTTAAGTTAGAAAATTTAAAGTATTAGGATTACTGCTGGGTAAAATCATGAATCTATAATTGTATAAGTAGTAAAATAGAAAGGAAAACAAATTGCTTCTTCTGTGCTTACCGCAAAGTATCGTGGATTTACAAAACTCTAATTAATATTCTTGTGTTTATTAAGTAATATGACTCATTTAATCACAGAGTATCCCAAAACATGCATCTAAACATAACTTCCAAATAACTGTATGAAAAGGAAACATATAAAAAGAGGTAAAGCGAATTCATGATAGATAATATTGATAGTAAATAGATTTCCAATGACGAATATCTTATGATGAATCGGATTTGTCAAGATGCCCTCACTTGTAATGCACACCCAATGCAATATCACTGCCTCCATATAATTCTGTCAATCGAAATTTAAGCTCTTTTGTTTTGGAAGAGCAATATACTGCCAGTATACTTTAAGCCGTTCTCTGATAAGTCACGTATTGATATGTAATTCTATAAAGGATAACCTAAATTACTGAGGTAGCTTAAGCGAATTTGGCATCATACGTGGCTAAAAATGAATCTAACATAAAAAACACGTTTATAAGTTCTCTCGATAAGCAATATTTTAATCAACCACTATCAGGAACAGGTTGATAACACTATCCCCTTCCTGTCACTTGGAATGACTGCTCAGTGTAACTAATCACACTGGCGGAGGCATGTTTCGCATTTCGAAGCTAAGTCAACCCGAATTTCAGTGACATTCACGCAGCTGAGCATGAGTTCTCTATGCGTGCAGAATCCGATGCATTACGAGGTATTCGGGCATTACGTCCCGTTCATTCGCATAATACGGCGTCGACCGCAATCGGTATTCCCAACGTATCCGTTGCAATGGGGCGTGCGGGTGGCCATGTGCCACGGCCTAGGCTTCCAAAGCGTGCACACGTGCGTACGTAAGTAGAGACAGGTCCCGATGGTCCGAAAAATAACATGTCCCACGCTTGAGGCCCCTAGAAAACGATAGCCAGAAACAAAAGTAGACCCTCGGCAAAGAACGAAAGACAGTTTGAAACTCACCAGCTATACCCTGGTCACTTAGATATAGTCCCAAAAACAGAGAATACTCTTGGTTCCCATTTCATAGCTGAAAATTACTTCTTTCGTAGATTATATATGTGCATCCAACGACGTTTTTTATTAAAAACTTTAACCTTTATTCGTCACGTGAAATGATTCGCATAAATTAAAAGTACGCGACGATCGTAAAAATTAAAACCAATAAAAGAATTAAAACAAAGAATCAAAGATGTGATAAAGCATACGTTTCTCAATAGAGGCACCATAGAATGAATCACTTTCAGTGGATTTGTCTGACACCCATAAATAGAAAACAATTTAAGTTACAATAAGGAATTTCATACATATTTTACTGAAAGAAAGCTAGGTTTTCTAATATGGTATATCTCTTTTCAATCGATATAATAAATATTGAATGCGTAGGCATGACGCTGCCAACAAACGTTCAGCCTATCTGCAACCCAATCTATATAGTAATAATAAAAACGGCAGTAAAAATATATATGGAAACTATAAAGCTGCGGATTATCTTAGCTGAGTGTGTATGTATACAATATGATTCAGAGAGACATAAATTACTACAATAAACCTTGCATATGATCAAATTTCGCAACTGTTTCTCGTTTATTTACATCGTGTTCCACAATAAAGACAACTCTTAGATTTCAGTTAAGAAACAATCCGTAAAATGAAGTTAATTACCCAAGAACGCCCTCTTTATCCTTCAAGGATGCATGAGAAAGTTCCCGGAGATAATTACCTCCCTGAAGAAGGACATAGGCCTTCAAAGATGCATTAAAATCGAGAACAGCTCTTTCGCAAAAAAGAGAAGAGCGACGAGCCCTTCCAAAATCTTCCGGCAACTCTTACACACGCTTCACTGCCTTCTTTTTTGGCACCGATCACCGCTTAGCGTAAACTCTTCCTTGCGAAAAAAAAGTTGTACAGCCCGAAAACACATCTTTTTGTACAATCTACCAATTTCTTGGCGCAAAGAGAGTAAGAAACAGCTGAGGAATGTCCCGACCTTGTCCTAAAAATCTTCCACTTTCTTCCCGTCGGAAAAACACCGTTTCAAGTCCACTGGACGGGATCCAAACTGCCCTCTTGGAGTAAAAAATAAAGAAGACGTAGAAAAAGCGAGACAAGGGACGCGTAGCTCAAACGAGGCGTAGCTCGCGTCACATTTTCTGTCGGACAACAATGGGGATTTTTCCAGCGACGGAATCTCGAGTTCTATCCGTCCAAAGACAATGGGCCTCCACTATTATTTTGATTGACGGACAGGCGGGAGGGAGACTATAAAAGGGGAATGAAAACGGCGAGAAAAATTCGTGCCTAAGAAATATGAAAGCGAAGTCGGATCCAACTACCACATTCATCGCGGTATAGTTTCAGGTATAGGATGGGTGTCCTTGGATTTATCCAAGACAGTAATAAGAAATTATTAAACGCTAATATTGTATACATATTTGAGAGATCGGTAATTCATTCCGCGAGTAAATAGGTCTCCTAGTATAGCACGAAATAAATATAAAGTTAATATGCTCAAGCGTTACGTTGGGGAAAGGTAATATACTGAATAAATATATTCTAATAAGTGTATTAAAACTATGTAAAAAAAAGAAGCTTTGAAATAAAAAATGGGTTCTTTAGAGTAAGATGTCACCCAAAGAATAGAGAGATATTATATTCAAGACGTGACTGAGATACTAGATAGATATAATCAATTGTTGAAAGCTTCAATATGTCGAAATCTCTTGCATGAAGACTAAGAAATAAAAATAACGAATACTTTTTTCCATCTTGAATAGTGGAAAAGCATTTAATGTTATTAACGTTATCGTTTCCATGGAAATAAAGCTTTGAGAAAAAATATACTGCTTCGATGAGGGTAGAAATAATAAAAGTACTTTAAAACCTGAGCAGGACTTATTTTGAGATATAAATAAAGGTAATTAGTTAATCGTTGCTAAAAAGATTCAATGAAATTGATTTTTTTAAGTAAATAGTAGCAGATGTCTAAGAATATTGTAGATAAATACACAAAAAATGATAAAAATCTTTACTACGAACTAAAATAAAAATGTGGAACTTCCGAACATTTCGCCAAATTCGTTATCATATCAACAATCTTTATTGATTTGTTTTCATAGGAATTCTGGGCCAATATCTTCTCTGATCTCACAAAGAACAGCTCTCGAAGGCAAAAGGCATTCGTATGATAAATATCGGTTGTGATGACTAAGCAGCCACTAAAAAGGAAATGAGAAGGGAGGAAATAAAATTCCTTCGGAAAATGCATGCGGTCAATGAGACGAGAAGATATTGAAGAGTACGTAGTGGATGAAAAGGGAAGCTAAAGATCTGACAGGAAGCATTGAGCACTGTTCCAGCTGAGAGCTATTTAGCTTTCATGAGATGCTTCAGGAAAAAAACGAGAAAAAGAAATTTGAAAGTTTTTGCGTTGAAATATTTAATAGAGAAAGCCTTTTTATGGGGTGTTTAAATTTCCTTATAAACTTTTTTGTTTAGAAACTGATCAAAAAAATAAATTCGAAAAAATAGTTCGAAAACTGTTATTCAAATTATATGATATAGCTTTGTTATTCGTATGAAAGGATATGAAATTATTCATTCTAGATTAATAAATATTAAAATTGGCAATTTTCTGATATCTCTTTCATTTATCTATTTCATACCCTTTAGACTTAAACCTATGAATAATAGTTTACGTATAAACTAGTCTCTCACTGAAAAAGACAAGAAAAAGTTCGATATTAGGATAATTGAGTTTGGAAATCAATATTCTCGCATTATCTACATTATTTTTTCACTATTCACAATAGGTTATCATATTTCACAAATTTTTACCTATACGTATACACGAGACAAGTTCAGAAACCCACACTATTTAGTATATAAATATCTTAACTGAAAGAATAAGATTTAAATTAATTTTGATAAAATTTCCCTTTCATTCTGTAGTTGCTATGTTTAAGTCGTTATGGCAACGAAATCCCTATACTCCTGTAAATACGACATTAAGTTCTTTACATACGAAACCACTGCGTAGAGCGAGAATCGCAGACGGAGACAAACGGACGGCTGCGAGAAACCACGACGCAGTACTTTCGCTCCGTTAAGTACGTATACAAACCAAAGTAAAGGAGACGTGGGTGACTAAAGGGAGAAGAAATGTCATATATGACGAGGACCGTAAACTGCGGGCTGATGAAAGGAGTATATTGACAAAGACCATAGACAATGAGGAAGGGGAAGGCAAATGGGAAAATGAATCGGAATAAAGGAGTGAGGTTGTAATAAGACAAGACGTTGGATTGACATCCGAATTCAAACGTCGTTTGAAAAGGGCACCAGAGGGGGGAGTGACCTCTGGATGAAGTGTCTTAATTAGTCACATCGTAGGAGAAGATTGGCGCTCCTAAAAGGGCCTTGCAAATGGGATGAATGTATTTTAATTTTGAATCTTTTCGCTCCCCATTTGTGGTTTCCTCTCGAGTTATTAATTTCTGAGGGGAAACGGAAGAAAATTAACTGGGAAATATTAAAGGGGATGGCTGAACTCCTTCGTGCGAGTACGAGATCCTTAGAAATTACATCCTTGAAATGAACTCGAAAAGGGTTTTCGAATTCTAATATCAGGAACCTCTGAATAAAGGAAAAAGCCATTCAAGGTTTTCAATTGGGAAATATATCAATACACACGATGGTAGAGCAAAGATGAATAATCAAAGATGCGAGAGAGCAAGAACATCTCGTAATCAAGATCGTCTTTGAGCAAAACATACATATATATAAACATATTAAATATGTAGCTGACTTAGACAGTATTCTAAGACTTCTAAATCAATCATATTCATAAACATTTATTATATAATTATGAAATATATATCCGTGGACCGCAAGAATGTTCCGCGAACTTTTTACCAACAGAGTCTCCTTTGGTAGCTATAAAAATGGTGAAAAATTAGCACTCTTAAAGAAATCTAACTCACCTAAATTCCAGAAACGTGCGTGAAGCAGCTTCCATAAGTAGCTATTTTTAAATTGGTTCCTTCTGCAATCTAGATCACATTTGGAGAGCGTAAAGAAAATATGCAAAAAATTTATTTTGCAGAAGAGCTTTCGTATAGGAAATTCTAATAAACTTTCAAAAAAAAACTACCAAAGAAAATAATTTTACGCAAAAAAGGGAAGAGAAATCCATCGCTCATATAAATTGTTCTTGTATAAGAATTTTTGGAAACCAAATCACGATAATTAGTTAAACTTGAGTAGTTGGTACTACAGTATTGTCGGTAATATGAAGTTATCCAAAACTATAGTACCTAGCATCAAGGGCATGAATATAGCAATTGGAGTAGAATTTTTTCACTCTACTCTCTCTATTAATAAATGTCTACTTAGAATCTCTATGATTCCAGTTTATAAATATGATTTAATGGTAATGAATAATATCAATTTTTACGTATTCACATGCTAAGAAAATATTTCAGCTTTTTAATAGTAGCTTACCCAATTATAATTTAAAATAATTCCTGTTAAAATTCCAAAATATTTAACAATAAATTATATTATTATTAAGAGAAATCACACAAAGAAAATACTTAGAGTAAAAGAACGGTGAGCACGAACTCAAAATACAATAAATTCTGAAAAACCAATACTAAAACTTACTCGATAACGGAAATACCAGCAGTACTATTTGTAGTCATAACGTAACCAGTTTAAGAGATGCTGTACTCATTTCCTCCCTCTTATTAAAAAAAATCATTCATCACTTCCTGCTTATTGAAGCAATCCGCAATCCATATAAACCCTTCCTTTAGCTCTCCTTGAATTCACCTTTAACACACACACCCACTTCGGTCGTATTATTCTTCTCAAATCGTTATCTCCCATTTCATTTCCTTCTCAAGCTGAGTTCTTAATCCATTTTATTAGCATTCCAATCCCATCCCCTGAAATCCTCTCTTTCCATCCGAACCAATCAATCACTCTTTGCGGATCGTGTTTCTCGAGAGGGCAAAAGGGAAGATGCAAAAGAAAGAGAGAAAAATGGGAGGTTTGGGGAAGCACCGAGGCGTGAAAGGAAATGGAGGGGACATTATTGAGGAAGGACACAGAGAATGAGAAAAATGGCGGAATTCCGCGATAAAGGGTGAACTTGGGCAGGGAAACGACTTGGGAAAGGCAAATGATATAAAAAATCTCAAATCTAAAAAAATGAACAAAAATAATAGTAAAAATCTATGAATAATACAGTAGTTTATTATAATATTTACATATAATTATCTTGCTAATAATCTACATGAATAAATGGACTATTTAAGATAGAATCATCGATCGAGTTCAAAAGAAAACTGTAAGCGTAATATTGTCGAATCATACGATAACAAACATTATGAATTAGTTTTAGCGATTCGATTGTCTTAAGAAATAATAAAAATAGACCTTAATTAATATAATTCAAGATAATATAACATTATTTGCACGAAATTATATTCATAATAAACTTAAATATCTTGATAATTCATGAAATCAATGTGTGAAGGCGTGACTTCGTGGAATGCCATAGTAATAAAAATAACTTAGTAAATTTCCACAGAAAAAATTTGTTATATTTGCAACCGGTTTCGTAATATAACAAATTTTTTCTGTGGAAATTTACTAAGTTATTTTTATTTTGATAATTCATGTTTAAACTGCAGATAAATACAGAATTCTAGAGAGTATTTCGTATAATAAATAATCAAACCAAAATAGAAAATATATACACATTTAAGAAACAAAACAAAGAGAAAAGAGCGGCGGAAAAAAACGAATAACGAAAAGCGGTGAAAAAGAAATACGCGAGACGGTTCGGCGATGAAAAGTTAAGGGATTATCGCGTTTGGAGCCAAGAAAATACGAGAAGATAAATGGAACGAGTAACGGAAGAGAGTAAACCGGGGAAATATGGGTGGATCGTGAGTAAAAAGGAAAGATGGTCGCGAAACATAAGGCGTAGTAGGGATGAGAGCACCCCGATAGAGATATGGATTAAAGTGTTAAAGGAAATGGATGAGACAAGACGGAGATCCCACTGGAATCCATGTCAGTGTACAAGCGTAAAGGCCATGGGACGCCAACAACTACGTAGAGGCATTTTCCCGCATAAAAAGGCGTGGTCGATTTTATTGGCTCGATTGAATGATCTATTGGATACGAAAGCGGGTTTTCGCTCCTGCGGAAGAAGTCGCCTCAAGCGGAAACACAATGCGTTGATGCAAACGGAATTGAAAAGATGCGCGCATGAATGGGCAAGAGGCGTTTCATTAAGGCATTTACGCACCCTCCCATACTCAGGAGGCTGAAGTCACACATTTTCATAATTATGAGAATTACGCCTAATATAAGTCTCAGGGAGTAAATAAAAAACATTCGATAGCATTTAAGGGAGGTAAAAACCAAAACTATAAATAAGAAATACTTTTATATTTATTTCTGTTTTATAAAAAGAGATTATGCATAGTAGTACCGGAAAATTATTACATCGTGTTCATTTAGCATGGTTCAATTGTAAAATATGTAGGACAAAAGTTTTATATAAAGAGCTTTGTATTTCAAATTAGGGAATAACTAGCTCTAATAAGGAAAAAATAAATGAGAAGCTACATTGTAATTCAAAATTACTGAGAAGGCATCGACTAATTTAATCGTTACTAAGTTTACGTACAATGTAACTCCACAACAATAATGTTACGTAAATAATAATATTTTACTTTTCTGTTAACATGAATTCTTAATGAGTTTTGTGTAGAGAATTATTATAATATTGATAAATAATCAAGCTATGTAGGATAGTAGCATTTCTTATTAATAGAAATAAATCCTTGATACTTATAGAAAAACTTCTTAAACTCGGTTAATAAATAGTTACGAAAAGTTTTAACACTTCATTACGTACGCATAATAAGTACATTAATACATTTTCCCGCCATTAGTTCCGAGCGATTACCCAAACTGTGAGCCGAGAGCACCACTTCCTCCGGCATTTACGATTGCGGACCTAAGTGTGGTCCGTGCGGCACACATGAATACCTCAATATCGAAGCTTTTCCAACCGTCACCTTGTATGCCTTCGTTCCCCTTCCACAGCACCTATTCATATCTCTCTCTCTCTCTTGAATCGAGGGGACCGTCCCTTTTCCCTTATGCAGCCTTCGGTGTCCTCTCTCCATATTCAATATTCCATTCAAATACGACGCATCCTTTCGGACCCACTCCTCATCGGTGGGATATGAATCCATCCGAAGGTTAAAAGAGACTTTCTCCTGCCAAGGACGTCCAATGAGAGACGTTGCTCTAGCAAACGAACCGATGAAAACGATCGGAAAAGGTGAGCAATATGAACGTCTTCCTCTCCGTCTGAAAGACGTTTATTTTTTCTAGATTTGCGCTGAGGTAAGCGACGGAATGAAATACGCGGCGGAAGTTTGCTAAGATGTGCGTCAAGGTTCAGGGACGAATAAAATGCATACGAATACATTATACGGTAGGAGCTGTGAGATCAATCTGAGAATGACGCTGAATATTTCGATAAGAACTAGATACTTTCATTTATTTTAACTGTGAGCCGAGCACCTGGAGCAGAATCATTATTATAATAAAATACTTCCACAGAAAATAGAAAACAGAACATTTCTGTGGAAATTACAAAGTTTTTTCGTAATACTATAGCTTTCTACGAAGTCACGCCTTTTCATATTGATTTCAGAATTATTATTATTGAAGATGGTCTATATATTTGTATTAGTTAGTAAGTACAGTTTGTCGTACCTAATTAATGACTCACCTGCGTTCTTTTTCTAATAATTATGATCGAAATAAGATCTTATCATTATTACTGGATACTTATAAAATAGAGGGAGCATAAACATTAAGATTGATATTATACGATAATATCATTCGCAAATAAATCTCAAAGACGAGTTATTTCTCAAAAATTGGTCAAAATATTACGTAGGGATTATATAAACTTTCAAGCACCAAATGAAGACTTAATTACTTGCACAGCATTTTAAATATTTGGTGAAGAATACTAAGAATATAGCGTATTACTTATAACTTATAAAAATTAATCTTATTAATGTCTACGGTACTTTTGATAAAAAATTGAGTTTACCGCAAGAAATCAGAAAATACTCACTCCGAGTAAATTTCTAATATTATTGAAAGTTTTAATGTATCATTATTGTAATTTTATTGATAAGGCTAAACGCCAGTAAACACGCAGAAAACGAGCCAAAGTAACGTTCTCGCTTACGTGCGTCGGCCCCAAATCGTTGACCAAACCCATGCGTTAAATTAGTCGACGAATTAGCATCAAAAAGGGTACATCCGATGCACATTTCGAACCTCATCCCTTCGCCAATTCCAAAGCTGCAAAAATTAATCGCGAAACAAAGCGAATCGTTCCAATTACATTGCCAATCTCGTTCGCCTCTTTTTTTAACGGAGACGAAAAGAAATTACGGCCTCCGAATTTTTACGTGTTCTCTCGCAACGGCACCGTTCATAAAGCACGGCCCTCGGAACGCGTGATGATTTCGCGAATGCAGAGATAATTCAAGGTCGAAAAATCGACCCATCGAATCAATCAGCGATAATGAAGAGATGGATGATCAGAAGAGTGGAGCGAATAATTTAAACGGAATGACGCTCCATAAATAGTGACCCTGATCAATCTCCTGTGAGAAGGGAAAAAGTAGAACGTATCAAGTGTGGATGATGGATGGGAAATACATTTTCCACTTTTGACGTCTCGGAACGTTAAAGGCCAAAAAGAAGGAATAAATTTCTCACGGATGAGAGGCGCTTTTGTTAAAGTGCATTCTATTACATGTTCTTTTCGTATTAAATACATGACAATACGTGTTCAATCTAAAATACAATGGTAAAAGACAAGATCGCAGAATTACGCTACACTTTAGTGTAAATTATAGATTTTGTATTTTATTCTATCAAACAATTAATTCAACAAGCTACTGGTAAAAGCTTTATGATTCAGTAAAATCACCAAAGATGCTTAATGATTTATTAAAGCCATTTTACCCCGAATTACTATAAAGCAAGCTCTTTTTCTAATTTAACAAAATTATTTCACGTAAACGAAAAATAATGCTAAAATTATTATCAATTATTTAGCTATGATATATCAGTATTTGTTAATGTGATTCACCAATAACAAGGAATAACTTTTGATGCTATTGATAAAATTCAGAAATAGTTTAAACGCCCTAAAATAATCTTTTTTATCTGTGTCGTAATTAAAGATTTTTTATCATCAATAATAATTACAATCGTAATAGGCATTTAAAATCAAAATCATACATGAAATCAAGATGAATGCTTAATACTTAACTACTTACGTAAACGATACGTAACAAGCAAACAATTTTCAACATTCATATAATAAATAAGTTAAAATTATAAAGATATAGATAAAATTATACACGATATTATCGACACACATAAAATACAACACTCATTCAATGAAAGCCACTGTATCTACTATACAATTAGCAGAAAAAATACGCGACGAAGTAGGCTATTGAGAATTAATCCAATAACAGCTTCAATTACTTCGAGAACCTTTGAGAGAGCATTGGCTCGAACGATCGGCATCACGCACGAAGGATAAAGAATGCGTTACTAATCGTTCATTTGTTCTTGCATCCCTCGCGAATAGAGAGCACATTTCAGCGTCGATATGCAAAACAAGGCATGTACACTGAGTGGCGCATGTGCGCACACAAATTAAACACCACTGGAAAGTGCGTGATGGAGACTGGGGAATGAAGGGTTGGTGGTGAAAGAGACTTCAGTGCGTGGTATGTGATAACCACAATCAAAGAGGTTAAATTGGAAATAAGCGGAGATATTCAATTGAGAGAAAGTTTATGAAATGTGAATTTTTTCTCTGATCTAAAATACTCTCTAATTTTAAAACCACATACATATTCATGCATATCACGATACATAAAATGAATCCATGCCCAGGAAGCAATGAATTTTATCCTTATGAGTACTGACTGGATTCACTGAGGGTTTTACTAGTATAAATGTTTCAAATACGCAAAGAAATCCAGTAAAATGATCAAAGATAATCCTTGCTGATCAGATGAAATCAACATCATACTAAAATAGAGGAATAATTTAAATTCTTTTTGCAAGAAACTGAAATTCATAATAAATAAAATCTTCTTTGGTTCACTTACATTTGAGTTAAACCTAATGTATAATAAATTTATTTTCTTTAAATAACCAATAAATTTTCGTTGGCAACCGAATAATAAAGATGAACGTGTCTCCATTCATTTGAAGAATAAGTTCATGAAATGTAAGAAGACCGTAAATTAAACCTATAATGTATAACACGAACGTCTAATTACCTAATTTATCAAGTTTAATAAGTACGAATTACGGACATTATCTGTGATACACCCTTACACAGTATTCCCTCATCATATGCGTGAATAGAGCCCGTGATATACAAAAGAGCCTACGAACGTGTAGGATATTATGAAGATCCGAAAACAATGCAATAGAGAAATGAGAATAAAAGACACGTCATGAAAAGCTCTGTGACTAATGAATAGGCGATATAAAACAGAATGTGAGGGAAATGGCAAAAGGAAGTTTTGGACGGGAGTGAACGCGCTGGATCAATGGCGAAATAAGGAATTCATAGGAGGATGGATTCGAGGGAAGGGAGGAACGAGTGGGACTTAATTGGTTCCCATCCACGCTCTTCCGAACGCGTTCTCAATGGACGACTCGTGCACGCGCCAAAAACACGCACTCCCATAACGTGCACACGCAAACACTCGTTACTGTTAATCGCACCGAACATGAAACAACTCGGAGCGGGTAGTTACGAAGATTGGGACGGGTTTCGTAATGGTCGTCTCCCTTGAAAGTATTCTCTCGCTATGTAACCATTTGATCGGATTACTCTCAAATGTCACGGCTGAGAAGACAGAAATGATGATAGAGGAGTTGCTGAAGGAACCGAGAGCTGCGAAACTAAATAGCCTGACGTAATTTTTGCGTGATTTATTACCGTTGGTTACGAAACTGCCTTTCGAACTTATACTTTTTGAAATACTAAATTAACGATTACGATTCTGAAATGAACGATTATTAATTGGAATAAGGACAAGTAATAATCAATAAAAACACGAAATATATAACCTTCTTTGCTGTAATATTTCTCGAAAGTTTTAATTAACTAAACAGATTTATTCTCGATATCAAATCGGTCCTTGAGTACTGGAAGTTTCGTTTACACAATAAATTTCTCTTTTAGAACGTATTTCTTTCAATTATCAGCTGAGTATAGAAATAATAATAATTTATTCAACGCAAACAGGTTACCCCAATTGCATACGTTACAATTAGCAACATTATTGTAATATAATATATGTAATATAGTTGTAGTAAGTAGAAACGTAGGCTAAGTTATAGTTAGTGTAACTATAGAAAGAGTAGCTCCAACTGCACGTGATTTTCTTGTAAAAAAACCAATTACCCATACTTTGTGAGCCTTGTTATAGTGGTTAATGCAGTTCAAACCCCCGTTTGGGGTAATGAAAGCGAACTGGAAATGGACGACCCGCCCTCAACTGTATTTCCACCGGACAAAGGAGATATGGCTGCCGGCGAGATTAAGCAGAGTTCAACCATCCAAAGTTATTCGGACACGTGTTCGAAGAGCTTCCGGTGTATAAGGTTACCTTTTGTCCAAATTCTAACGAGCTTTAAAATTGGACCATTAAGTTAGTTTCGGAGGCGATTTCCCCTATCTATAGCGGTGATCTATTTTTGGTCACTTTTCAGGTCGAAATATTAAAAGTCACTAAACGTTGCGGTTTCCTTAATTTAAGGGTTTCTACTCGTTATCGAATATAAGCATATATACGTAGGGGAACTGTGGCTGTGTATGCTGTGGTACGTAATTAATTATTTGAATTCAGCAAATCTATTCACCAAGGATACGTCTTAAATACAGACGTTAAAAATAGCTGATTATAATCGCTTCTCCTAAGTACCTAGGTTGGCTTGCTGACATCTAATTGGAACTTTAATTAATGTAGAAACCAACTGATCAGTTCTAATTAACATTTCCCGTCCAAATATGGTCGCTAGGGTCAGGACACACGCTATGAGTAGTAACACAACACCCTGGGATACGTGAACGATGCCCCTATGATATTACGAACCTCTTCTGAGCTGCATAGCGGTATCTCTCAACACCAACATTCCGGAAAATTGGGGAGGAACGTATATCATTCCACTAACTAGTATCTCCTCACATAGTTAGAGCGTGGTTAAGAACAATATATCGGCTATGCCTATCTCCACGCATAATCAAATTCCCCGCTCTACTCGCATGCTACCTATTTCCGGAGGGCATAAGGAGGCCAACATAGAGAGAGAGGTAGATCACGTGTTCTTCCGGGCACATCACCGTGACAACGGCCATCCCATTATGCTAAACTACGCAGGAGGAAGCGAGCAACCCGCCAAGGGTCTCATTTTTTTGCGGCGGTGGGCATGTGTTGAGGAAGGAGTGAAAAATGCGGTGGGAAAACGGTACGAATTGGTAGATGAGAAGATTATCTATCACAAATAGGAGAGGGGCTTCCGTCATTGTCCCGCATCGATGGCGATTGAAAAGATTCCGTCATCAAACATGATAATCAGGTGTAGTTCATCCCTCTTGTTTTTTTCGTCTGACAGATGCTGTCGATGGTGGTAGGGAACGTTGAATTGTGACCGACTTGGAGGGAGACGATACTTCCTGTTTTGGAGTATTTTAATGAGAATAGAGTGATGGTGGGTTTGCTATCAATCAGTATTTGTCGGATGTCATAAAACTAAAATATAATTTACTCCTCAACCAGAATATAATTCAAATATTAGTTCGAAATACTCAGTCGGTGGTGATAACACTAACAGGAGAGATAAAATTCGGTTTTTCCCAACCAAGTTTGAAATTAAAGGTGAAACGTTTTTGGCTTGCCAATGAAAGGCATGCTACAACTGAAAAAAATTGAACTCCCATTTCTGCAAAGTCATAAATGAATGAATAAATAGTGATCACAGGAGTATTGGTAGATATTTGGTATGAAATGAGACTGAAGAATTCATCGGTAATCTGGGCATTATAGATTATGAATGAGGATAAGAAAGAGTTGTGACTTATACATGGTTTAGTTTGCTTCCTGTCACCAAAGTTTAACATTATAATTTTGATAAAATTATTGAAGTAATAATAATAATAATATTCTACTTTATTATAGGCGAGATTGGTACAATAGAATCCCCTCTTACACCCAACCCTTAGACTTATGAAGAAAGGATTAATCTTAAGAGCATCAATATGATGATGAGTTTTTTTGTTGATGTAGGTAACTTTTCATCGACTTTCGAATACACAGTTCCTTCTTCATCCTATGCGATATAGACATCCACTGAGTAACGTCTCTATTTCCATCAGCAAACATAGCTCTCATCCTTATCGTGACAATCGAAGCCAACAACCTCTGTCACGATTACCATCATTCTTAAAATTGGTGTCAGATAAGAGGAGGTTGTCCTGGTTATGAAAATGACGCAATAATACGTCTACTGGCTTATGGATCGAAAAAAGAACATCAAAGGGATGAACACCGAAAGAGAAAGCAGAATGGAGTAGAGCGTCCGGAACTCTCGATCCACGTGAACTCCTATGAAATAGCGCACAAGGGAGGGATGTGAAAATCATAGATTGAAAATCATAATGCATGATGGGACGCCCTCGAAGGCATAAGGGAACGATGAAGCAACAATTGTGCTTCTCTGGATCGCCGCGGGAGGCACTGGAGAGCAAATTCCATTGTCGGCAGCAGTTTCTCCATTATTTTTTCACATCTCCATCCCCCGCCTCTAGCCAAATGAACGATAACAAAGGGTTCACTGTGGTTGTTGAGGTGATAGAACTATTCCCATGGCTGAGAGGCAATAAAAGAAACCTTTTATGGCCTTTCGCAACGGAATGTTATTTTTTCAAGTTCCATCCACTCACTAAGTTTCCTCGGACAAGTGAGCAATGAAATTCGGCCCAGGTGCGTTTTTTAATGGAAAATGCGATGGAAATTGGATGAGGCATTTAGGAATCGTTTACGGCGATTCAATGCACTGTTTTTCCCTTTTAATCACTGCCCCCGCATCGTGGGGTGCGTGTGAAAATTATTAATGACTATTCGCGAAGGACAATTACCCTTCCTCAAACATCGAACTCCTTTTATCATGGGAAAGTGGAAATGTTGGATTCATTCCACCGTTAAAGTCTGTACATCCTTCAATTATTTTTATCATTTATTCGACGTAAGAAGTTTAAAAATTGCCATAGCAACGAAGGAAACTTTAAATAGAACGTCATTATCTTCTGTTATGATTCGTGCAATTTAAATTGCTTCGTTACGTTGATTTTAGTATTTAGTTATTCATAAGTTTTTAAGTAATTAATTATTCCTCTTCAAAAATCATCTTTTTCATAAAAATACGATTAATTACAGCCGCAATCATCTGGAAATCGACTGATTCCCATTGATACACAGCGAGTAATCGGAAGATCAAATAATAACAGGTCTACGAAACATAAATCCACAGCTGTTATAAACGTCATACATTGACCGCGGGGTCGGAAGGAGGTCAAACGTCAAGTTGTTTATCTCTTTAGAGATGGCATTATATATTTTTCACGTCAGCTTAAGAACAAAAGGTATGGATCATAACTTGAATCATTCGAAGAGCGTTGATCAGATAATTAATGGGAACATAAGGGAAACCAATTACGGGTTCCTAGCACGCGTGACGATCCCAGTTCGAGGGAGCAAGGAAAACCCTTAGGGACTGAATGTTAAGTGACGTCAGATAGCCATATATCATGAACGCGATTCATAACACCGCACATGTCTACACAACCATGTTCAGAAATCTCGGAAGAATTAGTATCTGCTTCGATGTCCACCTCTTTCCAATCTTACATAGGAGAAATATTCTAAATCAAATTTTTACCAAGATTACACAACGTTATTTTTATTATTTATTATAAATCGATGAATGAAGCTGAATTCGAAGGAGAGGGGACTCGTCTTAAAAGAAGAAATATTGTGCAACATTCAATTCTAAGCGAGATTATACGTGATAATTTTAGGTGCAGTGTTAATCTATGTATTGGATATAACAGCCTTTTGCCAGCTGATTCCATCTGACTACAGCGCAACTTTTTCCACTATCAGATATCCGAAATTTAAATAGATCGTTGAACACTCAATCAATCTTGCGAAAACTACATCGTTTATTTAACGTCGTGCTGTCAAAAGGTTAATTTGATAAATTAAACAACTCATCATATCGCAATATCTTCCATTTCAGAGTCAAATTGTAACCAGAAGGATAAGATATAGATATAGGGTCAATTATGTATATTATGTACATTGTTGTTGATAGATGTTTGAAAATCAACAGTCAAATATCAAAACAAATGAAGCCGAAAGTGCTTCCGGAGTCTCGTTTTCGTGGTATCGAAATGAATGAAACTTTTTTCGTAGATTAAACTTTTACAGGAAATCATGAGAAAAACTAAAGAATTACACATGTATCCCATAAATGTTACCCACAGAAATGTTTCCCTCAGTCTCCAACACTAAAAATAAGCTTACTACACTGATATTGTCGAATTTCATGCTCGTAAGACAACCATCGCTTTTTATCGTCAATTTATAGTTCACAAATGTTTCCGCGTCGAATTATCAGCTCGAGTCCTCATCCGGAAAGTTACTCTCGTAAATTCCAAAGTTCCGGAAACAGCCAAATCGAGGGCTTCACTTCCCGGTGAAGGAGACATCAATCGCACGCCGTTTTCTGGGCCTTCAAACCGTCGGAAAATAAAAAGGGCGCGCGCATAAAAAAACTGATTTATAACTGCTCCTGCTCACTCCATCCAATAACGACAGCTGCTGGAAGTTCAAATTCTGCCACCCTCCGTTAACCCTCCACCTCCAGCGGTTGGAGTGCACCTCCAACCCTCTCCATTTGCCCACAATATCCAACCAGTCCCTCTGCTTCTGCAAACCATTATCCTCCGCACCTCCTCCGCTGCACACTGTGTCGGTTGAAACCCCTGGATAGCACGGCTCTTCAAAAAAAAGAAGTCCTGCAGCCACCGATAACAGCTTGCAGCATCGCCGGCAAAGATCGCAGCTGATTCACGGTCCCTATCTTTTTACGCGCCCATGGACTCATTCGCGATAATATTTGCTTCGCCCGACGAACGTCCGTTTCAAGTTGTAAGCTCGAAAACTTTCGAATTATCGTTAAATTTGCGAGGTGTTTTTCATAACATAAATAGAATACTATCTATAATATCCGACATAGAGAGTTTACTATATACGATATCCGAGCCATTGAAAATTAGATATTGTAATGGCTTTTAGATTAAAATTTAAACCTTTATTAATCAAATCACGAATCCTTACTTCTCCTTTTTTAATTGACATGAATATTATGGGATACTTTATGTTATAATATTAATAGAACAGCTGAAATATGTAAGTGTTTCATTCCAAAGATTGTTCTCGTTTTTCTACCTTAAACATTCTATGATTTACGAAAATAAGAAGATAAAGATATCAATAATAGAATAAATTACATAATTGCTGATTTAATCCATGAAAATTCATCAGAAATGGGATTTAATGATTCGTTCACAAACACTTGATACTATAAATAAACTTTTTTGAGACTTAGTTGCTTACGCTGGAAAAAAAATGAAGTTTTAAGAGAAAGAAACTTTAAACAGCTCTACACGTTCAGCATTTGGTTTGAGTCATTCTATCGAATATGCCATAGAACGCACTATAGCAGCTTACATAATACTTATTCCCCAAGCTCCCTAATTAATTCAAAAACTCTGAGTTGAATCGATTTGAACCCTCAGGCAGAAAATATACAAGTACGCTAATCTATAAAACACATAGAAGCTCATCGTAACATCCTTCACAATCGAAAATTGGATAATCACCAACCATTTATTTACTTTAGCCTCCGAGTAAATGAGTACAGTCGTAATCCGAAAGATAAACATGCGAAATCTACATACAAATTAGGCTCTAAAAATATCAAATGAAATGAGCCTTTGTGTGTTTTGATGAAGCTAATATTTGCATCTATTAGAGAGAAGTGGCATGTGGAGGGACAGGAGACGAAAGGTGAAATCGCATTGCCAGAGGAGATATGTCTCTTGTCGCGCATTCAAAGTATCCAGATAATGAAACGTTAGGGAGAGCGCGGGAGAGTACAGTTTGAGAATTGCTACGATATAATTATATAGAATAAAATTTGCGCTTCGGGGGGAAAACTTTAGTGTAATATAAGAAAAATAAAGTAAAAAGAACTATAAAATCTTTCTATTCCGTAACTTTTTATGAGATAGTAAATAATATGAAGTAAATTGAAAACAAAACTTCGCGATTCGATCTCTTCCATCTAAATATGCAAAAGAGTATTATACCTAATAATGCTGAATCTAATTTATAGTATGATACATCAAAAGCAGAATATTCCTATGCTAAATCTAATTCGCTTCAAGAAGATACTTCATGAGCTTGATTCGTAACGAGAGTTATATGCAGTCGTGCAAATCAAGGCCACGTATTACAATCTCCATGCATCGGCAACTCTTTGATTGACGTAAGCATAAGTGGCAAAAAAACATCGAAAAAACAACAACTGACAATCATCAACATGACAATCGGAATCCTCAAGGTCTTAACTAAATCCTAGAGAAACGTTAGAGGCAACCTTCGCTTAGCAACCTGGAATAAGACCCTGAAAAAGAGGATAAATTTGCTACTCTTTGTTACCCTTGCGATAACCACTTCCCCCTTTTCTATTTTATTATCCCTTCCCCACCGGAACCCAGCAACCGGAGAGGATCAGATGGGGAGGAAACAAACGCCGGTGGAAATTCGTTAACACGTGGAGAAGGCCCTCCCTCCGTGGCGTTGATGCGTGAGTATGAAGGGGGAGAAAGATTCCGGGCGATTTTCATCGTTCCATCCTTTTTTTTACAGTTCCACTTTGCTGTACGATTTGAACCGATAGGAATGTTTGGAGTGAACGATCTATTGCGATGTGTTCCAGTTTACGAGAGCACATAATCTCCAAAACAGTCAGAGATCGAAGATTGAAGTACGGGATCAAGAACCATCTCTCGCTTAGATTATTCTTTAATCCCATCAAAGGAGGAAAATCAAACTAATGAGCCGTTAATGTGAAAATTTCAATCAGGAGAGAAAATATGAGGGTTTTGGAAGGAAGGAAGTAATTCAACGTCGATTTTCAAAATTGGAAAAAAAAACGTTTCCTATCATTGAATTATGATTTTATTTAATATCTATAAAATAACTCCATTATTCTATGATAACTTTCGGACAGATTTTGGCCAGATACATAGATGTTGATGGGGAATGTATCTTTCTATACAAAGTAATGTATTCATTCAAGAAGCCAGAAAAGGGATGGATAGAAATCAGTATGTTTTTCTATTGTTTTTCTTTAGGGAAGAATACGTAATGAATCACGCTATGTCAAAACTAATAGACGTCAACGATATTGAAATATGAAGCTCAAGATAAGATGACAATAAAAATACAATAAGATGTCAATAAAAATAGAATATCCAATAAAAATACAATAAGATGTCAATAAAAATAGAATATCCAATAAAAATACAATAAGATGTCAATAAAAATAGAATATCCAATAAAAATATAATAAAATGACAATAAAAATACAATACAAGTTCATTTCGCAAACTTATATTTAAAAAAGAGTCAATTTAAGAATTAGGAATATCAAATATATAATCAAATACAGGAAACTAAAACATAAAACAAACTAAGACAAGATGTTAAACAAGCAAAAGTAGAGCCAGAATAATCTATAATATGTTATTAAAATTATTTTTAGATGTCTCCTAATATTTCGCTTATTACACAACTAACGCAATGCTATATTTATCCATATTAACTCTGTAACGGGATTACACCGTAAACGAAAATTAATGGTTCTCCATAATTTGAAGACCTCAGCAGAGAGACGATATCCCTCGAACTGACCTCCTAAATAAATTGCTAACCCTTCGTTGCCGAGCACATTATTTCGAGGTACTCGGGCCCTTGTGCCGCTGAATATTCATTACAAAATAAAAAGCGTGCATGAAAAATAAAGAGGTCAGCTTAACCGACCTTTTTTAGGGTAAAAGATTTATGTACAACAATGTATACATGAGGTACTTGTAATGAGAGGGGAGTAGAATGTAATTTTCAATATTGGAAAAGGATGAACTCACCGAATGGAAGAACAGCTGAGAATCTATAAATGAGAACCCTCCTTGACATTATTACAAGAAATATTCCCTGTTTTTTTAAGCTTCTAATCTCCAGCGAAATATTTCCGTATCCACGAGACTAGAATCTTGACTTTTATCGCTGGAGTTAATTAGTTTCCAGGCTAAAATATGCACTTTTGGCATTTTTCGGGAAGCGTCATCTGGGATTACACCGTTCCGTAAATCCACACATGGCGCGGTGACTCAGAAAGGAAAACAATGAAAATTCTGTTAAGTTTCTCCCCAAAAGTTCTTTTTTATCTTCAACGACCCCTCGTAGCTCATTCCACGAAAAGAACAATACTAACCCCGGAGTCGAAACGATGCGACTTGTGGTAAAACAACTCCGCCTCGAATTATGTTTCCCCCACACCGTTTCACAGGCCAATATCTCTTCTCCGTAATTCCCAATACGAATATTTTTAAATTCTCCTGAGGTTCGCGACGACAGCTTGAAAAATCTCTTTTCTCGTCGAACCGCTTCCGTAGATTAACGGACTGAATGAGAGGCATCCACTTAGCAGAATGCCTTCGCTTGGTGAATAACAGCTCCATGGTAACCGTGGAGAACGAAAGAAAATAATACGAGGTGAACCTTAAATCACCTCCCGAGATCGTTCTAATCCGTTTTTAAGAGAATTCAGTCGAAGAGAAGAGGCGATTCATTCGAGCAAATCATCCATATGAATGTGGAAAAGATAAATGGATAGCAGATGGAACAGAGCTACGATTCAGTCTTGATGTTTTCCAAAAATAGCCGTGAATATGTTGAGAAAATTCTCAATTTAACATATGGACGACTTTACATTTCTGGATCAAAAACATCACTATGAAAACAATATAATGAGCAAAAACCTGATTAGATAAAAGGAAGAATTTCAGTCTTCTCGATAAATTATCATAAAAATGTTATTCTGATATAATAATTCACGAAGTTTTTCAACCTCATGTACGGTGAATAAATTTCCAAGAACTGCTAGATAGTCATGCATATTAATATACCAATATTAACGATGTTAAAGAATACTTTAAATGAACGAATGCCTTTAAATATTTTTATAAAGATAAAATTTCTGAAGTCAAGGTTTAATGCCGAAAATATATGCTTCGTTATTGTAACGATTAGCACAACCAAGGGCTAAGCACGTTTCCTAATTACCAGGCGTAGTTAGGGACAACGAGTTTTCTCATCACGCATGGGAATCAGCTCATGATGCAGATCATAAGCCGTACATCTGTAACGTAGGGGACCCAGGTGTACGCATGAGCCCCTTTACACCAATCAGTAGCTTTGTGCATTACTTCAAATAGAAAATGAGCAATTGGTGTACACGAGTATTCCAAGCGAAGGTCAAACTTAGTTGAAAGTTGCATATCCTCCTCATCCCTAAGGGCAACCAAAAATGAATTTCGCGTTTCGAAAAACTCGAGACGAGCATTTCTAATTAATATGGTCGCGCAAATCGTGAGTGGTTTCCTTGGTTACTAATTACCGTTTCCGAGAGGGGGAGAGACAAGGGATGTGGTTGGAACAGACGGCTTAAATGAAACGGGACGTTCTGCCTAATTTCCTTTCCATCAATCAATCACCGGAGCTTTCACTAACGAACGAGGTTTTGCACGCAATGTCAGATTCGCGAAGGACCATTCTCCCAAAGGAACGGCAGCTGCTGACCATAGAAGGAACACTTCTAAAAAGGGATTATTGGATGCATCCTCCGAAATGACTGTCGTTTGTCGGGCAATTGGACTCTCGCTCGAGACCAAAAAAGTGGCGCAGTCTTAAGGAGAACATAATTGGTCCAGAGAATGCTTTCTAGAGAGACGCTGCTCCAATTCGGTATCATTTGGTCTTTTTTATCCATCGTGAAAAACTACTCAATGTTTTAGTTCCACATTCATAGGAGGTTATTTTCTTTCATTAGTTGGTTAATTGACTTTTTTCGGATGATATCAAAGCTATAAAAAAAGATCATGAACTGGAAAATAATACGAGAGAGCTAATTTATCGACTCTCTATCGTCGCCGATAAAAAACATCGTTACAGCGTTCAAAGCATCGAATGCAAGTTAGTAGAAAATACAATCAGTATCGCTGAAGTTATTTCATCTATCTTCCAAATTAAAATATTTGAAGATTATTTTCATAAACATTCAATACACGTAAACATCTCCTCAAAATATTTAAGAAAATAAATTAGATGTATTCTTATAAATGAAAAAGAGAAGTTGAAAAGATCCTCCCAGCACACAATTGTTTGTGATCGTATCAGAATTTAGTTTGAATAATAGGCAAAAGCAAATTCCTAAGTTCAATTTTACCAAATATATTTCTTGTAAATTCGATTTTATCTGTTATTTTGTTAATATTTTTCAATTTCTCTAAATTTTATGAGTCACGTTCCGTTTTCAAACTGTAACTTAAACGAATTCATAGGTATAACTCGTAAAAGGGACTGAAGCTAAAAAACGTTATTTTAACGCGAAATTCTATTCTAAGTTTCTACCAACTCAACCATTTATAGACAGTTTTTATCTAGAAATATAAATAGAGTTCGGTTTTTGTTGCAAAATTATTCCACCCACGAACGAAATAAAAAGTGGTCTTTCGAACTGTTAGAGATCATCAACCCTAACAAAGTGTATCTCTTGCTCTTTCCGTAACTACCGAAGTTTCCCGGTAATTCAATTAGACCTCGAGCAGTTTCGAATCGCTTACGTATTCCTTGCTTTACCCAGACGACCAAAACGAATTAAACACAAATGATAAGAACTCTCGCCTCTTTTCCCATTCCTCGATGTTCCCCAAACGCCTGTGATCGCCGGAAAAACATCGCTAATTGTAGAAATGGATCGGTTAGTCGCGTCACGTACATCTGAGGCATATTCTACTTTTCCACTTTCTACGGGTGCATTTCGTCCGATACAATGGGAGTGATGCAAAATACGTGACCGGCATTCTGTGTCTATAGCAATACGTTGCTCTCTTTTTTTCAAAAGCTTTCGTGAGAGATGCAGGTGCGTCTAGAACTGGGTGTATGTGTGCAATTATGCTGTCGCTCCGTGCGGAAACGATGCGGCCTTTGAGAACGGAAAATGGACGACGGCGAAAAAAGCTTTGATCGCAACCGAGAATATTTTTTTAAATATTTACCTTCGGTTCGTTTGAGTACATTAAAAGGACGAAATGTAAACTCTTTGCGGAGATTGCCTCTTGCTGACATTTCAAAGGTTTAATTCAAACAGTCTGCGAAATTATATAAAAATTATACCTAACGAATCATGAATTCTGGAGTTAATTAGACCAAAACCTAAAAACGTCAAAGGATAAAAATTTTTGAATTTATATTAGGAAGAGTAAACAGTTGCAGAACAGGTCTTATTCAAATTATAATTGAAGTAGCATTGTATACGTGATGGATACGAGAGAATTATCAAGCGAAAATCTAATTCTATTACGAATATTTTCTGTAACGAATTTAATTACGAAAGCCTAATAGAAAACAATGAAGATTACCTATATAAACACCACATTAAACGCTAAAAGTATATAATTAGCTCTTCATAAGACACACTACAGAAATACTCAGAGAAACCCTAAGTATTTTCCATGACAACGACATCCCTTAGAAACCAAACAAACCACGAAGATCCGGACAGATACAGGAAGACGATACGTGGAAGCGCAGATGTACGTATTACAGTGAGAGAAACGGCCTTAATATCTTAAGATCCCACTTAGTGGAATTGGTAGGAACGTTTGTTACTCTCCCCAAGTAAAGGACACCCATGGGGGTTAAGGACACAAAGGCACACGCTACGGGGTCAACGGATTCTGCCCTCGAGGTTTTAAAAGCTGCAGCATCATCCGCGGGGGTGGGGGGATACCAGGGTTCAGAGGTCAATGGAGTAAAGAGACTGGACGCGCGATGACCTATGGAAGGAATAGGTGACGGATTCCGAATGCATATTCCTCTAGGATTTTAAGTGGTCATAATGGAAAGATTTAGAAAGGCGGGAATTTGAATATTGGTCATGCAACCTTGGAATCACTGGTAAACTAACACCGAATAACGTTCTTATATTCTAGCAATGCGTAAAGAACTGAAATCCGCAGGTGTACGTAGAATAAAATGAGGGAGCATCTAATAGCATTAGCTTTGCATAAATTTTCTCTTGAATGTCCCATTCAGAGATACACGGACGCAGATGCCCCCAGCAAATACGGCACATCTGCTCCAGACTGAATTATCGAATAAGTGTTTCTATTGATGAGGAACTGGTTTTATGGATCGCTTTAAGGATGAATAATGAATGTAGAAATTCATCTAATCATAGGGAACGGCCACTGATGAAAATATATCATAGACTGAGATCGTTCTTCTCGTCCAATTTGATTCCGCAATGGTAAATCTAGCTTATGAAGATTAATAATTCAATCGGATATGGGATGCAATGGATGCTAAAATGATCGGGAGGAATATCCGTCCATCATCCTTAACAGTCCAAACTTTTAAATATTTAATAAATATGGAATTTCATTATTTTAATGATAAATTATGTATCAAAAAATTTTCCTTAGCTTTTTATAAAAAAATACTTATAGTATTTTTATTTCACACTAGTATACATAGATTTCATTTATATAAGTTACAATTTCAACATAATAATATTTCAACGTAATTCAAGAAAATTTCGAGGAATCAAGGAATGATAACTCAATAATAGATAATATGCGTTTAATAAACAGGATAATGTTCGCGTCTCCAATTAAATTACCAACGCACAGCTGCGTATTGAGTGAAAGTTTCAATCCCAAAATTTGGCGTACGTACATAGAGCATGGGTTATACGTAAAGAGATTAAATAAATTATACAGTAATCATGCACAAATTTATATTTAGATAAAAATTGAAAATATTCACGGATAATATAGAATATAAATGGGCTGATATAAAATTAATGACGTTCTAAAACAGATTTCGGAGTTCGCCGCAAAAGTTGGCTTTTCGGTGTATCTCAAATGACTCCGCGTAAAAAAATTTCTTTGAAGTTTTTCGAATTTGTATGAAAATGTTCGCAAGGCTCCGAAAAAAGGAAGATCATTAACATAATGAATGTTCGATGGAAAAAGCTTCCGAAGGTTGGAAAGACGTGGGAGAAAAAACTCTCACGAGAACTCAGAAGTTTTACTTAAACTATTATGGAAATATTACATTCTCCGGTTTCCGCTAAATGCTAAAAATACCCTCCTTCGATAATCCGAGGAGGAAATGTTTTCCGACTTCACTACTCAAATCTCATTCACATTTGACTTGGGTAAAAAAAAACTTTCCGCGAAGTCAGGAACCTTTTTACATGCCTAGCATTTCATGAGGCGGAAATAGAAAAAAATAAAAGAAATAAAAAAAAAAGAATTACATTTTTTCTTCCTCGAACAATATTCTAAATCAGGATTTAAATCGTGTATACGAATACAAATCCGAAATGACTGTAAATTTCCATTTCTCTAAAATCTACATCGCATAGCGTTGCTTCAACTTGCGACAGAGTGCTTACGTAGACATGTACCGGTATACGCGACAGTGAGTGACTTAAAAATAGAAGTAGGGTCATGGAACTTCACAAACAGAGAGTAGTGAGCACTTGAAGGTGGGCGTTCTCTACTTTTTGACGGTGGATGCTAAATTAGTGATGAGATCGGACTTGCGAATGGGAAACAAGACTGCCAAATGCACTACAGTGCGACGACGAGAAATATCACCACTATCCCCGTTGAATTGATGCATATTAAGTACCCCTTCCGTTAAATATTATATAAGTTATATACATAAAAATTACCATTTAAAAAACGTTAATTGTGATCATTCTCGTTTCTACATCGACATAAATACCCTACAAGCCACCTTTTGACATGTAGTAGGGGGTGTAAACACCTATAAAGTAGAAAAATTCTGGCACAGCTGATCAATATAGGTAGAAGAAAATTAATCTGTCGTGAAAGAAATAACGTTTTAAATAAACGGAGAGATAGTTCAATCAACCATCCAAAATTAGTTTCCATATTTGTATAAGCAAACTTTGAAACAATACTTCTTTTTTATTCTCACAAATTACAGTTTCGTACTAAAGCCAATCATAAGTTGCGGCCTCTAATGGTTTCGTAGATGCCTTAAACGCGCTCGACAGTTTCCTGAACCCGCTCCCGTGAGGTACACGTCAAAGTTTTCATTCGATCACACCAACTCAGTAAAAATAACCCATCTCTACCATACGTCAAGTTCACTAGAATCACATCAACTGGGACACGATCGGGTAACTTTGGCCATAACAGTCCTACCCTACAGGGTCTAGTACCAAAGAAGCAGGACGAAAAACACCCTCGGAAAGATGACTCTGCTAAATCCTTAACCCTTATTTAACGGGACTTTCCTATTTCGGTCCAAAATCGAATCCCAAGCCGGCCTCGTAATCTGCTCTCCCTGAAGGCGTTGATGAGGGACTTATAAACTGGGGGTGGAAATATAGCGTACGTCAGGCACAGAGGATGAACGATGCCCCCGGGGGCGCTTTGGAAGGGACTTCATATACGAGGACGTCTGGGAGGGGAGAGGAATGTCGTAGCAGTTGCCCTCCGAAATCCCTGATGGAGACTCGGGGGAAGAAGGGAATTAGCGGAAGGTAGGGAGAGTTTGTAGAGAATTAGGCGGAGGTAGTTGAAGCGGGAGTGATAAGAGAGATAGTTGTGGGTTAGTGGAGGATTAATTATGAACTGGAATAGGGGCTAAGCCCTATGTATGTACGTATGTAGATACACAACAAAAGAAAAATAGGTTATAAAATAGAGATAAGAGCAAAACAATTGAGACAATAAGAGGGAATAAACCCGAAATTAGTCGAATAGTGAAATTAAACTGACTGAAACGGATTATATAGTAGAATATTAAATGGATATAAAGGTAAATCGATGATCAGTAATTATCTTGTACGAAATGACATTAAAGCACAGTCTTTTTGATGAAAATGAATTTATAGAGAATCAAAACGTTCACCAATATAGCTCGATAATTTAAAAAACCATAAATACTTTGGACGAGGATCCAGGAATAGTCTGTGTTATAGAAAGAATATAATAGCCAATAAAGAATGCAGATAATTTGGAACTATGTCAAGGATGAAGAACATGAGGGTTTTCAGTGTTTTTTTTTTCTGGATGATTGGAATACAAGTATGCAAAATTAAATGAACATAACTACTTAAGAGATTGAGGTACAAATTCACAGTCAACTCAGAAAGAAAGCAAAGAGATATTTTGGCAAAATTTTCGTATTCTCATAATTTCGAACCTTTACTACATCTTGGGTACTATCCACTTAATTCCACACCTGAATATACCCTTATCGAGAAAAACTACCACTCTCATCCCAAAAACTTCGTTAACATTTCTCCTCAATAGTTCCCGTAAAGATTAGTTGTGAAAACGAACGAAAATAAACGAGCGAATAAGGAAGGAAAGGCATTCGGGAGTAAATGGTAAAGGAAAGGCTAAACGAGGACATATAAAAGAGGAAAGGGAGAGGTTAAAACGTGACGTAGGTGAGGTGCTCTTGATTGAAGAGACTGTCTTAAGGAAGCACCCGCTTGGGATGTACGGGAGGGGGGAGAGAATAAAGGGTGAATGAGGACGAACCACTGCAATGCCGAAAGGCACCTGCAGTGTGGATGCGTGGTTCGCCTCTTAAGACTGAGGTAAGGACGGGGCAGAGTCCGTCTTCACTTTCGATTAACGTACAGAAGGAATTAATTGTCGCTGGAATAGATACGAGGGTACATTAGTGTCAAATCATGGAAAAAAATTTTAATTAAAAAGATTATGAAGAAGACGTACTTTTTCCTACTTCTGTGTTCGGAAAACAATTCTAGTTCATGATAAACAATGTTACTTGAGAATTCACTATTAGTAATAGACTAGACTAGACAAATAATATATTCTTAGCAAGAAATAAAAATGCAGTTCCGGAAATGAAATCATATTATGAAACAAGTGAAGTTTATACCTTGACGATAAGTTAAGAAGTGTAAAATTCAAACAAGATAACAAAATGGACACTGACACAATAAATTTGCAAAATACTCCTCTATGAAATACCTTAATTTCACTGAAAAAATGCTTTTTTTAAAAAAATTTCTGAAACAATCGTTTAATATTTTGTGATTTCTCTTATTGCGAGAAACAAAACTGCGACAACTTTTGCATTAAAATTAAAAACCACGAGAACAAACGAATCGTCAAAATAAATGGCGGGCTACAAATAACGCTTTATTAGGCGATAATAAGTATAACTGTAAATTCACCATTTCAATATTATTCATAAACAGGCACCACGCACCATAACATATAATTTTCTCGTGCAGCGTAAAAATTTGCGTATAAGAAATCTCTCTAATTAGCCACCCACGTATCATCGCGAAGAAGAATTAAAACCAACATCGGATTCAGTCAATATTTTCCCAAATAAACAACGAGTAGAGTCAGGTCTTACGCTACATTCTGGTGTATCTAGTCAGTGGAAAAAAACTCCATTCAGAAAGGCGATTCATCAACGTGTTGAGGCAAAAAGCGAATCGCGGCATCTCACGGGGATTATCCACTTTAATTACACGTTGTTTGGACCTCGTACAAGGCGAACGCTTCCACGACTTAACACGGCTCCAACTCCTCCGCTAATTATAACTTTGATTCATTTGGAGGTGCGTGGCGTTAAGTGTCTTCCCGTGTTTTTATTTTCGCGAAACCATTCACTATGCATATTCTGAACAGCTTTAACCGGTAGAGGTAATGAAACGGTAATAATTCTTGCATTCGATATGCCTACGCATAAGAGAGGATTATAAATAAGCGACCAAGTTGGAAGAGAGATAATGAACGACTCCACTTTGGTTGAATTTTAAAACGATAAATCATTAAAATATCCAAATTTTATCATGAAAGTTTCCTTTTAATGCAAGAAAGGCAAGAGGATGAAGAAGATATTAACATTTTTAATGTTTGCTTTAACGACAAGAATCTACGTAATCTAGTATAATAATACTGTGGTTGCTATCGTGAAATAAATACTTTATTGCAAACAGTAAAACTATTATATAAAATACTTATAATCCTTGCATAATCTTTAAAATTATTATTCCAAATTATATTACTGCTATATTTTTTAAATAAGTACATATACATTTATTTCAAATTTACGTAGTTACACGATATTTTTGCTCGGACGTTCAGAATATTCTTGGGTTCGATTCCTAGCATATTCCATGTTTTAAATAAGCTACCTCTAATCTAATTTCTAAATTAATATTAATCATTTTTGTTTTCAATTGTTTATTTATTTTATTAATTTTCATAAATATCAATTCTAAACTGCCTTTCTGATACTTTGACGGAGGCTTACAGGGAGTTCATAGAGAAAAATTCTTAAAAGAATAATTACGCAAAATCAAAACGAAATACAGAAAAATCGAACACTTTAACTCCACTTACACAACCCTTTCAACGAAAAGTAAAAACCCTACGACACTCACGCATACCCGGTAACTCTGGGAGACCTCCCATGCATTACAAAAAAAAGGACGAGGATGTCGTGGTTCTTTTTATGACGAAGACTTCATCCATTACATTCAACCCAACAAACAGACCGGCCAAAAATTTTTTCCATCCTTTCCCATTCTTTAGCCTCTTCCTTCCTGGATAATCTTTCTTCCTCCATTGCAATCGGGAGGGGAAAAACCATTTCCTTTTGTGCTTTGCTCATAACCGATCCCTCGGAGAAGCAGAGGTTGGAAACTAATGAGGCGAACGAAGGACGACTGGGTTCTTCCTCTTAAACCAACAGCCCTCTCTCTATGTCCATTAAGGAAAGTACTTTGAATTAACCCTTCCCTTATGTTAATTCTCCCATTCATTTATCCGTAGGAATGTATCTGAATCCGATGTCCACGTTGCCAGGCGCACGGAAAGGAATTTTGCAGGTACATCAGAATCTGTATTGGGATCCACCGAAGGAGTGAATACGACAGCGATAATATCTGCTTTATTCTAAAGACGTTCATTGACCCGAATAATCTCGCAGATACATCTTAACGCTGACGTTAGCTGGAATTTAACTACACGATGATATGGCTCATTCAGATCAGTACCTCGTCAAGGGTAACGATAAAAGGAATATCTTCCACATAAATAATAACCTGACGTTTTATTTATTCATTATCAAAGACCGTACGAATATCCATTTTGGAATATTACAGCGAGATTTTAAACAAGTGACGTCACAAATATGCACGCCTTGATAGGAAAATTTCCTCCTAAACCGGGATTTGAACCCGGGACCTCAGCAGTTGATGTTAACGTAATTTAGACGGAAAAATGTGCTGAAATCAGGGAAAATTCAATCTCAGAGTATCATAAACATTGTTGTGTCCAGCCTTGCGTAACTTATAAAAAATGCCACTGTGGTCCAATGTTCCGATCAGCTCCAAATTATAAATCGACGACTCGGTGACACGTTTTCCTTCGTCCGTCATCTTCTGCTCCACCGTCGAAGAACAATAAAAACAAATCACACTATATGCTCCCCCAACCTCTCTCTCTCGATCATTCCTAACATCTAGGAAAACGGTTTTCCCCTTTCCTTCCTTTTTCCATTAAAAATCTCAACCGTAAGGTTTCCCTTCGCGAGGTTTTTGTTTTTCGGAGGGGTTCGGTAAACGATTTTCAGGGGATGGGAAATATTCTCTCCGTTTCTATTTCGAAATGAGAATCGAGGAAAAGATTTCTTCTGAAAAAATTAATTGTTATCGTGGTAAGAATGGAATCTCATCCGTACAAAACGCACGCTTGATTGAGTCGCTCGGTTCGTCCTTGATTATGAAGATACGGACAAGCTTGCCTTAGAAAATGAGGAACTTTGCTTGGTTTATCTAAAGGATTATATCCATTATATACATAGTGTTGTAGTAACTTACTCCAGATTAGAATAGTTAAACTGTTAAACAATGTCCATTCTTAAAAAAACAAACATTCATTTTAATTGTGTATTTTCCTTCGGTCTATAATTATTCTGTAAAAAACAAAACAAATTCGTCATCGAAAACTTCGAGCATGTATTCAAAAAGGAACATATTTATCTAATATTACTCCAGCGTAACTAGTCTACTTCTATTTAAACTCAGAATTATGAAGAAATGGAAAAGGAAATTTTAGATGCACGTAAAAAAGAATATTGACTCGTGAATTATTAATTAACGCGCGTTTTGGCTATTTAAGGCATCATTTGAATCTTATTCAATATCAACAGTTTTATTTCAGAAATTCACCTCAAATAGTGTCAAAGTTAATTAATTATTGTAATCTTTCAGAAGCAGAATTTCCTCGTAATAAAAAAGAGTTTGGTTGCTATAATATACAACAGGCGCTTAATCGAAAATCGACGTCTATTATATTCATACTAACATAAGGTATATTATGTATAGAATCTAATCTAGAATCTAAAGTAGGTTAATTCGAACATATATTAATATAATATGAATATTTTTCGATCTTACAAAACGATTTTTTACTTCCAACCCCGACCCAACCATTTTAAAAGTCGGCGAGACAAACCAAAATGATTGTATCTCTCTTTTTAACCAAGACAAAACGATTATTCATTAAAAAAACAAAACCCATAAAATTTTCAGCAATACGATACAGATTCATAAAAATGTCCGGAAGTTTGGCTTCCTCTTTAGAAGCGGAGTAATTCGCCACATGGCTGATTTATTCCCGTAATTCATTTGCATTAGCCAAGAGTGGTTGTCAACCCTTTTCCCAATTGGTGTATAAATCACGACTCGCCCGCGAGATTTACCTTAAAAACCCCGGTGCCGATATATTGGAGCAGACACGAGGGAAGCACGGCGACGCCAAATGACCAAAGGATACGTAAAAATAGAGCGTGTTTTGTCGAAAAAGAAAATGAAAAAAATGTGGTGAGGTTGATCGTATAGAAAACGGGATGTGTAAGCGGAGATTGTATGATATTGCTCTTGCTGCAGTCGATACATTTCAAACGATCTGGCCGCAGAGATATTTAATATCCTTAATACCAGCGGTACAACAGCTTCTGCTTTGAATTTATTGTTTATCGAAGAATAAAGAATGTGAAAAAAGATAGGAAACTTGTTCGTGATTGATATTAATACCGAAATTCATTCTCCGTATGTTTCAGTAAACTAGCGTGTGTTGCAAAGTATTATCGATGTATTAAAGAGAAATTATCACTCTATTATTGATATAACCAGCGTATAGATAATTTCATTTTTTGCAGCGTGCAATTTTAATCTAAACTGAAATCTAATATATTAAACATTATACGTTCTAATTTGCATCTAAAACTCATTTAGCTTAAGAATAATCTAATGTATAGGTAAATCTCCACGCTTTGCAATACAGATTTGGGTCATACATCCGAAAGAGAATATTATTACCATTTATTCGGAATTGATAAGGGAATTGAAGTATTACCACTGCAGAAAAATAGAATCTCTCGACCTAACATCACAAATCAAGCGCATCTTATCATTATGAACATCTAGTCGGTTTGAGATATGACACGAATCAAAGTATAATCTTTAATTTTAGCTGGAATTTTTCCTATTAATAATAATATTTATTATATATATATTTATGAAACAACAAGTGAGAATTTAACGTAGGACACGTCACTAAGGAAGGAAATGGGACAAGTAGAATGATACGATACGAATGATAGATACGAGACCTGTGAGAGATAGAGGAATCGTAGGCAAAAGAGACAGCCGGATGGCGCACCGGAGAATAGGCGAGTGAACTAGACAAAATTGCCGATATTGACCTGAATTAGAATGGCCGAGATTTAATTATTGTCATCGGTCGGTAACTTACTGAGGAACGGACGCTACCCTATCGGGAAACTACGTCAAGCTCCTACGCTTATCCACTTTCGATCTAGAGCAATGCAATCACGGAATCAAAAGATTTGAAGAATTCATCTATTAAACTAATAAAACCACAAACATTAGTCGTAAAAATTAACGTATATGGATAAAAAAAACCTCCCACAGTAAAGGGACAAGAGAATTTTTCGACCCAATTTATTTCCGGTCAAAAGTTTCTCTCGTTCTTTGTTTTACTCCACGGCTTAAAGCACTCGTCGGACCATCGCATTGCTTCTGAATTATAATCTGAATAAATAAACGATAAATTGGTTCGGAACACGGCGCACGGTGCTTTTTATTCGCATCTAGAAAGGTTAATTCATGCAGTTAAAATCCGAGAAAACATCGTGGGTCTCCCACTCTAACGAACTCCCCTTTGATAGAGAAAACGATATTTTGTTTCGATATAAAAACATCGATGAAATTAAGAGTAATTAGGATTATTAAACTGCGTTATAATAATCAAAATATTGTGAAAATAATATCAATTCAACTCTTGTATTTAAACCCATAACCTAATAGTCCATTAACTATCTTATTCAACTTAAATGTTTCGTAATATCTTACGAGACAAACGAAATCGCTCGAAAGAAAATTCATTTAAATTCAACAAGCATTATTAATAATCAAGTTCCGTTACGTTATATATAAATAAAATACAATATAATTTAATTTAAGATTAAATTCAAGGATTATTTACAACTGTAACAGACGAAGGATGAGTTGGGAAGGAACAACAGGACGTCAATGATCCTAAACCGCGACTCCATCCCAACGGGATGTATAGACACGATAAGATGGATATCGATCTCAGATTGACTTCGTGATCCAAGTGACGTCACGTCGTCGGACAAGCGGGTTGAAAGGTTAAGAGAGGACACATTGGATAAGGTTCCCATCCTATATCACATGAATGATGCCTGAGTCACTACGGAGATTTCCTGAGACGCATTCAGGTGAGGCATATGGCTCGAGTAACGCGTTTTTTTTCGGGACACGGAGGACTTCGTCAAAGATGACGCGATAGTGTAAACATTCTGGTGCCTTTAAAAGGAGATGTACCGAGAAATCGTAGAGTTCATCGCCTCGACTGTGCAACTTGGAGGAATGATATCGCAACCAACATATTAGCGTTCCCGACAACGAAGTGAAAGTTATATCTCCGACTGTTCTTCGCTTATTCTTATCAGCAGACGATGTGTGGACATTGCAAAGTCTTCAAACGTATTTAGATTCTACATTCCTTGCCCATAAGAAGGAAAGTTTAATGGTTTAACGAGAGCTTGGATAAAGTGAAAGCTCGATATCCGATGGCAATACGAATATAGGAGCTCATTTCTCCAAAATCCTTTCAGTAACACTACAATACAATATAAAAACTCATTCGGGAGTTTAACAAAGCTATTATACTTTGGAATATTAATATCTTAAACTTTAGAGCTTAAATTTAAATAATTTCATCATAAAGATACATGTATTATCGCACCTTGAAATGAAATGAATCTTATTGAACCTGTTCTAAAATATACGCCATAAACTTTAAATTTTAGGGTTTGAATTATAATTATTTAACTGTAAGTATATTAACACACTTCAACTACGAGAAGAATAGTTTGGAACTTCTATTATATACATCAAATACAATATAAATCGTTGCACGAATATTAAATTAGAATCCACAATATAGTCACATAAATTTCTTACGCTAAAACGTAATGGTTTAGCAATGAATTTCCGATAAAACTTTTTATTTTTCCCTTAAGCATCGTAGATTATAAACTACCCACGCTATAGAGAATTGAGAGAAGTTCGAAACAGACGTTCAAAAAAGGCAAATTAGTATTAAACGAGCCTTAATTTCCCCAAATTGAGCAATTTTCTTCCGATACATCCTAACGAAAACGCCTCCCGCAGACATCTTTGCTTAATGCCGACAATAAATACTTTCGAAGAGAGTTCCTCATAAACTTCGCGGTTTTCTTTCCTCTTAACAATCTCCGTGTAAACTTAGTAACCAAGGAGTCAATAAACCGATGATCCGACGCGGCAGTGCTTTTAAAACCACACAATACGATACGCACTTTCACCCCTAAGAAAAGAATATTCCTCTTCTTCGATTTGGAAAGACTTTCTCGCGACTTTAAACGCAACCCCGTGGAGGAGGATTCCGGTGATGAACCGCGTGAAGGAAAACAAATGAAATGAGGACAACAATTGCGCACTAAAACGTTTCTCCGAATCCGAGGAAGCACTTGATCTCATGCGAGGTAATTCAACGACAGCCGTTGGAGAAGATGATTAAGAAACTTATGATGGCAATATTAGCGATACTGAAGGAATTAAAAACACTTCAAATTCCCTCATACCCTACTCTTTTGCAATAGAAATTTCCCCATATATTCGTAAGAAGAGGATGAAGAGCTCTTGAAAATTTTAAAGTAAAATAATGTTAACTAAGAGTGAGAATATCACAGGCATAAAAGGTTATAAGAAATCATGGAAATGTAAATATGGAATACACGTTTTTTAATACAGCTTTGTCATCAATTCGTAAAAATGCTCCTATTTTAATATCTCGTACAGATCTCAATTAACATTTCGCGGAAGCTGAATTAAATGTGTTCATAGCAAAACTCTCTCGGGTAATTTAGAAAAGAAAGGTAAAATTCCTAACAAATTATTAAAAAAACATCGAACTTCGCCAAATAATATATTTTGAATTTTTTGTATTCTATGGTTCAATACGTAATTGATATTATAATACCTACCGAAATAAAACAGTTTGTTTTGTTTGTTGTTTGTAGAAAATAAATAACTTTTAAATAAAATTTTTCAATATTGCTACTTTAAAAATAAATTTTAAATTCAACTCCGTTAATTGATAAACATTCCAACCAATAATTTTAAATTTATTAGACACCAAACTTCAAAGCCCTCTAATTTATAAATTCTACTAATTACTCAAACGAAATACCCTCTAAAATACCATGAACGGAAAACGTGACTTTTGAGCTCTCTAAAATTTCTTAAAAAGGACCTACATTATTCCATTCCAAGTATTCCTCGTTAATTACGACTCATAATAAGCCACAGGAATTCGCTGAGACCAAAAACGTCTCGTGAAATAACGAGGATCTTAGACACACGAAATTCGAGACTACCTCAGCCTTGAATTCAGAAATTTTCTCCGAACTAAACTTTCCAATGCACTTAAAACCTCTTGGAAAAGCGTGTAATGGAAAAGACCCGAGATATCCCTTGGAAACGGCTGCAGTTACGTTAAAAAAACAAAAGAACTTAGACGACCGCAAGGAGTAAGATGCGGCGGAGGGAAGATAAATACGGAAACGAATTTCGGAGAAAAAAGAGGAAAGGAGATGGGTAAGGAGAAGAGGCATAAAAGAGGAAATTGAGCCATAAATACAGCACAAGCGTGGGGAATAGAATTTAAGACAAGAGAGGAAAATGGGGGAGATAGGAAAGAACTTAAGGTGGAGGGTAAGAATTAAGGAAAATGGCAGTGAAGAGGGAAGGCATTGGTTAGAAAAAAAGGCGTATGGGTGAAAAAAGCAAACGATTCCTTCATATCGCTTGAACGCTACGTAGAAAAGATAGAGACCATTAATTAAGTACATTAATTCTACGAGTGAAAAAAGAATTAATTTTGAACTAACGGTAGAAATGATGAAAATAGCTTAGTCCAAGGTTTCATTATCCATACTTCATTCCGTTTCAGAATAAAGAGATAATATATTCACTAGATACGTTCGAGCTTCTAGATTATAAATGTAATAAAGAATTGGAAAAGACATCTGAGAGAACTGGGTTCGAGTCCTAGTACTGTCACTATTATATACTTCCGCTTAACCTTCGTCTCTATATTCTATATAATTAAAAACTTAACTTATAGTATTAAAAACGATAAGATAAAAAAGAAAAGTAGAACATGCATACAAAACGGTCAACATGAACATAAGTAGTAGTCAATAATTTTATTACGTAAAATTTCTGTTAGCATCGAACTAAATGACGATTGTATTTTTGAGAATCAATTTTCGAACTTAAACCTCAACAAAATAGAATTAATGTGGCATGGTGGTGTGGTGTACAAGTAGGGGACCTGGGTTCGAATCCCAGTCATTCCGCTATTTTCCACTCCTGTTTAACCCTTGAACATAATCGGAATAATCAAACAGTACCAATAACAGGCGTTTTTAATAGCAAAACGTTTGAATGACAATCGACGAACGATTTTGGTAATGGCTGAACGATGAACGAATCGAGTCGCAGATGGGGAGTGGTCAGTCTGTTTAAGTCGCATTGCGTGCGAAATGGGGATTGGAAGAGTGGACACGCGAAGCGGTGGTTGGAAAACCCAGAGATGCGAGAGCAAAAAGGGTTTTGTTTCAGTTACGACGCCAGAAGAACATTCTCGTTTGTGGAGCCATAAAAAGTTTATGGAAAAGCATAAACGCATTCGCTATAAATCAAGAAGGGCATTAATCGAGGAGGGATGACAGGAATACAAACGAACACGTTAATTTTTTCGAGGGACATAGATTTATGTACAAGTTATGCGAGACCTTTTCTATGTAATGTTCTTAACATTTAGTATTCTATCCTATCCAAGACATAAAGTATGCATGGTGTGAATCGTTTTCACTCGTTACAAAGAAAAGTAAGACTTTTTAGATGAATCTAATAAACTTATACAAATGCAAAACAGCGAGTCATTATAAATCATATGTTATGTGAGGGACATAAGAACATTCTAATATTCAGTAATATAATATATCATTTACATCCACTACGTAATATATACTTCCATTATTATTAAGAGAAATCATTATGTCATTTCAATGTAAGTTGCAACATATGTCTCGCAAGGCGTCTTGCAAGTGATTGTAAATGCTCTAATTGATCCTGTTTGATACTTGAGTCTGTAGAGAAAGTGTTATGCATATCGTTGTTCCAATTCATTCTCAGATTTCTAATTAATTTCTCGCAATTGGTCCAGCTTTCTCGTTCTTTCACTATTCATTATTTAGTCTAATAAAAAGATTGATTTTTTAAAAGAAGTCATAAAACTATAGAGAAGGAACAGATCTATGAAATTTTCTTCAAAATCTGATATTATTTCGATAAATAATCTGCTTAGCTAACTGGAAAACTTGGAAATAGCGTAACTGTCCACTAATGGCATCAACCATTTAAATGTTCTATTCGTAAATATCGACTTTTATTAATTCACGAAATAAATATGATACTTCTTTGTTATATTTGCTTACATCTTTTAGTGTATTCATTTCTCTTTTAGAATAGCTGATAAATTCGTGAAATTCCCATGAAATGAAACATTCGAAATTATTTTAAACCTATATCGAAAATTAAAAGAAGAAACTCTGAAAGGGTAGTAGTAAAAGTTAAGGAAAAGTGTTTCTTTAAAAGAAGTACAAGGGATTGATGTTTGAAAAAGGTATGCTAATTGGTAGGCACACCAGTTTTTGAATGGGTAAGTGTTCTACGGGGTTCAGTCTACGGTTCTGTAGAGACGCCGCGTTGTAAAACCGCTTTTGTAAACAAAAGATTGGTTCGGCCAAAGCTTTACCGACCATCTTTGGCTGTACTGCATTCTTTCATCAATATTGATTCACCGAAAAGTAATATTCAATAGAAATAAGATCTAAAAGATTCGAGGAGATTGATTTTCGAAAGAATAAGCGCCTTATTTTAGACTGCGAAGACGCAAATGTAACGATAAAGAACTTGCTTTCATAAAGGCACTATTAAGCCATAAGGTGTACATAGACATTCAAGGTGTCTCTCCCTGTTTCCCGTCCCCTCTTCGTAATCATTTGCTCTAAAGATCCCATCGAAGTATCAACCGACGCTGATCATACACCCAAAATAACGTTCAGTTGACTTCTCACTTTCCGCAAATTACCGATGACGTCTGAGACAAATAGAACACAGCAGTTGAGCATATAGGTGGACACAACAAGAAGGCAAAGGGACGGAAAATATCTAATCCAGTAAATTATGATCAAACAAGAGCACGGACGGATGACAAACGTCAAACATTGACCAAGAGGTCAAACAAACAAATCTCCGCAGAGGAACCAAACGACTGTTGGATAACAAGAGCAATTTAAGCGTTGACTTTAATAAAAAATCGACCGCTGGCAGCACCCTTTGGATGGGTGAGCTTCGATACAAATTCGTCTCATCATTGCCATTTGCCAGCTGTTCTTCTAAGCCTATTGAAATGATAAAGGACAATTCAAATTTTGGAACTTATATACCCTCAAAATTCAATGCAGAATAGCAACTTGTTAAATCGTATTTCAACAAAATCATTCGTACACACTCTCTCAATTGCTAATTTGGTTTTGATGACATAAGATTTATACATTGGCGATGGAATACTTATCGTTATAAATCGAGGAATATGAAAATGATTCACTCAATACTAGAATACAGTAGGTCAACACGATAATGCATTTGAAAGTAAATTGAGAAAAAGATTAATATAAATTACAGAATAAAGAGGATGGATCTATATAAAATGAAACAAGATGCAGGAAAAGCAATAAAGCATCTTATCTAAAAATAAATTTTTATGGACGATTAAGGGGTCAAATAAATCCTTCGTTCAAGCTATTATTCATCTCATTAGGATTCAACATTTATTACCTGTATTATGCTTTACGAAAGACATTCTGCCATCTTCTACGTCTTCATTTTGGGCAACAATAGAATGTGTAAGTAAATAGCAACACATATAATGTGTTACTGAATGTTTCCCTTTGCAAGTTGAATATTTAAAACGCATAAAAATCACGCTTTCCTTAAAATATCCACCTTAAAAAACCCTCACGAAGGCGTCTCGCATTGGAAAAACATAGAAATTTAGACCTTAATAACAAAACAATAAGAAAACTTGTCTCTGATCCACTACCGGATGTTACCTTAGAACCCTACATTTTAAAGGGCCAAGAATGCACTTGAATGTAGTTGTGCATAAAAGTGCAACGAACGAACAGCAATAAAATGGGAGAGGAGTCTAAGGCTTTTGTTCCGGTGGAGGAAGGAGTCAGTGGTAGTAAAAGCTTAAGGACCTGGGAGATTTTGAAGGGCACAGCGTGAGGTCCTAAAAACCCCGACCCCTTTTCCTGTGGTCTCAAAGGACAAACTGCTTTTGATGTGATGAGGGAAGGTCCTCTCCTCTCTGTAGGGAAAAGGTAATGTGAATTGAGGATGAGAAAAGGACGTACGACAGAGGGGAATGGATAGTGGGGTCGTCGTGGGAGAAAGCGCGTTCCTTTAAAAATACTATTTGCTTTAAATGAATTGGTGGGAACGCGGGCCCCCGATACTACGGAAGGTTCCAACGCCTTTTTGCCGCCGGTTTCGAGGAAAGGGAAGTGAAGGACGCCACGGGATCAGCTGGAGGGATACTTCACCTTGAGGGTAGAAAGTTTCGTGTCCACAGAGTAGTATGATTCATTATCTATGATTATAAATCGAGTTAGATGAATTGGTGTATTGACACCCCCTGCCATACTCCATGGGGCGGTTCGCGGGGTACTTATGTAAATGTAAATGTGGATGTAAATGGAAAACAAAGAATGATATATTTGAAACTGTCATTTTATATTTATCAAATTATTGTAAAATAGTCTATGCACATTCGAAGTGAGCGTAAGGTAAAGTTGCAGATAAAGAATAAGATAAACACGCCAATGAATAAATCCTGTAAATAATAAATACGTTTTCTATCGAAAGAGAATTCTATCAGTCTTTACTACAGACTTGAGTACCATAATATATTTACTCCTCTTCAACCTATCCTTTGGAATTTTCTTATGAATCAACGACAATCTTCATCAACGAATTCGACTCTATAAATAGCGATTTCATCACATTATTAAGAAGGATGAACAAGTATTGTGAACACTTATTTATCAAAGGGTAGTAAACTCAAAAATAGTTTATAAAATGTAAAAAAAGATCTGTTTTCGTCTAAGTGCCTGTGTTGGCAGCTAATATATATTTCAATCAGGTATTTATTGTTAAGGGTTTGGAGTTTACTTCAAACAAAAATAAATTATCACAGTTTACTAAGATAGCTATAACAGTAAAAGTTGATAATTTATCAAAGTGCACTCTTAATATTATTACTATATTTCATACCACAATCCCGAGTGGAAATTTAATACGACGAAGTGAGTTAGAAAATTGGTACGCGTTATTTCTGCAAGGTTATGACGATCTTCGATGGCTGCATCGTCAGAAAGAGGGTGAGAATTGCTGATCACGAGGAATGAAGAAACAAAAGTTCCAGCAGGAAGCAGGTTCCCGGCACTCCAAAGCACCAGAGGCAAAAGGGCCTACCATCCCTCCCTCGTAGGATAAGAAGGCAGTAAAACCCACTCCTTGACCAGACTGCCTCTTCCTAGGACCTGCAAGTTGCCTCTTTTACTGCTCTCATTCTCTGAACGGACGCTCTCTTATCGCATTCTCAATCCTACATTTCCCATAACCCCTCCACTCTACCGTCTCTATGCGACCATTTCAAGAGCCTCCGTAAATTCTGTGTTATGCGGTCGAAATGACGACGGCTATTCATATGACGCACACGGAATAAATAAGAAGGTATAGGTCGCGTAGGATGCTAATAAAATTTGAAGCGATTAAATAGAAGAAACACGAGTTGCGTCTTTATATTTTTACATTTACGTTACGAGTTTTCACTTCCTTGTGGAAATCGAACTTTCCGATATTACTATTAATAGCAATTATAAACTAATTGAACTGGATCAACTACATAGTTTGGTTGAATCAGAAGTATAAGTAAAAGGTATCGCGTGAGTTAAATAATTCAGCTCCATTCAACAAAGGATATTATACCCCAAAATGAAGGAAATATATTCCTTACAGTTAATGGTCTGTGTTTACTAATTAGTGATTGCTACACAATATCAATAGTATAATATTTGATAGTAATGAAGATGATCTTTACTTTATCAAACTCACAATCTTCTCATATGTTCCCTAGAAACTACCGGATGAATGAGAAAATGAATTTTCCATCACTTTTTCATGAAAGATATACCAGATACATTAGTAAAAATACTAATTAGAGACCCATAATATTATAACAATTTGAGCATTTAATTATAGCATAATATATAACAATATATTCATGGATATAGATAGAGACGTTAGGTCAGAATGTGAGTAGATTAAGTTAAAAGGAACGAAAACTTCACCTCTTCCGGACTTGGGACATTATGAGGATGTAGAAGTTCTAGAGAGGTGAATGAGGAAGCAAATTTCACTTCCTATTCCAACATGAGGGCACTCTTGAAGATTAAACGAAACCCTTAATTAAATATAGGACAGCTGCTCATATGAAAGTCATCGTGAGTGTTGATTCGCAATTTCTCCATCGCCAACCTTCCGAAAACCGCTATCTATCATCTTCCAGTCCCGCTAAACTAACAACTGCCGACGCCACTGCGAAGTGCATCCCAAATATCATGCGCTATTGCTGGTGAGTCAAAGCGTCAAACACCGAGAAAATTTATTCCACATTCCGGTTCCTTGAGTCAACCGTATAAGGAGTATATAACGGCCCTTTCCAAAGCAAAATATCCCAAAAAGGTGTTCTTTTGAAGGCGAGGAAAGATGCTTGTTAAGTGAAATTTCAAAGGAGAGTAATTTAAATATATATAATAGATAATATATACGTCCTACGGGGATAAAAATTTCGTAGAAAAATTCTAATAAATATGAACACAACGCAATAAAGGAAACACCTATGCGCTAATATCAATTATTGCTATTCATACAAAACATTGCACGCAGTTGTCAAACAAATATGAAAAATATATATTTCAACTAGAAAACTTACTATAAAACAAAATATATTAGAATACTTAAAGGTCATTTCTTGATCAAGGTGTCGTTATTTTTAGACAATAAAAGGTTCACTGCATTGAAGAAAGACGATACAAATACGATATAAATTCGTGTTCCTCGATCGTAAAGGTTAAACAGAAATGAAAAAAAGGCGTTGTGATTGTTCCTCGAGCCAAGGAATCCCTTTGATTCCATTTCATATTACTTGACTTAATTATCCGAATGAGTGATTACGCACACTTGGGAGCTATAGAGAGAAAGAACTGAAACTCCGCAGTACACAGAGTTCACCCTTTGATCTTCTCGCTTTTACACCTTCCCTCGTCCCTTTGTCTTCTTGGTGTAACATCCGCCCTGGAGCGTCTCTCCTGAGAGGGTTTTCACAAGGAGTTCCACGACCGACGACCGCTTTGGATCCATAAATAGCGCTTCCCTTGTGAATGAAGGCTTTTTTTACGACTGCGGGAGAGTCTCCATGGAAACGCTTATCGGTCTCCGCGTACGCGAATCTCGTGTGAATACGCCGAAAGGGTTTTAAGGGGAAGGAATTTTTTAGATAGCGAGAAATGTGGAATTTCGTGGTGTGGGATACGCGATAAGGACAGGGCGGGAGAGAAGCAGGATGTGGGTGTATGATAAGGATTTCATGGCAAATAGGAAAGGTAAGGGATAATCTCTAAAGTGAATATAAAAATGATTTGCTCCCATGGTAGCAAACATAAACAGATAAAATTTCAATTCAAACATCATGTTCATCGATAAAAGAGCATATATACTTTCATATTCAATAAAGCCCGCGATGAACAATTTTCTGAAGAAATACGATAAGATGTAAAACATCTATCCTATGGATGTATTTGTTTTACGTTTACGTACGTTAAACAAAAAAGGACCGGGACTCGAGCCTGGTTCCCTCAAGAAGATATTTTCTTTACAAATTTTAATACGAATTACGAAAACAAATTTGTGGATTATGCGATATTTCTCTCAGGGAGGGAATCGTTCTTATCGCTAACACAAGATAATAAATATATTTAAGTGAATTTTCAATTTTATTACGAGTATATTAGGGAAAATTATGAATAAATCCTTAACAGTTAAAATATTGCGCTATCCCTTGATTTGGATTGGACAAACAACAGTACTTAAACATTCATTTACATTTTAAAGTCGCAGAAATACTTCTCAGTTGAGTTTATCTCCACCAAAAACCTAAACACTGGAATACAAACATTCTGATTTTTTTATGAAAGGTTTGTTGATTCAGATCATCTTTCGCTGTATTTTGAAACTCTTAGTCTTCGCGAAAAGATATTCATTTACGTACTCCACCTAAATAATCTTCAACTCAAGTACATCACAATTCTCTATCATCAACCCTCGTAAACTGTCATAAAACGACAAGGACACCACCTGTGGAAACTTCCGAGCTTTCTTGAGAGAACCTCTATTCATTCTGTCAAGTTCGCTCAAAACGTAGTCGCTTGACAGCGCACGAAAATCATTTGGATTTCCTCTCGAAACTTTGGAGTGATAATCACGCAGATTCTAACTAAAGCTCTGGCGGCATCAACGCTCCCGAATCAACACTCCAAATACTAAGCAACTCCAGCAACAGCGACTCGAGAAAGTTTTACGCCGGAGTCGGATGACTTTGTTGAGGGCTGAAATCCCTGTCCCAAATCATCCTCGTTCCTTATGCGGGCGGGCGCCCGGAGGAACGGATTCCTACCGAAGCACGAGCGCATCGTTATGTTTATATAGTCTCCGGAATTGGTATACACCGACGTAAAACGTAGCTGCTTAGGAGGAGTTCATTTGGGGAATCGCCCTTGAGCAAACCCGCAGCACGTTAATGACTATGGCGTTTACGATGCGGATGGTTCGTTTACGGGGTCTCTAGGGTAAGAAGTTAAGAGAGAATTGGTTTTGCTTTAGCCCCTCGCGACGGGGAAAGTGTACTCTTGAGTATCCTTGCTCCACTTCTCCGTCTGCTTTCGTAGGAGGTAATTTTCTTCGCTGAGTTCCAAGAAAATGGATTCTTTTTAGGGGGAGAGATCTCTCGAGCGATGAAATGTTGCAATGGATGCGCATAAGCAAGCGTTTCTCTTTGAGCGGAAGTATATGAAGTCGGCAAGCAACTATTGCGCTGACGTAACGTACTTAAAAAAATTTCCATCACTTACGTTGAGGAAAACGAGCAAAAACAGCAAAATAAAAATATCAAGGACTACTACGAAGAACTTTTCCTACGCGATCTCTTTCTTATAATATGAATCTCTATCCGACTGGGTCGCATTCTGAGGGAATATTTCGATAATTTGTTACGATGAATTTGGTTTCATTACCGATCTATATATTCCTTAATTTCATCGTACTAAAACAGATACACAGAAATATCTATTAGATAAAACATACGATTAGCTAGGATTCAAACCGAGGTTTGGATCGCCAAAGCTCCACTGCCAATTCGCTACAATCAATTCAGGGAACTGAGAGGTGTGGTTTTGCTTCTATATGGTACCGCAATAATGCCTAGAAATTCGTAGAATTTCAACTATAGTTTGCGTAACTAAAAGGAAACCGATTCTACTTTCTAAATACCAGAATAAGACTGGAAGAGACTTTGTTCCCATTCAAGCAAACTAAATATGGTAGACTCGTCTATAAAAAAATTACTGTCGATAGCTTAAAAAAATGGCCTCAAAAGAAAATAATTTTAAATTTATATAAAAAGCTAAAATGTTTTAGATTGACAACATCGTAAATTAACTCTCTTATGAGTTTAAGATAAATATAATGATCTAAATTTTAACACTTCAATCCTTTAAATTTCACCTTTTATGAACATAAATAACACCCTTAAAAGTTTAGTTTAATTTACAAAAAGGAAATATGTTTAGCATAATAAATAGTAAAGGATCACTTTCATTATATCCAGGGATAAAGAATTCATCGGGTATTTACGAAAAATATGAATAAACTCAAGAACAAACAAACAATAAAACAAGAACTCCATAAAATGACACAAACATAAGGAGTTTTCACAAAGAAAAACAATCTTATAAGATAAAACACTTCAATTAAATACAAATCAGTATATAAAATGGTATAAAAAAGGTATCTTTGATTCGTAAAAGTCTGCCTTAATAAATAACTGATCGTAACGAACGTAAACCGAGGTGATTTCAACGCTGGAAGAGACAAATAACTCGAAAGAAAAGACAAACACGTTAGAACCCGATTTCCACCCATTGATATTCCAAGGCGTTTCCGGCTAACGAACGAACTATAAGATTAAGTATTTGAAGGACAAGGTTGAGACCGCTTTGATCTAGGATGGAAGTTCAACAGGTGGATCATCCCACTCATAGTCACGGAGTTCTTCCGAAATATCGCTATATCGGAATTAGGAAATCGTATCAGAGATTATTGAGGATAAATCAAGGTTCGGAAATAAAACCTATTAACTTTAAGAACGTAATGTACAGCCAGAAATTAGTCGTGACCTGGGGATTTGTTTTGGTCTGTGATCATTACTGTTTGCTTTTTATTTTTGAAATGCGAGCGAGTTTCTCTCTTCTGAGTGTTTATTACGTAAATTTCGCGATATTGAAAGAAATATAAGCTATAGATCGTCTCAAAAACTCTTCAATATGTATAAGAAGAAGCATGAGATGTTAATAGTAATGGATATTTATTCAATTATCTACTTTTTAACCATTTATCGCGATTTAAACTCACGTTTTATTATTATAGTAACTAATTTACGTGTTTTCAAAATTATTTGTCCCAACTTTTTGAAGTTCTTTCGTCCATAACATTTGTATCACGTTACCCAGTATTGGAACATGTAAGAAACATATAGGAATACTAACCTCTTACATGCTACACAAATATAATAGCAGCTTCACATGATTTACAGTCATCGACAAAAGACGGTTGAAGGGAACGTTAAACCAGTAAATACAGTAATTAAGGCTTTAGGAAGAGGGGAAAATAATTCCGTCTGATTAAGTCTGAACACCTGCCTTAAACGTGAAAAGCGGAAAAAGAAAATGAAACACTACGTGAGAGCTGTTTTCGCACGCGTTAGGGAACAGGTATTTACGTGCGGGTGTCTCTATGGGCGATACGGTTTTATCAAAAGAAGGAATATTTTCCCTCGACCTCATTTTCGGTCCGGACAAGTTTTTTCTCTCTCCGGACGAGTAAATATATCCTCCGTCTCTTCGATGGGAAAGTGGGAGGGCAGAATTCCAAACATTGGGACGGATCGCAATGAACCGAGGACGACAAAATAAACGAAAAAAATCTCCGAATAATTGAAAGCGAACGTCATTTGTTTGTGTCGTGGTATCGAAAGTTTCCAACTGCGAAAACAAAGTCTCTCGTGAACTAGAAGTTACGCAAACAATGAAATGAAATGTATCGAAAATTGGCATCGGGGAGTTTCCAGTATTGAATCTCGTATTTTTTCGAATCATATGGACTTGTTATTACAAAGAAGGAAAAATACAACATTTCCAACCAAAATGTGATTATGTTTGGAGGTCTGAGTCATAGTTTTGGCGGGATTCTGCAGATTCCTTTTGATCACGTGGATGTATACGAATAGGCGCTCGATTGTGGGTGAAGGTGCGAAATAAATTGATCGGTTTTCGCTACAGTTGGAAATTTCGGGTACTGAATCCAAATATGGATAAATCAAACACCCCTTATTTTACAACTATCTTAGCTCAATATAATGTCAATACATAATAAGAGCTGATTTCTAAAACGAACTAAAAAATCACATATTTTCGTCAATGAGGGTGATAGTAGGGGCTGTAAAGCATTTCACCATCTGAGTGTTTACAGCTGATTTTTAATAATCCTCTGAAATCTTATCATTTTTAGTAAATTTACCACGATGAACTAATAAAACAAAGGAAAATATGAGAAGGGTGCTTGATAACCAAGAAGGAGCCATAGACGTCGATCAACACCTTCAAGGGTTTGATTTACCAGAGTAAGTTCAATCAACATACAACAAACAGAGCAAGGAAAAACAGAATTTCTACTATAGCTAAACACATAGCTATACATCGAATACATGGAAATAGCTAAACATCAAATTCGCTAAATTCATTCACTCGAAAGAAAATTTTACTTGCTATAAACCACCAAAAATAAAATAACTGTGAACGTAAACCTCGGTCTCCGTGTCAGTTATAACAGTAGTTGTTAACCTATATGAATACCATCCAATCAGAAACAAAACATTCCTTGTTTACGTAACCAGGACGCGGGAACACTAGATCCAGAAAGGCAATACTAAGGCGTTAAGACATTTGGACATCAAAGTATATCGAAACGCACATAGGAGCTACAGCGAACGGATAAACGAATCTACTTACGGACTGAAACCATCCTGGGATTGTACGCCTGCACCTTGGCCTCCAAAGAATCCATTCGGGTCCGTAGCGCCTTGGTCCTATCCTTGACGAATTCCAATTCCACCCTAAGATCGGAGAAGAGGGCATCGGCGTGAGAGGCCAACGATGCCAGTTGCCTAAGGGTGCCGCTGAGGGCCACATTGACCACCGACTCCAACTCGTCGTCGACCTCACCATCTTTGGGCCACACTCTACGTCGACACACATATTTCGGTTCCACGATCCTCTGAACGAACGGCATTATGAGGCCGTTTCTTACATAGACGCGTATTCGTGGGAGTAAGGCACCGACGAGAGGAGCTGCCACCTCCTTCCCATGGGGACGAAAGGCACACTTTGTTTCTCACTCGAGGGAGAGCAAACGCATCTCTCCGCTAAGACACTTTAAGAGGATTTCCGTTTTGCAGACGGGCATAACACATCACCGAGAGAACACACGTGGGTTGCCGCGGGAATTATGCGGCAGGTTATCGGAAAACTTTGTCATCTCACTTCCCGCGCGAAATAAACACCCACTGTTGAAGGAAGAGGTCGCGATGGGGGTTCTTGTTTACGATTCGCACCAACGGGCCTCCGACGGGGAAAAAGAGCGCGAACGTAAACCCGCGCTGCGGCGGCAATCCCTGGGTGGAGGTGCGGTGGTTCAACCCGACGTCCTCTCGACGTATAATTCCATTCGGTTCGCCCGCTCGCGCGGCCCGAGTGACCGCATGCGATCTCAGCGCCAGGGCTGCGGAAGGAAAGTAAACTCGGTTCACTGAACATCTCGGCTCAGCGGCTACAGAGCTGCCATCCGACGGAACTTTTGGGAAATAGGAATACGCTATCTAGTGGGTGACGGGACAGTTACGAAGCAACTTCGCGCCTTTATTCAAAATGAAATTTGATTACGGAAGGATCGAGACATTCACCTTGTTGACGGTCGTTGATTTTGGAGGCGAAAGAGGTCGTCCGCAGTCACGAAGGGAATTCCGCTAATTCAGAAGTAGGTCGTGTGGGATCGATAGAATGGAAAGAAAAGAAATCGATTCCCTGAATAGAAAATATTGGGCGGTGACGTGGGCACATTTCTGAATATTTAACCATGACATCGTCTTTTTCTGACAAGTGATGGATGATTAATGTTTGAATTACTGATTCTCGGAATTTTATTTCAGGATGTAGACGAATGACTAATTCGATAAATCAATTTCAATTTAATCTATCTCCATATGGCAGTATTACTAAGCAAGATGAAATCTAATTTCCTAAAATTTGGTTACATTAGACTTTAACTATATTAGAAATTTAATATTATTTTCAGTATTTCCTATTTTATACTATTCAAATTGCGGTAATAATAACCTGTAATAATGCAAACTTCATATCGATAACTTATCTAATTGATTTTAATCACTAAAAATAAATTGTAATCTATACTGTAACTGTAGCAAAAGTTTATATAGATTTATAAGACCTTCTGGCGATTATACAGCACGATATATGTACATATATATATATATCGGCAATACTTATCTGTTTATTAGAATACAGGAATTCTTATATGTTATTTAAATTTAAGGAGCCAAATAGATATTTTATACTATTCCGAATAGTAGGAATGAAAGAGTTGGTATTTTATGTGAAATCTTTGTAGGTTGCTATAATTTTTACTCTAAAATACTTACATAAAAGGTCAATTACAATATTAAATAAAGCAATAAATTGATCGTAATATTCCGATGATACTTAATCGTCAATCATTCCTGATATTCCATTAAGGAACCATATCAAAATACGATGCCCCAATTTCGATTGTGAATTCGCTCTTCGCTCACAGTCGAGACGGACGGATTACGAGATTAAATTTAATCGCTGTGCAATAAAAGTCAAACTGCATGAAAAATCTTTTATCGCTCAACGGCCAATGAATCCACCAAATGTTATCAAAAACGCCCATCTCAATTCTCCATAAGCTTTTACGTGAAAAGTAAATAGAAAAAATATCTACCACGTCGATATTTATGAGGAATGATTCTGAATAAATTTGATTTATAAAGCAACTGCATTAATAGCGATAATCCGCCTATATATAATATAAAGACCAAATATCGCAGCGTATTTTAATAATTTTTAAAAAATTTTCACTAATATTTGCACTTCCAAATTTAGTGTAGAAAGCTATTCTAAAATGGTATCAAGGCTGTTATCAAGGCTTGCTCTTGGAAACTGGAAACGTTTCCATTGAAGTTCACGCCTACTATTCTCAAAAGTTAGAAGCCTCGCACATGTTACTCATAAGGTATCTATTGACTCATTTATTTATCAATAATTCTGGGAAGGTTAAATCTCATAGCCTATTTCCCGTTAAACTTACGTATATGAAATCAAAATGATCTTATAAATGCCAATCGAGTATTTCGATGATTCAGCGTGTTTAAGTTCAAATGATACCCACCCAGGCACTGCCTACTACCACGAAAGATCCAAGGTGGGGAAAACTGCTCAACCCAAGATTTTCGTAGAAAAACACAAGATACGGAAATGCGTCTACATAAGAAGAATAGCGAAAAAACCATGAAAACAAAGAGATAAGAAAAAGAATTGACTTTTTTTAAGATTGTTGAACTGAACCGATATAATACGCTAAAATATGTAAAGAAAATAAATAATATACGTGTTGCTAAAACATGTTTAAGGGTAAGTGAATGTGATTTAATACACTTCTTTTAGTTTCAAAGAGAAGATAAGACATTTAGCAGTTAAAAAGAACTCGATAATCCAATAATCAAATGGAATTTAATTATACAATTGGGTCAACGGATAAGAGAAGACGCCCCATGCCAGTTCCATGCATAATTAGTGTTCATTGGAAAGTTTTCATAGATTAAAAGAGATTGAATACTCGACGTTATAAAAAAACTCAACAGACTATGAACGGAGAATACAAAAAACTTCTATTCTATTAACTATACATATTCTATTATACTATTCTAAAAACTAAATTTCGTGTAATGAAGAATTAAAATTGGACTACCATCACTATTTTAGAGTCAACTACACGACTTTTCATTTACTCCAATGTCATATAAACACAAAAAAATACAATAATACGTATATGAGGTAATAAATTTAATTATCTTATTAAACATATACTAAGGAGTATATGAAAAATTTCATGTAAATCAAGTAGTAGATGGGGACCTAACGAGTTAATAACAAAGAGGTGACTTCCATTAGCTCCTTCTCCCTTAAGAATATCAACATCACGAAAAACGTCGTTTAGCCGACTTAGAAAATAATTTTCAAATTAATCTCTGTTAAGTTAAGACTTTTTTGAAATATTGTTTGTTGTCATGACATTCAATTTAATTTGATGAAAGGATTGTAGCTATTGCATAAGCATTTGCTCTTACATAGTCATTAAATATAGACATTAACAACCATTCTTTGTCATTAAAATCGCACGTACATAAAATTAATGACGAGTATCAACACGGTGTAAAGGGACTTATCCCAAATGAAATGATAATTAGAATATATAATGAAATTAATATTAGAAGGCGCTCCGTGGAAAGCTTCATTCTAATGATCATTTGGCAATAATATAATATTAATTTTTTAGTTATAATTAGAACGTAATTTTTGAAGAAATATATGACTTTTTTAATACATTGAAAATGTTTTCACGCGAAAAATTTCGCCTTCCAGAGCAGCATTTCACTGTAAAACATATTAACTATATTGTTGGAGGTACATATATTTACATATCTATATTTTGCTACCGAATTCAATTTCTTGGATTAAAATAAAATGCGTAAATTCGTTAAAATTTGCGATTTTCCTGAAAATTTATCCCAAACGTAGAAATAATGAGGAAAAAAATGGTTTTTCTCAAAACCGTTTTTTGCCAACCACATGGGATATGCAAGATGTTTCATTCGTCGTTAGCCTCAAAATTAGGATAATGAGAATTATTTCCGCAATAATGTCAGTACATGCGATGAGAAAAAGGTGGAGGAAAGGAAAGGGCATTTTTTTATGCACTGAAGGTTTTTTTTACCTGAGAAAATTTTCTACTCCTGGTAACTGGTTAAATAGAACATGCTAAGAACAATACTATGAGCTCCGTTTTAAAATTTCTTAAGAACTATATTTTCCATTAGATTTATTCAGATGCATATAAGCTTCCAACTGGTATCTAGTTCTCCCTTACTGGAATGTTACGAAATCAAAGTATATATTTGCATATTCGCGTGCATAATAAATCCATTATTCGTGCATAATAAATCCATTATTTTCAAATATCGAACCTATTTTCAAATGTTCATATCTACATCAAGAGCTTTTCTGATAAATTGCATACCTAAATCATTTATAATTCATAAAATTTCTTAAAAACATCCTTCGTATCTGTCAAAATATCCATTCTCGTCTTATCCTTATTATTCAATTCCATCCATAGATTTCGTTCGTTCTTTTCCACAATTTCCAATATATAATACAAATTCCTCTCAATGAGACTGTGTTCTTTAGACCCAATACGCATAAATTAGTTTTTATAACTTTATTTAAAGATTCCGTCCTAGATTCGCGAATTAGAACAGATAAAGGGAGCGTTAAAATACGAGTGTTTGGTAAAATATCCCTAAAATTATTCAATAAAATACTCAACAATGTAGGCGAGGAATTTTAAGAAGCATGGAAGTATGAACGAAACGAATTTACGAGAAACTGCAATAATATGAGAAATAATAACAACTACGAGCACACTACTGGCTAAGTATTACTTGATGTAATACAACTTGTTTATTTATTTATCATCCCATCATCATCATCTACAATATTATATGTATCACGAGAGAAATAGATTTAGATGTAAATGAGGATATACTAAAGAGCTTACAGAGATAATAAAATCAATAGCAACGGAAACAGAAGAGAAGAAATACTTTAAAATTCTTTTTCAAGATTTTAAGACTACATGTCTTGCAAATACTGAGTGTGACTGTACAGTTTCAAGAGTGAATATATCTGATCATATATAATGTATTATCACAGTCACTTGTACTTCTTATAACATCATAGACAGATTACTAACCTCAATATAGCCTTGTGGAATTTCTGACGGGATCATTATTAAAATGAGAATTTTTATTGTGGTTTATCATTCAAGAATATTCACTGAAACTCCAACGATATTAAAAGAATAAATCTAAGAAAAACACGTACTGCGTATTTCCTTGATAAATGGCTTTGCACCAAGTAAGGTCGAGTCCTATTGATTATACTGCCCATAGAATTTGACCGTATTTCTCAGAAGAAAGAGCAAATTCCAAATTCTCACCCTAGATTCATTTATCAGCCCCTTCCCATCTTAATAATTCTGCCATGTGCTCCTCAATATGACAGCTGGTAGATCCACCGTTATCTTCAAGTTTCAGGAATAAATTTGCAGCTTTAGTTTCAGTTACACCTGTTTCAGGTGCAACCAATTATCAATTTCCTCTCATTTCCGTTTCATTTATTCCATATTCTTGATGTTCTCTGATTTTGAATGATTTTGTTACGATTTAAACAATTTTACGCATTCGAAATTTTTCCATCACGAAATTTCGTCGAACATAATTGTATTGATAAATATATTATTCTCATAAACTAGATTATTCGAAGTTCTAAATTTCAAAGAAATCTTTTTGAAATAAAACTTAAATAGGCAACGAAGTAGTAAATACGCTTTCATTGTTGGAACGAGTACATGTACGTGGCTGGTACGAGGAACGCCTAAGATATTGATTACGCATAGAGAATACTACGCGACAAGATATTAAAATAATATTGGAAATTTTCACTGAAAATGCAATTAATAATGCAAAGGATATTCTGATGATTCCCATTTTAGAAATTGCGATTAAATTTTTTTTTTCTTTCAATCTCCATATTTCTGATTTATTCTAATAGTATCAGTAACCGTAAACTATAAAATGGTGCAAAAGTAGTTATTTCTTTAATGTTCTAATAATAAAAAAGAATATATTATACTAAATAAGTTACTTTCTTTAAAATTTGCGCTTTGGATATTAAAATTGGTCTTGTAGTATATATTTTCTCAAGATTCTGCTTATTATGATTATTATGTGATTTTATCCTCAAGTCTACAAGAATTAGCACTGTTCAAACAATTTATAATCCCACTTTTTTAGAGTTGGGTAGATTACTCAGCAAAAAATATTCATTCAGTTTTTTTAATCGGGAATATCTCTATCTGTCATAAAATTTTATTCTTCACATGTGCACAATATCACTGATTCACATTGAATTATCTTTTCAAACCGCGACTTTTCTTTAGCGAATCTCTAAATATGATGCTAGTTTTATTACTTCTAGCACTTTTCCTTTAAAGGCTAACAATCAGTGAGGCGTAGGTCTTAACGCTAACGTAGACTTTCAATTTTAATGAATTCCATAGGTAAACAATTTCGATTCACCAATAAATACGCACATAATCTAGTGCTCTGAAAGGCGTAGATATCGGTATCGGCGTATTTTCGAGAGCAGACAGACCCAACTTATCGTTACTTATCTCTCAGCCACCATAAACGCCATATATACTGCATCAGAAGTATCTTGCAACCCACCTTTTGAAGTGCTTGTATAGAAGCTGAAATACGCTATGGGGTGTTTCCCAAGTTTTATGGTTCAAACTTTCACAATAGGCATGTATGACTAGCGGGTTAAGAATCTATAGCATACTTCTTCTACCGCATTCCTAGGAGATTAAAAAAAAATCAATCCACGCGGCCTTGGTCAGTTCATTCCGAAGTTCTAACCTTCATTGATGCGGAAAATAAATCCCACGTTTTATAACGGAAGTGATGCAGTTAAAATTTTACGAGAAGCTAATCGTTAATTACCTTTATAAGAGGCATAAAAATGAGTCATAGGCATAAAAATTAGCAAAGGAGTGTTTAGTAGAGATACATATTCGTATTTCAGGATTTATAATCTAAGGTTCATGATTTGAATAACATCATTTATGGAAACTTTAATAATTTAATTCTTTCTTGGTAAATGAACTTGAAATAACGTAATAATATTCCACTGTTCAAACTGTGTCATTTTATGATTTAACTTGTAAATATTCCAACTCAAAAACGGTAATATAATGTTCGCGCATATTTGTAATTACATTTTTGTTGTACAGTGATTAATTTTATTTATCGAAAAAGAAACTAATCTAAATTATTAAATTTTAATATCAGCTACCTTTTATCGACTTATGATACATTTTTTAGAACTATCTGATAGATGGATTCTCAATATATTATTTTCAGATGTACAAGTGAAATATTGGAAAGCATAGAGAGCCTGATTCCAAATCGTTTATAACTATAAATCTACCAACAAACAACCGAGAACATTCTGTGTTACAATACACGAACTTAAAATTATATATTATAAAATAATAAATATAATAAAATTTTTATGCAATAGAAATCTTTCTAACAATGTTGAGAACGAAACCTGAAAGGCACTTCACGCATTGAACACCTTCCATAAATTCTTTCGATTCTATTACTTATTTATAAGACGGATATTCCTCGAAATTTTTCTCCTTCATTAAGTAGAACCTACTAATATAGTGAATAATGCAAGAACACGCACGTTTGACGGTTATAAATGTATCAAGTGCATGTAGTATGGAAGTGAGACGATCCTCATTACGAATTGACCGCTTAATATCGGAACCTCCACTTACCATTTGAATATAATAACGTTTGGTGGGAACGTTTTCTCGAGGATCGCGTGGGTAAGGAGTGAATTAGATTCGTGGGTGGAGTGGACTGAGAAACACCACCCTTTCGTGCTCCTTATCACGTGACATCACGAACCCACGGCACGCAATTCGTATTCTCATTTTAATTCTCAAGTAAATAACCATCTTCATTGTTATTCGCGGGGTTCTTTTGATCGTTCTGCGGATCGATACGAAACTGCGGTGTTTTGTCTAGGGAAAAAAGCTTTTTGACTTATCGGTACATATCTTACCCACACTCGAATCGCTCAAATGCATCGATAGTCTTATCGCAATCGATATCGATCGAACAAACTCTTCGATAATTGTCCGAGAACAAAGTCATGCTTACTGTTCCACACGAAACAATGCATAGTCATTTCGCGTTAGCATAGATTAGCGGAACTGGCAATAATTAGAGTAATTGGAGAAGGTAGCCGCCCCGCCACCGGTACAAACAATGGGGAGACATTGTGACAAGTCACGGCGACTGTTAAAACACAAACATCCTTTGTGACCAATTCTTGCGTCACGAACTTCCCGTGCCAAAAGTCGGACGTGGGAGAGGTCCGGGATATTCCCTTCAAAAAATTTTGGATACGAAAGTGTGAAATGGACGTCGAAAACTAGATGTATTTCGGACTGGACGGAAATAAATTCGAAAGCAGGGAACTATAAGTCACGAGCGAGCGAGTGCTTTGTGCTGCGAAATATAACCGTGACACACAAACGGCTCTAAAATTTTCCGTAGATGAGCTAACCTGCTCTGCGCATGGATGCATTCTAAATGTCACCGGAATGAATCGGAAATGTTCGAAACGGAAACGATCTTGCAAATCGAATTCGAGATTGGATGTCTTTCCGGAACTCTTCGTTGGAAGTTTGTTTTTTTTCGATTGATGCTTCTGCGCATTTTACTATATCTTCGACTCCAAGTCAAAGAAATGCTGTTCTTTACAAACTCTCAGTAGTATCAATCTAATTCATTCATTTTCATCTTAGCTTGTTGCAGGAGTAGGATTAATCAGGAAAAGAGAATTTATAATAATAGTAACTCCCCGTTTTATAAATAACGAAGAGAAATTCACCCACTGACCATACAAATATATTTGACCGAATGGGAATTTCCCTACACGAAATATACCCACTTTCTCATATCCCTCCACATTAAAAATCGATCTTATCCTCGTATTTAATCATTATTAATGCACCCTTCGTAATTTTGACGTTTAAATGCGTGCATCTCCTAGAGAAAAACTTAAAATTGTTACAAATCATTCAAATTGCAAGGGAAATGGGTAAACTTGTTGGATGAAGGTCCTGAGGTCGTTATTACCTTCCAGACTCATCTGCGTCCACTTTTTCTCGAAGGAAACAAAAGAATAATGGCCCTAGAGCCAAAATTCTATCGCATTATTTTCTCATAAAACGAAAACGCCTATCTTCCTTTCTCATTTATACTGTAAGGTACAAAAGTAAGCAGAAATTTCGAGAAAAAACTGCTCTGGAATGAAAGAGGAAGTAGAAGTTCAATTGGTCTACCTTATCTTAATTTGAGTAAGCCTCCTAATCGGGGGAAACCGCGTCTTGCATGGCGGAGTCATATTTGACGGAAAAGCCCATCGAGTAAACGTCACGAGGACGTACAAGTTACCTCATCCGTCACAGAAAAGGTGTGGAGGAAAAGACGATGAGCAGTGGGATGATAAGGAAAGAGAAGTCAACAAACCCGAAAATCTCTTTTCCTCGGAAATTCCGAGCAACTCTCATAAACGGAACTTCGAAGCGTCTCCGCCAGAGGCACTGCTTGTCATATCCCTTTCACCCTTCTTTCCCTTCCGAGTTTCCCATCGGCCTTGGCTCCGCCGGTCCGTGACGTAACGGTGACTAGCACTTTTCCGGGCAGGGCTTATAAGACCGGCACAAGCGTCTCTCGGCCTCAGACGCTCTTCGTCCGACGACTTAACAATTTCTCTTGGTGAGTGCCACGGATTGTTTAATTCCAAGGAAATCTCTGAAGGAAACTTACGAAATAGTGAAATACGCATTTTCGTCAATAGTCAAATGGGGAAGCGGTGATATTGGAGACGATTGTGTAGCGCGCGCGTTTATAATTGTGATTAATAATATTAATAATAATAGTTTTTGGTGTTGATTGAAATTTATTGGGTGTTCCGATACAGTTTTTAGTGCGCCAATTAGTTGCATCAATAAGCAAGCTTAAAATATTTTCGTTGCATTTTTATAAAATATCTCTTTAATCAAAGGGAATTTAAACTTTATTAAAATACTTAGACGCTCTTAAAAAAAAACCTAAAAATTAGGGTCCGTGAAAATTGTTGGAAGCTTAAAGCAATCTTTGTTTTATCTGCTACAAAATTAAAATCGTTTTTCCTGACTTAGTTTGTCTTCGTTTATTCAACAGGTTAATCCCGCAAACTCCTTGTGAAAATGGCCCCCACCTACAAACTCAACTACTTCGATGTCCGTGGACGCGGTGAACCCATTAGGTTCATCTTCCACCAGGCCGGCGTCGCTTTTGAGGACAACAGGATCTCCAAGGAGCACTGGGGCACCATCAAGCCAAGTGAGTGTCAATTATGAAATCCGAACGGTGAAAAATCTTAATTTCTCGAAAACCCAATATTTTTACCGGTCAAAACAATGCATTTTAGTCAGAAATATTTCCTCAGTCTCTGCTTGAGTGCATTTGGCAAGCGTTGCTTGGATGATTTATCGTAATCTCCATTTGGAAACTATGAACATAAAAAGCCGATCGTTCGATTAGATGCATTATAATGATAAAAGTTTCGTGTTGCGTTTGGCATTTCTTTCTTTTTTTACTCTTTCATCTTTTTGGCCCAACTCCCGCAAGATAAGAAAAAAATACCCATGTATTTACGCGACTCTTATCAATTTTTAATCCGGTCAAATTTTTGGAGTGTTTCCAGAATCTACCAACGCCTTTTCTTATCCGTCGGAAATGCACAAATTAGTGACTGTGAGTGGTGGCTTTGTTCTATTGGTCGGTGTCCAAAGTGGAACCATTTCCGAGGCTATCTCGAGGACATCTAGCGTTGCACCTTTCACTCCGCCTTAAAACACTCCTATGGTATCAATCATTTGACTCTGAAGCCCTGCATTCCTCTAGACTAAGGATATTTTTGGATTGCTAAAGTACATTGTCTTTAACTACTCCAAGAAAGAACTTACGCGCTTTTACACCTTGGCGTACTTCGGGTTCACTAGTATTTTGCTCGTAGATTTTACGTCATTAAAGTAGTTTATTCAGTTGCAATCCAAATGCCTCGATGATGAAGCTAATCAACTGAAAGTATTCAAGCAAAACGAAACAATTTATCGTAGCATACATCGAAATAACGATTAAAAATAGATAAGTTTCGGGTCAGTATAATCCTGACTTCCTTTCCATCGCACCATGTTTTTCCAAAAGCAATTTTTTAAGTCCTCGAAAAGTAATGAATCGCCATAAAGCATATTAAAAAACGGTCAAAGCTTAAGTTGATGCTGAACTAGACGTAGGTGTCATCTAACTAAGATCGTGAGACTTTATTTCAATCCCTTATCGCATGGGTCGACCGGCGACCCAAGCGCATCCCCCCTCGCGATGGAAGGTCACCTTCCGTTGGAGTCGTTGAACTCTCCAAAAGAAAGCTTCCAGTTTTCCGGAAAGAGGGCGTGAAGGATATCGATTGTTGCGCACCTGCCGGTTAAATTTATAAAAAATTCAAATTAATGATCACAAGGATGCTTCAATTGTGAGCTTGGTATTAAACGGAGCTCAATACAGATATACATATATTTGTATTAGAATCTGAAAGAGCCTTTCATTCGATTCTTAATGCCGTCAATGGGACTTCAGCGTCAGCGTAGGATATATTTTTCAAGACCGGAAAACTATACGTCCAGCAGTTAGATAAGTTACTCTTCCATCAAAGTCCGCGGTTTTTGCGGTCGACCAGCTTTTCCGGTCTTTATGAAAATATTTATCAGAGCATTTCGTAATTAACTTGCATTACGAAAGCGGATCGACTTGCGTAAACTTAATGTTTAGGGTTAAAATTAACAAATAACGCGTGATTATGATTTGGAGAAAAATTTCGTGGAAATAATTACCTGCGCATACATACACGATTTCGTAATGAAGTATCGATTAACGCCCGCAATGAAATATTTCACTTGAACCATGAAGGACGGTATAGCTTATTTCACTTCGATGACTCAAGCTTCGGAGTCAAATCAATGTCAACTGCTAAGGACAAGGTCTTGCAATAAATTAAATTACTACCTATTTGTTGACTGATAATTACTGTGAAAGTAAGTGAATGAATGAGAATTCTTAAGTATTTTTTCATAAAGCTCATTTCTCCTTCATTTCAATTGACAAAATACTTCAATCGCATGTTTTTACTCTTACTCTCATAGGTTTTACTTAGTATTAAGTTGGATGATAACGACTTGCATCTTTTTTTATATAGTGATAATTTTTCGGTACTACAGCTTATCGAAAATATTTATTGCCATAATAAGTACAAAGCTCTTTAGTCCCTATCCCGGAAAATAAAGATAATCGAAGTTAAACATCAATGTCGTGCAGAAGGAATATCGTACAATCACTCGCGTTATCTAATACGACGAAAAGTAAATAAAAAATTAATCGCGATTCATGATATTCGTAGTTAAAAATAAAAGCATTCTCAACATTAACATTTCCTGGTAACTTTTACAGGATAATACATTAATATAATAATATATATTCATCCAGAAGGAATCGTATAAAACCTTTAAGTAAATTGTTTAATGCCTATTAAAATTGCATAAATATTTGGATTCAACATAGCTAAATAGCCATAATACATTACAAAGCATGTGCATTCTTTCGTGATAGAAGAATACAGCGTATCTGTGTATAAATTCAATAAACTTAAAATATTTTAACAGCAACGCCAGGGAATAGTGAAAAACATAACTTCCAGAAAGAGGAGTTTAGCACAAGGAAGAACGATAAGATGAAGTTCGAACATAGCTTAAGACACCCATTCTCTAATGTTCCATGCACGTAAGCTGAAATTTGCTCAATTTTCAATCCCTTATTCACTCCCAAACCACAAAGAATTCTGCTCCTTCATCGAGCGAGCCCTCAGGCTATCTAACTAGTTTCCTCCGCTTTGAATCGCTTAGAATTCCGTTCCCAGACTTTCCCGCCTCATTACGATCTGTGGCCTCGGCGAACGTTGCAGAAAGATTGGCCCGAAAATGCAAAAGAAACAAAACCTTGGGAAAAGTTTTGGGACTCGTGAATCACCCATCGGAACCGGCAAATCCACGGCAGACAACGCTATTACGGCCCAGACCAATGGAAAGAGCCCACGTTTGAATCTCGCTTTCTCTTCGCAGGAAAACCTTGAATGATTCCCCGTAGGCCCCTAATTTTTATTTCTCCTGAAGTTAATCGCCTACCAGAGGAAGCGCGGTGTTGCACTTGGGAGTGGAGTTGGCTCCCTTTGCTATGGTAGCAAACAACTCTTGCTGTCCTTGAAAAGATACCGGGTATGACCATATAAAGACTCCGCTGTGTCATATGCTCCCAAAGAGCCTGTAAGAGTTTCTCCAAACAATTTTAAAGAATACCCCCTCCTCGGACGAGGGGGAGGAATTTTTTCACAGTTCGTTCAGACGCATAAATATAGCCGAGAATAATTTAACGCGGAGGAAACTGCAGGTGATTCGTCATACGCGAGATTATGGAATAAAACTGAAGGTCAAAGTTGTGCGAATGCATCGAAGGTGACATTCGTCATCTCGCATCGACGACTTCGGAAAAATGTCTCGATACGTTGGATAGAATAGCATTGAGGTCCGTAATTAACTCGTGCAGCTATAGTGTACATGCTATCCCGTCGTGCTATCTACTAACATGGATCACGAATCCGGTAAATGCATTTCGAATTCGATCCCAAACTCGCAATTTCGTTCAATCTCTTAAACTCAGAGTTAATATCTCGCGTTAAATTGGTGGTTACCATAGAATTTCTGGCTAAATGCTTGTATTTAAGAATGAAAGACCTTGGGTACATCGTTCACGTGGAGGAATTTAACTATACTCGTATTCTTCCCATATATCATGTGCAGTTTTAATATCTGCTTTACTTGCATGTTTTACGATCTCCTTCGGTAACAGACAAAGCTATGAATATAAATTAATTAACCAGCCATCACAATTGTGTAACTTGTAACTTAAAACTTGAAGCAAATAGGAAAAGAACAACAAACCTTCGTGTAAGCGGAGAATCTTGACGCCTAGAACGTATGCATCTCTCTAAACGAGTTTTTTGGTCAGCCATCAAGGATAATTCTTTTCGGGTGATAAAGTTTAAAGTTTACCAGTAAAACTTTATCAGTGATCCTAGTTTACTTCTGAAATTGGCGCGCAATTCAAGTAACACGTCGAGACTTTAGGCGCTTATCAATTATTAAATTATTTATTAACCGTAATGAACCTTCCTCCTAAAAAATAGAATCTCCAAATTTCACTCCGGAATTTACTTCTTAATCTTGAGGTATTAAGATCTCATTGAGGTGTAATGTGGATTCTTGTACAACCTTATCTTGGCGCAGGTCCCGCTGCAAAAGGATTGGGTATTCGAAGCACGAAAACATCGTTCACTGTAGATCCTTCTGCATACATACGTTTCGGTTAAGTAATGCAACGCAAGGAAATATGAACTTGATGAGATATGAGTAAAGCTCGTGGGTTGATAACACATGGTTAATGATTGGAGCTCACCTAGCTAATGAGCTTACTTCTTGCGAAATTCTGCCGGTAAATTTTATTCAACCCGCTACAACTTTGGGAAATTTAAGTACCGTTCTTCAAGCTCTTACTAGAAGCAATTAAGATCCTACACTTCTAGTTCAACGTAAGATTTTCAATAATATAACTTAACGCTTAAGTTGTAACTTTACCTGCATTAATTCATGAAGGCAAGAAATTCCATTGCGCTAATCATTGAATTAAGTCGGATTTTAAAATAGAATCAGACTGTGAACGTATTCATTGAATGTCATTTCCTTAGTAGAAAGTAAATTGAATTGACAGAGGTTTCTTTTAAGAATAGCGCATTGATCCCTTCTGATCACACCTCGAAAACCAGTTTCTTCGCTTTAAACCGGAAGGATAGTTCATTTTCATGCCTCATAAAAATGTTAATAGCCTAAAAAGCTGCTTACCAGCGTGTTTTCTTCATCTGTAACTTCTTCTTTCCCACAGCCACTCCCTTTGGAAAGCTCCCCTTCTTGGAGGAAGATGGTAAGGTCATCGTTCAGTCCCTCGCCATCGAGAGATACCTTGCACGCAAGTTCAACCTCACCGGCAAGGACGAGTGGGACGCCCTGCAGTGCGATGTAGCCGCTGAGACCCTGGGAGATCTCCACATGCGTAAGTTTCCACATATACATTCTGTAAAATGGAAAAAAACTTTATGGAACTTTACATTAGACCGGTTGAAGAGGGTTAAGAATAAATAAAATTCTTCTAGTTACTTTTGAATGCAAAAGCTTCAAGAGGAAGTTTCCTTACGCGATCTTAATTGTGTACACACAAACGCAGTACATAAAAAGTCTCTTATGCTTAAATGTTAATTATTGGCTGTCATACCGCAATATCGATAATTGAAGTTTCACAGCTTCATCAATGTTAATTTTTGTCCGACTCAAATTGTAATAGTTCTTGAACAACATTTTCGGAAATTGTGTAAAATTTTAAGATTCTACAAAAGTAGAATTTAACATAATCCACATCTAATTCTATACCTAAATGAACCTACCATTTAATTCGTGTACGCGTTATGTAAACTTAAGTCTGTTCGTAATGATGCGGTTTCATTGGATAGTTTCCTTGCGGAGTTACGTAAGTAGAGGAGGGCTGCAGTAAGAAACAATCAATACCCACGATCTCGTTGCTATATAATTAATAGTATACTGACGTTATTTTCTCTTTAACAGAGGCTGTCCAGGCTTTCTTCGAACCCGATGCGGCAAAGAAGGAAGAGAAAAAAGCTGCCGTAATCAGCGACCAGGCTCCATTCTATCTCAGCCGCTTTGACGATCAGGTTAAGAAGAATGGAGGATATCTTGTTAACGGACAGGTGAGGTGAAAATTTCTAGTTGCACCATTCCGACATTAAACCCTATCGTCACCGAAAATCATGTTATGGCTCATTTACCAAGTGAAATACTTGGGAATACGACTTCACAATAAGAGTATTACATTCATTAGAAAGAACTAGTAGACGGTAATTAATGTCCACTAGATTTAACGTTTGCGCGATTTTTTTTAAGTTGAAAGATCTAAGATTTGAATTTTACTGTAAACTGTCAATTATTCTTTATATTCAACTTTTTAAAATATTTGTTAACAGTTGACCTGGGCAGATCTTCATTTCGTGGCCACCCTGCAAGTCACCTGCGACATGCTTGGAAAGGATGTTGTTGCATCGCACGCAAACCTCGCAGCCCACAGGGAGAAGATCCTCAACCTTCCCAACATCAAGGCGTGGGTTGCCAAGAGACCAACCACACCCTTCTAAAAATGCTATTTACCATTTAGTTGCAGGATGAAAAAAAGGCACGCGTTTGGAAATGCGAAAAAAATGCCTAACAGCGTCTCATCAATCGCTTTGCTGCATAAGTGTCCAACTTAGACATTTCAGAAAGTGAAAACTATCATCTGTTGCTTTAACGAGAAGAGGTTCTAAAAAGTGTTCATCCAAAACCTATTGATCGTTAACGTGGCTCTTCAATGCCATTCGAGCATGTTTCTGTCCACTGCATCTTAAATTTAAGATGAGACTTCCTTGTTCCTACGAGGGAGTTTATATTTATCAATTTGGCATGTATTTTCATATCATTAGATTGTTTTATCGCCTAAATTTTTATGATCATCCTCGAAGTTGTTTTGAATTTTGAAGTTTAATAAAAGTTACATCCATGATTTTCGTCAATTATTGTATCCCTGTAACCCCTATAGATTTACCTGCTTCGATTTTATTTCCTTATTTCTCTTCCAACGTACCTAAAAGAGCAGCGAGAACCAATACATATAATTCGCATTCAGACTTTAAAACATAGTCACGTGATTTCCGAATTCAATTAAATGTTCAAGTGCGACAAGTACATGTATTATTCATATAATGGAAGAATTGAAAGATAAAATCTCTAATTTTAGATGCCTATATAGATGTTACTTACTACATGAGTTACATTAACTCTACGGTGAGAGATCGGCATGCTGTTCTAGCTGATCTATAACAAGTAAAAAGTTATAGTTCACGAATTTCCCAAGGAAAGTGAAATAAATATTGTATTTACGGCATCGCATAACAAGAATGACTAATCAAAATCAACACTTCATCCAAACTTTCAAATCTAATAATCGCCAACAACAGTAAAAAAATAACTGATTAGAATTGAATCTCGTAATTTTATACTTGATTATAGATGCAGCTTTTGCACCTTCAACAACTTTTACGTTCATAAAAATATCGCCTCTCTAATGCGATACTTCTGAGGAAAAGGTAAACTTCGTTTAAAAATCCTACTTAAAATGCACTTGAATCACTATTCATTGAATATTTCATAACACTAAAATTGATCACCCAATTTGTAGATAATATGAGGCAATCAGTTATGATACCTATTATAGATATTATGATAGCTATTGTTGATAATATTTAATGCATAGAAAGCAGGAGCATTTAAATGATTGTGAATCGGTGTCCCAACATAGAATCCTTTCACATTTCACAAAACAATATTGTCGAATAACAAGTTGTTAACACCAACACGGACTTATTCTTAAGTTTAACATTTATCAAATAGAGAAAAAATATCCAATCCAATAACAATAACGTAATGTATATATTCTGTGGACACACACAATTTGAATCATTACATAAAAATAGAATAGCAGTATGTAAATCTTTACTCACTGAATGAAACACTGACTGCCTTCTATTCATCACTTTATTGGTGTACCAACATAAGCTATTCGTTGATTTGTTCTCATTAAGCTCCATTTCTGAAGATTAAATTATCTAAAGAATAAAAACAACATATAAGATGTTTTAAATTTTTGTTGGGGATAAATAAATAGAATTTCAAAAGAATATTTAAATAATATGTGAAATATACCTACAAGCTACAATATTCGTATCAAATGAATTGGATCCTAACGTTTTTGAGTAATATTCAACAAGAATCTTCAATCTCTTTTCAGAAAAGTAGATGATTTCCTTCCTGAGAACAATATAAATGGAATTTAATTCCTTGAATAAGAAGGAAATGCAAGATTGGCGGGGTTCAACATGCTACCACAGTGTCGCCTCCAACCCCTCAAATATACAGTCACAAACTACAAAACGAGTGAACGTCGGCCGTCGATTTTGAAAATTAGACATGAATATCGTGATCGGTACTACTTATTAATAAAGAATAGTATGTCGTAAATTATTATGAATTCCCTGTTCGGTTTTAGTGTCAATGAAATTTTCAAGTGACTATTTCTTGATAACAAGTATTAAATGGCTCGTAAGCCTAGCAGTCGGTGTCTGTAAGTTGACAAGCTTTTAGGTTTTAACTGAATTCTCTCTAATACGCACTTTCCAAATCACTCACTTCTCCTATATGCATCTCCTCTTTGTATGTTTTGCACAAGAAAAGTAGAATTTTTATATTAGATGGAGTCAGTATTGCTTATACCGTTCCAAACCATAAGTCTTTCAACTATACTTCAGTTTTTGTTTGACACATCATGTAATTGAAGTCAAATATTTTATTATATATCGAGATATAAAAAATTATATCTTTAGACCTATGAATGTCAAAGTGAAGATGGATGGAAGACCACCTCCGGATGACTGCAACCCATCACCTTTAGATTTCGTACAAGAAAATTTCGAGACTTTCAATATACGGACACGAAAAAAAGAAGTGAAGAGTGATGACATAAAGTAGGAAATAAATAACTTTGGAAGTACAATTTCTGATGTTCATATTTTTTTTCGAACCAGTGGAAGTTTTTTAATATAATGAAAACATTTTTGCATATTTAATCCCAAAATTTATCACATTATTAATATTAAGCAAGATGAGCTGAACTATAATCTTTCATTGTGACTATTTCTCAGGGAGGTATGTTCTGGAGAAGACAGTGACTTACAAGAGGTAGATATGTTTGAAAAATGGAGCTCATCTGATAGAAACACTTTTGATGGCTCTGAGTCTTCGGAATGGGAAAGGAGTGTTTCTAGTTCTATGTCTTGGTTTGATGTGAGAAAAAGTTCAATACTATTTAAAATTATTGAATGCACTTTATTGTTCATTGTTGCACTAGACTTCATTATATACAAAAGTGATATATTAATGCACCTTATCTGCTCAATATTTACTGAAACCATAAAATACTCTTATAATCATTTGAGGTTACATCGATAGCAGTATATTTAAATCGATGATGATGACCTCTTCACTTTTACCTTATCATTAGTCATAAAAAATCTAACATTAAATCTATTACAAGCACCAAATACCCTGTGTCGTGATAAACTGATTCAAAATAAATCTAATATTAATGAGCTCAAAGAGTGGATTTAATCAATATGAGTATTAAAATTTTAAAACATTTATTTTATCTAGTTATTTCTAAATCCTGACAGGTTAGATATTGGAAAAATATTGAAAAATAAATTAATTAAATTTATGTTTTAATTAATGTTTATAAATTTATTATATACACTTATTGTTATCACACATATATGATGATTTTATACCAACAAACTTTTGTATGGATTTATATACGAAGGTAATCTTGCATGAAAATGATCTATAAGGTACTGTTTTGTATTTAAATAGATCATTATAAAGTATATATGAAGGATTATAGGTATTGGATAGATCACAAGTGTTGGGATTTTCTGAGTTTATCATAGCAACTCCTATTTTAGTTAAGAATGTTGTAGAGTCTACAGGGATTTTCAGAGTATGGTTAGCAATACCTTGCAAGCTTTTTACTGAGTAAATTGATTATTTTATTAGTAATGGGTTTAGTTGTTTCACTACTGCACAGAAAATATTTTAGGAAATAGATATAACAAATTCTGGAAGATTTTTTTCTTGATCATTATTGAAATAGTACAGATTTACAGAACAGTACAATTACAGATTTTGTATTGAATTTACCAAATATCCTTGTAATTGATTCTTCTAATTTAAAATAATCTTTATCATAAAATGAATAGGAAAGTGAATATGAGGCTACACTGAAAGTGAAGGGAATGTTGGATAATATTGATTGTATGCTGTTTGGTGAACCATACACAACTTTGCCAAAAGAAATGGTTGAAGAATGTCAACAATGGAAACAAAGATTTCCTCATCTAAGGTATATGCTTATAGGGGAAATGTTTAGATAAATTATTCCTCTTATTAAATAGATATAAATTAATTCAAGATTAGATTTTACTGACCTTTAGGACATCTTCAGGAGTTGAAAAATTTTTGTATTGAAACAAATAGATTTTTGGAAGTGTTTATACAAAACCAGAGAAATTAAAATTAGTACTGGATCCTCCATTCAATACATTATTCTGCTGTTTTTTTAAGGAACACCAGCAATTGAATTGTATATAATCTATCTTTGCTGCTAATATTCTCAATAGCAAAGATTATCAAAATATGATTTAGCTCATTCAAAATTAGTAAATTTTCTTAAATCACCTAAATTTTAAATTATTAAGTTTACCATTATGAAGAATCCCACTCTCTTATTTATTGTAATTAGTACTCAAAGAGAAACTCAACATTTTTCAGGATTATTGGTACTAGAGTAGCAGAATCTGTCACTCATGATAATGAGAAAAATCAAATAAGCTCAGAGCATAACAATGATATTGGCAAGGAGAAGAATGTTTCACCTCCTAGGTATGTGTGTCATCATGGTTTAGTAGAATAAAATTGCTAATTTAATAAATATTTGAAAGTTAAATGAAAGATTGAATCAACCATTCTATCAAAATCTTAATTGAATCCATGTTAAAGTTTTCTTTTAAAAAACACCAAAAATGTAAGAGTATAATTTATTGCCTTCAATTTTCAAGTTGAATTATACTACTATAAGTGAAAACTCTGAATTATGTATTATTTATATACAAAGCAATGCCTGAAATTAGAGATTATAAATATTACAATACTTTCTTGCATGCTCTATAATTTTCTATATCATAATGTCAATCATCTCCAAACAATATACATACCTCAGTCAAGTCTAGTATTTAATCTATGTACTGTAATAAATCATTTAAGTTTAAGTTTATCAAGATGTTTTTAATTAATTTTACTTAAGCATTATTATTTTCATCCTTAATATTTAAAAAGGCAAGGCAAAAATATCTATAGTAGTCACTTCTCACATCTTTGTTTTTAAAACCTACTATATTATGATACCTCTCAGAAGGAAATAAATAGAAGCAGAAATCACTGATACAATTTAGTACAAAGAACACTGTTTTATTTATTCACTACTAACTTTGACTATTGTTAATGAGTATCATATTGACAGAATTTAGTTTAATTACCATCATGAGCATGAATATTTGATTATTATTTCATTAAATGGTTATGACTAGCTGCTTCTATTTTATTTGAGTTATAATTTCTTTATTTGCTTTGGAAGCTTTATTTATCTTAAATACTCTATCTTTCATCCATCTTATGCCATTAAGCTTATGATTTCTGACAGATTTATGTTTAGATAGAATGTATTATAATATTTGCTCCATGTCTTTCATTTGCATATGCTTTTCTAAAGAGAGAGATTAGAACATTCAGTTGAAGATCAAGAAGAGGTTTATGCCTGCCATGGGAATATAGAACCACAGCAGGATCTATCTCATGAATTTAATCTTCATGAATCCTCAAGAGATCCAGAAAGTGAAAGAATCAAGGAAGAATTACTCAATGCATTGACCACACATGTTTGGAAGGAAGTTTTTGTTCCCAGCCTTAAAAGAGCATTCGAACTAAGAAACTCCACTATAGAATCAAGCTTACCAATGGATAGGAGAGATCAGAATGTAACCCCGGCAGTTAATAATAAGTACATTTGCAGAAATGCTGATTTGAAAAGTCATTACATTTCTAATAAACAATTTCAATGTGGTAAATCCCTCTCGGCCAGAGAAGAGGGAACTGGGATGCAGAATACAAAAGAATTGATTGATCCTGTAGAAAGCTATAGAAGATACAGTGATCAGCTTAGTTACTGTGATGTAAAATGTGGTGATAGTTTTGTGTCACTAGAGATAGTTGGAGAAAAAGACAATCAGGAGCTGAACAATTTAAAAAAAGGGAAAATCTTAAGAAATTCTAGGAAAGATAGTAGTTCAATTAGGTCCATGGAAGTTAAAGTCAAAGGAGAAGCTTCAAGCAGAACTGCCCCTCAACAAAGAAGGATTCAGTCATCTTCTAGAAGATCAAAACAAGTTGGGGTTGTGGAAGAACTTTTTCCAATAGGAAAGGGAACTGCTTGGTTCGTAATATTCTAAATTTATATATTATATCTACATTAGGTCAATATGAAAGAATTGCTCAGATAGACATTTATGAAAATTAAGAATAAGTGTTTATCCTCATCTGTATGTAAACTTTGGAGAGTATTATCTGTAGATATTACTAGAATCCAAAATTGATGGTAAAATATTGATTCCTATGCTTTTAGGGACCTAAATACTTACAGGACTAATAATTTTACTCTTTATAGTGTCTTCAGTATTCATGAAGTTAATTTATAAAAATATTTCTATCCGAAGCATTATCAGAAGTCACTGAGAAAAATGTATTTGATTAACTAAATATTTATTGATAAATATGTCTACAATGTTTTAAATTTTTAATTATTATTATTCTTCTTCCTTCAAAATTCATGTAGGACAAGCAGTATTATTGAAGATTTTGAATGTTCTGATAGTCACCAGCTTCATAAAGAAAACAAACATCTTATATTACCAGCAATTGAACATCAAAGAGTTCCACAAAGTTATGAGGTATGGAAGATTTAAACACAAACTTTGCTATCTTGATTAATGAACTATATTTATTTTATTTTTTAATGAAAATTTTTAGCCTGCCAGTTATTGTATTGGTAGATCCTCATCTGCTTTGCCAAAGTTACCTTATCGGAACTTCAGGCCTACATCTTCATATCAAAACAAGGTAAGTGGATATTTTACAGTTATATCAGTTTTCTATTTAAGGAATAAATTTATTGGCATTATAAATTAATAATATTTTTACAGGCTCTACTCCAAGCTAATAAAAGAAAAGACCAGAATATGAAACATTATGAAGATAATCTCTCCAATTATTCATGGACTCAAATGAAGAGATAACATATAATAATGGGTACTCTACTGTGGTAACTATCTTAGGAGGAATTGAGCTGTAAAAGTAATTTATAATTCAATCATACTCGTTATCCATAAACACAGATAAATGTTTTAACTGGAGTTCATAAATAAATGACCAACCAGAATAAAATTGCTTTAAATGTTCTTCAAAAATCATACAATGCTCATGAATCAAAGCAGGGTAACTTGATTAATGAGATTGTATTGTTTTTAGTTTCATGCATATTATGTTTCACATTTTTCTCTCCTGGCAGCTGTAATTTTTTTTAACTAAATTTAGTTATTTAGTATATTAGTGAAATTCCTAACACTCACTATATTATCTTAAATTCTCTGATGAATAAATGTATAAGATTCATTATCAAATCAAATTTATTAATTTAATTAATTATGGAAAAATATTGTGATCTTCTTGTACACTTTCATCTTATGTTCATATACCTCTGCTTTCTATTCTAATTGTAATCATCCTGGAATGAAATTAACTGCTCTAATGATATTATTACTTTCTAAACCTACAACAGTTTTTTATTTTTTACATCCTTCTTTATCATCCTCTTACAATCTTCCTTTTTGCTACCTTAAGTTCACTTTGAGATGAAAAACATCTTTGCAAGCAACATAGGAAGTTGTAGCTGAATTGGCAAAGATCGTCAAAAAATATATTTGGCATAATATTTTCAATAATTTTTTGAAATTGATATTTTAGTACAGTATTAAAAGCTAGTATTTATAGAGAATTCTACTGATGAAACTTCTTTTCAAAGAGAAAAGAAAGCAACATATGTTTAGAACTATTACACCAGAGATCTAAAATTCTAAAAATTTGATTTCAGCAAGTGACAAAAATAGCACAGACTTAAAAGTTCTAATGTTTATAGATATGGGCATTGATATATCTAACTTATAAGAAGATTTAGAAATGTAGAGCAAGATAATTGTAATAAGTCTATGGCTTAAATCTCATCTAAGGTACATGAAAGTTAGCCAGGAATCACCAGAAAATATCCTAAGTATTATGGCATTTTTACGGAGGGTTTTCATTGTTAACGGAGCTTTAATTCTGTATACATATTTCTAGCAGGTTGGTGACAGTGAAGGAGTCGGAAAAAAATATGTAAGCGATGCTGTTTTTTATCATCATTCCCGTCTTGAGGATTTATGCAGAAACAGGTTATTTACGATTGATAGAATTTTCCACCTCGAATTTTTAATGGTAGATTCTTTCACAAGAGTTAGTGTTACCTTGAGAAATTTGATGATAATCATACATATTCTTCAAAGTAAGCAATTAGACGCCCTTTCGTATATATTTTATGAAAATTTAAACGAAGCAACTAATTAGTCTTTTCAGAGTCAACACGTTTCATCGAGTTATTTTTAAAATTATGAAACTGGATCAAAATTCTTAAAATATCATTCAAAAACCCCACTATATAGTACGTCAAAACAGATTAATAACGAATTGACGTATGACTAGGAAACAGTAGAATGCCGTTAGATAATGTAAACGTTTTCGAATGCATCGTAAATTGAAAGTGGAAAAAATAGTTTTAAATGGCTACAATAGATAAAGTTCGAGTAATTGTAGTTGGAGATTCTGGTAGGTAGTATTTGAATTGTAGAATCTACTTTGCATCTCATGTGTATTGCTTTTTACTAATTGTTAATCATTAGGTGTAGGTAAATCCTCCTTGACCCATCTAATATGCCACAATCTACCGATAAAAAATCCTTCTTGGACAATTGGGTGCTCAGTAGAGGTTATGCTTCATGAATATAAAGAAGGAACGCCTTACGAGAAAACTTACTTTGTTGAACTGTGGGACATAGGAGGAAGTAGTAGTCATAGGAACACGAGATCAGTTTTCTATCAGCCCACCCATGGTTTGTAGTTTATTTTCATCTATCCACTCAGTAGATTTATGATTTACTTTATTTTATTTCGAGACTATAGGATTTCGTATTTATTCTCTGAATTGCTAAATTTAAAAGTAGAAGTTTAGTGGAATGGGATTATATTATTAACTTTGAAGAATTTCTGTATATACAGGTATTATATTGGTCCATGATCTCACCAATCGAAAATCTCAACAAAATTTAACAAAGTGGCTTGCTGAAGTATTGAATAAAGATGGAAATTCCAAAAGTAGATCGAGTAGTTTCGATTCATATGATCCCGAGCAGTTTGTTGGGTCAACTCAAGTAAGAATAAATACATATCTTTTGATCATTATTTCATGAAAATGTATTATACGGAACTTTTGCCCTTGCAGATACCTATTTTAGTGATAGGGACAAAACTTGATCTAGCCGCTGAGGTGAGACCTAATGTAACTCGAAGATGTTCACCTATCGCAGAGGAGTGCGGAGCTGACGAAATTCTCTTGGTAAGCGTTTAATCTGCCCTAACAAATTTCATTATCTCTTTCTCACCCCCCACCTAAATGTGTTGGGCAATTTTTTTAATCCTTAAATTATCTCTTTGTGAAAGAGAGACAGTAGATATTGTATTTACTTGTTTGGTAATATCTTGACAGCAAATTTATCTATCCATCTTTATCAATCACTTTGCACAGGATTGTCATCAAGTGAAATCTCTTGCTCCAGGGTCTGGGTCGTCAGTTAAACTTGCTAGGTTTTTTGATAAGGTCATTGAAAGACGATATCATCGACAGGGTGAACGTCTTAGCTCCTGCCCCCCTGAGCGTCGGAGGCCAAAGCTTTATACTGACTGAAAATATTTTATCCATTGTTTGTGTGTTCATTGTGTTTCAATGAAAATATGTTTTATGACTTGCTACTATGTTAACTACCCTAGGTGCTTTCAGATGATGTGAAGGCTTGCATATAAAAGGAATTTTGTTTTTGTTTTGAAATTTTATTTCTTGTACCATTGCGTTTAAAGAGTTTTCTAACTCTTAATAATTGCATTTTATTTTGAGACTTATTGTATGTTTATCTAATATGTCTATGACAGTAAAAGTGGCAATATATGAAATTGTGAATATTGAAGAAATGATATAACTGTTACCAAAATATTTTATTATAAAGAAGTAAAATCAGCGACTTGTAAAATTAATGTTCAACAATATAAATTACATATGTATTTTATAATTTATTACAATGGCTTAAGAGGGGGGACAAATGATTAGCAATCCTCATTAGAAGACCAGATAACTTTTTGGTCATAAAACTTTACCAAATTTTATTTCTTTAAGAGTCCTAAACATATAGACACCTAAAAATTTAGGGATTAAATTATTCATTACAAATTAAAATTCTAACATGGCTCATTAAAATTCTCATTTTTAATGAATCTTTTATTATGTAGCATTTTTATGGCATTTCAGAATCAAACATCTATGTTGGTAAACACAGTTTACTAGGTCAGTCAATTACTTGATATTTTTTACATCATTGCTATAACGTAGCAGCATAATATTCTTATACTTAAAATTCCTTGATAGCCACCTGTTAGATTTTGGCAGATACTTTTTTCTTGTACTTGATACTTATATTAAGTAACTGTCAGTAACACATTCAAGAGATTATTCATGTACCCTAAAACCATCTGAATTGCGATTAAATAAATTTTTGAAAAATATCAATTATTTTAACTATTTTCCCTAGGAATCAATATAATAGTTAAATTTTGGTATAAAGTAGCTTCTGTATGCAAAGGGATTGTACACTGTGTGTGCTGCAATAGGAGTCATACCTCAAACAGTCATAGCTTCCCCTAGGTAAATTTTATCTTCAATTTTTCACTATAAGCACTTGACTTTATTTACCTGGAAATGATATTTTTAAAAAACATTCTTTGCAAGACAGTAAGACAAGTATTACCTTCTAACGTTAAAAAATAAAGCTCAAGATTATAAAATAAATGCTACAATTATCAGATTTAATAAAAAAATTACATAAAGGATTCTATTGATAATTCACAAAGTAATAAACTTACAGAAAATATAAATGCTTATGTGCTACTTTCAGTCTACAACATCAAACTTATACTTTACATTCTGAGCCAATAACATCCTAGACTTAACAGGTTAGGAATTATAAAGCTCACTCACTTCAGTTACTTACACTTTAAGTCAATATGAATTTTTCCAAATTGTAATAAGAAAGTGTGCAGTTGATGAGTCTTGCATATTGTTCACATGCAGACACAGAGAGACATGCCTGGCATTCCACAAGGACTTGATGGAGGGACAGACGGCAAGTATGGAATGCGCTGAAAACTTTCTGAACTTGGGGATTTAATGCTATGTCACTGCATCTGCATTAAAGTAGATATACAAACATTGCCATCAGATGAGGCAGTGATGCAAGCACTGAAATCATTAGCTCCTGACCAATCTAAGGCAACAACAGGACTGCTATGACCTCCCAAATCCAGCTCTTTCTTTGAAGATTCAAATGAAGGAGCAGTTCCAGACTGGAATGTTGCCATTGGAATCTAAAATTGAATAAAAAATTATCTTTAACTCTGCTCAGCTATTAATGATTGATACAAATAGCACATGCTGCTAATTATATTATGGTATTCATTAACCCTACTAGGCTCTGAAGAAACTCAAAAACTATTCCTTCTTCACAGAATATGATATTGAGAATGAGTATTGTATGAATAATTTTATCATTCACAAATTCTACTTTACTCATCAACATATAGTTCAAAAATTACAGACAATACCTCTTTTTCAATATCGGACATTTTTCTGGATAACATCCACTCTACCTTGGCCATTCATGCATCTTGATTTGTGATAAATTAGCCCTGATACTTATATACTGATTGAGCTACAGGAAACTTTAAGTATGATTTGATGTTAAGTTTTTACCTGATAAATTACCCCACCATTTGGACCGCAAATGAGTAAATGGGAACCTGATGCATTGAAAGTAAACAGCCGGCCATTCGTTGGAGAGCCACTGCTGAAATGCATTGCACCTACATCTACTAAGGATGATTCCCATAATTGATGACTTGGCTGATTGAGACTTCTTTGGCAAAACTAAAAAGAAATGCACATTTATTATGCATTGGAATTATTTCTAAATTTTGAAAGAAATGGAACATGATCTTTGATTCTACTCTATCTTAGATATTAAAACATATACAGATATTTATAGTGCAATAAGAAATTAATATTTTACCAACCTTCCCATCCAAGCCAAGAGTATAACAGTAAGTATAATGACTAGATAGCTGAATGGATAGAATTTCTGATTTGTGAGCACACCAAGAATCAATACAATCACTTCTGCGAAGATCGAATATGCGAACATGGCCATCACTGCAACCGGCTACCAATAATTGACCATTATGATTAAAAGCTGAGCACGTTACTGAGATAGGAGATGAAAAAGGAAGCTGAATAGGCAGTGATCTCTGGAAAAAGAAAATATCAATTTACGCTAAAAAGGTTAAAATAAAAAATGTATGCTAAAAGTATTTTACTCCAATGAAATAATATGGATATAAAAATCCCTGTATTCTTTCAGAAAAAATTAATTATGAAAGAATTACTTTTATTATAAGAATAGCATTATTAATATGATAATTAGTAAATAATAAAACAACTTGTCATGCACAGAAAATCTCTAGTAAATTTCAACCAAACAAAACTTTTAAATGAAAATTTCTAAAAACAAAATAACTGATATATAGTTGACAATTCTGTAGGTTACCTATATTCAATGACTTCAGTTGCAGTAAACATGTACAGGAAGATTTTTCCTTGCAAAATATGTTTCAATATTGTCGCCTTAAATATAATAAATTTATGCCTTGCCCTCTAAACAGTACTGGAATGCAATTATTTATTTAGCTTACTCATTTTTTCTATTTGTTTAAATTTCAAAAATGAGCAGAGAAATTTGATTCTACATCCCTCATTATTCTGTATAAATATTCATCTGCCATAGCTTTGCAATAATATTATATACCTTATCGATATTATCATAGAATTGTTAAGAACACTGGTTACTTTATACACTTGGAGTAAAGTAAGACAGAGAAAAGCATCCTAATATTTTATTGAATGGAAACATTTTTTAGGTTTTGATTCTTCTGGAAGTTTCAATTGGGAAAATTGGATCTTAGTTTTGAAGTTATACTCATACACTTATGTTTTTCTGCCACGTATGACTTGAGACAGATTTTTTTCATGTTTCTCATTTCATATAGTCCCTCTTGAACAATATTATTTTGGGAAAGCTTTAAGCTATGATGGGAAAATTTTGGGAAAACTTTTGATGCCAAAGTGTTTCATTTATCGGTAGAAATTGCCCTACTTGAGCCAATAGATCAGCGGTGCCCAACCTACGGCCCGCGGGCCGGATCCGGCCCGCGAAGAAGCTCAATCCGGCCCGCGAGCTCCTAGTCGGATATTCGTAAATTATTGACCAAATACCGCGTATTTTTTAAATTTATTAAAGTATTTTCTGTGAATTTTATTAACTACAATATTTTTGATATTGTTATATGTATTTTGATTGAATAATTTGTATTTGTACATGACATCGGCATGACACGGTGTGTCATGATATAATAAGATCATATTCTACGAATCACAGAATATTCAAAGAATTTCTTTTACAAATTGAAGCCGAATATGGTGATGTGGTTTATCATAGCGAAATCCGCTGGCTGAGCCGCGGTAGGGTACTACAGCGATTTTTTGATTTGAGACATGAAATTGATATATTCTTTATTGAAAAATCAACTCAGCTCCACGAACTAAGTAACCCTGTGTGGCTGTGGGATTTAGCTATACTCTGTGATTTAACTGCGTATGTAAATGAACTTAATCTCAAATTGCAATGCAAAGACAAACTTATTTCCCATGTATATGCTGATTTATGTGCGTTTCAAACAAAATTAAAGCTTTTCATACAGCAAACGGAAAAAGGACAGTTGACGCACTTTCCGACTTGCACTGCTTTACGTAAAGAAAGGAAAAATGATCATTTTCCAAGTGAAAAAATTACCAAGATGCTGCAATTACTCAGCAAAAGTTTCGAAGATTCATTGAAAATGTTGAATTTTTTTCAAAGGTGTTACTAAGATATGCAATTATAAAGAATCCGGCCCGCGAAATCGTATGTCATGATGAATCCGGCCCACGGACAAAAAAAGGTTGGGCAACCCTGCAATAGATACATCAGCCTCATTAATAACTTTTTCTGAGTTAATCATTGATAACCATTGTAATTGCCAGGGTAAAACATTAATAATTCGCCCAAATTAATAATTTGCTATGGAGTTTTTGAGATTTAGTTAATCTTGGATCAAAGATTTCAAAAGCTAAAGCCATTGAAAAGGTTCATTGTAAACTTTACCAGAACCAACTATTCCCAATTAGGTTGCAACACTTAACTCCAATGAAAAAACTAATTGCTATTAAGAACCATTCCGTTTGAAATATTTGATGATTCTGAATATTAATCAATCACATTTGTAATTTATTAAAAACTGAGATAAGAATGGAAATTAATAACCTCAAGTTTTTTTGTTTTGATATCATATAGAAGAAGTTTCCCTTGACCATCATCTTGAACAGCAGAGCAAACGAAAGACGATTCAGTAGGACTGCAGCAAATATCTTGGATCCTGAGATAAGAAAAGAGAGACATAACATTTTACAGAGAGTTTTAAAATTTATTTCTCCTAATTAAATATTCATTTAATGCATTTTTATTCAGACTGATACTATGCAAAACTATTAACAGAAAAAATAGGCGTTAAGTTAAAAGAAATTATACTTAATTAAATAATAAATCACATAAACATTTGAACCAAATTATGAGGCAGATTATTCCTGAAAGGAAAGTAAAAAATGTAAAATTATTTAGTGATGACTCTCAGATTACAAAACAAAAGAAAATTTCCATTAAATGTGACTTAAAAGATTGATTAAAAGATTGAAGATTGATTAGATCTATAGTCACACTTAGCTTTTATTTATTTGGAAAATTTAAGCATGAATGTTTTCAAAGTAAGCATGTACGTCAACATTTGTATTGAGTCTTGGTTTATGAAAGTTTGTTTTCTAACCTTGATTCCCTGAATGGACTTATTATCTCTGATCCAATTTCCCAGACATTTTTTTTATCCCTGACATCCACAAGACGTACAATTCCTCCACGTGTTCCATAAAGAAGGTATCTTTCAGTCTTGTTCACCCACTCGAGTGACAATACACTTGACTTGCAATTGATGGTATAGTGAGTCCTAAAATAAATCTCTGATTTAGACTTAAAAACAGAATGAGAATATTTGTTTTATAAGAATTTCAGAAATTAGAATGAATAAAATTCAATTATGCTCACTTAACAGATGGAGAAAATGACCACACTTTAACAACTCCATCAATTTCTGAGCTTGCAATAGTGTTACCAGACATATTAAACTTGCATTGGGTTACAGAAGAATGATGCTCCCCATAGGTTTCCTGGAATACAAAATTTGAATATTTCATGAAGACTAAACATGTTCCTCTCAAATAAAAATCTTAAAATTTATTCTACATCTTAAGTCAAAAACTCACTCATAAACCATGCCAAATTCATTGTAATCAATTGAGGATGATGAAATCAAAACAATACAATCCTCTTATGATAAGAGATAATTTTCTTAATAGGCTTTCTTGAGATTTTCATTTTATTTTTGATATTAGCATCCCTTGAGAGCTATAATAGCTCAAAAATGTTAATGCAACTTCTTCAGTGAGATCATTAACTCATAACTATTAGGTTGTATATTTCATTCTATATTTAATCCATGCACTAGTCTAATAGCATTGAAAGACATAATTATTGACTTAATTCGTATTAAAAAAGCTAACAAGAGAAACACTACATACATTTTTGGAAAATAGTACTACTAATAATACTTCTATTAATATTTATTTTACACTCATAATATAATACTATGCTATTATATATTAATGCATCTATTTTCTAACTGTAGTAACTGTATTTAAGATAGCTTAGATTAGAGTATCCATCTCTCACTAAAACTGTTTTATGAATATTATACCATTAAAAGTTCACCACCATTGGAACATTATAAGCATACTAATATATAACATACGAACCTGGCCAAGAGATAAATATGGAGGATTTTCTTGAGCAGTAGATGACTCTGAATTCCCTGATTTAGTATCTGATGTAAGGGTCTTCTCTACTGTTTCTTGTGAGTAGAACTGAGATCTACTGACTGATTTTTCCTTCCTTTCTGATGTATCAACATCTCGCTTTGCAGAACTGTGAGCCATGACCGATGATTTTACCCCTGATGCATCAGATACTTTATTTTCTGCCATAATCATTGATGACCTTTTCAAAGATCCACACTGATTCTGCTCTAATGCAATCATTCTACCTCCTGTGAGAGCTCTGCAAATAGGAATTTCATTTATAAAGAAAAACTAAAATGAAGTTTCATACATCTCAAACAAAAATAAAGCCACAACCAAGAGGAAAAATGTTCATTAAATCATAAAATATTTCATTTCTTTCAGAATTCTACAACTATCAACTCATTCTATACAGACATTTTGGTTGAAAGAGATATCAGTGTTCTTCAATGTAGATTGTACGTACATGTATTTCTCATTCTATTGAGATTTTGCTCAAGATTATTCCTAAATACATATTTATTAAAACTTTTAAAGAGGCAGAAACTTTGATAATGATGATATTATGATAACTGTTAGAGTTGTACCTATGTAATACACATATTTTAAGAATATGGCAGAGTAAAAAAATCCTACCCCTGTAAAGTACTAGCAGAGCTGACACTAAGACTTCCACTAAGCTGACCACGAGTTTTACCTCTCTTCTCTTCAAGGCTAACTGAAGACGATAATTTCCGTGGACCTAAAACAAATCAGAGCAAAAGTGTTTAACAGTCCACTTTCATGAAGAAAATTTGCCGCATAATTTTTGAGGAAAATGCTCATAAAATGATAAAACCGTTCAAAATTATGGCTGGAAACTAAAACAATCACTAACCAGGCGTTGATGTTTGCGGTACATTTTTGTGTCCAAGAATAGGAGACGTTGGCAGACCACCACCAATGTTGCTCCCAATGTTTCGAATTAAGCTCTTGAGAGTTTTAACTTGACTTTCAGAGACTGCAGGTGATTCTCTGAAATTTAAAAAAGATATTAAGCAAATTCAACAGAGTAATATATTATTGTAATGAAATAAATGAAAAAAAAAACACTCACTGTGCAATGACATAAAAATCATCCATGAGTTCTGCTGGTGCTGGAACTTCTGGAGTAGGGATATCTACAACAGAAAATGGTCGTGTACGGACTGGAGGGTGGTTCTGTTGTTGAGTAATATTACTTTGACCATTTTCAAGTAATAGTGCCAATCTTGTTCTCAAAACCTCATTTTCTTCTTGCAAACATTTTATAGTGGCAGCATCTTCCCCAAAACTAGCTAAGGTTGGCTGAGGCATACACTGTAAAAAGAAAGTTAACTGTTATTAACTTGCATACAGCATTGAATTGAATTAAAAGGATATGATTCTCCAAAGTTAGAGTTAGCAGCTATTTTGCTGCAGTGATGGGTGGAGCTTTCTTTGTTTTTAATGTTTAATTCAACTTTTATAATTTACAAAACTTGAGATACACTCTTTTAATGTTACAAGTTTTCCAAATGTAATAGATACAGGTATATTTTTTTATATTTAGATGTATAATAAAGATGTTAAAGAATATACAGATTAGAGTAAAGCTGTGGTTTACAATAAATTCATAGGCGAATTTCATATTTGAACTTAAATTGGAGAATGATGAAAAAAATTTCTACTTATACTTTATTTACATGCTTCTTCATCTGCTTCAGGATTAAATACAGCATAACAAAGGTTCTTGATTCGTTAAAAATTAAGATAAATGCCACGAAAATTATCACAGGCATTTGACTGATGAAATGTTATACACAAGCTGCAGCATATAAATACTAACCTGAAATATAATTGACAAGAAGTTGTGAAGGGAAGCTAGCATTGTGTCTTGCCATTGGCGAGTAAAATGGACAGTAAAAGCAGGATTTTCCTCAGGATTTTTTATATAAGGAAGCACTGAAATAATGACAGAGCTGTTAATTGAAATTAATAGCCTAAGAAATTACCTCTAGGAGCTACTTTAATTATTGTTTAAGTTCCTTAATAATTTTCATTTAATGAAAAATAAAATTGATTCTCATTTAGGTTGTTTTTAATCAGGAAAGGTGAGAATAAGCAACAATGTGTAGCCTTGTAAAATGCTAAACCTTAACAATTAAAATTAAATTTTAGTATGGGCTAATATAGTGTAGGCTACACATAACTATAAAGTACGATTCTTTACATCTACAAAATGCTGTTTTATTCAATAATCTCATCGACAAATAAAATTAATAACGATTCAACTATTTATAGTATATAATTATGCCGAATCATTAAATTACACCCTACTTATCGACCAGAGTACACATTTCAATCTTAATTTCAAAATTAAAATAAATAAAAGAAAAAAATCACACGTACTAAACCATTCTTTCCATTCCGCTTGAGTCAACAGTTCGGTGGTCATCTTCGAGAAAAATTCTGTAAGTTTATCCTGTTTCCCATTGATGACAGCATTAACTAAATACATCTTCAATACTGCATTTTCCAGCTTTCTTACCGCTGAAACGTAAATTTTGCTGAATGAAACTGATTGCGACAATTTTCCAGCAAAACTATTAAAACCATATGATATAATTACCCGGACAAAAATGTTGATCCAGCTTAGAAAACATCCTTTGATCTAAGTGATTCCATAGTTCCCTTAAGGATATTAAATCGTAGGAATATATGCATTGCATTAACTGATCCAATATCACGTCAACCTAAAAAATTAATCGAACTATTAACTTCCGTAATATCAAAATTTACCCTAGATTAACAGAGAAACACTTACTCTAAACCCTTTATCCTTGTCAACTTTCAATTCCGAGTCAAAAACTTTCAGTGTTCCACTAAATCCTCTGTACAATAAGTATTCTCGAATTAACTCATCCAGATACTGTATATGTGACATTTTTATTGTCTGGCAAACAGAGGCTGGTTCATGAACATACGAAGCGATGTGGAAGAAGAATTTAATCGACGAATATCCTGGCAACAAAAGTACGTGAGTTAATGACCTCGGCAAACATATTTGTCAATACCAGCAGAAAGCTTAAGGGTCATTTGTTGTCTTTTGTTTGAATTTGCTTTCCAAGATACCAGGTTATGTCTTCTCAATGCATTAAAATAGGACGGAGTTTTCCTTGCGTAGGTAGTTAAGCATCAATTGTTGAAGATGGCAATGGTGTCGAATTTGGCGGAAATTTAATCGGCATGGAGGCATTTTCAGGTTTAGGTATTTGCTTATCATATAATTTTTGCTTCGTCCTAAAATGAACACTTTATTCAAAGGATAAATACAAGTTAATATCAAAGAAATTATTTATTTGAATAATAATAAATATGTAAATGAGAAATAACATAAATGAGCAAAATCATTGCTATTTGTACATTATTGCATGATCAACCAACATCAAAGCAATATAAAAGATAATCAAAATAGATATTCTTTAAAATGAGTAAGCTACATCTTGTACATACCAAAAACTTCAATCCCAAACAATCAAAGCTCAACATCAACTTCCTATCCATTATGCGAGCATTTTCTTTTAAACTTCCTATTGCTCCAGGTAACTTTTCTAATAATAGTACTATTTCTTTATCCGTCACAAGAACCACAAAATTTTGAACCGTACAATGAATTCAATAACAATGCACTAAAAACTTTTAGGATAATAATGCTGGCCAAAAACGGAATACATTGATAAATTATTTAATTTATCATGAAAAACAAAGGTATATATTCATGCTGCAATCAAGCATGATAAGGGAATACATGTCCTATTATATGCTTAAAAATATTCTTTTATAATATTATACACAAAACAAAAGAAAAGGGAATGAATAAATAAACCACTCATGAAAAACACCATACAAATTTCATTACAATGTATGGCGTTTATTTTATGGTATCTTAACCATTCAAATTAAGAGGATAAAAAGTGACCAAGACGTCGTAGATGAAAACTGATACAGAACGTAATGAATTTATAATGTCTATGAACCTAGCGTATGATATACATGACGTTCGAATCATTTAAAATGTTATCTTCTCAAGATTTAGTTCATTGAAATTTTTAAAAATCCAAAATTAACTCATAGAAATCACATTACGTATCAGAAAATTATTTAAGCTCAGCCTTCTAAAGATTTGGTAAGTAATTCCTAATAAATAATCAATAACTAATCCATGGTTTTTTTATCACGAACTATGCTCAAATGATATGGCCGCGATTTCCATTAAAATAATCTCGGAAAATTGTAGCTCTTGATGCGTTTCTTTAATGCAACGTAGGAAGATTTTTAATTATTTATGAAATGTTTGTACGACCTCTGCTTCTGAGAAAATAAAATGAATTGTGCATCCCTCATGAGTTTTGCATTGTGCTGCTCTCATGAGTTTCTTAAATGAACTATACGCTTCACTCTGTTAAAGACCGCCAACTTCAAGCAGTAAATACTTAGGATGTAATTTTTCTCCGTTTTATTTTCCTTATATTGATAAATGTATACGATATTTAAACTCGCGTTTTTTCAAATCCATCGATTATTTCGCCTATTTCCCAGTAAACAGAAAATTATAATTATTTATAAGTTACTTATTCTTTGACATAGCAAATAAAATTCTCGTGTTTCCTCTAAAATAACATTTGTTTCTTCCGATTACTAATAGTAATTTTAATCTTAAGCCCACTGTTGGGGATTGAATCTTAAATGGTAAAGTTTGAATCAAGAATTATCGCTAGCATATTTTATATCAAACAATATATTTTTTGCAAGAGATATATAACAATTACTACAATACATTTGTCTTTCAACGTCTTATTCGTCCATATTACTAAGGAAAGAGTTTCGTTCAAAAAAGACAAGTCGACATTACGTTAAAATATTCAAAATAGAAGATATCAAATGTAGATATTCTGTATATTACATCCTATTTGATTAGAGGGTTAAGAACCATTTATTATTAAAAATTATTTGCAATAGATAGTTCAATTGTCGGAATTATCCGCTTTTGAAAGCGATAAAAGAATTAACGTTTTGAGTAAAATTTCATATACTAGGAGCTATATGAAAATTATCATAATATATTTGCTCATTTTGAATGATGAATTAAAGCAATTTTACATATTTCTTACTGTAAACATTTACATAAATACCCTGCAAGCTGGGTGTAAGAACACCATAAACATCAAGCGTACATTTGATTGTTTAATCGTTAAAATAAGTTTTTATCGATTTTATTAAGGAATACTAATAATGTATAAAAATATAACACTTCAAATAAAAACTATCATTACGTATTAGTGTACAAATCTCCCGCCCTTTTACATATATTCAGGAATACCAGATTCTTGCCTTTAATGAGAAAAGGTAGATAAAAGTCCTGTTAAGTGTAAAAATATAAGAAAATTAGTAGAAATATAACTGAAATCAGATAATCATTCTGTTATATGGTAAAGGTATAAATGGTAAATAGAAAAATAATTACAAAGTAGTTATAAAGCTTGAACTATCATACATATCGTGAAAAGTAAACTAAGAATAGGGATAGTGTTACATCAGAATGTTAACTTTTGAACCTAAATAAAAACATAAAAGAAGTAAATAAGAGGAGCCGATAACATACAAGACGAGATGAGAAAAAAGTCCAAATATTTCGCGCACATTTATCAATTACTACGATAAAATTTTTACTTTAAAGTGTAAAATAAAATCAAAACTAATTGTTGATATAAAATCGCCGATAAAGATCTAGTGGTTCTAAGAGCGATAAACTTTCTCGAACAAGGACCATGGATGGTTAGATGGTGTTAAACGTTAAAATAACTATTGAATGAGAATATGATTCGAGAAGAAATGGAAAAATTAAGTACACGGTACTTCGCCCGGCGATTCCCAAATAGATCGTACATTTTCAGAGATATTCTGAGGAACAACGCAGTTCTTCATTTTTATACGAAGGTTTAGAAGTTATAGGAATGTTATTTTATACATAAAAGTTATTGGAATCTGGAATCAATGCAAAAGACTGAGAGTTAAAATTTGAGTTCCGAGAAGCTGAGGCAGATTTTCCTGATTTTAGAAAACTACCATGACGTCGATTCCTAACCTTTTATGAACCAAACGAGGTCTGATGGATGATCTAATTATACACTGCAAATGTTTTCCATTCTGCATCTTAGCTAATGGCCAAAGAAAGAAAATTAATTGAAATATTGTTATTATTTACCCAAGGAGAACGTGGTCCTAACTTCGAGAAACGTTGTTTCGTGTTTTCGATCAACGGTCTTATGAATTCATTCGATTTAAAATAATCAGCCACCTTTCTCAAAAAATATTGCATACGTATAATCTCCCTTTAAAGCTTCTATTTGTGGGAAATAAAACATCATAATCATAAAGGGGAAAAATACGTTAGATTACGGAATTGTTGTCGTGTACAGGAAATGTACAGAATTTTGCAAAAAACCTTAATCGGAAATTGGTAGAGGAAACGATAAAACATTTTAAGTTTGATTATTTTAAGTAAAAATCTGAGGGTGCAGTACGATTAAAAGAATAATAAGTGTTTTGATCTTTGAAATATGAAACGATGATAAAGGATAAACTAAGAGAAGAATTATATTAATTGGGAAAAATATGAAATATATTAAACAAGTGATGTCATAAAGATGATAATAACTTATCGGGAAAATGTAAGCAAAAGAATTCACAAGTGAAGACGCAAAGAGAAAAGAACGACTAAAACTGTAGCTCAAATGTCTCTATTGATGTAGTGTTCAGAAAATATCAGATTCAGGTCTTTGCCTGAATTTTTGTGCGTTTATCCTTTGAAGGAAAGTAGAGTTTTGGTGACAATAATCAACTCTCTGGAACAAAGGATAAATATATGGGCACGGAATTCAGCATATAAATGAGAAGTTTCGTGAGTATTTACAACTTTCTCATTTCTCACAAAGATAGTAATTTTCTCTTCAATAGTTCCTTTAACTCATGTCAGTGGAACGCATACGATTACTTGTCGTTCTTCCCACGAATTTCCCACAGAAGGCATATCACTCAGCCGATTTATTCATAAATACATGTTTTATATATATATATATATATATACATTTTCCTCTGCATCATGTCTACCTTCGGGTTTTAAACAATTAATATTCCTTAATTAATCATCAACAAATTTATTATATTCGTTTGAGTGTAAAAGCAAATTCGAGGTTTATATTCTTGATCTTGCTTTTTACTTATCAGGTATAGTGCTTCAGTGTAGTAATCTACACTATTGGACTAGGTGTTCGGATTCTTATAATCTATCCTCTCTCAATCGAATCTTAAATTCCTTTTTAAAATTCATCTGTTTCCGAGTGCCGCCTGTAAAGATATGTCAAAAACTCATCTTCTAAGCCAGATCAATATCAATTCATTTAAAACCTCTCACTCTTTCACGAACATTTTCTTTTTATAAAATATTATCACTATTATCACTAAAATCACTCCTGTACATGGCTCCTAGATACTGATATGGATGCTTGAAAATATATAATATGTATGTGATATTTAGATTTTGATTTCATTTGTTGTTTTTTTAATACTTTTATATATCATTTGTTTGCTGTTGTCATTACTTTTGTTTATCTTTTTTTATATTTTAAATTTATTGTTTGTTCATCATCAGCTGTAATTGGCCTCGTGCTGTATGTTGATGTCATACGAATAACTAAGAGTAAAAAGTAAATAAACAACATCCAGCCGTTTTTTATGTTTGATGTCAAAATTGAACAAGGATACTTGATGACTCGTAGTGATTTTCCACTATATGGTAAATGGTTCAATATTCTCCCATGTTCTAATAACAAATTATCATCAAACCCAGATTGAGAATCATCAGTAAATATAAGATTTGGAGCTAGACTGCGATTGCTAGATACGTTTAGAGAAAGGACGTTTGTGGATGATGTGACCAACATTATGCGACCACCATTCCACTTGGACCGATCTGAATATTCGCGTCAAATGCGGGAAATGAACGATAGGATAAATCATGAAATCAATGTGAGAAGGCGTGACTTCGTGGAAAGCCATTGTAATGAAGATGTAATTTTATATTACTAAAGATGTAATTTTATATTACGAAACCGGTCGCGAATATACCAATTTTCTGTGGAAATTTACAAAGTTGTTTTTATTACTTGATAGGATAAATCGTTTTAAGAGTTCTATCTTCCCGCGCACAGTGTGATAATAATAGGATAAAATAAACGGTAATTTAAAATATCAGTTTACACCCCCTGCCTCACTCCGGAAGACGGTTAGTAGGATACTTATATTGTAGATGTTATACAGATGCAATTGGGTGAATGAAACTTATGGCTTTACTATCATTATATTCTTATATGAATTTTGGTGTCTCTGTTGAGAGTTAAAATTAAAAAAAAAATAATCAGGTGTCTATTTGTATCAGGTCAATAACAGAGGATATCATCAATGCATCTATAGTAAACCAATGAAAGGCATCCATCGTTATGCACCATATTTTTTGTTTAAAACTCTTTTTCCTAAACGACTTACAGTTTCTTTATTCTTCAGACTAATTGTAAGTAAGTAAGGTCAATCATTGCGATCTTTCGAACCCGTTTGAATTTTCCCGTCAAACACAATGTGTATTATTTCTCCAAGTTGTACGTCTCTTAGAAATAATTTTGTCATTCAGAATGGTATTTTTTATTTCTACAGAAGATCGGGGAAAAACTAGCGAACCTCGATGACGCGTTGGTACACAGATTTTTGTTATTTTATAGATTTAACGTATTTTTGGAGAGGGAACCGAATTGATTTTGATTATTCTTCGAAATCCCTTATCCTAATAATTTACTATGCAATAAAATTTGCAAATTTACAGACGAGAAAACTAATTTAGATTATGTTTTCTTTATGAATGGGTAAATCCAGGACCTAAAGGATCTAATATGTGTTAATTCGTTTCATTTTTATTTTAGCTGTAAGATCTTTAGATATAAAATCGAATTCATCGCTTTTGAGAAATTCTTCCAAATTGAAAAACTTTTGGTTGCTAATGATTAAAAAATTGAGTTACACTATCGGATTTTGTCATGGTGAGTGATTCTTTTAGGAGTGTGATTTGATGTGTTAAATTGCGAGTATTGTGATCCAGTTCCCTAGAAAAAATTAAGATAACAGTAAAAAAAGAGAACTTCATTATGGAATTAAACAAAGCGATATTACTTTACTACGTTATGAAAAAATCCCATTAAGATACGTATCAAATCCTTTTATTATTTTGGGTAGCTAATTAAGCATAGAAACATGAAAATCACCGTGAAGTAACGTTTTGCATCGTTAAAAAAATCGATTTTAACAATCAGTAACTCTTTTATTTTTTAATTTCACCACGAAACATCTTTAATGAAGTCCTTTTGCTGCAAAATGCCAGTAAAGACCGCCTATTTCTTTCGGTCCTCCGGTCGGAAGAATGTCTATAGCGAAAAATAAAAAGAAAATCTAACTTGAATACTGCCCAAGTTTGACCACTTATAAATTCCAATTAAAGACAAATTCCCAAAATCTACAAAAACATTATCAAAGTCCTATCGATAAAAAATCAATTACTGGAAAACCACGAGTCATTGCATTCGTTCGACGTAACGGTGTACGTAAGGATGCGCATCATCAGATAAAGGGGTTGGCCGATCATAACATCGGAAATTTAAATGTAATAATTATTACGAACGACCCTTTCGTTTCCTGGAGTCGAAATCTTCAACCGTATTCCCCTCGTTTTCGGTCGCTTTCCGATATCACGCTCGATCGAATTTTTTCACGGTTCCCCGAAATTAAATTTCAGAAGGAACCGTATTGAGATTCGATTTTTTTTGGAAATCGAATTAATTCGACTGAAGGCTATCTTCGGCAAATTTAGAGAGCGTGCGGGGAGAAATTCCGCGTGGAGAAATTGTAGCATGTAGATAATCCGTGGTCAAATGTGGAGGCCGACCTGGTTGGAATGAGAACAACCCCTCCCCATATAAGAGGGGGTTAATGACCTAATTGCGAGCATTGGAGAGACAGAGCTCGGAGCGGACGATTCGATAGCACCATGAAGGTAAGAAGCGTTCCTCATTTCCCAAAGAACCCTTAGCAAGTTCCGAAAAGCGTTATCCGCGCCTCCATAGGAAGTTGAAATGTTTTTTTAAAAATATTTTTCAATAAGAGAATGTTGTGGTTGCATAAATCATCTACCTTTTTACGACTGTTTCGCCATAAATTTTTCTTATGCGCACGTGCTCATCAAGCCGGCTGTCTGGGCATGCGGCCGGGGATGCAAAAACCTCGTGATATTATTATTATTTTCGAGCATAGTTTCCGGAAAATATTAACTTTTAAACCGAATTGATTTAATATTTATTTCTCTTCGAAATCCTAATGATTTCTAACCTAAGTGCTAAAGATTTGGGGTGACGTTCGAAGATTTACTTTAACAATTATGAACGAACTTCTTGCTCTGAACCTTTTCCAGTTCACAAGCTGTTTTTTTTCGATATTTTTTGCCATCATATTGCATGCGCACTAAAGTTAAAGCCTAACTTTTTGAAAACAACTTTTCTCTTGAATTTTTACTTTACTTTTATTGCCCTTACCGACGTTCCTTTTGAAGCCGGTCTCCTTCAGTGCTCGTCCCGATACCTTCCCGTTTTCGGCATCCCAGTTAAATTATACATTATGGTTACTCGTTGGTATTAAACTTATTTGACTTCTAATTGTACAGAGGCTGTTCGGAACTTCTTTTGTCGGGGATTTTAGTTCTAGGAATTAAATTACTGGAGGTCTCTTTATTTATATTCCATATCTCAAGCTTTTACTATGCAAATCTTTTGCTAAAAATAAGATATGAAGTGCAAGTCGAAGTTTTCATTACCGCTAGCGCTCAGAACAAAGGTCACAGAATCGAAACCTAAGGGAATAGAGTTTTCCTGTCTAGGCGCGCTTGTGCACTTATTTATTAAATTAATAATAAAAGTGGTGTGATTTAATTAAAATTCGCTCAAAAAATGCGAAATTATTATCATTTATCAGTAAATAGTGTACAATACCAGTAGTGTTATCTAAGAATATTCTAACTTTACTTTCTCTCATTTTAAGGCCGTTAAAAATATACAATAGAAATGCTTCGTAACGAATAAATATCCGGTCGTAACATAGAGAAACTATTTCCCTTTCTCTGACGTTATTAATTATAGGCTACAATATTTGACCGGATAAATAAGAAATTAAATACTATATAAGTATAAAAATCGTTCAAAAACCACGCTACAATATCAGAATGATATTCATATTTTCCAATCTTTAGAGAATGCCTCTTCCCTTAGCTTAAATCTGGCAATGAGGATGATAATTTATTGTGAAGCCTTCTCTAATAGTTTTCATTATCCTTAGCTCAATTCTAAAAAGGATCTTAAGTAGATCTTTCATGAGGTATGGGACCTTACTCATAACAACAAATGATCACAGATGCAAACAAACAGCAAATAGATAAGTAACCAAAGATGATTAATTGTCCTTATCAATGGACCTTAACCAAGTCAATGGAAAGATGTAATGTAATTCTATTACCTACATTTCCCATGAACATTCAGGGAAAAATGGAAACTATCCAATGGAAAACTTGTGACCTTTTATAATCATTGGAAGAAGATATCTCTTAAATAGCTATCAATAATGGAATTTCTGCTAACTCGGCTCTGACTTCGTAGTAGTTATTCATAATGAATGGGGGAAACAATCAGTAAATTATATCTTTACCACAATATAATGTAATACTATACTAATACTACTAGAATAATACTAATATTGTGGTAAAGGTATAAGTTACTGATTGTTCCCCCCTTAATTATGGACTTTTTATGGCAGGTGGAAGGATTGAAATTCATGCAATTTCTTAAATTAAAATGTATTATCCTTTATTCGCTATAATAGACTCAAAATGCTCATAATGTTTTTGAATTAATATTATCGCAACGACCGTCAATGCAGGGGTTGTTGGGATGCTATTTATTAAAAATCCCTTAAGGATATACTGAACCTAGTCGTTCCATCTCGAAAATTTACTTCCCTATCATTAACATCATTATTAATCCGACATCAGATATAGACCTCCTCAAGCACTCTTCAATATTTCTATAAGATTACCTTCATGAATTTCAGAGATCGTACCTTTACTTATTGTAATAACAACAATACCTGTCATTGTTATTAACATCATATTGTGTTCTGTGTATTATATGTGATTCATAGCATACAATATTCATCGTTATCCACTTTTTCATGTTGCTGAAGTTGTAATGTTTTCATTTCGAATTTCACTTCCATAGATATGATATACTTTTTAAAGACCTTTCTCTCTATAGGTCCATAGGGCTGTTCTATTTGGATACATGTGCATTACTTACAAAGGTGTTCTAGTTTTGCATACTTCTTTTGTTTATTTCATTGATCCTGTTGGGTTCTCGTGATGTTACACTAAGTAGGTATACATAAATGTATCCTCTGGTTAATTCTATAGAATATCCTGTGTTTTTTTTCTTAACCTTCTTCTTCTACTTTGTCATTGAACTTCCAGTTATTTTCCTTGATTCTTATACTGATTGTCTTCCAAAGTACCGTGCATTCAATGCCATCTAAGGGTGCGAATTCTTTTCTTTCCGGCATTCCATCATATTCTGGATTCCTTCAATGATTTTCATCTCAGCGCCTCCAATAGGTTTGCTCTCCTCTTATTTTTAAACTTCTTCTACAACTTTCGTGACTTTCCAATTGATATCTTCTCCTTTCGGTTTTCAGAGTCTATTCCTAAATTCCAGCAGTGTTTTTTTTCTAATTTTCTTGTAGTGATCTAATACTTGCCTAATTTTGCAGCATGATAACAAGTACTTAACAATACTATCGCAATTTGATCTTCATTCTCGATCTCACGTGGTAACTTCCATCTTTTACACTATGTTATACTCTGGACTTGATAATAACGTAGAGTTTTGTTCATTACATGGTCTATCTCATTTATTTATTCTGTTTGCACTTCTCCGTGTCTACCTTATTTTGGTACTTTTTGAAAACGTACCGTTCGTAAAAATATTAACACATTCTACAAACTCTAGCAGTAGTTGAACCTCCTTAATTTTTTCTCCAATTCTATATTTTTTCTTCACGGAATCTCCCTTCTGGTTGCCTGAATTAAAATTGCTCTCGATGATACTATAGTGGTCTGCCTCCTCGTCCTATTCAGTGCCCATATTCTGGAAGAAAATTTCAATCTTTCCTCCTACGCTTTCTAGCATCTAGAACCTTATCTGAATAATCTGTACCGAGTAATTAATATGAACTCTCAATATAATACTCTATCAGACATACTTTCATTTTTCTACCCGTTGTTTCTTCTCTTGTTGATAAGAGATCCTGCACCTCAAAGTCTTTGGCTCTCCTGAAATAGGATAAATGCCCTTAATTGGGAGATATAAGATCTTTTGATTTTCTCTTCACTTAGTCCAACGATGTTCCATTTGTTCCTCTCTAGTTCATTCAGTAGTTTTAGGAGTCTATCTTCAATCTTCAAGCTTCAGCAGTGATACTTTTCGAGGTTAAGTGTAGTAGTTTTTTTCCTTAATGATGCACTTTATTGTCAACAACTCCTGAAGATCCGAATGGGTTGTGCTGGATAAGTTTCTATTACAAAAATCTCAATACAAAAATTGTGAGATTGTGTATGATATAAGGATGGTAAGTCACCAGGCTATCCTACTGAAGGTTGGTGAATAACACTTGTATTATTTGCGGAGACATAGTTCAATACGTTTGCCCCAAACCACCTTTAACACCTCCGATAACGCAATGGACTATAGCCGTAGACGAGGGGATTCACATTAGTGTTTACAAAAAAACAAACACGAAAATAAACAGAGATTCTACTCAGGATATTCAAATTGTTGACGAACACGTTTACTTTCTCTTCCGTAAATATTCATCCTACTGCGTAACGGAAGTTAACTGTATACATAATACCTTTCGGTTGTTGTCAACTTTACTAATCGATTCGAATGCTAGTCCGTAACAAATTCATAAATAATTAATGAATGCAGAATTATTTATTCACTGATAAACTTGATTGGAACAATAATTTTCACGCACAGATACCTATCGAAAATATCTGGAATTTAGTATAATTATGATAATACCCAATTATAACCATTTCATGAAAGATTTAGTTTTCAATGTTCTCAATAATTTATTTTTTAGTTCTCGTATTTTCCACTATTCAGCGTCGTTTACCAAGGCGTGTATAAGTTTTTAACGCAAAATATCATTTCTACATTCAGAATCACAAAATCCCATTTAATTGAGAGTTTTATTTTCGTTATCTTTGGCAATATCTCTTTATGCGTCGGATACAAAATAATATATATTTTCCTCTATTATTTCATATTAGGAAGGAGGAAACAAGACGTTTACGATACGTAGCATTTCCGATGATTTCATAAAATGGACTATCGTATTTTTATAAAACACGTCTTAAAATTTAAAAAACTCAAATTAGGGCTGGTTTGTTAAATATAGCTAAACGAATATACACATAAATCAGACTTTCTAGAAAATTAAATAATTAAAAATGACCGATTTATTATAAATATCTCAAAAAATATCAATTTCTACTCCCAGCATTTTGACGGTCGTGAAGTAAGTCTGACAAGCCCGAGACTGGAAGCCGGATCTTAAAATTTTTTCACGTACTTTGAAATCCTGGGATTATTCCAGCCGCGTGCTATTCGTGCAAATTTTCCCTCTTCCCCGCCAATGTTTGCTTTGGTAAAATAGAGAAAAGTAATTCTGACACCGAACAAAAAGATTTCGTTGATATTAGCAATTGTTAGCAGAAATAGTAGCACAAGAATTGTAGAAATAGGATATAGATTTACAATCGATATGAATACGTATTTCATGTAATAATATATTATCTTAATTTGTGATAGAACCATATTTTATAATATAAGCAAACGTTACCTTTCGTAGAAGATTTTGATACAGATTATCCTTCCTTCACTTCCGTTTTGTCCATTTCAAATCCACTATTTCTTCGCAGCGTTGTGGAATTTTCAATGTCGTTCGTGAACCTTTGAAGGCCGTTTAAGAGTGACGGTTCAGTGCCTTATCTCCCGACAGATCCTGTGCGAGTCTCCATGACTGCCCAAGTGAGTGCATTGTATCAATGATAACACACATGATTATCGAAGCGAACCGCCTAAGGAAGAAGTATAGTAAATAGAAAAGCATCATAGTGATATATTATAGAAAAATTGATATAAAAAACTGTTTGTAGAACCTTGCGCAGTACTCCACAGGCTGTTGATTTTTCTCTTGATTACTCCTTAGCAACCCGAATTAGAATGTCGCACTTCCAAATTAATGAGAAATAATTAAGAACCTAAGAATGTTTACGAAACTCGTTGGTCACATCTAATGCATATGAATCTAAAATAGAATATAATATAGACTCTATGCCACTCGGAATAATAAATCGCTATCGGAATAATAAACTAACAAATTTTTCGATTTATTCATGCCTAGTATTTATCATCTTCATTTTTTTATTTCATTCGCCTATTCGCCCATAGATGGCTATTGAAGGATTACAATTAAATTTTAGTCTTTGCGAACAATATACGTTCACTGTTTTGGGAGTCCGAATGCATCCATTAAATGATTTTCATAAAATGTGGTTCGCTTTTTTCGAGATCGAAGCCCATTTCATTCCGCATAATAGAAAGACGAGGTCGAAGTGGTTATTGGGTCGCCGCTTGTTGCGGAAGGAAGTGTAACACGGTCACTGTGACACTGAGAACGCGGATGTGCTCGTCTTTGAGGAAGCTCACGTAGACGCATTGTTTATTACGTATCACCAAATCACGTTGACTATTTTTCTTTTCTCGGCAACCAAATTTGGATACGATGTTTATCATCACCATCGGCTATTATCAATTCAACTCCGGATCGAACTCTCTCTCTCTAGTTTTCTCCATTAGGAACCTTTGCCAAGTTACTCCTAGGACTGTATATCGCATCTGTTCCAAGTATAAAAATAAATACATACATATGAATGTATGAATCGTTGAAAATTTACCCTAATCTGAATGAACGAAAATTCAGTTAAACTATGTACAAAAAATTTTACTCGAAAATTTTTATTCTATAATTATATTTAATCTTTCTGGCAATATTACACCATACGGATTAACTTACATTTTTACCACGTGGCCTACTTGTATGGATCGGAATTCCGATACTTTTCCAGTTTTCGAAATCACGTTTAGAATTGCCATGAATACATTCCAAATGTAGAATCCAAAATCCATGGAAAATAAGGATACGATTAAAGACTTTTAACTTCAATTCATCCTTTTCAGTTATCTATATCGGTGATGTAAAATATGTTATGTTTATTCAAATGGCATAAAACTCAAGCTTACTGGTATCTTATAAGTGATGATATTATTTAATCGATGTAATCCGTAATGCAATGGGATTTAGTTTTCATGAGATGGTTCATAATTTGCAATGAATTCAGATAATTCTTTTTTACTCGTGAAAAGTAATTTCTTCACTGTGAATTACAATGTCTATCCGGTGGAATTCTCTTTCAAGAGCGATTTTAAGAAATAAGCTCAACTCACAGAAACACTTGTAATAAAATTACGTTCTGTCATACATTTTACAATATAATATTTTGTAAAAATCGAATTATCTTGGGATTTATTCAGCGTTGAGAAAAGGCTAATAACGCTTCTAAAGTATTACTTGAATCCTGGTCATGAAACGCTAACACCTACATACACACTACGCACCTTTTGTTTGGCTCAATCGGACTAATTGTAAATAATGAATGCGGAGAATCTTTAAACACTGTCCTTAAAAATTTCACAGGCATTCTTTCAAAGTATTTTAATTCTATTATACTCTAATAGATGTTAAATTATGAACATTTGATGTAATTTGGAGTGCAAAATTAAAACATTACGAGTAAAAAAATCAAATTCGGAACTGCTAATATTTTTACTACTTTCAATACGGACTATATAGCGAGCCACGAATTCACCTATGCATGACCTTGCATGTTTGTATGCTATAAAAGGATGAATGATATTTATTTGCATGTACACACAACAAAATTTATTCATTCTCTAATGATTTCACAGAAAAGGTCTGTTTTCAATATTTAATCGGTTAATTTTCAACGTTTCAAACATTAATTTTATATAAATTGAATCTTATTAGCCGCCTTTCGTACTTAACCGTGTCATCCGCACGTCTTTACAATCCTATTATTAAAGTGGACATTACGTTGATTTTTTTACATCATCCATGATCACAGTAGTATCGATTTTCAATCACTTTTGGACGCATTTCTCTATACGGCATCGTTTCCGGCTAACTCATCCTGAATTCAAGCCACTGGGCCAAAGGAAGTAACGTAGGAATTCCAAAGCCAAAAACAGTAGGTGGAGTGTTAGAGGCGTGTGAAATTCTATGGCGAATCGCAAGTGAAAACGATCTCGCGCTATACTGTCAAGGCTGATTAATGTAATGTAAATACGGAAACAACTCATTTCTCGGAACAGATTCAATTTGCTGGTTCATTTTTCACCTCTTAAATGCCTTCATCTCGTTTTCTAGACTAGAGACATTTATAATTCAAAACGTATTTGAGACACTACATTCGGAAAATTCCTCGTACTTTAAGTTCTAAAATTATTAAAATGTATTAATTCCTTAGTCCTTTTCACGAAGAGGAGCATTTCTTAAACTTTATAATTTTGATTGACTGGTGGAAACATATAAACAATTTACAGAATAGTATTAATTTAAAGGTGATTTCATTAAATAGGGTATGAAGGTCCAATATTTAAATCGCTATAATAGTGGATTTTTAGGGAAGTAACAGAATTCTTATGGAAATCAACAAAAGTATATCTAAAACACAACACAGTCAAAGATCTGCGTATTCACCTTCGCCCAGATTATCACATTTGTTTCAACCCGACATAAATTAGTAAAAGCTGAATTTATTTTCAGCTACGTTTGAAAACTCACATAAAATAAGTGGAACAGGCAAAATTTGTTCACAAAACTTGTTCGTCGAGACGAATTTGAACAGGTTACTTCTTCGAAAGGCGTTTCATCATATAAGGGAAAGACAAAGTTCCTTATAGAGAAATCAGAAAATATGGAGAAGGCAAGAAAGCTATCTCCTAAGAATGAATGCATGTCAACTCAGCTAAATATGAAATAACGTAAGGTTACGTAAATTGACTACACATTCCATAGCTATAGCTGAGTGTGCACCGCAAATAAAGAAAAATTAACTAATAAGATTACAACACGTGCATGGGATGTAGCCTTGCACCTGTTTGAAACATGGAAGTTAATGATGATGCGGTTGCATTAGATAAGTGAGATAATGAAGTGAGTTAGATTAGATATCAATATGTCTACTAATTAATACATTCGGTGCTTTTGTGGATCGTGAAATTCAGTAATGCCTTTGATAAAAACGTACCCTTCCCAGAGAAAACTAAATTCTGCAGCGTAAGTATCATCAAGCCTTGGAATACGCGAGATGTACCTTGCAAGCGCAACATTGTATTTGTAAAGTAACATTCACAAAAAGTTGGCAAAAAGAACGTCGAAATCTGGAGCGATGAAAATCTTTCAAAGGGGATTAAATAGGGTATATACTGTTTTGAACTGTAATTAGATGGTACTGATATATTATTCGACATAATATTTAACAGTTAGGAATCTAAATGTATCGATGAGTGAGGCCTTGTACCACTCATATTACAGTTAAACAGATTTACGTCTTAAAAGTATTAAACACGCCTAAGAATACCAGCCCTAAATAGTGCCTAAATAATTTGGGTTAATGCGCCGCATTTTTTATGTTAATGTTATTTCCATAATCGATTTACTTTACTTTAGGCGTCAATAGAATTCCGCCGATTTTGCTAGAAACTAGTTAACTTAGATTTTGATATATTTTCACTCTGTGAAATGCTTCCCCTCGAAGGAAATTAACACGCTATAAATCGATATTTCGTTACCTCTATCTTCAAAGCTTCCACGCATAATCTTTCGATTAGATTATAAGGAACAGATACTTTAATTATTTTGAATATTATTTTTAGTATCTCGGTTAGTTTTAAAGGTTGGGTTTTTGCGGATGTGAACGTTTGATTTAACAAAGTCTTCCAAAATCCTCAAACTTTGTACTTCGTCAAAATCCGGCCTGAAAGTCTAAAAATTAACCCCGTGCAACAAAAAGAGGGCCCACTTAGCACGCAATAGAGAATGATGTGGAGGGGTTCTGATCACCATAATCATATAAAAAGTAATAGAAGTAGAAGCAATAATAATTTGCCAATCAATTCCTAACGGTGAAAAATCGTAAAAACTAGATAGACAAAGTCCTGTGGGAGATAGATCAGAATTACATGCTACAAATTGGAAAGCGACACTGTGAGTTTTACATATAATTAAGTTTATACAGCTCATATAAAATGCACACTACATGAATTTTCATCCATAGGTTACGTTGTTTTTGGCGTTAGCGACAGTACTGCTGAGCGTGGCTCAAAGTGAGTATCTGGTGAAAGTCCACCCTCCAGTACCACAGCCGTCACCATCACATATCAAGAATAAAGGCCAACGATGGAGTGGAAACAGCCTGGGACCTCCAAGAATTCACATCCGTGAGCCTCCGCATCATCGCTACTCTAACCGACCTACAATAACTGTGCATCATCATCTTAGTCACCCGCTGAAACCACACGTCCATCATGCACCAATTCACCATCCTCATCATAAGGGTTTGGCACATCATCATCATCATCACCACCACCACCCGCCTTCAATCAGAAGACCTCAGCACCCTAAAGGCCCTTGGAGTGCCCGACCTTCTCCAAACAAAGATTCCTTCAATCCATCTCCTCCTGATTCACAGCAGGCTCATCTTGTGCCTACCCATCCTGTGGTAGACGACAATAAAGGGCCAATACACACAATACCAGCTCCTAATCTAGGGCCTTCCGGTAACTCATATTCTGGAGGTCCTTTTCAGTCGGGTCACAGCATCAGTCTAGCTGACACTGGAGGACCCTATCCAAACCCGGTATATGGAAAACCAGCAACTGCAGATCTTACTTACCAAGAGCCAATTCGTCCAGAGCCTCCTATTCATATTCCAACTATCACCTTACAGAACTCTCACAGCTATCAAGTGCATGAGCAGTCCATAGACACAAGACCTCAACCTGCAGTGCTCTTTGCTCCTGATCCAGACCCCAGTATTCCAGCACCTAAAGTCCCATTTACTACTGATCCCTTCTCTCATCCAACAATTGGACAATCTCATCCTGACCTTGAGCAAGACATACCACAGCATCTTTTCTCTATCTATGGAAACCAAGATGAAAGAGATCTTGGAGAAAGGCTATTACTCGCTCAAGCATTGGCTCAGTATGATGTTCAAACCATACCAGAATCATACCATCAGCAACCATTGCAACAAATACCAACAGCAGTATCAGTGCCATCATTACCATTTGTGGCTCCAGTGCATGAGACTGTATATCCTGTATCTCTACCAAGTGGTAGTCAGGATGTACAAGGAGGACAACTTTCCATGTATGATCTCATTTCTAAGAGTCCAATCCAATCTCCAATTTTGGAAGCTCTCAGAGAAGATTATCCATCATCAACTCCATCTTCTGTGACCAGTTACCAATACAGTGTACCACAGCAATTCCACTCCTCAACTGTATCCCCTATTAACTTCTCCTATGAGCATCAGCAACTGCAGAACCAACAGATAACAGCTGAAGCTGTACAGCCAAATCAAGGCCACCAATTTGCATACCAGCAACTGCAGAACCAACAGATAACAGCTGAAGCTGTACAGCCAAATCAAGACCACCAATTTGCATACCAGCAACTGCAGAACCAACAGATAACAGCTGAAGCTGTACAGCCAAATCAAGACCACCAATTTGCATACCATCAAATCCTCCAATCTACAACTGTGGCTCCACCAACTGGTCAGCTGTACACTTACTCCACTGTTCCAGAGTCGGCAGCTACATCAAATTTTCAAGAACAGCATTATGTTTCAACTACAAATTCCCCTCCACAAAGTGGTTTCAAAGGATCCCATTATGTTTCTGATTACGCTTCTACACAGAATAATTTTGGAAAACTTTTTGAGACCAGCAAAACTGCAGTATCTGATCCTTCTTATGCATTACAAGGGCAGCATGTAAATGTAAATCCCTCTCCTCAAGTCTCTTCCCTTGCACCCCAATATCAGTTTCACCTAGACAACTCACATGTTAAAAGTGGAGTAAGTGATAATACACTCCAAAATCTTGGCTACCTTGGTAATCACCAGGTAGAGGGTGTGTCTATATCCAACCCAGGTCAGGCTGGATACATATCTGCTTCATACCATCATCAAAGGCAGACTTCTAACACACAGGCAACTTCAGCTTCAGAGAATTCTAAAACCATATCAACCATCATTGGGGAAAAGGTCTCTGATAGTCATTCTGCAAACCGATTAGATAGTCCTCCAAGAAAGGAAGCACCATTGAAAGAAGAAAATGAAACATCAGAAATTTATTATGATGATTGGCAGGAAGAAAATGAATCATCAACAGGAAGTTCACTTCAGCATGATGATGAGTATGATGAAGAGGAGTACAAAGAGGGAGATGAAGGTAATGTAGAGCAAGAATATGATAGAAATGTGGAGTTTGGTACAAGATTAAATCCAAAGTGAAGTAACAAACAATAATTTCAGAGTAAAATTGGTGCTAATATGGTGTGAGATATACCTCAATAGTTATTTCCATGATTCATTATGTGCTCCATACACAAAGAAGTTTCATGAGTATACATTTTTCGTTTAACTAGTGATTTTGGGTTCACTAGATAATTGATAAACATCGTATAAATGACATTGGCTGTTGAAAAATAATACTATGGAGTGAATTATATACTAAAGTCAAGATTTGCAAGTGTTTGGCTAAACAGACTCCAAGTGTGTCTTTGTTTGATCCAAAACTTTATATGGTCACTCATAGCATTCTAACTTTAATTTTACCACCTATTTGTTTACTTTTAAACAATTAACACACCCATTTCTTAATCCATGGAGTAACTGTGGCCAAAAAAGCAAAAGTTAAGAAGAGAGGGTTTGATGAGATGTGAAATCTTTTGTGTTTAATCTCAAAGTAGACTGAGGGTAGTTTTTATCAATTCTGGAGTATTTTCCTGAGATATAATTCTCATACTTTCTTTAATGACCTTACACTGAAGGGTTGAAGTATGATACCTAAGATATCACACTTCAAGACATATAAGGTGGAAATTATTTATTATTAAAATAATAGAAACAGAAAAAGGGGAATTAGCTACCAAAAATTTTGGCAAATGAATATTTTTCTGGGTTTAACCTGCATAATTATTTAGGAGAAAATAGATTTAGCATCATTGAAATACCAAAGATTTTTAATGCATGGAATAAGATAAAATGAGAATTCATTTTAAATGACATATGGTTAGTATCCATGGTGACTCATATAATTTTTGACAAAAAAGCTAGGGATACAGGTAATACACTATATATATTATTACTGCTTCAAGAAAGCATTAGTTTAATAGTTTGTCTAAATTATTACCCAAATTTATAGACCATTTATCAAATGAAAGTAGAAAAATCAATTTCCTGCTGTCAGTATTTCAGCTATTGCTATTTATCTACAGGCAGATGTCCAATTTCCATCTTTGTCAACCTAAATTCAAAATACATTTAAACTTTACACATACTAATAAAAGTATAGAGATACTTCAATTAGCTTATACTTCATTTATCATGCATTTATACTTTTCTTATTTCATTATTTCCCTACTTATTCTCTGAATCAGATTTGAATCTAATTTCTATTTATAAGCAAAAATAATATTTATTGAAGCTTTTTATGAAGGCTAATTAGTGAAATCAATTTAGTACCAAAATTGTTGATATAAAATTGTCCTAGAATAAAAAAATAGTTAATATTAATGGTTTACTGCTATACTTCTCATGTACTTCTGAATATAGGCATATTTGAATGTATAATGTAGATATTTCCATATCATATGGCAAAATATATAGTATATCCAGTCATACAAAAAATTTGCATAAGTCTGATGATGTTTGATGGAAGCAAGAAAAAGCTGTATGAGAAGCCATTTGATGATGTACACAATTTTTGCCAAAAACAAAAAATTAAATCTTCCGAAATAAGATAATAATAATAACTAAAAATATAGCCTCAAAAAGGGATATTTAATAATGAGCTTATCATTTATCATACAGGGACCATTAGAGTTCCATCTACTTATCACAGACAAATCAGACATCACTAATGAAATCAAATTATTCTCCTTAAAGAAATTTGTACATATTTTTATATGAATTGTGATTCAGTTGGTATACTCCATTCAGAAGAAATCACTTATGTATGATGGAAAAGAAGGATCATGTTTGAGTATGATATTTTTTTATGACTTTGAAAATGTCTAACCAGAGTTAACTGAACACTGGTGATAATATTAACATAGATATCAAAGTTTCCAGATATTCCATTCTTTTTTAAATAGTTTCAATGGTGATGACAGGAGGACTAAAATATCCAAAATGTAAAAAGAATAATACAATCCTTATATGTTTTGGGGACAGTGCCACTGAAATAAAGGGATTAAATTGTGATTGTTTTCCAAATATTACTTTGTATATGCACCCTCCATTTTTTTCTCTTCTGATTGATAATATATTTTAATTTATATTTATCTTGTACATAATTTAAATTATTGTAATTGCTACATATTTATAATAATAATAAATACATGGTCACCAACCAAAGTAAAAACTTGTATCATTCTTTACTTTGAAATGATTTTATCCAATAATTATATAACAAAGAAATTTAAAATACCTATAATATAATTACCTATATAAGTCCTTACAAGGTTTTTGTTTGAGTGATTGAAGTATCAAAACCAAGTTATCCTAGAGAAGTAAACTTCATGATGACTGGGCATTGGAGTTCTCTTGCTAGATGAAACCATTCTTAAATTTTCTGGAGTAAAATGTTAAGAAAATAAATAGAATAAAATTAACGCTAATATCTTAAATATTGAACACGAAATTGTTTTCAATAGATAAAGTTATCTTATTCCAAGTAATTTAGGTTTGGCAGCAACCCTAATGATGGGTCATGATAAAATAAGCTCTTAACCAAAATTAACTCAACGTATCATATAAGAACAAGGAGATAGAAAATAATAAATATTAGAATAATATATATTTTTTGGAGTATATTTGATCTACTTTTGTAGTAGTTGGGGAAAATCAGATTCTTTTAATATATACATTTAATATACAGTACATACATGTACATCAATATTTACATCAATAATTAATGATAAACTTTCAAACAAAAAGTAACACTTATATCTTATAGAAAATAACTTTAAAACTAACTACTATTAATCTAACATGCATCTAATATTTGGTATAGTTACTTGATTCACAATAATAATAAACCTTATTTTAAGTGCTCTTATCACGGATATGTGCATTATAAAATCAAGTATTACTATCATCATTTCCAGTCAATGTTAATTGCCTTTGAGAAAGAATATTTACTGATCATGTCCTTGCAGCAATAGTGATCTCAATATTATGGTCCCAAAAACATGATAAAATCATTTTATAATTATTATCAGGTTGAAAATTTTATACCAATAAGATCCAAAAAAATCTTTCATCCCTAAGTGATTCCAAGTTTAACTCCTGATTATTAATATGGAATATTCTCAATTGCTTTTCTTCCTGTGTAATTAGATGTATTTATTTATAGAATAACATGAGTTTCTTGATTTTAACTATGAGGCCATAAAAAGGTATATTTAATCAAGTAATTTAACAAGAAAACGTTACTAAAGCAGAGACTACTACAAATTTCAGATTTAATCGAACAAGTAAAGGATACAAGAATTTCTGAGACCAATATTAAAATCTAACTTGGATACATATTCTGTACTTATATCATGAAACTCAAGGACCTTAAATAAGATTATATTTTGCAGCACCAGTTACCAGCTAGCAACTTCTCTTTAAAGTATTGCTACCTACTTCATGGCCAAAGCAATAACTAGATGGCACTATAAGACATAAGTAATAAGTGGAAAATAAAACAGATTCCTAGCCGTAAAATATATATGATATATATAAAATTGATAAATTTTCAATCTTATTCATGAATCTTTCTACTGCAGACTTTTACTTTTGACTAAAACATACTGCAAGGGGTTAAAATACACATTCTAAATCCTAAGAACAGGTGTGATATGTTACATTTGTTTTGAAATAATATCAAATTAATAACTATTTCTTAAAACTCAATAAGCTAGACTATGATAGGTAGAATGTTTCTTTGCATAATTAATTTTATCAATGTAATAATTTTTTAAAATAATTATGGGTCCTAGACATTTATTCTCATACCAATTGGACCAGTAAAATATTAGTAAAAATAATTTCATATAAATGCATTTTTAATATTATATAGACTGATATTTTAAAATCACAGTAACATTTTTTAGATAAAATAGCCCATGAAAGATAATTGAAACGTTAACTCAAAAAGAAACAACTTTAAAAGAACTTTTAGAAAAAACTATATTACTATACAATATTGAAGATTGTATAATACTCATACTCATTTAAATATTGATTCAATTCACATGCATGAATGATCACAAGATTTAGTTCCCAATTATGTTTTCTTATTATTCAATCAACAACAGATTGAGAAAATAAAAGGTCCACAAAATGAAGAAAATGGTTACCTGAATCAGGGCATAAGAGATAAACCTTTATGTTGATATAAAGAATAATTTAATTTTACACTTAAAGGATGAGCTTCCACTGAACAAGAATTTGAATATCACAGAATCTGTGGTCTCAATTTTCTATATTTTGCCAAAAGTGATTTCTAGTCTTAGTATATTGTCAACTACTACTACTTAATCAGAAATGTATCCATTAATCAGGAGCAAAGCAAACTTTTAAGCAAGTAACCATAGAATATTGAATACCTTGTAGTATGTAAAAGACCAACAGGAAGTAACCACATTTTGTCTTTCTATTAAATCATTGTTACTATATTTCAATAGTATTCAGCATCTTAATTTCATCACTAACAAAACCTTAACAATTGATTTTCAATTTGCAATAAATACAATAAACATTAGCCAAAAAGAAGAACTATTTCATCAGGAACTAACTAAGATGTTTGAAAAATATACTTGTAACTTGAATTTTTCCTTACTTATGAAATGAAAATTATTCCATAAATATATCACACAGTTAAATGCCAATCATAAAAAGTGAAGCACGCCTTCTCTTGGACAAAGTACCCCTAAAAGTATCTACCACAGCATTGTTAATGTGAGTAATTTCAAATAGGGGTTACACTGAAAAAAATAGAAACATTGGTTATTAAAATAAAAAACTCAGTAACAAAGATAAATAATCAGTAAGTTTTCAAAATGAAATAACATACTACTAAATGTTACATAAGAATCTCAGGCCCTCATGACCACCTTGCCAACTTTGACTTCATCCAGAAGTAAAACTGCCTCAGCAACTTCATCAAAGCTTACAGTGTGATGGATGTTTGGCCTAAGAGATAAGAAATTTACCATTAGACTGAAATTCCAGTAAATTAGATAGAAACTACATGCAAAGAAAACAATTAGTGAAGAAAAATTGGAGCATCTTTTTTGCATTTTCACAACAGTTCAATTAACTTTGAATAATACATAGATATTAATTCATATTGCTATACAAATACAATAAATTGTATCCAATCAAATTGAAAAAATATTGTCAACGGCAATATTTTGTAGAAATGCATATTAATTCATATAATAGAAAATTTGTACTCTTCCAACTATGAATTTTTAAAGCTTTAATACATCTATAATTTCATTTCATTCCTATATGATAATGAATGTCTACGATGAGAAATTCCAGCTATTCTTTTTTCATCACAAATTAGTTCCTTGTATAGGATTAGATAAAATTTAGTAGGGAATCAAAAAACTGAGAAGGCAAAATGGGAATTTAACAGGAGTGGATCAACTGGAAAGGGCAATTTATTGATAAATACAACAATACCATGAAAATAATTCAGCATCTTAATAATTTTTGAGATATCTTCTTTCCATGGTATAAAAGAAAAGACATACAAAAAATTTAACTTTAAAATAGATATACATAAATCTCATTAGTATGTAGTCTGCTCAAAATCTCTATCTTAAAATAAGTATTTAAGGTAGTAGCAAAAATGTGATACCAATTAATTGCACTTTTGATGCTGATGAAATCCTTTGCATTTTTTCGGAAAAGGGTGATTCAATTAAATTTCAAACCCTCAAAATTTTAACATAAAATTGACTCCTCTCTATAATTATATTCTTCCAACCATAAAATAAAATTTATCATTCTGCAAAACTTCTTAATTTTTTTTTAAGGAAATCAGTAATTCAAATTGGATGCCCAATTAATGTTAGATGTGATTGATAATTTTTGATAGACTAAACAATGATGAAATCCTCTACAAAATGTTCTGAGGATTTATATAACACTAACATCTGAAGGTAATTCTCAAAGCTGAAACTATGCTGTATTGATTCTCTGTATGATTTATGTAACTAAACATTCTATAGACATTCTATAAAAGTACAATAGTAAATAGAGGGTACATTGCAAAAAAACAGATCCATACACAAATATAATTAGATCAAAAATATTATTTTCAAATACCGGATCACTTCAGAAGATATCTTCTCAATTATATCCAATAGTACATGCTGGTATTTTCCTTGCTGGACGGAAGACATCAGCCAAGCCTGTTCAAACAGGAATGACACACTTGCACAGCGCATAAACAGCTGCTTGGAATTTGGTGGATCCAACTGCAAAAAACATAAGACGCATTACATACAGTCAAAGATATAAATACTGTCATATTTAATGTTCCTTTGGTTAAATCAACAGAATAAAGCTTTTTTCTAGTAAAAAGAAGCCTATTTTATATAAAAAGTGATAAAGAATTCAAATCCTCTAATATGAATGCATAAAAGGGTAACCAGATACGGATGAAGACTAGAATGGGCTTGCAGTATCATATACAGTACGACCCTGCTTAACGCTGTTTAAGTAAAACAAGTTTTTTTGGGGTTCCACTAAATAGCACATTGCATTGATGCTTGCTGTATATGTGTGCAAAGGAACCGACCATGCACCAACCAAATGTGGTGCACTTTATAGTGACAGTGATAATTATATACACTGTGTTTTTTTAATGCTCTTTCATTAGTCTGTCCAGAAATAACTGTATTCTCCTGAGTAGCAATCCCAGTAAAAATGCATCTTTCCTGCATCACAATTGCTTTGTTCTCATCATGGTGTATAAATATATGAACATAATATTTTATTTTATTGCTATAAATTCGGCTTGAACTGATTAAGTTTCTTATTCTTTGTTCTTTTCACTGATCTCTATTATATATTTACATATGTACATGTTATGTTGCCTCGTTTAATGCTGTTTCGTTTTGCGCTGGAAGTTATTGGAACGTATGCCCACGATGAGCAGACTTACTGTGTATATGAAAAAAACTGTTTTTATAAATCCAAGTTAATCCTTAAGACAAAACTATGAAAGTGCCAGTGAAAAGAAACATGGTAAAAACCCATTAAAATATTTCGCTAAAATCCATTGACAATAACTTGTAGCCTAAGCTAATACTTTGTAAAAATATTTAAATGGATATTCCCATGTTTATTTATCCAGGTATGTTTTTCTATGGAGTGAACAGACTCAGAGATCAGGAAAGGGAGGGGAACATAAGAACATAAGACAAACAGGAATAAGGTTTTACAAACCTGTAAATTAGATTTAGAAGTAATCCATGTACCTCCAATGGCCAAACAAGATATAAGATCATGCTTGGAATAAGGGGATGAAGGAGAGTCTGGTTCGATAAGCACATCTACACCAAGTCCACCACTCTCATGCATCACTGCTGCTCTTAATGCAGATCCCTCTTCAGCTTCCAGCACCTGCACTATTATAAGTAAATTTGCATATATAACAATTCATACAACAATAGATCACATATATATAAGTGAATATGCTGATGATATATTGACTTACAATGTGGCAATATTTCACAATAGTAGGACTTCTATGTTTGGATGATTTTCTTTTGTGTTTGTTTGATTTCTTTTGTGTTTTCTGATTGTATGTCTTGTCATTGCCTAACTGATTAGCCAGAAACCATGGATATGTTTGATAGATAGACAGGAATGATTGTTTTTTATAGTTTTTTTTTCCTTTACTTAAGGCCAAATTCATACCTTGTTTTTAAGGATGAATTAACAAAGAACCTCATGTGCTTTATCACATCTTTAGGGTGGCTTTGCTCATATGCTTTGGTATAGGCTTCATTAGATATGACTTAACAATCATAGTACACTGAAGACTCATGAGTTTATTAGATGAATATGAAATTAGTGGATGAGATTGAGAAGGAGTTCCATTCAGTTCATAATCTTTCTGGGAGAGCAGGTTTTTAGTAAATATGTCCAAGTAGACTAATAGATTCTCTCCTGATCAGGATGTCCAAGTAGGGGAATATAATATTCCCATTTTACAATCACTGTAAGCAGCATTTGTAAAAGTAAAGATTTATTGAAGTCCTCCTGCCCTTTGAGACCATATGAAAGATGTGTCAGGAAAACCTTAGCTGCTAAAATGAAGATATAATTACCCAAATGGATGGAACCCATACAGAGATTCCAGCAAAAAATACCTAGTAGAAAAGTGATTATATTTCTTCTGAAAATTTTATTTAGTTAGACTTTAATGTCTTTTAATGTTTTATAAAATCATTTTGTATAGTAAGTATCATCTCCAAAATAACATTTTGGTTTATCATAACCTGAGAATGGATAAATAATTACCTACGCTAGAGCCAAGACTCTTGAGATACAAAGCCTCATCTTTTGAAGAAGCTGTAGAAAGGACCTTTGCACCCCAATGGTTGGCTAACTGCACACAAAGGCTCCCAAATGAAGAGGCACCATTTAGCACCAGCACTAAAATTAAGGAGATGAGATTATTCTTAAGAGGCATCAACATATACAATAAGAAAATTGAGAAGACAATGTAGAAATAAACAAATAATACATTTATTTCAATATGAGAAAAAGGAGAAAGGGCATATCATCCTCAGAAAGTAAGATGCCAGATTAAGGCTTCAGTAAATAAATTGAGATAATTAGAAAAGAATTGTATAGAAGTACAAGTTAAAACATCATCATTGTTAAAGAAAACTGAAGATCAAAAAAGAGACTCACCAGTACTTCCCGAGGACATATGTCCTAGATAATGAAGACTAATATATGCCTTGACAGCATCACCAACACAGCCAGCTGCATCCACATAGCTCACTTTCTTTGGTATCTTGACTGTATTACAAAATAGAAGATGCTCGAATGAGGGAATTCATGTTTAACAGAATGTATATTACTAAGATAACATTTTACATAAGAATCTCAGTGAAGTAAGTATTTTTCCTATTCCTTTACAAGAATTTCATTAACTAATTTCAATTACTTTCATTAATATATACAATATCAGAAACCTTACCAACATCAAATTCTTGCAATATGACAGATTCAGAGCAGCCAGACTGATTAGAGTCAAATGGAATAATTCCTGAAAGAAATTTATGTTTATAAGAAAAGATCAGATATGAGGGGGACATTGAATAAACCTTATGATTTTATTACATATACAAATAATTTCTAACATAACCAATAAGGTATAACTTGCTCATTGTTTCCTATGTTCAGTCAAAATCATGTTCTTTATTCTTTCAATATTCTAGACTTCTACTTTTTAGAAACTCCTTTATAATTATTATAATCATAAAGAACATGTAATCAAATGATATTGCTTATATATCAAGTTCATCTTAAACCAAAGCCTCAAAATAAATTAATATACTCCCAGAACCATGTACTGGCATCTATTAGTAAGAGGAGATTTCTGAAAATCTTTACTTCTGAAATTACCCAAAAAACTCTTTCCCATTATCAGAATCAATTTTTACACAAATAGAACCATGAGGATGAAAAAATAGTGTAATACTAACATGCCACCATCACTATCCTAAAGTCATGATGCCTTAGGAAGTGATCATGAAAGACTATAATTTATTCAAAATCTATGTCTAATTGCACAAAATAGCTAATACACGATACAAAAAAATGGTATAATTCCTGAAAAATCTTCTATTTAAGATCACTTTGGAAATGGCAAGAATTTACATCAACATGTTCAAAAAAACAAGAAGGGAGTCTCCCCGAGTTTGAACAAACAGTATGATTTTCATGAACATGTGAGAAAAATGTACACAACATCATCATTGATAACTGATAATTAACTTGCTCAACCATTTTATATAGAATATTGATTCAACAACAAAAATTTAAATCATAACAGTTAAGCCTAAATTACTAAAAGTAATTAGTGTAAAAATGGTCTTTGAGGCTGAGGATGGATTATGTATAATTTTTTAAATAATATCTTTTCATAGCAGTTTTGAATAAATTAATTCCTAAATTAACAAATGAAAGCCTTGATGAATTTATTAGCATCGAAAACTATCTCACTCATGTCTTTATGATACATACTACTGGCATGGAACATTAATTTGCAAGATAAACGGTATGAAAATGGCTGAACATCTGTATCGATCATTTAACCATTTCTTAAAACTAGAATCTCAATAAAAATCACAAGAGCAATCTAAAAACTAAAAAAATCACCAATGATCCCCTCGAATTTCCATCGTTCGAGATCACACCCATTTCATTGTGTTAGAACAAGCACTTTTATGATACATAAATTCAATAAGCCACTTTATACATTCGTTTTTTTTGTTAAAAGAGAAGAAAAACAATGGGATTAAAATTTAATTGAAAGTTTCATAATAAACATACCAACGACATCATCTCCTAGGTTCACAGAATATACCTCCGAACCAACAGCAACGACCACACCAGCAATATCCTGGCCTACACTTAGTTGAACTGAAGGATCGGTCTGCTGGGAGGAGTGGCTATTAGAGATCAACGAGTACCCACGATTTGTTTGGATTCTTTTGTGAAGATCTTGGAGGGAGGAGAAATTTTGAGATGTGAGGCCACAAGCTCGAACTGATATCCTCACTCCATGTCGACCCAAAACTGAATCGTCGGATGCCAATTGCTTTAAAAGAATTATATCTTTAGTATCTCTGTCTCATAAATAAATATTCAAGTACTGATCAACATTTTTATCATACATCACAGTAAACTCTGATAGGGACATCCTTATTTCTCCCATATTCGACAAAAATAGACTTGATTTCCTTCTTCTTTTGTAGTTCCAAAGGCATTCCGATGAATCCTAATCACAGCTAATACAGAAAATTCGAAAATAAATACAATGTGTAAATCTAAATCAAAGAATATGGTAAGTAAATGGTTTCCAGAAATATTACAAAAATTTCAAACTAATCTACATTAAACAGCTTGTTAACATCAGATCCAAATCGTTTCAAATCAAAGACTTCTTTCGATTACAATTTAAAGAGGTGTCATTCGTAACGAAATTGTTTTATGGTAGATTTGACATTAGGGAAGGCGCGAATGCGCTTGCGAGTTCGTGTAACGGAGAGGGAAATTTAAAAGTCGTTATTTTCACTCTCTCTATCTCAAGAGCAAGAACATCAATTCGAAATCTAAGAAATTACAAAATTGTTCCAGATGATGAGTAAAAGAATTATTGGTGTACGAATCATAGTGCTATGAGAGGTTAATAGGAAAAAATGTAATTTGTGTTCTCTTATTTTCGATGAAGTCTGTAAATCCTGTCATAGTTCTTAATCATTTATTGAGCTTTCGGTACCTCCTCGTAATTCCTGTGATAAAGCGTTCTATATATATGCATTATTTTCCTTTATGTATCAGTTCAACAATTTTCATATTCCAGGTTTAACATCCATAGGTTAGTACAGATATCATACAATGGTTAAAGACCTAACTCTTCAGTTCCATTGGCATTCTTCAGATGAGAATGTTTCCGTTCATTCCAATCCCTTTTCAGGCATTCATGATTCTTCTGCTACCTTAATTAAACCTGTTTTCTATAAGTTCTACAAAGATGTATTGAGTAAAGACACCCAGGGGCATTTCATTTCATATCTGATCTATTTCATCAGTATTACTGATTCTTAAGCTTTTTAAGGATAATACAATGTTTTCAAAAGGTTCTTATTCTTAGTCTTTTTATGATTCCCTTTGTGTTTAGTTCTTGAAGTTCTGACGTCTACATCCTTGGTTTTTAAAAATATTGTATTAATATTAAAACCAAAATGCTGTATTTTTAGATGTTTTTTGACATATAAGCTTATAAAAAGGTCTCAAACATAAAATTTATAAAATATAATTTTTTAGTAGATTTCAATAGAGCTGGTCAGCATGATGAGAGAATATTTTATTCCAAATTTTCAAGAGATTAAGGTGCTACAGATCATGCTCAGTTCAGGTCTGTAAAGTTTAAGGAGTCTGAAAAAATGGGCAGTTAGTAGGTTCACTTTTTAAGCAGATTAAATTGTCATTTTCAATTTGATTTTTGCATTTACCATAAGGGGTCAGAAGTAAGAAAGGGTATTTTTTGACTAACTTGTTCTGGCTTGAAGGCTCAGTGGTGAATTGAAAAAAGGCATGAACCATTCTCTTTTCTTATTCCAGTGTAAATATAACTAATATATTTTTCACAGAAGTATCACAGAAAGATGTAGTACCATCATTATTTCATTTGCAAGAACAATATCCATTATGTATAAACTTTCCTTGGATTCATCAACAATATATTGCACATACAGAGAAAACAGAGCCACAACAAACTTAAGAAGAATATAAAGTTGAGAATATAGCGTAAAAACAGTTTACCAAGTTTCAAACATATCCTTTGATGAATAACTGTTAGTCTTTCTTTGATGAAAACTTTATATAATTCATAAAAACAAGTTGAAAAAACTTTAATCTTTGTAAGAAGCGGTTATTAAACTTTCCATTCATCACAGTCACTAACCTTGGAAATTGTTTTTACTCTATTCCATATACACCATAAAAAAACATTGCTATCTATCATTATTTTATCCTAACTTAGATTATATTAGACATAAGTCAATGCTTCTGACCATCTAAAAAATATTCTGGTATTATATTAATAAGGAAGACAGTAATTCTTAATTAAAATATATTTTATTGCCACAGGTATTAAAATAGCCACAGGTATAAAAGTAGCCACAGGTAAAAAATAGCCACAGATTAGTAAATAAATAGATAAAATCAATAAAATTGGTGAAACTAGATCATAATCTTCTTCGTCAAGAGCAGGACCAGGAATACATGGAATTGGAAAACTTCAAATTGTCTAAAGTAAAGGAATTGGAGGGACAACAGAAGGCTTCAAGGGCCCCAGGTACCAGACCACTGTCACTCAAGCTCTCTTTTTCAAAAACAGAGGCAGTGGAAGATGCAGGAGCTGCAGCATTCGACACTTTGGGAGAGGCAACTGAGAATGCTTTGGTGGAGTTAACATTTGCAAAAGTTGCAGAGAAAGTTGGGTTTGATGCTGAAAGTAGAGATATCAGAGAGTTGACAGAATGTGGCAGAATTGGACCACGCATCTCCACAGAATGGTAGGACTCCCCATCAACACGGACAACACTATGCCGCACCTGGAAAATAGTTATTTATAATGCTAAACTTTTAGAGATAAGAGATTTTAAAAATATGCTACTCAAGAAGTAAGATTAAAATAGGTGTAAGTTTCCATGGTTAAATACAGAAGATCTAAAATTGACTAATAGAAAGAATAATCATTTATCAATCTAGCTGAAACTAGGGAAATCATAAATAAAAGTAAATTCCATGAGATACATTTTTAATATGCAATTAATTTATAATAATATAAATTTATATGTATAATTATTAAACAAATTAGAATATAACATGAGTTACTCTATTAAAAGATTTACTTTTTTGGCAATATACAGTGTCAGAAACAAAATAAAAGTTCCACTGAACACGAGAGCTTTTCTGATGTTAAACTTGTTACTTCATCTGATGATGATCTCAGTGCAGAAACTGGTTGAAATATATGTTGTTCGTTGAGGTAGAACCTTGATGATAAATATTATATAGATGATCTGTTTCCACTTATTTATATTCTTACTGAATGAACATCATAACAGAGATGAAAAAGTCTGACAGGAATGTGACTCAATTTAAGATTGTTGGTCAGTAATGACCTTACTGACCAACAACAAACAAAACAAACACCAGAAGTAATTTTCCACTGTTCAAAAGTCATTTCCTATTCCACCCAATATTTTTGTTTCTTAAGTAAAATTAATGTAGTCTGAATCTAATACCACATTATATTATTTAATTTAATCCTGAAACTAAAATAATTCAGTTCCTAATACAATGGAAATCAGGCAAATTCATCATTAACTGCAAAATTAGTTTCCTCATTTAATACTTATTAGGCATACCACCATTGCTTTTCCCTGTTTATCCCAAACTTAATTTCAATAGCTCTCTCAATCAAGTATCCTAAGTTACTCATTCCTTCCCAATGAAATAATTATAAAGCACATTTCCCTTCCTTCTATTCTAATTTAATTCTATTTTACCTTTACAAACATCTTCTTTCCTGCACTAAAAGGTTCCTCATAAATCTAGCAAATTTAAACTATGAAATATGGATGGAACAAAAAGAATATTTTCAGATGTCTATGAGACACTGTATAATGTGATAATAGGATGGATTAAAGTGGTTCGACAAAATGATCATGCTCATTTGGAGCCTTATGAATCAGAAATATACAAACAGGAGAAGAGCAATTCATATTGGAATAGAGTTAGTAAAATATTATAGTTGATTAAATAGATAATATATAATTGATAGAAAATTCAATGGTATAGGAAGAGATCAAAATGAAACACCAAGTAAAAACATAAACTCAGCAAACTGTAATTTAAATATATGAAGGTTCTATGCTTGAATCTCAAACCTAACAAACTTTAAATACTAAAACACAAACCTTCAAAGCACCAAGAGTTGCACCTCTGAAGGCCACTGGAGAAAGAAGAGTAGGAGGAACTCCTGCATGCACACCAGTAGGGGCAACACAACTACGACAATCCATCAAGAAGTTGAAGAGTGCCTGAGCCTCCACGCCTTCAACATAGACTAAAGATTCAGGCTTATGATCAATTCCACGCTCACGATCACCAACTCTTTACATTAGTCAAGGATCTTAAAATTCAAACATATAACAACAACTTGAATTTTGGAACTCATTGAGATGTCGTTGATTTGGTAAATTATAACAATTAAAACTACAGAAATTGGAAACAACAAAAAATATATAGAGAGGAAATGATTTTAATTTTTATGGATTTAAATAGAGTGATATTCAGCTTAGAATTTATGTCTTTTTGCTCATAAGAATAAGGCCCTTCTGGTTTTCCAGGATGGATAAAGGGAAACCTTCCTTCAATTTAACTAGTTATGAAAGTATGATTTAGTGTTTAAACGTCACTAATAAACTAACTACTTGCTATTTTTATCAAAAATTCAAAATTGATAGTCAAAAGTAATATTCAACACTCCTAAAATGGTTCATCAGTGTATCCCATGCTTTCTGCAGAATTTTATGCTAATTTTTAGTTCCATTTTTGGCATCAATGATTATCAGTTAAACCCATTAAAAATTAACTACTAAACTACTAAACTAAACTACTAAATTAAGATATATGACATAAGTTAGCAAGAGAAGCCCATATATTACAAAGGTGAGGTGCTGATTAAAAATCGAATAAAAAAATAAAATGTGAAAGAGTATTCAAAGGATACATCTTTGCCTGCTCTGATTCTAGCCTCTTAATTTCAGCTTCATTGACTCCCATTTTCTCAAGCCACTCTGAAGTTTCTTCCTCTTCCTCCTTTTCTTCGGTTTCATTGTCAGAATTTGGTTTGTTTGAGCCTTCCTCATGGGTTGATTCTAAAGTATCATATCCTTCATCAGATGTTCTACCCTTAACTTCCTGCTTCAAGGGCATGCTATACACCACATCTATAAAATAAAATAATCGAAAATGATTTTCATTAATATCTGTTGGTACACAGACAAACATAAAATACAGATTCTCCATAGAAAATGACTATTCAAAAATTTCCTTGTTACTTATCTATTTCCTCTGCTATTAACAACCTATTTTTAAAACCCTCAGACAGGAATTATATAATCCAATTGCAATAAAAAGTATTCTTTTGTGTTCAAAACAAGACTAAAATTAGCAGTGATACAATTATGAGGAATTAGTTAAAAAATATTTATGCTCTTATAACTAAAGACATCAAACTTTTTTTTGGGATTAACAGTTACCAAAAGATTGATTGACTTGATATTCCAAGCTTATAGACAGCTCTTTGCTAACAAACATCTTGGTCTTGTTGTAATTTTTCCTAAAAATTTAATTTAATCAAACTCCTCCATCTCCTAAATCTATGTAAATGATATAACTCTAAAAGAAGGCAATGAGAAGAATAATTTACCTTCTTCTTTAAGAGCAGCTCTGAGTCCTCTGGTAGTAGGAGTTAAAATGGCATGCATCTCAGGGACACCTGCAATTCCAGCTGCCCTAAAGAGGCAAGTGAAGCTGTTGGCACAAAGGTAGAAGAAGGGACACTGTCTAGCACGTACAAGTTGGAACAGAGAACGAAAGCTTTCACACCTGACAGAGAAGATGAGGAACTTTCATATTAGCCATAAAAATATATATCTTATTCACAATATATTAGAATAGAAAAATTTGAGCAATATTTTGTTGAGCTACGCTTTAGAAATAACCAACTAATTAATCATTATTAGTTTAGAAAAGCAAATAGTTGATCAGGAGATATTCAAGAGCTGACTCAATATTATCACTATCCATAAATATTAAAATCACACAATTTTGACTTCATTTTGACTGATATTAAAATTTAGTAATGGAAACCATATAGAAACATCAAAGTCTTACTTTTAATCCCAACATCCACTTAAGAACAATGATTCAATTCAAATTTCCTCTTTTATCTATTTATCCAGGCTTTAATGAAGCTTAACAGCAAACAAAAAATGATCCAGAGGAAAACACAATCCTGATTGCAACACTGATTAGAAAATTATGTCTAAAGCTATGAATCATGGAATACAATATTATTAATTTATGAGTAAATGACTTGACACGGAACTGTTAATTGCATGAATAAAAGTATTTACAAATAAATTTAGACTATGCTAAATTAAGAGCAAAGTAGTGTGACTAGAAAATTATGTCCTGGTGAGAAGGAAACTGGAGTCTAAAGAACATAAGGAATTGCTTAAAATAGATGAGTGAATATCTTTTACTCTAAAGAATCACACACTGATATTATGAGGGACTCTATCTAAGCACTAGTAGTTACAAACTCACCATTCCTGATGCAAGCAATCTTTGATAGCGGAGTCCATTGCAAATGGAGGTAAAGAGGATTTGGTGCTCTCGGACCGCGATCGAGGAAAAAGAGGTAGCCAAGGTAGGGAGGGATGCTGCCAATAGAGGGTACACTGGTGGAAACGAGCATTGGGGCTGGTATCTAAGGAGCGTCTCTCATCTTCTTCGTTAAGTCCACCAGTGTTCATGCAGCGCACATATCCAGTGATACCTGATGCCTCCTCACATGTCTAGAAAGCATTTTAGTATCAATTTGTAAAAATTTCAATTTACTTACATACACTTCTTTTTTGCACTTTTAAACTGATTTCATGATAAAATAAACAGATCACAACTAGTGGTTTTTTTTATTAAGCATGGTAATATAATCTTGAAAATTACAAGATCAAGCCAATATTTTCTTCAAAAGCTATATCCTTATTTCTTTGAACAGGAAATTATTAGATTCTACATTAATATATTATTTAATATTGCACTACTTACCCGTAATTTCTGAGTCCATGGATATTGTATAGGTGAGATTAACCTTATTTTAGTTTTCAGGGACCAGTCAACAGGGATATTAAATTGTTGCTCCTGTACAATTGTTTCCTGAGGAAAGAAGATTATCATTTAATTATTAAAATTAATAACGAAATATAAATTTTAATGCAAGTAAATCTTCACCAAGGGTAACAATAAAGTCGACATTCCACATTCTTGGAATTTTTTTCAACATATGATAGGAAAAGAGCTGTAAAATTTATACATGGTAAAATTACATGATTATTTTTCAATCATCTTACCATACAAATAATTATAGCTATAGGGAGCTTTTTGTTAAAATAAAATAATAATCTAATTCACTCCGTAAGATTGGAAAAGTATTGTATCATCATCTTACCCTTGTATCGTTTTCCAATAAAAACGAATTAAATGATGATTGATTCAGTGATTCATTTCTTGGCACACGTTCCTTCTCCGATAGTAACTGGAACAATGATGCTTCTGATGCAGTACTTAAATTATTGTCACATTTGAATCTTTTGGCGTTTTCGCACCTGAATATGGAGAAATGAGAACATAATTAATTTCACTCTCGAAACAAATTAAAAGAATATAAAATTCATAATGAGAATACAAATACTGAGGATAAAGTCAATAAGATAATATAATTAATCAACGATGTAAAAAACTTGTAGTTTCATTTCTATCTCCGCTAAACTTGTGATTCAAGGGGAAAATTCTTAACCAAATATTTTGCTCAGTTAGATGAAGCACAGGTCAAAATATCTCCTTCATTTGCGCCGTATTTTTGAATTTTATTAAGTAACATATCAACTATTTCTAATAACGATATTTTCTAATGCTTAATCCTCAAAGACTTACTTAAATGGATTCTTTCTTTTCTCAGAATGAGTGCTATTATCCAACAGTGTCGATTCCTGCTCTGAGAGATTATTGGATATCTGTCCATGGTCAGGACGAGTTATTCTATCTTGTAAAGCTTTCTTCTTCAATTTCAATCTATGAAGGCGCATCACCTCGTCTGGACGCCTCCAAGGAGCAGAATCCATATTTTGGTTTTCTTTTACACTCATATTTAAGGTGAAGGAAGTGTTTCAACATCAATGCTTGAGATTTGTTTTAACGAGCAGCTGCTGATGGTTTGCATTCTTTGCTGTGGTTAATTCTCCCTCAGGAACTTCTCTTCTTTCTTTTAGAAGTTAAATTAAAATACATTCTGAAAATTGATGAAATGAGTTATTTATACAGGGGAAAGATATCAATTATATGGAAATTATAAGGAATTCAGCTAACTTTATTCAGTCAGAAAAGATGATTTCACTCTATGGACCCTCCGGATCGAGATCCTTTGAATTGGACGAAAAGCGATAGTGTGCTGAGGAGCCGTGAGGTGGTACTAAATTCCCATGACGCTAACAACCACGCCAACTTCATCGCATTCGCAGGACGAAGTGATATACATTAGTTATCTTACGGAACTTGTGTTTACTACTTGATTCACCCCATTGATATGTGCGCACCTTGTTAGTGAAATAATAACTAACTCTGTTGGATTTCCTATTTCCTTATGAATGAAGTTTAGTGACTTGTAAATAATCCGGATCATATCTAATTTGTGAAAGTAGTGAATCTTAAACGTAAATATGGCTGAGAAATCTCAAGGAGGCTCAATTCAGCCTATTGTCAAAATAGGTCATTATACTTTAGGAGCCACTTTAGGTGTCGGAACCTTCGGTAAAGTTAAAAGTAAGTACTAGAAGAAATTATCATATAAAAAATTCAATTTTTTATAAGTTTTGTTATTATAAGGTAGCAGACAACTTTTGTCATGACTTTCATCAACCTCTCAAAATTATCTCGTATTTAGCATCATCAAGTTCATAACTCTTGAGAGGTTCATTTGGTCTTAGTTTTCCAAGTTAAAGACAATGTTTTTATTGCGATTACTTTCTCATCCTCGAAACGAACTAAAAGTTCTTCATTTTTTACCTTTAAATTTTATCATTATTCTTAATCTCGCCTTTTGAGTAACCATATTACTCTAGTGCACTGCATTTAAATACTAACCTAATTATTTTTTTGACCTTGGCAATCTCTGATAAGGGATTAATTCATCATAACTCCTCATTCCTTAATTCCTCTTAATTCTTTTAAACTGAGTTCCGATTCATCAACATTCTTATTCACTTTTTAACATTAGGTTTAGCAGGGAATGTAAATAATTATACAATTCAGACAATTTTCGATGATTATTTTTATTCACTTTCTGATTTATTTATCTTCCTTATTTTGTTTATTGCCGCTGCTATAATTCAAGATTAATTAAAAGAATGTTCATTATAGTAATTCAAGAACTGCATGCCATTTTTTAATCTCTGCCTTTAGGTAACTGAGCCGTCATCTGTCATTAATTATCCTTTGTTGTGTTTTCTCTCTTTTGAATCTTTATCACTCATAATAGAGTTTATACTTAAAGGCATAGTGAATTAACTTTAACCTTCAGCTATTTTTTTTATAAAGTTAAAAATCGTCATTGTTTTCAAGGAACTTGTTGGATTAATTTACTGAAGGTATTGACAATTGTGGAAGTTAAGTACCTTTTTTGCGTGTGAAACTTATAAGATACCTTTGAAAGGTAATGACATATATTTGTTATTGAAAATCTAAATAGGCAGCCTTGATGTCATGGAAATTCATAGTAAGACAGTGAAAGATTATTTTCAACATGCATTTTTATTTGCAGAACTACCAGTTTTTGCTATACTGTGATCTTCAGGTCAATAGTACGATCAGTTATCAAAAAAGCTGTTATGGACTTAAAATTAAAACATACAGCTATTGGTTAGTTAAAAGAAATGAACTTAAAAATTCAAACAGAATCAAAAAGAACCAGGAATTTGATTAATTATTGAAGCATTAGAGTATAGTCCTAGGAATGAAGGAAAATTAGCACGAATTTTGGTGAAAGTCTCTGCTTAGGATACTATTTTTTATCCTCACTATCCTTGTAAACTGATGATGAATGTGACAGTAAGTTTCTATCTGCTAATTTATCACTACTAAAGGTAGAAGACTCGATTTTCTCATGGTTAATTCAAATGAACACCTTCTTGAAGGTAATGAAATTAATAAGTCAGATGTCTTATCCCTGAAGATGCATTTCTTATTAAAGTTCTATTTAAATGGGGTTCATTGTTTACATTAAGTGGTATAATTTTGTTCCTTCAAAATAGTCGTTTAATGAATTTTATTTTTGAAAGAGCACTGTATTTGGGATGAAAGCAATTTTAACCTTTCCAGCAAATCTTTTTTAAAGCCTGTTTCATTAATGTGATTACATCTGCCAGCATAGAAAAATATTAATAAAAGATATGGTATAGTGGATGTTTTTATGGGATTTTATGGGCCTGGTTCATTATATTCTGGGAAAGTTCTTTTCTTTTCCTCATGTAGGTCTGGTAATTATCTCCTTAATACAAACTTCTTGGTTGGAAATACCTGGTGGCAATTTTTAAATGCACTGAAAAATATGGTGCTAATCTTCAATTAATGTCTCTCCACTAAGTCTGATCTTCTCATTCCTAAGAATGCAATTCTATTCTTAATCTTGAATTATAAACTTTTCAATCCCAAAGATTATCAGTCAAAAATCAGCTCTTTTTATTTTTTGGCTAACTGTAAAAATTATAGGCATTCTTAGGATTCTGGATACCGGAAGATTACAGCTAACCACTACCGTTTACTTAGATTTCTCTTCTCCTTTCAGAAACTTACTTATTGAGTTTGCTAAAAATCAACTTGTGGGATTTTTTGCAGTTGGAGAACATCAGTTAACAAAGCATAAGGTGGCTGTTAAGATTTTGAACAGACAAAAAATCAAAAGCCTGGATGTTGTTGGGAAAATAAGGAGGGAAATACAAAATCTCAAATTATTCAGGCATCCTCACATCATTAAACTGTAATTATTCGAGTTTAATAATTATTAAATCTTAAGTTAATAGATAATAATTATGTTTTGCTTCATTTAATGAATATGTCACTTTATTCTTAAAGGAATTTCCAGAATTGTAACGGGAGATATTTAAATAAAAACAGTTAAACCTCAATCACTTAAAATTTTGAAGAAAATAAAATATAGGATTGCAGATGCTTTCATTATCCCATAAAAAACTCTCTGAATAGAGAATTCTTTTTTAAGAAATATTTCATTTCAAAGAATCTTGTGATTAGAAGCTTTTTTGCTGTTCGGGTGCTATCAAAGATATTTAATAAAAATTTGCTTAACAGCAAATTTTTATTAAATACCTCTATCTCACATGAAAGAGATTTTATGCTTTCTCATGTCTATTTTGCTTTTAATTAATTTCAGGGTGGGTTAATATTTTACTCTTTAAATTGCTACTTACTTTATCTTTCAATACTTCTTGAAATTGAAATTTTTGTCCTGGAAACACTCTTATTTATATCTAATACATAGAATGCATAAAAATTTTGTATAGAGGAATATTGGTTAAGCAACCTATACATACTAATTTTTGTGATATTAATCTCATTAGGTATCAAGTCATCAGCACACCAACTGATATATTCATGATAATGGAATATGTCTCAGGAGGTGAACTCTTTGATTACATTGTGAAACACGGGAAGGTAAATATTCTATCTGTTACAAAGTGAAACTTGTTCTTTAAATACAGTAAGCAACTTAAAATGAGACTTACAGTTAGTTAAATGCTTTCTGTGCTCCTAAAGAATGCAAAGTGGCCTAAAATGGAAAAGCATGAGAGACGATAGGATGAACCAGAGGATAAAGTTATGTTTATTAGTTATCAATTAGGATTTACTTTTTAAATATGTGAATCTCTCTCTTTGTGCTAGCAATTAAATGAGCTAATCCTTAAGTAAAAATAGTCTTAAACAGTATTTATAAAATTAAAGGGTTCTGGTCTACTTATAACATCAATTACTATTTTTTAACATTATTGCTTGAATAATTAAGGGTTTGAATAAGGAGAAGAATAGAATAGCTTGCATTTACAATGTTTCATGATAGTGTATCAATGTTTTTGATTTTTATGATAATATTCTTAAATAACATATTTCATATGTATATAAAATTTACTACGTTATTTCTTTAGTTTTCTTAGTTTCCCTTTTCTTCCTCTGTTTAGCTTAAAGAGCATGAAGCAAGACGTTTCTTTCAACAAATCATATCTGGTGTGGATTATTGTCATCGGCACATGATTGTCCATAGAGATCTTAAGCCTGAAAACCTTTTGTTGGACCACAACCTCCATGTGAAAATAGCTGATTTTGGTTTGTATTGGAATAGTAATATATTATATTACTTGTGTAGTTGATAAATTTTAAATAACCTGTTTCCTTGCATGAGGTAATTGTTACATACATTGTATTTTATATTACAATTATTTTATTAATAGTTATTTTTCAAATCTGATTTCCACTAATCTTCCTGAACTTTACTTTTAGCTTATTGCTTCCTCTGTTTAAAACCTGAATGAAGTTGCATTAGTGATATAACCATAAGTCTGAGTCCTTAAATTAAGTTTATAAATTATTTATAGTAGTTTGAATGCAAATCACAGATGAAACTTTTGACTGCTTTCAATTCATCTTCATTTTGTGTTGATAATAATATTGATAGTAGAAATGTCAGCTATTGAACTTTAAGATATAATTTTATTATGAAATCCATACATTTTCTGGATGTTTTCATTCATGTAAATGCCTCTTCAGGGAAGAAGGACATTCTTCATAGATAAAAATATATGCCCTTAAAATTTTATATTTATTTCCTTATGGCAATGTTGATGATCCCAACTATCATCTCTGTGAATGTCATTCCAAAAAGCAAATTTAAATCATAAAAATGAAACTTTCTGCCATATAGAATAGAGTGTGTTACAAGAAGGATCATATTTGCCAGACTTCGCTTTATCTTCCTTCCATTAGAGTTTTACTTTTCCTGCATTTCCAAATTAATGGTGAGATCACAGAAACTATCATACATTGTAATTAGCTCCTTTCCATAGAATGATAAATTCTTGTTAAAAAAATCTCAATACTTGAACTAAACCACATGAAGAATATACCCAAGGCATATTGGATGTGAAACATTCTATCAAGACTGGGATGCATGAACCTGAATCTCCCATGTACTGGTTGGTTGCTATATCCTTAGGGCTATCTAGACAGAGCAGTTGGACATGCCATAAAGAGATATACTTAGTAGGGGTGAGCATTGGGAGTAATGATGTTTGATCATAATGTAAGTAATGATTTTGGTTTAATCAAAATGGTTGAGGTTAAATGGGAAAAATATATGGTCCTGGTTAGTAAATGTTTTTACTTTATATTCAACTCTATAACAATGAATCTATAATAACCTTACCCACCTGATACCCATAAATTAATAAACTCTATATGATTTGAAAAGAAAGCTTTTCATCCCCTTTAATGCAGAATGTAATGCATATTATGGATTTTGGTCTTAGCTTTCAGATAACATCAAGGTTGAATTAAATGGAAAACGATTTTGCTGAATTTGAATGCTAAAAATATATTGTTTCTTGACATTCACTATTCAGTATAATCACATGAAATGTAAAATAAGCGAGATGCAAGTTCTTCATCTGAAATTTTAACAGTAAACTTAATACAAGGCTATTAATATGCACATTTGGTTATCTTCTTTAGGTCTCTCCAATATGATGATGGATGGAGAATTTCTCAGGACTAGTTGTGGTTCTCCTAATTATGCAGCTCCGGAAGTGATTTCAGGAAAGTTGTATGCTGGCCCAGAAGTTGATATATGGTCCTGTGGTGTAATTTTATATGCCTTACTTTGTGGAACCTTGCCATTTGATGATGAGCATGTCCCAACTTTGTTCAGGAAAATCAAATGTAAGATATTTAAACTTAAAAGTTTCAAGTAATGGCATAAACAAATACATTCATTTGCATATGAAATATTTGCTCTATCTTCCTTTTCAGCTGGCATATTTCCAATTCCTGAGTATCTTAATAAGCCTGTAGTCAATCTTCTGTGCCATATGCTTCAAATCGATCCTATGAAGAGAGCAACTATTGAAGATATAAAGTTAGTATAATTTTATCATGTGTCTTTCTAACATTTGCTGGTAGTATGCATATTGCATTATATGCAATTTGAAGGAAATCTACTAACTTTCACAGTCAATCCATCTCTTGCTGGATAGCCTCTATTTCTAGCTGCAATTTAGACAGTATGCTTTCTGAAAGTTATGCAACCAAACTTTCCCATGCTTGTCCTGTTTGCTAATTGTTTAAGAGGAGGGGATGCTAAGCACTGCTTGGAGATCAGTCTGTCTGGTGACTGTGTTACGGAAAGATTGGATCTTTAATCAAGTAGGATTACTCGATTAACTTATGTAAAAAATCCTTTAGAGGATATTAACAAAATGATTCAGGATGCATACAAGGGGTCTGTTCTGTCCAGATCACATGTTTTTAGGTGGTTAAAGGCTTTTGGGGAGGAAAGGGAAGAGGATCAATGAAATGATGAACAATACTTACAACAATACAATACAAGGTGGCTGTCATCCATCAGAACTATTTTTGAACTCTGAAACCATCATTTGAGAATCATGATAGTTATCAATGGATTTGAACTTGTTGTCCACTTTTGTATTTTACATCCATATTGAAGATTTAACAGTTGGACAATGTGTGCCAAGTTTGTTCCAAAGGTGTTGTCAGACGACCCGTAGACCATCCAAGTTGAAATTTTGAGTAACCTTTTGCAATGTCTTGCAAATGAATTTTATCATTTGGACAACGTATTTACTGGTGATGAACCCGAGTTTTTTTAATATGACCCAGAAAAAAATTTCAAAGAATGGCAAGTCTCCCAAGCTCAGAAATGCTCATTTTTTTCAACGGCAAAGGAGTGGTGCAGGAGTTTATTTCTCAAGGATAGACAGCTAATGCTGCCTATTATGTGGATATGCTGGAAAGTCTCAGAAAAAGGGTTGTCAGGACAAGGAAAGACATCTTTGTTCACTGGCAACTCTATCTCAGGTGTCAGTGTTGCCCAAACCCCCTATAGTCCTGCCTCACTCAAGCAAGAAGACTTCTTTTTGTCCCCTTGAATTGAAGCTGTCCTGAGAGGAACCAATTTTTTGTGCACAGAACTCATCCAATCAGCTGTGAGGAAGATTTTGCAAAAGATCTCTGAAGACCCCTTCCAGGGCATGTATGGGTCATTTCAGAGTCACTGGAGAAAATTTGTTTGATCCAAGGATGGTACTTAGAAGGATTTTAAGTGTCTCTTCAATTTTTTTCTATGCCTCAATTTTTAAAAAAGAATTGCATTGATTTTGGAGCCTGAATAACAGACATGATCATGTATGGAAAATATTACTGCAGTAATTTATTTTTTAACTATAAAAGAAGTGTCATGAATCAGATAAAAGACTTTTTCTTTGATAGAGAGCAAACATCTGAATGGAATTGTTTCTAAACTGGTCATTAGCTAAGTTTGAGATGATATTCTGTAAGGCAGCATAACATAACCATTTTCGTTGTGAAAAGAAACTAGGAAATTTACTCAGTATTATTGTAGTTGGTGAGGCATTGATTGATACAAAAATTATATTAATCAGTTTCACATTGGATTAATTTCTGTGATGAGGTTTTGTCAAATTATATAATCAATGGTGTATGATATGGTGTAGCCTAGCCCTCACAATTCCTCTGTTTTACAGAAGCTTCATAAACCCAATTCCAATAAAACTTAATATTGTTAGCATTTATCATTTTGATTAATAGTTTCTAGAATAGTAGTAAAGTAAATTTTGTAGAATCATACATTGAACAGTAAAATTTAACCTTTCAGAAATTGTATCTTTAAAAGCAAAATATCATTTTCAAACCTAAATTGATATAAATTGGGTTATAGAATCCTAGTTTGTGTGTTTCAGATTTTCCAAAAGCGATTTATGCTTTGAAAAAACCCAAAGAAGTACTTATATTTGGGCTGGTCATATCATACATATGTTTTTTGCTAAGCTTGCTAAAACCTTCATTTCTTCTCAGGAAACAAGAAGTTCAGTGGATACTTGAAAAGGCATATTTATTCATTGGAAGCTTTAAATGCTATATTGTTATGATATGAATATAGCATCTGGAATTTGCATCAGAAAAGAATATGTATAATTAACAGAAGTATCAGAGCAATGTGAAGAAATGTGATAAGATAAAAGTATTCTTTCTCTAATCAAAATTCTAATTTGATAAATAAATAAATGGCACTAAACTAAAAGGTTGACCTACTAATGTAAAAATCCATGAAAATTGAGTTCATCAAAGGAAAATGTAAGATTTTCCAAAAATTACTGAATTTTATGAATGTGAATTTAAATCTAATTCTTTTCATTCATGAAGTGAAATTTAATTGTTGATGAACCAGTTTATTTTTAAATATAATCTATCCATCAGTTTCATCGATGTCCAATATACTCCGATCCTGAGTGAAAGAAAGAAGAACAAGTTTATGATGCCATGCATATTTTGCAAAATTCTAGTTGCTCTACCAATGTTTCTATTTATTGAGATTGAAAAGTATAAGGCATTAGAAATTACAGAATATTTTGTGTTATGTACAGGAAACATGATTGGTTCCAAAAGGATCTCCCTGCCTATTTGTTTCCATCTCCAGTGGAACAAGATTCCTCAGTTATTGATACAGAGGCTGTGAACGAAGTCTGTGATGTAAGTTCTGTGTTCGTTCAACTATCTAAATGTTGTGAACTGGATGTAATATGTATGAAAAGGAGAGTGTATTTGATAATGTATGGATGTGTGTATGCTCATATGACTATTCCATTACTAAAATTATAGTAATATTCTGTATTACTGTACAGGCCTTAAAAGAGGAAATTTTTATGATAATTATGCTCTTAAAATGTAGTTTTAAAAAATTAATTCATCCATAGGGTTTTCATCATGTATTCAACTCACGCTTCCAAAATATTATCTTGCTTTAACCTTCATCTTAATTTTTATTCATTCTTCTTTTATCACAATCTTACATGACCAACCTTGACTTTGGAAGGGAGTTAGAAAAGACCTTGTATTTTGCATTGGCTAATTTTGTCTACCTGTAGAAGTCTTCTGATGAAGATTCAATGTGCTATGTTTTTGTTCATGTATTTTGTTTTTTTTTTATCTAAAATGCAGATTTGTAATGCTTGACTATGTTACAGAGCACATATATATGTTTTTCAGCCACAATTTGAAAAATATGATATTCTTCATCACAATCTTCTTATTTTCAGAAATTTGGAGTCAAGGAAGAAGAGGTTCACAGCGCCCTACTCAGTGGAGATCCACACGATCAGCTAGCTATTGCCTATCACCTTGTGATTGACAATAAGAGGATTGCAGATGAAGCTGCAAAAGCTGAAATTAAAGATTTTTATGTAGCCAGCAGTCCCCCTCCTGTGTCATTCAGTCCTAGTGAACTCAATCCCAGTCCTATTCGACCACATCCAGAAAGGATAGCCCGTAAGTCACTGCTCAGCATCTAAGGTTATACATTTCTGATGAGATATGATTAATTTTCCATAGTATTTGCATATCTTAAATCAGCAGCTCGTACTTTTTTAAATCTACAATTCCTCTGAACTTTCTTATGTAAATATATGTTTCACTTAGGAAGTAATCTATGTAAAAATTACCCAAGAGAGATTATTGTTATTTTGGCAAAAAATAGTATATATCTTAGAAGCTGAGTGGAATTTAAATAAGAATTGCAAAATTATAGAATTCATATTTTATTGATTTATGAGGCTCAATTTGTCTTGCCTTACAATTAATACTTGCCATATTTTATTATAATGATACGGTTAAACAATCCGTTTTTAAATTGGAATTTAACAACAGATTTATGGATCATATTTATTGTTCTTAAATCAAAGAAGTAAATTTTCATTCAATCTCACGCGTATTTACTATATGATAGCTGTAAGCATGTCAATGCAAGAATATTTCCTTCTACAGCCCTTCGTGAACGTGTTTTAGGTAATACTGCAATGACTAGCGGAGAGCGGATTTTGAAGGGAACGCCTGTTAAAAGAGCTAAGTGGCATCTGGGTAAGTATTAATTCATATGGATTTTTAATAAATAATAGTAACCAATGAAGTTATTAATATATAAATGAATGAAAATGGTTATATAATTAGTATTCTTCTCTTTTTTTCAGGAATTCGGTCTCAAAGTAAACCACATGATATAATGAATGAAGTTTATCGTGCTATGAAGGCTTTGAATTTTGTAAGTCATTTTGCTCAATTTTCAATATTCATTTTTTTAAGCAATTTTTAGTATGCCACAAGATACTCGGTAATCTGCTCTGGCAGCTATGGTGGTATTTAAAAATCTTTCTGTTGTATGGGTCTAAGTTATTATTTTATTTCTCTGTCATATGTTAATGGAGTTGATTCACAGTGTAATGGAGAATTTCTCTAGTTTTAGGGCCAAATGTCTATCATACACATATCTCATGATTAGGTTAGTCATTCCTCAGAAGTATTATCTTAAAGTTTCACATGGATCATTACATATATATGTATATAGACAAAGTTACATAAAAATATACTTTTGCTTATTCAGTAGTAGTTCCACTATTTTTTGATACTCCTTCAATTATAATTATCTTTGGCTCAGTAACTCTTAATTATTGTTTGAGTAACATACATTGAGAAAGTACAATTTGGTCTGAATGTAAACATAAATCTGGATTTTACTGTTCTGCTAATCTAATCAGTTAGTCTAGTTATACCAGCAGTCTTGAGAATTTTTTGTAGGTTATGAATTCAAGTTGCCTTATAAACATGCTGTATCAGAGAAGAATGAATGTACCATGTCTAATATCTACCGTTCCTAAAAAATACCCAAATTTTGATAATTTTTTTATCAGAGTAACTTACACAAGTTGATGCCATTATTTTATTTTTAAATTTTCTTAAATAAATATGTATTTATCAAATATTCTCATATAACTGTTCAATTATTCTGGAAAAATATTCCTATTCATGTAAGAGTTGAACATTTTAGGAATGGAAGGTAATAAATCCATACCACGTAAGAGTACGACATGAAAATCCTCTGACTGGGAAGTATGTGAAGATGTCCTTACAGCTTTATCAAGTGGATTACAAAAGTTACCTCCTTGATTTTAAGAGTCTCACTAGTGAGGAAGCTGATGGTCAAGTTGATGGTAAGGAATTTAATCTTGTTTTCTATGTTTATAGTAATTTTTTGCAATTGCCTTAATAAATTCTGTTTACTACGTATTACCATTGTAACAATCCCAAATAAAGGAAGATTATGGTCAAAAGATTCTAGAAGTAAGAACTCCATGTATAATTGAAATATTTAAATACTGTCTACAAAAAGTACATATTCTATCCTACTTGTACTTATATAATTATATAAATATATTAATAAATAGAATAATAAATTCCTCTTGTAATTGTATTTCCAGATACCTCATCTACACCTCCCCAACAGCACACTGGACATCACACTATGGAATTTTTCGAAATGTGTGCAGCATTAATAACACAGTTAGCTCGCTGATTTCTTTTCTGTCTTACTTATCATAAATCGAAATTTGCATTCTCTATGAAAACTAAATATTGCAGCTTTCATGAAACAAAGTTTCAAAATTTGTAAATTAATCCATCAGTCTATGGATATCTATATGGCTGTGGATTAAATTGAGTAAAAATTATATCATAATAATGTGATGCTGAAATATTTAAGAGAATATTGTAAATTTTAGCTGTGTATGTAATGTTGTTATTTAATGACCTTAATTAACTCAGAATATACTTGGTAGAAATCATGAATATGGAACTATTAGGCTTTGAAAGTTTTTGGTTTTGATTTTTAAACTCGGAAAATGATATACGGACATCTCATGATGGCACCACAAAATGGTCATTTTTCTTTTATGGATAATTAGAAACAAACTTAATTCTATGGTATTCAGATATTGATATTGTATCAAAATTTTTAATAGAATGTATAATCAGTAAATCAATTATCCCTTAAAAATGGAAATAATTGGGCTTTTAATTTCATCTCTGTATATTGGTTTCAAATAAATATTTTATTGCTGTTTTTTCTATGTTTTGATTCTTAAATACTTTTTTTTAAATTCATTTATGAGAAAATCCTTCCTATTTTATTCTTTTTTTGTGATCTAAATAATTCATTTAGCTGTACACGGGTAACTGGTTATTTCACATTGTGATTCATAAGTTATTTGTTAGCGTTGTTGAGAGAAGTCTATGGAGCTGACTGTAAGAAAACTAGTTAGCCTTCTTTATAGGTTGGGTTATGAATTTTGCATATATCATGTATATATATAATTTAGCAAGTGTAATAGCTAGTGGAAAGAGTTTATAAGATCAAATAATTCATTTGAAAGCGTATAGAATATTTGGGGGTGAATCACTCTGTAGGATAAAAGATATATATGCGTTGTGAGGCAAGAACTAGTTTAGTAAATAAGGATTAATGATTTAGTTATGAAAAGTGTACATTAATAATTAGTTTATTTTATGAAGAATTTATTTTCCATGTCATTCTTCGGAAAGTTACCGGTTTTGAGCTTTTTAAATTAAGTCATTTTTCCGTTCACATCGAAACGTGGATGCGTGTCCTTCGTATCTACTGTTGCATCAAAACAACAACTTCTTCAAAAATAGAGAAGTAAATGAAAATTACAACATTTCCTCGACCCAAAAATCGTATTTTTAGTAACCTTGACCGCGAATAACGAGCGATAATATCAGACTCGCGAAATACTTATAATTAATTCTACCGATAGAAACTTTGTTCGAATAGTTTTTACTCAGTCCTTTGGCTAATCTGCTGCAAATCGTGTAGTATATAAATTAATTTTTTTCCTTAATCTACATGAATATTTACTGCATGAAACGTTAGAAATATTTATACAGTAAATATGTTAATATAGAATTCGTATCCGAATGACAGAAAAGTAAACGAGAATGCTAAAGACGTTCCAGGCGGGTGAATTCTATGGTGGAAGAAACTAAATGATTAGGCCGTAATTTGTGTGTTTTATACTATTGGTCATCGCTATAATTAAGCGAATTAACAGGGGCGATGCTTTAAGGCGATCGACCTTCAAAAATCGTACAATATCGAGAGATAATTAGAGATTTCGGATATTGTTATTAATAGCGAGTAAACTCTCGCGCATATAGAAAAGTATTTTGCAGATAAGATAAGCTTTTAAGATCACAAATTTTTCATGTTCAGGGAAGAATTCAATAATTTTGAAGGTAGCTGGAAGGGGATATGTGGGACACCAGAGTGGGTCATGGGTCCGTTAGCCACAAAATTTGGAATGTATTATTCTTCTGGTGACGACCTTAGGCGTCCCATTTACTCAGCTTCCGAGAGATCCTTACAATCTGCGGAGTACGAAGTGAAAGCATCATTATTATTGTGTCGTAAGTGTGCAAACCTAAAGAATAATAGACGAACAGAAGAGAAACGTCATTAATTCGTTCTTAAGGAACTAATACTCCTGAGGATTAAACCTCACGATCACCATCTCATATTCACCATCAATTACGTATTTTTTGCTGATATTCATCGGAAGTTTGAGAAATATAAAGATGAGCTTTGATATTCTTTGTATTCAATATTTATAAACTAGTTCATGGATTCTCCCTGGTAATTTTCCACAACATTATTTTCTGATCGATCGATAAATGATAATAAAAAATGCAAATTCACCATCGCAAAAAGTTCAGCTGCGATGAAAGTGTATTCAATTATTAGATAAATAAAGAACAAAAAAGCTCATAAATAGAGAAAACTGTCCTCGTGTATAAACAAGGCTTCCAGAAGTTGTAATGTAAGACTTCATCATTTTTATATTTTTTAACATTTAACAATCATGTTTAACATTTTTATTTGTAAATTTGTTATAGTTCTTTTGATTCAGGAAAATATTATTTTATCTAAATTTAACAGTTTTCGTCGTAACTAATACGGATGTTCTCTAAACGTGATAGAGGGAATAATCGAATAGAGAATAGCAAGCGAGTCTAGGATGAATATTGCACACTAATAATACTAGACTAAAAGTATTTTACTTCGTTGAAAAAGATGAAAATACTAGGAAGTTATAATATATTAGACCAGAGTCAAGATTGTTTGCGGAGAAGAAGATAATTCGATCATCACGGCCATAGTAAACGTGTTAACATTTATATGCAAATATCCCACGTGTCCTCACACCCATTCAATCAAATATCATTTCTATAATACCTCACTATTTTCCTTCGTAGCTCAGATTGAGAGCGCTCGAGTGGTCCGATCACCTGCGCAAATCTGTGCAAACATTTGCATACTCGTGCAAATGCTGCGAACCTGCGCAGATAGGATGATTCAGACGATTGCAGTTGGAATCATTCAATCTTCCATCGTATTTACAACATTTGATTTGTTTCCAATCACGTAAAATGATATTTCGGACGATTGTTCAAATGGAACTAGAACCCTTCATTTAAAGGAACTGTGTAATTCTACTACCCGTTGGAACGGCTTTAAAAAGTTGCAAAAAAAACGAGACGTACAGTGTTAAAAGGAAATAAAGTTGGAGAAAATCTTAACAAAATAAGTTTTTGATCTACATATATGGTGTTTTTAAACGACGAACGAAATAATGTAATTTTTATAACCCAGCAAGTCTTAACTAAAGCGATACTTTACTTTACTTTTCTTTTTCTTTAATTAAATCCAGCATTCGCTGGTGGAAAGTTTATTATTACGCAATTAAGAGTCTACTTTTTCTTGCTACCTGACTTATCATAATTTTCACTTCCTACGTCTATCTATTTTTAATTAAGGGAAGTATACAATTAGTACATTATATCTAATACATTTAATTTGAATAATTGCAGTTACCTTCGGCAGGAAACCAAGCTTTCATTTTCTATTTATCATTAGTTCCTCACCAATTAAACTAATGTAAACATTAAATGTCTCTTTATTAATTTTTTACCACTTTTAACCGAAATAGAATGAACTTACGAGCTAATTTGAGAGCAACATATAAGATAATTTGGTATATTTCTTAAAATTTGAATTGTTTCAATTGTGCGACTGTTATTTATACACCAGAATCTATTTAAAATTCGGAATTCATTGCAAAACCGAGAGAAACACCTGATTCGAAAACATCTATCTCCGTAGAAACTTCGCAATACTTTCTCTTGATTACGTTCCTGTAGAAAGTGGACACCGACATAGCGAGCTCAATAGTATAAACAAGTTAAGTTTGATGATGGGGAAAAATATTGGGTCATTACAGCAAGGAAGTTAGACTTAAAAATAGCATGATTCAGTCATACGTAGAAGGAAAAACCCTTAATTAAACGGCCACAGTTCGGAAGTATGGGTGTTGAAGGTGATACGTAGCCCAGGTTAAACGATAGTAGGGTTTAATAACATATCCGGCCAAATAATGAAAATAACATTCACCAATAGGAAGCAGAATAGCCTGGTAGATTAACCCATCCTTAATCTCGTAAATAGTTTCACAACTTTTGTAATAAAGATAGAATATAAGTTTAACCGGACGTAAAAGTAAATAATACAAGTTCAACCGGACGTGGAAACACCACCCATTCGTATCTCCAGGAGGTGTTAACATTTACAAAGTACATCATGGAGAAAAGAACTCTTCACTACGTAACGTACAATTTCTTTAGATTGAAGATAGATTCCTGAAACTTCTGAATGAAGCAGAGAACAACAAATGCGAAGTCATTGGACTAAATGAAGAGAAAATCAAAAGTGCTGATGGCTCACAATGGAGAGTATTTGTTCTATTACAGGGTAGAAAAAGATCGACGACTTTAAGGTGTATGATTTCAGTGTAGCAAGAAGAGTAACTGATTCCTAGGGCGGCAAGTTGTGAAAAGAAATTGAAAATTTCTACCAGAAATCTTCTTGGTGTGGATAAAAACAAGCAGACGCACCGCTGAAAGATCATCATTGGTGATTTTAACGCTCGTGTTCTCGAGGAGGCAGATGATAAGATCACTGGAAAATATGGACTTGGAAAAAGACACGAACGAGGTCAACTAATGCTTGAGTTTCCAGAATGTGCCAGTATGTAAAATTTGCAATGCGTTTTTGAATAAGAGTGTATATAGACTTTGTATGTGCAAAATTAACCTTAATCCACCTTAAATCTCTAAAAAGCTCGAAAAGAACTGTTTTAAATTGTTTTATTCTTATGGTTTTGCGCAGGATTATAGATTAGCCCAATTACTGTTTCATAATCGTGTGCATAATAATAAACTTAATGAATTAAAAGTACATCTTATTTTTAATTTTTTATTTAATATGAATATCTTTGAACGCTCCTACCATAATTTATAGTTAAATATCAAGTCTCGGTTGAATGTAAAGAAAACCTATAGATTCTCTATACATCTGAGAATAGAGATTTAACCTGGAATTCCCCCAAGCTTCATCCATGAACAATATTTTCCCTCAAATGTAGAGCAGTACATGAGTCACATATTGTGAATTTGAGAGGACGAGGTGAAAGTAATTCGGCTGGCGAGTTTGAAACTAGCTTTTAAATTTGCCGCCTTTTTTTCTGCGATGGAAAATTATAATAGAACTTATATTTATATAATTATTTACATCCATAAATATCATTAATGCCTGTATTTTTTACCTGGCGAAGTTTTCAGGACTGAACAAGAGTGGATGTAATTGTATTGTATGCATATCGATAACATAATGATGTCATCGTCATCGTCTTATCGAGAAAAAACGTAAATAAATAAAATAGGGAAGGTAGAAAAGGATAAAAGGGTGTGCCCGTATATTGGCGTTGCATAATAGTATTTCACCAGTCGATTTAACTTTAATATCTCTGTTAGAGGCCTTGATCTATTAGTTTGAAGGAAAAACATTGTAATATTAATGTCGATTCTGTTGAAATCCATATTATACAGTTAAAAATAGAAAGCTATCCCAGTTTGCGTTTTTAAAGCTCTTGATTCTATCTACATTTTGCAGAAGCATTGTTGCAATTACTTAACATTCAACGATAATGACTATCAATTACCGGTCATTTTCGGTATTAGATAGTCTTCTAGAAGCTCATTATATTCATTGCCATTTAGATTTCCATAGAAGTTAGTCTAATGGGTCTTCAGACGTGTGAGCGGGAGAAAATGTTAAGAGAAGGATACGATATCAGATGCGTCAAAGGCGCAGTAGTTTTAATTATGTTAATTCTCTTAAGAGCGATTCAGTAGTCCATCGATTGCATGTTTGTGATCAGGTGAACCGCCGTTTTACGGAATTGCGTAATACACAATAATTGCATTCCGCTTTCTTTACTCATGCCATCAAATTCCCCTCGCCTATTACTTATTCCCCACATATTACTCGACTTCAAGGCCATCTTCATTCTCTTAACCTTTTTTCCACAAACTGTTCGATTTCCGCAAGAAATCTACGTCATTTTTGCTATCCCTCATCAATTTCTTGCACCACATCCAGATCTCCGAGCCCCAAATCTCGTATTTATTGTGACCTTCACACACACCTACGATCCCCATCTCTGATCGCTTAGGCCCATATTATTCGTCGCGCTTTTTGCAATTCGGTTCGCTGCCGTAAAACGAAAAAGAAACTCGCTAAAGACTATATTCATACGAAGTATGTCATTGGAATCTTCTGTATTTTTTGTAATAATTAATATTTCTGACTTAAACGCTGGAAACAAACGCAATCGGAAGATGTATTGGAATTGTAGATCGCGTCATGGTAAACTTCCTTCGGGACATTATCGTTTAGCAGTTTAGTTGGCTTTCTTCTATGCGAAAAAAGTGAAATTCAAGGGAAATCCGAAGGTTCTAGAAGCCAGTCATCCGCCGTGAGGCAAAACGGTGCGTGGTCCACGAAAATTTGCGGCTGACGTAGATTGGTTTCTGAGTACTTTTTCAGTTTAGACTATTAAAGCTCTCTCTATTTTGAGTTTCAGCATCATACTAACAGTTCCGCAGATATTCCCTACTAATTGGATAATCAAGCCAAAAACAACAAAGATTATCTGACACTCCTCAAAAATATCTTACGTCACTCACTAATATAGTCACGTAGAAGCCCCAAACAAACTCGAGTCGTGCCATTTTATGGTCCTTTACCTTCTTGACCTGGACATATGTATAACCAAATAATAATTGAATCCAAAATCAAAGAATAACAGTCAAGTCGATAAAAATAGTAACAGTAAAAAAGAACAATTATGAAATTCTTACTGGTTTGGAGGAGGAATACAAATCTATAAGTTTCTAATTTTATATGTAAACGAATTCGTTCCTTGAAATTTTTCCGGGTGATTACTAGCTAAAAATGCGGAACCAAAACTAATTAGGAGTAGGGAGTGTTCTAAAAAATATCAACTAGTTCAGAGAACGAATAGAATGCGAGTTTAAAAGAATTTTTTGTAAGTTGTTTTGAGGAGCGAAATTGTTAAGAATTTTTACGATTACGTGAGGGGAGTATAAAGACAAAGAATAAAACATAGAAAGAATATATATATATCGTAAATTTGTTCCTCTTACCGCCTAACGAACTTGTATGATAAAAGTAACTATAAAGAATAATAAATGAAGACTTCTAAAGAACGTGTGATTGTACCAAGGACCATTACATAAGAAGCGTATTTTATGCTGGAAAATGTCTTTCATCCAATATTCAAATATTGCGACCTCTTATTCTTCGCGTGGAATTTTATGGCAACGTTTTTTTCGGTATGGAGTTTGAACCGTAATCTGAAGGGCAAATAAAGTCATCGTATCAACGACTTCGTAATGACATTAAAAATTCTTGAAAGATGTGCGTCTACTGCTTTCCCAATGAGATGATAAACGCACTAGTGTGCATGGTTTATTAGAATATCAGCGGTGCCAATTGATCCTCAACACGTGGAGAAAATAAATAAATCCGTATCACCTGATAATAATGAATTCCACGTAACTGCTATGAAGCTTTTCGCAGATTTTATTGCAGAATTGTCAACTTTAAATTTCTCCGTATTTCGTATCGTGACTTTTTCTCTTTGTATTTCCCATTAGAGTTAGAGCTTGCGAGCGATAAGAACAAACTGAGTAATAACAAAGAAAAGGACTTAAAAAGGTGCTAATCCACAGAAAATGAAATAGTCATTGAAAAGGATTAAGAATCATTTTCCCGAACGCCGTTTTAAAGCTTCTAATCGACTTCTGCTAAGAAAAAAGATTACGGTAAGATCCCTGGAACAACTCTGATAATCTCTCCTTGTGAGATGTGATGCGTCTGCATCACTTCCGTGTAATTGGAATACGACTCTATATTCCTTGAGTATGCGCTAAGGTTGAACCGAATGATCTGCTTGTATAAATGCTAAAGAACGGGTTTTACCGCTTCCTTAAAATAGACTTTCTAATGACGATCTTTCCCGATGCAACTGACATTCTGCTGGTAAATCAGAATGGCCCTTGAAGCTTCATTGGATAACATATATAATCTATACGTGACATATGACATTTGGTAATGGCAAACATATATAATTAAAATTGAAAAACAATAAAATAGGGAACGAACTCATATTAGAATCAACGGGAAAAAAATGTTAACGGCGAAGGTGACTGATTTATTCCTCATCCGTAATCCCTCTTCCTTCCTGCATAGAGACATTAATGCGTACTTCTTCCTAGACTGCTTTGAATAAGATGGGTGAAAGGTAGTCACCTTGTCGAACTTCATTCTCAATGATTAATTCGTCAGTACCAGTATTAAGGACGCTGTTGCATTCTTGTATAAATTGCGCAAAAGTTGGATTTACGTATTCGTTATCCTCCCCTTAAACTTCTATGAGTTTCCGGTGCAAAGCAGATACTAACAGAGTCAAAGCCTCGAGCGTAGTCCACCAAAATTAGTACGATAGGCATCTGTTATATTTATTATTTCCATAATCTCTTGCACTATGCGGATGTGGTCCGTTGCACCAGGTCCTTCCTGAATTTGGGTTGTTTTCTGGGCTGAGGCGGATGACGGTCAGACGTTCGTCCAAAACTTTCGTGATTGTTTTGTATACTACACGAAGGATGTTGATGAATGATACTTTAAGTTTGGTTTGTTTTCTTTCACGAGCAGGAGAGTGATCATTGTATGATTCCTGTCTTTTGAGACTTTTCCACGTTTATAATACTTCGTAATTAAATACGCAAGAATGAGAGTTCTGTATCCATAGCGCCAAGTTTTATATATTCATCCTAAACTCCATCTGATGCTACAACCTTTCCATCCCTTTGCTCTACTGCTGTAATGACTTCTTTTGGAGGGCTGAGAGGATATGGCACATATTATAAACGCATTCTTTTTCCTCTAAGGTGTTTGTTGTGTTCCATTAAAACTTGCTGAAGTGCTCTTTAACCATTTTAAGTATCGCGTTACTGTTTATGGCGGTTTTTCATCTTCTTTCTGGATGCCCATAATGTGCTCTCTTCCCAAATCTAGCTGCTGTTTAGCCTTATTCATCCTCGTGTTTTTCTCCATAGCTTTCTAAACCACTTTTTCGCTGAACTTCCCGATATTCTTCATACTTATTACGTGACATGTGCATTACAAACTTTTCGATGTCGTCATCGATTACATAAAAAAAGCATTTCTAATTAGTTATTGTATGTAGTTATAGAAGGGAATGGAAGTTTTAAGTTTTGAAGCTAGTTTGTAACTCATCTAATGTAATGAAATATTATGAAGAATCTTAAGGAGTTAAATTCAATAACAACCGAGGAACACACCAGCTCAAAAATGTATGGAATGCTTGGCAATACATGCAGGCATATAAAACAAAAATATGGGTGAGAATTATGTTACGGAAAGCTACGGAAAACATCAAAAGGAAAGATCACTGAAATGGATATAAGTAAATCATAATTTGGAAGGAGAGAATTGACCACTGGACGTCAATATTTTTTACCTGAAACCTGCAGATGCGAAGGGACTAAGGAGTGGACCAAAGATGAATGCAACGGATACATTATCTAGCGTTCGGCGCAATTTAGCAGATTTAAGCGTAAATATTTTTCTGAAACCCCGAAGATCAGAGTACTGAATTTTCCAAGCTATTTCTACGTAAGAAATAAACTTTTTGTCAACCTTGGAATCCCAAGTAAGATTAATGGTCTCGTAAAAATGAATGTTGAGTTAAAATGGATAAATACTCAGATCCTTATTTTAGAAAAGGGGGTACTGCTTTCCTCAAGAAAATCAATAACTGTGTCAAGTGTTCCTCGAAATAGTTATCGATTCGATGATCAGTGGTCTACATTAAAGGAATGGCATCAAATTAGCAACACAAGAGATTCCTAGGAAAAGAATGCGGAGAATCGGGATTCAAAGTCGCGGTGGATGTTTGCGGGTTGCTGGATCCAAAAATGCTAGCTCGAGTGAAACTCGTTTTCCGAATCGACCTTTTAGAAATAATACGAATATAATCATGAAGGAAAAGAATAGTAAAAGATCTCTGAGGAAATATTTTTTCTCGATGTTCAAATATTACGACAAGAAGGTTGTCATGGAAATATTATAGATCAATTTGAGATCAAGGAATGTAGAAATTAAGAAATCTTTACTTCATTATTCACTGCGTGGACCAGCATTCAGGAGTCACAACAGTCTTTGTAAACTTCTGCGTACTATTTCCTCGGAATTTAAATTTGAAATATTGATTTCAGCTGGTGATCGTAAGGTTTATAAAACATTCAAGCAAGCGAATCCAATCAAAGACAGGATATGGATTTATTTTATTTAATACTCTAACTACAGGGTTGGGTATGCATGACCATCCAATGATTGTGTCCTCCAGGTCTCCCGTTTTAGAAAGCATTCTTGTCAATGCAGTGTCTACAACAGTGAATAATTAGCAGCTCAAGGATTGGTGAAATTTGAAGGGATATCTCTCGTTATTCAGTTCCTTGTTTTTAAATGGCAGGAAACAATCTTCAGACGAATAAGAAATGATTGATGATGATGATGATAGAGAAGAGATTTCTCTCATTCATCAATATTATTCAGGAAAGTTAAGAATAAAATCAATGTACCCATTAATATTAGATTTTTACTGGCCTGTTGCTTTGGTATCCAATTTTAATTTCAAAACTGTTCAGGAGAATTTAATTTCAACGATCTACGAGAGATCCAAAAGAGAGATACGTAAGAAAATGGGAGTGGGCTAGTAGTTCCGTTTCGTCATCAAAAAATATTTCTTTAACTTTTTTATCGTAATTCCAGTTAATATCAATCGAATCTACGTCGTTTTTATTCGATTTAAACGCATACCGAAAAGTTTTCCTGATTAATTTAGGCCAATATTCTTGTTTACGAAAAAGTTAAAACAGCTCGAGCCGTACTTCCGCATGAGATACCACAAGAATCCCACTGGGTCTTCATAACGGTGGTTGGAGTGTGGTCATTTAGAAGTTCATCTGAAATATCTGAAGATGAATTCTTGTCCACACCCCACACTCTCTCTCACTTTCATCACAAAGAGGTTTTATCTTACGCTCGATGTTTCTAAACAATGTCCAGAATAGTGATGATAATATACATTAGCCAATTATAAATAATATCAGCTACCATTGGAACTGTATTGTATATTGTGGAAATGTATTTTCTCTTCCTAATTCATGGTATCTATCACTTGTATTCAAATTTTTTATAACACTTCCGAAAGTTTTTTTTGTGTTCTTTGATATTCGTGCCTTCTTTGGAATATTGGAATTTGCGATAAACTATGGAAAGTTGTGGATTTCTATTCGCAGCATAAAAATTTTTAAACTTCCATTGTCAACTTCGTAAAACTTAGTCAATTGATTTTAATAATAGATGTTAAATAAAGCAATTAGAAATCCGATAAGCTGTATAATTTTTATTTAGGAAGAATTTGTGGAAAACTGCCCTGCAATGGATTTAACAATTATACTCTAGGTAATTTTAACTCTATTCCATTGATTTACCAAGGGTTTCATTAATTTAGTTCATATAAACTTATTAAATCCCCAGAGCGAACGAAATATAATTCAAGTAATTGTATTTAATGAGGTAACTTGAAACGTTTACGAACATTTAGACGTATTGTGAGATAATACTACCGAATGTATATCATGCGTAAAATTATGAGATTTCCAGTCTCTAACATATCATTTCAGAAGAGATGTTTCAATTGGGAGTGTGGGAAAAGCAGTGATTAAGTCATCCAGTCGTGAAACATAATTCTTTACCATAAACCTCATCTTGTGTAACAGAATGGTTGAATATGACATTAGTTTGGAAGACATTGCAATTTAGTAAAACATACGAACAAGCTATAACATAACACATGATATAAAAAATATTTCGCCATACATAATATAATAGTTTTAGCTAATTATCTTTACTCTGTCATGACCCCATTTTCCTCAACTTTCTTCTCTAAAATTTCTTTCTTACTTTCTCTATCCACAGCAAACCCATTTAGATGTAGATGCGTGGAATTTAGATGTACTTTCTTTTCTTTCCTTCAGCTATTTCTCCAAACAATGATTGAGCTAATCGACAGGTGCATGAAGACATTGCAGTTTGTCCTTTTGAGTGGCATATATTATAAATTCATTCTTGCATTCCGAACTCCGTATTGTTAGTAAATATTCGTCTTCAATGCGTGAAAGCTCTTGAAACGAAATTCACGGACATCAAAACATTGCTTGTTTTCCAAATCAAATTAATTGAATTGAAAAAAATGAATCAATTGAATGAATGACTTCCTTATCAATGTCAATGTCGATTTTTATCTCTTCATCAAATTATCACTTTCGTAGAGAAATACAAGGATAGAGATAGACACCATCTGATAAATCCATTCACGGGAAAACTTTCATATTAATAGTTTAATTCTAAAACAATTGAAGCCTTAAAAGGAAAGTTAGCAACGCGAAGAAAGTTTAAGAGAAGTCGATACTATGGAGATTCATTTTATAAATTAGTCATCTCAGAATAATTGAAGAACGTGATAAATATTAATTCAAAATCATTTATTCGGAACGTATTAAAGCTTTTTATTATACTTGTATATTCTCTTTAAAAGAACTGGCAGTTAATTGCTCTAATCAGCAATTTCCAAAACCCAATTGAGTCGAGGATTGAGGTCTTGATTGATGCATGTATTCCGTAACAATAGACATTGTTGCTGATCGGGAAACAGCAACAATGATACCAAATCACCTTATTGTAGATAAAAACAAACACTCAAGATGGATGATTAATAGATAATTGTCGGATGATATTAATGCAAATTTATGGGTTCTTCAAGGAAGTGCTTTATGACCTAATTATTCCTTATTTATATCAATGATTTTAACAACAAAATCTCTTTTACGCTTATAGAATTTCCATACTACTGCTTCATATACAGTATTTGGGGAGATTTTGAAAATAAATAAAAACTAACTAAATATATCAAATTGCAGATCTTTGGAATATTAATGATTCTAAAAAATGAGTTATAATAAAGCGAACTTCATCTATCCCAGCAATGAACTTAAAAATAAATTGATCATTCATTTAATTTAAAACATTCCAGCGATTAGAATTATTTTTTATTGAATAATCATTATTTTATTATAATTTTTTTAGTGACAAAGAATTACCACTAGAACCTATCAAATTATTGCCACAGAAAGAGAATGGTTCATGTAAATATTTAAAATAATTAGCTCAATCCTGAAGTAGTAAATCAAATATCATCGTGGCAACAATTAACTACTCCAAGCTAGCTTATATATTTTTTTTAATTAACAGCTGTCCTGAAAAATTAATAATAAAACATGACGATGAGTTAAATATCAGGAAGGATATTTTTTATATATTCCTCTCATTCGAGTTATGAACACTATAGACTGATGATTTAAGATATTAATGTATATTATTCTGGAAAAATATTTGACTCAAATATTCCGAAATGGATTCTAAAATAGTTTGAGAACGATTTTATCGTGATCATCATTTGATAAGTATATTCTTCGTGCTAAGTTATCGCGTGCGGAAGGGTCCTTATCCTTATATCCTTATAATCCACCATCAATAATGAACATTTTAATAAATTACTGGATATGATAATTTAAAAAAATAAATAAAGCCATTAAGAAATGAAGGCCTCCATAACTTGATAAAACAATAATTTTTGCGGCAAATTTTGATTTTATATTCACTGAAAATTTTAATTTAATTAAAAATAATAAATTTAGAGGTTTTGAATTATGCTTACGATATGAACTATTCTGGAAAATCTTAAAAGACGATTAAACATTTTACCACTACGCATTAAAAGAAAATAATTGTTTTTTTAGTTGATTTCGCATGAATGAATTATTCCCAAAATTCAAAATCCTCTATCGATTTTTAATTATTCGCAAATCACTAAGAGTCGTACCATCCAAAAGTAAGGAATATATATTATCTACAACTCAATTCTAAGACTAATGATCAAATGATCCGCTTTTCGCAAAACTTAGCAAATCTCAGTGGTAGGAAACACGAGTGGGAGTTGGGTTGTCTATTATTTAAAAAGTTCAGAGATGCACATTTTATGAAGAATATAATATTTGACATTCTCAATGTGTGCAAATATATTTGTTGTTCGAGGACAATCGGTTTAACTGTAATTAATATTTGCGACGAAATTCAAACGTATGCTACTTGAAAGTGACCCACGATTCAAAGTCACTCTATCGAGTCTTTTTCAATTTTTGTTTCTCAACATTCTCGGATTAAACTGCCACTTCATTCTTGTTTCATACCTTGATATTTGACCTCGATCATGTCGTAATATACCGTCCTCGGTGGTAGCCCAAAAAAGATCGAACTTCAACGTCTTTAGTGGAACAATAGCTCATAAATTAGGGTCTCTCATCAGAAAAAGTTGTCTATCACAAAAATGACGATTCAAAATTACGGAGAATGACCATGCATTTATAGACGTCATAAGGTCTGGGCCAAAGGTAATTTTCCCCTTCATTTAATTTACAATTCCATCGAAAACAACCCACATCAGTCTCAGCGACATATACCTAATCGATACAAAATTTTCCCCTCTTTTACTACTTTCAAATTAAAAAAACATGATATAATCATCAGTATATTTTTATCTATTGCAATTTAATACCTGTAATTCTGAACTCATTAGGCTCATTTAAACTTAAAAATGTTCGATTCGAGCTGTTCTATACGGTTCGACGCATTTAGGCTTGAATATCATCCAATCTAATTCACTTCTATTACAGCTACTTATTTCATACACGTAAAATATTCTGCCAACTGCTTCATACTTCAAAACTGTAACATTTACATCAGGCATGCTGTTTAACTTAAGCGTTATCATTGATGCTTTTGAAGTCTAATCAACTAACGAATTTCAAAGGGAAAACGAATCCATCTTATAAGTTATCCTATTTTGGCAACTCGATGCCTTCGGTTCCATTCACTATTTTGATAATACATCTGAAAATTTTTCTCCATATCGTTCAAAAGTAAACTGTTTACTATCCCAACTTAGAAAACTTTCTGCGCGTTCTTTCTCCCTCAGAATTGCAAAACGACACTTTCGTTACATAGACCAAGTTAAAGTCGGCATGAAAGCTTTCACTTTCATGCCCCGGAGAATAACGAACCGTACAAAACCAATCGTAATGAGAAGAACGACTAGAACACCGACTCCATCTTCGGTATTAACTAAAAATCAGTAAAATATACATATGTTTTGCATGATGCTCATAGGTGTATCCTATTTATGCATCTGCTAGATAAATGGATTCTATTCTAATTACGGAAGACGCACAAAATTGATTTTAGAACGATCAATTGACAATATCTATTTTAAGTTATGTATGGAGAAAGAATAAGAACATAATCGAAAGAAGAGAAAATTAAGGAGCGTTTTATTTAAAAACCTGGATCGTCGCAGAGGTCTCTCTCAGCTTTCGCCTTTGCAATGTTTTCGAAAGCTCAGTTCGTTAAATATGGAAAATCTGTAAACTTAGAGTTGATGACCCCAGTCCCACGTCAATGTGTGGGTGGGTAGCGTGATGAATATTTGTAAGAACTATTGTAAATTAAAAGGAACATGGAACCCTTCGTGTCACATCACGAACATGTTTTCTTTTTAATTATTTAAAAGAATATCTGAAAAGAACTTCATTACGTATACTAGGCATGTAAAAAATAGATAGCTATTACTCGTCCATGTTATAGCCATAGAATTACGAGTAGTAACGGCAAATGCAACCAGTAGGTAGAGCTATGGAATCAGTTATGAGCATCATATAAAAGTAAAGATCACTGAAATAGAAGTGAGTAAATGCGCGTGCTGGAGGAGAATATAACCGTTTGAAGTCATTCGAACAGATAAAATAGATATTGAGATACCAAAGAGAAAATCGACATCAACCATCCTCAACCGAAAACCAACTGTAACAAAGACATCATAAGCTATCATCGTTAAACTTTTCTATATTACTTGTTCCCTCCAAAATGTGCTTTAACTGCTTGTGATTAAATACCATAAAAATTTAATCCGTGTACTAGCAATGTTTCTGCAGAAAATAATAACTCGAAAAAATAACAACTTACGAATAACTTTTTCTTGGCTATACCTCGTAATTTAGGGGTCGATCATCAAAATATCGTTAAAATAAAAATGGAATATGATATACAAAAGATAAACGTTAGGTATAAGAAAAAATTCGATTCCCAAAACCTTGACAACCAGCAATGCAAAAAACGCAAAAATTTTAATGATAATTAAACTTTTCTTCTTCCTTCTTTCTATTGTCTTGTTGTCTACCTATGTTTTTGTGAGCATTCATTTGTAACCGTCTCCTTCCGTCATGAAATTATGTTTTTTGGTTCCAAGGATCGTCAGGTTAAGGTCATGTTTATTATTGTTCTTGCGAGAACTTGCGTGTTTCGTGAATTTCACATTCAGAATTTTGTCCCACGAGCTGGCTACTGACGTAAGCAAGGTGTTCTATCAATTATCAGATGCTAGTTTCTAAACCATCCCGTTAGCATCTCTTAATGCTCCGAGGAATGTAGGTTCAGTAGCAGTAATCTGTTCTAGCGATTAGATTTTTGAAAATAGATGGTGGTTTCCTCTTACAAGTTTGAAATTGTTGACAAATGTTACTCCCAACAAGCATTTTAAAATTAGGACTCCATTAAACTAGTTTAAAGTAGAAACTGCAAAAACTTATTCCTCTAATTGCATTAAAATCGGTAGTATAATATGTACGAAAGAGAAGAAAGCTAATGATAGAAAAAAAGGAAACGATGAAGTTTGGCACCAACCGGAACCGAATCTGCGCAGCAAGCGTAACCTATTCATCATCTTAGCGGCTGCCCCTCGAGTATGCTTTGAGAAAGTGCCGGGAATAACAATTTGAACTAGATTTGATTTTTAATCAATAAACGCTAATTAAAGGGAAAGAAATTAATTTAGGTCTGAACTCCTTCAAAGCTGTAATCATGGTTTGGTATAGAATCTATCGTTACGGGGTTATTATGATCCGTTCGACTTATACCCAAAGATATTTGTACTGTGTTTCTGCAGGTAAAAGTCTGTAGTTAATTTAATGTCTTCAGTTCGTGTCTTGAGAACAAGGTTACATAATTACAGTTTAAGTTTATATTATGCATTAACCTCTTATGTACCTCTTGTGGGTCATTACGAAGAACACTTATCCCTTTAAACAGCATCTTTCCAAGCACCAATACCCACTTGGGTCTACATCTACGTAAGTACCTTGCAAGCCGGTCTTCGTGACGTGCGGTAGGGGCATCTTTAGTCTCCCAAATTTTCTGCTTTCTCGCCCGTTGAGATGGAATCGCCGACGAAAGCCTCTCTTAGTGAAAGAGTCTCTGACGAAATAAAAAGGAATTTCTTTTATTCAGTCGAGGAGACCGATTTCAGCTAAATTGCTAACACTTCTGAGCTCCGTCCAGACGATGACATTTCAGTTGATGGGCTGAGTGCAGAGCAGAAGTGTGCTGAAAAACAAATTCCACGACAACATCTTTCGTACTTTGAATATAAGAGAAAAAAGACGATCGGCGTAGTACGAATTGCTCGAGAAAAAAGAAAATACCTCTCTGAATAAACTCTTCGGCATACTGCGGACTTGAAATGATGTATTTTCAAATTAAGTCTGAATATCAATCTTTTGCGATGTTATTCTCTCGTGCATTCGACCTGTATCCGATTCACGGCACAGCATTTGAAGAGAAGTAGAGCACTTCCCAACGTAGATGTAGGCTCACACCTAACGAACTTCTTCTCTGAATGCATCAGAACTTAACCTGAATTAAAATTAATGAAAACGAATTTTTTAATCCTTCTTTACAGTACATACCAGTACGTACCATACATTGAGAGCGTGTTTTTTAGGGTTACATGTAAGATCGGTCTGTTCCGATTACATATTCACGCTGAATAAGACGCATTATTTTTATTTTCGGATTATAAATCCGAATTTATATAAAAATTTCGTTCATTGTATTTGAATGCATACCTGTTTGAATTCAAATTTTGACGTTTTATTATTATTCTTCGTTAAACCTAGTATTCCTGTTCGGGAATTGGAACTCGTATCCCACAATTTTCTTAACTTAATTAATTTTCCATTTTTCGGTTTACACCTTACATTTACATCTTACAGTAACATGTTTAATAAATTATAGTAAATTACGACATTTTTTTAATACTTTGTGAATCTACTGAACACTAGGCCAAAAGTTATTTTTTTCGATAAATTAGTTCCTGTTTTGCAATCGACACTATTTAAAACTACTCGTTTAACATACTGTCAACAATAACAGCGATATTTTAATGTAATATCGGAACTGCGGTCTTCTTAGAAGCAAGTTTTTGAGGAACTAAAAAAGGAATCTTTGGGATAGTGAAAATATTTACTAATGCATTGGAATGCTGGTGAGAGTGGGAGAGAGTGAACATCACCTGATGTCTCTCGCTTCGTAATAGCGCCTGAAATAATCTAGAGAAAGTTATGAAGATTTGGATCCACATAGATTCGACACTGATACGTATTGGAGAACCAAACGATTTTGGATTCGAAAAGATATTGTGCCTTGAGAGTGAAAATTAGAGAGAATACGTGAAAGATGAAATTATGATAATTTCAAAAAAAGGTAACGTAAATAAGAGGATTAAATGAAAAATAATGGTTTAAACTATTAAATTTGTATTTATGATTGATTGTACTCTCTAATCAAATTTTGCAGACCTCTAAATAAGAAGTTGGAGTAAAAACAGAGCATATTTTAATGTATTAATCCAGTACACATACACACGAATACATGTAAATGTTATATACATATAATTCCCCTCTTCTAATGACCATAGTTCAACAATTCAAATACACAATGTCTCATGGAGACGGTTGGGTGTTAATGGAGGTTGAAAGTGACAACCTATACTCAAACGTACCATTATAGTTTCAACAATATCTCCAGCTAAGTATTGAAAACTGAATTCACCAACCACCAAATAGCCTGGTGTTTTCATCATCCTTAATTCTCACAACCACACTTTCATGATGAGCTACTGTGATGAAAACACGTAAAAAAAGCACCACCCACTCGGATGTCCGGAAGTTGGAGGTAAACAGTGACGGTTTATCATGAAGAGTAGAACATCTACCTTCCAATTTATAATAGTATGCAGGAAAAATAATAAAGATGTATGTTTGTTGCTACGAACAGATTATACAGGTGTGTGCTACGGCGACGGCAAGCATTGAAGGATAAATTAAAAATTTCTATCAGACTCAGGTCACTGATGGAGACAACTGGGCACACCAACACAAAATCATCACGGGTGATTTTAACGCTGGTGTAGGCAAACAGGAGGCAGATGATAATGTGAATGGAAAATACGGACTTGGAGAAAGATACGAACGAGGTCACCTAATGGTTGAGTTTGCAGAATGTACCAATGTGTACGTCTGCAGAGGGCCTTTCAAGGACCCAAATAGGAAGTGGACATAGAGTGGCCCGAATGGAATAAAATCTGATAAACTATTGAATGATAAATGAATTCCAGACTAACTGTTAAGTATTGAATAACTTCGACGCTGGAAGTGACCGCAGTGTGGTATGATGCAGGGTGAAGGTAAACCTTCGGAAAGAATTTAAGAAATAAATACCATGCTGCAAGAATGAAGTAATTTATAGAAAACTAGGAGGAAAGGAAGAGAAAATTTCAGCTGAAATTAGGTAATAATGTCACCGCGCTAAAAGGAAACTTTGAAGCGAAAGTCAAGGAAGTCGTATGGGAAGCTGTGACAAGTGGAACGTAAGTTAAGCGTTGGATAACAGTATTAAGTATTTGCGGTGTTTGATGAAAATATAACCTATCCTTCACGTGAGTGTTTACATGAGAAGTTAGAAATTAGTAAGAGTGATTTAGAAGAAGATATTAAAAAGATTATTACGATTAAAGAATCTTTTTTTTCCCCCGAATCTTATTCAAGTAGTACCTAGGTTAGGACGACGGTTCTCAAATATTACTACCATTTGTCTTGCTGGAATGAAACCACTTTCATGCTCCTTTTTGTCGAATAACGTATTTAAAACTTTGAAAATTGTAGAGAAAAGATTATTTTGAATGAAGCTTTCATTTCCTGCACATTCAGCATATTTTCTGTTAATAAACACGCAAAATTGTCATTGTTTCATGTAACAGACATTAACTCTGTTCCGCTAAGAGAAAATTTTAATTGAAAAAGGAATCATCATACGTTCATCATAATTGCATCTTCCAAACATTCCTATTCCCATAAATTGCGAGCTGTTCGCAAGAAATTTCGATTTGAGATGCCTTGCGATTCATTTAATTGTTTCTTAAGGAGTTGTCTAACTGAAAAACAAACTTATTTAAAATTTGAGGCATAGTTATCCTCATTTGTTACAAGTTTTCTGAAACACCCCTTTGATTTTAAAATATATTGATTGATTTTGTTGCTCATGTTTTCTATAATCAGCTCCTCATCTAGCGGTGATCACGATGAATTAAGTGTTTCTTCGGTAACCAATGAAGAAACAGCGTACATTTGGTACTTAAAATATTTCCCATTCTATCCTTATTCTGTACGTTCCGTCAGATGAATCTGTAACATTACAGAAACTTAGTCTTCCGTTGGTTTTCTTAAGGTTCTGATATTAAAGAAATAGGGATTGAATGGTTTATATCCAACTGAAAATTTTTAAGACTAATAACGGTAATTTCTTTTACTATCCATTTTTTTAGATTTTCAAACATGAAAGTTCCTGGAAATTACGTGAAATAAATACCTTACGAAATCAATTAGCAGTTCCATCATGTGAAATTAAAATCAGCTGTCCTTACCATAATAATTTATTTTATACCCTTATCGGTTTACGATGGAAGAGATTAAAAATTTTTATCAGAATTTGAAAGAACTAAACGTTTTCTACTCATTTAATCGACCATTTCTCTTGTCTTGATTTATAAAGGGGTTATCATGATACTTATCAAATTATGTATTTCAGAAACGCGCCCCATACATTTTGTTGAATGATTAATAGATGGAGATAGTACGCTGTTTTAGAGCAATTAGGAGAAAAAATCCTTTTATCAATTAGTGAAATAATACGATTCGTACCGTATACTATAATATCGTTTAGCCTTCAGTAATTTCTGCTGCTTCCACGTAATAATTCTCCTTATAAGTTGAATATATCTTTTTATCGTTTGAATTCAGCGGAGAAAGGCGCAGATGGATGTCGTGTGGTTATTTGAGTGTTTTGCTCTTGAATATGGAGTGATACTAACAATATATCGAGACTTTCACTATCGATTTTAGCGAACTATTTGTTTTGATCGAACTTTTACGAGATTATGAATGTATGGAAAGAGCGGCAAGCGAATTATTACCGGCGAATTAAGTACCCTAATATCGCTAGACCATACGATTAGATTTAATTACTTATTTTTTAATCACAGTAAATTATTAACTAAGCTTATTTTGATCTATGATTTAAGGAAGAAAATAACAGAAATGGATATTCTGTTCTTGACTCTTTAACAATCAGCGTTACTTCAAAGGTGTTACGAACTCAAATTGATCAAGGGATAAATTTGTTAAGATTATTTAACTCTGAAATGAAGTCCTAAGTTTGCGCTCCTTGCCACACGCCAAAATACATACGTTAAATATGGCAACAAAGTCAAATAAAATAAGATTAGAGGACAGTCAGGGCGATTTCGAAAACTTTTTGCAACCAAAATTTCATAGCAATATATTTTAAAACAAGGTAGTAATCCTCGAAGCAAATCAAAGCATTGAATTCCTAGTGAATCATTTAATGCGGATTTAAACTGTATTATGAAAAGTAACATTATGGCCCATACTGTGAAAGTCGGAATTCATTCAACTGTGTTGTTTGGAAAAACCAACTGATACTGATAGCTCAGGAATACTTGGGTTTTACAATTAAAAATGACCTTCCCAGGAATAGGTTCAATTGCTTAAGGTATCTCCAGAATATGATCGGATCACTAACAATCACTTGACCGTGTAAAAATGTACGGTTCAACAATGCATCTTGTAAAAAACAAGCGGAAAGGAAACCAAGGCAGGGAGGGAATAATAAAACCAGCACATCAATCGTCAAAATGATATATTTTCACAAAAAATCAATAAAAACGGAACTTACAAATTAGTTGACGTAAGTAAAGAAGGGCTAAATCCTTAGAGGCAACTGATAAAATAAACTGACCACAATTACAGCACTGATAGGAGATGACGACAGTGCGCGAAACGACAGACGAATGCGCGCGCAACAACTCCGATCGATCCCTAACACTTACATCAGATAATTTAATGACAAATTCCCCTGTCAAAAATTGAGAGTGAAACATCACATAATGAACTTCCAAAAGAAAAAAAATAACGCTCAAAATCTTATGGATCACATGTTGAAAAATAATTTTAGTTTTACAAGGTGAACAAGCTATAAGAGGTGGATCGACGTGAAATGCTAGCGAATCACCATCAATAAGACTATCATAGCGATTACAAGCAATTTGGTCTTGCCAAAATTAACGATACAATATATCAGTCTGAGAATTCAGACGAATTTCAAAATGGAGGTAAATATTCCGCCACAAAAGCTGTGTAGATGTATCCGCAGTGTACCAATTGGAAATGATTGACTAACCAACCAAAATGTAATGCGAAAGGAATGAATTGTTACGTTTTCTTGAACTCTTTGATAAATGCAAAACGTTCTTAAAAAACGACAAATTTAGGCAGATGAGGCTTTGGAAAATAATAAAAGAAAATACATCGCTCGATGATTCAAAGCACCAGTAAATATGAAAATGAAAATGTTTGTTACTCAAACTGACTCACAAAATGCAAACAAAAATGGAAGACGAAACTTTTCACTTTTGATTATTAATCAGGAAAAATTAAATAAATATTCCTAAATAAAAGATATAATAATATCTGCAATGGCAGTAATAATAAATGTACCAAAATCACATCGAGATTGTGTTGAACAATGTACTGGGAGACAACTACAGGAAAGCTACGGAGCTGCTGGAGAGCGTCCGATGAAATAAAAATATACAGTTACAAGATCTAGATCTAGAAGAGTGAAACTCTCTCCCGAAATATGCCGAAGAAAAATAATTCGACTTTTTACGAATCAGAAGGTATTCACAGGAAACAAAATTATGGACCATTTGATATCCAAATAAATGCTTTACATTCTGATAAACTTCCAAAAAATAAACATCTTAAAAGTTGGCAATAAAGTATTCTAAAATTTTTAACTGAGAGGTATAACAGGACTCGGACGAATGAGGACATTGATTACACTGATCACTTCATATCGTCGGTCATCGGAGAGGAGAAACCGAATGATGAATATCCCTATGCACTGCGTTCACATTTCGAAATGACTAACACTTTATTAAACTGCATTATTTGCTACACTCAGGAGATTGCTTGCACGAGCTAAACATTCATCCACACTTTTAACTTAGGTCGTAGAGCGTTTTCCTTAGCCCATTCCTCGGAAACGCGAGTAAATACTGAGTGGAATCCGCCAAAAAAGCGTCACAAACGAAAACGAAGAATTAATACTGCCTTGCGTGGCACTGCCGGCAAGGCATTGAACAACAATAACAATCAACAGCATTATTATTAAATGATGACGAAATACTTCCACACGAACCTCTTCTATCTGGACACTCATTAATAGAACAACGATAGCAACTTTATAATCATTTTTCATTTAAATAATATTATAAAATTATGTCCGGTGGATTTGAGAGTGCTCTAAGCACTTCCTCGACAAATGCAATTCCTGGGCCACGGAAGAAAGGGCCACTCGGGTGAGGTAGAGAAGAATGGAGCGATCCGTTTCACTCCCCTCCTTTGACCTTCGCTAGCCCTGGAGAAGGCGGTCTCGCCGCGGAGGAGCACTTCTTCAAGCCTTCCGACTTGCGATCGAGGTACGCCTTGCGAAAGAAGCGGGCGAAGAGAACGAAGTAGCTGAAGTACATGGATAAAGAGAGCTTTATGTTGAAGTCGGAGATGTGGCAGTCGCGATCTCCTGCTTTCAGCAACTGGTAAGCCCAAATATTGATGGCGCAACCTGTGACCATTTGGGCTAGCTGGGCGCAGGTTATGGCCATGGCCACCCAGCGCGGAATGGATATTCCCCTTCCGGATGCTCTGATGGCGTAGTATGTGTACATGGCACTGTGCACGATGTAATTCATTACAATGAACCAACGGGCAGAGGCTGTATACTCGGTGTAGGAATACCATGAGTACAGGAGCACAGTAACGTGGTGGTACCAATGGAGGAATATCAGGGGCTGTTTGCGTAGGACGATGAACACCGTGTCGCCCAGCTCAGGTAGTTTAGACAGCACGAACATCCAGGTCCAGAATCCAGACACCTTGTCCTGCTCTATGAAGCTGCAATAACAATAAGATCGATTTAACAGACGTTTTTCAGTATCTATCATCAGGTTTGCCAGAGAAACTTAAATATTTGATGACAACATGTCAGTGACCGTATTTCAAATAAATATTTCTGAGTGGCTCTCAAATAAATCTTAGAGTATCTTCAAAATTTATAGACAACCCACGATATTTGCGAGAATTTTAAAGATACAACATTGACATTAGGGTTCTGTTACCAACATAACCAAGTATTTCAAAATAGGATACCAACTAATATAATACGAATTTGATATGCGACAAAAAATCTAGTGGTCTCATTTAAAGAGAAAGGAAGGCTTTTACTGCAACAGTGCTTCCTGAAAGTTCCTGTAATTTATCAGTAAATTAATTTCTATCAGTAAAAGCAGAGTACCCAATCGACGCAGAATCCTGTCCAACCTTACAACCAATAGGAAACCGGAACGAATGACAACAATAACAAACATCTAACAAGCAAGATCTAATTCTTTGAATTTCTTCCCAAAGGTTTTTTCCATTACAGATAGACAAATGGAGCTTCCTATAATATAAACCACTCCATACAGTTTGAGTATACAACAAAGTCAATTTACAACAGTAAAATAGCATGTTATGGTAGATGTGACAGTTTTAATATTCGCGCTACACCAATAATTACTTCAGAAACTTCTTCAGTAGATTAAACTTGAAATTTTAATTAGTCATCCATAGCAACCGGCAACTTGATTTTGAAAGACGGTTTCATCTCCGGCCATTGACTTGAGCATTCGACTAATATACATTACAACAGATTAATATACAATCATTTTTATAAGTAATACGTAGATGAGTTCAAAGCAAAAATAAAACTACTCTTTGGCTTTATCAATTAGCATAATCAAGTATAAGAAAGAATAATAGGAAATGTATTCTAGAAAGTCTTGCAAAATGACAATACACCTATTTTCCCATGTTAAATTTATATTGCTAAATACACAAACTGGTAATAATAAGGACTATCTGGAAACTTGAAAACAAAATGAATCTCAACTCCCAAATAACTGGGAGGCAAAGGCGAAGCGAATTTTTAAGTCGACATTTTAAAGTTGAGATTTAAATTTCATATCATACACGTTAATTATAAATAATTTAATATATATTTCAAAATTAAGCTTACCTTGGAATGCATACTGAATGATAAAACCCATAATTTCTAAGAACATGAATAAATTCCGGAACTGTTCTGCAAGCACCCATCAGGCTAAACGCCGCTAATGCTATATTCCACACAGCTAAAACACCTCGTAACTGAAACCGAGGTCGACTTTGCATGTAGTGCTGTCCACCGAATATGAATACCATGTAGATTCCAACGTAATAAAAGCCGTACTTCCAATTTTTCGTCATCCATACTCGGGTGTCTTGGTGAACAAATTCTTCTTCAAAGTTGAACACGTATGAATAATTCGGCATGGTAACTTCCATGTAATTCATGATTATAATATTAATGGGAGTACTCAATCTAAATTCTAAAGGAAATTCACTTCACTGAAAGTAAGATCACGAGCTCTACTACAAAGCCGGTAAACACCCTATAGGGGTTCTGTAATAAACGGCGAGCCTGCAATCGCTAAAATATGAGGATAACTTATAGAAATTGGAATTATTCAAACAGAAATGCTTCACAGAAAGATCTTGATCCTAATATAACGATTTCCACTCAAAAATATTTACCACAGAGTCCGGCTTGCCTACCCAAGTTTTATCAAATGACTGAGACACCTCGATATGTTCTTTTCTTATTTAATACGCAAGTTTCTCTTTTTACCGGTAGCTGTCGCCGTGGAACTAAGTTTCGAAACGAAATAACCTTGTAACGAAGCAATCTTGAGCAACTCAAATAATTACATTTTCCTATTGACCTCAATGACGAGCAAAAATTCTTAACTCATACTGCTGCGACTTTTTTATGATAATTCTCGTTTCGGTATAAAAGGGGTAGGTGTGCGATCATGAACATGACTGCATGTTTTGTGGAACGAAAGGCCGATTTGCAAATGGCAGAATGCACATGTTTTTGAAATGGGATAGAAAACAAATATTGGAGTAAATGCTATCAATATAAATACAACAGTTTTCTAATTTATGATTACAAATGCTGAAGTAATGGAAAAGTAATAGTACTTCAATTCAAATGTTGTGAACGCCTCCATCGATCACTACGCATACTACACTAAAATAGTGCAGTGCTTAAAACTTCATGCATTCATATTTTTATACCGTAAGATGACCGCATCAAGGTTTTGGATAATGTACCTTCTAAAATTAAATATTTATAATTAGAGCATCCTTCTTAAAATTCAGCAGTCTCTAAAAAATTTATAATTATACATTTTGAAAGTGATAAATGGACATCCGTTAATAAATCTTAAATAATGTTTAGACGCTATTTAATCTATGAAACATAAGTACAGCCCTGGCTTTAGAAGTTTGGATAGCTTATTAGCTTCTCATTGTCGCGGTTACATCGAAAATTTTGATAAAGTTAAATAATCTTCCTCTTAATGATACTTTACTCGCAGAATATTAAAGAGCGATATTCCTTATTTTCACGTTCCACCTAACAGTTTTCTTGGCAGCTATTAATTTATCTCCTTTATATAATTGCAGTGAGAAGCACTATGTAACAATTCATTTATGTAAAAAACAATTCTCTACTTGCAATTTGGTGGAACATGAAAATATAAGAGTTCACATCCATGAATTGTAAGATAATGGTATTCCTTCACAATCATTGTTTTAACTGAAATGTATTTTTTTATTATGAGTACTTCCTTAACTTAAGCATCACTCTAAATATTGAGCAGGAAAAATCTACAAACTGTTCTTAGATTAACACCCAGTGAGTGGGTTTATCCATCTAAATATAAATTTTTGTTTAAAATTGGATGCTGAAAAAGAGTCAGAGCTAATACTTGAAATTTTGGCTCCTTTATTTCAAACAAAATATGTCCTAACCCTAATAAAGTTAATGCAAGGTGTTCATTTGGTTAGCATCAAGTCTATTGATTTATTCTACTATAATACTAGGAAAAGCATCTGCTTAATGCATAATTAATGCAAGTGAGTATATATTTAAATTTAGCCTAGATCAATCTCTTATGATTAAAGTCCAAATTAAAGAAAGGAGCTAACTGAATAAACAAAGAATACTAAGTAATTAGTTTATATTAAAGTTATCAAGTTTTCTTCATTAATTTAAAGATATGTTTCAATAAATATTAAATTGGCACACAAAAATAAAAATGGCATAAAAAATCAAAGTAACATTATATCCAGGAGGACTATGTTTAAAAATATAACCATTTGAAAATTATTTAATACTTAATTTAGATAAAACGAAAATATAATTCGGATAAATCAGAATCATCATAATTTAAAGACTATATGAGGCATTTTTGAGAGTCATTTGGATATGAATAATAATTGCATGTCGATTTTCTCAAATACGTTTTGCAAATACGAAAAGTTTGATGAACTGTAATCATGTGCATAAATGATTATTCGAAATTATTTTTCTAATGATTTGCTTCTCTGTAACTGATTAATAAATCTGCGAAAAGCATTGTTGTGTTATTCAATAAATAAACTTTTATAAAACTATGCTATGGTGTTAGTAATGGACTGAATTATTCCCGACTTTCAAAAAGCCCTCTCCGGAAGGGCTTGTCTGATTTTTCATATAAAATCCGATGCTCAGCTGTATTCCATTTGATTATGAAAATTATGCTCAGTAAAGTTTCTTTATTTCGATACGGAAAAACTACAGTTGAAGGAAGGTGTATCTTCAAACGATAAAGGGGATTTCCCGAATTGATGGATGGATGGTCTTGGATGCATTTATAATAATTCTAATCACAGGGTATTTGTTCGAAGCATTTATTCTGACGTTCGTATTTCTTGAAAAAAATCTCGTATTTGTTTAGCTTTCAAAATGAAGAATTCATTGGAGAGAGAGATTTATGATATAATAACGGATAGCAAAAGCGATTCTATTTCCCACAGAAAGAAAGATTTCGAATCTTTAAAAAAAGACTTAGAATTTGAAGTGAATTCCACCAGGTCGCTTTATTACATTAATAATATCAAAGAATTGATGTACGTTTTGAAGAAAAGGGCCCTACCTGAAGCAGTCGAGAAGTCAGCTTACGAGTCTATTCTTAGGTTTGTCAGAGTCAGAAAGAGCAATGACAAAGGAGGAAGCCGATCTACACCCAGTGAATTACCATTTGATGGTATGTATTTTCGTTTCTTCAAGAGGATCATGAAACGAAATAGTACGTTTTCATTTTGTTCATTTCAGTGATGGATCTGGTAGCGACTAAGATAGGCTTCGATTGGATTGATCTTTCTAGATACTTGGGTGTATCGGATTACACTATAGAAGAAATTGAAATGAGATATCCTAATCAGTTGAAACAGAGAGCGTATCAGGTGATACTATCAGAAAATATTGTCCGTTTTCTTTTAATTATAGTTAACTAAACTACTCTTTACTGTTTCAATTCAGGCTCTCCTCACGTTTAGTAGGGAGACGAGAAGCGGAGATGAAATGAAAATGAGGCTGGTGCAAGCTCTGACGAAGGTTAGAAGGATTGATCTTCGTAACGATGTGGAAAAGATTTTCCAAGAATTGAACCAGGAGTGAATTGTGCGCGATGCGATTTTATTTTCACTTCGCTGCATCTGACGCTGATGCAATTTTCTAACACAAATATCGAGCTGTACAAATTTTCACTTCAACACACTTAGATTAAAAATTTTCATGAGTTTCTCATAAACCTCCTCCTCCTATATTTTAACTGGAACATCTGATGTTTTGTAAATATTTTCACACAAATGCTGCACACAAAACATCAATTATAATGGTAAAAGATTTTTTTTCTGTGGTAAGCAGTTCCTCATGTCCACTTCTTCCACGTCAACGAATCCAGTTCATAGCTTTAAGGCCAGTGCTCTTTATCACAGACCAAAATACAATAATTCCTGCAGTCAACTTCTCTCTCATTTCAACAGCCCTGAAAAGGATAAAGAATGTTGTTGTAAACAAACTGGATACAGAAATAAAAAATACATGCATACAAATACATCTATTATAATGTACTAGAATATCTCACTCCTATGGTCAATGTGGATTTTGACATGAAGCCTGAGACTTAAATTTGTACATTGAGTATTCAATTTATTTTATTTTAATTACTTATTCATGTTATTTGTATACAATACGTTCAAATAAAATTCATTATAGAGCTAGTTTAAGTATATTGTGTTGAATTAATGAACTGGATGCAATTTGGATTTATATTTTTGTATGTAAAGCAATATGACTAATATTTGAAAAAAAAATCATCATTTAATTGAACTTTGAGAGTTGAATACTTTTCAAAATGCTATTCCTGAACGATTCAATGATTTTCCATTCTTTAGTTCATAGCTAGATAGGGAAAAAGAGGAAATATGTCATAAACTCTACAAACTTCAAATGAACAGGTAATTGCTAATGTTTTTTAAAAGCTGTTATAGAAATTATTCACTTATTAAAGCCTTTATAACAGCATTCTTAGTTGTGAAGGGAATGAGAAAGAATTCAAAGAACAGAAGTGCCAACTCCATCATTATGATTCAACATTAAAAAATATCTGTAATAAATTAATTCAAGATTAAAGGAAAGGGGTTAAAATTGTCCTAAAATCCTAATTAGTTACAATAGATTCAAAAATCTCATAAATATATTATATTTAACACATAAATCTACCTCTTATTGGTAGGGTTGAGCCTATGCGATCCGAGTACAATAGATTTATAAAAATCATGGATTAAAAAAAACTGTAGAGAAGAAATGAAATTATTATGAGAAGGCATGATTTTCTGTGGAAATTTATCGTTTTTTATTATTATATAGAGAAGAAATCTTTGCAACTGAAGGTTGATGTAATGAAAGCATTTCTTGAGGGGAAAACTCTTAGAGATAAGGGGAGGGGGTGGAATGATATGGAAGTTTAGCAAATAATGAGGACACATATAATAGAAATATTTATTTATTTAAATATATACTACTGCAATTTGGCCTTATGACCAAATGGCAGCATAAAAGGAAAAATAAATTTGGTTGCTTGGCATTCGCCCATTACAGAAGGGATACCCCCTCATATAGGATTGGGTTTAATAAAATAGATGGTCTAGGGAATATAAAATCAGTAAAAAGAAAATGAAATAGAATTGTGATGATGAAATACATTTTTTTAAAGCCATGATCAAATACTTAAGTAATAATAAATTAATTATCAATAATAATTTAAGCCATTGGTATTTGCATAACAATGCCTGCCAATCCAAATGGTTAACAGCTTTCCAATATGGGTTTAACCTAATGCCAAGGTCTAAAGAATGGAGATCTTTCATTGGTCCATTGTTCGGTATTAGATTGTAACTGTTCTAAATATGGATTTTTGTTACGGAAATGTTAAAATAATCAATCATCAGCAATGACAGATTATCATAAAATCATCTTCATAGTTTCACCTTGTATGTGTTGAGGTATGTACCTGTAAAGTTATAGAACAATTCACTGCATATTAAAAATATTTTTTAAATTATTTAATTAGGCTAATTAATGCTATACACAAAGAAGAAAAGCAAGACAAATAATGGCAATAAAAATTTTTTGGGTATGCTAAGATTAAAGAAAAATCAAAAAGCATATGAAAATTTTTGATGAATGTGTGCTCTTAGAGATTTGCAGAAGTTAATTTAAGTTTCTACATTATACATATTCCTCATATATATATATATATATATATATATATATACATAAATCTTCAGCAACCAAGTGTCTAGCATACTAAAATAATGCTTGCACCCTTAAGGTTCAAGGTTTGAGGTTCCTAACAGATCAAATTTCAAAATTTTCAAACTGCAATAGCATGAGATTGAAGGGAATGCTTTGTATGATTACTTGCAATAGCAGTTTATTTAGACTAGATTTTGCTCAATATGGAAAAATATACCCTATACATACCCTTGTAATAAAGTTTCACCTGAGGATGGACCAAAAATATAAATCTGTTTTCATTCTGACAACATTTTTTGGGGAAGTTTTCCTCCCTGCTAAGAAGCAAATTTATTTAAACACTAAACTTGAACTAAAGTATAATATTTAAATTTGAGGAATAAAGAATTCAGATAAAAGTATCTATAGTAAAGAAACTTCTTCCCTCATTGAATATTACTTAATAAAAATGAGTTTATTCTAAATACAATAATCGTGGATTCTGGCTAAATATAATTAAATATTAATACTAATTCACAACAGGAAAGAAGAAAATGATGGTAACTTTGCCTCAAATTTAAATTGAGTTCATTTTTCATATATCTACATGATAAACTCCCAAAATGCCAATATAATTAATTAACTTCACATTTGAATTTCCTAGCAAAAGCCAGCAATTCATAAAAATAGTAATACTTTAAAAATGAACTGTTCCACTCTAAAAGAATTTTACTCTCAATAGATAAGCATCATTGTCCATGTGATATGAATGTGATGATATTGCCTTTTATATAAACTGAAAAGCTATTGACTGTACAGGATGTAAAATCTACATTCAAAATAATCTCTTCTCAAAAAGTTTTGTAAGTTTGAAAAGCTGTGCATGGAAGTGGTTTCATTTTAAATATCTATTTACATTTAATTTATTCACATCTAAATATGGACAATTACTGTATGGTGCTCAATTCAATAGTTACATACACCAGCTTCCATACCCCACAAAGAGAATTTTCTCCTTATCGAGGATTAGAACTCAGAATCTCACAATTAAAAATTTGGAAATGCTAACCATTCGGTGATGCCAAAGAAGTTTCACATGGTTTAAAAAGATGATAAAAGAATTTGGTATTAACTTAAGCCTCTTTTGTCTTAAGCTCTCTTTTGTCAAGCTTCAAATAGCTAGGTTCAACGCCTCACTTATCTACTGCAATTCTCTAAACATGAGCTATATTTTAAATATTGTACTAGAGGTGAATTTAAGATAATTTTATAAATTTAAACTTCTGGCAGAGCTGCAGAGCAGAGCAAAGAAATTCAGATTATTCTCTCTTAAGTTCAGGATGATGACATGAAAGGAAAAGAAAATTACATATAACAGAAATGAATTACATTGCATCTTACTAAGACATTGAAAACAAAGTAATGATGACTCTCAGGAACAAAAAAAAAACAAAATAAACATTTTTCAAAGAAAAATCTTTAACTAGAAAAATACATTTATACCTACCTTGAGTTTAGCAATCTAAAACTTCTGTTTCAGAAATAAAAAAATGAATATAATTAAAGCTTGAAATTCACAGAATCAGTTGACTTATGTTGGATATCCTGTGAAATGAAGGAAACAGAGTTGTACTTTTCCCACAGAAAATTATTATAACAACAACCTGGAGATGACAATTACTAGTTGAAACCAGTCATTCCTGTAACAAAAAAGTAGCAGTCTGTTTCCTCCATTTAAAACATACAAGCTTTCCTGAAAGTTTAATGTATGCTAGGTAAAGGGGTAGATATAAACTTAGAGTGAAAAGTTTATGCAGCAAGAATTAATTCAAGGCTTTAGCAGATTCTGATAGGACCGGGACTCAAACCTGGATCTCCAAATTGCCAGTCAATCAGCCCATGCCAACAAAATGTGATTAAATATTCTGGCAAGATAGTTCGATGTTCAGAGCAACTGATAGGCAATTGGAATATTCAGGTTTGAGTCCCAGTTCTGTCCTCAGACTTTTTCCAAGTCTGTAAGACCCTTTCAATTTGAGTGCATAAATTTTTAAAAAATTATTTGAACAAAAAATAATAGGTTGAACCTAACCAAGTAACTACCATAAATCTATGAGCAATACATTCATTGAAATTTCAGAAATTACTACAAGATGTATTAAAATTGATTAAGAAGAAATATTAACATTAATAATTAATAAAAATTATTTTAATAATTTACAATTATATGTGCTAACATTACTTATCTTAGATAATTAGCTGAAAATTCTCATCTACACTCTGGGAGAAAAGTGTTTTCACTATAATGCAATTAAGTAATAATTACCGTGTATGCTTGATAATTAGATGCAACAGAAATATGATGCAAGTAGGTTGAATCAAGGGTAGCTCAAACATAAGCATCTAAATTGAGCTTTTTGCCCATGAATATTTTTTATGAACAGTGGACCACTTTACTTAATTTTAATATAATGAAGACACATGAAACACTTATCAAAAATATGTTTCCTCTCTTGCATGCTTTTATTCCAATAAATGTACCATATTTTAACCATAACTTCATAGTACAGCCCAGTGACAGGCCTATGCTGCTTGCCGGTCCATGCTCGACTGCTGAATCTGGGACATGATTATGACACCCTTTTGTTATATAGCAAATATAAGATACAGGCAAAATACAGTGAAATGTTGAACATAAAATACTGCATCTTATGATCAAGCATATACAGTACAAAAAAACTAGAGAATATTCATCAAAATGCAAATGTTTCTAGAATTAATCTTTGCAGTATTATTAAGATCTGTTAATCATATCCCAAAGGTTCCCTTGTTAGAGCTGCCCTTTCCAAAATTCAGCAGCAGAGATAATAGCTAATTCATTAAATATTAAATTTTGTTTATCATTCTAAAAGGAGAATTCCAAAAGCAATAATACTAACAGCAAAAAAGTCTAATGCGCCTACACGGTTGTAGTCAGCATCATCGTCATTGTCGTCATCTTCCTCATCATCTTCCTCGTCATCATCTTCTTCATCCTCCTCTTCATCTTCCTCCTCATCCTCATCATCATCATCTTCATCATCGTCGTCGTCATCATCGTCATCTTCATCATCATCATCATCATAATCGTCTTCATCATCGTCGTCGTCATCGTCATCATCTTCTTCATCATCATCATCATCGTCGTCGTCATCATCGTCATCATCATCGTCGTCGTCATCATCTTCCTCTTCTTCTTCATCTTCTTCATCCTCTTCTCCTTTCTGCGACTATAATCAAAGTTCATCAATTTAATTGTTTTATATAAATTTAATTTTAGAACAATTCTATGAAACAAAAAATGTAAGACAAGACTTATGCACATATTACTATAATGATTTATTTGCTACCTTCTTCTTCATCAGGGAGATAGAGACAGGAGACAAAGTAATGTACAGTTATGGAGGGGGGTAGGGTAAGTTGGGTGGAGGGAGAATAATGCTTAACCCTCTTACTGCGGATGGGGTGATCTATCGGCCCGGCATGCATAGGCCTATGCATGCCTATTTCCGATCTATAGGCCCTCGCCTATGCATGCCGGGCCGATAGATCACCCCATCCGCAGTAAGGGGGTTAAACAGCAGTGGAAAGGATTAAAGGAAAGGGTGAAAGATGATCATTTATGATTGTATTGCCTTTATAACTATAATAATAATAATCTGCCTTTATTGAATCAGGGCGAAATATATCCAATCCCAGACCAGAAAATTTTCCAATCCGCCAGGACTTGAACCTGGGACCTCGAACACTAGCACTCAAAGCGCTATGCACTCAGCCACCGAGGCCGGCAAATAATATTTATTATATATATAAATAATAACTATATGCCTTTCACTTACTGTTTGCAATATATTCCTACCACAAAGTTTTGCCTAAATCAATAGATAGTATAATTCTGTGAATCCAAATTGATATATATTATTTTATAATATGCTATCTTTCACATTCAACGTATTAATATATAATTCATAGGTACTTTATCAATGTGAGATATTGCATTATTTGAACTGTTGGAGGACCATTAACAATAAATTATGGAATCCAGAGTTTATATCAATAACAATAAGTAATAATAGTAAATGGATGGAAGATTAGAAAGTTATGAACATAACTCTTACACTTTTTACATCCATTAATCTCCATCCATAATAATCCGTCTTTATGTATAATTGCCAAGTCCAATATACAAATCTACATAAAACTAAACATATCCATAGTTATGAAAGGGTTTCTTACATAAAGATAATTCAACTTAATTTAGAGCAACTCATTATTAAGGAATGAATGAACTAATAAAACGTTATAAACTCTGACTGACCAATTTAATAATTTGGCCAATTAATAGGAAGTCACAACTTAAAAGGAAATTATTATTATTTAAACTTCATATAATGCTTTAATTATTGACAAAATTAGTTTAACTTTATCAAATCCTTTCAAGAGAATCTCTGAATAGATCTACTCACCTTTTTGGAATCTGCTTTGACTTTTCCTTTCTGTGGTAAAATTCTATCAGTACCATTTGTTTTATGCATCTGAGTATCATTGTCAGCCTGTAATAATTATGTACAAGAATTTGAAATTAGCATAGAGGAGATATAAATTACAGAATAACGAGTGACATAGATGAGTATTATCAAAGAGCTTGCAATCAGATAATAGTGTACAGAAGCCAATCAAATAGGTTCATAAATAAAATTTATTTGTTGGTCATGACATGGTGGAATGCTGCTGTAAACAACTTAAAAAGGAAAACTCCAAATACAATCCAGATTGTAAATAAATTAATGCGAATCATTTAGACAACATCATTATCTGGTCAGTTGAGGTAAAGCAATTATGGATTGTATTTAGTATTTTCGTTTTCCAAATATTTAAGTTCATCAAAACATTTTCTCCTCAGAGATTGTGATGTTAGGTTCCTTAAGTATTCCTCTAAAGATGTTGCTACTGTTTCATGTAGGTCTATAAATCCATTTGAATATTTAAAAGTCATCATAGTTGATGGGTCATATAGTAACTTTACAAAAGAAAATATAAGATTTTTGTGGTAAAAATATCACAATTTTTAAAATACAGCTCCATAACCAATTCATAAATGAGTCTTTAAAATGTATATGGACTTTACCCCTCATTTAGTACATCAGAAAGGTATCTTGTTGGGTTTAAAAGTGGTCTTATACCTCATGACAATGGGCAAAAATTGCCACAAGAAGAACACTAAAGAACTTCGAAATTTACAGGTAATGATTCAGAAAGATTGCTGATCAAGTAAAATAAATTTCATTGAGGCCATGAGCAATTTTTTAGTCAATCGAGTAATAACTTGTCTCAAGTTCAAGTTTGAAAAAGTTGAATGTATAATGTGTGTAATATTTGCTGATAATGGAGAAAAACTCATTTGAATAAGGTATTTTCAAACTGTGATGAACACAATTATCTCTTAAATCTTCCCATCATTCATTTTCAAGGACGATAAGAATTTTTTTATTTAAAATCTGAAATTCAACTTCCACCCTACCTCTTTGATTTCAGGTTTGGGTTTCTCCTTCTTTGCACCTGCTTTCACAACTGCTTCCGTTTCAGCCTGAAATAAGCAAAAATATATATTAACACAACAATTTTAATCATGCCAGAAGATATAATGGCGCATAAGATAAAACAAATATTGTATAATATAAGATAAAACATATAATATATGATAAAACAAATATTGTATAATAATTACCTTTTTAATTTCAGCTTTAGCCTTTTCCTTCTTAGCACATTTGGAAACAGAAGGTGAAGGCCTTGGTAAGGCTGCGGATGAAGGTGAACCAGTACTGAGAGCTGGAGTTTTAGGAGAATCCTCTGGCTGTGAAGCTCCTTGAGCGGTAGCATTTGATGATTGTGATTCAGATGGTGTTGGCTCAGCTGTAGGACCCCTTTGCCGACGAAATCTTACAATTATGCTCCGAGAGTCCAGAATGAGATTATGAGTTGTAATGAAAGAATCGATGGCTGCCTCCACCGTGTTGAACCTTACAAAAGCATACCTGCAAATTTGGAATAGCTTAAAGGTTTTTCTTGACTTATCTTTCCCTCTTTCATTTCACATATTCCTTAACAAATATGCTCAATTATAAAATTTCAGACAATTCTATAGTCTATGAAATCACTTATAATATTATGCAGAGTGTCACAGATGTTCTGTAAAACTGATAGAATACTGACAAACCAGTTTGTTGAATAGCAAATAAATTAATTAATTTGGTATTAAATAACTATTAAAAACTGGGTGACAAATTATGTGCAGGCCTTGTTCTAAATAGGAATTTGGATTTCAGTTACCATAGTTTTTGGATGACAAGTCGCAGTGAATCATAAGATGCAGTATCAGTGAATGGATCTATTTTCATCATATGTTAAGGATTTACCATTTTTTAAAATCAGCTTTAATTATATCATGAGGTCAACAATAACTTGTCACTCCCCAGTATGGTTTCCGATCAAATGGATCTACAGTTAAGCCTTTTACGTGTAATGTAAAACAAATGGAGGGTCTTTAGAACAGCTAATTCAACTACACTTCATTTGACTTATGTTTTTCATTATGTGTTTCATTCCATACCTATTCAAAAACTTAAATATTTTTGTGTTAATGGGACTGTACTTCAAGTGTTTGAATCCTGATCCTGACAAAATCTAACGAATTGAAAGTCTAACAGGGATTACAACATCTTCCATTACTGGGCCTTTGCTTTTCCTTGTTATGAAAAATTATTATGGGAGTAATGTTTCTACTAGTCTTATTATATATTCTGTTGATGTGACTTTCTTTAGAGTTTGTACATTTTGTATACCTTAAACCATCTTCATTCTAAATAGAATATACATTATAATATAAAAACAACCAAGGAAACATCTGTGTATATAATTAGGTGAGGTGGAAGGTAATTTTGTCTGGAAAGTCCATGCAGCTGGAATTATTTTAGGTCAGATGTGGAAAAGTTATGTTTAGAAATGTATGTTACATTACTTAAAATTACCTTTTGCCTATCATTGTGTTTAAAGGGGGATTTTCTCTCAACGACAACTTCAATTCTTTTTATGGCCAGTAGTTCTAAGAGGTAATATATAGCTGCACAAACCTACAAAGCACATGCCTACAAAGTATTCCTTAATAGCACATATAAATGTTCTGGAAAATAGCTCAATAGTTAGAGTAACCAACCAGCAATTGGGAGATCAAGGCTCAAGACCTGATACTTCCAGACTTTTTTCACATCTGTTAAATATCCTGGGATATAACCTGCCTTATTATTGAGTGTATTTCCAAACAAAATTACCTTCCACCTTACTCTGCATCTCTTTGATGATGATTTACAAAAATAGCTTGCATCAAAAGGATGGCAGAAAAGGATATTTGTTATTATTATTATTATTATTATTATTATTATAATTATTATAAGAATTAAACTGCTAGTAGGCTGTAAGCCTGGTGGCAGTTATTTCTACATCTATATATATACAACTAATATACAATATTCGCAAAAAGAAATACTATGATACATAAATTGAAAACATAATCTAAAGTAAAATGACAATTCCTTAAATACATACAACTAAATAAATTTAAACACTATACCTAACAGTCTTTACTGGAGTTTTTCGGGGTTCATGACAGGCCTTCACGGCTACCGTAGCGGTCTCGGGGTGAAACCCCACCGTACATCGCCCTGTCAAGCAATCCCTTACTTCGTCCAGAAGTCCCCACATTGCAACATCTTCAATACCCTTATAGTATACATACATTAATTCTACAAAATTTTGGAGCATTTCTTTTTGAAAAATATTACATTTTTAGGCAAGGGTCTTAAGAGTGATACAGGTAACTTGTTCCATTCTGATATTCCCCTATTGAGAAAAGAATACTTTTTTATATCCGTTCTTTGCCGCCGGGGCTTAATTTTAAATTCATGGCTATCTTTACCGCAAAAATTAGGTTTTACAATCGAATTTTTAAAGGGTACCCAACCATCTTTACTTGTAATTATGTTATATATACAACCCAGTCGACTTATTTTTCTCCAGAGAATCCCACCCAAGAGTATCTAACATTTCTGTAACGCTGTCCCTTTTTCTAAATTTTCCCATAACATATCGAGCAGCTTTTCTTTGTATTTTTTCTATTTTCTTTACTTGACCACAATGATAGGGGTCCCACACAGTTGTCGCGTATTCAACTATTGGCCTCACAAGCGATAGATATCCCTTTTCTTTCGCTTTCCTGCTACTGCCCCTTAAGTTAAGGTTATGTTATGCTTAAGAAAGATATTAAATTTGTAAAGAGGAGGGTATGTTAATATAGAATATACTTATGTATTTCTCTCAGTTAGGAAGCAAAATGTAACCAAAGCGAAATATAAAATTTGATTAAAAAATGGGATTATGATGAGCTGCTGCATGGGAAGCATTTAGAAGAAGTTATAAATTCTTTAGATAATACAGAACTATAGATATGTTTAAAAAGTAACTAGAGTTAAAATTTTTAATAGAATCATCAGTGTAAAAGAAAAACTAAGACATGTAATATGTACCTGTAATAAACAGAGCTTTTTGCATGGGATTAAACCTATATTTTGCCACCTTGATTAAAATACTCATAAACTGCTGAACCGCTTACTTCTTTGACAAAACAAATTCTTCTAAACTTGACATTACTTTTAATCTTTAATAGGTCAAAAAATCAAAAACAATAGTAGATATTCAATTAGTGTAAATTTTTTAATACCAAGAATCATGTACTTTTGAAAAAGTGGCTGATATTGATAGGTCATACTAAACAAAGTTATTAGCACTTTTCTAATGTCAAATGAAACATTACATTAAAAGTGTTAACAGTGTATTTGCTCATAAATTATATTTTTAAAAATTAAAATATTTTGAGTAATTATAATCCCTTAGGATTACAATAATTTTCACTTAGTCTAACAATTAAATATTATTCGCTGAAATGGCAATCGTCAATGATAATCCTAAAGCTGGAATGGCTTATAAAGAAGAGTTTTGAGCAAATAACAAATATTTTACCTCGTATACTTCATCTTTTGTGCAAATCCTATGTCAATCCTTGAAGCTGTGGGAAATTTCTCTTTGACAGTCTGGATGTTCACATTAGCAGGCAAATTTCCAATGTATAACCTTAATGAATGAGAAAATAATGTCATGTAGTTAAGTTAAATACTATAAGGATAAATAATATACAGGGAAGTAAAACTTTAGTCCATAAAAGTAAAACTTAAAAGTCCATGATTCCTAAATGATATTCTACTACCTTACATTCAATTATATTGCCAAAATCTCTATGAAAATACCAAAATGAAAAATTTTCATCTGTATAATATTATTTGTTCATAAAGAATACTTAATAGAAACTGCTGTCCACAAAACTATCTATTTAGTTTGAAAGTAATGGGTATACTGGAAAGTTTTGTCCGTTTTTAGAATGAAACAAAAGAATAGATTTTTTCATACTTTGAATAAAGTTTATTGAATAATTTAATAGCCATCATTATTTATGACTTCTCTACTGAGTGATAGCATTTTGTATATTCCATTTTTAAAGAATGCCTTATCTCTATAGGCCAAAAATCCGTTCCGGTTACAATGTTTCAACAATTAAGCTCATATTCATTAAACACATATTTGGCTCTCTCTTTTGATTGCTAACATTGTGTACACATTTTCATCTTAGATGAATAAAACGAAGACCATTCTCGTTAGAATTAATTGAGACGCGTTCGCATACCAATGGTTTCTGTCCTTACAAAATTTCTTACAGGGCAAACAATTCAAGAAAGAAGAAGAAATCAGACAAACACTGGTTAAATTTTTGGCCTCTAGAGATAAGACATTCTTTAAAAATGGGATATACAAAATGCTATCATGCTGTAGAGAAGTCCTAAATAATGATGGCAATTATTCAATAAACTTTATTCAAAGTATGAAAAAATCTATTCTTTTGTTTCATTCTAAAAATGGACAGAACTTTCCGGTAGACCTAATGCTAGAAGGAGATCAGGTAATTGTACAAGAAGAAATGATTTTAACTTCAATACTATTCGTAGGCAGTCATAACCTCATTTAATCCTGAGCTTTACTAGAGGAAAGTGGTTTAGTGGCTAGCATGCTAACTTCCTAGCTGAAAAGTAAATTTTCTAATCAGGAAATGAATTTATGTGCTTCTCTATATACTAAATCACATAAAATTTTGAATATTCACCTGTTTGTGATAAATAAATTACTATTACTACAACTTGAAATTCCAACCATTCTAATTAAAAGCCCATCACTTCTTTAACTTCTTCAAAACCTGATTGAGAAAACCCATTTTTTCTGAAGTGAGTAGTATTAATCCATATTTTACATTTATACTGAAAATTTCCAGGATTGTATTAGAGAAGTACCAATGCATTATCAGTCAGCCAATCCTGTTTATAATCTCATGAGACCAAAATGAATTTAAGAGAATCCTTCCTTAGGTTATTTTCATACTCAAGTTGTATTAAAAAATTTAAAACACTATATCCATCAAAAGGGTCACGACTAATATTTATGTACATGTATAACATACTATACAGTGTACATCTTTTTTGGATGTCACACCCACTGAACAAACTGAGAAATTTCATTCTTCTATGAACAAACAGTATGTTAAACAATTTGAACATAAAAAAACCTTATTAGGCCTATAACTGAGACTTAAACACTTTTCTAGTGATTAATGAATATCACTGATTAATTCTTTAATAAAACTAGAAGTGCCAAGCGTGCCCAGAAAGATTTACTTTTTAAAAGATTGATAGAATCATCATTTTATGCAATAGGCAATGAATTTGACTTTAACAGAAGTGTAATCCTCTTCCATGAACAGTGAGTATCATGAAAAAGGTATCTTTCTATAAACATTTTAGAATCCAACATAGCAGAAAATGCTGCATTTCAGATTAGTTAATCACAATCAATATAAAGAGAATGCTCATAAAACTCTGAGATATAAATGAAACAGACCAAGAATTAAAGATATTGTCATTTAAAATGACAGTGGTTGTTCAACAAATATTTATGCCCAGTGATTCAACAAATACACATATATGGTTGACTGACAATGATTTTAAAAAAAATGAATTATATAAGATTTATTTTCAAGCTAAAAATTTATATTCCTACTCTTAATATAGGTAATAATAAGACTTACGTGTATGGATCAATAGCCTCTGGAGATAAAATGTCCTCATCTTTAACAATCTTCTTTTCAACTTTCAGAGTTCCATTACCAAAATTCATCTCTGAAAGCTCTTTTATCATGTCATCTGGACTTATATCATCTGCTAACTGTACGAAGCAGAATCTGGAAAGTGAAGATATCCAAGCATTAAAACATAAAAAATATTATCATCAGCAAATTAACATTTATTCACTTGATGACAACCCTTTAATGTCCAATTAATATGAGAAAAATCACCTCATAGTACCTGTCTAATATTAAAATACAGTATTTTTACTTTTAATAATTTAAAATTATACTATGAGAACAGTATAGTATATTGCATGATAAAACACCTATATATGTACTGCTCATTTCAGCAAACATAATTTTATGGAAAATTATGAAACAAAAAATAAGCATATTTAATGTATAAATTTAATTTTTATTTACTTCTTTGAAGCCATGGTTCTTAATATGAGCTTGAATGTATATTCAAGAAATTATCACAACATTTTTCCAAAATATGGATGCAAATCAGGTACTACTATAGCTTTATATTTATATATAGCTTTATTTATAATTTAAGCTTTATTAATATATAAGACTTCACAAATATTATTACAAATACATATATCTGATGTAAAAAGAATAAAGCATCTTTCATTTTTTAAGATCCAAAGTAATGTACATTATGATATAACATAAAAAAAGGAATAATATTTACTCTTTCTTAGAATGACCAAAATCCTACCACAGGGTTATTTTGGAAAGCTCTCACTATCAAACACAAACAAATGAAAATGAAAATAAAGCTAGTGAGACCAGAATAAACAATCATATAATATGGTATAGCGGTGATTTGGATAGTTTTCAGAAAGAATACAAAAATTTCTTAGTTCACTGAAACCTTGATTATTTTTCAATGTAAATTCTAGCTAGAATAAGCATCTGGTCAGGAAATGTTCCAATGCATTGCACCCATCTCAAAATTATAATTACTCCAATCTTGCAAAAGCTTTGTTTAAAGTGAATCTTTAACAATCAAAAAAAATCTCTGGATGAGATGGAAATCTGTGATGAAGCCATATGAGGTCTTTATTGAAAATGAGTATATCCATACAAAACCTGGCATTATTTTTATCCAGAGAGAAGAAAAATCAAATACTGCCATCCTTTGCTTCTACACATATGCCAATCCCATTTTTTAATTATTTCTACAGTTAAGGTAATCATAAATAAATAAAAGTAAATCATTTTAGGTGACAACCAAATAGCAAGATTTCTCACACTTTCAATTGATACCCCTCCATTACTATTTGGGAACCTTTACAATAATACTTGGGTTCTTGATATTGACCGAGAAATGTACGGATCATCATCTAAGCTTCACTGATAAAAGTTAATTACTATTAAATGTAAAACTTCCAAACTAGTTTTGTAAGTTGTTGTCAAACATTTTTGAAAAAAAGTCTTAATGTCATAATTTTACTTTTAACTTTAGTTAAATAGAAACTAAAAGGATGAATGGATCAAGGTTAGGAATAACAGAATTTTAAGACTGATATAACATAAAAGTATTCTCTACATACATACAATAATGACTAGAATTTTTTGAATCAATCAGAATTTTCAAGGTTATAAATGGAAAAAAGGCAGCTCATTTAAGCTCACTAAGGTCAAAATCTGATACAGTTTATGCATAAATTCTGCCATGTATTAGCATATCACTATCCTTGGATTGAAATATCATTTTCTGATTATTTTACATAGGTTTAAAAAATTTATTCTCCCATGAATATAATATTTTATTGTTCAGCAAAGTACTGTATTAATTATCTTTAAATAATTATAATAATATCTTCATTATATCATATTATATAATTACCTTGGTCCACATGGTACTTGGAAATGGACATTGAGAATTCCTGGATGGAAATTTTTCACAATTTCTTTTGAAAGCTCTGGATCTGGAAATCTGATTATGAGGCTTTGACTCCTGAGTCCTTTGAGGTATTCATTCTCCACTGCAAGGGCCTTCTCTGCTGCCTCTTTGTTCCATGGCCTTGATGGATAACTCTGAGACATAGGCCTCCTTTTACTTGATTTTGCCTTGGTGAACTCCTCTAAACCAGATTCATCAATCACTATGGATTTAATCTCATCTTGGGAATTGTTTTGATTTTGCTGCTTCTGCTGTTGTTTGGATTGCTGGTTCTGCTGCTGGGGTTGTTGCTGCTGTTGTTGTTGTTGCTGTTGTTGTTGCTGAGCTTGCTGCTGCTGAGGTTCTGGCTGCTGTTGAGAAGGCATTTGCTGCTGCATGCCATTCATGGGAGTCCCTGGCAGAGGGGGGGGCACAGAGGCCAAATACTGCTTTCCTTTAATTGCCATTCTTAAGCAGCAATAAACACACAATGACATTACACATGGTGATCACGTTAGTATGATTATGGCTAAAGAAGTGCTATAGTACAAGTAAATAGCTGAGTGATCATTAAATTATTGTATTAAGGCCATTCATCTGTAATAATAAATCAGCTCCATAATGACAGTCAACATGTTTATTCAGAAGAAGATATCAAAATAAAATAGAGATATTAAGCAAAAAAACACTCACAAACTCGAATAAATAAAATTGCATTTAGGAAGAAAGCAATTCATGTTCATGCACTTTGTTAACAATAACTGAACAAGCAAAAATTAACTCACTAGTGATTACTGCCTACATTCAGAAAATTTTATTCTTGACAAGAATCTTCCTCATTAATAAAAATTTTATTCATAGCATATAACCTTTTATAAATGATTGCCACTGTAATAGTATAACTGGAAACTAAAAATTCTACATTTAATTCTGCTACATTGCTTAATTAGTATCTGTCACTCTGGTAGTAAAAAACAGGATTTTTTACACCTTTCAAAAGGAGATAATACCTCAAATTTCAGGCAAAAGATGTAAAGAATTTGAGAAGCTCAAGGATAGAGTGCTGTACAACTTCTAAGGTGGCAAAAGTGAATGACAAAGGACACAGAAAGTGCAATGAGTGCAATTTGGCTCAATCTATCAAAGATGAGTTAATATGGCACAACTGGAGCAAATAGGTCACTGTTAGAAGAGACATTGCAATAGAAACACTAATTCATAATAGGGAGGTAATTCAGCTATTTGCCAATTAGGGAAGGGAAGATGCTTAATATCTTTTTTATAAACTGAATGAACAATCAATGTACTACATTAAAAAGAGTGATTACAGTGTTCCTATAAAAGAATTAGCATTACATTACATTGAAAGGCAACAATCAAGTTGATTGATTATTTTTGGCAAAGCATTCATTTATAATCCAAGAATTCTCCTGTTTAGCCCCTGAGGCTCTATTGCTCTTCAGAATAAGATATTTATGCCTACCAACTTTATAATTTCTTTTTAAATAACCATTCAAAATGCTAAAAAGATATAATTGATACAGCAAGCTCAAAATCTGTGGAATGGAGTCATAAAAAAAAGAAATGAAATTTCTTTGTAACACCTTTAGAGTACATTTGAAGATAACTAATTTCATTGATCAACTGACAGGATCATTCAAATCAGAAATTCGTATTACAAAGAGATATAAATATAAATAGAGGATGCAGGAAGGGGTTGTTCCATGAGGGAGTGAAGATGGAAAAAATCAGAAACTCACATGATAGGTATGGGAATGAGGGGCGAAGGACTTGAGAAAAGGTTAAAAGCTCCTGGTATGACCATTGTTAAGGATGTGGTCTACAAACTTTGAATCTGTTGCCTCAACGCAGAAATAGAATTTGTGTTCACCAGCTCTAACTTGATGGCTCTTCCTGACTAGCACATACAAAGTTACATTTGGCCATACATTGGCCAATCATTGCAATTGAGTTTGTATTATGTACTGAGATTTCCTGTTGCTCTCTTATCTTTCTAAAGGCAGATGGTTTTTCCCATTCTACTGAGAATTTTGAAGGCAGCTTTTAGACCAGCTGGGAAGAGGTTTCATGAACTGTATAGATGTTGCCAGGAATGTTGTCAACTTTCAGAAAAAAAGAAGGTATAAATGTTGTCCTCAATTTCTTGCTTTTTAGACTCTTTCCTAAAAATTCCAGTTTCTGTGATCCAGCTAATACATTTAACAACCCCTTTCCTTGCCCCCATTAAGAATGCTTTATGACATTTCTTATGTGCCTGTTAATATCAAGTGATCAACAAAACTGGTTGCTTTCAAACATATTGTAAGGAAGTTACAAAGAGGTTTATTTTCCTTAAATTTTGCAAAAGGGATGCTTAATGAAATAATTTTTCCATTTTATAAACTCATATTTTGGATCTTTAAGCGGAGTTTTAAGGTGGTATTTTCTCAATTTTCTGCTAATATTTCCTACCCTCCCATATAATATTATTATATTTGTAAAGATATTAGACATAACCTCAATCATAAAATCATATTAGCAATTGTAACATGAGATAATTAACATAGAATGAAATTATTACTCACAGCCAGGTCAGGTTCCATGGATTCGTAACCTCTTTGAGGCCATGGTGGTGGTTGATGATAATAATAATTAGGAAACTGTAAGAAAATATTTGAATTATTTCATTAATATTCCCATCAACTACTAAATATCATCCCTAAATACCCCTCTCACCTCACAACCTAGCCTACACTAATTCTCTTTCCCACTCTTTCTTCTGAATACATAAAATCCCAATGAGGATAGTAAAAAATGTATTTTAAAAAACTTAAAAATTATTCTAGATTTAGCAGTATGAAAAGCAAATCAATAATTTCAATGCCTACAAGAGTAATTCAGCTGCCCACTGAATCAAATATTTACTAAGTCTAAATTAAATCTTTACTTTCCTATATTATATGAAATACACAGTCATTCATAAAAATCATGAATTGATTGTGACTTATTCCTAGGCTTCACAATTTTTCTGCATAACCTCAGAAGAATGAAAATTATCAGATGAAACTACATACTCATTAATTAGTACAACCAAGCAAAAATTCTGATATTACTACCTTGCATTCCTTAGAATTACATACTTATGTGAAGTGGAACATGACAAATAAGAAAATAATATAGACTATTTGTTACACCATATGGAACCTACTAGTTTAAAAAATATTAACAAATAGAATTAACTGAGCTCAAATATAAGAAAGAAAATGCATCATCCTACCATAGAGCAACTGATAAGAATTGGATTGGACTTTAATATTTTTCATTTTAAAGTAAGTGATTGTATGACAACTACATATCTGGACATAAAAAGTAAGGATGGAAAAATTGTGTTCCAAATGGTTATTTTAAAGAAAATTAAAATTAACATAACAATAAATGTTTGTAACATAACATTAAAGAAATATTTTATGAAGCAGAAGCATGTGAATGATGGAAAACATGATAATGGAGCATCAGAAAAGTGCAAATATTTATGCAGATACTACAAAAGACTCATGCACATCAACAATCACTCATAGTAAATAATAAAGAAATCCAAAATTATATACAAACTATCATTATGAAAGAGAACTTACGAATCTTTACATGAACCATCAAAATTTTATTTGGTGACAATCACAAAAATAGCTCCTTAAATGACAATTTTTCAAAATTAATGGCACATTTCTAGAAAGGTCGCCCTATCAGAAGGAAAACTCATATTCAATAACCAGAAACAAAGAGAAAAACAAAAAATCAAAAATTATAAACATCCCTGAAAGCTGAAACTATTGATTACTATCTCAACTGATTAATCCCATATTCTTATGATCATTCTTGTTTTCAGAACTTTTGTCAAAAACGATTTCTACCAAAAGACTAGTCTCTCCAACAAACAAACAACCTTACGCTGAAATATTTCGAAAAAATCATGGTCGCGTTGTTTTTTTTACACGATCCACAATTCTAATATACACACTCGAACGTGATTTATTGATGCAGAAATGTTCTCACTAACCCCACCAATTAAATACAGCTCTTACCTGATATGATCCGTTTGAATATGAGGCTACTGATGAATTATGGTATCTTCCCTGGGATGTCTTGTTACCCCTGTAATACCCGCGATTTCCTCGACTGGCTCCTCCGTGCATATACGTTTTCCACATTGCGGTGCCACGGTAACCACTAGTACCTCCCCGGTTACTATTCATGGGCATCGGATTTGTAGGCCATGCACCACCTGGAAGACTTTGATTTGGTGGTAACATCGCATTATAATGCATATCTTGATACATATACTGTCTCTTAGCATTGAAATCCCCATCCCTTTCATCCCTCTCATCTTCAGGATTCTGAAAAGAATATTACGTTTCCTGATTATAAAATCTTATAGACAGATATGTTCATCAAAATATTATTTTAAGTCAACACTATAACTGTCAAACTATTCTGTAATTAATATATGAAAAGGCAACACTGCAGAAATGAAAACAATACCTTTCTCTTCATTGGATAATAGTTGTCCATAGCATCATTCATGTTTAGAAAAAGCACAAAAGCTGTATACACAATTCTTTATGTGTCCACATACTTCACGCAGTGGCACAACTTTCAAATCATTTTCAGAACAGAAAGGCAAAATTACATGTCGCTCAGTAAATCTGAAGTCTTCACGATAGTATTTCAGGTAGCAATTTTAAACTGCATGCAAACTATACGCGTTTAAACAAAAAATGGCTTCTACATTGAAATTTTCTCGTAAACTTCTGAAAGGTATAAATTAGGAACACTTCATCTTTAACTAACAAAGAATCTTAGTTGTTTGCTGTTATTCCAAAAACAACGAACCGACACTAAGAAGGTTTCATGATGTTAAACACAACTCCTATTACAGGCCTTTAGCGCCAGAAGCAGCTGGGTGGTGAACTAAGAGCACAATACTTGGCGGTAGTATTTTATGAATATTCGAACTAAATTTTAATTACCAAAAAAAAACTCTAGGAAAAAAATTAATTCACACATCCTTTAAATGGAGAATATCTACTTAATATCCTTTCGTTTATAAAAAACACATCGTCTTAACACGTTTCCATTTACATTTTTGTTGTTTACTGAGGTATTGCTTCCCATGCTAAAATTGCCCGTAACTATACATTTTTATAACCAAATTCATAACAAATAGACTTGATAGAATAATAGAATAAAAGAAAACTCTTAAGAAGTATCAGGGCAGTGAAAATAGTTAATCTGAAGTGGACTGCAACTGAGCAATCATGTGTTGTTACGATGTTGATGATTGTAAGAGGCTATGGAGACTACCTGATCTACTAAAATGTCTTTAAGGCATCCTAGAAAAGGCGTTGACCATTTGATAACTTAGATTAAACGATCAACAAACTGTGTTTTTCGATAATGAACGATTCAGCCTCATGAAAATATTAGAGAAATAAGATATTGAGAAATGGATTAATGAATTTCCCATATAGAATTTATCCATCTTTACTTTCGCAATATAGAAAAATATTTTAGCACTGAAACTGCCATGATCATTAAAATACATATTATCTGAAGTCTAATAAATAATAGGGTTGAAAATGTAGCAATGGGGCCTGAAAGAATGAAGGACTTTCGATTTCTTATTTTGTATTGGTTGTATCTCTTTGGTCGGAATTAATTATATTAAATTGAATTATTGAAAGGCAATAGAATTATATTTGAGGACGGATTGAAAATGGCAGATGATTATTGTAAATCATGTAGAGTGTAGTGTCTTTTAAAATGATTAATAAATTGATTAGAAGGTTTATTTTATTTTATTTAAAAACCTGATTCATTATTTAACAAAATTACCCAGTATGCCGATCTTAAAATAAATGAAAAAGAACATCCACCTTCATCGTATTTCTTACGATATGTAAATTAAAGAAATTAATCCAGAAAATTTCAACGCTGCAAGCGAAGTAGTTATGCCTCCAGCCAAACGAGTTCGCTAGTGTATAGAGTAACCTGGGAAATGTTACGAAGAAGTTGAAGTGTGCTTAGCGAACTAACGTGTTATACTTTTCTTAATACCGACGGAAGGTTATCTTGCAAGTGCTAGGTCGACAATTCTTTGGCATGGCTTCGGGCAAGCTTGGTGAAAAACAGGTTCTTAGTTCCAATTATGCATGAGTGACTTTCTGAATATAATATTTAATTGTATTGTTTGCCAAATGTTAATGTATCTTCATAGATGAGTTACAGTCTGCTTAAGGAACGTGGACGTATAACCCGGAATTAGTATTTTGTTCCAGATTTCGATGAAATTAGATTACTAATATAAAAGTTTTATTTCAATCAATTCAAGCAATTCAGTCTTTTCTGGAACATTGCCCTTGCAGTACTTTAGGCGTCATAGTTTTTTTTGTGAAATGTTATAAGTGAATTTTAAAATTAACGAATTAGTAAATTTTCATTTTAGGAGATCGTTCCGATAAAACGAGAGGAAGAAGTTGAATCTATCTCTCCAGAACTTCTAATTAAGCATCCTTTACAAAATACATGGACATTATGGTTTTACGAGAATGACCGGAGCAAATCTTGGGAAGAAAATCAGCGGGAAATCACTTCCTTCGATACTGTGGAAGATTTTTGGGGGTTTGTTCCTTTTATATTGAAAGTTTACATTATATATATTAAATGTTTTTGTGTAGTTATTTAGAGTTGAAGGAACTTCTCATCCAGTTTAATTTCATGACATGGAGAGAGGAAGTTTTTTTTAATCAGCCTGTTGTCCTTTAAATAATATGTCAATAGTGTTAATGTGAGCATATCTTTTGCAAAAAATTGAACAGTTTTCTATTGTGTGGTATGGTGATGTAAATTAAAGATCACAACTAGTTTAATTGCCAGGGATTATTTGTTTCTGCAGATTGTATAACAATATAAAAACAGCAAGTGACCTTCGGGTGGGATGTGATTACTCTCTTTTCAAAAAAGGTATTAGACCTATGTGGGAGGATGATGCCAATAAGAGAGGAGGACGTTGGCTTGTAAACCTTGAAAAGAAGAGGAATGAACTTACAAGTTTCTGGCTTGAAGTGGTTTGTACTTTGACTCTACTTTGAAAATAGCTGCATATCATATATTATTGAAAATACTAATTGTACCAGAATTTAATCTTGCGTCATTGGATTGCCTGCATCTCATTCTCATAAAGTCATAGATTTTGTCAATATTTACTGCTGGTAACACTATTTGGTTGTTAGAAATCTCAAGAATTATTGCTAAGTTTTCATGTCATTATAATTAAATTAACATTTTGATAAAATAAGTGTCTTTCGCTAAATGTTGGATGGAACTATTATGGATATTAATAATGGTGCTTTAATTGATTTAATAAGTGATTTAGATTGTGAGTGGTCTTAGTAATATGTTTATCTAATTTTAGCATTAATTTGATGTGATATATATTGTCTGTTTTATTTTAGTTTGATTGTTTTATTTTTGTTTATTTTCAGTTGTTATGCATGATTGGAGAGGCATTTGATGATTTCAGTGATGATATTTGCGGAGCTGTTCTAAACGTTAGAGCTAAAGTGGACAAGATAGGTCTCTGGACAGCTGATTACTCAAATGGATCCAGTGTAATGGAAATAGGGTTGGTATCTCTTAATGCCTTGAACAGTACCTCAGTGTTCTTGAGGTCAATTGCATGACCTTAAAATATGGGTTCCGATCCACAATGATTCATGCTTTCTTTTCCTGCCCTTGTTTATAACTACTCTTCTTTGTAATTTAATGCTGCACTTGAAAGTGACTAGATTATCAAATGTTTATGAATTCCTATTTATTATATTTTTATTAGTATTTAATGATGGTCAATTTCCATGGTTGTTTTTTCTGTGTTTAAACATGGATATTATTTTAGTAATGTTATTTATCCAGTAATACTACTACTCTAGTTTTTAACATACTACTTTCCTTCACCCATTTCTTACATTTCCTTTTGTCTGTGGATACACTAAAGCCCTTTAGACTTATTTTATTCCATCCTTATCCTTGTTAATTGCATTAACATTTCTTGATGTAAAATAAAGGAAATTTCCTTTTCTATTAAAAAATATCCATAATTCCTTCCCCCCTTGTTGAAAATCACTGTTTATAATATTACTTTATATCTGAATGTTTTTAACTAGCCACCAAGGTGTTATGTTTATCTATAAGACTCATAAATACCTTCCTCATTTCTTTCAATTGTCATAATTTGAGATATCTGGTATTTGCTTATAAAGGAAACTATATATTCTCTCCTGTGTTTTAAACTGTCAGCCCTTTATCATATACCTGCATCTACCTAATAATAATAGTAGTAATTATTATTATTAAACTGACAAGTGTCTTTTTACAAACTTTAAGACAGATAGTAACTTTAAGAAAGTTTAATACATAAGATACAAGGCAATAGGATATGGATAATAGAACAACTAATACATAAGCAAATTAATTTCAGATAATTCATTATATATTACAATAAATAAAAAGTAACCTTATTGATTTGTAAGTTACTACAGATATATTTATGGAAAATATTTTTGGAAACACTGCATGTTGAGTTAACAGTATTTGTCAATTTAGTTAGAAGACTGTAATCTCTTTTTTCCTAAAAATTAGCAAACAAACAGTAATTAGTACATAGATATTGAATGTGAATTGTATGTTTTGATGTTGATATAAAAAAAATAGGAATCTGAACATTATTTACAGATGAAAAATAAGAGTGAGAGAGATGATTGATTGATTTATTATTGAATTAAAACTAATCTCATTCCGATCTAAATTATGTAAGGTAAAGGTAGAATTGCTTTGAATATGTGGAATCTGGAATTAAAATTGTAGCTAGAATATTTTCAGTTTTGTTTATCACATTGTTTAATCTTGGAAATAAATTACATAATATTGAAGGACTGTTAACTTCATTCCGATAGTTTGTAAAGTAGGATAATCACAGTCAAATATAAATTCATTGTACATAGCCATGTCTAATTTCTGTGAACTTTTATTATTAGTTCAATGAATGGATGATAAGAATCATATTCTGTTTAAGGATCATTGGAGCATGTAACATTAATGAGTAAGATAAAAAGGACTACCCATTCCTAACATTTTTTTGTTGAATTGAATTAGATTCGGAAATGAGAAATTGTTAACAATGATTCTTGTATTAGGTGAACAATTATAGTCAGTAGGGACTTCATCTTTATCAAATGGAGGATTTTAATCTATATTGTAAAATCTATATATAAAAAATCTATTGTGTAAATAATAGTTCAACATAATATTTCAACAAAGTCTTTATTAAGGATATTTTCAACGTTATAATTAATATCATATAATACAATCAGGTAGTTAGATAGAAAATATAAAGATCCAATTTGGAGTTTCAAATCAGTAGAAGAGATACTTGCTTTAACTTGTTCTATATTATAATTGGGTTGAGTTACTTCTTTATGAATAAGTGAAGATTTTTATTGGTATTTAAACACCAGCTACTAGTCATTTATTTGAATGTGTTGGATCATATTACCTTTTGGATGTATGATAATATACGGCCAACTTAATTTAGTAGTTAGAAAGTCACTCATTAACCAGGTTTCAATAAGCACTATAACTGTGATTTTACATTGTTTGTCAAATCAAATAGCTAGTGTTCTTGTGCCTTAAATTTTTTGATGATAGACTAAGAAATGAGGGTTAAGCACCCCTCTGAACAATAAACTCTCCCAGACCCTGTTATTGAAATGATATATCAACTTTAATGTTTTAATGATGAAATCCAGTTCACCAGTGTCCTTTATAGATTGTAACTCATTTTCCAAAGTTTTAAGGTAGTTTTTTCCCATTACGGTGTAATCTTGAAAAGTGGACAGTGACTGGATGAAATCATTTCTTAGGAAATGAGGATTTAATTGTTATAAAACTCTTCAAGAGCTTGAATAATTCCTCCTCAAACACTATAATATAAGTATTCATTTTAGTGATATTGGTGTCTTTGTCCCATTTCTTCCAAAATGAGTGAAACAAAGATTTAATTTAGGGATGCATATTGTTGTTAGTTAATTTTGAGATATTTGTAAACCATAATTATGACTTCTCTAAACCACAGCTTACAATTTCACCATCTAGATTCTCTGGAGCTTGAAAAACAATGATAATTTTACCATTTAAGTTATAATCATTGACCTTACTAGCAGAGGAATTCAACTTCATAGTGCCAAAGTCAAATTTATTGGATTCTACAATGGAACTGCTCCTCATTCATTCAATCTTCAGTATATCACTCATTTGCTTCAGTTTGACAAAACTGTTCCATTGGAGCTATTTTTAAATATTTTGTGCTTCACATCTTAAGCACAGTCAATGGTTCACATGTGGTTCATTATTTAAGGATTATAATTTTATTTATAGCATTAATATGTAATTTTAATTGCCAATTTAATTAAATAATATAATAATGATTACAATTTTATTTTTTCCTCAGGCGTAAATTCAAGGAGAGATTAAGAATAGGCCCAAAAATAATGATTGGATATCAGATTCATAAGGACACTCAAAATAAGTCAGGTTCTATAACAAAAAATACTTATACCTGCTAATTTGTACTATTGAAAGATTGCTACAAGTGGATCCTGTTATAATGATTGTGAACAGGCCTTCAGAATGGAAGTTAATTTTATTTAAAGGCGAGACATGGTTTATTAGAACCTGTGATTTCAGCTCTGTCTTAATTCTCTTGAAGAAATGTTTTTTTTTTCCCACAGCTTGCAAAAAAACTTGTCTGCCAATGGGCTTCTTGAGTGCAGTGTGTATGGTGATGAGTTTTTGTGTAATGAATTTATATAAATCTAAAACTGTCTCATGTACGTGTTTTTTGATCTGTTAATTATACTTGCTTTCTCTGTATTGGTTTAAAGGAGTTTCAATTTCTGGAAAGATTTTCGTTTTTATTCACTTAGTTTTTATTTTTCTGAGAGTAGGTAATCAAATCAAATATTTTCAGTTTAAATTATGTTTAGAGAATAAGTAACTGGTTTATAACCAATTCTTTTCTGTTTACTAAGGTGTAAATATTGAAAGTGTGCCTAATAAATTGGAAAACTAATTTTAAAGTTTAAAAATGTGTTATTTATTTCTTGCATTATACAAACTTTTGTTTTTGAAAATTCTTCATTTTGAACTTCATTCATTTAGGAAATCACTGTGATATCTATGGTATGCCTTGTAATGTTGTGATTCAGCAAATAAATAAAGTTGATTTTACTGGAATTTAGAAACATGTAATTCTTTTGCCCAACTCATACCCCAGTCAAATTTCCAGACTTCATTCTCTCTCTTTAAGCTGACAGATCATGTATGCAAATATTAGCTTGTCAATCAATTCATAAAGGAATGTTGTTTGTGTACTTAGTTAAATAATATTTTTTTATTTGGCCCTGTAACTAACATTCGACCTGTCTTTACCTTGTTAAAGCGTTTGTACCACTTTCTGTTCTCTAAATGAATAGTCATTTTTCTTTCTTGTAATCATTTAATTTTTATCTATTATTCTATCATTATTCTCATTTCTTTATTTAAATTTCGTCCAGTATTATGTTGATCGGAAATTAAGGTGTTTACTTAAAATATATTTTCTGCATACTTGAATATATCCTGAATTCCAAATATTTATTAATAATTTTCATATGAAATTCTTTCATGAAATCTTTATAGATAGCCCTGATGAGTTTTGACACAGTGGGATGGATATTAGTCGAGGACCATTTTCATGAAAATTATTATACGTCATCTTTTCAATAGCCAAAGAAGTTAAGGAGACTAGCCCATCAGTCAAAAGAAATTTGAAGACTGAATACCTGCTACTTTCGTGTACTTGTGAGACTTTCGATTTTATTCGAATTCTAAAGACCTTTCCACAAACTTAAGGATAGTAATATCAAGGGTTAATTTCTTCATAACGTTTTAAGTATTATTTAGAAATATCTTAGAGTTTTTACTGCTTGGTATATTTTTCCATTTTTTCTGATAGGTATTTCAATTATTACGCATTTTAAACATTAATTACAAGGAAACTAGGGGGCCTTTATAATTTTCAGATTTTTAAGTAATGTCTAAACTACATACCCATACCGATTTTATCTAAAACCCCATGCTGCAGTCTTGAAAGTCCCCTTGGTAAACTTAAAAAAAATCTAAGGCCTCAAAATTAGACGTCTACGAAAAAGTATTCATCCACTAAAAATAACGAAGAGTTACCATTTCTATACTCCACCATCACCATTGTTCTTACTACTCACTAGCACTGATAAACACCCACTAAATTCAACTTCTCCGATTCTTGTTTAGAAAACATATCTTTACACTCTTTAAGCATCATTCTTTATATTAGAAGTAAATATCATCGGTAATGTGTTATAGGTTGTGATCAAAGCACACCTTAACTTTGTATTATTTCTATATTTATTTAAGTTAGTTTTATAATATTTCTAAACCTACAGAAAAGTTTGTCTCATAATTTTCTTAAGAATCGATTTGAAATCCGCTCTATTTAAGTCAAATTTCATGGATGAGCAATGGAATCCGTAGGAAAAGCTGCGCAAGTCACAGGGCACATACCGTATCAGCTGGCTCTCGATTTGTTTACTGTCCAAGGCAAATGTTGAAGATTAAAACAAGTGTGCAAGTCATATATTTTCATATAGTTTATTTTAATAGATTTTAATCATACATCCCTCAATTTATGTTCCATTAATCTTACTGTAAGCATTTATAACGTATAAAATGGATTTAAAAAGCATCGATTCGACTGTATTCACGCAGTCCTCCCACTTTTCGGCAAGTTTTCCCATAATGGAAGAAATTAGAAGGCAAGGAAAACTGTGCGATGTGACATTAATCGTGAGTCTTTTTCTGGCTTAACACTGTACTACAGCTAGCTAACGTAGTAGTTATATCTCACTCTAATAATGTAAAATGTTTTGTTGTAACTCATTTTTGTGTAATACTTTCGTTTAGGTAGAAAATCAGTCATTCAGTGCTCATAGGATCGTTTTAGCGGCTACTATCCCCTATTTCAATGCCATGTTCACCCATGATATGGCAGAAAGGATGCAGAAGGAAATAAAAATGGAAGGAATAGATGCAGTGTAAGTTTTATTCATTAATATGTATATTTTTAAGCTTTCATATGTATTTTTCAATTCAATTTTTGTTTTAGGGCTCTGGAATCCCTTATCAACTTTGTATACAGTGGCAGATTAACTATAGATCAAAACAACGTTCAGTCTCTCATGCTTGGTGCTTCCTTTCTGCAACTTGACAACGTTCGAGATGCATGTGCCGACTTCTTAAGTAGACGGTTCGTTAATATTTCATAGTAAATTAACATAAATTAGATTTTCGAAATGACCCTTTCTCATCCTTATCATAATTTGTATGTTATTAAGAATTGACATATTAATTGCCCTTTAATGTAATAAAAATACCATAATCAATTTCAGCTTACATCCTCAAAACGCTCTAGGTATAAAATCATATGCGGATGCCCTATCAAGCTCTGCTCTTGTTAGAGCAGCTGACACCTATATTCTCAAACATTTTGCTGAAGTTGCAAAAGGAGAAGAATTTTTGTCATTGAAGCCCAATCAGCTATTAGACTTTATTAAAAGGGATGAACTCCATGTTATTTCTGAAGAACAGGTAATTAATTTTCATCAATATAAAGTTAATCAGTGTTTTTTATTGTATAAATGAATGGTATATACACTTTATTAATTGCTCCCAAGTAAGAGATTGATTAAAATGAATCAAATCCTGGTATTCATATTATTTATTTATGTATTATATATATGTATGTATAAAGTTTCATCCTATGTTTGATTATGAAGATTAACTATTGCACAATAATTACTGTATTATGTATCAAGGGAGAATTTAATTAATAGATATAGTATACCTATTATTTAAATATTAGAATTATCATAAACAGCTGTGTTTATGCGGTTTGGAAAACAAATTTTTCATTACAATTTCTTTCAATTCATTATAGTAGTTTGCCACACAAACTTTTCTGTTCAATCACCACTTATTATTCTAAACTACTAAAAGTTTTTAGTTTGTTGTTAGTATATTTCAATGATATAATGATATCATCATATATTTCTTATAATCTGCAAATTACACATTTTATTCATTAAAGACATCCCACCAACAGGTGGATATAATGTATGAAATTCCTTTCACCAACATCTATCTCTCCTAAGCAAAATCATAAATTTTGTAATATGAAACCAAATTCATCTTAACTCCTAGTTGATTCTAATTATGTATTTTAAGTATTGTTATATTTGTGTATCTTCTCATGTAAAGAAGCCATATCTGCAGAATTGCTTCTTAAACTCGATTTGCTGATGTATTAAATTAATTTTAATTTTAACAATGAGAATGAAACTCAGAATTTAACAGAAGTGAAAAATAGTGACATGGAAATAGTGACTGGGACACTACCCAGGTCTCCCTCTTGCTGGGCAGATATACATTACATTAAAAATGAAAGTAAATTTGGTGTATTATGGTGGTGTAGTAGTCGGCATACCTTCTCAGCAAGTGGGAGACCTGGGTTAAAGGCCCAGTCATGCTGCTATTTTTCACTTCTGTTTAACTCTGTGTTACACCTTGTGAAAAGAATATGCTATATTGTGATAAAGTAACCTTATTCTTCCCTTATATTAAAACAAAGAGAATGGTTTACTGTTAAATGTTGTCTTAGAGGTGATATTATGTAATAATATCTCATTAAAGTTTAGTTCTTTTAATTAGTATGGATTGTGAGAGATACGATATGTTGCAATAATTGTAATTTTTACTTTCTACATTTTACATTGTAACATATTCTGAAATACATCCCATTAATATTAGAAGCATATTAAATATTGATTTAACTTTCTATGTATAGGTTTGAATTTTTCTTTATAATTTGTACTGTATTAAGAGTTGTCCATTTAAGGTTTTTGAGTCTGTGATGAATTGGGTTCGGAAGGATCCAACTTCAAGGGGATCACATCTTCCATCTTTGTTGACTTATGTTCGACTTCCACTGTTAACACCTCACTATTTGGCTGACCATGTTGCCACAGAGGAGCTGGTACGCAGCAGTCACGAGTGCAGGTGGGTAATTCTATTAATAATATCTGTTTTTCCTCATTGGAGTGTGTTTACAGTTGTGAAATTTTACATATTTCACACAGTTTTCCAAAAATCTCATTAGTTCTTACAGATAATTCTGTAAGTGAATAGATAATCCCAAAACTTAAGTATGTTTTATTCTCCATATCTTTCATGTTTGACAATACTTCCTCTACCAAATAATTTTAAATTTAGTTGCAAAAACTTCCTTCCAATTTGATATTAGTTTCCTTTAATAAGTTTTCATAATTAAAAAGAAATTATACTAATTCCAATGTTTAATAGTTTAACTTGAGATTATATTTATTGTTAACTTAAGAATACACAAGAATAAGAAGTGATTGTACTTTTTCCACAATAAAATTGTGTATTCCTAAGGTGGAATTCCACAAAATGACAATTCTTCAGAAATTTATTGTTAATTTAACTAAAAAAATTAATAATTCAGTTCATTTTTGCATTTTTTTGTGCTTATTCTTGCTATTCATTTTTATGATAATGTATCACTCTGTTATTAATTTGGATAGTATTATTTTTCATTTGAATGAAAACTTTATAAGTTTATGAAATAATGAAAAATAAATCATTGACCTCTTTCTCAATACTTAATTGATTTAAAATGATAATGTTGTAATCTAAGTGTCAAAGTCTAAATAGAGTATAACTGAAATGATACGTATAAGTATACATGGCATAAACAGGTTGTTTGGAAATCGTTTTTACATTGTAAACATTTGGGTTTTGTTGTGGTATTTAACATATCAGCATTTTCCCTTGCTGTGCAATTCTAGCTATAAATTTTTTATTTACGGGTATAGATGTCTCATATGTTTATAATTGTAAAGGCTTGTGAATTTAAAAGCTGAACCTATTATTGTTTTGACTGAAATAGTGTGATAAACTGTGATAGGTGATAAAAACTCATATTGTAGGTAGAACTTGTGTTTAAATTGAGTTTCAGTTACCTAATTTCCTTACCCAATCAGCTTTACCTATATTTCCAGTTGTATTTAGTCCACCGGTTGTTGTTTTCTTGTTACTGAAAAACAGTAAAGTAAAAGCAAAGGTATATGAGAGCAAATAAGTTTGTTTTGATTTTGATGTAATGATGAATGAATGAGTAATAATTTTTATCTTGTGATTGCATTATTTAAAATTTTTTACTTAGTTAATGATGTCTCTACCCAAAATAAGTATTTTTCTTCTCTTTGGTTTTGAATTTTACATGTGCTGTAATCTAGCTTTTACTTTATTTTAAGGGATCTGTTAGATGAAGCTCGAGACTATCACTTGATGCCAGAAAGGAGGCCAATGTTACAGGGTTTCAGAACACGTCCACGATGTGGAATCCCTTTTTCATATCATATTTTCGCTGTGGGTGGACTTACTAAGTTAGGTGAGATTTAATATTGCTTAAGTGGTTGGATTCTTCATCCAAGGATGTGATTTTAAACTAGTAACATCCTCATGATTATATATGTATGTAAAATTAAATAAATATTGATTTTTTTTGTTCAGTATGTGAAGGATGTATTTAGAACCAGGTGATGTAAATTTTTATATTTGAACCATCATACAGTAAGACCCCTCTTAATGCTGTTTCAGTATTACGGGGTATTATTGAGATTCCCATTAATCGCACACTATAATGATACTTGTCTGAAAATGAAATGGCCATGCACTAACCTAAAGTGGTGCACTTTATAGCGACGGTGATATGTAGATATACTATCTATCTTTTTCAACGCTCTTTCGTGAGTCTGTCCAGAAAAATAATGATAAATTTTCTTATTCTTTGCCCTTTTCACTGATCCCCATTATATATTTACATATGTACGTGTTATGTTGCCTTGTTTAACGTTGATTTGTTTACCACTGGAAGTTATTGGAACATATCCCCCGTTAAGCGGGGTCTAACTGTATTTTGAAATTCACCTTAGGTAATTTTTTGTTTCTATATAGTATCCTAGTACTTAGATTTTATAACATTTCAGAAATTAAGTTTATTATACATCAAGTCAAGATTTTAGTCTTTCCATGGTGCTGATCATTCTTCAGCTAACTAGGCCTAATTTTTGCCCCTTACGATTTCTCCATTGGAAAAGAGTGATTGTGAGAGTAAATGGCTTTTTCGCTAAGTTCATGTTGAAATATGTATAACTTTCTTATTTTGTAGAAAAAGAGCAGTTTGCTCATTTTATGATTCTGTTGAAAGTTTACAGTATATACCATATATACTCGATTATGAGATGCAGTTTTTTATCTTCAAAATGTAACTGGATGTATTATTATTAGAAAATATATATCATTAGGGTATATATATATATATATGAAAATGAGTCCTTAATTCCCTTTGCATTTCATATGGAGATATAGTTAACGCCCCCTAGAATCGAACCAATGACCATATATATATACGAGTAAAGGTGTGCTTGCTGACAGCAAGCAATCGGAAAATGTATCTTTTAATAAAACTTATGATTCTTCGAAAGATTAATCGGATAAGTCATGCTAAGCTTTAACTAAAGTATGTTTTCGCAGCGTACATTGCATAGAGTTCGATTTCGTATACTTTTCTCTTGACAGCATTATTACCACCCCGGCGTCGAATCAAGACCATCCAACAGAAATCACTGTCATCTTTCGCTTATGTATCTTTATAAAAACGCCAAATTTCAAATGGAAATACCTTAAGGAAGTACCTCAAAATGAGTCCTTAATTCCCTTTGCATTTCATATGGAGATATAGTTAACGCCCCCTAGAATCGAACCAATGACCATTTACGACAATCTTAGGGATGCTTTTATATGAGAATGGTCCCTTTGATGGCTGTGTGAAAATTTGAACCTCAGCGCGGTTGGGAAGTGTCATAAAAAGCTTTCGGAAATATGGTCAATGCTTTCCTTACCGTTAAAAATGGAGATTACGGGTCCCTCTGGAATCGAACCCATGGCATATTGACCCGTTGTAAGTGAGCAATAGCATTTTTCTGTAGATATATATAATATCAATAACTGTATGAAATCTTATCCTTCTAGCTCAATGGGAAGTATTTTTAAAATTATTTGAAAAACGGCCCCATGCATTCTTAATGGGGAAAATCGATTTTTGGGGCCTCCTAGAATCCCATTGATAGGAAGAGTGGATTTCCGAATTTTTCCTAAGTGAAATTTAGTGGGCCATTACATAAAAAAATCGGCCGTCCGTGGCCCCCCCAAGCGTCTATATATAATATATTTATATATATCCATTTACAACATATATTGATAAAATTAAGTATTTAATTTCTATTAGGAATATGATGTGTGTTATTTCCCAAAAGGTGACTCTCAGAGCACAGTTGAGTCATATGATCCAAATGTTGGGCGTTGGTCTATGAGTGTTCCTATGCGTATGCTAAGAAGCAGAGTTGGAGTAGGAGTAATGCGTGGACGTTTATATGCAATTGGAGGATATAATGGTTCAGAACGTCTTTCTACTGTGGAAGCCTTTAGCCCTCAAGAAGGAAAATGGAAAAAGATTGCTCCCATGCGCTGCAAGCGTAGGTGAGTGATTGTTATTATTCTTTTAAGTAGCCTTCATTATGTGGATATAACTGATTGAGAGAAAGTTTGAATGAGTTTTGGACTCTTATATCCATTATCAGGTAAACTAAACACTTGCCAGTTAGAAAAAATATATTTTTTTGTTGATATGTAATTTTGATGTTAGTTATAATGTCCACACCATGAGATGGATCATCTCTACATGGCTGGTGCCTCTATGAGGCCATGGCAGCAAAAAATACCTGTATACAGACAAAACTGTAATGCCCATTCCTACAAAGAAATGTTGCTGCTAGTACCAGTCCTGTCAGACTTTTTTTACATCTATTAAATCATTGGGATTGGTCCACAACATGCATAAAAATGCTGAAACATTTTTGAAGACCAAAGATAAAATCAACAAAACTAAAAATCTGGATTGTATATTGAAATGGCTATAACTATGGGGCCATTTACTTTAGAGTAATAAGCAGGGATTTTCCTTAAAAAAATGAAAGAATTTAAATATTCCTTCCTTAATAACCTAATTAACCTTCCACAATTGTATGATATCACTATAAAATGTTTGTTCATCTGTTTATGAATCTACATTTTATGATAGTCAGCTATTTGAATTCAAAGTTATGAATTTGTTCCTATTCTTAATTACAGTGCTGTTGGTGCAGCTTCTCTTGGAGACAGACTCTATGTTTGTGGTGGATATGATGGCGTTGACTCCTTAAGCAGTGTAGAGTGTTATCATTTGGAAGATTCAGAGGAGGGTATTAAAAGACCTCCATTAGACAATGCAACTTTCTCATCAAGGATAGGGAAGGGTGTGTGGAGCAGGTTGGAAGGACAGAGGCGTGGAGGAGATGGTGATGGTGGTTGGGAAGAAGAGGAGGAAGTGGAAGAAGAAGGACGCTGGGATCCAATAGCTTTTATGAGTAAACATCGCAGTGCTGGGGGGATGGTAGCATTCCAAGGACACATATATGCTCTTGGTGGCCATGATGGACTTACTATATTTGATTCTGTAAGCAATCTTTTTTCTATTTTCATCGTATATTTTTTCTTTTAAAGTTTTATGTTGCCAGGACCATATTTTCCTGCAACTTAACTATCCTCCAGCTCTATGTCAAATATTCTTAAGCTTCACCTTATTATTTCTATACATATTGTTAATAGGTTATCCTATGCCTCTAATTTTTCCATTCATAGCTTCCTGTACTAAAATTAGTGCCTTTGCATGTGAGATATCAGAACCTAAGACTTGACTTTGTCCAAATATGCAGTATTTTATCTTATTTACTTCATAGATTAGCTCTCAGAGTCTATCTTCACTTTTCAATCGATGGTATTTATATGGAAAGATGAAGGTTTTAATTAATTTTTTAATGATGAACCTCTGCAATGTTGGGCCTCGTTATCAACAGAATGATGATGATGCTTTTATAGCCAGATAAATTTATGTTACATATGCTCATGAAAATTGTGAGATTGTTACAGTTATAATGCTCTTTTAATTATTTCTTATTTTCAGTTTGTTGACACTTTATTGTCAATGGGGGGTTAAAAGTCAAGTTTCATTTCCAAATAGACACTATTGAAGATAAGTTATAAGTGAAGAGTATATCATGTAAGTGTCATATTTGAATTATCCAGGTGGAGAGGTATGATCCATTACGTTGCCAATGGACATCAGTGGCTCCTATGTCAATGAGGCGGTGCCGCCTTGGTGCTGCAGCTCTTGATGGTCGCATTTATGCTTGTGGTGGTTATGGTGGTGCAGCTTTTTTATCATCTGTTGAAGCATATGATCCTCGATGTAATAGGTAATTTATTTTTAACCATTTTTTTGTTGTTGTTGCTAACTATAAGATTATCATGTTCTTTCTTCAAGTTAATTTACAAAGAAAGATCCCCTTGCTTATGTATTTATTTATTTATTTATTAAAAAATACTTTGATCCATAAATTATATCAAACCCAAATTCACTAAATGTATATAACTTTCATAGTTTTACTGCTCCCTGACTAGGCTTTTGTGAATACTTGATATAGCATATTCTTAACCTATGATAAACAAGTCCTGGTCCCATGAACCTTATTTCAAGTTTAGAACTACTTACAGAAATAATTTAGTTGATTTAAATAGTCAAAATATTTGTCATTCTAAGAATTATTCAATATTTAAACCTAATATTAAGATAATTTAATTTTTTAATTTGACTATGAATTTAATTTAATCATTCTGATAAAGTTTTATGTGTAAATAAATGAAGAATAGTATAGACAGAATATAACTTTTTAAATATTTTTACTTACTTTTGTTAACAGTAACTAGATAAGATAGATTTTAGAGCAATACATAGTACTATTTTTATTCAAACAAGATAATAATTCCTTTTAACTCTTCAAGCTACGTCTCTTTTTCGCATAACATATCTTTTTTCTTGCTAGAATATTAACTGATAGAAACCTTATGATGAGGATTTCATAGTCAGAATTCCTTCTGATGAACAAATTTGATATTTCTCTGATTGTGAATTTTCTAATAATTGATTGGAATTATAAATGAAATGAGTGAATAAATTATTCAATTTATTATATAATTGATCCTTATTTCTGAAGATGGATGATGGTACGCTCCATGGGTGTTACTCGGTCAAGAGTTGCATTGGTATCTGGAGGAGAATTTTTATGGGCTGTAGGTGGCTATGATGGAGCTGCTAATTTATCTACTATGGAAACTTATGATCCACGAGCTGATGCATGGACTTTAGCTACCTCAATGTGTGCCCATGAGGGTGGGGTAGGTGTTGGAGTTCTGCCTATTACATGAACTTGATTATCTCAGTAATGTATGTTTGCATAACAGTATGTAAAAATGGATAAAATCATTTTGTTTTTATATATTCCTGTGATAACTATTATGTTTAATCTGACATGCTACTGCCTAGTGCTTTGTATCTTTTGTATGTGTTCTTTTAAATTATGAGTCAGTGGTTATAGTTGTGTTTATGCGTGCTTTTAAGTAGTCAATTTTAATTTAGATTTGAGTTGAATTTTTAAGCAGAAATCAATGAAAATTTCTCTAACAGGTATTATTTTTTATTTCATGCCTAGAGCATTATCAAGTGTGGTAAAATATTTTTTTATTAAATCTAAGAGATTGCTCTCTTACCGCCATAATAATCATTATTCAGTGGACAGCTTTTAAAATATCTGTTATATCTGTCTCTTGGGTTTGATTGTTGATATTGGTTAAAATGAAGGAAGTACAATAGTACAGGAAATTAGTTTTGAGGGATAAATAACCACTTATATGTTGATGTTGTAATATCTTAAGATTTCAAAATTGAATATGAAGAAGTTCATGTTATATGTTAATTTGGCACTTTTTGATTCAAGCTAAATGGGTTTCTCCAATGATATATGGATATACTTTTAGGAAACTTCCAAAATGATGTTTATAGAATGAGAATGTAACTAAAAGAATTTAAAGACAAGTATATGTGGAATCATCTCCAGTTAATTGATGAAAAGCCAAATATAACTGAAGAGCATTATACATTGTTTTTATATTGATCGAGCAAAGAAATTAGGAAAAGGTATCCTCTATTTTATAAGATCATCTATATTGATGTTTCGGTATATACACCTGGAGCTCTTCGTAACATGATCAAATGAGTGAAGAAATTGAATGAGTGAAGAATAAATTATGAATGATTATAACAGACATTGTCATTTTAAACTTTCATGAATGAAATTTTTTTCGACTACAAGCCATTTTCAGGTAATTTTTTCAGAAATGGAGACACATTTATTTTAATGCTTCAAAATTTGGAGAGGGGGTAAGGAGGGTGAAAGTGTTGAAGAAGGCAACTCCATTTTTTATGTATTTTACTTTCAGTTTTTTCCTTATCATTTAATTTTACTATTGCAGGAGGTTTACATAGAAAGAATTTCTCTGCAACCTCTTTTGGAAAGAACTTTAAAAAAAAACAACAGATGTTCTTTCTCTATATACTATTAGAATTTTACATCCAACATTTACAACGTTCATCAGATTTGGCACCAAGTGACTTTTTTTTCTTACTTTATGCTTCATTGTTATATTGCTAAAGGTAGCAGTGGGGGTCCCATAACATCTACAGCAAATGTGATATATCTAAATTTATCCAGCACTTTCAATCTAGCTTCTCATCAATCATTTAAGGTTTCTGAACCTATGTCAGAGATCATTTTAGTAATTTCATTGTAATTTGAAGAATTTCAGAGTAAAGACCATAAAATGACCAGCTCATTATTCAAACAGATATGCCTCCTTATCAAATTTTATAGAGCTTATAATTCCTACTTTTATAATGGCTCAAGAATGTTGGAGAATAAAGAGAATGAGAGAGTTAACTTTGAAAGTATATATGCTGGGAAATAAATAAAAGTTTACTTGTCTAACCTACATATCTTAAAGTAATTTGTCTATTTTTTCAAAGAACTCAAAAAATGATTAGTAAGTAAATTACAAACTTATTAATAGACTGAATTTAATGTTTCATACATTCAGTTGTGTGATTGATAAATGTGCTTCTAATAATGCATTTATTTAAACTGAAATTCCAGAATATTAAATAATTACTGGCCAATCATTTGTAGTAATAAATTTATTCTTTCATTAATTACAAAGTTTCTTGGTTATAGTAAAATATCTGTTAAGAACATTTTACTTATATGTAAAGATAATTGATTATTACTTCTGTGATATGTAACTATCCATTTGGATGAGATTTCATGTGTTTTATCTTTGTATTAACTTGTGATTATTTATAATAAATTTGAACCACAAGTTTGACTACTTGCTTTCTAAAAGTATTGGTGTATTTATTACTTGCAATTGTTAGTGTTGTTCCTTTTATTGAAACAGCAAAATTTTATTCTCTTTCCATCCTAGTATTGGGGAAACTCTCATTCATATTAAACAGATATTGGTTTTAAATCTTAATTCATGAAATGTAATATTATTCTCATTCTCATATCCTCCTTTAAGCGTATCTCTGTAATATAGCCGAATATGAAGTTCCATTTTCAAATAAAAAGTCGTTATTTATAAGATGCAATTGTATTAATATTTTTTTATGCAGTTTATTGAATAATCCAAGCAAAAATTTAATAAGGATAGATAAATTTAATATAGAAATTTCCTTGTCTGGATCAAATTATCTAATTTTACCTCTATTTTTCAAATGAATATTTTAAACAAATGTCAAAACTGACCGAAAACAATTTGCATATAGTAGAGCTAATTTAAATTTAAAAATGACTTCAATTGAATATTAAATATAATTATTATACTTTAAATAGTCTTGTTTGGTGAATGAATGATATCTCTTCTTTGGAAATGCTTTACTTATCAATGGATAGAGTTATAATTTAACTCTACCTTGTTTGAGCTATGTAAAGTAAGTAGAAGATAGTCCATGAATTAAAACTTATTTGCAGTTACATTATACTGAAATAAATTATATTGAGACATGCTGATTGCAGCCTCTCAGTTGGCAATGTCTGTCATTTTCATGAATAATTTGCAAGCAATTGCAATATTTCTGATATTTAACATCAAAGCAAAATCAGTCTGCAGTGAGATAGCTAAGATTCTAGATTTAACTTTTTGTGAATATGTATAATCTCAAATTTTTGTAAAATTTGTGATTTTCCATGGCTATATAACTATGTCATTTTTTATACTGAAGAGATAAAATGATTTGGTGGCGTTTTCTCTTCAAGGTTTGTATGATGAATACTGTGGAAACTTTAGAATAACAGACATTTATAGAATCATGAACAATAACAGAATTTCTGAAATGGAAGTTAAATATACTATTTTAGTAAATATTTTGTCATTAAAAGAAAAAATATAATAAATACAAGAATTTTATTTTCCCCTCCAAATTAACTCTCCTTCCATGTCATATTATTGCACTAAATTTTGAAAGTGATTAATCCCAATAAGTCTTTTTGGAATTTTTTTGAATCATTAAGAATTTAGATTCATTTTATGTTAAAAAAGTTGTCTAACCAAGAAATGGTTGATTTACTGGTCGGATATATTTGCTAATGAGACTGTTCAACTTTCTTAATTACTACACTCTTGCGTTCATCAAATTTTTAAAATGTGCTAATTAAATGGCTTAATATTTTGACGAACTTTCCTTACCCCACAAAATACACACCATGACTTTGGTTTCGTAGCAAAGCTAAATCTTTCGTCTATGAAGTACTTGAAATGATCAATTCTATTACTTGATAAAAGAATCAGAAGTTAAAAATGTTTTGAGTTTTTAAAGGCTGTGTAAAAATTTCAAACCTCTCGAATGTTCAAGAAAAGAGTAATTTCATCGCAAGTACAAGTCACCGATTCTTCACACATGTTTTTCTTCATCCTCGTAATTCTTTTTTTCTACGCCTCTCTTTATGTGGTTTAAATACCGTTTTTAGAAATTAATCATGTCTCATGAGATATTTATTCCGTCAATTTTTTTCCGTATGATGCTCTATATGATTGGTACCTCTTCCATTCCTGAATATGCTTTGCCTATTTGATCCAATCTGCATATTTGATTGTTAATATTCGCTCCTAGCACCAGGTTTGAAAGACATGACTTCTTCTCCTGTCCGTTTTCTTAGGGTCTAAGTCTCTCATATACGTAATGCAACAGTTAACACGATATTTTCTTCGTCCTCAATCGTTGTTAGAGCATATGAGCATAGCCTCTTCCTAATGTTAATCGGCTGATAAAGCCTTATTTTAGAATATATAAAATTTATTTTTTATAAAATAACTTAAATCACCAACATACCCCGACTCAGTTCAGCTTATTTGTATAGATTAATCTGATGTCTCGAATGCGAATCTTCAGTTTACGAAACTCCTTTGTACCTCTATGACGATCGTATATATATCATTCATGTAAATTCAAAGAAAAGTGAATTAATGAACTAGAGAAACGAATGTATTGTTAATTAATGCGAGGTTTAAAACGAGCAATCACGAGCTTTAGCGGGGTCGGTACTGAACACTGTCTTCTGTCAAACTTCCTTCTCCAACCTTCCATTTCACCGCCTACCAAAACAAAGAGTTCTTGACGAAAGTAGACTCGGTAGGATCTCAGTTATTGCAGTAGAATCATGAAAATTGAATTGTGATAGGAAATTATACTATGTAACGGATTTCAAATGAACAAAAATAATAATCCCATATTGAATCAGCTTTGTGCATGTGTTAAAAATGAGTTGTCAAGATCCTGAGATGAAAGAAGTATTATTTACATTTAATATGCCTTCATTGACCAGTAAACTTCAGTCTAATCTCGAGATACCTTTGAAAATACCGTTCTATGGTTGCAAGAAAGAGCTAGCAATACGAATAATATCTATGTTTAATCTTCCGTGTTGTATAGAAGAAGGTGAGTAATGACATGAATTGTTATTATAACTACTATGTGTTATCATATTGTTTAGTTTGAGAATTATTTATAATTCCTTGTTGTTAAGTATGCTGATTTTCTTTATGAAAAAAATCGATTCTATTAAAGTTTCTTTAACTTAGATTTCATATAAGTTCTGTACACCTTTTAACTATTGTTTACTACGTTTTTCAGATCTTTATCGTGCTATTTCGGTTTTTATTGAAAATGAAACGTTAAATTTTATGGACGATTTGTCCGATAATTTACTCAAGAAGGCAAAGGAAGATGGTATCGCCGGCGAGAACGACATCGTGAAATCTTGGGAATTGGCGTTTAAAGAGGTTTCTATCCTTGCTTTGTTATATTCCTATTTTCTTTATCAGCCTGTTCAATTTAATGACACATAAGTCAAAGTTAGACGTTTCATCTTTGATATAGTATCAGTTTTCTCAAATAAATTAAAATAATGTAGGTCTTACTGTATGTCACAGAAATCCAAACAATAGGATTTCCTTGCCTAATTAAGTAAACAATATCACTTAATTTAAATTGTTAAACATGTTGCATTTGCCATGTGTCAGGCCATGTCATCCATTTAGAGTCTTAGTTTAAGAAACATTAATAAGTTATTCTTTGTATCTGTTAAAATGAAATAATTTTCAAAGAAAAAACTGGGCTTTCTTAATGAATATTACAATACAGTATAGGTTTTGCTTAAAGAATTCTATTTCATGATTCTAAACTTTGGTAGAGATGAACATAGTAAATGGATTGTATCATGAAACTAGAATAAGCATCTCGGTGTTCAAGATCCAATAGTTATGACTCAGAATTTTTATTATTTTCCTGTATAGATAAAAAATTCAAAATATTTAAGCTGTGTTTATGTTAATCTTGTGAAGTTTCCAGTAGATAAATTATGTACAATATGCAGTATCCACTTATCTCTTACCTTGAGCATTCTTACCGTAAAAATATTTAGTGATATCAAATCTGTGACTCCATGCACAGTCAGTGATAATTTTTAATAACATTACTATACTAAATTACTTCACGTTCTAAATTTTTAAGGAAACTCTGGAACATGGAAGAAGTATATTTGGAAAGGAGGAGGATACCAAGGAGTGGCTTGGAGCTGACAAAGAGGATGTTTTATTTGCTGCTGCTTACCACTCACTTGTTCATTCTCCTTCCCTTAGTATGGTTCTCAAGTGTGAAAATGCCCACGCTAGAACTTTACAACGACTTGCAGCCCAGAGGGATGAAGAAATAGCAGCTTTAGATTTAAGGTAAAATTTTAAGGGATGTTTATTCTATGCATACACTTTAAAAGCAGATTTCAAAAACCTCTGTTAAGAGGTAAACAATGATTTTTTAGTTGTAATAGTAAATTTCTCGATTTCATTCGTGTATTTGTTATATAGAATAAAATGATATAGGATAAGGATATGGTTGCTTAAAAATGTCTTGTGGCTCAAGAGAAACACAAAGAATAATACTTGTGAAATATAGTTTGGGTATTAATCAATTAGCAAACCTTATTTTAATAAACAGAATAATAATGAAAGAATTAATTACAACCAAAAACTTTACATGAGGATAAAATGATTTAGAAAACTTTTCTGCAGAAATGAAGATTAATGATAGAAAATTAAGGCTTGTGTTTAGATATGGACACTATTGAATGTTAATGAGCAGAATTGAAAATGATTGTGAGGGTAAAATATCGGTGCTCTATCACTTTGAATTGAGCTATTCTTAAATTTTGTTATAATATTGTTCTAGTTCATTCTTTTTATATACCTTGGAGCAAATTTTTATTTCCTGCATCTTAGGACAAACAGTTTAGGTAAAAAGGCTATAGCTACCACATTAGGAAGCTCATTAGAGTAATTTTGTTTTGAAATTATTTCTTTGACATAGGCAAGCTGAGGAAATGAGCTGTGCTGTTGAGGAGGATGGCAGAGTAGAAGAAGAAGAAGAGTTGGTGAGTGTTTCTCCATCACGCTCTGAAGCCAGTCTTGTCTCTCATTTAGTTTGCTCACATTTTGAAGAGCAGCACTTACTGCGAGGAGGATGGGCTAGTCGCATGGAGATGTTGCAGTCTGTACAAAGGGAGAGGCTGAGGGAATTTATAACAGCCCTTAGTAGGGGACAAATCAATGGAGGAATGCTCAGGTATATTTTAGACCTATAATTAGGTTACGACACTTAGTCAGTGATTAATTTATAGTATCATCTGGAGTAGAAGGTAGTAATGAAATATAATCTTTTCTTGTATATATTTAGTTTCATTCATATTTGAGAAAATACGGGGCAATATAAGTAGGTATATGATATTAAATAATAAACCTCAATAATTTAACTTAATAATTATCCTATAAAAATAGAGAACCTGAGAAACATGAATCAATCCAAGTTTTCAAAATACTTACTTTTTTATTAAAGAACTTGTATCTTCTCTATGTTCATATATATATTTTTTTAATTTCTAGTACTTTATACCAATTAGATAATAGAGAATTAGATTATTTAATTTTCTAGGATCGAGCAGGAGCGATGAATAAATTTATATTTTCATTAATATTGTTCTGCATACCTTCAATACTTTATTAGCTTCTATATATGCTATTTCAAGAGATATTTTGTTTTGTAAAGTTTTTAAGCATACTTATTCCTCAAAAACTCAAGAGATGCTTGAAAAAGTCATTGAAAAAAAATTTGATGGTATAGCAAAGAATGAATGGTCTCCTTGGTTTTACATTTAAATTGACATATGCTTTTTGTTCATTATAACTTGAAATATTGTCAATTCATGCATTAAAGGGATAGTCAAAGGAAATATATAAACATATAATTAAATCAGTGTATTTGTTATCATCATAATTGGTCATTAAAATTTCTAAATAAAAATGTTAATGGTTATGCCAAATGTCACATCAGATGCTTTTTTTCCTTTAAATATTAAATACAAGAATATTTGTTTTGATTTTGAATGATCATTTTCTGTTTGAGGATTGTAGAATTTTCTTTCATTTATGATAGGAATTCTGCATCAACTGTAGCATCCGATCAAGATGTTGAGACTCCTGTGAAGGATGAAGGAGAAACAGGAAAGTGGCTAGATGATGAAAATGATGTTGAGGAGGAGTTACTAATGATGAAGGAGACACTATTGGAGGAGAGTTTCACAATACACCTTGGATCCCAGATGAAGCAGATGCACAACATAAGAATATTGTCTGCTCCTGTGCTTCACTTCTGTCGTAGCAATTACAGGTGAAATATAGTATTTTAAAAATAAAATATGACATAAGACATGAAAAAATATTTTTGCTATGTTAATCAACATAGCACCTAAATCCATACAGTAAATGATTGATATTGAAAGTTTTTCAAAATATTTGTAATGTACAATGTTTGTATGTATCACATTATTGATAACATTATAATGAAAAGTAAGTTACTATCACAACTATATTTGAACTCATTCTTGAAAAAGTGATTATAACATTAATAGTTATTCCATTCCCAAACTTATACTCATTTTTTTTCTGAAGAGGCTGCCCTGAACGCCTGCAAACTGCCCTAAGCCTTTATTCAAATGATCTTCATGGCATAGTCGTCATTACTGATAACAGCATTGCCACTTATACAGGCTTCAACAAAGGTGAAGCATTTTTAATTTTTGCTCTTATTTAATCCCATTTAGATATTGTTGAAAACAAACAATTGGAATGCTTTTCTCCTTGAGGAGCTAATATAGTTATTATGTGCTATTACTGAATAATAGATATCTGGCTAAATTACATGTAATGGTTGAACTATAAAGGGGGGCAAAAATTGTGTGATAATGGCTGGGAGAAATTTTGAGATGGATTTATTTGGGATGGTTTTATATTAGGAAATTGGTGAAGATGTGGGTACATGCATCAGATGTTTGGTTTCTGGAATAAATATTCATATCAAAATTTTCACTTATTTTTTCCCAATATCAAGATTAGCCAGTGAGATAGAGTAATCAAAGACTATATTGCTGATAGCAATATATACAATACTTATATCCCCTGATGGGGATATAAGTATTGTATATCAATGTGTGAATAAATCCAAAGATTTGATATAAGTGGTAAAAGGGCGTGGACACTTAGGACTGGGACTTTCAGAAGTTCCATTCCCGTCAGACTTTGATTCCGTGGAAGTGAGTTCTTAAAAGATATAGCTGACATAATACCGATCAGACACACTGAAAAAAAATTAGGGAGACGATACTACGACTTTAAAAGTTCATTATTCCCATAAATGATTTGTGAAAGTAAAAACTTCGTGAGTAGAGCCATGGTCATTTCACTGCATGCCACATGCCCAAAGGCGAGTTGCAGCGTTACAATGCATATGTAACCTTTTTTTGCATCTGTTAAATCCTTGGAATTATTCCTGCTTTGTGAGCTTCTTCCCTTCATCACTTCTTTGATCTTCTCTTTGGTTTTGGTGCACCACTCTTGGTATCAAGTTAAGAACTATTAATTTTCTGCAGTTATAATTTATTCTTTTAACATGACCTACTCATATCTATTCCTGGCAAATTCTTTTCCTTTATGTTTCTAACTCTTGTCATCATTCTCACCTATGAATTGGTTGTTACTGTCCCTCCTTGTATTTATCAGTATGTACAATTTCATTGTTTATAACTTTATTTGCAGACTTTGTGGTATATTTTCATTTTACGTCAAATAATCCCTTTAATCATTATTCATACATTCATTAAAGTCATTCTGTTGTTTTATACTTCCATAATCATTGAATGTACCTTCCAATAGCATTTCAGCCAATTATAATTCTTTGTTTATTTTCTTTAACTTGCTTTACATTGAATATGATGTTTCATCCTGTTGTTACCAGTTATTTTAAATAGATATATTCTTTAATATATCAGAGATGTTCCAATGAGTTACTCTAATTCTCAAAATGAAAAATAATTATATTATAATTAATTATACATCACTTCCGTTCCATCTATTTTCCTTTTTGTCAAAGGTGGGTCTTGCAAGGTAAGCATGGCTCTATCACATAGATTAAATGTATTATTTCATAAAATTTCTTGGTATATTTGATGTTTTAATTGGTATGTTTTATTTACTTGAAAGTAAAACTCCCTCTTGGGGAAATTACCTTAGGAATTTTACTAATTTAATTCATACATTTTTATGTACTTAGTTTTTCTTTAAACCCTACAGAGTTCACTGAGGTTTGCCAAATGTCTACCGAGTTTCATTTCCAGCCTGTGGAGGAGCAAATGGAGAAAATTAGAAGTACTGTAAAGGAGGCAGCCAACCAGAGGAACTTATTAGTAAGTAACTTCTCTCTTGAACATATTAATATCACTATTTTATTTATCATAATCTTATATTCTTTATTAAATATCTTTTCATCAGATCGTCTTTGATACAAAATATTTAATGTTTATTTTTTATTTATTTTTGAATATCTTCCTTCTGAAATTCAATTTCTGTTCTTAATATTCACTACTGTTCTACTCTATAGTTTCTTAAGGAACCTAATATCTTCCCATATATCATATTCTACATTTATATTGTTAATGTTTATGGAGAATGTATGTATATAAACTTAAATTTTTTACCTTTTTAAGGGCTGCAAAGGAGTTCCTGGTGAAGTCAAAGGCTTACTTCGAACTGGAGATGTATATGTGACAAAGCACTCAAATCTTTCCCAGGTTCATGTGGTTTTCCACTTGGTAGTAGCAGACTCAACTCTAAGTTCTGGTTAGTTAATTGCCATTGTAAAATGATTTTAACACAGTATTTGGTTTAATTTTATCAATCATATCAATCAATTTTATCTTTAGGCTTTGTATAAGATTTCAATCTCTGTTAAGTTTACTTAGTGCTTTTGGTCAGAAAGATTCTCCTTTTATATAGTTTTTTTCTGGCTATTTTGACATTGCCTAATATTCTTTGATGCTCATATAAACTGTTCTCTCCTTTACCAATGTACACGTATGTAGATCTAATCTTGTAGGGACAATTCTCCAATTATTTAAGTTGAACCTTGAATTTCATTAGGTTACAAAAGGTCCTAGGTGGTTGTTTGCTGGACTGCATGTCATTTTTCATGATAATTCTTGATGTTAATTTCAATAGAAGACTTTGAAGGGATGCATCCAGTGACTCTTCTTTTCCTTTTCTCTCCTTCTTCCATTTCAGAATTGGTCCTTTTAAGGGCTGTATTACCTCTTTCATCCATTGCCAATTTTGAAAGAAGGTCATTCTTTAGTGTTCTAGAACACTGACTGTGTTATCTAAGTTTGAGATGAACTGTTCAAGTTGAACATCTCTACTTATGCCATCTCATTTACTTATAATGATAATTTTTGATTAATATGTTTGTTTAATGTTTTTTTAGATTTAAGTGTGTTGTTTCACCTTACTATCCTTTTATTTAGCTACAATAACAAATAATTTTACTAAATGGACCTAAAAAACTTTCAATTTGTTTACCTTTAAACGCAGAAATTGCCATATAGTTTACAAATCAAGTTGATGTATCTAATACTAAATCTAATCTTGTGGTAACTTTAAAATTTTCATGTATATTTTTTGAGCATTTATAGGAACTAATGATGACCATGCATTAGACTTATATTTTATTGTCTCCCCTTTCATATAGGAGAAATAAATTCAAGACATCCTGCCATCCTAGGTATTAGGAACATACTGAAAATGGCCTGCATGTATGATGTTACCACTCTAACCTTACCTGTCTTACTGATGCATACTATGTCTGAAGTAAGTTGATAGAAAAAAATAGACAGACAGCCTACACCTAAGAAAAAGAGCATTATTAATAACCTGACCTGAATTATTCAAACACCAAATGATTCTAATGTTTTGATAAATTATTTCTAAGTTGATCAAAATGTCATCAGACTCTGCATAACTCAGAGAAATAAAGAAATTTAGTTATAAACTGATTTTAATTCTTTAATGATTGTTCTGAAAAGTATTTGCAAAAATTCTGTTTTTATTTTCTAGAATAACCAAGATCTTTCAGGCTCATTGATAATTAAAATGTACATAAATTGACTTATACCACTAGTTTATGTATAAATTGATTTAAAGTGCTCAAGAAACTGTTATGTAGCCAATAAATGTTTTCAATTATAGGAAATATTAACGCCTTATAACCTTCACAGTATACTTTAAACTCTTGACTAGTTACTTTAATTAGTTACTTCAGTAACAATGATGTGGAGTGATCAATAAAACTAATCAGTATAAAATATGTGGTGGAAGTTAAATATAATTTTTATTTCTTTTAATTATGACTCCATTCTATAAAGTTCAAATCAGTTTTGTTTTCAGTTAGGTAAGCTTGTCTCTATAACTATACTCACAATATCTTCCATTCATCAGGAAATGACTGTTGCATGGTGTACAAGACGAGCGGAGCTGGTGCTTAAATGTGCTAAAGGTTTCATGATAGAAATGGCCTCTTGGGGAGGTTCTCAAATCAAAAATCTCCAATTTCTTGTTCCTAAGGTAATGATACCCGTTTATGGAAATTGCTGATTATCATCCAATGTATTAATCATAGGGATATTAGTAGAATAATTATAATAGATGAATATGTATTTAAACCACTTTTGGCTGAACCACTTTTGATGATGAGTTAGTTAGTTATAAATATTTAGTAGTAAAAGAAGTGTTAGAATTGGAAAAGATTTTTGTATTTTATAAGGGTGGTATTTTTATAAATGACTAATTTTTTTTTCTTTTATAGGGTATATCAGAGGAGGTGTTTGGCACTCTAGCAACCATGCTTCCAAGCATTTTTAGAGTTTCTAATCCACTAGTGTTCAAGGCATCCTCTAATAGCACCCTTCCCCCTGGGCATTTTCCCTCACCATCGACACCTGTTCCACCCCTCTCTTCATCACCAACTTCTTCTTCTTCCTCATCTATTCACAAATCCATTTAAATTAATGTTGTATTCATTGGAATCTATAAAATATTATTAAAATCAATTTTAATTATTTTTTTAAGTAACACCTTTTATTTGGCTGCCATGGCACTATTATGTCTATGGTTCAGATTCTTAGAACAGTCCCAGTATCATCAATTATAATTAAATGTAGAGCATTTGTAAATATCTATTGAAATTTATCAAACAGGGATTAGTTATGTCTATGAAAAACACCATTGAGCAGAAGCTTAACTAGTGTCCTTCTTTATATTCTAAAGATTCTTTCTACGAAGTATAGCTTCATTATGTGAGATTAATTATCCGTTTTGAATAATGCCAATAAAAAATTATTCTCTTAATAAATTACTTCATATATCAGAAAGAAAAAATTACCTGGATTTCAAAGAACAACTTATTAACATTCTAGAAAATCTAAATAAAAACAACAGATAAAAATGGTGATTTTAAACACCTTGAATAAAGAAATATAATAATATCAATCTGGTCATGATTTGAACTGAATTTAGTTCATTAATTGCTTCTTTATTCATGATGGGGTATGACAACTTAATACTAAGTTGTTGGATTATAAAACATTAGTGCAGTTACATATTAAAATTATTTTTGTATTAATAAAAAATAATTTGAATTTTTTGTGACAATAATATGGGATTTTTAGGTCTTTATGTAAAGGAAACAAATACTACTAATTGTACCGATAACAGTCTTGGCTGATACCAGTAAAGATTGTAAATTTTTTCATGAGGAAATTGAGCAATATGAAAGAGAGATTATGAAAGATGATTTTTTAATATATTTTTATGACTTACCTCCTAAGTTAGTACAAAAAATTTCAATCGTCGGTGAACCTCAAAAACTGAAAAATTTTAGAAATTTTCGCAAATGACAACCATCGAAATTGAAAGTTTTGAATTCGACGAAAAAATTCCGTTTATTTATGGCAATAAAAACTTTTTATTTTCATAAATATTTGAGTTTTATTGAACAGACAAAGAAATTGTCTGAAGTACGCAAAAAATAGTTTTAAAATTTAAATAGTTATAATAGTTTTTGCGCAATCGTACACACAAATTTCAAAAACACTGTTTTGAGAAAAAATTTCGCGTTTAACGTTTCATTTACGAATATCTATGAAAATTCTAAAACTAACAGCAATTATCTGATACTCCACTAAATATGGTGTGTGTATAGGAAACTTTTTGCTACTAACTAGAAGTCGTTAAACTGAGTACTTCACTCTCTATGACATTTTCGTTCCTCTCGTGAACTGCTTCAGCTACGGCGCTCTTATATCGTTATCCTCTCACGGTCGTAGTTGTCTGCATAAAAATTGGATTCCCTCATGATTTATATCTCCTATTCTTCCATTATCACAACTACGAAATATAAAACATCCTTAAAAATGCCTACAGGTGTGTAGGTAGCGGGTTTAATGATATTTTTATGGATTTTATATCTGAGACAGGCGCCATAGGTCGAATTGCAGTTATCTTTCGCATTTGTAACACTTGTAAGATTGGCACAACTAAAATAGAATCTTTGCATTTGACGGATAATACTGTGCTTTATTTTATACCGCTACATAGATTTGTAATACAGATTTCGCCATCATCTACCCTTAAGGAGTAAGTTGTGTGTTTAGCAAACCCAAAGCGTTCTTTTATCGCTTTTTCCAATCGTTCGATATATTGCTCCAATTATTTGATTTGCCAAAATGTGGAGTTTAGCGTATAGGAATCGTTTTTGGGTGGTTTTTAAGGTAGAATTTAATGTGAACCATAACGTTAACACCATGTCTACACTTTCAAAAATCCCTCTTTTTTGCAGCATACGCGCTCTATCAATCACTTTTGAGCGGCAAGCATGGCTGAAGGATTCGTCTGTATCATGCCTACCAAAAGATAGCTAGAAAACCACATAACCCGGAATATGAGTGTATTCACAGGAAAGTTGAACGAAATCGAAGAAGTCTCTATTGACAGGTTCGATGGAGCAAACCTCGAATCAACTGCTTTCTTCCTATCACATTGTCACTCTGGTAATTTAACTGAAGTCGTAATAGATTGTTTATATTTTGAAGTGCTCTGGTATCTCAAGTTGAATTTTTTAGTTTCGTCTCCAATAAAATTTAATGTTTCAACCGATTAATTATAGACCACATGACTGGGCTAAATTCTGCGGAGTTTAGCGATACTCTACTGGAACGTGATGATGTTTATCTATATTGTAGCGAGATTTCAAGCTGTATTTTAATAAATGACCCATGTTATAAGCATCTTAAGACAAAAATTAAAGCACTTTCGGCAACTCGAACTCACATTTTACCAGTACCTTCACTTGAAGCTAATCCTAAAGAAATTTGTGTTAGCTTAATTCCTGCTGGACATTGCCCAGGGTCTGTTATGTTAGTATCAAATGGTTTTAGTAAAAAAGATAGAGTGAAGTACTTTCCTTGGTTGATTACATTATGAATAATATTTTTTATCTAGGTTTTTTTTCGAATTGCCTGTTGGAAACGTATTGTTTACTGGAGATTTTAGAGTTACGATGACAGATCTCAAGAATTTAAGTCCCTTACACTGCAGAGATGGACCAGTGAAGGAAATTAAATCCTGCTATTTGGATGCTACATTCTTGGACGAACTGTACCCAAGCTTCCCCTCGAGGGAAGATAGTCTTCAGAAAGTATGCGACTTGATTGAAGGATGGCTGGGTGCTGACAATAATAATGAAATCCTCTTGGCAACAGGAGGTGCGGTTCAGCTATCCGATATAACAAATATCCTGGTTTTAATTTGGAGGTCATGGTTTCAGATTAATTTTTTTTTTTTTTCAAGAATAATATTTTTTCCAATTATTTCAGCAAAGTATGGTTATGAGCATCTATACGCTGGAATAAATGATATTTTTGGAATGAAAATACATGTACACGAAGGAATATTTCGCAAATATCGGAATATACGTAAAATTGGATCAGTTATCACTTCCGATTCTAATGAAACTCGAATTCATGCATGTGGTAAGGTATGTTATTTTTACAACCGATCGTAATCATGATTGTGAAAGATACCTGTTTTTTCACGATTTTTTGATATTATATATATAATTCATTAAAATATTAAGTATTGTTTCGGGGGCAAGTATCTTGAACTTATTTGACTTGCAGATGATAACAATATATCATGATGCTGATGTATTGAATATGCCCATATACCTTGTGTGATATTATGTTGGAGTTTTAGTGGATTTTGAATTAAATTACAAAGTGGAAATTGAACTCAGTGTAAATGCATCCTAATTTCTCCTAACCATGACCCAATCTAATACACACATGAAAAAAAATGTCAGGCCTTAGAAGGGCATTGTAGGGAACACCAAATGAAATATCTGGTCTTATTGATAAGTGCTCATAAAAGCTCAAATAGATAAGGACCTCACAATAATCATGTAATCTTTATTTTAAAAATTAGTTATTCATATTAGCTAATCTTCTATTATTATTACAGAATGAGAATTTATGCTGTAGAAAACGTGGTGTAAAATGGAAAACTCTTCGACTCTCTTGCATGTGGTTCCAAAAGGAGCATGCTCTCAGAGTAAGACAAAAATGATTTATCATGTGGTAGTATATTCTCTATCTAATGCTCATTTATATGTAATGTATATTATGCGAGTAAAGGTGTGCTTCCTTACAGCAAGCAATTAAAAAACATATCCTTTATTAAAACAAGATTTTTCAAAATATTATTCTGCTTACTCATTGCTAACCATAAACGTAAGGAAATTTTTGCAGCGTATATAGCATTGATTTTGATTTCACATGCATGCATTCCCTTTAATGCCTGTGTGAAATATAAAACTTTTACACTATTGTGAAGTGCCCTAAAAAATTTGGAAATATAGCCCATGTATTTCTTCTTGGGAAAATCGAGATTACAGGTCTCTCTGGAATCAAACCCATGACACATAGACAACTGCTGATATTTTTTTAAGGTACATTATATGTGTATCTATAAGTGTTGAAAGCTTGAATGATCTATGTATAATATTAAGATATGAGTTTTCAAAATTTGAAAATATTTCACCTAGCATTGAACCAATGACCAAGTGCAGGAAAGCTATAGCATTTTTCTATTGAAATATCTATCAGGTTTAGCAAATTAGCACAATAGCATAAAATTCGCAAAGACATTTTCCTGAACTGTTTATATTTTTATTGTATTTTCTAAAGGAAAAGAAAAGTATAACGGAAGTGGAAGTATCTCATAAATTGATTAACCCTTAATTTAAATTAGTTACTAATAATGACTATATTAAAGAGCAGTTCAAGATAATGATATCAAAGTTTAGGCAATGCATTATTAAAATGTTCATTGTGATAAAAATATTATTTCAAAAATCCATTTTCAGGAGGACATTATTCAGATTTGCCCAAACTACACAAGGGTATGTTATGCCTGCCATAGCTCTTATTCAGAATTAATTGCATTTCTTAAATACTTCATACCAAAGAAGGTTACAGTTTTTGCTTTTCCAAGAGGAAAATCAATCTTTGAGGTGAGTTATGTTTCATGATGAATTTTGGTGTGATACCAGTATTCATTTATTTTTTTGTATTTAGTATTAATATAATAGTATGGATCAAGACAGTAATTTAATTTTTAAATCAATTTTTTTTATTGTCAGCAGGTTTTTATTATTATTTCAGCCTTTGATACCAAATACTTACCTGTTTTTATTCTTTAAAATTGATCTACTTCCTAAATATTTTAATTTATATCAGTTCTTGAAATAATTACAATAATAATGAGTATAAGAATTGTTAATGTTTTAAATTTAATTTATCAGTCAAAAGTAATATTCATTGTATTCATTCATTATTGTAGTAATATCATATTAATAATGATTACCTTTTTTCTTGGGTGCATTTTAGGTAGAGAAAGAAATCTGTGACATTTTAGGAGGAAAAGAGTCGAAGTATATGAAGGAGGTAGATGAAGATGATAAATTATGGAAAGATGAACATATCTTCCTTATGAAGCCCTTACAGCGATGTTTCAAAGTCTCACAATTGCAGCTTTCTGAAGAGGTAATTTAAGGAATATCCACTCTGCATGGTATTCCCACTAGCTGAGAGGGAAAAGCCCCAAAACCTCCCAAAGTCTGAGGTGTCACAAACATAATACAATGTTTAATACAAGAAAATAAAAATTAAATTTTAAAATTGAAAATGACATTAAAGAGCTGAACATTTACAATTCATGAATAATTACATTGGTATAGAAAATATATCATACATGTTGAACAGACTTAAAATACATATTGGACAGGGTTTCAAGAGGTCTTTTGCATATAATGTTACTTAGTTTTCCCTGCAATTAGATCTTTTAGAATTCTGTATGGAATTTTTTCCGTTATTCAAAAATAATTTTCAAATGAATGTTGTATAGAAAATGAATTTTCTATTTTATCATTGAATATTTATTGAAATATATATAGTATTGTTAAATAATTATGAATGCTCACTTTAATATCAAACAACCCACGTCTTAAAATTAATATAAGTAGAAGTATGAGTTGGAATTACATAATTTCTTTTATTAATGGATAGTGAAATGAATGATAAGAGTTTTAATGTGTTATAGGAATAGGAAAATGTATTTTATGAAAAAAACAAAAATTTCTGAAAGCCAATTAATAGCATTCATTGGCTTTCAGAAATTGGGATTCTCAAAGCTAATTAAATTTAATGTTACACTTTAGTTTGCGGAAAAAGTAATTATGGTTCTATTCAGAAAAATTTTTTAAATGACAAGTTTCATTATCTTTACAGTGGTCCTTAACAGAGAGTGATTTTATCTCCGAAGATGACCCTGCAGCTGAAAAATCAGATTTGGTAAGAATGATCATTAATCATTCTGGCATAACCCTCCACAACCACAATATACACATGTTACAAAAATTTTCACTGACTCAAAAAACTTGTTTAGAATGCCAAGTTTCTTTTCAAATTTATTATTTATTTCAACAAAAATTAATATTAGCCTCTAAGAATGAGAAATATATGGAAAATCTGTAGGGGGATTTTCTTTTCTTGTATTTTGATCTCTTTACTACCATTAACTGTATTTAGCATTTCGGCAAGGTTATTTAGAGTTACCTTTAATAAATAATTATTCCTAAAAGAATAAAAAGTATAGTAGACTGTTAAGTGTAATTAAATTTAGGTGCAATAATAAATTTACTTGATTTATTGCCTCTAAAATACATTCGTTTGACCTTGAAGATTTATAGATTTTCTATTCAAAAAGAGAATTAGCTAATCTTCCGTTGTCTTATTTACCATATGCTTCTGTTTTTCTTCACAATTTTAAAATAGAAATTATCTTTTTATTTATAACTTAATAGGACAGTGGAGAGATGCAGAGCAGAGATTCTGAGGGTTCATTATCCTTTCTTCCTCAGTGCAGTACAGTTACTGATCCTCTAGCCGCCTGCCAGACCAATGATGATATAGAAATTATTTCACTCTCATCTGATGATTCAGTTGAAATTATGATTATAGAATGATTAAAGGTATACTATCTATATGTATGTACATATTAACCAAAGAGAATCACTTACTAATGAACAAGTATGGGCAGCAGTATTGTTAACCTCTCATTTATAAGAATCATTCGTCGAGAATAGCTTATATATGATTCAACATATGTATACTTCATTCTTGATAATTTTTTTATACAATGGTGTGTTCTGAATTCAGACAACCTTTTGTGGTAGTCCTTCAGGAAGTCATTCATTCTTTTATTCAAATGGATTGAATAATTAACATTACAATATACAGTAGACTCTCGATAATTCGAATTTATAGGGACCAAACAAAAAATTCGAATTATCGAGTTTTTCGAATTAGCGAGAGTTCGAATTAAAGAGGGGCTGAAAGTTAAAATTCGAAATGAAGAAAGTTACATTTTATTGGTCATTGTATAAGATTGTGAATGCTGGTAGAAACAAAAATAAATATTATAATACTACATGCTGATCAATTTATTTATTATAAAAAAGTTGTATCATTTCTTCATAAAAAAATCGGTTATTTTCGGTTGGGTCGCTTGGTTGGCTGCAATCTGGTCCACAGCATTTTCCAAAGTGCTCACCGCTTTAAACACACAACCAGATTGGATGTTATCCATTTCGGACTGTTCGAAAAAACGACGCAACCCTCTTAAAAAAAAAGATTGCTTCCTTAGAAGACACCATCGGAACATCGTCGTCTTCATCTTCACTGTCAGAAATCTGTTGACCTACCACAATTGACTGTTTCATAATGTCTTCATCAGACAATGTACCCGCTGTGACAACATCATTAATTAATCAACATATTAACATAATCGTTGAAAGTTATGGGAACTTCTGGAAGTCTGTTCCAAGCACTCTTCAGCTTCAGGATAGTTGATAAGGTAGATGCCGGAATATTAAAACGAAGAGCTATATCCTTATTTTTTCTCCTTCTTCAACAGCCGCTATGACTTGTTTCTTTTTGGAGAGCGAGAAAGACTTATAACGTACAGGGTCCATTTTAAGGCTGAAACTGCTCTAAAGAATTTCAGGGGTGGTGTAGCATGAATCATAGACATTGGAGGGAGTCAAGTTCTTGGAAAAATTGCCTCGACACTTTCCGTGAAATGAATAATTTTTCGAATTGTGGAGTGGACCGGTCTAGCTTCACTTCGAATTATCGAGGGGACCAAAATACATTGATTTTCTTCGAATTATAGAGGTTCTCTCGGGGGACCGAGGGTTTTCTTCGAATTATAGAGGTTTTCGAATTACCGAGGTTCGAATTATCGAGAGTCTACTGTATATATATATATATATGTATATATATATATATAATCAATTTCTCAAAGAGACTTCAAAAAACCAGTGGAATAACATGGTTTGGCAGTGTATTTCATGGAAGAATTTTATGCATGCAGTTGCCATTTCTTCAAAACTTCAATTTGTCTAAATCTGTCCAGCTGTATCAGTATTAAATTAAAAATAATCATTGCACAATTAAATGCATCTGAAATAGTATTATGAGTAAAGACTAGGTAAAAAAATTTTCACTTGCTTTATTATTTACTGTAACAAATGCTTGGACAAAAGAATCAGAGTATTAAATTACTGAATCATACTTCTTTTTCTAAAGTATGCAATTTTTCTTCAGTGCCCTCTTCACTTTTGAAACTTCAAGAATGCTATACACAATTTCTGTTTAAGGCTTACTGTAAAACATGGATTTGACATCCACAGAAAGAAATTTACACAGATCTATTTATACCCTATCCCAAAAATGAGTTCCCCTCCATTCCCTCATGCATAGATGTTTTTACACCTATTAGCTCAATTATCTCAACTTCATGGAGTAGGTATTCCCATTAAAGCAAATGACTAATCACACCTTTATCACTGAATCTGTAGTTGTCATGAAAGATTGCCTCAGCCTGATCAACAAGCGTAATTTTTGTTTTTATATTCATCAGTTGTATTCTAAACTTTCGTATATTGGAAAATTAGTGCGTTCCACTCAACCTGAAGCTTCAGTTTGCTCTAACTTCCAAAAGTTTCCGAGATCTTATCTTTCCTGCGTAAACACATTTTATTGTCATCTACAATTCTCATACCCCGAACATGTACGTAGAGAAAAGGATCTCAATTTTATAGTGAAATGATACATTTATGTTAAAATTCGCTCGAATGGGAGTAAACTCAAGCGAAAATTGTTTAGTTACTTATTTCAGGTCTTAAAAACTCAAGTCTTATTTATAAGTTTTATCTTTATTTTAAAGCCAAAACTTCGTTGTCGCAAAAATGCATCCTTACATGTTGTTTCAAGCTTTCGCTTTTTTCGCCTAATATGCAACCCATTAATTTCTCTCTAATACGCAGCCATTTGGACGGTGTTAATGTAAGTTTCTTTGCAGATCTCATATATAATGGAAATGATTAATGATCTTCCAGCATTCATTTAAAATCAATTAGAAGTATAAACAATATATTACTGGTTCGCAACAAGGAATTGTCAATTTTGATTCATTCTTTGGAATATATGTTTAGCCCGATTCAAAAAGTAGTTCGTACTTCATCCGTCTCTCTTGTCATGAGCGGTAATTCCAGGAGAACCATCATTTTCATCTGTTTTCTTGGCTCAATGGAATATATTTAAAATTTCCGAAATTTAATGTGATAATCATCCTGAAGAAGGTGTAACTGTCAATAGTGTGTAATATCACTTTATACTTTAATTTTACACATGTTTGAATATCATCGATATGAAATGTTTACTTTATGTTCGTTTCTTTGAGTTAAGCTATGAATTTTGCTGAAGTCAAAAATTAACGGTATAAATAATTATAATGAGTTAGTTTTTCCTTTCTATTTCCCATAAGTTTGATTTGACGCATTTTGTTTTACATTTGTTTTATGTTTCAGGAGAATTGCTATAGGTGTCTATAGTAGACATTAGGGTTCTGAACAAATGAATTCAGAAAATGATTTTTCTGTACTTTGTCAAACAAATTTCCTTCTTCAACTATGAATTTGATAAATTAAAGTCACATTGTAAAAGTTGAAATTTCGTATGATTTTCAATTTTCTTGATTTTCATGTGAATTATTTGAATGAAAATGTAAAGGTAAAAACAGATGAATGTAGTATATCGCTGTAGGCCATCTTAAGAATGGCGCAGGAGCCTGCCATGGCTGCCCAACTTTGTCGCTTATGTTTACGGAACGATTCAGATTGTTGCCCTATCTTTTTTTACGATGAGGATGGTAATTTATCTGAAATACCAGAGATCGTGAAGAGTTGCTTGGGCATTGAGGTAAGTTATTAGTCTAATGGAAGTGATGATTCCGTATTGCTCTAAAGAAGTGTAGTAAGATATCTGTAAGATAAGTGTGAAGCCTGTGTAAGAATTCTAATAGATTATTTGCGAAATAGTAATACATTGGAATTGGAGATATTTAGAACCAAATGTGTGATATGTCAAGGAATGTTAGTTTAGCTATCCATACTCTATGCTTCGCCAATGATACAATTTCCAACTTTCCCTAACTTTCGTGCTCCAAATTGTTTATTCAATTTGTAACCGTATCTGGTATAGTATACTGTTGTGAGAGAAGTGGTTCGACTTCAAAGAATGTTTTATGGCGATATCGAATTTCGATCTATTAGGTTTCTAAAGTTCGAATGATCAGGTCTTTAAGTTATAAAAATTGACTTTCAAGTTCCTGATCTTCCTTTAAATAGATGATCAGGATAGTATTAAGTATCGCGAGGAAGTTTTTAAGTAAGTTTTGTAGTTGAATAAGTTCTTAAGCCCTCCGATTTTGAAGGGAGCATCTCAACAGCTGATCCATATGTTACAATCATGTTTAAGGCAATTAAAAGGAATATACAATCAAATGGGACTTTTTTTCGAGCAAGGGCCTATTTGAGTAACCCTCTCCATATCGCACTTCTCTATAGCCTGGTTCCGTGTGAGATTGGCCTGCTCATCTTTCTGGATGTATATTTTAAATAGGCTCCTTGCTATACTCAGCTGCGACTTCCTTATAGAAAGAATCCTTTCGTTATACCCATCTAAAAAAAGATCAATAAAGGTTGATTAAAAAGGCATTGATGATTGTAGAAAAAGTAAAGCGTGTCTAAAAGTATACCTGTTGAATCATATACATGTTTACTTTATCTCCGTCGTCTTATAAATATTTTCTTTAACCTTCGTTAATGGATAACAGTCCTCGATGCAAGACCAGTGTATTTTTAGTATTAAAGCTTTCGAGAATGGTAAGTTTTTTACTAAATTAATCCTATACGTGTAAAAATGTCAATCAATGATGATTTATTATAAACCTGTATATATTATAACAAACTTTCTACTATATATATATATATAGTAGAAAGAATAAACTGTATATGCTTCCAAACATGTTATTTTGCAACCGGTCTCGCTAATTTTTAGCATTTTCATCATAGCTATCCTTCTTTCATAGTTTGTAAAATTCATGCGTAATATTCTCACGATCACCCATCTCTCGCCCGTTTGCTAATGGGGCAACATAATATTAACTCGTATTTTCCATAATTTTAAGCCATAATTTATAATATTATTTTTTTCCGTATTTACTAAGCGCAACTGTTAAGGAAAAGTTCAGTTCGTATTACAGTGCGATCGATCATTGATACCAAGGTTAGATCTGACAAATCTCTTACAGGAGTCAAATGCGCTTATCGTGCAGACTTTTAAATGCCATGAAAGTTTTCTTATCGACCTCTTAACTTACCATCGGATCGGATTTCTTATCTAGTGTTTTAAGAACGATCCATCAGCGAAGAAATGGACGTCGAAGTTTCACGGGTTATAATTTAGAAAATATTTTTAGCTTTACGCGACAGACTTTAAAAAGTAATGCAATTGAATGGTATCATCGAGTTTTCCAGTGGCGAGATAACTACTGTTTCCACAACATAACTGTCCCTTAGCGAAAGTGTAAACTTCGTAGATTCCACTTCTTGAGAAAGTTCCGGTTTTCTAATAACGAGTAGGAATAAAGTTAGGAATAGAAACGTCAAAGTCATACTCTGGTAAGCCGAACGTTCGCCATTCCTCCCTATGTTCCAGGCTTACCCGAAAGAATTTTCTCGAAAGATATAACATAGAAATTTGGTTGAAAACTGCGAGAAAACTACCATCTCTCTCGGTTCTTTCTCGGCGAATAAGACGAATAAATTCCTCTCGGATTCTTCGGCTTCAGGGTCCTGTACCCAAAGATGGCTGCTGAGTCTGTGGCCTTAACGTCGGTGGAATACATCATACTAACGCTGTTAAGAGCCCAAGAGGAATTACGCTAAATTTCTTTGCTCTCCGAAGGGGTGTATGATATATCATGATGTTATGGCAAATCCCAAGTAGAAAATTTGAACTGAAACGGCAGTCAGATCGAATAACGCGAGACTTTCGAACAAGGATAGTCTTCGGTTGCTGAGAATGTTTGGTCCGAATTTTGCCAAACGTTCGACTTATGCAACGCCAAGGAGTGAAGCGAAGAGGCGTACTATGTACTACGTAAAGCTACAGAGTAGCAAAACGGCTAAAAAAGGTTCAAAAGAGAGGATGGATTTATACCCTGTTTTCCATTTAATACATGCAGTCAGCAATTTGGGGTTCCCAATTCAGATTAAAGTGGAAAAGAGAACGTTAGCGAACATGATTAGGAAATAATCCTCTTGAGCAGACATGCGCAACCTTTCCGATATTCACGGCCGCATTACAGTCCTTTTACTTTAAGAACGGCCGCCAGTAAGTCCAAGTAAACTTAATAATGTTTTATGATTTATGTAAAAATGTACAAATTTCACATTAAAACGGAGTATGATATATTTGACACTGGTGCGCTACCTGTGGCCGTACGGCCACGGCGGCAGTAGCGCTCTTACTCTCGAGGTCCCAGGTTCGAGTCACGCGGATCAATTTTTTCCTAATTGGGATTTGATATACTTGTGCTTATTCTGTGTTGGGTTAATAGTGGTCTGTTTAGATTTCGATTAAATGAATGTAGATTAATTATTATTATATGCAATAAAGAAATTTACTAGTATAATTATTCCCATCTTCATAAATATTCATGCCAACATAATCCTGTGACTTTCTTTAACGATTTTGAATTAAGAGAGAAACATATCTCAACTTAAGCATGAGAAACATTAACATTGTGGGTATAAAAACACAGTATGTCTGCATAATAAAGAAAGATCTTTAAAATTACTATCCGGTTGAGCTTGTGCTTCAGGATGATTACCTGAAATCTTTAGTGACACTAAAAGATCAGTGCCTCAGTCTAAATATTTGGCACTCATAGATTACCTTCTTCCCTTGGTCTTGCAGCACTTTTCCTTTGCCAAGTAAAAAAAGCTAACAAGACTATGGAAAAAAGTCTTCTTGCTTATCCAATAGGAATATAGTGAAGATAGTTCCCTTCATTATTATGCAAATGGTAAATTTAGGGTCAAAATTTTAGGTCTATTGATTTAGTTTCAAAAACTAAAATTATGTAGTTGTAAAGATAGCAATCTTATACTCTATCCAGTGGAAAATACGAAATGCTAACAGAAAGTTTAAGGTTTTATTATTCATTTACAGTTTGTAGAAAAATTAATGAAATGATTAGGTTGCTTATTCCATCATCTTTGACCAATTTATTTTAAAAATTATCTTCAATACACATCAAAAATTGTTCCAGATATTTAAATGTGTAATAAATGATGATTTTCTTATGTAGAATTCTGAACGCATAAATTTTAATTGGTACTTTTCTCCAAGTGCAGGTTCATGTGGAAGATGGTTTCCCAAAATTGATATGCCAAAGATGTAAGACATTCCTGTTAGCTTTTAATTCCTTCAAGGAGTCATGCCTAGACTCACAACTGAGGTTGAAAAGTCTTGTCTGCAGGACGCAGGACATAGAGTTGAGGAATTTGGCTGAGCAGGCGATTCTGGAGGAGGAATCTAGACCCATCTTGAAAGATAATGGGGCAGAAGAAAACATGAAAGTTAGAGCTACCAAAAATGTAATTGAAGTTTTTTAAATATTCTTATTAATATATATGTGGTGTGGAAAAGATTAAAACAGATATGTATATTCAATTTAATATGTGAACTCATGCCCCCATGGTTTTTGAAGAATAGTTATTCTTATTTTTATCCTTTATTTAAGGAAAGTTTAAAATAATTGCTCACAATAGTTTTTCATTGGAATGAATTGATCAATAATTACCCATACTGCAATTATACTCCATTTTACCAACATGGTTTCAAGTTGATATACAATATGCACTGTATTGCCTCCTAGTCAAGGCTAAATTCTTTCCTCGTTTGGTGTAATTAGGATGGATGAATAGTAATTACTTTGACACATTCCCTTCTTAGAATTGAATTCCTCATTTTCAGTTTCCTCTTAGAATGGAATTCATCAGTTTCATTTAAAAAGTATCTTTTTATTATGAGAAATCAGTTTTAATCATAATAATGAGATGATTTAATTTCTCATTGGACTGCTTCTGGTGATTATTCCAACTTTTAGAGCTATAATCTGTTTACTTCCTGTCCCAAACAGCTGAGTTGCCTATTTCTTCTTATTTTTCTTTTTCAAAACCATTTTATGGTAGAATTGCCTAAAATTCTAATTTATTTCTTCCTCGGTGGCCATGCCCATTGCTATATTACACAAGTAATTCAGTTCTTTCCTATTCTCTTTCACTATCCAGGATTTTTTTTACTTTTGCTTCTAATGCATTTTCATATAATGCTTGGATTCTATTCCTTGATTATAGCTGGAATTTTTTCATGAACTCTTATATCTAATTAATAATTACTTTATTTTTACAAAATTATATCAATTTCTTCAGACTCTTGATGAGTTCATCTTTTTGTGGTTTTTATAATTACAACTTTAGTCTTATAAAGTACTTAAGTCTTTGTTATTACTAATTGTCCTTATAGGATTTAGCAGTGAAATCTATACGTAATGACTCTCCCTGTCATTTCTCTTCTTATTTTTAAAATGGAGAAGACTTAAAATTTAGTTTCTTAGTTTGATTCGGTAGCATAATGGTGGACCAAAGGATCATCCATAGTGAGGGAAATACACACCAAGTCCCTTTTATTGTTGCTAAAATGTTGTAAAGTATGCTGAGAAATTTGCATTAAAATATGGTTTTTCTTCATTTTTATCGACTGTGTCAATCATTAAAAGTACTTTAAGATGTTAACTTTGAACGGCAGTAAGTATATGAATGGAATGAGGATGTATGTGAAGATAGGTTAGTGTTCATAGACATTATATCTGTTTCCTATGACACAGCTCATGAATTTTAAAAAATTCTCTCTTGTAGGTCCAATAATTGATGATCCTGGTTTTATATCTGTTGTTTCAATTTTCTAACTAACACTCTCAATCCTATTGATAAGGTGTTTATATTTTACTCCCTCTCAATCCTATATGCATAATATTTTAGGAATTAGATACCCCAAGTATTATAAATACATATATTATAATAAATTATGAAATGATATCTAACTGCAGTATTTTAAGTTATATTGCTCTTTATGTGATCTTCTTTGATAAATTAAAATTCAATAAATTGTAATTTCATAGTAGAATTCTATTAAATTGTTTGATTACTGCAGGGTGGAAGTTTTTTTGAGGATGATGGTGGCGATGAAGAAGATGATGTTAAACCACTCGCGATATGGACAGTGTCTCAGAATGGAAAATTCAAATCAAATACTTCAAGTACCAAGGAAGAAATAATTATTAGTGAACTTTTAGAAGAAATAACTCCAACAGAAGAGGTCTTGATGGAGAAAGATGCAGCTGAGGAAATTTGCACAGAAAATTATCTTAGCCATCTTGTAAGTATTGAAACTATAAATTTTAAACATTTAAATTAAAATCCTGGTTAATAATTAAATAATTTTCTTTAATGTCTTCATGATGATGTCTGGAATTTTACTGGATGAATAAAAATATTTGCAAAATAATATTGAATAATATGTTTTTCCAATTCCAAAATTTTTCTTTTAATAATCATTTTGGAGAATGTATCTCAAGTAAAGTTGAGTCATAAGTGTCTTATTCATGTGGTTTACCAGAAATAGTAGTGGTGGTATATTTTTGAACTACTACCTACTGTCTATAAATAACTAGTTAACAGTGATTGATGATAAATTAGCTTTGCTGAGGAAACTTTTGCTTTAGCTTCATATCAGTGCAGATGATAGTTCTGTTGCACTCAATTTAATATTGATAAAACGTAGTATTTTATAAAAAAGTGTAATTTTTTAAGGATATGCCCTCTAATTTAGTTATAATAAAATCTGACGTGGGTTAGATCTATTAAAATTCATTAAATAATTTTATATAATTCATTTTTCCAAGGAACATCACAACTATTGCATTCCATCACCAAGGATTAATGGCCAATCAGACAAGCATGAAGAAGAAATTTCAATAGCTGATGAAGAGGAATGGATAAAACTGGCAAATGAGGATTCTACAGTGCTTCCAGAGAGCTTAAGGCGTATGTGTTCATTATTTTATTTTAGAGCATATCTTAATTAAAATATTAATGTGTTTGAAGAACTTTGGCTCTGTGTGTGCCTCTTATAAGGACCTCTGACAGTAGTTGGTGTCACTGTGTGGAGAACCACTGTTTTACTCATAAGGCATCACCTTCATCACCATCACCAACAGATGTGGAATGGATGTGGCATGGTGGTGTAGTGGAAAGAATATAACCTATGATGACATCAGTAAATTTTTTCACAAGTCTGCCTCATCTGAAATTGTAACTTAAGATTTCCAATTGGATGTTCTAGTGTATTGTAGTCTATTTTCAGATCACTCTTTTTTAATCTACTTTTTTTTAAGTATTCTTTATATACGTCCAACTTTTTATTTACATCTGATTAAGTTAATTTTGTCCATAAATTATAAGCATGCTATTGTTCTTGTATGAATATTTGGTTGCTCATTCCAGATTGGTGTAGTGATGTTTCTGAAATAAACTCAGTATGAGTAATTTTAGATTTAATTTCTTATATTAGAAATATGTAAAATCATCTATGTTCTCAGTATTGATTTGGAAAAAGCTAAATTAAATTAACATTAAATTTCAGTATAAATGCAGTGCATGTTTAAAGTTTTGAAAAAGTGATATTTCTTCTAAGATTAAGCCTCTAATTTTTCTAGGTCCATTAGCTGTCAAACAGAAAACTAAGACTTACATTCTGAAGAAAGAAGAAGGAAATAAGTCTTTAATTGAATCAAGCAGTTTGGTTGACAAGTTTCCCAAAGTAACTCTAGGTAATATCTATGATAAAATTTAGTGGAATTTACTACCTTTTATCACCTGATTACTTATCTTTGCTCATGCATGTTACTATTATGAAGGTGTTATTATGTAGGTATACTCTAGTGATATCTTATGAATGCAGTTCATGTTTTTGAAAAAGTGATGTTTCTTCTAAGATTAAGCCTCTAATTTTCTTAGGTCCATTAGTTGTCAAACAGAAAACTAGGTCTTGCAATATGAAGATGGAAGAAGGAAACAATTCATTCATTGAATCAGGCAGTTTAGTCGACAATTTTCCTAAAGTAACTCCAGGTAATAATATCTATTATAAAATTTAATGGAATTTACTTTATTTACTTTTGTATTATCCACTAACATTAGTTTATTGGTTGCTTGTTTTTTTCATGTTTAATATGAATTCCATAAGCCATATTTTTTAAAGAACTTGATGTGGATAGTGCATTTTATGTGTCAGTTTTTACTATTCCATTTTTAAAAATTGATTGGCAAAGAGGTATTACTATTTATTAGCTCTTTACCCCTAAAGTTTGTTGTGTGCAATTTTATTATGAAGAGCTGAATAATATTTTATTTTGATATTTTTCCAGGGATTACTATAAAACGAAGTAATGTTGCTGGTGAATCCAAGAAGAGGATTTTGATAAACCAAAATTCCAAGCAAGGTAAGCTTTTGCTTTTGGAAAAGAATGACAAAACTTAAAATGCTGATGCTATAACAGTCATGTTTAAAGGCAAAGCATGATAAACTGATTCATCACATTCATTCCATTCTTAATCACAAAAAAATGGTTTATTAATTACAATATTTTGCTCCCAATATCTATCTAATCCTTTGTCATCCCTATCCCATAATATCTCCATCTTGCTGTATATACCTTTCATGGTTATATCCATCAATTTATCATCTTATACATTAAACACTTTTTAGTTTTATGATTTTTTTCTGAGACCATAATCTTTTGTTACATCCTCAAGGTATTTTAATATTTCTCTCATCCTTCCATCTCTTCCTCAATCAAAGCATTATCATCCTTTAATGTATCTAACTCTTCTCCCTACAATGCTTATGTCTTTACCTTCCTTGTAGCACTCTTATTGCCATCTTTTCTATATAGTTGTTGAAAAGCATTGGAGACAAACAGCAACATTGTCTCACTCCTTATCCTAAGGCAAACCAAACTGTTTTCAATTCTCTTATCCTTACTCATGTTTCTTTGTTTTGGTATAGTCATAATTCTTTTCCATTGTATAGATGCAGTCAAAATTTTTTTTCTAAATCTTTCATTAACTCAAGATTTTGCCCTTTTCCAAACAATTTTCTCTTTTGGTTCTAATAACTTCTATTGCATCCCTTGTTCCTTGTTCACTCTTAATTCCGAAGCCTTTTCAGCTCACAGATTTCTGTTAGCATAGACTTATTTTGTGGTTTCTCTTTAGAAGTAGAAGTCTTTAATCCATTGAATAAGTTTTTTCTTTAATTTATGCTCTCAAAAAGAAAGCCTTTTTTATTTTAAATGTATTGCACTTTCACTTCTTATGAAACTAACTTCAGGTTTTTTGTTTCCTACTTATCAAATTTAACCCAAACTCATAATCATGTCTAATCAATAACAGACATTTCTTCAAACTGTATGACTTATTCTTCAGCTCCTTGACCAGCTATCCCTTTTTAATTTTTGCTTTGGAGCACAGTTGAAATTTATTATATGAAGATTATGTATGTAGGAATTATATGAATATGAAAATTTGTGATATTATTATTGCATTTGTATCATTGCTCAGTTTCAGCACATTTAATTTCCTAGTTATTTCTGTGTTATTCCTTTCATATATATAATGTAGGAAGAGTATTTCCTATTTAATTTATCCAATTTCCAATCGATTCAGTGTTCTGTATGTATGACCAATTATTTCAAAGATTCCAATTTTTTAATTTTCAAACCTTTCTAAAACTATGAAATATTTTTAGTTCTTCCATCTTATAGAAAATCTCATTAATTTGATGAAAAATTATGTTTCAGTATTGCGAATTCCAGCTGTACAGGCAGAGCCAATAAATGATAAATGTCAATCAGAATCTGTTCTGAAAGTAACTAGAGTAAGTATTCATTTGCATGTTTTCATATTAAAAAAAAGATTCTTAATGAGGTTATGCATTTTAATATATATACATTTATATTCATATCCTTAATTAATTATAACCAAAATTTTGATCACTTTACTTTTTGAAATGAGTTCTGTCCCCAGAAGGAGCCCAAATGCAAGGTGAAATTATCAGTATTTAAGATCTATATTATGTTGAATATTATAAAAATTATTTTGATTTGTATTTCTATTCAACTTTTATACATAGCCTAATTTGTACCATACCAATAACGTGCTTTTAACAGTTTGTAAAATAAACTTAAATTTTGTATGCTTGTGAGCATCTACATTTACAGAAATACCCATACAGCAGCTTTTTGACATGTGACTTGTCTGATTTTGGAGAAGGATATTTTTATATTCTTTACTGAGAGAATGAATTTTAATTCAACTTGTCATCGACATCTACATGCTCTTCATTTCACTGCTAACATAAATAGCTTCATAACTACATCTCATAATGTCTACACCTTATTTGCAAGCATGATTGTTTGTATTCTATATAGTATTAGTATCCTAGCTAAAAATTTTCTTCCTTTCTTTAACTTGACCCAATTGTAAGAAGAGATATTAAAATAAAAGATTAATACATTCTTCAGAAAGATTTCTTTCAGAAATTTTTGATAATTCGTATCATTCAATAATATTTTTCATTTAGTATACTTTACAGAGATAAAGAATAAAATTATTAATTATGAATTAAGTGTAAATGTTGACAACTTATTGTAAACTAATTTTAATACATAAAAGATTCCTTTGATATTTTTCATTGAGAATTAATCATTTTTCTTCAGACTCTGAGGCATATAGAAGAAGGAATTATGCAGGAGTTGAAGCGGAAAGTTACAACAAAAGATATTACAAAACCAAGCAAGACTTTTCTCATTACCAAGGGAAAAGAAACACTGAAAATAGTGCAGAATGGGATTGGAAAGTCAAATGTATGTCTTTTAAGGATAAAACAAAATCAATCTCCTCTGCTGACCAACAAGCCTTCAAGGTGAATTAATCTCTGTGCATGTGATTTTTCTTTGAGATTCTTGTGTATCATACTCTAAGTAATGATAATAAGTGTCAGTATTAACCATAATTGACTGTATGTGATGGAACATAATCAATGTTAGGAATAACATGGAATGCATTAAAAAAATCTCATCACCATCCCATCAAATCAACACTTTCATTCTAGGAAATAGATTTAACACCTATTGTTGTACAATTCTTTAAATGTTTATAATGAATTTCAGGGAAAGATATATGTTGAAATTAATGTTTTCCACTGTATTAAAATGAATTATCATAATAGGGATGGTCTAAGTTTGTTTTTCTTTGTCAAAGCTTTTAGTGTGTCACATCAATTATTAATATATATTTTATTTCAATACAATTGCAATATTATAAGATTGGTAATTGATGTTAAACTGTAACAGGTGTATGGATTTTTTATTTTGTTTGATTTTCTTTGTGATCCAAAAACAACTTGATAAAAGTATGTTTTATTATCACATTTCAAGTCAAAATTTTTCAAAAATGTATGTTAACACGATTGTACAGTCTGTTAATTTCTACTGTGACCTGATGGAAAATTTTACCATGTTTCTAATTTATGTAATACCTGTGATAAATAAATACTTGTTGATTATGCTTTGAATTTTAAATTACCTCTGTATGTAATTTCCTATTTTTACATGAGTTTCCGCTGTACAGTAAGACCCGCTTAACGCTGTTTCAGTGTAACGCGGTTTTTTGGGGTTCCCCTAAATAGCACACTGTATTGATGCTTGTTGTATGTGTGCAAAGAAAACGGCCTTGCACCAACCAAAAGCGGTGCACTTTATAGCGACGGTGATATGAACGTAATCCATGGGAACTTTTCCAGGTCGTTAAGGCAAGAACAGTTTCATTCGCCTAGACATCTTAATTTTCGCAAAAAGTTTTCCAAGTAAAGAAAAAAATTGTCACGGCCGTATACAAATCGTCGTTGAAAACCAGCAACGCTTCGTAGGACTTCTTTTCGTATGTTCATGGTTTTCGCGGATTTTTGTCTAGATGAAGAGAAGTAGATGATTTACATTCAGATACTTTCTTTCCGAAAAATTCTAATGAATAGATTTCCTTCAAATGAATTTTATTTAGCTTTACATCTTCACGTTCGGTACCGTTCGTTTCTGAATGATTTCGGCGAAGGAGTTCCGTGCGGTTAGATCGTGTAAAGAGCCGCACAGGGAGCCACTTGCTAAAATGAATATCGCACTATTTATGCGAAACCAATAAGGAAAGAATTTTGGAGTTGACTGTGAGCGGTGATGAAGGAACTTTTAAATAGGGCCGCAGTCTTTCATTATCGTTTTGAGAGTTCTAGTAGCTGATGACGGTTACATAGTAATCAATTCTTAGAATTTGCATCTTTGCAATCAAGCCGGTGCTTCAATAAGAATATTATTGTTGGCTAGAGGTGTTGAATGAACCGGTACATTGTTTAGAACTGGTAACTATAGAATAGCGACACGTGATATCATATCTGTTAACTCGGGAGTTAAGAGTGACATGATTGACAATGGCTCATTCTCAGCTTCCGTTTTTAATTATTCATTCTCGTTTTTCGTATTCATTAATGAATATCTCATTTTCAGATATTGAAGTTAAGTTCGCCGAATTACTAAGTGCAGATCATGGCGGTCCACACCATAATGATGGATTTTACCATAAAAGCTGATGCAGTCAATGATGCCGGTATGGAAAAGTATATTCTATTTGTCTGTAAATGCCCATCGACGTATTGATAAATGGAGGGTACTTTTTTATTTTAGAAGAGCGGAAGAATGTCATCAACACTGTGGAGTCTGTTTTGTCGTCATACATAAAAGATATGAAAATCTTACAGACAACGGAGATGCCTGATGGATTTCTCGTTTTGTTTCATGGTTATAGAGGCACTCTTGTTACAGTTAGAGCCTTTAACAAAGGTATCCTTACTGTAAACGTTGAATTTTATAAATCAAACGATGAAGAACCTGTAATGAATTTTGAGGTATGTATCGATTGAATTCAGTTTGTAACCTTATAGTGATGGTTAAGTTGATCCAAACGTACTCCGTTGAAACCATATAACGTTCAAGGATAAATTGAATTATATATCCAATCGAAGTTTTCATATGCACTTAAGATTTGATGTCATATTGCATTCTCCAACCTATAATTTTCTGTATATATCGCAGAAATACTCATAACAGTTGTAATAACGTTTTATAATAAGTAATATATTTCATGTTTCAAACGTTCTGAAGAATAAAGAAACTGTAGTCCACCACAAAGTTTATTTTGGCGAAGAGTCGGAATAAATTGGGTGACTGTGGAATATATTGGGTAGAATGTCTGAGAATAGATTACTAATTTCGTAATCATTTAGTTCCATTTAATAAAAATAGAGATGATATGGAACTTAAGTGAATTGGAAAGGTGGTAGCTGAAAATTGACTCAGTGGACTGAGAAGGACTTCTTATTAGATTTGAATTTGCTATGAAGAATTTCTCTATTCATTACACATTTTTGAGGATTCTGTTACAAGTACCTTTTGAGTATTTAAGGATGCTTATTTCATCATGGATTGTTTTTCATCAGGAAAGGATACAAGGATAAATTCTTCTACCTTGCACATCTCAGCTTAAGTTTATCCAAATGATTCTTTGATTTTTAAGTTCTTGCTGTGCTCATGCCCAAATTTTGGTGCTCAAGTTTTTAAACCCAATCCACCTATCTATGAAATAAAATTTTTGGAAAATAAAAGCCAGATAGTTGTCATTCCTTTTTCTTTGCTTGTCTTAGTGTCTTAGCATGTCAGAAAAGCTGTTTGTTTTGCTAAACCTGTCAATCAGTTGTAGCTTGTACTTGTTGCACCACTAAATTGTATCGGTTGCTGAAATTTGAATTGTACAAAACTATTTATATTTGACTTTTTTATGTGAACGTAACATTCATAATTGTCATTTTTGTCTCAAATGGGGTAAATTTGTTTGAAGAATCTTGAAGAGTGAACTGTAATTATTAAATATTAGGATTAGGCTGCATTTAGTTGGGTGGAAAGACTCAAGTCTTTTTTAAATAATACTTTGGAATTAGTCTGTAATGGTTAACAAGAACAACTGAACACAATACCAAGTCACTCTGGGACTATAGTTTTATAGAGCAACTTTATATTTTAGTTCTCAAGTAGTAGTATCTGCTTCTTGAAATTGACAAAAGTTAAAATATGTCCATTATGATTGATTTGATCTCAGTGAATTGCTATGTTCAAATCATGGTAAAATAGTTTTTTTTTAAGCTTTTCTATCAGAGATACCTTATTTGTCAACTATATTTTTATGTCTGCAAGGAATGTGTATACTTTTTATTCTAAATTAGTGCTCTTCAAGGAAAATTGCTTGATTTTTGATTTATTTCTCTTGTTATATTACTGTTCTGTGGGACTAGAATATGAAGTGGTGGTATTTTGTGAAATCTTTGTTCCATCCAACTTAAATTATTTTCTTGTCACAGGAATTAAAAAATAGTCATTGGTAGCCTGCTACATCTAATGAATACAGTACTGTTCATCATCTACTTAAAGATTTTAAGCATCTAATACACAAATAGTTAATCACAAAAATAGTGCAAATAATTTTGACTAATATATTTATGACATTTTGGTATAACAGATCACCAATTTTGAGATCTGGGTTTTAAACATTGTCTTATTTTCTTGTCCATCAGAACTTAGTCAGAACTAACTTAAATTAGTACCCAATGTGCTTGATAATATACACTTTCTACATATATTACATGAAGATTTAATTATGGTCAGTTTCTATATATCTATTGTATCTAGCAATGAAGTGACAATTCATATGGATACATTAAAAAATAAATGTTTGTTAAGTAGAATTGAACATATTTTTAATGTATTAAACATTTTTGGTATTAGTATTCAAAATTCTCTAGGTAACAAATTCTTATCTTTAGTACTGCTGTTAATGGATTGGTATTTTGCTGTCTGTTTTCTACTTACATTTTATGATTATTTTAAACCATGATTGCTAAAACCATTGGAGCTTGATATTTTAATCCTGAATGGAAATTTGCCTCAACCATGCTTTGTGCCCAATGTTTAATTAGAAAGTTTTTCCATTAAATTCCAATCTTTCCCACAGTAAGTAAGATTGCATCCTATGTTTACTTCCCTCAGTTTACCTACATACTAACCATATTTTGCTCCCCTTTGAGTATATCAATATGGCTTGTTTCATTGGATCGTGCATGCATGTATGTTGAATATTCTACATGTAGCTGGACCAGTGATACGAATACACTTCTGACACATTTACCACTCTGTTTAAGGTTCTTCATATTGATAATAGAGGTTGCTGTATGCCTTCATATGTTTCCTTGATATGTTTTCCCTTCTTAAGATAAGCACTTGGTTCATTGTTCAGTTATATATATATATATATATATATATATATATATATATATATATAATATATATATATATATAACTTAGATTTTCTTTCATAATTTAATGGTATGTACAATAATAGATACATTATATAATAGTATATCCTTTGTGTTTTGGTATTTGTATCTGATTCATTTTAAAGAATTTCTTCTCTTACAAATTGCAAGGATTCTATGATTGAACAAACATTATGATTTTGATTATATTCAATTATTCTTCATTACTGTTCTCTTACTATGTCCTTAATGTTACTTTTGATTAGAATTTTCTAAGAGATGAAGGAATCACATACAGATTTTGTGATTAATTGAGTTATTGAGCATTGAAAATTATTTATGGAGTGACGATTCTGATAAGGGAGTGACTTATTGCAAACATTTATATTTTACATGTAACATCTTTAATAATGTGCAATTATTCTTCTCCACCTCAAGAATTATTAGTGGCTACTGCTATTTGTAACCTTTTTACCCATTTCTTTGATGTATTTAGATTGTTATAGAAAACTATACTATCTTATTTGCCAGTAGATTTTCTCAGATCTGTCTAAAATTCCCTAATTTACTGCAAAATATTCCTTTAATTTTGTTGTTTCAAAATAATTGGTCTTTAATTTAAAGAGCTGCAAAAATGATTAAAGAAACTTACAAAATTTAAATAACCCAAAAAATGTGAACTTTTAAATAGGAACTTTCTTCCAAGATACATTCAATTGAATAAGTACTGTTTATTAGTTTTGGAACATGTCTATTTAGTGGAATCATAAGTAATCTTAAAATATTCATTAGGTAAGAAATATTTCAGATGCAAGAAACAAATGATAACATTCTTGTATTAAAAAGGCTTTTAATTGTAAATAATCAGTTTATGATCTTCAGCAAGAATCACTATTTTAACAAAAAAATTCTTATATCTTTTTATATAATAGGTGCAATCTTTTTGACCAAATTGCAAAAGCTAACTAGAAGCCTGCTATAATAAAAGACTAGAGAGTCCAGTTCAGGATGGATATATTAAGTTTCCTAACAAATTTCCCCTCAGAATACTTAAATATTATATATAAAAAATATTTAAAATATTATTTTTCTGAATTTTAAATAATTGAAAATATGTTGCTTAACCTATGATTTTTATTTTGTCGTTACCTGTGCTTTTAAATACCTATATTTTAATATAAATTTGTATTAATTTATTATAAATTTTTATTATAAATTTCTCTGATACAAATTAAAATAAAATTGATGCCTATTGTAATGTTAAATCCACTTAATATTTATATTCTGTAACTTAATTATGAGAATATGATATCCTTCCAGTGATAATTACCATGTTGATGCATTGTTCTATATTAAAATTCAATTCATGCAGAAATTTTCATGGGTTAGCGGGTGGTTTTTAGGGTAGGTAGAAAGCAATAGTGCATCAGATAAACTACTCAAAGTGATATTTAAGTATGATCAATTCAATTTAGGATTTAAGACTTTGGGTGAAGGTTTTTTGATATAATTATTACATATCTTTTTGAGCTGGTACTGAGGTATTTTTTTATTGATGCTGATCAAGTATTGAGTGAAAATTGGCTGTAGTAATTTGTTTACCATGATTAATAGTTTCTTTGAAAGGTATTTAGTATCTAGCAGTAGGTTATCAGATGGAAAGTGAAATATCGTTTGTTTATTTTCAATAATGTTGACATTGCAGCAGTCTCGCTCTGTGGAAGGATCTATTAAGGAAAAACTAGGTGCAGAAAGGAGCAAGCTGTTGCCTGCAATTCGTCGTGGATCCCCACTTGACATGTATCTCACCACCTCTGGTGAGTGTGGTGTGTCCATTTTTAAGCAAAATTTGAGTTTTATTCAGGAATTCCTTGCTAGCACCATTCCTAGACTTTTCCATGTTTTATTTTTGGCTTAGAAGCTCTCACTTTTTTCATTCTTGACTATTGATTGTATAGTTTTTGATAAATTTTTATTGAAGAAAATTTTCAGGATGATAATCATGTTGAATGTTGCTGATTACTCTAGGGATGACAGTAAAGTGACCTAAATATCAGATATTGTTTATTAAAAGATTTTAATAGCGCTCCAAGAAAATTTTGCTCCATTATATGCGTTGAAGGAAAATCAATCTTTCTAAAAGAATATTATTTTTATCTTGAGAAAAATCCTTTTACAAAGTCATTGGAAGATGTCATGATCCAAATAACCTCATCATTTAATTTAGGAGGCTTAAATAATAGTGATTACAAAATCAGTTTAGTTTCCTTTGGTTAACTCTTCTTGTTTAGTTGAGTGAAACTGTCAGGATATTTTAAAGTTGTTTAACAGGATATTTTAAACCACTGAAATCACATTTAGTTTTCAATTTTAAGAAATTGAAGTGTGAGTACCTTTACAGGGTCTTGGCTCAGTTCAGTTGTATAATTTTTCCCTCTCAATGACATTCATTGGGTAATAGATTAGAACTTTGAGAATAGTAGATTTAAAAACTATATTTCCACACTTGTTAGTCTTGTGTTTCTTTAACTCCTATTATAATCCCTAGCAAACTTTTACTGATTAATAGCAGAATCGTGAATCAAAAGTGAATACCATTTTATGTATTCAGCATTGAGTATTCCTTGAGTATCTGAAATTGATTTTCTATGAATGAATTATTTGGAATAAATATTGTAAATATTGTTGCCTAATATCAGAATTAGTATGTTTTTAACTAGTATATTTAAATCTAAGGAAAGGATAAATTGTTTCCATATTTTATGACGAGATGAAGGAAACCTTGGATCAGTGTGCAGGTAAAAGTATTGTAGATGGACTGACAATTTAAGAGAAAATGCTGTCGTTTTTAGGATTTGAACTTTCATAGCAAATTTCATTGGAGGAAGAATTATATATACCAAGACATTTTTTCAAATCATATTCCCTGGGAAGAATATCTTGAAGGTATTTGCATGATGAGATGTTTTTTTTTTGAAGTGAGAGAAGTGAGTATTACTAAAAATTGTCACTAATAGATACTGAAGAGCATGGTGTTGCTATATTGAATCTCACAATGTAGGTTAAATGTCTAAGTGTATGCCATTTTTCTCTTTACCCATTTATGGAAGATCAGTTCTGCATTGGACTGATGGCATGCTGTTGCTTGGAGTGGATGTGCCTACTGCACTCTTACACTGCACACGTATCTCTTTATATCAGCTCTCAGAAATTACATAAGATTTTTGACCTTAAAATCGAATCCTATATGTGGAGCACTTGTTAGATACTGGAGCAATAAATGTGATGGCAATGATTACTAAAAGGCATTAACAATGAATGGCAAGAAGCTTTGCATTTTTCCTATTTTCTATGCACTAATCTTGTTAAGTTAAAGGCTGTAAAAATTTTGCATGCTCACATTTAATGGATTAACTGACATGACATGTGTGCACAATAAGATAAAATTATAACAGGCATATCTTTTGAAAGTAACCAGAAACAGAAAAGAAATGACAAGCCCTAATATATAAAAGATAAAATGTGAAACTTACAAAATAATAGCTTGTACATTAAAAGTGTAAAGAGTAAATCGAGAAATCCATTAATAGTGTTTTTTCTTCATGATACATACTGATTTTTTTCATATAAAATAGTTAGCACTAGATATTGAATTCGTTGTTCCACTATAAGCTAATCTTAATAATAATCTTATTCATAGAGCTGTGCATATAACTCATTTTAATATACTATTCATGGCCTTATTTAGTTGAAATTCTATCTATCTTCATCTGTTCAAGTAGTAAGTTTTAAAGTAGTATCATAAAAGTTAAGATATTCCAATATTAAAGATAATATTATTAATGATTAATTTATATTTTTATCAATCCTAATGAATTTAGTTGCTAATGTCAGAACTTATTTTTTTTCTTACTGATGTAATTCATCATATTTTATCTATAAACCATCTATCCGAAGAATTTAATTGAATAAACGGTTTTAATATCTCATTCACTTATTCCTACTTTGAAATTACTATCTTAAATACTCAATAGTTGCAATTTCCATTGATTATCGCATTTCAGTCAGTAGTATTTAGTTTCAATTTATTTTCTGAAAATAATTCCTAAGTTCAACTGGTTTCTTATTTACCCTATTGATCAATGGTTATTATTCAGGTTTTTGTTCAGCGAGCTGCGTTGATGTCATTTCAAGGAGATGATGATTTTTCAATTATAAATATACAATATTCATTTGGCCAAATTTTGAGCAGCAAGGATCTAAGAAGTCTAAGCTGAGGTATCCAATCTGTATCTCCCTTGAGATTAAATGTTGCCTCCATATGTTACTTCTTACATTCTCTTTGGTGAAAAATTTTTAATCCATTTTAAGATCTTCTCTCCAAAACTATATTTCTTAAGTTAAAATCCTTTCTTTATCTATTCCACCTAAGTTCCTTCTTAGGTCCATGAAATTAGCAAGAATATATTTTTAAAAGGTAATCCTTTCACTTAATATATTCTGTATGGTGCATAAAATATGTATTCTGTAGTTTTTTGTTCTTTTGAGCTTCTAGTTCAAGGAGACACAATCAAAGACTTGAGCACAGTTCATCAAAGTATTGAATTAGTGGTATTTTATATTAATCTGTTCTGTTATATTGTATTCAGATTATTGTGTTAGTGTAAAGTATCCCAATACAAAGATACATACATGAAAAGCTAGCTAGGAAATAGAAAATTGATTCTTGAATTTTACTTCTTTGTTATTCTTGCTTTCATGTTTGCAAATAGGTTGATTCAGAGTTAAGTTTTTCCTCTGGGATAGTTTATTTCTACATGTAGATGTCTTGAACTTTCTTCTTTATCATTGCTGTTATGTATGAAATTAGTGAAAATGAAAATGGATTAATCATATTCCTGATTTGAAGTTGAAAATAATAATGAACATTTTTCTGAAGGAAAACCTGTGCGAAAATTCATGGAAATATAGTTTTTACATGGTTTTATTAAAATTTATAAAATCTTATAATCAGTATTTTATTTTATAATGTTGTGACAGTACAGTTATTTGGAAAATGTTATGTATAATATATAAATTACAAAGCCAAAATTTCCAAAGTATGTGAGTATAACTTTGAATTACTTTTAATTTGCTATATCAATATCATTCTTTTTTGTTATCTTTACTAAATGATTATTTTGGGTTTATATATGTTGGTATTTTTAAATTTCTTTAAAAGACTTCAATGTTATAAAGTCAATTTTTTAAGTGGGTGGATGAGCATTCCTGAAATACATGTGTGAGTGCTTTAATCTTCTATTGTACCCTGCTTGCTGAAGGTAAAAATGGCTATCTCTCTTTTCAAAGCTCTATTTGCAAATTTCATGAAGGAATGAGAGAGATATGCTTAAACTTTACACTTTGACATTTACGCAACATCCTTCAATTTATGTCTGGAGTTTAGTGTTCTTTTTATGTTTGGATATTTTTATAATGCCAGATTATGCATATGATTCCCTTTGCTTGTTTTATTTTTGCATGCCATTGCTTTTTCATGTTTTGCATAGTATCTTTTGCATGAAATATAGGTTATATGCAAAATAGACGGTGTCCTCAGAGAAATGCTGCACAGTGAGTGGAGTCACAGGTACCCACCTTTCAGGAGAGGAGAGAGTGTCAACAAGTATTTCATCACCTCAGGTAAAGGACACACAGACATGTCTTATCCGAATTTTTAAATTCTTGTACTTCAAAAGATAACTTATTTATGGAAATAATACAGATTTGGTACAAGATCTCATTTTTTTACATTTCATTTGCCTTCCATGTGACTCACTTGTCATCATCAAAATTTTCTTCTAAATAAAGTTAAATTTATTATTATCAATATATAATGAAAGACTGCTTTGCTTTAAATTGCATGTTTTTGTTGCTTGCTTTTTGTTTGTATGTTTATGAACCTACTCTGGCAAATAAATGCACATGTTAAACATTTCTCCATTAGGTTTTTTTTTCTTCAATTACTCGTGAATACTATATGAGATGGCTTGTAAGAGAGCCTCACATCATGCATGAGGAATTGTATGTTTAAGTTCCCTCAGAATTTTGGTTCTTCCACTATTTAATTTTGATGTTTTAGGAAATCCAAATAAATCTAACGTTCAGTGATTTTATCAAGAATGTGTCAATAAACTTATGTCATGCTATTTTGATCATAATAGAGTTAGAACACAAATCTGAAGTACATTTTTATCACTATCTGTGTCAAAAATTAGAAATCACATGTTCATCACATCCAGTATTACGACCTTCAAATATGTGGTCTTTAGTTTCACTAATAGCATTATTGATTCTATAATAATTAATACAGTTAACTACATCAGTTTTTGAGTTATTTTTCTGATTTACCTAACTTGACATAAGAGAGCAGCAGCTTTTACCTCAGGGTTTTGGTTGTTAAAAGTAACCTGTGAAAAGTGAAACTTCTTAACATGATTTCCGAATGATCTTTGAGACCTCTGCAGAAAAGAGTGCTTTTAATATATTGTTATATGGTAAGAGGTTCCAGTGGCTTATCAGTGGCTCTTTGTTTCTCATTAATTTGAGCATTTGAATATTTTAAATCAAAATCATCTAATAGTTAACACATGTCCATAGGCTGGAATAATTGTTTAAAAATTATTCTATATACTCATTCATTATTGTCTACAAATTCATATGTTAATATTTATTGATTGAATATATTATATTATGCATTTTATGATTCAGTAGATTGCATATAACTATTATCATACTTATTTTGACAAGCACAAATTAAGTTATATCTTGGGCAACTTAAAATATTTGATTTAAAAATCCCTTTTAGTACTTACTATTCAAATATGATTTTAATTAAGCTTCTTTTAATACCACTTCATTTAATTTCTCTCATTTGAGTCAACTAATGTTTTCTACAATCTCAATTGCACGATTGTATGTTGTATTAATTTGTAACCTTTTCTTTTTAAATTCAGATGAGCGGCTACTTGAGTATGATACAGATGCTCTGCTCTATGAAGCAAGATCCCCTTACCAAAAGATACAGATATTTCATTCAAGAAGTTTTGGAAACTTTTTGATTCTGGATGATCTTCAGAGTGAGTTTTCAGTTCTTTTTTTCAATTTTAAAAAGATATTTATATTACCTTACTTCCATAAAATACTTTAAACATCTTATTTATTGCAAGTACTCAACTGAATCAATCATTGAATTGGTGATGATGAGATTGATCAGTTAATTAAAAATTCATATACTTTTCAAACATACTGTGAAATCAACAACAGTGATCCCAGATAGACTAATTTGATTTGTAATTTTAAAGTATATTGGCATCATTTTTTCAGACCTATCTGATGCTGATCTAGTGTACACTGAGACTCTAATGCAAAGGGGAAAAGAGAATTATTGTGATAAAGAGGTATTGATACTTGGAGGTGGTGATGGAGCTCTTCTTTGGGAAATGCTTAAGGAGAAACCAAAGTTTGTCACAATGATTGATGTAAGTTCATTTGGCTGTGTAAAATATTATTTCTGCTTTGCTATTTAAAACAAAAGTATCTCAGGGAAATATCTTTTAGGTTCTATATTTTTTGCAAATAAGATATACTCTTCATTCAGTTTAATCAAAAGCTGAATGCTTCTTGTCTTTCCTGTAGTTAAAATATTCCACAAATTTAATTTAAGTAGTATAATACTGTACTTGGACACATGTTTTACTGACTAATGGTGCATTTTGAAGCTACAATGAATGTTTGTGCTTATTCAATTATTTAAAAATTATTAATTTCAAATATTGTTTTATTAAATTGGTAGATTAAATCAATCAGTTGTTATTAAGTGCTATTAAAATAATGTTTAGGTTTCATCTAAATATGATGTTGAATAATTCTAGTTTTAAAAGAAAACATATGTGGGAGTATAAAGAATGATTGGAAATAAAAAAAATTCAGTTATAACTCTATTAAAAATTATTGTATAATTTAGCTTTGGAAAATCCAAAGAAATATTATTTTCCGGTGTCCCAAAATCTCAATTATATGATGTAAAAGAGTGTGTATTTATTTTTTAAATTAGTCCCAGAAACAAGTGCTCATTCTGAACTGTCCCTGATCTGATCAATCTTGATACTAGAAAGAGTAATAATTTAGATATATTACCAGTTAATATTCTCTGATAGTTTGCTGCCTTCATTGAAATACCTAATTTATGCCTGCTTCCTCTTAAAGATAGATGAAATGGTGATCCAGGCTTGCAGAATTCATATGAGAAAATCTTGTGGCAACTGTTTGGATAACTATAATGGTGCAAATTATAAGGTACATGTGATAATTTTTATAAGGATAAATAATTTGTTTTATTAAGCTCTTGATGATAATTATAATAAAAGTGTTAATACAAATTTTACTAAATCCTGTAAAATCAATCTTTATTAAATGTGTTGTTCTAAAATCTATCTTTTGAACTTTTTAAGTAATTCCTAAAAACTAGCTTTGAGAGTAATTTTATTTGAAAACAAATAGCTAAACTTTGTTGATAATATGATTTTATTACTTATAAAGCAAAAAATATGAATTTTTTTAGCAAAAAAGTACCCAATTTAATGATAAAGTTCAAAGGCTTGAAGTTTTATTTCTATAGTGTAAGTAAGGAGAAATAAAAATTATCATTTTATTTTCAAAGGTAGAAAGTTTATCTAAAGATAAGTTAATTTTTTTCTCAATTACATTGTGTCAGTTGTGGTTATATTTTTATTTGTCTAATTGCCAGAAGAATAACTCAGTAGAAAGTAGCTGGTAAAATATATTTTTTAAAATATGAATTTCTCCTATTTTAAGTATTGTGGTGCTTAGTTGATGTTAGACTTGTTCTGGTATCTTTATCTATCTAAATTCTTTGCCGAGACTATAAAGGTACTACAGGATACAACAACTTTAATCTAGATATCATCAGCAGTTTGGTGATATCTGTAATAAACTATTTTACAAAATAATAAATTAGCTGCATTGAGATTTTCCTTTACTGTAATTCCTTTCAACGGCTCTTTTCAGATAATAGTGGATGACTGTGTGAAGAAGCTAGATGAGTATATAGAACAAGGCAAGACGTTTGATTATGTCTTTGGAGACTTAACAGATGTTCCTATCTCATCAACTCCCCAAGGAAAACATTGGGATTTCATCAGATTAATTCTAGAGAAATCATTCAAGGTTCTTAAGCCTACTGGAAAGTATATGACACATGTGAGTTTTACCTCCAATTTCTTTTGTAATTTATATACCATTGTAAACTAATCTTCTAAACTTTTGTCGATATTAATTGACATATATTTTCTTATGCTAATTCAATTTTGATGAAGTGATGAAAAATTTTAAAATAGTCTTATCTTAATGTGTCCATTCTGTGGTTGTCTTACCTAATTATTTTTAGTATGTTAAACAGTTAATCCAGAGATGCTCTTTTTGTGATTAAATGGACTTAAACTAAATTTTCTTATCCTTATCTTCTACCTTCTTAATTTTCTTACCTTCTGCTATGATATATATTTATTTAGTCTATATTCAATACTAATTTAATAAGAAAATGACATTTTAGAGAAAATTAAAACTTAATGTTAAATAATTTATTTTTTAAAGAAAAGCTTTTATGAACCTTTTGTTGCAGATTATAAAGCCAATGTCTTTTTGTTTAAATTTCAATCTCATTTGCCCTAACTTATCTAGTAGTCAATATTTCAAGTAGATAATTATATTAATAATCAATCATAATTATGACTCTGGTAATTTATATTTATAGATTTTTATTTTGTAAAAAAATTATCTAAATATTAGTCCTTATTTGCTGGTATTACCAAAAGTAGGAATATCCATTGTCTTCATTTCATAATTTCTACTAATAAATTTTTCTTCCTAAATTCCCCTCTTTAAATCCCTAAAAATTAGTCTTAGATATCCCAAGTCTTTTTCACTAATTTCCACAATCAGTGAACCATTGAAGGATTCAAACATTTGAACCATTCAAACATTCACTTTAGAAGAAAGATAGTTCTGAGTTTTAAGAGTCAACTACTTATTTCCTTATTAATTCAAATAAAATTGGGAATAATTTTGTTGGTTATTTTTCTTGGTATCTATAATTTTACTCTTACTATCTTCAAGGAGGATTTTGTAACAATATGTGTCTCTGTAAAAGGTGTGCTAACCTCTTATTGAAACAAAAATATGACCTGTTCTCTGGTTTCATTTCTGAATGTGCAGGTAAATGGAAGTTGCAGTCCTCAGTCAATTCAGATGTATGAAGAGCAACTCTACAACCTCTCTGTGCCAGTACAGCACTCAAGTGACCATGCCTTCGTGCCTTCTTTCCTTGAAGATTGGGTATTCTATCAGGTCTGGAAGAAAAATTAGTTGGTCATCAACTGCCTGTATGGATTAGTCTTTTCTATTTCCATGTTTATTCCTCTCAGTAGAATTTTTTCGTAGTTTCATATAATCGTTACTCACCTTAATCTTCATTTTTGGCAGCATAGGACTTGAGATTTTGAGGAGTACCAGCTAGTCTGTAGATGTCAGTTATATTACCATTTACCTTTCCTCTATGGAAAACCTTCATGACCATCATTTCTTGGTTTAAAAGTTTTTATATGCATTTGGCAAATCTTAAATTGATTTCTCAAAGAATATGCAAAAGCTAATATGTAATAAAATTTGATTGAACAAAATAGGAAACTTCATCTCTAAGAATGTCAAGAGCTTGGTTGACATTCTTAGATTCTTTTAAGGATAAGTGCAGTATTTGTTGGATCTCTCAGAATTTCTTTGCCTGATATGTTTGAACATTCCTTGAGTATAAACACAGTAATAATGACAGCTTTAGGGAGGGACAAAGGATTTTGCTATCCAACAGAATTTTTATAAAGATGATATTATCCTGAATTTCTTTCTGAGTGTTTATGCCTTAGCTTAGACAAATTATAATCTTTCTAGTGTTGATAAATTTGAAGTCAAAAGAGTAGGCAGCTGTCACTCATTAAGGGATAATTTTCTTCTTAGTTAATTGAAATTTCATAAAGAGGAAATTCATATTGTTGACATTTTACAGCATTTAATGAGATTGATAATATTGAAATATTTCTGGCACTTCCTTCATTATTTTACTGTTAATGTAAATTCTAAGTGATCTTAGTTGCAAAATCTTTTATATTGATATGATTATGTCAGAAGTGGTTTATATTTTCAGTCAAGGGCTGGTTGTATGCTTGCTCTTAGAATCTCTGGATAACATGACTGAAGACAAGTTATATTATGTATCTCCATATTTTTGTATGTTTTGCTAAACTAAAAGTCCAGTTGAAATGAGCCAACTTTGTTGGTAAGAAGTTTCATTTCTTATATAATTCCAAATTTGTTTTCATGTATAATGTTGTTATTTTATTAAGTTTTTCAAATGTCTACCATTTTTTGTAATATCATAATCTTCAAGAGTGAAGAAATAGCACTTGCCCTATTTTGTTTGCTTATCTGTGTGTGATTTAAAGTTGACCATATAATCTTGATTTTATATTCTTTCTAAGAAATCCACTTGAAAGACTCATCTGCAATACCTAATAAATAAATAGTATAATACCTTTACATTTGTGTTGAAGCAAATTTTTAAGAAGTCAGTTACAAGAGAGTCAACCTGCAACATTTTCCTTATCTTACCAAATAAGAATGATATCTTTCTCATTAAAGTTTTTTGATCATATCTGGTATATATGGTGAAAAATAGGTTTCTAATAAAAAGTGAAGAAACTAAAGAGAATGGAGGCATTACTGAATCACTTTCAATGAAAACAGAAGGAAGCAGAAATTCTTTCCAAAGATCAATTGGTTAATTGTATTGATTTTCTCCAAAATTTTGGTCACATTCTTGGCAACTATCATCAACATCATGATGATGGCGGTGGAGTATGTGGCAGTAATGTTTGAAAATATCCACTCAATTACCCAGTGTATATCCTGTGACTAGTTTTTGTATTTGATATGCTTGGAAAGAACCAAGAAGTCTTATAACACAAGGAAGTTGACTTCTTTTTATTCATTATTGTTGATTGAGAGTAATTACCTCTGATGATTGATAGTTGGAGATATAAGATGAGAAAAAATATTTATAAAAATTCCTATGGCACTCACTTCAACAAGTTTAAAGCAAGAGGAAATAGGAATAGTAACATTACAGGTATCATTGATTCAGTTCAGCGATGCTTTCGTATTCTCTTCAGTCAGTGTAATAAAGAAGAATGATAATTTTATTGGTGGATTTGCAAAAATGAAAAATGCTGCATATTATTGTTGATATTGTTGCACAATAATTGAAACAGCTAGTGGAAATTGTAACTTAAAATGGAGATTTAATATTGTGTAGAAGTTTAACATAGTATGTAGCTGACGTTAAGCATTAATTAACTTAGAATTCTATTTCCAGTTTACTACTGAAAGATATTGAATACCAATAGTTCTGGAAATGATAAATAATGTAATTTCACATAATGAGTACCCGTATTAGTTAAGGCATTGAAAACTCACTCAAATTTATGTTGCTCATTTAAATTTTATTTTCATTGTTGCTCAATTCCAAAATATGCACATGTAGTATTATCTCAGTCTATGGGACCAAGTCAACTACTGTGTGGTCAGTTGTGTTGTATTCAATTTTCTATAGCATAGTATTTCATATCCTTCTGTTGGTAGTTTACTTGTTGCTCAGGTATTCAATTTGATTAATGTTAATAATTTCCATCTTATCACGTTTTTCCAAGAGGTCAAAACTTGGTAACCCGACATTTTCAATAATACTATGGTATAATTTAAATGGAACCTATTTTAATGAAAGAAAGAAAGAAATACCTTTATTCCAGTAAATTGTGGCAACTTTGAAGGAAAGCAATGGAAAACCACAATGCAGATGTAGCAATTATTTTAGTTGAAAAATTGAATATTAAAATAACGATAGAAATTAAATCAAGCATCTTCAACTCAAGAAAATGGTGAATTGTTATTAATTTTAACTTTTATTTAAAATATATTATACATATATTATTTAAAATAATAAAAAATATAATTTTTTGGGGCTTTACGGGCTAAGCCAATTGAGAATGTAATTTCATATTATGTTTACATTACAGCAACTTCAAACATACCTTGAAAATTATATCCCAAGGTCATAACAATAACTTGCTTGTTGTTTAAAAAAGCAAGACATAACACAGCCAATACTATCTCATAATTTTCTGAACATAGGACAACATAAACATAAAATTATTTCTGTTTCATCATGATTCCAATTCTTTCAGCAGCTCCCTCTTCTCCTATCCTTTCTAAAATTTCTTTCATTTTCTTCAAGCAAAAATCATCATGGACCTAGAATTAAGGGAAAAAAATCCCATTAAAACAAATTCAACTAAATTGAATAATCTTAACTTTCCCACCGTAATTCTCTCCCTAAGAATAGCTTGAAATTTCTCTTGCCATATTGCCCTTAAGATACACCTATGAGGTTCCTCCTCTGATTCCCAACTATTATTATTATTAAATCTCTGGTTTAGCAATTACCAGTTGTTGAAAATGTACAAATGTAAATATTTAGAGGGTTTCCTTCAGGTTTTATTCATTCACAAGCTGTAAAACAATTAAATTTCAAATTTGTAGGAATGACAGGTTTATAAAAAGTATTCTTGGGCTATCTTTACTCAGGATCTCAGGCAGGATTCACTTGGCTGGTTTGCTGACATTTTGCTAACTAATTGGTCACTAACCTCAGGGCAGGGTAAAGATTTATAGACCCGAATTTTGAACCCTTTCACTTTTTGTCAAATCAGGGATGAGGTTATGTCTCTGCCCAATTGGAGTTAAGGTCCAGGACTGACAGTTCTTAGTCCATTTGATTGAACCATTTTCCGTTTGTATCTTGAGGATTATTGAGTCCAGCATCCTGCTAAGCATAAAGCCTTCATTACAGTTGATATTACTTTCATACAGCTGAGTGGTTCAGTTGAACACAATGCTTAGTCACTACATGGCTCAAGCAAATGCAGGGGGCTTGTTATTTCATCATTTACTCTCTTGCTGCATAGCTGGTCATTTACACAGTTGCTGCATGGCCACCATGGCCATGGCAAGCATTTATTTTGAGATTTTTTTCTTTCTTTCTTGGTGACAAATTCTGTACAGAACATCTTTTGGAATGTGTTCCACAGTTGGTTCAATTCTCTTGAGGGTTGTCTTCATCTAATATTCTTTAGCTCAGATGGGAAAGGATAGCCTTAGAATGGGTTGAAATAATACACAATCCTTAAACCTTTTGCAGTTCTTTTCTTAGTGAAGGTACTGGTTTGGACCTGACTGGTTTCCTTGGGTAGATCTGTTTTCCTTTGCAAGGCAGTCATCTTAGTGATGGTCTCAGAGGGATCCCTGCAGAGACTTGTTCTTCCATTCCTCCAGAATGTTCTGCATTTTTTCGTTGGTAATATAGTTATGCTCTCTTTATGGGAAACTGAGGGAAGAATGATAAATGAGGGGCTCTTTTGCACTTTCATAAGTGCATATTCTTTCCATCTTGGTGAGGTTGAATTCAGGGGGCTTACCTTTCTTAAGGACTGTGTATGTGTGTATATATATAGCTGTGCTCTGTTTATGGGAAACTGAGGGAAGAATAATAAACGAGGGACTTTTTTTTAATTAAACAATACCTCTCTTTTTAAAAGGTTATAAGATAATGATTACTCACAACAGCATAACTAAGAAGAGTTCTTGTAGGGCTGGAGTGCTCTTGGATTGGAAGAATCAAAAAGTCATAGTCAAGAGCCTTTGCCAAGTCCCTCCATTTTCCAGATTTGTCCAGGATGTTGGATACAAAAGTGAACACTTGCTCTTCAAGAAGAAGGCTTGAGTCTGTGCGTAAAAATATCTATTAGTGATTAATCTATATATTAATAATACCAATAGTTCTCATATAGTTAATAACAGGTACTAACCTGGCTCTTTTTGTGGATCCACCAAGGTTACCACCTCATTCCCTGAATCCACCTGTAAATTATAAAAAAATAGTTATAAATGGTGAAACAAGTAAATGCTTTCAGGAAAAGCTATTTCATTTTCAAAATGGTTCCTTAGCAAACAAAATGAATTAGAAACTTCCCAGAAGGTCGTTATAGTGAATCATTATGTTGAAACATGTGGAAAAGAGAAAATAGTACCTGTAGATCTGTTGGGCTCTCTTCAATTTGTTCTTCACAAGGATTATCTTTTTCATCATCACTGCTACATAATTCCTCCATCTGACTAACGCTATCACAATCAATGTTCTGTGAAAGATGCAATACCATATATTAAGGATCTGAATTCATCTTGAAGATGATCATCTTAAGACTTTAAAAATTACTTTGAATTCAACGTGAAAAATATTTCAACTCCTATACTTCTATTGCGTATATACTCAATTTTACATTTTGTGTTAAATTATTAAGTAATTGTTATACTACTTTAATTAACATTACATATACATGTTTAGTTACATATTGTTTGCATGTACACACTTCTTAGTTTCTCTTATAACACTGATCATTCCTTGTGTCATTATGAAGCTGACACCTCTCAAGGAGTACTTAACTATTTCATTCCTGAAAAAGCAAATAAAGTGAATTTTTGTTCCTAATCTTCCAACGTTCTTTTTCAATGGAATTAAGTTCTTTTTGAAATTCATCATATACGTTTACTTGCGATTTAATCTTTTTGTGTTGGATATGTATGTAGGGTAAATTCATTTTCTCCTATCCTCTGTTGTCATAGGAATTTTTTTAGAGAAGTTGCTGATCTTCTGAATAATCTTGTTCCATTGGCATAACTAGTTAGGCCTATCATTTTTTGTGAATTTGTGAGAATGTAATTTTCCCAATTTTAGTAGATTCTTTGTTTTCTGCATTAAAAGCCATTAATGGGGAGTTTACATATAAATGTGTTAGATTTATGCTGACAATCTATACGCATGTTGTTTTGATTTTGTTGCCCCTAGTATTATCCTCCTCAATGGTATTTTCTTAGCTATAAATAAAGCATTTTTCAAAAGTAGAGTGCCACCAGCAACCCTTTTGTCAATCTTGCATATCTATGTATAGTATTAGTTTCCTTTTCATATTGTCTTCACTAGGGAAATGTTTCTTGTTGAGCAAGCATCAGTATCTTTAGTTTGTAAAATTCATATCACACCAATTTTTCATCTTTAATTATATATTCTCAATCATTACATATTATGGTAGGATATTATATTAAGAAATAAGATGTAGATATATTAGAAAAAACTGAGGAGAATGCAAGGTACATGGGAAAGAGAAGAAATTATAATAAATGTTAGATCACAGATATATTTGAAATCTTAATAATTCAAGATTTATAGAAGGCTGTAAGACTACTTTGGAAAAAGACAAAATATACGAGCAACTTACTAATTTATCTTTTAGTAGCTTGATTATTCCCGAATGTTTCCCGTGAATTGTAGCAGCTAATTTCAATGGGTTCATCCTCCTTCGACAACAGTATTCAACATCAATGCGAGGCTGAAATGAAAAAAATATAATTATAATGAATGGGTATAAATGAAGTTTTGTTAAGTTGGAAAAAAAACTTAAATGCACTTTAATGATCCAGTAAAAATTATTCAATATTAATATAAAAGAATGATGATTTTTAAAATAGTTTTTGAGGAAAGATTCAGGTTTCATCATAAAAGTACCTAAAATATTACACATTAGTCCAAGTATCATAACAATTATAAGTAACAAAGGAGTATATCATTTCAAATATCTAAGCACTACTACCCTAGTTGGTTATTATGTGAGCATATACTCAGTCTTTGATTACCTTTGAATTTTAAACTTAGTATCCACCACATGTAAACATTCTTTTACAGAACATCCTGAACAATTAAAAGTACCTTCATACTATAGCTCCTTTTCATTTTACTAGAACTGTCACACTCCAAATAATGTGTTCAGGTATGGTAATGAAGTTATAAATGTCTGCAATACTATTTAACATCCCAAAAAATTTCAAATTACTTACATGAGATAGGAGAGTTTTCACAATCTGCATGTTTCCAGCTAAAATTGCCATATAAAGTGCTGAACATCCTCCATGAATATCAAAGCAATTCACATCACAGTTAGCATTGACAAGTGCTTCTACTGCAGAAGAATCCTCATTTTCGACAGCCAGATGAAGAGGAGTTAAACCAGCTGAAATATAAACCAACATATAAAACTAAACAATTTAATTACATACGTGATAGCTTATAGATTTTTAAAGTGTGATAATAGCCTAAGAACATCTTTATCTCCTTCAATGAGTAAAAAACTTCTTCATTCTCTCAACTCAAAGTCAATGGATCAAGAATAAAATATATTATATCACATTCAAAAACTAATAAAAATGTACTCATGCTAGGGGAACATTCTTAGTCTGACTTCATTACGACCTGAGATTGAAATGTCAAGAAAAGGAATATAATAAATTTATCTAAATAATAAATCAAATTCTATAAGTCCTTATGATGAGTGTTACCCATTAGTACCTAAGTGGTTACATAACACCTTTTAACTACAAAAAACAAGATGTGACTAAAAGATGTACATTCTCTACATGTACATAGTTTCACATTCAAAATTAACATGGGAAATAGCAATTTTAAATCATCTAGCAGGATCAGAAAATGTCAATAATTATGGAATAAAAAATTAATAGTAGTTGAAAAATATTTCTCCTAAAAGCTGAGTCTATTGAAATATAAACCTAATTTTATGTTCATTACTTGTCATGGTATATTGATTTTGTCATGCTGAAGAGTCAGAAAATGTTTCTTCTACACCTCATTTTTTTCTTAGATAAAATAAAACAATCCCAAGATGAACTGTGTAAGAATAAATCTATACATTAACACACAACAAACCTTCATTAAAAGTGTTCAAGTTTGAAACTTGAAATCTTGATCTTCCAAAATTCTTTAGGTTTAGCAACTCTTGCATACAATAATTCTGTACTCCAAGTTTCATGCCATTCCTTATATGGCACGAAACTGCCAAATGATAGGCAGTATTGCCATGGCAATCTTTCATTTCTGGCTTTGCACCGTATTGTAAAAGGAGTCGCACTTTCTCCCACTCCTTCAGCATAACAGCTAAGTGAAGACATGTCTGGAAAAGAAGATAAGAAATGTACATTGGTAGATGTTAAGTGATCTTTTGAGAAATTCTAAACATCCAAACTGCTTGGTTTTACTAGAAATGATTTAAAAAATTAGCACCTTCAGTAACATTTTCATCAATACTTAAGTTCTTAACATAATTTTGTTTTCTTAGATAATTTTTGACTTCTTGTTATAATGGTACAAAGAGTGATGGAGTATAATTTTGCAAAACTGGAAAATTAATGTTGCTAGAGGCACATGTTCAACAAATAAAAAGTATAGCCATAAAAAGGTTGTGAAGATCCTTTTGATTTTCAGATTTTTAGGTTGTTGATAAGTTTGGCATATCTTGTGCATCATTCCAGATAATTGAAGGATATTTTGACCACTAAATTTGAAAAAGCAAAACTGTTCCAAATATTGCCTAATTTGATCCATGATGGTGGTCCATTGATCCATCCAGTGGTGATCTAATGATCACCACTGAAGATTTAATGAATGATAAAAATCTTGGCATATATGGGAGATGAAGAAAAATTGCTGATATCTAATAATAAAATCAAAAATTTTGTTCCAGAAGTAATTTGAGGATTGGGAAATTTATTTCCAATCATGTTTAGTATTAAAGGGGAAAGGAGTAATTTCAGTAACTACAGGAGACAGAACTCATTCTAAACCACATAACCATCAACATTTAAGAGAAATAATACACACATATGAAAAAGCTCACCTGTTTATTAAAATTTGTTTTATCTAAATAAACTAAGAGTTTCTTTTCAGCAATTATTGTAAGAAGCCTCTCTAAGACTGATACTTTGGAGTGCTGTACAGCAAGATGAAGAGTCCTGTAGATGAAAAAAGCTTTCTTTAAATTCACACAAAAGTGCATCAAAATTTTCATAAAATAACTAAATACTTGACTATTCTAAGTAAAAATGCAATATCCACAATGCATAAAATATGATAAAACTTCAGTGAAAGTTGGCAGTAATCAAATCATATTTGTTCTATATATGAGAAACTTCAGTTAATGGAGATAAATGGAAATTAATCTTAAACACATGAATTGATTAACAAATTCACAGACTGAGAATTATATATCAATAATAGCTCTGATCACATGTTTTTATTAAATAACTACATACTCTTTAAATTACACTAAGATAAAACCTAGCAGAGTGACAGGGTATTTATGCTCACTGGTTGAAATTCACTTACCCTCAAAATTCTCTTGGATTACCTTGTAAGATAAATGATAAAAGGTATTTAAAAATTATACACATTTTTAGTGACAATAATCCCTTAGTTGCAGTCATGCTTTTTAAAATTATACTAGTAAATTGAGGTCAACAACAATTATAATTTATGATGATCACATCCTATGAAAAGTGATATGATTATGATATATCTTTTAAACTTAGGATTGTGACAACATGCAAGCAATTTTATACTGCATGTAAGATTGTATATTGGCCAGAGGTATTTAGATTTAAATAAACTTCTTTCAATGCTTTCAAATTTTTATTTCAATTCAGTATTATCAAAATGGATCTCTTCCCATTGATTGCTAAGCTGTGAAAAACTAGCAAAAACTAAGGCAACTTTGCAAGTTATTTGGTTAACCCGTTCACTAAAGCCTATTTCTAATTTTGGGATTTTGCTTCTGTAAATACAATGTTTACTAACAAAACTGATTTCAGAGTTTACAGACAAAAATTCCCCTAAATAAACTTAAATCACTGTTATTACAATTACACCCATCATTTATATATAGTATACAGAACTACTCACATGTTCCCATCAACAGTTTTTCTTTCCAGGAACCTGATCATAGAGTCAACACTGGAGCCAAAATCACAAATACATTTTATTAAATGGTCTGAAAATGTCTTCATCGCTTGTCCTTTTCTGCTTTTTTCTGGAATGCCATTAGAAGTATATGTTTCCTCAGGCAATGTTCTGAAACAACTTTTAAATCCTACAAGAAATCCATAAAGGATATATATATAATATTTCTCATTACAAAGAATTGGATATTTATTATTTAATTTTCACTTCTAATATTGTACAAAAACCCTCTATTACAGCATTAAAATTAATTTTTACAAGTTCTTTTTATTCTTTCAATGTTTTACTTATATCTTTTTCCTAGAAAGGAAAATTGAATTTGATAGTAAATATCAGCAATATTGAGGGTAAAACAGAAAGATGCCAATTTGGATGAATTCAAAATACTAATGGCATCCAGGAAAGAAATGGAGAGGTTAAAAAGTATATTTGAGCTAATAATATACTTCATTTGTACTTAATAAATTCAAGTCTGCTAACCTTCAGATGCTGAACAGTCCATAACCAAGTTATTGAGGGCATCCAATGACACTAGAGAATAAACAGAATATATGGAAACAATGAATTGAATATAGATTAAATAGTAATGCTATATTTGCCTCAAAATACATAATATCAATCACAAATCAATGAAAGTCACATCATCAATTCCACTTTGCTCAGGTAATGACTTGTGAGGAGGATAAGTTAGATGTAAGTTAGCATTACTGCCTGGCAAGTTAGGGACCTGAGTTTGAGTTCAAGTCAATTTACTATTTTTTTTTCTTTTTAGTTTATTTTTCATAAAACATTCCATAAACTAATTATGAAATATTATTTTACCAATCAACATATTTTGTATCTCTTTCACTCTAAAATAAATATACTTGCTAATTGCTTAAAGGACTTATGAACTAAAATTTATGATGAAAACATTTAATTTTGCTAGAGCTACTAAGATTTTCCACAAATATATAAAATTTCTACAATTCCTTCATCAAATCAATTACATCATACATAGCCAAATAATAATAAAGCGATTGGCAGAAACTGAGGCATCATTTATCAACAACTGTTTGTTATAGATAGTTCTTGAATCAATCATATTATAGTTAATGAAGGAGAAAATAGTACCTACACAAAATAATGAGAATAAGGTATAACTTACCTAAACTCAATTCTCTAGAAATATTTTCTGGCTGAGCTGCAAGTAATTCTTCAATTCTAATGCCAAGTAATTCCTCGGAAGTATTTGTTGGATTATAATTAGTAGGTGGAAACAAATTTGATGTTAACTGCGAAACAGCACAAGTTGACTGGACTTTTTCATTATCCGTTGGATTGATATCATATGAACTAGATTGAAATCCAAGCATAGCTTCAAGCCCTTGAAATTCAAACAGATATTGATTACATCATATTTCCTACACTTTGTGATTAAAATTGGGCAGATTTCATACATAGGTTCAAATCCTGCATTCATCAATATTATATCCACATTGAATATGAAGTAACATTGTAAAATTATTTATTCTCTTGACCATAGATGATGATTGTCTTAAAGTTTGAGGCTCTTGTAAGTGATAATAGTTACTGCAAGGAGAAATTGAATTTTTTATGATTTTTGGAGAAAAACAGTGAAGAGCAAGTACAAATATAGTTGATCTCTAAGGTTTCCTTTGTGTAGTTTTCCATTGTAGATTATATCAGTGAAAAATAGGTTTCTATTAAAATACAGCAGTATACTCAAAAGAGCATTTTCTGTTGCTTAAATATCCTAAAATAACTATATTCATTGCAGAGCCTAATGTAGAAATGACACACTTGGTTTACTTCCACACTTGTGATATAATGATTATAAAGCTTTTACATTCATTGCTTTCAGTATTTCTACAAATACAAAAAGTATGCTTTATAGTTGATGTAACATATGGAAAAATAGGCAAAAGTTATACATATCTATCACATAAACTTTGCTTTGCTATACATTTTTCAAAAACCAGTGAAGGTATAGCAAGAGGTAGAAAAAATTAAATTCTTAGAGTACAACCCTCAAGGATAAGAGAAAAACTGATCATTTGGCAAAATTAATTTTTAGTAAAAGAATTGTTAAGTATAACTCATTGACTCAACTATTTGACACACCAAGACGTTTTAAACACTTTATCAGTGTTCCCTCACTAATATGATATGTAAAAATTGCTTACCTGGCTCATTTTGATGTGAGAATCCCTGAACAACAGCAGTTGGAATTGTATCGTAAGAAATCTGATGTCTCAGTCTCTTCCTACCCACTGATGACAAAAAAGAAAATAAGTGAGTATAACTTTGCACGTAGAATAAGGCAGTTTTCAAGACATTTAATTGATTGACATAACATTCTACTAATGGATAACTTGTAGGAGTGGGTATTTTTAGTTTTGCACTGTTTTCCTCTGCTATTTCGTCCATATTTCCTCAAATGGGTCTTTTTAAAATCACTTTGTATTGCAGGGCAGCAGATGGTGCAGCTTATTCAGATAAAATTGTAATGCCCACACCTACTAATCCCTAATACAATGTTCCTTAATGACTGTATGACAACTACATTGTTAGAGACCCCAACTAGATATTGGGAAATGCAGAGTTTGAGTCTTGTTCCTATCTGATTCTTTAAACCCCCTTTGCATCAAGGGGTTTCTTTAAAAATTAAAGTACAAACAAGATGATATTGGATGTTTTAATGATATAAGAGATACAGTTATAAATTCAAAGTTATAAAAAAAAAGAAAAGTTATTTAGAAAGTTAGGCATAATGTTTGTTGTGAATAAACAGTCAGCAAGTAACGTTGATTATCAAATATCAAGGTTAGACTTACAACCAAAAATAGCAGGACGAATATAATATTTTTCATCTCATTTCAAGAATAATATTATAAATTCAAAAGCTAATAATTTCATTAATTTTTAAAACAAATTAGTAAAATAACTAAAGATATTAATTTTGCTACATGTTTACAATGTCATTCCATAAAGATTGCTTATGATAATATATATGTGTTAATGACATGATACACAAAATTTAGAATATTGTCTATGTTTTTAAAAGGTAGAAATGCTCATGTATTTTACTTGTATAGATGACCATAAGTCATCCCAAACATCACAGATTACCATACAAAAAATGAAATTCAAACATAAAAAGCACAGAATTAAGAACCCTATTCACAATACCTTTCTAGAGTTAAGAAAGTAATTTATTTCCAAGGGATATTCCCAAGTTATCACTATCCTCCATCCATAAACAAAAACATACAAGTTTCTTTTCATATTCACCTTCAAAAAACTTTGTAAATAAAAATAAATATAGCCAACCCACCTGCTCATCAAATTTAAGTTAAAAAAAAAATAAAAAAATCAATCTATAGATGTTATACAATATATCTGTAAAAGATGGTTGATAACTTATTTACCTGATTCTCGTGGTTTATATGTGAATTTTATAGGATCACTAGAGTCTTTATCTGATGGTCTATAAAGTTGTAAAAAGACATCCTTGGGTTGTTCTATGTTGATATTCCTGTAACGAGGTGTCCTGCAAGAACAATATGAAACTAATTAAACACAGTAATCTTTTTTGTTGAAGTCAAGTTATACCCTCTGTTGATAAATTTACATATTTACTGCTAAGTATGCTTGAGAATGAATTGCTTTTATAAGCTTTTATGCAGCAATCATAATCGAAAGTCATCAAAAATAACTTACTTGAAAACTACAGCATACTGATGATGAACATCTAACTCGGTGAATTTTCCAAAATCTTCCCATACTTCACATTCTTGACCAAACTCATCATTATCTAACTCGAAAAATCGAACCATGATATTCTCTGAAAAGTGTAGAATAACATTGAAATAAATAGTAGCAGTGAGGCTAAATTTTCAAATTCTTAAGGAAAAACTAACTCTTTACACTTTGATAAGCAACTTTGTCATAAAAATTAATAAGTCCCAGGAGTAAAAGAACAAGTTATGTTAGTGGAGATGATAAATTGATTCATATTATCTTGGAGATAAATAATGATCCCTGATTTTATTCTGGTTAAGTTCAGGGAAGAAAGAGGAACAAAACAAATATTTTCTTATATCTTTCCCATTCTTGTTATTAATGTTACTATTTACCCTTCCACTTTGTCAATCTTGTATAAATTTATTCATTATCATACCATACTAATGAGTTAGAATGTTGGCATGAAAAGACGTATAAGGTGGGAAAATAACTTAAACAATTTATGGTTATTCAAATACTCACTTTTAGCAACTTTCTCAACTAGAATGAAGATAGTTTCACCACCCAGACAACTGCTATCAATTTTGTCGATTCTGCAGATTTTCAGTTCTCCCGTTTGAGCACTTTCTGAAAATTTAAAAAAGACAATATAAACAGAATATAATAATCAATAAGAAACAATTGAACCACATACAATAGATGCATAGGAAATTTTGCTTAAAATGTTTTAGGCAATATATATTTAACAAAACAGGATTATTGCTTCCAAAAATATGTATAAGTATTACTTAGTGTAGCTCAAAATTTTTAATTCATAGTACATAAATTTATGCAAATATTACTCACTCATATTACTTATTGGAGAAGAATAGACTTTGTCACAAATTGGTGTCAACATGCCATATATATCTTTGACAAATGCTTCAAAGCACAAGTTCACTACATTTAAATTCATCATTTTGGCTTCAGACTGAGCTTCTTCTTTAATCTGAAAAGAAATAAATTCTTCACAATTATCAATGAATACCTCCCAACTTTACAAATTACTATGAGCATAAAGGAGATTAGGATCATATCTAAAGCTGTGCAAAATCTATTGATCTGAGACTTAAAGCATTCTCTTCAGTAAAACAAAAAAACAGCCTTTACTTTAAGGAGGTCGTAATAAAGAGTATCATTTACATTAAAAGCAAGATAAACAGTGGATACAATGTATAATAAGCATTAAAATACCTGCTGAGAATGCATGATACTAGGATTCCAAAATGAGTAATCTTCCAATATTTCAACAAGATACACCATATTCTTATATTATCATGTGAATGGATACAGAACCTTGGAGGACTAAGCCCAACACAAGCTTTTTTTACATGACAAAAATTATACAATTATTCCAAATTCTTGATTTGAAATTGCTTTAATCATAGAAAGCCACATCAGAGAGATTTAGATCAGAATTTCTCACTAATCATAAGAAATTTTTATTTTTTAAAAGAAGAGATAAAAAAATATACACAAAACATCTGTAAATTATTGGCTAAGCATTTTTTGCATACCTAATTTCTGTGTAAATGGCATGATCAATGTCAGACAGATATAATGGCACTCACAACAATAATGAAGATAATTAACTCATATAAGAGAAAACTAATGTAATAATTTAGAAAAATAACAATTAAGAATGAAAGCATGTTGTAATAAAAATAAATATCCCCATATATAAGAGTTAAACAGAAATGTTGTTCAGAATTGCACAACAAACGTATTCCACAAAGGAATATATTTTTTAACCCTTTTAATGTATATGAGAGATTATTATCTTCTCAGAACTTTATGGGTTTACGAAGGAGTACTAACTAACCCTCCCAACTTTCTTCAGCTATAAAATGACATATATCTACATTACAACTACAGGCCTATCTTGTTTTCAGGCCAGATAATTAGAATCAGATGTCTGGAAGTCAAGATGATGTACTTTTGCCTCTTCTGTAAAGGTACTAAGCTCAGAGGAGGTAATAGTACCCTATCCATATCAAAAGGGTTAAGCTTATATTTATGATATAGCAAGGTTCATACACCATTCTAATGATTAGGTTTTTCCACAAATATTTCTTATGTATAGATTTGCAACCTTATTTTCTAAATCTAAAAATTTTAAATTAAAATAAGGGGCTGTAAAATAAAATTTATCAGGAGAGACTATAAGAATATATTTATTTTACTCTAAAATGAAAAGTACTCACCTGCATTTCTTCTCTCATGCTCAAACTGTTATCATTGTTCCTTGTACCCCTTACTTTTTCTAACATCTCCCTCCTCTTTTTCTTCACCAACTCCTCAACTACATATCTCTTTGCTGTATGTACTATTCCCATACCTTGGAATCTAAAAAAATAAATAATATCATGATAATTTGTTACCATAACCAACATCCAAGAAATGAAGAGTCATAACAGCGGTAATATTGACCATCAAAATCTTATTTAAATTCTACACAAAAACCATATCTTATTCTAACATAAAAGCAACAAATTTCAATCAAGGAAACTAGATGTACTAATAAAATTCTAATAAAATTTGATACATACTTCCCTTGTTTTTTCTCAGGTCAAATAGAATCTTCAAATCACTCAATTTTATTACCAAGAGAGAGAACCAATATGAAAATTTAGCAACTGAACTATAATTATTAAAATACATTTAAGTTCCCAAGGACATGTTACCTCAAAATATGAATAATTGGATTAAAAATTATATAAACTTTTTAAAGTCGAGAAATACAATTAAATAACAACACTGGATGAAATTCTTCTTTCAGAGAAAGTAACTTTACTCAAGACAATAGACAAAAATAATCTCCTCTTAATTCATAAACACAATTACCAACCATCAAAGAATAGGAAATCCACTAATTCATTTAACATTTCCTCAAAAGTAATTACCTGATTCCTTTTCCTTGGTCTCTACTTCCTCAATACTTAAAATGCAAGATTTCCCTTCCCATTTCATTACAATTAAGTTATGATCAAAGATTTTTTGACCAGGATTAATGTTATTGATTTCATAACAGTTATCTTTAAAATAAAAAACCAACTCACACTGCAGTATAGGAATTCTGTTCATCAACAATAATTTCTTGCGGCTCCTCTTGATCCACATCCTGAACTCTAACCGTAAGTCTATGTGCGTGCGGAACTGGATTGTTGGAACTGCTTAAGAATGCTACAAGGGAACATCTAATGATAGCAGGTCCACCAGTATAGTTGATGAGCTATACAAGAGAGATCATTAATCAATTATATTATAAATGCATTTTAACATTAAATATTTCTTAGGGTATATTAATAAAGCCGAATAGATAAGAAAGAGAAGAAAGAACATATATTCTATAAACAATACTAGCAAGAGTGAGACTGTATACCTTCACTTCTGGATATCTCTTTCTTAGCCTATCCGATCTCCTTCCTAATATGCAGCCATGAGTACCCATCATTTCAGATCGATATCGGAAACGAAACTTTTCCTGAGGTTCCTCCACAATCATAAGTCTCGGTATATTAATATTATAAGTAACGCCTACTAATTTAATAATAAAAATTGAAAGGTTATCAGTAACTGCAAACACTTGTCATTATATAAATTCATGTCGATCAAAATCAAAACACTACCATCTTCGTTGATTTGGGAAGAAAACGAAGGCATATTCGAAGAACTTGACATACAAGCAGACCAATCAACAGGTGTGATCGAACTCATTCTCATAAGAGGCCCAGCTTTGTGGGCTTTTCGTCCATGAGCGACAAAGGAGCTTTCCGTATTTACCAGCACTATTAATTAGTTATCAGGTTCCGGAATAACAATACAAAATCACTAAATGAAAAGGTATAATGCGTCTAACTTGTATACGATAGGTGACATTAACCTAAACAGAAAATACAACATCGAGATGTTTACATGAAGAGACGTATCTTGTCAATGGTAAAGTAAAACTGGCGAACTTGGAGGAAAAAAAAGGTACTTCCCCTTTCTCATGAGTTAAGATACACTATCGACTTGTCGTCACACACTTTCGTAAGTGACGCCATCAGCCCGATACGTCATGATGACATCATTCATTTGAACGAAAAAGGAGATGGTGTCATGCTAACGAAAAGTATGAGACGGAAAACGTCTAAGAAAGACGAAGAGACACCTGTTGTCTATCCGAGCGTGACAAGGAGTTAATGATAAAGATTTTTAGATATCTTGTCTGACACATCCACAATTTGATGTTGTGGATTTTCTATGATAAAACAGTACCGATGAAAAAATAAACACGATGGTATATTAAAATTTTCTGCTAAGCTAACATTCGAAAGGAGCAATTAGTCTAGGAATGGAACAGATAAATCGTTAAAGAGGAGCTGTCACCTGGAGAAATACTTTTTAACTGACAGGAAAATCTCTTCCATCATCCTTTTATGAATAAATCATTCTTCTTCAGCTTACGTGCCTAAAGATTATGCTCGCAAGTCAACTCAACTTAGTTTACGGAAAAACTGTTTTTAACTCACATTATGGAAGGTAACCTTTACTTTAGGAAAGTTTCTTAAGATATTAACTGACAGTAAAATTAGGTTTCAATTTTTAAACCCGAACCATAACTTTTAATAAAATATTTACCTTTTTCCGTCATTTATATACTCCTGGTTTATTTAACATTAACTGTATTTGATGCTTCCATTCTTCTCCTAGTTCTTTTCTATCCCTTTTTATCAAAATATCTCATTCCGCGTAGATCTTCTGAGGTCAGTGCTTTAAATATGTAGCATATTTATTCCTGATACTTTTACTTTGTTTCTTTTGACTTCAACAATGATGAGAACTTAATCTTGGCACTCCCTTTCCCCCTGATAGTTCCAACATTACATTTCTATTCAGTTGCTATAAGCATCCTGCGCTTTTCATTTCTTCATAATCATTAATCTATTTCATTTTCAAAATTTACCAAACGAATGACAAATTTAGCATTTCTTTTATCAGCCATTAGAGGTTTATAAAATGGGATTAAAACTAAAAACTATTTATTTTTAACATTCAACATTATTTATTATGTATTAATTTCCTATTTCCTCTAATACTTTAAAGTTATTCACAAGTATAGATGTATCCTATGCATCTACTTTATTTGTTCTGTCCTGTACATTTTAGCCAAAAGAAATAATTTAATAATGGAGAAGGAGAGGTTTTAAAACGGAGGTTACCAGTTTCAGAATTCACATGTCATTATCAGTCTTTGAAATATGATAATGACATGTGTGATCTAATCTCTTGTGTGAAGGTAGACATACATAATTTTTCAGCTAATCTGCTTCTAAGGAGTTGAACCAAATTAGATAACAGTAATAATTTAAATCAAAGAAACTTGAAATTTTACTAAAATGGAAGTATAATCCTGAAAGACTGGTAACCAGGTAATGATTCACGAAATTACTCTTGTAAAATCCTTAATAGTCTTGAGAGAGTATTTGAAAGTCTGCAGGGTACTAAAATAAATTTGTTTTTCATTCATCTAATTACAGATTATCATGAGAGAAAGTGAGAACAAAATCATAGAGTTTTTGTTCCACTACACAATCTTATACATAAATATTGGCTTTTTATAAGAATATATGATAAAGAATACTTTTTACCTCACAGAAAAATTTGCCATTGACAGTTTTTCCACATTTTTATTTTCAAGTTATGAGTGATATTTTTTATTTATAGCAAAGCAATATTTGAATTTACTTAAATTATTATTCAAAATTATCAATTCAAGAATTAACATTCAAAAACATACTCACTTACCAAATTCATGATTTCATAGTTATCATTTGTGTTAATATCTAAAGAAAACATTTCAGAAGAATAATATAACATTTTAAAACTATATAAATCACATTTAAAATGGTATGATATAATTTCCCTTGATAATAAGAAGTATTGAGTATAGAAATCATATGAATGAATGAAAATAACATTATTCACTACAAATAACAAAACTTACAATATGCATTCATTTCAGCAGAATTTTTGGAATGTATTAAACCTGCACCCAATAATATGGTTTCTTAATCAATTTACATTAAAATTGATATATCAATGAACCATAGCATTTTTGCTAGAATTGAAATATTAATTTGACTCGGATGTTTCAGCTAGCCAAATGTCAGATGTGCAATCTCCTCCAGGATATCTGCAAAAATAGGGTATAATATAAACATTGGTAATCAACCATGACTAAACCATTTTATACAAATTATGTAATTATTATAAACACTTTGCAGGTAATTTGGCCCTTCAAATGTAACCCAGATTGAACATAAATATTTTATAAGGGAAAATTATATTAAATTATAATCCTATAAATTACTAAAAATTTTTGCTAATACATGAGTACATGGATCACTTAAGATTCCTCCTAGCTAAGGTAGAATTCATTAAAAATTAAAATAAAATCTTGAACTGATGAAGCCCAAGAATTTTTACATCACCTAAGAGTAGACTAACAATATAATTCTAAAATTTAGAAAAGGTATCATTTTAACATAAATAAAATTATATTTCCCCTATTTTTATTTAATTCACAGGATACCTGATGGGACATAGTTTAAATATTGTCCAATTCTTTTCAATATTACCTTATTTCGTGAGCCAAAACAGGGCCATCAGGTTCCTTTCCAAAGTCTACCAAAAAGGAACCATCCAGCTCAAGACCTCCTTTTTCAGTGTCCACCAAAAGACGCACCAAAGTAGAGCCATGCCTTAATTCAAAACATAGAGAATCATAAACTTAGAAAATCAGAAATCATCCAATTTTCCATATAAAAACAATGTTTTCAACAATATAGAAATATGCATATCTTCTCTATCTGATTATAAAGACCATTTTATCATTATTACTATTTTTATAAATATTATTTTTTGAGAATAGATCAATAATTATAACAGTTGAACTGCAGACTGAAATAAATTTCCTTCGTTAAAACAAGTGAAACTATAATAATTTTTATCCAGAAGAATATTTATTTTAAAAATTTCAAAAAATTTTCTAAAGTCATTTAAGAAATCCAAATTTTTTCATAATTATGTACAACTTACTTAACCATCTCAGGATAAAACTGTTTATCCCACGGAGAGAAGAGTGAGGAAGTAACATATAGGCGTTTTCCATCTAAACTCAGCTGCAACATCTGAGGTGCTCCATACAGCCTTCTTCCTTTCACACTCACAGCTTCAGGTTGTTCCTAAGGCATGTATTTTTATTATATTTCATGAATTTATTCCAGAAATTTCATACTCAAAGAAACTGATAAATTAACTTACAAATAACCTGTACAAACAAATAAACACTAAATATTCATCCCATTCTAATCATTCAAGAAAATCATGACTTTCACTTATAACTTTATTGAGAAAATGTCTATATTTTCATAAATTACATATATTTTTACAATAGAAAGTAAGATTTAATTGGGATGAAATAGATAATCTTTTTCCAAAATGTTTGTGTACAGTATTATAGAAAAATTTATAGTTTATTACAGCATTATGAACTAATAATGATAATCAATATTAATATCTTCACTTGCTCTTTTTCCAACCTCATAAAAACTAACTAGTTTAAAACAACTAAAAATTAGCAAAGAAATTAATGAAGACTAAAAATTGTAGAAAGATCCTTATGTTATTTTTAAGTAGCGTTACAACTATATACTGTCAAGTTTTTAATAATAATATTTGTGCCAAGTGAAAATGGTAACCTAATGTTCTATTTGAGTTGAGACCTTTAATAAGGTGTACTCTTAACAAAAAACTGTAAATTATAACTTACGATTCACATATGAATATTTAAAGTGAGAAATAATTATCTTTAATACAGAATCCAAACACAAAGCCATTTCTCAGTTTGAGAAATTATTAAGGTAGAGCATAAATCAAAAGATCTTTCATAAATAATAGACAATTTCTAATTAATATTTAAATAAATTTAAGATAATAAATTTTACAAACTACACTACAAACCTTTAGCTCTGAATCAGAAATAACTTTGATTCCACTATCTTTCAGGATGCTTCCTCCCAGAAATATCTGCCCTACAAGGCGAGGTTTTGATGGCTCACTTACGTCATATTGCCTTACATCCCCATGCAGCCAATTTGAGAAGTACAGGTAACGATCATCAAGGGACATGATGATATCTGTCATCATACCTAGAAAGGATGATAATGGTATAAAGTTTGTTTATGATAAGATAATTAATCAAAGATAAGAGTCAATGATAATATAATAATAAAAATATATCAACAAATTTATTCTAATAAATGATAGCCAAACAAGAAAATATAATAAAATAAAAATACGAAGGAAGTCAGAAAATTACAAAAATCGAAATAAAATATTTATTAAGGAAAATAATTGTTTAAAAAAGGATACATTTAAAAATTTAGCTGATTATTAATGAATATAAGAGAAAATGAATGAAATCTTAGATCTTAATTATTAATAGATATAAATAATAACTGTTTATAAAATATGGACAGATGAATTTAAATGTTAATAATAGAAAATTTAAAAAAACTGGCAGAATTCATCTATTGCACTCAGAGCATAATTAATAAAACATTGAAAAAACTTTGAAAGGACTATGAATGAGATAATTGATATCTAACGAGGCAAAACAAGCTTTTATAGAAGTATCATTCATCACAGTCATCAACACATACTGCTATGATGGAGAAAAGGGTTATATAATAATCAATGTTGTTTATGAACAAAAAATACATACATTTGGGATTATGGATTTGGAGTCAGTTTTCAGCATTTTTTAAAATTTGGGTGTTTTTGAGCAAGACAAAATCTGAAAAGGGTTACTAAACCTGAGTTCTTAAGGTTCTTCAAGCCAGAATTAAGCACACAAATAAAAAAAATTACAAAACTATGGTGAAGGTGAAGAAGGAAGCAAAAAAAATTGTTCTCCTCAATAGCATATTTGCATCAATGACTACAGTCAAGCATACCTAAAAGATCACTTTTGCATGTACAATCAAGTGGCCAATTTGACTTGGCGCTCCAGAATTTAATAACAAAAATATCAAAAACTTCAAAATCTACTACTCTGTATAAAAATCAATCAAGACAAGTCATAAATTTAAGAAAAATTATAATTAATATAGACTGGATACATTTTACCATTACCATGAAAAAATTTATTTATTTAGACCAACATGGTTTGGACCCTCTGAGTCAGAACAAAAGCCATTTTAAAGACAAATATACATATAGGAATGTAATATTGGAGGGGAGTGATGTAACATAATAAGAGTTCATCCTTTATCTTTCACAATGGAGGAACGCCACAATTGCTGGCCTGAGTTCATAGATGTTAGTTGGAACAATTGTTATGCTCACCAGCCATTTCAGGCATCACCCAACCTTCAACTTTTTTCTTTGGAACCTTAATTACTTGCTCTGCATCCCAGCGGCCATCTGGCAGTCGGAAAAATCTACATTTGAGCACAACATATAGAAATGAGCATAAATGTTAAATAAATGAAGCTTACATGAATATACTAAGAGGGCTGATTTATATAATACAGACTATTTTCATGTTTCAATTGTTACTGAAAAACATTTACATTGTAATTTAAATTAACTATTTAACTACAATGAAGTAGGAGATACATAGATAAAGAGGAAATAAAAAGACATTTATGAAAAATTTTTATGGAAAGCAATAAATAAAAATACAATAGATAAATGGGCTATATATAAAGATTGTGAGAAAGCAAATAAAATATAATGAAGAAGAGTTTTAGAACAAATAAGTTCCCATGCGGAGTAAAATTATGGTTAGTAATTGTTAAAGAAATAATTTCTTGATAATTTTCAATGTATTTATTTAACTTAAACATTTTTGAAATTAGTAGAGTACTTCTACTCATACTCTTCTACTTATTGAAAGTAAATTATGAACTCACTATGAAAGAGAAGGGACTTCATGATGTTTCATGAGAGAATGCATGCATGCTTGATTATAATAATTTAAACACACACTTTTTAAATTACAGAAAGACATATTTATCAAATAATTTATCTTAATAATGTTTTCCAATAAAAATATTCCCTTTATAAAAACAGCCAAGTCAAATCTTTTTCAGTAATATTCAAGAAACAAGAGATTACTCCATAATTGTATATATCTTAAAAAAAACTTTAGAATTCTTACAAAAAAGAGTATACTTTTAACAAAAGTTAATCAGTATTATAAATACAATGTAAATCTTGAACAATTGTAAGTGAAGAATAATATCCACTGAAGTTTCATTAATGAAAATGATGATTTAGAATAATAGATTAAAAGCTTAAAAGAACAAGAAATTTATTATATTAAATTTTATGAATTATTGCTGTAGTTAACATGTCCTTAAAAAGACTAAGCTTATCAATCTTTGGAATATTAATTGTTCTTTCACTGATATCTAACTACACCATTGAATTTACTCATGAAGGCATAAGTTAACAAAAGGCTGATACAATTAATCAAAAATTTCAATTGATCAACAAACTCCATGGTTTCTCAATGGCTCACTATAAAAAAATATCTAAAAGAATCTCAAAAGTGTCAAAAAAAACCTTGCACAGAAGCATAGGGCTAATGCAAGAAGAGGGCTTAAGCTTCTTTAGATGAAAAGCATGCTAAGTTATGGAAATGTCAGATACAGACTGTAAATCATACATACAGCAGAGATCTATGGGCAGTTGTCTCTATTACGGCTAATTAACATACTGGTTGAAACATATGATTTGGGAGAAGTTTAATTACATAAAGATCATAAATTGTAAAGGAAAAACTTTTAACAATTTCATTAAAAGTAAATGCTGTATGAAAATGCTGGATTTCTTTCAAAATGGCACAAAAATAACTTACCTCCAGGGAGAATTAATAAGAGCTATTAAAAACTATAATCTCTCTTATGTTGGTGACTGTAACCCATTGACAGAGGAAAAAGCGCATTCAAATGACTGAGATTAAAGAATGCCTTAATTGCAAAACTAAGTAACTACCTAAATTGCCGAAATCTAATTTAGAATAAAACATAATAAATCCTCAAGATGGCATTAACAATGTCACATTTTTAGCAAACCAGCACTTGAGAAAATGTTCAATTTTTTAAAGAATAATAGTATTTGAACTCAATAACATAAGCCCTACAATCACATAGGAATATGATTTCTATTACAATGTATATAACTGACAAATGAGGAGTGACTGACATTAATAAACTGCATGTGAATGTAGTAATACATCATAAAGGATTTTAAAAATTCCTCTAAACTATAAAATCAAAAAAATAATAAATGCCTAACCACAATCAAAAACATGCTGTTGGTTAGACTACTCACCGATATACTACAGCATTCAATGCACATCCGACAAATCCATAATCTTTCTTGGGATCATGAGCAAAGCGAATCTCCAAAGGGGCAACACCATCTTTACCTAAATCAATCACCTGTACCAGTTCACGCTTTTTCCATGACCAAACGTTCAGACTTCTGCCATATACACCTAAAAGATTCGTCCAATTTCATTATAGAAACAAAAATTTAATAAACATATATATGCCTATTTTATATCTGAATTCAATAATAGTTATATTTCTTATATAAGTTTATTTCTTCTTTCTTTCAAGCTTATACTTATCATAACGATATATAGTAGTACAGCTAATTTTTATTTACGATAAATTATAATTATAGATTCACAACAGGAGGAATGCATGAATAAGATAATGTTCTACTTCCATACATAAAATCAAAATTATGAAATAATTTCCCACTCAAAACATAAACCAATGAGATTGATATTATTTTTCCTTAATTCTAAATTAAATTTCAAGTTAATAAAATAATTTTGGTTTATTTTTCAGAAAATTATACTAGCACGGGGACTAGATATAAGAGTCAGGCTAATTTTCAAAGAAATGAGAAATATAGAATTGAGACTTCTAGGATGTAACATGAAACAAAAACATTTTGTATATTATACCTGAACATGACTAACGATCAACAAATCATTTACTTTAACTCATACCAAACAATTTCAGATGCCGGTATTCATAACTTTTCAGAGACAAGTTGACTTTCTGTTATAAATAATTGCCAAATAATTGAATAAAATAAATAGAAAATCACATCCAGTTTCAATATCTATAATTTGCAGAATTGTATAAAATATTTTACATTTATAGTTTAACACAATTAACTATTTATACTATGAAGTTCCACCAGATCTCATTCCAAAAGTTTGATTTTAATATAGTAAAAATGACATAAAAAGTAGAGATGACTATACATAGTATAGATATTATTTTCACATAAAGTGAGCACAAAGGGTAAACTTATCAATGGGACTAAACTGCAATAGTTGTTAAAAAAACAAAATTAAAATAAAACTTGATCACTATGCAAGCAAATTAGAAAATTTATAGTTGCACACTAAATAAACTAAAACATAAAATTTCACATTAAGCATTTTTCATTGTATTTGGCATAGAATAACACAGATTATATTTTAAGTTGTATTTGAACAATTTGCATTTTATAAGGGTTTCATTCACGAGTAAAAATTAAATATATTCATACATAACGACATTTATGTATCCAAATTTTCATATACCCTACTGAAGTTTATTAGTCATTTAAAAAATTTCCCACTTTTCTCTATCATGAGGTATACATACAGAGACAATTTTAATGATAATTAATAATTAATTAGTAATTATATTTCTAAACCAATGTGACAGTACAGAAGTATGTATTCACTTAAACAAATGAAAGAATAGGAAGCAGAACATACTCTGATCATAAGCGTCCTTAGGGTCAAAACCTGGCTTAAAAATGCGTGGGGTTCCCCACTCACTGGAAATGAGCACATCAAAATATGGCTGGTACCAAAAGTCATAGCCAAATTGAGCTGGTTTACTGTTTTTGGAACGCCAAAGACCTGTAATGAAGGGTTTATTGACATTATTTAAATTTAATTTACAATAATTTACTTTTTTATGATACAATCTCCATTTAAAGTATTTATGATAAGAAACTATTACAAACAATTTTTTCATAACAAAAATATTCTAAAAGAAAAGCTTTTTTTCAAAATAATTATTTTTCACTTTACATGGAAGAATATAAGTCTGATACATATTATTTGTAGAAACACACATTTTTATGGATAAAAAGTTTAATTTACAAGGAAAGATAATTTGAAATAAATAATTATAAAGCAATAATATCTTCAATAAAAAGTCATCCTATATAAATTGCTACATGTCAATGTTAAATCTCAGCAAACCATTTAAAAGTGCAGAAAATATTGAAACCAAACAAAACTTAAAACTTAGCCAGAAAAAAATTAAGTACTACACTCTTCTTCCATTTAATCATTTTCCAAAATCAAGTAACAGAAGCTTAGAATATGTTTAGCAGACTTAAAATACCTTTCACTTCCAGGGAATGAGCATCAATTAACATGAAATCTCCTTTCCCTTCATCTTTAGAGCTGCCATCTCCCATTGTAGAAATCATAATCTCACCAGAGGGTAAACAGTGAGATGTATGAGGGGTTGAGACTCCAAGAGCATGCATTTCCTCAGCCTCTATTACCTTAAATAATTATAACATTTAGTCTGAATAAGCTTATTATAATCCATAATCTTGTCCAGATAAATATGAGATATCTACGTAATATTGTACCTTACGCATGACTAAATAAATAAAAGACATTTTTGAAGGGGATGATAACATTCATTTAATTTTTGTTAAAAAAAAATTCGATATTTGTTAAAACTCTATTGTTATATTTAATATTTATATCAGTGAATTGAAAACTAAAAATCTATAATCGTTATTCATTTAAAGCTATAATTTTCTTAGTCATTTTCCTTAAATTTTCATTTTCAATTTGAACCTGTCTACATATGATTTGTGCAAATTTAAAATGAATTGTAGTAACTTGATAAACTGATTTTATTATTATGAAATTCTATAAATAAATTTAATACACTAATATATATAGATTTGTAATGCTTCATTTCTGCTAATGTACTTATTTTTATATTTATTATTTTAAATATATTTATTCTTCAAGTATTCATTAAATATTTTGTAATGGATTTTCCCATGAGTAAATGGCTAAATATATTGGTCACAATGGTGTGAAAAGAATGAAATTCTCAGTAAATAGTAAAATCTCATTAATATCATGTTAATTCAGATTGAAATCATTTAGGGGAAAGAAGATATATCTACAAACAAAAAATCGGGAATAACTTAAAAAATAAAATTATAAAATATCAATTACTTATAATAGTAATGACAAAGGTAATGGCAAATGAACTCCAATGATTTGACATATTATTTGCAAATATGCATAAGAAAAAATTGTACGAAAAAGAAACTTCATAGCATGAGCCTATTTTGGACCCTAATAATTAAAGGATAAGTAAAAATAGTAAATAACAATGATTGCCAACAAAATGTTCAATGAGAAAATTCAGGAGAAAAAGTTCAGGAGACAGTTTTTCTAGGAAGGATTTTGAAAATGTCTTTCTCAACTCTAAAGTTCATACTCACTTTGCAAAGTTTTGGTGCCTTAGGATTTTCTGACATGTCCACAATATATACACGATCACTTAACAAACAAGGAAGCACCATTTTGTCCCTTGTTTCTCCTTGTTCTCCAAAGCAGCTACTACAAATATTCCATCCACTGTGATGAACTTCATCTCCAATATGAGTCATGTATGTTCGATGTATTATCTATGAAGTTAAAGCACCACTGATATATAAACAATACCTTAATTCAATATAAAAATACCTCATACCCCAAGCAAAGAAGCTTTAGGCTACTTTCAATTAAGCAAATGTTGAAGATGTTTTTCTTAAACTTTATTCTAGGAATTTTACATACTACTTTTCATGACGGATGAGACTGAATGAAACAATAACGAGATCATACAGTAGAAAAGAATAGCAATGAAAAAGTGAATGAACCAGGTAAGAGCTGTAACCCTTTCTGCATAAAAAGCTAATTATTCTAACCAAACTTCTAAATGAAAATAGCACAAGAGTGAAAATTTATGGAACTCCATGTCTTCCAATCCTTTTCCAAACCCATCAGACCCTAATGATATCATAGAGGAAATTCTTTCATTCAAAACAGTGTTCAGAAGGATTAGACGATATACATATGGCCATCATTAAACAGACTGCATCTTTCATTGCTCCTCCAATGAGAAAAATTTGTGATTTCAATTTTAAGGTCCCCCTCCATGCTACCCTAAAACTTGCTCATGTTACTCCAGTTCACAAAAAAGGGTCATATAAAGACTTGTAATTATCATTCAATCTCAAAAATTTTTTCCAAAATCCTGGAAAAACTGTTTTGGTCACATACAATTAAAAATGTAAATCCTGTTAACATTTTCAAAAGTCTCAACATGGATAAAGAGACAACTCTTTTAAAACTACTACTTATCAACTCATTCAGCAGATTATCTGTTTCATGATGCGCTTGAATTGAGGACCTTCTTTGACCTTAGCAAATGTTTGATAGCATAAATTATGAAATTCTTTTCATGAAACTAAAGAACATGGTGTTCCATGGTAATGGACTATGTCCTTTTTGTCTGGCCATCAGTCTGGCTGTCAAAATACCTACTCTGGCATAAAACATTGAAATAATGTATGACAAACCTTTTTCCCTATATTCTGGTGTTCTTTAAGGTTTTTTCCTCAGATCCTTATAATAATAATAGCTTTATTTATATAAGGGCCTTATGGTTCATTACATTCATCAATGACTTACAGAATGCTCTTTGCAACACCAAGACTATTCTCTGTGCTTATGATAATTCCACTATAAGCTACTCCAAATATTTTAATGAGCTTTTTTAATTCTAAAATGCTAGTACTGTTTTTCACCAATTACATAAAAATTTTCTCCTCTTATATACTTTGCAAAAAAAAACAAAAACAATGTTACTAGCACTGATTCTATCAAATCCCTTGGATTACATATTAATGGTGATTTTGATCAGTCTCACCATATTCATCATACCAACAGACTTTCAAGTAATATCTTTCTCATAAGAAAGCTAGCCTAAATAGTTTCTTTGAAAATTCTTATTGCTGTTTATTTTGTAAACCTTGACTCCCATTTACCCTATAGTATTATATTCTTGGGTAATTCTTCCTCAGCAATCAAAGCTTTCTCCACACAAAAGATGTAATAGATCTTTCAAAACCCTAGTCAGGAGGCTCTTAACTCAAAAAGGCTTCTTACAGTATAACTGAATATCTTGGAATACATATTTTTCTGTAGTATTTTTGTCTAAACAAAGAAATAATTTGTCAATGCAATTGTTTCTTCAGTGTATCATGTGATCTTATTTTACCATGCCTACTATACTACTTCAAGTAGTCAATGATGAAATAAATTTGTAATAATAGATAAAAATAATAATAGCTGTTCATTATATATTCATGGATATATTACTTTTATGAAATCACCTATGTAAACGCTTATCAATCAAAAATTCCGTTCAACACAAAAAACTCACTTTCAGGTAAGTAGGACTATCTTCATCCACATCGACGGTAGCAAGATAATCTGCTTTTTGGCGTCCTTTAGGATCAGGTTGGATACAAGGAATATATAAAATCTTTTCCCTAGGCCCTTTCATAGCAGCTAATGGGCTGCGATAACCAGGCCCATTTCTGCAGCAAACTTCAGAGAAAAAGGTAGTGTTTAGTGTAAATGTTTAAATAACTTATAAGAAAAATTATGAGTAAAGCAAGATTATGAATCTTTCGTGAAAATCTTGCTATAATTACAAGCTTTAGAAAACTTAAAGTGTAAACATAAAAAAGAATATTTTTAAAGCTACTAGTAACCTTTCTCATCCAGAGCCATCTCAAGTCTTCGAAGAGCCCAACTGTAGATCTCAGCTGTAAAATGTGGACCAGCAATAAAAAAGAACGTTAGTTGAATGAAGAAAAACAAAAATATGTTACGAAATGTGGTCACGTAGTCTTCAATAAGCAGCGCATACAAGATTTACTTGATGCGGTAATCGGAGATTACAGTCAGGGAAGGAGGATTCAAGGTCATCTTTCTAAGATACGTACTAATACTAATAATATTTGACTGGCCTCTGTTCCTACCCAAAAGTAACAATCTCAAGACTTCGGTTATAAAAATTAGATAGCTCGAAATAGTTGAAACGAAAAATTAACATACATGTCACTTAAATTGTTTTGATTACTCTTCTTATGTACATATTGCACTCCAAGCACTTGAGTTCATAGAACTAGAGCATTGATAATGATAGATAAGCAACAATTGATATTTTTTCAACTTTGCTCCTCTATGGCAAAATTAAAGTTTTGTGCCCTTTGAGATTCTAAAATACAAACCTAAAAGTTTGCATTTATTAAATCATTAAACTACTTGAAATTTATAAAATACTATATTAGTGTAATTCTACTTCGAAAATATTGTGTCTTATAATATCATTTAATATCAAAATCATTTTCATGTAATTTTGTAATATTATGATGACAAAGATTTGACGGCCATTATCGAGTTGTCATGATAAAAATTGAGCACTATTAATAAAATGTTTGCAACTCCTTTCCGGATCAAAATATAATGATATACATAATTTTTACTCACAAACAGTGATTTAAAATCTTGCAATGCGCTGCAAGCTAATCGACTGTCATGTCAGAAACTCAGCAGAGTATATCGGGGTATCGGTCATGTGACTACTTTACGTGAGGTTATTCAACTTGTGTTTTCGCAGATACCGAAAGTCAACAACATTTCTCATTACGCAATGCTGAGTTATTTGACATGATAGTTTCATTGTAGAAATACTAAAGAAGAAGAAATGTGTTTTAAGGGTTGATGATCCGTGTTAAAGTTATTGTTTTTTTAGCATAATGATGAAGATTAAAGGTGTGAAATAGGAACGATTCTTACATTGAAATCCTTTGAAGGTGTTAGAGTTGCTAATAGTTTACATATAACATCATATTATAAGCATGTAATAATGCTAATTTTGTCAATACCCACCTAGGTATAATTTAGGTTTCATTGGAAATGAAATGTTATGTAAATTAAGAAGCAAGTCCCTTTAAAAAATATACCCATATAAAGGAGGAGTGAGAGACATTACTGATTGTGAGACGTTAAACTTTTATATTCAATGTGTATGTTCTGCCAGAGAATTGGAATCAGCAAGAATTCTATCATTAAATACCACTGATGGTATTATTAATTGGTATTAATTAATGGAAGTAATTTAATACTAATTTGGAAAATATTATAAAATAGGAAACATGAAAATATTTACTGTTCATGTTGAACTGGCAGTTAATAAATCATTACTCTTGGCGTTATGATTAAGATGTCAATCAGCAATTGGAAATACTTCTAGACATTTCTTAACTGGAAATTTTCATACATTTCCTAGTATAGCAAAAATATAATACATTTAGGTAGATCATAATGATTATACACAGAATTTCGATCAACAGTTTATTAATTTACATAATTTTACAAGCAATAAAATAAGAATGAAGTATTAAGATTTCTTATGGAAGTAATAGTTTGGCCTCTAGTAAACCATTTTAAAGATGAATTATGCACAACAAAAATAAGATATTCTACATGACAAAATCCTCGAGAAAGATTTCACTAAATTTAAATTTTAAACTACATAGTTCATTCTACAAGTATTGGCTAAATGAGAGACAAAGGGAAGAGAAATAAATATATTAATCATTGCATAGCCAATTTGAGATAGGAATACATAAATTACTTATAAGTAAGAATTATTTTTTCAAAAATATATAATAACATTCCAACATAATGCATTAACATCTTTGGTCAGGCAAAAATAAAATAGCCTAAATATCTGATATTCAAATCCAACCTCAAAGTATCACTCTGTTTTCAATCACTACTTATCATCCAAAGTAATAACAAAATTTTCTACATATTTATAAATTTGAGCTTGTTTTTACAGGGTCACTTAGTACTAAATTATATTACTGAGCAAAATTACATGCCATGCACCACCTTTTATTTTTCAGTCAATTTTGTGTGCTTATAGTCGAAATAATTAGAAAATAGGGAGAGCAATAAGTATCCTCCATTGGAACTAACTTAGGAAAAGTTGTTGACTTGGTACCATCAGTGAACAGGGTACATAGGGTATCACCCACTTGTACTGACTTCTACCTAAATAAATTTAGGTTAATGTAAGTATTAACTCTCAAAAATATCCTTAAAGGTTTTCCATGGCAGTTTTATTTTTAAACATATTTTACTCATCTAATTATAAATTTACTCATTTCTCTATTCTTTTGAATGTAATGCTAATGACTCTTTAGATAATATTCTCTGCCCACATGTTAATAAAAATAATTCAACAGCAGTTCACTCAAAATTTGCAAAACAATTATACCATAAATGAATGAACATAATCAAGTAATCTTCTAAATTTAAGATTTATAATTAGTAAAAATACATTTTCTTAACTCTTATAATGCAGAAGAAAAATGATACTCTGGGGGTAAATAATAAGAATCACTCTATTTTTAAATTTTTCTGACAATATATGAAAAGCATGCAAAAATGTCTTCCCAATAATTAGAGCTTTCAAACCCCCACATTGAGTTATAGGCTTTGCAAATTAAGTATCACTCCATCAGAATTAAAGAGTTTGGCTAAGATATGGCAAAAACTAATTTAGATAAAATCAGACAGAAAGAGTAGCATTATTTTTTCTTGGGATCCTTTCACTGCTGAAATTCCCTTTTAACGAGCATGATTTTTGCAGTAAGGACGTCCTGACTTTGCATAAAAACCTTGGCCTTCCAAATTCTTCTTACACATCTGGAAAATAAACATTGATAAATATTCACAAAAAAATTATTGACGACAGAACAGCATAAATATTTCTAGGATATATTTTTATGGAGAAATATAAAAACCATTAAAGTATTGATTCATGATTATGACCAGAGAGATAGAATTACTGTGTGATGTATAAAGATTCTCTTATTAACTGCTTTCAAAGAGCAATCTCTATTTATAGAGATTACTCTTATGGATACTAGATGTAGATGTAAAAAGTGTTAAATCTCAAAGGTACATAGAGTATTAATTAAGTACTGACTGTTGAATAATAATCATGGAGAAAGGAAGTTGGAAGAGTTATGGTAGCATATGGTACATAGGGTATCAGCCACTGGTACATAGTACCATAGAATGCTGCACATGAAATAAGGATTGAAATTTCACATAAGAATGAAAAGCTTAAAAGGCTAGGGTGATAGGCTAGGGTATAGTTTTATAGGGCTGTTTAGTGTAATTGCACTTGTGGATTTAATTTCAAGGATATACTCTGATTGCTTATAGGAATTATATTTTAATAATTGAATCAATTAAAATCATTGATGGAAAAGAGAGAAGAAGAAGAATATTGTACATTGGAGAATATTGGAACTAGGCTTGCTATGAAATGATACTGAATCCGTGTTAAAGATTGAATCTCGCTATAATTACTGAATTTGGCAAAAGAAATAATGAAGAAAGGATAAAGTTACAGAAAAATCCATGTTAAACAATGGTGTGTATTTAGGATAAAAACATCAAAAGTTTTCATTTATTTACCAAGTACAATTTCAAATAGGCCTATTATTTACATACAGTATTAGAACAAAGTAGTGTGAATTTTCAAGGAATTAAATTTTATGCTGAATAGATATCACCATGATACAATTAGTCTAAGAGAATGATGAAACTTTGATTATCAACTTACTGAGCAGTTAAAACATTGGCTGTGGTAGTTGTTATTAAGAGCTTCCACCCATCTGTCCCCTGCCTCTATCGGGAATCCACAAGCAAAACATTTGGTTGTGAATAGCTCATTCCAATCTAATGAAAGAGAAAAAATTAAAATGAACTCAGTCATGGGTATGCAGTCATTAATCAAAAACTTTATCTAATAATAAAGTAATGTAATATTGTGGAAAAAATATTATTAAGCAATAAAATAAGTGAAAAGTACTTGGGTGTCCAACCAGTTAATTAACTCCATCGTTGTCGACATTTCAGCCTCCTTCAGTCCTGAAGACGGCTTCATGACAGGAAGACAATGATGATAATTAACTGGCTGGAAACCCAAGTACTTTTCACTTATTTTATTGCTTAATAATATTTTTTCCACAATTCCACGCTTCAGTCATCTGGTATGCTGGAAAAGCACCAGATCATTTCCAAGCAATAAAATAAAAGATGAATTTTGATCATTTTCATCATTTTAGGGTTCAAAAACATCTTAAGTAGAATAATGAACAGTAAAATATCATTAGAAAAATATTTCTGAAAAAATTAAAGTTGAAGAGTTCAGAAAAGTAAAACAAAATTACCAGCTTCACAATAAGGAAGTCCATCTTCAAGGAAGAATGGATTGTTCCCAAAGAGTTTTCCACAATAAGCACAGGCAAAGCATTCTGGATGAAAGTGCTGACCAATGGCATTCAGGCAATCCTGAAATGGAACAAAAATAAGTTTTCAATTAAGTATTATAAATTACTGAAACCACCAGGATATTCACAGTCACTTCAAGTGTGGAGCATTTGCAACAGTAAGTAAAAAAAGTTTTGTAGTAGCATAGTGTTGAAGGAAAGATATCTGATAAAAGTTTATATTGGTATTAATGAATGAATTAGAATGAATTTACATAATAACCTCATACTCTTTCTACTATATATTTCCCATGATTCAAAAACATGCTTTTCAACTGATCTCATTTATTATGAAGCAAATTGAGTAGCCCATTGAAATAGCAGACTTCAGTCAAAAGTATGGAACAATAGAATCCTTAAAATAGAGTAATCTGTATCCTTACACAGTTTTAGACATTAATTATTCACAATAAAACAAAAGAACTCTCATTTATTTTTATAGATATAACTTCTTTTAAGAAAAATCTTTGTAATTTGTCAGTGTCACTTATTTATCAAAACAGGATTTGCTCCTTCCTCAAGAAATATTTGTAAAATTGTAAGAGAATGAAAACTTGGGGAGTAACAATAAGCAAAGAACAACTGGGTGAGAAAATGAACTAATCTTGGTTGGACAAAATTGTTTCCCTGAGAGACTGTGAGGTTGAGTTTTAAAGTGAATATTTAACCAAAATACTATTGCATTATTTATTGAATAAATGAAAAACTTACGCCTTTTATTTTGCCATTACATTTACTGCAACTTGGAGCTAGATATTTTTCAAAGCAATATTCACAGTATAGCTGTCCCTGCTCCTCTACAAAGCCAATGTCTTGCAGTTGGCGACGGCAGTTGTCCTTGACACACACAAAGTGATCAGGGCACCAATTCTTCCCCAAAGCAGTGATGAATGGACCTCTGATGGATTAAAGAGTTCTTTTATTATAAAATTACAAATTTCAAGCAAAAGTTATAAAACTGAGCTTTAATTTTTTAAATTTATTATTTTTATGTCAGGAAATCTATCTCTGTATATAAAAACACAACATTGTGTAAATATTATTTGGAAGCTACATACATACTATTATTCACTATAAAAAATTAAATCCTTCTTTTAAAGACAATTATTCACTTATATACAAATGTATTCTATAGTATATAATTTGGATGGAAATTGTTGAGAAAATCAACATCAATTAAAATGATTCTCATCAAATAATTCTGATAAACATGTTTTTAAATTAATGAATTTATTCACTTGATAATTATAAGACTATAAAATGAAAAAATACCTTGGGATCTGGTTTCCACAACTTTCACAATGAGGGTAGTCCCTTTTCTCAATGGAGTCTCGCAATGTTGATACAACATAATCTGCATGCCACACAAACAAAACAAAAAAAAAACAAACGATCCAAATATTTAGTGAAATTATAATGCTTTTATTAATAATATTTTTTTAAAGTGCCAACATGCATATTTCAGGCAAGCTTTCACACATTTCTCCATTCAACTGCATAAAGTCATACTTAAAACATTATGTCATGCATATTTTTTGCAATATCAATTTAATGTATGAATGAATGGGAATGAATTAAAACATTTCTATGGCAAGCCAGATATAATAAGTATGGAAAGATTACTAAAATGAGATTACATGGTGATAATTCTCAACAAAGGCAGAACTTAACAGTTATGATCAGATTCTAAGCTATTGTTAAAAAAAAACTTAAAACTATGGAATACTGGAAAGAATAAAAACAAAACTTTTCCATGAGCTAAAATATGCAGTAAAATGAAAATAATAATAAATCAAGCTATATCATTCTCAGAATATGTAAAGTATTTCCTTTAGACATTTTCCAAATTTCTTCACATCAAGCTTATATACCAATAACAATTAAATGAGTATTCATATTAAAATGTACATGCATACTCAATTTTACAAACGTTTGTATTTTATAAATATGTTTAAATATTAACACAAATGGAAAACAGAAGTAAGAGAAATACTCTAATACAAATCTGGAGTATGTAAGATGACAGATGAGCATGGAAAGGCATTACAAAATATTAGTAGGTAATAAGGAAATTTACGAAAAGAAAATTTGGAAATAAAATTATTAGTTATACTCAACTCAATATACACATAATTTAAAATTAATCCAAATATAAGAGTTGCATCCAAATTATCCCTACCAAATCCAAATATTTTTCTCATACCATGAAACCACTCAATTAGTATCTTGCAAAACATATCTCACCACTTTCTTGTCATAGCAACTTCATTAATGAAACTATTTTACTGATTCTATTTTTTGTTGAGAAATTATTTTTTATCCTTGAGATATATGTTTACATCATTTCAACATGTGTTAATAATATCCTCAATGTGCTGCTTATATTCTGCAACATAATAAAATAATAAAAACCTGGAGGGATGAGGAATCAGATAACATATAACAGTACATAACATTAAACACTAATTAAGATTCCTCAAAAACCATCTGTTTGCTTTTAAGCAGTTATGCTAGGCTTTAATATAGCTTTCAACCATTAAATTGAAGATGTTTTCTACATCGATTGATCAATAAAGAGATAACTGTCGTAAGAGAAGATGTTTGATATTTCTTTTGATAATTAGGCATAAAGTTGAAAGTATTTTAGATAATACAGAGACAATTCCCAAGCATGAGAAATGAACCACCATGGGATGATTGTCCACAATACTTGACAGATTAATGGTTGAAAGTTGCACATAATGTACTACAGAAGAGTCTTCAAGGTTGATTTGTTCCAATATTAAAGATGTAACCTGTATAAGTATTTTTATATTTCAAGAATTTATCAACAAAACAATTTTTGGATAATATTTTATTTCCAACAATATCTAACAAATAGATTAACCTTTTCTCGTATTGTAAAGTTCAGTAAGTATTAATAATCTTAATTTAACAATATCATGCATTCATTCCTCATTTTTTCACATCTTAATTTTTTAGTATCCTACATTTGGTTCAGGTACACGAAATCTTAATGATTTCTCTAATTTGAAATGGAATTAACGAGAATATCAAATACTTTTATTCAGTTTACATTGATAAACTATAACATAGACATATTTTCATTTTGGGAAACACATAAAGAAGTTGCAATTAGTTAAGTAGTCACAAGAAAACCAAAGCCCAATGCTGATGCTTTACTCAACCAAAAATGTTACAAAACTACTATTTTGTTAAGTGTATTTCAATAGTAGCATTATCTTAGAGACATACACCCTAGTCAGAAGTACTATTTCACACTCCTTGTGAAAGTTGAGGATAGCATGAGAAAATAGTGTGTTTGCCTCTGTTGTTTACCTTATCTGATTACCACACTGTCCACATACTGGGACCCTAACTCCTGGCCCTGCCTGTGGGTTGAGAATGCCTCGGCCCCTCCTTGGAGCAGATGAGCCAGCAAATGCCCCTCCCTTTGGAGCCCCTGATGGAGGAGGAACAGAAGGTGCCTGGGGGGCCATTGAAGGGACCGAGACTGGTTTAGGGATAGAGGGGACAGACACAGGTTTGGGAACAACAGGGGCAGCAACTGGTTTAGGAACACTTGGGGCTGGGATCCTTGCTTCAGGAGGGTGATACAAGGGACTAGCGGTAGGGGCTGCCCTCTCTTCTTCTTCACTCCGTGGGGGCCATACCACACGATTAGGTGCTGCCGTTTGGGATGTTTCGGGTGCTACTTACACACCATACATTTGGAGATTGTTTTGGGAAGGTTTATTTGCATTATTTAGATAGTTTTTTATTACAAACATGCAGGCCATTGTTGTAAGAATGTTAAAATTATAAACAATAATAATTGCCCATGGGTAAAATTTTATGACAAAAAGTTTGTGAATTTTACATGCATTAATAAAAATAAATTGTTATAATTGGTAAGGAAATAGGAAAATATGGCCCGAAAAAGAAGGAAAAGATAAGAGTTAAAATAGGAATCTATTGAAGGCAGGAAGCATATTTAAAACTAAAATAGCAATAAGAAATGCTTAATATTCATTCCCATCTAACAAAATATAAATTGAACACTTCATACATCTATAAATAACTAAAATGAAGCAGAAAAATTCAGGGATTTTTCATGAAAACAGTAGCATTTTTTTAAAGTACATGAAGGAAAAACAGATCTCCTTCTCATGAGCTACTCAAAAAATGTCTATAATAAAAAGATTGATGAAATCTTATAGTAGAATTTTTAATATTAATTATGGTACAATGAAGTTATCTATCAAACCATTACAAAAATATTTGATAATGAAAAAATACAAGTACAATGATCATTTCAATTGAAATTTCAGACATAAAATTCAATTAAAAAGTCAGACTTGAATCACATAATGTAAAAATATTTTTCCATGAAATAACCCAAATAAATCAGTAACATTAATCAGCATAGTATTTAACCTTCTGGTATTCAAAACATTCAAGTGCCTCATGCTTGCAATACCTAGAAACACTGGAAAAAATTATTTTTAGCTCTGCATTACTATTATAGCTCAAATTGTTTTATTTTTAGAACTGTCATTATCACTAAATTATTCCTATCAAATGAAAAGCAATAAGCACTTTTGAGAGCTACTTAGTTCTTGCACACAAAAAATGGGCGAGGTTTGGGATTGAAGGATGCTGAAAGAGAAGTTAAGTAATATTCCATCAGATACTTGTCTAGACATTTCCAGAATTTTTCTCATATCTATTATAACTATTACTTAACGCATAATAAATTAAATAAAATCTCCTATGCATGCTTTCATCTGTGAAATACTTTCAGGAAAGAACAAAGGAGGCAATGAAAGTGTTCAGCTGAAATGGCTGAGGTATAAATGAACAAAAGAAAATGTACATATCTATTAAATTGCCAATAGTTTTGGTTAAATACATCTTAACTGAATATGCTTTTTTAAGTGTCATTAAGGATTTGTAAATGAATATGTATTAAATAAAATTAAACAAAGTGAAATCATGGGTCTACAGATGATGAGACAAGGATTTAAGCCAATGATTTTGGTAAAGAAAGAATAAAAGAGAAACAAGATTAACTTACCATATATGATGATATGATCAAACCAAAGAAAACTTCTGAACTTATTTTAGATCCAAAAAAGAGAGTCAGTGAAAGCATTTTACTAAAAAAACCAACATTAATAAATTCCCTGAATGGAAAGGTTCTAAAGAGACCATGACCATGTAACTACTGCTACAGATACCAGACAAGGTATGATTTTGGTTAGAATTGATATTTTAAGGAATTAAGCAGCTCTCAAAGTCTTTATACAATATGCAATGTAACTTCTATTTTAAAATTCTCTCAACTTATAATTACTAGTAGTAGCAGAGCTAAAGACCATAGATGTTCTATTACATATCAAAGAATTAATATTCAAGCATTAATTATGGGACCATGAATAAGATAAAAAAAACTGCGCTAAAAGCACAAGTAGATTATATTATGAGAGAGAGAAAATTAAGCATAAACTATGATATAGTGTTTTAGTTTTACCTTCAAAATATCCTTTAGTTGGAGTCTTCAAGGTTTAAAAATTACAACCTTAGCAATTATTTTTACTATTTTCAATTGTATACCTCTTAAGTTATAAAATATATATTTTTAAATGTTCATAATTTAGTAGGTGATAACAAAGAAAATGAGGAAACTCAACCAAAATAAAATTATACTTCTGCAAAATAATCTTACATGTACGTTTATTCTAAATTTTTGATAAGATTAAATATTTCCTTCTTTCCTTTAAAAGGAAAGTGAAGATTTTCTAAACAGAACATATATATCTACCTAATATAATACTTCTTCTAGAAACCTATAAATTCCTTTAACGGATTATCTTTCAATCATATTTTTTTATTATTGTATTAAGTCAAAAGGGATCATTTATTTCTAATGAAAATAGTTTCAGTCCAAATAACATGGTGTAAGAAGTTTTTAAATTATGATTTTGACTGTTAAACATCTCACCAAATGCACTTCCATATTAACAAATAGTTATCTATAACTTTTACTATCAACATACTAGAGATGAAATTCACTTATATGCATATTAAATATTGATGACCTTGAAGAGGAAGGTCTGGAACAAGAGCATTCTTCAATGATATTCCACAGAAGAGAAATTCTGTATCCTTAAATTATACAGTTAATTTAAACCACCTAAACAGCTGTGGAACAGTGTACTTTTGGAATCAAAAAGAAATACCAAAAAATAAAGATCAGAGGGGACATCATAGAAAAGATAAGGATAAAGAAATTTAATAGGGCTAGTCATGGAACAGAAGAAAGGTAAACTATATATATATAATATGAAGAGACTTTTTAGTATTATTCCCCAATAAGGATACAATTATTATGTCATATACTAATATGATTTAATTTGAATAACAAATATAAATAAATCCAATAAAATAGAATATTTTCAAGGTTAAATATCCAGAGGTGGATTAGGTGCATAATTTTATAGGTGGTGTAATTAATTTTTCCCTACCATATAATGTTTCAATTCTGAAATTAAAATAACATTTGATCAAATAAAAAATTACATATCATGAATGGACAGGCTTACCAGAAGTTGGGCGTGGCACACTTGTGGATGGTGCTGGTACAGATGAGAAAGGTTTTGGAACTGAAGCAGCAGGGCTCTGAAAATAGCAGTGGAGGAGATTTATTATAAATTTAATGTATAGATATACTATATATTCTATTTCCTGGCTCCTTCTACAGTTTTATTAACAGAATTTTTCAAAAAATTATAATCATTAGTTAGTTTTCAGTATGAATTAATAGTTTCCGAATAAAGCTTCCTAACAAACTATAAGGAAGTAATAAAAGTAATTAATACCAAACATTATATTAAACTACATAACAAACTAGCTACAAACAAGGTAGCTTTTCCATAGTTTATATACATTGGATAGAATATGATCAAATTTAACTTTCATATTCAGAGAGCAACCTAGATATCATGAAAAGGGAAATAATTCAATAGACATATGAGGAATAGATATTTATTTTTTAATAAAAGTATATTCTTGTGCATTATGTCAATGTTTAAAAATGAGGCCATTCAACTTGGGTTAGCAAAATAAAGTAATATAAAACGTGTGCTTATGTTGTATACTACAAATGCAATAATCACACACATAAACTAAAATTTTTTGAATACATACCAAAATATTAATGTATGTATCAATAAGCTTCAAAATTATCATCATAGTTTGAAGTTTAAAAATGTTTACTCAAATTGAATTGCTTTTACCTAGAAACATTACAAAAATATCTGATGATTGGAAAGGGTTTTGTTTGGGTAGGACTTAATCTTCCTGATAAAGTGACTCTTTTTAGCCAGCCTGGAGATTTAAAACTAATTGATTTCATTTAAAAGTTTACAGTTACAGAGTTTTATAATCATCACAACATCATTCAGATTTTTAATTTCCATAAACTTAAAAGTAAATTTTACAAGGAGTGTGAATTTACAAAAGTCTGCCCATTAGTTTCAACAATAATTATTTAGTCCATTTATATTGTTCATTAGGCAATTATTCAAGGCTGTTAGTACAGTTTAAGAATAATGTGGATTCCATATACTCAACCCCATGAAAATCCTAAATACATATGATAACATAGAGAGAAATTGTTACCATCTAATACAACTGAGATCAGCCATTTGAGGAATTATAAAAACTTCTTTAACTACCAAAAAACTTTAAGAAGAATGTCTCACTTCAGTCTGACATAATTTGTATGTAATAAACTGGAAAACTATTCACCAAAAAATAGCAAAATATTTCCCAACAAAAACTGTTGGCTAGTTGTACATAAATTAATAAAGTTTTCTATATAACAGTTGTTGGGAACATGAAAGAGATTTTCAGCATTGTAGCACAGTCATAAGGAGAGGTTTGGTATTATCCTTTGTTTTTGACCATTTCATAAAACATTTGACAAGGGCTTTCATCTGCTGCAGAAAAATGAAAATAATAGATATAGATACAAGGGTCAAACGATAAAAGTTAGCTTCATCGGAAGAACAAAAATTTCTATGGGTATACTATCCTTTATAATATATATATATAAAGGAAGTTCTCTCTCTCTAATGATAATGCTGAAAATAAATATTCTATAAAAGATAACATTAAAACATAAAAAAATAAAAAACCACTAATAAAATGTTTTGGTAATAACTCATCACTTTAAAGATTACCATAGTGAATATTAAACATAATTAATGATTGAGATATATTTAAAATTGACCACCTTTACATTGGATAAAGTCTTGAAAAATAGTAAATTAATTATTTAATTGAAAAATTAATGAAAATAATTAATAATATTCAACATCCTATGCTAACCTTTCACAGATACAATAGATTTTTGTGGAAAATCTTCTCTGAATTAATATCATATTGAGATAGGCTATATATTTTATTTTCTTCCAAAAATGCTATTAAAATTAAAATATTGATTACATAAAATTTACTTCAATTTGTATAATGTATATATTTCTCACAGAGTGAAACTTCAGTCTATGATGTATTAGTATATGGATTTTCATTGAGAATTATCTGTTTTGTAGGTTCGAGAAGTGCTGATTAACGCAGAGTATTATAGTGCTATATATATATATATATAACTGTAATTGAAGCAAGCACTTCTTTTAATATACTTGAGAGGTTAAAAGTGAGAACAAAATTTAGTGAAGCAGCTGATATTTTTTTCTAAATTATACACACATATCAATGAAAACAAAACTAGTCTTAGATACTGTTCATCAAAATAATAGAAAATCATGGTGCAATCTACAAACTTATGCTATTTAGACTTCATGTGTTTTAGTGTCTTAAAGCATCTATAGGAAGAGGTTGCTGCACAATGCATATCTTTATTTAAGACTTATACAATTATTCATGATTAATTTTGGCAAACTTACTGTTAAATTATGGTTCTGGTGTGTTTTGATCTAATAATCCTGTGCATCTTATAAAATCATTGAAATAAAATTGATTAAAGCATGTTAAGTAACTGCAAAAGCAATACATGCGTGCTTTGGGAAATGAGTACCTGAAATATGGGACGAGGAGCATGGACATGGCTTGTCCCAACTCTTGGAGCCTGGAACAATATATCTGTCACTAGATGTACAAACTATGAAGCAATAACTATAATATATAAATTTCAATCATCGAAGAATTGAATAAATTACTTGTTATCAATGTATATAAATCTTCTGTACATTCCAGTGAACATATGTTGAGAGTAATGAGTAAGAATACCTTTGTTTTAACAGCAACTCTTTTGTTTTTATTAAACCTAGAAATATAAATAAATGCCCAAGCTTTGAAGTGAAAATATTTTAAACCAAGACAAAAGGATATCATGAAAGAGGAGAAAAAAAGAGGCAATTTCCACAGAAGCAATAGAAGTTAACCCCAAGCACCAGATGTGTATATGTTTTCATTATAACTACATTGTATTTCACATTCTTTATGAATTCTGTGTTCTACACGCACTAGCTCAGAGCTTAAGCAGTTTAAATAGTAGAATTAAAGCATTTTTAACAGTGTACTTTTACCTTCACTCTTGGGTTACCAATACTCTTGTGTTTACAACTTGTAAACACAAGAGTCATTTTTACACTGTATCCAACTGGATAACATAGTTTTGCATTTCCTGATTCAGGATCAGAATATATAAATAATAAATAGGTTTTATAGAAGCAATCATTAGAGTTACTCCTTTCAGTTGATAGATAATAAACAATACTCAGAGACATATACATCAGAAATTTAGTAAGTTTTATTTATTTTCATCATATTTTTTCAAGTTTGTAATACAATTATTAGATTAAAATGAAAATTATTCAAATTCTAACCAGAAGGAGAATGTGGGGTAGAAAACAATTCTAATTATTGCCTTAGGTAAAACACAATCCTCAATGATACTTACATGGAAAGGTAGTGGAGCCATGGTTCCTGGTTGAGGAGATAATGGAGCAGTTGCTAATGGTGCTGGTGTCCCTGGTCCTCCAGGAGATGGTAAAGATTGAGGTGAAAATACAGCTCCAGATGGAATCTTACCACCACTATATTGAACAAATTTAACACTAATATAATTCATAAACAAATTACAGATATTCTTAAAAATACATCTATTCTGTAATATGGTATTATTTTCTATAATTTGGAGATGATTATGGATGTTTTAAAAATTTTAAAATATTTAAATATTACCTTAGTAATCACATTATTGTTAAAATAGCATTTTTTGGATACACCCAGAAATTTTAATGATGATTTAATGCTCTGTAAATAAAAAAAATTGAAATAAAAAATATTTTTATAAAATTTAATAAGTAATTGAAATGTAATAGTGTTTATTTTATTTTTCATACTTTCATTAATAATACAGTACTCATGAAAAGTAGATTAATACATGAAGTTTTGTAAATTATAATGCATATGTAAATAGTAATGTAACATTGCAATGCTTCAGGAGGAGTTGAAGTTATAAAGAAGGATATTTTCAAAGACTTACGGAGGTACAGTCACAGGTTCAAGATTTGGAGCAGGTGGATGTTGTCTAGCCACAAGCTTGGCATGAATATCACAATATAGTTTATTATTTATGTTATAGTATCCTGTAAAGAAAATTTTCAAAATCAGCTAAACCTTTTAACAATACATATAAAATTTACCTAAAGAATGGATTTATTACATTTATAAATAAATTAATATTGAACTTAATTTCAAGTTCATTTGTACAAGTTTAAGCTCAATTATAATAAAACAACAAAGATATTATTCATATAGTTTTTGTTTTGCTTTGCACAAGGAATTTTCATAAGGTGTAGGTATTATTCTTTGGTTTTTAACAGTGTTCTTCTGGTCCATTCTGAGAGAAGCCTTGAAGATTATAACTCAATTAGTCATTAATGATAGAAAGATATATAATTAAATATGTTGGAAACCAAATAATCCTTTCACTTAGCATCTACAAGAAAAACCAAAGGTCTTTAAATTCCTTTAAGGGTAAAGAAAATTTTCTCTTTCCACTCATCCTTAATAATATACAAACTAGATATTATAATAGTGTTTCATAGAGGAAAAATATCTTTTCAAGTAAGATTATGCTAAAGGACAGTGTTTTTAGGTTTTACTTTTATTTAAAAATGTAGATATTATTTTTTCATCAATGGTATCATGATTTTTTAATTTACTTTTTAATTGTAGATGATAGGCCAAGATGGGGCTCTCCTACACCAACCTCTAGATTTGATGTTGCATTGGATATATTGGTTTATTGGATATATAAAAACAATAAAAATGCGAGTACTTACTATATATATACACTTAAATTATTTGATGTATTCAGTTTCTAATACCATCACTTACCAACATTTTTAAGAGATGTTCCACATGTTGCACATTTAAAGCACTCAACGTGAAGATTCTTATCCTTTATTCGAACAAACACACCCCTGAAAAATCAAAGTTTTCTTTCAGAAACATGCAAACAAAAACATCCAAATATGCCTCTAAAGATGATTGAAATTCAAACCAAACTTAATTTTTATTGCAAATTAAAATTGAATTTATACTTGAGCAAATAAAATCAATCTATTTCATTAAGATTGACTGATATAATTATTAAATCAAACTAAATCATTTGATTTATCATTCAATCTTCCTATATAAACTGGATTTCAAAAAAAAACTTTACAAAAAAATTAATTTATAACACATGAATATATTAATACATACAACTCTTTCTCTTACATTTATTTCTCCATGAATACATATTTTTCCTAGCATGGTTATCTAAGAGCATTGAGAAATAGACAATATAGATATACTTAAAATTTCTCCAGCTTTTCCAAAATTATGAGATTTTTTAAAAATTCCATCATCCAATTAGCACTTTGAAACACAATAACCAAAAAATATGAAGAATTAGGTTTAAATTTAAATACTAAAAACTTAAAACTTTTCAAAATCTAACATGTATATTTAATTTTTTTAAAAAAAGCTTACATTTTCCTTTCACATAAAAGTTTTGGGTAAACAAAAAAATAAAGGTAACTACAATAATACATGGGGATTAATAAAAAGGATTGTATATGAAATGAATTTTTACAGTCAGTAACTGCATTAATTTGAATAAAACTTCCACAATAGATAAAAGCTCAAACAACCCACAAAGCTTGACTATTAATGAATTATTTAGTTGACAGTAAATTATATCCTTAGCATTTAGACCATGTTCAAGGAGAAATTTTAAAGAGAAAAAATGAATGCAAAAATAAATTCATGTGCTATAGTAAAAATTTAAAAAAGATTTTGAAGTTCTGACAAATAAAAGTCTCAATACCACAGATTTGAAAAATTTAAAATATTGAAAATTTTTAAAGGAAATTTTAAATAGTTCAGTAAGGGTTAAGAAGCGATTGTAAGGTATAAAAAGTAACAAATATACTGACCATAAAAAGTGAAAAAATGACATAAACCTAGCAGAATATCCACTAAAGTACAGACACAGAGACTCTGTAGACTATTTTGTAAAGGATTGGCACAAATAAGATAAATGACATAAAAATGTATCTATACAGAAAAAGGCATCGTCTCAATCACAAACTAATCTCTCTAATAGACAATAGGAATATCATTTTGTTAACTTTTAACGTTATGAATTAATTCATAGTAATAATGAAATAGATAGTGAATGTAAGTTCTAAATAAAAGTGTAGAAACTGTAGAATATCAGACAGAAATTTTATATCCAACCTCCAGTCTTTCATCTTCTATCTCACTATGGAATCGTTAAACCCATTCTTAATTCTCATTCTGCTGGATATGTTTTTCAAAATATAATATATATATATTAAAAGATTGAATAACAGATAAGAACTGACAATGAAGTAAGTAATAGTAAGCTTTAGTAAATCCATGAAAAACAAAAACAAACAATTGTATTTTATGGAATTTATGATGAACATTTTATGGATAGTTCTTTTAGACTTTAAGTCAAGTGCTTTACTTTATCAATTAATTTTCGCAACAATATAAGTTGTAAAAAGATCCTTAAATTACTTAGGAAACTGAACACAAAGTAACATATTCCAATATATAACATGTTTTACATAACTACACGCACATAAACATTTTTAAGTAATGCATATCTTCAAATAAAAGGTAACTATAGAATAAGCATACTTGTCTGTGAGTAGTTTTGATGTAATCAATAAGCAGTGTAATTTGAAGCTTTAATTGGTTTCTAGAATTGTCATTTAGTTATTCATTTTTCAATTTTTAAAGGTCACGAAATTTATACGAATCCCACTAACTTGAATCAATCATACTCTAATGAGGTTGAGTCTACCAGTCTATATTAAGTCTTATCTTGCTATTTGCTAATATTGCTTTCACTACACCTTTTAGCTCTTACTATTTTATTTTATCTATTTATATTGAATCACAACCAATTTAGAAGATTTATCAATTTAGAAATATATTCAAAGCAGGGTTTAAGAAACTTTTTTCAAATAGCTCTTAAATAACATGGGCTTTTAGTTTTGCTTCAAGTAAGAAATACAAAGATGCTTTTATAGATTTTTACCCTCAAAAAAGATGTGGCTTTGTAATGAATTTTGGCTTTGTTTAAAAAATAATTGCTCCTTAAGGATTAGAATAACCTTTGCAGCACATTATGTGATGGTGCAACTAACACAGACCAATAACTGTGCATATGTGGGCAGGAGTACAGTCATGCTTTGACATAAAAATAACATGACGCTATTAACTCACACTATAGTTCCCCCACAGCCCGAGCATTTCACCTCAGAGACAGATGGTGCTTCCAAAGAATTATTAGCTGGATTGGGGCTTTGTTTCTCTTCATTGAACTCAGTTTGTTGGGGAACTGGAGGCTCAGCCAGTTTTGGAAGTTCAGAGTTGGGGACAGTTGGTTCCATTTGGAATTGCGGAAAGGGTGCATCTGTTTGTGGATTAGGTTCAGGAGCAGATGGGGGAATATTTTGAGGCGCTTGGACATGATGGAAAGGTGCTTCAGTGTTTGGATTGGCTTGAGGAGTTTGTGAAGGGATAGGCTGGGAGGCTTGAAAATGTGGGTATTGAGCATCAGTTTGTAAATTACGTTGGGGAGCAGGTGAGGGAGCAGGGGTCATGGACTTGGCAGGGAATTTGGTAGATGAGGCACCTAAGAAGTTGGTTTGAGGGGCTTCAGATTGATTACGGGAAAAGGGCAATCATGAATGAAATGAACAAAATGAAGCATAGAAATTAATATTTGATATCTGAAAAAATTTATATTTAAATTTTTTTAAAGTTTAAATTAAATAGGGTAATAAATTGGGTGATAGGAGGTTAGGTGAGCACTAAAAAACTTCTGGATTTATAAGAATAAACTATCCATTCACCGAAACTGAGCAGGAACACAATCTAGTACTTAATAGTATGTTCTACCACATAAAATATTTATCTCTGCATAAGAAATTTTTCTTATTGGGAGTTTCAGGTTTTATTAAATAACTAAACCAAAATAAAGAAATAAATAGTTTCTTTTTTTGAGATTTGAGAGAATTTGAATGAATGAAATGCAGTATTGAAGATAGAATTAAAAGTGCTTGAAATAATACTTGATAAGAGTTCTTATCCCACTGAACAAGCTTCAGAAAAAAGTCATTCACTTGTGGACTATTAAACTGCAACTTATCACATTTCAAAAACTGACATTGAACTTAAAAAAGTGAATAAAGGAAAATCAGTACAAATTGCATGTCTTCATATTTATTTATTTATTGTATATCAGAACTACAAATAGGCACTAGGCCAGGTGGTAGCTCTACATTTAAAGGGGGAACTTAGTAATACTGCCTAGCATTCGCCCTAATCGAGAGGGAAACCCCCCAAAACCTCCCGAAGGCAGTATTAAATTTTTATCAAATTAATAGCAAATTATTTATTTTTAACTTTATTTTACCCAGTTTAGTATATGAAACCAAGAGTGAAATCATATAAGAACAGTTTTAATTGACCATTATGTTGATAGTTTTGTTGAACTGAAAGATATTATGCCATGGAGTACTTACTTTCAAATTCTATGCCTTTAATAGTGTAGAGTCTGTGCTTTAGTTTAAAGGAGAGCCCCCATTTAGGGAACATAAGGAGACAGGGATAATGGTAACTATCGATGGAAGTTCACATGGGTTGGAATTAATTAAATGAGAGACTTAAAAAAGTTCTTGGTCAGAACAACCTTAGTAAGAGAAATATTTTAAATATCACAAGATAATAAACCTCATTCTAATATTCTGAAAGCAGAGATACTTTTCCTTTCTATAAAAAATATCAGCATCAAATCTACTAATTAATATCTCTTAATCTCTTACTAACAAACAGTTCAAGTTGGAATGATTCCAATATACATAGAGTGAAAACAACAGATAGGGTGATTTAAAGTAAATTATTCATTAATTCAACAAAGTAAATAATTTTAATAAATATCATAAATCATGAATAAGAAAATATTTACTTCCAATTTTGGATAGTAAAGATTTTGAGCTTGGAGTGAAGGTCAAGCTAAAGCAAATGAAGGGTTAATAATTCATATACAGTAATTTATGAAGATGTTTCAACTGGCAAGGTGAGCCAAATGTTTAAAAGAAATTGATAAATTTTGAAAAATTTCTTAGCAGGTTTGTAGCGCATTCTCTAGCTAAAGTAGGGTTCTTAAAGTATCTCACAAGCTTTATGTTTTCAAACTGATATTTGAACACTAAACTAACTGGCTACGGAAAATAATCTATGTATTAGTTATTTATTATGCTAAATACACTATCTACATAGATATTTACCATTTTTCTGTTCTCATATTCATATTATGAGTCATATAAAACAAGATTTCTTAATACTAATAACAGTGGATCTTGCTATATTCTGAAAAAATCAGGAACGATGGTCCATCTATTATTGGCAGGGAAAAATAATAAATCATTCTATATAGAGAATTGTAAGCTTCGATGTACTGGTACGTTGTAATTTATCTGTCAATGTCATTTATCTCGCATTCAGTATAAAAGGTGAATATTTAATCATTTGATGGTAGGAAAAGAATCAAATAAAGTATACTCCCCATGAATACCTATAGGAGAAAGAAGCTCTTAACTACTGATTAGGAGCTTGAGGTAATAGAGCTTAAAGTGGTTATTGCTAAAAAATGTTTATTCAATTCTATAAGTGGATAAACAACTATTAGCTACGGAAATCATGTTAATTAAGGAATTTTTTAATGATTCAATTACAGGATACAGTCCAGTAACCTCCTGTGTAAAAGAGATATAGTGAGTTATATATTCAAAATTTACTTATTAGAATTAAAAGTATAAGCTGCATGCCGATTGTAAATTTGCTGATATAAGTTTCTTCTAATGAAAGAGCCATCCTTAGCACCATCAAAAATCAGTTAATGAGTCCACAAAACTTGAATGAAATATAATTTAATACATTGCTTACAAGTAGTATAAAATAAATAAAAATATACAACAGCTAAAATAGAATTTTTAAAGTTATAGTGCATTGAGTCATACAAATTGATTGATAAATTCAAGTAAGCACTATATTAAAGGAAATACATAAAAATCTTTAGTATCTATTCTTTTAACATTAGCTTCAGTGCCTCATCAATATTCATTATTCTGAGCATATATTTAATTGGAAATGTTGACCAGTGGAATCAGGTGTAAAATAAACTTCTTTCATAAAAAATGCTCATGAGCTCTTTAATAAAAACTAAAAAAAATATTTTGTTATGATTAAGTATATTTATATAGATAGGCATTCTATAAATTGAAATAGTTCAACCATTTTTAACTGATTTTGGTGATACTAAGAAAAGCTCCATGTATCCAAGGATTGAATGATGCCTTTTCAAGCAATGCAATATGAGAAGTTCTGCAAAGCATACCAATGTAAGTGACATTATTAAGCATTCTGCATGGTTCTGCGATAGCTGCCAGAGCTGCACCAGGGGCCTGTGTCTGTACTTACACAATTAATCTCTCACAATCTGCACAGATATTCTGTCCTGGGGGCAAAGAAGTCTTGGGGTTGGGAGAGGAAGATTGGTCTGAGGATGGGACCTTAGTCTCAGGAGCTGACACATGCCTCAATCCTGCTAAAGGGTAGACAGCTGAACTCCTTGTGCCACCACTCATGTCTGCATCTGATGGTGTATACAATACATGTGAGCTCTTACACTTTTAAAAACATATAAGTAATACATTTTTCAAAAACCATCAAAACACAAAAAATAATTCCTAAGCATTTAAAATCACAAAGTATACAGCCATGACATCTGGATCTCAACAAACTAAGAAATTTTTCATATATATCAAGATATTTTCCATTAATGATTGGGATCCCATCTTGCATATAAATAAATATTAAGCAAGATATAATAGAGCAAAAACAAAATTAATGTAATATAGTTTAATTCTGAATTCTATAAAACGTAATTTTAAAATTAAAATTAAATAGGCAATGAAAAATCAAAAAAAAATCACAAAATTAGGCATGAATAAGAGATGCAGAGCCCTTTAAAGGAAAATACAAAAAATACTTTGTACTTGCTACATGAAGGAGCAATGAAAATGTTGACAGAGAATGTTAAGAAGAAGAAGAAGAAGTAACCATTAGAGGACACCTTTCCTCAGGAAAACCTTTGGAAAAATAGAAGCACAGAATTATGAATTTTCAAATTTAATAATACAGAAGGATGTGATGAGAAAGCTCAACATGAAAAAGAGAAGAACTTCTAAGTGTTTTCATAAACCAGATATCCAAGTTTTAACACATGCTTCTACCAAAATGTTATAAATGAAAAACTAAACTTATGCTTTTCAATATTGATAGAAAAATCAATTCATAGAAATATAATTTGGCAGGATTTAATTCTGAGGTAAGTAGACAGCATTATTGTACACTAGCTAAATTTAAAATAAACTTTATATGAAGGTCTGATTAGATTAAAGATATCTATCAGATAATCAAACTTAATACAGACAATAGATAATTATAGATGTGAAAAGAATAAAGCAAAATCTAGTAAGAAGCCCAAAATATCTTTCAATTATGGAGTAAAGATGAAAACAAGCATATATGTATATTGAATGACACGTTTACTATAAGCTATAATCAAATCGGGTTAACTGTCTACTGGTAGAGCAAAATATTTTTTCTTCTTCTAAACAAAGATTTTTCAACATATGAAAGGCATAAGTTAGATGATAAAAGTAAATAAATGAAATAAAACTATATTTTAATGCATCACCTTGCAACTTAAGTCTACATTTTTGTGGAAATAATATCCTGAAGCATTACTCTTCAACATGCTGATGAAATAAATTCACATACCTTTAGTGCTTGGCTGAGCTCAGGTAATCCCATGTGAAAATAGCAAATACAAATGAGAGTTTTAGTGCCTCTATAGATTACGCTGGTTGTTAATTTTTTTAAAAGGAAGAGGCAAGATTTAAAATTGACAAATATCAAGTCCCTAGATTATGAAAGTTGCTTCTTCAGCATCATAAAAGTAAAAAGGGAAAATAATACTCTCTAAATATTAATAAGAGGTTATTTACAGCTGCTATTAATTACCTTCCTCGGGAATTGGTCAATTTTTTTAATCAACCAGAAATATTTATTTATTATTCTTTTCATTAATTTCAGAAATATATTTGCCATGCTTAGCAAATATTTTGAAAAACAACATGGAAATCACTTAGAGTTCTACGCATTATTTCAGATATAACTAGAAGAGTTCAATGGCATAGATTAAAAACACCATATCCGTCCCTTTACAATAGGCAAGTACAAGGGAGGTTAATTAAATTCTTATAATATGCACAATTAACTAATGAATTCTTTCGAAAGGTCTCACATATATGTATGTATATACCCCTTAATTGATCTATATTCATAAAAATTTGAATTGATTTTAACATCAAAGAAAATTAAACATTCTTTTGAATTAATTTCTTTAGGTTATTTAGATTATTCAAAGTTCTTCCTTTAAGCCAATGGCTGGTGTTTATGTCAAGAGCAAGAGCAGGAAGAATAAATAGAGAATATAAGAGTTAATACTGACATACCTTCCCCGTCATCCAAGGCAGCCTGGAGCTTTAGAAAGGATTGCGACTGAACAAAGTTAGTCTTATTGGAGTTGTTAGACTTTGAAAAATCAGGAATATCAACACAAGGAGGGGAGAAATCATTTTCTTTGCTGCTACCTGCTTCTGGTTCATGTGGCTCCTTGTCTATTTCCTGCAGCATTTTGAAAACCTCACTCTTTGCAGCATCGTAATTCCTCTCATTCTTTTTGAAGTTCACACTGAAACAAGCATAATTGATCTAAAATACTCATTACATTTGTATGTATCCATCATATAAAAATTCCATTTCCAAATTTTAAATAAATAAGATTTATAAACATTTCCTTGCATACTTTTTCAGAGAGAATATACTAAAACTATTCAAAACTATCATTGGGATATTCAGTACTAACAAATTCATCATATCATCAACCAGGGGGATGCTTATTGTAAACCAGAACTGTGATGTGGAAGTGGAATATTTTGTAAATTATAAAGATGCAAATACCATCCCTAGAGCATACTCTCCCCTTGAATTTTGTTGTATTTCATACTTTTCTGCACTTGCTAGAACTTGCTACAGACAAGCAAATCCAATAAAACTATGACAAAACATACTTAAATTTTCTAACAATATCAAACATTACAAAGGACACCAGTAGCTTAACTAACCTAATTTACTGACTCTGAAATTTTCTTTGAAATAATAAAGGCAGTGATAAGCCATGTGGATAAAGAAAAAGGAACAATAATTGGGCAATTTTTGATGGAATATATTAAACTAGGTGAAATGGAGATAGGTATAGTTTATTGTAATTTTTAGTAATTGCTTAAAACAAATTGAAATATCTCAAGAATATTATATATAAAATAACATAAGAGAAAATTAAAATTTCTTTAGAACAAGAATGCAAGAAAAATTTGAAGAGTTACCACACTATCAGTTTTCTTAATGTTATTTACAGAACATTCATGCATGTATTCAAAGAGAGACAGTAGAGATAAATTATCAAATTGAACAAATTAAGGAAGAGGTTCAGCATCAAGAGTAATTTATGTATTAGATGAGGGATCTAAACTATGGAATTTTTACATAATGTACCAGGCTATTTGGTACATGCCACTTTAACTCTTTTGTTTCATAGATTTGGCTTCCTAAATCAAATATTTAGCTATTCAGAGAGACTGAGATGGGCACTAGATATTCAGAAAATCTTTCGGGTAAAGTATTTATAATATCACCTAATATAGTTTGAAAACTATAACTGAACATACCCAAGAACTCCTCCAGCAAGAACCTCAGCCTGTGCAGATAATGTTTCAGCAATAGTTTCTTCACTGTACATTCCAACAGGAGTATTATACTGTTTGTTGACAATTGCCTTCACTGTAGGCTCAGTTCCATTCACCTAAATAATTTTTATCATCAGCTTTATAAAATAGCAAACACTGAAATAGTATGGATTTAAAATATTGGATTCAATTTAAAATTAAGGAACTTTAAGTAAAATTAAATCAATAAACTAAGTTTTGATAATTGTAAATATAAAAATTATTAGTATATCAAATAAGAGAATGAGAATGAAATAGTATTCTTGCTAATTCATAGGTTAATAATAATTAGTTTACAGCAAGCTATCGTCATACAGAATATACTTATCAGAGAAGCAATTAAATTAACTAATACATAGCAAGCAATAGAAGCAATTAAAGTAACTGATACATAGCGAGCAATAGACATTTTTAGAAAATATTAACACCAAAACTTTTAAGAAAGAACAGAGTAGTTCAACAACCATTTATTTAAAATAATGGACTTCCATTTTTACTTCCCATATTGGGATGAATCTTCAATACATGACCTTATTATGAAAACTAATGACATTCTACTAATTTTTAGCTGCTAAAAATAACAACATAGGTAAAGATTATAGGCATACTTTCTGCAGAATAATGATCATGTTTGACAACAATTTCTACAACAATAAACATAAATCATTATATACATGGGGTAGAAAAAAATATAACTCTCCCTCTTTTCGCAATGCACCCACTCACAATTTAAGAGTTTACTTGATAATTTTTATAAATATTAATTACTATAATAAAAACAAATTACTTATTAAAGTTAAATTGCATCAAAAGAATGATCAGAAGTTGAGAGAGGTATTCATTACATTTGAAAGGTCATTCATTTCATTTGAATTTTCAGCATTCAATTTTACCTAAAAGATAAAATTACAAAATATTGATGCCTAACATCTTGTGAATACAAAAATTATTTTACTGTCAAACCAAAAAGTAACTTTGCCATAAAAATTGATGAGAAAATAATACATGATAAATTGCCACAAGCTGCCTCTGTAGATTCTATAATAGATGCTAAAAGTTTGATTATATACTAAAAAATGATAATTTTTCATAATAAAATATTCATCATAAAAAATTTTAAAAATAAGAGAACCACCCAATAATAATTATATTGTAAAAGCAGGCCAAGAAGTGCCTCAACTAAGATTTGTAATATACCAAAAAAGAAATCAAATTTTCATAGATAATTAAAACTTCAAGTATGCAAAATGTTTGACATTAATTAAAACTAAAATATATTCATGTATATACAAAAAAAATCATTACAATGCTTTGAAACTTCAGTGGTATTTTAAAAAATTTCATTTTTAAAGAAAGAAATTTTCTGTATTTTAATTTTCAATGATAAAGTATCATATGAATTTTGTTTGCTGAAGATAAATGAAATGTTAAAATTTGATCACTGTTTTGAGTGGTTATTCAAAAAGTATGGAAGAGAGTTGTGAAATAAGAATATGAAAAAATACCCAAAAATAGAAGGGAAAAGTATGATATAAGGAAAAATGTATGTAATTTCAAACAGAACTGCTATGATTTTGATAAAGATTAAATAAGAATTTTCAAAGGAATTAAATAAGATATATTTTTCTTGGACTTATAGTTTAAATTCAATTATGTCAGTATGGGAATCCAAATAAAATACATCAATCTAAAAAATTGGTATATAGAATGAAATTGCCTTACATATATAAATTATATTTTTAGATGTTAGAGCTCAATAGTTTACGATTAAGGTACTGTAACAGCAGGATTATCAGAAAGCTAGAGAAGAGAATGTTAGTTAAAACGTGTGCAGTAGGAACTGACCTGAGGTAAAGTTGCAAACGGTTTTGCAGAAACATTGTGCCCACTTCCAATTGGCACAGCTTCCTGAGTGAAGCAAATACAGATACTTATAAAATGTTTTTATTGATTTTATAATCCAAGGTCCATCACTAAAAACATGCTAGCATGATAGAAATTTATAGCTATAATGATACTGACATTATACTACACTAAAAATAAACCAGAAGTATAAAAATCTGTCACTAGCCATTTAGATATCTTAATAAAATGATATTTCTTAATTTGAATTAAATATTTAAGCTTAGAGTAGCTTATTATTAAACCTGGTATTGTTAACTTGACACTTCATATTTTCTATTATTTTTTATAATCTATTATATTCATTTAAAATATTCTAAGTGTATATAAGGGTTTAGATATATTCAAATAGTGTCCTATAAAATTAAAGAGGAATATCAGTAGATAATCTAGAAACAACCTTAACTGTGTTGCCTTATTTAAATTCATTTAATAAGAATAATTATGTTCCAATTAATGACCTTCAAGTAATAAAAACTTATATTTAGCTTTAAATTAATATGGTAAGAATAAAGTCATACTAATTTTATTATTATGATTTTCAGAGTTATCATTAAAATAGTAACATTTCCGTGACTAGGTATATAACTATACTCAATTAACTACAATGTACCACAATGTATTTCGTGAAATGCCTTCTATTCAGTAATCATAACTAGTTGATCATTTTTAAAGAACTTTCTTCATCACATTCATCGGGAAAATACAAGATCTTTTATTTTTTACGTTATGTGCATCTAAGAACAAGAGTTGACGGAAAAATCACCTATTCTCTCATTAGAAAATTCCATCCTGACCAAGAGGAGGAAAGAAGTAATATCATATTATTTTCTTTTGTGTATTCAATCAAATTTAATCAAAGGGATTTTATATATTTAAGTTTATTTATCTCTCATGGCGTTCTCAAGGCCATTAACATTCCTTATCACCCCCCAAATCATATAGTCCCAAATCAGATTATTTACCAAATACTGCATATAGCTATAATGAAGTATATAACTGAAGGTCATAATGATATACTTCTGCAAATGACTTAAATAAATTAGCTGAGAGCACAAAATCAAATAGATTGGATATTACTCTTTTCAGATAAATACCTATAGAGTATTTTCTTTGAGAGAAATTCTAACATATAGCATTATTCAATTTTAAATTTAAAAATATTGTAGTGATGTAATATAAAAATCTTGGAGTCCAGGTAACTAAACATCTTGAATGGGTAATTGAGATAATTCTGGCGAAGGCTAACATTATATAATAAGGAACCTTAAGTAGGGGGAATAGTGTCAGGGAAAGAGTTTAATAGATTGGTAAGATCAAGTTTAGAACATCCACGGAGTGTATATAATAAAGAGGTATATGAGTATATATAAAGAGGTCTCACTCACAAACTGTAAGGTATGTAAAGGAACAAAAGTAGAAAGGAAAATAGTCTGGAAACTCAGGATAACAGAAATAGTAAAATGATAGTTCATTTCAAGTGATAAAAATTGATGTCAAAAAGAAGATATTTAGATTAGTGAGTACATAACATGGAATTTCCAGAAGACAGGAAATCTTCAGCTTCAAGATAAAGAAATTATTATAAATAAACTAAAGTCTCTTATAAAATTCTCTAAAGTCTATCATAAAATTTATCTGATTCTATTTATAATCTACAAATAATAATTACTTAGTGTTATCTAAGGAAAAATTTTAAATTTGACTTTACTGTTTTACAAATAAATTAGACAATAGGTAAGAACAAAATTTTCAAAAATAAATACAGCAATCAAATGTAACTTAAGATTTATCAACAGAAAATAATGAGAAATTAAATAATAATCCATTCTAAAAAGTTAATTCAAAATACTTACTGGTTTCTTTGCAGCTAGGGATGTTTTTGTGACTGGCTGAATATTTGATATTGGTACTGATGCATTTGGCTTGCTGAGTGAACCAACAGGTGTTACTTGAGGTTTCCATGTGCCACCACCCCTATAACAAAGAAAGGATGATATTGATTTTTTATAGGATTTTTTGTTGGATTAAATTAACAATACATTACTGCCCTTAAGGCCAATAAACTATACATCTGATACATCTTTTAAATTTTCAAAAAATTCTTTTAACTCAGGGATGAAAGACATTTATGCTATCACAGTTATAATGAGATTGCCAGAAGCAGAAAATACCTTGAAGTGAAAGTGATATTCCTAGCCTATGAAAAGTGAAGTCATTCTTCATCGTAAAAGGCTTATCCAAGTTTCTTTCTGGAGCCTTTAAGAACTATTATAGCCTCTTTTCTTTTCTGATTTCTGAATTTATCTCCAATAAATTCTGAATTTAGCTCCAATATTTTTTTTGTTTTATAGCAGATTTTCTAAGCTTCTTTTAAAACTCTTTCATATTTTTCAGATACCTCTGAAACCCATAATCAAATCCCTTCCTTTTCATTTATTTTGAATTGAAGGTTTTGAAATATTACTCATCACATTTTGATTCTTCCATACTTCAATTATTGAATGTAAAAGGAAACCTTCAGATATTTCCAAAGCTTCCTTTAATTGCTATACTGTCACTATAATTTGTATTCAATCCATAATTAATTTCCTCCACTCTGACTTGGATGCAAATCATGAGTTGGTATGTATTTTGGTTATTTCTATTTAAGTAGTAGATAAGTAGAAAATGTACAAGATATTAACATTTATCTCTCTTTCCAATGATTAAGTAATTGCATGAATTACTTATCTGAAAATATCTATATTTCTTATCTTTCATAGAGGTTATTTTAAATCTATTCCTTACTTCTGAGCATGCCTTTGTATTTTTCAATCATCGTATTATCAACAACTCATTCTTAAGTGGTTCATCTCTAGATTATAAAATAACCAATCATGACCCACATGAATCAGAATAAAGTTTATTAATATGCCTTAACAAATTGACATTGTAAGTACAAAATAATAATAATATACATTCAAATACAAAAATATGCCTTTTTCACAACTTCACACCAAACACAACACAACAAAATTTTTTAATGAGAAAAAGGACGTATTCAAAGATAAATATATAGTTAACTCTATAGATAGGCAGGTACAGAAAAAAGATAAAAATATTGTTTTGTTTCATGATTAAGGAATCCATAAGGCAGATAATGATTAAAATATTTTGATAAACAAATAAAATGACCATTGAAAGGAAGAGTCATACAGAGGAATTGTGAGAAGATACATGTAAATAGTTTAAAATATAAACACACACTACAAAATTTAAGCTACAGTTTAAGATTGATGTCATTAAAGTTCTGTCAATTATATGATACATTTATATACAAAAATTTACATTTCCTTTATAGTTAAAAATATTTAAAACAGCAAAATAAAACATTCAATACATATTTAACTTCAGCTATGGGCAGGTAATGAAATTCAGATATATAATTTGTGAAACGACAATTTACCCTTCAAGCAACACAAGGGTCATAAAATTTGAATAATGAACATACAAGACAACGTTCAGAAAATGCAATCATACATATGACTAATGGCAAGATAAATAAAAATAGTTTTAGTTATGGAAAATAAACAGATTGTAAATGTATACAGTTTCACACAAGGATATATATAAAACCCTTTTGAACTTTCCAAGGGTAAGTCAGCCACATGATAAATAGAGGTATAATTCCTCATTATTTCCCAGGAATTATTGAATAATGGACGTAATTGTTACAAAAATTTGGTGTTTGAAATAACTCAACTGCTCTTGCAATAAATGTAAGAACATAATTTTTTAGCAATTCAAGTATATCATACAAATTAACATAGTTGTTACACAGCCTGCATAAAAATGTAACATCAGGAACTGTCTGCTCATGTTCAAGATAGGGCTCCAATATTACACAAAGATTGTTATAGGTCAATATCTTATTATTTATACCTAATGCAAAGCAAAATAATCTGAGGAACTTCTTCTGTGTTCTTACTTCGATAGGTTTATTTTATATAATATAAATTTCTTATGATAGAGTTGAATTCTAATGTTGGTCTGACAAGTGCACAATATTATTTGCTCAGAATATGGATATTTTTTTATTTCCATGGTAAAAAATTTTAAAATTTCTTCAATTTTCATGCTTCTGCTGAAGACATGTTTTATGTGAGAAACATATTTTTAAATGATGTCAATGTATACTCTACGGATTTTTACCATTTTCATCTATGCACAACCTGTACTAAAAGTACTTGAAAAGAATTGTTTCTTTTATCAAGTTTGACAGGGGATTAGAAATATTTGCTTTTACCACTATTTAAATATAATTAAACCCTTCATTGATCATTACTTATTTTAGCTTGAATGAAGGACATACTGAGGTTCAGGTACTAATAATTATCCTCATAATTATCCTCATAATTACATAGAAGTTTTCACAAGTCACACTTTTAGGGAAATTGTAAAGTACATCAGAGCAGTTAACCTTTGCAAACATTTGTTCATTCAATTATATTCTCAATTTCAATTTCCACTATTCACAAATCCTAATTAAAAATATGTTACTCACAATTTTTAAATATAAAATTACTTGCTGAAAGTAGAAATAGCATATTTACAAAAATGACCTGAACAAGGAGATATGCTCACCTTTGTACTGTCAATTCGAAGTTGTTGCCTGCCCTCACAATGGTATCCTGAGCTTCCTTATGGCGAAGATTGAAAACCTCAACTGCATTCACTCGGACCAGGGCATCTCCTGCCTGAAGACCAGCCTTCTCAGCTAAACTGCCTCCAGCAACCTTTAAAGCAAACATTAAAGTCACTCCAAGAAGAATCCACCAAAATTAAACATACACAAAGAAATTCAATAAGAAAAAGATGAATAATAAAACATCAAGGGGGAATAAACGATAAGAACAAATAGAAAGTATTTCAGAAAAAATTACAGGAACAATTCCCACTACACAGAACACCCTAAATGCACCCCCAGATTGCCAAAATACACAGCTGAAATGCAAAACAGCATTACAGAAATGTATAAAAAATAATTCCAGTGAATTGATGGCCCTTAAATGACACAAAGAAAGAGGTAATTAAAATTGATATGCATACTAACAGAAAGTACACAGAAAAACATCTGAACTCAACAAACGAGTATTTTCACAACTATTCACATCATATGTGAGTTTTTCAAAACTTTTGCAGGAAAACTCAGAGCTTACACATCAAAAAACATATGCATAAACATATAACATTTCATGTTTGTATATGACCAGATATAATTACAGTCATGCTGGAAAAAAAATTTTCACCAACATTCTTCACAACTTTGAACATGGAATGATCCTATGATTAAGTCAACCAGAATTCAATACTTTTCAAACTTGTCGCTTTGGGATTTGATGGTAGAGCTTGCTTGCTTTTATGAGTCTCTAGCTACTTGCCTAACCAACTCAAATGATAAAATTCAAATATTTTCATTCCACTTCTTAGAGTCACTTCTGGTTTCCTCCTAGTATCCTACTTGGCTCCTCTCCTGATCAAATGTATTTATAAGGCATCACTGATCATCTAGAAAATTTTGAATCCTTTCTTTAAAATCGTGATCTGAAGGTCTAGCGGTTCATTAGTGATATACTTGATCATATCAAACTGGAATTATTTACTGAAATGCTACGCAAGTATCAACAAGAAAATGAATGTATTTAAGTGCATTCTTGTACGCTTCAGTTACAAAAAGTATTATTATTCACGATTATTACTCGAAAGGAACAGTAATAAGTGAGTAGAATGTTATTATAGATTTAGCGGCATCGTCAGCTGCCCCGCCCTTATAGATAAAGAAAGAGTCGTGGAAGAGAGCTTCTTGCACGATACATAAGGTTTATAACATCGCTCGAATGGTCTTTCAGCTAGACATCATCTCAAGGGGATATACAGGTAACAGTCTGACAAGACTAGGATTTGAAATCGAATCTTCCGATTTCCAGTTTTTAACGTCGTCAGAGATGTTCTTATTATCCTTACCCTGCATAACTTTTGCGGATGGCCATTTCAGTCGCTAATGATACTTGATTTTAATGAAACCGATCAAAAATTGCGAGGAATTTCACCAAGTTTAATTTATTTTTCAGTCTTTCGTCCTTGCCTTTAAGGCCTAGAGAACAGAACAACAAAAATCACTCTTATGATTGATAAGAGGAGTAGATGATTGATTATCATGCGCTACAGTTATGAATGAATTTAGAAGAGCTAATTAATTCCAGCAGGACCCTTTTTTATATCATAAAAAATTGTGTTATTTTTATATCATAAAAAGTTTACGCCATCACGATGTTGATTTCGCAAAAACGATTTTTTTTTGGGCAAGTAGATAAAACATTTCTGAGTTCAACGCCTTTTTAAGTAAAGCATCCCTCTAAATCTGAACTTTAATTCATAGCAAAATTAACTACTAAAATCGTCAAGGGGGTAATAGGTCAGCTTTTCCCGCGACCGTTTACTCTGTAATACAGTTCTAGGGACAGCGTCTAGATGTGAAATATATATAATTTTTCTTTCGTAAAATAGTGATATTAAGTTTTCATTTTAGCGGAAGAAATCGTCGTTCATCACCATTTACGGCAGCAGTAAGAGGAGAATGCCAAAAATAGATGATCCGCCATCTTACTCCTGCAGCTTTAAGAAATGCTTATGAGACTACTTATATATAACTGCACTTACCAACGTTCTCTATATCAATTTTCATCGGAAGGTAATTCAATCAACAGCCGAGTAATAATACTGAAACAGCCAATTAAAAACTCACATAAGTTTTCATCTGAGCAATATACATAGCTCATAAGAAAACTTATCCAAGCTCCAAGCTCGTCAATTACTTTCTCTGAAACTTATATAAATATTCATATAAATATCTGAGAATTGGATAATGAATTTCTTAATTCACACTTTAAATATTTTATGTACTTTCACTTTCTCGTAATTTGATTCTCAAAATTAAAACAAACTAGACATTTCATAATGGAAAGGGTATTACAGCTGACATCCCGTGAAGAAGAAACTTATCAGTTTTTGACATTTTGCGGGAATCATTTTGGGTATATATAAACGCAGTCTATTATTTCATTGTGACATCACACGAATTACGGCCAGAAATGAATGATTTTTTATTCTCTATAAGAGAATATGGAAAGTTATTTACAGTTAACGACTTCTTTGTTACAATGAAAAGTAAACTTTATTCCAGCCATATATTTATATCATCATCATCAGCTATTTTCCATCCGACACCGGATGTAGGCCTCGCCAAGCTCTCTGCAATTTACCCGCTTCTGAGCCTACCTTTGCCATGTTACCCCCAAGTACTCAACGTCTCTGCACTCCTTACACAGCTCTTCCATGAGATTTCTGCATCTCATGATTTTGAAAACTTTTCTACTGTGTTTTCCAAGACTTTTCAATGTTTTTAAATCATTTATAGTCATATTTCAATTGAGAAAATGCATTTTTGTTTCAATAAATATATGAAGCGAGTAAAACCGATGCAACCTCTGACCTCTACGGATACATTAGGATACGGATACGGACCACTATATCCGTTTGAGCGCTTAAAGGTTCAAATTGCCGAAGAGGATTCAATAATTTACTCAAAATAACATTCGCATTGTTTAAATTAATTTTCTATTCCTATTATTGGTCATACTATTAGCTCTATACTATTACATCAGCTTATCATTGCATAACTCTCGGTATCTTTTTTTGGTAATAATCTAACGGCGGTTATAATAAATATGCTTTCTTAGCATAATATAAATTCAACTTGCGTTATTTTCTGCCGAATGGCTGTTATCGGCAATTAAGTCCTGGGCCTGCAAAGAATACTCGTGGGACTTTACGGAATAAGTATTTTCTATTTACCTAGGTTCTTCCCATTTTTATTTTCTATATTCGACAGTTCCTAACGCTTATCAAGATCATAAGTTAGGCAGATGGCGAAAACCGTGTGATAAAAAAAAACCAAAAGTTTTGATCCGTTAACCCCTTGTCGGAACACAGGGTTATGGGTTTAATACGAAACTGATGCTAAAAATAAACGTAGTAATATGAGTGCTAAAGGACATCTGTTATAATATGAAAATCTGTATGATCTAGTGGAAATGTAAAATAGATGTATAAAACAATGAAACTGACTTTTTCCCTCGAGGTTTAAGTATGAAAAAAACGGAGCCTCGATGACTACTTACAGAAGAAAGGTGTCTCTATCAATTTATTACAAACTGATCGTGAACTTCTTCCAGTCATCTTTATATCATAATTCATCTATTAAAAATATTTTATAAATAAATTCGGTTCAATGAAAATAAAATTTTCATCTCCCTTATAATCTTTGCTGATTGAAGGAATCATATTGAACTCCCGCCTGAATTCAAAAAACTCTAGGGCAATCGAAAAATTAACAAAGCAGAGAATCAGCAAAATAAAATCTATTTTTATCTAACAAACCATCAAACGGAAAATCATTCAATCCAAAAATTACCGGAAACAAGGCTTTCGATACTCTTTTATAAATTAGTTATTCTCTGAGGCTGAGAATTAACCAACGTAAGTGAAATATTCTTATCGTTTGGTGAATTTTCAGAAAGAGACAGTAAAATACAACCTCAATATAATTTGCCCAATTATACAAACGAAAGTTTTTAACGAGAGTCACTTGGTATCTATTTCAACCATTCAGGTGATCAATTCCTTTCTAAGACGGCCCATGAAACTTGACACTCTAAATTTTTAGTGATATACAGCATTATCCTTATTATTGCTAACGAAATACTTTTCCAGCTCTACTATATAGAACACAGAAAGCGGCTGAATTTGATGCGGCACAGTTTTCCACCCCTACAATTCCCTGGCTTTGGATGCTATTTATAGATCGCCTCTTAAAGACGTCATTTATTATAAAGGAGCATTTCATTTCGTGAATAAATTTCGACTTGAATGAGTGACACAATTTATATTTATACGAAACTTTTATAAGAGCTCTGGGTATTTTGCCAAACTTTGCAGCTTTACTTCGGGTAGACGATAAATGTAAGTGAAAATAATAGTCGGATTTTGTTCGTTTCAGATCATCTTACGCAATGTCGCAGCGCCATCACCGTACACAAAATAACGAGAAAATATTTCACAATTTTCCAGTCATAAACACGGATTATGTATCAGGTGTAATCATACGTTTGTGGTAAGTTTTAGCTAAAGCAAGCATAAGGGCAAGCATATGCACCAAGGCCAAATGTAGAATTTTAACGTCGATTAAGTAATTGTAAGTGCGCGGGAAGATGAATCAAAACGTTTGAGTCCATAAAACGAACGTTATGCTCCCGCAAGGGGTTCGAAATATCTCGGAAAATTTACATATTCCAACATCGAGTTCACGCAAATTTCCGCAATCGTTTTACTGTATCATTTGGTGCAGCAAAGGGAAATAAATGGGAAGGAGCGGACGAGGCGGGAGCCAAGCTCCGTCTATTTCCGTCCTCAGGTATATTTTCGTCTACATCGAAGCGCACACCCCCTCGTGGAAGATATTGCAGATTCAGATTCGAACATATATGAGAAGCTGGACACCCGAACCCAAATCACTCCATCGGGAGAGCTACCGGCCATTTATCCGCGACCTTTGAGCCGAGAATGAGCGCATTACTACAAATAGTTGCGAAAGAATGTGAGTCACTGTGATTGGAGCAGATAAGAGAGAGAGGAAAACGCGATATCCTGCGTTTTCGAAATGAAACCTCTGCCGTGATAAGCACTTCCGTCCGAGGAAACGAGAGGGTTGAACGAAAGCCGATATGACGAGCACTCATTGCCGCACACCGTGTATGCATACGGGAATCGCTTACGGTTCAAATCGTCTCCTTGGTCCTATCACCGTAATCTTCTCTCGTAGCGGGATACGTAGCAACGCGTAAATACCGTTTTTGGCAATAAATTGAATCGACTTAACCTCTAACGTACATTTTCTCAGAAGCTTCCCTTCCGACATGCTTAAAAAAACGCGTCGATTTCGCCGTAGGAAGGGTTTTAGAATATAAATTCAAATTAATCTGCCCTGTTTCTTCCTAATAGGGAATAATACTCGTTTACGTTCGACAAATACTCATCAAGTGGTTTAAAAAGTCGTAATATACGTAGATGTTTTCTTCGCTACGAATAGGTATTCTTTCCAAGCCCAGATTCTTTTGCGTTCGCCCACGTCCTCGGGGGGATCGAATAATCGCTAGATACGCCCGAAGACAGTTTTAATCATGGTATAAGCTCGATATGGATTTTTTTACATGAAATAACTAATGAACGTTTATAGACACTGAAATCTAAATGCCGATAAATGAGCTATTTCACGAGTGATATAATTCATAGCACTTTGTGTCACTGAGAAAGGAATGAAGATCTAGCAGTGAAGTATGCGAGTAGGATACACAGTGAGCTTTCGTCTAGATCTAATTAGGCATTGCAAAGTCAATGAACTGTGAAATTAAGATGGCCATTCATGAGCGTACGAATCATTTTGAGGTTTCGTAAGATAGGTTGGCATTCAGAATGTTAAAGAAATCATGGAAATACCTCCGTTGGTCGACCACATCCGTACAACGAAGGCGAAAAAAATCGACTAATAATCTGCTAGAGGTTTTGGCACACATCTTAAATAACTATAAAACAATTAAGTTATTCGATCGCTCTCTGGATTATTTCATTTTTATAATTTTTTCAGCACATTATGCTTTGCGTTTCCGTGGAGAAGAACATATGAATTGCTCTCGGTTGACAGAATCAAAAGATCCGTTTCTGCGAAGCGAAATGTGTGCCAAAAGAATTCTTCGCCTAAAAATACATTTTCACGCATCAATTCATAGTCATTTAACTGAAATCAGAGCGAAACCTCTAATTTTCAGCATCACTAAACGGCTAAAATGTGTAAAAAGCTCAAGAACCAAAATGATTAATTTTTTAGGACAAGTTGATTGTAAAAATACATCACAAAAAGTCTTCCCCTAGGTCTTCCTAGACATCATCGATAAATATACAAATTAAAATTAATTAAAAATGAAACAATCATGATATTACAATGCTCTCTATTCTAGTAGGAACAGGGCGTTTCATAAAAACGTGTATTATTAAAGCAAACCACAATACAGTATAATCGCACATCTGGTCTTCCTTATATATATATATATATAAAAGACTTGAGAATCTTAATCAATATCAACTAATCAATCAGATAAAATTTTGTTTCTTTTTACTATAGAAAAATATAAATTGCTTAAAACCGTATTACTCTATCGAGAGATTCGCCTCAAATTAAAATGTTATGCAAAAAATTGCAGCTGCAGATGTCAACTGCTGTTGATTTCCTCGAAAAACGGCGAGTCAGCCCGAAAATCCTGCACAAAATTAATGAAGCGCGAGTAGTCGAGTAGGTAGAATGTCTTGGCATAACGGACTCATTTAAATTTGAGCAATCTCTTTCGAGAGCCAGAAAGTTAGCGTTTTGGCGGAAGACGCGATGAAAAGGTTAGAGAGCAAAACTATTCCACTACAGCTATGCACTACCTATATAGAGTACGACCAGGAGAGTATATTGAACCCCAATAATGATAAACATACCCGCGCACCCGTAGAAGTGCAGCGCAAAGCAATATGTTTTGTCGGAGAATGCTACGATAGTAAGTTTCAGCGTTTCTAAAATGTTTTCCGTTGAAGTCCGGGTGTTTCTATGAAAGAAAATCAAAGACAGGGTGAAAACTACTTGATAAATTACGAAGAAGCAAGTTAATCTAATATAAAATCGATATTATGGGCCTCCTAAAATATTTAATGCGATACGACAACGTAAGAACAAACAAACGTTCGATAAAATAATTTTTATTCGAAAATATGCAACAATGATAAGATTGATGATACATTTTTGGGTATTCTGTTTTTAAATAAAGTACAATAAGGAGCTTTGTTGTGACGTGTAAGAGGAAAATGCCATCTTGATAATTGAACATTTATAATGTTTATAACCGCACTTGGCTCCCTATATTTGCGCATAATGCTTTTCGCGGTATAAGTTACCGTTTGCGTAACTTAACTTGTTTGCGTGAGTTCGACATTTCGCGGCAGATGTTTTGCCTAAGTGAACAGATGCATTTCAATGAGGAATAGAAAAGTACAAGAGAATTCCAAACGTCCTCCGTCGATCCTTACAAATACGTCAATTGGAAAGAAAAACATTTACCATCAGGTGAGCACTAAAGGAATTTTCTACGAGATATTATCGCAAGTCAAAACAATAACATTTGATAAAATCATGAAAAAGTAACTCGAAATTTCCATCATTTCAACTAAAGATTAGCCAAATCGTTTCGAAACTTTTATTGCTAAATAATTAACTAATACTGGCGATATCTGGTTGGACTCATACTAAACTGCAGGAATTAAGGGGAAGTTTGTTATTCAATAAACAAGTAAATTAATTTGAAGCAAAATAATCAACTTCTATTGAACACTGAAGCATTCAATATTTTTATTTTTCTTTATTGAGATATTCGTGTTCACAAAGATGTGTATTGAGCTGAAAACAAATCAAAATTAATTTTAAAATACTCTGATATTTACTCTAATTCTCTAATAATTAATCGAATGGGGGAATGGGATCCTGCCCAATAAAAATAAAAGACGTAAAATATATGGAATCCATTGTAAACACTTGGGCTAACTTGTTTGAAGTTTTAAAGATCTGAGTAAAGTCCTATTTTTAAATATCAAACGTTAAAATTTTACGAATTTCTAAACTCGAAATATAGAATTTGATCTTTAACTTGATTTTCATACTCTACATAATAAGAATCCACTGAAGTAGGATAATGTTGCAAAATCCACTGTTTTCCTTAAATAATCCACACCCACGGATGTTTATATATAACGCTCCCAGTCATCCTCTTGTCTTGGGTCGTCAAAACAAACAAGTTGCAAAAATATTACTACAAAATAATCTTTAAATATCCTATGATTATGTAAACGTTTAGAAAAGAGTGATATTGAAGCTTCTTGTTTTCAAACATCCGTTCTTAGCAATTTTAAACAAACTGTTAGAAATGGATGTTCGTTACATTTTAAAAGGTAGTAATTTATAAACCTGCTGGACATTATCTCTTACAACTGAACTATCTAGAGTAAGAACTTGATATTATATTTTGAATTCGATAACATAAAATTAAATTTTTGTTAGTATTTTTATTTATATAATTTTCTACATTTTCCAGACGAACAGCAAACATGTATAAACATAATTAATGCACGCTAACAATGATTGCCTTGTTAAATGATAAGTGATTAAATTGATAGCGAGAAATCTTTCATCGAAAATAATACGTATACCCAGCAAAAGAATCCAACTAAAATCGTAGAAAAATGGTTAGTAAGGGGGAGATTTAATTAATTTCAATAATTTTCTAACATTTTCAGGGTATCAATTTGACATCCTATCGATAGATGAGATACAATCGAATTTTGTCGCACTCAGAGTAAATTCATCTGTTAACTTATGAATACTTCGGAAGAAACAAATGAATCGAGCTATCATTTAGATTCGGATCGAGCGAGGAATTTCGCAGGAAGCTTCCGATAAATACCACGACTGGCAAAAAGAAGCTATTCGAAGGGTTCGACAGAAATATAAAACAGTATGTGAGCCTGGGAATCGATAAAATTAGTCGCTGCCCGAAGTGGGTCAGAGCAATGACCACTAATCACTCGCGTTTCATATAATGCTTCTCGATTCACTACTTTTTGAGGCTTAAAGTTTCTAAATAAAATAGAATACCTTTTTTAGACGAATTAAATGTGTTTATGATTCATATATTAATAATTTCTCGTTTGTATAAATTATCCCCGTATGGGTATGATTTTTCGGATTACACGATCACAGGTGATAAATATTCAGAAACAATTGGCTTTATCGATCAGCATTTTCAGTTTAAATATAGCATACGAGTATTCCAACTTAAATTTGGGAATTTAGGCGACTTAAAGGCAGTCTTTCATTCCAAGTCCTTTCGCAAATCTACTATCTACATAAGTAAGCATATGATTCACCAAAACTGCTGGAGAAGACTTTTAGGAGATACTTTTCTACTGAAAGCTGCGTTACTAATGTAAACATATGGAGTGTGAAATTCTTTGGCAGCTATAGAATCTTTAAAACATTACGAAACATCTATGGATATATTTTGTGTAAATATAAATAAGTTAATTGGCCCATCAAGCGTAGCTGGAGTGCTTTCGGAAGGAACTACCATACTCTCGAAACAAGATTGCATATGGAACTGAGGTAGAAGTTATTCAACCGAAGTATCTTATCTTTACTGACCTATGGAAGCTAAACTTTGTTGTTGAACGCAAAAACAATACATAGAGATATGGATCTTTTCCATTTATATATGTATTATATATATCTTTATATTTTCCGCTCTACATCAAGTTTTGCACAAATTAAGAGATACAACCGGACATTACTGTTTGATAAAATATACGCCGATCTTATTAAGGAATGGTGATATACAAAAGAAAAACGAGAGTGTTTGCACAATGAGGCATGGGAGGCTATAGGTTAAGAATTAGAGAGAGAACACGCAACATGGACGAGTGACAGGTGACAGTTACACGGATCATCGGAAAGGAGGATTCGTGAAAATAGATGTGGGAAAGTGGTGTGACAAGAAAAAAGACAACCGTTGGACGTCAATAGTTCTGAATTGGAAACCAATAATTGTAAGGAGACCATGGAAATGACAGCTACAACAGAGACACATTCAAGTAGTCAAGAGTAACTTGGCACAAGGTGGCTCAGAATCAAAGAAAGCAAAATGATTGGGAAGGGCCTCTTCCGGTACCGGATTGGCAGATGCTGATGAGGATAAATATACATCAAAACATATTCGGAACCTTTGGTTTCGCCTGGACGCTATGATCAGGTCGATATATACAAGGAAAGCATATCTATAGATAAGAGCCGATAATGAGAAGGACATGGAAGTAATTTCCTAGGCAAATTCTGAGGGCAAACTATTTAGACTTCTTCAGAAGTATTTAGCTTTTACCCAATGGACAACCATCAAAGGTTGTTTTGAAAGGAGCTTTGTTGGATATTTCCTAGAAGATGTATCGCTAAGTCCGGGTTTTGATCGTTAAGTATCGTTTACACTTTAACTCCACAGGTGCTTTGCCTCCCTCGTCTGCAAATTGCGGGCTTTGCTTCCGATGTGCACAGCCGGACACTCCAATTGGTAAACCCCAGAAAGGAAGGAAGTTTCCGTCTTATCTTTCTCTAGTTATGCGGTAAAGCAGATCTCAAATGCTTATAAAGGAGATTAGAGAGCTGGAACGAATATCTCTGCAAGGGAAGGTAACTTGACCAATTTCTTTCTTGAATCTTCCACGAGGAAGAAAGAGGGGAACGTTGAAGAAGATTCTTCTGGTTTTTGTTTTCGTGAGTTTATCCGCCGGTTAAGTTGGTAAATCATTATTAAGAGCCATTGATTTTTTTTACATTTAGATCAGAATGAAAGTTCAGAGAGACTAAAGTCAATGGATTAAAAAACGGAAAAAACCGAGCCTTTGGGAATGATGATGGGATGATGAAGAAATGTTGGTATGTTCCAAGTAAATTCCTTTGCAAATTGTTATTTATGAAGCCCTGCCGTTGCCGGGGAAAAATATACGCTAATTTAGGAAATTTAAATAGTCCAGAATATTTATTGGTGAAAACTGACACAATAATAATATTTTCTTCGTGATAATTATCTACGAAGTTAGGGTAGAGACGATTGATGTAAATAATAATTTTTATGGTTTACATAAATAATTGAATTCCTAGGCTAAAACTGTATCCCAACACATCGAAAGAGAGTAATAAATTGTTACTGAAGAATTCTCAGAAATACTATAAGATACGCAAAAAATGCCAGGTTTAGTCATCAACTTATGTCATAAAACATCTTCAATCAAGACTACACGCTATATACGCATGTAATTCGTAAGAATATCTATTTAATAACTACCCGAATGCTAAGCAACGTAACGAGCAGAATTGCAGATTGGACCGCTTATCGGTCTCGTAGAAGAAAACTTGAGAGTATTGAAGTAAAATTACGTGAGGTAGGTAACTGCATTAATATATTGACGAATTCAGCATATCCAAATGTGAGCGAAGGAATTGTACGTAAAAATTTGAAAGGATAGGTATAGATTCGAACTCAAGATTTTGAAAAGGAGACACGCGACCGTCAAATTCTGAAGGCTAATTTTACGCTCATCTAGGTAAACAAGCCGTAGATACGATATGGACCGGGAGGAAAAAAATAACGATGCCGGCAACGTGCATGGTTACTTCATTACAACTGCATATAAATCACCAATAAATTTCGCAACGGGAATCGTAATAGAAAGAGTATATATTGAGATGTAGACTGGAATATATAAATAGACTATCGAGACAGCTGCACCTAATTAATGGCTATTGATGTCGAATTGATTGATTGATTGACTACTAGCATCTGAAGAATTTTAAACCCCGATCGGAACGCAAATAGATGGTTTTATGCAATCCAGTTAGTTATGTACTATTATATCAACGTCGACTTCGTGGTTCTAGAAGATACTAAAATTAAAGGAGTGTCTAAACACATAACTGAAATAGTATCCAAGATGATGAAAGCTTCATTACCACACATTATTTCCTGTCGTATATGTATTAAGAAATGAAACGGCTGAGAGGAACCTTGGCAAGTGTCTGTGATACGTTCGGGTAATTTTTTGGTGCAGGTGTTTACTGATTACTGCACGAGAGAGTAAAAATATTAAACATATCTAAAAATTCGAACTGATATAAAGATCCTAAACGGTCGCTGGTTAGTCAATTTAATGTGTATTGGCATCATATTAGCTGGAATCTCATATATCAAAATCATTCGCACGCTTTTAATTACCTATACCAATCGATTCCTAATATAAATGAATTTCAAATACGAACTTATCATATGATATTTTTCCCATTCATTTTATTATCATTTCAATTTACATACAACTTCAAATTAAAAAGAAAACTGTAAGGATTTGTTTCCAAAATAATATTCAAACATTTTAAACAAAAATTAATGAATAATCATCCAAAATTATTCGCAAATCTTATAAAATCCTCTACAACCGAAATAATGTTGATGGCTCGCTTACAACCTAATTGTAATCAGGGTGATTGATGACCAGTTGAGGCTTATTTTCCGTACTTTATCATCAATTAATAAAAATTTTAATCCGCAGAGGAATAGATTCTGATCAATAGTATCAATTAATAATATTATTAGTAAATATATAATATAAATAATATTATATAACTCTATTTTATAATCATTAATATTTACATGAAACTACGACTATATTTATGATTCCAAATGGAAAATAATAGTCTTTGTATATTTACGTACACAGTCGATATTTTTCAAACATCGGGATGAATATACGATATGAAATTTTACGAAAACACCACTAAATTCCTGAAAATCCAAGTAGGTTGAAATTCGATTTTATGGAATAGTTTCCGGGGACACTCATCGACGCGAAACTTGATCTTCAAACTTAAAATAGTCTTGGCTCCCTTCTATTTTTGTGGTCGCTCCCTCTCTACCTAACGAGTTTTAAGTTATTGTTACAAACAGCGACCTCTCGGCTAATTCAACGAACGAGTTTGAAAAACGACTGTTGGGTGATGTTGATTCTTAAGGAGCCAACTTCTCTTTCATTTCGCGAACTTGATTTATCGATAAATTCTTGTAAATTGAAAGAACGATACTTTGGTAAACGGTGCCTTAGCCGAACCCACTCGCTTTACAACGAAAGCCTACAACTCAAAGTCTCGGCAAAACAACGTGTATACTTAAAACTGCAATTAGAAACGTATAACATCCTTAATGAATCCTGTAAGATATGTCAATATATTCACTAATCAGGGAATAAACTCGTGATTTAAATCTACGTTACTAACGAGTAAGTAAACTAAGTCGTCTCTCCCCGTGCGTCAGGGAGTTCAAGCACCGTGACTTGTCCCTCGTATATTAATGTCGCGTTTAGTTCGCGGAAAAAATTAATTTCCATACAACCATACGTCTTTACATCTATTTCCCTGATATTCCTAGCAGTATAGGAACGGCCTATGTAACAGGAAGCGCGCGTAACATAGACGACATCCACCTAGGAGGTATAGTCTCTAAAAATACTGTAAGTATACTATGCCGCTGTCTACTTCTGTCTTCCAAAGATTCTCAGTCTCAAGCGTCCCGAAGCGTTTGCGTAACTCTCACCGATTTTTCATAGCATTTCTTAACGAAACGGATCGCCTTCCGCTGATTGTTGGATTCACGAATGGAGTGCTTTTCGGAAGGATTGCATTTGCTCGGTGCATGCTATGGGCGCGGCCTACCATTGAATAGCTAATTTCGCGGGCTTTTCTTACGTTTCATAGAATCCTTTTGACGAAACCGAGTTTCTTAAGTAATCCTCCATATTGTATATTGTAGATTAGTCATATATTTTAGATTTGGGTACCCAAGCTAAATTATTCGTTATGGTTACTTCGAAATAATTTACTTCTAGCGATTTATTAGATGCAATACGAATAGTCCTTTTCCAGACATTTTCTCTCTAATTGTACGTAGTTAATTACAGAACATTTATCGACGTTCAAGTTTCAAATACATACAAAACTTCAATGATTTCATCCTAATCATTGTATAAGACAGTCTTTTTCTGTAAATTTCCCTGTTAACAACACTGTTGTACAAACTTAAATAACAGTTCATTCCATAGGGTAGTCGATACATGTGAAAAGTAAAATGGTCCGAATACGCTACTTTGTGGAACGTCCGAGATGACCTTAACAACGTTTGAGCCGATACCATCCAATACTAATTTTCGCTCAGGCAAAATAAAAGTATATTACACAGTTTACTTCATAGCCATTGATTAAACTACTTTCACGGTAACTAGAATAAATTATCTTAATCTGAAGTCAATTCATCGCCGCAGATTGTATATGCATTTTATTCATCACTGTTTCAAATAAGAATTCCAAAAATAAATAATACGAATTGATATTGAAATTTAAAATCCGTGAGGACTTGGTTCCCTTAGATTATTCGGGCCAAGCGAAATAGCAACAGCAAACTCATTCACTCCTCCCCATAACTTCGATTCTCACTCCCCCAGTCCTCTATAGCCAATGGTGGAGAGGATGAGGTTCCGATCGGTCTTCGGACATAAAGAACTCGATTGTCGGATTCCTCTCTACGACATATTTGGTCACTTTGACGTTTATTTATTTAAGCGCTCCAAGAATAGTACCACGGATTTCGTTAAGGTCGATGAAAAATGAAACAGACTTAACCGATCCCTTACTTAGGATAGTAGACATTCCGGATGACTAAAAGTGAACTAGATTAACTTTAATCTTATCCTTCTTCATTCGTAAAGAGATACTGGGAAGTATATTCGCAACACTACGATAATTCTCTCGGGTCTCAGAATGATCCTTTTGAGCCAGCGAGGACGTGAGGAGAGATGCTACGGGATGCAAAACGCATGTCCAAGAGGAATAAAATATGACCTCAGCACATTGGATTTCCCCTTTCTGTGCTGTACATGTCGAGGTGCTCTACCACTTCTGCGAAGGACTGTAATACTTACAGTTAATGGTGGCTATTTTACCGATTACCACTGAGCCACTTAGAATGAATAAGCGATGGAATTAAACTATATGTGGAATTCGCGACATCATTAAATCAGATTTTACGAAATTACGTTTTTTAATCGAAAATAAATTTCAAAGAGATAATGATTAAAAAGAATTTTAGCCTTAAACTTAAAAAAAATGTTGTAAAACCTTTTAGAATGAAAATAGGAATAAAATATTAGCGATTTAATCTTTACTTGGAGACATTATCTGATCAATCCGACTCGGAATGTATGGAAATAAGTCTAATAAGCAAATTCCTCTGATAATTCCTTAACGTAGAATTTGTAGTCATTCACCGTACTCCATGTTCGGGAATTCTACAATGTTAAGGCTTCTCCAATTGAATTTAACTCGTTCCATTTCTGTTTCATTGACGAGCGAAACCCCATTCAGCACGTCTCGATTCATATCCTCGCCAAAATATTTACGGTACGAAGTAGCACAACGATATGGAAGTCTTTTATTCAGAGTTAACCTATTCATGTAACTGATATTTGAAATTATACTGCTTTTAAAGGAAATTATATGTATGATAATTTAACCGTTCATTTCGTATTCGCCTGTAATTTCTGCGGATTTTTACGATGATTATAAAGAAATATTCGAGGACTTATTTAACCGCGGTTCAATTGTTAATAGAGAATATGAATAGAGAATTGATGAGCGTACTTCTACTGACTCGATGACAGGCGAATTACGTTCGACGTAAATTCCATCGCTTTGAATACGCATTTCTGAAATAACATACAAAAATATGATACTTTACTGTAAAAAAATTAGCTTTTGCGTAGCTTGGAAAATTTACGCGATTTCTTGCCGTAAAAAGTAAGAAAATAGAATAAGAAAGTACAAAATTTTCTTCTGTAAGGAGCAATAAAAAGAAAAAAACTTTGTATACATTGTATATAATTCGTAAATGCTTTTAGCTAAGTGTATAAGTATACCCGATAAAGGAATGCCTTAGAATCAACACGACCAATCTGTCTGACCAAGAAGTCCCTTCAGTAGAATGTTTTGTTTTCGAAGAGGGCAAATACATTTACAGGGCGATTTCGAGTAAAATGATTCGACAGACTTAATTTGCATTTGCCACGCAGGCCAAGAATGCGCGCAATGACGTCACTGTCGTTTACATTTCTCCGCTAACCTCATTTCAAAGGAGTCGCTTTGAGTTTGCTCAAACAAAGACTGATTCATCTGCACATCGTGATTTCATGATGCAAAGATAGAATTGCATCAAACGTGAGCGAGTCCACTTTCGTGATAACTTTGTATGGATATTTTGTTTCAGATATGGTCTTGATGCTGGTCGTACCGATACGCCACTCATTGAATGCATGCGAAGGCCATAACGAAAATACGCTCGCTTTTTTTACGCGCATGAGGAGACTTTGACATTTTCGACGAGTGTGTATGTCGGAAGGAAATGCAAATGGGCGACTTTTAATCGCGATAAGTGGTCTAAATGTGGAACTTATATGTGCGTTTAGTAGATGAAAATTATAGTAAAACTTATCGCGTTTTAAATAAAAGTAATTGATAGACCAAAAAAATTAAAAATTACGCAATTGGATTTTTTTTGGGAGATAATTCGCCCTCTTGTAAGACTCATCATCGTTTTCAAGGGGTTAATAGTATCGCAGAAATTAATAACACTTCGTATAATTCAAACACGTAATTGTGAATATTTTAAATAAATATTTATTTATTACAAATTTATCAACCATTTTCTTTTTTCCAATAATGGACATCTACAGAGATCAAACTACAAAAATTAAAATTATAGAGACGTATCTTTGAAAAAATTCTTCAAACCAGAATTCCATAGATAACGTGACGAAATTTTCATTAGACGCACTACACATCAAGGTATTTTGTAGATATTCTTGAGACGAGAAATGTTTATAAAAAGTAGTCACTGAATTTACAAAAACCTTCTTCAACTTAGCGATGAAATTTACTCTCCCCATCCGTAGAACGTTCTTTAGAATCTCAGCCATTTATATTCATAACGCCACACCTTCGTATACGGCACCACTTACCCTACCGAGTTCTGAAGCTATCTTACGAAAAGGTACTCCTTGTAACAACATCCATTAAGGACCCATCCCTCACGCATTACGTATCCTCTTTTTTTTGTTAATCTGAAGCTAAAAGAAGAGTCCAAAATTCCGAATGGCTGACGAAATATGCCAAAACAGTCATCGCGTGACGAACCGAAGTAATTCGGAGAAGAAAGGAAAAATCTCGATTCAAAACGGTTACTCCTCTCTACTACTTCTAAGAAAGGCAGGGATGATTCGGCCATCGCTTTCTCTGCTTTAGCGGAACATACGGAATATTTACGACACAAAGATGAGCTCACAACTCATCGATGGCATCACGGCGAAATTTGGTAGAAAGAGATGACCAATAAGAAAATTTTCACGGAACCTAGGAATTGGATGTTGGTTTTATAATTCTACTGATCTGGTGAAAATTAATATTCTCTTCTCAACAAATACAAACTTGCTCCGCTATTCTATCATTTTTTTAGTGAAAACATGCTAAAAATGCGGTTTCGTATTTGTCGAAAATAATCTCCTGGTTCTTAGCACTTGTCAATTCTCTCTTCCACTACGTAAGTCGGGGTCGGTGCTCCGAACATCATACGCGGGTGCTAAGTACATACTCGATGAAAGACCACGTGCGAGATGTCTGTACCATTTAAGCGTGATATGCGATAAATTCGATAATAAGGTATCAAAATTAAGGGGGCCAACTAAGGAATCAAAATACTTTCAAACAGAAAACCTCTTGAACGAACGAATCTCATGATTTTTTCATCTAAAAACGATCGACATCGTATTAGAGAGCAATAAGAATTCTTTCGTCACAATTTACTTGAAAAACTTTACTTTTCTCCATGTTTCCCATATCTTTAATTGATTTACGTGACTAAGTGTGAACATTTGTTTTCCAGCAATTACAAGTTGAGGCTCTATAATATGACCTACTGTTAGTAACGAGAGAATCGAGTCACCTCATACTCCAACTCGTGCATTTTCTCTTACATCTTGCGTGATATATGTCTAATATCCGTACCTCGAAAGACTTGAGTCTTTCATTGCAACCCCTAAAAGCCACCCTTCTAATGTTTCGTGTATTTTTACGACCTCTGTCATCGGTTCATCTTAGAATAGAATCTACTCTTTTACGAGCCCCACCTTTTCTTTCACTTAAAATCATTTCACTTCTTCTACCTGCAATCTTAAAAATTCCGTGTTTTTATAACACGAAAACAATGTTAAATCATCCACCTCTTTAGTGCTCTGAGCGGCAAATTCAATTTTGAAGCACATACCGCCCTTTCACTTCTGTTTAACCTCTCATACCGCCCTTTTGGAGTCCCTAGCTCTGTTATTATTAGGATCGAGTCGCTTTACTCTCTCCGGTTGGAGAAAACAAAATCCTTAAACTAATTAAAGTAAATTTTGATTAAGAATTTCATAGAATCTATCGGAGACTGAAAATATGAGATTGTAAGATACTTCGCCAAAGAAAAAATGCGAGGGGTCACCCGCACATGAAGAACAAGTCAAGAACATGACTTCAACCAAACGGCGGGGAAATTACGGGAATTGCTGACGAAAGTGGTTAGGAAAGACGAGTAAGAAAGAAGTATTCATTAAATAGCATCTAAAAAGCAGAGGGCAGCATGAGCTGCTCTAGTTCTGTAAGCCGATAGCCAATTGGAAAAATTACCAATTAAGTCCAAAGATTCAATTTGAATGTAACCTAATAGTTAGGTCGAATCGCAACGAAATAATTTTTATATCAATCTTGGAATTATCGTATCCAATAATAATTGAATGCTTAACGAACAGAAAGCTCCCTAAATCATTAAAAGGAAAAGGTCTATATAAATAACACATTTCCAGAAGAAATATGACCAAATTGTGGGCAGGAAAAGGCGGTTTGTTTCTACATACATTCATTATAAACCTAAAGAACACTTATTCTTTAAACGAATTATTTCCAGATGCATGAGAAGAATGCGCTGATGAACTCTTATAGGGTTAGGCGGTTTAAACAGATAATAAGGAGCCACTAGGAAAATCGCTGCATTGACTTGACAACATATTTTAGTTAGAAGTAATTAAAATGCATTTCAAAACAAAGACTCCGTTTTCTCATCAGGATCGCATTTGAGGGAGGAGGATGATATCGTATAATTAAGTCTTTAAGTATTTTCGTTTAAAATATTCCAAACGGTATATAAGAGTAGAGTCCTGCCACACGCCGAAAGGCGGCTTGCAGGGTACTTATGTAGATGTAAAGGACTATACTAAATAACCGGCAAGGAAGAAGAGTAAACTCTTGTCGAGCGCTTCGCATTCCCCAACAAGTCTCCATCATTCGGTAAACCTAAATAATGTAAATTTCTTAGCTAATGGAAAATTCGCCTGCATGAGAGACTTACATTCGTGAAGATGACTTCACAGCATGAAAATTTGGAGGACTTCCGGTTCGAAAAAATAAATCCGCGCCCGAGACAAAGTGATAAAAATAAGAAACTTTGATACTTATTATAAATACTCTAATTTAAAGGATCCAAAAGATCGATTAATCTTAAATAATCTTCATAACTATCGGGAGGGTTTTATAGTTCATCAGTACCATATAATAATTGGGATGGATACGTCTACGGCGTAGATTACTTTTGGCACTCGTCAACTGAAGCAATGCAATTCCTAAATACTATTTCCAAAGCACCTTCGCCATGCAACAGCGCAATTCTTCGGCACCGCAAATAAACGACTCAACGTATACCATCATTTTGCATGAGCACTGCCAACGCGCCTCCTTCAATTTAAGCGCTCGATTCTCAATATCCAGTATCAATGCAATTTACCTTTTGAATGACCAGGGGCTGCGCAAAGTCCTTGCCACCCTGTAAACGGAAACCCCATGGGGATCCGTCGAATCGGGACATCTTCACGGTCAACAACGACGACATCTTCGGTTTCGGACAATGAATTTGCCGGAGACGTTATACGCTACGACGGTCGTCTTCCTCCGCTATCTCACGGACAACTCGGATGTGCCACCCGCCTTCAGGACTTCTGCTAGCTCGCCTGCTACTGCGCATGCGCTAAGCTGTGCATGCCTGAGCTGCTTAGAAGCGTGACGTAGCCCGTCTATTCCTCTTATTTTGTAAACAACTTAACGCGAATTCTACCGTGTCCTCGAAAAGCCGACGACTGATAAACCCAAAGTCTTCTTGCAAAAAGTCTGATACTTGTATTTATTAAAAAAATCAAATACGAAACAAAGTGAGCTAGCTTCTGTGTGTACATGCAATAAATTGTATCATAAATAAAAGTATTGCAAAAAGTATTTCGACAAGTGCTTTCATAACAATTAATACGGGAAGCGTGCCGGTCCTTGACATTGAAAAAGGTTATTTACAAACCGATTTTGAGACAGGAAAAGTGAATTAATCATCAGAGATATCATTAAATTCTCCTATAGATTTAACGTTATTTGCGTAAGGTATAAATTAGAGGGAATTCGCAGAAAAAGCATGTATGTATTTATCTACTGTCTTTCCTAAATAATCTTTTTAGAAAAAATTACGGGAGCTCGAGATGGTTCTTCATCTTCCGCTCCCTAATGATTTTCTTATTAGGAAAATCAACTTATTTCAATAGAAAAGAATGCTTGATTTCTAAGAAATTAATTTGAGCTGTCCACAATGACAAGCGCCCTATTATTTTTCACTTGACAACTCATTTCATCATTCTACTCATCGGGTTCCAATTTCTATTTGATAATAGAATAAAAATTTTATTTTCATAAAATTGCCATAATGTTAATGGTAACTCATACAATGCACTTTTACCTTCATTTACAAATTAATAATACTAAGATATAAAAGAATGACCAAGATTAATTTCGACTTATTCCCCTACACCCATTTTACAAATGACTTCTTAAACTTAATTGTTGTATTTGCAAGACTAGCTACCTGGTAACTTTCAAAATGCTAATTCCTTACTTTATTTTTAGAATGAACATCAATTTCAAAAGACAGAAATTTTGAAAGCTTAATCTTTTCTTTGAAGTCAAGGTGATACATGCTAAATTGTGGCCAAAACTTGTTACCTTGGACAATCAGAGGTCAAAGAAATTTTTTTCTGCTTACAAACATTGAATGAATTTCAGTTCAACATTAGAATTGTTGAATGTTGCTCCTTTTCAAATATTTTATGAATATTAATCAATAGCCCTATTCCAAGAGGGTTATTTTTAAATATAATTCATATAAACTAAGATGACAATCACATCTTGTTGTCTGCAAGAGAACTTCCAACATGCCTCAGTTGTCTATTCTTTTTGCCATGCATTCACCTTAACGCCTACTTCATCCACTATTTTTCTATGAACTTTATGCATAATTATGAACCTCGAAATGGAAAAAAATCAATCCTTTAAAGGATTTTGTGAGGTACAAAATTCATAAACTTATTAGTATTTTAAATCTTTAAAATACTTTGGCCTCTATCTGTATTTGCTCAGTCATTTTTCCGCCCTCAATTGCTTCCTCGTTATATACTCTGATACTAGAACTTAATGGAAAGGTCTCATAACCAGGACCAGAAATAATCATAATTGCAGTTGCTCTGGCTAATTTTGCACATTAAATATGCATTTGAAGAATATTTCACATCTTCCTTTAAAATTCAAATGAATTATTTTAACTTGATTGAAATCACCATTTGGTTGCTACTTGTTGCTTTGCTTTTCAATTCTAATGTAAGTATTATTATTAACAGGTGGAAATTTCACAAGAGAAAATATTTCACTAATAACAATATGAAGAAAGATACATAACTTATTATTTATTTTTCATAATAGTATAGATTTTAAAAAATCACTAGTAATAGGTTTCATATCATTCTACAAAAAATAATGCAAAATACAGTAGGAATGACAAAAAACTTGAGGAAATTATTAGCAGTCCAAAGAACAGAGTTTCATTTTGTAAAATAATTATAAATTATTTTTAGATAAATCTAATGTTACTAAAATCATGGTAGAGCTAAATAATAATGACATTTGTGATAGTGATGATCATGATAGTAGATGATTGGTCCCTGGGAAACAAAGTTATTTATAAGTTTACATCACTGAATAGTTTTGCATCAACATCTTTTATGATGCTTTTGCTGATTTAACACCCTGACAACTATTAAGTCTTCAAATAAAAGTTATCTTTGTGCGAGCCTGGTTTACTTGCCACACATTCAACTCCTCATATTCTTCAATACATTCCTCCACCTGATCAGGTTTAAAACCTTTGCTCACACATCTGTCCATGATGTCTGACATTTTCAATGTCTTCTCTTCTCCAGCAAATTCACGGATAACACTGAAAATGCGATCTACCACAGTCTGAGCTCTGTATAAAAAAGAAGGTATGAATAAGTACAAAGTGCATTATGTACAAATTAGATATTATGAAGTGTATAGGGTGGGAGGCTCGACTGATAGAACAGGAAAGGTAAAATACAGGTTATCATACTTTTGCAACGAAATAATCAGAATCAAAACACAATCATTCTGATATTTCATTTGCAGATACTGTTACTGAAATAAAAAACTGGAAGGTTGTAAAAACACCCTTTGACTTCTTCTATTAGCTTTTCATGCAAAGATAATTTTTTCCAAGCATGCATTTAATGAGATTGTATGTGAGAACAGTTAGAAGTCAAGAGCAAAGAGTAAATATGGTAATTCATTGTAAAAATACAATACTACAATACTAAATAGCTCTAACTAAATATAATAAAAAACAGAGCAACAAAAAATATTTATTTAAATGCAATGCAATGCACACACTCATTGAACCATTTAAGATATAACCTAACCTTAAATAATAGTCAAATGTAAATATTCATCACTCACCTTGTAGGTTTATCTTCTACATGGTTGAGAGAATCTTTAGACATTTCAATTAAACGAACAGCCTCATTGACATCATCTTTCCCCACTTCATCTGCCAAACGAAGGCGAGCCTATGAAGGTAATCTCTAAGTTAAATCAAAGCAAACTTATACATGCATAATAGATAAAAAAACCTTCCTTTGCCAAACAAATGATATTAGTGATGATATTGCAATGATATTAGTGATTTTTGGTACTTCAGTGATATCAATATAATTCCATAAATTTTTATAGTTTTACATAAATAAATCTTAAAACTAATTTCTATAGAGGAATTAGAGGAATCAAAGCATACAAAAAATGCTTCATTTAGATCATTTATTTTATTTGATGACTATAGATGAGCAAATTATCAAACAAATCAACCAAAAATAGGACTGTTCATAGAAGTAACATATTAGTTAAGGATGTTTCTTAAGTAAATATTATAAGATATCAAATCAAAATTTATATTATGAAAATAACATACTATACTCCAGAATATGGAGGTTGGCTGAAAATAATGAGGGGAATAATTACACTTCACTATATGTATATTACTAACCAATGCAGTAGAAAGTCGGAGGATGGCAAGTAAATTCCTAGCTGAGGTGAAGGTTGTGTCTTTGTTATTACGAGCTTCTTTCCGCATTTCTACATAACAACCTGGAAAAGAAAAATAAGAATATCAGTTGTCTTTAAATTCTAGATCATGCGAACACAAAACAAACACAGAATAGAAGTATAACATGATGAATGAAATAAATTCTCATGATGTAAGAGCATTCTCTTTTGAAGTAAATTCAATCAGTTATTTTACATTTTTATAGAAATCTGATATTTTTATTGATAGGAAAATGTATAACTTTTAGTTATGGGATTCATAATCAATCTATAACAACCAGGATAATAACATCTTGAGAAACCATTAGGCTTTAAAACCTTAGGATGAATGCTGCAATACTCATGTACGAGGGCAGTTTGATAATTCAGTGACTTTTTGAATAAAAAAATTTTTTTCGGCAAATAAAAAAAAAATTCTTTTGGCAAATAAACATTTTATTTTTCTACATAATCACCTTTTAGCTCTATACATTTAGTCCAGCGTTTTTCTAATTTTTTCATTCCCTCAAAATAATAGGTTTTCTCAAGGCATATTTAGGAATAATACTATACTAAATAATAATAAATAAATACTAAATTATAAGGAGAATCTTACAGTAGGATTTCATCTTTGAGAGATAAAGAACAATTTATACACTTACCAACAATGTAATCAGTGAGATCTTCAGGAATTGAAGGATTTTTCTTCTTGCAGAGAGCTATGTACCTTCTCATTAGATTCATATCCAATGACTGATACTGCATAGGAGGCTGCTTGCTGTGCTGGTGGACGTATGTGATATGTTGAGCAAGCCTAATTTGTAAACACACAAGCATTGAGTAAATAAAATAATTAATTGTAATCAGCAGAAAATATTTCATAAGGAGTAAGAATAAAAAGAGCAATTTACTAAAAAAACAATACTAATACCATGCAAACAGTGTTCCCTTACCACTGTGGCTATAGAGCTGATTTTTCCCAAATATTAACTCTTTAAACTCATGGCCTTTAAAAATTTTATAACTAAAAAAACATTAAATAACATTTGATTATTTATTTTTTGGTTTAAAAAATTAAACTATGATGAATAAAGCTCTCTGTAATTAGTTTTGGTGTGATATTTTGTAAAACAATATTCAAGACACATTCTAGATTTGTCAGTCACTCAAACCAAGTCTTATTTTTTAAAGAATATTTAATTCTACTTTCGAGAAAAGTAAACTAAGGATCTGTCTCTCTCAGACTCTGTGAATACTTAATGTAAAAAATAATTTCATTAATTTCATTTCATCAAATAACATGAAACAATTTAATTAATTGAATTAAACATGCATCGTCATTATATATCATTCAAAAGGCCAGATGAACTAGACTCGCTATTTCTGTGCGAGTCTAGCTCACCTGAATCCTGAGAAAAAGTAAATCTTACTCCCATTTACTTCTTAAGTATTTCCTTAATATAAGGCCTTACATTTTATTAATACTGTCACGTTTAGGATTATGATTATACAATACTCCATATTATAATAGGTTTAATAAATTTTCTAAGATTGTACAAAATAATGATCAAATACTGAAAATTATATTATTATAATTATGGAAATACCTCAGGTCATTGTCCTTGTCAGGTATGTCTTGAATTAGCCACAAGAGATCAAAACGGGATAGAAGAGCAGCAGGTAGCTGAATGTTATGCTCAATGGAGCGTTTAGGGTTGTAGCGGCCAAATGCAGGATTTGCAGCTGCTAGGACACTTACTCTAGCATTTAAGGTAGTCATTATACCAGCCTTTAAGTAAAATGAAAAATATAATTATGAAAGAGGTAATAAAGAAAATTTACAATAACATAATTTGATGAATGAAAAAAAATTCAATGAAGATTTGTTAATAAGTTTATGTAATAACTATGCATTACATTACTTATAAACAAGGAAACATATATATAAAAATAACATGGTCTTAGATTTTAAAGGCAAAAGGAATGCTATAAATTATACCATCTCTAACCCTCTCTAAATCCATATTGATATTAGTGAATTCACCATTCTTTCTCCCATCCCAATCCTTCAGATAATCAGCAACTATTTTTTCATTTGAACCTTTTAAATATAATGCTTGTTCAACTTTCACGCTCATACTTTGTGTTATTTGCTGTGACCTCTGTAGACATTGCCACTGCCAAAGGTTCATGACAACACTTCTAGGTCAACTTCGTTGCATGACACTTATCCTAACTCACCATAACAGGAATTTTTTGTACATTCTTGAAAATTTTGGAAACTTTTGAGCTATCCCATTGCTCCAACAAGGCCAAATTTACTTCTGGCATTACAATACATACAAACATAGACGGTATACTTTAAAACAACCAGTAAAGAATGCTTACTTTGGCTATTGAAATGGTTTGCTGTTCCATGACTTCATGAATAGCAGTTCTATCATGATCAGCCATTTTATCAAATTCATCAATACAGCAGACTCCTTGGTCAGCCAGCACCAATGCACCTCCTTCAAGCATCATCTCTCCAGTAAGCGGGTCTTTAGTGACAGCTGCAGTCAATCCAACACCTGAGGATCCTCTTCCAGTAGTATACTGACCTGAACAAAGAAAATATTTTATCATACTTTTTGGGTTGTTTCAAACATCTTGCAATTAAGATTCTGTAAATCTTAGGATTGAACATCACTTTTTGGAATTCGATATAAGTTCATAATGAGACCACTAATACAGCTATATCCTAAAATCATGTAATTAGGCTGCACAAGCTTGAATAATTCTCAAAATGTTGACATTAGTAGATTTTGAGCAAATTTCCTTTATCAATGAAAATTAAAATGCAGCAAAAAACCAAATAGGATCTAAATAAAGTAGAAAAAGATTCTTTGAATAAAAAATGTAGATAGGTGACCTACTTCTTGGAGCAAGCCGGTCAATGTATGATAGCAACTGAGATTTTGCCACTCCAGGATCTCCCATTAAGCATATGTTAATGTTCCCTGAAATAAATAGTGAAATGTTGTTAAAAAACATCTTAATTGTTAAATATAACACAAAAAGAATGACTAGAATAAATTCATTATTATATATATATATATATATGTATTTTATATTTTAGCATTCATATAATTTGAACCGAGGGTTCAGAACATTTTTGTAGTTTTTTTACATATGATATTTGAAAGGGTTCACAGACATGTAGAATTAAAAATTATTCCACCAAATGTACCCCAACACAACAAAGGGTATTGTTTCAGGCAAGTTAAAAATTTAATTAAAAGAATTAAAAATGTTCCAGAGGTGATTTCATCAGAAATTGAGCTGGATACTTATGTAGATGCTATTCCAATTAATCCTACTGTGCATCACTAACTTTCTGCACCAATAATTCACAATACGCTGTGGTATGCCTGGTTTTCTAGTAATTCAGGTTTAGAAGGTCAGAATATTTCAGAACGTCAACCACATTTGCTACTGAGAAAATACAAAATTCAAATTTTAATGGGAATCGACCTGTTTTATTTTGCGATGTCCATGATGCAGTATATGCATCAATTGCTTATATTTAAATTATGACTCAAAAATATGTGAGCATTAAAGACTTTTATGAAAAAATATTTAAGTTTTTAAAAAATATCAAAGTATAGATATATTTATGGAATAGCTATACAGTAACCATGAATTTCCTGTTATCCTATAAATAAGATGATAATAAATTTAATTTGATTTCATTAAAGGTCATATTAGTTTAGGATTATTCTTGGAAATAAAATTTATAAAGATTTTCCAACACACTTTCTTTGTCGCATCCCAAGTGTAATATTAAACCACAGATCCTAAGCATTTCTTATACAGAAACTAGGGAGTATTGGCTTATATAATTTTCAGGTTGTTACAAATATTATTAAAGGAACACACCCATACTGATTTTATCAAAAACCCCACGACAGCCCTAAAGGTTCCCTTGTGAGATAGCAAGAAATAATTTATGGATCTCTATTTCAATATCTTATGGACAGTAACAATAATTTTGTTTTCCATACCTCTTATCCTCATCCCTTTAGGGCTTTTGTCAACACCTCCAACAAGTAATAGAAGAAGGGCCTTCTTTACATCTTCATGGCCATAAATCTCTGGCGCAAGACTTCCAGCCAATTTAGAATAGAAATCATCCTCAGAAAGCCTAAGGACTTCTTCCTCAGTGAGTGCTGGTTGATCTGCATCCCAATTGTCATCATCTGCTTTGCTGGTTTTTAAGACACTCTGAAAAATAAATAAAAGACATTATTAAAATAAATTTAAGAATTATAAAAAAATAAAAATACATTGATTTTTATTGAATTTTCATTCAATACATTGAAGTTCTTCTAATAGTATGAATTAACAGCAACCAGGATAATGTAAAAAGCAAGTTACTCCATAAATTTCAAATTAATTCTTGAAAGTCAGAGTAATCAGAGCAAAGTGAAGCCAGAACTTGTGATTTTTATTTAAAGAGAACCTAGTTTGCTATGCATAATCTTAGAAGGAAACTCGAATCAGGATGTTCAAAAGTACAAAACCCTTAACATTTTAGTTCTAAGGGTTAGCCTATAACATTTGAGGATACAATTTCTATAATTATAAACTAAAAGACGACACTCATTTGGGGAAATATAGGGGATTGTAAAGAAATATTATTATTTGGAGAAATTTTACTACTCACATGTGCCTCCAAATAAGTCTCAGAGAGAAGACCCTGAGCTATTTGTCTAAATCCTGCTCGAAGGAGAGGCAGAAAAACTCCTGTTATGCTGACATGATCTCCAGGCAGAACCTGACGGGTAGTTTCACCACGGCAGAATACTGTTATTGTGCGTGGAATATGTCCCACAGGAACTTGGTCACTCTGAAGGGGGAAAAAACTGAAGTGAACAATCATAATAGATAGGAATTGGGAAACTACTAATACACTTTCATTGCTGAAGGATTCAATCCAAAGATTTGCCAGTATATGACATTGAATTTCCTGTTACACAATAAGGATAACAACTTGGTTACTATTTGCTGTTAAATAGCTATACCAGAGCAGTTAATAATATGCTGGAATGTAAATTTAGGCAAAGAGTATATACTAACATGTTCCTGAACTTTGAGTTCCTGAAATTTAATGAACTTCGATCCTCGACTCTGCAGATAAAGACGTCCTCCTGATTTGTTCACTCTGCAGTCTTCACTTGGACATATTGCCAATGGCATGAAGGTGAGGGATCCAACCTTTAAGCACATAAAAAATAGTCTTTAAATTCAAAGAATGAGTTGTAAATAAATCAAATATACTTATAAGAAAGTTGATATAATTTGTTACATACTAATAAACTTTTGCATGGATAAAAACTAAGAAAACTATTACTGGAAGCAATTTTTCATTGAACTATTTCTGAGAATGGTTATTTTACACATTTTATTTACTATTACAGCTTCCTTAGAGTTTGGAAATTAATTTCAGAATTATTTTGAGATCATATTTTTATTGAATTATCTTTAGCTTGTGAACTTAATACTCAATTAACTACAGAGTTTTAAGTATGTGCAGCAATTTCAGAGTTTTTTCACTATATCTATTTTATTAATAACCAGCAGAGTAAATGAGATCAGTTTTCCAAAATATTTCAAGAAATTTTTCCCTAAAATTGAAATTTAGTTTACTATAAGATTATGATATGAACCTGAAATACTAATTCTCAACTTCAAGTAGTTAATTAAAAAATCAATACTAATAATCCATCTATAAACAAAAGCAAGTAGCCATATTTTAAACCAGTTATTTTTCTTTTGATGCTTATTGAGAAACAACGTTTTTTAAAAAAAATTACACTAAGATCCAGGCTCAACCATTTCATAGAAACTTGGTTATGAAGTAAATGGTTTGCAATAATATGCCATTCTAAACTTTGCTATAATAAAAATCAAATATTAGCAAGCTTGAAATACTGCCACAAAAATTATACTGTACACCTTCATACATAAACCTACATATTGCACATAAATATAATAAATATTACTTACAGGTTGGTAAGTCTCAGCACCACATTGATCACATGTGTAAGTTGCTACTACCATCAGTGGTTTCACTTCTGTTCCACGAGTCACTATTCCACGTATTGTGACCAACTTTCCAATATGTTGAGCTTTTACATCTCGAATTGGAATAGGTTTTGATGAGCTCATTTCCTTGAAGTAAATTTCACTGCAAAGCATAAATTTCATTAAATATATTTTGCTACAAACCACATTCAAGAATATCTATCACGATAAAAACTAATTAACATTACATAATTCATTTTGATTTCTCTGGAAATTCAACACCTTATATGGGGTTAAATTATGAATAATAAAAATAAGTGGAACCATCCAAACATCCCTAAAACAGATAGAAACATGAATTCCAAATGATAACAGGTAATTGTATAACATTTTAGACCGGAGATTTCATACATAATGAGTGAACTGAAGTTGCATTTTGGTAAATTTAGCATTAAATTAGGAAAATCTTAACTTACAAGCGTCTCATTAGCTCTGGGGGATAACGATTACGAGGGTCCCTCTGCTCACCAGGTTGCCTGAGGCGTTGTTCTAACAGAAGTCTATGTTCTATGTAGATGTCCAAAGTATCTTTGGCCACAACCTAAAAAAATAATATCCGAAGTTAAAATCTATAACTTGTTCAACCCATTTTGATATCGTAAATAGTAAGCACCAACCTCATTCTGTTTGAATTCTGGCAAAATTTCATAAACTACGTCAGACATCAAAGACGTGTAACGTCGTGTATTATCCTTCACAGCATCGGCTAAGCCGGAATCGTAATTCGAAATGTCATCCAATTCAATGGACAATGCAACCTTGTGAATGGTAGAAAATGTTTCATTGATCAAGATTACATAGCAGAACAGGGTAACATGGAAGTAGAAAATCGAAATAAAACAGCTACCTGTTCTCTATGAGCAAGTTTCACCAGCTGTCTTACGTACACGAAATCTTTCTTTCCATCGTCCGTGTTCACGTAATATTCTGTTAAAAACTGCTTCAGTTTCTCTTTAGAAGTTTTATGCGAAAAGAATTACAGAAACTTAATAAATCATTCCAAGCACTTTCCAAGCACAATATTGTATCAGTACAGTAACATTATCATCCACCATCAAGAAATGCTGAAGGTTTCCATATAACAAAGCTTAAGTAAATTATAAAATTGAGAAAAGTACCTTTATCTGCAACATAATCTCTAGAAGCCATCGCTTACTATAATAAGTTGACAGGTAGTACTTCTCTCAGGAACTTCAGCAAATTCAACTAAAACCAAATCTTGCTCTAAAGACTTGAGTATTGGATCCTCGACTTTATGGCGGGAAATTATCACTTAAGCGCCTAACCCTGAACGTTGCATGCATTCACTTGCAAGGTTGCCGGATCGATGCATCTCCAGGTATGGAGCGGGAGATTTGAGACGGGTTTACCATCTATTGGTAAGGTTAATGAATAATGGAAACTATTTAATTTTTCTGTCAAAAAATACTTCATGCTTTTATATGAATCGAGCTTATTTTATAAAATATAGGTAATTCAATGCTGTAAACACAATATAATATTTTTATGGAAACTGTAACATTTTACAGTTACAGAAACCATTATCTTCTAATGTAACTAATATCTAAAATCATATTGCACTTCATAATTCATTTTCCTGTCATAATCATCCATACTTTCTGCAATTTCTTCATGAGCTTTATATTATCATTGAACTGTGAATAGAAATTCTTAAGCAAATCATGATTACTACTCAGAGATATCTTATTGATAATAATATAAACTCATAGCTCAGTATATAAATATACAGTACTGATGGGAATGAAAGGTTTATTACTGTGAAAATCACATCTTAATCAAGTTAAACTTCAATAATAGTTTCCAATTGATTAAGCTGTTTTATTCTCAATCAGTTTTTGAATAATACAAATATTCAATGAGCTACGTTAGCAGGCATTTCACTCCAACTTAATGATCCCATATGTAATCTATATTTAATTTCAACCGTTTCAACTCAAATCTATAGAATTATTTGAAGGTTCTTAGAATTTGCAGGAAATAGAAGTGTCTGTGTCGCAAACAAGCAGGCAATTGATTGACAATTGACAAACGAAACAATACAGAAGCATTGCGCAGATAGACTATGAATGATGTTATTTGTATCAAAGTCGTGACGCACATTCACAATGGTAATTTGTAAACCTAATGCTAACTTATAAATCCATTATAAAATACCATCAATTGATTTTCATTGTTTTAGGCTAGCACAGCTGTGGTAGTAGGCTTAGGCCTTGCCTGTGTGGGTTTCATAGGGAAACAAGTCGTTCGGAGGATACCGAATATTACTCAAAAAGTCAATGAAGCGATGAAATCAATTCCCAAAATAGATGCGCAAGTAAGTAAGGATCATAGAAAATTTTTCTGCCAATGCTTTTCCGGTTGATAGAATTGATTGAACTTCTATTGCAGACGTTTGCCAACAGCAAGTATTATAAAGGCGGATTCGAACCGAAAATGACGAAAAGAGAAGCATGTTTGATACTGGGTGTATCTCCAAGTGCAAGCAAATTAAAAATAAAAGTAATTTACTTATTAAATTTGAGCATACAATCACTGTATTGATAGTTTCCTTACGAATCAGTAGGTTCATAGAACTTTTTTTCTCCAGGAGGCCCACAAAAGGCTTATGGCATTAAACCATCCGGATCGTGGTGGCTCCCCTTTAATTGCTGCTAAGATAAATGAGGCTAAAGACTTACTTGAAGGCAGTAGATCATGATTGAAGTCAAACGTTCTCAACATCTGATCCTTTGATGGGTATTCTCGTACGAATCATAGACGTTCCTTCTCATTACATGTTGGATTTTAGTGCCGCTATCTTGTATAAATAGAATGATAAGTAAAGCTTATGTATTTTATGCAAATAAATAGTGTAAAATCGATTTTGTGTAATTGATTGCTTTTTTTCTTCACCAACAGCCTCATAATTGCAAGATTATATTAATATTTCGTCATATTTAGAAAAAGGATTAATCTATATATTTGACTCCAATTGCAATATCATTATGCAATTTAACTTTGAAATTTCGTCAAGCATGGCAAATTCTTTTCTAACAATTATTTATGAATGTGCTCTTAGAAAGGCAGATCAGATGATGGATATAAAACATTTTAACGTTTTTAAACGGTTCTGCTATATTGTGAAGGAAGGGAAGAGCTGATTAAGCATTCATGAAGCAATTTAGTGTACATAGTTGAAATTTTATCCTTTTTACAATTATACTTTGTAACAGCATGCTTAACACTTCTAATTGAAAGTAACTTATCCTTCACCTCCTACCAAATTTTATAGTTTTGTTGAGCTGAATTTAAACTAAGGGATGAATTTTAAAGCAAATTGTAAAAGGTCTACTCTGTATTTATAAATCCCTAGATGAGAGATTCATTTAACTAAGCAAAGAAAATCAACTTATTTTCCACCCTGTACAATTTTAATGAACAGCTGAGCCATTCCCAAAAATTTGCAAAGAAAAATTAGATGTATTAGTACTAGAAAATTCTGACCATTCCAGACTTACTTTCAACTTCTATTCCCCTAAAATTTATCCCTTGCTATTCCATAGCACTTCTATCTAAGTCATTTTTTTCTTTCCAATGATTAAAAAATTTATGCAATGAAGGTATTCAAAACTATACAGGAATATAGATCTAAAATTATACTAAAAAATATATATAGTAGTATGAATTGCTACATTTATTGTTTTCATCAGCTAAAAAGAAAAGACAGCTCAGAAAATCCATATCAGGTTAATTAAGCTTAAAAATCCGATAAGAAATTGTGATTCAATATGACATATTTATCTTGTTATAACTTTTTCAATTACCAACTACAGAGATGCTTTGAAAAAATCAAACTAATGATTATTCAAAGGAGGTAAGGAAGAGTAGATTTTGCCTAAATAACTTAAAGGGTGTCAAATGAGGATGGATTGGATAGTTATTTGAAGGCGATTCATTGCATCAGGATTTATTCATATCTGTCCAATAGGTAATTAAATTATTGGCTGAATGAGGCTTTTTACTATTTGTTCATTGTGAAAGAGCACTAAGGAAGGGGCTCAAAACCTTTTCATATTTTCAGCCCATTGTGCAATAAATTTTCTTTTGAACCTGTTAAAGGGGATAGGGAGGGTCAAAAGTAACAGTAATTCGAATTACTTCAAAGTTTTGTTTCTATTACAGTATTATCAAAATTCATATATCATCATGAGGCATTAAAAAAATAATTATTTCCATGGAAAGAACATAAGATTTCCATGGTCAGAAGCTTCTATTCACATAATTTTTTATGTACATTATCAACTTCAATAGTTATTATTCAAATAAATCATCATTAAAGTACACATACAATAATGAGTGTAATAAGGATAGACTGATAGGTGACTGAGAATGTCACATTTTAGCAATTTAAACTATTGAATTCTTGTTGAAAATTATATCCTGATCCAAAATAAATCAACAAAACTTGGAAAATATGTGATAGAAATATATCTATTCATAGGCAAATAACAGTAGAGTTATACAAGGGTGAAAACATATGTAATTCATGTTGTATTTCTTATTATTTTTTGAGTTATAGATTTTTGTGAGCAGCAACTTTATATCTATTCAATCACTTCAATTCACAATGAAAATTAAAGCATTACTGTAGGTGAACGTATGGTTATCCTTTTACTACATACAAATCATTAAACATTGATTTGATATTTCATTAAATACAAAAAATTAGTTATTCATAGTCAATGGTTAAATTACACAAAAATTAATGGGAAATAGATTTGGGAGGTGAAAAATAGTTTGCTAAAAATATTCCCTAAGATACCTTTTGCCAGAGCATAAAACTTTCAAAATTAATCCAAAGGTTTTGACTCATAAGTAATCTTAGGCATGTTAAGTTCTTAAAAAGATTGGATAATGATTAATTATTCAATTTCTATATTCAATAATTTTATGAATAAATCTGTTATCATGTACATAATACTGAACATCATACAGAAAAAAAGATTTAAAAAATTGGTTAAGAATGTGGCATAAATAGATGACAAATCATAAAAGGCAATGATTTTTTTTGTCATTGCAAAGATGCAGAACACTTTAATTTGTAAGACTTTTCAGGTTATATATTATAAAATAATAATTTATACTTCAAATGGATAACTGCATTTTCATAAAACTTCACAGAAAGAAACAAAACAAGCACAAAGTATAAAGTAGAAGGATACAAGTAATAATTACTATTACAATAGCATTCACACTTGAGAAATCATGATATAATCATGGAAATAATTATTAAATGAGCTTACTTACAACAAAACCCTATTTTCAAATAATAGGAAATACAGGAGGACACTTCTTTGGTACAATGTTCATAGATGAATTCTTCCATATGTGCATATATACATATTTAATTAACTGCTTAAAAATTAGCTTCTATATTTCTTTTCAATGAAAAAAGTTGCTCTTGAGATCTGTAACATTCATCCCATAAGTTTTGAGAATTCAAAGCAATTTGCATCATTTCTTGGCTCCTTTCTGCTGTGAAATCTTAGTACGTAGCTTTGTTATAGTACTTCCAGGCAATGATCCAGGAGTTTTAAATATACTCTAAAAAGAAGATTTATTATAAGTGAATAATTCAAAAAAGTCATTAAAGTTTATTAAATCCTTTCCTTCAAATTGAATATCTTTACTCTAAGAATTCTGAAGAAAATAGTGAAAATTTCATGATTTGAAAGTATAAGTTATTTTAATGTTAATATTTCACAAAATGAGCAAAAAATTAACACAGGGTAAGTGATGATACTACTTATTGCTGATAAATTAATTTTAAATAAGATAAAATTGAATATTAACTTATTATCTAAGACCACCTGATCATCTGCTACTATTTGACTGTTAAGTGCTGATATTTACTAGTAATTTAAGTATTTACTTACAACTGTCTTAATAATAAATAACATTTAATATTGACATTACAGCACTTGTAAAGTTTAAAGCACAATTATTTAGCAATTAATTTTTAATTTTAAATGTAATTACATTACACGGGCAATGATACAGAATTACATTACTGAACAGCAATGATCAACTATGTATCACCATCAATGAACTTTGATTATTTTCTGTTTTCTGATTTTCTGAGAAGAATTCTAGAATTACAATATAAAATAAAAGCAAAATATTATCACCTCCATAAATTCATGACAATGAAGAACAAGAGAGTCCTTTGTGATTTCTTTAAAACAATCAACTAAAGATGCAAAATCAGAGCACTTAAGGAGAGACTCCTTATTCCTCATGATAAGGGTGAGGCAAACTCTGAAGATTATCTTGGATCCTTCATAGAATAAGCAGTCCCATATCCTAAATACGGTCTGAAAGAACAAGATATAATATATTTTTAAAAATTTACAAGAAAACAAATTATACAGTTTAAATTTAATTAGCTCTTCATGTACATTAATTTTGTAGATGTTGCCTTCACTTTCCTATGCTCATCAGTTCATTCTTATTCACACTGAATGATTTGGATTGATTAACATTATGTTTTCGGATTTGTATCAGCACAAATTATATCTATTATAGTAAGTGAGTAACCAGTAAATGTATCCAGTTACAATTTAATTCCATGATTATGGTTTTATTGAAAAAAAGTATCTTTTAACTCTCTATTGAATACATATTTGAACTTTTTAAGAATAATACAGGAAACACATAATAATAATAATTATTATTATAACTATTACTTGTATAATGTAATATGTATATCATCATTGATTTCATTTGTTGTATAAACAACTTAAATGTGAGTAAACATAATTTATTTGGTAAGAGTAAAGCTATGAATGATACTGGAAAAATAGAATTGCAAATTTTTTGCGATGGTTTTCTTGTAATATTGCATTTTCAAGTCATCATCCCAAGAAATTTGCATGGACTGGATTACCCAGAGTAACAGAATACTTCTTACCAAGGAATGGATAGTCAAGGTTTAAAAGGATCTAGCAAGGATTTCAAAAAATTAAGCCTCACTGAAACTATGACCTTAATAGCGAAGTGTAAAATAATATATAGCAGGAGATATCCTGTAAATCATAATATGTCCTTCCCATTGATTGCAAAGTTTTATATACTTTGTGATATTCTTGATGAGTAATCATAGAATTTTAGTTCCATTTTATTTTAGTTCCATTAATAACTTCTAAATCAAAGATATTATTTTATTAATCAAATACTCTGTTGATTTGCTTAGAGTTGGAATTTATGATAACAGATAAAATAAGACTTTAAGGCAAGTCATTTCATTAAGATTATGTGGCACCATTCTTTAGATTCAATCAAACAATTTTACATCTATCAGAATATATTAGGTAGACTTGATTATCAGTCTATTCATGGAGTCTTCTTACATTGAAATGGTGGAGGGAAAATTCAATATGAAAATTTTCTGGTTTCCACTGAAACTTTTATAAAGAATAATGATTAAATTCAATACTTGTGATTGCATGAATAAGACTAGTAATATTCTGCTGTAAAAATAAAAAATCATACAGAATTGACCTACTGAGCCTATCTACTGAATCCTGGTAATTGAAAGACAAAGTGGTATTCATTTGACTTTAGATATAGCTCTTACTAAAATGGAGACAAAAGCCATCTGTGCAAAGAATGATTGTAGATGACTAATACAACTTACGGAACCTAGTCCTTTCAGAAATTTCACAGCTGATAGTTTCAACCCTCCACTCTACCATAATCCTCATGACCTTGGTCAATCTGTCAAATAATTTTGCACATGAGTATCTGAAAATTTCCATAGATCAATTCCTTGAGGCATTATTATTAAAAAGTAGTGCTACCATATGTACTGAAGAGCAAGCCATATACTCTGTCACCTGGAACACCATACCTTCTAGTATACCACATCAGTAATTATGCAAGACAGAAGAATTCCAGGGGTGCTAAAAACTTAAAGGTTCATAACAGAGGGCAATCAACAAGCTGAGGCTAGCTAAATCCCATCGACCATCGAGTGAAGGTCTGCAATTTCTCCTTTTAAATGTGAAACTAACAACACTAATGTCTCATATCAAGTGGTTCCCAAGAAACAAAAGTCTTTGGGTAAGGCATTTTACACACTGTAACTGCTAACTATTCTCTACTATAATCACTATAATACTAAATATATCATTAATGAATTGAAATACTATTTAAAACTACCTAACTAAAGAAGATCTAAACCTGCAACATAGGACCTAAGAGCTGAATTTACAAATTAAGGGATAAAAGAGTTAGAGCCTAAATATCATATATAAAACTAAAAAATAAGAAAGACCTTATATGCATAGGCTACGGAATACCTCATGTGAAACATGAGCCTAATTTCATAAATTTTGTTTTTTAATAAACACTATTGAAAACAGGACACCAAGTCCACCATTAATCTTTCACTTGAACTAATTTGTAATCAAATAAGAAGATTGCTATATAATCACCTCAGCATATTAATCAATCAGCTGGCATATCTCTTAACTGCTTTGAACACTTTTCCAAGATAGAAGTGTGACATTCAATTTCACAGAAAATCCAAATCAATGATGGATTTTGAAATTTTCAAAGCGGTTTGGAACAGGTTTATCGAAGGGCTTAAATCAAATATGCCAATGATCTCCTTACCACAAAACCAGCAAGAATTTGTGGAATGGATTCCCCATAATTGGCATAGGTAAATCTTCCTGTTTGCCGTTAGAACCAGTTAACAACGCCTGACATTCTGAACGATCACTTCATCAACAGCTACTCACGTATCTCCCCCCTGAGGACAAAAATAAAACTTTAAATTCTATACCTCTCACTGATTGAAAATTTAAATGTACACCTGTTACCTGCAGTAATGTTAAGAAAGCTCTGTTTTCTACCAAAACATCTAACTGTATTGATAACATGCCTTTATAAAGTATTACCAAATTCTGATGCATTCTTACTCCAAGTATTGTACATATCTTTATTTTCTCATTGTCTCAGTGTCTTCTTTAGCCAACTGTAAACATCTATTTTACATCTTATAGCCTAAGCCACAAATGTTTAATGATTTTTCCCCTTGAGAGCCTAGTACAAAAACCAATTAGAAATTTATATACTAAATTCAACTTTCATAATCCTAATTAATGTTTTTAGATTTCCTCAAAGTACTGCAATTGCATTTACATAAGTCACAGGTGATATTAAGCTTGCAATAGATACTAAGAAAGCAGCTGTTCCAATTATAATTGGCCTTAATAAGGCTTTTGAATTTATATCTACATTTTAATCCTATTTCTGTGATAGATTGCAATCTTAGCTACTTAATGATCACTACTCTCCTACATAATTTATTGACTATAATTAACCACAACCCATCCATACTAAGTATTTTTCTCTTTACCTCCAAAGCATATCTGAAACTTACATTGCTCTTACCATTTTCATGCTTACATACAAATATGATGGTACATGCTGATTTATCAATTCAACACAATATATAAAACCTATCAAGCTACTGCATTAATTGATGACAACAATATTAATTAAACTCTGAAGTTGAAGGTTGAAATCTTTTGCTATCAATATTAATCCACTTCAATCCCAAGCTATGATTCTCTTATTTCTCCAAGATAGATATTCATGAAATTAAAAAACTGTATTAATCTGAAGTTAGGATTGAGAGAAAATTGTTAAATATTAATTTGAAAAGCTTGCCTGAAAAGAATCTTGATGTACATAAGGACCAATCACCTAATTGTCACAAGTAACCTTCATTTCTAAGAAAACTAATTCTATCCCGTGTAAACTGATATGATATATATACAGATATACAATGTATTTTCAGATTAAAAACAACTATGCTAAGCAATAATATCCCTGTATTTGACTATAGTGATATAATTTTAAATAAAATGAGTCACTCAGTAAAAAATAGAAACAAATTTTCAAACAATCTAATAAATTCATCTTCCATGCTTAACAAATAGATTATTTCATCTTACTGCTGGAAAAATTAAAAAAAACTGTGACTAGAATCCAGAGGCAAGGTATTCACACTTGATGATGAACATAAAATTCTAAAGCAATAAATCTAACTTTATTAATTAAAAAAATCTTTAAAAATGTTATTCATACCCTGCTTCCATGCTTATCCAGAATTCTTATGATACCAATTCATAAAACAGAAATGTGACCTCACCTAAATAATAATATATTATTATATGTTACAATGCACCAATTAAAGGGCAAGATATTCCTAGTATTTTGAGACTTTAATTAATAATATAATAATGATACTGGAACTCAACAATCTTATTTTACTGTTATGATTAGTACCCCATGACTTAAAGGAATATGCATTGAATTTCCAATCCAATGTTTTACTACAATCTTGTAGGCAATCAATCGATGAAGTAAAATTATGTTTCATTGGAAATATTTCTGAGTTATACTAATGCTTTGCTTGCAATTAAACCGTACAACAAATATATACTAAAAGATAAGAATAAATATTAATGTCATTTAATTAATTAATTTAAAAAACTCAAAGGATGTAACTAATTCCATATAACTGAGTATTTTAATTAAGTTTTGATTAATAATAAGAATATAATAATATTCTTTTTTAATAGTTTAATAATTATTATCAACCACAGTAATTCCTCGTAAAATCTCTAGTTTTTCATAGATACCTTCAATAAAGTACAATCTACAATTTGCCTGATTATTAGTTATCTTGCTCATTGCTTAAAATATATTTTCTCTTTAACTTGGCATTGACCTCTATCTTCCTTATTTTCCCTTTAGATTTCCTATTTTTCTTATTCCCTTTAAGTTCTTATAAGTTTTATTGACAAGGACTACAGAGTCAAAAAAATTACCTAAGAATGAAACCAAAGAATTACTTGACATGAAATATATCAGATAGGAGCAAGACTACAACCAGAATCTCCCAAACTGCCAGATGATAGCTCAAACGAATTAAGCTATCATATGAGAACATTCTACTATGCCATTGAGTAATAATTTGTTAGGTCAAGGTTAAGGTTTAGATGATGCCACTTAATTGTACGGAACTACAATGCCTATAACTGGAACTTTTTTCAAACCTTTATGGATTCTACTTTACATAAATTTTTAATTGAAAATATCAATAATTTTTTTATGTCATAAACGCCAAACAAGAAGTTTTGAATTGAGAATAGAACTCCAAACAGATTGCATAAAAACATGCATGCAATTATAGATTCATTTCTATTCTCAATCTCTAATATCTATAGATATGATAGCAGTAAGTGATGGTAATTAACTTAAGATATAAAAAATTGAAGTTTGAAAAAGCACCTCAGTTGGTAAAACTTCAGCAAATAGGCAGATGAACCACTTGGTTGCAATTACTGGCCACTGAAGGCCAAGATTAGTGACATGAGAATGGACATCTGGCACCTTTATTCTGAAAAACATTCACAAAAACACATGAGATACTTCAAAAAGAAAATTAATTCAATTTTGAACTAAATATTACTTAAGTTACAAAACTAAAATTTATATATATAATTAAAAATGATTCTCTATAATAGCTATAAACAATAAAGGTAAGTCTGAAAATTTTTAAAAAATTCATAACAAAAAATTCAGCCCAATTCACTATTCCCTAATATTAATTAATTCACATTATACAAATACCATATAAGAAGATACATTTAAGCTATGAGGATAATGAAACAAAATTGTGCAGCTAAGAATTTGAGATAGAAAAATAATATTAAAGATTCATAGCACAGAAATTAAAAAATCTATTATTTGTGAAAATTTCAAAAATAAATTATCATTAAATATTTCATATATTAAAAATAAACATATCAGCTACTTCCAATGTCAAGGGCACTGGACAGATAGCTCTTTGTGCTCTCTTTGCAAAGCTATTCCTACATTCTTTGTTATACCTCTGTTCCAACTATCCTTCTGTCATCTCTATGGTCTCTTTATATCTCTTTGTATTTAGTTTAGAACTAAAGATTTCCAATGATAGTCTCCCACTCTTCAACACTTGAGCACAAGCCATTTCAATTATAACAAGAGACAGAAGAGACCAATATATAATTATATTTTGAATCACCTATTTGATCATGTCAGTAAGTCCTGTTATCATACTCTCACACGTCCCATTTCCTGCTCCTCCATGCAATTCAAAGACAGCTTTTCATGCCTCTTTTTGTTGTTTGCAGTCTTATTGTTTTGCATTTAACTTACAAGCAGAGTAAAAACATACAGCTTTGTTTAAAGAACACTAATTCTAGGATGATGGAAAGGTAAAACCTTCTTTAACTCCCTTCTAATTACTAGATTTGCTTGTTCCTTGACACTGAATGACGGACACTGTTGCATTATACTACATTACAGTAAATACTGATCAAAAGTCGGATATATCTGTTATCTTCCTTTCACCTACCTTTTTACCTGAATTCAAAATGTTTCCAGAGAGGAGGAGGATAACTAACATGAAGGCGTTGGGTTTGCACACAAAGCATAGTGAAAGTGGTATCTCATTCTCATTTGTTCTGCTGATAATATTTTACAACATGTGGTCCATTTAATACCTTCCAAAATCATTTTTTTTCTGGGCTGAGGATCAGAATTTTTTAGACAGCTTTGTTGGAGGAAAAAGATGAATCAGTAATTGTTTAAGTCTTCTTTTCAATTTCTGAAGCAGGAGAGTGATCCTTGATAATTCAAATCCTTGTAAATTCCTCCTGCCTTAAGGCCATTCATGCTCTATGCAACAATGACTATTTTTCAACTATTGCGCATAAAATCCATCAGTCCATTTACTCTTTTGTATGATCGATTACAATAACAACATTAAATTAAGTAATACATGTGCTAATTCAAAAATAGTGTCTCAATGATGGTAAACAGAAATTTCATAACAACACAATCAACCAACTAAGGCACTAACAATTGTTGATAAATATGAATTGAATACGTTTAAAACATACATAAATTCAAGTCAATTTTAATTAAATGATAATTATGATATAAAAGAAACAATAAGAGGATAAATCTATCTTGAGAAACAATATAAAAGAAAAAATTACCTGACAAGTTCAGATAAAACATCAATATCAGTGATTAAGCCTTCCATCGTGCACACATAGTACTTGGGAAGAGTACACTCCACTAACACTTTAAGAAGCCAAAAAGCTGTCTCTTCATCCTTGGTAACCAAAATTAGCAGACCTACAATGTAGTTCAGGCCCTGAGGAAAAGCATTATATAATCATTTTCTTTGCATATAATTAAATGTTTTCTATAATAAATTATTCATAACATACATTACACAGATAACTAGATAAGTTATACTGATTACATTAAATCCTAATTCATTGATAAAAGACAGAATTCTTGCAATGGTGAGATATTAGAGAAGAGAAAATTTGAAGCAAAGTTTAAGGATTGTACTCTGTCATGATCAACATTTTTCAAATATCCATCTGCATTTCCTTAAAATTTAGAATAATTTGAAACGATTTTGCATTATTTAACCAAATATTGTAAAGATCAAAATAATATTAACCATATTTACTGCTAATAAATGATTTAATTGAAATAAGAATGACTCTGTTACAAGGAATGATGATTTCAAGTACTAATATAAATTTAATACATTATCCAAATCAAGCATTAAATTTCAAGACGTTTAGAGAGTATAAAATACCAAAGAAATATTCTAAAGGAAAAAGATCATCTCCATCACAAACTGATTGTATGGGCACCGAATAAAACTAAAAACTTTTTATACACACTAATCTATATGATAATTTTTGAGCCAATATAACATAAAAAGATCAAATCTAAACAACAAAAGATCTTCACTATTATTAAATATCTGACAGTAATTTACTGAGCAGTATTTTCCATAATTAGAAAAAATGCTTCAAATTTTCTAATAATAATGAAATTTACATTTACCTCTCGCATCATTGATTAGATCTGCTTCATTATATAAAGTTATTTACTTTAATGAATAAGAAAAATTGTAATCCATATAGCAGAAGAATCATGCATCATCCCTTAGCTTAACACCATGTATTTTCTATAGAATTCTATTAGAATTTCAAGAAAACCAAAGGTATAAATATAAAATTTATTATATGGGATTCAACATATTATGTAAAAAATTTTTCTAAAACACTTCAAGTCTTCTCACCTGGCAATAACCAACCTCCTGATTATGATGACCATATGCCACAAGAACGTTGTATAACATTTGTCTATGAGAAGTTTTGTGATCTTCATTGAAGAAAACATTATCTGGAAAGGTTCGAGGGAGGTCAGTTTTAACTATATCAACTAATGTTTCATCTTTCGGCCCAGCCAAAGTTTTGCTGTAAAAGTCGGGGGATGCTTCCTCGCGAATTATATCCGCTCCGCTCACTGACATCCAAACCTGAAAATTTTCAACATATGTGACTAATTACACTACTAAAAAGGAAAAATATTATTTTCTATAATCATAGTGATGACGAATTTAAAATGAAATATCCATTTATGCTTATTTTATAACGATACTCACGACTTAACATACTCTAAGTATAGATAAAACATTGTAACTCAGGTTTCATGAATATTCCATACCCTAGCTCTTAAACTTGCGGGAATGCCTTTCCGTACGTATCTTTTAATGGTGATGTTCCTTTTTAAGGATTTCCCTTCTCCGAATAGGTCAGACCATTTTTTAGCTCTCCTGGCAAGGACAACCAAGTACTGAGACATGAATTCTTCGTAACATCCGTAATCAAAATCTTCGGGACGTTCAAATCCATATTCATCTATTTTGCTGTTGAATAATTCACATTTAATGCAATAAATAAGTATTAACCCAAGTGCAGATTGATACTGCAGACCGGTTATTTTCAATACAAGAAAGTTATAATATCAACGAAATAAAAATGCATCTCGATTTTACCTGAACGATGAAGAAACGGCCATGGCAATCTTAAACCAGTCCCAAAACGATGGGCCTTCATGAATACCCTAATCGTAGGATAATAAATTTTAACATTCTCAATAACGAGTAGATAGAAGGGCGGAACTCGAAGAGGCGTATTACAAATTTGTCATACATTCCCATTTCTCAAGCCTCTGCAGCAACATTCGATATACATACACCAATAATAAGCGCAAGTAAAATTCTAGAAAATTAATTATGACCTGCCACATCTATTAGGCAACTGAAATTATATGTTACCTTTTATCATCCACTGCTATAGAATTCTAAAGCGTTTCTTAACTTGGAGGGATAGTTAAAATTATAATCTCCAACCATCGATCTAAAGTGATATTTATTTTCAGATTTTCGACGTTCAAATACAATTATTGTCACCTTATATATTCGCTCGTATTATTTTTCTTATTTTAAATATCGTCATCATTAATATTTTGCCGCTCTCCAACGAAAACTCTTGCTATTCCCTTCATCCTTCTTGAATGGTTACTTATAAGAAGCGAATTTTAAAAGTATAATTTTCCTCCTAAATTATATCAATAACATACGCCACTGAAATTTTCGGTAAATTTATTTCTTTAAATCCTTATTTATAAATAAATACATCACGCTTTAGCCAGATACTTCCGTGAACGGAGAGCATTATAATTTTCAGGCAATTCCAAAAATAAACAAGATTATAAATTTAATAAATACATTAGAATACAATTTTGCTACTACATTATTACTAACACTAAGTTTATATAGATTTTGCGTGTTATAACAATTTGAAAAAATCGACAATTTTATGATCAGAAACTTCTTATTTTATAGAAATATTTGTTAAATGCGATAAAATGCAAGTCTTCAAAAAACTACAACACTTTTTATCAAGTAAAATAATAATCGAATCAAGATTGATGGCGCACAATATCTTTTAGGCATTTATAAATTGGTCCGCATTTGATTTTCTATCAACACAATGTTTTTACTCTTGAGAATTAGTGAAATAATTTTCTAACATGATTTTGAACCACAAATTGTCTAGGTAAAACACTTTCCTGTAAATTCATTTTTATGCTACATAGCACAAACTTAGATGAACTTTCTTAATTAATTTACTGGAATATATGACGAAAAAAGGGGGGCTTCAATCAATTCAAAAACTACAAATTGATGATCCTAAAATGAGAGAAGTACTGAGGGATGATTCAATTATCTATCAGTTCAGAATATAGTCAAATTATCTTTGAAATAGACTAGTTGCTATACAAAGTCTAAGCAGAAGATTACTTTTCATTTAGAGATTATTCCAATTATTTATACCAAGTTGTACTTAGCATTTCCATTTGCCTCCTGGAAGTTATCTTTGTTATCATAAACAAATGATTTAAATGAAGTGAGTGACACTATTAAAACCCAGTAGATGTAGGATATTGTGAAATATACTATAGCTTAGAAATTTAGCCCGCCATTTTACAAAACACGGCAACATTGTCTAAAGGCCCAAGTCTGTTTTTCTGCAACTACTGACCCAACGTGAATGCACCAATAGCTTTCTTTAATTCATGACAGTTTCACATTGGTAATTACTTAAGATAATGATCATCACATTTTTGCAACCATTTTCAACTCCTTATTTCATTTCTCTTCACTTTAGTCCTTAAAGTAAATGAAACTCTACAGATGATTAATTTCTTCAAATAAGGAACTATACCTCACATAATAATGTTCGTACATAAATGCCATAACAATATTTATCATGGGCTAGTTTGTGTCAAATAAGTCCCCACTTCCACCTAATCTAACACATTCAATATGTAACTAAAATAACTGAAGACAGTTATCCCACTGAAAATATCAAATTACACAAAACTGAAGCAATACATCACTCGAAAGAGATACAACAATTTGGTCAATTCTTTAAACAAGAAGGATTACAAACAAGAATAACGAAAGGAGGAGAAATATTTTCATTTGTTATTTATTGATCAAGGAATCTTATAATGAAGATTGAGCATCAAATTAATTTTCTTTCCGAGCGTAACATATTGTTTATAGAATTATATGAAATATTTGACAGGTTAATTCTTTTAGATATTTGATTCGAAATTCATAAATGAGAATGCTGAATGCATAATTTTAAAGCATGATATCAATAGATTTCTTTATATGAACTAGTCTGAGTAAAATTTGAAATAAGCAGAGTTACTGAGCTGGTAAAAAAAAACTAAAAACTATTTAAAGATTAGAAGCTAAGTTTATCAGAGTAGCTATTAGAAATCTAAATCCCTAATAATTAAAGAATAATGTTTATGATTACAATGCTATTCAGGAAGGTGTCCCTTCAGAACACATTTGGACAACAGAAAGATAATATTAGTTATATCCTGGCATTAAGTTTATAATCTTTATTAAATTAAGGCACTGAAATAGTTTAAGAAGAATTCAGTTAGAAAGGAAACAGCATAGAAGTATATACATCAATAAATTTTTGCATAAGTTCCTAGGAAACTCAATGTATAACTGGCTAAATAATACGCAAAATGTTAATGAAATATTTTAAAAGAAAAAAAATACAATTTTCTGGCAAATTTTACAAATTATGAGCAAAAGTTAACCACTATTGCCAATCTTCCATTATAAAAAGTACATCCTATTGGATGTACCTGTTCCATTTAAAAAGTTAAGCCATAGTAAAATATTTTATCAATATTTAATTTTTTCAAAAATTATATATTTTCTTCACAAAAGACATTGGTTTATATGATCCTTTGAAGATTCATAAATAAATTAGGATAATTTACAATTAAAAATTCTTACAATTCCAATATTTTATGTTGGCACTCCTAAGTACAATATAAAACAGATGATCTTTCCTACACCAGAATTAACCGAAGCACAACAGTAACTGTGCTCTTTGTCCAATAGGTAAAGTAATTAATATACACCATTCATGAATCATACAAAATTCACCAATGCACACTTTTACACACACTCAAATTTGATTCATTGCTTAGTAAATAAGATAACACTTTAACACAGACTGAAAGCTATAAATGCAAATTACTTAGCAGATTAAAACAAGTTAGCACCACTCCTAACAGTAGAAAAATATTCAGCAAAAATTAAACACTAATGGAACAGTTAAACATAAATTACTATAACAACAAGTACTTTATTGCATGATTATTAAATATTTATTCCTATTATAAAGAAATTCATTAATTTCATTCCTGAATAGAGGAACTATAAGAAATAAAACCAGAATCTTATTTAGGTGATGTTAGCATATGATCGATGCATGCTGACCTGGAAACAAAATGCAATCCTGCAAACAACCAGAGATACTCAAATGATCTGGTTATTTCCTAGAAAATCCATTGATGAAAGTTCCCTTGGGATATAAGCCTGGTCATCTGGTGGATTACCTCTCCTATACAAGTCTATAGGCAAAGGCAACCATGATAATCATCAGATTATCTGGCTCGTATCCCAAGAGAACTTTCTATAACCAGAGAATATCCATGTATGTTAATCTTTATAGAGCTGAGGAGTAATCAAGAATCATAATAAAATGAATTTGATCCTTTATGTTTTGAAATGGCTAACTTGCATAAAAACTAATCCACCTGGCCATAAATAATGCTTTAATATACATGTTTGGTAATCATTTGATTACAGAGGACTCTGAATTTAACAGGATATATATATATACAAGTTTGTTTAAAATAAGCTCATTTAATTCGAACAAGTTGCAATTTTTTGAAGTCAATCTTCAATTTGGCATAAACATAAATCATACTTTGTATCAAGCATAGGAATGTGGAGCAGTTTAAACAATTACTATAGTTCATATAGAAAAACTTAAAAATTCAAATTATTTCACAGGATGTTGCGTATCAAGCAACTGTTTAATGGAATGATGGACAAAATCATAGCAACTCTATTAGTTTTGATGATTGGTGCTGGATGTGACGCTTAAATTCAAGTTTCATAGAACATAAAACAAATTAGGCCAAGCCTTTTTTATCATTACTTTGGATAGTAACATAAATGCACCAGAAATAAATAGATGAAAAATTATAATAAATGTGAGAAGAAAAAGGCATTTTATAAAACTATTTCCTTATGATAAAAAATACTGTTTGCATTATGAAAACCTGGTCCTAAAATTTTTAATTCTTTGCAATATATATTCATTGAAAAATGTTTTATAATGGTCCACAGAAAATATTATTTTGATCCACCAATCTTTTTGCAACTGAGCTTTGAAGAAAATTCTCAAATAAAACTACACAAATGCATAAAATATCATATCACTAGCCTAACAATGAGACATCCTTCAGTGACACAAATTAAACTACAGTTGATATCTCCATTACAAATACACAAGTTATTTTAAACAATTAACAATCATTTCATATTTAACCAAGTACATGTCTCTTTTGAGAACTTTAGAAACTACTCAATAACAGTAATTAATTAATGCAAAAAACTTTCATCAGTATTAAAAATACATTTTGTTCAGAATATACAAAAATGTGCAAGAGTAAAAAATTATACATGATTTAATCAGTTCTTGTAAATTCAATCATAAATAAATCTTATGATTATTTAACTGAGAATAGAATTACACTGGTAATGGGGGACACAAAATGTCTTCTCCTCATTTGTACAAAATATTTGGAGGAAATATAGTTTTCTTATCCATGAAAATAATATAAAATGTCAGGCATTTGAAATGCCCTAATAGATGTTTCCATGGCATTTGAGATGAGTCAACAGAAACAAAAACAATTTCCTTTAATGACTGGCAATTCATATATCCTTAAACACCTATCTCTATGGATATGGAACAGTGTTATTTTTTTAAAGTAACAATACATCCCTTTGGTTTCAAACCCGATTCGTCCAAATGAAGCACAAGCATAGCAGGTGAACCTTGAAGGACGGAATACCAAATTAGGAGTTCAGCCAGGATGCCAGCTATCAACTGCCTGCTTACAGCTTAGAAGCTGCTTCACAAGTGGGTCAGGCAGCAGATGGCCGTGTAACACGTGAAGCCTCCTCAGGAGAGTCCAGGTCCAACTCTGATTCAATCATAGTGGTGTCCCTTAGGAGTCGAAGATGGTTAGATGATGGAGTAGGTGGTGAAGGACTGGAAGGTTCAACTGAGGGAGAATTTATAACTGGAAATTAAAGAAGAAATAAAAGTATACAGATAGAGATGGATCAAAGAAAATGAAAAATATAGATGAAAAATATCTCTAATGATTGTGAAAAGCAGCTTTGAAAATTTTCAAAAGATCATTATAAAAATATTAAAGACTTGCATTGAGGAAAAAATTGACTATATTACTGAATGGCTCAAAACTCCAAAGGAATTGCCACATGAAAATAAAGTATTTGATTGGAGAAAGAACACTGATTTACTACCTATACAATATTTCCTTCAAACCAATGAGGCTGTCAAACAATATAGTCTCTCTGCCTGAGATAAGCATCTTATCAAATCCTTTTGTTTTATTTTTCTAGGAAACTAGCCAATGATCCTTCCAGTATAATAAAGACTGAATATACTGTAAAAACCTTAGAAAGATTTTAATTAAAAGGGTGGTAATACTAAATGAAACATTATGAGGGAGCTCTGTAATGCATATTTACTAAATAAATCAGAAAAAAATACCAGTAGATCCCTCATCCTGGTGTGGAGATCCCATAGGGTTGACTCTTGGTGTAGCAGCTGGAGCTCCACTTGCCTCTACTACAAGTCTATTGGAGGATCTAGTGGATGGGGTGGAGGTAGAAGAAATTAAGGACGATGGGGAAGGAGGTGGAGACGATTGGTTTGGGGCTGGTACAACTGATTTTGTTGAAGACTCCAAGTGAGCAATTCCATTCTGAAAAAAAATCATGAATCTTAGTTTTTCCACCACTCAATTATTTCACTATATGAAAATTTGTTCTTGTATATTTGGGAAATTATAAATGAATATATGTTATTATGCGTATAAAATAAAAATGAACAATTTCTAACAAGATCATGGCTTATACAATCATATCATCTAATTCAAACAATCCAATCACATTATGCATTCCAAATAGAAGCTGCTAGCTAAATCTTTTACAATATGATATATCTACTCACATACTGCATATAATTTTTTAAAAAGGCATGAAGATATTTTTTATGGAGGAGTAAGAACAATACCTTGATAACAAAATCACTCAAGAATTGTACCATTTACAAAATTTTTTGTAAAGCAATACTCCTAAGCATAAGTGAGTGCCTTCTTTACAGTGCATTAAACATGAATGAAATAAAATAATCTCTTCCACTAAGACCAAAAAATGACCTTATACTATTTCAAGTATTATATTTTTGAATTTTATGTTTTACAAACCATTTTGAGCAGTTTGAATCCCAGAATTGCCTATCATTATCAAAACTTAAAGAACATGATGGTACATGCTCAGAGAGAAATTTAATCCTGAGTTAACTGCTTCCTACACTTGATATATCCTGTTTAATCCTACATATGATTTTCTTCACAAAATTTTCTTATTCATCTCATGCTAGTATTGATGCACAAGCTAGAAGAAAGTCCTCTAACTTAAAATAATTTATTCAAAAATTAGAGTTTGGTATTTGAAATTGAAAGTTTTCTTAAAATAAATCATTTATTTATGTAAACTTACGCTTTAATTTTTTCATCTGGCCAGGTGAAAGCTAAACTAATGAAACATTAATGACAGAGATCTATCTTAATCTTAATGATTAAAGATAAATATTGCACCTATGAGCTAATATTTTGTATGGATTGGAATTTTAAGTAAGAATCTTTAAATTCTTACATTTGTCGAGCATATTCATATATACTTGCAACTTACCTCTACCTGAAATTTCTGAATTTGAAAGGCATGAAAAAGACAAAGGATTAAAACCTTAAACCTTAATTTATTACATCATAATTATAAAGATCAAGTGATGTTGAAATATCTTTTAGATAGAAAATATAGAATATAAAATAATTATAAACAATCTTTAATTATGTATGAGAAGTTAGATTTATTGCTTAATTCAAAATTCGATGAAAGGTTTCAAGTCATTTCATCCAATGATAGTATATGTACTGTTAGTGAATATCATTATAAAATTAGTTTGATTATTAGACATATAAGAAATGATTTAAACCAGAATGGGAAATACATATTTAATTTTACATTGATAAAAGAAGAATTTTTTCATAAATAATTTTATATTCCCAACTATTGGTATTGAAATTAGTAAAATACAATAATTCCATCAAAGTAAAACTAGGTAAAGGGATGGAAGTAAATTAGGAAAGGAATCAGTCAATCATGACTCACTGAAGGAGGTGAATTCCATACAGTTCCATAAGTCTTCCTACTCAAAGAAACATCTTGAGATTCCTCAGGAATGACTCGAAGTCCTGGATCTGAAGACTGAGGAAGATTCTGGACAGAAATCACTCCTCGCCTATCTGTTAGATTGGAAGAAAGGTGAAGTTTCCCATGTAACTTATTGTAACAAACAGTAAAAGATACCCAATCTGTCTCATAAATATAGATTACAGATAAATTATACTAGCCACCTATATTGTATACATCTCACTTTAGGGATAAAGTCTCAGAAAAACCTTTTTATCAGCTCACAATAACCTTTCTTTTGAAATAAAACTTTATTTCACAATTCATCTCCTTTCAAGATACAATGCAAATAATGCATAAGAAAATTTATGACTCTTAAAAAAGACCAACTCTTTCTAAAAAAATGAAGGCAGTGGCAACTTATATCAGTTCTTAAACTTGTTTTTTAGCCTAATAAAATGTGTAATCTACAGCAGGTAGTATTAAAATACTATTATACAATAAAATATTCAAATAAACTGAAGTAAAATGAATGAGTTCTTGTTTCTGGGATAAATCCCTCCTTTCACATTCAGCCTTCTGGTTATCAGCAGACATAAACGATTATCATAATTTTTTGTTATAGAAGAAACCATTATAGTGAAAAGATTATACTGGGAGGGATTTTTACAAAGCTTTAGGGCAATGCATGACCAAAAACTTACCTAAAAGACTTGGAGGTGTAGGGCCACAGAGAACATATAGGCAATTAGAACAGACATTGCCTTCACTATATGGATTAAAACTTTCTTGTCCTTGTTTACTACTGAATGATCCTTTTATCTGCAAGTAAGACATAATTAACTGCAGATGATATCTGAATAAATTTATATTCTGAAACAATTTGGGTGATTGAGTGTATTGAAGCATCTTGTTTGCAATTCTGTAATATAATATATGATGTTCAATATTTTTCAATGGTCATCATAGAATCCTAACATGAACAATTCCAGGACCTAAATAATCTTTTTATAGAAAAAGCAAAAATTATTTTTAAGACCAACAAAAATTTTGTTACATCTCCATATTTGAAATATATTCAATAGCAGATTGTTTACGTCTATTTCTTAATTACCTAAATATTTTCTAAATAAATTACTATCTTTCACATGGAGTTTTGATTTTCACAGAATAAACTAGTTTTATTAGAAACCTATTAGATACTACCATGTTCCAGACATATTATGTTGAAGCATTTCAAGCTAGAATTAACAAATATTTCTCATTTCCAAAACTTTAATAACAAATACAACAGTGTCAACAGATATCACAAGTTGCAATAAGTTAAAATCACAATACATACTTACATCTTCATTTGTAGTCTGATTTGATGTGGTTAGGTAAGTATGGAAGCCAGCTAGTCCAAGAATACTCCACAGACTAAAAAAACACACTATGCTCACAACCACACTTGCTGGAGTATCTCTTACAGCCTCAAGAAATGGCTTGTTATCCCGCGTCACTGAAGAATAAGTAGAATCAGATAAATAGATTGAGATGTAAGTTATAACTATAACAGAAGCAAAAAATAGTGACATGACTGGAACTCAAACCCAGGACCACTTCTTGACAGGCAGGTATGCTAACCACTATACCATGCCATTTCCACTTTTGTTCTAAGGTGATGCATTGTGAGCAGAGCAGTCAAGTTGCTAATTTTCACTCATGTTTGTGTAATGAATTTGCAAGGATAGTAGCAAAAAGTTACTATCTTTCCAAAATTGACATATCTTATAAGAAACTAAATAAATCATTCTTCCTCAGTCCTGGAGCAGATAATTGTCTCTCAACAATAGCAGGGTGTTGAGGGATTTTTTCCAGGATTCAATATGATAAGAGAATTGGTGTTATCATGTATTTTGGTAAAGCATAAGATATTTTTATCCAATGGCATTTAAAAATGGCATTTACTTATAAAATACTAAAATATATTTACTTATAAAAAATGTGTTACTCTGATTGAAATACTGCAAATATTCTCTAAGAATTACCATTATAAGAGAAATTTACCTTGATTACATCAATAATACCATTAAGAAAATGAACTAATAGTTGGTGTACCATTGAAAATACTTACATAAAATTAGATGCGTAAGGGAGCAAGCAAAGATGAAGACACATAGGAAAGATAAGGAAACAATAAACATGTAGAAGTAGCGGTAATTACGCTTCCCAACACAGTTCCCAACCCAAGGGCAGTGGTGGTCAAATCTCTCTGAAAAGAGGAGATGATAAATAAATTAATTTTAAGGAGTGAGATGGTTGAATAATTTCTAAAAATAATCCATCGACTCAAATCCACAAACATTTGCATTGAGATTAAAATATTGTCGACAGACTATCATTAGTCAATATGATACATGGTCTGTCTAAAAAGAATTAGGAACATTTTTTTTCCCGACAAGACTGTACGTCGCACTGCAAATGCACTAAGCAATCTTAGTAGTGCAGGGTATGACCTTCAAAACGAGATAAGGGTCAGGTGTCTGAGAGTCTTTGTTCAGGCTATATCAAGTATTTAGTTGACACCTGTCAGATGGCATGGTGCAAGCTTAAATTGCAGTGAACGTTTGGACAGCGGTACGCAATGTTCTGCATTAGGGAAATTGGGTGCGGAAACGTTGGATATGATTCACCAAGTCTTCAAGCATGAAAGCATGTCACCAAATGCTGTTTTTAAGAGGCACAAGTTCTTCAAAGATGGCCAGGAGTGTATGGAGGACGAGCCCCTCGCTGGACTGCCGTCGACCTCAAGAACTGACGACAACGTGAAACGAGTGCTGAAATCAGACCATCGGTTAAGTGTACACATGATCGCAGATCAAATGAGCATTCATTAAATGACAAAGCACACCATTATCACTGAAAATCTAGCGATGCGAAAGATCTACTCTAAACTCATTCCAAAAGGTCCTTACGGACAACCAACGGCGATTGTCTTTCAGCAAAGACCTTCTGCAACGCAATGAAAGCTTCAGTTTTCTGTAGAATGTATGCAGGGAAGATTGTTTCTTGCTGGAAAAAGATATCCTTCCAGAAAGGACAAAACCATGGGACCCTAAGTGCTGTCAAAGACGCTTGCACGCATACCCTTGAGGACCTTCTGGAATCTGCCTACCAGGGAGCCTTCGAGTGTAGGGAAAGCAGCTGGAAAAAGTGTGTCGATGCCCAAGGAATGTACTATGAAGAATATTAAGGTTTTTTAACAATATTTCAAATAAATCTACTTTTGTGAAACTTTTCCTGATACTTTTTAGACAGACCATGTTATCTATTTCTCTATTAGTTTAATATGACTAATCACACATATCTTAATTGAAAATGGTTAATGGTAACAATGGTTACTTACTAATTAAGAAGATGAAGACAGCAGTCATTACTTTGCTAAAAGTTTTCAAATATATATATATATACAAAGAATTGAAAATAAGAGTAGTGAGTAAAAAACCACCTCACCATATAAGAAGTTCCAGGTACTAACTCACCTACACAATTATCACATAAACTGCAATGAGATGCTCTAGGTGGACGAAAAATTTTGCATGTAAAGCAATATTTGAGCTTAACAGGATGACCTCTAACTAGCACCTCTTGTGTGCGAGGGGGAGGTCGAGATATCTCAGATTCTGGAAAGTAGAAGAAAACAAGAAAAAAATATATTCATTTAGCGATTCTCAAGCATGAAATGTATTGATATTATGAGGAGTTTGAAGGATAAATGTAGTTAAAAATGGACCAATGGGATTTCTTGATGTATTCTGACAAAATCTAACAAACTGAGCACTTGATTTTTTCTAGATAAGTCAAATTTATAATTTTATATATACACACACACATAAATATAATTTTAAATAAATAATTTAGCACTATTTTAGTTTCTATATTATTATCATCACATACTTAAATATGAAGTAGTGTGAAGTGTAAAATTAATGCTAAGTTTTGTTTTCATACATTCAAAAATTTCATAATAATTTATTTAATTCTACAGTAGCAGACAAAGGCATATAGAGATCTGTTATTTATAACCACTGCTTGAAGGTTGTGAGATAGATCTTCTGATATTTCAAAATATTGTGCTCGTGGTAATATTCACTACAAATGAAGCATGGCAAGATATAAGGAAGACAGTATAATTATATGAAGTAAACAAAGTAAGTATATAGAACAAAATAATATCAATGTTCAGGCAACACTCCGGAGGGAAGGCTATACAACACTTATTATCTATGAGTGAAAAAGTAGTATAACTATTTGGTATGAAGTGTAGATCTTGGGCAAGTAGGTACGTTATTCTTGATTTATATTATTGTATTTGAAGTCAAACATGATCTCCAAAGGTCTTATTCGGCTTGATAATGATGACTGAGTTTGCCATTGAAAGGTTGGCACTCTAGCCTGAAATTATTTGCCTGCTTGTCAGAGAAACACTTTATAACCCAACAGAAAAGCTTATATAGAGAATACGGGAGTACATCATTTAATAGTTTAAATATTGGAATATATTATAAAAATATTCATAGTTGTTTGTTAAGGTGTATGAAGGTTTAATTGTAACCTTAAGAAAAGAGTCGAGATATTGAATATAATCAAATCAATGAATAAATTATTACTAAAATTAGAGGCTGGTGTTCAAAAATCCTCAGAGGTTGAGTAATTCCAATTGTTGATCTTTTTTTCTTTACTAGAAAGAATATGTTCCTGAATTAAAAATTAGAGGCAAAGAGTGATAGAGTTAAGCATACTGTCACATTCATAAAATTAATAGTATTTAACTAAGATTGCCTTTTATGTAACTAGAAAATGATGATTAGGTTCATAAAAGTAAGATTACTGAATCACTAAGAGGTCAAGTACATTAGTTAAAAGTTCAACGCCTTTGGTGTATCACAATCTGAAAAGAAAGACTTTACAAGACAAAACAGTTTGAAGTAATTAAAATAGAACTCTTGACTGCTTGTTTGTAAGTTATTAGCTTAAATATTGTGCCACCACAATCAACTGACATACCTCAATGTCATGATTTCAAAAACAAATTTTGAACTTGAATGGGCAATATTTTGACAATTTTAAGGTCAAGACCAAGTGTATAAAGAAGCTAAATGACATACTCTTAAAAAAATCTACTATAAAACATAAATTAGGAAAGTGTATTAAAATATGTTGAATATAATTTTTCAGAATTTGTATTACACATACAAAAATATAAAAAATAACATTATTCATTATCCTAACTAATGTGGACTAAATTGAAAATTATGATTTTGAGTTGTAGTCTTTTTGAAGATGGTACATCTTAATCCTAGTAATGAAAATTTCAAAATAACCATTCTCAAGAAAGCAATTCATGGATGTTGTCCACATATGATTTAGAGGAAGAACTAAATTAACACTGTTACCCATTTGCACCACATTGGCTTGAATGGCTTGTCTTTCTGTGTGTGCCACTTCTTCAGGAGTAGCTCTGGGTATAACCCCAGGGTCACTAAAACTTGTGCGGAGAAGGGATGACAGGACAAAGGCAAATAATGCTGCACCCACCACAGGAATGGCAGCTGTGAGACGGGATGCAAGAAAAGGGCAGCTGCAGAGAGAAAAAAAATTATTAAATATTCAAACATACAACCATCTGACTGAAATCTTGTTCATTTACTAAATGATACATTTTCTACTTCTTCACTTTATGAGTACTAGATTATGTCCTTATTTTAGCAAATTCTTTAAAATGTTCAATTATAGATTTTGGAAACAAACATAATGAAAAATATTGCTCTATTAGGTGCCCAATATAAAAAACTTTACACATTTTCTTTTTAATATACAGAATATAAAATAAAAATTATATTTTCTGAATATTTCAAACTGATATTCAGGCCATGGGTATTATGTATCATATTAATTTGCAATTATAGAGATATTACATGAATATAATGCCCTTAAGCCCCTTAATAAAACTATCTATCAAAATCGATGGCCTATAAGATTTCAATGTAGAATATTACAGATGATAAGAACTTCATCTCTCAATTCATTCTGTTAAATGTATTTAAATTTTTCTAAAAGCAAACCCTCTAATTAGACAGGTAAGATAAATTTTAGGATAAATATCATCTTAACAGAACTTTCAAATAACTTATTCAATTGGATGGATATATACTGGAGTGGAAAGGAAATTTATTTCTACAGTATAAAAGCTAGAGAAATATTAAATTTTTACAGAAATAGTACAATTGAAATAATTACATAATGAACACATAATAGGATTAAAGGTATATTGTGTATGACCATATATGTGCAGCTCCCACTCAAACAAGCTCTGATCGATGAGGTTCATAGCTCATTCCTAGAAAGTATGTTGAAATTTCAACTCTCTGAAATTGAAAAATTTACTTTCATGAGAAATGAGGTTGAGAATCTACTAAGTCAGGTATTAATTGCAGGAAATTGAAGATATATATTCAAAGGAAATGTTACATTTTCAGTAGCTTCAAGATAAGCATTCCCAAGAATATATGACAGCTTTGAAAATCCCTAAATAATTTCCTTCTACTACCACCAATTTTCTATAAAAACATATAATGGAAGATATCAGATCTTACCAAACACTCCTGCTAAAACTTCTTCTTTTCAACTAATCAGGTGAAAAGATGATTAAAAACAATTCATAACACTTCAGATTTCTGCATTTGGAAAAAAATCAAAGTTTTTTATCTTAATTTTTAATAATCAATTTACCATGTTATCTCTCCCATTTTTTGGTTTCTTACCATAGTCATTCATCTTAAACCTTTGTTTACCAGCAAATTCAGCTTTCTTTCTTAATCTTCATTCAATTTGCCTTTACTACTACTATTTATTTTCACGCAATTACATTTCCACTTATAGCTTCACATGTACACTTTTCTTCATACTATCTTAGACAATTGGGATCTAATCAACATTATCAAATCATTTTCATCGATTTACGTACCTTTCGGAAAATAAGAAAGAAAGTGATTATCCTTAATACACAATACTTATTTTTTAATACCTAATCTTCATTATACATAGTATATGTAGCTGTATTAATTACCAGGCTACTTGTTAAGAGAAGATTTGGGTTTGACTAGATTTACTAAACGAAAAAAATAAGAGTGAAAAGAGATAAATCTTTGGCGATCACAAGAATACACATCAAGCGTTGAAAAGGCATGAAATATAGAGAAGACAAATCGTATATAAAAATATAGACCAAATTGTTTTCAATGCCTCACCGATATTTTGATCAACCTTAGCCTCGTTTTTATCACGAATGATTGAGCAACAAAAATAAACAAACAATGAGATTACGGTAATGATTGTTTTTACATGTAACGCAGCCGAATCTTGAATGCTAAAAAATTTATTGACTCTCAAGGGCATGATAGCGATACTCGAACATAATTTCTAGATTTTCAAACTTTTTCCAGCAACGTTTCCAAAGGAATATAAAAACTAATAGATATAATAGGTAGTTTTAGCAAATAAAAATTGCGAAAAATTGCTTTCATAAAATGTGTTATCAACGTTAATAAATTTACTTAAACCAATTCGCCGAAAACGAGTTGCGAAATAATTGCTTCTGCATATCGACGTCGTAAATTAACTGATTTCGATTTGTAAGATAACAAATATTAAATAATCACATACAACTTATATAAAATTCATTACATACATTTATACTAATCTTGAATCAAATATCTGGAGGCAAAATGAGTTAACTTATACACAGTAATGTTTTCGAAGTGAAAACCCCTTGAATGAGTATTACACAATAACAATAGCTTATTAGAAAATACATTAGAAGACACAAACACATTATGTAAATTTATACGAATCTAAATAATACCCTTAAACTTGGTAAATCTATTAAGTTACTCACTCGAAGGCAAAGAACAGTCCGCTAGTACCAACGATTAATCCTAATGTGATATAAAATACCCCAGTTTGTGGGGCCATCATAATTCGTCCATCACAGCAAAATCTATTCCTTCCCGGAAAAACCTCCCACTTCCTAGTCACATGCGGCATCTTTACACTCACTTCGTCTTCGCTGTCAGATGGAGATTCGGTACGAACTAAGTAGTAATGATAGTCAGGTGTAGTGACCATGAGAAACGTCAAACATAGGCACAAATGCATGGATTAGGCTGCGATAGCGAAAGTCTACGCATAAATCCCACTTCATATGAGTCTACGTTTCTTTTTCACGGCATCACTAATTCCAAACACTATTGCAAACCAGAACATCTTAGCTCTAGTTCCTTGCAGCTGTTTGATATGATTATCGTACGCTCAGCACTACTACGACTTTTCACTAACGCCCAAGCTAGGGCTATACTGACCGGGTCGACTGAGTATTCAGCTGAACATAAGAGAAACGATATTCGCGAAAGAATTATCAGCTAGCGGGTACTCGCGTGCACAGAATCTTGAGTTATATAGGGTCTACCATGATATTATTAGATGAAAGAGGGTAGATAAATTATTAATTAATTATAATAATTTATCATATTGTTAGGCTCACTTAGTATTTATCCAATAATTTAGATATGAACAATCAAACTCAACCCGTTAGTGCAAGCTTACAGAATTCTAATAGCATTGAACATGAAGTCAAACAGTCGTCAACTGACCCTGCCTTTAAGTTCAAAGGTATTTTTGTCGGTGAAATTTAATGTACAAAGAAATATTGTCATCTAATTGTAATTTTTTTTTGTAGCTGTAGTGTTTCTTTCGTCTGTAACTGGACTGTCCATGTTGTTCGGTTTTGGATCTGCGTTAGCTGCCGCAAAAAAGAAGGATCCGTCATTTTTTAATAAAGGAATGTTGCCTTCTAGAGAGGTACCAATTAGTGGTTCTTCGTTGGCTTTAAAAGCCTTAGGAATAGGGACAATCTACGCATTCACTGGATGTGGCATTTTATTTTACTCAATTTGGAAAATTTTAGACGTGAAAAATGTGAGAACATGCTCCTGCTTCTCATTGTAGTTTTTACATTTAGTTAAATAATAATGCACTGAATACTAAATGTATTATTTGTAACAGTTGCAGGAATTTAGGATGAAAGTTGGGTCTTTACTGCCAAAGATTCCGAAGAATGACCCTCCGCAAGGCAGAACGGAATTTGAAAACCTAACAGATTTACTGAGATACCTAAGTGAAGAAAAAACTGGAAAATAATTGCTGCGGCCAATGGCTGAGTGAATTTTCTTAATAGCGCTACTTTTCTACGCTGTTTGTTCATTTTTAATTGTATATTTTCGTTAAAAATAGATGATACGTTGCTCTTGGCCGAATTTGCTCCATTATTTTAAAAATTCATATTTCATGTATTTCAGTATGTAACCTCTTATTTTAGATTTATTTTTCACTATTGATTATCAACATTTTAAGTATTTTTTGTATGGAGAAACAATTATTATATATTTAGATTAAATTAGATTCGTGAAGTTATAAGCATTAAATAGTGGACTCCATAACAAGAAAATACTTAGGATCTATTGCTTGACTTAGTCCTAAACAAGGCTAAGGAGGAAATACATCATCTCACCTTAGCACGAAAACAATAATATTTATTCATAAAAAAAAATCAATTCCAGATTTACAAAACAAAATTAAAGTAAGGCAAGTGAAAAGCATCACTCATTCATTTTCAATCTAACATAGGATGTAGACCTCCCTAAAGGCTCTGCGATTTTCACTGCACTCAACCTCCATTTGATAGGTTACTTAATTAGTTTATATTAACTTTGTGTCATCTATCCTTTTATCTTTTCCTCTTCACTCAGCTTTCAGACAGTTCATGATTATATCTTTTCTAGAAGACTTGGAGAGGTTGGACCATATAATACGTACAGGCAATTATAACAGGCATTACCTTCACAGGATTTCAGATTTCTTGACCTTATTTATTGGTGAATAATTCTTTTATCCTCAAGTATGTCATATTTAACAATGGATGAAATTTGAGAGAAAAATATTCAGCATAGTTGGCTGGACAAAGTTAGAAAACCATGTTTGCAATTCTGTTATTTAATATCTTGATGCTTGTAAGAGGTTCATCACAGGCTTTTAGCATGAATAACTCCTTAATTATAACAGGAAAAGTTTTTTGTCAAAATTGATGGAATTTATTAATAAGATATTTATGAGGTTTTCGGATAACATATTATGAACACCTTTTGAAAAACATTGAAATTGCATCATTGTTATGGCTTTAATTCTGGAAGTATGAAATCCATATTTTTATGAAATGAAATAATAGCTTTGAGGGATATCTAATATTTCTTTAATAATCAAGAAACAGAAGAGTACTGTATTATATATTTATCAGCCCTCAGAAATGGTTAATCCGTCCATTAATCTAAAGTTAGAAAAGTACTATATTAGATAACCTCCACTTTGTCCTGGCCATAATAAAAAATGTTTTCGATGAATTTTCCCTCCATAGAATAAAATGTATTTATAAATTATATTTAATAAATATTCCAAATAATTGAAATATTAAGTTCAGCCGTCGATAAAATATTGAATTCAATATTCACTTAATGGGTATTTTTGTAGATGTCCATGGATAGCATTTGTTTCACTCAATTTTTGGAGAACCATTAAATAATGCGGTGGATTCCTGATCATCATATTATTAATTAAATTCTCAAATCCATCTTCAAAGAGCTGACTGTGTATAAACCTATCCCCAATATATCTGCCTTTAGAATGTTTTTGGGATATTGTTTCGGACTTCAGATTTTGCCTTTTCAATTAGACTATTGACTGTTACGTAGTTCAATTACTTGTGCATCATTGGAATGCAGCTTCTTTTCCCTATAATTTCTTGCGTCTGAAGGTATGTTAAAAAAGTGCTAAAAAGTGCACATACATTAATATGAAATTTGAATGGCTAAACAAACCTTTAAGTGATACTTTATCGCTTTTCTGCTTATTGTACACCTTTTGTAAAAATCAGATTCGCATAGATATAGTCGCAAGGAATAAGTAACTAAATGAAAGAAGAAATCTCAAGAAATATACGTACGAAATGAACATATACATAGTACTGTCCATCATAACGCAAAATTTAGATTTTCGGTGTTTGATTAAATTCTATTTACTTAATAAATGTTAGTTATTCCTTTTTTATGAAGACGTTCGTAACCAGAAGCTCGGAATAGTACAACTAGATAGCTAGGACGGATTGAGCGTGTGCTGAAATGTTGCAGTACTCATAGCTTTCTACTAAAGTCGGTAACTTAGGAAACAAATTGGTTTGTAATAATCTGAAATTTTATATTACAAATAAAAAGCGTATTATTTAGATTCCCAACAATGGAAGAAAAAATCTTTACAAGTTTACAACTGGAAATTCAGTTCCTATACGGCAAAAAATTTGTCTAAAAATATAAATTCAAATACCATTAACAATTAATACTTTTTGTATGTGATGAACAGCACTGTTAGGTTGAAACAAATAGGAAATGAGAGTATTTCTGCATTGCAAAAATTGACATGCGTAACCAGACGATACCGTAAAGGATTTCTTGCGTCGAATTCTCTTTTCGCATGTATGATACGATGTATTAGTAATCCAACATCCAACGGTTTATATTTCACGCTTTCTCAGTAAAGGAGCATGCTATTCAAAAGATTCGGTTACAAAAATACCGTGCATAGCTGTTTCGTTTCGAATCTCACAATCAGAAAGGTAAACTGGGAGGTGATTTCGAAGTTTCTTGAATTTGGTTATTATATACTCTTTTAGGCGTTCGAGTGTTTTTCAGGTACGAACTGATGAAATGTAAATAGGTAAATATATCGTATGAGCTTTGCTTTATACTGGACACTTCTGAAGGTATGTTAAAAAAGTGCTAAAAAGTTTCGGTCCAAAAAAGGAAACCAAACTAGCGATGGCTTAGGCTTTATTGGAATGGCATTGACTTTTTTACCAATTGAATGCGTTGATCACTACTCCATGAAGGTCGTTGAGTAGTAGAAGGTAGTTTCAATGTACTAGGAGTGACGTCGACTAATAAAATGAACCGTAATTTTTTCAAAGTGAAATTCATGGAAACTAGAGAATATTGGTCGGAATCAGTCGGAACAGTTTCAAATTTTTAATCAATGTTCGCTGTTGAATCTACCTTCACGATTATTGATTCTTTTTAAGATCCGTTCGATTCAACCTAAGGGTTGAGCAACAAGGGTTCCATTGTTTGCGACGATGAGACCTTAGGACCGTGATCCTTGAGTCCGAGGTCCAAACGTTCCAACCAAACTTGCGTTTGTCTTCACCTCACTTCTCTTGTGGCTGGATTGAGACTCGGTGATAAAGGATCCACTGCTATGCTTTTTCCTTCCTTATCCTGGTCTGCATGATGCAAATTTAAAATCTCAAGAGGCCTTCATTTATGACCCGTTGTCTTTGCTCTAACAATAGGATGAAAAGCCCTATCGATGAACTTGAATAGAAGTCATATTCTTATGTTCTGTTTTCGTCACCAAGCCCTGCAACCGGTAACCCATGAATAAGGCGCCGGTTAAAGCGACTTTAAAGCATCAACTTTTAAGCACGCTTCTCTTATTCTTCTACTTGCGCCAACTTATTTCCCTAATGACTATCTGTGTAGGGGTATAACATCTCCTTCTTCAATTGCGGGTGAAAATCTAGGGCTAAGAGATTCCTGCACTTTGAAGACTATGGTTGCTGTCTCTTCGTCAAACTTACTCGTCCTCGCCTCAGGCTTGGGCTATCTGTTAGCTAAAATTAGTCCGTATCCCTCTCTGAGCTAGTTCAGATTTTGTGATTGGAATTTGTGCATACGAGCGTTCAGTTGACCGAAGAGAGACTGATATACGACTGTGATGATTCATGGTTGCTATTCAATGTTTATGAATAGCACATACATTAATATGAAATTTGAATGGCTAAACAAACCTTTAAGTGATACTTTATCGCTTTTCTGCTTATTGTACACCTTTTGTAAAAATCAGATTCGCATAGATATAGTCGCAAGGAATAAGTAACTAAATGAAAGAAGAAATCTCAAGAAATATACGTACGAAATGAACATATACATAGTACTGTCCATCATAACGCAAAATTTAGATTTTCGGTGTTTGATTAAATTCTATTTACTTAATAAATGTTAGTTATTCCTTTTTTATGAAGACGTTCGTAACCAGAAGCTCGGAATAGTACAACTAGATAGCTAGGACGGATTGAGCGTGTGCTGAAATGTTGCAGTACTCATAGCTTTCTACTAAAGTCGGTAACTTAGGAAACAAATTGGTTTGTAATAATCTGAAATTTTATATTACAAATAAAAAGCGTATTATTTAGATTCCCAACAATGGAAGAAAAAATCTTTACAAGTTTACAACTGGAAATTCAGTTCCTATACGGCAAAAAATTTGTCTAAAAATATAAATTCAAATACCATTAACAATTAATACTTTTTGTATGTGATGAACAGCACTGTTAGGTTGAAACAAATAGGAAATGAGAGTATTTCTGCATTGCAAAAATTGACATGCGTAACCAGACGATACCGTAAAGGATTCTATGGCTGACAACGTCTTTTGTTACCGTACATTCCTCTTAACGGAACGCATATAGACTGCTTTCAGCTGATTGAATTAGATGTTTGCGTGCATCGGTGATAGCAAATCTACAGAATTTGAAGATGTAAGTAATAGGATAAGTAGGGTAGATTTTTAATTTCGTGCAATAAGTCGATGATTAAGACAGAATAGGAAAAAATATCGGTAAGTATGTTATTGATAGGTGTAAAATAACGAATCTTTGTTTAAAAGTCGCTCATATAACTGTATTTGTATACAGCTTGATTACTGTTTAAATCTCAAACTCCGATCGCTCAAGATCTTTAGCGTTCGTCATAGTAGGAATTTTAGTTTCTCACTTATATAAATTGGAATTTTCTCATTTAAATTTAGAATATAAACGAAATCGATGAAAGTCGCGAACCAGTTTTGTTTTTATGTTAATCTGTTCTGTGAACATTAGAATTCATGTGTGCCATGCACTGCTATACATCTATTCGGAACGACGACTTTATTAGGGCCGTATTAAAAATGTTAAAAACGCATAAAATTAAAATTAATAACACTTTATCAGCTTTCGTATTCGCTAAGTTTAGATACTGCTATGTTTTCCGTTCCGATCCCCTCTCTGCAAGTGTATCTTCTCCTCAGCAGTACCGGAAACAATATAATTAAGATGTTAGAGAAAAAATATGATGAATTTTATTATTACCATAAACTTCGCATGATTATTAAATTGTGAAATGTTATTTATCAATTTCTGTTACTTTTAGAGGTGGAAGTAATTCAAAGAATCAAATGGGATGGGATTTCACAGACATTGGAATAACAGTCTTCGAGTTTTGGTTTATTATTATTATTAAATTATCCCTGCCCGCTGCTCTGTAGAGGGTTTAAAAGTGATTTTTTTTTCACAGAACAATGATTCAATTGTTGACATATATTTAGTTATTTTTTATTGTTGCATTCATCATTTTTTCCATTATCCTTCGTTCATTTAAAGTAACGAAATGGCAGACACCTTTTTCGACTGTATAGATATTCGAGATGAAATAAATAAGACAGAGAAAAGGGAATTTGAATTATTAAGATATGTATAAAACGTAAGTAATAGAGGTTAATTAATTCGAAATATGTGAAAAATATATTAGTATAAAGGCTAGATTGAACTCTGTGGAATTTGTGATTGCAGTTTCACTCTATTTTTCGTTTTGTGAAAAATTAGTATCAAATTACACTTTTGCAAACTATGCCTCAATATTTATAATGAAGCAGTCGATGAAAAGAATTTAATAGCAATGCTTCATTGCTAGCATTAACACATCCAATTCATTAATTGGCCTTAGGCCAATTAATGAATTGGATGTGTAGTTACAAAAATTTTACATTGAGGTGAAATAGGCCTGCATTTTCATCATCTGTACGCAAATAAGGTAAAAAATTGTAATCATATATCGTACCAGTATCTCTGTGGGAAACATGTTTGTTTCTGAATAAACAATTTGTACCCGAGACGTTGTCGGGAGAGTGAGGTTACAGGGTTCAAACCCTCTCATGAAATAACCACATCTATAAAAGAAGATGATATTAGTACAGTTTAAATGCCTTTTGATTTTAATTCCTGCTATCAGCCTTATTTAATATTTATAAGAAAAACTACAATGCTATAATAGTGATACCGTTGCCAGTGAAACTTAGTACTCAGATCTAAGCTAATAAACTGCCCCATTACGGTTTTGGAAAAGGCCACCACGTTAAATTTATTTATTAAAATTATGCATGCATTTAGTGAACGAGACAAATTGATTCATCATTGATTTGGATCGAGTTTTCGGGTGTGTTCAGAAGCTAACAGACAAACACTCAATTTTTGTCTGAAAAACATGCACATGTAACACATTTTCATAGGTTTATCTTTCCGATGACCAACCAGAGCGTGGGTAATCGTCCACCGATTCCTGGTCATCCATAAACTTTTTCACCCACAACACTGAAGAGACTGTATAGTTCGTAAGTCTGTGCAGCTTTTTTTCCGTTTCGTGTAGAATTTTATATCCCACTCAAATTTCACAATAGGGATGCTCGTTAGCGATCAATGATCCTGTCTCCACCGATGCCTGACCTTCAGTGCACCATGGAGGTTCTTCCTACCTGACTAATCGATCGCGCAACGACCATCTAGAGAAAGGAATAAATGTATTATTTTATGACTCTATTGCTTTATGCAACGTTTCAGTTTCACATAATTCCTTCTCCCTTTAATCTAATCCTGCTTATATTGCCGGCAGTTTGTGTTTTAAAAGACAGAAAGCAAGCCTTCTTTTATTTTTGCGTCATTAATTTTACCACTTCGTTTTTCAACGCGTATTCCTTCCTTATTGTCAGGTGTGCTTTTTATATACCATTCCCGAATAATTGGTCATTTTAATACACGTTATTTTCTCCATTTTCATACCCACTTAATTCTTAAATTTTGTTTGAGATATCTAGGTTTAAAGTCTGATTTATTATCTTCTTTTATTTTTAAAACCCACCCACCCCGTTTTAGCTGAAATATTGGCATATAGAAAAAGGTTTGTTGCAAATTTTTACAATTATTTAAAAAATCGAGGGAAAGAAACGCAAAACAATCTTCTGACACCAATTCCATGTGGAGTGTCATACACACTGAATATAAACAAGGGTAGTATTCATCTCACTCAATAATCAGTTTTTGTAATCAAAATTATGGATCTTGGATAAAATCCAAGAAATATCTTTACATATTTCTCTCTATTCACTTACTGGAAAAACTATCGGCTTTGAAGAAAAATTTCACTTTAAAGCACTCATGTCCTGATAGGCACCTATGTACAAAAATGATTGATTATTCTAATAAATTATTGTTGAAATTTTCATTGTTACAGGCATTTAACAAGAAATTACATCTTTTTAATGATATTCCTTAGCTGTTCTATTTGGAATTATACAAATGGTATATGGAGTGATGCTCAAAGCAATGGATTTCAGCTGCAAACAGATACATTAAGTTGGCATCAGGTAAGTTATGAATAATTTTTTGTGTATCAACATAAATAATAAAAATTGAATACATATCTACAATCAAATTTCATTAACCAATTAAGAGTACAGAATAACTATAAATTCTAAAGAAATATATAACTTTATTTACCTCTTGTTAGGTTGTTCTCCTGTTCATAGCCTGGGGATCCCTTGTTTTAGTCTGGATTACAGGAGGATTACCTTTATCATTTGCTATACCATTGAAGGATTCTACAGACATAAAAAATTTTATAGTAGAATCTGAGTGATCACCTCAGTGAGGCCTATTGATAAACTGTTCTGGAGTAAATTATAATGAATTCTTGTTTTCTACTTTTCTGAGTCAAGATTAATAAAATCATTACCATTTCATAAAACATCTAAATAATATACTAATTTAATAATATATTTATATTTCAACATACAGCACAAAGTTATTTTACAATAGTGTTTCATTCATATAAATTTATCATTTAGGACTATTAGCTAAAATATTGATTATCAAAGTTTTATAGTGCTGCAAGTACTCTGCTTTTACTTTTCAAAATTCTTTCACAAAAAATATTACAGCTGACAGATCTTTCATAGATTGTTAGTCCATTTCTTGTCCTAAAGTGTTTATTGAAAATTTAACTTATTTTAGAAGAGTCACTGAAAGAGAAATTTGCACTACACAAACATGTATAAAATAAAATATCTAACTATCCTGCCATGGATCAAGATGAAGTTCATATGGAATAAAAATATTAGTAAGTAACTTATACTATAATATCAGTTATGAAAGATAGAATTATCAAACACTAATAGTAATCCCAGAATGGTAAAATATGATAAGACTCTGAATGGTATACATGAAATTGTGTCATGCCAAGAAATCAGAGTAAATCGATCCTGAGAAAATTTCTTCTCAAATAATTAAAATTATTTTCAATATATGTAAGTTCGTAATTTCAATAAAATTAGAGCTATGTTAAATTTTTATTAAGGGAGAAATTGAGACTAAATATTCTCCACTTCCATTTAACCCATGACTATAAAACACATTAATCCCTAAAATAATTCTCCATGTACTTCATAGAGTTCTCTTATATTGAGATTAGTACTATTACTTCAATTTAAAATGCAATTTTTTCCGCCTGTTGATAGGTATTAAATACTCAAGTAAAGTCAATTTTTCAAATGAGATAAGTCCACAGTTCATTAAAAGATGTTTTTTCCAAAAGAAAAAATTGCACTAAGGAGTTAGAAAAATTCAAACCCCAATTTTATAAAGTAAATTACTAGAAAAATTTGAAAGGTTGAATGAAAATGAAAACTCTTCACAAGAATGAAAAGCTGGTGGTTCAGATGCTCCATAGAAAATGGATCAAAGAGAGTATTCTCAATGAATAAATTCAAACATGAGAAAAAATTTCAGCCTGAAAGTAATGCATCAAAAATATGGATTACACTCTAGGTAAAATGTAATAATGATATATCAGCACATACAAGAAAAATGTTTAAAATTTTAAAAATACATCAATAAGGCAAATTGCAAACCTTGCAACATAAATAAAATCTAAAATATCATAGATAAAATGCATTAGAAGTGATCCAGAAAAGATACAAATAGAAGTGATAAAAACTGAAGATGGTAAATATATAAAGGAACAAAATTTTTAAAAATTACAATCTTCAGCAAGAAGTTTAAACATCAACATAAGGATCACAATCCTCATCCATCACGATACTTCAGAGTTGTTAAGAACTACTAAAAACAACCAGTTAATCTCAAAGGCAGAGATATACGTATATGTCATCTTTGGATAATATAATAATTTTGGTTTAACAAACTTTTTTAATGAGTTAATAAGGAGATTAAGAATACCATAGCAAGTTCTGATAAATGAGTATATAATCCTGTAAATTAAGAAACTATTTTTGAGGAAGGGGGCTTTAAATTCTATGCTAAGTATAAGTACAAGTAGAAGTAAGTGGGTTATGAGAGATAAAATTTCAGCACTATATACTTCACACATTGCATACTCTTAGGGCATGACTTGTGGGCAAGTTGAGGTGATTTAGTTTAGACTCATAATAGCCAAATCTTTTACTTTATTGAATTCAAAAATGTCATATTCATGATTTTTTATATCCAGGGCATCTATTACTCAAAATGATTGACCAGTATTTCAATTTTCATCTCACAATGGCGCTGTAAAATAATGAATCTTTAAAAGCACTGTATATTCTAATAATAATTCTCAACATAGCTATCTGAATGATACTACTACTGTATACATAAAAATTAAGCTAAGTGTAGAAAACAACTCTTACATCAGGGATATAGTTACCTCTTTTAGCAGTTCTTAACAAAATGCAGTCAGCAAAGATAGATTGTTATCATTTATGATATATTTTGAATTTTGAGATATTGACTTGAGAATTTATTTACATCCATCAAACTATCCAAGAAGTTGGACGTTGCTATGGGGGACATCATGATAGAATTTAAGATCATTGGCAGATGAGCTGAATATCAATTGACAGGCACTTATAGTGAGTGAGATGGTGAATGAAGATGGTGGGAAGGTTAATGACATTATAGTGAGAAGTAGATATCACTACTCTCAAATTTTAATTTTTTAAATGTGGAACACACTTCAATAGTTGAATGTAGGGTGAAATGACATGAGCTGACTTCAATGTTTTGCATAGTTTCCTAAATATATTAACTTAGGTTTACCATGGTGCTCATTGGGGAGTTGTGAATGAAAAACTGAGTTTGTTCAACCGTTATTTATCAATCGTGGTGCACAAGAAGTTCTAGCCGAGCATGACATGTCAGTGCAAACATCAGATGTCACTTGCAACAAAGCCAGGGATTTAATAAAACCGATTTTACCCGCAGCTATTAAAGTACTACAGTTGAATATTGTAGACCTATTTATAGGTATAAATTAGCTATCTAGTGCTTAACCACATCACTTAAAGGCCACAATGCACGATCGAGGCACTTACGGTGTAAGGACAGTGGGATGTTAATTTTTAGAAAGCTGTTGGTAATTATTTGATGAGAGATAAATTATTACGAAGAATGAACTTTGAATCCACCACCGATATCTTCTTCACTCTAGGATGAGTTTTACGGATAGCTTTGTTGCATATTAGGTACTTCATTCCTCATATCGTAATGAAGTACGGCAGAGGGAGGAGTACACTGAAATGACGAAGACTCACGAGTTTGGAACAAGGGTCAGTGCCTTTGGCGACCGTATAGGTGCCAAGTCATCGATGGATTCACGTTCAATATACAGCGATTTTTAATCTTCACAGTTCTGTTTTTAAAAACAAAATATCATCCGCCATCTTGGCAGGCGATACACTGGCAACGCGGCAAGAGCAACATTTAAAAGCTGCCAGTTAGTGCCTCAATAATTGGTTAATCCAAACCTGCGCACTTCAGATGTGAAACCTGGGTACAAAGGGCGAAAGATAAAATTTTCTCCTTATAAATGAAAAATTAGTTGGAGCCACGTAGCTGATGAACCCTAGAAGACGCAATGTTGAAGTTATTTTTCAGTATTACGGGTAAATATATGAATGAATTGATAAAATTTAAGTTTCCTAAATAATATTTCCGAAAACTGCTGTTTAAGTTCCCTTTTAATAAATTATTTCTGATAAAATTTTCTAATGCTGACTTAACATTTACCGACATTGATTAAAAAATTCAGTCCTGCGAAATATTATATTGATGATTAAATTGAGGAGGTGAATTACAGTCATGCGTCATACCTAACTACCGCGACTCAAGATGTCACTGACTAGGTTTCTTTACGTGGATGGTATTGATAAGAAAATTTTTTAACGAGTCGATTAATTCTAATTTATTTGATGTAAGTAACTCCGTAAATGATTGCTTTTAAGGAATAGTTATCCGTTTCAGAATAATAATCAGAGGTATCCGTGTTAAGAATATCCAAATAAAATAAAATTCTCAAGAATTGATGTAACTGTTGTGTTCGTTATATCTCTTTCCTGCGATGCATTCAATATCTCTTGAAAAGAAATTGCAATAAAACTGAAGTGAATAGAGAGCATGAGAAGAATCTGTATGAAACGGTAACGATCATTTCCCTCTACTGCTTGACATTTGATCTAATAGATGTTCTTTTCTAACTGAACGAGCAAACCCATACTTGGTACTTTACTTATGTACATAAACCTCCTTAAACTGTCCTTTTCTATCTATTAGTTGATGGAACATTTAACTTTAAACTTATGTACCATAATATTTCAGAATTGGTACTATAACATAGTATTTCAGTTTTTTTAAATTTATAATTTAAAGTACTTCAAGACCAGTCAAATGTGTACATCAATTAAAAAACACAGTTTGTATATATGTATATTTTTAACATACAGAACATATAATTCACGTTTGTTCATGTTGCCAGTTTTTATATTACCTTAAATAAAAATTAACCTAGTAACTTGTAAAATAAAAATAGATATATTTAAAACGTTTTTATTTTTTTCCTGGAATTATGCAAAGAAGTTGCATTTCAGTTAGTTTAACAGCAAGACCAAAAACAGTAGTAAATGGTACATCAATTGCCATAAACATATCATAAATGTACAACTTCATAGAGAATATAAGCCAAGCGCTTTTCATTAAAGAAAGATCTGCAAGGTACAGTTTACAAGTCCTAGGTAATAAAAAAATTTCTTCCTTTCACAAATACAACTGTTACATCTGTGTAATAGGCAGCTTATCTTCCGAATAATAAATTCACTGTTAATCGATTTTTAAATGTACGAGTTTTTAGATTAAAAAAAATCAAAGTATTAAAAGAAAAATAAATCAGCTAGTAATAATTTTAAAGGAAACTCATCCGCGATTTTTTAAATTAATAATAATAATATAAATAAAGACGCCTGACTGTAATTCATACTGTGTAGAATGTCAAACAAGATGTGTGTTCTGAAATAGAGCAAGATAAGACTTCGGAGAATGAATGCCATATTTTTGGCAAAATATTTTATAATAAAAATGTACAAGAAGTAAACTGATATTCAATTTCCAAAAAGTACCATTGGACAAAATTTGATGAAGTACTATTTAGAGGAAATCAACCAATTACAAAAACAAGGTGATAGATGTGAAGCTGACCAAAGTCGTAGTTCGATACGCTCTGCTATAACTTCTAAATAATCGCTCAGGGGATATGCGCGGACTTGCCCAGATCAATGTTGGAGCCAATCGTCTACAGACTGAATTCCTGGTGGAGCGTTCCGGTTTTGCTTGCTGCATAGAACTATCAACTTAAAATTTATTCCTGAAATCAAAGGTAGAAGAGGTTATAAGAATTTAAGGCATTTAAACTGTAGCGACCTATCATTCGTTAGACTAAAATAATCATTCTCTTAGGTGTTGAATGACGCGAATGGCACACTTTTCGAGGGCAGTAATATTTTTGGAAACTCGAAGCCGACCCAACGCGTTACATGTGAGAAAAAAAAGTCGCGAAATGCTTATGCGGCGGGGAGCTAAAGAAAGGATCGAATCTGCCGACATCTTTTCCAGAATATCGTAACATTTATATCTTACGTCAGCGCTGAGAAGAGAATAATACCTGTAAAATCATCCCTATCTATTTAACGTTAAACAAGTACATGAACAATGCAATCCACTGTGACGGAGTCAGAACTACTCTTTCACGCTAAAATTCTCCTTCCACATTGGTTGGGGAAGAGGGGCCACTTTCACTGGGGGGCGGCAGAAAAAGGAGACTGATCCAAATTCGGAGAACCCTGGGTAGAGCCGCCGCGGCTATATTAGAAACGACGAAATACTCACCCACGTAACCATTGGGAACGCCGAGTACCAATTACAATCTACAAATTCACTACAGGTAAAAATATGGATAATAAATTATTAAATGAAACTGCGACTTTATTACTTTTATTTCTCAAGGTGGGTTTAGTTTTTCACAATTCAGCAAAGTTACAATCCCCTTACGATGCTGCTCATTATTTTCTAACCCTCATCGAATTTCCGGCAGTATGAAAAGGAGTACTGACAAGTGGTACGCAGATTGCCACCAGATCAAATCTTCATTCTTAATTTCAAAGCCAACCATTTTGAGTATTCTCTGGAGAAATGATATGGGGAATTACACAGGAGAATCTTTCCGGAATCATACACAAATTTGAACGGCTTTCTGCTGGATTTTCTACTCTATGCCTCCAACAAGGCCCAGTAACAACCTTTAATGACTACCATACATACACGAATTCCTTCAACATCTTCCGAACATCAAATAATATAGAAATAATTATTATATTATTCCACAATGCACTGCACTCCATTCCTTGATTGGGAAATTTCCAAAGTGCCAAAGGAGGCCTGCTATCTCCAGCAACTTTTCCTGGATAAAAAGTCTTGAATCTTTTTTTAAAAAGTTAATTGATTCTCAGCAGAAACATGTTTAAATCATGAATGATTTGGGCCGATGCAATTTCAAGCAGTCTGACTGTTGAATAACGCTATCAAAACATCACCTTGTTCCATAATGCCATACATCTCAGCATAGCTTTTAGGAACTTAATGTTTTAACCATGTTTACAAGAGAGACAAAGTAATTTCCAGTAAGCATTTTAAGGTAAGAGAAATGGAAATGTTACATATATTATACTAATATATACAGCCCAGTAAGCATTAACTGTCATCACCATCAAAACCACAAGATATTCTTGGCAGCTCCAACTTGTTTTTCTCTACCTGTTGCAGAAAGTCTCATCAATGAACAAAAACCCCACTGCCACAGGTTTCACACTTCCACAAGTCAATTAATTTTTTAAAGAAAGAATTATACATAGTCTTGCCTCACACCCTAACCCCACAACTCAATTCATAATTCACCTTAAAGGTGTTGAAGTAAAGCACACACTACTAAAAAGATGAGAACTATTTTCACTAAGAAATAGGTCTTGGACAAAATTTCCTCTCCAGATTGGGTACATTTATAGATATTTGCTTAATTATTTCCTCCCTCAATTCCCTCCACGAAATAACTCACCATCAATTATTCATAATTTATTCACCAGTATAACATAATGTTCGATTACATGCGATTCACTCAAAAGACAACAAAACATAGGAAAACAAAGGTAAGATTCACAATTTCCACAGGGTTTAACCATTCCAAAAAAATAGAATTTACCATTTGAAGGTAAGTCCTTTCGCTTGAAAGAATATGGAGGAAACTTAGAAATGCTAGATCAAATACAGCAGGGAAATGAGACATTGAATAACCATAATTATGCCAATTCCACAAAAATCGGATACGAATACATTAGCACAATTCTGGCATAGCAGTTGTCCTTAACACCCTTGTTCATCACTGGAGAGCTTTCTTTATGCCATTGAAATTTATGATCCAAACTAATGCAATCCATTAATTCCTGATTCCACCCAAATGAATGTGCTAGCAGTGGGTTGGAAGTAATGGAGAGATGTTTGGACGAGGTAGGGAGAAGTACTTTTGAACAAGATATGCTTTTCAGATTAAAATAAACAAGGAATGGGAATAATGGGGGAAGAAACAAATAACGGCATTGCCAGATAAAGAGAACACCAGTGTCAGGCTGTTCCTTTAGAAAATGTTACAGACAGCAGATCAGCGCATCACATTATTGCCATCACATGGCGTACTTGCGCGTCCATTCCCTCGCCAATTCATTATACTTTTCTCTATCAGTCTTATATATCCTTGCTATTTCTGGCACTAAAGGGTCATCAGGATTTGGATCACAAAGTAGTGAACATATGGACAGCAATACTGCAAACAATGATGATTCATTAGTATTTAAAAACACCCCACAGTATTTCAATCTAATTGACAATCTAATTACCTTTTGATATTGTGAGTGCTGGAGACCATTGTGATCTCAGAATATCCAAACAAATGCTGCCATTGCTATTTATATTGGGGTGATAAATTCTTGTGGTGAATGCAACCTAAAAATCAAACATACATTTTTATAATTAGAAGCGCTTCCATGTTGTATACACAAAATTTTACAAGAGCACTGTTTTTTAGAAATTTCAAACTTCCACTAAATTGTAGTATACAACACAAAATGTTTCTATCTTATTTAAATTTATTTAAATGCAACAACCCTTCAAATTTAAACATTATAAAAACAAGTCATAATGGAATCATGGTTGAAATTTAAATCAGCAATATTATAAAATCTTACATAATTAAGAATTAATGTGAAATATCATTTGATGACAGTAAGAATGAATAAAAATAAAGGGAAATCTTACCTTAGGTGGCTTGAATGGGTAATCTGTAGGAAAATGAATGGTTAAGAAAAAGACTCCCCCTTGGTATGGACTGTCAGGCTGAAAAAAAATATCGAAATCAGTATAAAAAATTTACTTTTTTGATATTAATTGTCCACAAAAAATTAATACTTACGGGCCCCATGATTGTTGCCTGCCAGTGAAACACTAAAACAGATATGCAAAACTCGTTTTAGAGTAGAAAGACAGTTTTCTCAAAAACTAAAAAGCGTAAGTACTACAAATTGTTAAAATAACAAAAATAAACTCACAATCATCGCCGACTGGTCCTGCAGAACACTGCGCAGGGGGATCCCTACCCAAATCTTGGAGTTCCTACGGAAAAATTAATAGAATTCGATAAAGAAATTGTATCCTTAACACGGAAGGCAGTAGGTTTTAAATGATACCGTATGCACAAGCTAACTCGGAGCAATTTATGATAAGATTTTTCCACGCAATACAAATATCAATTAAGATAAGGCAGTTTTATTAACTTAAAATATGTCTCGAAATTCTTCTAATTTCAGTTTAAAGCACTGATAACTCCAACCGATGTTTTCAATCCTAAGAAATCTTATTCCTTTTACCGTGATGTCTTAATAAAAGTCTGTGATTACACTAACAACTAAATTTTAACGAAGAAATGTACATTTTCACACAGCTTTTCATCTAACACGAAAAATTCTAGCACGTAAAAATATTTAACAATATTGGCAACATATTATCTCCAACTCACATGAGTTTAATGGATTAAAATAAATGATAATAAAATTAACAATCGCTGTCTGCATGTCAGGTGATCATTAATGGCACGTTACTTAGCTATTGATGTAGTCACGCAGCCGCATTATGGATTCAGAAAACCAAAATAAGTAACAGTTACACAAACCATGACAATTCAATTTAATTCATTCTTACACATCATAAATAATCGAACGAGTCTGCACATTTGATTTGTCGATAAAAATAATCAATTGTGCAAGGTTTAACATACTTCCGGCATTCTAGACAACTTGCAACCCTTGAGACATCAGTTTCGGAAGATTTGAGATTTATCGATCTTATGAAAGACTACATTACATTATAGGTTAAAGGCATCATCAGAATAAATACAATAACCGAAAAAGAAGCACTGCAATAAAATCCTCAAAGGACTTAATACTGATGTGTGAAATCTTTATGGGCGTTCAAATAACTATTACGCTACGGAAGATTCATATCACAGAACACACTAACACACAAAAACTACGCAATCACATTTACCTTGTTAATTCTCTTTAATGCCATTGTACAAGACCTCTGTTCTAGTATTCGTTAGCCTGCAACAGACAATGAAACCGCTTCCAAAAGTCTACTGATTAGGTAATGTAAGATGGCCGAAACTCCAGTCACAAGGCGGAGTGATATTTTCTTAATTTCCTAAAAGGAGTAGGTTGGAATAGTTATGGACACATGAACATAAGGTTCAGAAAGCGTTTCATCTCTATATACTGAAATGATTATTGGAATTCAAGTAATTGTTTTCACATGGAAAGTTGAAAGGGTTAGGACTATTTCTTACCGAGCCTCTACAATTCACAAACTTGCCCTTCTTCCTCGTGTACAATGTATTTAGAATTTCTGCCACAAGGTGGTGCAATCGAACCGTATCTGTCTGCGAGTTGACTGAAGAATTTCACTATCAACGTCTCGCCGCAAAATTAATAGATATCGTCATTAATAAAGTGGTGAAATTACATATTATTACATTATGAAAATCAACCAACATGTTACATCTTGGGAAATTGTAAGTTTTCTTGGTCTACTCTACTAGTATTCGTTAAAATATTAAAGCGTTAATTTTTTAAAAGGATGTGAGATTTTCTTGGAACTGGATGACAGTATGAGCAATATTTGAAAATCGAAGCGTAATGAGAACTCCTATGAAATATCAGATTTTGCTTTTATATCTAGTTGTATTATCGTTTTTATGTATTCCGAGATTGATAACAATTGAAGAATCTTAGAATTTATTATTGTGACAGAATAGAACTAAATTGGGGCGTGAAAATTATTTTTTAAGAGGTCTGATTCATTTCAGAGAGAGAAAGGAAGCGTTTGCCCAGTGTTAGGAATTCTCATTATGGTCTTACTTGTTGCTCAACCTTTTGTAGCTTTCTCCTCGAAAGTTTCATCTTTTCCCCGTTTGAATTGAAAAATATGGTTCTTGAGAAGAAGTATTGTTATAGAATCAGTCTCATCTATCAATATATAAATTGAATCGGGCTATGTAAGTAGTATAAAATAGCCCGATACAATATATATTATAGTTAATACCCAGCTACACTAGACATATTATGGTTAATATATTGTTTATTTCTTTTCCCATATATATGTATTTTAATTCTATCTTCTTCATTTCTTCTGTATTCAATCGTAGGATTCGTGTAGCTAGAGCAGCTGTCCAGAGGTCGGCTATCTTTTCGACTTTTCTTTAAAGCTATGGATTGATTGATATAAAGTAGGTGTCTTCCACCACATGTTTTCCCTCCTTTTCTTTATCTTTTTAATAAATATTCATCGTGCTCTCATGCCTCAATATTCCACACCAGTCCCCTCTTGTTCTTTATACTTCCCTATGTGCCATTCTTTTCTGCTCTATTCTAATACAAATCTTCATTTCTATGCTTCAAACTAATCTCAAGCCTGTAGTACTAATTTGAAAGGAAAAAAAAACTACTTTTTAATTCCTTACCCATTGTAAAAAATCACTTACATTATCCACATGTATGATCTTAAGAATCTCTTTTGTGTTCACACCTTGATATTATATGAAGTAAAAGGGCATTATTTCTTGTTAAAATCTTCAAATTTGGCATGTAGTATTTTACTTTTCATCTTCCTTATGTTTCCTTCTTCCCTACGTTACATTTTTGAGATTGGTTAATTTATCAACAAATAAAAGAGTAAACACGGGAATAGTCCAGTGTTTGTCATTCATTACTATGTTATAATTAGTATTTCTTTGCCCACCGTCTTCTTCACATACCATTATTATTGTTTTAAGTATATTGATCTTCACATGTCATTGCTTCCTCAGAATATTTTCCTTCATTTTAATGGAATTTGGGTGTGTATGATCTCTATGTCCCTATCACACTCTGCCATCATCATAATATCATCCGATAATTGAATCATACTTATCTTCGTCCCCATTATTCTTCCCCCTAAAATCCAAGTTATATTAAACCTGAATCTTGGATGTAAGCATGAAAAGTTGTATTTCTCTGCCTCTTGTAGTTCATTCCCTGTTTTAATAATTGAAATTTCATTTTATACAAGTTCTCTCTTTTTACTCTATTATAAGTTTGTTTTTACATCAAGTTTGATTTCAAGCATTTCATCTTGTGCAGGAATATAAAGTGAAAAATTATAATATTGCTTTTACATTTTAACTTTTAAATGTACTGCAATTGGTAATATTATTGAATTTTCTTAAGCAAAATGGAGGGAAATCTAAAACAGAATATTTTTAAAGGTATACAATAAGATGCTGCATTCATATCTAACAATTCAAATGATAAATTACATTGATTCTTGATATGCGATAGGAGAAACAAATGTAAATATACTAGTTTTGAATGTTACTATAATTGTCACTAATTATTGCATTAGGGGAAATGGAATTGATGGTTATGAAAACAGTTGAGGTAATTTTTTTCTCGGTTCCTAAAATTTGTCTCTTTAATTTATATTCGCAATGGTGCATATTCTGCATCAGTATAACTATAATTAAAGTAATGATTATTTTATTCAAAGAATTTACACATCCTGCAATCTGCTTTTGGGTGAGTGTTAATAGCTCGAAACACATGGGATTTGGGCTAATTTTTATTCAATATGACTATTTTACTTATTATTTGCTGTAAGAATGATTTCTTATTTCTTTTATTTCTAGATAAAGTTGTTAACAAATGAACATAACGTTTGATTTATCTTAAGATATTGTTAGTGGATGTCTTGTAGTTCAGACTACTTTTAATCACTATCATCATCATGTTTATTTTATGAAATCAATGTGAGAAGGTGTGACTTCGTGGAATGCCATAATAACAAAAACAACTTTGTAAATTTCTACAGAAAATTGTGATATTACGAAACCGGTCGCGAATATAACAATTTTCTGTGGAAATTTACAAAGTTGTTTTTATTATTGTTTATTTGATCATTTTGAGGAACATATGTGGGTTTATATCAATAGAAATGTGGATGAGTAAAATGTAAAATTATATATAGAATCTCTTAACAGAAAATTTCTTAGATATCTTTAGCAGAATAACAATATTTAGATTATGTTACTTATTATTATTTCTAATAACAATAATTGAAATTTAAAAATTTTGTAAATCTTGAACAAATTACATTTAATTTTCAGTATTATGTTTTAATGTGTGCACCATGAGAATATTAGAGAAATAGTACAATGCATTTTATTGATGTAGTTGAATTATGTTGAGTAATATCTGATTTATGATAATAAAAGATGTCTTATTTATGGAATATTAAATTATATGATAAGTTTTCATAAGCAATTTACCCAGATAAATTATGTTCTTATGTTTGCAACTCACTTTTTTAACTTACAATGTCAATTTTAAAGTGTAATTTTAATAAAAGTAAATTTTTGGTATTACTTCTCAAGCCCTTTGATTCTTGTGTTTTCATTGAAGTTTTGGAAATGAATAAGCTATATAGTATAGCATAGCAATGATGTATACTAGGTAATTGGACAAAGTATGTGTTACTATACTTCCAAAATCTTAATCAAAATTAAAATCAATATATTTTATTGAATTCATCCTGTAGCAAACATTTTATTCTTTCTTGGTACAAAAGCAGTTGATGTCAATGTACTTTTCAAGCCTTTCTTTCTGCTAGATAGTTATGATGACAGTTAATAATAATGTATCACTAAATGAACATCTATGTAAATAGAATAATTTGTAAATATTATCTTACAGATGGTATTTAATAAAGATACTCATTATTGGCTTCAGTGTTAGTTGCTTAAATGAAATAAATCCCAATAGTTTAAATTGAATTTGTAAAATTTTAATCAATGGCTGAATAGTCTTTATTTTGTTACAAATTCTATTTAGCACCATATGTGGGCAAGGAATATCCTTTTCCTTATTATTGTATTTTTTTAGCGATTTCCTTAGGAACATCTTATGGAGTTTATGATTAATTTCTGGGTGTATATTTTTGTATGGTATTATGTTAAATAATAAAGCTTTCTATACCTGTATTCTGAAGATTTTATTTTTGGATAGCGTGAGGTGTTTGCAGTTATTTGTTAGAATAAAAAAAATCGTTTCAAAAGAAAAATTACAAGTATTTTAGAATGCATTAAAGAGTACAGACAAACATCTGATATGCCAATCCAATCATATCAATATCAACTTGGTCTGTTTCAAATTGAAGCAAAATATATTTATGCTTCTAAAATGACCCCAATAATCATTTAATCAGGAATATTCTATTTGTTTCTCCAAGAAAATTGCTGTTAAATCCAATCATAATTATCAGATTGGGAGACCAAATATTACATATATATTGAATTTCAAAAGGTTAGCCACATCTATTAATCTGGGGTCTTATATAACTTCTATCGAGAAAACTTAATTTTATGAAATATCTGTATTTACTTCTGAAATTCTCTATAGTATTTCAGGTACAAGTATTTCAAAATTACTGTCGCTCATTGTCTTTAAGACTAATATTTCATTTATGTTTCCAGGTAAAATGAGTCAGCATTTTATTGTTTGGCATAAAGCTCAGGGAATCAGAGCCAAAATAATTTGATATTATTAAAATTGGGCTCTTTAAAATGAAAATAGTCACTTATGTGTGTGAAAGAGAGAGAGTGTAACTGTATTATCATCAGCTATTATTTACCTGACCCTGGATTTATTTAAATATGTATAAAAGTGAGGGAAGTATTGGAAAAATGAGATATCAACAGAATTTAAGCTGGAAGGAAATAATACGTTCTAAGTACTGAAAGAAAAAAACTTGGAACTATATGTAATCAATAATGTTTCTGCTCAAAGTTATATATTCAAAAGGTGAATATATCGATGATATGAAAAGGGTGATTGATTATAAATATCTAAGCAAGATCTCCAAATCTGGCAAGGGCAGAAAAGATTACACAGAAGGCTCTGTCTTAAGATGAGAGACAGAATTTCTAGAATAAGAAATGTGACTATACTCAGCGCAGAGGTACCATGCACAAAAGAGACAAGTAAAACACAGTAAAAAAATAGTGCATATTCACCTGGAAAGTACTAATTCAAATTAAACAGAAGCAGGGTACTATAGGAAATTCTTAAGATTGTCCAACTTAACTAAATGAGACTTAAATTTTACTAAAGTTTAGCCTACTTTCTCCTGCAAGACTCATGTTCATTACGTACACACAAGGTACAAAATTAACATTGAAATGGATACTACAAGTAAAAATAATTTTCAGAAAGGTTAAAATATTGTCAACAGAAACTTAATAATGGATTATGAACTGAAATGAGATACACAAGTGGGATACAATATTGGAGACAGGTTGCAAAGAAATTTGAAAATAGTAAACTGATAAGAGTGCATGTATATGTATTTACATAAAATACATATACATAAATACTAAAGAGTAATGTCTTTTATACTATTGTAATTAGGACAGAGGAAATGTATTTTGGGTTTAAGTATGGAAATTAAAATTTGAAATCCTCTTGTGGTCATGCATCATCATTTAATGCATTTCATGTTGTAACTCCTTGAAGTACTTTTACTCTGTCTCATCTTCAGAATATTTTTAATTGATTTTTGAATAACTGATTCAAATTTTTTCCCAAAATAATATCTTTTTATAGAAGTCCTCTCTTATGTAGCCTTAAGTATTTAATCAAGAGGTTATTGAAATATATAAAGAGAAGTTCATTTAATTGACATATTTAATGATTTTTCATAAATATTCATATTACTTCTTCAAAGAAATCATAAAATATGCAACTGTCATAAATTAAAATTCAATCTTCACAGGTATATTTTTAGATTCATCTTATTCACTGTTTTGGGAAAGAAATGGCAGGATTCCTGGAAAGAAAAGAAAAAAGAATTAGAGCAAACTTAACTTTTATAAAAAACATGAAAGCACATAAAAGGTGTTTTGGAAGATTTTATAGATTAAAGAAGAGATGAAGGTATAATAAAATTATGTATTCCCTAGCAAATTATGAATCATTGAGCATACTTATATGTATGCTGATGCATATTTAACATTCAATCAATCTGCACAACCATTTATGTTATCTAAATAAGAAGTTTTTGTTAATAAATCATATAAAAATATGATTCAATCTTTTGATAGTTGTTAAAAGTAATGAGATTTGTTCTTATTATTAAAATGATTTCTTATGTATTTAAGGTAAATTTACTAATTTATTAAAGATTAAAAATAATCAAAAGATAAAGGAAATATTTAGAAGTTTTTATTCAGTTTTTAATAAAAAGCATAGTCACCCATTGGAAAATTAATTAAAGGAAGTAAATTCTACATTTCTTGAATTTTGTTAGTACCTGGACTTATGAACATCCCTAAATTCTTTAAATGCTCAATAGTTTTCACCAGTCAATTAAAAATCTACAAAGAAAAAAATGACTTACGATGGAGGAGGAAGCTGTCTCTGGACAACAGTGCGTGTTCCTTCAGGTCCTTCAACTTTGAAATCAGCCTCTACTGGAGCTCCGATATTGTAAGTTACTCCATTAGGACCAGTAACTGACACACCTCTACCACGGAATGGACTTGGAGTTCCTATAATGAGAAAATCATTTTATAGTATATAACCAGTGCATAATCAGTTATTTTGACAGATTGTACACATATGTAAATAATCATTATTTCAATTTAAAATGAGGATATCATGATACTTTGGTCCTTAGCTAAAATGCTCACCAATAGGGCGAGTTCCAGCAGCAGCTCTGGCCTCACTGAAGGAGGCAGAGACTACAATACCTCCAGGGAGTACCATACTGAAACTTGAAGAGCTACTTTCAGCCTGGGCAACTGTTCCAGTTTCACATTCTGATCCTAGTCTTGTTACCAGCTCACTAGCATCCGGTAAGATGTCAAAGGTAAAGGAAACTTCATTACCTGCAATAAAGATGGTGGAACACTAGGTAATTTTTATGGATGAGGCTGTTATTTTGCTGAATTCTACAATACTCCAATTATTAAACAAAACTGAGCCTTAAAAAAGAAATGAATGAGAAGCTGATTGAAATGAAACTTCCTTTTCCTAAAGGCAACTACAATTAGTTTAAAACAGATGCTTAATTAAAAATGGGGATCAGTAAAAGTTATTGTGCTCCGTATAACTTATTCAACAAATAGAATGCAATAATATTGATAGTTGGATTTATAAAAATAAAATAATAAAGGAATTATTATTTTATACCGAGGTTGATGGAAATACTTATAATTTAAAACAATTGGTACATCACCACAGAAAACTCGCACAATTAAAGTTCTTTAAAAACGTATCTGCGTAATCATTAACAAATGGTAAATAGTTCATATTATATTTTAACGGAAGGAAAATATTTTATTGTTCATGGCGAAATAAAATTGAATGGTAACAGGCTCATTCCTAAAGGTTTTTCACTCATCCAAGAGAGCTAAAATTTTGAGGTGTATACTAGCGGCGATAGATATTCAGAACCTTTCAATGTACCGGTTTTCCGACGCTAATGACCATATTTAAATCTTGCCCACGAACATAAGATATTTAGATTCCACAGCACATAAGTGCATTCCTCGTTACGTGGAGAAAAGGACGGCTCTAGTCTAGTTATCTAATGATCCTCACTTGGAGCTTTCCATCTACTCTCCTGAAGATAATAAGCTTATTAATCGAAATCTCGAAGTTCTTTCATTCATGAAAAACAAGAGGAATGCATTAGAAGTGAAGAAAAATAAATGTAAAATGATTTCGGCTATAAAATAAAATTTAAAATCTGTCGATACTTTCTGGTTGTCTCTAAAATAGTTACTCCGTTTTACGATAACATTTTTTAAAAGATTCAATTTGACTGCAGAATATGACATCACAACGCTAACGAAAGTAGTGGAAGCGACATCAACAAAGATAAACTTGTGCGCAAAATACGGATACTAAATTTTATTGTTGTGAATCTATTTAATAAACAATGAGATAGAATTGAAATGGTGAAGCTTAAACATTCATATGTAGTTTGATGTAACAAAATATATATAACAATGTATCTCGTGGTTATCGTGAAGTTGTGTAAATATATACAAGCGCAAGAAGAGGAGTTACTGTTTGGAATTCTGATGTTAGAATCTTATGGACAAATTCTAGGAGAAATTCTACAAGTATGATTAATAATAGAATTTCGACTGGGTATATTTTTGTGCAGAATGGAATTGCTTTCTTGAATCTTAGAAAAGTATCAGCATGAGAACCACTTTCATTTCCTATAGGTGTTCATTGAACATGGAATCTTCATCAAAATCATTTATGAACGTAAGAGGCAGAACCAATGTCTAAAAGGATTGAGTAATAGCTTGAGCAAACATATGGACGCTAACGGTAATTGGGGTCAAGACAAATGCTGTCTTTCCGATTTCACTCGGCCCGGAAAACCCAAATCTCATTTCGATATAAAATTTATGAATACGATATTGCAACTCCCTTCTCAGTGGAAAAAAGCGATATGGTTTCAGTTCGAATAGCAATTTATGTCATCAGACTGGTCTTTTGATGAAGAGATATCCAGTGAAGGACCTAAATGTAATGTTTATTTCCCAGGGAGCTTCAAAAGAGCGAAGTCGAAGAAGAGCTCGAAAATTACGACTTGGGATGGCATATCCTAAACAAGAACGTATCTCAACGCTGGTAATACCGAACAGGTAACACCTATTTAAAAATCGTTTACCACTATCAAGCGGACGCCGTTTAGTTTATTTACCGAAACTAGGAAACTTCAATGAAAGATTAACTCCAACTCACCCTTTGGGGGTGCAGCTGAGGCTGCGCTGACCAGAAGAACGAAGAGGGCAACGACGGTGGTGCTCATGATGAAGAATGTCACTGCTACCTCTCCGTGGATTCTTTTAATACCTCCTCAAGGTCATTGCCTCTCCTCTCAGGGATTCCCCTCCATCAAGGAAATATGCCTCTCAAGTACTCTTTCGAAGAACTCACTTTCCTTTGTTTGAATGAAATGAGTCCCTCTTCAGTCCCTCTTTCCTCTTCGAGAGAGGTTAGCTTCGTCGTCGCAGCCGAATTAAAATGCGTGGGAAATGACTGAGAGCTATCCTTCACCTTCATTAAACAATAAACATTGTCTAACGATGCATTCGAGCGATTTCTCGAGTCTTTTCCAAGGTTTTCCATAAGAGGTTTCAGGATGACGAAAGTAAAATCCTTAATAAATAAAACGAAGTAGCAAAACGAATACATTGGTGGATAATAAAATAAATATTAAATTTGCAACTCGATTTCCAACAGCGGAAGAGAATGCAATATAGCCATGTTACGTGGTAGGATGTAACAAATGCTTCCTCCAAGATTATTAGTCTCACGTGGCATTTCTATCATTAACCTATGACAGATGCTTCAATTATAGATCTCTTCCTTACCACGAAATTATGAAGTGCGTTACACACCGCTCATACAAAAGCCAAAACGTCATAAAAGAAATCTTATTACAAGCTTTTTATTTTAAAGCTCAAATGAAAATTAAGAAAACGAAGAAGACTAACTCCCACAGAAATTAATTTAAAGGTAACCAGTTTCATATTCGACATCTTTATGCACGAATTATCTACGGGACTAGCGGCCTTGAAATAAGTTACTATGGAAATTACCAAGTGCTCTTCGTTTACTTCTTAAGGCTCCCTTGCACAAAGTTGAGCTTGAGCATATCAGTTTCATTGCGGTTGAAACATAACAACTATTCATGTAATTATATTATGCAATCCGTGAACTAACATTATTTGTTGCATTTCCTGCAATGCCCAAAAACCGCATAATGGTAGGTGGTTTCAATGCAACGAAGTCCCTAAATATTCGTATTATTTACGTGTATATATATATATATCTAGAAAAAGATACTAGTACTAGATAAACGTTCTTTTAATAAACTCGTGAAATGTTTTCGAAGTCTGGTCTCGTAAACTGCGTTCGCTGAGCGCAGGGAACACAATACAACGTATTTCACTTTGTAAGTCGTTACTAAGGTTTCCTTCGAACAATCAATCCGTTGCTAAATTCAAACCCCCTATCGCAGAGAGAATTCTATACGTACGATTAAGTTATATTTGAAACACTGCTGTCGAAACTTCTATAATGACAACAAATAATCGATTAACGTACCAATTAGTGAGAAATATCTACCCCGTAACACTCGAGTTATTACCCTTAAGGACACGGTTGGAAAACGTTGGTTTACTGTGAGTCGATTCTTCTATATTCTCAATGAGTATTTTAAACGATACATTTCTGCTAATGGTGACGAATGAGGATTTGAATTGCTTGACCAATTCTAACGGTGCACATTAGATGTGACAAGATTTGGCTGAAGTTTGGATAGATGACCGGGTTATTTGCATTTTAGCGCATTTATCAACCTTCTAACCAAATGAACAGCCTTTAGAAATAGAAACCAGGTCGCTCTGTTTCAACATTTTGTATTGTCCAGTATATAAGCGTGCTTTCCGCGAAAAACCTCACCTTCTTGTGGCTTCTTCATTTTAAATGATGAAGAAAAGCTTGACCTTGGCGATTCCTGTGAAATCGTGGTAGTCGAAATACAACGAGGTAATTCAACGCGAAGAAGGATTTTTTGCGCTCTACCTACTTTAAAATAACCTTGAGGTACTCTCGCTGATGAATTATCAAACTTTCTCATGTCTTTATGATCAAAAGAGTACTTATCAATAGAAGTACAGATAAACTACTTATTCTATACTAGATGAGCAAAGAACAACACGGAATATTGATACCATAGAAATGAGAAAGTTTAGTTTGATCAAATCGCATTAATCATTCCATGTTTTCGTAGCAATTTCTTTCTCATTTTTATTCTTGGAACACTACTACAGTGTTTTATTTATGTTATGTTATGAATCACAACTTATATTTACTCCGATCCTGCGAGCATCTTCACTATAAGGAAATAAATTTATTATTTTTGTTAATTTTCTCATTTGAAGTTGTTTCCCAGGGTTATTGACCGAAATGTGCTTGCAGTCATTTTCAAATCTATTTGATAGAAATTCAAGACTCCCTCTCACTGTCCACGTAATTCATATTCGTTAATAATGTACATCAGTCAATTGTTGATGCAAAGATTACAACGCTGGATAAGGGAATGAGAACTTCAACGTTTTAAGTTCCTGTAGTTAAGAAATCAAACACACCGTATTATTTGGACCGGAAATTAATATTATTTTTGCGCACTCCCGTTTTTGTTGGTCATTTATCAACTCGTCGCATGCCCCTTGAATAACGGCAATAGTCCAAGGACCCCCCAATTATTCCTCCTTGAGAACCATATCAATCGCCTTCCTGAGGTCAAGAAAATAATATTTTATCTCCTTAGTTCGAGAGTTGCCTCGTTCTGTACGGCATAGAGAGTTAGAGAGAGAGACCTTCCCGAGATAAGTACGAGTTCATTGCCGCTTATCAAACAGGGAAAATTGCAGTTGCGAAACTAGGACCACATGGAAATGAAGCAGGACGACCGAATGCATTACTAATAGTTCGGAAGCCGGACGCCCCCCACGTAGCCACTCTGGGATGTACAGTGCCTTTTGGTTCTGTGGACTATCGCCGTACACCAAAAACAGGTTAATTTTCAAGGCTTTGATAGATACCGGAATCAACTTTTACCGGTGGGCCGCAATGCTATATGGATTTAGCAAGAAGCTTGTCCATTAGGACTATTTATGCTCCTCGCCTGACCCTCTTGAATTAAAGAGTGAATTAGTCAAAAAAGTCAAGATATTGTATTTGTGGTTTACTATCAAATTTTAATGAAATTAAGCGACTTTAGGTGCAATTGAGAGATAGAATTGAGTAATTTAATCAGCTGATTTAATCTTGGTCGAAATTTTTACTGTTAATTTTTCTTTGAAAGAAACTTAAAAGTCTCTCGCATTAACCAATTATGAAAGTGAGAAACATTGTATTTATACCATTATAAGCCACCATATTATTATAGTAAACTTTTTATATTTAATTGAGTACAATTTGAATAAATTTGATTTAAAAAACTAAATCTAAAAATTGTCTATGTGAATAATTAAGGACTCCTCGATTCATAAGGAATATGAATTGTCACAAAATAAAATTTAGAGCTTCTTCATCCGCCATACTCAAAGGAATTAGCTCTTTTTCGAATTTTATAACAGTTGTTCTACTGAATGAGAAATGCAATTAAAAAAATATTGGTGCAACCTTATTGATTTATCTTAGACAGATTTTATGTGCGTAAAAACTAAAATATTTTTGTATCCTGTATCCGTGAAGTAAATTTAACGGGAATCACATTCTTTCGATTGATATCATTCTCGTAAGACATATTTATCAAGTAGAAGCATGTGGCACTGTGGTTTCTCTCAAAACTACCAAATCTTCCATCAAGTTACCGATATACCAGATACTCTATGGAATGAGAAAAACTTCTCCCAAGCAGGACGACATGAAGGTAAAGATGAAGAATAAATAAAAGAATTAATGTCATAATTTCAACAGCACTGAATTTGAGTAGCAAATTTTAGAAAGAGAGAAATATATTATTGCTAAAAGCTTTCTTATGCTTAATCCTGATATTATAACGAGATAGAAGAGTTGAATATCTATCCGAAATAGTCTTTATATACAAATTACGATTAAACTTCAGCTTAAGACAAATTTGTAGATAAAAAAGTTGCTTAATGCAGAATATTATACCAGAACTAAAAAACAAAGCCTGGGATTATCTAATAATAGAAGGTGGCTTGAAGTCGTGAAAAATCAAAAATAAACTGGAAGAATAAAACTTCTACTTCAATACTAATTAAAATATATTTAGTCAAGTAATGCAAAGAATAAGTAACGAGATAAGTAGAATAGATATATAATTTAAACATGTACGAGGCAATATCAAACTTAAAATTAAGATTCTAAATATCATAAGAAATTATAAAGATTTGCCTATATATGTTAGTGTCGACTTAACTTTAGGTTCGAACCGAGCGCTAAGAATACGATAGACATATCGAGAAAGCAACACGCAATGGAAATTCGTATGTCACTTTGTACATGTAGGGTAGATTGGCGAGGTCTTTGAATCCCTTGTCAATAAATTATGGTAATGATCTTCATTTACAATTTTAATTTTTCTAATTTATAAAAGTTTCCTTAGTTTAGCGTAAAATTTAAATGTTTTCGAGGACTTTGAAAATTCTAGTCGATTTCATTGGCGAGTCATTGTTTTTACAGTCGATAGTAAGATATCAGAGATATAAAAAATTTAGTTGAAATTGATATTACTGCAATATTAAATTCCAGATGCCCTGTTTATTAAGAGTTTCGCGGTACAATTGCCGACCATTACGGATTGGGTTTAAAAGACAGATTTCAGATTTCTCTGGAAACTTATCAATCTCACCAGAAGTATCAAGTGCATTGAAAAGTGGAAAACCGGTCGTCGCTCTCGAATCTACGATAATTACTCATGGAATGCCCTATCCCGAAAATTTTTCAACAGCTTGTAAGGTGGAGGAAATCATTAGAAATCAGGTAATTTATTGAGGAAAAGGCATGTCATGAAAGTAGGAAGAAAAAAAGAAAATGTATGCACGATTATAATGCTTCGAATACGAATAAATTACTGTTTAATTCATATACTTATACTTCTTAATATCATGACGAAATATCTTTATATATTTAAATTCTTGCATAAGTATTGCTGTCATTGATTATAATTTACTGCTTCATATCTTGTATCAACTGACTTATCACCTTGGCTTCGAACTGGAAAAAATTTTTTGTTTGATTGATTTTAGGACTGTATACCTGCAACTGTAGCTATAGTGGATGGAAAGATGTGTGTTGGTGTAAGCAAAACCTCCATGGAAAATTTGGCATCTAAAAAATATAAAGCCATCAAAACCTCGCGCAGAGATATTCCTTTTGTATTGAGTAAAGTAAGTTAGCCTTATTGTATTTGTATATAATATATGTATACTTTAAAGTAATTTATCAAAGATACATTCGTTTTAAATGTTTTAGTAAATCGTATAACTAACTCATTCAGAATGAGTGAATATTTGAATTTTCTTTGTGGAGCAGGCAAAAAGCCAATTTTGCTAGGTTATCAGATTGAACCTTTTTTTAGATCTAAATGAAGAGCATTATGATAAAGAAATTTGATTAGTCCTTGCACAATTGATTTGTCAAATATACCTATATATTTGAATTATTCATTAAAGACATATATTAAGGGAGCATATCATACTTTATAATATGCTCTTGAGGAACTCAACAAGTCTCTCTTTATCTTTAGGAAATTGTGCTTTATTATGTATGCGATTCTCTCATTAAATATTTGCTATATTTATCTCCAATATTAGTTGATGTAATCTTCATATTTTTCCAAGAAGCTCTTTAAAATATTTCCTACTTTTAGGGACTAAATGGTGGAACAACAGTTTCTGCTACAATGATTGCAGCAAAAATGGCTGGTATTAATGTATTTGTCACAGGTATGTTTTACAACTAATATTCATTTCAGACATTTTTTTATTCATCCATTTTTTGCATCAAGAGCTTCACTCTGTTAATATTTTTTACAAACACTTTTTCAATAAATTTGTGTTCCTTTATTTTTTTACAGTAAATAAAATTTTAAAATCTTTATAGAGTTAAATATTTTTCACTTATTGATTATTATATCATTGACTGGTTTTGATTTGAGTTTTATCTAAATTGATAGGAGGAATTGGAGGTGTTCATCGTGGAGTACATGATTCTATGGATATCAGTGCTGATTTGAATGAACTTGGGAGAACTCCTATAGCAGTTATATCAAGTGGAGTAAAATCAATATTAGATGTTGCCAAAACTCTTGAATATCTGGCAAGTTACTGCTATATTAGATTGTATAAAATTATAACTTTTCCTCTGCTATTTCAACTATGCATAGTTTCTCCTCATTTATTGCATGTATTTTGGAGATGATCTCAGCTTTTCTGAGACAATTGTCAAAAATATTGCTTTTGCTGAAAGCAATTATCAATCATTATGCGTTTCAAAATGGATGTAAATTTCAAAATATCAATCATCAAAATATTAATATTTATCACTTCAAATTCTTATTTAAGTTTAAATTTATAATGATGTTTAAAGACTCCACTTTTCATTATTATTAATAGTCTCATTCTGTTCTCTCTTTAGCGCAACAGAAACGGAAAGTAGGTAATTTGTAGGCAATTCATAAAATAAGTGTGTACTTATAGTTATCATCAGTATTTCTCTCTTTGTACATTAGTTATTAAAAATCTGTCTAATATTTCCAAACAAAAATGCCCTGATTCATAGTTGGAAATTCTGTGTACCTTAGTTCATGATCCCAATGTATATTTATGATGTTATTCCATGTTGTGGTTTATAAAAGATTGGGAATTGGATAGGTGGCATGGAGTCATTGTCAATGAGACTGTAAATGTGTGTGAATTTATTTGATTCCCATAGTATTATGAGTTATTTTGAAAATGCTTAATTTTTCCAAAAATTCCTTTCAGTTACCATTAGATGCTCAGAGAAGGCAGATTAAAAAAAAATCTTATTGGCGACATACTCAAATATTTTGAAATTCACCTATGCATATGGTCATTAGTGTCTGTTTGTGCCATATATTTTTAGTATTTCTGGATTAGTATCTGATTCTATTGCTGTAACTTTTAGGAAACTCAAGGAGTATGTGTGGCAACCTATGGAGAGAAACGAGAATTTCCCTCTTTCTTTTCTCCTGGAGCAGTTGACGATGATGGGAGACCCATTTTATCTCCTTACAATGTTTCTACAGCAAAAGAAGCTGCAATGCTTATTCATAAATCTCTAGCCATTGGTTTAAAAAGTGGAATACTAATAGCTGTACCTCCACCACCCGAGGGAACAGTAGATAAAGATGAAGTTAATATTGAAATGGTTATTCAAGAAGCGTTATCAGAAGCTAAAAATCTTGGTATCCAAGGTAAAGACATCACTCCTTTTGTTCTAAAAGAAGTTGCTTCAAGAACAAGTGGGAAGTCTCTCTCTGCAAGTATCCTTTTCATCTGTATCTGTGAAATTAAATAATAGTTTCCTTATGCATATTGAGCATCAAGCATAGTGTTGTTCAATATCATAATATTATTTGAAAATTAGAATGAGGGTTTGGTTTTGTGACAGTTAACAGTAATTTCCAGTGTAGATATAATTTAATTTAAATATATAACTAATTTCTTTCAAGTTATTTACCTAGTCATATTACAGCTTTCCTTTTTGTCATTCCCACAGATATAGACTATATTTGTATTTTCTTGCGAGTATTTAATGTGTTCCTTAATTCTGATTATCAGATACAGTGTTGATTCAACACAATGCTGCAGTTGGAGCAAAGATAGCTAAAGAACTTCAAGAAATTATTAATAGTGATAAGAAAAGGTGAGATTTAGACGGGCATTGAATCTTATTTCTTTAATTTTTTTAGATTTCTGCAATTTTAATTTTCATTGATTGTAAATTATAATGAGTATTTTTATGATAATATGTTTAATAATCATGTTTAATAATCATGTTTGACTTTCTTTAATCATAATGCTAAAATTTTGCCTGAAGTTTCTCTGAGAAAAATTGGTTTTATGTGCAGGAGTGATAATTTAAACAAGCATTTCCTTGTGGAATATGTTTCAATTCTAGTGTATGTCAGCATTTATTTAGCTTTTAAGTCAACATGTCATTTACAGTTTTTACAGTTCATTCCTCCCACTCATTCTCATTACTAATTCATATTACAAAATAAATACCACTTTATCATGATGAATAATCAGTAGAAAATTAATTCAATTTTGTAATACTTTTTGTTAATAGACATCTGTTGATTTTATATATGTAAGTTAAGAAATGTAAACTTTTGTTTTTTGTTGTCATTTTATATAAATTCATATCAAAGGATTTATATAATTTCCAGTATAATGACTGTTTTATTAAAATCAATTATGTATCATCATTTATGATTACTGTCTTCTACAACTGATGTGGTATATTAAGTAATCTTACTTTTATCCGCAAATAGAGATTGGTAAATTTATGCTGTGTGTACACTGTGCTGTGCAGATTATTTCCTTAGCAGTTATTCTTATTTTCTGCAAGTATAATATCAGGATTTTATGGTGTATCTTAAGTTTTAATTAAAATATAGTTCTGTTTATGAATCATTTTTGAATCATGAATATTTATAATCATTTTTTGAACTTTCACACACAAATCTAGAAAAATTGTTTGTAGGAGTTATTCAAAGGAAGTTTTTCCATGTCATTGGGAAAATGTCACTTTATATTATTTTCTTATGGTATGAATCACGGTTACCACCTAGTCAACTGCCGAAATTGGAATGATTTTTATAATTCAAAAAATCTCCTTTTGATGCAGATAAGGTACTCTTACTTCTTACCTGAGTACCCTTACACTTACTTTCCCAATGTCTGCCTTCTGTTATAAAATGAGAGACATCTATATAAACACTAGAAAACTGCATAGTTGCATAGCTGCAGAATCCATTGGAAAAGCAAGGAGGTACTATTACTTCCATGTTAAGGGTGCTAAGTTTGGAGAAGTAATGGTAATGGTATCTCATCTGCATCAAAAGCTTTAAAGTAAAACTTTCTAAGTCAAAAATCCATTTGAATATGTAAAGATAAATGAAAAAGTGATATATCTTGTTAAAATTCACATAAGTTTGATGATAAATTTATTATATGAATTTTATTGTAATATAGTTTAAGAAATGATGAATGGAAGAATGTGAATTATTGACCTAAAAAATTGCACTGCCATTATTAAAGTATTTTTCATAATGTATTATAGTATAATTTTTTCAAAGTATGATTTATATGTAAATATTTAAAAATAAACGTAAATAAATTTAAAGTGAATTTTAAGAATTTTCTCTATTTGTTTGTATTATGCATGATATTTTTTTGATTCCTGATCAACTCTCATTAGACCACATCCCTCCTTTCTTTACTTTAAGGTTTAATTGTAAGTACTATGTGTTTCTCAAGTTTTTGTCTATTTTATTTTGTGGTGTTATCCTTGTTGTGATTTTTTTTCTCTTTCCATTTTGAATACACTATCATATTATTATATGTAATATTTTGACCATAGTGTAAATTGAATTAAAATTTTCATTTCTCCAGTTGATCATTTTATTCTATGACTACAGTTCAAATCAAGGAAATTATTCATGTTGAAAGAAATATTTTATTTGAAATTTATCATACATTATTTTTAGGTGAAGGTTTTATGTGATATTTAGAAATAATACACACTGCAAGATCTGTAGAATTAAATTTTAATAAATTATTTCCTGTGAATGGGTCAATACATGACTATAAGTCCATTTGGTAAGGTATCTTAGGTTGAAGCTTTTTATTTCTACTATTGATCGATTTATTCTTAAATTCAGGTTGAGATTGAATTCTTTTTATATTATTATATGTTATAACATTAATTTGCATTATTCATTTAGTTTTTATAGAATTATATTCTTCATAATTTTTCATAAGTGTTTTTATTATATTTAATTTTAGTGAGCAACAAGTTTTTTCTCTGTGTATGAAGGAAAAGCGCCCAGAATTTGTAGAAAAGGAGAATGATGGGATCAGCAAACCTTGTGTGAGCAAATAGAATTTTTTTCTTTCTACATCTGTAGTATTTTTTAACTTTTAAAAGATTACATAAATCATTCATTTTGAAAGTTTAAGTGAAAATAATTTAGGAATCAATATATCATGTAAAAAATTCGGCGCAAGGGTCTAAATTTCAGTATAAGTATAAGTGAATGTTACAAACTTAAAAACAGATAATGATTCATTTATTCTATCTATGTCTGTTGAATGATATTTGAATCACATTTAATTGAATTACATCAGAAAATTTGGTATTCAACTCCATAACTGTTTAACCGTATGAATATCCGGTTATGAATAGCTTATTTACATTGAAATATTTTTGTGTAGGTTATTGTTGGAGGTTCAGTTTTGGATTCAACTTTGAGTATTCAAGAAGACTCTATTAAGGTAAGCAGTATTTATAAGTTTTAAATATTTATTTTTTGCTTTCTTAATTACTCCCTGGGATGAAAAGATATTTATAATTCAATTTTTATTTAAGTTTTTGTGTGCAGATAGAATATGTTTTTTCTGCAGTAAAAGCTAAAATACATGTTTGTGAATTTGTTTCAAACTGTTCATTACTTTTTTGCACTTGCTATCAGTAGTAATGCAGATAACTACATGTGATATATGATCATTTATTAAGATTTCCTCTCATGACCCTATAGTGAGTTGTTTTATCTTTTAATGATTTTTATTGTTCTTTTTGCATAGAGTGCAGTGTTATATTTAAATTTCAAATTTGATTATGGATGTAGATTGTTATTTTATCGTAGATAAAATGAACTTCTAAAACCCATTTAGATGGTAATTTTAAAAATATGTTTGCCTATTTTTGTTAGAAACTGTTTTAATAATTTGTCAAAATGGATTTATTGCATTAAACTCTTTAGATTATTAATCTCTATATTCTGTTGCTAATTGTTCATCTTAAGGTTTTTCCTATTCAAGTAGTATAGGAATTAAAAAATATATATCAAGGTTTTTGGGAAGTGGTACCTATAAGATGCAAATTTAAATTAGATTTTTTTTATCTTGAAAATACCTGTTAAAACTACAGTTATACGAACAGAATTAGTATAATTATATAAGGATTAATAAATCCTAGTTTGAGGATTGAAGTAAATATTTGAACAAAAGCAATGTAATGTAGTGTTCATAATGCTGATACATGTTGTAACTACTCCATGATTAGTTCAAGAAAGGAGAAACACCATCTATCTTAACCCTCAAGAGATATATTTGATGAAAACATTATTGATCTCAAAGGCATTCGTCACCTCATCTTTAGTTAGTATTATATATCATTATATTGCAAAGCACTATATTATACTTTTATTATAAATTATAAAATGAAATGATTTTGGTTTATTAGATTTATTCTGGAACCAGGATTAGTACAACCATAACACTTGAATAAGCGTGTGTAACAAGTCATGGTAAACATATATTTTTCTTTATCCTTTATCTTCTGCTGCGTTATCCTGAAATCCAATCACATGAATGGAGAGCATTTTAAAGTTGGTGATTGATGAATAATTTGGTATCTTCTAGTTAGGCACATAATGTTTGGGTTACATCAAATTTTTGGATGTTATAAAAATAATGTTCAAGTGTTTAGATTTTTAAATTTAATTTTGACTTGCACATTGAATGTGATCATATAAATTGATAATTCATTTTGTCTTGTTGGTAAGCATTGCTGTTATGTTTTCATTCCTTTTCAATAAGTGTCTTGCCAGAGGATGTGGCAATTCCCTTTTAACCTTTTAAACAGATAAAGTGATGTTTGGGTCATTTAATTTTAAGTATAAAGGATTCAAATTGAAACTTAAGAAACTGTGTTCATAGTGCTCATTAAATATAATGAAATGGTCTGGCAATGCTTATTTCAGTGTGACATTCATCACATTAGCTGTAATTGGTGAGGCACTCTGAAGCTCATGGATAATGGGACAGTTTTAATTCTCATGGCATGGTGAAAGTCATTTACTGAAACTAATCTAAATAATCCTTGATTTGGTCATGTTTTTATTTTCAACAGGCGAATTGACTTAAATCCAATTTGCTAGCACCCTTTTACTCAAAGGACAATAGTTTCTTATCCTTTTCATTAGACCTAAGTTTACTTATAAATCGTAAATAAATCTTTAAATTACATTATATTTATATCGTAATTAGCAATATATACATAGATCTATATTATTTTACGTTTGATTATGCTGACAAGCATGTTTCTCTTTAGCTTCAATAAGAACAAAAATTTTTATGTTTAATTAGTACTAAAAACAAATATAATGTTTTTAATCAGGTACTAGCCTAGTGTGCATTATTCTTTCTAGGTTTCTCAAAAATATCTTTAGCGATATGCAATTTCAATCTCATCATTTGTATCCCATTTGTAGTATATGCTAAATCTCTGAGTGACAATATTTAAAAATTAAATGCAGAATTTTGATGTAATACAGTTACTTAATTGAAAGGAAAAAGTAACTCATTCCAGTGTCACTTACATGAAACATTGCCTAATTGCACCAAAAAATTTATTTGTTAATTTAAAGAGCCTCTGGTTTTTTATAATTTAGCACAAAATAGATTTCATGGTCCTTCTCAATTTAAATATTTCAGTAATGAAAATTTTGGAGTTCTTTTTTATTACCCTGCTATTCACCATGACTTAATTCCTGTTGTTTTTGTGGACAAGAAAGATTGTATTTGAATCTAAACGTATGCTATTGCACTCTCTACATGCCAAATAATTGCAAGGTCGTGTGTTACAGATTTTCTTGTTGCATTACCTCTGTGACATCCAGATTTGCTTAGATGCTATGATTATGCATCCACCTTCATTGCACTGACACATTTTGTCTTTATAGGATGTGTACACTCATAAATGATCACCCCAATGGGTGAAAATATATTGGATAGGAGAAGAAAGGGAAAGATAACAGAGAACACTTCAATAATTCAACAGCTATACAACAAGAAATACAAGAAAATAGGAAATAACAGAATTCTGAATATTGTGAGATAAAAATAACATGGTGAGATTGTTGGATTAATCCATTGCTCTTATCTCTTGTGTAGGATATCTCTTCACAGTTTAAAACTATTGTCTCTTCATGTAGTTTAATCTTTACAATTCGTTGTGTAAAGTTCATAAGTTTATCTGAATTCGAGTTTTCAAACTCTTAAAAAAATCTCACCAGCCTTGGCTATTCAACTCAATTTCTTCAGTCATAATTCATCACGTTTCATACATTTATATAATATTTAAAGAAGGAGCACATAATCACTTGTTGTGTCCACTCCTATTTGATTTTTATCTAGCATTTCAGCCTAATTTCTCTTAAATAACCGAAGCACTGCGAGCACATGGAATATTTATATGGATTTGATGTGCTCTTTAAGAAGACTAAGGGGACTCAGCGGGAAATTTATTTCTGAGGCGGATATGGCTGCGGCCTCATGCAAAGAGATTAAGAAACAGGAAATTATAGACAGAGCATCAGAGATGGAGCACAAATGGCTTAACTAAATTGTTTGGGTTCAAACAGCGTCTTTGGCCTTCTAACAACTTCACCATTATTTGCCATCTCTCTGCGTGGGATCTCAGATAGTTTTTGTGGAAGAGATCATGTGCCCACTTTCTCTTATTTCCATTCTATTTTCAAAATATCATTCATTCATCGAATAAATAACCTGCGTGTGTGGTTGGATCTATTTCACATTTCAAATTGAACGCGAACAAAGGAAATTCTGAGGAAATGATTGGCATAATTAAGAGTAAGGATCGGTAATTATTTTAAAAATATTGTCGATGGTTAACATAAATATAAGTCTTTCGTATGTCATGGAAGGAGTGCACTGTCCTTCATCCTTCAGTTTTCCCTCGGCCGCTATTTCACGAACAAGTTGAAAATCATGGAAGATGAAATTGTATCTCTCGGAAGATGAAAGTTAAAGTAATCAAGTTCTACATCGTGTTGGTAAAATAATAAAGTTTTTAAGTAGTAAACAATCTTGTTTATACGATCAAGTGTTTGTATAAAATGTACTGAAGTATTTTATCTAATGCAACGTACAACAAGAAACTTAGCCGTGAGTTTCAAAAATAATATATCACGTTGTAAAAATAATTTTTATCACACGGCGGCTCGTTTAAGCCCAGCCCTTTGCAGACAGAACACTCCTGTAGACGCATTAGAAAATAGTTTCTCATGCTTTCCATGGGTTTTTTTAAAGGTAGCAAAAATTAATTTACTTTCTTAAATAACTATTCAACGCTTATCTTCGGGACTAAGCGAAGAAAGAGACATAGAAGAGGGAGAAGAGGATGAAGAAGCGGGTGCAGTTGAAGGCGGGGAGGGCTGAGAAGGGAGGAAGGCCGCCAACCAACGTCAGATCTGAGTCTGCCTCGACATAGGCTTTTTTCTTAGCTCCTGAAGCTCGTGGAGTTCATTGTTGTTACCATTTGGACACGATCTAGCGGGGAAAGGGGGAGATGCATTGCTTAACTCGCCACCTCTATGATCTACTATGAGAGCACAATTGCTGTTCGTATCAGAGTCCGTCCCATCGTTGTTGTTCTGTAAAGAATCTTTAAGACTTGATCTGGGTGCCGAAGACCTGCGATGCACTGGGGTGCTTTCGAGGCTGTCGCACCCAGGGTCGATCGGGAGTGCCGCTGCACCACCAGAAGAAACATTTCCCGGCAGCAGGAGATGGTGCAGATGATGATGATGGTGGAGCAGCAAATGCCTCGGGAGCGGGACGTGGTTATGGTGTTGATGTTGAAGAAGAGGGAGGTTGGCCTGCGGAGATTGCGGTGGTTGCAGAAGAGAGGAACCTCCCAGAAGGAGATGGTTGTGGCTCATATGGTTGTGCGTGATGGCAGGTGGACCCTGCTGGGGGCCTAGTGGTTGAGATGATGGCGTAAGACCTTCGACGAATGTCGTTGTTACGGAGTCGTTTCTGTTATTGGCAGCGCTGTTGTCTTGTAGAAGCTCGGTGCCGCCTCCAACGGCCTCCCCTCCGTTATCCGGGAGGTCCTCATCGTCTGCGTCGCCGTTGACGGAGACTCGTTCCGTGGGGCTAAGCATCCCCAAGCCACCTCCTTCTTCTTCGTCGCCACAACCTCGGAGGAGACGAATCTTCTGCACCATCTCTCGGATTTCGTATCGTAAGATACCAACGAAACATAGCTGGTCGTAAAGTAAAAGATCATCATTGAATGACAGGAAGTGCATGGTCATATACGTGTACATATATAATTGATATCCATTAGAAAACATAATTATCAGTCCCGATTGAAATTGGTCCAATCTTATTTTCAAATTTTTTGAGAAATAAAGTTAAAAATTTTATAATAAATAAATAATTTGACCTCCAAAGAGTAGCCTATATAGAGACGTGTAACGAAATTTATGTTTACAGAACAGACACTTAAGAGGATAAAATAATAATCCCATTATTGTTTACGAGACAACCAATCCACCGTTAAGCACTTTGATGACAATGACATCACCATAAGCGTTACACACTCCATGGCTAATACTCATAATCGAATTTTAAAAAGTGTTTCGTGTCAGATGTTGGTCACATAAACGGATTTTCTGTACGCCATTTATCCGTAAGGATTCTGTTGACACGAAATTTGAATGGTATTAGAAACAATTGACTACGGGTAACTTTCAAACAATTCATAATCTTGTTTTAGTGATATTTGCTGTTGAAATACTTACGCTCCTTGTATTTTTAAATCCTTTGATGAGGATATGGCACACGTCTATTTTAGGAATATTATCGCTCTTTTGCCAAAAATTACGTAGAATTAACTACGGACAATTTTCGATGCATATTGTTGAAATCAGTTTTCGAAAAAATGTAGAGCATGTAAATGTTATTAAGTACGTATCTTGGGAGATAATGGTGCAATTACTCTGTAATATACTCGGATGTCTGTACTCGTCGATCACGATATTACACGAGAAGGTTCAGGGCTGAGGGCAGATACCATATTTCCGGATTTTAGGAAAGCATATGACACCATAGCAGACGCTAAGTCATTTTAGAAATTAGAATTTTATTTAATAATAGACGATCAAATTATTCAGCGACATAGATCGTTTAGACGTAATCAAATGTAGCATATACAGTCTTGGATGTTTTTTGAAGGTACTACGAGATCCTAAAGGTAGCATTATCGGCTATTTTATATATACATAATATGCATATATGACACAATTATCTAATTGTCTGTTAGAAACTGTTGGAGGGAGCAATATTTTACGTCCACCTTGACACTTTTTCCAGCTGGTGAAAGAATTGGCAACACGGTTTGAAAGTTGATATATGTTACAATAAAAATAACCCGCTCATCTACCCGTAACTTTAACCGAGTCCTCTATCACATCACTGGTGCGACGCAGTGGCCTAGAAACGAAAAAACAAAATGATTTCCTTATGCTCAGGCTGTGAAATTTACGTGGACACTCTTGAATAAATGCCTTATAAAAATATGCTTAAGTGGCTTATCTCTTTAGCTAGTTGGGGAATAGATTTCGTAAGATTATAGCGGGAATGGATTAATATTATATTACGGCTATTTTCTCCTGCAAATATTCTGTGAATTGCAATTTAAAGTCACGTCACAGACGAGATATTTAAATATGATTTTCGGAACACTTAATTTTGGATAATATAATAATCTCAAGCGTGTGCGACCTCATGAATAGAATTTCCTCCGATTTGCAATTTTTCCTATTATTTATATTTTTCACTCGATGAAACTGAATGTATATCTGTCTCGGAAGTGTACCTATCGATTATCAGTTCTATCCTCCGGTGTTCTATTCAGTCAATTCACATTTCTTGGTAACAAATTCAGAGCTATTTAAGTCCAACGGTTGCTCTATCCTTTGATCAAACACGACTTTCACACTTCTATTCAAGTGATCACGCCTTTTCGAAGTCCATCCCTCCTGTCATCCTTCATAAATATGTGCTACGTTGTCTATCCATTCTTGTACGTATTACGAAATATGCAGCATTTGTATTGTTTGCAGTATATTGATATGTGTTGGAAATCACATTACCTTTGTATTAACTATCTCATGGTTGCATTAAGCAATTATAATAGTTAATAAATCCACTTTAGTTAATGAATGATACAATTCTCTAAAATATAGACCTGTTAATTTTGCATCGAAACCTTTATATATTCGATGGTTTGCCGATGGTAGCTCACCTTGAGGAAAGCAATGACACAAAACCCGAGAACAAAGAGACCATCTGCACTCTGTCTTAGCCATGTTAGTAGTCGTGCCTCGCATCCAGTGGCAAAAGCCTCTCCACTGGGCAACTGCGTTGGTGCCTTCAGCGGTGAAGAGACGGAGGCTGAGATCCATGCAGATCCAGGAGGTCCGTCCATTCCCGCAATGCTCCGATGGCACGGCACCGTCGCCCCATCGGACTGGGAGGAAGTGTCAGGAGGAGGCGGTGGTATCTGTTGATAGATAAACTGTCCTATGAATCTTAGATGAAGTTCTAAGTCTTGCGAAATTTGATGATTTTTGACGTTTTCGTGTCTTTTCTCAGTGTTCACCCTGTGAATGAGGTAGTTGATCCAGACATATTGGATTTACTTTTTTCAGTTTGATCAACTGGTGTTACGCGATACCATGCGTGCAAACAAGGTTAACAAATTTTTTACCAAGGTCGATTTTATCATTAGTTTTAGTTGAAGTTCAGTTGGTACGCTTATCGCGGTTGCAAAATTTATTTTGAGTTTCTCTAACGTTATTTCGTCTAAAATTCCGAAAAGTTTTTAAAGGTCAATACATTGTGTCGAATAAATAGCACATTAACTGATGATGTATTAAAGAAATACATTATTATGGAAGAGAGGAGATTCGTTCTTTTTCAGCTTGTACCATCGAATACTTAAAAAGATATTTCATGTAATATTCAGTGATGGATTGATATTTTTCAACAATTTTGTTCTAAAATCAGGTAGTTCTCGGATTATTTATGCATCAATCCACGAATCTATGATATTATATCGTATTTACTACCCACATCTAGTAATGCAGTGGGCTTATATTGTTAGCCGCGATGTTTCTATTAGAACGAAACCTAATTGAGAACAAATACAATATAATGTTTTGATTGTGATCTGCAAATTTTACCTTTTAAAACGGAACTTCCGGTCAGTTTTTTTGTACGATTTGAAAGAAAAAAATTGGAATCAATTTACCTCCCCTCGGAATTATAAGCCTATCTAAATTCCTTCGTATTAACGTCTAGGCTAGTTGCTAAACTCATGCAACTACAGATAATCATAATACCATTACAATACTACGTCGTTTTCATGCGATTCATAACAACAGGACTTCTATCTTTGGCTATTATTGGATCAGTTGAACATTATGTTCGCAAAAGACTCCATCAAATGCTCACCATTGGTCCTTTGGGTGTCTGCTGTGACGGCTGATGGTGCCTTGTTAGCGCAGAACCAGCCGCTGACAATTGATTTTTGGACGCCATCTGTTTCGTTATCAACAACTCCATAGAATTGTCTGTAGTATCATCTTTCCGCCGTTGCGTAGTCTCATTTCCATTCCGACACGGGGGTAGAACTGGGGATGAATTCTGAAGAATAAAATGGTTTACATAAAATTTACATTTATTTGTCTCCGATGTTCATCGATTACCCTCAGTGGTGCCACGACCGTTGTCGGAACATACAAACCGGTGTGCTGAAGAGCAACAAGATTTTGGGCTGTGTATATTATTTTATTTTATTATTTTAGAATACCTTAAATTTCGATTCTAGTGGATACATTTTACCGTATTTTTATAGATTTTGAAACAAAATAAATATTACTCGTATTTTTATGAAATAAGGATCTTCAATTTGAAAAATGTTCTTACCAACACCAGTTGACGTATTATTTTGTCGATTTGGAAAGTAAGATAAAGAAATTTAGAAGATTTGTGTCCAAGAATAAGGGTGATTGTTTGCTAATATTAAATGCTTGTTCAGAGTTTGAATCATTATAATTATTTCACTTAACTTTATTTGATTCAATCAGCAAAATTGAAAAGAAAACGTGAGTCATACTTAGTGTTACTAAATTAGCATATCACCGTGGATTTGCTGATTCTCAGAATGTTTTAAAATTGTATATACAATGAAAAATCATTTTACTTTTGAGGATAGTCTCCGATTCTTTGAAAATTTCCTATAATATTGTAATAAAAATATCAGTCCTCATTTACCATGAAATTTTTACTATTGTGATCTTATATTTCCAAATTTTGGGTTTTGCTTAGGAAAATTATTTTTTTGTCATTTATATGGTTATTATTTTTATGCTGTGTTATTCAGCTAGCGGATGTAAACTGTTATTTTTATGCGAGTTTATTATTTATAGTTATTATATAAACGTTATATGTAAGGGAAAATGCTTATTCTACGATAAATATTTCTGTGATAAGGCTTTTAATTCATGATATATTTGGTACATGCGAACGTAAGGGTGACTTTCGATAAATATTCAAGCCTTAAGTGAATTAAAAACCAGATGATGAACAATTTATCAGAACTGACTTAGGCAAAGATAAGGTACTTATTGGTAAGGTTCATAACTTATAGGCTCATATCAGTTAGAAGATCTACAGAAATATCTCTTTTCTGACGTTACATCACCGAAAGAGAAACTCTCCGTTCGTACTATAATTCTACGGTCTTTACCTGTGGTGGGATTGGTACAATCGCTCTCATAAATTCGCTGCTCCTTGCTCCATCGCCAATAGGGTGCGGCGGCGGGAGCGGCAGCTGCCCCACCGCCCCCGCCGCCCTCGACACCCATCTACAACAGCTCTCGGGCAGTGCCAGGAAGTGTTGAGAAAACCGGTCATCTCCTATTGTACACACAAACATAGTGGTTACGAAAAAATTCCTCAGCATTTAAATTTCACGAATGCTTGTTTTCTATGGTATGTATAAGTTTATATCAGTTTTATTTAAAAGGAGAACATAGTATTTCACCGACTGAAGCATTTCATAGATTTTTCGTTTCTCAATCAAGAGTAATGCTTTTTTGCGAATTGTTCTCGAAAGAAAGTAAGTAGAGTGGAGTAAGATTACACTGGTTGTACTAACCTTTTGTGGACCCATCCATTCCATTGTGGTACGGACTCGTATTCGACTGTTGTATAAACGGGTTGGCAGACTGCGATACGCCGTGTATGAGCGTCTGTCGAAATTAACGTTCTGTATTAACATTATTACTGACGAGTATTTTTACGTATATTAAATGATGTAGCGACTCTCAGATGCTGATTAGAGTTCAAAATGCCTTTCAGTATTTAGTAGTAGTTTATTTAAAATTCTTAATAGTCATATTTTAAAGTAAAGATTAAATCCTAATACTAAAATAAGTAACTTTATCAAAGTAAAACGCTTCATAGAGAAAGTGGAATATCGGGCAGTATCGTTCTAATTTTACATTTATTTATAGTCAAGGACCAAGAAGTTCGTTTGTGAGGCAAGATCTCTTTAAATTAGTCGGAGAGTTCTAAATTTCAAAATGCTGAATCAACTTGGTCAAGGAATACGTTACTCTGCCTTACGAAACCTCACTGCCCTTGCATTGAAATCCTACTGAACAAGGTATTTAACTATTCCGATTTATAGTCGCGTGATATATACCATTGAGAAGGAGATACAGCATCGAATTTTTCTGCTGTTAGAGTTTTTAGGTACCTAATAAACTCGCGGACGAATGCATTGATGGTTGGGTCACCTCTTTTGAAGATTATTTTCGATAGATCGTTTTAGGAATTACCTGTCCCGTGTAAGGGTGATTGGGTAGCCGTAGGTTCTCGAAGTCGTGTGGTCCCTCCACTCCACAGCAATGTCTCTCCCTCTGGAGTGCATCCCACGCTTCGGTGAACGCGGGAGAAGCGCCGTATTCCGACACCAGTCGAGCCTTGAGTGCGGGTCGCAGGTCAGCGGCCAGTCGGTGAACGCGCACGAGCCAAGCGAGGCCCAAAGCCGCGTCCGCGAGTAGGAGGGCGAGCAGGAGGAACCAGTAGGCGTGCAGGAGACGCTCGCTGAGCCTCAAGGCTCCTGCGCATCCAAGAGCCTTAGGTATAGAAGAAACGAGCGTTAGATGGATTCAATCCCAGCACGGAACATGATGATGATTTAATAAAACACGCTTCTTAATATAAATTCCATTTTCAAACATATTTTCAAAGGTCAAAGTAGTTGTTGTTTTTTAGTTTAATTGTGACCAAAGTGTATAATTTGTACTTTGATGTCCTTTGTCTCTTTATAGCTATACATTTTGTAAGTTCTGCCATATTTGTTGTTCAAATTTGTTTTGGCAGCAATTGTTTTTGTCCTGAGGAATTTAATCGTAATCAAACGAACATCTTCAGCTCATGTTACAGCAGGTAGCGTTTTAGATTCACTCTGGTAGACTTAAGGAAGGGAGATTGAAAATGATTTCAAATGTATCCATTATTGGTGCAATTATCTTATCTCACATCCCCTACCTGTAACAATCCGCCTTGGGCCGCTAAAGCAAGAGCTGCCGCCAGCAGGCGTGGGTCCGTCAGGGAAAGGTTAGCAAGTCCTGGCAACAGGGAACGGCGGGCGTCTGTCAGGACCCTACCAGCAGCTACGGCCAGCCCCACCGCACCAGCCAGAAGCACCACGTTGCACGTGTAGATCCAGAGGCGGTAATAGCGCATTATTGCCTCCTGGTCACCCCCCTTTGCCCCGTTCCTCTCCCCCCCCCTGGGCTCCTTCTTCGGGGACCCGAAGCGGAATGGACGTCCCACACCGCCTAGTAGTTCTAGCCAGGGCAGATCCACCCAGTCCCAAACAGCTCCACCCCCCCCTCCCTTTCTGGTCTTCTCCCCCTGTCCCGATGAAGTCCTCCCCTTCGGAAAATAACGGGAAACCGCCACTTAGTGGATTCATCTTCCCTCAAGAATCATAAATTCATTAATCAAAATTTGGCCTAAATCAGCCTGAGAATTGGTTCGTGCAGGAACCAAATCGCAGGACAAATGGAGACATCCATTTATTCTAAAGCGAGACTTCTGGATTATAAGTATCGCTTTTTCGTTTCATTACTATTATACAATTCAAACGTATGCTTTGTAATCCATGAATGCGCTAACATTACGCGTTTTCATGTATTCGAAGCAATTCTGGTATTTTATTGATTTACTTCGATGTCCAAATTGATATCCCGGTTGATCACCGAGTTAGCTTTCTCAAATTTTTGAATACCATTTGCATGATTTTTGCCAGATTTGAAGCCAGTATTATATTTAAGAAGCTATTCAAAAAAGCCTTTCTGCAGATCATCGGAATATTGTTTCAATTCCAATTTTCTTTTTCTTTTAATGCAACCTTTTTTTTCTAATTTTACAAGCTTTTTCGACCGATCCGACGATGATGAAATTCAATAAAATTTCCTCCACTTACCCTACATCTCCTATTTTCGACTTCAACAACTTCCATTTAAATTCGTAAGGTTTGTACCTTTCGCACTTTTTAGCGTCGAGTAAAACTGAAAGACGGAGATTTGACTGTCGAGGAATATGAACAGTTCAGTCTGAAAAGCAGGTGGTTAGACGTTGTATCGTATCAGTATCGGCGTTTAAACATTCAATTCAAAAGGGTTTCTTTTTGTAATGGAAGCGTGGCAGTGCAAAGCGAGTAGCTTACCTTAGTTTCCACCCCCCTCCTCCTCCCTTGGGCTCTGCTGGTCCCGCTCTGCCTCCTGGGAGGTCCCCCACCTCCTTCTTCCCTCGATCCTCCGCCGGTCGCCCGTTGGGGCATACTAAAGTACCGGTCGCCAGGAGGACTGAGTCCGCCACCTCCACTCCTCCTCCGTCTGCACAAGATCCCTCACACACAAGGCCTCTGAGGAATATTTTCCTCCTCGAAGCTTTCCTGAAGAGACTGAGGATATCGAAGCCAAGTTTTATCTGCAGAAACGCTGTGATTTATTCTCCTCCGTGCAGCACGCCGGGATAGGAAGGGTAAGACAGAGTTTCGATAGGGAAAGTTCGAATGAAAAGAGTTCCAGGTTTTAGAGGAAAGACGCAGGCACCTTTTCCTTCTTGTTAAAGCCTCACTTTCGTAACTCTCGAATTGCCTTCTCGAGATTGCTTCGGGCTGTGAAATGATTGCGGAAATAGAATTGTGAATTTTGTTGAAGGGTTTTTTTTAGTCGAGTAGTGCGAGGAATTTGTTTTTTTCTACAATTCCTCGTCGAATGTCTTAGAAAAATCGTCCAAGGATTTCTTTTTTTTATAGTGTTAGGATTTGGAATCGAATGTGATGAAAGATGCACCTTTTTCGAAATAAATTAAAAGTTTACGAAAAATCTCGTAATGCTCTACCTTGTTAAAATCGTAGGTTTTGTTTCCAACGAATAGAGAAGCTCGAGCGGTATACTTAACTTCTTTTTACGGGGTACGTTTCAAAAAATATCGATTCAAAAGGTATATATGAAGTCCTTCAAGGGTTCATACAGTTTAAGAAAGCTTATGTTTTTGTAGGGCCAACTTCGGGATCCAGGAAGAAGGATTCTATTGCTCAATCAGAAGTTTTGGGAAAAAATTCGGGTTGCTTACGTGTACGAACACGCTCTCAAATGACCGTAAACTTCACTGATACGTTTATGCGATTCCTTATCAGGACATCAATACAAATTTCCTTAATGCGTTCATAAACACGAAGTTTTCACGCTCACAGCGACATACACCCTCGATTTTCAAAAAATGTCAATTAATTTTTTGACGTTTGTCCTGACTCTTAAATCTTTCTTGAGATCGAGAAGCGAATGTGATTTTTATCACCGAACACGCATAGTTACCGTTAATTATTGTGGATGAGAAGTTTTTTCCTTTCTATTTTCGTATTTTAGGACACTGGCGTCCCCTCTTTACTTGGAAACGTGGAGTGGATGTTAAAGTTCTTGTTAAAGATGGATTTCGAAGAGAGAAATTTGGAATGAAAAAACGGTACAGAAATCGCCGATTGGATTAGATGAGCCGTGAGCGCCTAGACTTGCCACAACCCGTTTGGCAGGAACGTAACAAGTAGAAGCAGAAAGATTTTCCTTTCGATTTGAAACCCTCCTATTCTGCGAGAGTACGTCGTTCGTATTTGTGAGAATAACTTTCTCACCTATTGGATACTGATGGTATGGTGTCCTTCAGGTATTAATCGGCTACTCAGTTCAGTTAAAGATGCCCTGCAATACTGAGGTCAAACTGTCAAACGATTGATATTCGTATTTGTATAATTCGTATTGCATTTTCACGACCAAGTGAGGAAGAAGTCTCGCCGTGCGTTCAGCCAATGTTTCCACAACAATTCCCAACAAAGATTTTCAACTCCTTTTTTTCTATGTATCAAACCCAAAAAGTCCACAGTTCAAATTCCAAGCTCATTATTTCCTTCCTTCGGTTATGATTCCGGAGTTTGTGGAGGAATCCTTTTCGTCATCCCTTTCACCAGAAGAATCCATACCGATGGGAAGACACCGGCTCAAACGAAAGCTGATTGTGCTGCGATGTCTCCCAATTTGAATCTATAACGAGTAAGACCCACCTTGTCGTAAACCGATGTTCACTTCCGTACGAAACAAACCCTTAAAATGAAGCTCTAGTTCTACGCGAATCGAGCCTTGCAGCAACTCGACGTATTACGATTGAAACCGCCACAAATATCCTTAATCGATAGCTATATCCTAAAGAAGGAGACGTTTACAACGCCCTCATAAGCTCAATTTTTTTATGCCGCTAAAGAATCCGAAATCTGTTCCCCCTTTTTGATGATCCAAATTGTCTCTTCACAATCGCGTCTTTTTTTTAATGCGGAAGTCCACCAATTGCTGTCTCCCTGGAGGTCCGTGTATTCAAGGTCGTACGGACTTTTTTGTTTGCCGATGGTTCGAAACGAGAATTTGCAGGACCGTAAAAAAAGAGTCCCTTATCACACAACGAGTTCTCCCTCAAGGGCGTGGAAAAAGGTTTTTTTTATAGGAAAGGTTCGATTGGTAGCCGTGTCCACCTTCCGCTGCATCGAGCCTCCAGAGCTCCTGGAAAGAGAAAAAAATACATTCTGTTACAAGATTTGCTCGCATACGATTATTTTCGCGACGCAGACTTTCTCCACTTCATATTTTCCGAGAGGCCTCTCGAATATCGATGACTCTTGGCCTTTTGGGAAGTTCGGTCGATGGACTGCACTCGAATTCTATGTAAGGCGCTAATAAATTTCCGAAGCCGTAGGATACTGCTTGAAGTGCTGAGGCGAGTTGAGGACTAGACTCTATGATGTTATGGTTAAAGTATTCAGAGTCTGTTATAGAACATTAAGAATGTATTATTATGTAATATATAGAAATTTAAAACATTACGGAATGCTCTGAAATAGACAAACTCCCGTAAAAAGTGGTTTGTATAGTATTGATTCATTGTTTTTAAAACCGCTCTACTTTAAGAATGAGATTTTTATGCACACCTTGCCTTAAAACGAATTATGAAAGATGATGGACAATTGAGCCTTGTTTAAATTTTGAATATGAGAATATATGATAAGATTTAGGGGCTAAAATCTTATCAAAAGTATATTTTGAATGTAAATTACTATAAAGTGCTCGCATACTATAAAATGCTTCACTCACCTATGCTCACCGAGTTATGGAAAAATTTTATTTTATCATTTTTGGAAGCAAATGATCTTTGGAAAGTTGATTTTTAGTTTTAGAAACTGTGAATGCATTTAAAAAATTCTTTCTACTGTCTAGATTAAGTATTCTAAAATAAATTTCTATCATCAGTGAAGGAACTTGAGAAAGTAGAAGTAGAAAGTGGTTTATTAGAATCTCGAGCTATTTACAGAAGATTTGGGGTTTAACATTAATAATATTAACTAAAATGATTCATTATTTTTAATAACGAAGTAAATTTTATCAGATAATTAGTACGTGTATTTATTATCAAAGCGGTTTATTTGATACATCTAACAAACATCGATCTATAATCTGTAAAGGTATTAGAAAACGTGATGAGAAGTAAGAATTGAGTAACTAAATGAGTGACGAAAGGAATCATGAAATTTATTGCTCGAAACTAATCGGTTTGAAGTCTGTTTTAGAAAATTGAGCATTCGATTGCCAAGTTTACGTGGTACGTAATTCTATAAGGTTAAGGCTTCTTCTATTGAAGAAATTTACGTAAGGGCCTATGTTACGAAAATTCTATAATATCAGTTCTGTTGACGACTGAAACTAATAACTTTTGTTTGTTTAGAGATACGAGCGTATATCAAAGTGAATTTGGAGCGTTGGTCAAACATAAATTTGAAAGGGCAAATACCGATGTATATAAAAGGAGTGGAGTTTATCACAAGGTTCATGAAGTGTGTACGTGCTTACATCCACAAATGATTAATATCGTTGGGAATGTTCATTTGTAATGATAACACCAAAAATGCTTGACAAAACCACTATATATTTATGAGTCATCGGCGAATCAAAGTGCTGGAATAAATTGAGGCCACAGACACATCGCAAGGTACAGTGATTTCAGTTTCACAGTTCAAATCTCGTTAAAACGGATGGATCCTCGGAGGAAAGAATACAAAATCGTTTCAAAAAGGCACTTTTCTACCGATTTTATGGCGAGTATCGTCGTCTTTAAAAACTTAGGAATGAAACATGGATAAGTTCAATTTTTAAAAGACCATTACAATAGTTGATTTTTTATACAGAGGATACACTGTTATTTTGAAGTAAGTTTTGTTAATTTCTGATCCATCCCTTTTATTTTTTTAAGCAAAGTGAAAATTTTGTTTTCTTTCTTTCTCTAATCACGCTGTAATATGTATCCTTTAATGCACATTCTCAAAAGGATTTGAAATAAGACAATCAGAATAGAAAATTTTCGTATTTACTTCTTACGTAATATTTTATTGTTCGATTATTATTTGTTGGGCTGAACCACTTCCCAATATGACATTCTTTTATTGCAGTATTGTCTGAACTGTATCATATCGTTCACTCACTTTTCTATATATCTCGCTTTCTCTTTTTTAAAAAGATTGTTGAATAGCTATTCGGTGTATTTCATCTCTAAATTTGGAAGGATATGCCTTAATTTGGCCTCCTTTAGAATTTTGTTTTCGATATCAAATTGATTCCTTTTTGCAAATCCAATTCTACTTCGTAAGTGTATTTTTTTCATTTTCCATACCAATTTTTTCTTCTTGTCCTTTGTCTTAAATATTTACCGGTAATTCTACAGAATAGTTCTATTCTTTCTGTACTCATATCAAGAAAATACAGAGGTTTTTAATACTTCTCTGGCCTTGGTCTTTGAAAATCTTCCTTGTTTTCTGTATTTACGAATATGATTCAGTTTCTTTTCTCTTAGTTTCAGTATAACTTATTCACAAATTGATATATCCTGATTTTCTTTATAACATCGCCCTCTTAAATTAATTCCTTACCATTCTCTCGATAATTATCTCCAATATGTGCTGTAATTATTCTTAATTTAGATTTTTGAACTTTGCTGTTTCGCTATATTTACTGTAGCATTTTTATTAAAGCTTATATTCCGGACGACAATGAAAAATAACTACACTCGTTGGCCTTTCTCTTAGAATTCATTATTAAGAAATGGATATGATTTTTTACCTTATAATCCTGATATTTTCTTTTCACTATACACGGTATCAATTTTCTCTGTTCCCATAACCGTCTACACATATATTTCGACTGTTGATACTGAATTTAACAATGTATGACCGAAGAACTCGTAAGACGAATTCCACCCTTGAGAAATGAGAGCTACAAATGAAAATGCATCCGTTGTCTTCTTGTTGGATGTCTTTTCCCTTGAATATGGATGAGTCGTAAATGTTGTCTTCGAGGTTCGCTCCCAGAGGTGGAACCTAGCACACGAGAGATATCCGAGTCACTGCTCCAGGCAAAAGATGTCAACCTCACGTGGAATGAAGTTTCTTATATTTGAAACATCTGTTATGCAAGGAGGTGATCTTAAGTTTTGAGGAAAAATCTCATTCCCAACTTTTTATCCGTGCCTTTCTTTCTTGGCTTCGACCTTGTCACAGAAAACTGTCTTAACATAATTGGTAAATTTTGAATTTTAAGACATCGATGTGTCAAGGCGTTAATTTGAGTCATATTAAGAATTTATATAAAAAAAACTATTTGGAATCCGAATCCTTGATCGGTTTAGTATCGAAAAACTATGTGAACGATGTTTCTAGCTATAGAAGAATTAATATACCGTATATAGATTCATGTGGGTGTAATATATGACTCGTGTAACTTGTATTGCAGTCAACGAAGGAGGAATAAGTCGTATTTCCGTAATGAACAAATAGTTGTGTGAAAATTTAACCCTCGAGCATTAAAATGTAACCTTCAATACGTTAACTTGCTTAATATTGTAGTGAAATTTACTTCTCCATCACTTCTATATTCACAAAATAATGCTATAAGTTATTGCTAAGTTAAGAGACGCTCATATTAATATTTTAAACCAGAGATTAAATCATTAACATTATTCTTTTGATGAATATTGGGAGCAAGTTGAGAATTATGAAAATGAATGCAAAACTTGCAAGGAATTGAAATCATATTGGTTGAGATTTGACTTAGCGTGTCGCTGAGTGCACCTGCGCCATCATTCATGAGAAATTGTTTCCAGAATACCTTGTTGGGAGTACCGTGTATCCATTCCTCTTAGAAGATGAAGTAGATCAATGTTCACAGTCCATTAACAGAACAGTGTTCCTAATGTTCTGAATTGTTTATTTACGGCTCTCATTTATAATTCTTGGAATTTCTTACAGAACTCTCACGGTTGTTCTTTCGTATGTCAATTCAGAAGATAGAGTTTGAGCCGAAGGAATTGATCTTCGTGTATATATTTAGATGATTAATTACAAATTAAAGGCGCTGTTTCTGTTTGGGATCGGAATTAGCTCTCTTGTTCATGTCGTGCGTCTACAACGCGTTCCTTGTTTGCCCCTCGGTCAGTTATTTTGAGATGCCATCTGCGTGTTTCTTCGAGGACATGTTTGCCTCCGATCCACGCGAGTAAAGATGTCGTATTTTCCGCTTTGTTTGGTTGCGGGACGTGTTATTTTTGGTTCGACGGGAAAACTGATGTAAAACTGAATTCCCCAAAGCTTTTAATCCCACTAAGTTCATCTTAAATCAGTTTGAAGCACTATTTTCCCTATTATTATATTACGATATATTGATATTAATTATACGGGAATTATTAGCTCTTTTATTATCCTCGAATCAAAAAAATCGATTATGCGATTATCGATAGTGTTTGTTTAATAACACTAGCAGTGTTTATTAAGTTTACCAAAAAGATACGCAAAAGATCAGAGTTTTAGGTACAGTAAATAATTTGAGTTATTTTTTTACGTTTTTTAAATTTAAAGAGAAAGTATTTATTTAGATTTCTTTTAAAAAATTCCTTCGGTTTACCAAGCAAAGACATGCTTTCACTTACCAATTTTAACCGGTTAAAAAGACGTTATAGGGCCCTCTGTCTGCATGTATCTGCTACCTGTAACGAAAGAAGGGAAATTGTTTACATTCAAATAAAATGATTTATCATATATATAAAGAATTAAAATGGGGGTCTTTATATGTTGAAATATTCGTAATTCGAAATATCACGGTGAGCATATGAACGTTTAGAGCCAAGACATCAATAGTGAAGCAAGGATATTCGTGGACGACAAAGCTATATATAGACAAATATCAAGAGCGGAAGACCATGAATCCCTAGCAGGCTACTTAGTTCATATTCAAAGGTCGTAAGAAGTATTGCAACTAGACCAGAATGCTAGTAAATTTTCCATATTGAATTATTCTTAGAGAAAACAAGAGTGGTAGAATAAATCGGAAAGATGGAATGGAACGGAAATATAAATAATCAACTCGATCAAATATCTCGTTCTAATATATTTGAAGCAACCGGTGCTTGGTGCAGTAGTATTCTTTTTTCGATAAAGTATTAAATTTAACGATAAGATCAGACATCATCAAAGCAGAATCATTATTCTTTATTCTAAAACTTTTCTCAGGAAAAGACTCCAATAATACTTCGTAATTTATGTTTTACGGGATATTTAGGTATTTTTACAATAGAATATATTACCCCTTCCACACTCCAGTAGACTGCTTGCAATGAAATGATGTATATACATGTATAATCTCTGTTAATCGAAATACCGATGATAATTGCTGTTTTAGCTCTAATTTCAGTTCAATATTTTCCCCATAAAAGTTGCACCCATAAATCAAAAAACGGTACATTTTACAAGCATGAATTCATGACCAAGTACGTAAAAATTTTTTGATCAATCTCCCGATACGTCCTTTATTAATAATCTTTTAATCTTCTGCATGATGGCTCCGTAAAAATTATTTGGAAAATCGATCCATCCATTTTGAGGTCAAATCACACGACTGAATGCACCTTCTCTTTAATATATGAACCGTGGACCTTTTATCATTTGCTTCTTTCCGATTGATAACATCACGGGCATCCTTTATCGATATTCCATCGCGAGGGACATTTCGAGTTGGCAGTCCCTCGTGATCAACGCCCCTCCCCAACGACTCCCTCGGTAAATTAACGCTCCATGAGGTGTGCGGCAATTATCCTTGTCTACGGGGTGGTCTCTTTAAACGTTTTTCTCTCTCTCAGATCAGCACGCCGCGAAGAAGAAAAAATTCTTTTAATATACCGTCGCAGAGGGGGTTGGAATCGAGTAAAGCTGGCCAAAAATAGAAGAATGTTTTTTTTTTGATGGTGGGCTTCGAAATTTGGCATGATGATTCTGGAATGAATTGTGCATACTATTTGGCGAGTCATCTACCTCTATTCCTGTGCTTTAAAGCTGTATAAGAGGCTATGATTGATGAAATTTTGCGAACCATGTACCGGTAAGTTTTTTTCGCGAAATGCTTCAACTTAACAACGTGAAGTTTTCAATTTCTCAATCATTAATTAATTGAATACCATTGGAAAATATATCTATTTTTTTCTAAACGTAGCAACGTTTATTAATGCGTAGTACAAGCCTGCTTATTTACTTATTTATTTGTCTGACATGCTTTTAGTTTTCTTCATTTCTTGTCGACCAGAAATCGCGTCTCCAAGTCTTCCATCCTCCTCATCTTGATAGCTATCAGATCTTCTCCTGACTTCACTTAGACCGATGACGCCCCATTATATCTTCTGATGTCACCGAATGTCTGTATAATGTTACCGCCATCTCGACATCCGAAAGGGTGGTGCTTTTATGTCCGGATAAATTCCCATTACAGAAGCCCATCGTGAAAATTGTGTTGTATTTAGGGAGTAGAAGATGATAATTTAGCCTATTCTATTATCTAAGTATATTTATTTAGATATTATCATCCACGTTAAGGATAGTTTAACGTAAACAAAATATTCTTTGTTCTTCGTATAACGTTCTATAACACGCAAGCGTTCACAACTGAGAGGGTACAATGAAAAGTTCTATCAACGGAATTGAAAAAAGTACTTAACTTTAACTTCACCGTAGTCTCCATGTAGACTAATGCTCTCGGTCTAGGGATGTCTCAACGGTGAGATCCAATCTCGAAATGAAATTCCAACAGACCTACAAATCACTCGTCGACTCCGGCTATCAATTGTTCGTTCGAAGTGAGTCTTTGTCCACAAAGAAAAAGTTTCAGCTTCGGGATGAGATGGAAGTCTGGCGGAGTCATATCAGGCGAAAATGTTGGATTTCGTAGCAATTTACGCTTCAATTCGTATAATTTTACGGCACATGTGTTCTGGAGCGTGCTTGTCGCGAAGGAGAATGACTCCCTTTCTTGCCAAGCCTGGCCTTTTTTTCGATTTTTTTTGTTGCGATCAGTTCATGAGGTTAGGATATTATTCCTCAATCATTCTTTGTCAAAAGAGGAAATAATCTACTGCAAATTGTAACAGGATCCCTTTTACATCCCAAAACAATGATGCCATTACCTTTTCAACCGAAAAAATATGGTTTAGCTTTTTTGGTGATGGAGAATCAGCACGTTTCCACATCTTTGACTTAGGGGTATAGAAGTGGACACAAGTTTCATCTATGATCAATAACCTGCTTAAAAATTCTTGTTCCTATCCCTTAAAGCATTCTTTCATTTTCCATTCGTTTTTAATTCACCGTCAAACTCTATCGGGGCATATTTCAGATTTAATATATAATTTTTTTGTCGAAAAGTGACATTGTTTCAGTAATTCAAATTGTTAATCTTTAGATATGTCAATCTGCGATATTCTATAATCTTCCTTCTTTTCTTCTGCTGAGTTAATATATTTTCCTTATAAAAGATCTAAGTATATTTAATCCATAGAATTTAATATCCATCCTTAGATATATTCACTCCATTGACAAAGGTTTAGAGACTTCGTAGTCCAAATCTTTCCCTGAAATTTAGATGATTTAACATTAATATCATTTAGGATATATTTATGCAGTCTCTGTGATTAGCTATAGAAACGAGTATTATTATTCGTAAATCAAAATAATAAAGTTTTTATCGTAAAGAGCCCTCAACGTAATGACTTCAATCGTAGAATATAAGGAGTCAACGTCTGTAAAAACTTAAATAAGAATAATAATCAAGAAATATCCCGCGAACTAATCATTTCTTAATTTAGAATTAGAAATCGAATTTTATCATTTGGAATAGCTTTTGAGCCACTGCTGAGAAAAAATGTCTTGGAAAAATGTTAGTTTGTTTTCCCTAAAGGTTTTTCACTTGATTATTTTTTTAAAGGTTCATTCACGGAGAAGATTTCAAGGGAGGGTTAAAAAATATCTTTTTTATGTCTTTAAAATTAGACCCAACGACTCTCTTATTTACACTACTAGAGATGTATGCAGAAATCGGATAACGATAATTATCGAAACACAAGAATAGAAATTTAATAATAAAATTTCTACCGGAGGGGAATGATAGGTTTATAAGCCGGTATGAAGAGATTCATCAGATGACTATTTGAACTTTACTCTAAGATCAAAGTTTGTGTTCTGAGAGGAAGTTATAATCAAGAAACGAACTGCAAAAGCTTTTAGCTCTCACCTTGGGTATAAATGTAGTGTATGGGACCCTGCCAATAGAAGTAGTTTTAATGAGCTAGAAAATTCGTTTACATAGCTAACGTAATGTGATAGAGTCTAAGTCAGGAATGATATACTTCGTTTACTTCCACACTATTTTTATTTCAATACCGGTTTCGCTACATGACTTAGCATCATCAGTGCGAAGTAAACGAAGTATATCATTTCTGAATTAGACTCTGAGATGTCCTTCCACAAGGTTACGCGTCAGCGTAAAGCTTTTACTGTAAAGTGATACTTTTCTATGAATTCGATTTTCGAAAAAATGGCGATGATAAATGAGTGAACGTAACTAAAATAAGGATAGCAAGGATGCGAGATCTTTCTGCGAGTATAGTTCACCGTGAAGAGTAGATTTATTCAATAAATTCAGAAGAGGAACATTCCAATAAGACACTTAATATTATGCGCCCTCCCTGCCAAATAGGTCGATCGGATTCAGCGAAAGGGAAGTAGATTAAAAAACTGATAGATTGAAACATTTGCATGGGCGGTATGAGAAAGTAATCATTCAGAGAAATTGAGTTGATGGTGCTTGTGCACCTTGCCACACACCATAAATTGACTAGAAGGGTATCCAAATAGACAAGTAAAATATATCTTTCGTATAGTGGATTGATATTTTTTGGCTTAATTCTACGATGAATTACTACATTCCTAAATATGCGTCTTGAATGAAGGCGATAAGTTGAAAAGTTCCTCTATATCCAGTTCAGTTTTGTCAATTGTCAAAGATACATTTTTCGAAGAAAGTTCTTTTAAACAACATCATAATTCCAACTTAAATTCTTCTTTTTGCATCCTTAAGAAGAAATCTCTAACTAGATTCCAAGAATTGCTATTGAATTAACTTAAACATTAACCTAGAGAGAGAGAGGGACTTCACAAACAATGGACACGTGTACCGTTCCTTTTTAAGGCTTTTCGAAGTCTGAAGGAGGTCCTTAAATACCTCGTCGTGCATTTTTTCTCCTTTCCTGAGAGAGACAGAGTCCATGTCGACACTCGCCTCTCTCCATATCTCATTACCGTGTCCTAGCAACGTGAACGCCCATTAATGCCTATGATTACCGTATTGTTTCGTTCCTTTGCTACTTCACTGTGAATCATTTGCTGGAAGAAAGTCACTCGCTACGTAGACCGACTTCAAATTCGAGTCGGCGTTTCTTCGTGTCTGTATGCGGCGTACGCTAATGACGCCAATTGTCCTTCACCGGATCGAATCCGCTTCAAATGAATATCTAGTGTGGTTTCGAAGCAAAGGACCGAATAGCGTTTGCATAGCAAATGCGCCGAACCGCGGAATATTTGCATAAAACACCGGTGTCGCGTTATATTGAGCAGGAATTACTTTTGAGAAGAAATACGCTTTTATAGAAAAAGTTCTTCAGGTCAGAAATACGTCATTTGACTGATTCAATATTCAACCAATTAGAGTATAAATATCTGAGAAGGATTGAAGATTATTCTTTTCAGCATTTTTCGTAATAGTTTCGTCATCGTGTCCCTCTTTTTCAAATTCTAGCTTAAAGAGTTAATGAACACACTTACGTAAATGAATTATGGCGATGTGTATGTGGCCGTAGAATTACTATGAATTAAATTTTATTCCGTTGGAGAACTATCAAAGAAGGCCGCTAAGAAGGCCATAAAAATTATCAAAGGGCTTTTGGTATATGATGGCTCTTATTCAAGAGTTCTATAGATATCTATCAGTACAGTATCATCAAATTTAAGTACTGGTAACCACTGGTAGCACTTCTCAAAGCGTTCGTTAGAAACTTACGCGTTATTCCGTATTTAGTTTCATTTGAAAATTTTCGTTCTGTCGTCGTGTAATTTTCCTTTCCTATATAAAATGTCGTTTATGCACTAAAAGTACGAAATTAAGTTGAGTATCAAATGCTAATAATTATTTTTAGAGATTTTGAGTAAATAGAAATATTATCAAGTCAAAGCCTTGCAAAATCTTTCTAATTCATGAAAATATTCTCTATCTCTGTGGTAACAATTCTGTTATTATTTCGATATGATATTATGTACCTCAGGGCAATATTTGTCTTATCTTATTTTGATCTTTTTATGGTTCATTCAGGAGCTCTTTGTTTCGCATTTTATTATTTAATCTTTTACTCCTCCATTCTTCATCGGAATGTAATCGTTCACTTCTTGTTTACTATTCTTTCCGAAAGGGCAGAATGCTCACTATTGTTTAGGTATAAAACTCGCTTTGTTTATGCCTGTTTTGATGATCGGAGTATAACACGGTTTTGCGTTTCTGATTTTTTAAACTCGCAGAACTAAACCGTCCATCATCAAACTTCTTTTGCTTACAATTTAGCATTGTGCTCCCACTTAGGCTTCGATCATTAAATTACGTGACTATGGCAACTGCGGGAAAGCGTTTTTTTGATGACCATCAATGCTTTTTATAAAGGGTAATCAATGGAACATAAAACCTCTGCCATTGTTCGCGAGTGGATTAAATCGGACGAGAGTAGAGGTTCCGTTCATAGACCGCCAAAGCTTCCAATCAATGCCCCGAAAGGACTTTTACCCTTCTCCAAATATATACCGTTCTTCTATTCGAGTTTCTTTCTATATTTTTTCTCTTACGCTTCACTTAATTGCCGTTTCCTCACCAGACTTCCTTGCCAATTCACACCCACGACTCTCTCTTCTCTATTTATAGCAACTCCTTCACTTTGATTCTTTCTTCGCTTCACGGGCGAGAAAGCCTTCCACGGATTCTTTAAGTACGTTTTCATCTATTCGTAAAGTTTATCGGAACTTCCCATTTCCCCATCAACGCAGTTCAACTTCCGCTCTTGTCTCTAGTTTCCTTTCTTGTCGACGCTGAGGATGATCTGCCAGATAATGCCACGGATGTATCAAAGATTCGTATCGGTATCCGAGAGAAGAAAAAGCCGATTTATGGGTTAATGCAGTATAATAAAAGCTTGACATTGTACGGAAGTTTTAGGCTATTTCATCGTTCGTTTGTTTTGAAGTCAAAATATGTTGCTGTGTCCTGGCTTATTCACTAATGTCAACTCATCATTTGAAGCTGATGACAATCAACTTTATTTCCTTAAAGATCAAATGGTTGCAAATAAACTAGGGCATTTTTAGAGTAATATATTTGGGAACTTGGTTGCTCCAGAAAATGTTAAAGTAATGAAGGATGGGATGGATTTTAATTTTGTAATTTTAACAAAATGTTAAAGCTATTTAGTTTGGATGTAACTATGGCTATTAACTCACTCTGGAGATGTTTTATTAGTAGATATTTAAAATTCATCCAGAAAATTAATTCCTCAAAATACGTACTAATCGTAAAGTTGTTTTGCTCTTAAGCTGCATATTTTGTTCTATTTAATTCTAGGAAGAAATTATTAAAGAAAGGAATTCGTAAAAATCTCTATCGTGTAGTAAATGAAATTTATACTAGTAGATAGTATAAAAGAAAGTTGTGCGTTATCTTGAATTTAATGAGAAGGATTCGTTAAAAAGTAGAGAAAATAATGATCTTACATTAGTAACAAATGTATATAATAATGTTACGGTATTTCTAGTAACAAAGAATATCATGGACGCGGCGAAAGTTACCTCTTTACAACAATGAGCAAGTCTAGAAAGGTGGGTTAAAAATTGGTCAATTAAACCTTATTCGTGCGTTGGAATTTTGGGACGAAGGTCAACAATGGACAACACAAGGGAATCAGCGAAAGGGATGTGTTTGCTCGTTTAGGTGTAATTACTGTGTAAATGGGGTGCGATTTCAATCTGTTCTAATTAATATAATTTGTGGCCTTATATTTAGACGGTGCGGAAACTGTGGTGTAAAATCTGGGAACTTTTAAATGGTAGTAATGCGTAGATCTTTGCGAAGCACAATTTAAAAAGGATTATGCAAAATAAAAGTGTTTTAAAAACAGATTTCATACATTCAAGATGAAGAAAAGATTTTACTTTTTGACGTACAAGGTAAATTAATATCCATGTGGTGAACTTGTAATAAATTCGGATAGGTCACAGTGTATATTTTTCCTAAAACTTATTGTATATATTTATTTAAAGATTGGATAGTTCCTTCACTTCAACACTTCTTTGCCCGTTCCTATGTGTTCACGATATCCTAATTATATATATATATATATAGGACTAGTTAACTACGAAATTTTCTAGTAATTTGTTATTGATATCATGATTTACTTGCCAAATAGACATATGAAAAAGTATACATCTACAAGTTGAGACACGTCTTAATGAAGGCCTTCATTAGCGAAGGCCTTCAGAGCATTTTGTTCGTTGATTATGCGTTGAATATTTTATTCCATTTCCCTCTGCAAACTTTGTTTCCTCGATTTAATTTCAAATAGTCTTCTACTCTTATTAAGACTGCATTCTCGTATTGGTTTTGAGAAGAACGCAATTCAGGGATGCATTTCTCCATCGTGCCGCGGAGGTGGAGTAATAATAAGCTATGTGATATCGCGGTAGGAAAATGCTATAAGCCTTGAGAAGATATTTCTATCCTTCGTTACTTCTCGGTGCATCTCTTTAGCTTTCATTTTATTTGCTCATGCTAATTTTACGTTGCCCAGCCCACCTCAGTGCATAAAAATTCTTGAAGTATTTTGAAACTAGTTCGGTGGAATTAAGTCCCTTGTGGTGGTATAATGCGGAATGAAATTAGCAGCTACGCCTTGAATCTAAATTAGATTCAGCAGAATTCTTTTCTGCTTTTTGGATTACTCTAGGAGTTGGTAGCATCTCTTAGAACATATCTATAAATATATCGTAAATTGAGCTGAAGATCGTAAATTTATTGATTTCATAAACTTTCGTAATATATAAACTTTGATCTATTCGAATACAATAAATCTATTTTGAGGTTGAATTTAATTTTTAAAAGCAGTAACCAATGTATGGGTAATATGGACACATTCTGATGGTGTCCATCTGTAGACGAATAAAATTAAACGGAAAAAATCAAATCTATTCCTATCATATGTATTAATTCATAATGTAAAGTATTCAAATTTTGTATTACATTTTTACTGAGCTTGGTACTAAATAATCTATGAATATGATTAAAGATTAGGTATTATAATGTAAAGATAAGTTCGTGGAATGTCCGTTATGTAGAAGAATAATTCAATTACTCTCGTCTATGAATTTCGTCCAGTCCAATCTCAAAACATCCTCCTTATGTATAGATAAAGTAAACCTTATTAAACCCTTACTTGTTTATTATTCTGTTTAAGTAAAGATCTTGCTTCATACTTTTACTATTGCTTTACAATCTACTCAGTGAAACGTTCTATTTAAGAGGTTACTAGATTGGAAAAGGCATACATACAAGAATTATAAAAATAATATTGATATCCATCCAAAATTTTATTTCATTCAAATACGAGAGATACTCTTATAGCTCCCTAATACAGCATAGATCATGTAGATATAATTTAATAAGGTTTATGTATTAAAATAAGTAGAGTGCCATACTAGTCAATTAATGCAAAACTGATATTCTCTCTTATATCTTTCATATTAAATATTATTTACATTGAAGTTTACAACTGTAAAAATTTTCTGTGAATTGAATTACCAATGATGATGATGGAACGTCCAAATAATTTAATAATATATCGTAGTCTATAATAATACGCACACGCAGAATAATATTACACTAAAAATTAGTTCGTTAAAACTCATTTTCATTTATGAGCACAGGTATTTATATTTACGGTTGACCCTTCTTATTTAACTCTTTGCTCTCATCAGATTACTTCTACTGATGGATTTCCATCTTTCAGAAGCACATTTTAATTATTCCTTAATTACCGTAAGCTACTTTACAATTTTTCGTTTCAAAAAACCGCGATATATTTCCATTTTGTGTGTAGCGAATGAGTCTGGAATACTTTTTATGATCCAGGAAGCACTCATAACTTTGATCTTCTAATTTTAGCCCCAATTATTGTTCCTAAAAACGTGTTCCTCTCTCTCTTCCACATGATTTAGCTAGTCTGCCTCAGTCCTCCCCTTGTCACTTCGCTTTAAATAAACCCTATGCCGATCCTCTCAGTTTCAACGACATGGGAGATTTCACGGCGGAATTTTTGTCATAATCGAGTATTTATTTTTAACATTTGAATCATCATTCACGAAGCTCTACGTCAGTTAGAAACTCGATTTTATTTTCGCGCGTAACTTCCGTCTGGAAATAGTATTTCTCGTTTATTTGTGTCTCGTTCGGAATCTATTTGTTTCCGATACTCGTCACGTACGCTCCGTAGACTGCGTGTTTACTATAAAACGGTTCATTTGTTAACAATCACTGATTTGTTTCTATTACCCTGTGTATCTTTTCAATGTTTCTACCTGGAAACGTCAAATTAAAGGATAATTGGATGAATTAGTCACTATCACTATTAGACACTAGTCACTAATGAACGATTTCTGGAGGTAATTGACGAAAATTATCCATAGTTACGGAAAGAAAACAACTGTCGCTCTTTATTTTTGGAACCAGATATCATATACTTTCGTTAATGTAATTCAACTTTGAATTTAAGAGGGGGCTACATGCGTTACGAATAACATATTGGTGCGATCTTAAATAAAGCTTTAATATTAGTGTATTCATCGTCTATTCCGTAAAGTAAAATTGAATGCGAGTAAAATATTTTTGTCTTTGATTTTGTTTGATTAATTTTCCATCAATAATTGGAACCTGCAGCTAATAGTCGATATATTATTAATGTGCACCTTTAACATCAGAAACGTTACACTAATGAATTAATAGAATCGAATGCATATTTGCTTTATTATCTTTCCTTTCGTATTTCTGTAATCATCGTCATTGGTCATTCAATCCGCAGTTGGGGTTACTGCAGCACTTCAACCCTCTCTATCTAATGTTAACTTTATTACATTCTGATAGCTCCTTTTACCTACGTCCCTCTTTATTGGGTTTAAATATTCATTCCTCGGTCTACCTCTTGGTCCTTTTCATTCTACTTTGCCTTCAAGTACGTCCGTAACAGATATAAAGTCTCAGGAGATGTCCGATCCATCTGGCTCTTTTTTCCAGATGAAGCTCCAAATGGTTGGTACTTTCTTCATTATTCTTCTATGTTCTTCTTCGTTTCTTACCTTATTTGTTTATTTGATCTTCTTAATTTTCCATCAGCTTCCATGTTGCTTACTCTTTTCATATTAATTTTTCAGGTTCTTTTACTGCTTACCCTAGGTAAACATTGTACAGAGCTGGTGCTAGGCTAGATCCTTGTGTTACTACTTCATTATAACTTTGTATCCTTACTATCTTTCATCCTTAGAGAATCAACTTGGTTTCTATAGAGTTGGTAGATTATTCTTCTGCCATTGTTGTTACTTCATTTCTTTTCCAGTATTTGGAATTGCTATATTCAACATTGTTGCAATTGACATTGTTATATTAAAAATTGTCGTATTCAACATTGTTATATTCAACATTATTGCATCATATTTTATACGATAGATCTTTTGCAAACTATGGCTACACCTGTTCCTGTATTATTCTCGAATCCTAACTCATTCTCTGATAAGTTGGCTTCGATTATTCCATCTATCTTTTTGTTTATTATTCCCGTCAGTATTTTGAACGCGTGTGAGAGGAGACTCAGAGTTCGATGCTTCTTACATCTTTCGGCTCTCTTGTTTCTTTGATATCGGGACCATTAAACTCTTCTCAAAATCCTTCGTAAAAACATGTAAACAAAAACATGTAAAAACATTAAACTTCCATATTAGATATCACCGACCTTAGTTCACCTTATTTCGCTAAAACCCAAGGTTTCTAGTCCTATCCATCTCTGTTTTTGTATTATCCTTATTTCCGTTAATTCTCCTGCTCTTCTTGCATCGTTCTTTATATATTATTAAAATTTCGAGTTCTAAAACCCTTCGTTACTGTATAAATGTTCGAATCCTCTATATGGCTATTCACCGTTATGTGTGTTCCTTCAAACATCAGTTCTTCGTGTCCATCAAAGGTATGAATTCAGCCTCCAGGTCTCCGTTGTCCTGAAAGTGCATTATGATTACTCTCATTCGTTGTTGCGAAACCATTTTCAACCATTGTGCAGCTTGTTACGGGTGAAGAAGCCCCGCCTCCTCCTAATTGAATTAGACTCTCCACGGATCGACATTTTCTGCTGCCACCCTCATCAAACCATACTGTCCGCTACTCTTTTAAAATGCTTTACATCTGATCTACTTCTTGCGAATGAGAAAATGCAATTTTTTAACCCTCCTTTCATTATATTTCATCAGATTTTTCTCACAGACCGTCCTTTTTAATTTAAGTTCATCTCAATATAACTGATATGATCACGCTCAACTCAATGGAAGAGAGCCATGCTTAATAAACGGAGGACACTTGATAACCACGGAATACATTTCCATGGTATTCACCTAGTTTTCTGCGTTTATTTAGCATAATAATCCGTTTGAAATGGTGTCCCTGATATAGATCCGAATGGAGGAATACTCAATTTAGATTATGGGTTGAAATTACCGATTTTTAATAGCATTTTTTGATTTCAGTAACGAAAAGAAAGTCCGAAAATCTTCTCTCGTTTCTAGCATTATCATTTTCTCAACCATTTCCATTTGTATCGATTGGATAAATCGATTAATCGAAGGTAGATAGTTCACTTTAAGATTTTTCACATTGCGTTATTTACTATTGTTTTCTAATATTATTGATTATTTACGCACTTTATTAGTTTAAGATTTTATAAATGCCATCCGATAAATTATGTACGTTACTAATGTACCCTTTTATAAAGAGTAATCCATTTTATGTTCTATCTTAAATTTTACTCGTAAATAAAAGCTTTATTGATACGAACAAGTTTACGATGCATAGGATCATTTCAAGGTAAACAATTTATTACGTAATCATAATTCACGAACGAAATTTGCAAATTTGATCTTTACATACTAATCAGCGAGCAAGGGAAGGTTTTATTTACGGAACATATTTTACGCAACTGATACATTCATTCCAATCGTGATGATCACGTGGAAACAATCTTAAAAATAAAAAATATTTATCTTTAAATATACTTAGTTCCTCCTTCATATTATAATGTCAGCCTCATTGACGACCCTTGAGTGCGCAGGTGTCATGGGAATATGCGCGTGTGTGGGCGGAACGGCTAAATATAATCTCAGATCGATGCTAAATATATTCACGTAAACCCAAATTTCAGGAAACCCATCTTAGCAAATGCTTCCAGGAATGCGGTTCATTTAGTTTCCTCCATATGTGGAAATGGAAATAATTACGTCAGATTACAAGAGTGGGATATCGGAAGGTGTTAGTGAGCATTACGAACCCTGTTTATTTAATGAATCGTGTTATATTATGCGCATGAAAATGTTTCCTTTTCGACCACAAGGCTTTCATTCTAATCAAAGCCTCATTCACTTTCGCTTTATCGCTCAAAAAACGCGTGCGAAATGAATGAAGCCCATCTGTTTCCTATCACGCGTGCTCGCCCCAGTATCTTCTTGCTCATCATTCCTTTTTTGATTACAGCACGCTTCTTAATGGAGATGTATTACCAGCCTATTTGATGAAAAAATTGGTGCGATAATGACTACTCTTTACTCATGATTTCATGGTAATCGAAGGGGGAGTTCGTATGATTATTAATGTTGCAAACCTTCGATTTTAGTTACATCCACAAGAGAAAGTATCATCTATAAAAAAACACCTCTTAAAATGCCTCTTTACGTCATTTCCCGTAAAATTATTTTCCCGCTCTAGAAATAATGTTATTGCTGTTATAGTCTTTGGATCTATACTAGATAGATTTACGTGGAAGTTTTCGTGCATCCGCCAAAAAACATAGTCCTTTTATGGCGGTATTGAAATTTGATGAGTTGAGGAATGTTTCGGCAAATGAAACCATTTTATCGACCGTATTCGGAAGGACCATAACACCTTGTGTTCTTTATCCAACGTATCTTTTTATAATTTCATTCTCAATTTTGTTTTATAAATCGTCTGTTTCCTACGACGTCTAACAGCTACGGAAAACTGGTCTACTAAATCAACTCCTTTAAGTTTATTCCTCTCACGAATCTGATATTTCCTTCCGATACAATATAATTAACAGCGAGGTTGATTCATCATCCCTATTATCCCTGTTCCCTTTCAGAGAGCTCCTTCCAGAACAACACGCCTATCCGAAAGCTTTTCTTTTTGAGAACTCCTTGTCATCAGTTAAAAGATCACTTTTGTTTCGCATTCCTTCCTCATTCAACTCTGTTTCTTCCACTAGTCACCTCGAACCCCTTCTCTCATCACTCAAAGCGATCCGAAATATGGTTGTGAACAACTTAGATTTTTTAAAGGTTATTCGTGATTATCATTTTCTGTTGTAAGTCAGCGGCTGTTATTTGTTTCGTGTTGTATCTTGCTATTAGTAAGTAAATAAATAAATATGAATATGAGGAATATAAAACCTGGAGGTTCAAATGCATTATTGAGGGAATTATGAAACTTAACGCTATGGATATTTCTTTCATTATCCATTGTTTACTTCACGAAAGAAGAAGGTTGAATTCACAAGTACTGGAATCGCGCAACGATCGCTCTCCTGGACAAGAAAAGAGACAAAGAAGAGTTAAAAATTCATCAAACCATCCTTCCTTTGTTTGAAACACTCTCATGAGAGTTGTAGTCGTATGCTTTAAGACAACATCCTCTATCCAGCCAAGAAAACAACCGGGTTCATGGAAGGGGTGCAGTACAATGTACCATGTCCACGTGCTACAGGAGTTTTTCGAAAGAACAAATGAGTATAGGATGCCAACCGTACTACGCATTGTGGACTACGCCCAAGTATTCGAGGAGGTTAGTATCTCTCCTGCACTGGAAGCTGTCGGAAGTCAAGTTATAGATGCTAAGTACATCCAGACACTCGTGCTATGCTTTGTGGACTATCCCCAGGCCTTTGACTCGATACCTTCGCTGCACTGGAAAAAGATGTTAATAGTAAAAATCCTGTACATCCAAACAGTGCGCGATATCTACGAGAATGCAATATCGTGTGTGATTCTGCACAAAAAATACAAGCACTTTATACATCCTATTCAAAGCAGTCCAGGAAGAGACTTGGGCTGGAAAGGGAGTATATTGCAGATATATGTTGAATAAACAAGTTACGTAATTTTATTCGATGTACTTTTCGTATAAATCCAAAAGACCTAATTTCAAGACTTCAAAAGGTAAACCAGCCCAAGGGCAAAGGGGCAAGAGATAAAACTTTGGATAAACCCAACGAAAATAAAGAAGTTGAATTCTTTTGCAGCCTTGGGATCGATAAAACTGGCAGTTTAACTACTGTGTATATTTTCAGAACATTTATAAATATGCAAGCGGGTTTCAACAGGAAATGTTTAAAGGATGGATTAAATCAAGAGAAGAATTCATCTCGAAAGGAATGAAACACGTACATATTCAAATAAATAATGCGTAAGAAATGAAGATGAATTTTTAATGAGTTTATTTAAGTATTATTTAGGTGCGGAAGTAAAACTCAAAGCCACATTTCCAATTAAATAATAATTGAGTGACGGAATTCTTGGATAAGGTAGGGACACTGGTATGGAGGTCGGTAGATCATTTGGCGGGAAGAAACGACAATTGGCTGACGTCAGCACCTCTGAAATACGATACCAAAAGATATAAAGACACTGAGGAGAAGACCGAAGGATAGATGGGGCAGAGGCGTAAGCAAATACTTAGGACTAACTTGGCGGAGGGAGGCTCAAAATAGACAATATTGCATAGTGCTTGGGAAGGTCTGCATCTAAAGTCATATCGTAAGCGGCTGAAGATGCTGATCATGATGTTATATGAGGAAACAGGAAACGCATGCTCGCATCTGCTTCGTAAGATTTTCTCAGCTCATGGCATAGCTCAATGGGATTGAAAATATACTCGTATGCTACTTGAATTGTGAGGTTAAATTTTTATTTATATTAGTCTTTCGAATGTATAGAAAGCTATTTATGAGGATTTTTCGTGCGACCAACCCTTTTCATTCCTATTTTTCCTTCAGAAATTAATTTTATGTTTTAAAAGTTTTTCAATTTCATGTACGAAGAAGTACGAGTAAATCGTTTTTATGCAGATTTAAAATGTAATGAAAAAGTGATTTTGATCGAATTATTTTGGGCATGGATAAATAATAACTTTCATTCGTATTATATTCTCTTATATTAATCGTAATTTAAAATTTTCATTTATTAGTGTTCTGTAATATTTTTAACTTAGAAATATTATAAATGATTCATACTTTGAGATACGTTATATAATTTTATGCATTTAAATAATCTTTACAATCAAACGAAAATTTATTTCGCGTTAAAGTAAACAGTTTCTTTTTATGCAGGTTGTTTGAAACATACAAGATATTTTCTTTCATATTTATAAATCTATTATGATAATTTTTACCTTTAATCGTTTGACAGATCATCATGAATTTTTAGACGTCTTCTTTTCTTATAAAAAATATAATGCATATACTAAAACTCAGCGTTTAATGTGCTTTTAAGTATAGGAACACTTAGGATATTATTCGTGCAAACGTTTTCCTGTGTTCGACTCCATCTGCACGAGCTTCACCGGCTATCTTTCTAGGGTCCCCAGGTCGTAGTATAACTCATAGGTTTCGTTCTTAGGTCTAAGTATGACTCATAGGAAAGCCGACGAAACTCCTTAAGATGAAGTGAATATACCCGGAAACATTTGATGGAGGTAATTAACCCGCCCCGCGAATACCTCCACGGCAGTACCGCTCAAAACGCGCTCTTAATTCAACGTATATGCAAATTTCTGATATGCATTACCATCTAGGAAATTCAAAAGTCAATCTTGATGTACTTGAAATCAGTTTATGTACTGTTTTCAGTTATTATCATAATCCACAGTGATGAGGTTTATAAAATGAGCTTTTCGCAGCGAGTATATTGGAAGGGAGTGTATATTTATCGGTTCATGAAGCATTTGAATGTAAAATTTCGATTGAAATATATTTTATTTACGTGGAAAGATTAAATTATTACACATCGGTGCTTATATGTAAAGAGATTCGGTGTTTTATGGATCAATGCTTTCCTCGTGTAATTAATACGAGATAATTTTCTTTTACGAGATATAATTCCTCTTCGGCCTAACATTTCATTCAGTATTTTCAGATTATAATTTAACGATTTATCGTTCGTCATTTGTTCTTAGTGCTTATTTTTGTTTATCCGTAATTTTTTCCTCATAAAACAGTGGGGCATCGAAAAAAAGCGTATAAAACGTAATTTTTCCGTAAGCGAGACTGCTTGCGGAGTAGTTATTTTATTTGGCGGAAAGAGATGTCTTTGAAATACTCGTCTTTCTCTCTTCACCCTCTTTGTTATTCGAGTGAAACGCTGCCACTGCTTTTTGAAGGGAAGTGCTCTTTTGTAAATTTTTGACCAAATCTTGTTCCTCTTCTTTCTCGAGTTTATTTTTGAAGAGACGGTCACTAAAGAGACCGAAAATCTCCCCAATGCTGTGTCAAGTTGATATGAGACCCTTTTTCAGCGCTTCAAATATTGAGAGGAGCTCTCTCCTATGTGATAGGCTCCGTCATTTTTCTTTCCGTATCCAATTATCTGATGCGATCTCTGTTTCTCATGTATCCAGGTCCGTGTTGCTATATTCGCCGCTCGTCATGACGTGGGCATTAAATTTTCTCGTTATACGTAATAATTGTGAAGTGAGGAAGATTTGATAATTTCCTGATAATAATGTTAGGATATGTTTTCTTTAGCATATTACGAAATTTATATAGGTACTGAGTGAATCGTTTTAATTCGAAAATAGATTTTTAATTGCGTGTGTATTTGGATTCTTATAGCTTATAACTTACGTAAAATACCCTACAATCTAGTTTGATGGAATAATACACTATAATCTACTTTGTACGTTATAAGTGTACCTCCTGCGTTTGGTGGTAGCAACGTGTTACTATAACAGGTTATAATTTATACATTTCACATAAAAATACAATCAGGCTTTCATTATATAGTTATTTAGTAATTGAAACTAATTTTTATGGCGATAAAGGTTAAACTATGATTCTAAATGAAATGCATGGTATCCAAGTAAAAGACTAAATGACCTTTACCGTTAAAGGTAACCTTGAGTTAATTTAATACCCTTTGAATTACTAAATGGGATCGTGAAACATCGTGAGACTTCCATCTTTTGTTTGACGAAAGCATTTTAAAAATAGGCGGTTGCACCTGCTGCTGCTTTAGCTATAAAGATATTCTTAAAGGTCGAACATCCTAACGTGGGAACGGTTGACTTATCGTTAGTAATCCTTTAAATTTTCCTATCGTGACATTGTATTTAAGCGATATGTGCATCATAATCGACACGTTAGAATCTTACGTCCATCTAAGACGTTATACATCACTCAAGCGGAATTCTGTAGTGATTGAGTTAAGAGGTGCCCATGCCAAACTTCATATGGCTGCACAGGTGGAAGAGTTGCACTGCTAAGGAATTCGTTCCATTATTCTGTCTTCAGCCCATGGGTGTCACTTGCTTTCCTTTTAAACATCCATTGAAGGCTGATGAAGTATAATCATTTAGGTATTTGCTTATGATAGTTGAGTCTGAGGTCATCGAAGGTGTCCTACAAGGCATCTTTATTGGTCCCTTCTACTTTTATGGTAATATTACGCTATCAGGGAAGTGTCATATGTACATATATAAATTTACGGATGTAGCAATTAATATTCTTCTATTATTTATCGGAATTTAGTATTAGATGTATTAAAATAAAATATCAAATAAGGAAATCTTTCCATTTTCACACTTTCCAAGATTTCACGCCTCTTAAACTTCATTTACGCAATTAGAAGATGGGTAATGCTCGCTAGGAAAATAGCATTCTATTAGCCAAAGATTTTGTGAAGATAATGGCAAAATTGTGTGATTAACTCTTGATTGTGAAACGTTCACTTAGTCGGCAGGCAGTTAGCATAATTGATAGTTAAGTTAGGAGTTATCCTTCCAAGACCATCCATTGGCTGTTATCCAGAACGCGTATTCCCCTCTTTATGTAAATGTAGTCTTCTCTTTTGACGTAGGCTTTTCATTTTATACAGAACTCCTTTAACTGTAATAACAATTCGTAACTTAATTTTCAGTCTTTAGATGTGGGTAGTTTGAAAGATGAAACCGATCTTCCTAATTGAATTTAACCTAGGGTAACTTAGTAGGGAGTTTCTGACAATTCGCGATCAATTGCTTCCTAGAGCAAAAATACGTAGTAGAAAAGGAGTTGACGCTCGCAAAAAGCCACTTTTTTGTTCCATTTTTGTGTCTTAAATCCTGTTAACGGTTTATGTCTTAAAATTGGTTAGATTTGATATTAGTATAAACGCCCCTCATTTCAAAAGATAATTTTTTCATAGTGAAGAGGTGACAAAGTTTGAACTTCTTTAAGTTACTATTTCTGTCATCACGAGGATTCAAATCTTTACCCATTCTGCATATTACAATTCGAATGGATAGATTGTAATATAATTAAATGATCTTAAAAAAACGATGATAATATAATTGTGATATTTGTAACTCAATAATCCTTCGGGTGCTAAAAAATGTACGTATAGTATTAGGATTTAAAGCTTTTTGAATACAGTCATGTATTCGATGAAAAGGATACAATTTTTAAGGGACGATAAATTTTTTCCATATATTCCGCTTTCAAATATTAATCAACAGAATACATTTTATTAATTTAATACATTTCATAAAATTGTTACGAAAACTGCTACATTACAATTTACGATTTTATTGCATTGTTTTGTCGTTCCATGCTTCGTATAATATTTTAATGAAATAAATCCATCAGAGACAGAATTGAAAATAAGTTAGCGTTCTCAAGAAAGGAATTATCTAAGTAAGTCGATTATAGAAAATAAGATGGACATACGACACAGACTCAGGTTCACCTCGTGCTATTCATGGAAGCCGTTTTGTAAGATCGATACTCTGTACTCAGTCATTCAATTTTCGCATTACTGAGGAATGAACTGAAAATATGATATTATATAGAAAACAACTGTGTATTAACGCTATTCTTACGCTGTTCTTATTGTTACGGATAAATTGTATGGATGTTGTTCTATGTCTATTGTTGATTTGATTGCCTCACTGTAATTGGGCTATAAGTGGATGTTTGTGGGGCTTTGTTGTAAAGATAAATAGATAAAAAACCTGGAAGAGTCTAGGGGACAATGTATACTTTGTCTAGTATCAATGACCCGTTAGAAGTTTTAAAATAGCCTCACTCACGTACCCCGTGATCATAAAATAACGTAGGAGGCACTCCCTATTCAGTACCCAGCATCGTCCACGCTAATGATGAACTCTATGAATACACTGAAGATGCATTAAGGGCAACAGCATCGAACATCGTAACTGGTAATGGCTTTAGGAAGATGGTACTAACTTCATGTCACCGTGATTCTCGTGTTTTGATGGCTGCACATGCAGACTCAAAAGACACACCGCGAGGCTTCTTTCTAGTAATTTTTTTTCGCACGGTTGTGACCTGGCTTCACCTTGGACCATCCGCTGTATTTTTAATGGTGGAAGTCCTCTTTGGATCTTTGCCATCCGCAATGGGAGAACTTCTCCCCCCTCAACGTGTACTAAGATACTTCTACAACCGCTCCTGTCCTTTCTCCCTTCTTCCCTTGAGATTTCGTATTTTTATCACCTCCTTTTTAAACAACCTTTGTTCCGACTTTTACAATAAAACATGCATTTCGACTCAGGAGGACGATTTTTTTTTGTACCCGAAATAGTGGCTTTTTAATGTGCTCCATTATTCATGAGTAGGTTCCTGAAAGGACTAGTTATCTTCAGTGAGCTAAAAGACCGCAAACAAGTACAACTTTAATGGAGTCCATTATTTTATAGTATCCCTTGTTATTTAAAAATATATTCAGCGACAATTCGCCCGCGAAAGCTCGATCGTTACGCTCTTGTCCTTTATTGGCTAAACTACATGTTTTGGATGGAGCTTCTCAAGTTTATTATCCCCTATAATTTTGATGCTAATCGTAGATAATTCTCAACCGGTATTTCATGTATAATTCAGCTCAATTTATTGTTGTTTATCAGCAGAAATAACAGTTAGAGAAACCCTATCGATGACGTGCATTTTAATTCGTAGATCACATGGATATTGTCTTACTTTTATGGCTTTTAGTACATTACATCTTAAGATGAATTTTAGAGGACTCGTAAAAAATGACTTATTCCGAAACAATCTAGAAATTTATTTGCAATTGCTTATATTTTTGCAAGTAATATTTGATAAGAATTAGGTTTTTAAAGCAACATTGAATTGGTAAATAGGGGGAATTTTCTACGCTGTATTGGAAGCGTAATTCTTGATGAGAAAACTCCTGGTTTCTCGCCTACGAGGAAGTAATTTGATCGATCTCATGTATCATATTGTGCTTTGAAATTCGATGATTGGCTTCCATACTCTCCAGATGTCTGAATGATACAATTCTAGGTAACGTCTCCGTAATATCAACACCATCAAAAAGATTAACAAATATTTTACGGATACTTTGGACACGAAACGGTAGGAAGTAAAGTTGGTAGAGTAATTTCAAATTGCACCAAGTTCAGTTTGCAGATCGGTGTTGCTGAAGAGCCTATGGATCGACTTAATGACGGTCGAGCACTTTTATTAACAGTTCTTGATGAATTATGATAATAATGATAAATGTTTAACATCGAAAAAACAGTCCAGTCAGTCTCAATTGAATTAACCCAAAAATTTGAAAAAAGAATACGAAACATTCTGTCAAAGGTTTCTTTGTGTTCCTCATGATGAAATTCTTTGACTAGAATTTTTTTATCGTGTAAAAATTTGATTGGTGGTTAATTGTTTCACCAGAGGTCTCTATTACTCAGTTTGTTATCTAAGATGATATTAGTGTCGCTGACACACGTATATCATATTTTTGAGAGAAACTGCTTTGAAATGGGATGAAATTAACGTAATTTTATCAATTTTTATGCATATTCGAGAACATTAGAAATTCCACTTATTCATCGCCCTCGATTTATATTTAAGGGATCACGCAAATGCGAACGATGATTAATAACAATGAATGGAATCTTGTAGAGTGAAAGTAGGAGATATAAATCTTATTTGTCGTCAATTTATGCACAGCCATCGATTCTCGAACTCTTAAAGTACTCACTCCTCTCGCGTGTTACAAACTCCGTCGTTTTACGGCGAAGAGTTGCGAGAAACACATGACAGACGCTATTTGTGCTCCACTTTTTATGCGATGAATGATAAATATTCGCCCTACACCTAAATCGGTATCCAACCTTCGGATGACGACAGCTCAGCTGGTTCTCATGCAAGGTTATCGTTATATTTCGGTGCATAGTCTGACATAGAAAAACACGGTTAGTGATATTTTAGGCCTTGTACTACCGCATCGAATTGACTCAAAAATTTTGTTGTTTTTCGTTTCATAGGATCGCTAGCTTTTGAGGCACATGCAAGTATTAATTAATTTTTGCTAATGATTTACCATTTCTTAGATCTTATTTTGTTTGTGATTTGCTATTGAAGAGTTTATGCAGTCAGCGTATGCATGATAGGTAGATGGATTCTCTTGTTTTGTACGTAATTCTTAATAATTATTAACGAAAATGTTTAATTAGAAGTATATGTTATTTATGTACATCTTTATATTGTTTTCAAATCGGGGTTTTCAAAGAATTACCATTAAAATGACCAGTAAATGTACTCGTCGTTTATCGAGAATTATGGTTGGTACTAATGTGCGATATCCATAAAACTGCTTGCCCATTAATTATACATCTAAATATTAATTGTATCATAACCAAAATATAAACAAATTGTTTTAATCAATAAGAATAATATTAATAAAAATACGAGAATCTTGTGCAAAAACAGTAGACCAATAGTGATGCTTTAAATCACATTTCTCTATGTCATGCATCTGTAACAAAAGAAATTACTTGCACCGCTGTATTTCAACAATCGTCCGTATTTATAGCCATCCACAAGACTGCTTCCATTGTTAACGGACAATATTTATCCTTTAAATCACCGCCATGTGGCCAATCAAAGCAAGCCCTTCATGAAACATTCATGACGCCTTAAAATATTATCGCCGTAATTCTGTACTCACCCTTTTTCTTTATTTATTTTCCTCAGTCGACTGACAGTTTTTGGAAAGAAGAGGGGGGGTTCTTGAATGAGCGTGGTCAGTTGTTAAAACAAGTTTTCTCTCTCCGCGTCCTCGGTAAACATCGTCGCGGAATTAATTCAGCTTTCCTAGAACGTTCCTGGGATCATCTTCTTTTTGCGACTTCCTTCCAAACTACGCCCTTGTCGCTGATGGAAACTAGGCACTGTAATCCAGTAGAGGCACTTTTCGCCAGAAGCACTCAAACACACCAAGGACTAGTTATCTTTAATTTCGCGCAATCTCGGGAAACTCTCGGCGTTGCATGGAAGTAATTGCTGTCACTCACACGCAACGGATGAAATTACAATTGCTCACGCCTAAGGTTTTTATCCATCCTGATCTTCATAGCTCTGAACACGCACCGGTGTGGAGAAATGGACTGCTTTTGAACCTTGAAAAAGTGGCACCTTACCGTACGATCCAGTCGCACGGGGAAGCTCTTTAGGGTTTAGGCTTGTCGCGAGATCGTATCAGAATATCACGTGCTGAACTTTAGCTCTATCTTTCCAGCTTTATTTTCACTTTCGTAAAGGAAACAACGCGACGGCGTGCTCTCTACGGCGAACAGCTCGCGATTTGTTTACGGGAGATGCGTGCATGTCGACGTTATCCAACGATGTGTTCTCTCCAAGTCTAGCTTTTGGAAGTCTTCCCGATGGATGCGTCACCATCTTCCCCCTCTCTCATCTCCTGCCTTTTCATAAAAAACATCCTTCTAGTAACATTCTACATATTTTTTTTGTTTGTTTAAATAACGTCTCCAAAATCTTGTGTCCATTCAGTTTTTGTTTCAGCCATCTTCTCTCTAGGTTGGATTTTTTCATCACGGAGAGGGTTGCTCGAAAATTTATTCGCTTTAAATCTCTCGAGATGAAACCCTTTCTTAAGATTTGTGTTGGTTTACAAATGTTCTTGGTAAAATGATCTTTGTGGTTATCATTATGTAAATTTTTTCTGCTACGTAACGAATATTAAGGCATGATCTTAATTTCCCAATGTTTTTTTTTACGTCCTATAAATCATTGGTTTATTCTGAGCTGTACGAACATTTTCATTCACATTCTTTCTTACGAATTTTCTATCACCAACTCACATTCTTTAATATTTGTTTTATAACAACAAACATACATATGTAAATATGTATGTTTAGATTTATATTATTTTTATACGTATTTATTTATAATGAACATCCGTAAATAATTTATCTTAGAGTAGAATTGTGTAATCGATAAATCGGTGGTTTTATTATTTTTAATCGAATGTTTTCCAAAATGAGTGGGTATGAGATTCTTCGAACTTCAACTCTAAAAAATCATCCCGTTCTCATTCATTATTAAGTTTTATTCTCTCGGAAGCAGCGTTTTCCCAAGATTCTCATTAGTTATTATTACTCGCTTCAAGCCCGCCCACCGGTTCTTCTTTATTTTTCATAGCACACGTCCAATCTCTCTCCCTCACAACCTGTGCCGCACTCAGGCCAATCTCCTCTCGGGATTTTTATCACATTTTCACATATTTCCTTCCCCCCATCCATTCTTCTAGCACTAGGTTAACTCCCTGATCCGAGATTTTTTTCTCTTCGCCCGAAATTTATTGCTAATCTACTGTCCAATGTTTAGCATTCTATTCGTTCCTTCCCACTCTCCCAGTCAACGCTTCACACACTTTTACTTTTCATATCAACTCGTCCCTCTTTTATCTTTTGTTATTTACCTCCCTCTACATCAACCCTTCTTCCTATTTTACCATCCGTCCCCACGGTGACACTCTCTTTATTTATTATTTTCTTTTGATGAAGTATATTGGACTTAAGAGGTTAATACTAGTCTACTTAGCTTTTCTAGGAAGATGTTAAGCTTCTCCTTATTGATAAATTTGTGTACGATAAATCATTTTAAGTCGGGATTGTCTTCCAAGAATTTTCCAGGAAATTATATTTCATTTCGGCGAAGGATTATGGAAGACGTGTGTTGATATAATATATCAGGTTGACGTTGCCACGGGATCATTGTGCGATTGTTACGATCATAATAGTAAGTATAAATAAACATTCGTATTCTCCTTCTTTTTTCTAAAATTTCTGAAATTAATATAGATCGGTTAAGAAAATTCTTCAAAACCCACTTCCGTTTTCTCTAATGATACTTCGTAATAATATTTTGTTGGAATATCGGTAAATCCGCATTTTGATACAATTATCTATTTATCTTTCTTATCTAATTAAAAATTTCCTTTTAATCAGGTAAAAGAAAGTGACTAAATTAATCAATTCTTCATTAATAACCATTTCTACTAATGGGAAACAGCACGTCCAAATGGAACGTTTGGTTGGAAAAAAGTGACAGGTAATTAATATTTTTGGTTTAGACTTCCGGTAGCGTTAAATATTTTTCTTACTTCTTTTAGAATCGTCTCCCAAAGATTAGCACTCGGTACCGCAGCAAATTGACTAATAATTAAGTTTTTGAAGTGATTCAGCTTAGCATTAAATTTCAGGAGGTATTTTCTTGAACTTTTCGCATTTACAGCAATATAATTCAATGAATTATGACTGCTCATAACTCTTTCGTTGTACAATATCTCATTCATCATTAATGCGACTAAGAATTAAAGAGAGAAAGGGCTGGATGATCAATATCCAAGCACATCTGTGGCAAGTTGATCCACTCGTTGAGTCTACGAGGCTAAGCCAGGATTGATAAATAAACACACCTCGATTCCAAAGAAAAAAAAAGAAAACACGTCCAAGCGAAGGAATAACTCGATGCGCATTTCGGCAGCGGATAATTGCATCACTACTTAATTTTGCCAAAGGACCTTTCATAAGAGCAAACAGTCGGCTCTGATTTAGAACGAGATACATCCTCAAACAAAAGTCTTTAAGGGCGAAATATTTCTCCACTTGATAGCGACGAGGAGAATTGCAATTAAAATCGTAACGTGAACGAGACAAATAAAGTTCGTATCTATTTAATTCGTGATTCGAGCTTTATGAGAATAACTTGTTACGTAGGATTCATTTGTAGAGAAGAAAATGTCAGATGTATAAGAGGTCAAAATATGACGAGAAAATTAAGAACCAAAGGAATACAAACTTAGTATGATAGAAAATAAAAAATAACAAGATACGATCGTGTAATAAGAATGAAATCAACTGTCAGATGTTATGATTCTTTGCTCAAATTAATCATAAAAGGAATTAATCATTCTTGATTTTAATAACACTCGTCATTACAACTTACAAAACCCAAATAGAATTGCATCCTGACGATACATTCCGAAGATATTACATTTAAAAGCAAATATATGAGAATTGGATGATTCGTAAATATCCCTAAATACTATTAATGATTGTATAGATCATTTTTGCAGTTATAACAATATTATTTACATTTCTCGAAGGCTTGAGGTCTCCTTTAAACCCTAGTTGCCTTATTCTTTCGTGGATACAGCGTGCTGGACGATCTGTTGGGGACGTTTTGCCAGCTGCTTCAGGTCAGAAGTGATTATTTCCTCATCTAGTCCCCTTAGGTGTGTTTCTCCCTTTCACTTTGGGCTGACGTGGGATTGGTGGCTGGGTGTGTGCAGGAGACGTATCCGAGTGATTGAAGGGGTTAACCGTCCGAACTATCGATATTTTTGGCCATTTTTTAATTATTACTGCTTGGCGTATTATGCTCGGAAAAATATTACGATTCTTTTGTATTTGGTTATAATATTTAGTGTTCTCTATTTAAATTGTTAGACTGGGTTCGGACCTAACATACTTCGCGACGGCCAAAGACCTTCCTCTCTTCGTTTTTCACGCCTCTACGGCGTTCCTTGATCCGGCAGTCGATTGATCCAGATAGCCCAACATAGGATTTTCCACAACTACATGATGTCCCGCATAACCCTTGAGGGAGCGTTGGCCGTATATGCTCTTTTACTCCTGAGAAATATTCTGTAGGTTTTCTAACAGTTTTATAGCGAATTTTTACGCCAAAATTTCCTGTATCTCGTTTGATTCTTTCGGATGCATCGTTGACGTACGCATTCGTCGTTATGAACATTGATTAGGCAATATAGTTTATAAAGGCTAAAATTATCGTATATTGCTATGGGAAACTTAGTAACGGTTGCGAAAAAGCTAAAATAAAAAACTTGCTTACAAATCGCTTATTAGATCAATCTCGGAGTTTTCTTCAACAGTTTTGGAAATCTCGTGACAGGTGTTCCATAAAATCCATCAAAAAAGTTGAGAGGAAAGCAGTTAAATTTGTGACAGGTAGATATGGGTGGAGTGACACTGTCGGAAAAATGTAACGGAAGCTTTAATGGAACGGTTTGCAAAAGTTAGAAAAATAGATAGGTTGGGATGTATTTTAATGGGTAAAAGTACGTGAGAAAGCTTAGTTTTCGAATTGGATGATACGACGTATTTTATAAAATCGAATATGGTTACATCGTTTGGTTAAGTGTGATGAAAATAATTCTGGTAAATTTTAATCTTTTAAAAGAATTATCTGCGAACTGTGCCAACCAATTTTTAATTATCTAAAACTTATAAAATAATTATTTCACCATAATCAAAACAATTACTTGAAGCATTTATGGTGGGAAATATAAAGTATCCTTTGACCGCCTGTAGTTCCTCCTACTTCAACCTCAAAGAAGAGTTTTAAGGTTTTTCTTTACCCCCTCCGATTATTTTAAGACAACGTATCTTTTATTTAATGAGGAACATTGATGGATGGAGTATTTACTTCCATTAAGCCAATTATTTTTCATGAATTCTTTTCTTATTTGCACCTAAGTGATCAATTACAGACACGTCCAAAAGTATTTCTCCTCTAACTACAACTTATTCAGTATATATTTCGCTCTAACCCAATAATAGGATAATAGGTAAACCAAATACGTATAAATTTTACCAACAAACAATTCCTGCATTTTCTCACCATTCTTAATTTTAATTCGGTTTGTTGATTTCATTAATCAGATTGTTTTCTTTAAATATATAAATTCCCGATAAAATTTCTTTCCGAGAGAGAATCCTTGTCCCTTTCTCCCTATCGTGTCTTCTACATTTATCTCACTTTAGCTCTGCAAACACTCATTTGTCTGCACCGCCTTGTTTGCCTGTTCTTCTCCTCTATAATCCGCTCTTAAATTTCTCTGGAAAAATCCATTTTCCCTATAATTTCACTCGCCGTTTTTATTTGCGCCGTTCCTTTTACCAAAGACTCATTGTAACGTTTCAGGGTTTTATTACTGTTCTTTACCCTTATTATAATTAGTCTAACGAGCTATAAAATATTTCGCAAATAATTACAGTTTTTCTTTAGATTTGATATGTTTCAAAATGTACAACTTCTGTGGCTCACAACTTTATGGTAACTTTACAGTTTTTAAAAATTAGTAATTTTAAGGCTCACGATGTATGCTTAATCACGATGAAATGAAATCATATATTAAAAATGCCACATTTAGGCGTTTCGCAGGGTGGCTTTTAGTGAAAAACGTTTAATGGCTAGTATTTTAACTTTGAACTATCTCAAAAAATGTTGCAATTGGTTAGATAAGTGCTTAAACCAAAATTAAGTGACTATGCTCTTTTAAGTATAATGAAAAACTTTACAATTTCTACAGAAAATTTGATTTAATCACGACCGGTTTCGTAATTTTACATTACATCTTCAGGTAATATTATTTTCTGTGTTTTTTCATTATACTATGGCTTTCCAGTCACGCCTAATTTTGATCTCACACACCCTTATAACAAAAACACGATGAACATTATATATATTTAAATTCAAGTCATAGAGAATTTTCAAAATTTAGATTCATAAATAAAATGTAAATTAACTCTAAATTGTTTGAAAGCAATTCAATGCAGCAATTATCACATGCTAGCTTATATTTGATTCCTTCCGTAGATATATATCATCAAATGGACTATTGTATTGTTTTGTTTCTGAGTGGCTTTTTTAGTCTGAGAACAACAACTGTGAAAGTTTTATGTATTTTCTAGTATTTCGTTGCAAAACACGTTTTTTAGCAAGAAAAGTTTGAAAAGACGAGATATAATCGAATAAGTGAATTAAGTGTACAAAGGATTATTTATGTACTGTCATCAATTAATGTGCGTACGCTAACTTTTTATTTCGCGATTCATTAAATATGAAGTTCCGCCTAATATCTCTCGAAGCTGTTAATTAATTAATTAAATTTTCCTCGAGGTATTTTTTCTCTTCGCCGATGTATGAAATTCCGCTTCCGAAACAAAAAAAATTCACGACTCGTTTGTCATCACTCCATTATTTTCCGTGTGTGAAATATCTCTTAAATCATTTTAATCTCAGATGTCGTCATCCCTTGTTTTCCGTTCGATAGTGATTTTTTTAACTGAAAAAAACTCCCCTTTCGAAATCCTTTTTCGTTATTCATTTTTTTCACATTCCCTAACCGTATCTCGATCGCTCATTTTCTTCTAACGACTATTGTCAATTTGTCTCTGCTCTTTATCAGAAGCGATTCCCATTTCAAGTTTATTTCTTCTTCCCTTTTGTTCGTTCTTTTCATTGTCTCTTCTGGGGATTCAATCTACATTCATATTCGCTACCCGAAATACATTTCGTTGTTCTCTCCGAGAGACCTTCTCTTCCAATTTAGAAGTTCGATTACAACTTACTCTCCTTTCCTTTCCATCGCCAGGGAAACGGTTTCCGTTTATGTAGTTTTCCTATGAGACTTTTCAAATAAACTTTTATATATTTTTTTTCTTTATATTTATATATAATATTTTATTGAATTACCAATGAAATTGTATTAGATTTGATATTCCTTAATTTTAGGAATTTTTAGTTTAGCTCAAAAAATACGCCCTAACTCTATTAAAAAGTAATGAAACTGTGAAGTTTTTGGTGAATAACTATTATTAAAGTGATATTTTATTCAATAAAAGGCATTCAGCTATTCATCTACAGTAAGTATTCAATGAGGATTTTAGGTCGACCTGAGCTTTAGAAACTTAAATTAAGGAGTATAAATATTGTATATGATCGTTGTTAATATGAAGTTCGAACATCGACCCATAGATTCTTTGATAATTATAGGCATTGAATGAATAGCTATTCATTTATACAACTCGAACTTTTAATATTACAATCATAATACTTGCTGAATACTGAATTGGTATGTATGGAAATACAGTAGAATCTCATTCTTGTTGTCCTTATTATATTTGTCTGTATTATATTAAATATCTTTATTTATTTTCTAAATTCTTGGTGGAATGATGTATTTGTATTTCACAGTAATAAGCGGCTGTATAAAATTGTAAATTATTCCTTCAGATTGGTGTTTATAAATATCATCCTTCCTACAACACACCTTTCATACATCAAAATACATTGTCATTCTATTTATTAATGTCATTTTCATGCGACATTTGCCTTTTCAACTTCGTTTTTTCGGATATCTAGCAATTCTAAGAACGTTTTCTTTGAAATTGTACGCTTTTTGTAAAATCAAACGCTCTTAAAAGATCACACTTCAATGGATAGCCCTATCAAAAGCTTGTCTCCTAAAATTACCCGCTCTTCCTTTCGAAATCCTATCAAATTCCTTTCGGAATGTTTCTAAATTCCCCCCTTTTGTCTCTCTCCGCTTCACAAGTGTTATTTTGACCTTGGAGACGTAGACTATCAATGCCTCCTTTCACTTTGGAAACTCGGAGTTTGTCCATAATTAACAAGTTGCGGGAAAACTAGGAAACGTAAGCTATTGGGATCACCGGAAACATTAGAATAAATGCTTTGCTACGCCATTTTTCCAATTTCCCTCAGAGTTATTCCGTGAACTAGTGTTTTAGACGAATAGTTCAATTCAAAGAATTCCATCGGGTACTGTTTCAGATTTATAAATTCGCTTCTATGTTTAAAAAAATTGGATGGTCTCTTCATAGATTCTGTTTCCATTATTACGTTACGTGCGTGTATTTAAATGTATAGGTTATAAAATGTTGTGAATACTTCTTTATTCACGGAATTTCCCAATTTCCATGTTCTATCTCAAGGCACTGATTTTCCTTATCATATACTCGTTGCAAGTTCTTCAGGAATGTAACCAAAAGTGGACAATATGTTTCCCGAAATGTCCCATTGATATTCGTTATATCTCTTACGTATAGTCCGTTTATATTTACCCGTATATATCAGCACAAGTACTTCAGATGTGATTTATATTTATTTTCATATTCATTGCCTTTTTCATCGTCCACGGCTAATAATCGTACTTTGAGTGGATCAAAAGTGATTGCTCAGTTTTCGCATTTCCGTCTTTTTCCGTAAATTCCTTCTCTCCACTTATTTTTCCCTTCTCAAGAGAGAAACCCCATTTCCAGGGACATTTGAACACTGCACCCCGCAGCGATTGTCTTCAGGTTTTAGGCCGAGAAAAATGTCTAAAATGATTTCGCTGTCCCCGACAGGTTTCAATTCGCATTCTCAATTTGACTCGCGTTGTTCTTTTCCTGTAGGAAGTTAAATGGAACCGGATTTATCGTGCGCCCCGTTTTAGTTGCTATTTATTCGCCTCTTTTTTGTTTTATAAATTTCATTAAATTAACGAGGAAATCCTATTTATTATGCCCACACGTTTAATCAACTTTATCTAATGAGGAGTCACAAACTCGTTCGCTTTTTTATGTATTTTTTTCTATCTGATTGTTCCCTCTAAATAGGATGTTATTATTTTCGACGTGAAACGTAATATTAATTTAACGAACGAAAGTTATTAAAATTTGTGAGCCATTGATGATAATAAACTCATAATATCTGTCACGTATATTAAACAAATTCAATTACGATGTATAAAGACTTATATGATATCATTGTCATGTTTGTAGTATCTCTTATTATTCATATTTTCTGAATCGAAATAATTACTATGAAGAGAGCCTCTGAATGTAGAGGGTGAAAATTTCTTAATTTAAAATAGTATATCTCGAATAAATGCCTACGTAAACGTATAGTAGTAATACTCGAATTTACTGCAAAAAAATTAAGTAAAAATTTCGTTTTTTTCATTCAAAATATCGTAAGTTTTACTTGACAAAAAAAATTTCATAAATTTATAGAAGGTTCATAACTTTTTTCGTGCTCATTGCAAGAGTACTTTTAGCTTTAAAATAAATTCACTTTCAGTCAATCGATTTTCGTTTGCCTACATAAGACATAGATAATATCAGATGCTGCTAATAGATTGTGCTTCCTTCTAATTTAGAATTTCTCGAGTAAAAAGACGAAGATTTTCCCCCCTCATCAGGCTCTTCCGTACGTAAAGTTCACGGCCTCGGTTTATTTATCTTAATTTCTGGACTTTTTCGTTCCTATAGCTCTGGGGCACTAAATAGGAAGACTTGATTCAGAACTACCGTACGAACTGCGCTCTACGAAAGTTCTCGTTATTCAAAGGGAAATAAGCAAGAAGATACCGCTCCTCCTTAATTTAAATTCAGACCAACCCTCCGTCCGTTCATTTCGCTTGATGAATTTTCTAGAAGTTTCCCCCGCACAACGTGATAAACAGAGTAGTTTGATTTTAATTTCATACCTTGAAGCGCTTGCTTGGTGCTAAGGATTATTTACACGTTTATGTTGAGCGAGTGAATATCACTGGAATAATCAACACGGAATTGCCGACAGCTCTTTATCAACAACTCGGTAACAGTTATTATTTTTTTCACTTCCACTGATTAATTAACTTTTAAACCACTTTCCTAAATTTCAATGGAATGACTTCGTTAACTTCGAATTTTGCTCTCTAAACTTTCCTTTGTTGTTGTTCGTGAAAAATGGCACATGGTTGTTTGAGTTGAAATTATTTGATGAGGTTTGAAGATAAATATATACATGGTTGCTTGAAACCAGTTGCTGTAAATCAGGATTAATTTATATAAATTACCAAATATATATATATGCATGAATCCCGGTAGTAGACGTTCATAAGGAGAAATTGAAATACACTGCTTGGAATTTATTCTAATCTGCAGAAAAAACACCCAAAAACTTCTTGAAGGCAGGAACACTCCAGATGTAATAATAATAAAAACGAATAAAAATAATAAGATACAAAATTTATTACATAATTATTATCTAAAAAGTTTATTACTACAACAGTTCTTGTATGAAATAAACGTAAAATGAGTGAATAGCTTCTTTAAGGTTCTGAATAATGAAGAATTTTATTATAACGTTTTATTGATTATATATATGAAATTATTGATGTAATCCTATTTCAAACCATCACAATTCATCGACAATTCCTTTTAATATTATTTTTTAATGATTTACTATTGAGATATCAATTTACTATTAATTTTGCCGTTAAGATTTTATTTTATCCATTCACGAATAATTTAGTCGATTGCACATAGATGAAGCCATTATCAAAAAAAGAAAAATCGTTTTTCAGTTCCAGTTCCTTTTTAAGATGTGCGAATATTAACGACTTCGTACGTTAACATAAGAATTCGTTTAACAGTATATAATATTGAGTTCAGTTCTAAAATTATAATACATATTTTAATGATTTATGTAGTGAGAATCATTATTTCATTTGGCGAAAAATAAAAATGGTATTTCTAGGGATGAATTATTTACTCGGAGTGATTATTCTGGGAACCATAGAATTCCGTTCCTTATTTACTCGCAATCTCAAGAATTCTCTTTCCGAATACGTCCGAGTACATATTTCAAGAGCCATCGATCGAGAATGGCGAACATCCGTATGGTTCTTCCAAACAGAATTTCCTCATCTTTAATAGAAAAGGGTGTAACATTTTTCTAGGTTTTTTTCAGAATATGTTTTGAACCCATTTCGTGCAGTTTACACCACAACTAGTTAGACTAGACACAATCTTACTTTCTACCTACTTTGACACTAATTCTTTGCCATCAAATACATTTATACATGTATGTACTATGAGAATATTTCGTCTTTTTGAATATTCGATCGGAATTAAAATTATATGGTTTTTTGCAATGTTACTCACTGCAATAATTTATCGCGAGAACAAATTGTTATCGCAAACTATGCAATGAAAGAAAAACTTACTAAAGAATGTTTTCGTAAACTTTTACGCCTGATATCATCGTTGGAATAGAATTCCACGACAAGGTCGTGGGAATGTTTCGTTCAACTATCTCATTCTTCGTCATTAGTCCAGTTATTTTAAAATTTCCCTACGTCCTTTCCACCTGAGAATGAGCAACAACGCCTCCAGAGAAAGAATTGCGCAATTCGGAAAGGAAAGAAAAGTCCGGTTTGTTTTTCTCCTCGAATTTTTAGTAATTAACAGTTCGGCGATACGAATGTGTGCGTCATTTGAATGAGCTATTTAGCTGCAGGTAACCATGGGAAGGAGCAGGTAACCATGGGAACAGGCCTGTTCCACGCATGGATGGAATGACGTCATCTCTCACGCACAACATGTATCATGGCTAAAAAAGAATCCTCTGTATTCGAAATGGAGTTTTGAGTGGGGAGGAGTTGGGGAAGAGCCTAATACCGAAAACTTTTATTTTCTCGAATTTTGTATTTGAAGAAGGATTCTATGAGGATATAAATGTCATATTGTCTCCTATACTCCTCTTATATTTACATACAGATAAACGAACGATTGTTTAAAATACGTCAGTAGATGATTGGCCTATACGAATAATCCACAATTGTTCTTTCTTTTTATTGGTTCGTAATTTAAATGCTTTTCCCTGATGCTCATTGTTTGATTTCTCATATTTAATATCTTCATAATTAATGTTCGTGATTAATATCTTCACAGTATCTTAAGTAAGTATTTTTCGAAATATTAATTATATTATCCACCATTTAGCCCAAATCAACCTATAACCAATTATTAACAAAGGTTCTACAATATGCGAATAGTATCTTTATGCGTATGAAGAATCAGATACGATATATATAACTATTAATTTTTATTATTGAAAGTATTCCAAGTCGACATTCAACTTATGGAACGTATAAAGCTAACGACGTTCAATGATTGTACTCTCGAGTAAAAGGATAATTTTCATAGACTTTCCTGTTTTTACAATTCGAGATTATGATGATTTTTAGCGCTGATTATTGTTGTTCTTTCTTTTAATTAATATATGCTTTATTATTGTTATTTATAATATCTACAACCAAAAATTTTTCTCGATAATCTTCGTAGATCGCCATTGTCCGATTATGAGTTTCATCGAAAAGATATAATTATTATACAATATTAAAAGTTAAATCTTTTACTACGAGCTCATCAATATGTGGTCACAGACGCATTACAGCTCCCCTCATTCTCGTGTCATTATTATCTTCGCGCACATCGTCGGTTCCCTTTCAACCTTTGCTTTCACAGCTTCCATACATTATAAATGCGTGGAGGTGTGTATGTGGTGGTGTTGTGAGTGATTTTGAGTTCGCTCGGATCTTTGGATTCCGTAATGTATCCACTGCTGCTTTAATGATACTCATTTCCTGTTTCTTCCAAAGTGCAAATTCGGATTACCGGAAAAACGTTCGCGCTCGAGCTAAGAGCTGCATTTTCAGGAGTAGCTGAGTACATTCATAATTAATTACTTCAGTTTTGAAATGCAGTTATTACCTTGAATGTGAGAATCGACTTTGATCTAAATTGTTTTTAGAAGCTAATGCTGTTTTTTGAAAGGATATCGTTGAAGGTTTATCTCGTGAAGAGGGCTTGAATATGAATGTGAATGAATTAATCGATAAAAATGTGAAATAAATGAAATAAATATGAATAAAATAACTAAAATAAAGATGAATTGAATAATAAATAAAAATATATGAAATACGAATAAATGAATAAATGAATTCATTTGTGAATTTATTTTAAATGCACGTATAAGAACCTTTAAAATGGAATGATGTAAGTGGTTTTTGTAGATAAATGATGAAAGAGCATTAAAATCCAAGGATATGTTCTCGTTTTTCGTGGAAATGTACGATTAAAATTCAATAAACACAATACGTAAATAAATTCATGAATAGTTTGCGCAGTGTATACACGATTTACATAATACTACTATCGTACATGTAACAAAAGAGTGAAAGATATCGTGATCATTAACCATATGCAATCCAACAAACAACGTAGACTTACTTACCCAACATTGAAAGAGATAAATGAGACACGACTGTTAGTAAATAAACCTATAATTCAACCGATTTTATAAAACAATTCATCTCCCATTATCATTCATTTCAAAATTTATGGTAAAAAAGTTCATAGTTTACGTTTCTTTACGTTAAAATCTCTAGGTTTACCAACAAACTCCGTTACTCAATTTACCAGAAACAAGCTCGCTCGGTCATGTATATTTCCAATGTTTCAAACCATTGTATTTCAATAAAAAACCTGCCCCTTTTCCATAAGATTCTTGCAATTTTACTATTTTGCGCCTTAACTTAACAAATTTACCCCTAGATACTTATTTATCCCTCTGTTTCATCTATTTTTGTGGTCTTCTACTCGGTCACATTTCTTGCAATCCAGGTCAAGAATATTGACGTCAACGGTTGTCATTCCTTCTTGACAAACGTCCACACACCTACGTCAGTGATCTCACCTTTTGGACGATTTTCCTAACCCCTGTCATCGCTCTCGCTCATGTGTTGTTGGGTTTTCCGTCTTTGTAATTCCCAGCGTACGGCGTTTCATACCTCTGTGTGCTGTTTGCCGTCTTTTTGTTGTTTTAGCGTTTAGCACCAGTTTTGCGTCCTTCCTAGATTCACTGGTAGAATACGTAGTAGGTTTTTCTTCATCTCCATGGGATTTTTATTGGAAAATACGTGGTTTTCTCCCGAAGGACCTTCTTGAAGTATTCTGTAAGAGTTGTAAATAGACTCAGACTTCGATCCCATTGGCCCGAAAGAATTCCGAGGGAAATAACAAGTGAGCGGCGTAATAGGGAGGAAGTTGTTTTTGTATGAGAAGCGATGGTGTGGCACGGATTAAGGAAATGGGAACCAGGTCGTTGAAGGGAAAATAAAAGATACTATAGAAGAGACAAATTGAGCTGAAAAGGACGAGACTGTATTGCAGGATGTAAGAGTGAAAAATGACAAAGAAGAGCCTGTTTAGTTTGGTAAAAGAAATGCAGAGAATTAAATGAAATTTTGTCTGGTCATCGTAAGAAGTTACTAAATTCTTCTTTTATTATGGACCGTATTATGTTTAATTCTTTAGGGATTACTTTATTAAATATTATTGTTTTTAAATATTTGGAAGACCTTCAACGAACGTTTTATGTAATACGATTGTTCTTTAACGATTAGAGATATTTTCAGTAACATGGGTTGTACTTTATTCAACAAATTGTAATTAGTAGTACATTACGTTATGCAGTATCGTAGCATCTGTGTCTATAGTAACTGAGTGTTGAATTTAATGCGATCTTCGACAAATATATTCATGAAATGCAAAGAAACGAACAATTTAATCATAGATTTAATCATGTATGATGTGTACGTGTATGTCCAACAACATAAAATTTAAATGCTTTTGCATTTATCGGTGCATTGTACAGTAGAGGCAAAATCAATTCTCTCGCGGAACGTATTGATTATTAGCATCTTCAATTACACGAAAGCGTTTCTCAGCAGGTCTTCCTTGTTGAATTCAAATACCTCTTTTATCTGTGATGGGAAGATGAATTCGACCACTTATCCCCTCTCTTATTCATTCAAAATCACCCCTTATTATCCGAATCCGCTGGGTTAGCCTCTTAAAATAGCTGAAAATAGTTCCCTTTGGATGGAATGGATTTGAGGAGCGTTTTCTCAGAGAATTAGGAGATTTTGGGCTCTTCATCCTGTTACATTATTTTCTCGTCCGATTCTACTTGATTTTTACGATATGCAGCATCATTTTCTATTCTACTACTTTGGTTCCCATTTCAGAGAAAAAATCTAGCTATCCCTTCTTTAACTAATGTATATATAACCAATAACCAGTATTTGTTCGACAGGATTATTACAAATCTGTTTAATTCAGTATTTTGTTCACCAGGGATAGTATAATCAATAACTGGGACTATCACTTACAATTAGTTGTACGACATACGTATACTCCCTTAGTAGCGGTAAAATTGTGAATGAATAGTCAAGTCACACGTATAGTATAGCTGTATGAAAAATAAAAATAACTTTTAGTAACCGCAGAGAATGCACTCTATAATGGATCCATTATGTGGTTGGTAAAAGTTATTCTTACTCTGGTTCTAGAGATGTAATAGATAGGATATCAAGCTCGTTTGGGTAAGGATATTAAGGAACATAATTACCACATTCACTTTTTATTGAAACCTAATAATCTCCATAATTAATCTAATCGCAATTTATTCATTTGTCCGAGGAATTATATTTTAATTCTCCAAGCTCATTCCTTATATAACCTTTCGTAGTGTAACTCATTCAGCCTTTTTTCATTTAAAAAACGAGCTCTGAAGCGTCTAATCCAACGCATTCTTGCTTAGTTATTATTTAAGACGGCCATCTTCGAAGAAGGTGTGAAAAACGAATGATCTTTCGAGCGAACTAAAATTATCTCCTCATTTTTAAACTCATAAATGTATGTTATATTTCATACTGGGATCTTGATAAATTTTTCTGTGTAATAATATTTTTACCCTTGCATTAAATTTATTAAAATTGAAAAAATTATGAACTATATAAAATTATTAACACTACGTCTTAAATCGATAATTAACTTAATAATATGTATTTAATAAATAAAACTCAAGTTGTAAGAGATGTATGACGTATATATTTATTTATAACAGAATTAAACTAAATTTAGAAAGAATATGATGAGCTGGTATTTAAATAAATTACTAAAGTTATTAGGGACTGATTTAATGAGTAAAGAGATATAGTATCGCATTTTTACGATGGATTGTCTCATCGCACATTCCCCTTCTTTTGTTTTCTTTTAACGATTCTTAAGAGTCTCACAATATGCAGAAGCGTCAGTCCCTTTGAACACGAAATCGATCGATAAAATCCCTTCATTGATTCCTCGGTGGTCAATTGAAACTGTATTTAATCTCGGAATCGCTGGAGGAAAGAGAAATCGTACAAAGATTGAAAATAACTCCAAATCCGTTGAGGGTTTTGTTAATTGAAAGCAAACAAACTCGAATTCATGAGGCAAATTCGCTTTTTCTTTACTCTGCATCCATTATGAGAATGACGCTTTGAAGTCGGTTGTTATGGAAACTGTAAAGCTGACCTTTATCGAATGCATCCAAAGAAAGATTTCTAGTTCTTATGACTTCATACAGATTATTGTACGTAATGCATACAGAAAATTTACTCTGCACGCCGAATGTAATGCATTAAGTTCGTGAAGTACTAGTATTTGTGTGTATATTTAAAATAGCAGTATTTAAACCATATTTTTTTGCGTATAGTAGATTTTTGTCTTAAATTAGTAAAAGATTGTATTATAAATAAGTAATAATAAGTTCAGCTAATATCCAGATTACCTCGATACAAAATTTTAGTATGTAACGAAAGTCAAACTTGTTATTGTGATCATTTTCTCTTTTAGAAAAATAATAAAAGTTTCGTAGAAAAACTGAAGAAATTCTTTTGCCTTAAGTTTATTATATTTCTATATCATACGTGTAAGGAATCCTGGAATGCTTTGACTTCGATCTAAATTACAAATGACAGCGAAAAACAATTCTATGAAGGTGGAACCCGTAAACTCTATTCCAGCCTTTAATTAAGCCTGCTTGGTTCCGTTTCATTCTAATTATTTGCATTCATTTTCATAATGCGGAGAGATAAGATTTGATATGCACGTCCCTGACATGAAGTTGATGAAGAGAACATGAGTAATTAAAACAGTCATGCAAGTGAAGGAGCAGTTTTACCCAGTGTTAATTCTGCCATATGTAAAGTAGATTCAGGTTTATATGATTGATATAATCTTTGATTGGTATAATTCAACTATGCTACATAAATATGAATATTTAATTATAATATATTTTAACTATTATATATATAAATTGATTTTATTGGTATAATATTCTGTTATAATAATTCATTGATTTTAAATCCATTAGCTCGATTTATTCTTTTATACTTATTCCGCGTACATTGCTACGTAACATTACGTTCTTTCGTCGTCTAATTGTCTTGTAAAATGTCAGTACAAACTCATAATAAACGTTTGTCTCCAGGTAAATGTTATAAATTTATTCTAATATCATTCGTACAATATATATTTATATGTAGTACACCTCAGGAAAGGTAGGTACGATCTTTTTCTATTTTAAAGCCTATTTTTCCTGTTTATCTGTGGGTTCAGAAAAGTGATTAATAGCACTCACGTTCTCTTTTGTACAGGTGAGTGCATTTTAACGCTATCAATCCATCTTCCCTGAGGTCACTCGTCCTCTAAACGGTAAGTTATCTAAAGCAAAACTCGACTCAGCCCATTTACCATCACTATCTCTACACATTTTCAACCATTTTAATAGATAGGATAAATATATATGTGTGTATTTGTGTTATCTATTCTAGATACGAATTAATCAATACGGTAGCTAATCTACTTATCGAGTATCGTGATTAAATAAATACGTCCGTACAATATTCACTTAACAAATGGCTCGTTTAGACGGTAAATCTTCTATCATAAGCAACCAACATGTATCCTTCCGTAAAAATAAGTTACGAGTTTCTGAGCTTCTTATTTTCTACTGAACTAATGAGTAGATTTATATTTGGACGATATCTTTAATAATGAAATATCTTCGTTCTTTTATTTTAATTCGTTATATCTTACGTAAGTTAAGAAACATATTAACGAATACTTTATTCTACCTCGTACCTGCTATTGATTTCCAGATAGTAGTAAAGTACAATTACGTTCGTCAAATCTTATTTTATCGTATTAAATACTATTTCATGAAATGTGATATCGTTTTTAGGCCGTTTCATCTAGCTGTCCATGGCTCCATTACCGCAGTAAATCGTATCCATTCATTCCGATTATTCCTCGAGTGAAAACGTACGACCCGTGAATCCGTTTTTGTTCCCTTGAATCCATAATACGGACCACGCGATGCATGAATCAGTGAATGAACGATACGCCGCTCGCTCTATTCACTTCGTCTCCCATTCCATGGCGAAACGTCACTTTTCCTTCGTCTCTAGCACATTCATTGAACAATGTCTGGAAGGAAATAACTCGAGGTGCGAGGTAAAGCGTTAAAAGCGACAAAAGGTTTCGTCTAAAATTTTCCTTGCGTCTCAGCATCCAACCCCCCCCCCCTCTCTCTCCAAGCACTTCCACACCCCCCCGAGATAGTCTTTTGTGCGTCAAAACTTAGCGCGTTTAAGCGAGGATGGCAAGAACGGCTCTTCAAGGAGAAGGGACGGCTTAGCTAAGTGAAGACGATGCTGAAGTCAGGTGAATACGTGTTTGCGCTGGCAAATGTTTCAACGAACGTATTCAATTATGCTTGATACATCCACAATTAGGAGCGTAATCTCGATTTAAACGGAGATGAGAGCTCTTTGTTTCGGATGTGAAGATTTAGAGAGACGTACGCGTTTTGTAGTATTTGGAGTCTAACCATCATTTATTCTTTTGAGACGTACGAAATAGAGACGATAGGTGCTTAGTGGGATGTAGAATAGACGATAGACGCTTCGTTTGCCTCAGATTATCGCTACCAAGCTGTTTTACTTTTGATCGTCGTAAGTCTTTTGTCTAATTATTTATGGAAGCGGAGTTTACGTTTCCCGCAGCCGCAGTTCTCGGCTGAGGTAAATGCCGTCCTCTCGTATTCACCCGCTCGTTTTAATCTGGCGGCTGGCGGTCGGGGTTTAACTTGGTAACTTATAAACGAAATAAATACATGTAGTATATAGATGGTGTGTTACGTTTGTAATCTTTCATGATTACGTTGATTTCATTTTACGACTATACGAGTTACTTAATGAGAAGGAAATGTCTAGAAGTCTATTGTACTAGCGAGTTATTTATATGTATATTTTAAAATATTGATTGATATTTGGTAATAATTTTTCATCTCGAGTAAATGATAAAACTTTGTCTGTAGAGTAGCGATTTTCGCTTAGGCTTCTAAAACGCTCATATATCTGCATATTATAGAAAATACATTGATTAAAAAGAATGGAGAGATTATTCTAAGAGAGACTATTCTATACTTCTTGCTAGTAATCATACACACTCCATAACTGATAGTAATTCCAATATTTCAATCCTGCTATTTATTTGAAAGCATATAACGTTAAAAACCTCATAATGAAGAAATAGATTGTTTAAAAAGTGGTCATGTTTTTTAATTGTTATCAAAGGAAGGGGAAAGGATAGTGAAAGTGGAAAGTAAATTTATCATGGTTGCAGCGATCTTTAATCGCAATCGATATTACGTTTGGTAGACCCACGTTTGAACACATATTGTTCACACATTATTGTTAATATTGTTGATTCTAAACGCATTGTTGTTTCTTCTTAACATTCGAACGAGATTGAAGTACGCTATTCCTGAATGAAAAGTATAGTTTTGTGAGCAATGCTAAAAATACTGCTTTAAATGCCGATAGAAACTGGAAAATATTTAAATTGATGATGTTACCCTGCTAACGAAATCGGTCGTGCAAATAAAATTATCCGTGGAATGTACATATTGATATTTGTTCGGTATTTACTATTCCACAAAGTAACTTTAAATTTTTAAATTCTTAAATTACTTATGAGAAACTGTTAAGATAAATAAAAAATTTGATGACGGTCATACTCGGTACGATATTTTCATCGATATTCATTCCTCATAGACGGATTATAGTTTAGTTTCCTTATCGATACTTCCCTGATTATATAAGTAAAGAAGACCACAGAAAAAAATTGCCCTAGGTTTGCGATAATTTAAAGATCCTTAATTAAATTGAAAAGTTATTTTGATAAACTTTAGAAGTAAGCAACTAATTATGAATTTATAAGTAATATAATATATAATCGTCGACAAAAAGCTACAATTTTATCGGATGCGTCGCAGAAATATATAGTAGAGATATTTAGTTCTTAGTAGCAGATGAGAAATCAATGAAAGGAATGTCGGGGACGTTTTTCTGTGGATGAGAGCCTTCGGATTTGAGGGAAGTGAGATTGATTGCGAGGAAATATTGGATTAGGTAAGGAGACACTATACAAGGAAATCATCTGAGAAAAAGTCAGCTTGTGGAAATTTCCCATCGGTTGCTCTTTCGGAAATATCCTCTCCATGAGCTTTCTTTTTGAAGGCGAATCCGTATTATAAGAAGAAATCTCTTCTCTTGTGTCTTACATCGTTCCCCCACTCGGCTAAACAATCATGTACGTAAATTTTATTTCCTAACCATGCTTGCATTATCTTTTTATACTTAAATAAGAGGAAATTTTATTCAGCTTTTGTTATACAAAGTTTGTTTGTGGAGGATATATTTAATTTATTGTCTGCCGAAAATGATTACATGTTCCCCCAAATCTTTAAACTGTCTCCTTCAATGATATTAATAAATATTTGTATTTAAAACAGAAACACTGAATAAGGTTAGGTCTTAAATAGGTCCTCTATTTTAACTCATTACAATGACTAATTGTGGTTTGAGTTTTTTAAAAACTAATAAACTAAAATATAAGTAATTTTTAAAATTATTAATAGAATTTATGTTTATTAAGGTTATCTTTAATATAATTTAGATTCGTTTTGGATTTCAATCATTAGTCCTATTCCTAGCCTTGTATTATAATTTGCTAAATATTACTATTCTTTGAGGACTTTGTAATTATCAGAGTAGGAGACTGTTATTCTTACCATAAATAGGTATGTAAATTTAAGGACAAATGAAAATCTTTGTGTAGATTAAAATTTGAGTTTAATATTAAATAGGAGACATATAGATTTTAAGTTTAATATATCAATATAACCTTACTGTAAAAAAAGTTGTCCAATTTAATATTGTACAGTGATAAATCTGTTATGTTTATATGTTAACAACATTTAATAAATTGACAAATGAAATGCAAAAAGATTTTGCTAGTGAATTATTTGACAATGCTAATCAATGAAAATTGCATTACTACAATAGTTAATCAAAAAATTGTTTTTTTTATGTTGAATTGATTATTACTTTATTGATATGATAGATTTTATGAAAATGAGGTGAACAAGTTATAGAAGTTCTGGAAGAATTCCTTTGCTGAGTTATACTGTAATAGAGTCTGAATACCAATCATTTCTTCTAAAAAACTAATTTTTGAGAAAAAATGTTTATGAGTTCAGTTCATGTTTGTTGTAAACATTTTCATACTCTGGTAATTGTTATCAATGAAGAAAATATGATTAATATTGAATATGGTTGTTCTGTTATGAAACAATCAAAAACTGTTCAAACTTTGAAAATAGGAAAGAAGATGATAGATAATTGCACAAGTAAGGGGTCTAACAAGTTTTGTTGTATAAAAAGGAAATTTTAATTATTCAAAAGAAATTATAACATTTTTTGTGTAGTTGATTTGTAATATTAGTGTTTAAATTCCATGGATCACTTAATAACTTTAACTCTACTTTTTCATTGAAATAGAGTAATTTATTTTGAAAATTTAAGAATTAAAAAAATCGAGTGAAATGAAATTTGAATCAAAATATGTAGTTCATATGGAATTGGAGAATGTGAAAACCTCTTCACTTTGTTATTACTAGTTATTTGCATGAAGTAATAAGAGGTTTAAGATGGAAATAACTTATGGGAAATTGGTTAATTAAATACAGCAAAATTCCAATAAAAACCCATTATAATACTAAAATATGAATTAGGATTTTTCTTCCTAATATTTTATGTGAACATATTTATTTATATTATGTTTAATATTTTCAATGCTACACACAATTTTATATCTTGTGCTTCTCACGACTGGGATTGAAAGTAATATTTATTTAATTAATTATTTGCTGGTGAGATGTGTTTTCATGGAAGTTTCATTAATTGATGATAGAGGAATTAATAAAATAACTACTCTTCTTTCATTGGATTAAAAATCAAATAATAAGTAATCAAAAATATTTCCTGATGTTCCACCTACTCATTTAGAAACTAAACTCAAAAAGAAAACTAAAGCTTTTATATATTCTTTCAATTCCATGCTATATACCAGTATAATAAAATTAAAGACAACTGTGTAGCTTATGGCATTGACTTAGAATTCTCACTTTCAATTGCATTATTACTATCTTACAGCTGTGAACTTGTGTACTTACTAGGTTTGTTTTGAATCAATATTGTAAGCTTTAATTTATTTCATCTTTGAATTTCCTTTTATGCTTGTGCAATCATGTAATACATGTTCTTTAATCAATAAGGCATCAATGACTAGGTTCATTTTTTGCTTATGTCGATTAAAGTCATTTTAATTACATTAATTATTTACAATAAAGTATTTAAGTCTGTTAAGTGTATATATTTATTTTAAGTTTCTTAATATTTTGATTCATATTTTATTTATTAGAAAAATATGAATTTTGATTAAATCAAATATTTAATGGAAATATTTTTGAGATTTTTATTTATACATTATTGAAGTGATTCAGAGTGTCATCCACAAGTTAAACTGTAAACTCAAAAATTTTCCTCATTCCTTCATAAAGTGGCAATCTTAATTACTATACATGAGTATGTATTTTAATGCATAATTTATTTAATATTTTGATGAAACATCAGTATTTTTGTAATAATAGAATCATAATGGTTTATAATACTTAAAATCCTTGTTATTGAGCTATTTGTACTTGGTTTCAAAGTTGTAATACTTGAACTATCAGAAAAAAGTTCTTCAAGCTACCAATAAATTTTTTTTTAAAGTTATTGCAGCAGATGATGTTGCATATTCTTGGTTCTTGTCATAATGTTATGGTATACTTATTTATATTTTTATTTTCAAAAGATCATTGTTGAACATTGTCTGTCAAATTCCAAGATTTCTAAATATTTTATCATCAATAATAGCAGGAATATTCCTATATTGTTTATGTTACATCCTATTACATTCTTAATTCATTTCCATCTCCATTGAAGATTTTTTTGTATCTTCTCTTACATTAAAAATTAATTGTGGCAATTTTTAATTTTTTAATCAAAATTTTTTAGCTAAATATATGAGAATTTTTTGTCCTTTCTAAATTTAAATTCCTTCTTTTTCCTCATAATTATATTATTTTCATGAATTTATATTACCTTTACAATTTAATTCCAAATTTCTTCTCATTAAAATTGTCATGCCATTATTTATATAATGTCTCTAAAGTTAGAAAATCAGGAAATTCATTTGGTCATTGATAATTTTATTTTTATAACAGTGAAAGAAGAATAATTATTTGTTTCATTACTATAAATTATAACTTCTAAATGAAAAATCTCACCATTATAATATCGTCAAATAAATAATTGTTGCATAGGTTCCATTTGTTTGCTGAACACACTTGAAACCTAACTAAGGTGAACTTTCTAATCAGTCAATCGATTATATTCCAATGGAAAAATTGATTCTTAGTATATCCTGACATTGAGCTGTGGTAGGGTAAATCTGGTGAATCACTACTCTCTGCTCTTAGCCTTCATAACGTATTCTGGCTCCTTCTTCTGGGTGCATGTTAGCAGCAGCCTCACAAGAGGAACTCTGCATGTACCTCCTCCCTTACCTAGCTCTAAGAACGATCCTTCAGGGTCATGGAAACTTAAAGTTTCTTTTACCCGTTCGATTTCGTAGTTGGATTATTGGTATTGGTATGAGTATTGGACGTTAGAGAAGAAATTTGGAGTCTCATAGTTCAAGGATATAACACAATTTCAAGTTTATGAAGTGATTATCGAAGTAAGTGAATATACTAGAGCGTAGATTCTTTAAGAATCCGTATTTATTATTTATGAACAAACAGAATTTGGAATCTTAATCATTCGTACGTGAAGGCTAAGTAATTTATCAAATAAATACTTGTGGGTTATTTTTGTGTGTGTATTTCTGTGTACTATATCCAAACACGTCTGTGATGACATTTTATGATGTATTTGATTACCTGGCCTTACTTATTAGGATTCATATAATGAAATTGGAAACTTAATAATATCCACAACAATCCCCTTGAAGAATAGAAAGAATGTATCCCACAGTGAGTTCTCGTGGGAATCATAAAGTGTCGTTTCTTTTATTGAATCTTTTTTTACTATTTATGTTTATGACTCCGTTGAAATTACCACTAAAAGTGGCAGTACGTTATCGACCATGAACTCGTTAATGTCTGCACTCTTTCGAATGAAAAACACCGATCCTTCCGATAAGAAACTCCATCTCTGGATGTGAGTGCTGTGGTCTCCCAATAATGGAATGTTGTATCCCGAGTAGGCAATATGCAGCCCTTTTTGAACCTTTGAAAAGTCTAAACTGTCCTTTGAACTAAACCTCGCCTCAATCGAGAGCAAATAGCTCGGTATTTCTTCCCTTCCTCATTGATTCAGTTCCTTTGATTTGAAATGTTTACGCGAAGTTTTTTTTATGGCACAAGCAGATCCAAGGACGTTCTTTCTTAATATTCTCTTCTTTTCGTCATACCAGTTATCGAACCTCCTTCATAAACCCAGTTTCAGTGCTTCCGTCTCTCAAAGAACCGATTTCCATTGAATCCCAAAGATTTTTATTCTCTTTTGTCTTTCGATCTCTCGAACTTATTTCTCAGTCAATTTATACACCCCTTCTGTTGATTAACCACCATGTTATTCATATCATTATGTATATTCATTTCATCGAAGTATTTTTCCATGCCTACTTCAAATGAATTATTATTCGTATCTTTATTAATTTATTTTTTAGTTGTATTTTCACTGTTTATGTTGTTCATATTCTGTTTAATTGTTTGGATCAACGTAATTGACTTTGATTGTTTTTATTTTAAAGGAATGAATGAATAAAAAACTCTCAGCTATCCTTATTAGCTATCCTAATTAGATATCATAATTATCATTTATATACATATAAATTGTGTTAAATTATATTTCGTATCTAAATTTCTGTAAAATTTCTATCCGGTTTCCTGTTTAAGTTTCTCATTTTTTTATATAAACCATATAAACGAATTTATCATCAATTAAGTATCGACCTTATTTCGCCGCATTTTCGATTGTCGATTATTATCTTTTGTTAATACAAGTCTTTCATATCATTCTGTCCCACGAATTAACACTTACGTGACCAAAGAACATGACAGCCATTTTATTAATATTCATTCAATTATATTATTCCATTTTTTTTCTCTAAAGTGACTTAATTCTTATTTAATATTTTATTGGATACACGACACATATTCGGGTAACATTTTGTGGTATTTTTTAATAAAAAACGGCTTCATAATGAACTTTTACTAAACCACACAATTTCAAGAACAACGACCGGGTTTCGTAACCGAGCTACGTCATCAGGTCGAGTAGTTGATACATATAATATGAATAAATATGTAAATAATCTAATCTACTTCATTTTGATAAATAGTTCATCATTGAAGGGTGGTTTCAGTCAAACGAAATATGTGACGATTATTCGTTCATATGTATTAAAATTACGCTCGAATTATTGTAATGAAGGGAGCCAAAGATCATCGAATGAAATTTTATTTTGTTTATGCTTTATTTAAAATTATTATACTTGTTTTGAAAAGCAAATCTCAAACAATTAAATCGGCGATTCTTACGACCTTCAGGTTCATTCAAATTCTCTTGATGATTTAAGAAACTGAAAAGCTCCGAAAAAGCGATGGATCTTATGGACTCACGAAATTCATCCGAACATAGTCAATTTCATTCCAAGTGCGCGGACCCGCATTGCTTAATTTCCACCTCAAATTGCCCTCCTCTCTCTTCTGCATTCATTATCCCTCTCCCACTCTGCAATATGACCTTCATTTCTCCTTTTTAAATGTTCCTTCTCCATCTTTCCCTTCTTCTATTAAATATTCATTACCCCACGATGAGCACTTATTTCTTGTTATCTTTTCTTTTTCTATTATTTCTTATTTCTTCTATTCAGTTTGAAAACTTTTATTAATGAAAATCACGATTTCTACCAACATTTTGAGTCCCTTTCTACTGGAAAATCCTTTTTCGTTATTCCAGTTCCTTCTGTCTTCGTCTAAACACACTACGTACACCATTAATATGCTACGAAGCACCTGAACGTAGAGGAATCCTTATCAGAGAAATTGTAAAAGTAAGAAAGGTTCTGAATTTTGAACGTATCACCTGTACTTCTACGTTGTACAGGTCTGTCTGAAGGTACAACAAAATTTCCCTAAAGGATGTAAAACACGGAATGCATAAATATGATTCGAGATTCATTTTTGATACAGTTGCCTCGTGGTATCTAGATTAATCTAAATATAAATGCTTTATATAATAAACAGAACACTAACGGTTTTAAAACATCATAACCAGGTCATATATTTTTGGTATTTAATATCTTATCAAGAGAAGAATAAAGGAAAAACAGAGATGACTCTCTTTAAAAATTTGGTATTCTAATATGCATGATAGGAGTAAAAAAGTTTCTAAACATCACGTGTGGTAACCATGCATTGTACGTAGCTTTCGTACGTGACCCAAATATTAATTCCTAGGGAAGGTTAGATTATCCAATGTAAATTGTGCATATGCATCAGAAATAGGAATTTTTCTCGTATGCCGCATGAGTGTCTCTGTGATGCCTACTTCTCCATTATTTATTTCCTTACGTAAAAGTATCCAGCGCATATCAAGAGATTTATGCTTTGCCTAATATTATAATACTCTTTTGCATGATGCACCGCCTTCGGGGGTATCTAGACAAGATTGAATGCCATGCAGGCCACTTTAATTTCCTCCGCGTGAACAGCTACTTTATGCCCATTTGTATTCATTCACTAGAATAAAGAATAATTCTTTTGTTTCCTTAACCCATTTACGGCCAAGGTTGGAAAAACTGAGTGGGATTTATCCTTTTTCATTTGTTATGTCATTTCTTTTTTCGTATTTCGGAGGTGTTGGAATGTAGAAAATTTAGTCGTAGAATAAGTTGAAAATACGATGTTGAATTTTTACAACCCCTAAAATGAGAGATTTTTAAAATCTAAATTTGTTGATTCACTTTTTGGAAGATTTATATTTAATCAAAATTGTATATGTAATTATTGTTAGCAGTGAACTTCATCTAACTCTGCCTGGCCTCGTTTTGACACTTATCTCTTGAAACCATTTTTATCACTATTAAAATCCAACCTTTTCTACTTATGAACTGTCTGCCTTTGCCTCATAGGACGATAAAAATAAATCTCGTGATGAATAACGCTTTAAATTAAACAATTGAGTCGAAGTAATAATTTAATAATTGAGGTCAAACAGTTCGTGAAACAAAGAGCGACAACTGTTGGATTTTTAAGGAACAAAAATAAGGAAGGACAGCTATACATTTTCCTCTGAAAATTCTTTGGTTGAAAAGCATAAAATTAACGGAAATTTGTGGGTCTACTGGGAAGGAAAACAGACCCATCACCTTTGTTCTTTCCTGCTGTCCTTGGATTCCTAGTTCCCGAAATACGTATCGGTATTTCCAGGTATTGACCAACCGGTAATCCCACCTACGCAGCTAGGCAACGTCAGAAACAGATAAGAATTTTTGATTTCACGTCTCCGATCGAGCCAAACGAAAAAAAATCTCCTGTCACGAATACCCCCGAATCCTGCCGCAACCCCTAAGCGTATTCGACCCTGGCGTGACGTCATCGTACGGATTCTTTCTCCATTTCTCACCTAATTCATCACTTCCGGCGTTATGACGAAGCCCTATCTCATCTCTCACACCAGCCGTGTATCATTCATGGGCGCAATCTGCACTTCATTTGTTATGCGCTCTCTTTCGGAAGAGAGAGGAGTCTACGAAGGAAAGAGTGATACTGTGGGATTGCGAAGCGGTGTAATAGCCGTGTGTGAATGTTGCATCAGCGAAGAATATAGTACGTGGAATTTCTGCTGAAAAGGATCAGGAATTGAATTATACCGATGATATTTTTCGTATCAGAAAATTTAATTATAAGAGTATCTTTTAGAATGTTTTGAAAGGTTTTACTTCTAGATATGTTCATATTAAGGTCGATGTATCTCTCATTTGAGCCGAGCGATCTAATTTGACTCTATACCATACGTTCACTTATATCGAAACGTGTAGAAATCAGAGTTTTATTCTTTATTATATATTTTATTTACCTTAAGGACCTATTATTTTCTTCTTTACTAATTATCCTCTTTTTCCAGTCGAAAGAGTATAGGAAATGGGAATGAATTTACTATGATAAAACCGTACATCAATTATTTACTTTCGAATATTTTTGAAATATTTGATCAACTGCGATGACATCAATTTGCTTAGGAATCATGAAATGGGAAACGAAAGAAAAAAAAACAAATTTGGATACGTATATTATTGAAAAGAACAAGCTTTTTCTTCAACATAGCTTTTATAAGTTCTCTTATGCCAATGTTTTACATATTAAGCTCGTTTCCATTGGATACAGGTTCATATGTTTATTCCTAATCCTCAAAATAACATTGTCTATAACATAATACGTTAACTGCTTTGAAATGAAACCTAAACAGGATTATTTTTAGAAACTTCATATATTAACATTAAGTAAGACCGTGAGATGTACGTTTAAGTACAGATACAAGCTTTTCCACAAATTTGTCAAGAAAAGTATACATCTTTTCTTCGTAATGAGTTTCCACGATATCATTGTCGTCTGTATATCGTACTTTCATATCGATGAATCTCGAATAATTTCATTTTTCTTATTCAAGTTGTATTTCATATTTGCTCCAATGATGTTTTCCTTACTTTCATCTCATCGTTTGCTATCTTTCTCATTTCATCCGTATCTCCCAAACTTATATTTTATTTAATTAAAATGAGTTACATTTGGCTTCCATAGGTATTCCGAACATCCAATTATCCTTTATTTCTTTTAGACTTGGAACCATTTTTCGTCCAATATACAATAATATGGTATTTGCTCACCTCATACACTTTTCCGTTTAAATATTCACGTTGATTTGCCCGAGGTTTCGCCTTTTCCTAATCCATCAAGTTTCCCGCAATTTTTTTCATATGACTTTCAGCCGTGTTTTTCAAAAGTTTTAATCTTCCTTCCCTTAATGGATTTTCATTTACCTTTATGGAACGCAGCTGAGATACGTTTCACCTTGCAACGGAATTTCTTCTTTTTTTTTCGAACTCTAGCTTTACAATCTACTCTGAGCTTTCTACAGACTCATTTCATTTCGAGATTGGTTCCCGTTGTTTAAATTCCGCTCATGTCGTATTTTTTATTGTTATTAAATTCGTTATCAGAGAAATTCTCTTTCCTCTGCGAATCGAATGCCCGGAAATTCGAGAAAAATTTCGAAGAGAGGGTGGGAAAGTTACGAACTATTATTTTGCGATCCTTTTCCGATCCAAACGATTAGTGTATTCGAGCGGCTGCTGCAATTGTCCTTCCTGAATGACCCTAGATGGGATTAGAGATAAAAAGAACTTTTAACAATGATTTCGTGCGACTTGATCACAAAGGTTGCGTACCCTAGCGGGAAGTGGGGGAACCGGGTTTTTTAGTCCCAGTCATGTCGCTATTTTCACTTCTGGTCAACCTTTATTATGACCATTGATGGGTTTTTATTTTGGGGGTTTGGTACTTATTCATATACCCTTTATCTCATCTTCTTATCGATGATTAATATGGTATCCAGTCGATGATGATTCTTTCCTTTTTCATTTTTATTATGATACGCTCCAACTGTTTTAAGTACGATACTAGTCTGAATTAAAATTCATTTCTCTATAAATACTATCATATTCAGGAAATTTTGTAAGTAAACTAAGAAATTATATAATGAAAAACACTTTATGATTCCACGCTATTGAAACATATTTGCGGCTATACAAAAGTTTAATCATCATTTCTCTATCTTTAGCAAACAGTAATGAAGGTACTGCTTGTGATATCATTCAGTACTTCAAGTGACACTAATATTTATGACATTAATTGATTAATGTTTGTTTCTTCCTTATTTGTAATTTGTTAACTCCAAAATTCTGAAACAGAAAGATAAAATCCGGATTTGAAGTTGTTTATCAAATGGATTCATTCCTAAGTTACTACATTATTACGTACATTTGTTGTTCGTAATTAGGGAATACGATTATAATTTTATGAAACCTAATTCTGTTGCATGATGTATCAATTTTAATCATCACTGTATCCTTTTCTGATATTTAACACTACATTAATTCACTTATTTATTTACTGAAATGCATTTGCACTTCAAAGTCAACTTATCTCACAAAGGCGATATAACATTATTCACACAACATGGGCTTTTTTCCTTTCTCAATCATCCTCTACATTTGATCGTATTTATCTTTAAGATGCACAGTATCTTAATTGATAATATAATAAATAATTTAAATAATTTTTAATCCTGGGTTCTTTTTACATTTATTTTTAATCTGCGTTCAAATTGTTTTCTTTTCGTCTTACACTCCATTCGATTTCATTTTTGCACCTCTTCCTTTCTGATCCCGTATTCTTTCTCTCGTATGAAATTTTCAATATCTTTTAATAATGCATTTGGAGAAAAACCCGTAGCGCATACAGCTCTCATCTCTTCTAATACCGCTCTTTAAATCTCATCATCTTCAACCTTTTGCAATTTTCATGGTCCTCGAACGACCCTCCCTTCATATCTACTACTTTGCTAATTCCCTTTTTAGCGTTTTGCTTTAGGCTTGGGCTTGGCTGCTATTATTAATGACGCAAACGCCCTCATAAAAACTACTTTTCTTGTCTCATCGAATTAACCCTCTGGAGGTAATTATTGTCCAGACAGGATAATGCTTGGCCTCGATATAATCATCTTCCGTTTGTTACTTGTTCACTCAAATCGTATAATTGCCGTTTTTCGTTTAACTTTCTTAATTGTTGGAAATTTGATGAGGTTAATTTCTATTCCGCTGTGAACTGTATTTGAATTTCACGTGTTAGGTATTAAGATTAACTGTGTATTGAGCATTAGAAATTATATTATTTTAAAAAACGTATATAAGGTATATTACGTTATATTCGTGAATAGATCTGGTAAAGTTTTAATCTGAATGAAAATCGTTGTAGATTGCTGAGTATTTTTTTTTCACCCTTTAATAATAGTTAAATTGGAATGCTTATACCTCTTGGTTTTGTGATTATGATATATTAGAATCCTAATTTCTTATTACTCGGAGAGTAAGTTTTAATTGGACATAAATAAACGCTACTTCCATATCTGAATAGTAAAGAGTACCTATCATTTTGAATATTCTTCATTTTAAATTGCAAAGACCTATCTCCCACTTTATTTGTATTAACGATTAGCTGTATCAATCATTGATCCTCAACTGAGAAATAGTTACATAAACACTGATATTTAGTTCAATATTCTAACAAATGAACTATTTTTTGGTTAAGTCACGAATGAGAGGATAAAATACATGTATAGCGGGTTGTTTATGCCTATAGCCAAATAAATGTATTTATTAGTAAGGTTGGAGCCGAAACATAAATCTTAATTTAAGTTTATATGAGTTGAAACACACCATATTGAATAACGTGTATATACAGAAGAATATACGATTTTTATAATCATCAGCCATTTTCAACCCTACACCGGATGTAAGCCTCTGTAAGCTCTCTCCAATTTTCATTCTGAACATCCCTTTCCCAAGTTACCCCTAAATATTTGATAAAGTCACTGTTCCATCTTCTCCTCAGTCTCTTCTCAAGACTTGGTACCCAGTTCGGAACTATTTTCATCCAATGGTAGTCCTCTTCTATCGTCACGTGACATTCGTACATCCATTTCAGTGATCCTTCCATTTTGTTGACGTTCGTAACTTTTATCATCGTTTGTGCTCATGCGTTTCGTTTTCTACTTATTTTTTGCCCTGATTATTAATTCATAGTACATAGAGTTCCTTTACTCTCTATTTTATTGGCGGTTTTTGTATTAATTTACACCTAACACATAGGTTTTGCTTCCATAGATCAGTATAGGTAGGATACATTGATTAAAGAACTTTCTCTTCAATTCCAAGGGCATTTTCATTTTAAAATTATATGCGTTCCTTACGAAGATTCACTTGTCTCTTCTATTTACTTCATTAAGCCTCTTGTTTATTCTCTTGTAGCGGGTTTTCCTGAAGTGATTTATTTATACATCAATAAAAGGTGTTAACCCGAGTTTAATCGATCCTCATGAAGCAAAAGAATCATGCATTACTTCTGCTTTAATTGGTTTTATTCTTAGTCCTTTTCTTTCGTTCATGAAGTCTTGACATTTAATCTTCTACGTATGTTGCGTATGTTATGTTGCGAAGAGAACTATGTCGTCAGCATAACTATAGACCCTTTATAAAATCTTTTCTACACACTACCTCGGAATTACAAAGTTCGATTTTAGTTATTATTTACTATTACATTTTCTAATAGTTTGTGTCTTTATAAATGATACGCAACAAACTACTCTAATACTAATGCACTCTAAGCTATACTAATATATTGTGGAGGAGTTGATTATTGAACACAATATCGATGTCTTAGATTCTTCTGTCGTAGATGATCGGAATTGCAGTGGTCCATCGAAGATCCATCCAGACGTCTTTGGATGATATGTGGAAGATGAGGGAGATCCAGGTTTGGTGGTGGGACAAGAAGAAACGTCCCATCGCCACCCTGGACCTTCCTCTAAGCCTCCCTCGTGTCACGCCAAAACCACATCACAAGCACTTCTCTAAAGTTCTCACCCAGAGTTTTCTGTTCCTGTGAGAAATCTTGCACTGGAGTTTTCCTTAGTTCCCTTCCTTGGGTATTTCTTTCATCTTCATCATCTAATTTCAATTTGAAGACGTATGTAGACCCTCCAAAGCTCTATTCCATCCATTCTTTAGTCTTCTACCTTATTACTTCTCGTCTCGTTATTGTTGTTGGTTTTTGATAATGTCCGTAACCCCCGTCATCTCCCTAAACCATATGTTGCGTTTTATATCCCTCCGTGCAATTTCCAGCAGTCCATACTTCTTTATGTTGTATAGACCTTAGTTTAAGTATGAAAATGTTGGAAACTAAGATACAACCAATCTTGCACATAAATCAAAAGACCTAAATAGGAAGTTTTCTAAAGTCTTCAGACTCCTTCGATTATTCTTTAGTTCCTCATTAGTTACTGCAGAAAAGCTTTTAGAATAATAGAATAGAATACCTCATAACATACTGTCGATGACAAAGGTTTAAAACAAAGAGAACAAGAAATAAAAAGAGTATAATATGCGGAGACCAAAGAATGGGCAAAAATTACGAGAATTTACAAGGATAAGGTGAATGGTTCTCGGCCCGTCATAGATAAGGCTTTCCAATCAGCGAAAATTTCGTAGGTTGAACAGAATTGGGGCTCATAATGCTAAAGGAAGACTATAGAAGACCTTTTCATGGAATTCCTCCACTTCATTAACAAAGGGAGGGTAATAAACCGTTCTCAAAAGTTTTAGATTCTCATAACTCTTTCAAACCCCCTCTGGAAACATATATCAACGGGAATCTTTTCCCATAAGCGTCCCCAAAAGTCTTTTAGTTGCTCTGTCCCTGTAATCTACTAGTTTCGTCCCTACCCACGTTCAATGCTTCATTACCATTTTTCATCTGTAGCATTCTTATTTCCACTTTGTTACATTGGACGTTGAAATCAAGATGTGATTAATTTAGTGGTATTGCTATACAGTTATAAAGTTTTCGGTTCATTGTGTTATTTCCATCTCTATGGCTATTAAAAGAAGGAAAAATTTCAAATAAATGATATGTTTCCTTTTATTTAACTCCTCGTACTTTGTATACGATAAACTTTCGTACTGTAGGTCCTGGGTTCGAATCCCAGGTAATGGGAATTTTTCCAGTTACGAATTGGAATATGCTCGTGTATATTTTAAATTGAATGTATTTGGGCAGAAAAACTTCAATGTAATAAATGATGTATAATTTTTAAACTAAATTTGGAAAAAGAAGTGAAAGTAATCGTGTATCTCTTCCTTTCAACATCATATGCTTTCCATTATACTACAAGACAATAACTATTCTATTCTAATCCTTATTGTAACCTTCTCTATATTTATGCATCCTTGAAATACTTTTTCAACTCGTTCATCGCAGCAGAATAATGTTCATTTCATTTTCATCCTCTGTTGAATTTTAATTTAGTAAACCTAAGTTTTACAGTGTTATCTTCTTTAACTACGTTTGTTTGTTTCTACGGTGATCATTCAAACTATGGTTTCATCCTTATCGAATAGTATTGAAACGACTTTACTTTACCAATTTATGGAGGCAACAACAGGGAGATATAAATACATAATTAATGGAACAAATGTTTCAATTAACCCACACATGAGATTAATATAGTTTATTGCGGGAATGGATTATCCGAGTTTATTTACTGAGCTATTATTATTTCATTAGCTTAACTGATTCACCTTATTCATTTCTCGTTCAAAATTGCCATTAATCGAGTCCCAATAGGAAAACATGTGCATGCATCCTTTTATGGAAAGTAATGGTTCATAAACAGCAGATAAAATGTAGAATTTAGAAGGACATTCTGCGCAGTTTGCAGAAGAATAATATCGAGTCCAAAATATCGATAAATATGTAACTGAATATAATCCTGTCGTAAAAATTTTCGAAGTATTTTATGATTGTTTTATAGTCTTGGATATTAATACTGCGATGGTATTGAATAAGGAATGAAAGTCTTTTATAAATCTTCTTTTTAAAAGCTTCCCTGAAAATCCAACGCTTGCGTTGAAGGAAGACATGTTTGTTTTACTTTAATAGCAAATCAGAATGACATTTTTCTTTTTCACGGTGGTTCAGAAAGAGAAAGTTTACTTAAAGACGTAACGAGTGTACAGATCCTCAAATTACCCTTCTCTTGAAATTTTTTTGTCTGCTTATTTAAGAAAGCCTTCTCTTGGAGAAATCCATCATCGCGGGGGATATTCTCAAAAATTTTAGAGCGAAAAACATCTCCGAGTTTATGGATACAATTGCCGATTTAAAGGGGAATGTTATCTCTTAAAAGAGAGAGTTTTCTAATCTCACAACGCTGTTTGTTTGTAAGTGTTTACAAGTTATTAAAACATGCAGCTGCTACCATAATTTTATGACTGATATTCTGCTTTAAAATTGTTTTTTTTTTTTAAGATAAAGCTATTTTAAAATTTTAAACTGATTCAGAGATGTAATGTAATTTCAAATTTCAATTTCGAATTTTTTAAATTAGGATGTTATTTTATTTATTTAGGGAGCCCTCATCTATAATAAATGGGAAATGTTATCGTATTTTCAGGCTTTAAGAATATAATTATCACTTAGTAATGCAAATAATATTCACTTTACAAAAATTTTCGCAATATTGGACATTTTATATAGTTTAAATGCCTTTAGATGTATTATTTACGTCAGTTAATTCGTAAATTAATTGCAGGAATCGAATGGAAAGCAGAAAAGTGGTCGAAAAATTATTCAAGTCAATTTCAAATAATACCACAATTTAAAGACGAAGTTTTAGTACATCCAAAAAGTTTCTTTAACACCCAAAATGGCAGAGTGTTTAAAAATAATGTTTCGAGACACTAAAATTTATTTCTAAGACAAAATGGGCGATCCCATGTAACAAACCCAAAAACACGGAGCGCATTTTGACCTTCAAGTGTTTCTGTTTCGACCTAGAAAATAACACGGGGGTATCTAAAAAAACGTAGCCAAAAGCAGGGCGTTGATTTTCCTGCTTCTCTAGTGAGTCACCTTCAGGGATCCAGGAAAAGCGCTACAGACGCTCGATGCTCTCTTGTCGATTCCAGGAACCGTAACTCCTTGCTTCGCAATATTTCTTCGTTCCCAAAACTTTAATTTCTTCCATATCTTCCCGCACTCAATGAAAGTCTCCTCAAAGTTACGGAATGACTTCCAAATTTAATTCTTATACCGTTCATTTCGTCGTTCATTTCAAAAGATGAGCATTTCCTTTGGCGGAGTGAGAAAGATACGTATCATTAAAAGGGCGTGTCCATTAAAACGATCTCTTTCATCTTCATATTTGGAATCGACGCAACTTCTTGGAACTCCGCTGCCATATAACTTGGATGATAAGAATCTACTTTAAATGTTTTTACGGATACATATTCTTGAGAATTTATGGATATTTATACAGCTCTAAATGATTAATTTTTTTATTGCTAGATTTATTTCCAATAACTGCGATAGATCGATAAGGTTTCAAAAATGTCGAGAATTACGAGTTGATCTAAAGCAAATAGCTAAATTTAAATCTTGTTTTACTATAATGTCTTTAATCTTCATTTTGTATAAATATTATTTTTTCAAATTAATTTCAATCGTTTTCATAATCATTTATCATTACAAATTATGTTTTTTGTCTAGTTATATCTGCACGGAGTTTTTAGTTGCCTCTCTTTCTTTTGATCATTAATGAACATAGGTTTCATGTATTTAGAATCCAACAGCTAATCATTTATTCATTCATTAATATATAAATGTTAAAATTTATCTTTAGGTGTCTGAATGATTTCATACATCAACGAACGTCCGGGTAAATAAGTGCTTTGTTCGTCCATCTTGTTTTTATGAAAGAGTCGAAACAAAAGAAATGACATATGCGAATGTTGTTTATAATTTAATAACTAAGGTATGAAAACTTTCGTAAAGAATATCAGAATTAAGGAAAATAGGAAAGAATATATATATATATATATATATATATATATATATATATATATATATATATATATATATCCTTAAAAAAATTGCGTCTCTTAAGAATGAGAACACACTGTATCGAGTGAGGAGAACTCTACGTTCTTCAAATTCTCATGCAATCTCATTTTCTGCGTCGCCGGATAATTATACTGTGAGGTTACATCCCAAATGAAACGCGTTCTAGTTTTAAAGAGGTTTCCTATTAGAACTTCTAGTTCCTCTTAAATTCCACAGTTGTATTGCATGTGTTTATCCCTATATAATTTTGTAATTCGTGTAGAAATGATGAAAATTGTGACCTATGATACTTAAAGTATCTGCATATTTGATGCACTCATTTAGGTCAATTTATTTTTTGGTTTGATAGGAGGTTCATGATATTAAAACAAGCGTGAAAAATATTTAAAACGTTCATTTATTTTAAATCTACAGTATCAATGGAGCTAATTTTCATTGTCTGTGCTTTTTACAGAAAAAGTAAGGTTCACCAAATAATATTATGCGTATAAAAATAGAAATCACCCGAGAGATATAATGTGGTGAAAATGTATCGAATTTGAAAATAATTTCATTAAAATGTTTTCATTTTTTTTTATTTGAAATTTTTAAAGTCGTCCTCTTTAGCATATTAACATTCTGACGCTGAGGTCCCTGGTTCAAATCCCGAGTGAGGAGGAAATTTTCTTCTCAAAATGTGCATATTTGTGAACGTCTGATGTTATGTTTAGAACCAGACTGTGATTGTCCATAAGGTGGATGTTTGCGTTGTCTCTGATAATAAATAAAAGATAAATAAAGTCAAATACGCAAGAGACTTAAACGTAAGGCTATGCGTACAATTACGTATTGATAAATTTACTTTCATTGAGCCTGATGATGATATGCTAATTTGCCTTTGTTCTTCTTTTCAAACTTTTGTTTAGATAAGACTTATTTATTTCATTTTCACCCTTAAAATTTCACGGGCTGCTGCGTATTCCTCGATCTATAAAATGATAAGCTTGTCGTACGAAGAATGGGGAAACTGGAAACGGAAGACCGCGATTTTCTGCTCCTGAATGAATCACAAGATGTCATATTGATAGCTCAACTTCTCTGAAGCAATAAGGTGGAATAGTTTCCTCGAACTTTTGATGCCTCTCTTCCGATTTTATCCCGTAGTTTTCGAGTATATTCCTTCCGCACTCCGTCCTTGGCCCAACTCAATGAAAATAACATGCAAATACGTATTGCATACTGGGAAATGGATGTTTAGAATTATACTTCAAGTTTGAACGCTTTTTTGGGTGTATCTAATACCTTAAAGATTTCTTAGACTGAGACCCAATTTTATTCCAACCAGCCATACTTATTCTAGTAAAAACAATAAATATTGAAAATTTACAGTATTGAATGCAATTGAGAAGTATTTTTCGTATAAAATATATATACATATAATCGTATATATATTTGTATAAAAGATATCATTTGAAGTGTTTCCTTTATCAATATAAGGTCCTAAACATCGGTTATTGAGTGTTAGTTATTTTATTAGGATAGAGAGAGACAATTGGTTTAGGATGTTGCATTATAATGAAGCGAAAGCCAATATGAATCAGTTAAATGATATGTTATCGTTATAGAATATCGTTAATAAATGAAGCGTGAAAATAAGGGTTCCGATTTCAGACATATTTTTTCTAGTCTAAGTTTCAATATCGAACGTAGGTTAATTGGTGTTGTAATCAAAAATAGTAGATCTAAAAATAATAGAAATTAAATTCTCATATTAGTGTATCCTGTAAAATTAAAGTAGTTTGGTTTCAGTTGAATATAATAATGATATTAAAGTAAAACTATAAATAAATGTGAAGGATGTTGGATGTATATAGGATTATATATGATGTCCGCAATAGAAAACGGTAGTCACATTAATGCGTTCACGAGGTACTTTGATGAACTATTATGCACGCTATTGATCTTATGCTAAATTTAATATATTTTCCGAACACTTTCCTAATCTATAATTTCGACGAAATATAACTTTCCTCTTTAAAGTATAATAATCTCAAAAGTTGCACAGGTGCCTCTTTCATCCCAATATTCTATTACATCCCTTCTCTATTGGAGATTCACAATCGATGCGAACATTAACGAACTCATCGATCATCGAGATTTTACAAAAATCTTTTGTATTTACGAAATCTCTATTCATATCCATTTTCATCAAATACTGTCTCCTCTGCCGTCACGAGATGCCAAGACCTCTATACTTTTATTAAAAAGTGAACTCGAAGGCTTTTGACGAGACGTCGATACTCATCTCACACATTCCTTTCCTCAGAGCGAAGGAAATTTTATCCTTTCCGCGTCATCTTTTCCCATCGAATAAGATTCCAACGACGGGAGAAAAAAATGCGCAGCGCCGACCGAAAATTTGTTACGTCATCGATCAAAAAGAGTGCCTAGGCAATATATCGCGCCCCGCGAAACTTCCATAAAAAGTTGTGCCGAGGGTAAACTCGATGTATCATGATCTGTCATAAAAATACCATCCACCGAAAAAGTCCACCCGTTTGCCGTATTTGGGTCTGCAAATTGCGGACCGCTATTGTTACCACCGTCCTAGTTTTGGGATAAACACGATAGAGTTTTTTTATATGGGTAATATTACGGGTCTGCGTACCGAAGGGTAATATTTCTAAATTTTGCGAGCCCATTCGCAATGTCGCGAAGGATGTTAGCGTCTGTGTAAAAGTATTTTCGAAACGGAAATCCACCTAAAGTTTGGAGTATTGAAATAAGGAGTTAAGTCTGAGTGCTCTTTAGCTCTTGACCTTTTTTCCGCGAGGGTTCACCCGAGAGATTTTAATTTCTCCACAACGATCACTCGTAGAATACTTCTTTCTCTGCGAAGTTCTTTCTCTCTCTCACTCTGTACCAACCCTAGGCGACACTTTGTACCGCCTCCGCATCCACTTCATTATGACTGCGTAGCTCTACTACATGTGCTGTACGATCTTCTTCTTTAACGAGCGTTTTCTGTTTCGGAATTGCGTTCTTACATCACCACTTCTTCTCCGTAACTCGTATTTATTTCGTGTCTCATCTGTTCTGTTACTTACGTGCCTTTTTCTATTAGAGCTATTTTTTTATGATTCAAAAGAATACAAATTGTGCAATAATTATATTTCCACTGGATACGTTTGTTATAAAAATAAAAATTACTTAATTTTGATTATATAGGTGCCTCCTTGTACGCACTGTAGTTATTGCTAGGATTATACATTCGTAATTATTATACATTCGTTATAGTTATTTTACGTACGAAAAATATTAAATTTCTCAATCGGGTGTGCTAACACCCTCATTCATTTACTAATTTAATTCGTGACCAAGTAACATTAACATTAAACAGAAGTGAAAAAATAGCTAAATGACCTGGAATCGAACCCAGGTCCCCTACTCGTTCGAAAGGTATTTTAACATATACATCTTCGCGACGCGTCAATTCTATATTCTAGTGCATATAATAGCTGTAGTTTATTTACGCTTACTGGTGATAAATCCATCTGCGTTATAATAATTAAAACAATAAGATCAGGCGTAACAATGGAAGTAATAATAATAGCATAAAATATAATAATGAGCCCACGAACAGCCAATAAGAATAATAATAAATATTAGGAAAACAAATAAAGAATCAACATTTTAATATTTAAATGATGGAACCATTTTCTCTCTGCATAAAATTTAGACCTAATGGATCGAAAAAGACGAGTCTGACAGTATGGGTACCGCGAGAACTGCGGCATACGAGTAGCATAAGCGCACGCAAATCCGTGGAATATTTCGGCGTCCTTAAAGGGATCTTCTCTCTACCTAACCCCTTCCTTTATCTCCAAACTTCTCTTTCGTGACCTTCTTTTGTGGCTGTGTATCCATTTTTAAACTAGCGACTCCTTCGTTTTATGGCATCGTCCTTTATGTCAGTTCTTTTTTCACCTCGGAATTTTCTCCCTTTTCCGCTGCGTCTTTGTTCTCATGCGATCCCGTTTTCGTACACCAATGTGTCTTCGGCGATATTCATGTGTTCGAAAGTTCTCATTGTCGTGAGGGAGTTCTCGTGGGAGAAGGTTTTTGAAATTCAAGGCGTACAGCGAATGTTATGCTCAATTCTATTCTGCTAGACTTATTAAAGGGAATTAACCATTGTGTGTGAAAATGTTACCAAACATCGTTCGTGTTTAATGTTTCGCAGTCTTTAGTTTTGTTTCTTTTTTGTTTTAACTCTAAAACTGTGCGAAATGAGGGTTCTTCTAGAGCTGCGCGATATTATGGCACGTATTCAAAACTTAGGTAGTTATATTATTGGAATTGGTTGAAATTATGTTCCCTAAAATACTTCGAAAAGGTAGAGTAATGTATAAAAACGATCAAAGATATTTATAGTTTGTATTGATTCTTCGTATTATATTATTTCATAGAAAAATCTGCCTTTTGTTAATACTTAAGTATGAAATAATTATTTGAATTTTTATCTTCTCAGTATTGTTTGAATATTTTATTCCCCTGTTTTCCGATATATTTTGCTCTAGAGAACGTATTTGAGTTATTTTAATTTTCAGATAATTAATAAAATTTCGAATCGTTAAAAGGTTTCACATTTGAGATATGATTTTATTTCAGTTTAATGAACGTAGCATTACTTTTGGTCTATGAATTTCGAATCGCACTGCATGAATAATGCACGTGTTAAGTTCAATCTCAAAATATTGAAAAATAATAAATAATTGTTGAATATATAAATAATGAAAATAAAAATACAAATAGAAACAGTAGCTGTTTCACATAGGCTCAGTCAATAAGGTCATTTCATTGAGTGTACAAAAAAACGAGATATCGTCTCTCTATTGCTCTATAATTTTGCAATTTTTACCTCCGTTTTAGGTGAACTTTCATTGTTCAGCAGCTAATTAAATATCGTATGTGATTTATTAAATTCATCTTTCATTTCCATACTTTAATAATTCATATATATTTTGAAATGTCCAGAATACCAAGGGAGGAAAGATATTTCTATGATTTTTTCTATTATTCATTTTTCATCAATACCAAATACACAACGAGTGGCAGGATTAGTTTTCCATTTATCAATAATCTCGATATGCCGCGCAAAAAATTAGGTCAGCTGCGGAACTATATGTATTATCCTCGTTACACTATCAATCCTCAACCCTAAGCTGTTTAATTCACTGTTATCTTTCAAACCTTCACTCGAAATTTTCTCCCATCAATGCTCGCCTTTTTTCTATTAATAAAACCCATCCATCTCTGCTTCGCTACTTTTCATTCCTTTACCCTCTACTGCTATTTGGTATTTTAATGTTCATATCTTCCTTTTAGTTTTTGTTTGAGCTTAAATTTACTTCGCCACTTTGGCCGTGTTTGAATCCAAAATAAATCTACGCTACAAATTCATTCCATTCGCCGTTACTATATAAAGTTAATATGTTCAAGCGTTACTTTGTGGAATGGTAACATACTGAATAAATAACTTCGTACTTTCCGCGAATAATTTTTATCCGAGGAAAGTACGAAGTTATTTATTCAGTACGTCATTACCTTATCCTGTTTCATATACTTTCAGCAAAGCAACTGTTAAAAAATCCAAAAGGTTGCTATAGCAAAGTTCATTGTAGTGCTGTTGGCTAAAAGATAAAGGAATTTATGGAGGATCGAGAATTTCGGATTAATCCTGTCAAGGATAGGAAGTTTCTCATTTGTGGAATTCACCCCTCTCAATGGGGTAGGAGATTTATCCAATGAATTCTTAGCTGGTGTGTGAGTTTACTGATAAGGAATTCTATTGGCTTTTTCAGTGTGGAATGAACACTTCTGTTGTATATAATATACTAGATTATTTCGGACTATATGTATAGCTCTCTATATTGATAGTATAGTATAAGTATAAATACGCTCGTAATGAAAACGATTATAAGTATTATAACCCTCTCCTGATACGCCACTATTGAGCCATATTATCGGAATGAAAATTAAAAACGGGTTTCAACAGCACAGCCTTTTTCTAACTTTCCTGTCAGATATGTACTTCTAACTTTAGGCTATGTGAAAATTACCAAAATTAGGTTGTTAAAAGCATCTTTTTCATGGAGTAAAAGTGAATATTGCATGGAAATCTTATGGATGATTATGATTCATATTGATGCTGAAAATCTCTTCTACTATCTCATTATTAGTAAGAAAATAAAATTTCATCATTCAATTTGATTTATTTTCACTTTATAACAATAATGATTAATAAAATGTACTGTGCCTAATGTACGTTAGAGTTATGAATCGGGTTTGTATATCGATAAAATTACTTATTGATGAGTTGCCTTTATGTTTTTAAAAGCAACACAAGTTTTAAATCATATTTCTACGAGAAAATATATAATTTCCTTCATAACTAATGTTCTTGGCGTACAAACATTTTTTGTTTGAGCGAAATTTATTCTACAGAATGGGAATAACATGGTTGATTGGATTCTATTTTATTCTGCCCAGGAAATATATCTCTGCGAGCATCTCTTATTGTTTTTTCCCGTTCTATTTAAAGGCTATTTTTACCCCTTCCCCAGTGAGGCATTTCATGTCATTACTTCCTCGTGTCGCATAGGGAATGAGGCCAATCCGTATTAAACCACGAACTCCGTTAAGGGTTGCACGCAGAACATGGGAACCAAAATTATATCATACTGCTGAGTCACTAAGATATCATGGTTCTCAAGAATGGATACTCCATCATCCATATTTTATGAAGTTTATTTCACGAGAGAAACCTTACAATCAAGGTTACCAATGAGACGTATTTTAACAGCATTTCTTTCACTTGTTTTCACGAGTCTTGTTTTATTTTATGCTCTTTTGAGTACGTGTGATATTTGAACTTTTCTTTCATAAATAATGTTAATAATTTCAATGGTTTAAATTTAAAATTTACCGCCATAATTCATGCCTAGGTTTATTTCCAAACGATTAATCTTTATATTTTGTAATGACGAGTTTAGTAGAACGTATGTTAATACATTTCGAAATCAAGCTTATTGATATTTACGTATACCAGTATCTTCATACACAACAAAGTAAAATTGATTGATACTTTAATTGGTAATTGAATACTACATTTTTATTCGCGAATATTAATCATTGTTGCTTGGCGTAAAGCTTTGAATTAGATTAGAATAACTATACACGATTGAAATATAACCCTCCGCTGTTTAATAATCATAATTTCAACTTTTAAACTTTATCCTATTATAAAATGAAAGAGCATATACAGAGCGGGATGTCTCCTCTCTAGAGATAGACCCTAAATAATTTAAAATATAATTCATGCACGGATAATCCACGAGATACGGTGTTTTGGAAAGGCGTCCGTGCATCACGGGAATAAAATTTATACCCTTTAACTCGGAAAGATCTTACGCTTTGGAATTATGAGCGTGTTATAAAAATCAGTTATGGTTGAGGTGAATGGAGGCGCATACGCTCAAGGAATGAAAGTATCTCTCTCCTAGATTTTTCAATCCCTTATCTTCGTGAATTATTCAGAATTTCTCTTTCTACTATCCTTGGAGAGTTTTACACCCACTTGGAATACGGAAAGTGTTATAGCACCGATCCTTTGGAGCACTTTTTTTTGCATTCCGTACTCTATTTGCATTTATCTCGAAATCCATCTGAACGTCACGCTATTCTCACCCCTTTTACACGATCTTCTTTTTTTCATTCATTTCCGATGTATTTTGCTGTGGGAATCATTTGTCTCGTTTGTCATTCACACAACTGTATAATTCTCAAATAAAACAATCGTGTTCATGACTCTTTTTACTGGAATAGATGCTTTTTTATCAACTTATAAATTTGGAAGTCAAACCGCAACATCCGTATTAGCAGTTAATACTCTTTTGTAACAAAAAGAAGACGGAATATTTGGTATGTGAAAGTGAATAAGTGGAAAGTATACTATTAGAAATTTATTGTGTAAAAGGAGTTATAAAAGTAGTATATGTAGAAGTGACATTTGTTGAAAAGCAGGTATAAATTAAGAAATTAACAGTAGTATTATATAGAACTTAAATACATGGGACTAACTTTTGACGAAAGCTTTAAATTCTATTGTGGTAATATAATTTTCCTAAAAACAAAATTAATATTATATATTAATGAAAATTTCTATGAAGTATAATATTGATTTATGGGTGATTATTTTATAGAAATAAAAGTACATTGTTGACTACTGAGAGGGATTATGGGAAAAGGTTTGGCGCTAAGGGTAGATTCGACAAAGATATAAACGAAACAATACTGGAAATGTGTAACGAGATACAGAAGAAAGAACTCGTATAGTTTGACCACTCTCACAGAATGAATGAGTCCAGATGGCCCAAAGAATTATTGAAAAGGGCACCTTTAGGAAATAGGAAAAGAGGAATTATTAGAAAGAATTAGAAACGAGGAATTAAGGAGGATATCACTGAAAGAAATTAGTGAAGCAGAAAGCTTATTTATGAAGTAATTTTTCTATCGCGTCACGAATATTTCGAAGTAATTTTTACTCACCAACAAACTTCTTAGGAAAGATTAAGGCCTACCTGTAAGCAGAAGAAAAAAGAAATTAATTTCACAGGTATTAGAAAGAATGGAACCTTAAACAGCTATAAATTAGATTGCATTCTTTAAGTAATCACATTACTTTGAACATTTAAAAAGCGAGAAATATGAACGATATGCGGATTGAGGGATAACTTAGCGGTGAAAAGTAATCTCCGAAGAATTAACACAGTCCGTGGGGGTAGAAACTTTGGCTGAACCACAGGATTTGAAATGTAAGCCTAAAGGTTTGTGGCAAAGCCACGCATTTTCATACACCTCATTCATTAATACCCTGTAAATTATAATATGTTAATTCTTTGAAAGAAATTTTTCAAATTTAAGATGCATTTTCTTCAAATTTATCATGACATAAATAAAATGAGGTCAATATTCATTAGAAAATGAAAGAATGTTTCACGTTATTAATGGAAGATTACTAAAGAAAACTTTCCATTTGTATCATTCGATTTTCGGTTATGATATTTGTAATAATATGTATTTACTAATCGTTAATTCATGAACTATCTAAAACTATCTATTTTTGGCTTGGTTTGTGAATACGTCCAATCCTAGAGCAAATAAATTTCGTTGTTCTTTTGTCAGTGTTATCCTCTGTCACGTATTCTTAAAGTAAACCAATGCGATTTTATGCAGACGTATCATTTATTCTTTGAGATAATTTCTTTGAGATTTTTTGTGGTTCATCGAAAAAATGGCCGTCAAATGTTTATAGTATATTTGTATTTTGAGTATTTGGACATCGTAAGAATAATCGGACTTCAATTTAGACAATAAACTTTGGAAACAACTTGTAAAGACATCTTCATTCAGTCATCAACGGAATTATTTTTCGGAAATAAGGTTTGGTAGTGCTCATCGTGTTGTCAAATGGATAGCTGATTAACAATCACAGGATGGATCAGATTTTTCCTTCTTCGTCTTTCCGAATTCACTTCGTCGAATCGGAAGTCACACGACACGAAGATTACTGCCTTGTATCTTCCCATTCCGTTCCAATAAAGATCTTCAAGGCTTCCCATCAACAGCCAGTAATTATGTCTTCTTTGAGGGAAGACCTCCATAAATCCCAATACTCGGTCTCAGCTTTAATATTTCTCCTCAAGGTACCATCTCATTGGAACTGCGCATCTGGGGCTTCTTCGCTAGAAACTTCGACATTTCAAATTCCTTGGATTCTTGACCCGCAAAACCTTGCCTATATGCAGAGTTCTATATTCGCGAAGTCGTATTTCTACTTTTCTTTCTCGAGAAACTCGAAGGCTCGACTCCTTTGACTCCAACTACTACGAAGAAGAAAGCTTTTCAAGATCGATTGGCCTCTCCAACTCCGTGAATTACGAGTATATAAAAATTTCAACAAAAGAAAATCGTTATTTTTCTGAAGTACGCTGTATTTCGATTCCTGCATAGTTTTTACATTCTTCGAAAGGTTTCCATTTTGTATTTAATAACTTTTTCATCGTAGAAGGTTGTTACAAAGTTTTCTTTTTATTTTCTCCAAATTCCTCGAAGAGGAAATTCTACAATTTTGCAGTATCTTAATTAATGCTGGTGAATCTCCAAAAATTATAGTTCGCGATCCACGATAAGTAGTTCAATAGCTTTGTGTCAGATATCCTATATAAAATTTCTATATCCTATATAAAATAAAGCATCATTCCTTTTTAAGGAAAATTATACGCATGAAAACATTTTGAAATTTTAGAACTTATGTTAACGGAAGTAAATACATTTTTCCCCATTTTATACGGAATTTTCTGCTTATGCCCAAACATTCTAGCTTCTTCATATTCGTTAGAAATTTACCTTTAATAATCCTTATTATAGTTTTATGTTACCCCCTTTACATTTGTTGCTTTAATTGTTTGTTGTATTTTGTATTTTTGAGAAACAAGACTGTTGAACAATTTATATATTCTCGATATCGGAGTAAGGAAAAAATTATGTTTGGTCGCACTTCCTTTTCCCTTTAAGTCGTCTTTTTTCGGATTAATAAGTCTTCCAAATGTTCTTTCGATATAAATTATCATATTGTATTTCATAATTCATTTCTTTAATGGCCTCATTATTTTTTAAAGAAGTCTATAATTCGAATGCCGTTTGATTTTTGTTGCTGTGCAACGTAACCGTGTTGATAACCGTGTTAGAAGCAATGCGCTGTAATCGAGTTCGTCTTTCTTTCTCGTGCACTACAACCGCACGGTACTCTGTGGTTTTCTCTACAATGCTTTTCAGGAATTCCCTGTCTTTTGATTCTTGTTTCCAAATTTGTATATCCACTGTACTATCAGTTACCCTTTGGCATCATCATTTTATCCATTCTTTTGCTTACCAATTTTCCTTTTTCAATGGACAGTTCTTAAATATATCCTTTATTGAATGCTTACCAATTATCTGGTGATGCGTATTCCAAATGTTCGTATATTTTTTCCATTTCCGAAATGAAAAGAATTTCCTTATTTCAAACTGTCATTTACGCTCCCCGAGGAAGAACTTTCATATCAAAAAACGTTTTATTTTCCATAAAAAGGGAATCTTTATTATCCACATGAACTCATATCGCTCTTTATTGAGCTTTGGTAATAATATTGTTCTTTCTCATTTCCGTGTGGCGTTATTTAATTCTTAATATCCCATATATACTACCTTTTCGTGCATAGGTATAACGTAATCCATTATCTATGCTATTTTTAAGGAAATAATTTCTTTTATTTCAAACAAACTTCGTTCCTCAGATTCATGGCTTTGTCACGAAGAAAGTAGAATTTTAACTTTAAAGTATGTATTATTATCGATTGCTACCAAGATAATGCGCTTCATTCCTCATATTATTGTTCGGGTAACTATGCTGCTCGTATTTGTCGATCGAAGCCTATTATGACTAAAACCTACAAAAGTATAGCGTGTCAATATGCTAATTTTAATTGTAATTGCGTGGAGTTAAAAACGGGAATAATTTACTTAATAGAATTAAATTTACGTTGAATTAAATCTACTTGGGTAGTTTGAAAAGCTCACCGTCTACAAAAAATGTCGATTTTCAGTTAAAAAAAATATTATTTTATTCTAGGAGTTAGAAGTTTTCGTCTCCTTGGTTATCTCTTAATATTCAGAACGGCAACTTTTTTCGAGTTAAATTTTCAATTACTTTTCACTTCAATATTCCTACCAATTTCGCTCAAATATATCTGTCGGTTTAGAGAATATTAATAAGCTCGGAATTTCTAATTTAAGAAAACGTTAAACAAAAATTTTCAAGTTTAAGGTTGACGGTTGACGCGTGTCCAACATTCGGTAAAGAAGCCACGATTCCTTCAGATTGGAACAAAGAACCGAAGCTTTAACGGTGATGTGATGAATCTCTCTTGGCGTATGGAGAAAGTCTCATTTGTCCGTATTAAATATCTCTCGTTTATCATGTCCCTTAATTTATTACATTTCTCCAAATTTCTCATTCAGATACCCATCTCGGCGTTCCCTTCGCAGGCGACCCTTTCAATCCAATTACATCCCTTTCCTTTTGTGCCTCAACAAATGAAAGGTCCACATTACATTACCCAATTGTTCGCGTTTACAAGGGAAAATCTATATATGGAATTTCCAAGGCCAGTCGACCTTTTCCGTGGAATCTTCTCATTGCTCTCAATTCTTTTTCTCCAAGGTATGGATTCCCAAGCGCTATTGGGACTTGGGACATCGAGGATAAAGGCTTTATTGGGCAATTTTCTTTCTTCTCAGTTTTTCTCGTATTCTACGTCCCGTGTTTTTCAAATCCACGAGAATAATTTTCGTCTCAAGGAGATATTCTTTTTAGAGTTAGCAGATCCATAAATGTCGGATTACATGTTTATGATGAATGATCGTATGATGAGTTAAGACGAATGATATTCTCATCATAAATCGAAAAATATCAATTAATTGGATACTATGAATTGGATTAGAATTAATTTTGAATCGAAACACCATATTTTATATGAATCCCAAATCGTATAGTAGTATTCCAAATATTCTGACAATATATAATTTCTTTGTTTATCAATTTACTTCCCTCAGAGTTTCAATCGTCAATTCCTGAATTTTTATCTCAATCTATACTAGCGATTTATTATTTCTTGACTATAATACCTGAAAAATTACTATAGCCTAAAAACTGTCAGATATCGTGAAAGTTGATTTTCTCTCCTTATGGCGTTAATTGAACTCGTTTAATACATAGCAGAGAACTTCTGAAGTTCAAGTCGTCGTGTCAATCTTTACACCATCTTCTTACAACACCAAGGTTCTTCTTCTGGGTCTCTTATTGTGAAGCTATTTCTATCTATGTATGTGAGAATTTCCTCCGCGGATCATTTATATCGCTACTAACATTATCCACTCGGTCATTAATTTATATTAGGAAAAATGTCGGTCCCAAAACACTTCCTTGTGGTACTCCTGACATGATATATAATTCGACGGATAAAATTTTGTCAAATGGAACCTCTTGAGATATGTTTGTGAGAAAACATACAGTTCATCTTATTCTTTCATGCTGATCGTATGTACAGTTAACTCATGAATAATTTTCTTATGATAAACTTAATAAAAGCCATCCTTAAATCTTAGAATATGACATCTTGTTCCACTACTTTGATCTGCTACCATAGCTACGTCATTCATAATAAAGGTTGATTCTCATAATATTAGTAACCTTCAAAAGGACTTAGGTGGTGGACTGGTACTAAAAACTTGCATTTTGCAATCTCCTCAACAAATCCATATAACGATGGCTAGTAGGAAAGAAGTTGGCCATATCCTCTTCAACTCATTGCTTCTGCAAAACTCCTCCCGAATGTAGACTACACTCACCAGCTCCTTGGCCATCGACATCCCCTCCCAAAATGGGACTTTCTGGATACCTTCGATCGAGCTGTCAGGTGCCACCTTCAGGTTCCACTTGTGAGGAGGAAGCCATGACCTTTCCTCCCCAGAGGCAAGATCCGCAACCAATCTGAGTTCCTCGCTTTCGGCCCAGAGGGACTCAAGAGCAGCAGTTCCCAAGAAGGAGGAAACGGGAGTCCTAGTAGAGGCCACCCTAACTTAATGCGCTGTTAACACAAAAAAGATCGCTTAACTTAATAACTAAAAGTTTACAGAGTCGATGAGAACTACATTACGAAGAAATTACTAGCTTGAAACTGATACGGAAGATCTAACTGAATAAGTTTGCTCAAAAACACACGGAAAGGATGTTAACAACTACTTGTCTAACAGAGTTAAATGTATTTGCTTAAAACACAATGGTTGATCAAGACTTTTGTGCGTCAACGACACTAACTTTCTACTTCGAGTTTAAAAAGTTTCTACATCAATTTGAAAATGAAATCTTACTAAAAACGACTACGCTGTGACTAATTGAGACTGCTAATCAGCAAAGACAACACCGGAGACAAACACGGGGTGATGAGAGCTTGATGGCCGTTGGTTCTTCACTTTGGGGGTCCGTTCAGGAACTCCGGAGAACACATCCTTTCACCTCCCCTATGTGCGAAGTGTGCGACAGAAACGTCGGTGGAAGTCGACCCTATTACCCGGTTGATTGCCCGAGAAAACTTTTTGCTCGTCCTTTCACTTTGACTTTCAAATCATGACAAGAATGAAAGACCGTTCTCTCACCTGAGGATGACGTTAACCGGAGCAGGTCGTGTTTCAATGAAACAATTAGTGTTGAACCTAACCAAAGTGCCCTCTTTAATTTTTATTATGGTTTTCCACGAGGTCAGGCCTAATAGTAAAGAATAGATAGATTATTATGCATTAAGAATATTGCGTACAATACTACGCGCTACGTACGATATAATACAGTAATGCTTGCATACAATTGGATTCCATTCCTGTTTAAACATGGCAACCAAATCAATCCCCTTTAGCAGTCCTAAATAAGATACTAATAGAGATGAAGATACTATAAACAAGACCCAAGGATGGATAAGTAGCATATTCAAGTACTTAGGTGTAGCTTGATAAATGGAAACTCAGATTCGAGAGTACATATTAAAGAGCGCTAGACTTGAGAACTGCATCTTGTATCAGATTGAATATTGGTAAAATAATGATAATGATGAATTACGTACTATTATATTGAGCAAGCATTAGCATACTATTAGAGTAATAGTTGTAGGAATAAACTTTGTTTAAGTGTCCCTGTTACAAATGGCTGCCATTCTTATTCCCGATTCAAGACGTATAATACTTTTGTGGAGAATGGAGGTCAGTTGTCTCGAGTTAATCGTTTTCGTAATTCTCAATCCCTTTTCTCTATTTGTGGTCATATCGATCGAAGTGGTAAACACGCGAGAGTGCGTGGGCAGTTTGAGGCGTGCGATGTCGAGAAAAGGGTTTTGTGGAAAAACTCAGGAAGGTTAGGGAAAGTCTACCGGAATTAGCATCGAATGCGAAACTGGCTTGTGTTGACAGCTTTTGCTCGTTCCCATCTTGGCGGAAAACTGTTTTAAATGTTCTTTTGTCTCTTAAATTAGTTTTGCGGAGTCCCATACCGATGAAGGACATCGAATTCACTTTAATTTCTTTCGGAAAAATTAATGGGAAATAGGTTTTTATGTAACTTTAATTTAACTATACTGGTTAGGGTTTGCTATGTTATTATCATTATCAATTTACTATCAATCGACATATTTAGGAATGTTTTTTTTGTTCGAGTGTCGAACGACTAATTTAATCATAATGACGATGTTTCCTATTGAACAATAACAATAATTATCCAGAAAGTTTGTTTTTAAATAGCTGAATACTTCTGATTTAGAAGTTCTGTTTTATTGATTATTCCTGTTCATCTAAAGTGTAAACAATACCATCTGGTGACAGTATTTGGTGGTAACATAAGTATTAAAATAAATCTAGTTCGAATTACTTAGTATCTTACTATAATTGTCAGTGAATATTTACTTTTAAAGCCAGACTGGAAAGAACTGAGCTTTTAAATTAAAACGTCCCGTTTTAAATTTTTTTAGGTTATATGTTGACTTCAAGTATTGAAGACTCGTTTCGAATAGAATTTATCCTGCTCTCAGTCCAGTAAGGAGTTGTTTTTCAGATGTATTTCTGTCGCTCCCTTTAAACCTTTGCTCCTTTAAATACTTAACTGCTTTAAATCATTCCTGGCCGCAAGATTTTCTCTTTCCTCAGTAATTTCTTGTTTACCATGAAAACTTTGGTACCTCTTAATCCTAATAAACTCCGCAATTATTGTCTATTTTTACTTTTGGATCTTTTTATTCATATACGTTCTCTTATGTTTCAAATAATATTAGTTTCACAGATTTGGATTCAATATTCTATTAATACACATTGCCAATCTCTTGTCGATACGCCCGAAAAATTTCGATGGTTTACCACATACACGTTTCGAAATATCCATCCATATCTATTGAAATATCCAGTATTTTGAATAATTTTTTGCGCATGTTATTTTATAAGCTCTTCCATATTAAAATAACAATATTTAAGAGTTTACGAGTAGTAATTGGCGTTCAAAATTTTAATTTCGAAAATAACGATTTCCATTGTCGAACCACACCCTCTTCGTAACAGTTTCTTTCCGAAATGGAACCCTTCCACTCACTGCTCCCAATTTTCTTGCCTAAATTATGCAACACTTGATAAAGCCGTTAACAGCTTGCTGGCCTTATAATATACACGGTTCATCCACGTACTCTCGTGTTTTACACTTAGGAATTTTTTAAAAAATCGTTCGATCTCTGCTGTTATGTAGAAGTCTATGTCTGTTTATATGTTAAAATAGCTAATCATAAAATTTATTACGCTTAAAACGTCTTCTAATAAGGAATAAGACTTTTATAACTACTATAGATAGTTATTGCTCTAATTTTGTTTATTTAAACGAAATCATTAATACATTAGGTTTTTGAACGTTGTATGTATATCTTCATTTGTTTACTTTCAACGTGATTTTTACGTAAAATGATGACAGCAACTTTATTTTCAACCTATAAACTTTAAATTTACTACTAAAATTCTCTTAAATGGCTGAGGAATGCGATGCAATAGAAGCATAATAAAGTACTTGGGATAACTTGGCAAAGGGAGGCTCGAAAAATTGGAGAGAGCTTGGGGAGACCTACATCCCAAGTCGGATGGAAAATAGCTGGTGATGTATGGATGCGGACGCAAAAAAATACCCATAGATGGAAATAAACGCTTGATATTTTCATGGAACACATTTATATCACCATAGTAACAAACCTTCGTTGGAACTATTTTTATATTTGACCGTATTTATCTTGAATATACATTAGCGTGCATATTTTTATCGCTTTTCTGATTCAGCATTTTTTATATCTTTTCTGAGTACGAGAATTAAGTGAAGTGGTCGATAATGACGTGCTATTTATACCGTGCCGGATATTAATTGTTCGCAACCCATGGAAACGATGGTGCACGAAGTAAACATTGTCAAAATGATTCCCCCTACGAAGCCATGCGCAGACTTCTCTCTCCTCCACACATCTCCTTCAAAGCAATCGATCCCATTCCCTTTTATGTTCCCGGAAGGCTTTCTGATGGGCGGTATTGAAAAATTTCTCTTCCCCTCCGTCTCTGCGAAATAGATGTGTTTCCGCACTCTATTCTGCTTTTGGGATCCCACCGATGGATCCTGTACATCCTCTCTAATTTTTAATCCTCGTTTCCTATTATAAAGGCTACGGGTGCTTCAACGATCGGGAGGTTGTTTAGCTTGGATGGTTTGATGCTTTATTTGTAGTGTAAAGCATCCGTTGTTATTGTTGATTGTCGATTGTTTACTTTTATATTTCCTTACGGAATAATATTAAATTTATGTAAAGGATGCAATTGTAAAAAAATTATCATTGGTGCAATTATTTAACGATGTGATTGTTATTGTTTCTGTTGCTTGGTTTATTAATTTATAAATTTGGAAGAAAATCATTCTGCTAAAGGACATATTGGTCTTTTCTGTAGAAACTACGAAGCTCTATTTTTAATATTTAAATAACTATAACTTTTATAGAACTCATAAAAGGCTGTAAAATATCTGGCAACGAATCAAAAGTTTACGGCTAATGCAAGGAGAGATTCTCTATAAACAAGAGAACTACTTCAAAGTTTTCGAAGTTTACGAAGCTCAAAAAACCTGTCCAGTATAATTTATTAAAATTTATAGCTATATATCTCTGAAAACTTTTAAAAATTGTTTCATAACACCCCCGTGAAATTAAGGAAACTTTCGGAACTCTCTTTGGAAATATATTTCATTAAAATTTATATATAGACTTCATTAAGGTCCATAGATAAAGTGCTCGTGAAGTTTCCTATTCCGCGTCCCATTTCAGCACTACATTAACCCTCTCTGCTCTTCATCCTGTCTTAATCACCTCGTTTGGATAAGTTTTGCTACCGATTCATATAAGAGGGTCGTGTAGAAGAACAATTAGGGTGCCTACTTCCTTTTCTCATCCTTAAACGAATGCACCAATGATATGGATACGTTTTAAGATAACCTTTCGGAGATGGAGAATGTTTTACGAAAGCAAACTCTTTTGAAAACATTTTACGTGAGCGAAATCTTTTGAAATTTTTTCATTTCTGAATCTTACTCCTTTATTTTCAGCTCGGCAAAGACATATTTCATTCGTTCAACGTTCGTCAAAAAGGGATATTAAAAATTTTTTCTCGAAAACTTTTCTTTTATTATACCTCTAAGTCCTTCGCGATCTTTCCCGTTTTCTTTCATTTTACTTCGGTCATTCCAAAGCTCAAAATTTCACTCTTTGAAATAAATTAAATCCCGTTGATTTGGTATTTTCACATTTATGCTTTTGTACGAATTCCTTCTTCATTTTCGTTTTTCTTTTACCGTGATGGACTTTCTGAATAAGGAAATCGTTTATTTTATTGAAATTAAAAAGATGTCAAAGGAACTCTTTCGTTTCTCATTTATCTCGACATTTATGGATTTTTGTATTCCGGAAGAGCGATGCACGCGAAACTGTATCCTTATACGGATAAAAAAAGTTAAATTTTCATATCGCAAGCTCTATCCAATAACGATATCATTTTGTGCGAAATTTGACCTTTTAATATTCGTTCAGGTCAATCAAGATCTTCTATTTATAATTTTGAGGAAAATGCTGCTGAATTACTGACCATCCCTTTCATATACTCTGTATTTTACTGGTTCAGGGACTATTTTTATAAAAGTATACGTTTTCCTTGTTTCGGAGGAAAAATTAAAAGTCTATGACGACGAATGGTGTAGAGTTTCCTTCAATATTCTTTACCCGATTAATTTTTTAGAAGGTTTTCCTCCAAGTGAAAGATGGGGGTGTATGGAAGAACGAGGAAGATTCTATTGAGGTATTTTTCTGAGTTTGCGGAGGCGAAAAATTTAAGTTCATAAGGATATTTGGATTATAATCCGATAGGAAAATGTAAAGCAATATCCATCCTTTCTTTACATTTTTATATATATATTTTTTATTTTCAATGAAATGCTGCCAAGCTCAAACTCCTGGCAGCTAAACTTTCTCTCTTTTGTCTGTGAATTATTTCGCTCAGTTATTTAATTTACAAAAATAAGTTTGCGATTATTTATTCCTCGAAAGAATGCCCTGAAGTCTAGTAATGTTTAATTTTATATTTATGTTGATTATTAGTTACGATAAAGTTTGCAAATGGGAATCTAGAAGTGGAGGGGATACTGGCTACTCTCTTCTCTTCTTCTTAAGCTTTTACTCTTATTTGTTTAAATGGTTAGATATGATATTTTCACTTAATCCCACATTTTTATAATAAAAAATAAATCAAAATGAACATATGCGCAAAATTCAAGGATTTTTATGGGTTATCTGGATGTTTCTACGTCACTGATTGATGCTTGTTTTGAATACGAATCAATCAATGGAAGTTACACAGCAGCGATGTTCATCAAGTCTGTATGCCTTTATTAATTCATAACCTGATTGCGTTCTATTTGCCCTCTTCGAGTGCCATAACAAACTACTTTTAAAAATCTTTTATCAAAGTAACTTCCTCTATTCACTAAATCAACTAAACGTTCGGCAGCTTAAAACTCGGAGCCTAAAATTATGATTCGAGTGCTCCAATGTCGTTCGCGTAAAAAGTAGAATTATCGCTCTGATTGGACACATTTTCTTCTGCTTTGGCTACTATACGAAAACTGGCCTCCAGTCCAACCCCCCTCCCAATTCATCCCGAATGGGACCTGAAAAAGGGCCTATTAATTCAGATATCGGAGGAATAACCACAGGAAAGAAATCATCCGGCCTTTTGAAGGCCCTCTACGGGATGAACCCTAAATTCCGGTCACTGAAGGCATTCTACTCATTCGAGGGGTTTTTTACAGTCCAGAGGGAGGGTTTTTTTTAACGTCGATACAATCAAATGTCGTATAAAATTCATTCTATTTCCTCGTTATTTCGTTGGCTCGTTCCTATCCAGTTACGTTTAGGATGATACACATTTAGTTTCGGATAATTACATCACGAATTGCTTATTATTGAGTTCGGTTCATTATTCTGACAAAAAGTGACGAACGAAATGATATGGGAAGTGTAATACCTTAGAAAACGTTAATAAAACACGAGCGATTTTAAATTCATAAATTTAATTATGTTTAATGTACATTCAGTAACCTATATTCTTATCGTATTTTTACTATACATTTATGAGGGATTACGAATTTTTTCGAGTTAAAATTAATATATTCAAATTGAAGCAATTAAAAATTCATTCCCAAACTTTCACCACCGTCTCTTGAAAAAAATGTTCAGAGTGTTTTCATACGTTTTTATGGATTGGATTTTTTCATCGTAATAAAATCTCATTTTAATATTTATTTTTATTTATGTTTAACACGTGTCTTGTTGTTATCCGTAGTTATTGAAGCAAAATTGGTCGTTGAAAATTTAAGCCCATAAATTTGGTTCTTATAATACTGTCTATAAAATGGTGTGTAGAATAACATTTGAATTTCAATAGATAAATTTCATTTGTTGCCCCACATGTTGGCGATCTAGATTTGATTTTTGACTACATTTTATACAATCCAACGTTAAATTTACGTGATCTATTCGACAAAGTTAGATTGATTACATTCGTTATACTATTACGAAATTATACAGGAAAGAATACGAATTAGGTAGGAACTGTGAAAAATTTGATCTGGAGTTATTATGTGTTTTATTACAGTTATATTCTTAGTTATTGCATAAAGCTACCTTAAGACTTTTATCAGAAAGAAGATGCTGGAATCTGTTCCTCACCTTACGAATCTTTAATATTCGACCATCTGTAACGTTCGACTTTTCTTTCTAAACCTATATCTATGCAAATGAAGCATACTCACTGAAAAGTTCGATATTGATAATCGAATTATTCTAAGCATAAATCCATGGAAACGGTTCCTTAACAAGGGGATCCGAACGGGAGAGCAAACTGCAAACTCATCATGGAGAGAAGTGGGGTTCGACCCGCATCTTTTGACCAAACGACTCGCACCGCTCGACAGGCATTCTTCCCCATCCCTTTCCCGATTGTTTGGAATCCCAGAGTGTTTTTCGCGTGAAAGGATATCGGGAAAAGTAGAGAGAAATTGTGAAAGGTGAACTGTTTCGAGTGGCGATTCGTTATTCCCGCGTGTGAATGTATCTTTCCCATTTTGGAACTCCATCGTTAGGGTGTGTCAGGCAACACTTCTCCCAGAGCCCAGCCATCCTAGTTTTTGAGGAGTTTTTTTTTCGTTACTTTTCTTCCTGTGCTTCCTTGACTGTAGTTCTCTCATTGCTCAAGTCTATTCCCGTAATGAGTTTTATGTTTTGGTGATTTATAGTTTGATGAAAGCCGTAATAATCTTCTATACATAATGAAGAATTTGATACATAACTTTCAATAGAAAAGGAATGACGCGTTGATGATTTTGTGCGCATTGAAATCTCGAGGGAAATTTTTCTGCACGTAAATACGCGATCGATCATGTGGAATCGAAAAAATCAACGATCGATTGTTAGAATTCGATAGTATCGATAATTATCCAGATTAATATTTATTAGTTTTTCCCGTGGTTAATTCTTTAACGTATTTCTTCTTTTGCGTGAGTTATACGAACATTTAATTAAAGAAATGATTTCTACACGTAAGTATGCGATCGATCATTTGGTATCGAAACAATCGAAGATCGATTGTTAAAACTCGATAGTATCGATAATTATCCAGAGTAATATTTATTAGTTTCTTACTGTGGTTAATTCTTTAACGTGTTTCTTCTTTTGGGTGTGTCATACGAACATTTAATTTATGAAATGAAGACTTTATAGTAATAATTCGTCTTTGAGATATATGTTTTTACTTCCCTAAACTAAATTATAATGATGAATTAGATAATATAAATCGAAAGGAGTTAGGTCTATACGGAAAAGATATTTCGCGTACCGAAAATTGATAAAAGTTCCAGAAAAAGGTAATAGAATTTCAGAATCTACGATTGGGACTCAGTATGAGCTACGGGGGAAGGAGTCGATCGAGTTTATAACTGATTTTTTTTCCTTCCGAATGGAATCGCATAAATTCTTCCGTTCTAACCCCGACACGAAGGATGAGGAAGTCTCTATATCACAGGATGTGAATGCTTAGCAACGATCACACCATTTAAAGGCGAGAGAGATATATCCACTGTTCCATTAAGCCTCAACTCAATCTTTTATTTATGGGCGAATCGATTCTTGATTGGAGGAAATAATGGATTGCTCAATGCTGAGCCAATATCCCTCTCTGCCGAATGATTCATTTAAAGTGCATAATTAAGGACTCTGACTGAAATACGTATGTCTTCCGTACGTGTTCCCCCGCTAATTTAATTTATCATTTATTGTTTTGTAAGTATGTCCATCACTTGTCAATTTAGATTCCTGTTACGTATTCAATTAGGTTGTTTTTTGATTTATTGGAAGTTATACGTATTCAATGAAACGACAACGAGTCAGTTTCCTGGTTATATATCTACATAAAGTATAAGTAACAATCAATAGCATATCATCCCGCCACAGATCATAATGAAAGGTTCTTAGAATTTATTTTAACGCTTATTTTGGATAATTAGCCTCATTCATTCATATACAAAGCTACAAGATTTATGATTTATGTTATAAAAGGTTCTATATCGTATGTTTGACGTAATATATAATTGTCTTGAATTTTAATTATCTTATTATTTATAAACTATTAAGTTATTTAATCTAATAAATTCAATAATGAAACTAATAATTATACTACACGGTAAACAATAACAGTATTCTTTATAATGATAATAGAAATATTTTGAATTAGCATTGGAAAATTGATGAGAAAGACTTTGAAACTTTATCTTGCTTTATTGTCTTTTATCTATGAATATTAACGTATCTACAGTTTATTTACTATTTTACATGACGCTCAAAAAGCTTGTTTGTTATATGAAATTGGTAGGAAACTGCTACTCATAAAAACATTATTAGCTAATTGACTGTGTCATCATTTGGCGATTGTGAAAAAAAAATAGAATCCAATCTCTTTTCCCGAAAGAAAGACTCCAATTCTTCCGCAAGTTTATCGATCTTATTTCATCGTAAGATTCTCGTAAACGCTCCTTCCTAAACCCTACTTCTCGAGGAAGTTATTTGTTTTGTCTTCCAACCCCTTTATCGACTCCATTTCCACTACCCTTTGTGAGACTCCTTTCTAGAACATCATTTCTTCTTTCAGTTCTAGCAACACTCTCGTGCATTCAGAATCTGGAATGGAAATCAGTTCTCGCCTTTGAAATCAACGACGCTTGGCTCCTTTTTAAAGCGTAAATTATAAATATGATTACAACTAAAGTATTTACTAAAAGAATGTATAATTCGATTAAGTTAAGGATAAATCAATCATAAAGATTTTAATATCGGATTTTGTTAGTTTATTGACAATATGATCTTTCACTTTATTTAACGTACAATGATGTGGTCAGCTTTTTAGGAATTACGAATTACGATGCGAAAAATATTCTTGTATTCTATGCATTACTGTTTGCATCAGCTATTCCTACATTCGCCTTTTGTACTTCGGTCTAAGGTTTCCAGCCATTTTTTATAATTTTCTTAACAGAATAAATCTTCGTGAATTCTTGGTATTGAATCGTTTAAGTTGAAGTAGATTCAGCTTGCTTTTTTTTCAAAGATAGAAAAACAAGTCAATATATATTCGGTTAACTTTAATGGAAATCTCTTTTAAGGTTTAATTCGTAAATGTTGTTCTAAAAAGAATCCTGCAATCTGCAAAGTGACGTTTGAGTTACGCAACATAAAAAAGAATAATCTCATGCAAAAGATTATGAAGCTCTATTCTGCAAGTGACACATTTTAAACACCCGGCAGACAACAGAGATGACGACTGAAAGTATATGTAATAGATTCTTCTTAAAAACAATATATTTTTGCATGTGAAATGGATTAGCTCTCCATTACAGGTGTACTTACAGTTATTGATCGTTGAAACTACCCTTTCGTATATTTTGAAATCCTTTTATATCAATCAGGATACTTTCATTTGAAGATTAGTCTCTTTTTACTCGTATGAAACGTTTATCTAATAATTTATTTTAAACACTTTACGTTCATTAATAGAAGAAATTAATTGTTAATCATCAACTTCGTAATAAATAAATTACCACAATCTTTTATTCATTCGTATATTAATTTAGAGCTCGAACTATTCCAACTTTATTATTATATTATTTTTCACGTAACAGTTTCAATTATATATATTTAATAGAAATATTTAATTCATAAACTTTTCAATTCATCTCTGAATTAGTTACGAGTAAAAGAAGAAGTTTATGTAAGGAACTGGGACTCGAACCCAGGTCCCAGTCATGTCGCTAAATATCACTGCCCTTCGACCTTATAATTAGGTCGCAAGGACTCATCGTGTTCGATCCAAAATATAAAATATGTGAAAATTGATATTTTATGTCTCTTCGAACTACCTGTTGCTGATAAACAAATCTTAACGATTATCACTCGCTGCAAACAGAATTCGCTTTGCGTTAAAGAGCAGTACCTCATTACGTAATCAAATATCGTTCTCATTATTATTATTGAATTCGCTCCGAATTGGTGCATCAACTTGCCGCAGTGTTAACAAACTAAATTTACATGTGTATTGTACCAGTGACGTGTGCTTATTAGGAAATATTTCCATTTTTAGAATGTAACATGTATGTAGTATGACGTGTAAATAAGTGGTGGTAGTAGACTATTGGCATGTAATCTAGGAAGTTGGGGAACATCCACAAAACGCTTTCTAAGGTACAATCAAAGAACATGAAATTATCAATTTCAAATATTGTAAAAATGTAAACTTTACATATTATAGATCCTTGAACTATCACTGTTTATAGCTTCATCAAGACGAACGAGTTTTAAGCTTGGAGTCTATGTATAATGTATACAAAATATCGATGCTCATTATGAAGATAAATTAGGTTTACTCGTTCCGTTTGCACCTTTACTAATTATCGAATATGAGCTACCTAAATCAAGTTCATAGTACTGAAATTAAATCACTCACAAGCTGTTTAATCGCTGTTACTAACAATCATCATCATTTAGACGCCTTTAATTAAAGTCATTCACATGCATAACATTTATTGGAAATGTATACGGCATGTTTAATTATTTGTTTGAGTTACTCCAAGTCTTTGGACTTATTTTCAAGTTTTGATGTTTTACCTTTTTGAATTCTGTATGAATAGTCATTCGCCCGATATTTCCTTCCGAGGAAGTGAACTCTAAAACGTTTGTTTACATTAAACTCGAATTTCCAATCACCGCAACACAGGATCGTTCTTTACGTAACCTGTGTTGATTTTTACTTAAGTGTGTTGTCACTTCCGGGGAACTCAAAATGGTAATCGTATACACCATCACTTTGCCGTCCAAACAAATATACAAAGACCCTAGAATTTGAAGTATCCTTCTTCATTTAATCCCCTTTTAAACATCGTAGTGACATTCTCCGTCTTCTTCCGATATTTTCTTTTTTTTACTTTTCTCTCGCTCATTGATTTTCGTATATCTATTTTGAATAAGGACCTTAATTGGGTTTAATGTGTCACAAAAGCTTCTTCGTCTATAACCTCTAATTGTATCTATTATCGTTGAATCGCATTACGTATTATTCCAATTAAAAGCTGCAAAATTTTAGTGATGCATGATCTGATCGTGCATGTGTATACGTTAGATTAACTATCACTGATTATTAATTAGCTTTTATCGTGTGTATAATCGCTATCATATCATAACGAGATGCACTTGAAACAAGTACGTAGTTTAACGTTTCTGAAAGCTCTGTTCCGCACCGTGGATATATTTTCGAACTTTCCATCCCTTTGATAAATATCTGGGAGAATGAGATCGAATTAATTCGAAATTAGAAACCTAATCTTCCGTGGGAAATTATTTCGAGATAAGCACAGCCCTTTTGCGAGCGTCCGTTGCCTCAAAAGCAGTATCTAATTTGCGCGAACATATGCAACGGACATTCACCTTAAAGCGTCTCTCCCTATGAGCGGTATCGATCTGGTAGCGCTTTTCGTTAGTGCTTTGTTTGTCGCGGTTTTCCAATTTCGTCGGGAACTATAGTAACTCGTCTAATTATCGTCATAGCTTTACAGTCGCTTGGCCCCGCAGCGTTTTTTATACACTCGACGGGACTCATCAATATTCCAAGGGCGCGTCCTCAAAAAAAGCGGAATATTCAAATTAAACGGGAATATTTCATCGAGGACGCTCCGTCAGGAGATAATTGTCATATCATAAGCTCAATTAAAATGTGTTCCTTCGGGTAATTATCTTTTAATTTATGGTCGTCGCACTGTATTACGTGTTTTGCGTAAAATAATATGTCTATAATAATAATAATTGAAAGTGTTTTGCATCTAAAATTTGCATAAAAATAATACGAACGATACGAGACAATTAAAAATTTGCTAATAAATGTAACTAGTTGTCGCTCTTTTAATTGTTGCCAGTAATTGTCGTTAAATTATATTTAATCGAGTAATACTTTATCTCACACTCCTTGAAATTAATCTTCCAAGAAAGAAGGAAAATTAGCAAAGGTTCGTATCCTTCACTGCTTCAGCTCTTCCTTTCCTCGTATTTTATTTTTCTCATGCCGTTCTGTCTACTACATCTCATCTGACCCAGAGGCTGCTACATTTTATCACGACAAATTTCCTTCCCGTTGAATAGGGACACCAAGGTGTCGATACTGTGTTGCGAAAAATTTACGAGGAAGTAGTGACGTGTTAGCTAACAGCTGCGGTGAATCATTTCTCCATAGGTGTGAACGTTTCCTTCGTATCGTTTCACTCGACCGAACTTCCAGATAATTTTCCTTATTGACCGTCCGACCTTGAGGCAATAACTCATGATGCATAACCCCAATCGAATTCAAAGGAAACCATGAGTAAGGCCTTCGCGTACGAGCAAACTTGGCGTGTTTATTTGTCTTGAATCGTCCCTTAGCATTCGAAATGACTGAGTCCTTGTTTATAGCTAATGCTCGTACATGTTTACGAAATGTTATGTAATGAGTCCGGTAAACTTGAGTAATATCCATACGGAGCTACTTCCTGCTAAAGTTTATCAATTTTTTGACAATTTTTGCGACTATTTTCGTTCCCAAATGTCAATAAAAATTGACGAGCATAAACTAAACCGAAATGTTTTTCCTCATTAACAACCTTTTTTAAGTCTTCATTACTCTCTGGGAATCGTTTGTGCCAATAGTAAATTCTCGTTTTACACGCTGAAATTCTCCGACAACAACGTTTCGATGTAGTGCAATGATTTACGTATTTATAAAACAGAACCTATATTTATTCTTTTTCACTTAACGTCGAAAATTATGGAATCAAGGATAGGTGAAAATAATTCAGCACAATCAGAAAGTACAGTTTGAATACGAAGGTTGAACGGAAATGAAAATAGCGGGAAATGGAGAGAGCCTTGGTTCGAGTTCCAGTCATTATGATATTATTTTTTATTTTACTTCTGTACAACCTTATTCTTTAACAGAAATCGGAGTGTGGTGTAAATAACGCGTTTAATCCTTTTTGACAGGCACAGGCTACCAAAATAGCTACCTTTTACAATGTACGTGAGAATCATGATTCTACTTACTACTAAAAATATGCCGGAACTATAAAGCATAGGAAATTTTGGAAGCCCTCATATTGTTTGATCACACCTTTTATGTCCGGTAAGTGTTAAAAACCTATAGGTTAATTTTGAATTATAGTGAATGCAGTAAGTAGCTCATGATATACGATCCTCAATATCATCGGTTAAAGCCAGTAAAGAAGGTAACTCTCTTTCACAATCCGATATCATTTTAACAAAAGAGAAGAATCATAAATAAAGGCATTCTAAAAAAGAAAAACGAACCTGAAGTTAAAAAATAAAAAACAGCTTCCCTTTAACACTATCGAATTTTATTTACGACCGGTTTCGGAGCAAAAGCTATCATCAGCTGAAAAAGAAACTGATCAATTCTACAGGTTTGGATCGATGGTTTTAAAGTAAACATCTCAGATGAATAATTCAACATAGAGATATAGGATATAATCGTGCTCAAAATAGTATATATATATTTAAATTTCCTATGTAAATGCATAAATGAACATTTATAATTATTCGTATATTTTATAAGATAAATGTAATTCTGTTTTTATTTAAAGTTATTATCTTACAACCAATAAATACCCATCAGTTTCGTTTTCATATGTTTTTATTTACTGCTCTATTTGGAAGCCTTAATTATAATAATCTTTAGATCGTAATTATATGTCTATTTAATTTATTCGAAGAAATTTATTTTATCATATGTTATCACTTATATTTTGATCAAATCTCTGATGGCTATAATCACTGTTACTCAAAAAATTCTAAATAATTACGCTGAAAATATCAATTGACAACTTTTGAAATGTATTAGTTACCTAGTTTTAAACAGTCGGAGGAAAACAGATGCTACCTATCCGTTATATATTCGCCCAAAACTGGCGGCTCAAATTTAATACAGTAATCGGACTCGATGAAAACACAGTTTGCTTAGTGTCCTTTGAACTTTGAACGGAACGCATTTCATGGCGTGTATGATATATATATCTATAGCGATCGATTTGCAATTTGTGGGCCGGCCCTTCATCATGCGAATCAGTGTTTGTTTTTCGAAAAGCATTAATCGGATCTGAGGTCATCCCTTTAACTTTCATCGAAAGCTTGAAATTGAATAATCAAACCTTAATCAAAAGTCGGACTGTGGAAAAGTGTGGGCATCGATAGCGTGACTTCTCAGCAATGTCTTCCCATCATAAGAGTCCACCAGAGTATTGATTCAGTCACAAATACCTCCTACGAAACACAAAATCCTTGATCTCCAACCCCGCTTCTTCCTTGACTTTTATTCATTTTTTTACCTTTAAATTCCCATTTCCGTTCCTCAGATTAAGCTTCTTTTCGTTCGCATTTATTTTTGGTATTGTATGATCAGAAATAGCCCGAAGAAAATGCCATGGGTGAAGTACGAAAATTCTAATAAAACTTTTTTGATACTTTGATAGATTGACCTTTTGTAGGCGAGGTTAGGCCCCATTGGTCTCCTTTTCCATCTAATTTCGTAAGTCAATTGTCATGTTACTAAAATAATAAATTTGAGCAAGGGGTTTGGGAAAATAATCTCTGTAGCTAAAGTTTGAAACTGAAAAAACCCGCTTTTTGGGGAAACACCCACGTACAAGTAGTAGATTAATTAGCTAAAATAAAGGACGAAAGAAAATACGAAACTTAATTATATAAATAATTTTCGATATCTATATACAAAATATTATTAAGTTATGTTATTTAAATCTGAAACGGCACTATAATGAGTAAAATATAATATGGACTTAACACGTATGCACGTGTTTATGTTAGAAATTTTGTTAAAGTAGCCAAAAAACATAGCCTTTGTTGCCTATTCTTTACACATAATTATAAGAAACTGAATTGGAAAAATAATAAATTAGAGTTGTAGATTTTTATGTTTAGGTTTCAAAAGAACGAATTTTGCTAGAAAAACTTACAAAATTATAGATTATCATATCCTGATCGTTTAACTATACGAAATAATTTGAATTAAAAATATGTAAAATAAGTAAATGTAAAATGATTTTGTTTTACATTTGAACATATTTTTCTATCTATTATTTAGTTTACCACAATTTAAAACTCTGTGTGGAAAACCAGAACGTACTTCCCGCTTAATCATTTAATGTTTACAAAACGGATAATTACCCCTGTAAATCATCAAAGCGATTTGTCGATACCACTAATGACGTAATTTTTTCTGGGTTTCCGATTGGCCTTCACGACTACCACAGCGCCCTGCTAATGTAACTTTCCATCTTGCATCATCCTAATACTGTTAAATATGTACACATTTTTATACTTTACACCCATTATCATCGTATCTCAAATTCTTTCTTTCGAATTACGTTGCAAAATTTGTCGTCAATATTGTACTTCTTAAGTATGTTTTCTTCCTTTGTATTTAATGATTTTTTGGAAACAAAAGAGTCTTGTGAATTAAAATTCGGTTATCGGTCCTCGAGTTACCTTGCTACCTTGAATGTACCATCCTATTACGTCTACCTGATTTCTTCCTTCTTTTATTCCAGTGCTAGTACTCTTACCTTCAAAGTAAGTTCTTTTTAGGCTTTGTCAATTCCTTCTCCACAACCGTGAGAATACGTGTTGATGTCCCTCTTACGCAGCTACAGTTGTATGAGAGGTATATATTTATGAGAAGTATATCTTCATGTTCTCACGCAGAAGATTGTACCCCTCCGTTTCTACGTCTTTCTTTCCGCTGAAATATCTCCATCTTTCCGTGCTTTTCCCAAGAATGTGTTTCATGCGTTTCATCCATGAATTTGTGATCCCGAAGATAATCCTCGCTGTGCCTCAGAGGCAACCTGTGCGGGTCACGTTAAGAGTGCTCTCAAATCAACCGTCTATTCAGGAAGTCTGGATATAAAACCAGATTGCTATGATTTCTCTTATGCTGTCATCAGAGTCACGCAGTATATGTTCTTATCTTGATGGTTACAAACTCAGTGAAGAATGTTGGTCTCATGTGGATAAAATTTTGGACGAAAATATCCTGAGATTTTATTTGACTAAAATATTCTCTTATATTATATTCTCTTATATTATATTCTCATTTTGCATGTTTCATACGATATGTATGACGATAAGCTTGTTTCTTTGCTTTAACGTATAAGGTAATGGGATATTATTTTAATATCTAGGTATTAGCTATCTGGTTTAAATACAAAATAAGTTAGTTAACCTTATTTAATTGAAGACGCATTATTTTATATACTCTAGTTCTACTTCTAACATTCTGCAGAAAAAATTATTTATAATTAAGTAGACTATTGATGAAATGACGCACTTGGTTTACTTCTACACTATTTTTATCACGCGACCGGTTTCGATAATTTCTTAGCATCTTCAGACGTTCAGCGTAATATTTATTATTAATTATTATACTCTCTATTAAATAATAGTTTATATCTACAAAGTACAATGGAAACTCGCATTTTTAAACAACAACTATTTGAATAATATTTATTAGGGCTTATATATTTTCAATTATCTTTCTTATAGACGTAGAAGCGTGTCAGTTAAGTGGAGGGAAAGTACTAAAATAGCGCATGAGTTTCGTTTATGAATGTTTCCTCTTAAACCCTTCTTTCTTACACTCAAATTGTCGTGCACATTATAAATCACTGTTCCTCGCGATATGACTTTTGCTTCACTTTTTCGTACTCCTTGATTCATCCATCACTTCATATCATACACCGTATTTTTTGGTGTAGAATATTCGGGTTTCGCATGCAACGGAAGCCTTTTTAACCAGATATGTACCTTATCGTGGATTTTTTCAATCATCCCGGTGGTTATTCACCTCCATTAGGCCTTTCCATCTACTTTCATCCTTTTTTGGCGATATTTTTACGTCTCTTAGTCATTTATAAAGAGTTGCAAAAATAACAGCTGGCTTTCCATGAATTGCATGAAAGTCAGCTTCGATATTTTTCGAGCATATTTATAACATTGTTTCACTTTTTGCGTTTGCATTTAAAAAGTTTGAAATGTTTTCTTCTATTATTAATAAAAATGAAAGCTAACATTAAAATAGCTCTATCTGATTTTGAAAGCTGTCAAGTGAGTAATTCTTTTTTAAATTCTTGTTTTTTAATCAAGGGGCATCCGTTGAATTTTTAATAATTTTTTGCCATTTATGTTAAATTTTATAAAATCAACAAAAATATGCTTTGATTAAAACATTCTTTTCCGCGAGTTACATATATGTGCTGCAAAAATCGATTTAAATTTATATCCAGAATATAATTACGATTATGTTAAACAGTAAGAAAAATAAGCTCTTTAATTCGGAGTAAAGCGTTGACATATGTTTTAATTCAGCACTTTTAAGGCAAAGAATCAATAAACGATAAGTTTTGAGTGACTGATTTCAGATTTAAGAAACCATAACTGATTTTTATGGTCGTAATTCAGTATTCACCACTTACTTTTCGTATTTTTTTTCGATAACATGTTTTTGAGTGTGGTATCTTAAAGACTCATGATCATGTTTTTTTTATGAATATCATTGCGTGAAAAAAGGTCGAAAAATGTATAAGTTCTGCAATAGATCAGATATTTTCACACGTTTTTGGGTCATTCCGAATAATAAACCCTCTTAAGGATTTTAAAAAATCTCGAAATTTACTTCACGACAATATCTCAACGATGAATACTTCAAGAATGCATGAAACAGATGAATTTTACGTATGAAGTATTTCAAATTTCAACAAATAGCGAGGGAAATCGGATTCAAAGTTTTTGAGGGACAAAAGGGAAAGAAAAATTAATCCGGATAATATTATTTCGCCTCTTGGAATCTCTAGATCCCCTTTTTATGAAGATGGAGTGGAATCTGGAAGTGGATGCACGTGAACGGAGGCGCTATTCATGAGCCCTTACTGCAATGTTAACTCGCGCGTTAACAGGTTCATTGGCTCTAATTACCGTGGGAAGAATTAAAATCCGAGATTTCCGAGGAGAAGTGTATGTGTGTGTAGGATCTTATAACTGAAAATGATGTGTGCGATTCAATTAGGACTTGCAATGTACGTTTGCGAAAGAAGATTTGGTACATTTGGGAAGATGCTCTAGAACAAATATCATTTTATGCAATTATTAAAATTCGAATTTAAAATCTGTTCCAAAAACGTTTCGTTGAAAGCTGTGCAAGTTACTAGGCTACTTGTTTGTCCTTGAATTTGCTCTTAATCTTTATGAATACAGGCTTGATCGAAGAGGTTTTGGTAATGGTAATTGGTTGGTAATGAATTCCCGCTAAAAGATAATTAGTAATATTTGTACATTTTAATTATGTACAATTATATATTCACAGTGATATAATAATATATTATATATAACAGCGATATAATATAATATTATACAATTATACTAGTACATTTAATTATCATATATGATATTTACATTTTAAGTACATTTAATTATGATAATGATGATATATATGCATATATAAAGTAAATTTTATGGATTAATATTTTAAAACTAAATGAATAAGATGAAAAACTCCATAGCAACGTTTCCTTCTCTAAAATTAGGACTATAGTCACGTTTCTTTTGTTATCTACGTAATGATCAGAGCAAATCGGTTTAGTGATGGGGCGACTGTTGTATCCTGAAACCATATGAGGATGGAATTCGTTGCATAACATGTGAAGCTGTACAAAGTCGACCCTTAGGAAGATTCAAGTCTCCAGCGGAAAAATTAATTCTGATCAACCTGACCGTTTACCTGTTTCGAGAAACTGTGAAAGTATTTCTTTACTGATGGCATTGAAATTAATAAAAATTTTTAAAAAAAGTCGATTCTTAGCGGTCAAGTAGGAAGTTAATGAGGAATTAGCCTTAACCTCGTCACTTGAAACATTAAGCAACTGTTTTTCATTTGTTAATTGGCAGCTTATCCATCTATATATAAAAACCTTTCACTTTCAACCCGTCCTATGGTAAAAATGGAATATAAAAAATCAATCGCGTATATTTGGCAGTCAGTCAAAGAAAATATCAATATCATATAATTAATTGGCAGTCGTACTTTATTAGCTGGTGGAAATAAAAGTAAAATAACTCTTAAATGATTAGAATGAAAATTATATGAGAAAAATTTTGTTTCATCCAATAAAGGATTATCATATTTATTACAACAAAAGATGTAATTTAAATAACCAGCGAAGTATTAGTAATTTTACAGTATTTTGGCTTAAGGTAATTTTATTGAAAGCCTATGTTTCAGACCAAAGTTTCTATCAAAATCTTAAAGGGCTATAACACCCTCTTTTAAATTGTTAGATATATAGATGGAAAATGTTTTCGGGTAGAGTGATATTATTTTTCTGAAAGTAGCGATGAATAATTTTCAACAATTAAGTAACTTCAGGAATGTAGATCTAATTCGAAAAAATATATTCTGGAAGAAGAATGTAAACTTATATTTCCAAGTTTCGCCTTAAAATAACATGTGTTAACATCTTTAATTTGTCGAAATATTTTTGTCGGCAGGGCTATCAAGATAGGTCGTTTACAGTAAGAAAATATGTTTCCGAAATTTTTAACTTTCTTATTGGTTATGCATTATACTCCTTATAAATTGATTCGAAACTATTTAAATTTTTAGACAATTTGATAATTTGCTCATTTTAATCGTAACTCGTAATATTTTTCATTATTTAAGTGATACACTTATTCTGAATGCTTAGCGACAAGTTTTGAGATTCTTCCAAATGAAGTAAGTTAATATCGTAACTTTTCTCCGATGTTCATTCGCTCGATTATATCCATTTGAAATCGAATAAGCCGCTGCAGTTACAGCTATCTCTTCTTATCCGACATATGAAGCCTGTTTGATAGTGAAGCTTGTAATATATAAAGAGTAGATAATGTCTGAAAACCACTGCCGCCTGGTTATTACCTATCTGCTAATTTTATGTACTGTAAGTATATGATTGTGTAGATATCATTTGAATATATGCTATTGAACAGTTCTTTACCAGATGATGTATGTCTTCGGATCAATAAATTTTATCATTATTACTACTATTAATGCAATCTCGAAGAAATTATTTAAATCTCATACTTATATCTCAAAATGATATGGATATTATTATGTTATGTTTTTAAGGATGATTCTATTTTTCCTAATGGAACCCATCATTAATTTAATCTCCAAATTCGCAAAATGAGTATTTTCACTGTCAATTCACTGTTCTAATTTGAACTTTCCCTTGCTTACAGGTGAGTGACTCGCTCCTTTCTCTTTGAGGGGCGAAATATCATCGGTGAGTACTGTAAACTCAACTATGAGCCTTATTTATCGAAATAGAATGTGGTAATCAAATGATAAAATATATATGTTTAATTATGAAATCGTCCGAGAATCTCTCCTTTTTGTCGAAAAAGTAATTTTCGTTCGAATCCCGTTACGTATTTCAGTTTATAAATATGAGACTAACAGTAAGATTTACGTGCCATAATTAGTTGGGAATGAAACCCTTTCTCTAAAATCGATCCTTCCCTTTCTTCTACGTAAGATTCTGATCTCTTAAATCTCTCTACCCATTTTCCTCTTTTGGTGCCTCACAGCATCGTTTTCGGTCCATATCACTCTTACATTTCTAACGTCAGTGAATTGGAGAGATAACGTTCGCGATGCCAGATGCCTATTCATCACTGTTACCTCAGATTCTTTTCATCGACATTGATGCATCATCATTTTACTTTCTTCTTAACGACTCCATTAGATGTTATCCCTTTAAATTGTTTCATTTTTGACAGATACGATAAAATTGCCCCTGAAGTATAATAAAATCGTTCATTTATATATCTCCTATATAAGCAATAAAGTAAAAGATTTTTAAAATATGGGATATCGTCAGTTAAAATCAATATAAAGTAAACATTTTTTACTAGAGGAAATTATGCATTTAGTATTGTATAAAGCTATTTTATCAATAGTTTTTTGTACATATTATGTTACTTAGCTACTGAAAACTTATTGTATATTCTTTCATCCTTATTCTGAGGGGTGATATCCTGGATTCTATAGGTTATATTTTATCCTCTTATAGTGACATACAGTTGAACTAATCAAGTCTGACATAGGTCTCTTTAGATCAAAAGAATTTACATTGATGTGTAAGGGAGGTATTGATTTTGAAGGCCTTCTTGACTCTCTTTACCTTTGTATTGTTTGTGATTCGTATTAACCATAGCTTATTGAAAATTTCTCAGATTTAAAATTTTGTCTTTCTTACGATCAGTTTTGTAGTTTTTTTAATGAAATTTTAATTCCCTCACTCATTTCGGATAAAAATATACATTCGAAGAGGTAAATCATTATTTACTTATTTCCATTGTTAACTGTGATCTGTGATCATAATTTCAGTTGTGATCATAGTCTACTGTTTAATCTTTTGAATGACAGTAAAAATCTTAAAACACCCCATTAGTCATTCTTGTATTTCTCATATTTCTCGACTTCTACTATTTATATAAATGCTTAAGTCAGCAACATAAATAACGAGGCGATAGACGTGGATTTTAGAAAAGGTCGACTGTCTTGATTACAGCTGAAAGGTGAGAATTTGTTTACTGAACCACGACCTTTGAGAGAACAAGTTGACTTTAGAGTATATTCAAATACAGAAATCTCAAAGATTACAGTAATTATGAAAAGCATAAAAAATATTTTGTATTTAAGACAACATCATTATAGTGACTAAATATCTTTTTCCATGTTCTTAATCGTTTCCTGAAGTTTCTTAAACTTCATTATAGTTTCTATAACTGTAATAGTCGTATTATTTTATATTTCTCATCACGTTTATGTTCAACCTTTCTTTACTTTCTTCTATATTATTTACCAATGATTATCAACTACTCGTTATACCTAGAAATATAATCGAATGTCATCTTTTGCTTACTCTTATGAATATAACTTCCATCTCATACTTCCCACATAATGTTCTCTTTTCATTTCTGCTACGTATGCTCATTATCTCTCATTTACTCTGCGGCGTATAATTTTAATCCAATAAGGACGTTGAACCTGACGCAATCTGTCCTTCTATTCCTTTTAAATGTGACGTCACATACTTCTAGTGCCTTCACCTCTGAAGTTACTACGCCCTTTTCTGCGACGAGTTTAACTTTGATGTTCTCTAATGGAATAAAAGGAGTTTTTGTGGGACTTCAATGGTCAGTTCGAAAAATAAATGGTTCATCTCATTAGCATCGTTTAAGTCCACAATTGGGAAGTTTATTGGATGGCAAAGATTGGATCATTCGTTCTTTCTGTAATAAAGGGGTCTTCGGTCAAATATGGCGTACCGCGTTACGTACTTTTATTTCGTTTCTGACTCATTTAGAAAATTGAAGATGAACGGAATGAAATCGCAGAAGATCGACATCATTCCCGAACTGCGTATTATAATGAAAGATTTATAACAACTCTTTTCACATTACCCTTAAACTTTTTATGTTTCACTGTAAATGTTTTTACTAATATTAATATTTCGGGTACTTAGAGGTAGTAATTTGTTTCAAAGTCCATTTTAAATCTTCCGTAGCAATTTATGCGCAGGAATAAGTCTTCCGGAAAGGCTCTGATAATACATTATCGGCTTCCGGAGGTTACATTCCGCAATTCTCTGCTGATAAATCGATGCTTCGTTGCGAAGGATGTAGTAGCGCGTTGCTTAGCGACATGTCTAAATGTTCTCGCAAGATAGATGAAACTCTTCCGCACGCCGAAAGGCAGTTTGTAGGAAACAGATGTAGACGAATGACGATAGACGCTGAACTTTCGAAATGAGAGGTCAGGGTTCGAGTCCTGGTTGCATCAAATTTGTCTCGCGTAATTTATTTTTTTGGGTGTATCCTGAGAAGATTGGCTGTTCATACTTAGTAATCCTTATACGTTAATCATCCTGAGAATCAGGTTTTTTTATACGTGAGGAAATATGTTTGAAGTATTTTGAAGATTTAAGTTCGGGATGGATCAGCCATACATTTTCCCTTGTCTAGAAAAATAATCAACCTTGTAACATTCTTAATCATGATAAAATCGATCAAAATATTCTTTTATTTAATAATTTTAAATCTAAAAACACGTTCTTACAGTTCTTTATCCTTCAATTTCTCTTCGATTAAAAAATTGAATTGCTTCATTCAAGTTTAACTCAAGTGACAGAAAAGATTTCAATTCTTATTTATTTTTGGAATTTGCTTTTATATAACTTCCATTCACTTCATAATTTGATTTAACGTTGTTATCTAAAACCTATCATATCATTTGATATTTTTTCAAGCACTCAATCAAAGCATGAAGGACTCTTGTTTACTATTATAGCAGACAATTACTATCTTATTACATTATGTATTATATATATTTTATGATATATCATATAATCATACCTATTTCTGTTTATGTACCATTTCCTATATTTATAGAAGAGGTATTCAACCTCAATTTCCGAATCGCAATCTAAAAAAATATATAAAAGGCAGACTTCTTAGAGTCAATTCTCTCTTGGCTAAACGAATTCTATCTTTATTCCCGGATGTAGGGCAAATATATCTCGAAAAGCATCGAGCTTAAGCTAGGAAAGAATTACATTTGGGGAGAAGGAAATTGGTGGGATTTGGGATCTTCCCTGGGTTCCTAAGGTTACCACTGCCATGGGAACGACCCCAAGCCGGGGAAACGAGTTGAGGTGATACTCAACTTCCAGAGACAAAATCGTTTCATCCTGCAGACTATGCCGTGACTTATTTATGAATTTGCTACGTATAATATAAAGAACGCATGAAATTTATGCAGACTATTTTGATAGTGGAATACATACGCAAAGTATAAACGATACAACTGAGAGTAACGCATCCGGAAACATTTTTAAAGGCGTCATTCTCGTTTAGATTGAAAGTGATTTGATGTGACCGCTGGGAAATAGTATTCTCACGCAAACCTTACGTGTTTTTAAATTTATTCATTTTTTTGATTGTCACTCCGAACGTACCTTAATAATACCTACAAGGGAATGATGCTTTTCATTTTAAGAAGGGATTTCCAGTAGTCTCGGTTACGTAGTGAACACAACACGTTAAATGGTTATCAGTCGTATAAAGTATTAATTTTGATCTACAACAAGATAGTCTTACATCATCTGCCGTACGCATTGTTCTGCGAGTTTGAATATTGTATTTTATTTGTATTTCCGAACAGAAAAAGATGAAAGAAATCTTCTTTTTATTTAGGAGTGAATTGGATTATAAACGTACTTAAAGGATTATCCAAAATTTCCTCGTATGGTTGCTTCATAAATTCTTAACTTCGTATAGAAATATCATATTATCTCTTGAAAAAGTTAAGTAATAGAAAAGATAGTAGAGAAAAAGGTTGAGGTACAATTGAAGCCTTTAGTTGTAATTCATTATTAAGAAATGTTGATGTTTTTCATTTTAAATATGTTTGATTTTGGAGACATATTGAAATTTTGAATCCATTATACTCTCTTGATTCTTAGTCCTTTTAAATTTGTATGGACTAATTTGGAGACCCGATCCAATTTCTATAATAACGCTAACTATAGTGTTCTTTTCTTGAAATAAATTGGACTAAATGGTTAGAATTATTATTTGATAAAATGTATGGTGTGTTGATTCCGTTTGGCTCTGCATTCTTACTGTCCATTGAAAATACGTTCTTGATCACAGAAAACATATATTTCCCTTATACATATTTGATTAACTACACGTTTAAGTTCAAAAGGATCCCATCAACTTTATGTTACACCGATTTGTATGCCTATGAATTTCTGCGGCATTCAAAATGGATGTCAAGGTTTATAAATGTTAGTTGGAAGATCCAAATGGTTGGAGCAATATCCGCTCGATTGCACTGCAGTGCGCGTGCGACAACTCAATGCCGTTCGAAGGAACCGAACAATAGGACGAATCTGCGGTCAAGGATTTGCTATTTGCCGAACGTCAGGGAAGACTTTGCGGATTTTTCCAGGAAAAAAAAGAACCCCGAAATCCGAATTGATTTTTTTTGTATTATGAAATAGCTTTTTGTGAGGGTAAGGTGAAAAGTTCTCGACCCGACTCAGAAGAAGAAGTGAATATATATAAATATATATTTATTTATTTACTACATCGTCGCAAGTTGACACAAAGGCAGGTGGCGACTTCAACTCACAACTTTATGAAACTATACAGGATACCCTGAAGTTATTTCATAGATGTCCATAATAACATTTAAAAATATAAATTCCATAAACGTACACACAGATTAACTATACATATGTTAGACTAATCCTATTGTTGTCTAGTTCCATCCTAAAATAACAAATAAGAATCTTCAGTTTATATACATATCAACCATTAATAGAATGTAAATGTTAACAGAAATATTTTTTCATATAATATTATGTTTTCACTTCGTTCAAGCATTAATAAAATGATTCTAAATTTCTAAATATATGCATACTAAGACTCGCTCATTGTACGTAAAGGTTTCATGCCTTTCTCAAAGAATTGGGTTCACGGTAAATGCGGATTAATAAGTATAGGAAGTGTTCCAATGCATAAAATTCAGCGGGAGTTTATACTTAAGTATACACTTATCCCATGCTCAATTAGATGAGTTTTCTATCTCCTTCGTGTGAATATATATTTATATATCCTAAAAAATTCCCTCTAAATTTTCCCCATTTTCTTATCGTCTTTAACGCCAAAGAATTCCATTTCCTCAAAAAGCTATTTTTCTCATTTGAGGGAAATATGAAGAGTTTCTGCTTCGATAGTTCGAATATTGAAGTTCAAATTGTTTTCTGGAAGAATATCATCTCTTATTTTAAATATATATAGCTCTCATAGTAAAAAAATAAGTAAATATGTTATCACATTTTTTACATATGCAGTAAAGTATTCTTTTCTTTTAAAACAATTTGAAAGTGACTTGTTTGAAAAATTCTACTTTTTCCTTCCCATGACTAAATTAAGCTGTCAATTAATATTTTTCAATCGCAGTTACGTTTCTTAGAATATATATTTTCATTTTTTTGGAACAGAATATGGCATAAATAATTCTGACTTCTCTTTTATCCTACATTCGAATGTAAGGCGCAATTTTAGTGCATTCATTAAATTTGTAGAAGTCGCTTAACTCGACTTCACTCGAGAGGGAAGACTTCTTCTAAGGATTATATTAAAATTCATTAGAATATTATATTAATAAGACAAATAGTGTAATTATTCCAACTTATTAACACCCTAAAGAATTTCATTTTCATTAAAATACATTCTAGTATTCCATAATGAAATTAAATTCGCGAAAGTTTCATTTCTTACGAGGCCGTATGTTAAAATTATAAAATAAATTATCTTATTAGGAAATTAGCATTCAGAAAAGTTACGGAACTCGAATAACGTTAGACTAATAATATTTATAGAATAGTTATAGCAATTTTAATTATTGATTAATAATGGAGAATAGAATGAAGAGCTTTGTAATTTCCACCGAAATACTAATTGGTACTAATACTTTTTCATTATACTATTGCTTTTCACGAAATCACGCCTTCTATTAGCGATATCATAACCATAAATAAGTATATTTTAGAGTTGTATACGAATCATTATTAAAAATAATTTTAAATTTGTTGTCTTATATTGTTATTCAAAGCGAAATTCACAAACAATAATTTCGATTCGAAAAAATCAAACTGTTTATTTTCTGCAACAATATCTACGCGAATTGTTTTCTTTTGCATCGCGTCGATCGGCAGCGCAAACAATGTACCGATTTTCTTTGAGAATTCGTAGACCAATGACCTTTTTAAAGGCACAATTCGTTTTCCGCTGTGCCTTTGAAGCAGACATAAAATAGACTTCCGATAGCTTTCTTTTTAAGCCGAAAAAGCGACTGAACAGCCTCTTTCGGATCTTAAACAATCGATCGCCCCTCCGCACGTAATCCAACGAAAAAATTTTGGATTATTTAAGCCGCACGTCTTCTCCACTCTCCCTTTATCGCATTACTTCTCATTTTAAGTGAAAGCTTTCAATTTCAACCGCTGCATAAATCTTCATGAAACTAAGTTTGTGTAGTTAAGCGAGATTACGTTTTCTTCTCCATAACCATTGTTTAGATATTATCAAGGAAATGGATACCTTCAGCATGACATTATAACGCAAACATATATACATATATATGCATATATTATACATATAATACATTATAAATATATATATATATAATATATTATAAATTTATATATATAATATATTATAAATATATATATATAATATATTATAAATATATTATATATATTTATTTATTTAGCTCGAACACTTCCGTACTATTAGAATATCTATTCGAAGTAAATTTATAGTTTACAGAATATTTCACGAATCATCTTCGAATTGCTCAGTTATAATGTTGAGGAATAAAATAAAAAGTAAAATAAAATGGAACATATAGACTTTAAATAATCAGGGCTTATTACAATTACATTAAATAATCCATGAAAAATAGTGCAAATCATAGGTAAAATATTAAAATTAAACAGGAAATGTTTTTCATATGAAATTTCTTAGAGCAGTTAATTCTAAGAAACGATGAACATAATAAACTCTTAGAAGTCTTGAAAGATATTCTGAGATCACTTTGAAAAATAATATTGTTTTTGTGTAAATTTATAATCACAATTTTCGAGAGATCCGGTGAAATAGTATACTTAAAATAATAACTATAAATACAGTCATGTATTATTTTCATGATTCTGGGATAAGAGGAACCCTGCGGAGAATTTTTTATAAACAGAACGTACCAGTCTAATGAGCTTCCTTTCATGATTATGCTCACTGAATTTTTAAAATTCATTTTGCTGATATAATTTTACTTACTCAATTTCTCAGCTTTTCTTCAGTTTCTTTACGTTTCTTTGTAATCATTCGAAAGACTCCTTAAGGCTATCGAATCTTCTGCATACGTGACCTGCCCAAATCCATTCGTGTGATCTTATCTTCTTGATTTTGTCCCTAACCCATTCAGGTTTTCCTTAATAACCCAACCTTACTTTAACTTTCTAAAAATAGTCTCGTTACGCATTTTCTTGGAAACTTCGTATCTTTTCTCTTCTCGATTAAATTTAATCAACTTTGGCTGTTGTTTTTGTCGTAGCTTGTAATCCACCTTCCATCATTAATCTATTGCATCAGATTTAAGTATGACACATTGCAGCCAACATATTAGAATATGGGCATATATATGTACCTTCGTTGTGTTCAGGAATATTAATTATTTATTCATATTGGTCTCTCTCTTTACGTAATGTTAAACCATTATATATATTATTATCTTACTTACGTATCTAGTTCATAATGCACCTTCGATCGTTAATCTATTGTATCAGATTTAGATATGGCCCATTGCAGTCGACGTATCAGATTATTAGTATGTATATGTACATTCTTCGTCTTCCCGAGTTTTGATTATTTGTTCATAATGGTCTATCTTTACGTAACGATAAACAAATAAGAATACTATTCATTTATATATCTTGATTTTCCGTTTTTGTTACTTTTCGTTCTCGTATTCCTTATTCTATGAATCGGTTTAGGACCGATATATAATGTGCATCATTCGAAATATTTCTCCAAATCTCCGTGAACCGAAGACTACGCATGTTTTCGTTAATCGATTTTTCATCTTTGGCTCATCTATCGTCAATAAAGAGAATCGCACGGCCTTGTTGGGGAGGGTTTGGGAGAAAGGGCTGAAGAAAGGCTGTGAGCGATAAGAGCCAAACAAAATGGTGTCTTTCGATGCTTAATTGGACTAAGTCACGATTCCATAGCATCAACGCTGAAGTAGGAACCTTTGTTTTATATATTTCTTATCGGTATATGCGCATGAGAATCAGAGATGGAATTCAAGGCGAAGTGTTGTTGTCCTTCGACGTTTTATTTCGTTCGTGGATATTGTTTAAAATTTATCTCAAACTGTTGTTTTTTTGTTAAAGGTGAGGATTCGTAGTCTTTCTGAATGAAGGTAATTATGTAGTTCTGGCTCCTTTAAGAGTTTTTAGTGTAAACAAGATGTTTTGTTTATATTTACGGTTGTTAGTTTTATACTCTTACTTATAGGAGGTCTAAAAGAGTATTAAAATGACGAAAAAATATAAATTTTCTTTGGATATTCAGTTGAAAAGGTTATCTTTTAAAATTTTTGAGGAAAATAGTTTTCATGCAGTAATTTTTATTTTAGATTTTGTTGAAATTTGAGTTGAAATTTTATTAAACTTTAAATAGTCTCTTTACATAAACAAGGCAATTTTCGTCACATATTAAATAATAATAAAGTAGCGATTAAAATATATATACTCTCGATGAACTTAGTAAAATGATATCCTATTATTATCTCTTACTGTTAATCTATTGTAAAATACTCTGTTATAAATATATTTTATACATTTACTACTATAATGTGATGAAACACAAGCGATGAGTTGTATGTGTTAGTTATGATAAACTCATTAACGCTAATGTTGACCTAAAATACGTACTCATTGTAGAGTTACGCAGAGTGGTGTGATATACCGCCCTCATAGTCATGCATATTTCGTTGTCAAGTAGTATAGAGTGCGTAGTTATGTATTCGAAATCAAAACGATACTTATAAAACTCCAGCGCTCTCTCCCTTTTTCCAAGCATGATTTAATCCGAATGACGTCAGCGGAAAGCATCGGAAAAACTTGCGTCTATTACGTCACCTCCCCTTTCCCCAGATTGATTCGCATGTTGCCTAAAGGAGATCCCTCAAAGAAAGGGATTGTATCAAAGAGAACGACTGAATAATACAGATTATCTCATTACCTTCTTTTGATTCGCGTACTCCGTAGTCTCAGGAATACGGAAACCATTTTTGAAAGTATATGCGCGTATAAAAATGGAAGTTAACGTAATGAGACTAAGCAGAGGACCGAATAATGTGTGGATTGTAATCATTTGCTCTTTGAAGAGTCTTTTAATTAAAAAGGTCTTATTTAAGGCACCCTCATTACGCATCTTCTGTAATTTTGAGAAAATGTATCACGTGATGCTCTTACGCCAGTCGCTGCTCCTTAATTCGCTGAAGATATCAGACGAAGAAGTTTGCTACATTTCCTTTTGAATCTGAGCTTTAAATTTGCAACTTAAGCATCATTTCCAGTTGTAGTATTTTGGGAAAATTAATCTCTTCTGAAGCACTGGAATTGGATCAATTTATAAGTAAAAATCTCATATATGAAAGATAATAGTTCGTTTCTAAAATACGTCTCGTAAATTTGGGTTAAAAATTAAATTTCAGATTCGATTTGTATTGTTGAGGCTTTAATTTCTTTTCAATTTTATTTAAGGTGTAAACATTTTTGATGCTAATATTCTTTTGACATTGTATATCATGGGTATCCAACTCAAAAATCCAATATAATCTGTGTTTCCATGGTCAAATGTTTGTTTACGAATACCCATATCATCGTATTCTGTATAGTTATTTACGACGAAAGAAATAGACTAAAATATTTTCACCCAAAAATAAATTTTCATATACTATAATACCTTAAAGTGGGTGAAAATATTCGTGTAGAATTATCTTAATTTTTTCGTCATATTTCGATTTGATTAAGATATTGTTTCAAAAAAAACATATTCGAATATTCAATACGTTAGGACCTGATGGTATGACGTAACAAAAACTCGAACCCAGATCCTTGTAGCAGAAAGTAACGCCATCTCAATATTAGAAGTCGTATTATATGGAAGGCCGTAACAATAAAATAACCTTCCACCCACCTCCACAAAAAGAATCATTCTATAAAAGTGTTGGATACCTCAATGTTTCGGAACATATCCCTTAATTCCTATTATTTTCTACATTGAGCTTACTTTTCCACCACTTTGCATCGCCTGTGTCTCTATTAGGTCGTTCCTGTGGGCGCTTTACCGGAATAAACCGCTACGCCCATGCCTTTGAAATATTCCCGAATAAGGCGTGTCTGAATTTTCCGACGAAAGAGCACAATTTGCTGGAACAGGACATCCGTTCTTCCCCTTCTGTATTTCCTTAGGCTCAACATCTTTCGTTCGAAGTTATCCTTATCCCATTATACTCATAACACTCGTTGTAATTATTATGAAATAGGGATACGAAATAAGTCATAACTAAAGACTAGACCGAAATCGATTCTTTGTTGATAGAGCGTACATTAAAGATCTAGGGATATTTTTTTGTAAACTAACTGATCGCAATGTGCCAGGTTCTAATAATGCAGCTCATTGAAAGAGCATGAAATTCTTTCTTCGTCGTAAATCTACTGTATCTATAAACCGTTGAGAGCTGGACTGGAAAATTCTTATTTATTGCAAACGTCATCCAAAATTTCTCGGAAAATCCGCTTCGATTTTTTTGTTGAATCGGGAGCTCGTGGAATTGAAAATTAGATTGGAGGACGGTGAAAAAGATATTTATTGGCTTGGAAAGAGAATTTATAATAGTTTACCGTCCTTAGTTTATTACTGATACTGTTTATTATAAATTTAATGACGAATAAATGTTCTAGAACGCAATTAAAATTAATTTTTGACATGAAAATAGAAGTATTGGCTCGTATAAGTTAATGTACTTTCAAAGATATTCCTAATAACAAAATATTTAGGAGGCTATTGTTTAACATGGCAACGCGTTCTTTCGCGTGTCGTTTGGCAACGGATTTTTTTATTTGCTTTTTCGAATTAAATGCACAGATAGGAAATCAATTGATGCATATTTTTAATTGTATTATTTTTATTTTTAAAATTTGTAAAATTGTTACCGAATAAATTCACAATTGTTGCCAATCAAGTTAATGTAATAATGTTATATGCAAAGTCTGATTTACTTTCAGTTCTCAATTTGCATGTAAATCAACTCAAAAATGGCGCATTTTTTCATTTGGCGCCATTCCCATCAGCCTCTGCGATTGATTTTAAATTACTCGTTACGTATAAAATTTTAAAAAGTTTTTTCGTTGTTCTCTGAAAGAGTTTAAAAGTATTGATAGAAACGATTTGTTGAAAATAGGTCGTTTTTCTGTTCTAAATGAATATAAAAAAGAGGAAATAATCATATAACTTTATATAAACGTTTAAAGATATCATATATTTTTCTAGATATCACATATGTTTCACTAGAAATGGAATATTCAGGAATTCTAAACAAAAAGTCCATCAATATAATTCTAAAATCTTAACTCAAACACTATGAAAGATGCGCTCAGTATAGATACGACTACAGTTCTATCTACAACTATTATTCTATTTGTAAAAGCTGCATTTCTTAAAAAAATTGGTATTTATAGTATTATTCACACTACGTATATATTTATTTTCTTTACATATTGCTACGTAAATTGAGATAAATGAAAAGGTTTATTTGTATTCAATTTATAAAAGAGAATATACTATTGATAATTTGTTTATCGTTGCTATGGAAGAATAAATATTCTTACTCTATCACAATCTTAATACATTAACATATGATTTCTCTTTACCTCTTAAATTTTACGAGTTATTGCGCATGGAGGACATCAGTCTCCCCTTTCATAGGCCGTGTTCTTAGTATTCCACCATCGCCTTCATCAATAACTCCCTCATGAGATATGAATCGAATCCCTCACGCCCTCAACTTTCAATAGATAAGCACACACGAGCACTTGTACAAGTGTATGTGTACACATCGTGCTGAAATGCCTATTTTCCCTTGGCTAAGGATCGTATAATTATTAATGCTATGGGTAGATATGTAGTGAAAGGGATTTGAATTAATGTAGGAGAAAGCTTTCCTGGCATCGATGCACGGTACCTCCACGTAATGTGTAAATTTGGAATAACTTAGTTTCCCAGATGGGTAGACATGTTTCATCCAGCTTTGGAATCCCAGAGGAGTCTAACATGGGAAATTTCGTGGAAGGAAATTGATAGGTCGCAACTTATCGGAATTCTAAGTGGAGTTTTTCAATATTGGTTTCATCCAAGCTCGTTGGGTATCTGCCAATGCTGAACGATAGGTTGGAAAGTTTTTTTTTCTGTAATAGGTAATAAGTATTGAAGTAGTTTCTTTAAAGATTGATTGAAATACTATAAGTACCTTCGGCCTTTGACATTATACTTTTTAGGACGTTAATCACTTCATACTCAGTTACTACTTTTAATATGATTACGGATCTCAAAGAACAGAAAAGTTTCTCTTTTAAATTTTGCAATACTTAACTTTTATGGTTCTCATCATCTATAGATGAAGAATGGGAAAATATTTTACTAAGCTGCTCAAAGGATTTTTCAATAATTGAAAGGTGTTCTTTATATTTTCTTTTAGCAAGTTTACGTAAGTTTAATGTATATGAAATGTTAAATATACGTAACAAACTTAAGAAGTATAAAATGAACATAAAAATTATTTAATTATATCAGTTAACAATAAGCACAGTTTATTAATGACTTTAAACAAAATAGTAAGACGTCAAAAGTAGTATACAATTGTATAATGATCGAAAAGTTTATAATAGAATTATAATAGTGCAATATATATACGATATAGCAATCTGTTTGATGGATTCTTTGTTGTTGGATGAAAAACACCAGAGATTTGAAGTACCAGCACATTTAGCACATTGCTTAGTTCATTAGTGGAGAAACAGACCAGATTTTTTGCGCACGCTTGTAAGCATGGATGAAATTCGTGTCAACCTTTGTAACTTGAGTCAAAAAACGGTCAAAACAGCGGAAACATACCGATAAACAAACTCCACCGCCAAAAAATCTAAGACAATTCTTTCAACAGGAAAGGTCATGGTATCATTGTTCTGAGATACGAAGGGAATTCTGTTCGTAGATTATCTTCTCATTAGGCAAACAATTACCGGAGAATACTCTACAGTCCTCTTGGACCAATCACAAAAAGATAGGCAAAAAAAGTTCGGATTAGCAAGGAAGAAATTCAATCAATCAAGTCAATTGCAATCTTCAATCAACGCGATGCTCCCCCGCCCTGTGTGCATTCGACATGAAAAAATTTCTCACACTTAAAGCATGAATCGTTATCCCACCCGGCTTTTTTCTCTGATACGGCTCTGCCAGACTTCCATCTCTTCCTGAAGCTGAAGATAATCTGCTCGAAACGAAGAATTGATTGCAAGAGTCGACCAGTATTTTGCAGGTCTGGAAAAATCTCATTTTCAAGATGGGATAAGGGAATTAGAACAATGCTAGAGCAAGTGTATTGATCTACAAGGAGAGTACATGGAAGATAATCAAAAGATACAGTTGTAGAAATAATTTTATCAATTACGCAACGAGAACGTTCCAAGTTACCCTCCAACAATTACGAATTCAAGTCGTTCATTCTTCGCTCATATACAAGCATTTGTTTATGAATTATTAAAATTTTGGCGCTGCATACATACTCATAATAGTCTCGTGAAGTGAAATCGTTTGGAAGCAGAACAGAAATCCTTCCATAAAAAATTGATTTATTATCCTCGCGAGCCATTCTGGTAACATATACTAGCGAACTGCAACTGGAGAATAGCTCAAACAGATGACCTCAAGGAAAGGGATGGGAAGTAATTTCCATAATGATGGTCATTAAATGTTTCTCCTGTTTTATGATGTGAGATGCTCTGTCTCGTTCATTGAAATGAGACAAGGAAACTAGATACAATATTCATTGTCCTTCGCAGTGAAATTTGAACACCAACCTGCCCGTATAAAAAAATGCATATTATATTCATATATTTAGAATTCGCACTGAAATATGAACACTTTACGCTCGTATAAAATAACACGTTGTATTCATGTATGTCGAATACATTTACGAAGGGACTGCTAGTCCAAATTCTATTTTAATGTACTGTTTTATTGAGTAAGCTTTTTAAAACGAGTCTATAGTCTTTCCTAGTTCCTTGCTGTTCCATGATACTTCTTAAATTATTCGCAATTTAATTTCCAATTCCAGGAACAAATTTTGTATGGTTCCTATTTCAGCTGATCCTATTTTGTTGGAATGAAGTTTGCTAATTTATTTCCTGAAGTGAAATTTGTGGGAGAATTTAGTTATGGTGCGACCAGTCACTGAAGAAATTCTCAATATTTTACTTAAAATTTAATTAAATAAAAAATAATAGTAATTTAAGAAAGAGATAGTCATCAGCTCGCAAACTGTAGAAAATTATTGCTCTTGGAATCATCCATTTAGCCCTATTTTGAAAGGTTTCGTTTTTTTTTGTTTAGGTAACAAATATCTGCATTAGTAAAGATCTTACATGTGTTTCATTAAAATTTACGTTACGTGTTCTGAAGTTATTTGCCGATGCTATGCGAGAATAGATGTTATTTAAAAGTATCCTTTATCTTAGATAACCCTCTACGCGTTCATGTACTGCGTGTTGCATATCACCGACTGCCAGGAGATTGTGCCTTTACCCCTCAAGTAGCGTATTCTCATTGATGAAAATGGTTAATTCCATTAATTAGAAAAGTGAGCAATATTAATGTATATTTTTATTCTTATTATAACAGTTTTTTCTTATTCTATCGAATCCGACGCAGTGTTTTATGTCGTGAAAATTATTCTATACCTTCGTAAAAATCACGTATTCCTTTTGGAAGAATTACATCGGGAGAAAATTGGTTCTTTTATTTCGTTCGTTTCCAAACGTATTTTTTAAATCGATTTTGACTTTCGTTTCCCATTCATTCTTTTATTTCAGTCCTTCAGTTCGTAAAATACGACCTTTAAAACTCGTAATTGAAGACGCTAATACACTACTTTCGCCATCCGTACGAGTTTCCGTACTTCTTCACCTTTTTTATCGCACTTTTCCCTCCCACTTTGGGGCAAAAACGCCTCTTCATCAATCACTCAAAAAGGAGACTCTGAGGAGAAGAAGTCTTCATCGGATCAAATTGCATTTTTTTTCACCTCCGACTTTTGTCTCTTTTTTTGTCATCGTTCCGTGTTGTACTCGAATGCAACCTCCGCCTAATCGCGCATCGTCGCTCGCAGATATACTTAACAGCTCTTTATATGTCGAAGCAATTTTATCCATATACGTCCTTCCCCTTCGTAATCGCTCGGCAGATTAACTCCCCATTCATCGGAGTTAACGATGTTCTTCATTCGGAAACACTTTCCATCTCAAACCGATCGATTAGTTGTTGATGATCACGCTCACGTACAGATTAAGGTTCGAAAATTTTTATTTCTTTGCGTGGCCTCTGAAAAAAGGTTACGCGGAGTTTTCGAATTAATTTCCACCGAGGTCGTTTGACGAGAGTTCGCGTTATGAAGAAAAAGGGGACATTTTTTTTTAAAGTTGGTGTTCTTATTTTCTTAATTAACTTCTAATTAAGGAACATTCCGTGCGAACGTTTTCCTTAGAAGCTTAATTCTTCTATCTAAGATTCATTCAATGTTTTTTTTCTTTATTTTCTTTCTTCGACATCTTAAATTCAGATCAATATATATTTTAGGAACGGTATGAAATTATGGTTTTTGAACAGAAGAAGAAAATTAAGATGTATGCTGGATTTAGATCAAAATATTTGGAGAATAATTACTATCTTGAACCGTAACTAACCGTAACATGCAGAATTTCATCTTTCTTCATCTAAATTCCCTCTTTTACTGTTTCCTTCTATTTCCTTCCTTTATTGTATTTTGTGCTGTTTGATCAAATAAATATCATATCATCATAAAATAGAAAATATGTATGAAATATTCAGCGAAAAACCTTTTTTATTTCTTTCTTCCGTTAGTTTTATCAATTTTAAGGCGAGAATTTTGTAAAAAACAGCTTAAACGCTTTAAGTAACCGATTCGTATTTTATTTACTTATCCAAATTATTTATCACAAAATTGTGGAATGCCTTTTCATTTTATTATATTATTAAGTACGTAAATAAGATTTAAGAATTATATATTTTTAGCATTCAATAATAAATACGCATTGGTGTTTATATGGTAACTATGTGAAATATATTTTAAAAGTAAATTTTTTTGTTATTCAATAGCTTCCAGTTCAGTTCTTTAGTTGAACATTACTCTTATTCGCATATATATTTTTTCTATCTATTTTCTTTATTTCCGATGAAATAATTGGTCTATTTTTTGTTTTTTACAACTGATAATTAATTTTCATAAGTAATGATAGATTATATTTAAGGTACAATACATCTTGAAACTAACACAATTTCTTTATTGAGAATATTCATTGTATAAGATTTTTTCTGAAGAAGTATCTTTTATGAATTAATTTAATACTATCTTTCCCATTCTTTTGTTTTTCATAATCAGTCCCAACAGTCAACCATTTTGTTTTTCTATCTTTTCCCGCCACTTTTTTTCAATGTCGCGATGGCAACACACAGTAGAAACAGTTTGTTTCAGCTGAAAGTCCATCGGACACTTAAACAGTTCCTTTGCACCTTCACCTTTAAAATCCTTCGCAACGCTCAAATTCACTTATTTGCTCTTCTCTGTCATTCCTCGAGGGTGATATGGAAATTAATTATAATATTTTTTTCTCTCTCAAAAAGGGATCGTTAAGTCATTAAATTCGCAACGGAACGTGGAATTTTGATATTGCGACTCTCTCTCGCTTCGAAATTAACTATCAACGAACGCTACCTTCATTAATATTTTCGTATTAATTTCGAAGGAGTTTCGGAATGATTAGAACGAAATAAAATTGGAATTCCACGAATTCTCGAGAAATTTATACGGAGAAAGATTTAAAGGAAGACGTCTATGTATATATGTAGACATCTCTCGCGAACCACCGGCGTGTGGTAGTTACGTAATCGATAACACGCCAACACCTATCCACATCAGTAGATCTGTACATAATATAAGGGAAATTGATGCTCGAATAAGTCGTCTTAAAAGTCTCATTCTTTCAGCGAAAGCGATAAAAAGAGCTGAAAATATAGCTTTATCGTCCGCTATGCACACCCCCTGCCACACGCTGAAAGATGGCTAGTGGGGTATTGATTCACACGCAGATGTATTTCGCTCAAGCGAACGCAGCTACGTTTTGTATAAATCACTTTATCTTCCTACGAATTCGAGGGATAATGGCGCTCTATGCCGGGCATAAATTTAACCAGCGAGTATTTTGACGTTATTATCTCAGAATTTCAGCGGTGTTGTAAAATCAAGTCATCGGAGTAACATCCATTCCACGCTCAATTTCCTCCGTATTCACGAAAGCAGATTTTGACAGAGTGCACTCATACATTCATATGGAACGTATCTATGAAAGATGTGACCTATTTTCCATTCTGAGAAAAAACAAATAAAAAGCTTTCGTGCTAAATTTTAACCAGCTTTCTCATCTTTGAGCGTGGGAAAGGTTTTTTTTGCCAGTTCTATTTGACCCAGAAAAGTTTCAAGAAATTTAAGATAAGTTCTTAAAAGGGATGTAAAAACGGAATAGCGAAAAGTCTTACGCGATTGATATATTTTGTCTCCCGGTCCATTTTCTGCAAATTGGCTGTTCTTTTTTTTCGGAGTCTTCGCGAGTTAATAAATTACTATTTCTGGTGATGTCAACTTTGTCGATGGCATAAAATTAAAAACAAATATAGGGAGTCTTCTTTTGATATGAACTGAGTACGCTTGTGTTTCGTATTTATTTATTCAAGAGATCGTAATTACAGAGACATGTTCTCCAATTGCCTAATTCTTGTATTTTTCAAGCAACTTAAAAACGGTAATGATTTGCATATAATGCGTCAGATGTTTGAATCGTGTATGATGGTATAAATAAGATAGATTCTAGGAGTTTTATGGGTTGATTGTAATGGCATGTGGCTTAAATTCGATCATAAACGTAATTTTGATTTTGTACAAATAGAGCCTATGACGATAATTATAATTTTATTTTAGTTTGGAAATATGGAAACTAACGTATACATATAAAATTTATTTACGTAAATGTAACATAACAATATACGTATAACATTTCAGCTTATGCTTGTTCTCATTTCTTGAATATGAAGCATGTAAAATAATTACGATGAATATGTTTTCAATATTGTATAGCTTTTGGGGAAAACAGATAGTAATTTTGGTTGATATCATTTTCAGGGAATATCATTTATAAGGAAAAAACACTATCAAGGATTGATACCAGTTAGAAAAATATAAGTTTCATTCAAATGATGAAGAATTAGGTATCAAAGGTTATATTTAAGAGGAAAAGTTAATTTTGGAAGAGAGATAAATTTAGTTCAAGAGATAGAAAAATATATTTCGCGAGGACAACTGGCATGTTGTTATTTATAAAGCATATTTTGTATTAATTCGTAGAAGTAGAAAGTACAAAGTGATGTGAAGAAGAAATAAAAACAACTTATCCAATTCTAAAGAACTGAATAACGTTTTTAATCAATTTTAAGTATATAAATTATTATATGTTATTATATAAGTTAATATATATTTCTTGAAATCATTCGTCCAAATAAATTTCTTTCAGCTGTTACTCTTCTTTCTTTATCGGTGATAGAAATACCCTCCGAAGTTGACGCTTCCACTTTAACTCCGACATAAGGAGGTTCCTTTGAAAAAGTTCGGATTGAGGAGTCTATAAGTAAACCTTTAATGGACTCAGTCCTATCTCCGTTATTATCAGCCATTAAGCGTGACCACGCCCTCTGTTAACTCCACAAAAAAATAGCCAAGAAAAATGTTGAAGATGTCTAGCAAAAGCCACGAAACAATCGTGCCTTAAAAACCTTTTGGTAAGCCATCTCACTCGATGTATATCTCTCTCTCTCTTCCAATCTTTTCCTTTAACCCATTAATTTCCCTCTTACTTGCGAATTAATCCGTTCTGTTTTACTACACCGCCATTATTTTTTGCGATAGGATCTCTAATTTGTACGGATTCCAATGATTATCATTGATAACGTGAAAATTTAACGATTGTTATTAAATTACGGCCATGTTTTATAGTATCAGGTCAATTTGTTTGATATAATTATGATATGATAACCGTTTGGTTCTTCATTATCAATTCTTTGGGGACAATTTTTTTTATTTTAGCGTTTATCTATCGATGTATTTATTATTGAGGATTCAAAAACAGCCAATAGGCCAATGGCATCGAATCCTTTACAGTGATTCAAAGATAAAACATTAACAGGTAGTATAAAAATAAAACAGCAACGTAAATAAATTTAAAATAATGATAGGAACAAACGAAAGTAATTCATTTATTAATTTTTAGAGGAAAGTATGTATCCAAATAAATAACATCTCAAAATTAACTCATATTTGTTATAATATTTCACTGACGATCTTGAAATACATTTTTAGTTTAACATAAACGGAACTAATTACTAATTACCTACTAATTTACCAACAGTACGTTTAACTCTAAAACTGCTAGATTTTTCCTGTCGTAATGGGATTAATATCATTAGTAGAAATACTTCAACGGTTTTTCATTAGAATAAATTATAATGAATTGTAATTTAGAACAATTTAGTATTTTAATAAAATTAATAATGTGAAATGAGTTATATCATTTTACTATTTGTTTTTGATAAATGAAAAATTGCCCATTGTTCAATCTCGATTCTGTACCCTCACAATTTTTATAACTGGTAGCTTATATTAGGATCCATTTTCCTCATACGAATTTAATCAACTCTAATTAGTTTCCCTTCCACTCAATCACGCTTTATTGCGTATTCGAATCGTTCGTAATATAATGAATCCGTAACTTTTTTATAACGTTCTTGAACATGAGAAATAGAAGAGACGTAATTTATTTATACATCGAAGGACATTTATTCCTTTTTAATATATGATAAAATGTATGATTTAAGTTATTTTTACCTCTGGAATTATTTAAAATTTTGGTTTTGATTCCTAAAATGTCTTTCGTAAAGACATCGATCTAATGTTTACGTGTACACTAGCGTATTACCTATTTTTAACCCTAAAATCAAGGACATTCATATAATTTGACGTCTATACTAAACTGGTATGATACTATATAAATAAAAAGGGATTTTGAGATGAGATTTAGTTTTCATTTTGATTGATGGGTGAGATAGAAATATTCGGTCCAAGGTTCGAGTCCCGGTGGTTCAAATTTTTCCGATCTGATTTTGAATGTAATTTTGCGTTATTCTGATCAGGTTAAATATAAGAATAGTCTCTAACCACTAGATTTACTCCAAAATGAAGACATTATTATGGTTATGGGAATTTTTTTCAGGGCTCGACACGGATTTCGATTCTAATATACATCCACCATCCTAGCTTCTTCGGTCTAAAAGTCTGACGAAACGAAGAAGATATAAAAGTTTAGCAAAAATATTGTTTCTTCAAGAAATAAATTTCGCTGCCGATCTACAGAAATGTTTCCTCCAAATAATAAGATAAGGCGAATGATAGCTTGTTCTTTTCTACAAATTGTCGGTCGGAAAACACGAGAGGAATGTTTTATCTTTGACCACCGGTTGACTGTCAGCAATTTTTAGATTCCAACCTCATTTTCACATGGGAGGCTACGAGATAAATAAAAAAAACAGATTTTTAAACATATTATTTAGAAGTTTATTCAAATAATTCGAATTTTACTATTGTATGATGGTCTGTTCATTTAATTATTCTTTTGTTTCCATGGTAAAAGTAAACAAATTTTTATTACAATGTTCCAGTTACAGTAAATAATTTTTATTACGATGTTCATATGTTCGTCAATATGAAACAGTCAATATATTTTTTAAAATTATTACGTTAAATTGTGTTCAGACTGATATATACTTCTTCTTTAGCTATTATTTATATTCCGAGTATATATAATTCATTTTTACTTCGTTCCCATACGAATTAACTCCCTTCCATGCATAAATGTTTGTGAAGTAGAAATAGGCACTTCACCGACTAATCACGGGTTTTTACGAGCATTAAGGAGCGACGCATTAAGCCTACGAAATGCATTCTGGCGTTTCTTTTGTTTTCGTGCCAATTCCGATAGTCCTTTGCTCGCCCGAGCATTTCGAATGGAAAGAACTGTTTCTCAAAAGGATTGCTGCGAAGTATTTCGAAGGGATTTATTCCATTTTTCAGCTCTTCGTCTGAGTTTGCACGAAAAACTTTTCCGAGAAAATGGAACTCGTCGCTTAAAGAAACAAAAAAGAATCTCAGAATCTCCGATTTGAAAAGTACTTGGAAAAGAGTAATGTATTTTAGTGACCGGTCTTTAACATATCTATAATTAACATGGTAATTTTTATACAATAGATGCACAATAAGATCTTTTGTAAGAGCTTTTATGGACATTAAAGCTCTGTTTATAAATCCGTTCCTAGGGTATATTTATTAAGATTACAAAGAAGTTCCACACACCCTGTTACAATCACAAAGTTTCCACATAGCCTTCGTTCATTAAGACGAATACAAATGAAGTCTGTAATATTTGAAATCTTTAAAACGTGATGCATTTGTCTTAGATGCTCTAAAATTATGACGTAATTCATTAACCAATAATATCTTCGTAGGATTAAGAAAACATGGGATCTTTCTTAGATATATTTTGTTTTACATAGCCACTGGATCTTACATTGTCTGCATATCGACCAAAGAACATTAAAAGTTAATTATTAAATATTAATCTGATATCGTCATACTCATTCAATGAAAATGAATAAATTGTACATATCTTCAATTTCTATTTATAGAAACTATTTACAGAAGTGGTGTTACAGTCATTCAAGAACGGTGAAAATAAACCGGCGTGCAAACAATTTAGTTCTTCGGTGGACACGACAAAAAAAACACCTTTCAAGGCAACGGATAGTATCTTTCGGGGACGATTTATTATGCGCAGAGTTGGCAAAATGTATATCTACGAGCAGGAACCAGAACTGAGGCAGAATATATCGATTTAGCTTGCAAACTAGACGCCAATCGATTCACAGATGAAGGTCTCTAAACGTTCTCCGTTTACAAAGGAATATGGAGAAAGATGAGAGGTGTAATTTTAATCGCTTATGCTGAGTCGAAAAGTTTGAAAGGCTATCCTGTCATTTCATTCTTTCGTATGAAGTATGAGTATGGATTGACAGCGACTACGAATTCTGGGTCGGTTGCTGCCGTATTACTTTTTCGTGTCCATTCGGCATTTTCTTATCTGATTTTTCGAACATCATTATACATTTAATCGTATTTCGTTATAAATAGGCTTGAAGACAGGTGGTTTTGATTGATGTGAGGATAATTAAAATACATTGCCAAAATCATTCTTATCTCCAAAACATCCCAAGGGCTATATATATTATAAAAAAATTGATTCAGGAATTGGTAAAGTTAATTTATTTTATTAGTATGAACAAATTGTATATAAATTGTCTTAGATTTTTATATATTGAAGAAGATATTTTAATAAGTAAGTATTATAATATTAAATGATTTTATTATCAAATACTTGGGGTCCTTATATCCTAATCAAATTAAGTTGGGAACTGTTTGTGACTGTGATTATGAATATCAAGTTTTGCTGATGTCATTTATCAAGTATGTAATTTTTTATTTTGCCTTTATAAATATCAGTCTTTGTTTAGTAAATTTTGAAAAATCTAGCTCAGATTATGCAGATAGAAATAAATTTAAGAAGAAATCTGTGTGTACGAACTGTCAATGATAGCTGTTATCTATAAGTTTTTAAAAATTATCCTTTTGATTTGACTTTGATTATTATGTAGCACATGATTTTATCTTGTAGACTAGATTGCCGTAAGAAGTGATATTTATCTAAGTTCTCGTCGTGGGGTTTTAAATTTAGTCTTTTGGTTTATATCCCAAAAAATAGTAAAGCTCGCTAAATGAGCAAAGTAATCTATTATAGAAACATTGTAGTATTCTAATGTATCATGTAACTCTTCCCAACCTTTCATGTGAGCTTCTATGAAAAGTAATTAATCATAATCGTCTTTCACGTGGTATAGGGAAGCTCTCACATAATTAACTGATCGTATCAGATTTAGGATAGATGATGGATTGAAAGATGCCTCCGGGGAAATGACATAGGATAGGGTCAATACTAATCCTCTAAAGGTTTTAATATTCGGAAAGGTTTTCCGCATGCAGAAGTACATATTATGGACAGCGGTATATTTCAAGACATAGGATCTGAAATTTTAATGAAAATAATTACATTAAATAATTTATGTATGACAAATGTATTCGGAAGAAGTCTATGAAGATATTTTGTGCTTTATCAATTCATTAATCAAGTTTGAATTGAATTCTTAACCCTATTTTTCTTAAACTTGTTTTACTGATTTTTTCGTCTATTTTTAAGTCATTTCTATTTCTATAGTTATAAATGTGCCATTTAACTTCAATATGGTTTTTTAATTGCATGGAGTATTTGTAACGCCTCAGAATTCATTGAACATTAGTATTTATTGTAATGAATAGGAATAAGTTTATTACGCATTTTAAGAACTCTTTATTTGGCTGTTGAGTACCGTAACATTCAGTGAATCATTATTCATTCTCCTAATCCATTCATGCATTATTACAGTTATATTATATACAATTATTATATAGTTATATGTACAATTACAGTTATTACAGTTTCTTATTTAAGATTCGACTCCATTTTATAAATTACATCCGAAGTTCTCGTCTCAAACTTCCGGTGTAATATTTCACATCGAACTCTGTAAAATATGACATCGATAATGATAAATGCATTACGTAATGTATTGAATAATGATGTATCGAACTCAAAATCAGGGGTGTTAACTCGCGAAATATTTTCATAATACTCGAATGGTCGGAACGCGTAAGAAAGCATTCTTTCCAATAAAATGACGTTATCGATGGATTTAACGGTCAATGCGTTCGTCAGAAAGAAATTGAAGGATCCCTTCTCCGTTCGTATAAAAGGCTTATTCGACTCTTTTCAACGGAATTTTATTTTCCGAGCCTTCAAAGGGATTTCATCGAAGGACTAAATTTAATATTCTTCTGTCGCTTAAAGGAAATACGTCTCAACCTTGCGTAGAATTATGAGAGAGCGTCATCGATCGCGATGCTCATTTTTTTTCTAAATACCTCTCTCGACGGGATTTTTCTAAATGACGCCACCCATCCGGAGACGAAATAACACCAATGGGAGACGAGATCATTTCCTCAAATGTATATGTATATATATACCGATGTACGATACGTATACCGGATATACGTATATACCTGATACCGGATGTAGACCTCTACTAGCTCTTTCCGTTCTATTTGATTCTGAGCCGCCCTTTACCTAAGTTAGCCTGAATTACTCGATTATGTTTATGATGATATTATATGATTATTATTAGGATGTGTATTATGATTATCAGTCTATTTTTCGGTGCTATCCTCGGTCTATCTAACCTTGATATCCAGTTCAGAACTATTGACTTTCAAAGGTTCTTTTCTCTTGTACCACGTGACCACAACCATTTTAGTTCTCAAACCTTCTCGCTGAAATTATAGATACATTTTATTTATAAGACTGAGAAAGGATTCACACAGCATCTATAATGTAAGTTTAGGTTCTAATATTGTTTTTTAAAAACATATTTTCACGTGAATCGCCCCCGTGAATCGTGAATGTTCAAAATCCACATCAAAATTTCGTGGTCGAAGAGCACAGTTCGTGGAACATCATCTGGAAACTTATTCATGCTGAAATATTTTCAAATACGCCCGTTACATGATTACGGCGACTTTTTCATTTTCAATTTATCTCACATATTCTTTCCCCTTGAATAATCCTCGAACGAGTGAATAAATCGATGTAGCCACGTCGACGGCAGTGTACCGTACGTTTTCCGACTCCAAAACCATCATCTCTAGCAGAAGTGGGTCAAAGGAGAACACAATGTCCGCTAATTCGGAAAAATATTGTTTCATATGCATCCTTTTTAGCGCATTTTTTTGCACCCGAATGTGAATTACGAATCGTGGAGTGTGTTTACGAGCTGTAAAATGTGCTCGTTTTACGAGTAAATGTTCGCCTGTCTGTAATTATAGTACGGATCTCATATCATAAGTAGGTTATTTCTACATCTATGTTGAGGTAAATGATGAAGCTTTTTGGGTATGTATATATGTATGAAAGTAAATATGAAATTTGTGAAACTCTTACCGAGTTTTGTCCACGTAGGTCCGGGTTCGAGAGAAAGGAATTGATCTTTTAAGAATGTGTGCCTTTGAGTGCTCGAGACAAATGTCTTTCTTACAACACAAGTCCTTACTATTATGGTTAAGATGTCAGATTTCTGTGAGCATAGAAGTTCATAGATTCTAAATGGTGTGGAAATGAAAGTTTTCTCGTATTCTACATCGATTCATAAATGTCATTATTATAATGAAATCAATGTGATAAGGCGTGACTTCGTGGAATGCCATAGTAATGAAAATAACTTAGTAAATTTCCACAGAAAAAGTGGAAATTTTCTGTGGAAATTTACTAAGTTATTTTCGTCATTATTATATATTAACATATAACATTATTATTATTATATATTATCATTATATATTTTTATTAAATATTATTATATACTATTATATTAACATAGTATATTATTAATATTAACAATATAATATTTCTTATATGTTGATGCAGATTATGAAATTTATCATCTATATTTTTGCAATTAAAATTTTAAAGAGAACAGGAAAATTTAAATTTGTTCGAAAAATGATATTCATCTCGCTATATATAGCCATATTCCCCTAAATTATGAGTGTTTAAATAATTTAAAAAAGGTTGAAGATTTAAATTAGGTTCTCATTTTAATAACAATACTATATTTTGTATAATATAATATACGAATTCGAAGGATAATTGCGCTCTATTCCGGGTATAAATTTAACCAGCGAGTAAGTGAGGAAGGTTGGAATATTTAAATTACGTTCTCATATTGAAAACAATACTTTACTTTTTATAATATAATATACCGTGTCGGGATTCGATTAAATTCCTTTTTAACCGAAAATCACCGTTTTCCATATTTAGATCGAGAACTTTTCGTCATATATTCGCAAACTTTTCTCTTTTCATTTGTTTTCTTTCCTTACCTCATTATTTCTCCGCGTACCGTTCCGGTGCACTGCCTCCCGACCATCGCCGTATTAATCAATCGAATGGCAATCAATTTGATGGCAGCTGAAAGGGCCCACTCTGCACGGGAAACCCTCACCATCCTTCAAAGCCGAAATCATGCTTTGGCATTTACCATTTTCACGAACAGCGAAAGAGAGCTAATCTAGATGCTGTAAAAGCTCAAAGGAACATCTTGGAATGTTTTTACCTCGAGCAGACGATGTTTTTTTCTGCAAAGGATTAGTTTTCGGGGATGATAAAATGGGTTTGGCAAAGGGAATCATTAAGTAGGGTCGAGGGGTTGGCCAGGGTGAGATTAATGACTCGTTTCCCAAAGGTCGGGGGATTGTCTGTTGATGATTAAAAAAGGTTTGGTGTCTTGAGAGAGAATCGAAAGGTTTGGAATTCCCAGAGTTAATAAGATAACTTCATTGGATTTTGGTTTTTTTTAAAGGATTAAGGAAAAGTACGAGATTGGTTTGCGTGAGTGCATTTCTCTCTCTTTGCGGGGAAAGGGATTATAACGGAGAGGGCGTACTTTTTCTAGATTATACCTTCCAAAGTTTCTTTTTATTTTTCTTTTCCTTTTAGTTATTTCGTTTCTTTTTGGAGTTTTCTAGTTGCGTGAGAATGATTTCTCCTTTTTAAAAAGAGTCGAGCTAACGATGCGGGCTGCGAGGGAATTTATACCAAATGCCTGCAATTTTCAAGTACGAGCTTTGTTATCTCGTTTTTAAAAAGCGAATGATTCTGAGATGATAACAACTTTCACGGTATTATCTATAGTATCTAGGTGCAATTTCGTTTACCGTTCGTGAAGAGTACTCTTAATATGCGTGTGTATGCGTTATTTACTGTTTTCACGCGATTTTATTATTATGAACGTATTGATAGCTTCTCTGTTGTGATGTGGGTGCACATTCAAATGTATTTTGTTCGAATTTTAACAGTTTTTTGGCATTTTTAAATTTGTTATGTTCCCTTTTGGAATTGGCTGATTATATTACCTTTGATTAATATAATTTAAATTTATTAATTTTTATCAATATTTCATCTTTCATTTTTAGTAAAATGTTTTCCAAAAACAATTAAGTAATTTTATATTGTTTAATGAAATTCAATTTGCATCAGAGATCTCTTTGAGGAACCATAAAATAAACCTTTAAGCTTCTATTTAAATATCCTCTATTCCTCAAGTGTTGTAATTTTTAAAAAGAAGTAAACAGTACTCATTGATGTGTTACTTTTCTTAAAGAATACTTTATCCACCGTTATACATATTTGATATAAATTGAATGCCTAATTTATATCGTACTATTCTTTTAAATGTACGTTTTATTCAGCCTATGAAAAGTGCCTCTTGGAATAATATCTAAAATGTTTTCGGGCTGAACCACGCAATTCGAAATATATGGGCCTAAAATCACCAACGATAACTCTAAAATCAGCGATTTCTATAGTAACGAAAATTTACGCAGCGCAAGCGATTTCAAATGTTTACTTCTCCGGTGAAATCCATTTTCATTTAGCGCTTCGGTCTTTTTTCTCAGTTTTTATCGCTAAGTTCTCGTAAGCTCAGTGTCTTAATCAAACAGCTGACCAAGCGATGGAGAGTAGAGGTGAAGCTTTTTTTTTTCGTCCGAACTCCCTCGGCGATGTATATACGAAGGCCGAAGGGGAGTGGGAAAGGAAGGTCCGAGTTGAATAAAAAATGAGACTATGTATTGGTAAACAAACTGCACACCAATATCAACTGCGAAGTGTGAAATAGGTCCAATGCTAAAAGTGATTGTAGGATAGCGAAAAATAGAATTTGAGTTAAATCTTAAAACAGAATCTAATACAGTAATACTCTGATACGTAGATGCATAAATACAATTTTCGCAGAAAAGAGAATTTCAACGGAAATTAAAGAATAGGTTCTCTGCCTTAAAAGGAGAGGGATTTTTAAAAAAGTCGTTAAAGTTGTTAAAGAAGCGGTAGAAGAAGTGGCGGTCGAACCTAGAACAGCTAAATATAGAAAAATTTCCGAAGAAACCCAGTAAATGATGAAAAGTAGAAAAAATTAAAGAACTAAAACTCAGCACAAGATGGCATTGAATATACGTTGCTATGCAAGGACAACAAAATCGAGGAAGATGTCAGGAAGTTGAGGGAACAAGTGGTACAAGAAGCCGTAGTTAAAAAGCATTAAAGAAGGTTAAACAAAAGTTAATTACTTTAAGAAAACAGCTTTTTTAGAAATAATACGGAACAGCCACTAGAAACAGGCAAACGGTTCTTAAAACGTTTACGAAGAACTCTGGTGAACTTCATAATAACATTATAAATGTCGAAGAGGAAAGAAAGTGGAAGCTAATAACTTCCACGACTCCCCTCAGTCTTCCAAGAGAAGTTATGAAGTTAACAATCCTCCATCTTGAAAATCTGATGGAGTGTTAATGCAATATCTGAAACTTGGCACGGCTTAGAAAGCTGTTATTTTATCGCAATTGACAAGTTCCCCTTTTATTTATATTTAATAATATATTATAATACAATAATTGATTTATTTGGTAAAATATCATATTAATATTAACATAATTAATAAAGGTCGAATGCTTATATGAAATGCAATCATATCGAATTATATCGAGATGTATCGAAATATATCGAATGCCTCGAAGCGAGAATTCATTCTATCGGAATTAAAAGTGTGAATTAAATTATATTTAATTTCATTTTAATAACACTTATTTTAATACAAAAATATTTAAAGTAATTGGAATGTACTCCTTTAATAATACGTCTTATAGACGATAAATTTCATTTAATTTATTTCATGACGAGATTTATTCCGCACTGATATTCCCCCGCCTTATTATACGTATCCCTATTTATTTACCGCACATATTCTCCGTGGAAACGCCAGTCATATGTCTTCTTTACGCCCCTGAACGTGTAGCGGTAGATACAAAGGGACTCGCCGACCGACGCTTTGAAATATTCAAGCCTTCTTATCTGTCCTGCAGCTATTACGACCCGCCTCGATAGTCACACGACTTGAATGACGCTAAAAACAACGCTGCCCTCTTTGCCATTGACTTCCAACCACCATTGAAGCCCACTGACGTTTCTGGTGGACGTGCCCTCCGTCTCCTCATCACCGAAACTGCAATTAAACGCAGGAGGTTTAGTGCACGGCGTCTCCACCAGATGACTACCTCCCTTTGTGTCGTCCATGGCAACACCTGAGCCCCGAATGGCGAACTTCGGCTCCTTTAAAGCCATCTTATAGGTCTCATTTAAGCGGAGGAATTTGGGTCACGTAGTAGGGAATGGACTCACAATGTGATGTTCTCACCCACTTTGAGGAAGCACTTTAAAGGTGGAATTGTGTAAGCTAATTAGAGAAACTAAGACTTCGTACTTAAGGTTGTTTTAGCAACCACTCGTATCCAAGGATCGAACTGAAAGGTTTTGAGCTTTATGTACGCGTGTGTCACTCAATATTCGTGATCTTTATCACTGTTTGAATGGTTTTCGAATGGTTTCTGACGTCATGTAACTGTACACACGTCAGCCGCATTATTTCTACAATATGTAATCACTCAAAGGGTGAAGCTTAGACAAAGTTAGAGAGAACAGGGAGAAGACCTAAGGTTAGATGGGACGGGGACATTATCAAATACTTAGGGGTAACTTGGCTTGGAGTTTCAGAATCGAGAAATTGTGAGGGCATGGGGAGGTCTTCGTCCGGTGTCGGATTGAAAATGGCCTGTTGATGATGATGATGATGGCCATAGGCATCGTTGTCCTCTTCTTATCTCTGATATCATCCTCTCTATCAAATTACAATGGCCTGATATTATTATCCCAAAAGTATCAAAATTATTGAAAAAAAGTCATAAAAAATGTACTGAGCATTAAGATTAAGTTATTCTCTTTTATTACTTACGTATAATCGTATATGATGAGATCAAATTAGCGGAGGATAATTACTGATCGATATGTTTGTGGTGGAATTATCATTTATCTGTATCTTTAGTTAACTTATCGTTAAATATATTCTTCGAGAAGCTTTATTTTCAATGCTTTTACTCTTCATTTCTCCTTAATTTTTGCTCCTTGAGTGTAGGCGAAATGCACTCGAGTTGATTCGTTTATTAGCCGTTTTATTCTAAATCAATTACGATGACCTTTGACCCATCGGAAAGCTCTTATGTGTATTGGAATCCCATTTAGATGCTTGAGCCCGGCTTCCGCTGAATCCCTCATCCTTTTTTCATCAATCGTTACCACAATTTGCGGGATTAGAGGTTTTTATGCTGTTTATAAATTAAAATCCACAGGCCCGCTTCGTTTCGTATCTCTAATGCCAAATGCTATCGTATTGAAATGAATTATAAAAGGGATTATTCATTGGATTGAAACGTTATCAATCGGAACAGTTCAAGAACTTTCGTAGTATTTATCGTAGATTTATTTCGTCATAGTAGCGTAATATTTATAGTAGTTATTCAACTGTTTCAAAATGTCTTACTTATTCTGTACATTGTTGTTTGATCATCTCTAGTATGCCTTTACAACAAATATAATATCCTTATTTTTTCTATCTTATATTCTGTGGTTATACAATTACTCTATAATAATAATAATAATAATAATATAATATAGATGTTTATTATTATTGCTATAGATATATACAATATTCTGAGGAAATCTTAGACGTAAAAATTTTCCCAAGATGGCGTACAAAAAATGTCATATTATTTTTTAACTTAGAAATAAATCACCTTTTCTTAAAACTGTAGGGAAAAATTACCCCGTTTCGGCCATGTTTATGGTTTCCTGAAACGTTTCATGATAGAGACCACATGATTAATAAATTTTTTAATGCACTTTTGCACGGCTCGAAGCCCAAATTAAATCAGTGGGGAAAATATATCGCCCTCACTTCGTGGCAGAACACGAAAGGTATTTACTCTCCTTATCTTTCCCTTCATCTCGATGTAACTTTTCGCCTCAATCCCCGTGGCTCACGCACGTGCGGGCACTTTCGTGTGAAATGATGGTTGTTTGATCGCGCGTTTGGATAGAGGGGGAGGATCAAATCCAGGTCAAGAAACACTTATTTGTTGGACTTTTTTCTTTACTTTCTCCGTTCATGCTCAAGGAATGTGGAAAACGTACTTGAAATTTCAATCGTCACGTAGCGTTCCGTTTATAAAGTACGCTCGAGCAAGTTTACGTTAAAGTCCAAGTGTTAAATGACCTGCTGAAATCGTTCGTAGATTTTGCTATTGAGAAAGGAATTTTTTTCTTCTTGTGTGATTTTTATGTGTTTCTTTTCTGTAAGGAAGCTAGAATTTGATTTTTGAGCTGAATTTTGATAGCCTGGTTTAATTTGTAGACTTTATCAGCGAATGTTTTATTCCCATTTTAATATAATTGACTAATTATTTATTTCAAAGCTATAAACGTTACTTGAGGAAGTGAAATTGATCAATCGTATTCAATATTGTAATTTCTCAAATTATTTTGAGTCTGCGTAATCATTGTAATCCCTATTTTAAGAATTTTTTAGCTACGAATTTTTCTGAGTAGAAATAAGACAACATAAATTAAATGTAAAAAGACATAATTTCCCTCAGTTAACGTATTTTTTCACGTAAAATTGCTTTCCATCGACTCATACTGCATAAGCGGATGATTATCGAAATTTTATAGTTGATATCTTACGTGACAAATTGATAATTAAAAGTTAACCTATATCGTTGATTCTTGTCTATTTTATTCTTTTGTTTTGGAAGTTCTCAAAAGATTGGATATAACTAAAAATTAACGAGTAAAATTATTTTCGTTGGCCTTGAAAAATTGAAATAAGTAATTACTGCTTTTTATTATGAGTCGGTAACCAAATTCTAAGCTGCATTTTATAAATTTAATTTTATAAAGTTTCGTTGAGAACTCAAACGAATTCATGAAGTCGATTAAGAGTCACTATGCATTTAATTTCATAAATACGACGAAGTCTTTTTTAAAAAATTCGATTTTCAATTTTTTTATCCATCTAGTTTTCTATTGGTTGAAAACGACAATTTAAACTCCAGAATTGAATTCCCTCGTGCTCCCGTTTCCGAACAAACGACGTAATTTCCATTCCATCAATTCGGCGAAGGCAAAGTCTTTCTTACCTGTTTTACGAGAGAATAAAATCGTTTTACCATACGTTCAAAACGCTCAAAACTTATTCCCGAAAACGTCTTGGGAAAAGGATCTTTGGAAGACAGACGGCAAAGTAAAATGACGCGAGTCGTATACTTCCTCGGACAAGTTTCTCTCGTGCATTTTTCGTTTGATTCGATTGGGGCGTGGTCAGGGTGGCTAACGCCCTTCTGCGGAGCAGGGTAAGAAATCGAGACGTTAAGAACCAAAATAAAGGAAATGATGGAACCAAAAATATCCCACTGATAAGCTATATCACGCGATATGATCGATGGATCGAGGTAAAGGGCGGTAAATATGAGGTTTTTTTACGGCCGAAATTAAAACAGGAATTCAATTAAAGATGGATCGAATATTTAAAGCACCCTAAAGGGAATTAACTGTAGAATTATTTCAGATGTTTTGGTGGTAATGATGTTTTTCGATCTTCTTTTGTCAATCCAAATATAGTTTTATGCGTAACTTCATGCACTTCGTAGTTAAATGTATGGATTTTCATTACATCTAATTAGAGTTTCTTACTGGAAAATGTTATTCTATAGGATGAGGAAATGCCGATATGATCTACTTTATGTGTCTGGCAAATGGAGGACCTTGGTTCGTGTCATAATCATGTTGCTATTTTTCACTTTTGTTTAACTTTTTCGATGAAATTCAATACGTTCGATCGTTTTTTCACTTCAATATCTACGGCTAGATTATGTAATCATATTCACTGCTGCGGGAATCTATCCAAAGCTCCGTCTTCCTTTTTTAATTTAAAGGTTAATCTTCGTGGTTCATCGGTAATTAATGTACCTGGTGGCCTCGTTTAATTAACGAAGGAGACTTTAATCCAAACATAATTCTAAGCTTAACTCGGGATTAAAAAGGAATTAAAATTTTACGCTACTAAATTCTTGATATAGTTCAGCAGATACTAGTTCATACTTTTTAAATATCCCGCTTAAAACCGTACGTTATACAGAATAAATTAGTTAGTGTTGTCTTTTTAAACCCTTTGTTTAAACTCTATACTTTGTTGTTTAAACTCTTTGTTTATTTTTTCTCCTTCTTTTGTCATTGACAGAAGATGATTAATTATCTGTGATCAATTTTAAATTGCTAAAATTCATTTTATTTATTTCATTTATGTATTTCAAACAAATTATTTCTACACTGAATAGCACGATGTACAATGTTTCACTAGTCTTAGCTGGGAAGAATTCCCAAATTCACCGAAAATGTCAACCTATTCAAACAAACCCGTTGTACCCGTTGAAAATATAAAATGACCTCGTATTTTAGTTACAAGATATAACGATAAGGCTTATTCCATAAAATAATCGAGTGAATTTATGAAGAAAAATCAAGCGCATGCCAAATCCCCTATAAAGAACCCTTAAATTGGCCTTTCAGAAGTTATGGCGACGATCAAGAAGATGAAGAATCTATAGGATAACCGATCAAATGGATTATTGACGGAATATCTATAACCTGGCACAATGGATATAGCTCACGTTTATGCCCAGTTATTTGCCAATTTTCTTAGCTAGTAAAATTCCTCAAAGACGTGAATAATACAAAGAATGGCCTCCTTAACCGAAAAGAAAAAAATCATATCTCCATCATACTTCTTCATGAAGCTTCCCTAACACACTGAGGATATTGGGAGAACAACTGAAAACAACTTTAACATCTGTTGGTTCACAGAACTAAACGAACTCAGGAAGGGATTCTATACAACGGACCAAAGCCATGTACTACTTCTAGAGGTAATCAATAGAATGAGGGAAAATGAGATAATACTGGTTATTTGCTTTGTGGTATAAGCTCAAACCTTCTACTCTTTTAGTGTCTTTCTAGGACATAGGATTCATATTTACGCTTCTCGTGAATATATTAAAATGTAAATTAACTTCTTTCAAAGAATTCTTGGTTGTGCGATTTAATTTGATATTATTCAAATTTATTTTGCTTACTCATTTTATAATTGCATTAGTTTTAAATGCAAATAGGCCTTTTAAATGTAAATTAACTTCTTTCAAAGAATTCTTGGTTGAACGAATTACTCTTATATATTATTTATATTTACTTGATTTTCTCATTTTATGATTGTATTATTCTTATAAACGTAAATTAGCCTAGTAAAGATTGTTATAGAATTTGTAATCATCATTGAGTAGAATAACCTTTTATTTGTATTCTTGCTGATGAAGTTCATTCATTTGAATAATATTGTACAAGTTTGATATGATCAAGAATAATTTCAGTATTAAGTTTGTCTGTCTCTCACACTGGGACACCGCGTTGAGTTGAGTGTGATGTCCAACATCGATGGAGAATGTTGGTGTAAAATAGAGGAACATTTACCTCAGATGACAGAAGGATAGTATCCACGCCCTAATTCACTTATTCGAAATTAAAGGGATTAAGTTCTTCAAATAAAATCTTGTGATGGAATTCGATCCATTGTAGGTTCAGTTTTAAAGGTGAACAAATGAATTTCCATAATTATCAGGAAAGAAGCTGAAGCTGAAAGTTTATATTCGACTCAAATTAAAATTATCAATTAGGTTTTTTGCTCTTTTCCGACTTATCTAATGTCATGCCAACAATTTAACAATTTCATGTGGATCGCAATTATCCTCTAGCTTAGTAGTTCTTTATTGTTTAATTGCCTCATATAGAATATGTAGTTAAGAATATAGTTGAATCAGACTGTATATTTTATTTATTAATTACTCCCTTTCAGTTTATATTCAAATTATTTTATATTTTTTATAAAGTAATTTGAAAATAATAAAATAATAAAATGAAATTTTAGTTTTTAATGATCAATTTAGAACGCGATGCAACTTTGCCTGTAACGTTAATTCATTTATTAAAGTTTTGATGACTTTTCTTCAACTCAGCACATAACAGTCTTTTATCATTATACTTTTTAATGCTCATTTATTACTTCTTATTAATAATACCAAATGTAAACGGAATAAGTAAACACTATTCAAGGCACTTGACACTTTTCAAAGCATTATCATTTCTTACCTCGAAAAATTGCTGATAACTTACCCGCATCTTCAAACGATATGATACTTCGACATTGCTTTCTTCTACTCGTGTAACTAATTGAGCGAATTTCGGGACTAACTTAATCCTTTTTTTCATTTTCAATTAGTTATTCTAAAATATTTTCTTTTGTCTGAATAGTGGTGAGGTATTTGAATTGTACCTTAAGTATTACTATTAAGAACAGTTCACAAAATCGTTTTCCCTCCAATTTATGGTTATGAATAACGTAACCTTTAGCCTTTGGAAACTATGTTGTATGCCAGCGGTCAGTGAATATGCCTGCAATTGATACGTACGTATTTAGAATGATAAATGGTAGCATTCCTGCGGTCTTTGTGCACAACGACAGGCGATCAATCCATTTCATTGAGATTGATCTTATTTTGCTCAAATCTTTTTCTCAAAAAATTGCCAATATACGTTATACAATGGGTACATTTTACTATCCTGAAATGTGGAAATAGATCGTAGTGTGCGATAAATACGAGGTTTAGAGAATCTATTTAAAAACAAAGTTTGGGTTAAATGGAACTGAAATAACTTGAAAATCCTTCAAATCAATTGGAAGAGGTGATCTATAAAAGTTAAATGCTATTGATGTATTGCGTATGTTAATTTTTTATTGTATCTCTCCAAAAGTAAAATTATTATTATTAACACAGTCTGTTAGCAACGGAACAATCCTTCATGTACATTAATTATTACCAAAAACGATACAAATGACGGGCAGCAACAACAATACAATAAACTGAATTTCCTAACGAAAAACTTACATACTACAGTCAATTAGCTCCCAGCCTTCTTAAATAAGCTGTGCAGCAAATACAAAATTATTTTTTTAGTTCATACACCAATATATACACCATACGTTATATTTTCATGCTATACTTTTATACTTTGATCGAAATTTTCTTTTAGATACCGGCAAAGGATTTTAGACCTCTATAGGTATTTTATTTAACTACTTTACACCCCTGTTAAGAATGAATTCTTTACCACCACCGTCTTTTGCGTTCACAATATTATTTCTTTCGGTTTGATCCCAACGAGCTATACAGAATGTTTTTTTCAATCTAAACTTCAACTTTTTTATGTTTCAGAATAGTTTTTCACTTGAAAGATTCATACTAACCTATTTATTTTCCTCCTTTTCAGCAATGATTTCCATACAAGATATTCTGACTTTTTTGTAATACAATCTTCTTTATTGTGTTTGTTAAAAGCATCAGCGAAAAAATGTTTTAGCATTACGTTGAACTTTTTCAATTCCCTTGATACTAGCTGTACTGTTCTAATTCGTAGAATACTCTCATGTAGGTCATTCGATTGCTACTTGTCCCGCCTATTTTGCTGTACAACTATGTCCCTCTAATTTTCTCATCACAAAATGGAGATTGTTAAATGCTTTGAGTACACACTGCATGATTACTCCTAAATATCTAGTGAATTTAAAACTACGAATCTCTAAACCAAAACTGCTAGTGTGTTAATTTTACGTCGCCTAGTCAAGAATATGTTATTTACATCAACGCATAAATGGCCATTTTCAAACATAAGGGCCTATAAATTGCTATACACCATTACCTACTCATTTTCCACGGGGTACGTAAAACGTCACAACCCATTAAAACTAGTCTTGAGTAGTATTTCAGTCCTGCAGTTGCAGCTACATTTCGAGTCGAAGATGTGTCCATCTACAGTCCGAAGTACGAAACTGTTAGACGAACGTTGTAAATTCAAACCACTTACAGTTAAGTATTCATTCGCACGTGGCGTTACGTAAAACGGCTCCCAAATACGCGCCAAAAAGTCCTAGAAACCAACCCTTCCGGACAGTTGATTTCCGAATCCGCCGCTTTCTGAAAGCACTTCGGTACACTTTGCTGACAAAATGAGAACTTTTAAGGATTTATCAGCGTGTCATAGTTTGCGATAGAAATCTGTTTTAACTGGATTTCTTTTCAAGGAGTCTCTCCTCGAAGGCTCTAGACTGACTCACATTGATTAATATCGATTCGTGGGCCTACTTTTCCAACTGCCGCCTTATGACTGATTTCGTACCCCTTCCACCGTGACCTATGCGATTAACACTTCCCACAGCCCTTCTGTATTCGAGGGAATTCTTTTACAACTTCAATCGATTATATCGTACGCAACGAACGCTTCCGTCGAATTTCGATATGAATGGAAAATGTGGAATCGAGGTTCCACTTTCCCACGAACAAAAGCTACCGAAATCGATTTTCTTTTGTTTGGATATTATCGAAACTTTTCATTTGTATGATTAGCTGAAGCAATTAACGCCTTCAGAAAAGGAAAATGTCGTAATGTATTTCTGCTTCTAATCAAATAAGCTTACGATCGCGGAGTATTTTGCTTTAATAAATTTGTATGTTGTAGTAATCCGTAGCAACACCTTTAACTTCTCCATAGAATTTATATAATTATTTTTATTTATTTTCGATTTGTAATCAAATTGTTTCGAATCGATATTTGTGAGCATGAAGGGTGTGAAATTATGTTACCAACTGGAGTTTGTCTTGGCATCACTCCACGTTTATTCTCAAATTTATCCGAGCCAAAGAATTACCAAAGAAGTAGACCAAATGATAATTCGGTTTCAAGCATGTTCTTGAATCCTTTCTCAGACCTTTTCAGAGCAAATATTCCGTATCGATCAGGAATCTCTCGATCGTATTTCTCAATTAAGGATTTTATTTAGCTTAAGTTAACTTATTCCTTTGAATCTTCTGAACTCTAATAATTTCAAGACCCCTAAATTCAATGTGAAAATGCTTTTCCTCGTTTAAGGTCAACGTAATGAAATTACTTGATGAACCTGAAAGAACGTTAATGAAAAGACTTTTGTCTTTTTGTGAAAGTTTACGAAATGTTGTTTCATTGCTAACAACAAGTTCCTTGTTAACTCATAACTTGTATGCAGTATGTATCCAGTATAACTTATCACCGTAAATTTTTGATACCATAATATAAATTAATATGATCCTCTTAAGCCACATCCATCTAGTAGAAATAATAGTTCCAAATATTCACAAGCAACCATTAGTAGTCCAAGTAATGAAAATGATACTTCTGTTGGTTACCAATCCACGCATCGACAAATGGTTGCCAGAAATTCCTACACTCTGGAACTTGGGCTTTCAAGATCAAAAAAATGATAAACTTTTCCGAAAAACCATCATAATAACTCACATACATTGTTATCTTCAACATCAATACAATATTCCAACCAGGAATATTATATAGCGAAATATCAGACCTTGACAAACGAAAGATACTGACACTTGCCCTACAAAAAGCACATTTCAGAGGTGCAGACTTCTGAAACTATCGTATATTCCTAAGTAAGACTGACAGAAGAGTCGCTAGAGGCGTCCTACTTTCGTGCATGGCCTTTATCGTACACAAGAAGATACTTAATTCCATTAAGGAAGTTACTCCCATGAACTACAGACTAATGACTATGAGAATACGGTGTCCTGACGAAAAATTACCATATTTAATATACTCGTTCCCTCCAACGATGACAAGAGAGACGTCCTCAAGACAACTAAAAAATTTTGGGCAGCATTAGAGAACGGTGATAGCAAAGGCCTCAAAATAGCATCAAAATGTTAGTGGTAGTTTTTTTAATGCACAAATTGGTTAGGCGAAACTGTGGACAAAGTCCCTAATCAAAAATTCACAAACAGAAACGGCATATGCTACCTGACCAACCTAAGGTTCATGGCTACATGATTTAATAATCACCACTGAAACAAAGGAGGTTGAGATCTCTGTTGTGGTGTGTAAAAGATCGGCGAATGTCAGATAAACCATGTGTAGATTTTATAACCTGTGCAGAAATTCTCGCATTATCCAAGTCCGCAACATACAGGAAGAATCTCATACCAAAGTCGCTGATACTACAGGTAATTCTACTGTAAAAGATCTATGCTGTAGGACTCAGAATCGACACATCTCATCACGAAGACCTTGAAATAATACAATTGCCTGACGACTGGATACTGATCATCGGGTCAGTCAGAATTCCGACCTCTTTGCTTGTGTTTAGAACATAACTTCAGCCTGAAAATAGTTTATAAATACAAAGCAATCAGGAACACTCCTCTCAATTATACCTTAGTAGACTTCAAGAAGATATATGTGACTCTCTTCAACATCTTAGAAGGAGAAGAATTCAGCACAAAATCACCACCACTAATCAAACAGACATTGATTGATACAATACCAAGAATAAATTTATAGGAGAGATTCCTAAACCCTACCCAATTAAAAGAAGAGTACCCCAAGGGCACGGGCTTTCACCACTCCGTTTCAATTTAGTTCTGAAGTAATTCAAATAAAGTTAAATTTGTGATGGAGAGTAAAGAATTAAAAATCTTGAAAGGAAATAATAATGAATGCCAATATGACTAGAAGGATGGAAAGACAGCACAGAAATTTTACGTATATAGTGAGGTTCATAAACGATATATCTGTACCCACAGATAATGAAACAACAGCAACTACTTATGTCTGTCACCAGTTGCTGTTGGTATATAATAACCATATTTACCCTAAAAGAGTCAACATTTTAATGTAACTGTTTTTTATTAGCCGAAGTTGAAGAATTAAAAATTTAGTAATAAAAATAATTTTAAGGCGTTGGCTCTGATACACAAGTAAAAGTTTCTATTCGTGGAAAATATTGATTTCATAACGTTTATCTTTGTCAATTATACTATATATAAGTTCAAACACAATTCCCTCTTCTTGTAATGATATTATGAATTATTTCGTCGGATATTATTTTTCAGGCTAAGTTTCTTGACTTTGCCATTTCATTTTTGCGACCCTCTTATCGAATTGTCTTCAAACTGATGCGTGTCGGATTGATATGGTGTTTATTTTACGGAAGTATAACTCATACCACTTCGGAAGTAACTGTACGTTCTTCTTTTTTTCCATGTATTTTAGTCAGTTAACTTTCCCGCCCCCAATATTTAATTTCCAGGACATCCTTCTACGACAATCGTATGTTCTTTATTTTTAAGTATTCTTTTGTATTTGATGGTTACTTTAATACTCTTCTTTTGATGAATATAGACGCTTTCCTTCCGCTATTCAAATGAGACTGCGAATCATGCGCCAGAATATAGTAGTACTGATTTTTTAAGGAATAAGTTTTGGAGATTACCCAAGATTCTGGTATAAATTCACCCGCATCAGAATCATAGATCTTTTTATTATCTTAATAAAAGAAGGGAAATTATCTTGGTTATGTCCCTTCTGTATTTTCGCTAGATATAAGGTCTCTCTTGGAGCAACCCTACTAAATAAGGGTAAGTCATCTTCCTTGGTTTATATTTTTGCTATGATTTGATTGATTGGAAGAATCGTAAAATATTGGAATAACAATAGTTATTAATGCTCAGGAAATGATAGGGAACTGTCGAAATTCGAAATTGAATTGTCTAAGAAATCGATAACTTTGTAATCAACAAACATCAACACTGCATTCGTGTACTATCCCAGAAATAATCGAAGAATTATTCAAATCATCACTAAATTTACTACATTTAGATGTAACGGATTATTTGAGAAATTAATATCACCTTTGTGGAGAAAAATTGCACAAATAACATTGTTTATTAATGTGATTATTAAGTGATTTTAATTAACACTCAAAATTATTTCGTTTGCTAAAAAATGATACAGTTACTGAGAGGAGATTATGAAAAGATAAATAGAGGTATATATTGATAGCTTTTTTCGAGCATTTATCGAGCTTATTCTAAAATTAACGTTCCTCCTTGATGTTACTTATTTATTTTTAAGACTTTGTATATTTTAATGATGAAATTTTCAAGAAAAAAGTAGTAACAAGAATGGGAGTCATTCATGTGGAAGTAAAAACTTGTAAAGCTAAGATGTTATAGTATAATGATATAATGTAAACATCGCACTGTTAACGCGTATAAATCTACTTCTTAGCCTATTTATTTTGAAAAATATATATTTTTAAGATAGGAAGGCATTTAATTATTTCTGTCAACTAAGTTAGTTAATAATTTTAATTACAGTGGTATACCATAGAGAGAAGTCTGAAATATATACTCAGTATTTTGAAAGGATTTATCTCTTGGATTTTACCGTAAAATTCAAATTAGTTTAACTGAGGTATAGAAATTCCTATGATGTGCAATTGCAATATTAAGTTATTATTATAGGTCTATTAATAAATAGGGTGCGGTGTATGGGGTATGATATACTTCCATCCTACTCGCCGTAAAATAAAATATTTTTTGAACATTATTCTTGTCATCATAATCATTATGATTAAGGAATCTCTATCATAGGAATTTACATAATTGTGGTAATTCATATTTCCTATAAATCTAAACTTACTTTATTTCTGATAGTAACTCATTTTTTCTATGATGTTTAGAAGTTAAAAGTTAGAAGTAAAACGGCTACTTTTAAATGTTAGACAGCATGGTTTTTATATAGTGAGACATGTGGAATCTAATTCTATGTCGTTTTCTCGTACAGTTATTTTCAAACATTATATTATTATACTTACTAGTAAATCAATGATCTGTCAGCATCACAGCTGATGTAACGAAGGAACGTATCATACCATATACCGTTCATCCTTGCATTTGTTATTTCCCTCATTGGGTATATTTTATTTTAATAATATTCTGAAAGAAAACTCGAAGTTGATAATCTTCGATTTGATTAGTATCTAGTTAATCGTTCAAAGAACATCTTTCCTAAAAATTTAAACCAATTAGGTTCGTTTCCGTATATTTTGCAATGTTTAGATTTTTCAATCTTTGCGCTACTTATACAGAAGCACAGAGCAGTCATTTATCGTAAACGTTTCCGCATCAAAATTCCATTTACTTGTAGAGTTTCGTTTCCAGACGTACTAAAATTCAAGTTTCATCAAAGATCAAGTTTTCTGCCGAAAATGCGCCGATTGAACATTAATTATTCAATTGGCCGTCATGTCAAGAATCGTCCAACCGATTCGGATGACGTAGTAACTAATAATTCACGGATTTTCACCTCAAGGTCACCACGCCCTATCGCGGAATCCCATCTATAACACTCTTAGACTAAATTTCCCATCCCGACAGCATCCGCGGGATATCTGTAGTGAAGGAGGGCGTATAAAAAACCCTCCGGAATAATACTGTCACACGCATTATGGACCGCTTCTATCGGCCGATGGGGCCCTACCTTAATTCCGGCGTCTTCCTCTCGGGAGATGTCCAATCTTTCGACCGGTGTTCTCATCTGCTTCGGTGTATCACGTGCGAGCGGCTGTTTGTCTGCGTACACAGTATACACTATCTCACAGTAGACGACAGCTGGTGGTGCGAACGTCCCACTTCATTTTCGCCGCTCCCGAAAAATTTTCGCATCGGCAGCGGTCGAACACATTCGAGTACTACGTCATTCAATCGCGACGGGAGATTGACAGTTCGAAGAACATCTCACGTTTAGAGGAACGGTGTTGAGCACTGGAAAAAATGGCGGTAGGAGTGTCGGCTCGGGACGACGGCCACCACACGTTCCAAGTCCGCGCACTCGGGAACACAAATCACAAGGGGGATATTTATCGAAAAAGGAATCGATCGTCTTCTGCCGAATCGGATTACCGCCGATCCCTTTGATGGACAGAGGGAATCCTCAGATTTAGCGAATATCCATACGCTACTCTTCCCACGCGTGTGACCAACATCGACCCAGTGGGGTTAAACGGTGCAGAATACCTTCAACAGTGCCTTTGGGGTTCCCTCAATGTCCCGGCCGTGAAATATCCTCTCTCTCGGTGGGCACGTCCGTGATCCTCGTCTTACGCGAGCGATCGAAATTGCTTCTGCCGCCTTTGGTATCCCTGACGGCTTGTGGATCTACACTACGACTCTGCCCGAGATCCCATCCCCCCCCTGATCCACGGACGGCACCGCGCCTGCCTCGACCTCCCTTACCCACGCCCTCTGCATTTCTCTCCGGACGGTTTCGCGTTCCTCATTCGAAGTAGCTTTGTTCGAATTTCTTTCGGTTTTCCCCGATTCAGTCGTGCTCTTTATCCGCGGCTCAAATCGCGTCCGCCTTTGAAGCACGTAACTCAATAGCGTGCACCCTCGCGGGAATGAATTTTAAAGGTTCGTCGATGATATCGTAACGGTATCTCTTTTACGTGTACGATGGATTTTCGCGTGTATCTACAGCCTAAATATCGTTTTATGTAATCACCCTTTTTTTAAATCCTTCGGATGATAAATTGGGCGTGTTCCCGAAGAAGATTTGAAGCTATAGGAAATAGGGAATAGTCTTTCCGTCAGTTATTCGAATGGAAATCCGATAATTTGTATAAATTTATGCTTCGGAGTTTTTTGGCGGTTTACTGTACTCTTACGTCGAACTTTTAAAATCAATATTGAACAATAGATTGATTTATATGAAGATATTATATAAGATTTTGACCTTAATTCTTACCACTGTAAAAGAAATCGTAAATGTTTATCCGACCAGTGAATTGATTTACGTAATATTATTTAATTATTATTATTATTATTATTTAATTATATTATACAGTAATATCTATTCAGATTAAATTTCTGAAACATAACGTAATTCAATAGAAATATTCAATTCTGATAGAAATTATTTATTTATTACAAAATTTATTTAATTTGTTTCATACTTTATCACGTTGATTTACGATTACGTAAATTATTGTTATGATATCTTTCAATATTCACCAATTATATTGTTTTTTGTAGGGTGCAGTTTGTGCTCTAATAGGTCCAAATCACTGTTAAAATAATTTTTGGACTTATATAAACAGAATGGAACCCTTTCGAACAAAATCGATTGCAGGCTCGCGATGAAACATCGCTAATAAAAAGTCAACAGCAATAAATAAACATAGATATTTACAAACGAGGCGATGAAATGAAAATAGGCAAGGTAAAAATAAAAAAATTATGATAAAGATATATGATGTTTGTACGGTTTCGTCGACTGTATTTTTAGTTGAACATCCTTTGATTTTTAATTTATGTCATAAATCGCCTTATAAAAGCAATGCTAAAGGCAAAGCGTTAGTGGTTATACACTAAATTTTTTCGATTGAAAGCCGTAGTCGATCACAAATATGGTTCTAAAATTTTAATATAAAACTGATTATAGGCATTTCTGTTCTATCATTCTTGAGTATAGAGATGGCAATTACCGGATCTTTTAAAAATCTTATTTTGAACATTTAATTACGTAATGTGAATTAGTGAACTGGAATCGTGTTTTTAAGAATTTTGTTTACAGTTGAAATAGAGAAAGTTTGCACTTTCCCACTAAAAGGGTAGAATTAATAATTACTTATATTATCAGTGTTCCTTCAGGTGTGAGTGTAAATGTATTGTAGAGGTGTTGCCTTTCCTACTGTCGTGCAGGAAAATTATGGAAGGAAGGATAGGTTTTAGAACTTTGCAAGGTAAAGCGTACGCTTTTTTACAAAGTTAAACAGAACTTAAAAATTCGCTTTTATTAAATACGCTAGTAAAACTACGTTAATGTCTAACTACGTTACGTCACTTCTGTGTACCATCAGGAATATTATATTCTTCCAATGAGGGCGTAATTTCTTGATATCTTCTGTTGGTGTAGTGCTAAATTAGCCTCAGAGTTTCAATTGTGTATGTTTTCCTTACTACATTAAAACGTCTAGCCGAGATTTTTTACTCCCCGAAATTTTTGTGCAATATTTAAATCACTGAAGGTGGCGATAGGAATTTTGCCTCATTTTTTTGTGCTCTTTGATTCATTCATCACTCAAATTCATACCGTGTATTCAATTGCGTTGAATGTTCTCCTCTAACATACTACGGAAGCCATATTATCAGATTCTCACCATGTCGAGGATGTTTAGAATTGAACTTCGTTGAACCTTCCGAGAGTTTTTCATCTTTTCTGATATGATTTTATTTGTTGTAGACGTGCCATGAATCTTATCAAACTCGACTTTGATATCTTACGGTCATTTTAAATATGTACATTCTCAGTACTTAATAAAGTCTCTATTCCATTTTTCTGAAAATTTGAAGTTATTTCTTACAATCAACAATAAAAATGAAAGAATGTTGCTTTCGGATAATTCGACAGTGGCGTAGTGAGTTATTATCCTTACTAAAAACAGTAAAGATAGTACAACTTTTCCATATCTTGTATTTTTATTGACTGATGTAAAAATTCGTTTTCGATGAAGCGTTTAATATTATAAAACTTTTAATGATCACAATATATGTTGTAGAAAAAATAGATGAAATACTTAAGTGATACATAAAATGATTATATATATATATATATATAATACATATTTTTATGAAATTATTTATGAAATTTATCAATCTATAGACTATACAATTATACATAAATTTTCGTAAGAAAAATGAGCTTAGAGATTGATAAATGTCGTGGAAGGAGCAACTAATCAATGTATTTCTCTTTGTGTTGCGTGTTTGAAAAGAAGTAACCGCCATCAAATCTTTACCATTGAGTATACTCACGCGAATCTCATTTCTGGAGGAAGTTCCGTAATTAAGTCCGATTCGATATTCAACTTCTCAATATTATAGGAACAACCTCTTTGAGAAATCGTAAAAAATTTTGTTATGACCGATATGTTCCATGAGTTTAGTTTAAGATATATGCAGGCTATCTAGATTTAGAGAAGAATTAAAAGTTTCCTTGATATTATTCCTTGGCCGATATGTTTCATGAGTTTAAGTTAAATATTTTTCTTAGAAGCACAACATACTAGTCACTTCTTCATGAAGAACTTTGTCCTGACGATTTTACCTAAGAAAGTAGCCAATAACCTATTTCGAACATGTAACATGTATGGAAATATTATAGAGTTCCTACATGCTAGTTGATAATTTCAACCTCTCCACATTTATATGCTCTTGATACATCTATTTCTATTCTAATTCTATATCTCTTGAAATCGGAGTCATGCGGTTGAAAGGTTAGCACGCACGTGCTTCAAGGTGAAATACCTAAAAAAATTAAATGAAACCATTTTAAATTCAAAATTGCCGTATTTATTTCAAACCCGAGAACTTTACACCTTACGATTGCATAATCGAAGGCAAAAAGTGCAATATGAGTAAAATTAAGCTCAAAGGTTGAGGATTGCGATAAATGGTAACTTTTGAGTTGAGGTGTAGTAAGAGAAAAGTAGAGGATTGGAGGTCAGATGAAGTAAACAAGTGGAAGAGTAGTAAATTGGCAAATTGGAAGAAAGATGACCTATGACATTGGAGATGTAATTGTTTATGGCTTTCATGAAGTGGATGAGATAAAGAACCTTGAGACTGTTCATCTGAAAGTGAAGGATGGTAATTGGTTTAAAAATCCAAATAAAAGCTTCCAAGAAAATAGAGATTTTTCTTTTGGAATACTAGATCTATAAGTACAGAAGAGGACATTGTAGGCAGCGTACATTTTAATGGAAACTGCTGATAATTCTCGTAAAGATGGAGGGAATTAGGAAATATTATATGAAGATTGACTCGAGTTTATGTTTATGCATTTGTTGGAAATTATATTGTAATAAGTAGACGTGTGAAAAGACGAGATTATCGTTGGCCACATGCGGGATACGCCTACTGCTGCCAAAAAGTAATTCATCGGCAGAAATGTCGTGGAGTCGCTGGTGCAGTAAGAATAGAGTTGTCCAAACGAAAATGTAGATTTGGCGAAGTTTAAAGGTAACTTTGCGCGAAAGCTCTGGTAGCTCGGGTTAAAATGGAATTGAAATACGTGGGAAAGGTTTGACAAGACAGGAACTCAAACCCGGTCGTTCGGGTGGTTTGCTTTTAGTTATTAACATTTTTTACAGAGAATTCATACGCATGTTAAAGAATACGTTATAGAATTGATTACGTAAATGAAGACATGAAATGGGTTTCAGACAAGCAAGGAGTTAGAAACATAAAGTGAGACAGTTAAACGTTTCCGAGAACAGAGAAACTAAAAAGGGAAATGAATGGTCATTACGATGGTAGACGTATAAGATGTGATGACAATGGACGTTTACAGAACGAAAGAACCTTGGTAGGATAATTATGCTACCTTTGGTCTTTTATGGCGTATAATGACAGTGAAATGGACGGAAGAGTTTCCCAAGTAAACTGTGTAAGCATTTTAAATAAGGTAAGCTTCACTGGTTTCACAGAGACGTGCAAACCGAAGGTATGCACGTCTCTTGGGAAATTATCGTGACTGTCTTATACAGAAATTGGAAAACGTTCATAGGTCGTTAAGATATTGTTAAGTCATGGTTAAGATATTATGGAAAGGAATCCCGAAACTTAATATGGAAGTATAGAAATGGAGAGCGATAAGATACTAACAAAGACAACTTACAGCTCAATTTGTATCGGTCAGTGAGAAATAGTCAAAATACAGAAGAAATTTTGAACTAATTTGAGAACATTTTTCAAGAAGGAACTTTAAAATGTGTGCCTTCTAAGTTATCTTCCATTATTTCTAATTCTCAATACTATAATGGAAATATTCGTAAATTATAAGTTTGAAAAATAAGCAATATAAAAGGATGTCGTTTCTTGATAACAAATAGGATATTCTTTCAGATGTAAATTTATAAAATACCGGAAATAGAAGACCGGAAATGAAAAACTATTGTCTATAGTAGAGTAAGTATAAATGTATACTAAAGGAGTTCCAAATACTTTTACGAATACCTTGGGCGTAATAGAAATAATACGCAAAAAGTAAACGCGTTGTTTGATTGTACGGAGGTAAAATTTTCGATGATTAGAAATCAGATAAAAATATTAAATATATAGTTCGGAGGGATACCAAAAATGTCAAAATCTCATTCCTGTCAAAATAAATTATTAAAATATCGCTACCAAATTGACTTTTACTAGAGTTAATTAGCTGATACTAGAATTTGGAAAAGGCAAAGATCATTAAATTGAATTAATTATTAAAGATTAATTTAAATAATATCGACATGATCTTATGTAGCAAAAAACTTAAAAGATAATCATGAAACAACAAGAAAATGATTATTTATCCTTAGTTTTACCTATATTAGAGTATGCCGCAGCTGACTGGATTCTACATGATTGTCTTTTACAGTAATTAGAAAACGTTCAAAGATCAGGTGCTCGTTAACCTTAGCTCGTTAACATGCTTAGATTTAGAAAAGCTGAGGATTTTATAGTAATCACCGAAGAATTACAGGAAAATAAATAGGCTTAGCTGCATTTACCAGGTTTATGTTGGTGATAGGGGACTAGATAGTTTTCAGAGTGTACTAGTAACATCAAACTAATAAAGGCGGATTTCATAACCACAAAACAATTTTTGGAGCAAAATTAACCTACCAACCACAGTCTTGAGTGAAGAGTAGCAGAGTGGAATAAGGTACTCGGATATCTATTTCGACTTTCCTAAAAACATATATTTAGTTAGGAGAGAATGTTCTATTGTATTTTGAAGGTGCTAGCTAATATTTTGATATTTCTCGTATGTATGAATTGCTTTGCTATAAATTATGATTATCTGCTGCAAGCTGTTATTTTACAGCAGCTAAATCTATGACTGGAGTAATTAAAGTTCGTTGTTTCTTTGTCTTCTACATAGATATCCCTTTAGCGTATTCCAGACACAACTTTGTGTATATTAATCTTTTATTCTTCCTGTCTGACATTTTCCCCCGATTGAATACGTTTACCATATCATCTAAAACCAGTAATGTTTTATTCAAAGACTATGAGATGCTTTCGTTCGCATATGATAGAATGTCTCGGTTTTGGTTTCAGGTAAACGGAAACTTTAAGTTGTTCTCTTCCCCCGATAAAACATTTTGAATTTAACGTTACGAAAGTGCTTTTTAATTTCGTCTTACGTAGTTTTGGTGTTCGAGGAACATGAAGGTATTCATAATTCGAAAAATTATTCTCTCTATTTATACTCTTCACCCTATATTTTTATTCACGTTTTTAGGTATTTTTTTAATTGAAAAGGTTTAGATCACCCCTCAAATCCTGTAATATCTGAAACAATATTATCTTTTAGTTCTGCTATATATTTAAATAAAGCAATCAACCTTTTTCCAATCTTTTTGTTAATATTTTTTTTACCACCTCTTGCCTTCAAACCATTCTACATGCCTCATTAACAAAAAGAGCTCTTCTTTATGATTCATACCATGTATCTTTTAAATTTATATTATATTTACTGTGAAATGATACCATAGAATCAAGTGTTTTGTTTGATTTGAAAATTTTTAGGTATATTTTTGATCATGTTTCAGGTGCTAAAATGGCATGCTCTTAATATTATTTACTGCTATCCAGATGTAATTAAAGTTGATCATAAAGTGATATTTTTTGCGTTAAGAGATGAATGATGAAAATTTTTACAAGAAAATGGTATAATTTTGCATGAAATTATCTGAAAATACTTTACTTGTCTTGCAGTTGGATGGAAGAACTCATGCAGCAACTGTATTTCATAGCTCTGGAGGAGTCGGGAGGAACTTGGCTGATGCTCTGGGAAGGCTATTGCCATCACAACATCCACCTCCTCTATTCATTTCCACCGTTGGCAATGATGCTGCAGGAGGAACGATCCTCACCAACCTCTCACATTTGGTAAAGAACACCTTTTACTATATTTATAGTATACAAATCTTTAAAATTCGCCTGAATAGTAATTGATATGTGGTTTACATTTTTCTGAATGATCAATGTTATAATTATAGTATATTTAAACACATTGTATCTCCTCTTGGGAATGAGTCAATTTTATGTTAAAATATCAACTCATATGTTCTCTGAAGCATTAATAATTGAATTTCTTAACTTCTAATGTATTTAATTTTACAGAATACAGCTGGAGTATTAATTTCCAATAGTGAGCCTACTGCGAGTTACACTGCTATTCTTGATCATAATGGGGAATGTTTGATGGGTATTGGAAATATGGCTGCTCACAACTTAATAACTGTGGATCATGTAAGTCAACTCTTAGTTTTCTTAATTCTATTTATTTGTTCTAATCCCCAATTAACTGCTGAAAAAATGTTTTATCAACAAGAAATACACTTTGATATCATCAGTTGATCTTCATGTTTTTGTAGATTCATCTATATACAGTAAGACCCCGCTTAACGCTGTTTCAGTATAATGTTGGTTTTTGGGGTTCCCCAAAATCGCACACTGTATTGATACTGGTTATATATGTTTGCAAAGGAAACGACCATGCCCCAACCAAATGCGGTGCACTTTATAGAGACAGTGATATGTAAATATACTATGTATTTTTTTCAAAGCTCTTTTGTTAGTCTGTCCAGAAAAAAGGTTTCAACTATATTCTCCTAAGTTGCAGTCCCAGTACAAATACAGCTTTCCTGCGTCACTGTCAATTTATTTGTTCTCATCAAGGTTATTAAGTGTATAAAGATATAAATATAATGTTTTATTTTATTGTGCTAAATTGGGCAAGAACTGATAAATTTTCTTATTCTTTGTTCTTCTCACTGATCTCCATTACATATTTACATATGCACATGTTACCTTGCCTCGTTTAACTCTGTTTTGTTTAGCGCTCGAAGTTATTGGAACGTATCCCCCACGTTAAACAGGGTCTTAATGTATTATCATATTGTGATATTTTATTATTGTATCATACTTGACTGTTGTTATAAATTTTCAATGCATTAAATTAATACCTGTAATTATATAATATAATTGCCATGAAGACTGCTTTTATAGTGGGAATAAAATATTTGTATCTTTATACTAAAATACTCTCCCAAATACTTAATTGCAGGTTAAAAAATTTCAAAACATAATCAAGAACAGTCCATTGCTGTTAATTGATGGAAACGTTTCCCAAGATGTTATGGACTATGTTTTGGAGATATGCACTGAAAATAAAGTACCAGGTAGGGAGGCGTCAATTATTATCCAAGAATTTCCTTCCTGTATTATTTCTTTAAATCAACTCTTTCTTTTTTAATTTAACTTCTTTTGTGGCTTACCTTTAATGCTAAAGAATATTACCATAATCTGTTGAATATGAAGAAGTATTACTTAAAAATAGGACATTTTCTCAAGTTTTATGGAAAGTAGTCAGAATGTTAACAAATTTTGAATATGTGACTCAGCAGAAATCTCAAAAAAACTGTAACATCATATTTATTGGGAAAGGGCAAGGTATTTCCTGGGCATTATTCTGTTTCAGCATCATTTAAGAAAGTGCTTCTGTAAGTTAATTTTCAAAAGTACATTTAAAAGCATCCCATTTTATTTCCTTTTATTTTATATCAACTAATCCTTAACTCATTTTCGTTTAAAAAATTTTATTTACAATTATGAAGATTTGTCTATCTTTTCTCTACTGAGGAGGATAGTTTCACAAGAAAGATGTCGGGTTAAATGATTATTTCCTGAAGAACTGTACCACATTCTATATATATACAAAATGTGGAACCCTCATGAAGGGAGAGTGTTGTACCTGTTTAGTCTTGTTTTAGAAATTTTTGTTAGAAAAAATTAGCTACTATTGTAATCTAGGGAGATGCCTTTATTGTGACAGATATTGCCTTGTTCCCTTGTCTTTGACTAGATTTGAATTAGATAGAATCCCAGGATTTAAGAAACATGAAATAAGTCTGACAGGACTGGGACTAGAACCTATTTATCTCAGTTGCCTGTCAGTGAGCCATCTTGGTAGAACATTCGAACACACTTAAATTTAATGTGTTCAATCCTCACTTGGTGGAATGTAGCAGAAACCGTCAATGTGTTGACCTGAAGATCTCAATACGTTGATGTAACCGGTCATACAAAAATATAATGTAGAAGTAATAAAGCATTTCTTTTTAAATGGATTCAAACACACTATGAAGGGAAACTGTAGGCATGTAAATCTTTGTCCGTTAAATCTTTCGATTGTTAAGCCATGTGAGCTATTCATAAGCATTAAACCTCTGCTCCTTAACATAGCTACGTTATGCATAATCAAAATATATTATTGAACCATACAATTTACACATAAGGATACAGTTTCATTTCTCTATTGTAACTGAGTCTATATTTGTCCATTACAAATTAATCCCTTGAACCCCTTTAAATTTTTAATTATATTTCTCAACTCATATTTCAATTGATGTTGCTAAGATTTAAATTTTACTTTTCCACTATGATTAAGGACTATTCGCTACATCAGGCAATCAATTTATCATATTGTATAAGCTTATGTATTTTACCAGGATAAATTAGGAGTATTGTTCTACATAAGGAGGCAAAAACTATTATATACCATTTTTAAATTGTTGACTTACGTTACTGCAAATTTATGTACATTTCAAACAGCCATTCTGAACCTGAAGCTATCTTCCAGAGATAAGCAAAAATTGAAAGTTATTAATAAAAAAGTGAGATTATTTAATCACTTTGATTTGAAATGTTTTCATTTATTATTCCAAATATTTTGAGATTTCAATGACAGAATTTATTTACTTCAAGTTTGATACAGGAAAAAATTATATAAATCTTTTATGAATGAATCCTTCTTAAAAATTTATCTCATACAATTCTTGAGACTATAAAAAAACAAAAGAAATTAAATGATAATAATTTCATAGAATATTTATTATGAAAGGTAGAAGACAAAATAATTCCATTTTAAGACCTTTAGACTTTATTAAAGCTTACACTACAAGAGTAATGACATGCTCGCATATAATCCTTCTTATAAAAATCATTAAAATACCATAAAAATCTTTCCAATGCATCAACTATGAAAAAGAACTTACAGAGATAAAATAATAGAAATAGTTGGATGTTAGCAGTAGTAATACTGATGGCAACTGCTTTCCCATTCAAATGCCACAAGATATTTCTAAGTGACATTTCTTGTAGATAAACCATTAATACTATTAAGTTCGTTTCCATGAGTTTTGAAATATCAAAAGTTATAACTATTGTTGTAATGAGTATATATGAAATACTTTTTGAAAATGGACAAATGGACGGAAATAGCATCAAAAACAAATGGTCCACATTCAAGTAGTTCTAAATAAACTCACACCACTAACAAATAAATCAATAACATAACATCAATAACTATAAAAATCAAGAGATTACAAAAATATCATATGTTAAAAAATTCCTTTTGTAGCAGTACCTCACTTCATATATTTTATTCAACATATCACCATTATCACTCATTTTTTTGCCCCGAGAAACAAGTATGTACTTCCAAATTTTAATTGTAATTTAATGAATGATTAATGACAGATAACTAACAAACTTGGATAAATTTTTAAATGGTCACATCAGAAATAAAGTAGCAAAACATTTTGATGATGTGAACTAAAATAACCATATACACCACAAAAAGCAACAATAACAAACCTACAATTTCAAAAAAATTTCTTTATGGAAGATAATTTAGGCCACTATTGAGCATGTACTTGAGTTTATAATCTCGAAATGCATTAAAATCCGAGGTAGGACATATATATGTATAAATATATATGTGGCTGTGTGTTTAGCTATGATAGAGGTGAATTGCACTTTTTTAAATTCTTATAAAATGGAACCTACTCTTCACTCTATAAAAGCTCCTGATTTTTAATAAATGGCATAATATAATCTATATCTGCAATCTAACATCTTATACACATGCACCATACAACTTTGAGTGAAAAGGAGATCATTCTTAAACATTTTGGCTCAAATGGAACAAAATTAACCCTAAATTTAAAATATCATTAGCTTTGGAATGAGATAATTAATTTTTTAAATCACAAGCTACCTTGCCCCTTTAACCAAATACCATAACTCTTACATAATATGATACATAGTTATGATTTTTCTAAATTTTACTTGTGCAACAGTTTACAATTATCCCTCAAAAGTTCAGATATCTCCCTCCCCAAAAATATCAAAATGCCTACTGACTATATAATTTGGATGTACAGGTTGCTGAATTCTGAGATAATATCCTTCACAAGCTGATAGCTTTATGGCTAACAAGCAAGGATTGTACATTTCTTAAAAAAAACCAGTTGAGATTATAATCACTCATGTTATTCAAGTGAGGTTATTTCACCTACTCTAGTAAATAAAAAAAATAGTAAATCACTAGCAATAAGGATCAAGTGATCTCGCTAGCAGTCTTAAAAGACTTAATTACTTATTAAATGATGCCTTCACACATAACCATTGCGGCCAGGATCTGGATGCATTTGGAACACCAGATTCCTTCCCTGTCTTTTCTGCTCCCAGCCTCTTTTAGCATCCTGTTTTAAATAGATCGTGATATTAAATTACTGCAATTTTAATTTAATTACTTTCACGGATTTAAATATTAAAACTTACCAAGTAGACTTGAAGAGCTGCAAAAGCGTGCAGAAACATGGAAATTACCGCAAAGGCATACGACCAAGACAAATGATTGAAATTTGGATTAAGCAACCAATCTCTGCGCCAACACTCTCCTCCAAATATAGATACAGCCAAAAAGAGTAATAATGCTGAAAATAATATTTATAAAAAGTTAAAATTTGATCTTCAAAGAAATTTTGCAGTAATCATTGATTTACCAACAAGAAAGTTGTTTGCATATGTTTTCAAACTATATTCTTAAATTTCTAACGTAATCATTATCCTACAATTTAGAAAATACAAGGACATGTACCCGCAAGGCTATTTCCAACGAACGCTATTCCTGAAAGCATCCATTCGTAAACTAAAACAAATTCCAAAGGCCACCGAATAAGCTCAAGAGCTATTATAATTTGTGAAGAAAATGATAGCATCAAAGCCAGAGTCACGAAAGCTTGTACCACCATAAGCCAACCTGTAAATTAAGAACAATATTCATTAGTTAGGTAATAACATTAGTTAACATACTATTGAAAATATCCGCTTGTCTTACCAGGAAGCAGCCATTCTCTCAGTACGTAGTATTTTTCGCTGAATATATAATGGCAACCATCAAACACCACATTAAATTGATAATAAGGGTATCGAAATTTATCAAAGCAGTACTCCCACAGCCCCATGTTTTCAAATGTACTGAATGTTTCCTCGTAGGATTCGAGCCAGTATGGACTACAAACAAAGACAAAGATTAGAGATTAGTCAAGGTAATTCGATGAAATTTTCAGGTAAATACCTGTTAAGTAAAATTACTAACCTCGCAAATGCCATCACAAGCAATATGCCTGCGATATAAGTCAAAATGCCGCCGAAAACTAAAGCATCTGAAAGGAGAAAACATAGTTTTAGGTTATGTATTACTTACGAATAGTATATTCAAAAGGAGATTAACACTAACTCGACGCTTTGGGGTATTCTTGTTTTTCGTCCGCTGTCATGATGAAGAGGATACTATGACTGATCTAATAAGGAAATACTGCTACTAATCTTTCATCGAATTATTTACATGAAGTTCTCAAACCACCATGTTGGAAATATCACCTCTCGATATTATTCCTACCACACCTTTCATAAATATCGTACGTCTTTTGTTAGAATTTGAAAGAATTCAGCGGTTAGCGAAAATTCGTATACGTCACGTTCGTTTTTTAGTTAATATTTTAAATCGCTAATCATTATGCTTAAAATTATCAATGAAATCATTTTAACAGGACTTCTTTATTCAGTTAACTTAACGTTGTAAGAAACTATTTTGGAGAAGTTTAAATTTACGTTATTTCTTCACTCGAGCACGCACACATAATGTTTGCAAAATATGTGGTGAAAGCCATCAAAAAGATATTTCATTATTAGTAATTATTGGCTCCCAATTTAAAAAGTACCCTCTCTTTATACTTAAAATACGTTTTTGGGAAGAAATGGATTTGTATGAAAGATATATATATCAGGAGGCCATAGAAAGAAATAAAGTCCACTTATTACTGCAAACCTGTCATTGATGAAAATACTAATTTTTTTCGATGAATACAATTTTTGATTTCCAAACTATGACTAATCCTCTCTCTACTTTGCATTAACTTTTACGTAAGAACAGCATATTCAGTAAATAAAATTGTGAATGAAATGGATAGTAGAGGCATGTCAGTTTTAAAAGTGACTAAAGTAACTTTCCTTGAGTAATCGTGAATCAATTACTGTAAGCGGAGATTCTCAGTATATTAGTTTTAAAGGGAGAATATCTTTGTATGTATGTAAATATTGGTTTAGAAAAATTTATATAACTATTCAAGTAAAAATATTGCACATCTAGAAGGAAACAGTGAATTATCTTATTCGAAATGTTAATTTTTACTGGCTGAATTTTCGAGATCATAAAATATCCATAATTATTTACTCTTCTTTTGCTACCATTTAATGAGATTTTATTCAAAATAATCTCCAGTCATCCTTTGATCTATAACTGCCATACACCTTTATATGTACGGGTCAACTTTGGAATTTGTCTGGATTGCAAGGGAAAGCACTGTAATAGCTTACAACCAGTCTTGACAAGATTATTTTGCTTTCATTTTCTTCCTTTTGGCTACAAGTACTGCACTATAATAGTACTCTAACCTAGTCTATTTTGTGTAAACATTCATCGATCTTCAAGAAGCATAGATGTAGGCCATCATATTAGCCTCTCTATTTATCCCTGCTATTTAATGTATGCAATGCATAACCTTAACAATGCAGTATTTAGGTTCTCATAAAGATTTTGCTGAGCTTAAATTTTTTTATTACTAATAAAAATATTATATTACTTAATTTATATCTTAACTGAAAAAGTAGTGATATATTAGTAAAGTTGAAGCATATGACATCATGTTTCTTTCTCTTCTTTCACAAGCAAGTCAAATTTTCTCTAAATAAGAGTTATCTTGAATCCCAAAAGCACTGGACTTTAGGTAGCTGAAGTCATCAAACATTTTGAATAAAAGGAGGAAACAAAAAAAGAAGCGTAAACTGGATAACAAATTCTTTATTCCCAGTTAGGATTAAATTGTACAAAATATTATGATTATGAATAAAAGTAAATGGTAAAATTCATAAAGAAAATATGTGCAAGTTTTGGCTTTGAAATATGTTGTTAAGAAAACAGAACCGAAGCCAATACATTATCTTACAATCAGCACACAGATTGCTTCATAGCAAAATCTGTAAAATTTTCTAAATTCTATTAAATGCAGTACAAACTGCAACCCTTAAAAGAATAATTATCATACATATCATCTGTACTCTGAATAAATGAATTATAAGAGGAATGTGATTTAAATGGACGGATGTAATTGCATATGAGTAATTCATTAAAATACAACAATATAAGTGAGTATTTTACAAAAGTTAAAATATTTATGAAATATCAAAATAAGAGAAAAATCATAACAATAACAGGGTAATAAATGCTATCTTTTTCATAGTGACAAAAACTGTACTTTAGATCACACTATAAAACACATTTTAGAAAATTATGGCATAAGTTATTATTCCAGGTCTTGCACATTGATACTTCTCTGGACGGACTTCTTCACCATTTCTTATTCAAATGACACTGATTTGTTTGAGTGATGATGGCATTGATTTTGCCATGAAAATTGAGAAGGATTAATTATTGCACAAGACGAGGAGATAATATATCATAAAAATCGAGTAAATTTTAAAAAAACAACAACATATACTTTAGAGATTCAGTTAACTTGCTGAGGACCTAACTGAAAAGATGTTAACTACTATTATTAATAAAATAAGTTGCATTACAACAATGCAATCACTATCAAATACGTGCATAATGAATATACATTGAATGTAGTCAGGTCCATTTCAAAATATTGATTCTAACGCACATGCATTCAAGCAAATCTTTCTGCTCGCACATCCCAATTAATTGATATAAAATGAAGAAAAACTAAATGTAAAACAACATTGATGTAAACTTAGCATAAAATTAATTTTATCTATAATCTGAAAGTGAATATAGAATGAAAAATAACTATATCAATAACTTTAAAATCTTATTTTGATATGCTGCAAAAATTGTTCCTGTCTTAAAAGTTCATCAACTACAAAATTATATAAACATCATCTTAAAATAATTCCCTAAAAGCTACTAGAGCTGGGTTTCATTGACTTGAATACTTTCTGTAGTGGGCACAGCTTGGTATTCTGTGCCCGCTTTTACTCATGCTTTACTTTCTTCCATGGAGAACTGTGTTTGTGATTCTTTGATGCTTCCATTCTTTCTCTTCTGAATTCTTGCCTCTACCAAGAAAAGAATTGAGTCGATGATAGCTGTAAATGCTCCTACCACTCCCATTCCAAAGGACCAACCCAAAAATGTGTTAGGGTAATCAGGCATCCATCCTTTTCCATTTGCAGTACTTGCAAATATTATTACACCAATACCACCCATAATTCCTGAAAATATAATCCCTTACATTAGATAACTACACTTAACAAAATTTTATAAGCAACAAATGAAATTTTTAATCATATTTAGATAACAAGCACAGATATAATTCTTAGAATAATTAGTTCTTAAAAAGTCTAATTCTAAAAAAAATCTTTTTTAACCTGGATTTCAACTACAAAAGAAGAACTTTTAGTAAGGAGTATTAACTTTTTCATAGGGAAAATATTATTGGATAATTCACTCTAAAGTTTCCCCAGCTCATTATAGAAATATGTAATAAAACTGTACATTTACTGTGAACGGCAAATATCTAGATTTCATGAATTAGGCTATACATATCACAAAGAAAAGAAAGAAATAATTATTTACCTGCGGCAAGCAACAAGTATCCAATAATTGTTATCAACAACACATATTTCCCTTGATCAGGTCCACAGCAAAGAAAGTACAGGAGCACGCAGGCAAATGATATTAACACCAGTAAGAAGCTAACAGTGTAGAAGAACTGAGTTGCGATCATGAAAGCTGTAATGTTAAAATAAATGTTGTACTCTCCTTCTTTATCATTACAACTCAAGTTAAGAGCAATTTAACATCAATTATTAGGCAAAAATATATCTTACGTGGTAGAAGTCTCTGAAGCATCTGGTTATATCCATGAGTAAATGGATCATACACCCAACGACAGCCGACGAAAAATTTATACTCCGTTTCCTTTGTTTGATCACGAAAAGAGCGAAAGCAATGAGTCCATAGACCCAATCTTTCCACCTTTGCACCAGTCAAACGATAGTCGCTGACAAGCCAACTCGGGGAACAAAATGCTACCACAGTAAACACGAGAACGATTGCAAACACACCCACTGCGAAATTGCCAGCAAGAGTTCGCTTCTTCATTTTCACCATTCACTTTGGGTAGGATAAAATTAATTGAATCGGTTCAGAGTGGACGTGGAAGATAAAAACTTTATGATAATTCCTCAGTATGACATAAATAAGCGTAAACAAAACTAGATCAGTGATACAGTAGAAGTGGATTACTTCGAAAATGACTAATACAATGAAAGATGATTATAAAAGCGAAAATTTAAAGGAATATTTATTTCGCTTGGTTTTTGAATCTTTCTGTTCCACTAATGTAATCAGAAGCACAGGACATACTACAACTAAACCGAAAGACGCCCAAATAATGCCCGTCCTCTTAGCTGCCACCTGTTGTCTTCCCCTGAATTTTACACATGCGTGAGAAGATATTCACTTGTTGTTTTCAAATTTAGAGGGTGTGGTTGTAAAAGAAAGTTTACGAAAAATGGGCAATAGGGTTTTAGATTCAACAGCTAGGAGCAAACTCCATGTGATAATGTACTAACGTTTAACTTAACTTAAGTTACCTCGTCCGTGACCTGAATATGTTGAAATCTGTGTTTCTTGTAATGAGTACGCATACAAACCGTGGGAAATAGAAAATTCTCACGACATTGCTTAAGAGACTTTTTCCGTTTGCTGCTCCTTCCGAGTCATAATGTCGTAATGTGCTTGAATGTTTGCTGAACATCTGAATTATCATTTTAACATTATCACTCATTGAACTTTCATGAGTGCTACTTATTTGGCACCTGTTATAAATTTATTGAAATTAATTAGTCGTGTAATCGGTTTCTCGGAGAAAGAAAATTTCTTTTTTATTCGTATTTCTCATTCTTAAAGAATTGCTAATACACAAATCTTAATAATCATGTAATATCTATCTATGGTAACTGAATTTGGAAGAAATATAGAAAAGCGTTTTCATTCGTTGTAATATAGTTGCCAGTCAGTCACTAATGCTCTTGAGAATGAAAACGCGGAAATGATTCACATTTCATTGTCAGATGATTCAGTTCAAATTCGTTTCTCTCTGCTAATTATGTTGTATAGCTCGCCGCGTATTTATTTAACGTCACTTCAAAGGATAAGGATGTGTGTTACTGGAATGAAGATAAATTAATTTTGTTGATAAATTTCATACTGTAGTTTGATATTAGTTTCAGAAGAGGAAAATCGAACTTGGACGTCAATATGTTTATTTAAGAAATAATAAAAATTTTTGTTGTAAATAAATATATATAAAGATATATGTATATAAATAGATATAATGTAAAATATTTCTAAAAACTTTTTAATGTTCAACCTTAGAGTTTATGCATAAATATGATCAAAGATTCATTGGTTGTCATAAAGCGGATTTTAATTTTCAGTTGGAGTGAAATTAAAATTAATGATCAATGCGTTTTATGATTGCCTCAGTTTAGTCAAAAATAATTGAAATTCATTGTTTTTCGTATCTTATCCGTTATATATTTAAGATAAGTCAGTCATTTTGAGAATCATTATATTTAAATTTAATTATCTCCATTTAGTATTTGTGGAAAGTCATACTTTATCACAAAAAGTATTCATCATGCTACCATCATAATTTAACATTTATCTGCATTAAAGGAAAATATATTTTGCTGTATCTTAGTTTATTATAGGTCTTAAAAATATATTTATCCCCGCTAATGTACATTAATCAATTAAATATTTAACATAGCCCTACAAACATTCAGCTTTGTACAAATACACTGTGGTACTCAAATCAACAATGCATATAGTAGATATCCCAAGTCCAGAATTCACACCCAGGTACTTAGTGATGAAGTGCCTTGTTTAGCGAATGCTAAATTCAGCAAACATTATAGACAATAATAGAGCAAAGGAAATATATATAAAGTTGAGGTATTAAAAAGAATAGATAAGGGAACATTGAAGAATAAAAGAAGCATCAGAAATAAACCAAAAAATTGGTGAAGTACTGGAGATAACCAAGGAGCACACCATAAGATAGTATTCTGAACTTAATTGGACATTCAGAGAAGCGGTCAATAAATATGTCAAGAGATTCAACAGAGATATTTGAATTACACATAAAATTGTATAGTTGAAAATCTAGCAGCCGAATTTGACTAAAAAATTATTGAGTATTGAATGACTAAAACCATGGATTTGATTACATTGGTATCATATCACAAACATAATGAAATAGTCATTTATAAATTAAAAGAATACAAGAGAATGATCGGCTTGAACTCAAATATGGATTCTTAGCTCTGAAAGATGTGCGTTTGATAAAAGTCATGGAAACAAATTGAATAACATGTAGAAAACCTAGAAGAGCCAAGGGAAGAACTTCAGCTGTTAAACCAAGTGCTATATGGAATTTAGAATTGCAAATTTTAGATAAACCAAGAGATGCTATGAAATACATTAAGATTTGCACAACCATCAAAAGGATGATAACAATTAGTTAACGCAAAGGATGAGTGAGAAAACAAGCTAAAAAATGGCAGACAACAGCTAGTTATAGAAAATAACTAAAATCAACTGTGTGGAAAGAAGATGAAATGGCAATCACCAACATAGAAAAATTTCCAATATTCTCCTAAAATAATCTCCAAACCTCTAAATCAGCTCTAAAATTTTTTGTGGAAAACTCAAAGAATATATACTTACTTATTATAATGATGCAACAAGAAACATAGAACTAATTCCCAAAAAAGGAACATTATTAGCTCAGGCATTAGTGAAACTTGAAAGAACTCCTATGGTTAAATTTTACCTTAGAATACTCTTATTTAAACAAATTGGCAGTATCATAATAATAAAATGTTAATAAAGCAAATAGAAGAGAATATATAGGTGCTGACAGAAAACAGAGAAGTTAGACTGGTATGGATTTGAAAAGAACTAATTAGATATTCAAGTGAATTACATATTGACTATTTATTGGTGAGGTTTTGCTCATCTCTTCCACTTGACTTCCATCTGTTATATATTTCCATATTTCAATTGAAAATTACAAAGTTAGTTGCAGAAAAATGTTTGCAAATGATGATTGATACAAGAGATAAATATTTTGGCAGGATTTCTGATTCAAAGTATTTATCAATAGCTGTAATAACAAGGTAATAATATGCTACCTCTTTCAGGAGCACTATATTTTTGTCATCTTATGGAGCTAAACATTTTTTCCTGCTACTTAATCATCTAATATACAGGGGATTTAAAAGTGTACCTTTTTATAGTGGATGAATTTTTTCACATTTTATCTCTCAAATACGATAAGAAACTTGAATTGAAACTATTTTTTAAATTAAAAGGCCTTTTAAGCAAAAAAATGGATGGAAGTCACCTGTTTTTTTTTTTAATTTTAACTCTCTCATATTAGAGATTATAAATAAATCAATTTGAGTGCATTCAGTTGTTATTATTCTCAATGATTCTGGGTGGGATGTATGGGAGACAACATTTTGGTGGCTATCATTAGGGTGACAGTTATAGTCTTGGTTCTTTGGCTGATTATTAGGAATCTTTTCTTGGCTTAAAATGATATTGAAGGAATATTTTTCTTAGGAATTTCAATGAATTTTTTAGAAAAGGCCATGTGAAGTTAGGTAAACTCTTGCATTATTTCCAATTAGATTAATATAATTCCATGCTATTTTGCAGAGAATTGCAAAAACATAAACTTTGGAAAACCTAGAAACTTAGAATAACTCCTGAGGTCAAATTATACCTCAATTGTATCATGGAAATAATCATTTTGGTGCATTTTTTATAAATCGATAATTAGCTAAAACACAGTATCTAAATGCTTTAACAGGCAAATAAACTGAAATTTTATAGCCAATTTTTTTATTAAGTTAACACTTTCTTTCATATAAAATACAGGACATATACAATAACAATGCAGGTATCCAATCATTCTTCAAAATATTAGAGTATTTAACTTTAACAGATCTGACCTAAAAACTTCATGTTAACTACAAAATATTACTTCTATGATGAAATTTCTTTGATATAAAATTCAAGGTTGTGCCTTTAAAAGATAATATGCACATATTTGTAATACAAAGCATACTTTCCAATTCAAGTTTTCTTTAACAAAACCAAAAAATAAGCATAATAAAAAAAATCTTAAATAAAAAAATTAAAAGGGCAGGAGGTAGATCAATCAAGATCTATTTTTTACATCTAATGAACTCTTTCTCTGCCTTCTCAGAAAAAGTCAGAGTTACTTGGAATGTATTAAAAAATAAATCATTGTATAGTAGCAAACTCTCAGAATATAATAACCAGAAATCTAATCAGGAAAACTTTTCTTTCCTTTTGTCTAAGACAGTTTTCTCTTATGTCTCAAATATAAAAAAAATAAGTTTTGTACATCTTTAAAAAAATCATTTCAAGATAGTACTCTATTAAGCAATAACTTTACTATGATAGATCACTCTTTCTTCTTGGCACTGAGTGTCATAGTCAGTGGACGGATTCATTAATAGTGAAGCAAACAAGTCCTTTAGAACTATTCTAAAATGTGAGTGTTTCAGCCTTATGTTCTTTGATGATGCTGCTCCATGTGGTATGCAGCTTGAGTGGCCATTTCATTATCTTTCCTCCTTTTAAACCGCCGGGCTTCAACGAGAAATAAAGCGCCAGCTGCATAAAGAAAGAGTACACCAAAAACTGCAAAAGCATAGGACCATGACATATTGTTGTGCTCCCAGTTAGGCATCCAATCTCTCCCATCCCCTCTTGCTCCAAATGTCACCACTGCTATTGTTCCAGATATAGCTATGAGTAACGAAAAATTTATATTAATACTTGAAATTCATCTCAAATGAACAATATATGTGTGGCCATAAAATTAGGAGAAAAAGAATTGAATTTACTCCATGATTTAATTTATTCAGATCTTGAAAATTTCCCTTAATAATTTGACAGTATTATTGTTCAAGATTATACCAAAAGTTTAAAATATAATGTTAAGTTGATCATTAACATACAAAACTTAGAACTTATTTCTGCATAATTCATCAACTTATATCAATGATCAGAATAAAAAGTAATAAAAAACAGAATATTTCTTTTGGACTGAAAGTGCAACAAGATTCTAATGGTAGAATTTTCATACATAATATGCACACTGATCTGAAGTGAGGAGTAATTATCTCTTCAACCACAATCTTTAATTACAACAACAAACATAAATAAAAATTGTAAGTTAGAGTTCAACATTACCAGCAGTGATGTGAGTAGAACCTATCATCAGGAGCAAAAGCACAAATCGGTCATGGTCACGACTGCAGCACATAAATAATGCTACCATGAGCATTCCTAGCAGTAGAATTGTGAAAGTGAGGGTGAAGAAGAATTGGGTTGCCACAAAGAAACCTGGAATCGAAATCGTAATATAAATATTTTTCTAATTAAACTTCAGGTTTGAAAATTTGAGCGAAATATAATTTGAATAACCTGGTAGCAAAATATCATGAATAATGTAATATTCTTCTTCAAATATCCACATACATCCGTTGAATTTTGTATCGTACCAATGTCGAACGTCATCAAAATTATTGAAACATACTTCCCATAAACCTGAAATCAATAAAAAATTACAAGAATTAATTGGATAGAACTGAAGCGAATGTTTTGTACATTTTCTTGAGAAATAATTACACTCAGAAGTCCAATAAAGTTAAATTAAAAGTTTCTGTTTATTAAAGTATTTGAACGTAAATTATCAATTACGAATTTACCATACATCTTTAATGATTATACAAACACCTTAAATTTCATTTTATACAATTAGAGCTAAAAATGGGAGATTAAATTGATATCATTGAACTATTTTGAAATGGTATGCATGTAACAATTTCCAGCCATGTTATATTTTGACCAAGACAATAAGTCATAAGTATATATACAAAAGGAAAATAGGAACGTCTACCTTTACTAATTATTTTCTAACAGACGAGGCTTATGGGATTATAAAGGCTTAGCCACGCCTATTGTTTTGCCAAATTAATTACTCACCTAGTCTTTGAAATTTAGGATTTTCCTCTACCCCGTCATTTTCCAACCAGTAAGGCGTTACAAACGCAATAAATACGCAAGAAAATCCTGATACAGTAAAAATCAGGGCAAATAACCCGTTTCTAGTTTTGTAGCCCATGTTTACAACGAACCGAATGACGCTGTGCTCATTTGTCAAGTATGTTTCGCGCTGTTAGCTACAGATGGCAGGGACGATTTTCCTTGGCGGAAAATGCAACTGGCGCCGTGTTTCGTGAAGTGGATTGTTGCCCATAATTTATTCAGATTTAAACGGCTTATTAAACCTTTCTAAATATGTTCATAGTTTTATCCAAATATAATTAGTTTTATTTATTATGCCGAGTGCCGTGTGAGAGGAGTTTCATGAAATATATTCAACGATTTATGTATTTAACCTAACTGTGTTGAAAGTTTGTAGATAAATCCTACGACTTTCATAATTTACCATTTTAATTTCCATTTCCAGTATTTAATTTTGGTCAAATTTAATTATTCTCGTCTTGAAGAAAACAATCTTCTCGTTACTTTGATTGTCTGACCTAAATTCATCACAATTCAGATTATATTGGATGGATTCTTACCTCTTCAATCAGAGAATCATTACTTCTGCAGGAGAATATGCTTGTACTGAACATATATTCGTACAGAGGAAAATTGTAAATCAAGAAAATATTCTCATTTTGTATTATTTAGATTAGGAAAGCCTTGTGTACAATACCTGTAAGAAACATATTTCAGCTTTTAATGCAGCGAAAATGTGAATTCTACGTTCAAAACAATTAGGAAATTGTGAGAAATAGCTTGGAAATTATAATTACAAATTAAATTATTGAAAGTACCAAAATAACCCCATTAATAACTGAATTTTTCATATTAATAATTTAATTGTACTAAGGTAGATTCTGCTGCACTACTTTACTGAATATACTTTGCTCAGATGACTGCATTTATGTGTGGGGATATGAAGTAGATAAAACGGGTAGGAAGGACCAATATTTGTCAAAACTGATTCATGAAAATAAAGTACCGTATTTTTCGGACCATAAGACGCACCTGACCATGAGACGCACCTGGTTTTTAGAGGAGAAAAATAGGACAAAAAATATTCTGAACCAAATAGTGTAATAAAATATTTAATAGTCTTTATTTTGGAGGCGAGATTGAGACTAAAAAGTCTCTTCTTCCATCTAACCTCTTTAAAAAAAAGTTTAAAGTACCAAAAGAATTAGAAAGAGAAAAATAATGATTATAAGAGAGATTTAAGTGGATATAAAAACCTAAGAAAATTCTTAGAAAAAAAAATCCACTGCAGGAAAACACCCACAATGAAGGGGGGTGTGAAAAACCTGCACAAACCTACTGATAGAATTATCTAAAAACAGAATACTAAAATTTCAATTTTACAAGATAATCAATGAGTCAGATCATGTTAAATTTGAAAACACATCTTATAACTAAACAGGTAATTAAAAACATTCAATGGTATATTTAAGTTGATTGCCGAAAAGAGAGGCAAAGTGTAGATAATAAAATTAGAAGATATTGGACTGAGCTGCAAAAAAAGAATATTTCAAGACAGATGCATAGTTAAATGAATTGGAGGTTAAGAGTGAAAGGAGCAGTAGAGAGAGCTTTGATCAGTGCTGTAGAGATGTGATGACTGTTGATACAGGAGATAAATTAGATATATGATTAAGATAAGTAAGACATTTTCTTCTGAAAGATCGGGTGGATATGGAAGATTTTATGTGGGAGGGAATGGTATTCCAGAGCGTGGTAGCAGTTATAATAAATGATTTGTGATATGTCTCCGTTCTGTGGTTCGGTATTAGTAAATTGAATTTCCCTCTAGTATTACAATTATGGACGGACTCAAATCTTACAAATTCGGAAAAGAAATATTCAGGAGATTGCGTTCGCAAAACAGTGCATGAGAACGTTAGAATGTGTAGTTGTTTGCGAGTTTCGAGTTTTATCCAATCTAATTTTTTAAATGCACCGGAAATATGGTCGAATTTTATCAAATTAAATATAAATCGAACGGACACATTCTGGATGCGTTGGAGCTTATTGGCTAGATCTCTTGATAGATCTTGGTAAACAATGTCACCGTAATCAAAGTGGGGCATGATCAATGAATTTACTAGTCTACTGAGTCGAAGGCTTTACTAAAATAATGTATAACAGAATTTAATAATGTATAACAGAATAATATTTGATCCAGCGGGTCGGCTGCAGCGGGACCCCGCTGCAGCTCTGATACAAATGCCCGGCATTAGTGTCGGCGTCTTAGTACAGCGTGTGTCAGTCTTCTATTCGGACCATAAGACGCAGGCACTTTTCTCCCCACTTTTTGGTGAAGAAAAAGTGCGTCTTATAGTCCGAAAAATACGGTACTTTAAATTTAAAAAAATAGAATAAAATACTAATGAAGAAAAGGATAGGTCTTCAAAGGATAAGTGAATTACAATAACAGTGACTGTTACAAAAGGAGGAGCAAGCATGAAAAAATATTGTAGAATAAGCAATAATATAGCAAGAGAATGTAATATCTTGATGTGTTAATATGTTTTATTATTGATGTATCAAGGAAGTCAAATATCCAGTGTTTGAACCATATGGTTAATGGCAATAAGAGACAGATAGGAAGTGAAGGTTGTAGAAATAGAATTTTCAAGTAGAGTATCAAAAAAATAAGAGTTAAAAAGTTGTGGAACAATGTGAGCATTCTATAAAATACATCAAGAGATGAAGATGAAATGCTATGGATGTTAAAAATAGTGATAAATTAGAGACTAGATTTGGAAAGGAAAAGAACAATCTCATTAACTGAAAGATGACAAATATAACAAATCATTAAGGCTTAGAAAAAAAATAGAGAAAGAAAAGTGGTGTCTGAATAGGTGGATGAAATGTGGAAAGATTTAAGAAATTTTTCTTAAAATATAAGACATAATTCTGGGTATTTGTATACATTCTGTACATCATCATCATCAACAGCTATTTTCATTTGAAAGAAAATCTGATAGATGTAGACCTTAATCACCCTCCAATTCTGAATCTTCCTTTTGTAAATGACACCTAAGTAATTAAAGTCTGTTACATCTATCCTTTGGTCCTCCACTTGGTCACATTACATGTTATAATAAATGTTTTTTAGTATAATATTAAATTCTCCCCTCAATTTCAATGATTTTATCTTACTGATGATGTTTGTCTGCGATGTCATCAATCTGATTTATATATTGAATTTTTATCCTCACATGAAGTGCTCTACCTCCCTTATTTTAATGTTAGTAGACCCAGCGATGAAGATCCAGTTTTTAATTCCATATTCTTTCGTGTGACACTAGCTGATTTTTTTTTAATTTTTCAGTTTGGTTTGAACCAACAGATGTGAAAAAAGCAATGAAAGCTTTCAATAAAGGGTACAACATCCACTTTGCATCTCCAAATTTAAATGAATTACGAGCAATTGCTGAAGGTTTGTTAAATCACATTTAATACTTATGTTGTTTTAAAATTTAACCAGTCTTAAATAATAGTAATTTTTTGTTTAAGGTCTTAAGGGGTGTAGTGAAAAAGTTGGTCCTAATTCACCAGAAGGAATTTTGGAAGAGGCTATGGAATTGAGTAAAATTGTATTAAATAGAGTTCAAGCTCTGTTTGTTACTCTTGGAAAATTGGGTGTTATGGTATGTAGAGAGAACTCTTTTAAAATTATGATAAATATTATTTTTAGTGAAATCTTTTTTTATCAAGCTTAACTCAAGGCAATAGAAAATGAAATGAAATTACATTTGATAATAATGGTAATTTTAAAAATATATTATTCTTCTATAAAATTAATCAATTGTATATGAAAATGTTAAATAATCCTTTTTCATAGACTAAATGCTCCAATTTTTTTAAAGATTTTACTTATTTTAAAAATTATTTTTAGTTTTTGTTAAATACAACAACCTAGAATAGTTTCAATATTTATATAGTATCTCAGTTGGCAATTTTTTATCCTTAAATCTATTATTATACATACACATATAGCTGTTTAGTGCTGTCTTTAACTGAAAATCAAGACATACGTTGGTATGGACATTTTTTCTTCTTAACATGTTATATGTTCACATCCAATTAAGTGTCCATCTATTTTTGATGATGTGCATAATTTTTATCATAATTATTATCTAGGAATTTAAATAATTTGATGTATTTTGATGTACCATCATTATTTGTGTGAACTAAGGATTGTTATCTTCTAAAGGTAAGTCGGAGAGGGTTAGCAGATGAGCCACTGCTGACGAAAAGTACGGAAATGATTCCATCTGTACGTCTCTATGGAGCTCCTATTATATCAACATTTAGAAGTGTGTCTGGTGCTGGAGATTGGTAAGTTTGTTATGATTCTCTTGTTTGAGTTAAAGTTTATTTTAAATGTGCTGTAGGATTCAAATAAAATTCAAAAGTTAATGATTAAGTTTTATATTCTTTTTGCAGCAATATTATGAATTTCACCTTTTTTGGTGACACAGAAAAACAAAGGGCTGTCAAGATATATTTCTTGACAATATCTAGTAGAATATAAAAGTTTAATTTCAGCTGTATTAGTACCAAAATCATATCTTTTATTTGATCTTTGCTCTATCGTATGGTTATGATAAAATAAATTTTAATAAGCTATAATAGTCATACAGAATATTTTATGAAGATTTATTTAAAGTAAGTGATTCCTCAAATCAAGTCACCTAAATTTTGTGCATGTACTGACACCTTAAATTCTATATTGATAATTTTCTGCAGTTTAAGTGGATTGACTTGAGTAAGCTAAAATTAAGTTAAACTATATTTATATAAACCAAAATTGATTTTATGTGATATCTTTACTTTGTTTTGAATAAATGACTATCTCACTATCCTGGATCAAAGAGTTGGACTCTGCTCATTGTATTTTCTACTTGACAATAGTATACATGGTATGGTATTTATAAATCAGTTCATGTTCACTTAGGAGCCATTTTTTCCCTTTGCTAGCTTTGCTGCAGGAATGGCTGTTGGGATCCTTAGCGGACTCAGTGAGTCTCAATGCATTAGTGCAGCCATGGCAGCGGCTGCAATGTCCATCTCTGCTCGTTCAGCTGTTCCTTTGGAGATGAAAGGCACGGACATACCATGGAAATTTCACGCAAAATACAAATCATATCATTAAATATTTTAAGAAAATCAAGTTGCTCGTAATTAATGTATGAAAATTACGTTAAAAAATACAGGAAAGTTATTTATCAAGATTTATTGAAAAATAAAATCTATAAAATTAATATTGCGGTAATTGTCCGAACTCAGTCGAATCCAGTGCCATCTGCATCCTTCCTGCGAAGCATAACTCTCAGGGACAACTCCCGGACAATTGCAGCCTAGTGACTTCGAGGAAACGATTTTAGGAAGTGCTGGGCATCATGTAGTTCGGGAAGCACCTTTTCGAACATTGTATCACACCGAAGTTAGACTCTGGAATGTGTTGACAATGATTAAGAAATGCGTCGTAGGAAATGGGGGTAGTCTCCATCATTTGTGAGCGCTGAGGTAAGGTTCTCATAGAGAGCCGAACAGTGGCGTGCTCCAGAATATTAGAGGAATAGGGTTCCAAGGAATAGGGATCCCATTACTTACTTTCCTTCCCCGCCTGCAACCTTTCCTCGTCGGACTGGATCTTGCTCATTGTCGGACGCTCTTCATCACCACCCCTTTGGACTATCTCCTCTTGGTTTCATGAAGCCCGCACACCTTCCATGGATCGAGCCATCATCATATCTTGTCGGTAAACCAATAATAACTGAAGCCGAACCCTGTAAATTTATTTACACTCCCCCGTCGCAGTAGGAAAACATATACGTCGCAGTATATGGCATCGGACGTTGAAGCTGCGAAAATATGATGATCGCTTTTATCAATTTGGTTTCTGTATTAAAATCAACCAAAATTCAATTTTTCAAACCTCTTCACTATGAAAAAACTTGTATTTTTCAATGAAATTTTTCAAATCTACGTATGTTTATTTTAACTTATTTCGATGTACGTAAAATACTAAATCATTATACCTTAGTCTTCCTTGGATTAATGTGATATTACCCTCAAAATTAGTATCAGTAAAGACATCTTCAGACAGATGTCATAGTCAAGATTCCGCTTGAAAATACTGCATTCTAACTACTCATATCATATTTTAGTCAATTACGTCAAGACAGCTTTCCTCCTATAATATAGATCCTTTATATAGCAGGAAACTATTTTTAAATGTGATTAGTGATTAGAGATAAAAACTCAGTAATTCAAACTATACATTTTAATGATCATAATATTTTGAAAGACATTAATATGAGTTCAAAATAAATTTTTACCTACTTTTATTTCTATACTTGTATATCTTTAATTGTATTTGATCTTATGTACTTGTCCTTTTCACTTATATCTATTATTGTGATATCATATCATGTACTTGCATTTGTTTACTTGTAATATTCCGACTTTGCACTGAGTACGAATTTATTTCATAACTTGCATATGTATCAGTGATTCCGAATATTGTTTCTATATGTTTCTGTATACAATAAAAGCTTATTATTGCAATAACTATAGTCTTAAATCCCTAATCATTCATTAACCTTGCTGAAGCACTTCAGTTGTATTTCTAATAATTATAAAACAATCAACAAGAAAGCTATAATTTAATAATTGAATTGCGTAATTAATTTTTAAGCAATTGCAGAGAGTCTCGAAGAAACTTATAGCTCAACAAATATCTGATCGCAGTCATCATTAGTACTTTACAAATTAATAAATAAAAACGATTCGAATTTTACAGTACTTAAACTCCGTTCGCAAACGTATCTGGACAATGAATGATATCTTGGCCAGTTACGAGATACAGTAACCTCACTAGATTCAACGCTTTGATTCGTAACAGTGTCTGTAATAAGACGTAAAATTTGCTGTTCATGTCTGGTACACGGAGTACGGCCGTCGGGAATTGATAGACAGACAGGATAACCGGATTTTCGATAAAGCATGATGTTTCATAGGTCGTATCAGCCCGGAATTCTTTGCGAAAATGCGTGGTCTACCCTATTTAAGCGGGGTAGCGAGAAGGCTCCCGCTGGATTCCAGGTACCGGTGTTACGCTTCATGGGCATCACGTACAGACGCATATCGGCACTTGTTTTGTGACGGCTGTACCCTGTAAGTATCGGAGTAATAATTTGTGGTAAAAAATAATAGGTAGGTGGAAGATAGATTTTAACTCTAAACATACGCGCGGAATGTTGAGGTTGCAGTGAACAGTGTGTGAGTTTCATAAGACTGTCGGAAATCTTTATTAATTCAGTATTAGACCATTCCTTGGGGACGAAATAAATACAAAAATTATGTTGTCAAATTCTTCAAAGAATTAATTCAAATAACTTATGTTTAAACGAGGACTTAAGAGCCATCTACATAACTCTTCCGACATCTATTTTGAAGTTTGAACTTTCCCTCTTCATTATGAATTCATTAAAGTTACGTGAAAGTGATCGCTAGATGTCACTCGGCGTTTATTTGTAAAACATTTACGTTTATTACGTTATATTTCGAATTAAGAGAATAATTCCTTCAACTTTTATCCCTATTTGAAAGATTTTGGTAAATTTTATTGATTGACGCTTTTCATTATTTCAAATTTTGTTTCACACTCATAATATCTCAAAATAAAAATCCTGGTACTCTCGTAACGATAGACCTTGCCGTAGCCTCTGTTGATTTCTCGAATTTACAAAAGATATCTGTTGGGTATAAAAGGATTCGGACGGGAACCCAAATCCTTGGGGGGCATGGAGGAAATGCTAGACCAACTCAGGTCGGTTTACATTTCCTCAAACATGACCTCCCGTTCCAGATAATGGAACAAACCGAATTTTGAACATAATGAAAGACACCCGTCAAAATTTGAAAAATAATTTAAGACACCTGAGGAATCACCATTTCGTCATAATTTTGAAAACGCAAGATTATTAAAAATGTCAAAGATGAAGGAAGAATTTTTTTAGAAACGCGAAAGAATTGGACGGGAACGCCCCACCCACATCCCCCTCTTCGAGCCTATGGGGGTCCAAATACATGACCTATATCCACCTATACATCGTATCGCGATGATTATGACTTTTACGCTATGGAGACATCTATTCATCTTCTTCTCTCAACCATAGTTCTGGCCCTTGCCGTCAATGGCGCTGATACCCAACAATATTACATTCGATCATCTGTGAATTTGGTTTCTCGCCCTCGCCGTTGCGGCGCTGATATCCACTAATATTACATACGATCATCTGTGAACTTGGTTTCTGGCTCTTGCCGTGTTGGCGCTACGGATACCCACCTGTCGTGACCGATGCTATGTCCCGAATCTTATCGTCCGATGCGGTACGTATCTCATTCCCCTGCTGCTTTTATGCACCGTTTCATTCCAACCCATTCATTTACAACGTGGAGACTAAATATATAAGTTTAAATAAACAAAACCATATACCGTGCTTCAAAACTCTTTAATATTTCTTATTATTATATATTCTCAGTCTTTTCGTTGTACACTGCTAGTACAAATCCCGCTAAAGACGTTCTGCTTCCAGATTCAGTCAGCTTCATTTTTCTTCTTCCCGCTGCAGCCGGCTTTAACCGAATCTTCAACTCATAATCTCTCCTCTTCTGCCTTCATGTTGACTTGACATGACTTATTCCTTGAGAATAAAAAAGAAGATATGGGATAAGATATTACAAGTATAAAACACAAATCTACACATAAACAAGAGTACTTTCGGCAAAAGGATTTTTTATGGATTTCTACAGAGTGGTTCTCAGTTCAGCATCGGACGTCGTTCACAAACGTCCAAATGCATAACAGGAAAAAATCCTCCCCAGACGGAATAGGAACCCAGAACTCGAGAGTCAGAAGTTCAGCATGCTAACCACTCTGCTACCAAGTCCAAACGTTGGACAGAATTTTTCTTTGGCATTAATAAAAAATATATGGAACGATCAGTTCCATTTCACGAAACGTACTCTTAATCTGGGCTTTTTTGGGCTCCTACAGTGTGGTATCATCAGCTCAGCATCGGACGTCGTTCACAAACGTACAAATGCTCGGGTACTGGGCGTTAAAAGTTTAGCATGCTAACCACTCTGCTACCAAGTTACTTCTAGTAAAAATCCAGCTCAAAACATTCTGCTTCCCACTGCAGATCAAAATATTCCTCCTCCCAATGTGTGCTGCTTTCACCATACGTTCACTGCATTATCAGTCTTCCTCTGCCTTGCTCTGAGGGGTTCTTTCACATTTCTCTTGACTGTTTTCCTGTGAATAAAAAGGAAGTTATTCAGAATAAAATTTTACTTCTATCAGCAGGTTCCCATACACTACATGCACATTCAAGGTTAGGCCTGAAAAGTGTAAAGTGACATCGCTCGCGAACTTTTTCTACGATCCTATTATCCTCTTCACAAACCCAAGTTTCTTAAAAAGCTTTGCCACATGTATTACGTATGTGGACATTCCATGTTAAGTTAGGGTTCTTAGCTACTCGTTAGGGCTATTCCAAAATATTATAATATATTACAATACCGATTCTACTATAGAAATCTCTTTCCCCGCGGGGGCTATAAGAGAATTCTAGAACCGTACCGAGAGTTTAGATATTATTTACTTATTACAAATTATCTTTACTATTTAACTTTCGAAACAATATTCCTTTAAATATTTCATGTAAAAAAGAAAAATAAATGCATTAATGAATGAAGGTTTACAGGTCTATAATCTCATAACGAAAAATCAAGAAAGACTAATAGATATATTCTTACGTATCTAGGTTACCTCCTTAACGTAAATTCTGTTTTCATGTAATTAATTACCTTATTCCAATTTCATTTTAGCCAATAATGTATTTTTAATTTCAAAAAAGCTCCTGCTGAAAGTTCTTTCCTGTGAAAATTTGATTTGCGTAGAATTCAGATGACTCTTCATTTACGTAGCTGGAAACTCTCGTCGTAATTTTCAGAAGTTTCGAGGAATGCGTCTCTAAAAAGTTAAAGAGAAGAAGAAAGAAAATTATAGGAGAGATTTTCATAAAAAAATATGACAAACAGCGAATTGTTGTAAAATTGACCAAATTTTCCTTTAGATAAGTAAAGCAAGAATAAAGGAAAAAAATCACTGCAGGATGATGTTAATTTCGAAATAAATACAGAAGGAAGAAAACGCACGGAGGAGTTGAGCTAAGAGAATTAAGAATTACAAGGAAAGAAAGCAAATTAATCACTAAGTGTGTTCGTATGTTTTGATAAATGATATTTAACGATATCTTTTGTAGTATGAGAGATTCCTTGGATTGAAATTATAGCGCGGAACAGCCATCGTCCCCGTGCCAGTCTCTTCCACCTAAAGGACGAAGATTACGTCGCGTAAAATTAGTCTTTTTCATCAAAGAGCCGGCACGCGATTCTTTCCTTAATCACTGAATCATTTTGCATATCTTTCATTCGTTTCTATGTTTTTGACTCAACGTGCGTGAACAACATCTCCGATAATCACGCTGAAGATAATTCTTTGGGAGCTATGCTATGCTCGTATAACATATTTTTAGGAAATCTAGAAATGTTTCTAGCCAAGACTTCAGCTCAAATTATACAATGCGCAACGCAATGTTTTCGTCACTTCACGTAGTAAATAGAGCAACATCAAAATTCAAAATCCATCTTTTACCATTTCAACATTTCAGACTGAATTCTTATGGTTTTCTTTGACGTGGAATAAAAGAAAAACTTGAGGAGTAAGATCAAACTCGTGTAACTTGAAAGTTTTACAACACTTTCAAAACTTAACAATACACTGGATTAATTTTCTTTCTTTTGGCGAAGTTCATCGTTAATCAAATTTATATTAGGTTCTACCATTACGTAGTCAAAACTTAAACTGAGTAAATTAAAGGCATTAAGAGGTACTAATTTATAAAGACTTTGTTTAGCAAAGGGACAAAAAAATTTTAAATTATGCTAATAATGATGATATCTTAGCATATGACAGAATTAGGACAAAAAAGTTCTGTTCTGAAAGATGTAAATCGTGTAGTATTATCTTAATTTACTGAACAAATAATTCTATAAAAGAAGACCTCAGTTTATACTCAAAAATGCAAGAAACAAATAAAGATATTTTAAGTCCTGTCATAAGAGGCTCGTTCCAACTCTCCAACACTTTCTTTCGCTTTATTGCTTAAGTAAACAAAAGAAAGATTTCGCGACATGTACTACTGAAATATAATCACGGTAAATAATTCATCATGATTAAGCAATGAAATATACGATTTTTTGTTTTGTTACAAATTAAGTGGAAACTAAATAACTAATAACTAAGCGTAAACTAAATAATCAACTAAAAACAACACGTTCTTACCTGTTTCTGCAGGCAACTTTCAAACATTTTTCTCGTATGAAGACAAAATAAACGTCATAATTCATCTTTTAATGATTTTGATTAGTAATGTTCATACAACAGTAATTTCTTAAGCTTTTCTAATTCTTTTCATGACGTTTTTTCTTTTGAATATTTCAAAATCTTATAGAATTGAATTTAATTAAATTTATAAGAATATTATACTTACCATAAATGGTATTGAAAACAAATCAGTGAGAGCATCAGAGCAGTGTGTTATTTCTTCTGCTTTGAATTAATCTGATCACTTTTAAAAATAAAATTGAATATATGTACGATCATATTTTCAAAACATTGGAATACATTTTGATTTTTTATTTTAACTTTAAACTGCAGGCAACTTACGGAGGAAAACAAAGATATTGGGATGTAAGGATAATGTCATCATTTTAAAAATTATGGATTCAATACAAAACTTGAATTTTTTTCGTAATTTTTAATGGGTTATGTATATAATTACCTCACCCATACTGCCTTAAAAATTGATAGAAATTTGGGATAAATTTGTCACGATTATTTAGAAACAAGGACTTTACTGCAGGCATCTATCACTCTATAAAAATTGAAGACTTCTATGATGACATCAAATGCATGTACTCTGTGATTTGTCTCAATTAATTCGCGAAATTATCTTACGAAAGATAGTACAGGAATATGGATAAGATCAACCCAAGTATTACTACATTACGTCAACAGATAAGAATTGCAGACAAATCCCTAAATAAGCAATTCATTCCATAGTTTGTGCTACGAAATGGGAATAATCTCTGAGCCTGTTCACCTTGTTTTCCGCTTATAACATTTGCTAGAAACTTTGAAGGTTATTTTCCAAACTGGAAACAAATTCGATTCTTCAGGTACTCAATTTCATAATGTCTCCACTAATAAACAACGCTGAATGTTATCCTTCCTTTTGTATATCTCATTCTTAAAGTTTCTAGTTCTCAAATACCGCCTATTAAAGTTTTATTGAGCTAATTATACGTTCATTTGGTTTCGGGGAATGGGATGCTTTAAAAAACACGCCTTTTCACGGTCAAATGTGTAATCTTCGGTCGCACTCAGACCTATTTTCTTGACCTACACACCTCATGAGAAAGACGAGCGGAATCACGCAACCTATTTGCTTCAATTTGCTTATTTCTACAGAATTGACATCACGTGTTCCCAAAGCGTATAATAATGCCCCTGCGAGATGGAAACACTTTGACACGAATATTTTCCAAGATCGCATAAAAACCATAAGAAGATGACGCGAAAGCTATTATTAATTCCTTCCATCGATCTTGGCTAAATATAGCGCATCGTAAAAGAGACGAAGTCCGAGAAATACGTCCACAATTCATCTATTTTTAATGATTTCTACTTTCGTGATGAAATTTTTATTCTTTTCGGAAGTTTTGAATAATAACTGAGTGGGAAAATCGCAATATCATGTCATTTAATGTTTCTTTACGATTATTTGTTTCCAAGGAGACGCTGATAAATATTTCTTGGTAACATATAATCGTAACAATGAATGATGAGGATTTAATTACTGGAGTTCTATAAATAGATAACACTGATTATTTATCTTTATCTGACTGATTATATCTTTATATTGGTTGAGATTTTACATATCATTAACTCAGCCGAGTATCTCGTTACGCAATCTGAAAACTTCGGGAAGATCTGATTGGCACCGCTCTACACGGAGTCGTGTAACGTAATTAACTCTAAGTCGGTGCGTGAGAAACTGCGTGCTGTGATGGATCCCATAAGCGAATAAAAGGTGTCTAAAATTTGAATTGATAAAAATCGAAAACTGTGTATGGTAACATTGTAAAACAGTGCTTAAACCATAGATGGCATTACAGGACGTTGGATAGCGAAAAAAACCATCAGGAATTCCAAAAAAGTTCACAGCAATGCCTTCAGCGTGTCAAATCACAGTATTCGAGAAGTTCAATTTATGCTGCACATAGATGTTCATGTCTTAATGCTCTACTTCAGTCTCGTAATTCTGCAAAGTGTAGTAAGACTCTCAGAAAACAAATGGAAGAATTATATAAGTCCTCGTGTAAAGGTTGTAACCTCTCCTTCAACGTAGCAATGTTTACGTTTCTTTCCGTTGATTTTCATTTTGTTCCCTGTAACTCTTTTGGGAAAGGTGTCAATATCAATTTGAAAAACAGCTCTATCATTTCACGTATCTTCCGGCATCAGTCAACCGATCTTTCCATTCGCTTTTTGGAAAAATCTTGTTCGCTCTTAAAACTTTTAAGAATTGAATAGTTCATGAACATCCCGATACCTCGAGGATAACTTTATAACCCTATAAATTGGTTTATAGTTTCTTAGAGATAAGTTACGAGTCAAACGAGTTTTTATTAAGATTGCAGGAAATTAATAAGCAGTAAGAATTTTTATAATACAATGCAAGAACAGTCTTAAATAAATTAGCGAACCTATGAGTATTTATTATTTGTACGAAATGAGATGTAAACTTTGATTGAAATTTTGCGAGATAATTAATTGATAGCAATAGTAATTGGGTAAATATATAAGTAATATTTAGAATCATATTATAGTTATTATATAAGTATATATTTATGCATAAGTATATTTATACATAGATATATTTATACGTAATAATATTTCAACAATCTTAATGTTATTTAGGTTTATTTGAAGTTAAATTATTTAGGAGTAATTTGTCAAAGGGATGTTCAGAAACAAAAGAATATAGAATAGCTTTACGAGGCCTACATTCGGTGTCGGATTGAAAATGTTTGATAATTATGATACGTCTGTCATAACTTCTTCCGGGGAAACTGACGGGGCGTCATAGAAGTTATTATCTTCCTTTTTCTTTTTCTCTTTTACATTCTGCCTAAGTAATCGATGACCGCTTAAGTATCGTAAGCATCTTGCTAGTGTCTGTTCTTTCTCTTTTCTGAAGGGGTCGAAATCTATTTTATTCCATTAATTAGCTTTTATTTACCTTTACTCAAGCTATTACTGTGTTCTATAGTTCTAAGATCTCTACAAAAGAAGTTTTGTATTTTTCTAGCATCAAACTGAGATATATATAATACACATTTTGAGAGTGATGTTAATTCTTAATTGAGCTGTTAAGAACGCTTGCTGTTTGACTGTCTTTCGAATAGTTGCTCCAGCTAATATTTTCGATAATCTACCGTAGTCAAGTTATATTTATAAGCAACGAATATAAAAATAAAAATATACAATCAACGTAAAATTATAACTAATTATTCATGCATAAAATCTTTCTTTGATTTATGAATAATACATTTTGAAGCAAACAAAATGCTTGAGTAATCAGCCTACACTTTCCAAGAAACTCAATATATCAAAAATTTTATTTAAATTATCAATTTTAAATTGTTTAGACAAATTCCATTTTTATGAATGAATTTCAAGAGTAGTAAAAATGATAAAGAATGAAAATTATGAAAACGTTAAGTCAAATTTTTTACCAAAATTAATTATTTGATGATTTCCTAGATGTTTTTATGCGTAAACGATTTTAACCAATTTTATCAACATTTAAGGTAAATATAATTCGATCTCCTGATCGTGATATTTCTACATCTTCCGAAAAAGTTATTACATCTTCGTAATTTTACCTTTGTTAGTATACGTCAATGAAATCCATGACACAATCTTCAGGTGTAAAAGCCCGTTTCGTAATGAGCAATTAATACGTAAATGAATAGAGAAGCTACGAGAAAAACACTGCTCATTCTCAAAATACTTCGGACCGTGCATTCGATCACCCTCAACGCGTTCGATAGAAGAAATTCGAGCCCCGAAGCGTTCTACGAGCTCTTATCACGAGCAGCAGCCGTTTGAACAATCGAACCTCCATCGAGTTCGTAGCAATTAAAAGAATTCGGGCGTAAAAAGATTCCGCTCGTAATTATACGCGCGATGTTTACGAACTACAAAAGGACGTCACAAAATCTCTCTCGCGGGCGGCACATACGAGGAAATAAAAACATTTGGGCGCACTCGCGTGTCTCCCTATTTAGAAAAGAAAAAAGGCACAACGTGGAAACAAGAGGAGAAATAATGGATGGGGAGGAGGTAGCATGCTGCCGTAGGAACTTTTCATTGGAGTTGGAGAAGGGTACTTCCACCCGAAGCAGTCCATGAAAGAAACCTTTTTTCCCTGGAGATTCTTTAATCATGGCTAGGGGTGGGGGGCGGGGAGAGGTCGCGTGGTGGGATGGAGGGCACGCGATAGCTGATGGGCGAATTGAGTGAGGGGTGCGCGCCAGTAGTCTCCGTCGACATGGATGGTGGAGGACCTTTCGTGTTCAAGATAAACGACAACGGTGGAGGACCAAACCTATTGACGCAGGTAAGAAGAGCTCATCTTATTCAACTATCCATATATATCGCAAGAGGAACTATCGATCCGCCGAATACAGTTTCCTCATTGCCTTTACTCTCTCCATTCGATAATCCGTTTAAAAGGTTAATCAAGGGTTGTATTCGCGGAAGTAAGTACTTTTAAAACTCGCGTAATTAATTACGAACGCATCTACCGGTTCTTTTGGATAGTTCTTAAACAACTAATCCTTTTTAATTAGTTATACCATAAAATAACAAGACTCTTATATTCGTTTAAGATTTAAAAAAACATTTCAATACCAGAGAAAAAAAATAGACTACGTAATTTTTACGACAGCAATATATAATTTCCCGAAAACTTCAATACAACAATTTTGGCATCTTAACGATTGCTTTACGAAACGAATTCGTATATTATATATAAAATTTTTCTTTTAACACAGATCATAATGAGTAAAATAGGGTCCATTAAATAAAGTTGGAGTTTCGCACAACGCACGGCAAGGGTGAGCGGCTAAGGTAGCCAATCAATGCCGTCGGGGCTGCTTTCTTAATTGAACAGGTCTATCGCGCTCTAATTCGTGGTCGTTTCTTCCTTCCTATTTTATCTCGTTCTAAATTTAAACCCAACACCCAACGCTAATTGTTTCGATAGTTTAATTATAAGTATTATTCTATGATAATTAGGATCAATTTATTTTCCCACTTCAACCCCTATGTATACAGGTACCATTGAAAGATTTCCTTCGCACAAAAAGGTTTCTATATTCAGGATATCTCCTGAACTATCACAGAACGGATAAAAAAATGAAGTATGAAATACACAAACAAAATTCGTCAACAATATTTTCGTCTCCATTCTAAAATTCAATTTTCCCTTATGGTGCAAAAATTCTTCAAAGCATACGGCATTCAAACCTAAAAACATTCTAGATATTACCTTATTCAATCATCAAAGACACATCCTGTAATACTGAACCAAATAAGCCGATATGAAAATAGTTGTAGCATTGTAAATTCAGACTTCTGTTATGTCAAATCCAAATTGTTCAAAGAAGCATAAAATTTCCCTTCCCTGTGAGGCAAAGGTTTCCCTGTGACGTCAACAACATTCATTCACTATTTACTTAGATTGGAGTTGGAGCAGGTCAATTTTAAGTTTGAAATTACCCTCCATCTAGATTCTAATCTAGGTTCTTGGATACTTCCTCGGAGTGTTGCGAATAGGTTGGGTGAAAGGATATCACCTCAACAAAGTACTCTCTCTACTATCTATATCTATTCAAACTGTTAAAAGCTACCTCAACTGCCGAATTTCTATAAATACTGTACAAAATTGTTTATACTGTTGCTATCTACCTTCATCTAGCTTCATGCTTACTAGGCTAAGACTTGAATGTAGCTCACAAAACGACTTTCATCTCGTACTCATGTACTCTGTTGATAAATTCTCCCAGCACGTGGCTGTGGTCCATTGTAGCTTCCCGAATTCGGCCTGTTCTATCGACTGTGAAGAGGAAAATATGGTCTGCAGACAATCAACTAAAACACACATTAGAGTATTGTAGACAACGAGGAGGCTGATAGGAAGGATATAATTAGGGTATGATATAATTCTTCAAGTCTTCTGTACTAACTTTCTTATGGAAGAGAATCCTTGTATGTTTGAAGTCCTGTAAGTATTTATGAATAAACACTAAACATGAAGATTTCCCCCTTTTACGCCTGGATGTAGACACCCCGCAACACTTGAGAGCCTTACCATTATGCATCTTTTATTTCCGTAACAATAGCATAGAGAACAAAAAGGATGTAATAGGAATATTAGCTTTATTATATATTTTAAGTATTATTAGCTTCTCCTTTTCCTCAAATTATAAAAAGGGGGTTCACAAGAAACACTATACTAATTTTAGTGTTTCTTGGAACATTTGCAAAAGAACACTGTGACCATTTTAAGTATCGTTTGCTTGTTTATGGTAGTTGTCACATTACTCTTCTTTATTTTCTTGTGACGTTTTCTTCTGCTTCCTGGTTGTTACGCGAGCATTAAAATCGCTAACTTCATTTTGCAGAGGCGTGCTTCCTTTTCTTTATCCGTGCTCCGAGTTTGGCAAAGGTTTTTAATTCATCCTTCTTACTTGCCGCCAAAAGAGCATTTAGGAAGGTAGATAATAATCCTCACTAATCCTTCCAATGCTCAATCAATACTCAATCAACAATAGACCGTTTCAAATATCTTTGCGAAATTTCTCCAATTATAGCTGATAATAAAATATTATTGCAACATTCTAAACCGCATTGTCGTTCCAATTCTCGTTCATTGAATTATATCTTTCAATCGGATATTATCTTCGAATGCAATTTCCGAAACAGCTTCTCGTTTATAGATCCCCTATCCAAATGATTTTTTGATAATTATTGGTGTTATTATACGGTTGCAATTGAAATCATTTTATATATTTTGACAGTAAAACCAAGAAGATAGTTTGCTTTGATCGATTATATAAATTAAAGCGTGTAACGAATAGTACTGAGTCTATAACAGCTGTCTGTTGAGAAACTAAGCTCGCTACAATAAAATAATTTAATAAGATACGAGAGCCTTGTTTCTTTATCTTTATATTAACTGAACGTATGCTGTAATAGTTAAATATTTCGAGATCCGAGACTTCGTTATCTTTTACGATTTAGTACTATTATTACGCTAGTTTGCAAGAATTTCTAAACCGTCCATCGTGAGCTCTGGGTCAGTGTTCGATACACATATACTCGAGATATTTCCGTGCTTAAGGTCTAGACCTCGGCAACGCGCCTCCGAGTGACTGCCAAAGCCATTATGTTAATCACGTTTCCCAAATCGATGGGGACTGGGCATTGAGATGCCCCAAACGATGACAAACCGAAAAAAAAGAAGAATGGCAAGCTTTTCTCCAAACGTTTCGTGAACAAAAGGTCGTAGTATTATAATTCACTAAGCAAAAAAACTCTTTACAAAAATGAACCGTTTATAATCTGTCAATAATGCCGCCTGATAACTTATTTTAGTATGGAACGACTTTAATTACATAGGCAATTATTGAGAAAGATCATATAATTCTGTATTTGATTATTGTAATTATTTCATGAAATGTAACAATAATTTCATTATTATTTTATCAAATTTCATAATCGTTTCATTAAATTCGATTCGATATGATCGATTCGATATTTAATTCGATTATCTTTCAGCCACAAATTGAAATAATTTTGAAAATAACATTCAGTAGCGAGAATCAATTACAGGAATGAATCTGAAAACAACATTAATTACTTTGACGAGTTTTGTTGTCAAAAGAGTCGTTTTAAACACCGTCATATATCATTCACAACGTTAACGATACAAACTGAATATCTCATTTCCGATTTGTAATTTAATTTTAACCGTGTAATGGTGAAGCCATCCCTTCTTCTCCAAGATAGTTTTTTATCGACTAGTTTCTCTTTCTGGTAGACAAATATCTCCGAACACAAATTCTCAGTATTCTATAATGTTGATATAGACCCGAAATCGTTTTACGCATAGGTTGGATTTCTTTCCGGATGATTCCACTTCGTATTTCCTCCACAACGGAAATCGTTGGCAGATGATCGATGTAATCCCCGTACGAAATTCACGCACGTAAATTTGGGAGGGAATGGATACTGTTTAGCGTCATGGGACAAAAATTTTTACGATGGGAATATAAAAGGATGAGTTAGAACGATGGAATGGGGGAGGGGAACTTCCCACGCCGGATAAATTAGCCGTTCTTCCTCTTTCCCCTAAAAATATCCCTCTTCCGAAGGTCCTTCCATTCATCCAGACGGGATAGCTTGTTTTGAAATATCGGAAAACTCTCATTTCGAGGAAGCGTAGTGCACGCCAGCTGAAGACACACAAACAGCGTGGTGACGTCATAGTAAATCGTTCGCTCATCCCACGTTTGTTCTCCAGTGCCGGTCGGAGTATTCCTGATCCCTTAAAGAAGGAGTAGTTGAGGACGAACGATGTTCCTAGTGACATACATTTTTCATGATCGCTTGACATTACCGGGTAGTATTTTTGGAGGAATGGATACGTAAAAAGCTAAAAATATATACGTCGGGCAATGAGTTAAATCTTATCGAAGCTGAAAATTATTCGATTATCGAAAATAGAACAATATATCGAACATAGAACAATATATCGAAAATAGAAAGATTCTGAAGTTGTAATTAACAAATGCGACCCTAATAATACAAATTTTCACCATCTTTATAGCAAATTTAATTTAGAACAGGTTTAAACATAATTCTGGACATCAACCTGTGTTATGTTAATTGTTTATCACGAAAGCTATTAATTTATAGTATTGCAGCTATCATTTCTTGAAATTATTAGTTCAAGACTCGAGTTACGACGAATAGAGTCGCGGATTCAAGGATTCCCAGTAAATATTACATAATACAACAAGGATATGCGCTTTACTGGTTCTAGCCCGTTCTTCCACTGCATAAATCGAGTCAAAAGAGAAACGAACGAATTAGACAAGTGTATTCTCCACAGGGATTACCAGGCAATTAATAAAATATTGCTCTGTTTCCTTAATTTTACACAATGGGTTTTTACCACATCCCACCCGATTCTGTGAATTTTAGTCTAGAGAAGTCCTCATTACAATTGTTGACATAGAATTAAGGAAAGGAGTTGTTTCCTATTGTTTAAAAGAAATGAGATTTCCGATCTCTCTCTCTATATATAAAAGAGATAATAGACAAAAAATGATCAGGTTTACAATTCTTCAAAATAAAGATTGGGGAATTTAATTCTTCTCTTCAAATTATCAAACGATTTTCAAATTAAATAAAAACTGATAAATTCAAATGTTCTCCATTTAAATAATCTTAGATCCTTTACCCTTCTATTTTACCGCATTTTGACAACGGAGTTAAAGTCTACCAAGACCAAAAGCAAAAACTTCAATCTCAATGTTGCCTAAAATTAAATCCAAGTTTTTCATTCTTATTATTTCCACTAATTATTCGCCTCTCACAACTTTAGGCAAAACCGCAAGTAAACGATTCTAAAGGAAGTAAATCAACATAAATTACCTTAAAAATCATATAAAAGATAAATTGTATGAGTGAAATATAATAGAAAAAAATAGGATGAGAGTTACCCGCAATATTTTACAAATACGAGATCATAACGACATTCGTAAGTACGAAATCGAATAATCCTGGAGTAAATACCGAATACAATGGTCATTCAATAACTCCTAGAGATATAGAAAAGAATTATATAGCGCAGTCTTTATTTTCCATCCTAATTTACCTTTATCTGAACTCTGAACATTTGGGAAAGAATATCCCCGAATATGTAAGATGCTTAAAAGCGTGTTTACGTAAAGTCCTAAAAATAGGTTCGTTTGGGCGACCTAGTTCCTTATGAACCGTTGTCTACCATTTATTCAAGTCTAGCGCTGAAAACTATTCTCATCCCGTGTTTCGGGAAGATATTTTAAAAATTCCACCTTAAATGCCATACTATTAGATTTGGGAACTTCCAGAGGTGTGCGCTCGTTCATCATCTTAATGGAACAGGATATTTTTCATACGAAGGCATTTCCCCGGCATATTAGCTAAACCTGAGCAAGACGACGTTCTGCATGCACTGTTTGACCTTTTCCTCAGAAATCCGTGTAGATAATTCCGCCATGCATACCAATAAACCTTGACCTTCAAGTTTCCTGTCTCCGGTGTTCAGCCGCATTCATAAACTCTCCCATTTGACCGTCTTTAGAGTGTAGTAGTACACCATTGTCTGATGGATACGAGGCAGGATTGCCGTAGATAAATAAAATAATTCATGACGATTGCATTTATTATCTTTAAAAGATAATGAACCATTCATACTAACTATTTTTTTTGCATTCAATTTCTCTCGCTGAATTATACACACACACACTCTACAAAATTTTTGCAACCTCATCTATTCAAATTTATTTGGTTAATCGGCTAGAACTATATGGTAGATTTTCGATCAATTCCAGCAGCTTCCATTTCCCTCTTTTCTAATAATGCGCCTTTGTTGTGGGCGAGATTGGTACTATAAAAAGTCTCCCTTTAATTCTAACCCAAAAAAAATAAAATTACATATTTTTCGTATCTCTAAATAATCAGAGCAGATGACTCATAAGCCTATCTAAATTAACTCTCCTTCATGACTTTTTAAATATATTTATACATTTACGTATATATCTCCACCCAAAACTTAATAATCCAAATTTTCGCAATGAAAATAAACTAAAGTTAGCTTTCCCAGTCATTAACAATTCGCAAATTAAATAATGACATAAATGCATTAGGTTTCTATTAGGACATAAATAACTACTCTTTTTGTGCCAGTTCGCGTTTCCTTGTTCGATCTCGTTGCTTTTCTTCCGCAAACACTTCCGGAAATGAGAGATCAACCGAAGAAACATGGCAAGCGTGAAGCTCGCTAAAAGCAAGGGAAGCGCCGATAGTACTTGGCACTGTATTATCTTCTCCAAGTTAAAGACAAGCGTGCTCCGGTGACATGTTTCGGAAAGCGACATTTGGAGAGTAGCACGACATATCATTCCGCGGCGGTCGGGGGAAGGCACTGTGCGATAAATTTCTTTAATTGAATTAATTATTACCCGAAAACAAACCCCGCCAGAGTTGGCGATCACGCAATGAGAGTATGAATATGTCAGGAGAGGAAGACTAGGCGAAGTGGTATGAGGAACAATCACGATCCAAAGTATGCATTAAATTCTTTATCTCCCCTCATTATCCGCAATTTAGTAGAAGGGGACATCTTTCATACGTCATATATCTTAGGGGTGATCCTTTATCTGATCTTAAGCGAATAGGACTGGTAAATATTACACCTACCAATTCACGCTATTAAACAACTTACGATGCGATACTTTAATACTATTTAATTAGTCCTCAAGCATCGACAAAATATGCAGATTCAATCTGGAATATCTCACTCTAACTAATTTCTCATTAAAATAAATAGATAGTTACTTCATACTTATGAAACCAAGAAGAAAAATCATCAACTTCAGTTCCAGTTTGAATAATCCCTATCCAAAATGATACCCTGTACAATATGATACAGTAACCACTTGTTTCCTAGATTGAGCAGATTTGAAATCGTAAAATACTACTGTATACATACAGAAAATAGAACGCAAAGGTATGTTAAACATTCTGAGGCAGGTGCTTTATAAGGAAAACTTAGAGCAACGGAAATAAAACAGAGAAATCTGTCACCTGTTGTAACTCCTCTTCCAAATTCGATACACTGTAGAATATACCGATACCGTACATAAGCCAACATCATTTGGAAGAAATTTTGAAACTAAGATCCATCCTCTGTTCCAATTTCAATAATTACTCCATAAGACGTTAGCGTTTTTTCATACTTCGATTGATAATTGAAGAAATACGGTTTTACGTGTTTCGGAACACGAAAAACTTCATCTATTTACGGTATCCACTAATGAATTATTATCGATAAATTTGAGAGTTTTTTCAATAGTCAAGGCTTGAGTGTTGATTCTCTATACATTTTGGTTATGATGTAGATCATGATTACGATTGAAACCGAGTTATCTTCTTCTGACCAATTAAAACTACAGCTTACTGAAGATTCGGAAACAACTCTTTTGCATCAATAACGCGTTACCTTTTCTTTCAGAGGTTTCCATGAATTTTATAGATTTTTTAAATCTCCAACCGAATCTAATGGTGGAATGGTGCACTTTAGTGCACCATGATATGCCATGAATATGGAGAAATAAATCTGAAATAGTAATAAATAATAACAAATATGATCTCTAAAATTTTCTATACCTTACATATTCCAGGTGTGTTTAGAGCGCGGTTGGAGGGAACATAATGAGTGCAGTTCATTCAAAGATAAATGGAATCTTTGGTGGAGGACATCAGGCTTCCCTTTATCTCATCATAAACACTTAAAACAGTTGCAGGTTTGTCAACTATTCTTCAAATTTCTCCTGGAATATCCAAATAATATCAGCATAAAATAATCAGATTTCATTTCAATAATTGTTTGATTTTATAAAAAAATTCACAATATTAATAAATTCTTTTAATGTATAAACTCTGCAGTTCACAAATCATGTTCCAAAAGGATCTTCCATATGCAGGAAAGATAGTCTTGCAAGATATTTACGTTGCATGAAGAAGGTCTATGGGTCAATCTATGATTTCAGGTGAATATACCCTCAGATGAGATTAACATGTCCAAATTACCTCCAACACTGAAACAGTTTTTGATTGACGATATTTATGAAATAAATCATAAAATGAAGAATTATATGAAAACAAATATTTTAGAGTAAATAATATTTAGTAATTCTTAAAAAATTATTCAGTTGAAAATTAATACTTGAAAAAAGACACAAATTCATAGTTCATGGCTTTGATGTTTGACAAACCATGAAAGACATTTAGAAATGTCTTGTATGTGCGCTCGAATAATGAAGTATTCTGCTATCACTTTGGTTTGGAGCATATATTCTTCTGTATTTGATGTATGAACTATTTAACATAGTCATTCAGTAAGCAGGAGTTCTGAGTTGGGTTATTGGCCAGTATAGAAAATTTACCTACTCCTTGCTTACATTTAATTAGTTTAGTAGTTGGTTATTTCCATCATTATTTCTGAGTAAAATTTAAATTGCCAAATGATTATCTGAATAACAGAGCTTTTAATATTATTTGATTTCAGCCCACCAGGATACAATCTTCCTCTAGAGTATACCAAGTTGGTTGCTGAATGTAGCCGAAGAGGTTCCATGACAAGCAGCATAACTTCAAATATTAATCTATCATCTGTGATTCCTACTTACAAAGTTCATTCTTCCTTGTGTTCTTCCTCGTCCTCAAATACATCTTCTCCTCCTTGTGCCTCTTCGTTTGCCTCAGTTTCAAGGAATCCCATTAGTACATGGAATTATTTTGGAACTGGAAACTCCTGGGAAGATGTATGGATCTGTAAACCAGTTGGACAGAGTCAAGGAAGAGGAATTTTCCTGTTTAGGGTGAGTTTTGTGATAGAGAGAGATATTATTTCTATCAACTTATACCTTCCCCATACCCTATTCTACCTAATTGTATACATTTAGTGTACTTTACCAGCTGATGCAGATCATTTTCCAAAGCTGTTCTTGCAGTTTTTATTTTGTGGAGAAGTGCTATTCCTGAAACTTTCATTGCAGGAAATAGATTTTCATAACAGCTGGCCTAAACCGGTGAAGAAGATAAAAATATTTACTTTCATTTCCATATGCATTTAGATGAAATACCAAGACCTAATTTTTTACAGAAGTAAGAACGTACAGATTATGAACTGAATCAGACTTAGGCTACCTAAAAGAGAGGGTTTGCAAATCAATTCAAGGCAGACCACAATCAAGATAGGTACTAGTATAACAAAAATAAAGGCTACACTTTGCTGTTGAAATATTAGAAGTGAAAGATAATACTGATGTAAAGTAAATTTTAAATAATTATATATAATAATGTTTTAATACTTATCAAATGAAATTAAATCAAAGCAAAAAAACGTTGGTGAGTTTTACTGGTTACTCATATCCCTACGTTGGATGATTGATCATTCAACAAAGAGAAGAAGATAAATTTGACTTTAAAACTTTCTGCAAAAGCATAATGTTTAATTATGATTTCCAGAATATATATGTTTAAGATTATTAAATTTATTTTCTAAAAAAATATTAGATTCTTCTTTCTTCTTTTTGATTCTACCGATAAAAGAATAGCTCAATATATAGAGTTTGAAAATATTTTGCTATAAATAGACTTTTGAAACATTAATTAGCTAATCATTGAAAATGATTTTCAAAAATAATATGATAGCTTCAAGAATAAAAAAAGAAAAGATTGAATCTCACAGATTATTATTTGGAACAAGTCATGTTCATTTTTTAATTAAAACATAATAAAAATATTACATCAAATTATGTACACAGTAAATTAATTAACTTTTTTAATTTCATTCTTTGTACTTATTATCAACATTACAGTTGATGATATAATATCATTAGCTGAATGTTATTCAATTATCTACAATGTGTTCAATCAATAATTGACAATTACAATTTTAACCATTTAACAGGAACCAAGTGAGCTTTGTTATGACTCAAATGCAGTTGTACAGAGGTACATTCCCAACCCATTGCTGATTGGAGGCTATAAATTTGATCTGAGACTGTATGTGTGTGTGCCATCATTTCATCCCTTGGTCGTGTATCTTTACCAAGATGGTCTTGCACGCTTTGCCACTGACAAGTTTGCATTGGGTGACCTCTCAAATGTCTTCCGACACCTAACTAATTCCTCTCTTAATAAACTTGGCCCTGGATATACAGAAAAGAAGGAGAGAGTTGGAGCAGGTACAGATATAACCTTTGTAGATGATTATATGCTTATATCTAACTTTTCATATCTCTTAAGTAATACACACAATTTCAGATATTTATGTATATAGAATTATGAGTAGATAAAATATGAATATCTTATGTATCTTAGTTATCCATAGGAGCTAAAAAGTTGGTATTACAAGGATATAGATTATAATTTGAAATACAAGGCTGTCTTGCATCAATAATCTAAAAAGAAGTGATCAGCTAATAAACACCACTGAAGTTAATAATGATTCAAAGTTTTTGTTTGCAAGCAAATTGACAATTTTGGAATGTCATGCAACAGATCTTAGTCTACCTGGCAGAGCTCTCTAGGGTTAGATTTTTAATACATATTTTGACAATAAGGCTCCCTTCTCCACAAAATGATATTTTAATACTAAAGTATACAAAATAACCAATTTTTATTGTATTGTAATTTAGCAATTTAGAGTTTTATTATTTTCATAACTGTATTCTCATGATAATTAACACTTCATTCAACCAAATATTGAAACGATCACTGCAATTTAAAATGATTCAGGGTATCATTTCAAGTAAAAACTGAAGTAAATGCAAATCACATTTAAAAGTAAAATACTTCAAGGAATTATATTCTTACTTTCGTCTTATAAACAGTTTTTAAAAAATTTTTAGGTTTTACAACAGTAGGTTAAAAAACAATGATTTCACAGAACTTTAAACTTCACCCGTGGGTACAGAGAATGTGAATCTTAAATTGGCATTCACTCCATTCAATTTAAATTGTTAATGATGCTTATTGGTGACTGTATAGAAGTAGATGAAATTTACATTATTGCTATTGACATTGAATAAGAATGCTTATATTAAAATATGCTTGCTTAACATAGTTGATGAATCTATTGATTCGTACTTATTACTACACACGCACATTCTCATTTCCCTTAAAATAATCATGTAATTGAACTGATAATCAAACAAACAAACTTACATGGATAGAGTAATCAATTCCATATTCTTTCAAACATCACTGCACACCTTCAAGCTTCCATACTTTTCCTTTATAAGAATAAAACTGATTCAAAATACACAGCACTATGCTAGCCGAGGTATTTTACCCTGAAAAAAGTAAGATAATAAATGTTATTCAATAATCGATTTAGTAATCGATAACATAAGAACGCAACTACAATTGATTAATCATATCTTCGAAATAAACTAAAAATATGTAAAAATAATAACTTTTCAACTTGTAGCACTATGAGCAATAAATAATTATACATTATGTATTGTTCAATGCATCATGAAGACTTTCAAATTCATTTATTGATTTAGAGTGCTATACATCATCCAATGTTTATAAAACAACAAATTATCAATAATAATTATTATTCTGAGAAAATTACGAATTTGTACACTCTGTTCTGTATAATTATATACAAGAGTGATGTGAAAATTAAAAATTTCACCTTTAGAGAATCTACTAACAATTGATAAATAGTGGAGATGAATTTTCTTTAAGTATTCAACATTCTCTCATGCCACAGTCGCTTGATGGTCAATGGAAACCAAAAGCTTTCATCACGTAATGATGATTTAAGAAATTATCCGAGTTCTATCTCTCTAGAACCTCTCGTAAATGGAAAAGTAACTTTTCCCGCAGCTTTGTAGCCGAGAAACTTCTGTATTTGAGCTTTCAATATCATATAAATTTCTTTAAAATTTTTTAAAAACATAAAGTTGTAACTTCAAGTTGGATCTTGAAATTTAAAAATTTAAAGCTTTAACTCCCCCATTATTATTATTTTCAAAATGGCACAAATTATTCAAATATTTCATTATAAAGTTCAATCATGTCTAGGATCATGTTCAATCATGTCTAACTGTCCATAAACTGGGTACCTTCAAACATACTATTGAGAGTTTATAAAGACAATTCTGGATTAAAGATTAAAGGCAATTCTTTATTACACCTGGATAAACACCTACACCTTCCTCATTTATTCTAGCTTCAGTGGATGGTTTGATTTATGATAAAGTAAAAATACCATAGTATAATCTTGGTAGATTGTTATTTTAAAGTAGTAACATTACTGTAATGCTTCATTTAATTTAACCCATCCATAATTTCTATTTCTGAGGATTTGGAAATTATTTCATAAAGTTTGGGTGATCAGGTGAAACCTTGAGGAAGGCCATAGCAGTTGAAGAAAATACACTTAGTGTCACTTTCACAGTATATGTTAGCACAACTGGTTTGTGAAATTGCAAAATGAAGAATGCAAACAGAGATTAAGAATATTCATGCTTAAGTGCTAAAGTTCATTAACAATTTTTATTCTCTGCTGCAGTATATAACCTACTTAGATAAAAGTTTATAAAAGCTAAATTTATTTCTTTCGATTCATTCGATTCAAGTATAACTCTCTATATTTTCTCCTATAAATCTATTCTTTTTTCTATAAATAAATTGATTTTACAATAGTACTCCATTTTTATTGTAAGAAAGTTGACTAAACTTTCCTCATCATTTACTCTGAATTCAGTTTCACTGATTATAAATTAATGCTGGTAAAGAGGGTATTTAACTTTTCTGATTTTCATTTTCTAGGATGCAAATGGACCTTGAAACAGTTGAGACATTATTTTCATCAGACTGGAATAACCGACTGGTTCTTATGGCAGCAAATTTCTATATTAGTGGTGCTAACTGTTTTGAGTCAGGCTGCTGGAGTTCCTTGCTCCCCTGCCAATTGCTTTGAATTCTTTGGTTTTGATGTTTTGATAGACTCGTCCCTAAGACCTTGGCTTTTGGAGGTAAGTCACTTGAAATTTTGTCAGTTAACATATTGTATATTGTAAATTTTTAAAAAATCAGCATTTCTGGAAAAAATGTAGTGTTGTAAATAGTGCCATTAAATATACTAAAGCATGTATGTTTTTAAAATAAAAATAGCTTTCTTAGGAATCATTTAGCAAAGGAATCATTTTCCAGGTTAATGTCAGCCCAGCTCTTGGTACAGATTGTGATGCAGATGCCAGTGTAAAAAAGCCAATGCTACATGATCTATTTGATTTATTGGGTTTTCCAGTATGTAATACAGGACTTAACTTGTTTACTCTGTGGGACACAAGTGTAGAACAAAGTGATTTGACCATTATTCATAATGATAATGATAAGAGAAGTATCAAGTCATCTTCACCAGAAAAAGATTCTGTTAATAATGAAGAAGAACTGAATGTGGAAGACAGAGAGCCTAAAGACACAGGAAGGAAGACAGTGAGAGAAATCTGGAAAAAGAAAAGCAATTCCCTCAGGAAGTCTATTCCCAATAGCGTACGAGCATGTAAGACTCCAGATGTTGCTGTAGTTGGTACAGATGAAGATATTTCTTGGGTGAGATGTTCAGGAATAAACCCAAAAATTAATAGAAGAGGATTCAGAGGTCATTGTCGATCACAATCAGAAGATCCCCCACGTCCAACTCCAGTTGTATGGGGTAATGGTAAAGATTGGGGAGATGCAGTTGCAAAGGAAGGAGGATGGGTAAGGGTATATCCCTTGGGAGTTCCTCCAATATGCAATCATAATTTATCTTATCCAGTTGGTCCTGATAAGGGTGCCAGATCAAGAGGCCATCAACAAGAAGTAAGATTGACTGTGATAGAAATACAGCGTTTTTGGAAGGCAGCAAGGGAAGTGTGGCAAAATCATAAGGATAAGACTGATAATTATCGTGACGCGCTATTAAAGAAGAAAGTCGGAATGAGTGGTGAACTATGGAAACCCAAAAAATAATGAGGTTTTTTAGCTAACCTCTTACTGCCTAAACAAGTGTCCAACTTTATGGAATATATATCTATATGTGTGTCTGTGCACGCATATATTACATAAATATTTTCTGATGTTACAATGTTTTGAATTTACAGTGTTCCGTCAATTTCTATAGAATGTATATTTCAAGATATTAGCTATCACTGCCTCCGATGGTAATTAATAGCACATAATTTTCATCATTATCTCTTGATGGCTTCAAGATTGTATTCTCCCTCCTTCCCAAAATGGCAAAAGTGTTGCTTGTTATAGATATACATGTATATATTACCAAATAAGACTCAATTTTAAAAGTTATAATTTTTAAATTTGTGAATCAATAGTTCCAACCATTTTCTCATTGCCAATATACCCTTAAAAATAAAAAAGGATTAATGTTTATATATGCAAACTATAAAGTTAAATTCATATGATTAATTTATAGTATTTGCTTTCTGTGGATAGTATAAATTATTCATATGACAACACATTCATTACAATAAGTAACAACATTATAATTAATCATCCAAGAGTAAACTTCATTTTCTATTATAACCACCTCACCTAAATAACTCCATGATTATAATCTATTCTCCAAACATGATCTATTTTCTAAGGAGTCACACAAAACTGAAAGGCTACTAATTAATCTCTCAATGGAACAGAAATAGTAAATTTTTGCATAACCTCTATTAAATCTCTTATATTTATTGTTCAGTATTTAATTAAATAATTTTCCTAGATTCTTACTTTAATAAGGAAAGAATATAACATCAGTGTAAATTGTGTTTTATTACCAAGCTTCTATTCAAATGCTGATTTTTATAATTGACGAAATTAAAGTAGTTAAGTGAGTGAGGAGAACCTTTATCTTTTTTAGAACTGAGTTATCTTCAATTCATTTGTAATCAAATATGCTTCCTGGTATTCAAACACCTTAACTATTTTTGAACTTCACATATTATAGCAACATTACTTAATTGATCTATAGTTATATATTATGGATACTTTGTTCTAGATGATGTTAAATATTCATAGCTGTTCTCAACTATGAATGTTATGAGCATTATATTATTATTACATTATCAAATTAAATAATTGAAACCACAATAATAAATCAACTATTCATTCAGAAATCTTAAATTTTGATTCATTTCAATATAGTAGAAAAATTAACAAATTAAAAATTTTTCTTAGCTTTGAAAATCTAGGTATAATTTAAAAATTATCCAATGAGACTTCAAATTCTGAAATATCTATGTAAGCCTCAATATCCAGATCATCAAGGAATCACTAAATTACGTAAGCATTACTGAGATTTTTAATCTTATGAACATATTATTATAGAATTTTAGATATATTTTGCATCATGCAAAATATTATAATTGTGTTATGTGTCATTTTACTTGGATTTAAACGAAATACTTTAAAATAGCAGACAAATTTCATTAAAAATACTTCATTTCATGGAAAGAAAGAAATTAAAAATCATTGATAAAGCTAATAACAAAACTAAGTATTTATAACAATTCTTGATGTATCTAGTTTCTTAAATGTGAAATAAAATTATGTTAACTTCTCAATTTGTTGACTAATGCTAATTTTAATAATATATAATAATTCTGTTCTCCAGAAATACAACAACTGAGAAGGAATTAAGACCATAATAAAATATATGAAAATTCTCTTTGGAATAATTCTATATTTTTTGCATTGTATGAGCAGATATTTTAATTACCAAGAAATTTTAGGAAATTTGCTTATTGGAATATTCCATGAAATGCATTCCTAACATTTCTCTGACGTATTTCAATGTACTACAATTCATACAACAAAGATAGATAGGTATTACCAACTTCAAACTCCTTTCCTCAAAATTAGTTAGAATTCTTTTTCCTTTATAACTACTCAAGCTACTCAGGAAACACAATATTGAAAACAGCAAAGGAAAAGTAAAAATAACTGTGTGTTTAAATGGTGATGAAATGTAAAAGCTATAGTAGCTATATCATTGAAAACTATAACAATATAAAAATATATATATCTTAGTTCATCATTAGCCATTTATTTTCTTTCTTTTACTTTTAATATTGATTACTTCGTGTCATATATTAATTTACTTGAGCTAAATTACTTCTATAAAAAAATGCAGATATCTATCAAAATTAGCTAATGATGAACAAGCAGTTCTCTTTCAATTCTTGAGTCCCTCTAAAAGTTTTTCAATAGCAAGAAACACTTTCCATCTTTAATATATAGTTTGCTCTGGTTAATTATCTATTAAAGATAAAATATTAACTTAGAACAAAGAAATAATACCTATATGATGATCTATGGATATGATAAAGCTGTAAGCTGATTAACTTATATGGGAATTATTTCACAATTCTGGATAAAATTTGATCATACCACTCAGTATCTGGTATGTCCCAAATTGGCTCATTCATTATAAAAAAGCAACAGTAAAAATAATCATGTACTAGCGATATATAAATAAAATCTAATTAACTTTTTCAGTTAAATGAATTTCCATTTTAATACCACCATTTTAGTTTACATATCGGTATTCAAAACATAAATATCATCAAAAGTTGTTTATTTATGCATTTGTACAAGGCTATCATTAAAAACACATATTCCACCAAAGCTAAAGCACCAACATTAAAATAATAAACAAATTATGCAGCCTTTTTAACCTACTACAATTATGTAGAGAAACAATTGAGGTAATTTAAATTCAACCATATGATCAAAAAATACAACAAGTTCAACAAATTTTCAAAGTCATACACTTGAAAAACCATACAGGAAATAGAGAGCTGCCACTTCCATACATTGAGCTGTAGTTGCAAAGCATTTATCAGATGTAAGTTTCTCACCATATCTTAGCATTTAATTCTCAACGATAGGGTTACATTGATCACTTTACTCTCTCAAAGATATCTTTCTTGGAAGGAAAGCCAAACATTTCCCTACAAAATAATACAACCATTGCCTCTTATATTTTTATAAGACATTCATTCACACACATTCACAATAATAATTTTCAATAGTTTCTTTCATTCCCCCTTGCACACTAATATGCTCACTAGAAGAAGAGACCCCTGCTTTTAAAGCAGAATAGAAATAATAAACTTACTGAAAGAAATTTTGATTTCTTTCAAATTGCTCACATTCCAATCACAATCTCAATTGTTCTCTGCCCATTCATTAATTGATATAAAAAATAAATTAAGATGCAGTCTTCTATACATTTGTGTAAAATATATTTAAAGCCCTATTAAGATATTTGTAAAGAAGCCAAGTGTTTGGACAATCAAACTTAAATGCATATTGATTAGAGGAAAATATTACCTCTACCGATGAATTCTATAAGACGAGAAAGATATTGTCATCAAAAACTTTTTACACATTATTATTATAACAATTTAATATTGAAGGTCACAAAATTTTGATAAAACTAGAATGGAAGCAAGACATCAAATAAGTTATTTTAATAAGAAAATATTCTGTGGATCTTGTAGAGGTTCTTCATCAGTTCAGTGAAATGAAAGTTAACTATGGATCCTTGTACATTGTTTGGTAACAATATGTATAGTTGAATAAGAAACATTATGACATTATCATAAAAACTCTGCAAACTACAAGCTCCATAAAATCTCTTATTTTAAATAAAGAAAAATCAACATATAAACCAATTAGACAATTCAGTAATAAATATTTAAGTTTAATAAATTTAAAGAATCATTACCTTCTTACTATATTACCAGCTCTCAAACTTTAGCTGGACACTTAAAAAAATTTAAGTAAAAAATCCAGCTAACATTGAGAAATAGCTACCATCAAGTGGAAGCCAGGTAAAATATACAAGTTGTGCAACAAAAAAATTAAAAATCTGAATCAGAACCACATTTTATAAATCACATAATTTCATTATTTTCTTATATTATCAATAATACAATACATGAATATTTTATATAAATTACCATAACAGTAAGAATGACCAAGTCTTCCCTAAATCATTACTCAGGTAATGACAAATATAACCTTCATTAAAGAGAGTGATTTTTAAAATACCAAAATAATGAAAATTATGAATTCTTTCATTAAGTTGATGATATAATATTTTGGAAAATAAATTCAACACTTAAGACTTGTAGGAAACCTCAGATTTTCCTTTGCAAAATGGTTCACTTATCATATTATCTTTTTTAAGGATTGAGGATATTGAAAGAAATATGACCAGGGCTTTAATAGTTTGACTTTCCCTACATACTTTGGGCAAGATAAACAATTGGATATTGAAAAACAGAGGCTTTATGTCAAGCCATTCATATTGTCATTATCATTTCACTCCCACAAGGGATCTAGGAGTGAAAATATGCACTAATGAGTCCCAACCACAGTCAGCTATTTGACCTTGGACATGATTATTGAAATCAAGACCATATACAAACTCGGAGTGATGTTTTATAGTTTCAATAGGATCTGATGACACTTTGAAATCCCAGATTCTGAAAAGAATAAAAAATATTGTTAAGTTGACAAAGAAGATGAAAATGTAAGAATTAGGAAAATCCTTCACAACCTTTAAATACTCATATGCAGATTTAAATATATGCCAAATTTCAACTATTGTCAAAAGTCAACTTATATTCGATGAACTCAATAACCAATGTGAAACAAAAAGCTTGGACAGAGAAATATTGTGTGAAATGATTTTCAATATGATTCTTTCCTAGCTTTGTTTCACATTTTTTGATTTTTCATAGAATTATACTAGATAACATATCAACTTCTTGAAATCTCTTTTGATGAGGTCATATAACAGCATTTAATTATTAACATTTTTATATATATAAACATCTGCTTTAGATGTGCTAAATTCCTGTATATTATATACATATTAGTTCAATTAAATGAAAAGTTAAAGTTAATGTCAAATACACTTCGTTCTTTAATATCTAATATCATATAAGATTAGAAGAAAAAGAATAGAGGAGAAATCGACAGCCATAAAAATTAGAAAACAATCAAAAATTAACCTCAAAACAAAAATAAATATTAATAGATGTTACTCAAGGAATTAAAAAGGCTCTACCTACCTAGTTGTGAAGTCATAAGACACAGAACCAAGAACAGATAAATGGTGAGGTGAGAATTGAACTCTTCTGACAGCATACTCACAGCCCTAAAAAAAAAAATAAAAGCATGATTAAGAGAGAGATACATTCACACAGAAATTGACATATGCATATTATTGCCATGAAATACTTTTCACTATTTCACAGAATCAGATTTCAAAGGTAGAAAGTTAATTTAAAATCTATGTTCTTACTATTTAAAGGAAAAAATCTACCATATGTTCTGATAATAGTTTACAAAATGAAACACAAAGGTTATGTTGTTCATTTTTCCAGCGTAAGTTTATCATCACAATTGCAGATTTAGAACACCTAAAACTGCATAATTTCTAAAATTTTCATTGACCACTTTACAACAAGTATATCTTACAACATAAAGCTATTTTAAACCATAGTTCAATTTTGATACTTTGATACGTATGGGTTTCAAAATTGATTCCAACAAAAAATAATCTCTCTATTCCCATTGTATGCTCATTGACATTTAACTTCCACAGTATGGATTATTTTAACTTCTTGACTTGCTAATTTTAATATGAATCTTAGCTAATGGTGAATATAAAAAATATACTTACTTTTTGCTCAAATATCGGAGAGGCTAGGCTACGTAAATCCCAACCCCTAATTAGGCCATCAGATCCGCCTGTTGCAATAATATTTTGATCATATTTACACCAATCACAACTTAGTACTTCAGCTGCATCATGAGCACGAACAGTCATGGTAGCACGGTGTGGCATGAGAGAATTCCATATCCTTAAAGTTCCATCTCCTAAAAAGATGCATCATCAATAAATAACAAAATAAATTAAAATAATTCAACAAAAAAATTGTACTAAAATTCTGATATTTAAATACCTGATACAGAGGCAAAACAAGCAGGGACATGTGGAGACCACATAGCATTATACACAAGTTGAGAATGGCCAAGGAATGTGGCTAACGAACTAGGTCTATTTGGATCCCACTATATTGGAATGGTATAAAGAAAAATTATTTAGAAACAATCTCGATTACCTTAGGAAACAAGAATAGATAGACAAATTTATAAGGCTAAAATGTAGTAAATTCACAGTAAAGGGAAAACAGACATTCTAAAAAAATCTGTAATAATGCAACGAAATTTAAACTGTTTCCTCACCAGCTTGACACTGCAATCCCATGATGCTGAAAGAATGAACTGTTCTTGTCGAGTTTGGCTCCAATCTACAGAATATACTTCTTTCTTGTGCTCTCTAAATGTCTGAGGTGGAAGCTGTAACAAAAATCAACAATACTAAGTAAGTGACTTTTCAGGATTTTTCAACAAGATTGTAAAATTCAATTGACATGCGAATTAAAATTCATAATACTATACCTGAGGACAAGTAACGTTCCATAGCTGTAAGATTCCATCACCACTGGCACTAACAACAACGTTTGCATCAGTCTCACTCCACACCACATCAAATAGTCCATCACCCCATTGGAATGTTGCAATTTCAATAATACTTCCTTCGGGAGTCAACTCCAGTAAGAATAATGTTCCTCCTCCTACAAAAAAAGATATTTTTTTATTCTGGCCACAGAACTTGCACACAGCTTATGACAATAAAAATGTGTTTACCAGCCAATCCGAAATACTGAGATGTAGCACAAACAATCCTTTCGGGTTGAAAAGGAGAAAACCGTACTGAATATCCATGTCGGTTGGGTGTCAAAAAAGTAGGCATTATAACTTCTTAGAAACCTGCAGAGAATAAAAAACGTCGAATTCAATGATAATAAAAGAAATTACGAGCAAATAACGTGTCAAAGAAATACAAATTAATATGAGTAGTGCGCAACCTGAATATATTCAAATAATATTATGAATCATTGTAATACACATTGCAATACACTATTTACAATACGTCTTTATTTACAATGGCACACAAATTACTAGCCATATTTGTGGTAGGCCTATACTAACGCCAGCTATATGACATCATCGGAAGCAGTTGAACGAAACACGATTGTAACGTAAGTGTTACCGCGAACACTCAAAGTTTCATATTTTAGGTTTCACCTGCAATGTATTTAATTCTATAATTTTAATCACTATAATTCTGAAATTTGATATTAATTCATAAATCAATGTAATCTTAGTAAATTTTCCCATATTTTTGTTTGTTTTATTTCACAATGAAAAAATTATATATGAAAAATTTTGAATTACCTGAATATTTCAAAGAAAAACATCGAAATGAAAAGATTCATGTAAAACATTAAGTTATAATTAAAATAAGACTACATTGTAAAAATTAGTACTTTACATTTAAAATTTTCAAATTACGTATATGATGATGTTAAATATCATGTAGTTATACAATTTTTCGAAAATGAAACCATTTTAAAAGTTTTCAGAGATTTTACTGTCACAATTATTTATCAACAGTTATAGTTCTTTAGCTTCTATTATCTTCAGTAACGGAAAATACGTATTGTTTTGAGATACGTAATGCTGATGGTTGATAGTTTAGAATGAATGGTCTTCTAAAAACTCGAAACAATATATTAAGATGTAGTTTATGACTTTAAAAATATTATCTATGATATATAAATCATTCATCTTCGGAAAAAATTTTAAAATGAAAAATATTATCAAATTATCAAATATTATATCTAATATAATATTATCAAATAATTATTAAATATTTTATATTAAATATAAATTTTCTTTCAAATATTAATGTCAACTTCATACGTTCAGGATTAAAAATTAATACAATACAGAATTATTGTTTAAAATAATATTACTAAAACTGGTAATGAATATAAGATATTCATTTAATGAATTCTTCTGTAAATTAAAGAATGAAATATTAGCTAACTAGCAAAGCAAATGCTTCGTTGAATTACGTAATTAAAAGGAAAAGGTGAACTTAATTTAAAAACTATCCAATGCGTTTAAAATACTGTTTTAATTCGAATCCATATTTCCTGCATGAACAACTAGTTACGATCAATCCAAATACGCAGATGCATAGGTATTCAGACCGAAAAAAGATCCTAAACGAAAGGATAGAAAACCGACAGAATATCGAGAATATTATTGAAGCTTAGTATGGATAGTAAATGCTTATCCACTTTATATCTCTATAAACGTTAATCTGCTCGAAAATGAATTTCCAAGGCGTAAAATTGTTGTTTTTCGTTGTTCTTGGTGCTTCTGCATCAGTGCATGTTATATCATAATCTTGTTAAGACACTGCGAAAGCTGTATTGGCAATAAATTTCTGAAGCCATACAACCAGGCGTATGTGACGCACTCCTGAAAAACAACCAATTCATTCAAACTGAATTATCTAAAGAAAAAAGATACTAACCCTTACTCTTAGAATTTTGGATAAGCTAATTCCTGTTTCTTTTCGTAACTCCAAGACCACTTCTCATCATGAATAAAAATTTGAATTTTTTACTAGAAGTTGAAGAATTAGCTACATTACATAATACATATTATTTCGAGCGTATTAGTTTTATATAGCTCTACTGATGATGCTGGAACCTTTCCTGATATTAAATGGTTAATCTCCACTAGTAATTTATGTTTGAATGCGGGTTTTCAATAACTTCAGAAATATTTAAAATTGAATTTAGCCCATCTTGTATGCCGAGTATAAAATGTGGTAAAAATTGGTTCCTTGCATTCTGAAAATGTATTCGTTAATTATTTTGCATCAATTACTTGGGTCGTTAAATTTCCGAGCTTCTAACTATGTGAAATTTTCAGATTAGTAGCTTTTATTCAAAATTACTTTGCGAAATACACTATAATATGTAGCCTATACTTAAATACGATCTTAGTAGCAAGTAGGGTTGTTCTAAGTGTAGATATGAACCCTTTAAGGGAATCGATTGGAATTGACGAACAGTCTCCATCAAGAGGAATTGATTATTCGCTCGCGAAAATGGTTGCTCGTAATTATATCCTCGTTACCTCTAATACACGATCGAATCCAAAAACTCGCTAACTCTTCCACCTACGAACCGGTTTCATTATCAAAGAGCATTGACGCTGACCCCTCCAAACTTTGTGGCTTCTCTCATCAACAGCACTAGTTCCACACTGTTCCCAATCTCGTGACAACACCCTCCCCTTTTAGCTAATCCAATTGAATCGGCCTACGTCATGATCTTCGTTTATCTAGTTATGATTTTTATCCCTAAAGAGGTGGATCGCACCTTGAAAATGGACGGGCCTGCCTAGGGTGGATGTGTGATCAAGGGAATGGAGAAGGAGGACTTGTCAGGGGTGATGAAACAAAGCCCGACATGTGCCCCTAAAAGGTATATAAAGTCTCCATCGATGGAGGAACCCCTTTGTAGGGTGTACGCTTGCAACTAGGAGTGGACGAAGAAGTATCATTCAACACTAAACAGTCATCTACAGATATAACTAACTTGTACTAAGTTCGAGAACCTAAGTTTCAATTTATTTCGGTGCATCGAAGAAGAGAATATCACACATGATCTCTTTGATATTTGTAGTCTTCGTAGTCGCTGTTAAGGTCTTCAAAAAGACAACACCAAATGGTATGTTCAACAAATACGAAAAGTACATTCTCTTTAGCGTGGATAGATATTTACAATATGTTGATTCTGTGTCGTACATGAAACATTTTTATCTGAATTTCTGGTGCCATCTATCTAAGCATCATTCTCCAATTAATTCCAAAGTTTCATACGTTATTCTCCATAAATTAATTAATTACATAACTGAAAATATAATTACGTAACTGAAGGAAAACTTTTTAAATGATTTTTCGAAATTAGTTTAGCTCAAACCTTAGCTTTTAATCCACTTATACTCTGCTCCTTTGGAAAGAATCAGGATTCAACTTTAACCTTTCTCGTTGTTACGACATGAACTCGAAAGAGCTATATTATTCGATAACATATTTAAATTATAAAGATGGATAATTTGAAATAAAATGCTTTTCCCTTATATTTTTCTGGTAGGATATATTAAAATGTTCCAAATGTATTCATTAATTTTAATCCGCGAGTTATATGATTTTAGCATTGATTTAGCATAATATTACTTATTAAATTGCCTGCATTATATAACGATGTAATATTTTTAATTATTACATGAAGTAAAATTTATCTTGCTGAATCAATACCTACTTATATAAGAAGTAAAAAAGCGTTTTCAAGAAACTTGGTTGAAGATATATTATATCACATACATATTTTGGATCGTTTTATGGCACAAATAAATTCGTAAATTTAGAGTAATAGGATGTTACTTTAATAATTTTATATCTTTCTCATTCAACAGGTAAGGTCACAGTTTACCTAGGAAAACGTGATTTCACAGATCATCTTGACCATGTCGACCCTATTGATGGAGTCGTCGTCGTTGAAACCGACTACCTCAAAGGTAGAAAAGTATACGGACAGGTGAGTGAAACTATTTCTAAATTAGAGGTAGTATATATTAAAAAATCTCCAATTCGAAATATTTAACATATCGATAACAGTTGAGTTTAAAATAGCTCCTGAATGAAAAACTTAGCCTTGAAATATTTTGAAGCGTTTGAAATTTTTAAATTTGGACTTCGGATATACGTATATTCATTCATCCATTGGATGAAAGCACACTAAAATTAATTCCTTTCAAGTCATCGTTCATTTTTCAACTAACTCAGAAATTACAATTCATCAAGTCACTTCCCCCAAATTTTAAAGTTCACGTTCCTGTTCTAAAATAATCAAAACCATTCATTTTTGGCCATGTAATAATTGATTTGGTGCTGAAATATTAAATCATCGTAATGTAGAGACCCACAATTTTAAGATCAATTCCAAACCCCTCCTTTGGCCTTAGAGCAAAATTGCGGCATTACATTTAAATAGTTTGAGAACTCATTCCTAAAATATTGTATCTGAATTTTCTTTTCACAAGTAGCAGATAGTGTTTTCTGCAAGTAGAAGTAAATGAACTAAATGAGTATTTAAAATGCTCGATACCAAACGGATTAACATATTTTCTATATTACCGATTCTAGCTACCAACGATACAGCGTGTTTCTTTTTCGAATATTGTCAACACAAATATTAATTTAGCTCTTACGAGATATTACCACTATCTACTAGTATTGGATATTATTCCCTTATCGTTAACTGCTGCTTTCTGTTGCCTTCATGATCGCATTTAATCAAATCCGTAGGTGACGACGACATACCGTTATGGACGGGAAGAGGATGAGGTGATGGGAGTGAAGTTCAGTAAGGAGTTGGTCATAGCACAGGGGCAGATCGTTCCTGCAGCCGACTCCAAACAAGAGCTAACTCCAATCCAGGTGAGAATCTATTGTGTCATTTATCCCTCTAGTTGTTGACAGTATGAGATAACTACGGTTTAACTATTATTAGAAAGTATTATAGAGCTAAGATATGAATGATTATTTCTCTAATTAAAGGAACGGCTTCTGAAGAAGTTGGGACCCAATGCGTTTCCATTCACGTTCCAATTCCCTCCAAATTCACCATCCTCAGTGACGCTACAGGCGGGCGAAGACGACAATGGAAAACCCTTGGGTGTGGAGTACGCCATCAAGACTTACGTCGGAGACAATTCAGAGGATAAGGGACACAAGCGATCCTCCGTTACCTTGGCCATCAAAAAGGTTAGCATCCGAAATTTGGCATTTGATAATTTGTAACAAATTATTTTACCTCATTAATTACAATATTTTTTAAAATTTTGTCGAAACTGTTGAAATTGTTCAGAAACTAATAGTAATGAATGACTTAACTAATAGTAAAATGTAATAACTTGGTAAAATAATTCAAAAAATAGCAATAAAAATTATCAATTGCTTCACAAACATACTGAACCCATCGTATTTCTGAATCGAAGGTCTGCTATCGAAATACCTCAAAGCATTTAATTTTGATCTCATTTTATTTTCTTTTGTCTCTTTTTCATGGTCTAAAGAGTATATATGATCTAAATTATGGTTATTTGTATTCCCTCAGATTCAATATGCACCAGTGAGCCGTGGTAGACGACTTCCCAGCTCTCTTGTGTCCAAGGGATTCACTTTCTCCAATGGTAAACTAAACCTCGAAGTCACTCTGGACAAAGAGATCTACTACCATGGAGAGAAAATTACGGCCAACGCTATTATCACTAATAACTCAAGAAAATCAGTGAAGAATATCAAGGTGAGAAATTTCATTGCAGATGTATTGCAAAATTTTTATTGTAACCAGCTTGTACTCATTCATTCGTATGTCGGTATCGTAATCTAATATCACGGAATCCCTTGGGTTCTAAAATATTAATATTTCTTCTGCTCGAAATAGAAACTGAAAAATTACATCAGTTCATTGCTCATCTTTTTTCTTATGAATTTAAATAGCTATCCTTTTATTTACTTTTTAATCTTTTTATTGAAGCATTCGGGAACGTTAGTAGTAGGCGCATCGAATCAAGTGTTATTGGTCATTTTGATCATTTTTACGTAAAAATTCTTGCAATGTTATATTATCTTCATTGTTATATTGAAAGCTAACTTTTTTTTTGAAAATTTGTTACTTAAATTTCAAACGTTGATATCTAAAATTCAGAGGACCTAACGGAATTATTTACGAGTATTTTAGAAGCTTTCATTATCTTTTATAGGTATTCGTCATTCAACACTGCGAGGTGACCATGGTCAACACTCAATTTTCGCGTCATGTGGCCAGTTTGGAGAGCCGTGAAGGATGTCCCATTACTCCGGGAGCGTCTCTAACCAAGTCCTTCTATCTTGTGCCCTTAGCATCTTCAAACAAAGACAGACGAGGCATTGCGTTGGACGGCCATCTTAAGGTGAGTGAATCTTATTGTAAGACTTCGTTATCAAATGTAATTTCGTAAGATCTAGTCTCTTATTTAATCTTTGCAAAGAAGTTTCAATTACTTGAGCATTTTTTATTGAAAACTATTCCTCTGTTGGTAAAAAAGGTCTTATCATTTCACTGAGGACTTCAAAGGTTGTTTGATTAATTGGTAACCATGTAGGCATTCAAACGTATTGAGTTACTTAAATAAATGTTTCTGTCTCTCCATTATAAAATATGAAGAGTGATGCTTTGAAAATGATCCTTCTTGCGAATAAAAATAATTTTAATAGTATACACCAACCACACAATACCAATGACCTCTATCAATTAAGATAACTTTAAAAAGAGAACAATTGATTATCAATTTACTGTAAAAATTAAATATATAAATGTTGATTTGTATTGTATTTGCATTTTTAACCAGATAAAATATAGTAGTCTTTATAAATTGTATTTACTCTATTTGTGCAGGACGATGACGTGAATCTAGCCTCCTCAACTTTAGTTGGAGAAGGTAAAGCGCCGAATGAGGCAATGGGTATCGTCATTTCATATTCCGTCCGAATTAAGCTTCACTGTGGAACCCTTGGAGGAGAACTCAGCACCGATGTTCCTTTCAAACTCCTTCATCCCGCTCCAGGTAACTATTCTTACCGTCTTATAGTTTTACGTTCAAAAAAATTCCATTCACTTATTCATATCGATTATGTTCATTCAAATAATTTCGTAACCTGGTTTTGATTCGAATTTTCTTTTTGCAGCTTTAGCTACGATTCTTTTTCTCAAGTCCAATTCGGAGTTGAAATCACTCTGGATATAGATAGATATAATCATTTAATCAGGCGCATTTTCAATTGTAATAACTCAATTGTACAATTAGAAATCGAGATAATAAAATATATAGGATTATCGTCTAAAATAGATGACATAAGAGGTTTCCTAGAGAAAGAGAGATCTCTTCCTTAAACTTTACCACGAAAGTTTGTTAAACCATATTAATAATTTTAAAATAACGAACCAATATAAAAAATTTAAAATATCAACCTTTTAACTTATGAAATGCGAGAATAGAAACTCACCTCTATATATTCGCAATGTCTTCACACGATAGGACACCTTTTCGAAACTCGCGGAGATTTTAACGACCGACAAAACGCAAAAATTATGCACACTCGAAATACGCAACCGCCATAAGTAATGCATTCACTCGCATAAATCTTTTAATATATGAAGAGGACCTTACGGCTTAATCGCATTAAAATAGTGTGAAAATTCGCAACAGGTATCAGCCAATCGGCTTCGTCGCGGAAGGCATAAAAAACCGATAAAACAACCTCGCATCGGAAGGCATAAAAAACCGATAAAACAACCTCGCATCGGAAGGCGAAATTCGCGGCTTCATAATCCTAATCCGTGACTTGTTTATGATTTAAGGCGGGAATAAAAAAGCGCATGCGAAATAAGTAGCACAGCTGCGAAAGCGTCTGGGACGGGGTTAAAAAATACCCTTTCGGCTGAGCCTCCCTCGGATTCAAACAGGACCGGTTAGGCGAGGCAGACAAGCCGGGAAAAAGCATTGCATCGATCCACTATAGTTGTGAAGGATCACTTCAAGTGCCTTTTGCGATGCTCTGGGTGTCTCAATACCATATCAATCGATTGATATCTTTATTCTACTTATAGTTTGTTTAAATTATTGATATGGATATAGAACTCTATCACTTTGACAGTGTTTTTGCACAGGGTAGTAAGTTAAATTTTTACAGTTAAGTATGCTAGAAATCAATGAAAATTTATCGTAATTCTATATTATAATAATTAATCACTCGTTATTATATTTCATCATGATAAATTAAATCGTAATTTATATCCCTGAATGGTTTGTTAAAATAAAAAAAGCACTATATTGGTGAAGATGAATAGAAAGTTTACGTTTTCCAAAAACAGGACTAGGATCTAGTGATTCGAGAAACAAAAAATAAGGTGCATATTACTTCTTACGATAAAAAAGTGTTTTTAAGCTGTGAAATAAATTCTAAATACTCGCAAATTCAACTTGAAGATTCCGTAATACTTTACGAATTTCTGTGTAATTTACTTGATACTAGTATGTTAAAGAAAGCATTCACTATAAACAATATCTGGAATGATATATTGTATCTTATCAAGGTCCAAATACCTACTAGTTACAGAATAAATATTAATGGTTAAAGAAAGTTAAATGGTATTTAAAGAAAATTAATGTTTCGTTGAACTGAAAGACACTTCTTCAATCGAGATCTATATTAATGAAAACTGAGATGAATGTAAGAGGATATATGTTGGTTAATTTCCGAATTATTAATAACAAATTATAAATAAATGTTCTTTATCCAGGAACCGAAGAAAGAGAGAAGTTGAACGCCGATAAGAAAAGCAAATCAATCGAGAGGTCCAGATACGAGAACTCTTGCTACGCCGATGACGACGAGGATAACATCGTCTTCGAAGACTTCGCAAGACTCCGTCTCAACGAACCAGAATAAGAATGCAAGCAAAAAGAAAAATAATATTAAGGAAGGAGTGAGAGGCGAACATGCAGCAAAGCTTTAAACAAAACACCCTACCAAGTCGACGAAATGATATCCTTACTTTATATGTTCGTCTCCCACTTCCTTCGTATCTTGTCAGCAAACCGACATAGAAACAAGATTCCAAATTTATGAGTAGATACGAGGATTATTAAAATATAAACTGTAAAAAATCGAAGGTATGGTACTTGAAACGCGAAATATTTCCTGTGTTTTCTGAAGTTTTCCTACAATCGGTCATTCTGCGATTAGAAGCTGTTTTCATTCATCTTAGAATACATAGACAAGTTTGTTGGTTTGTTTTTCCTTGTCGACATCTTATCCCCAACTCAATGTTATCATAATAGGTTGCTAAATGTCTTAATGTCTATGGAAGTTTAAATATTTATATGCATGCTTCTTTAAAGAAAGTGGGAAGGCGAGCATTTATTGCTGTAAACGTAGAATCATAATGGGAGATTGAAATGGAATAACTGTGGATGCGTTTTCTTTTCCAACTGTATAAAAATAATAAAACTGCTTAATTCTTAAGCGATCCGAGTTTAAGTTTGTTCTATTTCTTTAGTAATGATGGTTTGTAATGACAATCGGTCAGGTTACTCCTGCACAATATCAAATAAAAACAGTCAGTTTTACAGAACTTACTTTGATGTATTTATCGATTTGAAATTCATGCTGTTGTACTTTGGTTGAAGAATTACCTTGTACTTTAATATATAAGTTGTTTATCTGATTATCAAGAATTAGGAATTTACGATTGTCATACGATTTAAATGGTTTTTTCAGTGTTATTTTTTCTGGGGGGCGTTTTATATGTTCATGAGTTTGTTGTCGATATAAGTTATCAATAAATTATTTGAGCTTTTGAACTTAAAACTTTAACGATTTAAAGTATTTCTGGAATTATTATATGTATGTGTGTGTCATTATTAAATAAGACAACTACTAATGATAGAAAATACAAGAAAAGTGAGATCGTTGTCAGGAATTACGGACATCATGAAAAAAGGTAAGGTCAATGAAATGGATGTGAGCTGGTCATATGGCTAAAGGAAAGGAACCCCTATGAACGTAAATACACCTAAAATGGATAGTAATAGATGGGATACTTATATAAGAAAAGATACTACGGATATATATTGCTATTATGTAAACTCGACTATCGACACTTTCATAAATACTTAACTAAATATTTTTATTACTATTGCACTCGGCAGTGAAAATGAAGGAGCAAAAATGCTAAAAGGATAGTTTGAATTACAAATATAAAAGTTAATTACGTTTTTATATTCCTGAATTAAAACTTATTTACCAGACTAGGTTTAACAGGACATAAACCTGGTATTTATACAAAGATTTTACAAGCAAGGAAAGGCTTTGCAATATTGCACTTTCTGAGGTGGAATAATGATTAAATCTCGATGAAACATTGGTCAGTATGAAATTTAATGCCGTTAGACAATTTTAAGATTAAAAAAACATTATTGCAGTTCTTCATTTTACCTTGAATTTGGAAGTGAGTAGACTTTAAAGCATTAAGAAGATGCAACAAATAGAAGCGGTTTACCACATAATGCAACGGAGCTATCTCACTGAGGGAAGCTATTTTTAACATTTTTATAACCTAAAAGATGCTCTATATGGTATTACTATGGTATTATGGTATACTCTATTGATGTAGAGTTTATAACATCCATACGTAGTCTTCGTTTATCCAAACTAAATCACGGTGTATGATGTAGCTTACACTAAACGTAATGATTTAAAAGAAAAACTGTAATATAAAGTACAACATAAAAATAATTTATCATAAATTATATTGATAAAACCCATAGATTTTAACGAAAATAAATTATCATATATTAATTTTAAATCAGAAAAATAGCAAATAATTAGGTTGAAAATTTTAAAGTGTTTAATTTTAATTGTCCTTTGTAAGTCCTTAATTTGATGATTGAACTTTTATCCTGTTCCAGAAAGACGATTATCAATAAGTATACCCCCTAATATAAACAAAATAAAAATACGTATGTAACCGCAATGTTATACCGAATATTAATCAATCTTCATCTATCTTACGAGTAGGTGTAAAAACTTTTCTATTGATACGATAAAAATATTGCTAAACATGCACTAAAGCGATGAATAAATATTTAAGATAATTCATTTTACGTAAAATTATATAACTAATTACTGAACGAACCCAACAAAAACTGAAGCCTGCAGAACAACTGTCAACAAAGTTTCGGGGGAAGCTTATGAAGGTCACTCTTGACTACCCTAGCATATTATTTAATCGGTGTCCACGTACGCTTGATGACCATAAAAACTCAAACGGGACAAGGGTCGCCCATCTGACCCCCATGCATTTTCTTTGCGGTCGAACAAAAAACTGCTACACTTACCAGTTTACGGGAGCGGGGGCGTGGTTGCAGCTGGGATGTCCGATTATTAGCGGTCCAGTGATGACCCTTCTGGCAAAAGGATTCCCACGCAAAGAAAAGAATTGGACGAACCCTTGGAGACTCTTGCAGATCAACAGGATTCAAAGGACGTATATTGCTTCTTCTGCTGTATATCTGGACTCTGTATTAAGCTAGCTAGCTGCTGAAGTTAATTCAAGATGTATTCAGCACGTAGATTTCTGGTTGATGCTCTGAACTTAGAATGTTTAAAAGTCCAGAATTTAAATATCCTTGTTTGAACAGCTTGCTTTGTTCAGCTCTGGAGAAGCTTCCAGCTTGAATGCTGGATGTCTTATGATTCAGTCGGATGGATTGGTGGTACAAGTCGAGGGACCTCACGTGGTAGGTGTCGGAAGCAGAGACTTGTAGGTCCCAACCGACGTCTATGACCAATGCAGGTGATGGAGACTTCCTCCCTAAGCGAGTACCACCGTCGGAGGATCCTATTGGTGCAAGGGAATCCGGAGGGGTTTAAGTCTCAAAAATGTGTATACGAGGTGAAAAAAACCTACACCATTTACTTCGAAGTTTTTTCGATCCGCGCAAGGTCCCCCACCCAAATATTTCCCTGCTCAGAGCGTGCGTGTGAATATTTCTTGGAGCGTATAGTACCCCTGCATTTTTTCCATCACCCCTCCCCCAGCATTTGCATCCCTTTTCCCAGTCCACCTGCACTCTATGGGCACGTACGATAGGGGGAGGGGGGAGAAGGGGTTAAAAAATGGAGGGAAGTTCCGATATTTGGGCCCTCGTAATCAAACCGAGTGCTAATTATACTATACATTTACATTTCTAATGAGGAGATGTTAAAAGGACTGATTGAGTCCTCTGAGGACGCGAATCAAGCACTTTCCTGAATCTATTGATCAGTAACAACTCTCGTGAAACAGTTTTAATTTTATGAAGTGCGTTTGATGGAACTGAGACTGAAGGTTTAAAGATCCAGAGTTAAAAGTCAACAGTTTGAAAAGTACATGAACAAACTGATTTTGATTGTTAGTGTTCTGATAATTTGAGATTTGTTACGACTATTTATATTAAAAATATTGGAATCAGTGTTACTAGGTAATTTGAATAAACTATGGCGACGGATACATAATCTGATTTTAAATATAATCAGTTTCATGAAAATAAGAAACATTTGTAGCCTTCAATCGCTGTAATATCAACAGTCAGGGTCAGAACTTAGTGGTACGACTACATTAAGGGATATGGGTAGGACTGGCACTATCATACAATTACTTTAAGCACGTATTTCATAATCTTTTCCTTATCATGAATAACTATTGATATTTATTTACTTATTCGTTTACTTTGAATAGACGCCTACATTAAATTCTCTTCCAATAAGATATAGCAGAAATAAAATTTACTATGGACATTGTGATAAACTATGCTCTCAGTCTTAATGAAATATATGCAAGACGATTTCTTATTCCATTATTTTAAACTGAATCAATGAAAAACGAGCCATTTTCTATCCATTAATCTAAGATTCTTCCTTCTTTCAGAGGGACAGTTATGGAACATGTTAGTCTTTTTATCTCAAATCGTTTGAAATTGGATAGCATTGGAGAGATCGGATCATTTCTAAATATTATTACTATCTCTTCTCAGGCGACCCATTTATATGTAAATCATCATCGTCAATATGCCTTCAGCATTCCTTTAAATGTTACTGACCTACGGTTTATCCTATCCACTATTCTTGGCCAAACTAATCCGCTGACAACCTGATGCTCATTTGAATGTTTTAAGACTGAATCGAATATTCCTATTGTTGAAATGGCACTGGTCGGTTAATTTTTTCTTTTCCTACGTCAAAGTTACTAATCTGAATAAAAATTGATACTCTAATAACAACTAATAATCCAATAACAACTGAAGGAATTTATCTCTTATTATAAAATCAAGCGCTCTGTTTAAACTCAATGCACTTGAACCAACAATGGACTCTCTTCTTCATCCAACCGTCATTATAGATTTAGGCTCTTCGTATGCCTTTCAATAATGACTTCAGAGAAGAAGATAAACGAACACTGGAGTTACCAAACGTATATTGTCATACAAGAATCTGATAACCCTCAATTAATAATAATCAATTCGATAAGTTTTTTAGCTATTCAATATTGGATAGAATTAAGATCCGTAATGTTAAATGCCTTATTCCCTTAAAAATGGAATAATATAATAGATGTTCTTTAGTTTTCATTCTTCTGTAAAACCCCCTGCCTTATTTACTCTTGATGAAAAGTATGCATTGCCATAATTAATTTCACGACGGATAAAATTCTCTCTTTCACAAATTACCCTTAATGCACTAAATTAATAGAAACTCCTCAGCGATTACAGAGAAATTTTAAACCTGAATTCGTAGAATTATGTGCGAGCATAATTATGCCTACCGCTGAAAGAGAGAAAGTTGCATGCAATTTGTTAAATTAATACTAAAAGTTGTATCTTACGAGTTAAGAAAGCCACTATGAGTGCATCTCTCACAGGTTTCGTTTGAAGGAATTTAATGGATTGCAACCACCTCATTGATCCTTCAATCTTAATTCTTCCATTCTGTTCGACATGACGAAAGTAAGATGTCTGAAAGCATTCGTCAAAGTTCATCACCTCCACCTTCCTTATTTTTTCTCGCATTCGATTATATTTTTTACCAATTTTTTTACTTGTCTATCTCATCCGTTGCTCAACCATTCTAATAAGCTACTTTCAAACACCGGAGTTTATTCAGTTTACTATAAACTTGCACTTTACAGAAAATTTAAAACATGAAATTACGAAAAAACTATAACTATTAGAATAAATATAATCAAATGTAATAGCAACTACAGAAACTTTCCTTTGCTTAAAAATACGCTAATCATATTTAAATGCGTTAAAGTTTACACTAAAACGTAAATTTTACATATTTCAGAACAGTTTAATAGGATAATAAACTTTGGAATATTCCTTATCGATCACAATAGAAATAATTTCGATATTCATGAAAAAATTACAGCCAGAAATTCTTTAAAAAATTTTTAAACGGCAGGGACTCAAGGATAGGTAAGGAAGTGGGCAAGAAAATGAGCAAGGGACTGTCCATATATCTTCACCCATAGGTCCTTATTTTTTTACTTTCCCTTTCTTCGATCTACCGACATCGGTAGCCGATGGATCCAGTGGCTCGTTCGAAGGGACATTCTGAGGCTCAAAGGAAATCCGTCCGAAAAAATAATAATTCGAGAGGGCGCTTTGCCTATGGGTTCGGACATTTCCTATCTATCCATCTACCGTTTTTTTGCCACCTTCCTTCATCCTCTGACCCTTTTAGGCCAGCTCAACACGCCTCTTTACAATTGTTATGTCCGGTCATTACTTCATTCCTATCTTAACCCTTTCCCCTCCCCACTGCAACCCACTCTCCGGGGTCACTTGGGGTATTCCTTCGAATGGAAGAGATGCCCTTCTCCTGCCCAATGAGGATGCTCATTAGGTGCGCCTGATATTCAAAGAAGCCTTGGAGAGAGAGTACTTCCTGTTGATTTGTCAACGTAAAAGCGGCAGTACTTGAACGACGGTTTGGTAGCGCAGAATTGTTAACTTATTTCGTACTATGTATTTTATAGTTATTTATTATCCGAAATTAAAATATAGTATAAAACAAAGTGACAATATTTGTATGCTCGTAGACTATATTGATATTATTCATAACTATCGTTAATATTTTAGCTAAGAAAGCATTATATCATTATACATATTTATTCCAAATATAAGAATGAAATACCTTAAAATAGTCTAAAACAAACAAAAAAATTATAAACATAAAGATAATATTCATCCGGATAAATGCCTGTCCCATCCATATAAATTTCAGCAATTAGTGTCGAAGGTATAAATTAGAGCTTATATTTCGTAAATATTAAAAGAATCTCTTTACTGACAAATTTTTGTTTGTTAATTAAATTGTAATGTTTTTTATGATAAAACCTATAAATTTATATGGTAGTGTCGTGGAATGAGCAAGCATTCAAATTTTATCCACACAGAGATGTTGAGTTTATTGTTTATTAGAATATTATTATCATACTATACAATATTAGAATAAATTACTTACACTCTCTAAGAGTGATATATCTGAAGGTTCTTATTGGCCAACGAGATAGGATAATGGCAGAGAAAATGGCTTCTACTCCCCCCTCTCCATCTATCTAACCCCTTTGCTAGGTCACCAGCAGTGTCTGAAGGTTAAAATTTTCATACTCTCAAACACCCTTTCCCAAGCCGTAATCATGACCCCCACCTGCTACAATCTCCATTTTCAAAATATGAAGTTCTATATCTTTTTATAACTTCTATCCCCTCTTTCTTTACCATACTTTCATTACTATATTTCCCTTCAAGTTCTGAAGATTCTATGGAGCTTAAATAATAAAGTATAAATAGATAAATTTAAGAATAAACACCAATAAAATTAATTTGTTCAGTTTTAAATTGATGAAATGCTCTAAAAATCTTGGAAAGGAAAACACTAAGTCTAAAAGACTAATTCTTAGTATTATTCTTAATGTTTTCCTTTCAAAGATGGTTTCAACCATTTATGTTTCCTGAAATAAGTTTTATGTAATGAAATAACTACTACATATAAATACCTTGGAAAAATTTATAGCTAATCTTCAACAATGGAGATCAATATTTTCAGCTTTGCTTGAAATCATAAATCATCTTTAGAATGAACTAAAAAACAAACTTTATTTGAATTGATAAGGTTGAAGAGAAACAAAGAGAGGATATCCATTTGAATTGCACAAAACCTCAGATTTCTAATTTTACAATTACTATTTAATAACTTTTTTAATTTTATACAGGGATATAATTTAAAATGAGATAGATGTAATATATAAAATTTCCATAAATATTCTAAATGAAAACCTTGAATAAAAATTCCAAGGGAGTGAAAGAAAACCTCTATGAGGTGATTAAACAGCTGAATCGGACTTTTTAAAACACATCATTAGCTTAAGCTGGACTAAAATAGTTTATTTACTTAAAGAGTTAGGACTTCTTTTGTGTAACATAATTGCACTAAAATACTTTGACAAATAATTGGCAGATGATCTATCCCTTCTTACTTCTTAACTGAGTGTAGTTATAATCAAAATATCTAAGATATAAATTTAATCAAAAACCATTACAAAATAAACATAATTCAAAATAGAAGTGCATGAAAATTTTGATAACGTAATGGACGGATAAACCTATTTTATTACAATATATTACATTACAACACATTATTACATAATCTCAGAATATAATTCTTTCTAATCTGGCATGAAAAGACTATCTATTGATTAACTATCTATTGATTCACAAGTTTCATCTTCTAATTTACTCTTTGAACATTAAGATAATTACTAGTACAGTTAGTAGTAGTAGTTATAAAGTACAACCGTATATTATATCAACATGTATATATTCCTATGACTAATGGAGTAAAATTACTTTGAGCATTTGTATTGATATATTTAGGATAAATTATAATGATGTCTTTCTATGAATTTCATCAGTTTATAATATATTATACATATAATACTCTAAGTATGGAAGCCTTTTAGAAATTTATTGCTAAATTAAATTTTCTCAATTTCATTGTATTATACTTGGTTCCCAAAACAGGTAGGTTGGATATAAAAACTTATGTAGAAATCTCTTATTTTATAGTTTAATGGTTTAGTATGGTAATGTTGATAACATAATAAATGGTAAAATGTTCAATATTATATATTATTGGATGTAGAATTCTGCATCAAAAACCCACTCCAATTGCAGAAAAATAATTTCTATTATCTTACTTTCTTAAATAATCATTCATAAAATTAAATAATGATTCTCATGGCTATAACTCCAATGGATTAGGATGATTATCAGTACAGATAACATATAATAATCAATATGTATCACTGATTCTCAAAAGTCTTTCTGTATATTATTAGATTTTACAAAAAGAAACTAAGTTGTAAGGTCTAATGTAGGAAATCTATTCGAGTTCCTAATATGCTAACTTACCTAAGAATTGCTAGGGACCATAAATTAACAATGTCATCAACATTAATATAATAGAAAACCCATCACGCTATCATTATTGAATTTATTCATTTATTTTTATTCAAATCAGATGAGTTGAATATCTGAACTGAAACTAGATCCAAATGCATAATATTCTTCTAAAGTAATTAATTTATTTTCATGCTCACAAGGCAAAAATGGTGACAAATTTAAGCTAAAAAGAAATCAGAACTCGTAAAACATATATCAAAGGAAGTAGTAATAAATTATGTGATATTAATTAAAAGAAAATTTTATTTATTTGTTTTCAATTATCAATCAGATCTGAAGAAATTATTACAGTAATCGCTATGAAGTCAAAAACTATTAGGTGAGGTCTTCCTTAATGTTGAAACTCTTATTTGTCATTCAATTCTCGATAATTTTATAAACAATTATAATAATTTCAAATACTTGGAATAAAAATTGAAGATTCCACATAAATATTATAACTTAATTTAGCTTTTGCTCAACCTCAATGTTAATACTAAAACAAAATGATGGAGCTACTTTGAAAGAAAATGAAATTTTCAATCAATTAATAGTGTTAAGGTACTTAATACCCCTTAAAGTGATATTCAAAGTTTACACCAGTTTTTTTATAATCATTTACTTGGTTTTCGAGACTTCATTCAAGTAATTCAGAAGATATGACATAACTTCACGAATCCAATGAATAATCTCTCATAATCTATATAAACTTCATCAGTAGATAACCTCGTTTATTTCTATTCCAAATTTTATTTTCCTGTGACATTATCATTGCCATCTTGCTCGCCTACTCGAGCGTTAAAATCGCCCATGGGATTTCGAAGTGTATGTGCCTCTTTCTGCAAAACCCCGCAAAGAGTTTGACGGAAATTTTCAAATTCTTATTCACTGGTTTAAGGAAATATTAAATAATATTCAAATCAATCTATAGAAAAATAAGACCAAGATCATAAAAAGTGACTGATACGATACGAGAAAGTAATGTTTATTTGTTCAGCGAAATAATTCTCTTAGAATTTTCTATCAGGATAGAAAAGATTGTTTTATGAATGTGATGGAAGCTGTAGGAATTGAAGTGGTTACGGAACGACTTACACTATAGTATTATTAAGAGGATAATGATACCAGTGTTATGGAGTTCTAAAGAAGAGTTTTCATTAAATTGGAGAATTTCTGCATTTGGTATAAGTGACAGATTTACTCCTTAATGCTTTTTGTAGAAGATGAGTGAGGTCCCAAAGTTCGTTTAGAATCGCGTATCCCTGTGGTCTTCGTCGATGAAGATTATTTTCCAGATTTTCAAACCTCCATGTCCACGAAAGGTTTCCATTATAGATGAAGTCAAGAGAAACCCCTGACCACGAGTTTATGGAGAAAGAGTGTTGGTATAATCTAACTGACTTAAAAGTTCAGGATGACCAATCACGACAACTGGTGGTACCGAGAATATTCTTGTCTTTATTTATTGTGCTCCATTTCTACCATCCTATCACTTCGTTTTTCTTAAGGAATAAACTACTCTCACCCAACTCGTATATTAGATTCAACGTGCTAAAACACCCGCAATCATCTATGAGATATGAGACTTGGAAAAATTTAAGGACACTTTTAAATCCTCCATGTACAAATGATAATTACCAAGATTAATACCCTGTAGGTCACTTTTTATTATTTTATTCTTGACTGATTCTCCTAACGATCAACTCTGACAATCTTCACTCATTCCTGTCCATTTTACAGCTGGATTTTCCCATGGTTAACGTATCCGTACCTACAAAACTCTACCGGTCCGCTAACGTCCTGCACTTCCTCTCTAATCCCTCACTACGACCACTGCATTTCCTAAAAAACTTAACAAATGGTTGAAAGATATCGAACGCCGAAGTCCGAGACAGGGGGCGGTCCGGCGATGTTTATGGGTAGGACTTCGGAGAAAAGTACCCTCGGTAAAAAAAGGTTGAAAATCCGCGTACTTATCGGTAAGGGCAGCATCGGAACAGGTAAAGGGTTGAAGAGTGGATGGGTCGAGGTCCATCCGCGCTTTATCGACCCCTAGGGGTCTTCACCATCACTCACCCACCCGCTTTCCCTCTCGTAAAAAATTCCCATATTTATCTATCTGTCATTTTTTACGCAGGGGATATCGTGATGGTGGAAAATCTTTCGGATATGTCCACCGCCTGGGTCTTCGACGTCTCATCGGATCGACTACGGTATGCAAAAGAGGTAGGGAGTTCGGTTTTATGCATTTCTCTATAGTCCGTAGTGTGCCTACGACTCTTCCCATAAGGTCTATAAGGACATGGAAGCTTTGGTTACTGGTTTCTGTCTATAACGAGTCTCCAATCTATCGGGTATGTTCTGGTGCATAATAACCGTTGGTCTTTTGATTGCAGAACCTTAAAATCGCCAAAGAGCATGATTATTAAAGTTAAAAATATTGCAAAATACAGATTTTGGTGAGGGACGCTCTGCATCTACACTGGAATACCTCATTAAATTTAGTCTCTATTAAATTTGGTCTCTATACCTTTATATAGTTGTTATGCGGAATTGAAGGACTAGAGAGATTTATTCTCCTTTTAGAAAATGTATTCATATCAGGTTGAAGGTCATCGTTGCGTGGAGCATGATTTCCATAATGCTAATTCTGTGATTGCTTGTTGACAGAGCGTTTAAACTCGAAGAATCGCATCATAATTTAATTATCCTTTTCAGTTCTGAAATATATTCATACAAATTTGATATTACGCATGTAATTTGTAGTTCTTTCATAATTTTCTTTAGATTCAGAAATGTTGTTTTTAGATTTAGAAAGTGTTCTTAGAGCAGATGACTCGCCATTATAATGTATATTATGTTTGAAATTGCAAATTCCAAACAGGCAGTTAGTTATATTCAATCCCAATGATTATGAAAAATTGAAGTTAATTACACTGGAGCATAAAACATTAAATACTTTCAAACGAACTCAAATTTAGGATTTACTACTACAATTATTTTGTAAAGGAGTTTTATGAATTTGAAAAATTATTTATAATTTTATATAAAAAAATTTTAGATGATATAAAATAAAAATAAATAAAATTTTTAAAATATGCAATAAAAAATAAAACATTTTATTGGCATTTCGAATAATCAGTATCGTAAGGAATTAAAAAAGAAAAACAATTCTTAAGTCACCGAAATGGAATAGAATATGAATGCAATATCGAAACTCTCTACATTAATTTATTTAACCGATGGCAATATGTTATAAGTTTTTCATATGATCCATTAAAATATATCCTGTAGAGTACTATCCTAATAAGACTTAAAAAGATGTGCAAAAACTGTAAATGAAATGGTTGATACATTATATTTAAATTTTATCGCCATCCACTCCTGATTCACAGATGAGTAACGAAATGATTGTGGCGATGAATTCATTCCCGAAATGATTTAATTAAAGCGAAACGAGCCATTTCGGCACGAACCTCTTCATTGAACCACCTCGCTAGATCGAGCATTCAAATTTTCCGGTCGAATTCGCAGACCACACCCTGCATCAACGCCGCGTAAATTACATAAAAAATGACGTTAAGTGCGTCCCTGTGAAACCACGGACGTGAGTACCGCATCCGGGCCCAGTCATAAACATAACCGGGACTCTAAAAGATGCGTCCTAACGGAGCGAAGGTTTGGTACTCACGAAATGAATTTCGTCCCGTATTTGAATATCGGAACCTACGCAAGGCAAAGGATAAGAAAAAATCGTACTTAATGGTGTTGTCACAAGGACCCTTTTAACAGTTTCCTTTGGAGAAACGGACGCTGGGGAGAGGAGCGTTACTTCTTCGGAGGACTGTGTCCACCCTCCGGATGGGTGCGTGGACGCCCTCACAACTCTTATGGGATGCACACATGTGTGGGCCTATTACAAACCCTTCCTCGCGTAAAAAGGGGTGACCAACTTGCAGAACCGGTTCGCGCGCCGCTATGAAAATTTCCTCCAGCCCTTACACAGTACGTAAAAAAATACCTCGGGAGACGAAATCCTTTGAGCCTATAACCATTCTTGGGCATTGCTATCAAAACCTCACCCGTTCCACGTACATCCCGCCCTTGTTCCCTCGTAGTCTTACTCATTCCTTACACTTTCCCTGCCCCCCGCAAACTTCATTCCCCTGTTTTTTTTCGCGTCCCGGCATACCCACGACCTTTTCTTTGCTTCTAGTATCTCTTCTTTTCCATTCTCCCCTTAAAGGTGACACAACAAAATACCAATGATTTATTGCTCCACAGTGGTTAAGCACGGTCCTATCCTTGGACCCCCATCCTTCCAATTTAACCCCATCGCCTTTCTCCGTCCAATTTCTCACCGCTTTTTTTATCTCCGTTAAATTAAACATATTGAGGAATCGCATAAATTTGAGATTTGCGTAATTTATGAAGTCCGAAGGGAATTTTGGTGGTACCTAATTAGTTGTATTTAGTCAAAGCTAGATGAAATATTACTAATTCAATCAGTAGATTTTTCTTGATGATGTGAATACCGCAAGTCTTAATATGTCTTTCGATATGATCGTCTTCTTTAAATTGCATGAACATCTTTACCTTTAAATTTCGTACAAAATAATTTGTCATATTCAAAATAATTTTATCTCAAAGCGATTTTTTTGAGAGATAATACTTATCCGTAATGTAATGAGAACGCATTATAGACTTATCTGAAATCTTATTTAATAATTTTTGTCGTTAAGTATTTTAAAATTTCTCGTATAAGAATATAGATATTAATCACAGAAACATAACTCGTTTGTTAGTTTATTTTATATACAATTTATATATTTGGAAAATGCTTGGAGAGGACTGCATCTGATGTCATATTGAAAATGGCGGCTGACGTAGATTATCTAATTTATAAATAGATTCACACACTCGATGTAGCACTATTAGTTAATTTTAAGTATTTAATTCTCTACAAAAGATTAGCATATATATTTGGCTCGTATTTATTCCCAGAAAGAGGAAAGATTAACGAACATAAAAAAATAAATTCGAGTTACTTCACGTATTATCAACGTAAAATAGAAATATTACTTTTACATCTATCCTGCTCTCTGTAAAGATAACTTCATAATTCATTAAATTAATGAAAAATATAAATAACAATATTAATATAATATTGATCCAACATCCAATATTGAAATTTCAACAATTTCATAAGAACTGCATCCTTTTAATTTATGTAAAAACGATTCCTTTCGATATTTATTTTCGATGACAAATAGTTATCTGATTCAAAATATCCAAAATCAACTATAATAATAGATAATCGTTGCTTTCGAGTAGTCCTTTTCGTTTATTGTTGGTACTAAGCACGCAATTCGACGAACATCTCGGGTTGAGTTACATGTGAAGGCGGATCTAACGGTTGACAAGATTCGAGTGAGGAGTTTCCAAATTCCCAATGGCTACTCATGCGTAACCAATGGGACACTTAAGCATTTACATTTCTGGGCACAATCTTCTAACATTTTGACTCACCAGTTTTATCAATTGCAAATTGTGGCCAAATTTTCAATTTCCACTGCTTTCTGCTGAAAATATTATTGCAATCAATTCATAAAAATATCAGCTCTGATAATTTTTCATACACTCGTTTTCTAGGAAACTTCTCCGCAAGAATATTTCTGATAAATAATATTATTACAATGATTATACTTTATATCATATTGCATCGATGACTTCAGTGATTATAGTGGTATAAACTTTAGAATCCTGCGTTTTCAGGGTACAAGGTTCGAGTCCCGGATGGAAGGACCTTTTGCGAACTCCAAATTATTAATTATATTTAAAATTATCAATTGAAAAATGACGTTATAATTGGAATATTTATAAATACTTAAATAATGAAAGGTTCAATAAGAAATATAATTTTCGTTCTATGACCCTATAAAGCGAAATAAATTTAAAATATAACATTTATAAAAAGCTTATAATACTAAATCGTTAATAAAAGTTGAACTTACAAATCGGTAAATATATCTTATTGGATAAAAATTGTAATTAACTACTAATAAAGCAATTATCCATAGATTTATTCCCTAATTTGTGAAAGACGAAAAATTGTGATAGAAGCACCGAATAGTAGCTTTTTCCTTTCAAAAGGGATAATACTTAGATATATTTCCAAATAATAACAGTTTCTCATCTTCATTCCCCGAATAGAACCACATTTGACTAGAGCAGTTCTGATACTTATTTTCCATCGGTGATAGATCGAGTGTGACACGCAAAATAGCGTTCATCGCAAGAAAACCGTTCACCCCGTTCTTGGTCACACTTTCCCTCGAAGAAAACACCTTTCTCCCAATGGGAATAAGTGGAGGGAAAAAACAACGCATTCAGACTCTCCTTGTGACGTCACGGTGACAGCGAAAACTTGTCTCCCCCAATAGAAAGCAGAGCCTCGCTCCAGCAAATCCTCATGAAAGAGAATTCACGGCGGAACCTTCAAACGACTATTTGTCACGCCAAGTGGACGAAGAATACATTGTAACTTACACAGAAATTCGCTTGAAATACGGCCACTGAGGTAAACAGAGGTTAAATTTTAAGATTGTATAAAATTGCGAAAATAAAAGACTTGTTGTATTGTATCCATTAAGGATACACAATCAGTTTAATTAAGTATTTAATTTTTTTTAACTTTTAAAATTATTATTAAGTTATATTGATAATATTTTATTAGAAGATTAATTAAGATTAAGGACCTATTAATTAAGATGATTTGCTAAAATAATTCTATTCTAATCGAATTCTGAAAAGGATATTAATATCGCAACCCTCCATTCTAATTCCTTTGATTTCCATATTAACAACAACAATTATAATGCTTACAGATTCGTCCTATTCCAGAATGACGATCTTTTGTTGAAATGAATACGGACTTCATGAAAGCCTACCCTCCGATTCTGTATCGGCCATTGTGATAGGGCGACAAATCTCTCGTAACTCATAGAGCACGAAGTTTTCCTAAACCTCCTTTAAATAAATAGCAACAAGTCTTCGGGTTAAAATATTTTAATTTATTCCTATCCTTCTCTATAAACCTCATATGCGACAGTGATCATTTAGGGAAATAGAGTGATAGAGCTTGCAACCCATGCCACACGCCAAAAGGTGGCTTGTAGTGTATACACTTGGATATAGACAAACTTATAGGATAGTCTGCTAAAATACATACTTCAAAAATATCAAATTAACAAAATAAGTTCCTTAATTGTTGCAGCTGTTCTCAAAGATGAGAACAATGAGCTTAAAGCAAGCATTTTATCTTCAAGGAATTAAAAAACAAGCGGATATTCAATTCGTTGGGTTAAGAGAAATATGTGGAATTTACAATTAGAACGTCAACAGAAAACATCACTCCATTCTAAAAGATCCTCACTTAATTATTAACTACTTATCAACTTTTCATCATCAAATCATCAAAAGTAATACAATGAAGGTAAAAACTATAAGTAAATAAATGTTATGAAGTGGAGACTTTTAAATTAAATGTCAAATGATAGATTAAAAATATATTTGCAAAGAATTAATTATGCAAATAAAATTATGGCCTAAAATGTAATTAGAATTTATGAAAATTCATGGAAAGTAGTTCAATGCTGAATGATTGTAAGGGATCAATTATAATTTCCAATAACTATTTAACTATCGCAACGAATTGAATTATATAAACTAAAAAATATTATTCATTAATAGTTTATAAAATAAAAAGTGTATCGATTAAATATATTTGTGTGAAATTGTTAGGGTTGTTTCTATCGATAAATTTTCTAGTTATCCAGACCTATAAACCGTATTTTCGGACGATAACTCACTGGGTAACACGTAATTTTTCTTAATTCTTATTTATGTACAGATAAAGCGCATCGCAAAATCCAGTGGCCGAGATAAAATAGACAAATTTCATTAAATATTGAGTCAGAAAAAGAAATTTTTAAATTTGTGCAATCGATTATTAAATAAATAATTTAAAATTACACTAAAGTTTTATGGAAATAATTTTTATTTGATATCCGTTGCTCACTGATGTACCGGTAGATTCTTATTTTAAAAAATATATTTATTACGTATGGATTACGTGCGCGTCACCTATCAAATAATACGTATTCATAATTTTAAGTTTTTTCAAAATAATAAATTTAATAAATAAATCATTAAAATTTAATTCAATAGGTAGATAAAATAAATACCTTGGAGTTGTTAGTATGTTAAACAAACCTCTCACAAAAATTAGAGATCACGTGAAAAATTTGTATTGAATGTTTATTAGTATATTAGTTCATATTAAAAACGATAATATTTATAAATATTAATTTATTATTTGAATAAATAAATAATCGTATTATATTCTGTTAAAATCCATTTTCCAATTCATTAATTAGGCTTCCTAAGAATTCTCTTCGTGAGTTGCATACATATATATCACGTACTCACGATGATACATCAATTTCGCCTTTCATCTTTCATTTGTTTTCTAAAATCACGAATATGGACGCCTAGTTTCCGGAGACGTACCAAAAATGAATATTAATTTTTCTGTTTGAACGGAAGCTACCTCTGGTGGTGCCGAACCGTTGTCGCATCAATGGGTACCCTTCCGATCCCTTCCGTCGAAGGCGTCTCAGCAGGAGATGCACCCTTTTTTTACGCCGAAGGAGAAAGGAGGGAAAGCAATAATAAGGGTTCGGAAAGGGTTATTATAGGATTCCCTTCTGGGAGTACCTCGGGCAGAGGTCAATTCCCTTTCGAGACCCCCATCGATGTGGCTGGACCGTGGCTATTTTCTATCGGGGTTTCGGATGGGACGGGTTCATCTGCATGAAAAAACGTTCTCACGGTTCAGAACTGATGGTCAGCAATTTGGTCTCACCGTTGGGTCAGAGAGAGTGTCCCTTTGCCGAAAGGGTTAAGAATCGGATGAAAAAACTTAGCTGTCCATGCATGAAAAGGAGCTTTGTGTGGGTTGACTAATAGTACGATGGTGGATTCCATTGGTCGAAGGATGGCACGGCGAAAAAAAATAAGTGATAGAGTTGATTCCCTTTGGTATCCCCTGGATATTTTGTCCCTCATTTTCGCCACGGAAGATATCCAGGTCAGTGGAGTCATCCAACGGACATTCGTCGTTCGGTAACGTACTTCGGACACATGGTTCTCTTCCGAAATTCGTTTACTCGGGATTTTTTTAAAAGGGATATTTAGGATACGTAAAAACTATTTTCGGTTACGAAAAATTATGGCTTAACCGGAATTTTTAAAATTCTACCTGCAATATTTTAAATTTTACAATGAAACGCGATAAGGAATAACTTTTATCGGTTATATACAGGAGAAAGAATTGAATACATAATAAATAAATAGATAAATCGATATTTAATAAATTTCTGTGACAGAAAATGATAAATCTTACATAAATTAATATATAATAAATTGATTTAAAATAAATATCGATAGATTAATATAAAAAATTAAAGTTGAAATTCTATATATTCAATTTATATCTATTTTCATGCTTCTACCATCATTGGAAAGTAACAACTGATCGTGGTATAAATATGGGATATTGTTTTTTGCATTTTATTCTTTTAATTGATTTCTTCCAAAATAGAGTGGGCGTTTCTATTATTTTTCATCGTCATCTTATCTAAAATTTTCTCACAATCTATTTTATTACGTAGAGGAAAATATTATTTGTTATATAATAGTTTCTTCATTTCTTTACAGTTTATCATATTATATTTTGGAGAAATTTTCTTATGAAGTCTATTAATTTGTTTCTTAATTTATGATAAACACAGTAATCGTCACCAATAAAAACCTTTCCATAGTAAATTATAATTAACCTAACTTTGGTGTAATATGGCTTCTTATGGAAGCGGAACGGTGAAACCTGCATGATGCGTTAGAGTTAGAATTTATACATAGAAAGAGCGATGCGTTTAGTGGATCTGGTTTGTTCTAGAAATAGCGAGAAGCCTTAATTGGTGACGCCTTTAACTAAAACTCCTATCTCCTCCTAAACTGCAATTCATTTTTTTAATATAACATTTCCTAGAATAAAATTAGTTTCATTGCTTTTTGAAATACTTCTCAACCACTGACCGGCTTTTACGTGCATAAAAATGTGAATGTAGTTATTCTTATTATGATTTTTGATATTTGTATGTTTATCACCTCAACATTACGTAAAAATTTATATTCTCAAAGGAAGTAGATGAAAATTTCAAAAAAACATAATATTTACTTACCATACTAATATAACTCAATATGTAATCAAGAAAAACTTTAAAATTTTTCCAGTGAGAGAAGATAAAACTAGAAGGTGAAAGAGAATATTAAACCAGTTCATATCTATACGACTAGGAAACTAAGTCTACGAAGTAAACGAGTCTAAGAAATTATGTGTACTGCTGTGCTGAGTGAAATGCTAGAGTGAAATTATCACAATGCTGGAGTGAAATAATTATTAAGAATATGATTGTATTCGTAAAACAAAAGTGAGTAACAGTTAGGTAAAATAAACCCACGCTACCCCTCCTGGGAGCATAACTGTCATTTGATTAACGATTCTCGAAAGGGTTTCACTCTCAGAAGGAGGGTTGGTATGCACGTGAAGATATTTAGCTATAGGCATCTATTTTTTTACCATCAAACGCATTTAGCTCACATTCGCTATGACTGACGCAGTTTAATCAACGTCCTAAATGCCTTCGAGTGGAAAGAAGTCTTTAGTAAAGTGTCACTCATAAACAAAAAAGATTGTTTTTTTAACAGCTTACTTCCTTATCTTCCTACGAATCGTATTCATACACAGGATTTCGCGTCCCTTTTGTAGTGAATATATTAAGACATTGTCAATGTTACTACTCAATACATATGACAACGTCAAATTAAAATTCTATTTCATACGTTCGTAATTGGTAGCTAAAATCCGTTATCTAATTAAATAGGCAAAATTTCTATCGTGCCATTTTCCTATACCGTCACTCTATGACTCCTGTAAGGGATTGGATTTTGAATCGGTTCCATTGTGATGTTAGATTGGATTGATATATTAAAAATTATTAACGATATTTTGCATTGTATAGTTATGAATCTATGGAAAGGTAAGAATGAAAAATAATTAACTAAAATAGTTTAAGCCCCTGATAACAAGCCGAAAGACATTTTTCTAGGTATGTACGTCGAAAATGGCCCATAAAGTCTTTACAAAATGAAATAAACATTTATAATTTCAACAAGATTGAAGGCGTTAAAATTCATTTTGAAGTAAAATTCGATATAACGTAAAATTTCCCATTTCATTATTTGAAGATAAAAGAATGACTATTCATATTAGAAATTAAGGGTGAACCTGGGAGGTTACACCGTTAACCCTTTCGTTTATACAACCCGATTCGGCGTAACAAATAAGAAAGTTAGTTTGCATAACTTGACAGAAATTTCAAGTACAATATTGGGGCATGAACTCACTGCCTAAATCAGTAATTTTGTTTCCGTATATATACAATAATTTGCTTGCTGAACAATAGTGAATAAATAAGAAGTAAATAACTGTCTCTAGCAACGCGATATTAAATCATTATTTGATAAATGGTTCTAATATAGAATTTCAAGGCAAGATCTGTAAATAAATACGTAGATCAAAAAATTAATTTGATCAGAGGAAACTTCAAACAAAGAAAACAGTGGAACTTATCGCGGTTTATAATGGAATGTAACAGCTTCTCCTGTGGAAATGTTTACCTGGACCTTAACCCGTCCCAGTGGTGATATTTTGATCCCTAACCATCCCTTTGTCCTCGCGGTGACCCACTCATTAAATCCCTACCCTTGCCTTACCCTCACCTCCGCCATCTACAGCAACCAATTTCTCTTACGTCATTCCATCCGCGTCTTTACCATTCTCATGCAAAGGAATACGACACATGATTAACGCGTCTTTTTTGTTTTCTCTTTATTTTTGAATTCCGTCACATGGAAAAGGGATTGCATGAATGGAATGAGACAGCAAACGGTAGATACTCTCCCTTAGTTCAGCCCACATTTGTTGTCTCAATCAAAAGATTGTTTCTCTTAAAAGAGACCTTTTATGCAAGAGAGACAAATGATAAATATACCTTCTATTTGCAAGAAAAGAATGTATCTCAATTGGTATTTGAAAGGTATCAGTTAATTCTTTTGCATAAATTGAACTTAAATTGAAGTTACTGGTCCATGTGATACGCCACTGAGGTATTCTACCGATCCAACTATATTCACTCGTATTACATTAGCTCTCCATTTTGTTTGATTGAACTTGTATTGAACAAAATATGTAACCGCATATCATTCACTTCATGTGTATTTTGCTGATATGATGATGTGATAGCAAACCGTTATCTTCATTATTTTAGTTTGAAAAGAAGTAACAAAAAACCAAAAATACGTAATGAAAGAGATTTAGAGCACTAAAATTCGTTAACAAGGAATAATTTAATGAATTTAACGCAGAATTTTCTCCGTTTATAATTCACGTCAAAATATAGATCGTGTTCGATTATTCATAATTATCTATGTTCTATAATTAGTCTGTGGTATAGAACGCAAATAATTTCTTATTTCCATTAATAAGAACCTCCACGAAGTTGCGGGAGTGTATTTAAAATTTTTTTTCAAAATTGAAGAAGCAGTCAAATTCCTATATCCCATAAAAACTTTAATTTTTTTCTTCACCATAACGATTTATCAATCAACAGATAGTCTGTTATAAAATATGTAAAGCTAATCATTTCACATTATATGCTACGGAAATTTCTGAAAAATACAGAATCACTTTTTAAGAATTTAAATTTAATGTTCTCAAATGAAGAATTTACATGTTTTCGGTCACTTTTAAAGAAGAATGAGAAATTTGTATAAAGTACTATCGAAGACTGCACACTTTTTAAATCGAATACTCCACGTTTTCTTTTGTAATGAAAACGGATATTGATGGTTGTAATGCTATTACTTTGGCCTGATGGCAGGAATTCAAGAAGAACAAAAAGAATGAAAAATGTACCGGAAATAATACCATTTCCGCAGTTCGATTAATGGGTAATTATGTCATAAAAGAGACGGAATGACAGTTTAAAAAAATCGGAAGCTGCTCGAGTCATAATGTTACGTTGTGAATTTCCCGGATCGGCATTGTACCAGTTCTCATTCTTACCTGGATTCACTGATCCATCGCCATTTAATCGATTTCAACGGAAATATGAGTTTTATTGTCGGAACTAATACACCATGCCTTTTCAACGGGTCGTTTACCCCACCGGATTCATTGAATCATTCTTTTTTTACGAAAATTATTTATTTTTATGGAAACTTACGCTACCATTGAAAGAGAAACCGTTCGTTGCGTCATTTTGTCATGACAACGATTTGTAAGTTTATAATTTTTTGCAGAACATCTTGGAGAATTTATTATATTCTCAACATTTAATTTGGTTTAAATAGCGTACTTTCAATCTTTATAGTTGTAATAATAGCTAAAAATAATTAAATATTTAAGTAAAATAATTCAAAATTGTAGTCGATCTATTCCAGTCTAAAAATATAACTATGATAATGAAATGGAGATTACTTATTTATTAATTGAGTAGTATTACAATTTTATTATTTTTAAAATTTTCAAGTTCGTGATTTTAGTTTGTGAAAAAAATTAATAATTATCGTGAAATTTACTTATCTGTTTACATTATACATATGCTTATTTTAGTTTTGTTTAGATAGATATTTTATTTAAATATAAAAGATAGATTTTACTTGATATTAAATATAAATTAAACATCAGATGTATATGAGCGCTAGAATATCCCTTCACACTCTATGAATTTGTTTTTGCTTTGTTTCATCTTTAAAGAGTCCTATAATTTGTATATTACTTTTACGCTTATGGAATTATTATGTAATTATAGAATATTTATAATGGGATGTATATTATATAGAAAAAGTAGAATCATTCACAATTCTAGAATTATTATGTTTTTCAATCGTTAAACGGATCATTTTGTACCACCAACCTTTAAAGACATTTTAGAAATTTCCTTGGTCCCATGTAGCGGAATGTAATTTCCTTGCAAAAAACAAAAATTTCACTTTTGTCTCTGCGAAGTGGTGATACGTCTCAACGGGGCCACTTTAGAAGTCTTCTGAACCGCATTTCTGACTTATTTTGGGATATTCTCTTTTTCACGCGCTGCTTCTTTGGCCAAATGACCGTAAGACCGTTTTCTCTGGTCCGACGCATACGAGTGGTCATTGTCACTCGAATTGAATTTCTAAATTCAACAGTCATTGACGCCTATCGCTGAAGGATGCATTCCAAGTCTTTTTTACGACATCTTTTAAAATGTCTCCTTTACTGCTAAATAAACATTCATTCCATAACTAACTTATTTTCTTTTCTGTACTGAATATCCTGTCTCAACAGTAAATTAGCTAGGAAACATGCAATATACGAATTACTAACCGAACCTCATTTACAAACTGCTTATTCAGGCGGTTAATAACATTTGTCAAGGATATTTAAAAAGGATGCAGCCTAAAATGATTAAAAAATGTTGCGAATTTCCAGAATTTCCAGATATATTAATTGACATTATAATTAACATTATAAAAAATGTGAATAATTTTTGGCACTGCTCTTCGTTCGGATTATATATTCGTGTTGGTAAATAGTAACCCGGAAATCAACTCTTAGTTGACGAAAGAAACATCAACGATCGAGTCTTGTTAAAGGCAAAATTTCTACAAGATTATTTTTCTAATAAACCCAGAATTAGAATTAAATGGTCTGACTGATGGATTACATAAAAACTCAATGGTAAGGCATTAATGTTTTACTATCCTTAACTATCGTCTAACTATAGCGTATGATGTAAAGGAAAGAAACTTCGTATATATGTATCTGATACAAGTGTACAGTCCACAGAGAAGCATTGAGTTACCGATTTCTAATGTCCCTTGGCTCTAGCAACTAGTTTCCGACATTCCACAGGTACGTAGAAAAAAAAATTAGTTCAACTGGACCCAATGAGGATGCTTTCGTATCTATTATCATTCAAGCACTACAACTTGTGGATATTTATGACCTCCCCACCCTCCCTAGACTCCCTCACAACACAAACAAAATCCCTCCAAAAGTGAGACCTTTTTCTGTCTGAATGGAATCGAAACACGATCCTTCTGTATGGAAACACGGTGGCGAAACACCCTCAACTCAAACAAACCCTTAATCATACGCATCCCGACGCTCGCAAATCTAAAGCGGTCGAAGGGTGTGCCCATAAGATCAGATATACATCGAATAAAAAACTTCGCGTGCCTTCTTTGTGCACACATCGCCCGTGCCACGGATTCTGGAACAGAAAGCGAAGTTGGACTGGATTCTTTTGTTGGCTTTTCACGCAATCTATTGTCACGCACCGCTGGAAAAAGGGTTCCGCAGGGTATCAGGGTGGGGCCGGTATATTTACACTGCGCCCACTTGGACCACTCCCTTCTCCAACCCGGCGGAGTACCTGGAGTACCCTTCCCGGCACCCTGCCACACCCTGACACACCCGTCCACACCTCTTTTGTGCGGTGGGGTGAAGTGACGACATTTTACACCTTGCCTAAGACGTCTATGCGTCGGCCACGCTCGCGGTTGACCTCTTGGTACGGATTTTAATTCCGATTGTGTCAACAGAACCCCTAATCTCGGTGAGTGGTATCAGGTCTTCGCGTCGAAATAACCTGTATATATCTATGGGTTCAAAACTGCTAGGAATCTTAAAAGTCGTAAACTCGGAAACTTAATATTAATTATGCTTTAGGTTTTTCTAAAGCATTAATTAAAAGGTAACAGAGTGCAAATTCTGAAAACTGATTACATACATATATAGAAATATTAAAAAACTAATTATAAAAGAGATTAGATTAGATATTTTAAGAAATATGTAATGCAAATTCATATTCAGATATGAAAACTGACGATAATATAATATTAATTTGGTTACGAGGATGATAATCCAAAGTACGACTATTTATTATTTAATAGCATACATTTTACGATACAAACATTATTTTTTATATTTTGATCACGTAAAATATATTTTCCGTACAAGAACCTAAACAATGTACACATTAAATGAAATTGTTTTGTCCTACTAAGAGGCACGATTATAATAGATTTTTAAACGAAGAATTACTTTTAAAAATCTCCATTATATGGTTATAATTGATTTAATTCACAAAATTGATATACATATTTCATCAACAATATTGGTATACCTTACAAAAATATTTTTTCATTTCTCAACATCAACTTTGTTTTCGGTATTATGATCAACTTATATCCGTCAATCAAAACAAATTTTCATCATTGTACTTAAGACCGCAATGGTTTTTTAAACAAACGGGACATTACTTATATCCTTACGATATCTTTACACACATACAGGACACAGTTCTTACGATATAAGGTTCCTTTTGAATCTCGTGAGATTCGGAGCGATTCTTCGTTCGTAAAAAGGTCAGTGAATGGTAGTGTTAGGCAAAAGGGGAGGGAATTGGGAGAGGGGCGCGTCTGCAGCAGATCTGCTCTAAGAGGTATATAAGCTGCAAATCTCAGCGAACAGTATCATTGTACGAACCAGCTCCTCGAGAGCACTAACAGGAAATAAAAACAGTGTTTTGCGCAGAGGAGCTGACCGAGAACAAAGTGAAAACATGACAACGATGGCGTTCGTCCAGAAGGTAAGAATCGCAACCATTTGGAATATTTAGTAATACGGATCATCTAGTCCCATAAATTGAATCTGATTGAAATTTTGCAAGTAGACGAAATTGGACGTTGAGTAACAATGAATCAGATTGAGATATGCCGAAATATATGCTTTTCCCACAGGCTGCCCTTCTGTTGTGCCTTGCAGTCTTAACACCAGCCTTAGCTCAAGAAGTCGATGGCAATGGGAAGAGGGTGACCAAACAAATACACACGAAAGGTAACATTTTGTCAAATTTTTTTATCTTATCAATGATTTATGGAAATATATATAGATAGTAAGTTTTGTAAAGTAGGATCTGCGAATGTCATTAAGAATCGTGAAAATTTTGATAATTACCAGAAGGAATATTTAAATAACGCACAAGTTGCATTAAAAAATTAGAATATCTCCTTTTTAAATTATTTGAAGCAAAATATTTTTCTGTTCTGATAAACACATTCGCTATTTGCCATTCCTTCGCTATAAAGAATAAAGATAGAATACTTCTGCAGTTATTGCAATATATTTCTCAAGACTACCAAAGTTCCGACTATCAGGTTATCTTGAATTAGTCATTGAATAATTAATATATATTGTGCTTACTTTTGGAAAGTTCTATTATTAAGTGCAAGGCAGAATTGATGAATTCGAATATTATAAGTTTAAGACAAATAATTTTAATCACATACAGCAAAGGTAAACTTATCCTATCTCAAATTGCTTTCTAGCCTCAATAATCAACTCAGACGAAGATCACAAGGCAGCAGAATCTGGATTCGGCGGAGCTACTATCGGAGCAAATGGAAAATACTTCCAGTGAGTAAAAATCTCATTCGAATTAGAACTGAAAGCAATACAGATACCTCGAGAATAAAAACCCATCTGATTTAAACGATTGCACTTATGATGTACCAAACGAGTCGCTCCATTTTGTTTTTGTCAATTGTTGCAAAATACTGTTTACGTACATTACTATATATAGATACAGTTTACCCCAATATTTTTTAATTACACATGTTTACCAGTGTTAATTCAATGAAGCTACCTTTAGTTCAACTAGAGTGGCTTAAATGAAAACAACCAATGCGTTGCGCTCTGGTCTCTTCTTTTTTTTGCTGTCGGAACGCAGCGACATCTTCGTTCACAAGTTCGGTCCGGATCAGATCGAGTTTGGACACGTAAGTGAGAATCCAAACGAATGGGAGCAGCGTTTTGAGAGAAAAGATGGACACCGAAGACTTGGGAAGGTATTCATGGCCTTCACCATCTTTTGTTTGTGTTGTGGCTGGGGAATTTTTCTTGCTTTTGGGACTCCTTTTAACTTTCCAAAAGAGCCAAAGATGGGCCGAACAAACTAAAATCTAATTGTGTTCTAATACAAAATCTTATTCTCTCTGATAACCAAAAATGTATCGCTTTCCCATGAGATAACCCCGTCTTTAAACGTCCTTGACTCAATTGTATCGAATAGCGAGTCATGTAGTACCAGCGGTAACAAGTGTACTCTTATTATAATCATACAAAAATGATAACCATTGCTTTGAAAATACCCCCATATAAGATTAAGCTCACCGTTAAATGAATCGGATATAAAATATTTTAAAGTATGAAATAGCTACAAGCTATTTAAAGAATTCAGTGTCTCAGAACGAAGAGATTATAATATTCATAGAATCCGAATACTGCTAAGTAAAACAGATGTTCTCTGCCTGTTTGCAACTAAGCTCGCATTTGATTTTTTAGGAGTCGGAGGTCTAAATTTAACGAACGCATTAAATTATACGTAATCTTAATCCGAAAGCTAATTCATTATTAGCTCTAATAAAGAAGATTTCATTTCAATAATAATCTCATTATTATCTCCAATGCAAACTATACATTGAAGTACCTTTCAATTGTTATTTACTTTACAGCAATCTTAAATTTCGTAATAATATCGTTTTCCATCTTCATTTGAAATCTGAACTTTTTCAAAGGAATGACTAATTCACATTACTTACTCTTTTAGAGTAATACTTGCTGAATTCGTAGCAGCAGATTACTTACAAAGTAGCCGTAAACTTACAATTTCGAGCTACATTATATACACCGATGGGGAACGATAAACATCTGCTACTTTACGGGAATCAGCAGTCACGCACTTCTTTAGCCAAGTGGTATTTACGCCGTCGAAAAAAAAACCGCATATTAACGTCCGTCCAACTTTAGGATTCGTTTTTATTTAAGCTCATTTTCACAGGGAAAACAACCTCGAGAAACCCCTTAAATTCTTGTTTACCGAAGCGACAGAAACGACGATTTCCAAGTAATTTTTGCTCTTCCGCAAAGAAAAAAGTCCTCCTCCACTGACCTGAATTTCCCTCCTAATGGTGTGTTGGTTGCTTTCGTCGAATCCTTTCTCTAAACGCCTCTTTTCTTTCTCTTTCTTTTCTTCCTTCTTCCAATCCGCATTAATACTACACTCTCGCCGGACAAACACGGCGAATCCTCGCAATGCACGCATTGGACACGGTGTAGGTACGCTCATCAACCACAGCACGATCACTATGAGTTCGGACATCGGCGGGGAAACGAGCACCACTTCCAGGAGAGGTATGAGAAGGCAGCACCGCACGACGGACTCTTCAAAACCAAAGTAAGGGACGATAATGCCTTGCGATGTTTAACTGTTGACGAGGAAACACGACCTCGAACGCGTTCGAGAAATTGACGGAGTCAAATGCGCCTTGTCAATGGAAGACAGTCAAATGGTGAAAGGCAGCAAAACAGAGATATATTCGAGTTTTTCGGTCAAAAACCTTGCTCTGAGTGGGTCAAAAATAGTCAATTTAATCCTGTAATACATTTTTATTCCATTCAGTTAATTATAGCGAAGTTTCCATTAAAAATTTTTCTTCTAAAAATGCTCGATTTTGGACTATCCTGCGATTGTCCTAAGCAAGAAAATTTGTGTCGTCCTGGGAAATTATCAGCTTATTATTCTTTTGGCTTTTCTTCTTTCCTTTACATTAATCTTCGGAATGAAGGGGTGGTAGATTCTCTGCCTTCACTAATTTCTATAACAAATTTGTCTGTTGCATACTTCTGACTAGATTTAAAAGCTTTTGCATGTCACTTTCATCAGTTGAAGTTACTAATTCTAATTTAATATTGATTATGATGCTAAATACTTACGTTCAAAGCAATGACACCCCTCTTACTTCAGCTTACGTAAAATCATTTAGCTTCTAAACGATTACTTTTAAGAATAGAGCAATCACATATATGGAACACTGTGGATGAAATAATCAGCTCTTCATATCTCAAGAATTATAAATGAAGTTAAAAATTGCTCACTTTGAAGATACTGAAAGTAGAAGATAATGATAAATTAAAAGGGGTGTAAGATTTTATCCAAAGATTTATTTTTGATTTATCGACCAACTTTTAATAAATATTTTCCGATTTATCCAAAAGGTCCGCTGGGGAGACAAGCACGGAGGATATGGCGAGCACTACTATGACTACAACCACGGAGGACATGTAAGATATTCTCGTTGCTTTAAATGACTTTAAAATCTCTTTACAAATTCATTTTAACATGATTGAAAAATAATATCTAATTCGATTTTATGTATCTACTTCCACAGGAGGCTGCTGACGGTGGCGACGAAGGCGGTGATGTAAGTAAATAATTATTATATAAACATTTTAAGATCGTTTAATTCCACACCAAGCTGTTAAATAGTATAAAATCACTTTAAAAACAGCAAAATTTCAACAGAATTTTTCGTGTCGCATGTATGTTAAAATATATGAGCTGATAGCGAGTCGAAATATATTCATAATAAATATCGTGATACTTCGTAACTACGATACATAATGATAAAATCTATCTGCAGGGACACTACAGCGAACCAGTTCCAACTTACAATGAAGCCCCTGGGGTTAGGGTGACCGCCAAACGTCATCTTGAAGAAGATGCAGAAGCAGTCAGAATTGAAAGCGACAAGGTTCTCGGTCAAGACGTATCCCGTCTGGTAAAGAGACAACCAACTCCCCAAGAGCCAAAACTAGTATTTGATCTCGCTTCTGGAAAGGTTATTGATGAAGTAACCGGACGTACCTATGCCCTACAGCCAGTCAACTAAGTTGAGGGTGGAATTGCTTGGAAAGGCCTATACTATCAAGCCATAAGGAGGGATATACATACATACATGTAGAACAACTGACCAAGAAACCTCCACGACATTCAAGAAACCTTTCCATCAAGGAATATCTTCGAGCACATAAATTTTTATACGTTTTATATATTATTTGTTGTAAAGTTTGTTATTTTCTTTGTTATTCTATTTTATTCATATTTTTGCTAAGGATTGAGTCATTGAAGTAAGAGATTTAGAAAGTGTACGTAAAGCAAATATCATTGGTTGAACTGTATAAGAATCTGCTATTTTTCAACTGTGGATCTCGTCTCAGAATCGCTTTAATAAAAACTATTTACATATATACTTATTTCGTTTTCTTAACCTTTTCAACCTACTTCTAATAGACCAGGCGAACTCCGAATACGATTGCATGGCGTACAATGTGATTATACAATACAATATTTGCAAACAATGTGTATGTCATCAAAGATCCGAAAAAAAGCTTCAAGTGTTGTGGTGAAAGAGGCATTTTGAGAGCACAATGACGTTCTTGCCAGAATTAAAAACTTTAACGAAATAGTTTCTAAGTTACAACTCAATCGATAAATAATAACCTTTAATTTAGTACCAATAGATAAATAAATATATAAATTATAATGCAATGACTTAATCTTCCTTTAATAGATTTCTCATTGAAGATTACAGATTACATATATACATGCATAATATATACAAACAAAAACCTATTTCTTCCTTCTAGGAAAACGATGTAGTACATCATAAATTTTAGCGTAAAATTCATCACAGACGTTTTCTCGGAATTTTCCTTCCGACAGATAAAACATGTAGAAAAATAATAATCTCTTCGCATCTAGTACATCAAATCCTTAGTACAAAATCCGTTGCTGCTTATTATAGATGTAAACAAATGATACATCTAAAGTCGGTTGTAGTTCCAGAAACTGGATGGAGCATCTTGGCTTCCAGATTCCAGATCACTCTTGAGGAGGACGAGCGTTGGCTCTGAACACGGTACCCACTTGAGCAAGGTACTGAACAAAGGGTTGCGTCAGATTCAATATTCCACTCCTTTCCAAGTTGGGGTTGAACTCCGAATCCCTCACGTTTCTTACTCTCTCTGCCACGTCATAGTCTTCGATCTCTTCTGCATTGACCCTGCTTGGGAAAGGAGGCAAGGGTCCTCCGTCGGGAGAGCGAGACTGAACTGAATGCTGTGGCGGGAGAATGGGAACGAATTGGGAAGATGGCGGGAAAAATGACGACTGTCTGCGAGTTGCCTCCTGAGGCACTGGAGGAAGGTTAGGGTCCGCAGTTTCAGGAAAATCTTCAGGATCATCTGAAGGTGCTAGGTATGTATCAGGTGGAGGAGGTGGTTTAGTGGTTGTTGGAGGGGGGAAGTAGTTATTTGTAGGAGGTAGGTATGAATTTGGTGGAACATAAGGAGGAGGTGGTCTAGTGGTGGGTGGAGGAGGAAGGTAACCATTTGAAGGAGGAAGGTATGAATTTGGTGGAGGTGGCGGAGGTGGTTTAATGGTTGGTTTAGGAGGAAGATACCCATTGGAAGGAGGAAGGTATGAATTAGGTGGAGGAGGTGGTCTAGTGGTGGGTGGAGGAGGAAGGTACCCATTTGAAGGAGGTAAGTATGAATTAGGTGGAGGTGGAGGAGGTGGCGGAGGTGGTTTAGTGGTTGGTGGAGGAGGAAGGTAACCATTTGAAGGAGGTAAGTATGAATTAGGTGGAGGTGGCGGAGGTGGTCTAGTTGTGGGTGGAGGAGGAAGGTAACCATTTGAAGGAGGTAAGTATGAATTTGGTGGAGGTGGCGGAGGTGGTCTAGTGGTGGGTGGAGGAGGAAGGTAACCATTTGAAGGAGGAAGGTATGAATTAGGTGGAGGTGGCGGAGGTGGTCTAGTTGTGGGTGGAGGAGGAAGGTAACCATTTGAAGGAGGAAGGTATGAATTTGGTGGAGGTGGCGGAGGTGGTTTAGTGGTTGGTGGAGGAGGAAGGTAACCATTTGAAGGAGGTAGGTATGAATTTGGTGGAATATAAGGAGGAGGTGGTTTAGTGGTTGGTGGAGGAGGAAGATAGTTATTCACAGGCGGTATGTATGAATTAGGAGGAACGTACAATGGAGGTGGTTTATTAGTAGGTATTGGGGGAATATAGGTATTTGAAGGTGGTAGGTATGAAACGGGTGGTATGTACGATAAAAGTGGGTTGTTGGGGGTTGTAGGAGGGAGATACAAAAGATTTCCGTCACCATCGTATGTGATATGCACTCCTTGAAAATCTGAGTTGAAGAAACTATTTCCAGCAACAGCTACCACTGAGTACAGCGATACTACAACCAAGGTGAACATCCATCGTCCTGGATGAACAGTTGTAATCTTTAACGAAGTTTCGAGAAAAAATGAACGAAATTAAAATAGGGCGCTAGAAGCTTAATGAATGTAAGATAAATAAAGTGCTAATAAATGTTATTTACACATAATTCAAAGATTCCTCAATATGCTACTGTTTTGAAATATGTAACTACTTTACCCACCATTTCTGTAAAGTCGGTGTTTGTAGGTATTATCGGCTTCGAGTTTGCAGTGCAACTTGAGAGCCGAACCGAGCGGCGATTCTTTTATCCATCCATTTTGCGCCATCTTTCTCCTTTGTTTGTACCACTGATTATCGGAAAGATCACTCAACAATGTTGCGTATGTTCTAACAACGGTTCTTGTCCCTCAGGTGAATTACGACATTTCTACTGAAATTAATTATTGTGCAACTTGCTAAATGATCCCCAAGGAGACGGAACGACATTGCCGAAAATGATATAACACTGTCTAATTACTCTCATCTGAATAAGGAAGACTTCAATGGAATGAAAGAGCTAAATATTCAACATAATACCAACAATCAGTGCAGATAATGTTGTAAATCAACTCATTACTGGTATACCGGAAGTGAGAGAGCCTAATATACGAATTATATTATATTTTGAATACGACATAAACTTTTATCTCTTTTAAATAGGTTTTTGTTTCACGAAATGTTTCAGCTCACCTATCAAATAGTGTATTTCTATCTAACAATTTCAAATGTTACCCATGCAACTATTTTCTATACTTATCAATTAACAGAGCTTATAAGGTGTGATTCAATTCATAGCCATTTTAGGAATAGCAAGAATTTTTTAAAGGATAAGAATATAATTCGTTTTGATGGACTTGGGCAGAAATGTTGGGAAAGAACGCAATACCCTAAAGCCTTATCCAACAATTACCGAAAAATTTCTAACGAATATCAAAAATACGTACGGTATTGGTTCAAAATATATTATACACGGAGAGAATTGTATTTTTAGGTATATAACGTAGAGGTATATTTTTTTCCATATGGATTTTGTTTATAGAATTTAACTTTTGTCCACAAGCTATCATTAGGTTAGTAGGAAATATTTTCAAGCAAGTATGATTCTTATTCCCAATATAATTTTGCAAATAAAACTTTTTGGAAGCTATAGATCTGGCAATTGATATTAAGTATTCATTTCGGTCTATCGATAATTTACAATGCGATATTTGAACTATCCACATTAATATTTATTTCCTTAGTTTGAAATTATTTAGCTCCTTAAGACGGATACAGACTTAAATGTTTCTAGAAATCATCCAGCTTGTAGTTTTACTGAATAATTTGAATTGAACCAATATAAAAGATCTTGAAGCTTATCGGACAGCAAGTTTAAAAGATTTGCTGTAAAGTTTTGGACTGCTTTTGTTTCTATTGAGTATATAAATTAAAATAAATCCCAATAAATTCCATTAACGTTTATTCATTGAATACATTGTAACTCGAAATCATCTCAGTTCAATGTATGTGTACGTCTACAGTTTCTGCAAATGCGAATTCAAGAAGCATATATCAGCATAACGACGATTAGGAAATATCTAAATAATTATAAAAAATATGGAATTTTATTTCTCTAAGTATATATACATGTATTTATTTATTTATTTAATCATAACAATGAACATTCCTTTTAAGGGCTAAATAAAAACAATAATACTGTAATGTATAGCTGAAGTATAAAGTAACTTATTTTTTTGGATTTTTTTCGTCTTTTTTATTTTTATATTAATAACAGATATGAAGAGAATATAAATAATCATAAATATTAACAAGATTTACAAACACATGAATAAATTAAAGTTATTTCATTATACTTAATAAATATTACAACGAATCATTTGCAATATATTAAATAGTCAAAATATCATAATTTATTAATTTAGACATATGATTCTTAAGTTGTATGTGACTCGTTCTCTTAGAGTATTGAAATATCAAGATTTACGAAGCAGTATATTAACAGATAAATGGTTCCGTAATTTTCCTAATGAACAAGATTTTATAAGCGATAATTTTAGAGAGCTTAAATGTTTTCTAAGCACTCCTATGCAGTTTAATTAAGAATTTCATAAATGACAATTCATAAAGTTATTAACGATACTCTTACTTCTTAAGCGACATGGGAAGGAAGCAGACATGCAAAGTAATAATCGTTAATAGAAAAACTTTCGTTTTCGTATATTGAACGCATTAAAATTTATTTCCTTTATTTTCATACTGTTCGAACGATATCAAATAAATTAGTGAATTTCAATAAATAAACGAGATCCCTAAACAAATAATTGATCGCTCAATACTCAAATAAGTTTCGCATGGTCTTGATAAATTTCGTAAACCAGGAGGTCAGATATATTTTGGCTTAAGTGTCAACTTCAGATTATAAGAATTACGTCCCTGGTTTACTTCCTGGAGAACGTGATGAAAGTGCAAAGGTTTCGTAAGGTGTTTTATGACTCTTGATATAATTGGCGTTCTGGGCAAAGCTCTCCAGCCAATTACTATCGTCATTAACTTTAGCGGGAGGTGTAGTAGACGGTGGGACAGGAGGATACGGTCTTGGGGCGTATGAGTTGGTATCAGTTACTCTCGTGTTTTCCTCAGCAGAGAACCTTTTCTGCCACTCGTTAGCGTCTCGCCTCTGTTCAGGTGATTGTGATTCGGCAGTTGGAGGATAATCTTGCCATTCGTAATTGTTACCGCTCTCTTCGTACGGTTGAGAAGACCACGGAGGTGAAGGCCCACCAGAAGGATAGTTCGATCTTGGTGGCGGTGGTGGGGTATACGAGATTCTCGGAGGTCCATGATTGTGGTAACCAGAGAAGGAAGGCGGTGGAGGGTAATTGTAGTACTCGACGCCGGGGTCGTTTCCTTCGTAGCTAATTTGAGGAAAGAGACTGAGCCAACCTTTAAACAGTTTACCGAGTAAAAATACTAAAATGGAAGGTATGGAGTAAAGAGATGGTAGTGCTGTGGTGAGTGAGGGGTAGCTGTCAGCCAACTGGATGATGTTTTTATCGATCGGAGGGTATGGATATTCCCCAGGATCTCCTCCGTATTTGATGATGATCGGTGCAGGTGTTGTGGTCGTCTCTTCTTCTCCTCCAAATATCTTCTTGATGAAAAATGCTTCTGCTATGGTCGGCAGAAGTATCAGGTTGGTCAGTATCAAAATGTTCCTGTAACGGTGTAGGCCTGAGGTTTTTCGTTCCTGCACGAGAAAAATAATATCTTGTAAGCTTAATTTCCTAGTAGTGCACATAAAATTCATGTAGTACCCCTTTAAAAGAAGATATTGGTAAATACATACTTTTGAAGGCTAAGAAAAAACGGCTTGATAAAGTTGAACTAATAAAATACTGTGAAGTAACCTCAACGAATCAATTGACTATCGCAGCACTAGCACAAGATCATCTAAGAAATGTATCTCCTGTATAAGTGTACTTTTTCGCAAATGACGTAAATTTGTCGAGAACGAAACCAAATAATACATTTTGGAAAATGGAAAATAGTAGATTTAGACGCTATGCCATCCTCTTCCACAAATTTAAACTATGTTTATAATATATTTGTTCATCGATAGAATGGTAAATACGCTTATGTGACGATTGTTGGAAGATTTTTGGGAAGTATATCCGCGAAGGATGTAGTAGATATTACCCGATGTCCCTGCTTTCTGGAGCAATACGAAAATAAACATGAACGAAACAAATTCTAAGACGAGTGATTTATTATATCAAAGATATCATACTTCCCACGAAATATAAATATAGAAAAGAAGATAAAGTAAGGTTAAAATAAATATAATATAAATTTATATATTTATTTCATATAACATAAAAATTAAACCTGCTGTTTACACCTCTAGCCTTATGTCGAAGACTGAATTGCTAGTATTAATTAAGAAGAAAATTCGTCACCTATAATCACATTCAACGCAATGAATAACTAAATGCAAAATGTTATTATTATTGTGGAGTCAGATTATTTCATAATTGAGTATCCGAACGTTCCACATTGAAAGTGTCCTCTACCGGAAAGTGTAAAATTGTTTTATTTGGGTGACCCGGAAATTTTCGTGCAACCGGAAGAATCAATTGCTTTGTGAAGCATCGGATGAGGGTGACCTAAATAGATGCGGATTCGATCTTAAGGGTAAATTAAAGAAAATTGTCATTTAACCCCATTTAATCTTTCGAGAAAATATCCAACCCTTTTTCTTTGTTCAATGTTATTTATATTCGATATATTAGAATTTAAAAATATAAGTTCGATGTTATTAATATTCAATGATATTAATTGCTGAGGTACTTGATTTTTGACGCTGATATTTTATTTTGTCGCACACATTCATGGATTAAATAGACGTAAGGAAATAATTCATGAATCGTGAAAAATTCTGTAGGGATTCTAATTTACTTTCGAAATAAATGATTACAGAAGAATGTTACAATGCGACTATATTTCCGTTTAACAGTGAAAAGAAACTACTTTTTAGAGAAAAGGTAAAAATACCAATATTCTTTTCAAAAATAACTCGTAATAATTTAACCAAAAAAAATTAAATATAGTTTTCAATAAAAAATCTTTATATGATAATTTTAAATGAACTTAATATTAAATCGAAAATTTAAAAGATATATATTTATGGAAAAGGGGTCTTCCGTATTCAAATTCATTCGATCATAACAATAATAATAACAATAATAATAACAATAATAATTTCATAATATAACATGCAAATCTTACGCTATTTATTTTTAAAAGTCCTACTGAACTCAAAGAATCCAATAATCATCAGTTGTTAAAATATTCAATTTATGAAATATCAAATAAATTAAACATTAACATTTTTAACACTTAGAAAGGGATATTAAAGATATATTTTATTTCACAATGCTACTAGTTTTATTTCGAACTTCCTAATTGACTATGAATTCACGAATTCAAGCGGTGCTTGGAAAATCATGATGTCAATCTAAGGTAACAAAATGACAGCTTTACCGGATGTTTCATTAACAACACAACCGGTTTCGGACAACGATCCTCATCTATTTGTTGACTTATTGAATCAAATTCATCTTCTCCATAAAATTAATCGCGTGAATAATTCCTATGAGATGAGCCAAAACTTGAAATGTATAACACTCAACTAAATTTACAAAACAAATGAAAACAAACAAATACAAACGAATTTGTAACTCTTTACCTTTCTACTCGGCTTAGGATGGCACACCTTAAATTACGGGAATACAATTTATGAAGACGTATGTCTATTCATTCGTTGATAGCATCTCACGGAAATACTATTCACGATCCACTTCCCTATAGTCCTTTGAAATAAGCACAAATCCGAAACTTGTTCATCGGGTTCTTGAAGTTCCTCACTCGGGTTTCCCAAGCACTCGTTCACAACAAGAATATTTCTCAAATCGCGCGTATGAGTTTCGATCATAAAAAGGCACACGAAATAAATAAAGGCGACCTTTCCTAAAAGAAACTCCGTTCGGAGAAAATCAAGATGACTTACCATCTTTACATAAATCGTCGAATTCTTTCCCTTACTTCCTTCTGCGATACACAAGGAAACATTGACCACTAGATACAGAGAGTTTCTATCCAATTTATCTCCTCTTCACTCGTAAATGACGCGTGACCCGTCATTTCTTACTCCGAGATTTGCTTATTTCATATTGACAGGCATTTGTCACTCGCTCTCTCTTCACCTCCGTTACCCATTTTCTACGCTAAAACGTGACTGTCCCGACTTAGCGAAATTTTGAGGAACGATGTAGGGCGCCCGCGTGGTCGGTAGGTCCGTAATTAACAATGGTTAAATTCATGTTTACAGAAGTTGATCTTCGATAATTAACAACTTTCGCATTTCAGTTAAAAGAAGTAGACTACCTAGTATCCGAGAAAAAAACCTCGCTTTAATTATGATATACTCTCTTTTTAATTTGCCATCTTTCAAAATAGAAGTTAGTTATTCTAACTATGATTGTCATTGTAAATATATATATAACAATCTTACTGTTCCTTTATGGTATTATTTAATAATTAATGCCCATAAATTACGTACCATAAGTGATTTCAAGCATTAAAAAAATTTCCGATAGCTAAAAATTTTAGTACAGTTTATCACTCAATCATTCTTTTATGCAACAATGCCGACTAAACGATTTTTTTCGAAAGATGAAGAAAAATTGTTTTAACTAGGAAAATATATTATAGGTGAGGTGAAAGTATATTTATTTATGATAAACTTTTGCAATCAAATTTCAGTTTCTCCGTAAATTGTCTTCGTTCTTAGATATATACACTCGGTAAATTTTTAACAAGCGATTCACACCTATTTTCTTCTGCGAATCGTATAGAGTTCGATTATATACTTCAATTATTTTTGTATGATCTCTGGTTCATAAACAAAGCTATGAATATTTCTTCAATTTATTTATCACAGTTTAATATTCTTTAATTTTATTTTGATATATTCAATAACTCGGTACCAGTTTTGGGCCTAATAAGATATTTAAAACCTCGTCAAGTTACAATAAAAAATTTTTCAATGATCTTTTATTCTAAATGAATGGACATTAGGATTCTATGGAAATTACAGCAGGATTTAGTACGCACACAACTTAAATATAAAACGCAAGACGAAATAGCCAGTTTTTAAAAATAGTTTAGGAAGAGAAAGAAAGTTGATCCAATTTTTAAGTCAAAAGGATTGAGCATTTGCAAAAATTGGTAACATACTCATTTCTGTAAACGGTATTCTGATATCTGTACAGAGATAACTATATTGCTATAATTTTTTATCGACAATTACTCAAAATATTCTAGGTTTCAAGATATTCAGTGAAGACAATTCGTTTTTGTATAGCTATAACAGAAAAATAAATCATACAAACGATTGAACTTGTTAATCGATGATTTAATCTTGAAAATTGACTGTCAACTTACTACTAAGCCATATTTATTTTGAAAATCTATAATTTGAAATCAAATGAAATATCGGTAAATATTGGCAAAAATGTAGGTGGAAATGCAGAAAAAACGTATGTAATTTTTTTATAAGGAAATAATATCGGTTGTTGGTAACTAATTCAAAATAACAAAAATGTCATATTTTTCTCATATTTTAATAAAAAATTATAAAATATCATAAAGAAAAATCTACGTAATTAACAACATTTAACAAAGAGCTTTTATAATGATGAAATAAATACAAGAAACATTAAAGTACATTAAATAAGCGAAAGGTAGCATACTTTTTATTTTGATATGAAAGATGTAATATTGTAGACATAAATCCCTTATATCAATAACTTCTGTTGCATTAATGCAAAAAACAGAAAAAATAAGTTCAGATAGATATTGTAACGTAAAAAAAATTACAGTTCTGGAGGATCAGGATAAAAGTCATCTGTTGTTGAGGATTCAGGGGACTCAGGTGGAAGGTAATCGATATATTGAGGTGGAGGAGTTGGTGGGAGACTTGGTGGAGGAGTAGGTGGAGTAGTCGTTGGAAGAATTGTTGTCGGTGGTGGAGGAGGTGGTACCGTTTGCGGTGGATTGGATGGTGGAGGTGAATAGGACTGAGGTGGAAGGTATTCTTTAAATTGAGGTGGAGTCGGTGGAGGAGTTGTAGTTGGTGGTGGAGGAGGTGGTGGCGTTTGAGGTTGACTGGATGGTGGAGATAAATAGATCTGAGGTGGAAGGTATTCGATATACTGTGGTGGAGGAGTTGGCGGTAGAGTAGGCTGAGGAGTTGTTGTCGGTGGAAGTGGTGGAGATGTTGGTGGAGGATTGGATGGAGGCGGTAAATAATATTGTGGTGGAAGGTACTGGAAATATTGCGGAGGTGGAGGAGGAATTGTAGTTGGCGGTGGAGTAGGCCGAGGAGTTGTTGTCGTTGGTGGAGGATTGGATGGAGGTGGTATATAATAATTTGGTGGAAGGTATTGGAAATATTGAGGAGGTGGAGGAGGCATTGTAGTTGGAGCTGGAGAAGGCCGAGGAGTTGTTGTTGTCGGTGGAGAAGGAGGAGATGTTGGTGGAGGATTGTATGAAGGTGGTAAATAATATTGTGGTGGAAGGTATTGGAAATACTGTGGCGGAGGAGGAGGAATTGTAGTTGGCGGTGGAGTAGGCGGAGGAGTTGTTGTTGTCGGTGGAGGTGGTGGAGATGTTGGTGAAGGATTGTATGGTGGAGGTAAATATGACTGTGGTGGAAGGTATTGGAAATACTGTGGCGGAGGAGGAGAAATTGTAGTTGGCGGTGGAGTAGGCGGAGGAGTTTTTGTTGTCGGAGGAGGTGGTTGCGGAGGTAGAGAATTCGATGGAGGTGGTATATAATATTGTGGTGGAAGGTATTGGAAATATTGCGGAGGTGAAGGAGGAATTGTAGTTGGCGGTGGAGTAGGCGGAGGAGTTGTTGTTGTCGGGGGAGGTGGTTGCGGAGGATTGTATGGTGGAGGTAAATATGACTGTGGTGGAAGGTACTGGAAATACTGATGAGGTGGAGGAGGAATTGTAGTTGGCGGTGGAGTTGGTCGAGGAGTTGTTGTCGTAGGTGGAGGAGGTGGAGGATTCGATGGAGGCGGTATATAATATTGTGGTGGAAGGTATTGGAAATACTGAGGAGGTGGAGGAGGAATTGTAGTTGGCGGTGGAGTTGGTCGAGGAGTTTTTGTCGTAGGTGGAGGTGGAGGAGGTGGAGGATTCGATGGAGGTGGTATATAATATTGTGGTGGAAGGTATTGGAAATACTGAGGAGACGGAGGAGGAATTGTAGTTGGCGGTGGAGTAGGCGGAGGAGTTTTTGTTGTCGGGGGAGGTGGTTGCGGAGGATTGTATGGTGGAGGTAAATATGACTGTGGTGGAAGGTACTGGAAATACTGATGAGGTGGAGGAGGAATTGTAGTTGGCGGTGGAGTTGGTCGAGGAGTTGTTGTCGTAGGTGGAGGTGGAGGAGGTGGAGGATTCGATGGAGGTGGTATATAATATTGTGGTGGAAGGTATTGGAAATACTGATGAGGTGGAGGAGGAATTGTAGTTGGTGGTGGAGTTGGTCGAGGAGTTGTTGTCGTAGGTGGAGGTGGTGGTGGTGGAGATGTTGGTGGAGGTAAATATGACTGTGGTGGAAGGTACTGAAAATACTGTGGCGGAGGAGGAGGAATTGTAGTTGGCGGTGGAGGTGGTGGAGTTGTTGTCGTAGGTGGAGGTGGAGGGGGTGGAGGAGGTGGAGGTAAAAAAGACTCTGGTGGAAGGTACTGGAAATACTGTGGCGGAGGAGGTTTCGTAGTTGGCGGTGGGGCAGGAGTGGTTTTCGGTGCCATTGGTTGATAAGGCTGGTAGTATCCATACATCTGTTGAGGCGCACCATAGGGCATCGTCGGCTTCATGGTAGATGATGCTGGCGTAGGTGCTTTAGTTGTTGTCTCTGAGGGTCGATAGTTAAATCTTCCGTAATCTTGATAGTCCTGATATGGATATTCGCCATAATCCTGGTAGGAAAAGTCGGCCATTGAAGTCTCCTTATTATAATCCCCATTCTGCGATGGATGACTCGTTGTTGCCATAGATTCCTTGGGCTGTCGATAACCAAAGTATCCATCGTAGGAATTATAGCGCGGCTGATTGTAGAAATATTTATCAGGTGATGGTGTGGTCGGAGGAGGCGGGGTAGGATAAGTTTTATGGTATGGTGTTGTGGTTGGAGGAGGCGGCTTCGGTGTAGTAGTCGTTGTAGTTGTAGTCGTAGTTGTAGTAGGAGGAGGTGGAGGTGGAGGAGTAGTAGTTGGTGGCGGAGGCGCTGGGGGATATGGATGCATGTATGAGCCACTATAATCGTGTTCTTCGTCCAAAATTACGTACTCCTTCCATGGATTCGCATGTTTCGGCTCTTCATGGTAAGTTTGATGCACTTTTGGTGGATAAATCACAATAACTTGTCTCGCTGTTGGCGGTGTCGGTTCAGGATAGAATGACTTAAAAATTTTCTTAAGGAAAAGTCCTTCGGTGGCAGGCTGGATAGCGAAGAGAATGAGTAACGTATATTGATACACACCAACCCATCTTGTTGTTCGATGTTTTAACTGTGGGAAATGTAACGATAAATGAGTTGAAGGAACACTAGAAGGCATACATGGATATACGATGATCACTTTATATATTAGTATTTGTGAGGTGGTTAAATCAGAAACGGCACCCTACTTACCATAACGAAAATAGCCTTTCGATCGAGACCTCCTAGCTGACTGACGCACTGCTTTCTCGGAATATATAGAGGAATGGAAGAAAGTAATGTTCCAAGATTTCCAATCTTCTGACGCAGTTTATTTGTAAGATCGTGATTCCCTTTTCGTTAGCGTGTTCTCCCGAAAAGAAAGTCTTGGCCATCCACTGGTCCTCTCGTAATTTTCAGGAAAGAGTTTCCCAGCCCATCTTCCAAAGGGATATCGAACCTCGACGAAATTAGATGGAAATTTTGATGCAAGATGCACTTTCATTATCTCTTCAGAAACAGGGGTTGAATATCCTTTCAAAGTGCATAGATAATTAATCTCTTCAAGGATGATTCATTTGTTAATCGACCTCAGTTAGATAGAAGAATTAAAAACGCCTTTCTATTAGAAATGTGCGAGAAGTTAATTCTAGCTCACGCAGGATTTCTTTCGTAATATTAAATTTGCAATAAAAGCTGCAAGACACCGAGACATTTTCAAAAACAAGTACATTTAGTTCCTTTATTTTGTGAGTAAATAATTTGTACCCTCGAAGATAGCCACATTTCATAAATCACGTACAAAATCAATTAATTTCAGAGATTAATATATAATTATGTGCAGATGGCAGAAGGGAGTGGTTACGCTTCATTAAACAAACACATTTCTAATTTTATTTTTATTTCTATTATATTATATTTTGAGAATCAAAGGTAGCATAAATAAATCAAAATTAGTAATATTTCAAGTTTTAAAATTAATTATTAAAAATTATTTTTTGATTGGAGACTTGTGGAATCAAAGCTTACTATTATAACAAATACATGTTGAGAATTTGGAACTATATGAAAGCAAAGAAAACAATTTTCGACGTGCTATATTGAAATCAGGGTAAATATTAACGTATTTTTTCAGCCATTACAAATATTTATACTCGCATTGATTTTATGATAACAAACTAGTCTTGTGAATTGTTGTATTTTCCCTCTAATCATGTAGATTTTTAATTTTTAAATTGACCGTACCATTTTAAAAAGCTTCTACTACGAGATAAAAATTTATTATAATCAATAATATAATTCATCTCTATTGAAAATTAAAATAAGCCATGGTAAACTAAAATATTTACGGGAGATAATAAATTATTAGGACCCAAAAACCAAGCAGAAACGAGAAAAATTCTGAATCTCTTGTTATCCAAAAGAAATTCCTATTCTATGTATTTCTAACACATATTAAATTGGACTGAGGATAAACGGAGATGAAGATAGAAGAGTTTTGATCGTAAAACCCTCAAATGTTTGGTTTAAAAATTTTATTTTCAAAAAAAGCAACAAATATAGTGTCATAAAAGTATACTCATGAAATATAATAGTTAGAGCAACCCGTTTTCCAAAACTAGAATCACATCAGGAAGTTGTCATCACAACTTTAATATATTTTAGAGAATTATTCCAGAACTCCAATTTTTTTCCAAAATATCAGTCTTGTAAACTAGATATCGGAATTGGAAAGAAATCAATATGATGGTGATGTTAAGATGGTGGTTCATGATTTTGTTCAATCGTTCCAAAATATAACTATAGAAATTCAATTTTAAGATAAAATTTCACTAAAAATAAGCTGCGACAAATAGTGTCAATTGTTCTTGTGCCTAAAGCATAAAATGATATGCACGTATGTTAAAGCTCGAACGAACTCCACTGGGCGTATCTTTTCCTCATACTACATTTATTTGAGTCAAGTCGTATGTAAAAGGGTAGGATGATGTAGGAGATGAAATTCATTGACTTGATTGATTGACATTGATGCCTTCGGAAGTAAAATACCTATCCAGGCCGCCAAAATGGATAAGAGAGCCAGAGAATTTGATAAAATAACTCATAACATGGAACGTAATCTGAAATTTGCACTCTTAATCTAAACTCAATAAACAATCGAAAATTCTAATTAAAATGACGATATTGAATGACTACCTTACGTTTGTACAACTTGTAATCTGTTTACTGTGTTCTGTATGATGCGGATAGCTAATACGTTAATCCTGCTGTTAGTAGCAGCAATTTAAAGCGATCATAAATCAATAAAACAACTTAATTTGCATCAAAATGGTATATATTTCAAGAATAAAACTACCTATAATTATTATAGAATAACAGAGAGGAGACCATAAATATTTTTAAAAACAGCAAACAATCGTTTCTCATTAGAAGTATCCTTTATATATATTTTTTTACGTTAAGAAGTTGTAAACAATACCAAATTATATGATACATCACTACAAATATGTAATATACAATTCACTTTCCACGAATCCTATTTCATTGGACGAACTGGAATGGATATCTTACGCAATGGTGTGTCAGTAGATTTCCAAATGAATTTAAAACTTATGAAGTATATTAAAGATCGAAAGTTGTCGATAGACAACTTCCTATATATGTCGGCCGCCTTAAGATACGTGGAAGTGTAGCTAAGAAATCAAAGCATGATTTTCCTTAGTTGTATCAGATGCATATTAATTTTATTTCCGTAGTTTCTCCTATGAAAAAAGCGGTTGTTAGGGAATTAAAAGATCTGATTTTATTTTTATTCGGAAAACGGCAAAATAATTTTGAAATTCTATTCACTGAACTTCATTGATTTTTTTTTAAAGATTACGTTTAAGTGGATAGCAAACTGATTAAGTATCACTTGAACCAGAACATTTAATTTAAATTAAGTATAGATAAACTAAATTGCATTCAACCTAAGGCTGACCCAAGTTATAGAATAAGCATAATTTGAATATCTGAAAAATCACTATGAATTTCAAATAAGTTTTGATGTTTTGATGTTAAAATTGGAAACTCTTCTTTCATAACATGCATTTTACTTCCCTGCATTTCAGAATTAAAATGCCCATCCAAATTGGCCTAATTTCATCTTTATTATCAACAAGAGTCAAGAGGTTGTTAAAATGAGCAAGAGAAGTTGATGAGTTGACATTTTATTAACAAACATGTTGCAATCTAAAGATAAAAATTAGCACATTCTTTTATTAAACACAAATTCCTGATAAAAATAATCAATAATAATTGATAAAATCTTGAATTACAAACAATTAGAAGTAAAAAAATCTCACAATAACAGTAAGTATAATTTAATTTATGCACACATCTAAAAATCTATACTTATCTTAAGAACTTCATGACTAGAGACACACTCAATATGTATTAAAAACATGGCATCTATCTATATTTCTGAATTTATTTACTAAAGGTATTATGTGAATCGATTTTAAAATCGATGAGTTTGCGTACAATACTCTTATTGGATTTAAGTAAGGTTCATCGGTAGCACCGTGGGGACTTTGTAAGATAGATTTGTTATTAAAAAGGAGCTACAAAAGTGAGGTAATGGGAAGTTTCGATGAACCAGACTTTCTTTGAACTTGCAACTCTCCTACTCAGAGCGTCCTGTAACCTCTCTATTTATTCCATGGGAGAATATGAAATATTTTTATCTAATTTACTTGATTGATTCTATTTCCTTGGTTTGGCCATCAAGTGATGAAATATTATGTACAGGAACTTGTTCAGATTCATTCGTAAAGCTTCCATATGGTATATAAGTGAGTTCAAATTCGTGGCTCCTCTGTATATCCACATAAGATTCATCTTTTGCGTTTGTATCACTCATATTCTTACTAGACCCTGATGGAATTATGTCCTCGAAAGGCGGTAGTAGAAACCTTGAAATTGGTTCCACTGACGGCGAATTAACTTCATTTTGCTGTAGAGCTAATTGATTTGAAAAGGAAGACAATGCGGAATCGTTAAAATCTGGCGATAAAGTATGTTGAGGTGTGTACTGCGAAGTAAAATCGAAAGGGAGCTGTGTGACTGCAGCTGAAAACGACTGGAATGCATCTGTGTGAGTTATAGAAGAGGAAAGAGGTTCTTCTGCTGGAATATCTTCGTTTTGCACCCAATCACCTTGAGGTAAGGTATCTGTGGGAGGTACAAGATACGACGACTCTTCAGTTGCAGACTGGTATGATTCTGCAGGATGGTACTGTTGAGCCAGCTCTGGCTGACGAACATTCTGGTTTTGTAAGACTGTAGTTGATGCTTGAGTGTTGGGGGAGTGATCAGAATCTTGAGCTGTTGAAGAGTTCTTGGAAGTGGCCGGAGCTGGAGGAAGGTTTGCAAGTGGCGGATGGGGTTCCTGTGATTGGTTTGGGTCTTGAGGAATATATGGCTGGAATGAGTATGCAGGAGAAAGATTTCTATACTGCAATTCAGGAGGTAGAGGGATTTTCTCAGTTATAGGACCCAATGGCTTGGGGTTGTACTGCTCTTCTGGAAGATATGGATTCAAAAGCGGAGGTCCTTTTACAAAATGTCCACTAAAGTTATAACTTGGGGGTTGAACTTCTTTGAGAGAATCTATTCCAGAATAAATGTTCTGATCTTTAACGCGAGAAGATTTTTGGGTTGAAAGAGAGTGTGGCTGTCTTGGAATGTATTCACTAAAGGGTGATATTGGTGAGGGGGTTTGCAGGAAAATTGGAAAAGCGGTGGAGGATTTGAGATCTAAGGGTACTGGAGACGATAGATTCCAATAAAGCTCTGCGTGAAATGGAATTTTCTGAAGATACGTAATATTGCCGTCGTGAAGATAGGAAGGTTGAGGTATTGGCGATTTTCCATTGGTCGAAATCGGCTGAGGACTATTTACTTGAAATCGGTTCTGCACTGGCTCAGCTGGTGATGGATTATCAAGTGCGGATGTCCTTAAATATTTCTCCTGTTGCGAATGTGGACTCTGAGTAGATGGAGGAGGAGGATTCGGCGCTAAAGGAGTTTGCTCCAAAGGAGTATTGTATTTTCCAGACATAAGATTCCTCAAAGATGAAGCTACTGCATCAGGTGTGCCTTGCGACTGAGGAAGGACGTATCTACTAGGTTTGAAAGGAAGAGTGTTCATTGAGGCTGGTGAATTAACAGGATTATTCAGTGGAGTGTAATCATTAACCACTTGAGGGGTAAAAGAAGGAAGTGGATTCTGGGCGGGGAGGCTAGGATTGTGTGAAGGTTGAAGAGGGTACGTAGGCATTATGGCTTTGCTCCTATCGTGATTGTATACAGGATTTACCGGCCCTTGCGTATTTAGTGGCTGGATTGGTGGAGGAAGTAAATACTGAGAGGGAACAGGCATTGAAGGTGCATTCTGAGATAACTGTTTATTCTTGATCTGATTTTGCCAAACAAGCCTTTTATAACCGACCGGGAATGAATCAGATGTTGATGTGCTTGAAGGAGATGGGCGAGAGTTCATCGGTTTCCCAAGATCCGAATTTCCAGCACTTGAATAATATTTCCTCTTTTTCTGCGACGTAACAGGCTCATCTGAAGGGAGTTTGTAGTATTCACGATTCTCTGGTTTGCCAGGATTTGATGGGCGATAAATTCCATTGGGTGGTGGCTTTGGTTGGTTTTCACCTTCATTAACATCCTTGGGAGCGTTAGCCAGCCATGGAGGTGGAGGCACTGGAATTCGCATTGGCTTCGGTGGTTGACGCACCATGGAATCGTCTCCAGGATTCTTATAAAGAGGCCGTCGAGGATAGTTGTTGTAACCTGGCGGCCTCCTCTTAGGGGATTTAGGTGGAGGAAAGTAAAGTGGAGGGTATGGATATTCTAGGGTAGTGGTGATTGGAGGATTAGTTGTGGGTGGAACCGGAGTAGTGGTAGTAGTAGGTGGAGTTGGAGTCGTGGTAGGAGGTGGTGGGGTGTAGTGATACGGTGGTTCGTACTCTATATGAGGACGATATCGATTGAATGGGTATCCAGGATAGACATGCTCGTATGATGGTGGAGGATGGGTGGGTGGTGGTTGGGTAGTGGTTGGTTTTGGAGTTGTAGGTGGTGGGGGAGTTGTAGTAGGGGGTGGAGGGGTGTAGTGATACGGTTGTTCGTATTCTAAATGGGGACGGTAATGATTGAATGGGTATCCAGGATAGACATGCTTATACGATGGAGGTGGTGGTGGTGGTGGTTGGGTAGTGGTTGGTTTTGGAGTCGTTGGTGGTGGGGGAGTTGTGGTAGGCGGTGGTGGGGTGTAGTGATACTGTGGTTCGTATTCTAAATAAGGACGGTACCGATTGAACCGGTGCCCAGGATAGACATGGTTATAGGATGGAGGTGGTGGTGGTGGTGGTTGGGTAGTAGTTGGTTTTGGAGTTGTTGGTGGTGGAGGTGTAGTCGGAGGCCCCTCTTCCCAAATCTCACCCTCCCAAGGATTCGGATAGTGGCCACCGTAGTGTGAAGGCGGAGGTCCGTAATGTCCGTACACCACGCCTTTGTACGGCTTCGGAAGCTCAGTTGGAGCCGGTGTCGTCTTGGGCGGTGCGGTGGTGGTTGGAGGGGGAGGGGTATGGTGATATCGTGGAAAGTCCTCTAACCAAACGGTGCCACTGTAATGGTCCGAGTCGTGATAACCGGGTCGAAGGAGAAACCCGTATCCTCCGTGGGGATGATTCTTGTTTGCGGGCGCCGGAGTGGTGGGTGGAGGGGTAGTGGGTGGAGCGGTGGAGGGTTTTGGGGTGGTGGTTGTGGGCGGTGGATAGAAGAAGGGGTAATAGGCCTCAGGAAGGAAAAAGAAGACGGCCTCCGCTTCTGTTGCTAGGATTGCTATCACAACCACTATTGGGATGATTCCACGTTTTCTTCTCTCCTTGAAAACAAAACATCGATTTAATTACGTTTATCGAAATCTAAATTTCGATTGATTTAAGATACTACGCTAAGATATATAATATATAATCATACATTAGATATATAATATAAAGATAATATTTGGATCCACAAAAGAATTTATTCTTAGAATTAATTATTTGACCTTGACAATCATTTACATGTAAATTTTAATTAATCACGTAAATGTGAATTTAACGTGATTCTAAAATACATTAAGCTAATACAAATAAAAAAATTATATGGGTAAATAAGCATACAATAAAATTATTAACAGTCTAAAGGTTAATATAAATTACGAATGATTTTATCGCACGAAAAATCAACTTGTTCCTCATAAAATAATAATTTATTATACTTTTATTTCCATTACATATAAAAATATAATTTGACAAATGTATACTTTCCGTTATACTTGTATTATAATGAACAATGAAATGAATCACTTTATACGAACGCTTTTTAAAAGCAAAATAGCATTTCTCTGGCTAGCATTTTGGAATTACGATAACAAGTAAGGGATTTTGAATTATTTTCTCTAAACCCAATCCATCTCATCTAATGATATTTAATGATCAATCCAAAATCCCGTTCACGGGTCATTGAGATCAAGAACGCGTAACAATGAAACAAATGAAAACGGATGTAAGGAGGATACATTCCACTCACCATTGAGTACTCCGACGAAATGTATACGATAAAATGTCAAGGCATCCACTTCCAGTTTCCCATCCAACTTCTCGAGATACAATGACCACAGATACTGAAAGCCTCTCTTCCCGCTCTTCTTATTAACCCTCCAATGGTTTTCATGAACGTGATACTTCAATTCCACGCGAGTGTTAACGCACTTCCCGAACAGAAGAAAGTTGCCCCGTGCGCTCTTCTTGTTTCCATACACTTTCTCCGTAAGGAAAAGACTCGGTTTTATCCCTAAAGCGGTGCAATCATCTCTTCAACTGTTTTTCTCGCGAAAAAACTACGAAAGGAGTTTGAAAATTTCGTCGAATTACAATCGCCTTCGATGATGGATGCCACTTCGGTATTTTCGCTTATAATGAATAGACGGAATTTAGGAACCGAATGAAAAGGTGATAAATGACGTGAAAATGTTATTTTCACAAACTCTCGTGAACGAACTATTCGCATAATATTATAACCATTATATTTCGTTGTTACTATCTAAATAATTCCGAACATATTTTCTGAAATTAGTCCAAGTTTCTGCTGGCAATCAAGATAACCACGCCCTGTAAAGACCTACTTTTCGAGGTAGGAAATGCAAGGAGCTGATTTTAAGATTGGATAAAAGGAGAAAATCTATATTTACCGTTTGTTAGGAGGGCGAGCGAAATGAAGTAAACAGCGAAGTCGAAAACCATCGTCAGATGTGATCTTGAATTTAGATATCTCCGGAATCGTTAATTGTGGATCACTACAGATTAGCATCCACAACAAATAGAGGTAAAATTGCAATTATCAACAATTTTGCAACCTTATCTCAAACTAAATAATATTGAAAAAGTTGGATTTTAAAATCCTTTATAATAATTTTAATGTTAAGGCAATTTCTAAGATACAAAGGAATAATTTTATACTCCATACTTAGCTCTATTTTAATGTCATTATATTTATCTCACGCAAATAAATTAAAAATTTTCAATGAAGATTAAAATGAAATCTTACTCGTCTCCCATTAATTTTTTGGAATAATTAAAAATATAAATGATGCATCATATTTGATAAAGTTGAAAGAAATATTTGTTGATTTTTTATTAATATATTAGTTATTTACACGGATTTCAGTATTAAAGTCCTTCAAAATGACAAGAAAATAAAATTGGTATTGCGCGTTCTTAATTTTTCCAACTAGAAACATTGTAACTGTCATTGCTGCCAATTATGCACTTAATAACCCCTACAGCTCTTACGTCAACGAATGAGACTTAGAGCTTGACAGAATCCACTACTTCAGCCACGCCTTTGCGGTAGCTATTCATGAAAGAAATGAGAAACACTTAAAACTCCTTACCACAGAATGGTTCTGTGGCAACAGAACAAATCAATCCTCATCTCTTTCTTCTTATTATTACCTTCTTATCCAAATGAAATACGTCGTTAAATAACGAGTGAGCAGTACTTTTGTGACGTCAGAACGTCATTCTGTGACGATGTTTACACACTTCTGATGAGATGAATCCTAAACGTTTGCTGCCTTAAGACAAGCATCTTTCGATTACACCAAATTCCCTAAGGTTTTCACACATCAGCGAGTAATTGGACCTTCTGAATTGGGTCGATCTCAGCAAGAAAAACATTCCGAATCACCAGCTACTTCCTCCGCATGTCACGGGAAAGAATCATTAGAAAACTAGGCGTCTTTTTTGCACATCTCTTTTACTCCAGAATCGTTTGGAAAAGGATGAAAAACCGAAGAAACTTATTCCTAAAACTGTTTGGAGAGCTACACAGTGCTTGCTCATCGCAAACTGCTTTCGGGGAAAAGCAAAAAGCAATCGGCACACTTTCCTGACTTTCATACGCTAAAAAATGAATGATTACTTAGTGAATGTAATTACATACTATTAACTAATAGGCATTCAATAGAAAGGAAAGTAATAATTCATTTCGTTAGAATTTTGATATTATAACTAAGTTCAACGACACAGGATATATAATCGTTTACGGCAACATAATTTTACATTATGTTTCTCGTCGTCCCATTGAAAAGAGATAGTAAAAATAATTCGTATATGTTAAGGATGAAAATCAGTCTAAATGGACTAATCTTTCAATGAGGCGATTGACAATTTGCACTACACAAATACCAACTTTAGAAAATAAAGAACTTTAAACTACTATTACATAGTAAGCTCAGAAGTAGTGAACGACAGTCGTTACCGAAATAAAACTTAAGATTAATAACTTGGATGCTTAAAGATTAGGAAGAAGGATAAAAAGTCTACGTGGAAAATATTTCGATTTGGCAGTTAGTTTTAACAATGATAATCATTCATTACCAATTACTTAAGCATAATATTTATCATAATCACTAACACGAATTTTACGGAAACGATATCTTAAAAGCTTTTGTAATAAATATTTTTTTAGAACTATTGTCTAATTCTAAAGTTATCATAGGATTTTCCATAAATTTGTTCCATTCCTTATGTGTTTTTCTTCGTATATATGTTTTATCTTCCTATTTCAAATTTTAGAATTGATAAAGGACCATAAACGTTTTAATATACAAAGAGCAAAGCGCAATCTTATATGTTTATACATTATATAAACATATAAGACTTCGAGGACCTTCCTAGCTCCCTCGCTCTTTTAAGTATAAGTTGCGGTAACCTCAATCACTTTATATAACTACCCTCAGTCCACTTACATTCCTCAGTGTACAAATCACGATAAAAAGACGCTACCGTACCAAGGAGCAACTGTGCATGATCTACCGAATCTTTCGGCCATTAAACTCGTTTTTTCCTCTCGATCGTGCAGATCGGTCACGGTTTCCATTGACGAAGACGTCGCAAACAGTCACAACCAAAAAAGCGTTGAGGATTCGGGCATCGCTGCTCCTCGATGGTGCTCAACCATGCGTTCCTTTTGGGAAGGGGTGGGAACTCAATATTGTATCAAAATTTGTCAGCCAACCAGCGCCCATTTGATGGGAATCGGTATAAAAGCCCAAGAGGACATGGGACATTTAACCATTTGAGAATCTGCAGAGAACTGTACAATAAGCTAAGGATTTAGAATAAGTCTGAGATGGCGTCCCTCAAGATTGTAAGTGGTAACGGTGGTGAAAACGACATTTTTGGTGCACATGAAGATTTTCGCTTCAAATTCAGTCCAATGATATCCGTAATTTGCAGTTTATGAGGAAGATCGTAATATGCAATCTTGAACGATAATTAATTGTAATATAAAATCGATATCGGTCTCAAAAATAAGCATTATCATCGGAAATATTAACGAAGTACTTTTCATTGAAATGGATTACTTTATGATAATCTTTTGTTATAAAAGAAATAGTTCCGAGATATTTATACTCAAATTAATTCCATAGATGCACAAATTACGATCTAAACTAAAGATTGCAAAGTTGTGCATAAGGTTTCTTTATTAAAGATGCGGAATATGGAAATGGATAATTTTTTAAGGACAGGGACTCGAACCCAGATCCCCCAATTGCTGTTTAGAAGCTCTAGCCTATTAGATTATACCAACAGGCATTCAATCATTAGAAGGCTTGCCTCTTGATATTTGACATTAACTTACAAAAACAACAACTTAGCTTTATATGAAATTAGTCTGATCTAATATTAAATTTTATTCTTATTCCAGGTTTTCCTTTGCACTCTCGTGCTCGTAGCTGCAGTTATGCCTTCATACGGAAAATTCTTCATCCTTGACGACCGTGAGGTTGAGCGAGGTAAGTTTCGCATTTCAGCATATTTACTTCTAACATATGTCATCTTAATAATGAATACTTAAAAATTTATTTTTTACGCTTATCTATAAGAATTAGGTGGTATTATAAGGCTTATATCAATAAGTTTATAGGCATGCTTATATTCATAATTCGCTCCCTTGGTGAATTATAAAGCTATGTGAAGATGTTTTATGTAAACAAGTTTTAAGTGAGGAATAATTTCTAAAAAACCTTTCGGGTTGCCTAAATCAGCTTTTCCAATGGCATAGCAATATAAATAAACGAAGAGCATCGATTAAGCTACACAAAGCTTCTAAAACCTCCAAAATCACTATCAAGAAAATAAATTAATTCATTTTCGTATTTCACTCAGATATTAAGGGTCATGCATAAATATTCCGAGTTCTTTTCAGAAAAGAATAGTAATCATTGTTTCTCAATATTATCGTCAGTACTTTTATATAATCCGTAAAATTTACAACTGGAATTTTATTTATCTTCATTTAATCTGTAATATTCTAAAAATGTTGTGCTCGTCGCATACGTAGAATCTATCTCAAACAAAATTAAGATATAATTTTGAAAACTGGTAAATTTTCGCACTAGACTCCATTTTAAAAGCTGTTGCTAAATGGTACGTTGAACTCCTAAGTTATTTGTTAATATATACGATAATTATCAAATATTATCTTCTACCACCATCCAAACTTAATATAAAACACGAAACAATATTGTAGTTAAATGCATGAGAATTCTTTATTTACTACCTCTTAGGGAAATTTAAATAGGGACGTAGAGGGAAAATATCGTGAAAAAAAGACTGTCGTTTTTGAGACGAAAATCGCTTGAGGATCGAAGACAAATCAAGTAACTCTATTTTCGAGGCGAGGAAGTCCGTTCGGATATGTTTACAGTCCTGAGACCACCAGCGCCTCCCTCCCAGGAGTCTGCAACCACTCGTCAGAGGAGAGGTGGTTACCAAGTTCAGGAAGGAAATGAGGGAGGAAAAGGCAAATCCTACGGCCCTGTTTACACTTACGTGAAAACCGACAAACACGGACATTACAAATGGGGAGTGAGACTTGCAGTGCACCACTGACAAACGACAAAAGACGATCAAAAGAAGTCATCGGATCCACTCCTATAATTCGAACCCTGCGATCATTACACTCTCCAGTAAGTACAGGACGAGTGAAATGCATGGAATGAAGTATCCATAAGAAAAACTGGAGGAAATTTCTGGCTTTGGAGCTTTCGGTGCTTTCTCATCGTCTAGTAGACCAGTTGACCTTCTCTACGCTTCTTATTCTTCTTGGATTTAAATTTCAGGAGGGGATGAAATTCGCTGGATATTTCGGTGATGAATAATTCTGGACTTCTATAATTATGGGTTTCAACTCCTAAAGCATGAATGTGAAGCATGAAATTCTTGACTCTATGCTATCAAACTTGATCAATCTATATTCTATTCTATATTCTATTTGAATGACTCTCTTACATATTTGAAACACGCTTAATGCTTAACTCTGTGTGTTTAACAAAATTCTCCTTTTATCTCACGACTAATCACGCTTATTTAGAAAAACAGCAATTTTTAATTTATTTGTAATCATAGTAAGGAAACTGATGCAGTAATGTTTTTCAATACGAACGATTAAGGGTAGATCCTATCTCACTTGTGCTTTAGCAAACAAACTCACTTAATCAAGGAATAACATTAACTGTCAATATTAAAGTGAGCGATATATATAGTGTTCTCCTAAATTTCTCACAAAACTACGATATTTATTTGATTGATTCCCTCTTACTCCATATCCAAATTACGTTAGTGAGCAACTGAATCGGTTAAGACAATACGTCCCGTATACTAAATGATATAAGATAAATGATTATAAATATAAACTTTCGCCTAAAAAATGTTTGTTGCATAGAGGGATATCGATTGGCATTCCACTATAACAAACTGATATAATGTGGTGAATATAACGTGATATGTTATTCTTAGTCAATGGAAGATAAATACTCTGGCTTGATTAAAAACTGAAATATATCTACTCTAAAGATTAATACGAATGAATGCATGTTTGAATATGCTCGGTCGTAAAACAATTCGCCTAAAATATCATTGTATACTGATTTGGACTCTAAAATTCACACGTACATTGTTTTCCAGCTGCTCCACAGAATGAGGCCGCAGCTTCAGAGGCCCGCATCCGAAGGGACGGTGGAGACGGACATGGAGGAGTAACTGGTCCAGTCCACACCTACGTTAAGACTGACAAACACGCCAACTTCAAGTGGGGAGTCCGTCACCACGTGGGCCACCAGTACTCTGGTTGATTTTCTAGCAGCCCTACTCTTTGTTTCTGTTTTTGTTGTTTTGTAAATGCTTATAGAAAAATGCGCTCTCATGTACCTTTTTGTTTATACTTGTTTTTGTTGCAGCTCATCTTTTGATTTTTTGCTTTCCATACTTTTATGAATAAAGGCTCTGACTTGTTTACTATGGATTTTTGTTCTGTTATATTTTACTGTTCTTTTGTTCGATTCAATTACTTTTCTTGTGTTAAAAAGAGTTAATTTGAAGTAGAAAGATTAAAGGATTGGTTATAGTAATTTATATGCACGATTACAGTTCGTATCAAACAAACATGAGTCATGAATCCTGCAACGAAAATAAAGTTTATCTCGACTGTTGATTATACAAATACGTGAAACTTAACAACAATCGATTAAAAAATTCATTTCGAATAAACTGATAATTATTAGCTGTATACCTAATAACAATAGGACAAAGAAAATATTTCGCGCTAAATTATCCTTCAATATCACTGTTATTAACATAAAGTTCTTTTTAATATTTAAGGAACATTTCATTTTTTAAGTACCTATGCGTTAGAATAGACAGACAAAGTGTTTAAAACCGTACCATACTTTCACTACAATACGATGTTCTATGAACATTGCTTTTACATCCATCACTTTTCTTTAATAAATTAAAGTAAACAGTAAAGAATGTAAGACTTCAAATTAGTACTTAAGTTAAGCAAAGGTTATTTCAACATTACTAAAATCTACATTCAAATATCTTTTTAGTAGACGAAATAATGATGCTAAGGTATTAAATTCTTGATCAAACTTCAAGTCTAACTTTTTAGTGAATTCATCGTTCATTGCTCTCAAATTTCGCCTCTCATTATTTTCTTAATATCTTCTTTCCAAAGATTCATAATCCCTAATTGTAAGTAAATTGAAGCATAAAAACCTGTTAAGAACTCCGTTTCGAGGTTTCTTTTATTCTCTATTTACATTCTCGAGATACGTCCATCGGTATCAATCTTCAATCTTACTTTGGAAATCCATTTGAATCAAGGGCGATTATGAATTAAACTTAATTGAAAGTAGATTGAAAATACTTGATATACTTACTATACACTATACTTGAAAAACTGTAAACCTTGTTGCCTGACTATAGAATTATTTGACTTGCAGAAGCCTTATAACATGATACCAGCGAATTCCGTGGTTAAAAAAATCTAATTAAGATTCATTTTCTGACTTAAATTCAAATAATATTATTTTTCTATCATCTACTCTATGTATTACACGATAAAATTTTACCATGTAAACATTAAAGTAGATGAAATGTCTAATATACTTTTTAAAGAAATTTTAACAGGACAACGGTAATTCTATAAAGAAATCATTAGTATTATGGTATTATACCAAATCGTATATGCTTTCAAATAACTCTGAATTATATAAGTAGAATTATTTTTAAAATTAAAAGTATAAGTCACGAATTTGACTACTTACAGGAATCATTTAACATCTTTTTATATGAAACTAGTTGATCTATATGATTTTTCTGAAAGTTATTTGAGCCTTCCAAAATTTTATGTTAGATATCAGAGATATCATACCAATTCCATAATAGACAGAGTATTCAGAATGAACACTTGAAAGTTGGAGCAAATAAATTTCAATACTATTACTTATCCACGTTTGAATAAATATATTCCAAACTCTCAACAAGAATAAACTTTCAAAACCTTAAAAGAGAGTAAAAAATATAGTCCTTCTAAAAAGGAGAAACAAGAACCATAACTGTGTTTCGACATATTTATTGAGGAATGAAGTGGAAATACAAACATCAGGCTAAAAATGTATAAAACGAACAGAAATATCACATCCCACTCGTATTCACATTAGGCACTGATGGATCATATACAATAAATGAAAAATAAAACAGCGATCACAAGTGGCCCCCTTTTTTACGAAACATAAACGTGCGATCGCAAAACAACTGACTCCTTTCAGTTAGAATACGATTCATTGGGTGAAATAATCACAAAACAGACATAGGAAGTACAATGAAAAGTGTGCGATACTCAGATGTAACCTGATATTGTTTCCATGACAAAGTTCAAAAGCGAAACCAAAAATTCAATCGAAATCCTTCAATAAATAAAAGCTGAGTAAGCCTCGTTCAACGCACAAATGATACAGTAAGGAGAAGAGAAGTAATCGAAAGTGGATGAAACAGATTGCGAGGATAAAGCGTGAAAAGCATAATAAAACAATATCCTTCGATAGTTGCAAAGTTTGTGTCATTAAGTTTTGCCTCTTCTTGCTTCTCACAAGTTTGAGCGATTAGCAAAGAATCGCTATACTTTCAGATTAAATAAGAAAGAGTAAACAATCAACAATCAATCCGAAAATATCTCCTAACGTCAACAGTTATTAATTCATTCGTTCATCTTCGACACAGATTTTTGCTGACGAAGACCAATTAGGCTGTGATAAAAGAATGTAACAATGCTGGATAAATTCGCGGCAAAACAATGAGACATTTCTTAATTAGATTTTGAAGTAAGTTCACTCAATAATGAAAACTGTCGCGAGAATAATTTGGAAACGTCACAGAGGAAAATGCTGGGCAGGAAGAACAGGTGTAAGGGAAACAAGAAAAAGGAATTATCAACTTCAACATGAATTAGATCACTTCCTAACCGTATAATGATAGTAATGAGAACGAAAAATAGGAAAGATGACTTTGATAATAATTCTGAAGGAAAGGACTACACGCAGATAGGATCTGTGACGCACTCATAATCCAAAAAAAATATAGCGATTACAAGGTTCACTGAAATGTTACGGAACGGTCACAGGAGATCTTTTCAATGTACGAACTGACTCCGATCATCTAAAATAATTCAGTCTCGATTGATGGCTCCTTCCGAGTAGATAAAAACATAATCGTCATTATCTATGCCTTTCATTCAGCCTCTATTTGGGTGTTTATTGGTGGTAAGCTGGCTGTGGCTGCTGTTGTGGCTGGTAGATGAGGCCACCAGAAACGGGGACTCCGACGCGAGCGCCGCCAATGGCCTTTGGTGCACTAGGTCTGTAAGCACCGCTCTGGAGGGCCTGCTGGAGCTGAGCCTGACGTACGGCGTATGCCTGCTGAGGAGGGAATTTCAATTTACTTTCTGGATCTCTCACGAAATTTTCCTTGTTATTTACACTTTATAAAGACAGCTTTTATGAATGAATCTACCATAATATTCTAAATTCATCATCATAGTACAACAATGCTTATAATATTTTGAATATCATTGGATCTGATAGTTACCGGCTGTTGTGGTGCAGACTGGGCAATGTATTGAGGTTGGCTCTGTTGAACAGGGGCGGGAGAAGCGTACTGTGGCTGTCTCTGCTGAGGAGCGGGCTGGGGGGTGTAACCTCCAACTGGAAGTCCGGCGGCAGGGATCTGATGAGCGGGGAGCTTGACAACAATATCAGTGGGTTCCCTGGTCACTTCAGCCTACAAAAAGAAACAGTAGGATGTTATGCTCTAGTATGACGAAATTATGAACTACAGTCGTGCATAAAAGATGAAACGAAATCTAGATAAAAGTCATAGAAAAGCCTCTATGTATTATTCACAATGAAGAGTCGTGATTTTCATTCGTTAGCTATTATTCAACTATTTGCTAATGCTAAAGGATAAAGAAAAGAAATTAAATAATCATTATGACTTGATATTTTAGGTAAATAATGTTTGAATGTTAAGTTAGTAGGAATAACAAAGTTTAGCCGTGAATGGCGTTAAATTAAACCGATAAAGCAAAGAACTATTTGATGTTTTTTATCGATTTAGGGAAAATCACAGCAAAACAATATAATTCTTAAGATTCCTCGTAAGGCTAAAATTTCTGAGTAATTGATTGAGCGTGAAAGGCATCATCTATTTGTTTCATAACATATTATATGTTCCTTCTATTGAGAGCTGATGTCTCTCTTATCCCAACTACCTTTTGAATAGCCAACCTTTACTATTACTTTCACCAATGACCTTCGTTTGCTCTTATTCCTTCCATAAATGGGTAATGTTCATTTAAGGAGCGTAACTTAAAAGGGAATAATTGGCTTGGCATTCGTGGTCTGCAGCCATATTATATCCGATAAGGTAACAGGGACATTAACAGGATGGTATTTTATTAAGTTCACCTTAAATCCCTGGAGAGGATCAGCAGTGTATGTGACAGTTCTGATGAATCCATCGGAGTCGACGACACTGTAAGAGCCAGTGATCTTATCTCCTTCCCTCTGCTCCTTGCGGTTCTGGTAGTTGGTGAAAGTGTCATCCTTAACGTCGAAGGAGAAATTGTATGCTGGGTTGGGCTGCCAAGAAAAGAAGAACGGGTTCAAGTTAAGGCCAAGAGATGCTTTTGCTTTTGGAAAAGGTTACCTAAGACTACGAGAATTAAAGATCTGCGCGAGATGATACAACTCTTCCAACTGATTAGAATAAAGAAACCTACAAAGGCGTTCTTGTTACTGATGTTGCAATTCAGGAAACAATATCAGTTGATAAACTATTAGAGTTACATTAACCTTTAATATAATAATAATGAACTTATGTTAACCATTTTAAAATCAATGGACATATTCAATATCAATAAAGTATTTATAAATAATTAATTACGTAAATTTAAAGTTTCACAAATAGACATTATAATGATATTCAGGATATTATAATGAGGAAAATGTTCTTACCGCTTATATTTAAATAAAAATAACAAATTCAATCGAAATTCTCACTCTATTCTAATTAAGATACTCAACACACGACTGAGGAAACGTGAGTTACCTTTTTACAAAGAGTTCGTGCGTTCTAAGAACCTGTGTTCTAGTCTCATTCATGAGATTATTTTTTCATTTCCTTGAAATAGTTATAATACAAAAGGTAATTCAATAACAACTACGGTATTAATCTTTTATACTAAGATTAAAATTCTGGAGAAAGGAATATTTCCGATTTTCATCAAGAGAAATTAGTTTGCAGCTATAAGCTAAAGGAAGAATATTAAACATGAAAAATCCAGAGCAGAAATGACGTATTCAAACACCGGAAGAAAATCTTCCAATAACTTTGGAATTCCTCCCTTTATTTGCCGGAATCTTGGACGATTAAGAGCGATCTTCTGAAAAAAAAAAATTCCAGACCTTTCCAGCGATTTCCAATTTCCACCTCAAATCATGCATATTTCAAATCTCATTTCCGAACCAGAGTATACGTTTCCGAAAGAGAAAGGGAGTTTGGCGAGTGAGCGATAAATGCCCGGGAACTACTTCCTGCTGACCACGTGTAAAAAGCCACCCACTTCCCGTTCGCCGATGAGGTAAAAAGAGATCGACATTTGAATTGACTCACACGCATTCTCCCATCGGAAAGAAATGCCATCCACTTTCTCCACTCTTGATAACTCGCTTGACACGAATGCGGGTTCGATCTTTTTGTTTCACTAGGGCACCGCCCAACTCTCTTCGAAACCCATTGCGAAAATGGTCGACATGGAGAAAGGACTTCGCTCTCTCTTAGCAATCCTATTTCCTCTGATTCCATTTGCTAATATTAACTTACTATACAGCAGCGCGGATTTTCCCGAAAGGTTGCCTTTTTGTAAACAAGGTTGGGGGATGTTTTTATTGTCAACTTGCTTGCTTAGTGTTAATGCGAGCAGATGTTTTTTATTTCCATTTTTTCTTAATTTTTCAAATAACTTGTATAATAATAATGAGTAAAGGGTTGATCTGTGAGTAGACTATAACTTAATTGATGTAGTGTATATTGAGAAATTAGTTTTATATGTTAGTTCTTTTTCAAAACCTTTTTTCCTGTATTTTGGTCATGATATTTGGTCATCAATATTATTACTTTATTAATGAGTGTAAGTTCAAATATTTCGTCTGTGATTATTACATTATATCGGACACTTTCACCTGTTTATTTATCTATCAGCATTGTAAATATAGTAATAGTAACAGCTATTATAGCATGATATAAGTTCCCTTAAGTCCAAATACGAAACCTAAGGTATGACTTAATCTACACTACACCTGAAATACTCGAAAAAATAAATTTATATCTTTTTTAAATATCATATGCAAACAGTATTTTCCTATTTAAATGTTGATTGTTAATACGTTGTATGTCTACGAGGGATGACCACTTCAGCGTGTTATTCAGCTAATTCCATACTCTCGAAATATATTCAACAAGTAACCAACTCAACATTCGTAAAGAGAGAAAACAAACGATGGCAACGTGGCAGGAACGATGCAAGCACGGAAGGCATTATAGAAATAGTCTGGAATTGCCTTTCTATGCCCTTTCTCTAAATTCGGACCCGCCCACACTCGCTCTCCACCAAGAAGAGAGCGGGTCCAAAAGCCGACCCATATACACTTATTGCGAAGTTGTACCTTAGGTGTCACCCAATTCCATTAATACCGATACATTTCGGTGGGAACTTTTTACGCTCGGGATTGTGGGTGGCGTAGATCGAATTGATATTACGAATGATCTTAAGCACCGTCGGAGGGGAGTCGAAAAAAGAAATAATATTGGACGGATATTGTATCTGGGATCGTGTGTTTGAACTAGATTTAAATGCAATTAAGAAAGAAACGTTTCAATGATACGAGACAATGTATTGTGAGATTATTATGAGATACGTAATAATAGAGTTACAAATGAGAATAATCAGAAGTTTATCAGCATAGATGAAGTCTGGAACGGTCATAACGTAACAGGTTAGATACTAGAGTAAATGGATAACTTCTCAGACTAAAATTATCGCAACTCAAATTAACACTCCTAACTCACTTCTGCAATGCCGCAAAGTAAAATTTCTTCATCGAATGTTCGCCTTTGAGTAACATTAATTTTTCAAAAAACTTGTTTCGCGTTCAGTAGTACTTTCGTACGTAATTGCCACGAATTCCTCAACCTTTGTTCCACCCACACTTCGACCCAAGCAATCTCTTTCGTAATGGACCGCAATAATTTTTCGCGAGTACGACACAAAGAGCATGCCATTAAAAACGTGGGCAAGAAACAAGCAAAAGTCAAAATGCATGGGAAATGGCACTATAGAAATTGCAAGTTTCACTTATTCCCAGGGACAAAGCTGTTGCCATAGTGAACTTTTGCGTTTTTTCACATCTGCATACATTTATTCTAACATTCGAAAGCTTACGACAGGAAAATACATTGCCCCGGAATGATTTAAAGTTTTTCTGGTGATTTTCGTCACTTATAAAATCATGGATCATTGCCAAATGAATTTGAAAGGAATAGAACGTGCGATTTACGAGGGAAATTATTTTTGTCGTTGATAACCTCACACTACTGTATTAGGTATATTAATACAACATTGCAACAACTTAAAATACTTTTCAAAGGGAATGATAGAATAAATTACAGGTTACGTACGTTATATTTATGATCTCTTACTTCTATAAAAACTTTATTGTACTGGACATTGATTCCCTGCATCGATTTGAAAATTATTTTCTGCGAGTTGATAAATATATTTCAAGTAAGAAGAATATTTGAGAATTATCATTTTAAAAGGGTAATTATTCACAATTACATTAATTCCATGCATTATCAACAGTAATATACATGTTAAATTGATGAAATTTAATCTATCGAAGAAGTTTCATGTTTATTCCCCTCAATAGATTTAGATATTCGCGGACGTTTGACTTGAATATGTCGTTTCACCTCGACTGCTAAAAGTGATCTATTGAAAGATAGTTCGCTCATACGCCACCGGGGGCGAGATGTGATAATTGAGGTGACGTAACTCGTTCGCCATTCCCTGAAGAAATCTCCCCCGCGAAAGTTCACCGTCTTCCTCAATCGCATCATCACGCATTATCCTTTTTTATAATATTTGGAGAGTTCCGGAATGGGAAAGGTTGAGCTATTAAAGGAAACTCACACGAAGAATCCTGTAAGAGCAATAGTGCGTAACATCGATGGCGTAACATCCTGAATAGGGCGAATTTGGAAAGCAATGCGGAATTCCTTTGAAGGCGAAAGTAATCGTTTTTTTCTGCAGAATCTATTCTGTAACAGGAATTTAAGAAAAATTTCTCCTAAATGGGAAATCAATGATTTTTTTAGTTTTAGCCGGAGTTTCTCTTCGCAAGTTAATCTATTTCAAAATGAATATTACGAGGGATTTATGATGCATCAATGCTTTCAAAACAAAGAGAATGCGAAAGATTCTGAAATAAATTCTTCATGAAAATCTAATAAATTTTATTATTGAAAATGGGTACTTAGATATCCAGTGATTATCGTAATGAATATTATACCTTTAAATGAGATTATTTATATAAATTTCGATTCGTAATATTTAGTTAATTATTCGTGAAATTTTTATAGCGATTTTAGAAATAAAAATAAAGGTTTTTTATTTAACTAAAAACTTTCTTCCTTTCAATGATCCAGATTTAATATCGGTAATAGAGATATATATAACCGATATCCACCTCATAATTTTTCAGAATGGCTAGGAGTTGACCTCGTTACGTTCATAGAGATGTAGTACGATTAAATAAGATTGACATGTTTATTCATTCTGATCAAACTGAAAAAAAAATACAAATCATAACGTTTGGGAACAATCTATAGCTCAAATGAAAAGTGGAATATATCAATATATCCTGCAATCGTAAATGTATGATTCCAATCCATTATTTTCGAGTTTAGTAATTTATTAGAGAGACTTGTTTATTCTTGAAAATACCCTAATAATCCTCGTAATATAAACCTTGCCTTTGTAATTATGAGGGTGAATATTATCTAATACATATTTCTAGATGGTACTTCTTCAAAACCCGAAGGACATATCGTTATTCAAACCTGTCTTCTTAAGATACCCATCTTGCGTCCTGGAGCATTCGCGTAACATTCACGGAGTCCTGTAACAATTCATTACGAAATGTATAGCTCTCCTCTGAACTTTATAAGTCACGAAGGGAAAATTTTCGGGTGGGATTTCACCCACGCTATGATTCAGATTTAATCATGTAACATCGACCTTTAGAGGAATTTATCTTCTCTCGAAGAAAATTCTTTTGACTTGGAAAGATTCTTAATAACCCGTTCATTAAAGATGTAACGTGTATTCATGTTAGACATTAGAATTAAAATATTATAAAAACTAATAATTAAAGGTCTTACAATTTAAATCGATATTGGATAGTAATATGTATTTTTAACTCACATTAACCTACTATCAGAGGGTGATATTTTAATCGCTGACTGCAATTATCGTCTCGCATAATTGACAGGACAATATATTAAATAATTATTGGTCCAAGGTATCAATCAGTAATATTAATTACCTCCTATATATATTTCAATAACTCTTTCTTGATATCCGTATAATTGGCAATATCCAACGTGGCGAATATCGTAAACCCTATTAGACATTTACGTTCCGCCTGAGGGGACATTCCTTCCCCACTCACTTTCAATTATGCAACTAGTGGTGCAGGAATATCACGACAGCGTGACAAAAAGCAGTTTGAATACGCCCTTTTCCTATTTCCTTAAGCAAGGGACTGCTGCGTGGACTTTCAACTTTCTTCTTTCGGAAAAAAATTGACGCATCTTAAGGAGTTTCAGGAAGACAAACTCGTGTGACAGTACGAGTTGAAGTTTGTGCTCTCTATTGAAGATTACCATTGAAAAATATAATCGAATTTAACACCTACAATAATTAGTCGCTATGAGCAAGCTTTCTACGAATTCTTTTACATAATAGTTCTCAAAAGTCTTTCAAAAAACATTCCGAATATTACAGAGATTTTTTACGTGAAATTCTCACGTTTTTTTTCTTGGAGATAGTGTTAAGGGGTTATTTCGAAATGGATACCGAACTTTCGTTTCTTTATGGACACCGGAGGAAAGTAAGACAGCATTTCATCCCGACCCGTTGACAGGGAGAAAATTCTGATATCTTAGAAAGTTTTATTGCCGCCACGTAAAAACTGGAAAAGGGAAAGAAACACCGCGAAATTGAATCGCTGGTATGAGATATGAGGATCGTTATTATATAGACTTTTAATTGACGCATTATATTACCATTAAGCAGCGGACGTTTACGGAGAAGACAACTTTCTTCCGGAAATAGTTTACCAAACGATTCTGCCGTAGCAATTTTTCACTCGTGAAATATTCCGCTCGTTCCTCATGATTAATTACTTTCCTTGTTCCCGTGAGAGGCAAAAATAGTGTAGAGAATCGATTGAAGCAATCCTTTATAACGGAACCTTTAATTTTACTTTCACTTTTCGATGTTTCGAAAGTAAACAATAACAGTGGAAGCTTCGGTTCAAGGTCTCGATGGGAATGGACTCACGTCATAGTCTTCCTCTCCCTGGAGTGGCTGGTTAGGGTTGATGGGCCTTGGTGCTTTCCTTGCTGGCTGAGGGATTGGCTGGTAGGCCTGTTGGGGGGCAATTGGTTGAGGTCTGGGTGCCTGGTAGGCCACTGGGGCAGGTTGGTAGCCAGCGTAAGTTTGAGCCCTTTGACCGGCGAATTGGTTGGGAGCGAAGATGGGCTGTTGCTGGTACTGTTGGGCTTGCTGCTGGGATGCGGCAGCGAGGGCAAGTTGCTGCTGCTGGTGCTGGGGGTTGATGGGGGTGGATGAACACACCGCCAACAACACGAGAAGGGAGCTGACCTGAGGACACAAATGAATGACTCGTTTTGATTGAGCTCCCTCGACAATTAACGTAGTCTACCTTCAATTATTAAATGTCTTAATGACTAACGAGGAAGGCTCATATGATGTTATTGACATAGGAAGGAAAAATTAATAATCAACGATATACGAATTAAATTTTATATTTAAATATCTTCAAATCCTAAGGAACTACTGTGTATTCGAGCATACCTCTTCTCGTAAATACGTAGCCTTCTCAGATAAGGTGAACCTATCACAATTTAGATAATTTACCTTATTTAAAATGAATTAATAATCAAAATTGTGATCTTTTGGATTCTAAAGTGTGAAGATGATTTTTAATGATGGAGAGTTAACTACTTTTCTAAATTTCACCACGATTAAACTCCTAAAAAATTATTCCAAAATATATATTGATAAATAAATTTAAATAAATAAAATCTTATATGGTGACGTTTAAAATTCGTGGAAACTAACGAGATTTTTTTAAACACGGATACTAAAGAGAAAGATAACAATTCACTCAGTCGGGAAACGCACTTCATAAATATAGATTTTTATCGACTGAATCGGAAAAGGTCAATGTAAAACACTAGCGTAAAGATATTCAAACCGAAATCAAAATTTTCGTAAATAGCAAAAAAATTAATTATATTTAAAAATTAACGCACATTAAAATGTGAATCAAATTTGAAGAGACACGTATCATAATTATATCTTCATCTCCCATCAAGAAAATAGATATTCAATTCATCAAGATTAGGTATCGTACGTATGAATCTCTAGAGGAAAACCAACTGCATCGTTAGTGACCGGAAACTTTGGAGAGATGATTTTTTGCCGTATGCCGCGATTTCCATAAGAGAATTGAACGTCTGGTGTGGGAAGCTTTCTCCTAATCTTCAGATGGAATATCGAAACGAACGGATTTAATTGAGGTACAGCTCGATCCGCTTTCTAGATTGAATCAATTTAGTCGCAACGGCATATGGCATCGACTCATTACCAAATTGCTTTTCATCGGAACAAAATATAGAACAGTTCAAAAGAATATTCACGGATGCAATTCTATGCAAAACTGTCGAGTTAGAAAGATTATTTTAGTGTAGAGTTAAATAAAGTTCCGAAATACAATTGTTTGAAAAATAATTAAAAGAACGTGCACTCATTTCAGAAATGCTCATCTTGATATGACGTAAGAAAATAAAATTTCAGAATAAAAAACGTTATTAACCGATAAAAAAGAAAATAATATAAAAATTTTAATATTTTTCAAATAAGTTACAAAAAACATACGCATTTAAAGGAATAACTGATATATTTACTTATGATGCGATATTAAATTATTACTTCAATTAAATTTTAAAAATTGAATTCACGTAAAAAAGTTATACATCTATTTATATTCGCACCCTTAAACGGAAGTTTTACGTTGAGTGACTCTCAAAACCTTTCAATCAATTCACTTCACGGTATAATATCCACTCTAAATTTTTTAATCTCTCTTATTTGAAGACTAATCAAGAACTTTAAATAGTCACAAACATTCGCAAATAAAAAAACTCCGAAATCGTGGTATTCTCCGGAACCAATCGGTTTTTTAAAAAAAAGATCAAATCCTTCTCTACCTGTTGAATCATGGTGCTGGTCCTTAAGAGCCTTGGATATTCACAGAGAAAATTCCCTTCTCTCCAAACTTCCCTTAGAGAGCGTTAAAAGGTGACTGGTCTGTGCATGGAGATAGCGTCTTATATAGGTGGTCAGAGCGTGGGAAGGGGAGAGGGGAGTGAGGGGTGTGGGAGGGGCATTGTGGAAAATTTCGAGGGTGGAGTCATGTGCTAAAGAAAGGAGGAATTGATAAGAAAATGCTTCAATGGAAGAATGGAGAAAGAAAAATAGAGGAAGAAATAAACACTTGTAGGAGTGCTTCTTTTTTGGATTGGTGATTTCTTATTGGAGTTATGTGGCAACTTGATTCAACGGGGGATTTAAAATAGATTATGATAAAAATACGAAACATAAGCGATCTCTTATAGTGGTATGCTAAAGAGTGGTAAAGATTAGCGTTTTAGAAAAATTTACAATAATTTTCCATATAGAATTTAATGTATTCAGCCCATCGATCATTAATGCATTCAATTCATTGATTATTCTCATAGAATTTAGCATGTTATTACCAGAAACCGATCTTTACATCAATTCATATTCGCAACATTAAAATGATTCCTGAGCAGCATAAGGGAATTTTGAAGTATTCCATGTTATCACATATTATATCATTAATTATCTACATTAATTATAACACTATGATAAATATGAACATTTTTTAACACTAACAATATGGTACTTAATCTATTTTCGATAACTGTACTTTCGAAGTAATATGAAAATTACAAGACATTGTTTGAAGCATTGTATTAAAATATATGTAATTATATGAAGAAAAATTAAACAGACTTCGATATAATTATCTTGAGTAAGATTCCAATAAGTATAGTATTTTATATTTCATTTAATCAATCTATTATAATATAAGTAAAGCTCAGTGAAGAGCAGAGGTAGGAGAATATATTAAAATATCATTAGCTCTCAATGAATAAATAATAAAAATAACTAATCGCTTTATAAATATTACTTGTCTCAAATATGAATATTTTGAACTCCTTACACATCATATCAGGATATTTTAAAATGTTTTTTTTTCATACGAAGAGGAAGCACGAAGTGCTTATTGATATTTACAAATATTCAATTTTCTAGGAACTACGTGATGATTATTGATATTTTCAGACATTCAATATTCTAGTAACTGTCATCGAAAATTTTAAAAATAAAGCTGAATAAAATAACATAGAATAGCATCCATGAATACATAATATATAGCAGAATCCATGAAAAGAATGCATAATATTCAAAGGATTGTTGTAATAGGGCGTTATTTATTAGAAAAAAAGGACAAGAATACTTTTTCTTTAAATATCTTTAGGCTATATAATAAGGATGAATAAGCGCAAAGAAATTGGACGAATCGATAGCAGGATTAAAAATAACGGACTGGAAAAAGTGACAAGATTAGGTATCGATCCCGGATTTCCCAGTTGCCGATTGACTACCTTAATCAATAATCAAAATGATACTTCATTTATCTCTTATGATATGGTAGCAGTACATCTATTTCGTAATTCTTAATTTCAGTATTTTATACTTCATCTCTAAAGTAGATTGAGAACATTAATTTGACAATTTAACATCTCACGAATACGATAGAAGATGATAACTAAAGACACGACGTTTAAGTGAGATTAGAAAATGCAACAACTAATTGTGAGAACAAAATTTAAATTCAAATTCCAAGCTTAAAATTCTATAAATAATACGGATATCTTACATAAGAAGCAAAGTTATAGGAATTTCATCTTTCGCCTACGAACAAAAATTCTTGGACTATTTCACGTTATCTTTCGTTAAATCTCGCACACGGGCCAGCTTATTGTGCGGATATACCCTCTCTATTACAAGAACCGTTCCAACCATTCGACCGAAACGTCCTTTTATCGTACAAGTACACAGTTCTGGCATACGAACAAATCACTTTCCGATAGCAGAAAGGCAAAATGTGTGCTATAAAAGTAATAGGATGAAAACAGTTCACTTCTTTATCGTTTGATCAGTCAGGTGACGAAACTTATGCAATAAATATTTTATTCTACACATGTTTGTGTGAAAATATTTTTCCTGGGTTCGAGTCCCAGTAATGTCTATATTTTTTGTTTCTTTATAACCTGGTATTCCAGTCGTATTAACTAATTGTGTAAAGTTAATTTACCTATTCTTATTGTCAAAGATCACGGAGAAAATTAATCGAATTAAAGCTTTTTAGATAAAAACTCGTAAAATACGTGCAAGGGAGTATTTATAATTATTTATGATTTAATTTCGCATTTTCAACTTCAAAAATTTTTAATATTAAGGTTCAAATGGCACTAAATATTGTTCTTTATTTTAGTATATGGTAAGTTCTTCAAAATTTCAAGCTAATTCGAATTTATATTCGTCGTTAGGATAAATATTGATTCTCTATTCAACAATGGTGGTTGAAAAGTTATAAACCATATATTGTTCAAACGAGCGCTTACACTGGACCTATATATCTACTATATCAGTGGAGGTTTAATCCGCTGCGTCGCGAAGCCATTCTTTCACAGAGTAATACCTTAAGACACTATCTATGTAACGAAAAACCAAGACTGAGTGATCTCTTATGCAACTTTCATGCATAGAGAATCTTATTATAAATTTCTGTCTAAATTAAATTACAACTATAATAATATTAGAGTGAAACGGTGGTTAATGCATGAGGGACGTAAAAAAGTCAAACGGGACTCGAACCCGGCTCACCGAATACCCATTCGATTGTTCTAGCCACTGATTTAACATGACGGAGAATTCAATGAGCCGTTAAGGGATAAGTTGTAGGTATGGGCTTGGTAGAGGAAACGAAGCTTCAGATATAAATGCAACTTAGAGAGTAAATAAAATTATATTCCGAGCTGCGTTTTTTCGCTCGGTTACCTTGAGCCTTGAAATAGGGGATTAAAAAAGAAGCACCATTCTTTCATTATAATGAGCATGTAAAATATCGACAGAAGCAAAACAGAAAAAAATAACCAAGTCCCCCGTACCATTTTATAGGATTTTGATTGGTAAACAGTTTAACTTTTAATTCATAGTTTTTTTTGACCATGTTACGACACTCAATCTTACTAAATAAAACTTCTGGCATCTTTCGCGATCATTAGAATTACTTCCAATCCCATTTCGTTTCACTGATTGCGTACCCTATCTTTCTTATATTTTACCTTCTCTGGACACAAAAAATAGACTTAAAAACGTTCAAAAAAGATTGGATTCTGATATTAATTTTTGGAAGTGGTAAATTAAATTACTGACAAATATCATTTAGTGCATTTATAATGCATAATGTACTATATTCTTAAACATTTGAACTTGAGGATAATAATTTTGGTAAATATATTATAACTCCTCAACGCGGTGTTCATCTGTACTTCACAAGTCTTAGTTCTCATTAACTTATTATCTTGTCCAGATGAAATTACTCCGCTAGTATAGAATACGGAAGTTGATTTTCAGGCCTTAAAATTATAGATTTTTTAGTTGCGCGATGTAATGTCGTGCTAATCACATGGCTAATGTACAGTGCGTAAACTTTCGTTTTACAATTCTGAAAGTTGTTATTATTACTAAATGAATTATTGTGGGCTTATTAAATACGTTACAGTATGTGATTTAATTTAGATTTTTACGAATTTTTCCATAGAAAAAGAAAGTTGACCGTATAATTCGTGAGAATAAAGTAAGTCTCAAATTTGAATTCTATTCCTAAACATACCTCTATCTGATTATATTACAATTTATAGAAAAAGGGAGAATATAACGCACCATAATAACTTAATATTTTATTTATTTCATGAATCTGCTATATACCAAAGGGGTTCGTAAACTATGAAGAAGAAAACCTATTTGTCGAAGAAATTCTTTGATATGATATATGGAAAAAACGATGATAATACTATATCTACTCTAATATGATTCTAAAAACGTGCAAAATATTTTAATTTATTAATGAATTGATCCTTATTTAAAATCATGAAAATAATAAATAAGTATATCTATAAGAAAACGCTACATTAAAAAGTAAATGGATTGCCTGTGAATATGTAAAAGTTTCAATGAAAAAGAACAGGATGAAAAAATTATAAAAAATTTCGGAAAACTATTCTTCATTATCCGGGTAAAAATCTTGACTTCATTCATATTAATATCAACTCATACCATCAAGTAATATATTAGGAACATTTCTTAAATAAATAAATATTTAAATTATATTTCCAAGGATTTATTACATTCTCTGTCAATAAATAAAATCTTTCCAGTAGTAATGGTGTTTCATAACCCTAGAATTCCGAATAGGAACTGAAGTTACAAGTCCATATCGATATATCGATATTCCATAAATAACGTGCATTTTGGAATTTCAATAAAATTTTTTACAACTATATATCTAGTTATACAAATTTTAGATCGAATGAATATTTTTCAAAGTCAAAAAATAGCAAGTCAAATTTTTCTTACAAAATAATACCTGAAATTAAAAATACATTTCTTCTTCGAATTTCAGAATCAAAAATCATGTGAATTCTTAATAGGAGAGGGAAAGGAATTTGTACCTTCTTCCTCCCACGAAGAATTCAGAATTACATCACATTAGAAATCAAAATAATCAGTGGTGTCGAAATCGCGAAAAATATTCTATTATTTAAATAAGATAGCTTTCTACATCTTCCGTATTTCTCATTTAAACAAAATGCGTATCGTATCACAAGTTCTTCATTATCATTTCCGTAACATAATCCAATTCACTACCCATTTGATAAGAACTAATTGGAAAGGGTTCATTAACCTTGATACCCTACTTGTGAAGAAGAAATTCATCGAATTCTCAATGGAGAAGAACACCGGAAAGGATTTCTAAACACAATACACCTTGAATACAGCCCCAGTTTTCGTCTTGGTACTTTCTAATAAAGTGGAAAATTTTCATTTTCGGTCCTCCGTAAGATTAGGTTGAAGAAAGCTCAATTCCTTTCCGACATCGAAGAATTTTGTACAAAAAAATCTTTTTTGTACGCATGAGGTAAGAGAATGCTGAAAGTCTTCTTCGGAGAATTTCTTTCGTCGAAAATACCCGAACATTGTTAACAACGGATGAAAATAAGTTTATAATCCTCTTATGAGATTTATTTGGATGGAAAGATCACTTCCGTTGTTTCTATTTCATCAGAGAAGATGTTATGGAAGGCAATCGTTTCGCAATCGAAACCACAAAAGGATCTTTATATATGTTGGTTCCTAATCACGAGAGAGATTCGTCAGTTATCGTTGGATGGAATCGGTAGTAATTTTTATTTTTTCCGAGAGAAAGCAATTTGGGGCGTATCCTTAGGGAGAAAATGGTCGCGTTATTCTCGAAATTGCTTAAACTAGCTTTCCCTCACTTCCGCCAAACATTTTAGTATTAATTGGGAAGTGAATTGTCACAGATCATGGGATTTTTGGGTGGTGGGTTCATCTTACTGTAAAACGCCCTCTACCGCATTACAAAGCAGACGTTTTACTATGGATACATAGCGTATCTTTCCATCATTGAATTACAACCGCACATTCGAGTAAATGGGTGATCGTTGTACAAAAATTTCGATTTCGAGCGATTATTTATAAATAAAAATTAGTTACTGCGTAAATAATGCACAGAATTCTGTATCAAGGGCTCTACATATCTAAGTAAACGCATAAAAATCCATTTATATTTTTAAAATCGAGTTATAGGGGTAAAATCGTAAACAATACCAACCTCAAAGTATAATTTATAATGCTAGTAGGTACAAGAAAAATATTCTAAATAAAGCAAGTAAAAATACTTCAGCTCAAATTTTATCTATTATGTCTAGATAGTTATAATCTCACGTACTGCACACTACTCACTCAATTCTCACAATTTACAATTCCTCTGTAAATATCGAATTTTCTTCTAAAGAAATCGTCTAACGCCAGAAGAAATATCGGTAAAATTCAAAAATTCTGCTGTGATATCCTTTATTTGAAAGAAATGATTCCGTTTGCGTCATATTACCGTATATTAAGTTGTCTAGACTGGGATATAAATATGACGGAACAAGACGTTCTTTCAACTACTTGCACCCCATTACATTGAAAAGGTTACGCACGAATCGTAAATGAGCCTACCGTATTACCTTGAACTTTACGCACGTAAGACCAAAACGGTTTCGGGCCCTCGTCTAAGAATTAACGAAGTACTTTCTTTTTAAACTGCTTCAGGGCATCACGCATAGCTCGTTTCGTAACCATGTCAAGAAGGCTTCCATAATATCACCGCCAAATAATGAAAGTGGTATTCACCAGCCAACAATAGAATAGCTTGGTGAATTACCATCCTTCATTCTAAAAAAGAACAACCCTACAATTTTCATGTAGAGTTTCTTTGGCTGGAATCTATCCGGATGTAAAAGCACAGCCCTTTCGGATATCTGGAAGTAGGTGATATTTCAGAGTTACGTCATGAAGGAAAGAATATCCTTCACCTTGCCACGTACAACTTGAAGAGTGATGCTCGACTCCTGGAACTACTGAATGAAGCAGAGAAGATTAAATAAGACTACAACCTATTGAATAGAGGCGACGATAAAATTGAAAAATCTAATATAATATAGAGAAATGCTAATACAGTGTAAAAAATGAAGAAAAACTTGGGGGCACATTCCTGATCAACTAGAGGCGGAAAAAGAACGTGAAGAAAATAGTACAACGTGTTCGAAATGATTCTTAATAAGCGTTACTCTGTACTTATTGCACAGCTATACATTCTTATGGTGGAGGACTTTGAAGAATATATTGAAAATCTCTACCAGACATTGACAATGTCTCAGGAAAGTTCATCATTGAAGCAAGAAATGAAAAAGGTCATCTACTGATAGAGTTCATGGAATGTACAGGTATGTAACAGACCAAGTGCATAGAGGTATGGAACGCTGTAAGGTAATGATTACAAGGAGAGAGAGAAAAGGCAACACATGGGTGAGAACGATGACAAGACTTACGGATATCTCCGCAAAGGTGAGATCACTGGAATAGATACGAACAGGTCATGTGGTAAGAAGAAAGGGCAACGGTTTGGAGCCTATAGTTCTGAACTCGATACGAAGATATGTGATTCCGAGATAAGACCAAAGATATATGAAACATATCGATAAGAAATATTATTAAAACAATTAATCATATACAATTTATCATATACGTGTTAATGATAAATATCGCGTAATCATGTTGTATACGATTCTGAGATTAGCGTGAAACATACCACCACGATATAAATATAATAATTTTTTAAATCTTTTTTATTGGATATGAACATAAATGGAAATTGAAATAGCATTTTCGGCAGATAATATTTTGTACAACAATAATTGACAGATAATATGATGCAAACAATTCCAGTAAATACGACTGTAAAATTAATATTTTTGAGGTATTATTTCCGCTGCTTTTGGCTGCATAACATATACTTTTGGTTATTAAAAATTACTTTTAATTCCATTTTTTCATAAACAAATTGCATAGGTTCCCCAAAATACTTATATAATTATTATTTCATAGAAAACGATACGATATTTATTTTATTATTTATCGATCTGTGCGATGTGTACTGTGCGACCATTTCATAGAATAATAAGGGTTCTTAAGTTTGTAGAATTTCCGATAGTAGAATTTGCTATTCCAACCGTTGTGTTCAGTATCAGTAGATTAGAAAATAGCGTACCAAAATTACTTCGTCAGCACTGAGTCCATACTACTGGTATTGGTCAATACTGACAATGGGTCTTATATCCTTTCGTATGATTTCACGGCAACCAAAGGCATCTGGAGCGAAGACCTGAATCTTTCACCTGAATGGGAAGGACGAAGGAGGGCTTCCAGTCAAACCTTGAAGTTTCTTTAACGGTCCATAGCAGAGAGTACAGTGAAACTAGAACGAACGACGGGTGAAAGGTTTGGACAAGTGAGACTGCTAAGGTTAAGAGCGGCAAAATTACTCGAGCAAGAACGCAGGGACAAGTCGGGCACGAGTTGGGCGTTGCGGGTTGAAACGGCCCTTTTTTAAACTTTCACTTTCGCTGATGAAATGAACGCCTCCCACACGTACATATCCTGTAAGACGCCCTCGAGGAGTGTGGCAGCGGGTGTTAGCACCGGTCATTCGCTCTGAATTCCTTCGGATTGAATAGAAGGTGGAGAAGTATAAATAAAATAGATTGAATGTTGAACGGAGCCTTGGAGCATTTCTACCGAACACGAAAGCCAATTTTTTACTTAAGAGCTCGCTTTTATTTATTTATGAAAAGATGTTTATATTTCATATTTTAAAAGTATAATATCATCGATGTATTAACAGATTAGACATTTTTTGAAGAGCGAGGTATATTCACAATTAAAACATTAACCTTTATTAAATTATGAATTAACTCCAATGCTCAGCTTAAAAGATACTTAAATTCTAAACTTATAACTAAGCACTGAGATTGAACAAGAAATAAGATTGATTTTTCAGGAGAAGTACGTAATTAGCAACTATAAAGTAACTTCTTTGCTAAATTAATTTAGATTCCCTTCACTAATTTTTAATTTCGTTCTAAAAAACTAAATTTAAGATACCAAAAAAATACCATTTGATGCACAGCAGATTTTTACACGTCAACTGTTAAGCGATATATCAATTCCTCGATATTTAATCTTAACGTACAACGACAACGTTTTTTTCTAAGTGAAAAGGAATGATGCAATGAATTCGCTTCATTTGAATATCTTTCGTTTCAACTTCTTTCTTGGAACTACACAACCTTTGCCTTGCATAATTCGGCCGAGCGCAATTTCTCAGCAATTCGTTATATGCAGAAGATAAAAAGATAAAATGTTTCATATGCCTGGGCGCTCACTTGGCATTTGCAACTGGAATTGAATGCGAAAGATAGGGGTCGAGTAGGGATCCCTGTCTATGGTAGCCCTATTTTATCACCATGAGAGATACAGCCTCTGAAAAACACTTTTGTGTGGACCATAGAAGTTTATCGTACTATAAGTGTAGAGATATATTCCTTATTATTCATCATATAAGGTCTTCTAGGAGTAAATCTTCTATATTATAATCTTCAACAGGTTCTGTCTTAAGGTAACCATCGTATATATTTTAAATAAGTAAATAAACGTTTTACTGAATCGACCAATCAACGACTTCCTTTGATTTTATTGAGTTCGTCTGTCTAATAGTTCGAGATCTCTTGGACTAGATCGGCCTAGATTGATTTCTCTGAGGAAAAGATGATCTGAGCGTGGAATTCGAAGGAATCTCTCCGAACTGGATTGAATGCAACGGATAGAAAGTGCGAGGTGAAGGTGAAGGGCGTGTGTGTGCGAAAGAGTGAAAACGGACAGGGAAAGTTGTTAGACTTTTCTCAGAGCACCTGCCGAAAGGATATATACAAGCTGGAGTTTCATGTTGGAGAGTTCCATTATGAGAAAATAAGTTTCATAAGGAGAAATAAACAAGCCCATTCATAGTTTCAGACAAAAACTTATAACATTAGATAACAGATCCACTCAGAGGGAAAGTATTTCAAGCAAAGTAGAGTCGTTTAGAATTAAACAATATAAAAAAGTCGTTTAGCAAAAATCTTAGATAATATGTTGGCCTGGTTTCCAAATATACGTTTAGAGATGTTACATATATGAAATGATGTAATAGACTAAGTGGTCTAAGAATAACGATCTGTAGAAACTTCAATACAAAAAAGTTTCCGGAGAAAATTACGTATAAGGAAACTGTTTACGAAGATCTTTTTTACGATTGAGTCGTGCAAAAAAAAATCAAATACAAGTCAGAACACTAGCTTTCTTTTTCTTCCTCAAAATTTCGTATCCATAATGCTAAAAAACATTTACGATTTAAAATAATAATAATTTTTGGTCGATGGTATAAAATCACCAACAAATTCAACATGAATTGTTTATATTATATTGAGAATAAACGTAACATTATCATTTGTAATTCAGAATGCACATGTTGTACAATAATTTTCTAATCCTACATTATTGAACATCAGTAGCATGATAATATGATACTCGTAACATATGTCACTCTTCTTCTATATTATGATATTTTCAAAGGATTTGAAGGGGCAAAAACGCTAAATTCATTCATCATATTAATGTATACTCTAATTTTCCATGAAAACGGTATTCTGGTTCGAAATATTTGCCTTGATATCTCAACTATTTTCACTTTCCACGAGTAGGATAAAATTGATCGATAGTTTTATAGGTGAAGATAATCGACATTCCAGAAGCTTTCGATCGTTAAATTTTTCTGAAACATCGATTTCCAAACGTTCAAAGGTGCTACTCCATAACCGTGGTAAGTTCAAGCGAAGAGAAAATTCTAAATGAAGGGAAAAAGTTAATTGAATGTTTCGCTCATTACTGAAACGTATACTTGGCAAGGTCTCGCGATCTGAGTTAATAACCTTAATAATACTATTCACGGCGAAAGTTAGTAGGTTATACTTAACATATAACTATACGTATTTAACATATTTTCCTACTTTTCACTTTGACGTTAATTTTTTCATAAATTTATTCCTAGTACGTTGATTTTAGCATATTTTATTCCGCAATTACATTCATATCGTTACATATAATGTATATGGAGAATACACAGAGGATCGACGGCTCTCAAAACGGGAGTCCTTGTGCAGACAGAAGAAAGCGGAGAAATAAGAAAAGAACGGACCAGTTTAGCCTTCTCAAGAGCAAAGTTGTCACGTGTCCAGTTTTCACTCCACTGTCCGGAAATAATAGTATTTATTTCATGTTTATGTGGACAATGACCTTTTTATACGAAAGGGTGTCAAATGCTAAAATATTTGAGGAACCTTTTAAAATACTTCCTATGCAGTTAATTACAATTTAATCTGTTACACAAATTATCTAAGGGACAAATTGAATTGGACAAGGTCACATTTGAAGTCGAAATAAATTCATCTCTATTTAATTACGTTAAGTTACGTTGTTATAAGAACATGTTTCGTCATCTAATACATAATGATAAATAAACTCTTATCAGTACTCTTTATCCAAAATATTTCTATTAACTAATTAGTTAAGATCGATTAGATTAGACAATGCGTAGCTTTTACAACTTTACACAACCATACTATAGAGATAAAATTCATTGTCAACAGAATAAATGGTTGACCTATATACATTGAAGAAGTAGCAATGTCTCTTTCAATTGTCATCATTATCTATTAATAATTAACACGAATAATTTTATTGAAGAATATTTTCTTCCAAATTCTCCTTCCTCTTTCTGGTCCATGATTTTATTTCTTTTCCAGTTAAATGTTTCTGCTCTCTCTTCCATTTCAATACTTTCCAATTAAATTCTCTGATTTCATCAAAATTAAAACAGTCATTATTTACAGCAGCATCAGGTAGGCCTTCCACACTCATCTATTTTCAATATTTTATCGATCACTATAAATATATATATAATAAATATATATAATAATATAAAAATAAAATAAATAATATAAATATAATATAAAAATAATATAAATAATATATATATATATATATATATAAATATATATAAATAAATAAAATTCATTGGATGTATGTTGTGTATCCCAGAAGATTCTTACGCGTATGATCTCCTTACTTTTACACTGCCCAAGAGGAATGGCAAAATTTTCTGCTTTACTCAATGTGATCAATTCATCTTCAATTATATTTCTCAGTTCCTAATCCATATTTCCTTCCGTTAATTGCCAGAGTTCTCCTTACTTCACGTTAAATTAATTTCTTTTCCAATACGGAATTGCTTCCAAGGAAACATTCCGATAGGGGACATCTATCGCCCTCCAGTGCCAATACTATTCATTGTTAAAATTAACTTACTCTTCTTGGGAGTGGTTTTCCCTAGGGGAGCAAAAGTGTGCTAAACCTCAGTTTGATTTGGAGCACTTGTGAGAGGAAGTTGGGGTAAAAAACGGGTTGTTCCGTTGATCATGCGGTCATCTTGTCTGTTCGTACAGGAAGCGTAGGTGGAGAGAGGCTTTCGAAGACGTGGCTATACTCTCCAAGGATCAGTAAAATTTTAAAAATTTACTTTCGTTCATTCCTCAACAAGTCCTTGTAAGTTTGCACATAGATTTGTACAGATTATTTTTTCAACGACTTGTGTCAATTTGTTTCCGTACCATGGAGATATTACCCTCAAACAACAAGCAGGGCTTTTCAGATTTCACTGAGTTCCTTCGCACATCATGGTTTAGATTAGTTCAAACGTTATTTTTCATGCTGGTCATTAAATTGGTAATTCGTTGAAGTTCCCAGTAAAACCGCGCCGTGTCGTATATTCGTTTTACCTTCACCTTAACTTTCCCGTTACGGGCTACCGAGTTTCTTTTAAATTCGCAGATTAACACATCGATGTGCTCTTGGAAGTGATAGATTGTACTACTCAAAGTTTCATAATGCTCTACGTCAATAATTCCCTTCACCGTTTTACTTTCAATATCCCTGTCGCCATATCTGAAAATATTTCCGTGTAACTCTACGTATAACAGCTACGTATTTCATAAAATTTTTATATAGCAGCAATACATTTATTTCTTTCTGCACTAAAATATTTGCATCCACAATCCTCTTATTACATAAGCCATATAATTTTTTATTGCAAAAGAGAGAGACAAGCAATTCTCATAGTCAAATCAAACTTTCGTGGGAATTTTTAAGAGCATTGAAAACGTAAATTAAAAAGAGAACGTTAATTATGAATGGGAATAATTTAAACTGACGATATTGCGTTACTTCAACCGCTTTTGGGTGGCATAACTCTCATTGAACTAGGTATAGATTTTTTACGCGATAAATAGCAGTTAAGGACTTCATCATCCAAAAAAATATAAAGAGACTCTAAAATTAATGAAAACTTCATATTTCATTAACAAAGAGGGCACGTGATGAAAGGAAAAGAATCTTACTCTAGAACACAGTTTACGTTGGCTTTTATCGTAATTATTACAGGAATAGAATAAGGATACTTGTGTCGATCTTCAGTTACTTCTCGTTGCGCAAGGAAATGCAGGGAACGAATCTGTTCGTAAGAGTCACGCTTGAGAATGGAACCTAAAGGTGAAGGGCGACCATCGAGGATGCGAATTTTAATTACCGATTTTGATTTTAACGGAAAACCTTGAAGGAATGAAGGGTTAATTATGCCGAATTTTGCGGATTAAACAGAGCGCAAATATTCGGGCTTTCTCGTTGTTAATGATGAAAAATGATTCGCTAAAAAGAAATCACAACTTATTGGAAATATTTGTTTGATAAAACACTCGACGTGGATCTTCTGATAGAGATCCTGTAAGAGAGACAGTCTGGTAAGGATGTGAGGAGACTAATAAGAACATATCAATATTTGTAGTGTCTATGTTAATGAATAATTTTATTAATCGTACTATTTAAAAAGTTGAGTAGAGTTATTGTTTCATTATTGATAGGCTGCGATTATTGAATGACTTTGGTTCAATGAATTTAAAGTATTTCCATCCACCCTTTTTTCTTCCAATAATTATCAACATTGTAAAGCCGTTATTCGTAAGTATAATTTTTTAATCTCCTCCAACTAGATTTAATTTACATACGGTAAGTATCTTCAGCCGAAATCGCCCTAAGAACACAGGAGAAGCAAGTCGTTGATATTCGAAATAAATAGGATTTTATGGATTACCCCCTTATACTGTAATCTGTTGTCCACATTAATTTTGTTTGAACTCAATAATTGAACATCAATCTGTAATATTTACTTACTTAAATACGAATAATAATTGCATTCACTGACAATCTAATGCAATAAAACTACTCGTAGAACAATTCCAAGTCCTCATATATTAATAGTAGACGAAATTAATTAACACATTTGGTATTAAAATACGGAAAAAAATTCTATAAACTATTTTCTCCTTCTATTAATTTCCTCTTTCTCTACACATGAACGATTTGGGAAGGTTAAATTATTCACGACTGAACAATTTTGCTCAACCGTAAGAAAGCATTTCCTCTATCAAACTTAATCAGACTTCAATCAAAAAACACTTTCTTTAGTCTCTCGTTCATCTAAATCTACATAGAATTTAATTGGAATTAATTCAGTTCGTTCCAAATCTCAAGATATCGATAGATCTGAAATCAGTAACTTCAAACCTGATCTGAATAAATGAAATCATTCATTCATAAACTAAATAAAAATTAACGAACATCACGTTGCTCTCCCATTTAAACCAATAAGATCATTTTAAAAGTTAATTAACAATATATCCCTGTGAAATTAACTTTTAACCGAGGATCGATCATATGGAAATACATCTTCCCTGATGCTGTATAAATGAATTAATTTTAAGACCTTTTATGTGATATTATTAAGTAATAATATAATTCTTTAATTTCACATTTTCAAAGAAATTCTTAAAATTGATTCGTTCCACCGAGATGAGGTTTTATAATTTCTAGAGGAGAAATTCAGTTGTATAATCGTTCCATATTCTAATTGATCCACGTTCTAGGAGAAAATTTCGCTCAGCTTTCCTCGAGATCAAGATTTTATGAATATTATCTTCATACCCTCTATAATTAAGTTACACATTTCTTACGCATTTGAAATTTTAATAAAAATATATTTAACCAGAAGAACAAAACCTATCTTTAATGTCTCATACAACGTCTTTCACGGTGCAAAATTTCCATGTTCAAGGTAATTTTCAAGTAGTATAAAACTTGCATGAAAATAATTATTACATATAATTAATAATAATAATTTAAATAATCAATAGTTCTGGATTTATGGAATGATTCAAAACAGAGATTTAATTATTTCTTCGTGAAATGTTGAAATGGCAGATGTGTAATGAATAAGCAGCAAGTGTAATGAATAAAGACAACGTTTCCCACAGTTACCATAACTTTAGAATATGAAGGTTATGCAGAATTGGAATATAAGAGAATATCGTGAATGAAGATAAGAAGTGATAAGAGCGAAGAGACGTTTTAAAGGAATTAATAAATCATGCGTAATCATCCATGATAACCGAATAATAATTTCATGCTTTCAAGATAATTTCCGGTGAGTTAAAGTTCAATGATTTAAAATTATCGGTGCAAACAATTTCGGGAAGTTCTTCGCCGTATCAAAGTCACATACAAATTACAACTTGTAGATTTACTTTAAAAAAAAGTTTATCGTAAAAAATCGATTAAAAGGCAGAAAATTTAAAATTTTCTTCATACATAAGTTTTTTACGGATATCGTAAAATCCAACAGATAACCGATTAAAAAAAACCATGTGAAAATAAAATTCCTAATATCTCAAACGCCAAAAAGGGATTCTGGAATGATTAAGGCGCCAAGCTGTGTACAAAGTGCCATTGGTAATCCACTGGAGTTCACCTATCACGAGTTCTACAGTCCTTTTAGATTCACATCATTGGCTTCGTATCCTCCACAAATCCCTTCACAAATTTCTACTTTCCCTAAAAAGGACTCGATGTAATTGCGAGACTTCCACGAAATTTCTTCCATAACTACGATTATTTTGAAACTCACGATCAGCACTTTTTGCATCGATCATCTTTCCTTATATCTATGTTAAGCAATTTGAAGACTATTCCTTGGGGTCAAAGAAGCCGCTTCTTGGACAGAGAAATTATATTAGAATGGCAAGATCGTGAGAGATTAAATAATACGTTGTAAATACCCTAACATAGAGGACGACAGTGCTTAAATAAAAAGGTTGTTCGTTCTTAAATGAGGACTCTATATGTTTTGACGAATGAGAGAAATTTGACAAGAGTTAGGGAATTCATAAAAAAACAACTGCAAATAATAGCACTCTTTTCACGCAAGTTTACATGTACACACCAGAAGACAAATAGATACTCGAATAAACCAAACACGTGTATTTATAGGATGACAAAGAAAAAATGAGAACAGTGGAAATGGGAGTCTTCGAAATGTCTCGATAAATTATTTAGGAGAGAAATGGACTTACATAAAATAGCACAAATTAGGAGAGCGAATGCTTGGTTCTATAAACATATGATATGATTCTAGAAATGGAGAAGACATAAATATAATAATAATAACAAAAACAACAACAAAATCCAAAATGTAAACAACAGTGTTAAAATTCAAAAACACTATCTAGAGCAGATACAAACTATTTACTGCAGATGAAAAAAATGCTTGCAAGACAAGCGCACAGCGAAAAATGGAAGAGATACGGTTCGGATAGAATTCGATTAAAAGCAAGGGAGGAGACAAAAGAGAAAGGGTAATACAAATCTGACCTTACATATTAACGTTAAGAATCGTATGGATCGGTATTAAATCTGATAAATAAAATCTACGATGAAAGAAAGATGATTCACACCGAATACAGAAAGTAATAACAAAAGGAAGGAAGTGTAGAATGCTTTAAAACATTTAAGGATGTATAAATGTGAGCATGTATGTATGTTAGGACATATGTGGCTAAGGATGTATGTACATGTATGTATGAATGTTGAGATGAAGAGAGATACTCAAATAGGGTGGTATAAATAAAACAGTCTTTTGTGACATATCTAAGGATAGAAAGTTCATTTACAAGATAAATTAACTCTTTTATATCTTGAATATTTTTTACTCAATATCAACTCCTGGAATCTTATCCTTTCTCACAAGACCCTCATTCTTAAGCTTCAACTACTTTTCTCACTATCGGAGAAATTCCTGGATGCTTCAGAAGAGTAAATGTAGCTTTCAAACATTACATTTAAAACGGTAAGGTAAACGCCCTGTTTTCTCTTGCTCATGCAGCCGAACGATAAAAAGCACCATGGATAATTGGGTCGCAGAAAGAAAACTGAAACATAATGCGGGCAGTAGATAACAGAAACTTTAAATAGACAAAACATAAAGCAAAACCAATACTAGACTTTCCGCACGCGACGATATCACTCGGGTATTAAAGAAAAAATCACTTCCATCGTCGAACAATGGTGAAGGTAAAATTGCACTGCAAATTTCTTACTTAATTAACACATTTAGAAATAATAGTCGTCTGTTTTTGCATTTCCATCTAAATCAATATTTTGGATAAAATGCTATCCAAGCTAATTCTTTCTTCTCTATTTTGATAGTACTTAATTGAAGAAACATTCAATAATAATTCATCAAAATCGAACGGAAAATATTTCGATATTGTAAATTGAAAACTTTATTTAACACCTTCAAATGAAACTTCGTTGACCGATTTTTATTTCAAAACGGAAAATGGTTTTTTAATATTAACTAAAAGAGATTGCACCTCTTTCAGGAAAATATCCTTCCGCATCACTTGCTAAACATCCTCAAATGGCTCATGATTGTTTCTCAACTACTTCAATGTTCAGCTTTGCCTTTGGTTGCAAGTGAACTCAGCCCAAGCGAGCTAGCTGCTCAGAATGCGCGCGTAGCAGAATACTTCGCAAGGCGTTTGAATAGAGCCAGATTAACGGGCATTCAGCAGCATCAGTACAGAATAACCACTCCTACCCCAAAGAGAGATCAAATACGAGAGGCAGTCTACGACCTAAGTGGCTCAAACGTTATCAATAACCACCAACCATTCCCAATTTTTAGTTATCCAGGTGTGCACCTTATTCCTTCTTATGAATACAACCCACCAGCGGCACAAGCAACACAGGTAAGCAATTATTTTTATGAAGAAAACTTAATAATTTTCAAATTTTATTTCCTTGTACATCTTATCTTTTAAACTTTGATGTTTAAATGACAATTTATGCAGCCTGAAGCATTGAATTATCGAAATAGTGAAAGGTTCACTCACAGTTTCTGTAAGTATATGATTTACTTCTCCTTACTTGATTTGTGAGTTCTTAAAAACAACATTCAACTCCTTTTATTCAGAAATGCCTATCTGAAACTGTAAAGTATATTATTCAATTTAACAAAAACTCTATCCTTTAATAAATATGAACCAAATGATATAAAAATAAATATATATAAGAGAAAAGAATGTATTTTTCTATTGCAAGAGTTACCAAATTCGACTGTTGGCACTCTCTTTTCATAACCGAAACATTTTTTCAGTGAACGTTATGAGTACTTCAAAATTTAATTTCCTCCACAGAATGTGCCGCCTTATCACCAACGGCTACCATTATCCGAGGGGTGGACTAATAACTTTCGACGAAATCCATGTGAATATGCCGAGTATCCAAATTGGATGACAAGAACAAGATTTTAATTACTTGTGAAAATTTCATAGTTCTCATTTACTACCTCATAATATTTGAAATGATCTACACTAAGGAACAAAATTTACAAATATGATAAGGGCATTTATTATCTTCTTGGATGAAAAATCATTTGCCCAATTAGTGAATAGAAGGAATTTCAGTGCAAGACTCAATATATCAGCCTGGCCACTCAATCAACATCCTAAGTTTTCATTGCATCAGAACATCAATAACCTCTGGCCAATGGATATACAATATTGTTCTATTCCATCATCTGGCTCATTTTAAGTTACTACATTTCAACACAATTGTGAATTGTTAATTATCCTGGATAGTATTTATTGATTCTTCATTAAGACTAAGTTATTGACAAAATAGAAGGCAAAGAATATGATTGCATGTTTAATGTATGGAATGAGATTTATGTATCAATGTATTGAATTTATATAATATTTCTATTCAGTTAATGGTTTATATTCACTATCTGATCCAAAATAATGATATCAAATCAGTAATGGAAATTTTTCAATAATTATCAATAAGCAAAATAATAGTTTTATAGACCAAAAGAGTATTTCTCAAAAACAGATTCACATTTAGAAACTTTAATATGAAATAAGAAAATCTGTTAAACTTTTTTTGAATAAAGGATAAGAATATTTCATATAATAAGAAAATTAAGTAAAAGTAAAGTGAAAAAAATTAAAAAACATAAAACAAAAAGTAAAAAAAGACAAAATCATAGTCAAAATATGGAGTATATTTAAATCAAAAAGCAATCTTAAAAATGAGGCTGTAGAATTTGGATACACTACTATAGCAAATCTACTCTACTACCTTTGAAACTTGAAGAAAAATAGCTAAAATTATCCATGAAACAACCTCAGAAAATAAACCATAAGTACATTTGAGAAGATTGTGTTCAATTTCACATATTGATTCATATTTTCCTTTTGATTTAGTATATGCATTGCCCTTAGAAAAACCTTCCTTTTTAATTTTTTTTTATATTGTTGCAATAAAAATTTATGACAACCTATATATTAAGTACATATAAGAATAATTTTATATTTATTATAATAATATATATAAAATGCGAAAAACAAATCTATGGGTATTCAATTGAAATATTTTGGATGATTATGCAGATGAAACTCAATCGATTAGGTTAACTTTTAAATATAACGATCAATGTAAGATTTTTATTTCTAATAATATGTTGATGAGAGAGCAACTTATTTTAAGTCCACATTCCAAGTATCACATAGCCAAGACTCATCTTAGCTGAAAAAGAGTATAACAGTCCCTTTACCCATATCAGGAAATAGGAGAATTTGGTTGTTAAATAATCGTATCATTAAAATCTCTTAATAAATGAAAAATTAAATTTGAATTATGTGTGAGGAGATGAAAGTTGATTTTGAAATACTTAATTTAGTTTTAGAGAAGGGTATTTATCTAAATGATATGGAGAGGGATTCAGTAGACCATAATAAATAATTAATTATAGACAGAGCTTATTGGACTCAGAAAAGAAATTGCTTTAACTTTAGACATGGAGGGAAAAGCTGACTAAATATGATTTGATCCCTCTAAAACTTCACCATAAACTCTAACCATTGCACCACACCACTTACTTTTAAAGTAGATGATCTTGGGTTAAATTGGAAAGTAGTTATTCAGGTATAGAATGGATGACATGTTTTTTAAGCTGGCAAACTTAAAGATGGATATAAGGTACAGTGAATCAGTGAGAACTTAAAGAGCCTCAGGGGTACACAAAGTTAGTATGTTAATACCATTGTTGCCCCTAATATCAAACACAATATCAGAAACACCATCAAGTATAGAATAAAGCTTTTATCTCAACAGTTCTCTGACCTAAAATGAGATGAAAGATTAGAATAATAACAAGAACTAAAAGACTGCAGATATTCTTCTGGATAATGGAAAAAATCATGGTTGATCAAGAGTACATACATCCATTTAAACAATTATGATAAGTGGACACAATGTAATCTTGTTTTGATTTCATATGAGACTAAGATATCAGAATCAATAACGCTATTATTGAGGTTCTCATTAAAATACTTAGGACCATGTTTATATGTTCCAGCGAAAAAACTCAATGACTTAAGCAACTGACCGGCATTTGGGATATCCAGGTTAGAGCCCCAGTCAGACCTTTCCAGCATGTGTTCAAAAGCATTGAGAGCTAATTGCTTCGCTGAATACTTAAAAACGTTGAAAATTCTCTTTTATCATTTGAAATATTTTGAAGCCATTTCAAATGTATTATAGATGTCATTTCTATGCAATGTTATTTATGATAATTTTGTTACTCATCACTCACTTGACATTAGAAAGACATTTCTGATATTGTAAAAAACTAAGGCCCTAGGGCCGATACTATCCCTGTTATCGTAATCAAAACATGCATATGCCATTAATCCAGTTTTTTTAAGTCTTCTTCTATAAATGATATACAAATGTACCTGTATTTGCCTACGATTTAATAATTTCCCAGAAATTCGAAGGTATGAATGACACGTACAATAGTCTAATATAATCTAACATATAAAGTAAGTAAGTCAATCACAAGATGTGTTTAATACAGACAATTGTAATATCTTAAACTTTACGAAATCCAACAAGCCAATTGTAGAGTACATAAAGGCAATCTTAGACTTCAGTGTAGTTCTAATTCTTTCATATTCATTGAAAATTTAAAACCGATTCAAACTTTTACATTTAAGAACAAATAATAAAATTCTGATTTACTTGTTAGACACACCATAGAATATGAACAAAAGTAAAGTGAATGAAACAGTGAAAGCACAGATATTTCTTAATAATTAACCCACCTGACAAGGTTGAAGAACAAATTAAATTGCCATGTTAGAGACATCTCTTAGAGAAATCGGGAAATAGAAGAAAAAAATTGAGGAATGAAATGCGGATGTCAATTTCATGCACGACTTTCATCTAACTAAATTTCGTTAAACATGAATCCTTTCAGTAGTATCCGGCGGTTAAAGATACCTATTACGTCCATAATGCAGTACGCACATGGGAATCCTTTAACTAACCCCGCTCCAATTAGCCTAGCAGTTGGTGATAATTGTAAGTTCATTTTTTCATTCATTAATTGAAAATACTTTGCAATTCTTAACTCAAAGATTTCTTTGCAGTTGGTTTCAACCTTCAGGCTCGAGGATATGCTTTTAAGTCAGATCTCAAAATTAAATGGGTGAGACCCACAAAAATACCATGTTACTTGCCAGAGAAAAGTGGCGACACGGAAACTTTTCCCAAGGTAGACTTAACTACAATACCGTCGACATTTCAAAGTTCGAAGGAGTTACAGTCGTAAGTAATTACATTTTACTACGGAAATTATTCTTTTGCCGTAAGCGATCGATTTTGACATATTTAATTATTGTGTGTGTTCAATTTACAGTGCAAATGAAACGGTGCGACGTCTATTCACAATTAATTTCCTACCGAAGAGCTGGATACGCAAAGAGTACGAGAAAATGTTAATAGATAGAGTAAAAAGACATGCTTATGATACTAGTTCCATTGAAGTTCGAAGTTAGTATTATTTATCGAATTATATTATGCAATTCCATCCTCACGCGACTTTATGACACAATCTTTCATAGTTTCCAGAATGACTGCCAGAATAAGATACCTACAGCAGCATATAGCAGAAATTCCGAAGGATGTCCGAGCCCGAGTTGTTTGTAAGGAAATGATAGATCGAAGGAAGAAACGCTTGAAGAATTTGAGAAAGGTGGATTACAAGTTGTTTGAATGGCTCCTAGAAAAATTGAATATCATCTACAGACCACCACCCAAGTAAGATACATTTTTATAACTATCGTTCTCAGAATGAATAAAAAGAAAAATACCTTTCTGTCCTAAATTTTGTAATTTATTTGTTTTATAAAAATATTTGATTTTACAAAAATCATTTTATACACCTCTATATATTTAGCATTTCGTTTTAAGTGAAACCAACAATGAAACTTCAGTAATCTAAGATATTGGTGTTACCAATTGGTCATCTCTTTGTTTCAGGCGATTCCATTGGATCACCAGGAAGGAATCTCTAAGAAAACTTACGCGAAGACACTGTCTTGGTATCCGACAAGAGAAAATACTGGCATATAAAAAGCATTTGGAATCACAGCAGGAAAAGTTCCTGATCGATAAAATAGAATCACTCAACTGGATACGCAAAGAAGAATTGGCTTGCGGATTTGATGTGACTGTGAAAGAGGAAGACATAGAAGAAGTTCAAAAGAAATTAGAACAATTAAGACTTAAAAAGAATAGTCCTCAAAAGGAAGAAGTTGTTAAGATCCCCTACAATCCTGAAGCTCTTGGTTTAGATATATAGATTCAGGAACAGCTATGTTTTGTATTATATTTTTGTGCAATTCTGTTTTCCTCAATTTTCATTCTGTTTAATTTCATCCAAATGTAATTGTTAAATTATTTTTAAGAATAATAAATTTTGTTTTCACAAATATTTTCTTCCTGATTCATTAACTTGCTCCTTTGTGTTTGATGTTTATTTTAGTTTGACTCCATTTGTACAGGAGTGCACTGTAGAAGAATTATAATTTAAGATTTAATATGATTTATAATTATTAAGATAGCTGGTGGTTATCCATTATTAGCATAAAACGTCTAATTTTTTAAATGGAAAGAGACTTCTAACGTCTTACTAAATTATTTTTTGTGAATGTTGAACACAGTATTAATTTTTAGTTTCAGTTGAAATTTAACCATTCTTAACAAACTTGAATTATCAAGAAAAATGTTGGTTATTTTCATATAACATAGCATGAAACATTTAAGTTGAATTTCATATGGAAAATGGACGTTTTCACATGCTTAAAAACTATGAATGAATACTGTGTTACACTTGCTTACATGTATATCCCAAAATAGGGACTTTTTGGAAGTTGTTCATACGTAAATAACCCTTATAATAATAACCATTCATGTTCTTCTTTGATGAATGATTTTAAGATATTAACAGCGAAATTTAATTATAATTTCTGCAAAATATTGTTATTTTCTATGTTATTAGAATTCTATTGATAGTTTAATCTTCATCTACAAAAGTTCAGAGATGTTTAATTGAAAATTCTTCTCTTAATACACTTCTACAAAACTGTATCTCAATAATTTTCTTCCGTATATCCTCCTTAAATTACAGTCTACACATTCGGGATGACGGTTTTAAATATAATCAAGAATTGTTTTCTAACACTGGTTTTCCCAAATACCATCATTATTGCACGGGAATATACAGTAATCTGTTCACATGCTGCCTATCTAGGGTTCTAATTCTGTAGCCTTATCTGTCCATTGAACATTAACCCAAATTCATTGAATCTAGGAATTGATAGATGAGTTTTTGCATGCATCTATTTTTTATCTCTTCCACCATCAGTATATTTTTCTTTTTTGCATATCATTTTGAGTAAACTAATTACTTTTAAAAAATTCCAGTCTAACTTTAGTGCCATTAGCCAATATATTCTATAAACCTCATCATGTAATGTTTATCATTTTTGTTTGCATCTCTACTCTGATATTTACTTCGTCATATTAAATGAAATGATAAATAAATTTACTATTTATAAATTTGTTGCTTATCAAGTTACAGTTGTATTCACTATTTACACTAGTATTTCTACAATCACAATTTTGCCTAAAAACTATGGAATTCATTATGATTATCTCATAGAATCTACTTTTTATCTGAAAATAATAACAAATGCATATTTAATAATTTTTTCAGGTACTGTATACTCTTTCTCTATTACATAGAATATAATAACTAATGCATATTTAATAATTTTCAGGTACTATATACTCTTTCTCTATTACATAAAATAGTGTAGGATAAGTAAAAACAGGAGTTAAACAGGATAGTGAATCATTAATATATGAGATAAAACAACCTAGAAATTATGAATCATTGTAAACTCTTCTTATCTTTTCAAGATAAATTCAAAATATTCTCTTAACAAAATGGAATTGGATAGGAATTGAAATGGAAAATTTTAAAACTTGAGAATTTTATTTTTCTATAAACTAAGTTCTTAACATAAAACTGAATGCAAGGAAAATTTAAAGGAAGACATAGGAATGTTTAAAATTAAACAAGTAATTTTAAACAGCCATTTCATTGTATCCACCAAGTCTAACTTTTTAAATAACATGGAAATTAAAAAATAAACTTGTGCCAGCAAGATAAAATATAAAACATTTAACCCCATTGATGAGATTTATAATTCCAATTATATAACATACCATTACATTTAATAGGTCGTACATAAAAGAAATATGTAACAAATTTTGATAAAAATATAAAAACAATAAAAAGCTGCTGAGCATTTTTGGTAATTCTTTCAACAAGTAATAACTTAGTTAAAAAACGATACAAAGATAATATGGAATATAAAGGGAAGAGCACCATTTACTTTAGCTCCTCATAACATTCAATTTGCAAATAGAATTCATAAATTTAAAAAAAGCTTTGCAGAGATGATGCTTTTTGTGCTACATCTCTAAGTGATGTATTAACAACTCTGATATGGTTATTTGTGATTAAATAGAAAAATGGAATCTGGATTTTTGGTCCAATAAATAAATTCATTTTGTTTGAAGAGATTTATAATATTCTGCCAGGACTTTCCAAGCTTTTGGTGCCATGAATCCATCTGGAGGATTTTGACCACTCCTAGCCAAAGCTGAAATACATAAAAAAAATAATTTACCCCATAAGTTACTGACTATTCATTATTGTAATAAAAATGTAAAATAAAATTTCAATATAGATTATTTCCTAGTCATAACTTTTTGGTTTGAGATAAAGTATATAATAATTATTTCTTAAATACAGTTTTATATTTTTGCAGAGGGCAAAATTTAGTCTCTACAGACCAATCTTAAATTCGACCCAATTAAGAGGATTGCATAATTACATTAATTCCAGATTGAACAATACCAATCCATTAAGACTTATACTTGGGACCTTGGGCGTATCAGCACTAGCTGTTGGTATGCTAATCAATCTGCCACCAATCTATTAAGCCCAATAGGGTATATATGTGGATAATCTTATATATGTTATATATAAGAATACAAACATGCATTATATCAAAAGGAAAATTCAAAGGAAAAAAATATTATTGCAGGAAAAGAATTATGTTTATGGTAAGCCAATAATAGGAAGAAGGTAAATAAAAAATCATGGAGATATCAAAGAAATATTACCTCTCATTTTGGTGCCAGATATGAAATCAAATTCTGATGCTCGAGAAGGGTCAAAGAATGCCATTTTCTTAACACTTCGATCGTAAGCAGCCACACGGAATGGAACAATTTCTAAGTGAGATAGACCAGGTGCCATTCTTAAAACTCTGGCTCCATGAGTAGGCTCATAAAGATCACCACCAATATCCTTGTCAGGATGTGGTAGGCCAGCAGGGTCTCTTCCAACAATGTAAAAATTAGCACCAGCATTCATCCTTGCTTTGGCATGCCACTGGACCTATAAGAATACCACCCACATGATCAGAATTTATTTCTTCACCAGAATCCTGAATATTATTATAATTATCATAAACCATCTATAATGACAGCTCACATAATTTCTTGATAATTGCTTCTCTTAATTGCTACATGTGACTAATAATTTTCTTTGGGACTCATAATACTCCCAAAAAAGATATTGTGAATTCCATACAGTTTCTTCAAATTATACATTCTTATAGATTCAAACTATATACATCCTGTTAATTTGTTTTAACTACTGTTTGTAACAAGTTGACAGGATTTGTACAGACTTTTCACTTCTCAACAAAATACACACATGATAAGAAGAGAATAGTTTCGATCACCAAATTGTAGGCTTTTCGACCTTCAATGAAGTATTTACACAAAACCTGCTTCTTCAATTGACAGAGAAGATCCTAAAAATTTTTTATCATTACCAATTATGCTTATTCATTCTATCACTTTTTTTTGGCTTTTTTAAATATTCCCTAGGCTTATATTAACGGCTCTATCCTTTTAACCACAGGTGAATATTTTCTTAAATATTTTCATCATTTATCCAAGCAAGTATATGTAGTTCTTCATTCAATATAGGGAAAAAAAACAAGTGAATGCATACCTCAGTGGGTCCAGCATAATGCATTGGAGATGGGAAAATTGCTAAAAGAGTAGAATCTTCAGGTAATACTCCTTCCTGCAGCACAGCTAAATGCTGCTGTATTCTTACAGGTAGAGGAACATCATCATCCTTTGTCCAGCCACCCAATGGATGTAACAACAGGACTGGTTTTCTGAAACCCCTTTCTTCTAGAAGTCGACGCCGAGTGTCCTATCACAGATAAAGATCATCCCAGATAATTTCCATAAAAATATATCTAAGGTGATTATTTTTCCAATAAATTTACTTAAGAAATCTCAATGAAACATCATCTTGCAGCCCAGTATAATGAATGAATAGCAACGGTTTAGAAGAAAATAATACTATCAGATCAATCAATGATTCACACATTTAAACATGTTACTCAATCTATAAAATAACAAAATCAAAAGATTTTTCAAAGCTTATTGTTCCAAAAAAAAACTCCTATGTAACAGGGACTCGCATATCCAAATTTCTGTCAGTTACTCTATCCCTTGAGCTATCTAACCGGAATATTCATATGAAGTGTTATGGAATTCTTTACACATATGTTCTGGCAAGATAGCTGGATACCTAGAACAAATGATCTGAATAGGGAGTTCTGTGATTTAATTTTAATCATGTCAGACTTAATAAATCCTGTAATATGCTAAGCTATAGATACTTCATACTTGCTGTACAAAACATCAAAGTTATTTTGTTGTAATAGATAGGTATAATGTTCAAGTTACAGAGAACTAAAGACACATAAAATATTAATACATTAACACCACATTATTACCTGCATCAGAAGAGCATGACCATTATGAATGGGGTTCCTCAGTTGGAAAGCAAAGATAGCATCAGCACCCATCTCTCTGAATTTAGCTCGAAGTTCATTAGGGGTTAGACGATACTCATCTAGGCCATCGTTCCAAGTGATACGGCCTAATACTTCAAGTTCACCTCCTACAAGCCAATCTCCACTTTCATAGATCATCTGCAAACAGGGATATATTCAAGAAACATAAATATATTTTTGAAATAATATCATCATATCCAAATGTATGTGTGTATGTACATGTACACACACATACACAAATACATGTTATTACATTATCAGCAACAATCTACATACCAATGCATACATTTATAACTAAAAGAATTAAAATATCTAACTCATTAACTTTCAAATTAAGAGAAAACATTATATGAGTTTTAAATTAACTATCAATAGCTAAATTAACCACGTTTCTCAAAATACTATGATCAATATAATGATGACAATCAAACTTTTACTAACTCATACCTTAACATATGGATGATCACGATGAACACAGCCAAATGTTCTAGCTACTCTCTCTTCCTTGCGGTGAACATAAAACTCAGGACGTCTTAAAATAGCAACTGGTCTCCCTTTATAAGTCAAAGATATTGCAGAGCATGTCTCTAAGGTAGCCTTTTCCTCTGATGATACAGGAAGAACAATAGGAAGAGAATGGTTTCTAATGGCTTGAGATGCATCATTTTCACCAGAAAGAGTATTGAAATGCAGTGACTGTAAAAGAAAAACTATGCATTAACCACTTATTCAGAGAATCAAATAAAATAAAGTCCTTATATTTAGTGAATTTTGATTGATATGCATATTTCATTCTGTTTCATCTATGAAACTACAGGAGTTTAGAGCAGTTAACAATATGTTTATATGTATTCATGTATTTAAAAAGGTCTATTAAAGTATTAAGAAGTTAGTTCTATTCTTGATGATGTCTATGTAAATGCATGAAATTATTTCACAACTCATACCTTTACATATAGTACTCAATTTTTGTGTCCTCTAAAGTAGTTTATTTCAAAGATATTAATGATCAAATATTACTCTCAATATTTTCTGGTGCCAAAGGAAGACACATTTCATATATATCTCATAATATTATTCTCTCTTATTATTAATATACATATATAATCTCATTATATAGATTACATCCTTAAAATTTTACAAACCTGCAAAAATTGATCTTCTCTCATAAAGCCCTTCAAAGGATATGCCCATCCTTCAGCAAGCACTTGTACCCATTGGAGATCAAGGGTTGATATTTCCAGATGCTTCAATGAAGCAGCTTCAACTTTAGCTGTTTCTAATCTATTTTCACTTACAAACAGTTCTTCAACTTTTTCAAATCCAAGATGACCATCAGCAAAACGTGACAATCCTTTAGGAATAATTCCCTAAGAATAGATAGGATATTCTCCATTAAAATAAACATACAAAATCTACAAATAGCTTTAATAGAACTTTAAAAGATAAAGCAGAGTTCTCTTGGTTCATAAGAGAATTGAGTGAATCATTTCAATAAAAATATTAAAATCATTATTTTCTTTGGTTCAATAAAACTTATTTTAAATTAATAATTTCCTTTATGACTGGTTTATGATTATTTGATTACCATTTACTTTATTTTCCTAAGGGTTTAATTAATTTATTCCTTAAAAGTAGCATACATTATTTCCTTCAGTTTATTTAATTAATTTCCTTATTCAATCCTTAAGTGACCAAGTAATTTAATTTTAAATGTCTGAATAATAGAATTAAAATACATATTCCTCAAAATATGTTATTTTACAAATATTTACATTATATAGTTACTGGGTAACTTCTGCATTTTATAATATTACGTTGCATTCATATATTACAGATATAGCATTTCATTACATTCATTTCACACATTCATAGTTTTATATTTCAGAGTAATGATTCATTTACTAATTTTCATAGAATAAGATAAGGAAACATACATTCTCCTCTAATAGCTCCACTACTTGAAGAGTTGTTTCCTCAACAGTACATCCCACTGTTTTCACAACAAGGTCAGGCAATTCAGGCTTTTCATATGCTTGATCTACACCAGTGAAACCTGAGAGAAAGTTATATTCATAAAAATTAATTCAAAGTATAAAAAATAGTTCTAATTAATGAAAACTTGCAAAATGGCAAAATAAAACTATTTATCACCATTTCAATTCAACTAAATCATTATTCTAAGTTACTATCAATTATATGTTACTCTCAAGGAAGAAATACTCATTGGAGTATAGCTATTAACATGCTTCCCCTGTAAATTACCTTTAATGCTTCCTTCTCTTGCTTTCTTGTATAAACCTTTGGTATCTCGAGTCTCACAAACATTAAGAGGAGTGTCAACAAAAACTTCAAAGAAAGGAAGATCACTCTCCTTGTGGATTTTCCTAGCCATTTCACGATCCTAATTAGAAATTTATGGACTAGGTCAGTTAAAGATACATATAGAAGTTGCTTACTGACATAATTCTTATATCTACATGATGGTATTTAAGAGATTTCCAAGGAAAATTTTCTTGATTAAAATCAAGATAATCCTTATCCTTAATGAAAGATAATACATGATGATTGGAAACATATCTAACAAACTGAAGCTAACATATTTCTCCACCCTTGAAGTTGGATGAAAATACAAGCAGAATAGTTAACACAACATTTAAATAACATAATAAATTAATGCAATACCTTAGCAAATGGGGATACAAATGAACATAGTGCAACAACTCCAGAATCAGCAAATAGTCTTGCAACTTCAGCAACTCTTCGGATGTTTTCTTCCCTGTCTTCTGGTGAAAATCCCAAGTTCTTATTTAAGCCTTTTCTCACATTGTCACCATCTAAGCCATAAGCTGGAATACCCCTAGAGACTAAGTATGCCTCTAATTCAAATGAAACGGATGTTTTACCAGCACCAGAAAGTCCTATTATACAAATGAAACAATAAATTTATTAAAATAATCAATATAGAAAGTCAAATTATTTTAGTACTGTATATCTTAATTACATTAAAATCATCCATGAGAGCTACGGTTAATGAATATCATTCTTAACTATTTAGATATAATACAGATACCCATATTAACGTTGCCAATAAAACCTTTCAATTATATCTTAGTTTTAATTGAAATCGTTTGATTAAAAAAGGTTCACTTCTAATATCATTAATGAATGATTGAAACAAATTAAATGAAATCAATTACCAGTAAACCATACTGTGCATCCTCTAAATCCTCGTAAATTTCCAAGAATTTGTCCTCTCTTATCTCTTGAAACATGGTGCTTTTGTTCAGTCACATTAGTGGCAACTTGGAGAGCCTACAAAGATACAAGTTCATAAAATTATTCTAGAGTATGATAATAGGCTTAAGTAATATTCATGATGACAAATCTACTGACAAACTACCAAAATATTATGAATTAAGAACATAACTAAACTTGAAATGAAGCAACAGAGCATATAAAAAATAATTTGGTACTTATACACTAAATGAAAAAGATACACATCCCAAACATATTTAACCCATGAATAGCTATTTTTGGTATACTTCAAATACTACAGATTAAAATATTGAAGATAATTTTTAACTATGACATGCATATACTATATCAAATAGCTACTTCAAGACTTTAAAACATTTTTAAAATCTTTAATGCACACAATTCTACTCTTATTCTTTTAATGATTTAAATTATGTCTTTTTAAAGTATTGGATATGGTGTTCCCAGTTTCATTTTTCCAATAAGAATAAGGAAGTCGTATATTTTAGATCAATTTTTATACAAATCTGTGAGACTTCTGAGAAAAAAAATCAACTCCTTCAATAGGTTGTTTTATTCCTTAGAATTGCTTAAGAGCTGAGTCTGAGGAGACTAAAGCACACACAGACTATCAACTTGCATTATATCATCTGTACCATTCATCGGAAATAAATTAATTTCTCCATCTTTAAGTCTGTATATGATCAAATTAATCCAAGTCATCTTCAGGGGTAATAAGACTTTGCTTATAAACAGAAGTATTGGATTTTCTTTTCTTATGAAAAATTATACATTCTTCAAACACTGCTGAGTTTTTCAAACCACAAATTCTTAAAAATGTGAGTTATAGTTTCTTCTCCATGATGGTAAATAGGAGTGACTGCTGTATTAAAATCAAATATACATTATGATATTTGTAACTACGTACTATCAGAAAATTGTTGAAGTAAGCTCTTATTTTCTCAAATACGAAAGGGAAAATGCCCAAATGATGGGATATTTCATTATTGATTGAAATAATTATAAATTTGAAAAATGGATATATTAGTATGATTATTCAAAAAGGAAAAAACTTTCAAATATCAGATGTGTAACATAAATTGCACAGATGTGTAATGTAAATAGCATATAAAGAAAACTCATCACAAGTAAATGAAAACCAACACAAAACCAAACTTCAACAAACATCAATTACACCACTAAATACAAGAAAAAATGACAAAAAATAATTGTGCATTATTTAAAACCTAGAAGAAAATAAGAAATGAGAAAATTTTAAATTCTACAGAGAGGATAGAAAAGAAAAAAACGTTCAAGCAACGAACATTAGCAGCAAAGTCAACCACTCCCAACCTTTATTCTTTCAAGCATAATTAAAAGCAAAACACACAACTCCCTCTTACCCAAGCAGAAGTGGCAGTGTTGATCATTTCCTGAAAAGGATAAGAAATGAACATAATTGTATGAGGAGTTGACTTGTGCAGCATTGATCCACTGGAATACACACATCATCCTGGATATTAAGTCAATTTGACATCCTTGAACATATTTTCCAAATTAATAAATGATAAAATTTTGAAGCTCAAGTACCTCAGTTATTCTTTTAATACACACACAATAATATCACATTATTTAAAATGATCCCAATCTCATCTTAAAGGAAACCCAAGATTCCATTACTAGATCCTTATGAACAAAAATATTTACATAAGAACCCAAATACGAAGTGCACATGGTGATACCCAAATAAAAAATAGAAGAATGATAGATTACACAGTGCACACCATTACCAATGCTAAGTATTGAGAACCTTCAACAAATGATGTGACAACATATAATATGATTAAGAATGAAGCTTTACCCATTTATGGAATGGTAAAAGGTTATTACATGCATGGTATGTTAATTAATTGTTTTTGTTGAAAACTTTTGTTTATCAATCATGATAAACAAATTGAATTTAATACAAGGTGTATGACTATCAAGAAAACAGACAAGAAAGATATAAGGAAATTAGGTGCAGTTGTAAATGGGTTAAAATGAGGTGAACATAAACATTAAAAAACATAAGCAATTTCAATCAGAATTTAAAATGATTTTAAAGGAAAATTTTATATATATTAGGGTTTGCAATAATGATTCTTGTCAAACAAGAAAAAGAGAAATAGAAATGATAACATAAGCTAACACTCAATTGACTGGTAGCCATTACAAGAACAATTTCCTTCCAAGACACTGTTTTGTGCAGGTGTTATTTTTATTTTCAGAGTGTTTCAGGATTTATTGTACCAATCCAAGCAAACTTCCATAACTTGTTATGGAATGATGAATTATGTAATACCTACCACCTATTACTGGTGAATAAAATAATAATTTGTAATTTTTGATTATGGATAAGAAGAGAAAATTACAACTAAACCACACCAGCAAATTCCGTAAATATACAAAATATCACAAATATCTCACCTACAATTGAGATGATTCATATAAATTTCTCAAAGTTGTCAAGACATAATAAGATAATGTGCTTTGACAACAGAGCAATCATCCTCACTGCCACTTTTTCAAAAACCTCGAAAATATTACCTACTCAAGCTATTTTCATTATGAAATATCTTTTCAATAACAACATGAAACAGTAGCTTTTTCAATTTCCTTGAAAACAACTGAGTCTCAAACTCCCTAAGGTCTTTTGCCTTTCTCTTTCATAATAGCTCCTTGTGGTTGGGGTCAGGGCCTCTTCTACATATTTGTAATGGAACTATTATTATTGAACTCCAGGTCTTGGGTTTATTTTATTATCCCATTTTATAAGGTTTATTATTTAAAAATATCCTCAGAAAATGTTTAACCTACTAACCCTATTCTCACTAATTGTAATCTGCTAATTAACAAAAGCATAAATTCACATATCTAAGAATAACCTCATAGAGAATAAAATAGATATAATTTTTGAAGGGATACTTAGAAAAAAGATTGGAGGTATTCCTTTTCAAGGTAAATTTCGGGGAATCGTCAAAGGAGAAAATACAAATGCTATTTTATGCTTAATTTGAGAGTGAACTTATAATTTTCATTTATCAGAACATTAAATAAATGCGTTCGTATACCACTAACAGCCAGAGATACTAAAAACGATAGAACTACATCAATAAAGATAGTGCAGATAACGACTTTTACTAATCTGAAGTGATCGTTAACCAAATACCAATTTTGGTCTACAATGGGAGATTTCAAACACTCCAAGAATCTCTCCTCTACATGTCAATCTATTATACATCGAGAGTTTAAGAATTAAGCCATACATCGCATTCTATTCACGGATCGTCGAATTATTTCGCTAATTCAAACTAAACTACTAGCATACTTCTCGGAATTTCAAATAACTTTAGATGGGAAATAACAGCTCCAATGTGATAGAGGTGAATTCTTCACGAGGTAGATTTATTTGAAGGCAAATGTTGCGAAGTAAAGCTGCTACGATTCAGTGCCAAAAGAGAATGAAATGCCCGAGGTACGGGAGCGCACGGCTGAAGAATGAGCACAAATTACCGACAACTACATGCAACTTCATATCAATCGAAGAATAGCAAATGCCTTCCGAATCTCATTAACTTTGATTCTATTTAATAACGGAGCATGGGTAAAGCAGGATTGTGAATTGACCTTTCAATGATAAAAGATCGCGTCCCATATTACCGTACACTGGATTGTAAACGTATTCGTAAGGTGAATTTTAAAAAAATATTTGACAAACTGAAGCATAAGAATCAGTACGGCATAAAAGATATATATCAATCAAGTTTATTTTTATAGCGCGCTTAAAACACGATATTATAGTGAAAATGATAAAACAAGTTTCTTATCAAATCCATATTACAGCTTTGCTACGAATGGCGTCTTTTGCTTGGATTCGAAGACATTTCAATTATTTATTCTTCTAGGAAATAACCGTTGCTCGATTTATGTTCAATAGAAACAAAAGCTCTCAAAAGCCATCTAAAGTTGACACAGAAATTAATTAAAGGTTGTTTGAGTAGTATATTAAATTTCACCTCGCATACCTTCCTTGTTTGAACTATAATTAGATACATAAAAACTGTTGAATCATGAAGTATTATGACCTCGGCTTCTTTCAACATCTCTGTCTATTAGTAAGAGCATTTGCATTGTTTGGAGATGAGGGGAGTTCATCGAATTTACGTACAATAACGGACCATTTCTATAACAGAAAACTTCTTAACAGTTTCACTTTCTCGCTAAGATTCAGTCGAGCTATGATAAATCAAATGCATTTATTTTACACAATTTTTGATGAATAGAGAAAATAATTACTGAAAATAGCAAAAGAAATTTTGATAAAGATAAATATAAGAGTATTTGTTTGTTATCGCTATATTCTTGAAGTCAAACATGTGCTCATGCCATACCGAGACTAAAACGCATTTTTGAAAAACAAATGAGGGAAATATCAACACCTTTCGGTGTTTTTGACTTTGAAAAACCCTTAATTATAGTAATATAACAATAGCTAAGGAATGATGAAATGCCGTCCATCAAAAGTAAACTAATTTAGAATTGCCGAAGATTAAATATAAATTAAAGCTCATAAAATATAATATATATAATAACATTTATTATACAAAAGATATTTTTTATTTGTTACATATCTACACGACTTTTTCTTGTAACTACGTTGATAATTCATTAAGTATAATTTTGTTGGCCATCACCAAGTTAAACTGCTCGATTATTAACTGCTAATCCTTCTGCAACGCGATGATGAATCTGTCTTTTCACAACAATGGTAAACTGCTCATTGCGCAAATTCAGCGTACTAAGCCAAATAGCAACGCGACTATACTATGTTTCATGCAGCAGACGCAAGCAAAATAATAGCGGATTAGTTCTTAGGAGATGGATTCGTGGATAAACATAAAGAGATTATGATCGCAAAGAGCCGTATAATTGATACGAGCATAATTATTGGTTAATCATCGGTGATATGCTTGTGTAATAAAAGAGCCGAAGTAATTGAGAATAGCCTCGTGGAGGTCGATCGACTGAAAGAGATACAGCACTTAGATTAGATCTAATGGTAAGAAGAGAATGTAATAGCTACAAAGGGTGAAAGATTTAATATCGATAAAAACATCGAAACTTATCGAAGGACGACTAATCGACCATCATTGTTCATTTCCGAGTAAAATAAATAAGATTTTACGATCCCGGTAATTTAAAAGAAAGCAGTAATCATAAATCTCGTTTATAAAGCTCGCTTTCAGCATAAATCAAGCTAGTTTCTTTGCTCTTTATAAGAATGAAAAGGATGTAGCAACAAAATTAATAAATGCAAATGCATGGAAGAAAATTCCTTGCTTTCAGAAGAAATCGAAGAAGCTTACAATGAGTGAAACCGTGCCAATAGTGAAAGGGAATCGGGAGTGCCGTGCGTTAACAAATAACGTAAGGAATTACCAATTGATATCATCCCGATTGGTGTTGAATCATCTCGCACAGCTTACGCGACGCGGTTGCTAATAGCTTATTGATGACTTCATTTCAACACTAATAGAAACGATGCACACAGTTTTTCTTTCGCACGTAAAAAAAATCGGTTGGTTTTCCGTTACTTCAATCGACACCTTCGGAGTAGATTAACCGCGAAATTCCAAGTAATAACCACGAGAATTTCCAACTAAAAACTGCGAGAATTTCCAACTAAATCTGCGAGAGCTTCCAAGAAAAAACGAGGAAAACTACGACAGCTTTCCTCATTTCAAATTGAAATTTCTTGGAACAGAACGGACTGTTCATAAATTCCGAACGATCGCGGATTTTCAAGGTGAATTCGTATCAACGTGCGAAGGTTAAGCTGCCGCTTCTACGGCAAAACCTAACGAACATAAAAGACCGAATTCTGATGGATACAACGGTCCGTTGCCATCGTAAACAAGGCAAAAACCTCGTAAGGCCTGAGATGGATAATCGTTTCCACTTCCCTGATTCGCTTCAAGGAAAGTTAATCAAAAAGAGTGACATAAATTGCTCCAGGCGAAGTCCTTGCACGATGTTACACGACAACAGAAAAGTGGGACAGAAGGGGACTCGGCTGTTTATGTCCCACATTCATTCGGTCGAATCTTCGTACACAGGAGGAGGAAAAGTTCGCTGCTACATCATAGTACTACGAACCGGCCAAACTTAATGCACGAGATGAAAGTTCTTTGACCGAGATAACGAATTAATCGGAAAACCTTCGTTTTGAACTAGCGCACAACTGACATCGATTTAAATATGGAGTGATTTAAAAAATAAGAATGGAGGAAAATGGATAAAATATGGCTTCGCTATGATGAATAACGATTGCTTCTTTATCATTCAAATCCACATAAAGATTATTACAACTAACACGAAAGTCGTTAAATTTCTATTAACTCTTGTTATGTTATTATGAAACCGCCGCATAACATTCCATCATGATAATTTCCACTAGTTGAATTTTCAATGACTAAATTTGACTCGAAAGAAACTGATTGAAGATAAATAATAATTTCTAGAGACAATTGGTAGAATTTCTTTCTATAATTCCATGCATGAAAACGAAATATATCTGTACACACAATTCATATTTAAAGCACCAATTTTGAGTGTTCCGCTAAAACTCAGTATTTGAGTGAATCGTAAATGAATCGGCAACATAGTTGTACATATATTTATTTTGATTCTGATGAGTTTTGTGTTCTTATCTGTTAATACGGAGCAAATTAGTTCACCGATAAGAGTTCGCCAAAACATCGAATCATTGGACAATTACACAGAGGTTCTCAAAGACACAAAACAATTAGAGGGAGAGTACATATTACAGTTAAAATAAATAATTTGGAAATACCAGATGGGCTTGCAAGAAATTAGTTCTATTTAGAAATACGTATCATATAAATACTTAAGGAGAGAGAAAATTGTACTTAGACATGTAATAAAACCAGATCTTTTAAAGGGAAAAATCAATAGATGACCATCCACCTTCAAACTTTCGTAAGATTCAACCTTCCGATACAAAAAAGAGACTTTCGCGCCAAAGTCAAACACCATCACTAAGACCAATAAATAATAAATATATATTCTTCCGTATTCAAAAAGAAGGACAATAAAAATGCTATCGTAACATGTCAACACTTTTAAGACTGTATTTCACACAAAACAACAGGCGAATATACCACGGAGTAAGCGAAACGCCGATCAAAGTATCTTCTAAGAAGAAAGCGGATTAATTTAAAAAGGATCTATTTGAGGAGTTTCTAATTGGGAAGCGATCCGTTCCAGTGTGACACAGCTTTCACGAACACCAGGGCGCGTAGTTTCCAATATCATAGTAACACTTCTAAATTCGACCACGAATTAAACATCGCAGTTAATTTGCGTCGTCCCTCGATCGAAGATAACGATGCAGTAGACGATAGCTTTTGGAACTTCCAATAAAATTACTCCCCATGTCCCTTATTGTAAACAAACTTCGTCCTGAAGGGATTAAAAACCTAATTTCCTGTCATTACGAAGAAAGCGGGAAAAGGAATGACCCGGACTTTCTCATTTCGGACTTCCAACAGATGAAACTCTCGATTATTCCTGCAGACTTTTCACTGCCAGCACAGATATAAAAATTCACTCTATCACGCTGAAGTGATAACAGCAACTTTTGATTTTAAAGGCCACTGTTTACGTTGCGCTCTTTAGTTTAGTTGTCAAGTAATCGCTGATGTACATACATTTAAAATATATTAATTTTTAAATATTATGTGAATATATATCATTAAATTTCAAGTATTAAAAGAAAAATAGATATATAAATACACAAAAATTAAATTTAAACATTAAATATATAAAAAATCGTTGCTTCATCTTCATGTTGACAATCTTCCGAGAAAATTTGTATCGTAGCTGAAACGACAACTTGAAACAAAAGCTGGGAAAATAACGGATATTATATATAAGATCAACAGCAATGCCTATTAACTCGAGAAAAATACTGGAAACAAACTGCTGACGGCTGAGGCACATTTGTACAGTCAAAACAATAACAATTCCGAAAAAAGAACTAAAATTATAAACATGGAAAAATCGTTATGTCGTATCGTATCGTTTAATCGTATATTACATCTATATAACATATATATCTATACGTATAATCCCTGATGAGACTTTGCTATCCTTCTTACAGAACTAAACAACAATCTTCAATTGACATTTGGCGATGAAATCGTAATCTTAAGATAGTACAATTCCATCGACAGCTTCTGCACTTACGTTGCCGATTAGCAGTGATCTTCCGTGGCGATTCATTGTTGCTGCGGCACACTATCCTTATGGTCTCTCCGCCACCAATAACACAGTGCAGACGCTGTCCTCAGCCTTCTATCTACTTCCCCTCTTATTTTAAAGTCCCCCGCTTCCTTCTGGACCCCACCCCCTTTGGAAAGCGGCGCTTTATCTCCACGGACCGAAGCGAATGTAACGTGTTTTTCCGTGTTGTGATCTTCATTCAAATATCGATAGATTATCTGTTAATCGAGTTTTCGGAGGCGTTCGTGGAAATGCCATAATTCTTCGAATGTGGTCATCCGTGGAGGAAGTTGGAAGCTCTGGAAAACCCCGAACTGACTGAAGGGTTAAAGTCCAAAGGAATTAATCGTGTAGCGGAACATCGTGTCGCTTTTAGTAAATATCTCCAAACGCTCCGGCCAACGATATACTGTATACACATCCTAATCATTATTTTGTTACTCTAAGCGCTATAATGTAATAACTCTAATAACGTAGTCTAAACCAAAATGAATTATCATTATAATTGATCTTTCAATTCGTAGACAAACTGTAGCCTCCATTCCTGTCTATTTAACGCAAACTCAAATCTGATGACATCTTTACTAAACGTCTCTATTTATTTGGCTTTAATATTTATCCCTTGATCTTCCTCTTAGTGCTTTTTTCTTATACTTTGCCTTCAATTAAATTCCTAACAACTTTATTTAACAACAATTACGTCTCCGGAAATATCCAATCCAATCAGCTGTTCTTTTCCAGATGACTCTCTGCATTTAAATATAATATTGAAGAAATAACACTACGAAAATTTAAATGGAAGAACGCAAGGAAGTAAGATTACACGAAAATATCGAAGAACGTACGACAAACTAAAACATAAAAAGATTAACAAAATAAATCTCCATACAATATTTAAATCGTATCTCAAACGTCATAATATACAAGAGAAGTATCGTAAACATATATTATTGTGCCCCATAAATTAGATAACTGATAAGGCCGCACGTGGTATCCTGCTTCTCCTAAGAATGTGTTATCGACAAGTCGCCCTTTCGTGATAATCGAAAACTGAATGATAATTCCACTCCAATGGATGATAAAGAAATTTTAAAAGATTACACAAATTCTTATCACAACAAACTGAAAGAAAACTTTGTTCAACACGTCTAGGAAGAATTAATTATTTTTTTTTCACGCATTGTATTTCGAAGATCGAAATGATATTCGTCATTTCGATCAATTTGTGAATATAGAAGAAATAAAATGAGAAACCAGCATAGTTTCCGATATCTTAACTCGTCATTGTACCTCTCAGATCTTACATCACTATTAGATCTTAATAGATAAATATATAATAATTACCTAGATATATATAAATTTTGTTTATTATTGATAGATATTATCATTTCTTTGTATCCGATTCCGAAGATAAATACAATAATGGCCTTTTCACAACGAAATCAATGACGCAAAAAATAGTAATTGTGTTTACTCGAGAAAAACGATACCACATTTGAAAAAGAGATCGTAAGACTACTTTTGTTTTGGTGGAGGTATGGAAGCTGAACAAAAATTACGTAAATTTCATTTTTTAGCCATTGCATTTTTATTATTTTCACGCTGTGAATTCCTCGTTTCTTGAACACACAATTTCCTGATACGATGTATCTTCAAAATTACGGCGAGTTTGTATATATGATTATAAATGTATATAAAAATACTTGTGTGTGTTTATATATATTGAAATTTAGGTATATATATATATATATATATATATATATATATATATATATATATATATATATATATATGATGAAGTTTCATCCCATAAGCTAGTTAACTACAACAGAAAAAAAAATTCAGAATTTAATAACAGGAATATAACGTCTCACCGCTTATCGTAATGAGAAATTGCATAATTTCTGGATTCAAGAACTTATGACAGGAAACCGCCTGACTAATTATAAGATGAAATTCTGAGTCATTACAAAAGATACTTCGCGGAAGCGAAAAATGTGATTCTGAGATGATTTATAGCGTACTATAATGCTTGAAAGACGTTATGTTGTAGATGAATTCACTATTGCACCAGAGTGTCACAAAACACTTCAATTCCTCTATTAAAACATTAAGTTTTGTTCTTCCAATTGATCATCAAAAGATAAGATCATATTTTGTCAATAATTCACGAAAAAATATTTTCATTTTTACAATTCAAAAGCAATTGTCAGCATATGAACTTCGCTACAACAGTTTTCTTGGAATAGATACATTAGACACAAAATAGTTGCAATTTATGAATTGAATGTTAACATCGAAAAATTCGAATAAGCATTCGTTCTTACTAAGTGTTTCACTTGCGTAATGCGTAAAATTTTTCTAGAATATTAACACACATTATAGATGAGTAATAACCTCAAGGTTTACGGGAATACACAGATGTGAGTGATAAAATTGTTTGACACATATGGGACCTATTTTTGACATAACAAACATCTCGGATAGCATATATTTATCAATATAACTACAGAAATAAGTTTTCTAAAAAAATCGTTATTCTTATGTTTTCGTCGCCAAAATTACTCACGTTAATATAAGGTACCAAAACAAAACTCGTGTAACCTTTCTCAGATTCATCTATTTTCCTTTTTGATACAGGACTTCCGACCTTATTCATGGCAATTAAAACTCGAAAAAGTCCTTTCTCCAAAACCATTTCGCAATATTTCGAATATACTTTCTCGAAGGCCATTGGCTTTTTTGCCCTCTTCCGCCTTTGTTATTTTCCCGCCTTTTTTCTAACGAAGCCAAGACAATTTGCAGCGTTATGTTCCCCTATGAGGAAAAGCCGTCCCAGGATTAGAGGAGGCGAATAACCATTCTATCGTCATACTAAAAGAAGTAAGAAGATGATATAAGAGACACCTATCTTTACCGAAGGAAGCTTAATCCTAATCCCTTAAGAGTAATGGTGGAATTAGATTCTTAATAACAGAAAACTTTGAAAGTACCGAGCCGGTAATGAAGCGCAACATAAATGGATGCAGTAATCTGCAACCCTGAAAGAAAAAAAAAGCTAATACGACAATGTCTCAATCAAGAGGTATTACAGATGATCTTCCGTGTCCTTCAAGAAGGGTCTCCATAATGCTCCTTGAAATCTCCTTCTTTTCATCTTAAATTGGTCAATGAAGTAAATACGAGGTATTTGATATCGAAAGAATTTTATTCTTCATAATAAACTGAAGATAACATCCTCTCACTTATAACAATAATAATATTTCATTTATCACAAACAGGTGAAACTACCCAATTGCATGTGATTTAATATACAGACGAACATATACATCCACAACGAGACAGGAAAATTTCCTACTCTGGATTTGAACCAAGGTCCTTGGCATTAGATGGTTAGCATACTGACAATTTTAACGTTTAACCAACTTTAACGATTTTACTTCATTAAAAATTAATAGTTAACGATTCAAGTAATTGTTGAAAAATAATTCTGAATCAATAAACAGTCTTTAACTTTTTTACATTATTAAAACTTTATTGTTGATTCAATGCGATTTGTTGTTTATCAATTCTTAATGCATAAACAGTCCTTACTACATAAATCTTTCTTGAATAAAAGCTGATTGTTCCAATACCTGTAATATGTAACTTTGGTTTGTCATAATAAAATACCAAAAACGAATTTATCTCCTTTTATTCGTGTTAGAATCAAACGAAACACCTTGTTCTCTTAACTCTTGTTCTTTGTAACTTAATTACGATTAAATGGCACATAATCTCGAGTTACGTCACACTCCAAATAGGCTGTGTATTGCTGATCAAAATTTTCAATTTCAAGAGCTGGCAAACGAATTTGACAACACAGTTTCCTCCTCTACGGACCCTAACAACCCACAACATCACGAACTGGCGAAAGCGAGACTTCCGAGAATGCGTGGACGCACTTTCGTAAAGAATTGCGCGCGTGAATTTTCTGCGAATGCAGAATCAACGTTCAGAATACACGAGGAATTCAATGGGTAAAAAAGTTTGATTACGGAGGTTAGCGCGACTTGGAACTCGATAAAAACCAGTACGGTCAATTTAGAAATTAGATTCTTACATTTGCGTCTATCACCATGAGTATGCGACTTTTCTAATCCAGCCTCAATGTATACACGATTACTTGTTTTTCGTAACGAGAGGCGCTTACATTAAAGGGAAATATGAATAACCCGTGTCGCGGAAATGCGACCTAAACCGATAAAGAAAAGCTGATAAATCCTCAGAGAAATTAAACTGAGTCATCGAATGGATACTCCTCTACAACATCACTCAAAATTTTAAATTATTATCGTAATAATTTATTAAATGCGAATAGGTGGCCCGAATTAAGTGTGTGTAAATCGTAGTAACAACAAATTGCTAAAAATTAAACATATACAGTTAAAAATTGAAAATATAAATCAATTAAGAGATTAACAAAATAATGCACACACTTAAGTTAAAATTTAACGTTTTAAAGGGAGTAATCTTTTCTTCTCAAAGCTTACTTTCCTCAAAATGGATACATGGATTTCTCTAAGGACCTGGGTTCGAGTCCAAGTCATGTCACAATGTCCCAATCCTGTTTAGCCTGAAGTAAATCTTCGAACAGGTTTTGACACGATTCCATCAGATATAAAAAGCATTGATTTTGTTATAGTAACTTAAATCTTCAGTAGCTCTTAAGAGATAATATTATCAGATACGACTGAATTAAATCAAAATATTTTTCTCGCATCTTATCGAAGTTTTCAATGGTTAAATTGTCCATTTCGTTGCAAAATACCGTTTATATAACTTTCTAAGTTAAATAACTGACCAATATTGCAACCAGTTGAATATAATAAGGTTTTAATGGAAAAAGTCAACTTTTTATATATAAAATAGCCCCGATAAAGATGTCATTTCCATTGTATGCTATGTTCTCCGATTTCTCATTTCTATGAAGGTGTAATTTAAGTTATTTGACAATACTGAACTACTTCTATGAAAAATTCTGAAGCGATTAATTTTGAATCACTAAAAAAACCAATCCTTGGAATATAATTAATAGTAATATTACTACTTTTAATTCACGTAAACAATACATAGGCTACAGGCCACTACAGCATTGGGATAGAACTCAGAGTTAATATTTAAAATATAAAGATAAAAATAGAAAAATATCTCAATTCTTGAAAAAATGAGCTGGAATAAAAAATAGAAGCATTCTAAAACAGTATTGTACATCAATCAGTCACGGTTGGGCTTCGGAAAGAGTGTGAAATTAGTTCTCCGCTATAGAAAGCGACGAAACGATACACAATAAAACCAGTGGTCAAATAACATACTCGTGAAGGTTACCGGAAAAATCATGCACAAAATAAATTTCCTTTCGGAAGGATTTTCAAAAAGCTGTTCACACGTGCGAGCAAGTTTCCATCAATGATCCAATTCTGAACGATCTTCAAATACGGTGGACATCCTTGACCTGACCTTGGTTAGGATGACGATGCCGTTATTCCAGTAAAAGTATAGGAAATATGGATTCCTAAGAACGGATAAGTTACTAATTATGATTAACCATAAACGTCTAAGTACAAAAAGTTGTGGAAAATACATCTGCGGTGAAAGAAAATGTGTTCGAATCTACGTGATAATTCACTCATTGTAACAATCATTGTTATTTTTAAGTATAACAATTGAAGTGATTGATCGATTATATTCATTATCGATGTATCGATGATATATATAATCGATCGATTATTATCGATTATACCTTAAAGATGTATAAAATACGGCAAAATAAAGTTTCTACTTAGGAGTAGTCTTTAAAATATCCAGGAATATATTAGAGCCAGTGCTTAATCTCTGAATAACAAATTAAAATATATTACAAATAAATATTCTTAAGATTATGAATCATAGTCGTATGCATACATGTGCTATCGCGTAACTATGACTAACACTAATACTAGGGACTGCTCAATTCTGGACGATAGAAAATGTATATCAAAGACCGTCACTATTCCAATTTCCGTTTTATGGACTCCGTTTTTACTCGTCAATGTCACTGATCGTGACCTTACTGTACCAGTCGGAACCGGCTATTTTGGATATAGATGTAGCAAAACTTTACAGAGCGTTTCTATTCTTTCTTTTCATAGAACCCAACAGCTATGACTAATAAAATTTATAACGTAAATGTAAACCATTTCTTTTAAAAATTAAATCGAAATAATAATATAATGGTACTTTATATAATATAATAATACTAATGATACAATTTAGATGATTAAATTATTGTTATGAATAAGAAATAATACCTAAACATGCACTCGTTAAATCATTTAAAAATCTACTCATTATTATATTCAAGATAGAACATAATTTGACTTATGACGTATCAGTATAATCAACTAGAAAAAGTGATCTCTTAAATAAAATGTTCTTAATTGAAGTCCTTTGAAATTAGGGTGAAAAGTGTTTGGCTCCCTCTGATATCTTCACCCGCATATAAGATAATAATCTACTAGAGGTGATAAGAGGCAAAGATTAAATCAAAACAGCGTATGAATTATCTTCTTCGTACCAATACATTTTAGTTCCAAAAAATATCTCCCTGAACTTCTTAATTTGAACTCTCCGTCGCTTGAACGGTCCAAAGAATCTCACGCTAATAAATCGGAGAAAATCAACATCAAATAAGGGAAACCTACGTTGAGTTTGTATATCCTATACTGAAACTTATTCGTTAATGACTATACTGACGACAAATAGGATAGCCTCCACTGCATTTCGTGACGAAATCAACTAATAAACTGAAGTTTTGAAATAATATTTACAGTACTACTGTAAAAATTACTGCTATTTTCCATAATGAAAATAGCAGTAAGCTATACCGTAAGATGCGATACCAATTTCATACTAATATTTCTGACGTTAATTTTATCTTCTTGAAACTTCCACAAATCCAAATTATTAGTCAATGTTCAGGAACTCTAGGAACAAATTGTGAATAAACTCGGATATTCTACCATGAAGTAAATTTCAGCCTGTATATTAAATCACAAATGATTCACTGCTATTGAACCTTTGCCTCCATTTGATGAAATGAGCCGATCCTCAATGCATGCGCTCTATCTCCAAAATGAAACCTTCCACACTGTGCAGAAGTACCTTACTCGAGGACTAACTACCGAAAAATACCTCTTTCACACACGACTGAGTCTTTTTATGAACGCGATTATATAACCTCTGCGTTAACAGAGTTCCTATCTGTTGACCTCACTACATCTTCTATTTGCGCTTGAGATGATAAATTACTGCTGTAAACATCACCTAAACCTAATTTGTATAGACTCACAAATTTCAACTTTGAGCCATTTACGAAATATGGAGCAAAACTCACGCGTCTGATTGGTGAGCGGGTTGTTACTCAAAGCAACACACTTCCGTAAGTTTAAACAGAGCCTATCTTTACATAATTTGGAAACAAGGTCCATTTCACATTGCAGCATCAGTAAATTCCCTGATTAGCATGTGTGAGTGAGTGTCGTCCTCAAAGCGCCAAACGTTACTTTAAATATTGTCTTCGATACTGTAGTCTTATATAACGAAATAACATCGGTCCAATAACAGTTCCCTGCGGTACCCCGGATGCCACTTCCACTTCCTCCGAAATAAACCCTATTTGAGACTTCGCGTTCACTTTAACTATGAAAATTAACTGTTTAGCTTCAAGGAAAATCACCCCATTTCTCAATAAAAAGAATCATCAGTAGCATCGAAGTAATTACCCTTTTTTGGAAAAATTTCCTTGAAATTGGAAAAACTCTCCCGAAAGAAACAATGACATCATTTTATTCGCCCTTCGACCTTGGCAAACCATTCAGCAACTCCGAAGATAAGAAAGGAGACAAGGGGAGCGGTTGCCACTGTTACAATTAGTACAAGGGAAGGACCGGAAGATTGCGGTACCTCCCCAACATTAGCGGTACTTCTGTCTCAAGAAAGGGCAATACATCTCTAGCATCGTCCTGGACAGTGGACACATGATCGAGCCCGAAAGACTGTGCAACAAGGAAGAGAAAGACGTCCGCCGGAAACAAAACGTCACGCTCTCTAATGAGTAAACCAATCCCTCATAGCCCATCCTTCTTGAAAAACCCAACCCACTAGCCCCTCTTCCCTATCCTTCCTTCTCATCTTCACCAAAGTTACATAAACGACGGGATGGTTCTTGTTGCTACCTGATGATGCTTCCAAGGAAGAAAACGGTATTATCAATATACATCGTAGAAAATACGTAGAATAGATATGAAATAGAACAAGAAAGTTTTTTTTGCTCGTCCATAAGGCTTAGAACATAGTCACGCCTTCGCATATCGATTACAGAAAGATAATGTTCAGTACCAACAATCTAACCAATTTCGATAACAGAGCCATACAAAATATTAAAATTTTAAAAGTTAAATTATTAATTAAATGCATCGAGTTTAAGAATATTTACTTCCAAAGATACTCTACTCATTAAGGGAGATGAGAAAATTCACCATCGTTCCAAAACCTTATTTTCTTTCAACGGAAGTTGGATACATCGTCAGTAGAAACTCTTACGTCATCCCTGAGAGATATGAATTCCAGCTTCACAGCATCTTCTTCCAAATCTAACTATGTTTCAGAAAATCTTTATTTCCGAGTTATTTCGTGGAAAAATTTCAATATTTAATATTTCAGTAATTAACAATAACTATGCAATAACAGGAAGCGATTCCGAAGTATTCTAAAACTCCTCCAAACAGTAAAATTCATTGGAAATGAAGATTATAAAAGAGGATGATGATTTTGATGGGCCAATGGACCAAGAGATAAAAGAAACGGACGGTTTCCATTGGAAGAAAAGTAGTTAAGAGATGATGAGGAACTAAAGTAAAGATTCCAGTGTTACATTTAATTATAACTATTCAACGCCTACTAACTATAATATTCCTTCGTAATAAGTTGATATAGAGAGAATCAAATGCAACAACACGTATTCTTCACATGTATTGTTAATAAATAATGGTTTATGATGACTCGTACGTATCATCCTATAAAATCCATACATTCCAACTTGCAAAAAGAGTCTATTTAAGCATTACAATAAACCACGAATTTCAAGTAGTTCAAACAGAATACTCCCATCTTTCCAAGGTTATATGCATCTCTCTTAATTAAATCTCTTTTATATTTATTATTTTAATCATCACTTTCAAATTCTCTTTGCACTTTTTACTTTTTTAAAGAGGATAGATGGAAGAAGAGACTATTTAGTCTCAAACTCGCCTGCACAAATAAAGACCTTAAGACATTTCATCAAATTTTTATCTTTAAAAAGCTGTTCTCGATTCCCGAATTTTAGATTTATTATCTTCACATAAGTCGTAAATTGGTTGAGATGTGGAATTCGTTTGCAGCGACGTATTTGCAGATCGAAGGACTGTTTCGCAACCTTTTTTTGTTTCGTATCGCAAACTTGAGATAGTGAGAATGGGAGCAAATTCGAGATAATGATTCTTTAGATTTTCAGAGCAACCTAATTTTTTCTCTCCGCGTCTCCAATGAGAATCTGAAATTGCTAAGACAAATGCACTTCTCATTTCTATAGCAACTTAGATTACTACATGAATTTTTACTGTACGATATTACTTTGATTCTACGATATTACGATTTTAAAAGAGTTCTAAATTGAAAATATTCTCATAAAGTTTTGTATTTTTACCACACAAATAGTTTTAATTAACAAAAATAATATATTTGTGATAAAAGTACAAACCTTTATGAGAATCTTTCCATTATGGATTACCACAATACCTCGCCTCATTAAGCGAGGTGTATTGAGTTGTAAATTATTATAAAACACATTATATGAGATTATTAAAAATCTCTAGCAATTAATATTTAATTAATTATAAACAAACATTTAGGCATTCAATTTTACATCAGTCAAAGTAATTCGATACAAGAATCGCTGCAAGCTAGAGCTGTATTTTTTGCATTCATTTAATAGGCAAAATATATTTCCGAATCTTATTGTAGCATAAATAAGCTAGATTTAAAAAATCTTTAATTGCGCAAATTTCAAGATTTATTTTGATCCCATTTTGATCATGTTTTATCTCAAAAAATTCGGCATCGAGTACGTTATGGCTACCAGAATAAAAAGAACGATTCCATGTTCTTTTTGGATTTCTCAAAGCTGATTCAACACCCACAAACTCTCCAAAGCCTTATATAACATTAAGCACCTATTGGAAAAACGAGGCACCCAGGCCAAAAGCGGGTAAAATCTCAAAAAGGAATCCTTTCATCATCAAATATCGAATTTCTTCCCACAAGCACCCAGTTGAAGAGCCAGAAACTCGACCACAGAAAATTCGCCTCTTATCACATTTCGACCGCGAGTATAAGACAAAATTCCGATTATTTCCTATCCTGAAAATATAAATACCGTACTCTCTAAAACCACAGATAATTTCCTACCGATATTTTAAGAAAATCTCGAGCAAAGTATATAAGGAAAAAAGTTATTGAGGTCTCATAGATGAAGCCATCTCTGATAATAAGATATCTAATTTATTTCATCGATATTCCGTTTTAATTTTGTAACATAATTTAAGCACTAAGGTACAAATCCATTACACTAACATTCGCGAAGCATATATAGATTTCTCCAAACTTATTCAGTTGACTTTAATATTTATAAATTTGATAGATATTTTTATGTAAATCTCGAGTACTAAATACTTAGATACCCCATAGAACTACTATACTCATGTTTCTGATACGATACATAAAAATCTAAAACGAGTTTAGCGAAAGTTTTACAGTTGGATACATAAATAAATATACAAATAAGCTTGTGCCTAAATTTCATCTACGTAAAAAAACGTAGCCTTGAAACTTAAAAATAACCAACCAATTCAGTATAAATTTATATTGTCATTGACTAAACGAAAGAAGCAAAATGAACGAGCTCAATATCTTTCCACAGACGAAGTGAGGAAATTCTACATCAAAGCAGCTGCAATTGCCTATTTTTTGCCTCCCTCAAAAAATTGAGTTGACAACCGCGAATAACAGATACGACCTTCATTCCTTCACTCCAAATTCATTGGCAACATTCGCAGTCGGGAGATAAATGTGGGAACAGAAGCGTTTCGCAGCAATTGCGACGGTGACTTTTTTGGAAACCCTCACAATGACAAACATCGTTTTTACTTAAACGGTACCGTTCGCCATTGTTTGCCAGTCGCCGTAATTTCTCGAGAATGAATTACGACAATGGTAGGCTTAACGAAAAAGAGAGGTTTCATTAACCAGAAAATGAAAAAGAACACGTGAAAGACATTTGATTCTTCGGTTTACAGCTTCTCCACGGACTACGTTGCCTACAATGAACGAAGAATCTTCGAGAAACGTCTTACAGTTAGCTATAGGCGATATGTCGGGATATACAAGTGAAAATGATAATAAAATTGATTGAAATAGAAATCGGTAGAACCGAGTATTAATCTTCTGTTCTAGAATTGTCTTGTTAATTGTTTCAGAAATCTCGATACAGATATAAACGAAGAATCCATGTCAATCAGTCTAATGTATTCAAGAAATGGTAATTAAAAAGGTATTCGAGTATTATGCCTCCCAGATAATGTTGTACCATTAATAATAAATTTTTTCTGCTGCGAGTTACATTGTCATCAAATCATAGTTACACCCTAAAAAATTTTTAAACAAGACGATAATTTTATCAATTATTTTCCTTTTCCACCAAATTATATACGCATTTAATCCATTAAGTATTATATTACTCTGTTAACTTAAATTTTGAATCGGGTTGATGGTTCTGGTTTATATTATTTAGCCAGTCATTTTGCATTTTAGTATTGAAGTGTTGACATGAAAAACAAACACCTTAAGCCTTAATTATATCCTTAAAGAGGTGCAAAATCTCTTCATTCATTCTTCTCTAACGAATTCTAATTCATACCAATTGAGTGAGATTCTTTTTAGTGCAAATTAGCAATGAATTTTCAGATGCAACGATATTGATGAGCTAATTTAAGGCAATTGTACCTCTTGATATATGTATAAACAGACGCTTCACTTGACGTAAACTTGAAATTTAACAAGTATTGAGTGTACTCTACAGTTAACTTTTATTGGTGTGAGAGAAATACCTTAAAATTTAAGAGGATAATTAAGTTAAATATTTTTTTACGTACCCCAAGAACATGTTCAGAAAAAAGTAACGAATGGATAATATTGCTAATATTCATAATAAGGTTTCCACAGCGTTGTTTAAAGACTTCGCAAATGTTACTCTGTGACGTATTTACCACATCTATAGACAAGAGAATAGCCGGTGCCTTCAGGTGAAAGTGTAACCCAAAAGCATTTGTAGAGGTTAAAAATGAATCATCAAGCATAACCTGGAGCAATACATTTATTCATCATATACATCATTTGATGCTACTGAATACCACTTTCTATAATTTGATAATTTTGTCTCTATTACGACTTACTTGTAACTCTAAACATACTTCACAATTATCAATACTATAAGAATCATCAATGATGCAGTAGAACGGAAAATTTATCTTTTCAACTCATGGCAAGATTCATCAAATGTTCTGCTTGGCTGCTTTTAAAATCTTATCGCTCCTGACAGTGGTAAACATCCAGACATCCACCACGCTATGTTCTATATCTTTGAGCCTATCATGGGCATTCTAATATCATAACCGAAAGATGATAAGGTGACGAGTAAAGTATATTTTTTATAATTGAATTGATTGAAGCCTTTTAACACAATATTCGTCCCAAGTGTATCTGTAGGAACAATCAAACCAGAATAGAATTTCCACAACGTAATGATCAACTGATAATAAGAGTAATACAAGTTTTGAAGTAAATTTCGTCTAGAAAGTTTGAAACATAGCTAAACTAAAACTAAAATAAGTTGATTGAAATTTTATTCAGTATATAAGGATTAAATTTAATCTCTTTTTATGCAAAGTGTATAAAATTGTAATTTAAAAAAGTACTGCAACATATACAAGCTGCAGCAGAAACCGTCCGTTGATAAGTATGTTGCCTAGTTACGGAGCAAAAACGTGAAAAATGTAAAATATAAGAAACTTCATATATTCATTTGTTTTTCATCTATTCTATTAGAAAATAATTTTTCATTAAATTCATCTCCACAAACTAAGAAGACTGATTATATTCGGTGCATTGAAGTGACAGGTACTCTAATGTTCACGGACACCAAGTTCGCTGACCCTGAAAGCGAAATTTCCTTATGTAAATAGAAAGCTGAAAGTACGTTTATCCTGCCCGATTGGAGAAGAAACTGCTTTCCTTTTTTTTGAACGTCACTTTGGAGGTTATTCATGTTGTTATCGAATAAAAATATTAAGTAGGTGTATATTTGTAAACATTTTGGGAAAACGCACGACATTCTTGCGTATTTATTTACTAAATTAGCCAAGCAATTTTTATCTAAGGAAAGTAATCGCACGATAATCAATACTAATATCTCGATTTCTATGATCTCAGATTTTCATGCTTCTGATGATTTTCTATTCTTAGATTTATGGATTGCATTTGGCACGCTTCTTCACTAAACCGTAAAACATCACTCTTGATAGTGTCTTTTTTAAGCATTAATTTTCTTGACATTAAAGATTTTATGTCCGACATCACCCTTACTCAATAAAAATAATATTTCAAATAAATTTGAGGCGCTTGTCATTTTTAAGGAAATGTTAAAACCGGATCGGAATTTTATGCGTACAATTTCCGCGTACCAATATATTTATTAAAAAAATCTTCGTCAGGGTGAAATAATTAAAACTGAAAACTGTAACAATAAATTAAGTATATTAATCTTTGCTTTCTAGGGATATTGGTCCGCGCAATAAAACTATAAACAGATAAATTCAGCTGGGACTATAACCACAATCTTAATATCTAAAGCATGTTCAAAAGAATTTACCATAGCAACAATAGTAGATTATAACAACCAAAATTAGCTTTGTCAGGGATTGTTATCTTCAGCAACAATTATACTAGAATTATAGTAACATTACAATTAGGAGAAATTAAGATTGCATTTAAACTTTAATAATATAAACGTTAAATTTAATCATATGAGTTGAGTTTGAGTCCCTGTAAACTTACTTATCCTGCCCAAACTGTTTCGCCGATACGGAACGATAGTATACATACAAATAGGAATTTCAATCAATGCCGATACAACTTTTGTGTACCGTGTAGTTGCTACAAAGGCTAAGGACCTTCATCTCTTCTGAGATGGATATGCAAACATTTCATGGAAGGCTCTGCGGCCTCTCGCTTTCCCGAAGAGGAAAGTGATTTGAAGAAATTACCACACCCAACAGCTTTTCTCTGACAATTAAAATGCCGAGTTCATAACACAAAGCTTCTCTCAGATGGCACAAGGTCGATCTAATGTCATGTGAAAATGACGCAACGTTCGAAGAAACACTTACATAAGCTGTTGTCCAGACATTTGAAGTAGTATCTATCGGAAGGTTTCGAGAGGAAATTTAGGCATTTTTTCACGTGATGCCACTCAAAAGAAATTTTTATACTGATTGAGAAAAGTTATGAAGTCAAATGGGGTTAAATCGAGGAAAGATATTTAAGTTTAGGCGGGAAAATATTGAATAACCTTCCGTGATTAAAGCAGTTTATCTTGGTCGACAAAACAACTATAATGAAGCTTCTATTTTTGTCGGAGGATATAAAAAACAATTATTAATTTTGAAAGGAGAGAATTTACATTCTATTCCCCACACGAATACAAAAATTCGGGATCTCGCTTGGAATACTTAACGAGAGGAACGCATTAACATATTTTCGAGGGTCGACTACTGCATTAAGGTTACGAAACAATAATGAATTAATAACAGAATAATAATTATCCTGGATATGCCAGCATGTTCACTCTCTGAACAACACGGAAGAGTATATAATTATTCTTATAAACCTATGACCGAATAATGAAAGAAACTGAATCATTCTTACTTTGACAATTCGAAGGAATGCATCGCAAATTTCAGTTGTGAGAAGACCAATACACATCAACACTATCACATATGAACGGAATAAAGCTTCGTAATCATTATGGATTTCCTTGAGAACACATTCACTTGCCCTATATTTCGTCGTATAGCGGAGATTTGAGAGAAAAAATTTATAATAATAGACTGAACACTTTTCGGGTACCATTCGTAGCATGATACCAAGTACATTCCCCTCGTTTCCGATGCAAAAAACATACCGAATGTGGGTCGACATTCACCAAGGATGACGAACCGCTTTGCAAATGGGGTTAAGCGGATTTATCCCAATTTAAAGGTCTTTGGGCAGTTTCTCAAGGACACTTTTTCCCCTATGCATCCACACTCAAGTTGTCATGTAACTCCCCACTAATCTGTTAGATTATACTTAATAACAACAGCATTATCCGCGACGAATCTTCAAAAATCCAAAACCTAGCTAACAATATTAGTTTAATTGCAATAATTAACTTGCACTTCTATAATCGGTTTGAAACTCAATAACTCGGAGCGTCAAGCATTCATAAACAATAAAAAACAAAAGTAACGCATAATGGGATGAAAAATAATAATGAAGTTGCTGGAAATTCCTTATGAAATTTAATAATTATCATTTGAAATAAAAATATTCGGACCAAAACGTTTGAAATATTTGTTTTCGAAGTAAATATCGCTCTAAAAACATGAGGAAATATTTTTGACTTGTAAATGTTACTTAAAATTCTCATACAGAGTTAAATATATTACGGTTGAAAGTAAATTTCAAATTCACTAATTTTTTTCTTCTAAGCAAAGGAAGTGCCATACTGAATAGGGTGACGATAATATTCTTGGAATATCTTTGTTTCTTTCGAGCACAGAATTTTCACATAAAATATTATAAAAAATTTTTCGACGTTCTAAATTTCAAACCTTGCTCTTGTAAACACGCTTCATTCGCTATGTTGAAATTTTTCATTTATTTTAAATAACTGAAAATCACCGGTTAGGTAAATTTATTACAGATATAGTACGATCATTTTCCTATCGTTTCTTTCCAATAAAAACTATATGGTAATCATGAATTGGTAATAAGTACGAATTTTAAATACATTTTCGATATAACATCTTAAGACAAGTAAAATACGTATGTCCGATAATGAACGTTGGATGAAACCACCGAACATTGAGATACTACAATCAAAATTCTGCAAGGGTATCATCTCCTAGGTGAAAATCAAGAAGTGGGCACTCTGTTCTTAGCTTGTCTTCTATATATTCTTTATAAACAGCGATATTCGGAGAAGATAAAATATAAAGATTAATAAATGAGGTACTTCATAACCTATTAGCAAATTATTCGCGATGAATTTTCTATAGAAAAGAAAAACCTTTAATGAGCTCGAGTTGATTGGAGGAAGAAATTTTCGACTGGGTGAATGAACCTTCAGGAAAAAATAAAAATTAGCATACGAATTTTCCACGAGATATTTTACATATTAATCAGAAAATAAATTGTTAAATGGCTGTTTCTCGCGATAATAATATTTTAAACGGACGACATGATTGCAATGAAAGGTTATACTAGTTTATAAGTGAATAAAATCACACAATTACTTTTGCGTGGACCATTAAAATGCCGATTTTGTAAACAAAGCAACGCTGACAACTGAAAGCTTCAGCATATATTTACTAATTATTTTGAACCGGATCGCAACGATTATTAGATAAATATTGCTTTATTGAAAGGGAATATTTTACGATTGCTATGCCCTTATTAATAAATCTCAAACTTAAAAAATACCCGTAATACACACACATAATAATTACCTGAAAATTTCTCAAAAGAGTTTGAGATTACGTGAGCATAATCTAAAAATGTAGTGGGCTGTACTTGCATTCACAAAAACATAACGTCATACAAGAACAATGTGAGAGTAAAAACCATGTGACAGATGTTTCGTAAAACGCTGCAACTACATATTTTAAAGGAGGGTTTTTTTCCTTCTGAGGGAAAGGCTCGACACTGAATGCAGGGACCGGCGTCGCAAAAACTAAATATGCAGCGACAATAAAATGAGACTATTGCTTCTCAAAGAACAAGAAGAACACAACCAATTCCGTTGTATTCCGGCAATAACAAATAACCGCCAACCTACTTGAAACAACCTACTACTATCTAAATAAATACCGACGAGGAAAATCAATGATAACTCCGTTTTCTACCTGAACTGCATTTAAACGATGGTATTTTCTTAGACGATCTGTATTAATAGCTCGATCTCAACCGGCAAATTTGTGGCACAGACGAATCGGAGCGTTGGATTACGATGGGAGCAAAGTTACGGGTTAACTTTAGCTTTAAAGGGCAAAATAATACATATAGAATAATAAGATTGTTCCAATTTGAGCATAGTTGCATAAAATATATACTATAAAATATATCATTTGAGTCCACTTGCAGAATTGGGTGCATGAAACATGTAGCAGCTGCATCATGTTTTTTAAGGTCGCGCTTTCTAGTGCTTGATAAAATAAATAAGTGATTGACGGAATAATAACACATTCGATCAAATAAATTGACAAATAATGTTAGTACCTGTTTCAGGTAAATATGAATCACTGAAGAAATTACTCAAACGAATAGAAAAATACCAGTAGACTTACAAATTAAGTACCCAATCACAAAAATATAAAATGTAGGAGTTGAAGGTTCAAAAATGACCCCCTGAGTCTCCGAGACTTCCAACCCGTATTTACTTACAGAATATCTATGAATTATTTGGTATTTCTTACAACTTTATTGCTATTGTATTTTGATATCTGATTCTTTTCTCTTGGTAGTTGAATTGGTTGGGGTTACGTCCACAGAAAAATTTAAAATAAAAAAGTAATTCTAGGGCTTTATTTCAGAAAAAAGGAGCAAAGATAGCATACTCGTATGTAGGCGGAATAACCCCACCCTATGGTCGTATTTATTTTCTAAATTTGAAAGCAAAGAATTTATAATAGAGAAGTACAGAAAAATATTCAGATAATGTCTTTTAATCAAAAGTGAAAAAGAGTGTTGTTCATTACAGAAATGTAGGTCAATATCCTAAATCGATCTTATCTTGTCATGATGTGTTACTTTCCACAATCTCTGTCTAAAGATGATCCCAAACTTTTAAAACCGATAACATCAATTAAAATCTCGACTGAAATGTATAGAATTAAAAATCTTGACAGACATTTAAGGAATACAATCAAGTAATGTCGTCACAGATTCTACCGGTAAATCTTAACTACACATTCTCTTTTTACCTGCCATATAATCTAATAAAAAGAAGAACATATTCTGCTAACTACGTAAGGCGATAATAAAGAAAGATTCTCTCAAGCTTTATCTGATCACTTTCTTCTTAAACCGAAACTAAACGTAAACTAACAACTGCGACACATGTCTTCTACTTTTCACGAAGCACTTACTAAAGATAAATTGAATTAGTGTAATCATATGATTCTAAAATTTAAATAATGCATATCACTTTAAAATTATTGTCCTTGGAAGCTTGTGCATACAACAACTAATTAGAATGATGCCGGCCATCCTTTTCAGAAATAAAGCAAAGGCCTTTCTGCGAAACTTCTCGATTAAATGACACTAGAAACTGCACAGGCCTTTACACGTTGAAAACAACAAGTCTTTCGTCATAAAAAGCATAATTACTAAATTTTACTTACGGTCCTCTGCTTCTTACTGTCTTGCTTGTCCTGTCCAGCTGGCATGTTTCTCTTAACTCTCTCAACAAATTCAAAATAATCAAACGCTAGGTGCCAATGCTATGGTCAGTAAACTTTTTCAAACAATTCAGGCTACAGACGTGCTGCTCCACAAAGAAAGAAAGCTTGTAGAACTAGAATATTCATCCAGTTAAAGTATAACCGATTGGGTTAATCGAAGAGAAAGCATTCCTGCATACAGAGTTCGCGGAACCTCCCTTTATCACCCTCTGTGGTTTTTCTACGCTCACTTTTTCCTTTATTTTTTCGCAAATTCAGTAGAGGGCAACACATACCAAGACGAATTAATAAATATTGACTATGGCCGCCCGTCAGCCCGCAGTTAAGTTCGGTCAAGCCGTACTTACGAAACTAAGTACGACTATCACTAGATAGTGCTGAAGATGTCTTCTTTGAGCTTGTGTATTTTGCCAATTGTCCGTATCAATTTCGCGAATAACTTTTCAGAAAATCCTATCCATAAAGAATAGTGTATTGAAAGAAATACTAACAATTTCCCACGGTACCTCAAGTTTTGAAAGAATGTTATGGTGATAAGGAAGCCTCATTTAGCCAAACCGAAGAACAAGCTAATTGCATGAAAATTTTTTTAGAAAATTAACTTAAGAAAGAGCTCAGGATTAAAGTAAATACAGAGGATAATTAAAATTTGATTGAATACTATAAGTCGCCCTTCTAATCTACTAATACAACCATTTTATTACATTTAAAAAGAACTTTAGAGTTAGTTAGTTTCGATTAGAAAGATATTCTTTTAGGCTCTTCAAATATCTGAACATGATGTTTAAGAGAAGCACTCAGCGAAATATAATTTACATAATGTCATTTGTTCATAGTACTAACGATTTCAGTGTTTTACCAAGAATTTAATCTATTGTCTTTTATGCGTGTATGTAATTAAACTACATAAATTAGTTAGACGCGATGACATCCAGATTTACATATTATTCTATATCACCAATAGAAACGAAATAATGAAAGAATAGTTTTCGAAGACAACACAATTATAATAATTCCTTAAAATAGACAGCAGAGAAAAGTCGAACAATGGAATCCAAGCCCTTTCCTTCTTCTCAATGAACTTGGAATTTCATAGTTTCTTTTCCAAAATCTGAATCCAGTACTTCAGAGTTATAGAGTTATATGTAAGATGGGACTGCTTATACCCAACTTTGCATGATAATAAATATGAAATTTACAAAAGTACATATGAATAAATCTTATTCCTCTACTTCCTCTATGTAAATTGTTGACTATATCATGACTCTCTCCCTGAGGGAGCTGAAGAGAAATTCTAAAGATGATTAACTACTCAATGAATGAATAATATATTATGTGATCTCTCTCTGAAATGTTTGTTATTAAATGGTATTCATAAACATATTTACGTTTTTATTAATCTTAGATTTACTCACAATATTCTCTACTTCCAGTACAACTCTACAGGAACCGCAAAGCCATACACAGTGCACAGCAAGGTACCTGAAATCCTATTTACAAATATCCTGTTTTAAAAATTTACAATGACTTAAAACCAATTTACTGAATCATTAAATGTAAATTAAACTGTAAATTATAATTTTCTACTACTTGGTATACATACTACGTCAAAAGCTGAAAGTAAAGCTATACATACCTAATGAACTGTTCATAAATAGGAATAATATTCATTAATTAATATTTAATATTCATGTATGAATGATAAAATCACAACATTCTATACCCGTAAATATAAAAAAATCCTTTTACAAACACCATAAGCAATCTTTAGTTAATTATTTCCCTTATGTGTTTTGCTGGTAACTATGTAAAGAGATAAGATTAAATTTATTGAGTCTACTTTTTAAAGGATATGTATTTGCATTGACAGAAGTACATATAGTTTTCTAAAATATTTCAGCAGACTGAGATAAAATTGGTGACAGAATACAGTAGCAGAATGAAATGTGCCATGTTTACTTTAAGACACTAAATTTTTTGGCATTATCAGGAAGGAGAAAACCTTGCAAACATTATTATTGATATAATGATGAATTCTACTAGCTACCTAAACTTTAGTGGGTACATGTATGGTGTACAGCATGTACTTATATAGTATATATATACATATATAGCATGTACTTATACAGAATGATTATTTTTTAAAACATTGCAAAATCTAACATCAATAAATTCAGAGATTCTTCACCAAGTACATTCTTCATGACCTGATACACATGCTGATCCAAAAATGGACAAGCAATACACCTTTCCAAAATTAATTGTTATAACTGTCTTTGGTGATATTGGAGAACATTGGGAACAACATAAAATCTATTAAAACCAAAGTTAAGAAAATCTTTAAAAAATTCATTGCCTTTCCTTCAAAAATAATAGCTGAAAAGTCTATATATTGTTCATTTAACAGTTATTTATAAAAAATCTCTGAATAATATGTATAAAAAATCTAAAAATCTTTGACTTTGAATAGAAAATATAGAATATAAAAATATAAACATAAAATTTTAAAGAAGTATTTACAAAAGTAGGATTTACAATAATTTAGATATATTTTAGATATTTTCAATCATAACATTCAGGAACATACTTGTTGCGTAGTTTTATCACTTCATAGTGAGCCCGGATGTTTATACCATTTGCAGGAGTAATATGCTATAAAAAAGAACAGAAGGAGATAATCATCAGATCCAAAAGTTTTATAAATCCTGCTTATATTTTAGTTGAAGTATTTCTACATCACTTGTTGACTTAAGTAATGAAAAATAATAAAAGATCTAAACAAAAAGATAATATATACAAGAACTTCAGAAAAGAATAAATATTAAATTAATATTTATTGATAGTAATTTAAACAAAAGAATCTTCCGGCTTACCACAGCTTTAAGTTGAGGTCCATCATTCATATCCATAGAGAAATATCCAAAAACTTCCACTAATTTTCCTGGCGCATAATTACAATTCATTTCATCCACATCTAAGGTAATAAAACTTTTCACACTAGAATTTAATGGGCTCAATAACCTTGCAGTAAGATAACAGTCTTCTTTCTCAAGGAACATTTTTCCTAAGACACGCACTTTGTCATTTCTCCAAAACTGAGTCGATTTTACTTCCGAGAGTTCCTCTACAGTTTTGAACAAAAAAGGTTTCACGTCGGTCGTGTTTGGCCCAGTAAGATAGTACACACAGGTTTCATTTTTCATTATTTCTTCAAGCTTGGAGATTTCAAAGTCTGAGTTTTCGAACATTGTAATTAATAATGTGTGTTCTAACAACTGAAAAACCAACTTTATTTGCTAGACTGCCACTTTAAACGTAATTTGGAAGATTAAAAACTTTCAGGCTGAATCCGCCACCAACATAACGAGCTATTCCTCAAATGATGATATCAATGTGTGATTATGATTCTTGAGAATCATTGTTTTAGCGCGTAAACATCACAAACGCGTTACGCGCGTTAAAAATGGCTGCGAATGTTTGCGGGAATTTCGTGTCGAAGAAGATTAACAAGGTTCGCTGGAAGCCTACTCCAGATAAACATATATCTGGTTCTGATACATTTATTAGTGGTAGCTGGGATGATCTGGTATGTAAATGTTGTTGAGTATATTTTGAGACCTATTTCACTTCATATTGATATCAATTTAACACGTGTATTTGAAAAGAAAATTGATGGAAATTAAGTATAATTTAATTACAACGAATGTCTTACATGAAATTTCATTCAAAGAAGTGTAAATTTTTCTTTTCCGTTATGTGTGCAACACTTATGGCTGCTGATGAAAGGAAAATGAATTGGTTCTCTGGCATTATCCAACATCAGATGATCAAGAAGCTGATCTCGTTAAACTTACTTCAGTACCTCATATGGGTGATGTAACTGAAGTAAAGGTAATGATTTTGAAAAGTAGCGTACAATTTCCTAATTTATTATTCCTAAATTTCTTCATTGTGACATCGATGTGTTAGTATTGCCCTATTTCATAACATGTAATATTAGATCTTTTTTACGTGAAAGAAATTTATTAATGTTCATTTCCAGTTCATCAATACAGAGTATTTTGTATGCTCATCGTCCTTGGGCTCTGTCAAACTATATCGTTTAATGAACGCTGGAACGAAGTCATCCTGGTCGATAACGGAAAATATTTCATGGAACAAACTTCATTACTTCGAGTAAGACTATTTTGTGCCTGTAGTTATTAATTTATTCAATTTTCTTCATTAAATTCTAAGGCTATAATCAATCTGAACTATTTATAAAATATGAATCTTGATACATTAAAAATTATTAATTGTTGAGTAATTATATTGTTTTATATATGTGATCTTGTGAATTTAATCAGGACTTATATACCACGACCTCTAATATTGATCTACGTACTTTTAAATTTTTATCAACTATCCCTCCTTAAAATAGTCAAATTTTGATTTAACTAGCCTTATAATTAAAACTGTAATCAGAGTCTAGGTAGTAACCTATCAAGTAAAAAGGAAGTATTTTAGAATTACTTTTTTTTAGCTTTGCTGGTCCTGGTGAGCACTGTCCTTGCACAGCTTTGGCTTCCTTTGATGAAGATGTAGTAACTGTTGGAGAAGATGGCAGGATGGTTCTTTTAACAGCTCATAGAAAAAATCCAGTGAGAATTATGGGTAGGATATTTTCTTGTCATTTTTGTGGGTCATATATTATTATAGTTATATAATTGTTTTTACAATATGATACTATCCTGTTAAATATTTTAAATCAAATGATTACTGTAGCTTTTGTTTTGAATTTTACTGTTCTACGTTTTATAGAATTACTTTATGCTTAATTTTTATGGAAGATGTTTCAAATTTGTTGTAGTTAAAATATTTACTTATAATTAATGGTATCCACTGACTTTAATTATGAAAAAGAATTTGATCTATAAGTTATGCAAAAACTAATTTCAATCTTTACAGATGGTGCTGATAGCTGCTCTTTGCACTGCGTTTGCTTCTTAAAGTACAACCAAGTAATTACTGGCAATTTAAGAGGGCAGCTTAAAGTATGGGACCTTGGAGCTCAAAATCAGAATAAGCCAATTTCTACATTCATGCTTTCAGGAGAGCAGGTAAGGTCAAGATTGTACATTCCATTGCCTTCTAAAACTAGCTATTATAATATTTCACCTTATTCATAGAAACATAATATTCTATTACAGTAGAAAATTCTTTTATCAATTTTAATCAACTTAGTGAAACCCCATTTTCAGGAACAAAATAATTTTGTATTTTAACTGGACTTTATCAAAAATATTCTATTAGAAATTATTGTTTAATACGTAGTATTTTAGATTAGTAAAATGACTGTGTTTTAAGTCATTATTAAGTTATTTTGTTTCAGATTATTAAAATTTCAGAAGATAGTAAAATATTCTTCCAACTTTTTAAAAAATATCATTATAATTATTTGAAAGTTTCATAAGTTAAAGTTTCATTCTTGATACTAATATGAGTAAATATAATAGTTCAAACTATATGTATTCTATGACTGTTTAATGAAATAATCTAATTTTTGGGCAACTAATTAAGTTATATTATTTACATCTACTTTAGATCTTATTTCTGTAAAATTATGTGATCTATTTTAAAAACTCATTCTTTTTATAAAATTGATCGTTCATTTATTTTTAAATTTAATTTTCTATTAATACAAGATTCAAGCCACATGTATTGCTCAGCATCCAACTCAGAGGCATGTAGTTCTTGTTGGTGGCGAAGATGGTTCACTCACTGCTTGGGATCTTAGACAGTCTCGATTTCCTGTAACACTTCTTAGTGCTCATGCTGAAGCAGGTATGAATTTTTATAGTTGTGTATATTCGACCTTAAGAAAACTTTCTGAGAATTCTTGGTTTATTTTATTGTTAATTGTCAATGGATAGAATAATAGTTAGTGAATTTGAAGAAGTTTTTAACGCATTTTATATAAATTTTAAAGAAAATAATGATGGATAGATAAAATGCATTTATCTTTACCAATCCTGAGACAAATAAAAATTTTCTTTAAGAATTCTCTGAAAGAATGATGGGTATATTGCTGCAAATGTTTAGTAGAATGTGAGGTTGAGTGTTTTCCGATTAAATGCTTATGAGATCTTGAGAAGATATAAAAGATGCATGTGATAATTTTGTTCACAATAATATCTTGGGCTACACCAGTTAACAATTCACCTCAATCAGCTGAGTTTTGGAAGTTTCTTGTAGTATTCGTACACCGTCTCATCATATCTATGTTCACATGCTTCAAAATTTTTAGTTAATATAGTGGAAAATTTAGGCCACTTGTTTCATAATCTCATTAATCTATTCCCACCATACTGTTTTAAGCTAAATTTTAATGCGTTTGTTGATTACCCCTTTTCCTAAAATTCTTTAGTCAGATAAGGTATATTATTGCAATCTATCTTTTAATTTTTTTTTTACTTCTTATTCCATCTAAAACCCTAATAATTATTCTGTTATTAGACAAAAGTTTGAATTGAAACCTATGGAAATGCAATTACCATACTCATTTTTCTGTTTTGGTTTAGTTAAATTGTTGGATGGCTGAATTTTAAATTTTTCAAATGTATATTACCAATATTTTTTTTACTTCCTTGTTATTTGCAGTGAATGAAGTAAAATTCCATCCAGTTCAACCAGAGCACCTCTTTACTTGTTCAGCAAGTGGTGAATTATGGCATTGGAATACAGCTTCGCTATCTGCTGCCTCTGCTCCTGGTGCTCATCTCAACCTTGGTGGCACAGGTGATTATACTTTCATCAATTACGAGCTATTCTTTTATTTTTTAACATAAACCTAAAAATCCAAAACTTAATTAATTTTTCTTCGACTTGTATAAATTTTGGAATCAATATGACATTGAGTAAAATTTTGTCTCTATAAAGTGAAGGCTTTAGAATTATTTAAAATTGAATTCTTTAAAGTTTTTGATTCGGGGAATTTATATTATCAGTTTCTTCTCCAATCAGCTTTTATGTACAGACACATAAAAAGATGCATTTTGGTCAATTTGCAATTACTTAATTTAATTAAAATATTTTGAATTTTTATAATTGAGCTGGTTCAAAAGGAATTATGTGCGACAGAAATACATTACCTTTTTCAATTCGGAGAATTCATCAAATGTTAACTTTATTTATTAGGTACGACTCATGAAGATGATGGTGGAGGCTGGTTGGGTGGAGAGGCATCAAAACATCGCTTGGAAGTGTTCTCTCTTATCCCTGCCCTTAGCAAGCCAATCAATTCACTTGATGTAGATAGGGACTCATTAGTTTGTGGCTGTGACAATGAAGCAGTTTATCTTTTGAGTAATATTCCGATATAAATACATTCTTATATATCTCTAGAACTTTATTTATTGTTGCATGATTTTTTTTATTTCCGTCTATTAGTAAGAAATACATGAATTTCTGTTCATCATTGAGTTTGAACTTGTAAAATGTGAAATGGTTAATTTGTATGTCTTTGCTTATTATGTAGAGCTAAGTTTTATACCTACTTTTATCCCTCCTCATGTCATTTTTGTATATATAAATTTGAAATGTTTTATAAAGTCTTTTCTAAAATTTTTGTAATCTTTCCTAGAATTGTATCAATAAATGTGTTGAAAATTAATGCTAATGTTTCATTTGTCATTTCCATCATTCAATTTATTTTTTCCACCTTTTCTAATTTCAAAATTCTGATATAAACAAGTATGTTGCAATCTTACATTCATTGAAATAAATATCTTGTTGAAATAGCTTTGAATTTAACTAAGATATGAATTATGAGAACAGTAAATATTGCATGAATTATTACAAAAATTGATTGGAAATATATTAAAAACTATATTTTTAGATATTATATTGAGTTTTAACTATCTTATGATAGGTGTCTCACTTCAGCTGTATCTAAAATGCTGCTAAGAAAATAATTAGCTTAACTGCTGTAGTGAAATTTTTAGATTTTATTTTCTATAATCTTTGGAAATGTCCAGCAAAATGAGAGATGAAGCTCTTTATGGAGCATTGAGTAGTATGAAATATGGATGTTCAGAAAAAAGCTGGATAAATGCTTGGAGAGTTTAGAGCTGTGATTATGGCAAAGGAAGGAAAGCGTAAGATGGAAAGAGGAGATGAAGAGGTGTAAAGGAATGAGACAAAATGAAAAGTATGATAAATTGATGAGCTAGCTGGGTATTCACTCAATTACAACTGATTTTAAGAGGAAAGATCTATAAAACAAAAATTGAAATATAAAAAAATTTAAGAGGATGGACAACAGCATTATTAAGACCTGGTCTTGAGCAGAATTACAGTGATGATGATTATAAACTGTTAAAAAATTATTATCTATTCATATTTGGCAGAAAGCTATGTGGGTGAAAGTGTTAAGTATGAATGGAAATTCATTTTATTCACATAAATAACACTATATACAAGTAACAACATCCAGTAACACTTGGTCTTTTGTACAAGACATAAAAACAAAATATATCTTTCCAATCATTATTAAAAAAGTCACTTTTCATCACAGTCAGTATAATTTACAACTTACTCCTCTTTTGTTATTAATTCTTAGTTTATGATCATATGCTCATTATTTTCTTGGAAATATTTGCACTCTCAATCCATCTTTTGGTCGAAGAATCAATTCTCCAAGCAATGTGAGATCCTCTCTCCTGTCTATGGATTTCACCCTATATTTCCGAAGAACTGATGAAAGTACAGCTTTTTCCTCCAGCATGGCAAATTTTTGACCTAAATATTTAAGTATGAGCTTATTAGAAAAAGTAGTTTAAATTTTTAGATTAAATTTCTAAAAATAAATAAGATTTTTACAAAGCCATTTAGGAAGATATTTCTACTACAAAATGAAAATTTCTTAGAGGATGACAAAACAGGTTTAAGTTGTTGTTGCTACACTTTCATAAGTGATTTTCTATAAAGACTTGATCTCCTTGAATAGTTTTTTTTATTACCTATACAGTTTCTTGGACCAGCACTGAATGGAATGTATGCATAAGGATGTCGTCCTTGGCAATTCTCTGGTAAAAAGTTGTCTGGGTTGAATCTCTCTGGAGATGTCCATATGGCAGGATTTCTATGTAGCATGTATGTAACAATCAGTGCAGTTGTGCCTGCGGGTACAGTATATCCAGCTTTGGAAGGGAAGGGAAAATTTAAATCAAATTAATTAGTATTAATGAAAAATCATAAAATGATAGAATGTTGTAACTTCATTAATGTTTAAAGAATTTAAAGTTGCTTTGTTTTAAAAATATTAAATAGTAGCTTATCAAGAATAAATATTTGATGACATACAATTTTTCTGTAATATATATTGTTTATATATAATATTTCCAATATAATAATTGTTGAAATGATTAACATACCAATTTGAACATCCTCTCTTAGTTGACGAGCAATCAGAGGTACACTTGGATAAAGTCTTAAGGCATCTTTGATGCAACATTCCAAGTAACGCATCTCCTGCAAATCCTTCATTGTGATGCGTCGATCCTCATCATCGTCTCCAAAAATTCTATCTAGCTCCTCCACCACTTTCTCCTGATAATGCAAATATTAATTTTAATCTAAATGAATCAGAAACTTTTTCATTTACTGTAATCTGAAACTCATCTGATTTATGGTTACTATTCACAGTATGTTAGCCGAATTATATGGCAAAGATTAATTGTAATTATTCATGCTTTGATTGAAGGTATGAAAAAATTAGAATGACAAATGAGAAATATCTAAACATCATGTATTCTAATTAAAAGTATTAAAAATTTCATTATTTTGTTTTAAAAACTGGATTGATTAATCACTAACCTGAATCTCTGGATGGCTTCCAAGTAGGAACAGCACCCAACTGATAGCAGCTGAAGTTGTATCATGTCCCTGAAAAAGTTTAAAAGCAATTTAATTATCATCATAATTTATGAATTTAAATTAAATTTAAAATAAAAATTTGAAAATTAATATAATAATAACATGAATAATAAGATATTATAAGTTGACAAATCATAGCAAACATAATTTACAGTTTTAATAATTTGCTGATTTTCATAACTAAAATACACGTGACATGTGATCTTTAAAAAAATGAGATTTGAGAATAATGTACAATTATCAAATTTCCCAGGCAGTAAAACATCCATTTCTTTATATATTTCTGTGTACTCATAAAAATTTTTGGGTAGTTTTATTGGCAGCAACTGTAAAAGGTATTAAAAACAATCTATTCAATATTTGGGACCACATTTTATTTTTGGCTGTCAAAATAGAACTAGAAATGACAAAAATTAAAACAAATAACTTGCAGTAAGTTCAGAGTTCAAATGAAATAGACTGCTGTATCACTTTGCAAATATTGCTTGGTAAGTGCCCATTAATAAAAACAAACATTTACAAATGGTGAAAATTGATTTATGAATGTCATGAAGACACTAAGGATTATGAACAATGAAAAAGCCTTAACAAAGGGATGATATTTTATGAACACTGAAGAGATCAAGATTGTTTGGTTGAAAATGCTATCAAAAGTTGACAGATGTATTTGAGAATCATACTCTGGAAGGTATTTCTACCAAAGTACTTCTACCACCTTACCTCAAACATAAACGTGTCAACCTCTTCTCGAATATCTTCATTAGAGAGCAGAGTGCCATCTTGCGAAGCTTCTATTAGCAAATCAAGGAATGCTAGTCTCTTCTTCTTCCCTACAATGATGGGATTTATAAAGAATAAATTATATGTTATGGGAAGAAAAAAAAATATCCATTTTTCCCATAATATGCAATTTTTATATCCAAATCTTAAAAAAAAATTATTCTAACCTAATACCATAAATTTGAGAGAGTAAAATTAGAGAGTAAAACTAATCATCAATCAATTCCATTCATATCATCTACAGTAATTACAACTCACCTAAATATAAAGTATCCTCATCCATATCTTTATTCTGGTTGCTACCATTTGCTTTAAGCTTTTTATATTCTTCCTTCCTCTCTTTGATAACCTAAATACATATGAAGATGTCAGTTATGAGCCCAGCATTTGTAAAATTTATATTATATCATAGCATTACATACCTTGTTAGAAAATCCATGAAGTATTTGAATGCATCTTTGGTGTTCCTTGTAATATTTTGTAAATCTAAATAACCAATCTGGTTGGAGCCAAATTTTTGCTTGTCTACTCTGAATTATAGTTGATATCCTATAATGCAAATTTTCATTGAATGAGTATAGTATATTTCTCTTCTTATGAATGCATTCATTTGAGCTACATCATCTACTTACTTGTATATTGCTTTTACATAATCAGAATCACTGTTTTCTTGAGCATTTACAGACTGACCCATTGCAGTTTCTAAAAGAAAAAATCCTTTTTATCACATTCTGAATCAAGTTAAAGAAAGTGTACAGAGAATATATTAACAACTTTTGAGTATATTATTTTAATCCAACAAATTTATATACATTACCACAAATTATATCCAATGTGCAAAGAGTGACATGAGGAAATATATTGAATGTTTCTCCTTTTTTTGCCTCTTTCTCTAATTTTTGCACAAGTATTTGACTCTGCTCTCTGAAGACATCTAAGAAGTCATCCAAAATTCGAAAATGGAATGCAGGGGTGAGAATCTTCCTTCTACTATGCCATTTTTGACCTTCAAAGAATTTGAATTATGCAAATGTAAAAGTGTGAATATTAAGAATGCATTTTTAAAATGGCAATTGAAACTAATATAGTATAAATCTTATCCCTTACATAATTTAACATTTGTTTTTACCTGCACTTGTAAGAAGACCAGTTCCTAGCCATGGATGAAGATATGAATAATCTGGACTCTTGTCAATGTGCTTGTTGCTGCTGAGAATTGGCTATAAGAAATTGATAATAATTTTGAGTAAATAAAAATGTATAAGACTAGAAATGAGAATAATGAATGTACTTCTTATAATTAACTCAAAGTTTGAATTCTAAACAACGTATTATAATAGCCATTTTAATGGTAAATATTCAAAATGATAATGTTTCAAATTTTTAAAATTTGAAATAATTAGTTATCATTTGAAATTTACTGATGGATAATTATGAAAATGGATGATTAGACCATAGATACTAGAGTTTAAAATATTTCAGGATTGAGAGATTTTAAAAACTGAATAATAGGCCTTCTTTGTCGAACACATGCACATGTTTGCAATGAAATCTGGTGAATGCACTCATCATAATTTCAATAATATCCTCAAAAAATATTCAATACTTGGCTGGCCTTGGTGGCCAAGCTTATTGCACTAGCTGCTAGTGCTCACATCATCCAAAGTGCAGTCTATATTTCTCCCTTAATAAATTAAATTTAATATAATTTTAGACTTCTCTTCTTATCATATAAAATAATCACCTGCTCAAATGTATATTTGATAAATAAATACTTAAACACACTCATGTCTCACATCTACACACTCATTGAAGTTTTAGAATCTCAGATAGCTCAAAAAGTGTAATAACTTTTCAAATGAAGGAAAGTTTCCACAAAAATATAAATTAATCAGCAAACTCAAGTAAAAACAGTAGCCTATCTATATTATCTTTGAAAGAATCATCACAAAGTAATTATTTTAAGTCAATCCTATTATGAGACTAAATGACTATTAAAAGACTGTAATATTTACACAATATACTAAAATCTGCAATAAACTAACAATTTTAAATTTTTTAAAACACCATCACCAACCCAAATTCCAGCCACCAAGCCTTTCGTGCAAAAAATAATTAGGGAATCTCTACCTCTACCAGGGATGCCTCTGATACAAACACATAAGGCAATAGTCCTAGCCATGACCTTGCCATACCAATTCGACGGCCATACATAAGAGTAGTTGCCTGTAGCCTCTGGAACAATTCTGTGGTAAAATTTTAAATTGAACAGTCACTGAATGAAGTTGGTTGAAGAAAATCTTTCCAGAAATTAAGAAATTCAAAATACATTATCATTGAGCCATTGTTTTATATATCAATAGATTGAAAATGTTACCCATAAAATCATGGAAGATTTTAATGTATCATGATATTATTTTTGGGCTTGACCGTAAACCTAAAATTCAAAGGATTATATACTCAATACAATATGACACACTCCAGAAAAATTTCAATTGCCCTTTTTCAAAATACAATCCATTTCATGGGGTTCTTCTTCTGAGTCCTAAAAATATTATTTTTAATGAAATTCACTTAAGCCTAAATTTCTCCTCACCAAAACATTCACGCATAATGATAAGTATCAACATAAAATCATTTTTTCTCTCTAAAGTAGTAGAATAGACTGAAAATCCTGAGCTGTATACAATCATAAATCATATCAATCAAACTGTTGATCATGAAGATAAATTTGTAAATAATGCAATTAAAATACTGATTTATATCAGAATATAATCTCTAAAACTTGAAAAAGAGACAAATCAATATTTTAGGGCAAGTTTGAATTATGTATACCTCTGCTGCCTCACAGGAATAGATCAGCACCCAAGGTTGAGATCCAATCCAGCCTCTGATTATATCTTCACCAGGGTTATAAGTCATAGCCCCAACATTGACTCTGGTCAGAATTTCTATTCCAAATATGGTAGAATTGAAAGGATAAAGCAGACAAGAAAAGAGGAAAGTTGAGAAGGATTTGATTAGTAAGAAGAAGAGTCAAAAGAGAAAAAATAATTCTAGGATATTAGTGAAGAAATAAAACAAGTATCATTCATTAAATATTAAAGAGCATTTATCAAAGTTTCATAATGATTTATAATGTAGGTATCATATCAGAACTTAATTATTCAGTTATAAATCAATTTTTTAGAGATAGAGAGCAATATTATTTAGTTTTTTACGGCATCAGAAAAAATAAAGAATAAAAAGCTGAAGAGTAAAGTTTAATGAAGGTGGAAAGTAGGAAAGGAAATAGGGAAATGCTGGACTTGATCAACAGATGCTGATTTTGAATATATCAAACCCCTATGGTTTAATAAAAATGAGACTTGATGAGGCTAACCTTTGTGCAGCTTTTTTTAAACCAAAATAGTATTTCCAAAATCATGTCTAAATGTAAATTATAAAAATTGTAAAAAATAAGTTAAAAACATTAATTAAAACTTACCGTCATGCTCCACATTTATTTCAATTGTATTTCCAATTATTGGAAGAGCAGGTGGGCCAGGAATCTTCTCCATAAGTTCAACAAGTCTAGCTCTCCTCTTATTATATCTGAATATTGCTATTACTGCAGCGCATATTAATGAAATGAGAACGGATGTTGCAAAGAGGTTTGGAAGCGAATTTGATGGAAGCAAAGATAAAGTGCTGGACCACATAGCCATGGTCACCTTGGAAACCTGTGTAAAAATATTGTATCAGGCATTATTGGTAAGAATATATCATGGAGATTTTAATGAGAGAGCATGTTTTACAAAATAAACACTTTTCATCCTAAATTTCACATATAATATCATATTTTTGAAATCATTATATAATTTCTAAATGTGGAGCAAGGGATGCAAACGTAATTCTGTAGTCCACACAGCATAGACTAGCCATCTCTATGAATGTGATAAATTAGCACATGAGTTTTGCTGAGAGGGTTGGTTGATTCATTAATGATGAACGATAATCGTGCATTTATTTTTCTCTTTTAAGGGGTAAATGGGCATCATATCCAAGAGAGAGGAAGGATAGTTAGTATACAAAGGCTTAGTAAAATATAAATATATTTTCAAAATTTTCTGTCTCTATGCACAGGAATTCCTAAGGGTCAAAATAAGCAAGTGAGTGACAAAAGTATTAAATTTAAGAAATTCCGTTGCGACAAGCAAGGAAAAATCTTGCAGCAATAGGTTGATACAAAGTTGAGAAAAGCCTCTTGATACCCTGAACGGAAGTACCCTAACGCTCCAAGATGACTTGAGGGTGAAGGTGAAGGGTGAAGTGACTTAATTTTGGAATTTTAATTCAAGGCCATAGAGAGTATCTATTTTTTAGTTTTATAATTCAAAACATTGTTATCTAGTTACAAAACACTTAATCTTATAATTTATTATATAAAAAAATAAAATGTACTTGACATTGAGGTAATGTGAAAGAAAAATATGAACTGTTTTTGGATGAAACCAACGTATAAAAATTAAAATTCTCCAAATTTTTTCAGTTGTAATTATAAAAAATCCAAAAGATTTTACTTCAACCTGTAATAGAAATTATGCTTTATTGAACACTCATTGATGAACATGAATCAAAAAGCTTCGTAAGCAAGGAATTATTGCAATCAGATAGAAGCGAATATTTTTAAGTACATGATAAGTATGATGAATGCGGAACATCAACGTGATGTCAGTCCTCTGCAGCTGTGATCCTGAGGTCACGTTAAAGAGTTACATCATGGCGAAGGTGATTGGAGCAATACGAGCCTATTAATTCAGTTTGTTTTGATTACGGAAACAGAAGATTAGAGTTCATGTAGATTATCATGAAATTTCTCTTTTACGCAAGATTTAATGTCAAGGATGAAAATAAATGCCTGAAAATATCGGAAATTGATAACGGAATTAAGTCGATAGCGACAAAGTTGAGTAAGACGTGTTTATCTTCCTTCTTCTTCTCAATGTCAGCACTTGTGTCAATTAACGATGAGCACAACAAACTAAAGACTATTCTCGTACAAATTTGGGAAATTAGGACTTGAATAATTTATGAGCTTCGATCCCTAATTATATCTGAATATCAATTAATTTTTAAAGTGTAGAATCTTGATCATGAGTTCTATTGATAACTCACAACAGTAAGAAGAAAGATGACTCTGAAATTACAAATTCATCAAATAAATTAATAAAAATTAAATTATTTAGGATATGATTGGGTGTTTTTATCGTCCACAAACACTTGGAAACATGGAAATATTTATTAATTATAGTACGGAAAATGTTTTTCACGCAATTTTATAACTGTCCATGTGAACTGTGTAAGAACGAAAAGAAAAATTGCAATTTGGGGAAAATATCTGACTTCGGTATAATATTTTTAATCTATTGATTTATTTGATGATAAATGTACTTTCCTGCGTTGAAATGATCACAAAATTTGCGTAAATTGTCGCAATTTTCGAATCATGACTAATACTTAATTTTTTAGCGGTATTGAGGGCATACATTTATTTAAACAAATATAAGAAAATCGTTCACCGAATTTTAAATTGTTTATTATATTATAGGTTTCTCGAATTAATGATTCACTAGTCGTGTGAATTTAGAGTGTTCTTTTTTCTCGATGATTTATTTTACTTCGTAAAATTCATAATTCTCTTTCTTTACTCGTATTTATAACACGCAAATATTTCTTTAAGACCGTAAGAGACCTCAAAAAATATCATTTGCGATAATATTGCTATAAATTAAAATTTGTAACTAACAATGCACGTTTTTTTACGACATCTACAATCAAGGTCAACAAGAATAACCAAAATGCTGCCAGAAGCAGAATAATGAAACTACTTGTTTAACACAAAGCATGTCTGTTTATACACGACATTAATGCGTTACATATTGTTATCACTTCTTAGCAACCATTCATTTGTGCGATTTAATCTTCTATTAATACGCATTGTTAAGGTAGGCGATGAGATAAAATTTCAAAAACAGTTTCGCTAGGAGAAATACGGTAAAAATATTTCTTCAACAATGGGAATACTTAGCAATAACACGCATGTTTTTAATTGGCGACAGTATCTGGAGTGTATGAAATTCAGATAAATGATTGAAATTATGCATATAAACTGGAAAAACTCCGATGATAAGGATGAACAAGAACAAAAACACTCAAATACATGCTAAAGTACCTTATGCACTAGAAGAAGTTCTAAATCCTTAAATGTCCAATGCTGAAAAAGATGCTGTCGAAGTGGAGGAACACTCTGGAGTGAGGCATTTCGTGCGCCGTCGTTTATATATGAGCGTCTTATTCTCGGCGTTTACTTAGGAGTGGAGGGGAGGCGATGCACATCCCGCTCAGAGGTCCATTTCTTTTTAGGTGCTGAGGATGGTTCATGGAGGTATAACTCTCACCGATTATCTACGAGTTACAAATCACACATATTTATAATGTAATTAGATTTTTCGACTAATTACATCAACAACCGAGTTCTAGAGGTACTTAACTCGATAATGTGTTATACAAAAATATCTACGGAGTCTTCCAATAATTAGGCATCAATTTAATTCGGTTAGATTAGTTATTCTAAAAAGTGACTCAGAAAAACCATCTCTCCTGCACCACAAGTGAGCAAATGTGTTTTTTATCATCCGCAGCAATGACATTGAACATCTTTCTCTAGTGTTTACCAAATTCCAAATCTTCCGGCTTTAAAATCACGCCTATTTCCAGTGTCTACTCTCTAAGTTATTATAATTAATTGAATATTAAAATATAATCTTCACCAAGCCATCGATAAAATTATTTGAGCATGTAAATTTAGATTTTTAATGGATTGGTAATTATTGATGATTATTATTAATATTCAGTGAATGTTCCTAAAAGTTGATTTAATCTACTATCTCTATAATCGATTGTTGTCCTTAAGTTATCTATAGAGAAATTTGATTCTGACTGATTCGATTAATTAACTCAAAAAACGAGTAACTTGATACTTGACAATGTGGAATAATTCAATTTCTACTTTCTAATAAATTTCTTCCAATGGATATTTATTTATACGGTTCCCTCGAAAACACCCGAAACACTCTCTCTAACACTTTTTGACACGATGGACTTGAGCGATATCACTTTCACTGGTTTCAGGAAAGTGCTCGTGCATTTCCCATCTCAATACAGAAATATCGCAAAAATGAAAGCCTTTTCGCCTTGCATAATTTTCCTTGAGCCGTTGTCAAAGACTAAAATCGCACTTTTCTGCCCTTTTCACCGGACAAATTTTATGTCGCCGAGAGCAAGTGTAATGAGAAAGTGCACGGGTTTTCACACAATAGATATCTCATTCTTTCTTTGGTAGGCGGTTTGCCGTATGAAGCGTATTTTGCGTATGAAGCGACGAAGATAAGCTATAATATTTAAATATAACAATAATTACAATAACTAATTTTTAGGTGGCGAAAAAATCGTTTTAATAAAGAGAAGTGTGGGTAAAGAAGCAACATTTGCGTCATAGTTATTTTAAATTAATTCAAACCCTCGATAGAACTAATGGACGCTGAAGGAGGAATTCAGGGTTTTAGGAAAAAGTAATACTCATCAACTCAATCATTTGCTTATAAGAGGATGGTTATTGATTTATAAGAACTCACATGTACTCTTATCGATTTTAACTACTAATGCCCTAAGTTTTTACTAGATGTACCTTGAACCTTTTTCGCATACATACATAAAAGCATCACTCGATAGGTGATTAAAATGTTCGTTTTAAAATGCTTAAACTCTAAGTGTAAAGTTAAGCTTTAAATCTGTATTAAACTCTTCAAGATACTATTTCAAGTATCACATTAGCATCACTATACATCCACGAAGTTTTGATCTTTATGGTATGTACTTTTTTTCCATATATTAATATAAAGGATCATTGACTTGTATTTTCCAAATGGTAATTGGCAAAAGAGGCAATTCATCTCTTGAGTTCAAGCGATAAAATAAATTAATCCGATAATTAAAAAATCATACGAAAATATAATATGTAAAATTATAGAGGTAAATGTACAAATTACATTATATTCATTTTATCTTTATTTAGCTCTCTCGAGCATCTTAAAGATATTTATCACGTGGATTAGAACCATATTAAGGAAAGATTGTTCAACGAAAAGCTCTTTTCGCTTTCAAATGAGAAAGAACTGAACCAGCGGAGCAGAAAAAATGCTTCTCCATAGTCATGAAGCTCTTTAGCATGTACTTCAACTTCTTGGATACGAAAAATTTATTCGTTTTCCTGAAATTTATTATAATGCGTGATCCATATACTTTAATTTCATTTTTGGGTAATGTTTCGATAAAGCCCTTCGGCCCTCAAAATATTTGAAGATCAAAGAAACGGGGGCAATGAAAGCTCATCGGTAGCACTCAAACAAATTAAGTCCTTCGAGGAATTGCGAAATCGGCAAATAAAACCTATCATTCATTCGGAATATTTATTTAACCTAATTATTCAGAGAATATTGCTGTAGCTAATTTATTTTTAAAATAGTATTCCTAGCTATTATATAGAAAATAATATTGAATTATAAAACGTAGCTTTATACAGAATTTGATGCCATGCATACAATCCTCCTTTGAAAGCAATCTTCCAAAACAATACCCCAGTGGTTAGATAATTTTGCATAATGAAGCATGGAGTATTAAAAGATGTGATTGTATATTATTTTAAGGTAAATGTAAAGTAAATAAACTTGTAATAATTATTTATATTCTGTAAATATATAAACTAGATATATTTGGGGAAGCCTATATTTGAAAGACAATACTAATGTAAATTGGTAGGAACTCTCGGAAGTTGAAGTTTTAGCTAGATACGGTACTCTTTTACAGGAAACGAAGATACTGCGTGGGAAAGCCCCATCGTACTCGACGCCGTCGTTTGAGGATTCAACAAAGGGAGATGTCAATGCGATTGTGCAACTGATTTTACATCAGTAATTAGTAAAACCAATTATATTCAATTCCCTCCTCATTAAAGTACTCGTATCTAGAAAGGATAGGAATGCGTTGACTATGGAGTGAGGTTAACTTGAATAATATCGTAGGAGAACTGCATCAAATAAGCAACAGCCATTACTTGGAATGTGTCAAAGTACACAAGCGAAGTAACAACCACGAATTCAGAGAATTTCCATGACAATTGAGAAGAGGGTAATATGTCATCATATTTATACAACTCTGTTGAAATCACTGGAGTTTATGAAGAATTATTTTCTTACTTGTCAAACGAATGATACAGAGAGGGAAAACCTATGGATCATGAGTTGTCTTCTACATGATGACTCTGAACTCAGTTAATGAGCGATGGCTATGGTTATTTGTAGTTCTCGTCACTTTCATTTCTTCGGTAAGATTTTACCCACGAAACTTCCATTCCGTGACATAAACTTTCACTTTGGCTCATATTAAACCATTTTCTGAACTTTAACGATCCAAACTCGTAAATAATCAATTTAAGTTTTCACATTTTTATATTCCACGGTGAGTAAATAAATGCAATAGCTTAATTATTCTTAAATTAAGTAAGTGTTACGCAACATAAAGACAATATCGCACACTATGAATTATATTCATTACTACCGCTGAGCGTCTAATTATTCAGTAAAAGTATTCACAATTCAAGCAGACAAATTTTGGGGAACAGCTTTACTTTCATCTACATATACTACAAAAGCGCTTCCATAAAATGACCTCAAACTCTTTAAATATTAGATAACTAAATATTTTCTACGTTTACGTTAAGCATCTTAAGTCAACGCTGTCACGCATGTATCTTTTATGTCCGGTTAAGAATTAATTTATTCTGTCAACATCACTCATTACACATCCGTATTGACTGGATGTCCACCTTATCTCCACTATAAATTACAGCATCATATTATATTGAATTCTCTCATTTTATTATCGGCAAACTTTCTCTACTAAAGTACTCTTCACCTACTTCTCCTCATAAATGATTTATTTTAAAGGTTTAGACGATTTCATCTAAGATGCTGTTAAGTCTTCAATGGTATCATTTATGAAGAATATTAATAATTGCAGTTATTTTGTTTAAATATCTCACGTTGAATATATTCACTAGTTTACCAATAAAATATGAGTTAATCTATACTATGGTGTCATCCCTATTTCATCCTTCTCTTTCCAACTGCTTTTTCAGAGGACTTCCAATCATATCAACCACATTACTAATAAATAATCATTCGACTTTCTCAAACTATTCGATATACTTAAAAGTTCAATTACACAGTTTATTTAAAAGTTTTTCTGAAGAAATAAAGCTTGAATTGTTAAAAATTTCCGGGTTATAAAACTTCATGAATGGAGGAAGTCATGCGTTTTCTTTGAATGCGAAAGTTGAAAAAATCCAACGTGTTTAAGTAAAAATAAGTAATGCAGTTGATGGGCGTATTTGCTGAGCATTATTTACTCCATAGTACCTAATCCATCGAAATGGCGCTTCTCTAAAAATAAAAACGACACCGAATTTTCGGTACGTGATAACCATCACGAAGAAAACGAGGGAAACTCCACCGTCGCCGAAGGAACGTCACTCGTTCATGTCTCACTCCTTATTCAGTACTCCCGAGAGTTTACATTCTTATCAACAGACGTATTTGAATCGCATTAAATTTTTAATAAGAAATCTCTAATGCGAAGTAAGACGGATAATCGACCCAGCTTACTTCGGGCTAACGAGAAATTCAAATTACGAAAATACAGGCTTAACTGAAGTAAAATACTCAATGGAACTGGTATCGGGACGTTTCCTGCATGGATGTTTAATTCAACTGGCACGACGACTATTCCTTTTTACACAGGAAATGAGGACAAGGTCCGGCTCGGTAAACATCTTCTCTTCGGTTAGGAACGATGAATAGCATAAAAACGAGAGTTGGGTTTGACTAAGAGAGGACAGACACTAGTTGACAGCGAGAGAACTCTATTAAACCAACATTCAGCTCTTGCTACTATTCACTTTATGTACAAAGAGCGATGAGTAGATTTTCTCCAATGCGCTGAAACTTCATGAAAAATTCAAAACAATTCTACCCATTACATTTAGGCAGGAATAGGATAAAACTCGGCAGTCTTTCACAAAAGACCACACTTCATTGGAAATAGAGTTGCTTTAAACAACTTCTTGGAGGTTTTAAAATTCTTCTATAATAACAAAAGCAATGTTTCCGTTCCATTGAGAAACCTAAAATTACTATTAAAATGACGTTGATAATTAAACGTATGATAAAATATCAATTTCCAATTCTATGAACATTTTTTTCGACTACACAACAGATACTGCAAGCTTTCACTTCATATGTAACCCTTATAGCTAAATTCAGCTCTAAGATAAGAGAATCAAAGAATAAGTTCCTGTATACAGTTGTTTAAGGATGTTAAGGAATTAACCAAAATTTTTTCCCAGTGTCATAAATAAATATTAGACAAAACAGAAAACAAAACTTAACAAAACCCCCGGGGGACTCCAGAAGTAATAGTAGATGAAGAAATAGCTGAATAATTGTTTAAATCAAAAGAATTTAGATCTGTGAAAATTCATTTCATAATAATCTAATATTGGAGGAATGGTCTACATGAAAGTTTTGACTCACCTCAAGTAAATTACTTATTGTGAGCTTCGAATATAGTGCAGGCTATACATTTCTCCATACTTTCGTCTACCACCACTTTGGAATTTCTTGCTTAATTTCATAATAATTATTCCTTCAAGTATATTCTATGAGTCGCTCTTCCTGTGTTGTAAATTTTTAACAGGTACGTTTGAAGTATGATGGGGAAAAATTTTTTCTTGCCACTTTGCTGCTGAGGCTGGAGATGAGAATCTAGTTGAGATATAGGTCTCTGAAGCTCCCTTTTCTTTACGCAGAATATCTAAAACTCACATTGATTTTTCTTGACACTGGTAAGTCAGTCAAGTGAAAAGGTACAACCATTATTTTCAAGATTCATAAAAAATATTTCAATCAACTAAATGTTTGATTTAATTAATTTACATATTTAAATATTTCATTTGATCTATTTAAATATTTATTGCCCTAGTGCATTATGGATTAACAGCTAGTCATAGATTGTGATGATCTTAATTTTATTCCTATAATTTCTTCAAGAAAAAGAGCTCTTGAATAATTTACAGTATCTTTTATATAAAATTTAAGGGATAGTTCTTAGAATGAGGTAGCATTGACAAAACTTGATAATAAATAAATAATAATTCTTGACCACTGAGTATTCAATGTAAAGCTGTTTCCATGCTTAAGTAATAATGGAGAAGAGAAGATAAAATTTATCAAAAAGAAATGACCTTTTTTATCACCAGCTTAGAGATCCATTAAGAATGCGCTTTTAAGCATAAAACTCTTTCAGAAGACAAAAAATATAACAGCAGAATATTATTTTCACAGTAACTAACTTAAATATATAACACCAAAAGAATACTTATAATTGTTACACCTTAAATTGCTTGATAAGTTTAAGAAAATAGGTGCTGAATAATCCCAAACTAAATTAAAGCAATTTAAAAGCAACTTAGTCATTAACAGTTTCAACTGATGGTGTTAAATTTTCCAATTCATAAGGAACTTCATAATATAATTGGGAAATTACATCAAAAATAGCTTCAGTAAGTAATGTCCACCAACCAATACGTTGATAAGAAATTTATAAAATCCATGGCACCAAATTCTATCTACCAAAGCAGACATGCTATGACTGCCCTTCTGGGAGACAGTATTTTAATGCTATTTTTAAGAAGTTTCCCTTCTAAAATTAGAAGTATCGAAATAGCAAGAACTCCAGGGATTTTCATTCAAAATGTAATTGTTTTATTGAGATCAAACATCTAAACTTATGAACTGTTATCCTCTGAACAGCCATGAAACATCTCTCAATGATTTAAGTTGAAAAATATATAAAATGAAAATATATGAAGAAACTGATATGGAGACTAACATGATATAAGCGATGATTCAGGAATCTAAGTAAAAACAATAACAACTTCTTCTAAGTAGATAACAGAAAAACTGCCTAAAACTAAATGATAATAACAGACAGGCATAATTAACAAATACATGTTGTCAATGTATGTTGCACGATAAAATGGGTCTAAGTTACAAATAAAGGAAAGCTAAGTTTCTGGAAAACAGATTATAGTCAGGAAAATGTATAGAATACATCAGAGAGTCCATATTCAGTTAAAAGCATACAGACTGATTAAGGCACTTGGTAATGATGAATGATGTATTGAGGTAGTAAGGAAATTAATTTCATCTCAATTTAAGTCAAGTCGAAGTACGCCTCCAACTGTAAACATCTATTTTTAATTAAGAAAATAAATCTGATCAGATACTATTCATCAATTACTGATATGAAATTTACATTTATTCTAATTCTTGGAATTCTTAACACAGACCAAAACCTAAATTTAAAATTTGAGATGTTTTTTTAACACACAGTCCACAACTAATGCAATTAAAACATTGCCTTAGATAGATAATGAATGTTTCTTTTTAAATACTTACATTTCACTTCTGCTTGTGATAGGCTCAGGTACCTCCATAAAATCTTATTAGGAGGAATTTTCTTAGGAGATAATGATTTCACATTCTCAATAAGTGTAATACCAAAGAGCATTTAGTAGTAATATTATATTAGTTGCCATTACAGCTCAGGTCAGTTTTCATGTAGTCCTCTAAACAAGTCTAAGAACATCACACCAAAGGGAAACTCTCCCTAGGTTGGCCCAATGACCATTGAGAACTTTTAAATACTCAAAATCGTACAAACAGGATTAATAATAAACACTTGCACACTTCAAAATAAATTGTTAACTTTATGGTAAGAGCATTAATAACACATTTAACTTCCTGTGCTACTTATATTTACCTTGTTATGAGCCAATTGAACCAATCAATTGGAAAAACTTATTCATTTCCTTTATGGAAGCTATATTTTACCCTATACAATGCGAGCAATGCCACCAAGAAAATATTTGACAAAATAGAGTCATTATCTGAGTCCACTAAATCTTTCATTCAAGGTATTTCCCGTCACTCCAAGGGGCAATCCAAGTCTTCTGGAATTGTCAACATAGCCCATAGGCAACTGAGTTCTTCCTCCACGAGAAAATCCACCTAATCGTCTGCCAGCTCCTCTTCCTCTTCTTAATCCAACATTGGGCACTTCATACATATTTGTATTAATCTTACCCTGAATTCCTGCTATTACCGATTGAATCTCTGGATTCAAGGCTCCAGTATGGTAAGGGAGAGAATTCCGTTGTTGATAAGCCATTGCAGGTGCTCTCCTAAAAACCAACCCAGTGAAGAAAATTTATTTTAAGTACTAACAATATTTTGAAATTAAAACAAAAAATATTAAATTTATAAAAATATGATAACTCAAATTTATTTACCATAAAATGATGAAAAAAATTGGAGTAAGTTCATCATACCATTGACCAAAACCATGCAGAAAACTTTCTAGCAAGGAAATTTCATAAACCTTCTATTCTTTGTAAGTAAAATTATTTTCAAACAGGAACAGCCAAATTAAATTAATAACATTTAATAAGAATAAAATTTAGTGAAAAGGGAAATAAAATCTGTGAATTTTTTTTTTATACTTGAATATTTATGCTTATAAACATATTTTGACACTAGCATGGAGACACTATGAATATTCATAAAAATGAAGAAAGGCACCAATTAATTAGGGTGAAACCATCAAGGTATCAATGAAATAAGCTGAACAGGTTCCTGATGATGCTAATTCATTAAGAAATATAGTATTCCAGCTTTAACTAAGCTTCAGTGGAAGTTGATATCCTACCTTTGTCCATTCAGTACTCACAACCCAATTTTGAAAATTTACATATATTTCAAACTCAAAAACTTCATACCTAAACTTAAAGCAGTATTACCATTCAAGTTGATAACAAAATGACAATTCAACTTTTTTTTCAATGTAAAAAAGGGGAATATGCAAAACGTACTGTATAATTCTAAAAAATTTACTGTGGCTTGGGAATTTGGAATTTACTTTGGCTCATGAGAACTGAACTATAATGAAAATACATGATTCAAAAAATAACATAATTAGGAAGAGAGATAAAAGAAAGTAATGACAACAGTGGGACAAGGTAGATTGAAAATCGTATCGGATGTGAAAAATATTATGGAAAGAATAAAACTTAAGTTCTGATTTACTAAACATAGTTGATGATTTTGTAAATTTTAGCAGTAAAATTTTATATACTATATGTATCTTTCCACGTCCCAAAAAACTGTCCTGTCTTTTCTCTAGTGCGCCAGTGCATGTAGAACCTCAGCATCAGCCAGTATAGAATACATAAACCAGTTTATAAGATTCTTTTGTAACTAAATGAAGTAATTCATAACTCTAAATCTAAACTGTAATATGAAGTCAACATGAAAATTATCTCAATTGTGACTTAACCACATACCCATAATTTTGCCTCATATTCCCGGTTACACCACCTCTTCTTCTTCCTCTCATTCTCATATTTGGTGAAGTGTTCATGCTTGCTCTTTCATTTTCTATACTGACAATTAAGCTAGGGCCAGGAGCATCCTGATTGTGCCTCGTTGAACTATAATAATATAAAGTATGGTCTTTATATACAGACAAAAATACAAGATATGCTTTTAAATACAAAATCGGTATTTTAGCTTTTAAAATTACAGATCTGTACAACTTCCAATCTTTCACTGAAAGGAATGAATTCCATCCTTTCAGAGTATGAAAGAGGATTTAAGTAAAAATTTTGTTTATCTCTTCTTTTGAGCTTCCTTAGTCTCTTCATTACATAAAATAGAATCTATATTATTTTGAATATTTAGAGAATATAAATTATTTTGAATGTAACTCATTTTCACTTTTAAAATATTAATTTCTTTAATATTAATTTAATAACTTATGACATGAATTTAATGAATTTGAATAAGAGAGGAATTTTTCACAAATTTTATGAAAATCTGTTTTTCAGTGAACAGTTTGCTTTACTTATGTTTAAATACAAGTCTGAATAACTCTTTCAGTACAAAAGATCCTAAAAGACAACTATAACAAAAAACTATACTCTAAAAATATCAAGAATTTTCTTACCTCAATTTACGGTTGACTTTATTTCTGTAAGTATTCAGACGTGACAGCCTCAACAACTGATCAGACCTGAATGAATTAGGTAACAATCTAGGACTTTGAACTCCAATACGACCTCTCCTAAACCTTTGACCTCTTATGCCCCTTGTGCCTCTAACAGGGACTCTGGGAGTTACATTTGTGGATGCCTGTAGAGAACATGGTAAAAATTTTGAATCTTCATTACAAAACTCTCTACAGTAGTAGAATAATTTAGAATAATAACTACCAACTTCTTGGCAGTAGCGAAAGAAACAAACAGAATTTATAAGGTCTCCAAATACATGGATATAATTATCACCAAAATAAACAACTACAAAATAAGAAGAGTGAGCAAGAGTTGACAAACAGGGATAATGAAAATTAAAAGCTGATATTGCACCATGCATTAATGGCAACTTTTTAAAAGTAAAATAATAAATCATGCTTCATTTTATGATAATATTATAATAATAGACATAATTGGCAGCCTAATATAATCAAGTTCCTTAGCTCTTTAAATAGAAAAATAGAACATGACATGAATATAATTTAAACACCAAAAGAAACATACAATAACTGAACAATTTTGACTTATATTGGGTTTTAAGAGAAGTTAAGCTACTAGTTTGTAATCATGTTGCTTTATGTAAATACATTTTCATCTTATTTCTAATTATTGGTATAAGTATTTCATAGATATAGGATATAATAAGCCATAAAAACACTTCATGCAAAATAGCACTCACGATAATTTATCATTAAGTTTGTGATTTTATCTGTATGCTGTGAAGTTGGAATCAGGAATAAAGTTTACAACTTACCATCATCCCACTGTTTCTTCCTCTTTGCCTCATTCTCAGAAAACGCTTTGCCATTTGAAGTTTACTTCTTCCCAAAGCTATTTGGTACTGCCTTTGTAGGTTCTTATTCTGCGCAAAATAAAAGCAAGTTATGTTAATGATTTATTTAAAAAAATCAAACAACTTAATAGGAAGAACAGGAATTACATCATTGCCATAACTACGAAGTTGACCTCTAACAATGTTTGACCCCTGATTCCAGTTGCGCACACTTGAGTTTGTATTTCCAGCCTGAAAACAGAACATATTTCCATGAATGTAGCAACATTACATAAACATGTTGGCAATAATTACCAACAAATGGCAATCTTATTATACTTAGAAATAAAAATTAACATTAATTTACCATAATGATACATTAAAAAAGGAAGAATATCTTTACAAGTATTAATAACGAATGTTTTATATTGAAACATAAAAAATAACTGGAACTCCTTCAAAGAGGGCAATTATATGTACCTTCAATTAAGATGCTCTGGAACACATTTTAATTAAGATTTCTCAGTAAATATTTTGCATATTTACAGTCAATACCGTGTATAATAGGTAAGGGTGCCTAAAAGTATTTCAAACAACTTATTTTTAACATTTATCTGATTCGTCAATAGTGAACAATAAGATCCTGAAAAGTATTTTACCTTAAATTGGTAGTAATTATATTGGAGTAGATAGTCACTAGATTCAATATTACGATATACAACTGAATATGGGATGGTTTACTAGCACACTAGATGCAATACGTATATCACTCTATAAGGAATTTATACAAGGGCATAAATATCATTGCAGATAATTAAGAGGGGGATTTCACTAGTGAGAGAACATTAACTATTCCACTCAAATCTTTCAATATTTAGAATATTAAAAATATTTTACATTATCTTAAAAAGTGTACTCAAATTACTGTTGGAATATTCCATCAGCGATCAAAATTGAGAATCATATGGACTTATACCATCTATTCTGATTACTAAGTGTAGGAGCTCTAATGAAAACTCAACAACCTGGATTCCATAAAATGATGTATCATAGAAGATAACAGAATACTAGATACTCTACAGAAAGATACTTTAAAGTTCAATATTATAAATGACTAAATGTTTACCTGTGTCTTTCTAAGACGCCCACGTATCTGAGCTCGAGCACCAGTAATTCTGGACTTTCCCGTTTTAACTTGATAAATTGCGCCCCTCGCGCCGTTCCCGCGTGCTCCTATATTATTATACTGACGAGTATCTGATTTCCCACCTTTCTTTTTTAACTTAATTATGTCATCTGCAATAAATAAACACATACAATACCATAGAGCTGCAGTAAATTTCACAAGTATGTAATCAAAAGGAAAAGGCAAACATACCGAGGCTCATAGACAAAACATGATCATCCGCCATTCTTCCACTCGGATTTCCAACTCTTTTAACCGAATGAACTTGACGCTAAAGTAGTTTATTATGAAGTGACAACAATCCTAAACAATTGCCTAATTCGATTAGTAATGACTTATATTATCTCGATAGAAATAATAAGTTAGGATTACATGCTTTATGAGAGAAGAAATATGTTCTCCATTAACCTAGTAACCAGCACGACAGGAATAACATTGTCCAACCTGCTCGACTAGCGCCTAATTCAAATGAGTATATGTACAATATGGTAATGATATGGAACGATGGCCAGATGGAGCTATTTGAAACTAATATGGTAATTGCTTTTCAAGAGAGTAAATTACCTCTAAAATTATATAACTATAAATATAAAAATAATCAATGGAATATCATCATTAAATTAAAGGAGTTACCAATAGCTTGTATAAGTATCACCCTTTATTTACTATCAGAAAAGATAACTATAATCACTATCATAAATGAATTACAGAGTAACTTCCACAAAATAAGTATATAGTGCCTCTGGTTCCCTTTGTGTATGACGATTTTTGGATAGGTAAATTTATAGACGAAACGACCCTACAATATATTTATTTTGTGATAGTCATTCCGTTTCGGATTCAAGGTACTTAAATCAGCAATATACGAAGTGAAGCTTTAGCATTTATTTTTTTGATAATTTATTCTGTATATTTATTGGTTCAATTTTTGTAGTTCTAGCTTAAAATAATTATACCCATTTAAATTGAAAATTATTCAATGTTATTATCAAAAATATCCTAAAAGACATCGTGTGTTTTAACTCAGTGTGTGCTATGACACGGATCCATGCAGTTTGAAATAGTGAGATATTCTAATATGCACTTGTAAAAAATACTTAGCAATAAACCATGATGCTTACCGTAGTTAAGACTAGTAAATACCTTTGAAATTTATGTTGTGCTGATACATTTGAATCACGTACCAAGGATGCTATCGATTGACGGAGAAACTATCTCGATACATCGTACTTTGACCAACAGCTGATAGTTGGTGAAATTAAAGTATGTTTTTATGAGTTCTGCTGTGATAACGTTGGTCCTGATCCTCTCAAAAATTTAATATCGAACATGGATAGGATAATAAGAGGAATAATGAAATACCGGCAAACTGATCGGAAAACAATGGTCCAACAATTCGAGCAAGTTCGGGATCACCCGGAGGTATTTTCAAAAGAATCGAATAAGCTGGAAAACTTTTTATTATACCCAAAGTTTATTTCTAGTGGCTATCACACTACTTCCCTGTTGCTTATCATAAAGTTATGCCAGCGTGCACTTAGTTTATGGAAATAATCTTCGCTAATAAAATAATACGATTTGAACGTATTAATTTTCAGCCTAAAGCAGTATTTTTCACTTGTATGGATAGCCGGATGATTCCAACTCGTTTTACCGAAACAAATGTGGGAGATATGTTTATTGGTGAGACAAGCCTCAATGAATGTTTGTGGATATATATAAGCCTATATGGATATTTATATTACTTTGCTTAGTGATCTTATTACTTTTCAGTGAGAAACGCTGGGAATGTAATTCCTCATTCTCAGCATTTTGTCAACGAAATGACAACTACTGAGCCCGCTGCTTTAGAATTGGGATGCATCGTGAACGACATTAAGCATATTATAGTTTGTGGACATTCGGATTGCAAAGTATATTTCAAGGATTTATTATATCATATGAAGTATTATTGCAACTCATGTATTTATTTAGGACAATATTCTATCGTTCTTAATTACCTTCACTCTATAGGCTATGAATCTATTGCATGCTCTTCGCGATGAAGAGTTTTCATCCATCGAAAATCGGCGACGATCTCCTTTGCGGGCTTGGCTCTGCACTCATGCACATTCTTCATTAACGAAGTATCAACAACTGGAAATGTCAGGATTTGGTACCCCTATGCTATTTCAAGCAGAAACACCTATGAGGAAGTTTGTTGCTTACATTGACCCAGAAAATCGTTTCTCCATCACTGATAAACTCTCTCAGGTAATCCATATAAGAAGTGAAATAGGATGTAAAAAGTCTGACAGGACTGGGATGTATATACAGTACTCTAAATTACCTGTCAGTTGTTTAGCCATTGAGCTACCTTATAGGATCATTAAAACATGTTGTTAATAGTCCCAGGCATATCAGACTTTTTCAAACCTGTTAGGGAATATCCCAACCAAGTGAACTTTTTTCCCCAAGTCTACTTTTACCTCTTCACATTAAACTTAGCATCATCCATATAGATATAATGTCTGTGGAAGTTGCTAAGTGTTTTTGGTTTGTTGAGTTTAATTTGCCTTACAATTGAGAAACTCATTTATTTAGGTCTTTGGTGTAGGTTGATAATTTTATGTATTATTTCCAGGTGAATTGTCTTCAACAGCTGCAAAATATAGCAAGTTACGGATTTCTAAAGAGAAGATTAGAAAAACATGCCCTTCACATTCATGCTCTTTGGTTTGATATATACACTGGTGATATATTTTACTTCAGCCGTCAACAGAAACAATTTGTTGAAATCAATGAAGAAACTTCAAAAACATTATTGAAAGAGATAAAACGGTATTACTCTTAACTAGGGCTATCCTGCTGCTCTGAGTAGAAGTATTGCATTTATTCCTAACCAAGATTAAGCATTTATGATATCACTGAATCACTGCATTTTTCAATGTCAAGGCAATGAATTTTAATTCATTTCATAAACATTGTTAAACCTTATTTTCATTGATTTCCATAATGATTTAACAGAATATTTTTCATGTAAACTATATTTCTAAATACCTAACAAATGATAATTGAGATTTTATGCTTTATATGATCAACAGGTATTTCTTAATCTAAGAATCAACTTCAATTTCAGTTTTTAAAAATTTTGATACTTTTTGTAAAAAAATCATGGAAATGTTTTCATTAATGAATTCTAAAATAACGGTAATGAATGAAATTTTCAATACCTTATAATATGAATCAATTTTTAGGCATACATTTTTCTCTAACTTTTGTTCAATATTTTCTGTATCTCTTGTAATCTTATGCATGCAAAGGAAAATTAAGAGAGTTAATTTTGAAGTTTTTATGTACCTAGGAAATGTAATTTTACCATCTCATTTTATCCTTTAAATGATACAGTGAAATTTGCTTGAATCCTTGCATATCATCCTTCTGTCTTGATTTTCTGTCTTCATCTAAATAGTCTGCTTATCATTTATATCAATCAATTTCTATTCTAATATTTCTAGTCTAAAAAATCTGCTTTTCCAGAATTTTATGTATTGCATTATATTACTTTATAATATTTCATATTTTATGAAAAATTTAAGTTTGTTTATAGTAATTATTTGCATACTCAGCTCAGCTGAGATGTTGATATGCAATTGTTTAATTATTTATCATCAATTATTTGCTTATTTTAATCCTATACATGGGATGAGTTACTAGTTATTATTGTACTATCATCTTTCACTTCATCAAATGTCATTACATTCTTTATTTAATGAATCGTCTTACATTTAGATGATGTTTTGATTGCTTCTATTTTCCATCTAAATTTTCTGAACTTTTTATTGACTTTATCATGTTTGCTTTCAACTAACATTCAGCAAATCTGGCCTTAATCTCAAAGCTTTTTAAGTTCTAGATCCATTCCTGCTATTTCTAATTTTTATCTTCAATATGATCAATTTTATAAATAATTCTATTATAAAGGGAAATGGAAAATATAATTTTATGGATAGTTTAAAGTCTACAACCAAAATACTCTGCTGATTACCAGTGTACATGTAAATTATATTGTTTTGGTTCACTATATGTTTCATAAAAGACTGTTTTTGCTATTTTACTTTCTTACCCAATAGAACTGCTTGAGGAAAATTACTCATTCATGCCTTGTTCATACTCAGTATAATGAATAAGATTCAAAAGATAATGATTTTTGTCCTTTTTCAGAGGAATAAGTGTCCACAAAATTTCTCTTTTAGTGTATCAATAAAGATATGAATTCACTTTCTTATCCTTTGTTAAGCTGAATATAGTCAAAATTTTGCTATGAAAAACAGAAATAGATGGTGAATTTCACCTGTTGATATTTTTAAAGTAACTCTAGCTCTAATCATATCTTTCCCTAAATTTTATTTCTAGATGTCAATTATTAGCTCAAATGTGATGAAAACAATCAGGGATGGTTACAAGGAATTGATTGTATGTGTTTTAAAATTTTTTACAAGATACACCCAAAAAAAAGGCAATCTTGTACAAAATTTTACAATACAGAAATAGATTTAATGCATGTACAATTTTGGTACAATGTGGTTTAGATCATGTCATTGCACAATGAAATCATCATCATGAAAATGTTACAATTGTTAAATAATTTATTGATAAGTAAAATAAATTTACCATTAAAAATAAATAACAAATTAACGCTATAAAACAGGCTTCAAACATGATAAAACATTTTTTACGATTCTTGGATAAGTTCATTGTAAATGTCACTTTACCAAAGCCTATTAGTTTTTTAGATAATGTAAAATTTTTGTGATGATCTTTCTCCATACAATGTATTTTTATTGGAGGTTGTTTGATTAGGAATATATGTATAAATTTTCAAATATTTCTGTTCAAAGAAAAAAAACTCTCAATGTTAACATTTTTGATGTTGCATTAATCTCAAGATATCAACAAACATCAATGCATATGGTTTTCAATGAATTGTAAATTTTATGAAGGTGTTGATGAACATTTATAATTATAATGCTGTTGTTTCAGGAGATATTTGAACAAATCTTTTTACCTCTCTTGTTGTTTTATTTAAGATATATTTAAAATCAAATATATTTTTATAAAGAGCTTTTAGTTAAATGCTGTTTGTACAATTTATTATTTGTGAATTATTGAAGTGGATGATAAAGAATATTTTATGGAAGGACTGTGTTTTATTGAAAATTTCATGCAGAAATGCTCAGAAATTTCTCAGAGGTCAAAACTACAAAAAATTTAATCTGATGAAGACATGTACGTGAGAAAACTGTAAGTTGCCAAAAGCTCTATCCAAAGTCATTGTAAAAAATGGGTCAAGTAGATTTATGACCTGATTTTTGAGCTTTTCATTGTTTTTGTGTATAGTATGAGATCAGCAAGTAAACATCAACCATTTACAATATCATACTAGAGGTACACCTACAAGGGTCACCTGAAAAATGGCCTTATTCTCATTAAAAAGTTTAATGCGTTTTATCCTTTTTTATGGATCCCTTATACTTTCTAAAGTATTGTTCAATTTTCTGTTTATATATTTAGTGTAGTTTGTCTGGTTCAGGTGGTTGATTCATTATTCTTCATTAAGCAAAAATCAATTTTTTGGCTCACTTGTTTTTAGCATTCTTTGTAACTTCTTTCAACACTTTCTTGATATATTTCTTCTATATCCTTCCTGATGACTATCACAACTCTAAAATATATTTTACTCTTTATTGTATATTAAATAACAGCCAAGAAGGCTAATTACATCGAACCACTAATAGTGATTATAAATAAGTAGTAACAATTATATATAAATGTAAAACCATATCAAAACTAAATATAAAATAATAATTGAAATGATGAGACAAAAGAAAGTATGAATAATAATTAATTTATAAAATAAAGAAATTGATGGGAGAAAGAAGTTTAAGGGAGGGATTTAAGGACATATATAAATAATTTAGCAATTTGAAGTTAAGCTCAAGCATATAAGATCTGGGCCTCTCCATATCCAATTCCTCTTTCTGTTCTCCTAGGAAAATATTCTGCTGATGTATATATTGGCAAATATTGCAAACTCTACCAGAAAGAAGACTCATTTATTTCTTTTTGGAAGCCCATATTTTCTAGTGAAGTTATTATCTGCTTCTTGTATCCATACTCAAGCATTCGAGTCTTATTTCATTCTTTTGTCACACTGTTACCTCCTTGCCTTAATCTGAGCCAAATCTAGTAGAAATATTCTGTTCTTTCTACTACTATAGAAGTATACTCATATATAATCATTACTGAGTTACGGTTGTTGATCTTTAGTATAAAATCCAATGCTCTACAAGATGCTTTACTTTCTCTACATTATTTCTCCACTTTTTGAAGATCATATACCCTATCATCCATCTTTTGTTACCCTGTATTAGAATGAATTCCCTTCCTTTGGGTCAACCCTCAAGATGTTGTAGTTGTAGGAGACAAGGTGAGGAGTATTAGTTCTTATATATCATCATTTTCCAAACATCCAAATATGTGGTTCTTTTATGTCTGCATACAGAAGCAGATCTTAAAAATTGAGAGATTCTTTGAGGTGAAAAGTATGGTAATTCACCAGGGTATTCTACTGCTGGCTGGTGAATGCCTGTTTCACTTTGGGATACTCTTGAAATCTTCTTAGCATGTTTAACTCCCTTCAATACTTTTTCTCCTATATCAATAATGAAGAATATTTAATGATGATATCACATAATACAGGGAAAATTTAAAATCTTATATATAAATAACGATAAATATAATTACTCAATTACTTTCTAGAATCAGAAAGAGAAGATTTACTATGTAACCAGTAGCATGTGTAAGTACTCTATCTTATTCATTGTCTTTCTACAGAATTACATCTCATTCAACAAAGTATTTCAGAAATTGTATAAATGACCTTATTTCCTCATGCAAGTATATTAAATTGAAATATCACATATCCATCTCAAATTACTTCAAGTGAAGTTGAATCGCACTAATAGTGTACTATTATTTGAATATATCTATGTATTGTTTACGTTGAATCATTTCCATGAAATGTGATAGGATTACTTCAGTAAGGCAAATCAAATAAGATGATACCAAGATACTTGAATCGTTTTCCTAAAATTCTATTGCTGGTTGGAAAAAGGGTGACACATGAAGCAATCGATGTATTGAGGGACAGCATAGCCAAAAGAGGTATGAAGATTATAACAGGGAGAGGGGACAGCATTGGTCTAAAACCATGATCGGTAATGGGAGTGGCCATGCTACAGATGCTCCAAAGATGGACAAAACCATGTGGCTGATGTATATTCCCTATCCCAAATTGAGGGACTTGTCATTTTGTACCCCAGAAGGATATAGAATACATTGCAAAGAATAGTTTGTAGTTGTTGCTCTCCATTCCGAACCCCTCGATGGTATAATTTTAGTATATACATATATATTAATCCACAATTGTTCATCAATGTCCACGTATGCTAGCATTTCATTGTACTTCCAATTTATAACTACCTTAGTTCTCTCCTTGTCAACAAAAATTTCAGTCAACCTGCAAAGTTGGCTTTTATTGTGTTTAAGACAGTATGCTATCTGAAATTATTTATAATACTTCATTATTGAAAGGATTCTGATAACACAAATTGTTCTTTTCAAACAGACAAATATTTTGGGATTCTCTCTTTACAGCAATTAAAAGAAGCTAGAATAGAAGATTGTTTGTTTTTGTTTCCAAGTGTAGCCTAAAACAGATTTATTGCCAAAAATCCATTTTAGAATATTGTAAATAATGGAACATTCATCAATATGTGAAACAATGATTTTTAAATCTAGGCATTGAAGAAGGATGCGTATTTCCATTATAGATTTTCCATCTTCATTACTGTCTATTCTATTATTATTACCTCCTTACTGCTTTCTCAGAAAAATTAGCAGAAAACTAATAAGTTATTCAAAAAAGCATATAAATGCACAAACATAAATAATGGTAATAATTAGTGAACCTTAATGCAGTTTAAAACAATTGAGCCTAATAGTAGAATAAATAGTCACATAACACACAAGTAATACATTTTAAGCAAATGAATTTTTTTCAGAGAAGTAATAATGATTTAGTCAGCTATTCAATGTTAATTTTATGGTAAATCTGATTGAATAATAAAAATAAATATATTATAATAATTACATTCTATTTTTTAAAGAAGGGTCAAACATTTTATTTAAAAAAGTATAAGGATTAATTAAATCACAGTATCAACTTAAATATAAGTATGTATGGTAAAGAATATTTATACCCAAATTAGGTACTATAATTGAGCTTGGCATTAGCAACAATAAAATGTAAAATAATTTTCATGCATTAATAAATTCAATTTTCAGCCAATATGGATTTAAATGAATATGAAATTCAGGCAAACAGGTACAAACATTATTATTGTATTTGCAGAAATGAATACAATTATAATGTTCATAGTATACAATGATAAAGCACATTAAAGATATTAACATTCAATTAATAGCTTCTACAAATAATTAAATGAAGAAATTAAGAGGACAGTTTGAGATCCCTGATTAAAGAATATTGCATTCTTATATAATATGATAGCATCTAAGAGAACCAGTCCCTTCAACATGGTATATCCAGTATCAGAATAACTAATTTTCAAGTAAGCATCTGATTTAATGAGCACAAGGCATTTATATATATAAATAATAAATATAATAATGTTAAACAATATTATGAATTATCACAATCACAAAAATTGATATCAATTTTAATCATTTTTCTTCAAAAATCCCACTTGCAATATCAATTACTATATTCTTCTTTTAACTGCAAATAGGTTCTTAAAGTTTAATCACTTGAGCCGATTACTCTGCATCAATTGCAAACCATACATTGTCACTTTCTTTTAAGAAAGTCATGATTGCTTATTGGTTTGGATAATCTCAATTTCAGCATACTTGAGGAATATTATCCTTATATCACACACTGTTTTTGGCATCACCTAGTCCACATCAACCATTGCAAAACCTTGACCTTCTGTCAAGTTTCTATTTTCTGTTGAACTACTGATATGTTTTGTCCGTTTGTGACGATACATGTTAGACTGCTGAGAAAATGTGAGACCACAAACATCACATCGATAGGGCCTTTCTCCTGTATGTGTCCTAAGGTGGTAAGTGAGATGGTGCTTGGCGTTACACATTTTTCCACATACAGGACACTGATAAGCTCCAGTACTGCTGCCACTTACAGGTGCACACACTGTTCCAGAGAATAAAGGACCTCCACCACTACTTGCTACACCTCTCAAAGGAACAGTTCCAGTTATTCCACTGTCTCCAGTTTCCAAACTCCAATGAGAAAATATTCGAGTATTGGCAGATTCCTAAATGAAGAACCCAGTAATAACAATCAATGCTTAAGCAGGGACTGATACTTAACAAAAAACTACTTCATAATGAAATATGGAAGATGAAGAGCACCCATTCACGATGACATACTGTCTGATATCTTAAAAGATTATGGTGCAATTCACCCATTTTATTTCTTATAGAACAAACCTGTTTTTAAAATACATCCAATTTACTGATCTGTTTCCTGCAAAATGCCTCAGTTACCAATAAATATCACCCCAATAATAATACTCTTTAATGTATAAATGTAAAATAAAAAGTTAATAAGTTAAGGTGGATTTATAAACTATTAAATTACAAGTATATTATTAAAATGATTAAATAAGCCAGTTAATTTAATCTAAGATGCATATTTCATAGCAGCATAGAGAATTATTGATTTCCATATTCCAAAAAAACTATAATTGCTTTTCATGTTATACTTCCTGAACATTTGAGTAATAAAATAGTCTTAAAAATCCACTTTTAATAAATTTTATTTGCTTAATTGAAGTTCTTTTTCACTAAACTTTTATAACTTTTTATAATTCTCAATATTTGTTTTCATTAATGAAGTAATAACTCATTTTTCTTAAACTGTATTTTATAAAAATAATTAAACAATTAGCCTCCAGTGAAAAGTTAAATAAATCATTTCCATCAGTAAGGCATCACAAAGCAATACTCAAAACTAAGTGGATTTTCTCAACAGGTCTCAACTTGTTGTCAACTTTCATAAAGAATTAATTTTAATTCATAGTATTTAGTTTAAGGGTTATTGTATAATTGAACCTACCTTTAGGGACAACACTGTTTTAATACATTTGAGAAATGTAACTTACTTTCATTTTTATTCTAATCCATAAACTAAGAAAAGTTAAATAAAAAAACTAACAAAAGCAAAATTTGTAACTTGTTGTAAACTAAACCTGGTAAATATTTTTAATAGTAAATAAATAATAGTAAAAAATTTAGAAAATGAATTTTTAAATAAAGTTATACAGAAAAAAATTGAAATCTTTTCTAATTCCGTAAGATATAGCATTAAGTTTCTACTGGGCAGTATTTCTACTAAAACTTAAATTATAGCAATCCTTTTCTCAAGCAACCCATGGGAGAAAAATTAGAATCATCAATATTCAAATTCAAGAGAAACATATTTATTCAAATCCATATTGTGGAAATTTGCTTCTTCTATGCATACAATTGAAAGGGACTAGTTAGAAACAGTTAACTAACAAAATGAAAGGTTAAAGAACTGATATGCTTAGATCAAGAAACTTATACTCTAAATATAGAAAATTAAATACTTTCTGAGATATTTAATTAGAAGTTTACCTGTCTCATTTCTACATTAGGATGGGTCTTTGAAACAATCATAGATTGTCTATTAAGGACATCAACTGATGGCACACATGGTTGATTAACTTCTCTTTTCCCTTGAGATGTATTATCTGGAGATTCGATTTCCTCTTTGATATCCTAAAATAAATCAATGGGTTCGGTAAAGAAATTATATATATTAAGTTGATGAAACAAATCTTAGAAGTTATGCAAGTAACAATACATAAGAAAACAAAATACCATTTCAACTACTCTCGTTTTGTTGAATACTTGCGGACAACGGATTTCTGTATTATCTTCCAACATTAATTCGTCATTTTCCTTCAATTTATGATTGGCACAACTTATCTTGACGCTACTGAGACTTTCCTTCGTCTCTTTCTCAATAAGTACTTCAATACTATCACCTGTGTTGTTCAAATCGAGATGAGGTAAGATTTCGTTCAACTCTTGCTGTGTAGGTTCTTCATCAGTATCTCCAGCTGTATGACACATTTTCCTTTTGCAATCTTCCATCGACTCTAATTCTGATAAATTTCTCTTTTTCTCGTTTTGATGTTCTAAACTGTTTTCAATGATAGCACCATCTTCACCGCAATACTCATTTTGTAACCCTTTTGTTAACCCATTAACAGAAAGTTCATCAGCGATTTGAAGAAAAGAAGCCAACTGTGAGTGTGAAATGGTCACTTCTCCATTGTACATAAAATCTAATATATCTACCATTTCAGACTTTTTCACTCCTTTCATGAATATAACGGGATGTTTATCAGGAATTGTCATAAATAATGTTCGAAAATAGGGGCTGCATGCTGATAGGACGAGTCTATGAGCTCCGAAGTAATGTCCCTCGCAGAGTAAAGTGACATCCGTAAGAGATGCCGAATCATACAGTTCTCTGAGTACGCTGAAGACTTGTTTTGAATGAGATTTCATTTGCAGAAAGAACTTGTCAACTGACATCTTTTTATCTGCAAGAAATCAAGACGTTTGTCAGGAAAACTTTACAATACTTAAGCCATCTGTCACTTATAATTTAAGGTTCAAAATACATTTCCAGCGCTTTAACCTTGAATATAAACAAATGCTTTAACAAACAAAACAACTAGTACGGATTGTGATAGTTAAAATTGATGCTGAAACTGGGTTGATCCTTATAATAATTTCATTTCGAACCTTCCCAATGGCTCCAATATTTCTAGAATACAAGTTCTCAAGGATGCACAATAGAGACACAATTATATTTATTTCTTCGAAATGAATTGATAAATAACACTCAACACGCTGTAGATGGTTCTTAAAATCCAAGCGGTGCTAAAATTTATTTCAAGGTTTCGATACACGCTATAACATCCTTAAATTTCATAATTAAATCATTTTATAAGACTAGCAATCTGAAAACCTGATCGCACATTGCTTCTCCTTTTTACGCTGAGCTTACCACACACACAAACTTTCTCATTATTGGCAGTTCAATCGGGATTTTGATCGAAGCTTAAACATGTTAAGTATCATCTCCACCGAAAAAATCTAATTTTTACCGGTGTTTATGAACGTGATATTTCCATGAATTTCTTTTGATATATTCTCATACTCAATCTTGATTTGAGGAGAAAAGAGCTGGGTACAAATGGAAAAAATCAAAACACCGTAGAACCTTCACCGAAAAATAAAACTAAATTATGGGAAAGCTCGATTTACAACTTAAAGGAATAGTTAGGAATATTTCTACGAAAAGATACCACTAATCTTAGGATATAGCTAAGGCAAATAATAGAGATCCGAAGTGAAAAAAATAATAAAAGTTTCATCATCAATATTGAGGAAATCCAAAACTTTATTTACGCATGATACAAGGTATCATGTTATTACATAAAAATACAATTATTGTTTCAGTCCGAGACAGTTATAATTTTTAAAGAACAAATGCAGTATTTTGTGAAGGTTATATTTTATCGTGTAAATATTATATTACTATGATACGCGTTTCGAGAGTATAGCTCGTGCCCAGCAAAAGTAACACGTTCTTCATTTACTACATTCTATTTATGTAGAAAAATCCTTCGGAACTAAAACTTCTCTTTTCAATCGATAACCCACTTTTAATTAAATTAGGTAATTATATGATGCCGCTGACCTGAAAGACTGGTCAAATATCCAGAAAAAAGTCTGGGAATGGTTATTCAAAGGGTAGTATTAGTTCCGAGGGGATAATACGGACTACCAACGTTTTAAGATTACCGTAATTTTGCGCGGTTTCCATGGAAACGTCAAGCTACGAACTCACGGTCATAATTTGTTTACAAAAATATGCATTTATCTTCAGCTAGATATATTGCTATGCTTATTTTACAGTTATCACTGATTTTAGTTGATCTCACAATTAATGCATTTTCAATGATTTTTCGTAAAGAAAATATTGTGCTCCTCGTTGTTTATATGTAAGCTTAATGTATGAAAATTGTATGGAGACCCCAACGACGAATAACCTATTAATAAGAGTGTTACTTTCAGTGCTCAGGACTTTTGTCTCGTGTTCTCCTTGATATCTATCTTCTTGAATTTCTTCTCGACTTTTATTTTCCAGGTAAATATCTGTAACGTATTATTAATTAATTATTATTATTTTTGAAAGAGGATTTATGGATACGTTTTCAAAATTGTAGGCAGGTTTAATTGGTCTACTTTTGGAACGCTTCAAGACAACTATTTTCTTTTGCATCTTGTACCTGATTTTAACCGTAATCTACCACGTCTGGAGTTTAACGCTACAATGGAACGTTATGCATAAGTCAACTTGGACTACATCATTGATGGCGTTATTTATTTCTCAGAGATTGAGTAGGCTATACATATAATTATAAGTTTCACTATCTAAACTGAACAAGATTTTATAATACGAACTTTAAATCGCCAACACGTATTATAATCTTTTATTGCAGTTGCTGCTATTTATTACTACTTTTACAAACGCACAGTTCTGAAGCTATCTGACCCGCGTTATTATGAAGAATTTCGATGGCTACAGTAGCTAACGGACAGAATCAGAGGAGCTGTGATGAAGAAAGGTTTGTGATGTCAAGATTAGTTTATTTTGCTATCTATTCTTTGTACGATCAAATCAATGGATATTGTAATAGTACATTACTCATATTTTCAATAAGATGTAGGTATCAGAACCAAAAATATCGTATGAACACTTTGTCGTCTTGAAACGAATTCTCCTTTTCATTTAGAGTTAAAAATTCCTATTTCCATAATTTGCAATTTTTTTTAGAATGTAACATATTTACAGCAATGTTCCTTTTGATTGGAACCATTAAATAAGTTGTCTTAATTTGTGCAGAAGCTTAAATATCTGATTATCTGAACTTGAACAGCATCGATCCAAATGCATTTAACTTGCCTAAGTGTTTAATGCTAGCTCATTATTCTAAGAGTTTATAGAAAATTTGAGGTATTTCAAATCTGAATGAAACTATCTTTATTTTTAATACAAAATATTTCATTCTCTATTAGTTTTATGTTTATAAATCATCTTTAAGAATTCAGATAATTTTAATGTTGGAAAGTATTGAATAGATTCAAACTTCATGTAAAGATGTAGTGAGAAGTATATGAATAAGGCATATTAGATATCTTAATCAAGTGTTCAATGTGGTTGAGATTTTTATAATAAATATTGTCTATTAATGAATCCTTTTTATTACTATAATTTGTAACTAAAATGAATAATTGTAAAGAAATACAATATTGGTTTTAATTTAACATTTATTGAATTTTTAATTAACTTTCCTTTAAACAATTCATTTTATTCACCATCATTTAAAAATATTAGGAACAGGAATGGATTCAGGAATATATGTGTGTAACTTTACTCAAGAAAATTATTATAATTTTTAAAAATTAATCACCATCCTCCCTTACTTGAAACATTCATGTAATTGCTAGGCAATTACAGATAAGTACTGGTCACTTATACATGGTTCACCATTATCTTTTAACATACATGAAGGTCACTTATACTGAATAGTGAAGTTATGTTAACCATCATCAATCTAATTATTTCTTTAGTGTTATAACTGGAACATATTGTTGTCAATTACAAGAATTATCTCAAATCTGTATCAAGCTAATTGAAATGACAAATCAAAGGAATTGAGGTAGAAAGGCAAGGATTCTGCACTCAAGTAGTTGTAATGGATTTGCCTATGGCAGTATATCTATTGAAATGTATCAAAATAGACTAAAATTTTTATATAACCCATTGAAGCAAGTCAATTCAACTCCCTAACCTGAAATTTCCTAAGTATAATTGAAGCAGCATAATGTAAAACTAAGACATGGTGTACTTTCCTGGTTCACAATTTATTGATTTGATTAAATTCAAACAAAATCATGAAATGAATTCTTCAAAATTCATATAATGCCCCAATTAACTTTGTGTTCCTCTTTAATTAATTTATATAAAACCCCATTGAACTATTTGAGCCAAGATACAATAAATTGTGATGATTAAATTTCATAAACAATGTTTTGTACCAATAAATAGTACATGCTATGGTATAATATTTGGAAAGAAAAAAATTAGGAAAATGTTATTTTTCCAACATACTGACTGAACCATTTCATCCTCCAGCAAGCAGAAACCAGAAAATTTTCAGCTAAACTTGTTGAATGGCACGAAGCAAAGAAGTGCTTCACAAAAGGTAAATTAATTTTCAAAGACTATGAATGACATCTGACAAATCAGTGGTTTATAAAGCAATTCTACAACGAATTTCATAATGGAAGCCACCTCTACATATCTATGATTCCTCAATTTGTTCGCACAATTTTTCTGCCATTGGGTTGTACCTAGATATGAGATTAAAGTGATTTGAACCCTTCAAGTTTTCTCATAACCATATCATGAATCATTATACTTTAACAACTCGCTAATTCACTGAATCTCTCACTTTCACATTCCCCTGGTATTTTTTCAGTATTCTTTATACCAGATAATTGCAATTCTTAGACTTGTTCCAATGAGATTTCAAATTCTAAATTTACTGACCCAATATTTACATCAATTAGACAAAACACTTTGGTAATAAAATAAATGAAAACCTGATAAATCTGGAAGCTTTGAAAATTAAGTTGCACTTACAAATTTTATTAAGATGCAACTAAATTAAAAGTTTCTTCACACACTGTCAGCATTATACATAAGCAAAAATCAAAGAAATAAACAAATATTGCCAACATCACAAATTTTTGTCAAAATTGAGATATAACTTCAGTTTCAAGTATAAGTTTTCATTAAATTACAACTGGTTCTATCAAAAATTCACCTCGTTTTACAGGTACAAAAGAGATTTTTTAAATATAGTCAGAGCAAATTTTCAAATAACTGCTCTCTAGTAATTTTGAATTTCTCTTGATTACATCATTCACAGCAATATCATACTGTTAGATGATGTAATAACAACAGCTAAATGTGTTTCTTCTGTACTGCCATAAAACAGCCAGTGAAATCAAAAGCACTATCATTGTCACATGATATCACAAAAAATTCTGAACTCTACCAAACATTAGACCAAGGAGATCATACATTATGGTTTGCATTAAGAAATAATAGTTTGTCAACTATGTTAGGGGAAAGTGCAGATCGACGAACATCAAAAAGAACCTGAGCTTCTAAAGGTATCCTTTGAGGAGGAACAACACAAGCAGGTACACAGCCATGACGGCGAGCAACACGAGCTAATCTAGGACATTTTGCTGCCTCAGCTGCCCACCAAACAAGAGGACAATGATCAAGTGGAGCTGGAGATTCTGACTGGTATTGTACCAGTTCCAACTCTGCTCTCTCTTCAGCTGGTTTTTCGCTCTTTACTGTGCAAAGATCCCCCAGCAAAAGCTCCATTCCTGAAAGCCGACTCTTCTTACTTTTAGATGGTTCATCACAGGTGCTTACTTCTACAGTTTTTCCTCCAGAGGCTACTTCCCCAATGATTATTCTAACCTGAAATTATTATTCACAATAAAATTAATAAACCAAAAAAGTAAAAAATGCACAAAATAAACTACGAAAAGTTTCTGAATAATCAAATGAGACTACCAGGAAATTTTTGAGACAATTTGTGAAATTTCAGAAGGAATTTCTCCTTTGAGATAAAAAAAAACATTTTAGTCAATTGTCATACATATCTTAGAACGCATCTCCCTCACACCACATAATTATAACTGATGCATCTTAAACCTTTTACTTCCTGAGGTTAATTGACATTTCTTGCATCTATCATATTAATAAATTGCATTTATCAAGGCAAGACTTGGATTATAAGGTTAAATTAACAATTAACTCAATAAATTACAGACCTGAAACCCTATCAATAAATTTTACATAGTTCACACATACTTAGTTTATGGTAAATAGAGGGAATATACATGTTACAACATCTCCCAATCTCTTGCTTGTCATTACGTCAGTGTATTTTGTATGAAGTGAGAAATCACATGCATTTCTTATGGCAGTATTTTCCCCACAAGGGCTTCGAACTAGAAAAAACTGTAGCAAGATATATATCTTTTGCTAGAGTATCATGTTCTTTAAACACTTCCCAAATTTAAAGTTGAAATACTACTCAGAAGTGCCCCAAAATGTGTTCTAATTTTCCTATATATTTCTTATGGAAATAAACTGAAAGACCCCTAGAATCAAACTCGTGACCTACAGCAGAGCAACTGCTTATCATACAAAAGGTATCCAAGATTGCTATCTTTTTGCATAGATTTTTAATTATTCACATATCTCTCTCCCTCATATTTTAAATATAAGAATATCAAATGAGTCTGGCATGGAACCAATGACCAACAACAAAAATATTTGGCAGATATATGTAGAAGTACTGCAAGTTAATTTATCTGTGATATATATCCCAATATAGGTGGGCCCAAAATGGGAATTTTCCCCATTATAATGTATAGAGTTGATTTTTGGCAAATAAAAAAAAACTTGGCAATAACACAGAAATTTCACTTATTTATAGACATGCACCATTTCTATGCATTCCTGCCATCTATTGTAACTACTGTTGGTCATTCGTTCAATGCCAAGCACGATTGAATTCCCCACATTTAAATTAAATGGAAAGTGTATTTCAATAATTATTTTTAGGTACTTAACACAAAATTGGACAGCTGTCACTTTGTGGTAGGATAGCAATTAAGGGTACCTTTGTGCGATAGGCAGATTGTACTGTAGTATGTCATGAGTTTTATTTTAGGAGGACTTCAGTTTATCTCCATAATAAATAATGTGTAAAATGGAATAAACTTCTAATCACTTCCAAGTAATATTTTAGGTTGAAATTTAGAGTGTGTTCAAAGAACATGAATATCAAGCAAAAATATAGAACTTTGGTACAGATTGTCCTTAGTTCAACCCCTGGGTGGGTAAAATGCTTCTCTAACACATTAAAGGCAGGGGATATTGACAACGTACTCTAGGTAACATGGCAACTGACCTGCCTTGTTTTTCATCCTAGAGTGGGTGACAGTGGGTCTGTACTCATAAAAAAATTTAGGCTTAAAAAGTTTATTGAAAAAATAGAAGTTTATTTAACTTAACTTTAGATCTTATTATTACAGCTCATGCTTTTAAGGTTCAGTCGAGATAAATCTTAGTATTACAACTCCCCCTTTTAAAGTATTAAGAAATGCATCATGTTATCAAGCATAAATCATAAGACACTGACTTTCAATTACATTTGAGTAGCATTAATGCATTATGAAACTTTTGGATACCCTTTCACTTATTAGTCATGAGAATTCTAAATATATATATATAAAGATACAAAATATCTATTATGGGATTTCTTAAGATACCTTTGAATCCAATTCATCCTCTTGGGTAGAACCCTCTCCTTCATTCATAATTTGAACAAGAATTTCTTTGATATGTTCCTCAACTGCAATCTTTTCATCTTCTGTGGCATACGGGAGCAGTTTAAATCGAGGATCAAGTGTCGTTGCTGTTTGCAGAAGACGGCTTACCCGACGATCACTGTATCTGTTGCAAAGTGACTCTGAAAGAGCCTCTTTCAGTTCACATGCTACAGCGGAATCCGTCTCCTTTGTCTTCAGATGAGTACTCACCAATTGCCACAATAGTGGCTTAAGTAAGGAGATAAGAGGTGTTTTTTCTTCACTTAGTGTCATAATTGTCACCTGCAAAAATATAATGAAAAATATATTAACTTCTCTTTGAATTGAGGTATATATAAATCATGTCAGCTGGGGTTACATCAGAATGTGTGTTATCAAAAAGGGGCACAAAACCCAGTTGATAACTTCTTCATTTAATGAATAAAATTTCAATAAGCATATGAAAAGTTAGAACTAACACTCCTTGATAACTACACAGGATTAAAAAATTAAATTTTATTCCATTTCCATCAAATTCCATCGTCTATAGCATACTAAGAAATAAAAGGGATATAAAAGGCAAGGAAAATATTGTTTCATATTTCAGAAATATACTATAATAGACATCAAGTGTACTGATTTTCATGATAAACTTTTACATCATAAATATTCTAATATTTTTGGAATTAACTCTTCCTATTCTCTTTTCTTTGAAAATTATTTCCATTAAATTCATAAAGAGAGATTGAAAACATTAGTTGACAAATCATATTTTTTGAAAATTTCTTTCTTAGTATCTAACATAATGACCACTACATTAAAAGAATGTAAGACAAACTTAACATGTAAGACATAACAAATATTTGAATAATAAAATATAAGAAAAAAAACATGCTTATAGTTAAGCTTGAGAATAACAAAGGTATTGACTACAGTCTTATCTAAATTAGAAGTAAGCAATGCAAGAGAGTACCGAATGGAAGGAATTTTTAAAAGTAAATTGCTTCCACATTAAGAATTAATACGATTCAAACGAAACATCTAAGGTGATACTCTGTGTCTTACCTTAAAAGGCTCAAGGACAATGACCACATCTTTGACCACAGCCCATTCTTCTTGAGTGAGAGCTATGTTTGGGGGAAATCCAACGACATTTTCAATATCACTTTCTCCTGCAAAAAAGCTAGAGAGTATCTTCTCACGTTCTAAAAACCTCTCTAACATTACATAAGTGCTTGCCCATGCTTTTGGATAGTCCAATATTAATGCTCTTTCTTCCAACTGATGCATTTGTTCCTGAACTCGCAGTGCACCACCAAGTTCAGCATTCTGGAAGATAGTCATAACTTCCATTTAAAGAGAAGGAAATGCTGTACATCTTGATAAAAATTAAAATCAAAACGAAACAATGAATTTCCTTATAAAAAGTAATAAAATACAATAGCTCTTGAGTTATGGTATCACAGATAACTTGGGTTTAGTAATAGGATTCATTAGGTATTAGTTCAAACTTTGCTCATGAGTGGTGAATTATAATATTCTATAAAAAAAGAATAAAACTCACCTGCAAAATGAAAGTGATGACATCCCTAACTTTACTGATTACAGGGGCAACGAAAGGCTGTTGAAAGCACGCAGTTGCACTCTCCTGAAGACTATGCACTAAACAAGGCACAATTGGCAAACCTTTGGATTCTAAAGCCATGAGAATATCATCTCTAGACGTTGCAGCAACCACAGCTGTAACACGTTCACACTGTACACCCCATTCTTGAAATAAGGTGTCGAAGGTAGCGGACCACCCTCCAGCTTCCATATTAGGTGAACACTGAACAGTACTCAAAACCTTTCTTTCCAGCTCAGGTTCCTGATTTTGATAATGTACTGCCAAAGTAAGATAAGCTTGACCATTTGCAGATGTCCATTCCTCAATGCTTAAACCTAATTCACAAGCAGCACAAACATTGGCATACACCACTTCACGGAAAGAGTCATAAACTTTAGGAATCAATTCTTCCTCTAGTTTATTTTTGCTAGGTATTTCACATGGGGATTTCAGTGTCGCTATTAACCGTTGAAATCCACGACCTTCTACGACATCTGGTAACTGAAGATCTAATACAACAAATTCGACGATAGCATCGGACACAGACTTTCCATCTACCATACTCTGACTTTGAGAACCCATATTATCTTCCGGTAAAATTATTGCTACATTTTGATCAGGCATCTGGGAGTTAGATTTAAATAAAACTCGTAAGTTTTGATTTCCCATATTATCTATACCAGGTACATTGTTCAAGTTGACAGACGACGGACTTCCTGTGGTAAAAAACTGAATGTCACCATCAATCTGAACAGTTCCATCTGCAGAAGTAGTATAAATATGTGTTGGACCTTCATAAGAATTCTGCTTCAGAGCTTTTTTGAGAGCTCGCTTTTCTTTAGAATCGGTTGGAGGTCGCCGAGGAGGAGCGTTCGCCTCGAGTTCAGCAAGTTCTTGAGAATGTTTGTTCTGCAAATGCATTCTAAGATTGCTAGTATTTCTATTATAAGAAATTTGAGTCTTACATAAAACACATATAATTTTTACTTTGGTTAGAATATCACCCTCGTCAGTAGCTGGAAAACCAAAATACCGCCAATATATACTGCGCATTGACATGGGCACAACAAGTTTTTTGTAAGTATAAGTATGCTTTTCTTCCAACATCCTAGCGAACATTACGATTTCACGATCGTATTAGAATGCTATCCACGCAAAATGTCAAGAGGCCTTTCACATCCTACAGATACACATCCACAATTCTTATCAAAATCTTTCTGCATTACACCAAATTTTCAAAATGGACACTTAGTCTAATTTCAACCACCGATATTATTATATTAAGCATCTTTCACATCACAACTCTTTCTTCTTTAAACTGTCTTAAATATAGTATAAGCATTCACTACAAATTTACCGCGATATTCAATCCGGAATCAACTTCTGACAAATAGATAGATATCGAACTTCAATCACTCGTTCCACTCTCACAACTCGCACGGATGTAATTGCGCCATCTCGGAAAGTCGTGAACGAGCGTTACTATCGAACGGCCCTCTCCCTGTTCTGCGAACGATCGAAAGCTTCGGTCAATGCGATTGGCTGACTCTTCTGTAATCAGAAGCATATGGCCAACAGCTCAAGGATTACCCTTTACAAATATTAAATCAGTACCTAGTTATTATTAGACAAATTAGAGTCTTAGTTATTGCGTAATGATAAAAATAGCGTATTTGGAGGATTCATAATTAGTATGTAAATGTAGCTATGGACGACTTTGAGGTTGCACGTGTCATTAGAGGGACCTTACCATTTTCGTTCTCTACGATTTTTAAAATCCCTACTTACTAGCTAGCTATAAACTAGCGTATTCATCTTATTTCATTAGGGCCATTTTTTATGCTCTAGTAAAGTAGACTACATTTATGTTGTGCTTTTGTTTATTACTCTTTTGTTAGTAATCTATGGACCTATCTAATTTATAACTTCTTAGTTCATATTTAATGTAGAATGTGTTCTGCATTCAATGACAATAGCATTAAGTCATTGAGATTTATTATTGACATTAGTTAAGTCTAATACGAGTATAATTTATAATGATCGTGAGAATTATAAGTTGTCACGATAGTATATCGATGATGGATCACTCAATTGAAGGTGTTCTCTTTTTACCTATTGTGTTTACCATGTACGGAAACAATAATAAGTATATCTAATTATGATTTTTCTTGGATTAAGCATGCTCTCAAATTTTGAAATTTATTTGCGGCATAAATATTGAGAGGTCTTCTTTAATATATTTCTATAATTTAGTTTATTTGATAACATTTTATCTCAGTGGCACATCACTTCTGCTTCTTGCTTTGAATGCCGTACAATTCAGAGTGATGTTTTTCACTAGCTTTTATCTTGATAAGCTTATAGTAGTTCTTTCTTGTTCAGAATTAAATAGTTGATATTATTTACTACATGCAAAGGATTGTTAATTCTCAATTGATGATTATAGGTTTAAATATGCATAATTTTTACCTTGTAGTATACTTCGAAACCTAATCCTCAAGTTCCAGTTATTGTTATTTCATTTGTGGTAATGGAAGCTTAATTTTATTTAGCTTTATTGTTTTTCTGTTAGCTGTAGAGGGTTATGATAGTTTTATTTTCAGATTTACTTCCTTTATTTTCACTAGATCTATCTGTATTCTGAAATTGAATAACAAAATCTTAAATTGAGCAAATAGCAGAACAGTTCTGTTAAAAACTCAACAATGCAATTATTATACTGAACTACATGTATAAATAATTTTATAATATATTAACTAAAGAAATAATGGAAACAAACCCAAAGAAACTATTGAGAATAATATTTTGGTTTCATTATTATCAAGGTCTGTGGAAAATACTATAATGGTTGTGATCATGGAACACTGTCTTTGTGAGTAAGTTAGGTTATAGAAGTAATTATAAGCCATTATACATCTGATGTGTTTTATTGACAACTTCAGGAAGGAGTTTAAATTTTTTAGGTTGGTGTTAGTTGGTAATTTTCAGTTTTCTGCTATCAAAGGCAGTCAGTCATTTTTGTTCTAAGTTAAATTTAAGTTACCATACCTTAAGACTAGGAATTCAGTCTTCATCCCATCTTTAGCACACACGAATTCAGATACTAACATTGTTTTCATGGAAATGCAGAAACAAATTGCCACTTGCATTGTATGAGAATTTGGGGCACTACAAAATTCAGGAATTATACACATTCCTTTAACCCCGCAAGAACAGATATTCTCTTTAAGGAGTATAGTTATCATTTCCTCACAATGTCAAAACACAGAGATATATGGTGCACTGGATTTAATGTGACAGTAACAAGTATTTTTGTGGAAATTTCCCATCTAAAGCTTAATTTCTAACACAACTATAATTTCATAATAAATAAACATTTTTATTATAAATACAGCACAATGCATTTGATAAGGAGTTTTAATGATATGATCCAAACTTGATGAGGACTAACATATTGCTAAACTCATCTTTATCATAACATAAGTAAATTTTCAATCTCCATATACTAAAATGTTCTAGATTTATTTTAAAGATAAATTTTGATAAAATACAGAGCAAATTGACAAGACATTTTCTTATCTCTAGTTATCATTTCTTAAGAAATAATTAAAATTGTTCTATAATGCACTGTAAGATCGACTTCCAGAGTTTATGCATAGAAACTTTAAATCATGAAGTAAACAATCTGTAAGTGGAGCTTGACTTTCCATTTCTCTAAGTTGGATCATTTTGATAGAATAGAGAAATCCTCTGACTGAAGTTCTGTGGTAAATTATGGACTAGATAAACTAAAAAATGATATTGTACGTAAAAATTACATTTTTTTGACCCAAGGATATGTAAATTTTTAATTTAGAATAAACATAAATAGATTTTAATGAAATGAGAGCTTTGAAAGAAATGAGGAAATGTTCATCTTTTGCCTACGGTTCTCATTTTCTATCAAACAGTTAACTCTAAATCTTTTCCTAAACCTCTCCCATCTATCATTGATGGGGTCTTTTGATGGAAAGAAACTATCTCTATTCCAGGAGACTGAACATCTCTCATGTCAATCTTTTTACGTCCCCAGATCCATGAAGCAAAGGGTCTCCTCCTTTCTGTCATAGGAAAGCTACGATAAAGCCTTCCTTCAGTGGTCCATGGTCCTTCTTGACTATACTCTGCTCTAGAATCACCATTCCTCCTTTCTCCTGAAGTAGATGTTGCTTCTGAGGCATCAATGATGCTACTACCTCTTGCATCCATGACGACCACTTCCTCTTCAGAAACTGAAGATCCATCTGCTCCATCTCCTCTTTGCCTTTCTTTGTCATTGTTCATTCTCTTTCTCATTTCTCTCACACCCCTTGCTCCAGTCCCTCTTCTCTTTCCAGCTGGATGGGCTCCTTTTCCATGCCTCTTCTTTTCCCAGCATGCAAATCTTCTAGCCAATTCCTTTCTGAATCTGGGATGTGTTATTGCATAAACAAATGGATCAATACAGCTGGCCATCTTGCAGAAAAGTGCTGGTACCATTGAGGCTAATGGGGTAACAAGATGACGATTTCCTGAAAATCCTAGCAATGCCACCACAGCATATGGTGTCCATGAAACAAACCAAAGAGCCACCACTCCTAGGACCACAATTGCAAGTCTAAGCTCAGTTCGTCTCCTTTGACGCTCCCGACGAGATGAAGCATCTCGTCGATCAGATAATTTGCTTACAGCCCGTACAGTTACAGAGGAGGAATAGTTAGCTGCAATTGCCACAGCACGGCATATAGCAGCATAACAAAAAGAGATAAATGCAAATGGAATGACCCAGGCAGCTGTGAAGAATACCAGGATAAAGTAACGGCTACGGCCATCATCAGCCAGGTAATCAAAGGAACAAGAAGTTAAGTATCCCTCAGGCACATACTGATTGATCCCAAAGAGAGGCATCGAGGAAAATATTGCTCCGTAAGTCCAAGCGAGAAGCACACAGGCACGCGCACGAGATCTTGTTGGAACCTTCAGAGGTTCCAATGGATAAAGCACTACAAAGTATCTGTCAAGGGCTATTGCTGCTAACGTTGCTATTGAAGTGGTTCCAGTCAGCCCTCCCAAGAAACCATAAACTTGACAACCTGAAAATGTAGACAATTGAATCGTAAAGAAATTTTAATTTAATGATTTCATGTAAAGCAAAAACTATATACATTTTAAGAAAGTCCATTTTAAATGTAATCTAAAATAACACCTTTTTGAAACTGTGATGAAAACTAGGGAAATATATTTAGAGGAGTATCTGACTTTTTTCAGGGATAAATATATAACGGTCTATTTTTATTATTATTACTGTGTAATTTTTTAAAAATTTTAAAAATTCAGTTAGATTTAGCTATTATTTACATCAGTAAAATAAATGCAGTCAAAAAGTCATTTAGTATGAAGGTATTGAAGATAACTCTTCATACTTGTAATTTACAATTTGTAATTTAATTCCTTAAGCTTGGACTTTCTTTGGGTCTAAGCTTTTTTGACAACTAGGTGGAATCTATTGATAGGAACGTAGATCAAGATTGCTCAGTGCTCAAACTGGGTTATCTTGAGGGAAATACCAAATTCTCCACCCAAAGATTATGAAGATATTAAGTAACATATTGTTCTCTTTGGGTAAATTCATGGTGTAGTTAAAAAATGAATTATATTATTACCTATCATGTGGAATTATAGACTAATATCTTCCATGCTTCTGGTAAAAATTATATTTCTCATAAAAAAATAGTATTTTGAGGTTATAGAAGATTTGCTAATCAAAACTCTGTGGCATGGTTGGGAAAAGTGTTTAATCCAACCTCCTATCTCTATTCATCAAACATGTCTCTGATTCTAATTTCATTGTGACCTAGCATGGATAGTGTAATGTAAATTATAATCACCAAAAGCTCCAAGGGCTGGCCCAAGATAGATGCTGTTATAAATGAATATAGGCATCTTCAGGAGCATAAAGCAGTCACTTACAGCAAGGTTCATGACCAATATGTTTGCTGGAGTTCGCAGTGATTTGCACCTGAAAGGAAACATTATATTGAGTAGCTTTATCATATAAAATATTTTAAAATCTAGATTCAAAAAAAATCATTTAGATATTCTTCATAGCGTATTGCAGATCTTGTAAATATATGAAGGTACAAATTCATTAACTTTTTTATAATATGTAAGGGGTAAAGCATCAAATGAAATCTGGTGAAATACACTAGGCTTATGTAGCTACTTTATGTATTTAAATATTTAAAATATTCAATAGGTATGTTATATAATATAATATTAGATCATTTATATGTTTGATTGTCTTGAGAGTTAGATGATGGTATATGAATGATGATATTGTGAACTAATACTCAATCTCTGCACCTGTACTAGGGCCCAGAAATAAGATACAATTATTTCGTATATCCATGTATACAATTTATTCGTAAGAAAAAACCGTTATTACATTTAATCTTCCTTGAATCCCTTAGAATATTTGATGATGACATTTTAAGTAAGTTCTCCAGTATTGATCATTTTTATGACTCAGTAAATATTCACCTGAAGCAATTGTTAGAAGTCTATTTAAAAATTACGGTGACAAAAGACCTGTTACGATCTTTATATGTAATTATCAAGCTACAATTTTAATGCCATAAAATTTCATAGTGCTTCGTCGTATGAACCACATTTTTCTAAATTATTTCTTAATTCATAATTTTGAAGACTTTCACGAAAAAGATTATTCCATCGTTAATTACTAAATATGGATATTCCACTTGGATAAACTAAGATGAACCGAGTTCCTTAAATAGGAACGTAGATTACGAAATCTCCAATTAACAAATGTGATACGTTAAATAAACAAATCTGAGACTACCTCTACTTCGAGCGTGAACGCTCTAGTTGCTTGAATATCAAGAATCTCAGTGGTCAAACGATAGCCAAGGGAAATTGTCGAAAAATAAAGAAAGCAGAAATTAAATTCGAAATAATTCTTTATTAGTTCCAAGTAAAACAGAAAGGTATAAAGTTAAGGCGTAATCACGTAAGTGAATAAACATCACCATTATTTGGGGTTGAAGGAATATGGGTTTGCGAGTTTTTTCGTGCTTCACCTCACATCAAAGTCGAAAAAAAATACGCTCTAGAATCATGGCGTGTTTATAATGTGATGAAATTTATAAGAATCCACAACAGTTAAACTATTTTTATCACTCCAAGATATTTTAAGTAACAGAAAATTTGTGCTTCGGATTTTGAAAATCCGTCTTCCTTCCTGTTTGAAAATTGTACCACAAAGTCACGTGACACCACAAAGAAATTTTATTTGTTTTCATTTGATTTATCGATAACGAGTTACAGAAAGCATATAGCGGTAAATATCGCAATAGCATTTACACTTTCCTTCTTTCTTTAAGTGCTTGTAAGAATCCAAGGAATGGACGTATGCTTGTAAGAAATCCTAAAAAAAAACTCGTATATTCAATTTACAATCCATTCAACAAGTTTTGAGAAGAAAAGCGGAAGAATGATATCCTTATTTCCGGCCAATGAAGATGACGGATATAGAATTATCAGAAGTAATGATTTTTTAGATCTATACTTCGAATTTTCTAAACATATTCATGATACAAAAAGAGTATATCCCATGTCAAAATTATTGGTATATTTTCTTCTTTCAGTACAGTGCAGAAACAACAATATTTCTCAAACTACACCTCAATACGTCGTACAGAAGTACACCTTGTCTATGGCCAAATGAATCTCCCTTTAATTCCGTAAGTAACGATATATTTGTTAGCAAATTATAATGAGTAAGACTGGAGTATATTTTCTCAATAAATCTGATAAAATATAATCATGTTCTCTTCGCATGTTAAACTGAACGTTCTAGATAATGTGTCATTCAATGAATCCTAAGAGATTCCAAGAGATGTCGCCCATAGTGTTAAATTTGTTGATTTGTTTTTAGAGAGTATCTTGGGTCATTACAGAACTGCTATTAGTCTAAAGTTTACATTCGATACAGATTCAATTTGATATTGGATTTCGAAAATTTTAGTGTTTATGAAAAGGTGAGTTTCGTTAGATTAAATACTTATATTGAAATGATTAAGCAAGAAAAGCGATCAAATTAGATGAGGTACTGAGGATATTAAACAATTAAACTAAGAGTTTAATTGTTTGAAATTCGTCGAACAATTTTAAACATGGCTGTTAGGTCATAAAAAGTGTGAACGAAACATCGATGAAATACTAGAGGATTTCCATGCCGAAGGACTTCGGTTATAGAATAAAGGACGTTTCATGGAAAAATCCTAACATCAAAAGCACTTTCGCCTCTCCGTTACATTAAAAATCTCTGCCAAACCTACCCGATTCTATGCCCGATCAACAGACAAAGCAGGCCGGTTATTTAAGGTGAGCGGTATGGGACGGCGGAACAAACTGTGACCTAGAGACAAATGGGCAAAAATATGACTGTGAATTTTAATAAAATTGTCGCCGACTGCACTGACTGCTATTTACGCCTAACTATAATGAAATGCTTCTAATGAATTAGTCCTTTACTTTTCATATTTTGCATTAGTATTTAGATCGTTTGATCAACACCACCTAATTTTTCTGATTTAAAGTCTAGCGATTTCCCACAGTTGCACGAAAAAGGAGTCATTAGAAGTGTAAGATATACGCAAGCTTAGAGATAGTAGTGATATAGCGCGCTCATATTTGCACTCTGATGAAAGAAGAGGAGTTCTTTAAGCGTTCTCAGGTCTATTCATCTAATATAAGGAGTTTTAAAGGTTTTTATATAACGTCTAATGCTTTAGGTTAGCGGTTGTATTTATTTTCACGTAACAAAATTGACATATATAATTATAATCTCGTTCATACGAGATTATAATTATAATTTGATTTGATATTTGATAATCCACATCGATGGACATTAAATAGAGTGATCGTATTCTCGAGTTGTCATCTATAAATCACATTACGACCATGTAATAAACACTTGATTATAAATTTAATTCCGTAGATATATTGAATTTGGAACTAGTAAAAACAATAAGGTAAGATGTATTATGGAATAATTACATTAAGAGATGTTTAGTCAAATATTGAGTTAATTTTGTCTAAACAGTATCGTAAGAAAGGTTATCTACGTATTTAAAATTTTATACTCCATACACTTAGGAAATTCATGAACGTTGCCTATATTTCTTCCTAAAGAAAGTCGGAAATCCTCTCGAGTTATTATCGAATTCGGGATGTTGGCTCCGCGAAATTAATCTCAAATATTTACTTTAAGAGAAGAGATATTTGTTCACTGCTTATTACATTTACAGAGTGAGTTGGAGTTAATGGACATTGCTCTTGCAATTTATTTATTATAAAAGACTTTAATCTGCTCTAGAGACAAATGAAACGGTTGTTCTTTCTTCCGCTTCATATGCTTATTAAGAAGTGCAAATCCTTATAGTCATTTCATAGTCTTAATAAAACTGCAGTTGATAGTGAATCTTCTCTCTACATCTCGCGAAAAAAATTGAGAATTTAGTTTTTAATCGCGAGCTCATCAAATATCATAGCTATACGTAGTGTATGCTTGTATATTTTTCTATGCTGAATGCTAATTGTATCGATCATATTGATGAAAATTTCATTTATAGTCATTGATAGTATATTCCATCTTAAAGAGATGAAAAATTAATTACTGTATAACTTTTGAATGTTTGAACACCTAATAATTATACTAATGCAAAATTGGAGTAATAAGATACAGACGATTTCAATTGAAGATGTATTGAACATCATATTACGCGGATTTTACATATACTCGATGAATAATAAAAAAGCCTTATCAAAAGAGAAGGGGAAAACAAAGTCTCTCCCCAAAATTTCATAGGACTCGATAAGATAAAAGTGCATGCAATAATTCAAAACTTTCCTCTCTCTGAATGGAAGAATTACCCTTCCCCCTTTTGTAGAAGAACGCTAACTTGCTACCCCTCATGCAGACGGGAAATAGAAATATGGCTACTTCTCATCCTCTTATTTTTCACTTCTATTCTTTCATTGCTATTTGATCACAATTTTCTATCTGCTTAATCTATAAATATTACCCACATATTCGAATAAAACTCCCAATTTGATGTCTGCTACATAGAAACTACGAAAGCCTCTGACACTGTTAATCATAAGCGTCTTGAATTTAAATAAGCGAATAGATATGAAAATCAAGGAAATATTTTTACGAAATATGTAATGCTTTAATAAATATGCACTACTTTGTTTGATTGAATTCATTTTAAAGCTCAGTCATCAGCAGGTGCTTCCAGATCAGCTCTTATCTTTTATTGCTCCAATTGCCTCTCTTGTCCCCCAAGGAACTTTTTAGGCCCCTTTTATTCAATTCTATTTTCACCCTTTTCATGGAAGATTATTTCGAGTTAATTCTTCCGAATTATGTTCATTTCTTGTTATTATCTAATGCCTATGAATTTAGATGATATTTTATGTTCATGGTAGTGCATCCTTACAAGTACCTTTGAATATCCTTTCCGATGGTCAAATGAATGGCTATTTAAAAAGCTACGAAATGTTCCGATCTATTTTTGACGATTAAATGTTTCCCATGTTTAACATAACTACATTTAGAAGCATATTCTTACAAACACCCTGTATGCCGCCTTTCAGTGTATGGCAAACTGTAACACCAAGACTTTACGTGCCAAATAGATTATTTTCACGTATTGTCCGCTAAAAAAAGAATTATTGAAGCTCTTTGTTGTTAGCGAATTATCAGAAACATCGTTTAGGAAAGTACTTTCTCTAAATGTATAAAAAATGATTCTTCGCTCAAATTTTTATAACGATCGCCATCCAGCGTCCTGAAGCAAGTCGTATCAATTTTGCACGAGACTGATCGTCTTTCACTCCGCCTTTTATATTTCGCGAATGAAGCGCTTTTCAACGAGATCCCATTCACTTCAGTTTATATAAGATATTCTGATGCGGTTCTTTATAAGTCTGTGTCATTATCTAAGAAATCCGTCTCTACTTGACCTTTATTTTCGGCAGATTTCAAGGAATCACCAACAAGACTATGTAGGATCGCTTGAGAGCTTCCTTCTAAGCTAATGTTGATCTTTTGTAGTAAATTACGAAGTTTCCAGGAAATCTATTTGTGAACTAGCAAGTATGTGCCTCATTTTATCACCGATTAATGACGTTAGATTAAATAGAATCGTACATTGTACGATACGTACGATGTAATCTGTACATTGCTAGATTTTAAATTTTGCTACTGTTAAATTCACGAGTGACATTTGCGATTTGTCAGTCCTTCGGAACCTTGGCTTCCCTCACACGTTTTTCAAATATTACTTTAAGAGAGGGAGCTACGGTTACCGCTACTTCTTTGAAAACCCGAGCTGTTATATCCTCAAGACCAGGTGTTTTGTTTGCATTTATATTGCACAAACCGCTTCTCTGAAAGAGCTTTCAATATTGTCACCAGCAGAACGGCTTCCAGTAGTTTTCGTTGTACTTGAATACGTTTTAAGAGAAATCATTCGAAAAATTTGAAATATTAGCTTTGCTTTTCGTACGATTAATTAAATTTTCTGATTCATCGTTCAATGACCCTACCAATGTCTACCATTCGTCATTTATCTTTTACGTCACGCACATGCGACCAAAACACTTTTGGGTCTGCGTCCAAGTATTTACGAAATATTTTCTTTTTAGGTCTCTAGCATAGCTCGTCCCGTTCTGGCTTTTGCGTCTTTGTATTAATTCGTAATTTTATATGAATGGATACGATTATGAAACCTCTTGATGGCTTTGAATTTCGGGATTTAAACGTTCATGTCTCCTTTGTTATACCATCTGAAGGGTTATTATTTTGTTCTTAGAATTAAGAGGGAATTAACTTATTCACGAGGTCTTGTTAAAAGCAAATTAGCGGTTTAACATTTAGACATTTAGTAATATATTGAAATACACGAAAATCACCTTACATCACATTACCAAATAATAAAGAAATCTATCAAAGTCGAATCTTGAATATAAATGTACTTTGCGCATTGGGTTAAGGTATCTTGTTAAACTAACAATAAGTTCTAATAGCTCTTTGACTGGATATTGCCTCGCATACTGTTGGATTTTTTATATGCACACGTCAGTAGATCTGAACAAGATACTAAAAGATGTGAAGGTAACGAGTGAAAGATCGAAGAATGGATAGAATAGAAATATGATCAAGTTCTTACAAGTAACTTGAGCAAAGGGAATCCAGAAAATTGAAGAGTGCTTGGGGAAGACTACATCCGCTATCGGATTGAAAATGGCTGATGATTATGTTATGCTATAAGGAATGATTGATTTGAAAAATATCGAATTTACGAGTACGAGATCATAATGAAATCTCAACCACAATGGCGTACTTTAGTTCATTTTGATACAGGTTATGGAAAACGTACGATTCTTCTGCATCTCAGCTAATGTTAGTTCTAAATGCAAAGATCTATTTATAACATTTCCTTACGTTTTTCCCAAAGGGTAATTGAGATCCAAGAACGGTCTCAGTGGGTTAATCAATGGTATAATCTTTCCCATTAATTGCTAGAGCTATTTGCAATTGAGGTTTCAACTTGATAACGCTTGATCACTTTTATTGTCATATTTTTTGTAAAAGTCATTGTTAATCAAAATATCGAAGTGAAATGAATCGTGAAATTCTTTCTGATGCTAAAAATTGTGTGCTCCGAGAAGATAATTAAAATTTTACGTTTTTTTATATGATCTCCATTCCCATGTAGAAATCGAAATAAGATACACAAATGACTCTAACTGTAGCAACGATGATCATTATATAATTAACTTAAAGTAATTGCTCGTAAAAATGAAATATTTTTGCCGATATTTTTCATTTCCTTAAGCCCTTCTTGTAAGCAATTTAAATGACTTTTATCATCATTGTCTTCCATGAGTTTTCGTATTATCAAATTTGCTCGCATTTCATTTACTTGGTTGTATGATTAAGGAAGATAAGGTCCAGAATAATTTGATTCCAGGAGTTAATTATGAAAGGAAACTATTGATTAGAATTTAGTCAAAGGAGTTAGATCCATTGACCTAGACGTGTCATTATGTAATCTAATAGTCATCAATCTTTCATATTTAACGTTAAATCCTTGAATTAAGGCTTCTAGAATCTATAATTATATACTTTTATTTCGTAAGTATGAATTAATATACTCCTATTATGATTTAACAATATAAAATTCTACAATGACATCATTGGAAGAGGAAAGAATGTAATTCTATTGAGAAAGAAGAATTGAAGAAATTAACATATTCGATTGAAAATTTTAATCTAATATTTACCAAAACGCCTATAAATCAAGCTCTTTTACATAACACTTCAAAAATCACCATCGGTGATAGAACCAGTAATTAAATACTAAAAGTTGAGTAATAAGAGTGTTATTGCCGGTTTAACTCTTAAGAAAGGTGTAGAAATTTTTGATCATCAAAAGATTTATATAAAATTAAAACCTGAAAATAATCATGGAGAAATTATAAGATTGGGGGAGTAACATGATAGAATAATTGCAGAAGGAATAAAGACGTGGATATTTATGTCAATAATCTGGGAATGAGGCACAAAATTACTACTGACAGATTATAATAAAATAAAGGAAATTAAAAGATTCATTAAGTCACAAATTTGGTGCAATATGGTAGAAACTTGGTAGCAATGAAATATGAGCCTTAAAATCATCATTGTTACTAAAACAATGAATTGATTAGAATTGGAAAGAGAAGACGATGAGGAGAAGTGAATAAGTTAAAGAAGAAGACAATGGGAATAGATTGATTGACATTTCAATTATAAGAGTTCAAGAGAAAAATGATTAGAACACGTGGGCCTCATTAATATAATATAAGAAAGAGGTCAAATGAAAAGGCGTTTTATGTAAGGGAAGAATTGATCAAACACTGAATTGAGGAGAGAGACAAACAGTATTAGAGAACATGGGCGTTTTTATAAAATACAAAGATGAATAAAAAAGGTTTCATCTATTTTTATAAAAAAAATATCTAGAGGGAATATAAAGTGTTAGGCCGTCATTTTTAACTCTTTAACCGAAAAGATCTTAATTATCTAATAAGAGGAAAGGACCTTTGGAAAATTACATTCACATATACGTCTTCGTTAACGACTGGTATCCAGATTGGATTGTCCCAATCTCGCTTGAATCACGTTGTAGAATTGTTGGGAAATAACACGATATCTACAAATATAATGGTGGAGAATGAAATTGACAATTAAGAAGACGACAAGGGTACTGATTTAAATAAGTGCTTCGCGATATTAAAGTTCATAATGTATAGGCTGTTGATTCCAGTTGAGATGCACAACAGATTGGAGTAAATTAGAGTGATATATTTCCATTAAAAACGTAGGAAAGACAGCGATAAAAGGGAAGTTATGAAATGATTTTATCATGCCTATACTTATTTGATTCCTGCAGCATCTGTTGACTCGTTTACTTCATTGACAAGCGAAGTAATTAAGTACATCGTTCGCACATCTATATTTAGTTTATCCAAAGTCTAATTATTTGAATAAAACGAATAAAAATATCAGCGTTAGAAATTCCCGATCGTACGAAACTCAATTTGCACTTTTCCTCCATGAAATTTAAATCTTCCGAGGCTATATAAACCAAGTGGATGCTTTTTACTCGATTTAAAGAAGGCTTCAGATAGAGTACCTCGTGAAAAAATAAGTTACGAATTAAAGTTGGCTGGAGTTATAATTATAAGGGATTATGAAAATTACAATACGGAAAAAATTACCAGGATATTTAAAGTAATGAGACTCAAATTTTACATTTATATATACCGTTTCGGTTCAATTGCATCTACCTAATAAAACGCTAGATGAACTTTAGAGAGCTCATTTATCATGAAACGACAGACAAATGCAAAGTACTTAGTTTAAAGAACTTGGCCAATATGGTTTGTGCTAAAATTATGTTATTTGAATTGTAGATTAGCTTTATGGATAGTCTCTTATAGTATGAGTAAACAAACATCACTTATGTATCGACTGTTAATCCCCGTTTTGATGAGTTAATAATTTATATTAATTTATAATTAATTCATGAGCTGCATAGCCTTAGTAATATCCGCTGCATTTCCATTTGATACGAGCACTTTTCTTAAGAAATTTTACAAAAAGCATTTATTTCTTCAAGGAATTAAAGAGTTAATCAACAGATTGACAATTTGTTGATTTGAATAATCGACATATTTCAAGAGTGGAAATTATCATTAAAGCATTTTTCCGCGCCTATATATTAATATGATGTAACGTGTAAGATAATTTCGTAATATTACTGTTCAGAAACGAGTTATGAACTATGAATCGAGTATGACTTTTGTGGTTTACCTGAATGAATATCGTATTAATACCACTATTTTGATGTTCTTTAGAATGAAGTTGAAATCTCAGAGGGTAAAAAAACTTGCTTAATTTTCGATTCAATTAAAACACGCACCAGATTATTGTAATTATATATGCTATAAAAAACTATGTTTAATACATTAATTAATTTCTCTGTCTTGTGTTTTCTTAGCTGAGATTTTACCAAATATTAAATGTTAGTTAATCAAACAGGTCACTTGTTATTCAAGATTCAATTGCAAATATTTCGAATAGGAATCATTCTGCCGTTGTGGAACTTATTTCTCGAAAGAGTTATCCCTTATATTCGGGGTTTGTTACTAAGGTAAACAATTCAGATATAAAACGTATTTTTTCGAATGAAAACTAAATTGTCCACATAAAAAAACTAATTGTCCATATCAAACTCTTATATTCTGTAATGACTGGTTTTATTATGCTGATTGTGATTATGTATAATTTTAGGAATATTAATAGATAGATCAATCTTTGTAGTATTTTAAACAGTAAAATATCAACCAAATATAGAGGAAGAAAGCGATTTTTATAAGTGTCGAATCAGTGTTAAAGGTGTTAACTGCCAATTTATTGATATTCAAGAAAATAAGTTTTAATCGAGATAAGTTTGAATCATGAAATGTTTCATTCAAAACGGGCTTAAGGGACACTCTCTGAAAAGCTTTGTCAAAGAGTAAACGAGGTTATGACGTTTTAAATACCAGCGAATGGCAAACCGTAAAGGGATTCTGTTTGGTAATCATATTTAGTTTTCCTCGTTCTTTCCTTTAACAGCGATCCCTCGGCTTTCTAATGCACACTTTCGTTTGATATCCAAAAATTAACTTGTTAATTCTTGCCGTAATATCCTCGCTCTCAAACTCCTTTGAAATGTGTTTGCTTTTTCTCTTTATGTGAAGTATGCCTCGAATTCTTATTCGAGTACACACTGACCGACGTTTTCAATTTAAAAATATCAGGAAATGTTTCCTCAAATTTAAATCTTGAACGGATGTTAAAAAAACCTTTTAAATTTTGAGAAGGGACTGACAAGAAGAAGTAATTGAAAATAGAATTTAAAAAGTGAATTTTTTATAATTTTAAAAAGGTTTTTGCGTATTTTTACCCTTACACTCACTATTATATTTTCCAATTGGAAGTACGACTCGGAATCAATAAAAACGGATTTATTTACGTAACAATAAAGGGGAACATTTAATAATAAAGTTGAACTTTTGGGACGAGTGAAATCGATTTAATGGGCTGATGATGTAGTCTTTAACACTTGATGGTATCGCGGGGACTTTGCGTTCGAGATAAGAGAAATTTTGGATTATACAAGTTTGATCTTCATTAATTGCTAACTTAAGCGTGGATTCTTAAAAGTAATCTCCTAATCTTGAACTAAAATTACTATCATTTCCGGATCAAAAAAGTCCTATCTACCAGACTCTGAGACCTGGTGGCCTTAGCTCTAACACTATTTAAGATGTACTATTTGAAATATACCTTTGGATGTAGAATGGTTTTATTTAGTGTATTACAACTTCTAACCCTCTAAACCTAATCAATGAAAACTCAGCTCCGTTTAAGGATACAGCTTTAATTTTAATGACAATTGAACGGATGAGGTTGTTTTTTGTACAATGAGCTGTCTATTATTTATGGAGAAAAAATCTCTGGTATTTAGTTAAATATTGATAACGAACCTTTGTAAATAATTCAAAATTTCCTCACGCACACTGACATATCGAATGTTTTGAAATCCTAAATCCTTTTATTCTGAACGATAGATCAGATCATTACATTGCTCATATCGAAGAGTATGATACTAAATTTGTTGGCTCTTCTTTGGATTTTTCCCTGGCAAGACTCTTAACTTGTAGCAATTCAAACTGAAGAAAATTTTTAACGAATCAGAGAATAATTTGAGAAATATGGAAGAGAGACTTGGTTTACTTATATAGAATATTTCTTTATATCAGGTAGATTTTGTGTATTAAATTAAAACAAGTTTTTGTTACAATACCCTTACATATTGTCGTATTTATCTACTTAGTATTCCGTATTCTTATGTTGAATATAGCCTCTTGTTCATATACCTCAAAGTACATTGCGTGTGGAGAATAGTTCAATGAAATGCATAATTGGTTTACTCCTATCGTAGCTGCTCATCTACTGTTGAGTGTAATTTCCTCTGACAGTATAAAGTCGGTTCGTATTTGGGTGTAGATTATTTCGGGAATAGATTCGGGTGACAATCGGTCCCGAAATTCCCGTCATTCCAGTCGATCGTTGAAGTTTAATGACGAATCCCACTGATGACAGCTGGGCCGTTATGAAATTCATCTCCCCTTGAATTATATATATATCTGAGAATACTGTTGTGACGGGTGAATAAACTATTTTTATTCTTGATGACGATTCTTTCTTGTAATTTGCGATTTGGTCCAAGTTCTTATGCCATTAATTAAGTTCAATAATAGACTATGGGTTATTTCATGCTTGATAAACGTTTTTCATTTTAATTTCTATCGCCCAACCTTTGTTTAATGTTTACACATCATTCTTATACACATACTCATATTCGTGTCGTTTAAACTATCCACGATTCAAATAAGTATACAATATTTATTTAATGAAGGGTGAAATGTGTTAAGTTATGATTAATAAGTTTGTCAATTGTTATTAGGTTGCTTAGGCTATTATATTTTATATAATGGTTCTTATTTCTAAGGAAAAAGTATTAGTATTAATTTAATATTAACATTAATATTAATAAATTGCCGGACAAAATAATTTAACTATCAAATAGAAGTTAGTAAAAATTTGGAAATATATTAAAGAATAAGTCGAAAATAACACAAAGGAATATTATGGGAATGAATTGTTTCATTTTTCGTTCCACGCAAATACTAAAATGCGAATCAATTTCATTTCTACCAATGGTACGAAGTGAATTCTCATGCATAAGAGTTTGACCATTTTACTCGAACAACTTTTTAACCATTTCCGTACTTTTTAATCCCCTTTAATCAAAATTTACTTTCACATAACATTTTATTAATTTCCTTTTCATCAGCCTCTTAGGTCGAAATTTACGCGCGGCTTTTCACGTTAAGTAACCCTCAGCCCCCTCTAAACATAGATTAATTGAATTAGGAAAGCCCTCAAAAGCAGGCAAAAGTAGCAAATATAATTGAGGTAAATTAATAACAACCCACCATTAACGAAAATTGGAAAATTTCCTTGTTTTAACGTCAGGTTTTTAAGGTCATTCCCTTTACCGCAACTTGCTTACTCGAAGGGGACGAATTGGACATAAATTCCATTAGCATCCACATCGTGAACTACAAAGGGAATACGATATTTTGACGTATTCGGAGGGGTTTGCGTCTAACCTGCAGAACATGAAGATCACCAGGAAGTTCCCCGACACCCCCACGACCATCACCACGGTGTAGAGGACGGCGAGGATGTAGTGGGATGAGGCACGAGGCGGTGGGAAGCCGAGCCAGTGAGGGTTGATCAACAAGAGGTAGTCGTCGTTGTAAAGTCCGTGGCTCTTCCACCAATCCGTCGGCCAAAGGGATTGGAATCGTTCCCTTAACATCCGGACGTCTTCACCCATGGCCTTCGACGTTTTGTTGGTTCTATCCTGCGGAATAAAAGTGGTCGAGATAACTTCTTCGTCGGCGATCACATCTTCCGTGGTCGAAGGCTCGGTCTCGTTCTCCAGTTGGATCGCGTGAGAGAGGTCTTCCATGGAGGGTGAGAAGTTCGAGAAGTGGTAGGACACCTCCATGGAGGCCATCATGGCATCTCCGGACGCCACCGCCAGCACGAAACACCACAGCCGAAGCATTTCTAGCTGATGCTACCACAGAAATCGATCTGAAGATTTCGGGGGCTTCGCTCCGTACGCTCACCTGTAATTGCTCTCGCCGTCACTTAGAGAGATTGATATGTCGAGTATTGCGCTGTACATTGTTCCAAAACATGTCTCCAAAATGGATACTTTGTCTTTCGGTTGTTTTGTTAAATCGTGCCCTATAATTCACCTGTTGCGTTTCCTAAAAGAATTCAAAAATATTCCCTCACTTTTTATTGTCTTACGAGCAAAATTTCACGAAGTATTCCGTCAGATTTAAACACTCTAATTTTAATATTAAATAGTTGTTTTTTTGTTTGAATATCCCTCAATTCGTCTCGGATTATTAATTTTCTTGTTTAATGTTCAATTTTCCCTATTCGTATCTATTACAGTTTATTTTACTTCATAATTCATAACTCAATAATTTTTTCGTATTTTTTTTATATTACGTAGCTTTCAGAATCCTCTTTGTATAGACCCTTGATTTAACCGCCCACCCTTCTAACTTTTCCTTCTCTTCCCCCGCTAATAATTTATTTCCTTATGTTTCGATTTTGTTTCCGCCCATCCCTTCCTAATATTCTTTTCCTCTCATATTGCGTCTAAATAATTCGGCTTTTCTTTTCTTTAATTCACTTCCTTTTCCACGATCACATATCGCTGCTCTTCCTTCGGCAATCGCCGATAGAGAGCGTATTCTTACGAATCGATTGTGTTTTGTCTTAATTTCCGTCCTATATAGTTTCCGTGGCGCAAATGACATTCGTCTTCATCGGAAGACGGTCTGTTTGAACGTTACGTTCCATCGCAGAAGGTACGAAAGGAATGGTGGTAGGAACCTCAACCCCTTCCAGGGAGTAACGGCTGGCCAATAATACATCCATTTTCTTAAAAAACGAACGATTATTCGAAAGAAATTTTTACACTCAGAATTTCGGTTGACACGGATGATTTGCGGCGCGCGCTCAGTACTTTTGGAACGGATCCCAAATTTCTCTATTCCGGATAGGTCTGTCCGAGGCATGGAAAAGTCAAGACAACCTGGATTCCACCGTCAGGAATCATCTGTGATTCAAGGATCCACGTTTAAATATATCGATTCAAAAGTTATAATTGGAAAATATTTAACGTGAACTTTACGTCAGCCCCCTGAGCTACCGAAGCACAAAGTTAAATTCAAGAATTAAAAACATTCACTGAATTCTGCGCAATTTTTTAGTACGATATCTTCCAGAAAAACTCCTCAATATGTTCTCCGGAAACATCCCTCGTCTTCGCGTATCTTCCACAGGATTTATCTCCGATAAAATAATCAAAGGAACCGACACCCTCTCGAAGCTTCACAAGTTTTTTTCCTCCCTCTTCCAGAACCGTACAAGCAATCCGGGTAACAGGGATTCCACACAACGAAAACACTTCACCGTGCACTGATAAACATTTCTTTCTGAAAAATCCTCCCTCCTCGGAGAACAGTTACGTAATGAATCCGAATCAATCACTCGACCTTCCTCGTGCGAGGCACGACCTGCGTCTAACACACCGTCCTCCGGGAACGTCTTGCTGACCGCGCAGCCTCTCTCCCGCCCACGGCAAACCCCATTAGATGCCACCGTCACCCCTACCAACGGCCGTAATACCGCCACGCTCCGCTACAAACCGATATTATTGCTCGTTAATCGGATATTTTTTTTTCCGCCCCGTAATTTTTTCGGTTCGTTTACCTGTAAACGAATATGTTCGCCAATTATAAGCAATTTTCCATTCCCTTGGGTTCCTTTTTGTCATTTCTGCTTCCCATTCTATCTGTCTCCGGTGTCTTTTATCCCAATTCCCTTACGAACGGAATTACGTTGGGAAGAGATCGGCGTTTGATGCGGAAGTCGCTCTGGGGAAAGATCGCTTTCACGAATGATTTTCGAGTCTTGCGGAATCGTATCGCACGGATATGTTTCTCTTTAAATCTTCCCCTCGACTGGTTACGGACAAAATCTTATTCAACGCGGTTTCGACTGAATTTCGGGATGGGAAATTGAATCGCAAGGGTTCCGTACGAGAACGATAAGGTATAGAGAAAGGGTCTGGGGCAAAGTTGTAATGATAACTATAAAAATTAACGATTTAATTTTTAAGATAAAAATAGCCTCTAAAAAATAGATATTTCAAGCCTCGGCAGTTTTTTTTCACGAGATTAAATTTCTTAAATTTTAATTTTAATTACGTATAGGTTCTTGGTTAAGCCGATTTTGTTCATGATTTTTGAGTTCCATAAACGAAGGTTATTTCCTATCTTTTTACATGCTTAATGTAAATATATTCTCCCGTTGATTTATCTAGTTTAAATTCGTCGCTATTATGAAACCATACAGATGTATGAATTCGGAAGCGTTGGCTAATTATATTTAATCTTGTTGATGTAAATTATCTTTGATAGTTAATTATTTACATTCAATAAAATTTATGGAGATAATAGACCCTAAAGTTTTGATACTGGTTTCGTCATATTTATTATTTGGGGCCATCCAGAGATGCTATAAAGTCGGAAAAAATCATTACAAAAACATTAATGGAATTACAGAAATTAAATAAAAAATAAACATTTTAAAATCTGCAATAACCAAATAAATTATATTCAAGATTTTTGCCAAACATTACTTATACAAATATTATACATGGACATGCTAACAGGAAGTCTGAAACAGGAAGAGTTTGAAAGAATAAGAATGATATTATTTAAGAATAGCACGCAAAATAAACGTTTAAGATATGAGGAATAATCTAAATGAAAAAATAACATGGAGAACAAGGAGCAGACAAAATTTTTAGAAAAATTATTTACTTATTAAAACCAATTCCACAAAACAACAATGGAGTGAATTCTATTAAAAAATAAAATAAAAGCAATTGTTTATAGAATCACGCACACGGAGTTTTCAAAATTTTATTACATTAATAACAGACGAAGATTCTTTTGGTAATATTAACAATGACCAACGTTAATAATCGAGTCGAATTAAAAGGTTAAAAGTTCTATCGAAGTAATACCGTTTCAGTAATCTTGGGAGGATCGTCCTTGCAATACCTATTACGTGCATTTCCTGTTTCGGATAACAGCGTCTATCGGACCTTTTAAGTCCCATCAACTTGCCTTCTAAGCCTTCGAAATTGCAGTAAACGCTAAACGAGCGAGGATAAGAAAACACAATACTCTGTAACTTCCTTTGATTCCCCAAGAGGAGTTCATGCACGAGAGACAAGACTTGCTTCCGATGAGAATGGATACTATAGACTCCTGCGTAATAAGCTCGTTATTAAAAATGATGTGGGTGAAATTTAAACAGTTTGTTTTTACCTTTTTCTTTGTTAAAAGAAATTTAACTCCAGCTAATACCATGGATACGATCTTTTACGTATTTAATAGCAATCATTTGGAAAGGATTTTATTTATATTATGTTTCCATGGACTAATAGAGAATTTGTTTACGTTATTAACTTCGTATGATGTACATTACGTGTTATCTCGTAAGTTAGTTAAGTTAATGTAATATTTAACGTATATCTCAGTCGTAATGGAAACCATAAAACCTTATTCCGGGTTCGGAGCGGACAAATTAGCTGGAAACATATCTTTCATCGAAGAATTTGAAAGGATCGTCTGAAGGCGATGGGGTTGTTCAAGCAGAAAATTCGAATTTCAGACGACAAAACTGTTTTAGTTCTAAGGATTCTCGTTATTTACCCTTCGCATGGATCTCAAAGGAAGTTTCGCTCCCGGAACAATTTTCATAGATAAATAATAACACGTGAAAGGCGAATTTTTTTCACAAACTTTTTAGAGATGCATAGGGAAATGAAATTTTAAATATGCTCTTAAATTTTCTAAGGATTGCTTCAGGCTAGTTTCCGATAGTCGCGTAGCTTATTCAAAATCAAATTATCGAATGTCAAACTTTAGGAAAATTCCGATTGAATTCGCTTTTATATTATTAAATTCTAAATCTACATAAGCTCCCCCAACTTTCAAAGCAGGACAACTTTCGGCGTACGGCAGGGGGTGCGTCATATCACGACTCTACTTGCCCGATCGATTATTTTCACGTATATTCCTCTGGAAATACGCTTCGAGAGAAACGATTTTTAATATTTGCTTTGCCTTATACCCGCGTGTTTATATAATTATTCCTGATGTACCTTGTGAAAGGCTTTCTGAATATATCAATCTATAATTTAAATGATCCCGTGCGAAAATTAAAGGTAAAATTACCTAAAAAAATTTCGAATAAACGTCAAAAATCTCATTAAATATTTTAATTGTTCATTAGAAAGATAGATGTATTTGAAAATGTTGAAAGTGAAAAGATTACAAGAGATTATTTCAACGATTAAATATTTATCTTGACATATTTATAACATGTATTTTGGACCCATATTTTAATTGAACTGGAGCTTATTGATTTAGCTGTAGCTGATCTTTTTATTGGAATTTATTCTACTTGCACATTTATGTAATTCGAACGGCAGTTAACATTTCTACAAATCTCAATCACATAGACTAACTGATCCTATCCCCGCAATCTGGAATAATTTAACTAGGCTCATTACATTAGGATGTTTTTAGATTGTATATAGACCGCTGTATGATTGACCTTTGGGTAAACACTCCTTTCATTAAATTCCACTTTATGCTACGCTTAGGCAGCTAAGGTCATGGTGTTACGCTCGCCCTGTCACATCCATGCCTGCCCGCAGGGTATCCACTTAGATGCAGTTGATTCGGTAGTCCATTATTAAAAATAAGTCGAGATATATATATTTATTATAAGATACTCTAGCGAATCTCAGGCTTCATTAAACGTACTCATATGAAGTTTCTTAATGAAGTGGGATACGTATGCTATCGTCGGAGTAATTAAAATTAAATTTTGCTTATACTTCGTTTTCAATCGAACACGTGCAAATCCTATCGTACTCGGAATATTATCGCATCCACGCGTCTATCAAAGTTGACACACGGCGTGGATGCACCGACACCTTCCGCTCCCAATCCCCTAAAGGTTGGGACTGATGACAAATTTTTGGCTTTAGGAATTCGTTTCGCCAATATCGTAGCATCGGATGGAGGCCAGTTCCAAAATAATCCGATTCCCTTTCTGAGGGCGTTGCGCCACTTCCTGTTTTACAATTCTTTAATCCTCAAAACATCAATGTCATCTCCATCATCGTATCCATATGTCGCGCTCCAAAAATATTACGGATCAATCTATTCAGGTATCGAAGAGGTTTAACAACTTACCGTCGTATTCCACCTTACTGTAAAAATATATATATTACGTCTGTGGCGTATGCATTTGGATCTCTTTCTTTTACGTGTTATCATTTGGAAAAAGGGTCTAATGTTGCGCAAAGTCCTTTGCATCGATTCCTATGTCTCTGGTTATGGTGAAAGACGCTCATGGGGACTTCAACCAAAGATTTGGGTCTGGTCGAGAAAAGGAACTTCCTTCGCGTCGTTTTTGGATATCGGAAGACTCCCTTGATGAAGTTATTTGTTGAGCTAATTCTGTTAAGTTTGCTTTTACCTCAAAAGGACATCCATTATTGCTGCGAGTGTTATTTTGGTTCCTTATTCGAATTTGTAACCCACGATGTTGTTTTTTTTACAACATTACGTTTTTTCTTAAGGATTTGGTCAATTGAGGGAACTAGGATTCTTATCAGGCAGCGGATGTTCTTGGTATAATTTAAATAGCTCGAAATATCTCATCGATTACCCATCTTGCTAAGCGTATTTTTTCCCATATCGATTCTCTTTTGTCTAGATATTTTTCGCGTTTAATAAACTTGTTTGTTTAATTTGTTTACTTATGAGGCACTACTCCGAAAATGAAATTTCTTTCGTTAGGAATATACCGATGGAAGTAAGTGATTACATAACGAACAAATATAGCCAGATTTTATAAACTAATTTAATCTAAAACTTATATTTCCCCGTATATTTCAATTCGCTCTCTGCATTATCTATTTTCCTGGTTCTAACGTTGTGTACACAAGGATATTCAGCTCTGTTTTCTTTTTCATTTATGCCTCTCATAGCCTTGCGGCTGACTTCCATTCCCTTCAAATTACGTCATATTTCCCACGTTGTCATTCCTGTCTCTTTTCGATAGTTTTTTTTTCGCGGAGAATGGGATAATCTTTGTTTTGATTGTTATTAATGAAGAAAAACTGTATCAACAATGACAATGGAAAGGAAGCTAGATTTATGAGTTGTTCTTTTCACTTTTTTTCGGAAAAGCTCTCTTCTTTCACTGTGTAAGAAGAAGATTCTTTAAAGATGGATTCTTCTCGTATCTCATAGGACATAATTTTGTTTAAAAATTTTCCTACAACTTAAAATTGGCTTTAATATTTCGATATTTCGATTTTTTATTTCGAAAAGAAGAATCATCCTTTTATTACACGACAATAAATTGGAAAATTTACCTCGATATAATTTGGATAAAATGGTATCGATATGTATTTTAGCTTTTAAAAGATTAATCGAACGTTTATTTAGTTCCATTGAGATGCTTTTGTAATTGAAGATTTTATTTATAGGTAAGACGTTGTTTATCGAGGTAACACACGAAAATAAATTTTCAAATTTTCAAATGGTTTTCCCATAGAGTTGTTAAGTAGGAGTTAACTAACGTATTATAAATTATTTTTTGTTTTGGTAATTCTTTGAATTTTATTGAAAAAATTAAGATAAATTGTCATGTAATCTTTTCAAAATATTTTTCATCCAATGCTTTTCCTGGTTGTCCTGTAGAGAAGGGAGCACTATAGGATAGCTTTCAATGGTGTAGTGAAGTGAGCTTCCAAGAGAAGAACAGGAAGTAATGTAAAGAGATATCCAGCAACCCTCCTACGCTACGCTAACCATTGCATCTATTAGATTTGTCCTTCATCGGTCCATTACTCGGCATTATAAATTATGAATGATGTATTAACCGCTCGGTAACAAACGGTCAATGCATTAATTTCATATTATTGCTTTTATCCATAGCTTGACTCGATGATTGATTTTGCATTCCTCATTTACATTACCTATTCATCTCTCTTGAGTATTTTTCACTTCGAATTGTGAAATTATACGAAAGGACTTTATTAAGTAGGAGACGAACGAATTAAATAATCTAATACCTGTATTCTTTAGTCTGTAAAACGTCTTTTCATAAATCAAATTTTTCGAAATATACCCCCATTCATAATTTGCTCATCTTTTTGTCTAAAATGTTTTCTCATACAGTAAGTAGAGAAAAATAACTTTTACCATTTAGAAGCAGACACCTTATCAATCAATTAATTAAATTTCACTTTGTATTGTATTCAAGGGTACAGTGCCTCTTTTATAGTTTACCAAGTCACTATTGCAACATTTAAAAAAAAGTGAGATTAGCATTTTATTTCAATTTTAATTTCTTAAGTAATAAGTTGACTATGGAAGCTTCCTCCATCGAAATCAACCTTATAATCAAACTGATATTTATACATTGAAGCATTAGTTAGCTTATCTGAGTTCTTGAATTTTCAAAAACTGGATTTTTTTCAATTATAGATAAATACAAAATAATAAAATTGAATTTTCGGTGCAAAATAAGAAGTTTTACTCCAATCGGTATATCCAAAAGTAATATATCGTAGACTGAATAAGGGCTAAATATCAGCAACTCAAATTGATATTTTTAATTGAAATTTAAATAATTTTCTTTTAAAATTAGTAAAATTAGTAGTTTTTCGTTTGCTTTAATTTATATAGAATATGACAGAAGATCGATATTAATTTGAAATATTTATTTAATCAAAGGTGATTATTAAAATTCGTGTTGAGGAATATTGATAGTTTATCGATAAAAATTATCAAAGATCATTTTATTACGTGTTAATAGGATAATCCGAGCTTTACTTATCCTCAAAAAAATAGGTATTAGTGATTAGGAAAAGTATAAATCCACCCTCACTTAATGTCCACGTTTCTGATATCCTTAAAATTTCTATAGGTGTTTTGGAAGCCACCCACTGATTTTATTGCCCTTTGATATGCATTTAGATTGAAGAACCTGTATTTTTCGTAATTTCCTTAACACTTCCACAGGCATTTTGAAATTGGTTCATGGGGCAGCGGACCAGATAATTACATTAATGCTGCGAAACCTTCTCCATCGATATCCTTCAACTCAAAAACGCCTTTAATCCCCTTTGTATTTCAGAAGGAAAAGGATTCGCCGAAAATCCCTCAAAGACTGCTGGTGCTACTGGTTTATCTGAAAGAGGCAGGATTTGTGGTCGAGATTTTGTAAAAGGTTTTCTCTTCATCGATTATTTTCTATCCGAGTCATTATACGGCCCGATATCATGAAGATTAATTGCAGAATCCTTTATCAAAGTGAGCGTCCTATGTAAACAGTATTTTGCGGATGTATCGAAGGATATTTCGTAACGGGAGGAAGGGCGGTGTGGAGTAGCCGGGAGTCGTGAATGAACGTGCAGGGAGGCGATGTATTTCATTTCAGATAATCTCAACCTTCGTCTACTTCTATGGTGACTGGAGCAAAAAAAAGATGGAACGATATTGCGAAACGATACAAGTTGGTAGAGGAGGCAGGCGGTGGCAGTACCATTGAGAGGAGCGAAGTATTTGTTGAACGAAGGCCACTATCCGGTCGATTTAAAAAAAATACGCCAAAAAAGTTAGTTCTATCGCCAAAGATACTTAGAAAAAAGATGCAGATAATTAAAAATCGGATTCCTAAGCTATAAACTAAGCATTTCCTATCCAACAGTAACCATAATGTATTATCTTCAAAGTGATCCAGAAAAATTCCCCACTCAGGCCTATTATAATGTCTATTGAGTATGTAATTAACGATCTGCTTCACTTGTTAAACCAACAGTTCAATCAGCGGCCCCTTAACAAACAATCATTACTCCAAATAGGCTAAGCTTAGTTTAATTAAGCTTAATTTAATTTATGTTAAGAAAAATGCAAAACGATTTAAAATGTAATCTCACATCACGTTCAAATTTGACGTAAAATAACGTTTTTCCCGACAATAATTCAAATAAAACCTACCTATTTGTTTAACTGTCGCTTTTTGATCAAAATTTATCTCCACAAATAATAATGTTACACGCTCTCCTCACAAAAGCGTGCACGTACCATTTTATTTGCAAAACGGAGGTTACTGCTCATAAAAAAACTACCGGAAATGGAAATTAATAATTCTATCTCCGCTTTCCTGGCTTACATTTTGATTACGTTATTTAAAAAGAATTTCAGCGAAAACTTTTAATATTTCCCGTAAATCTGGTATGGATACGATAATGACGTTTTAAAAATGAATATTACAGAATACTTGGGCAAGCTTGAGTAATATCACTATCTAAATTTAATTTTCAAATCTCAATAAATGAAAAATTAAACTTTACCGAAAATTAATCTATACTGACAGGTTCATTCCGCAAGACTCCAATCATCATAATCATAAATCATATTATTATCACAGATTACTATTGTCACGCAACAAAATGGCTGCGTTAGATCTACAGGTCAATAACATTCCGAATGAGCACAAATATAAACAAACATGGATTTTACACAAAATACTGAATCAGCAAGCGGTGGAGAACGGAACTTCATAAAAATGTCACGCTCACAGAGATAAAGCTATAAAATAGAATTTATATTTCTGAGATAGCCCTTCAGATATATCTCAGCGTACTATCAAGTTGCTACAAAGATCGACAGCTTGGTTTGAACGTTGCGAAGCGCTTCGCCTTGTCGTTCACTTGTTTTATTCACGTTGTAAGAACACTATGTCAGATCTCACGATATACTCGTTCGTAGGGCATTATAAATACTTAGTAGTTACACTCTGAAATAGACTGTCGTTCAAGAAACATGTTCGTGATATTTCAGGAAAAGCGAATAACATGTAGAGGTTAACGAGTGGAATTCTAAAGAAATTTCCATTTTATGTCGAAGCAATAGCTTACTCAGCCTAGTCTCGAATACTTAGTTTACTTATACTACTCTAACCTTATTAGGTTTGTGATCCGATCAATCAATTTTAGATTTAAATTAATAATTAACACGATTTTCAACAGTCGAATACCAAAAATTTCTACGCAATGATAAACAACGTTTTTTGTTATCATTTCCGAATAGTAATCGAGATGCGAAAAGTTTGGATTAGGTTAGATAGTATTTAATTCTCTCGAAAACCTTCTCTGCAGTTTTCAGGTAAAAATTGATTTTAGCATGGCGTTAATTTGTGCAAATATTCGTTTCTACGAAACTATACGAGGAACAAAAGCAAATCTCTTACATCAGCACTTTAATAAAAGATAGATGTCAGAGAAGCAGTATTATCGTATTAAACACGAGAAGAAATGCTGAGAAGAATTGACATCAGAATAACTCTTTTGACTACTTCGGGTAAATATTAATATTTTCATCTGAAAAATCAACTCTCGTCTCGTTAAAATATTTATATCTTCCTTGACAGACGCTGTTTACAAAGTTCAAACGAGACTGCTTCATTATTCCACGTAAGTAGATCTAAGCTTCTGTCGAATTCTATAAGGAGACTTAAAAAAGACCGGAGTCGTCCAAAAGTTTTAATGATATACGTAGCTCATTGATATTTTATCTAATTTCGGAATTAAATATATTTTCTTTACCTTCTCAGGCCAGGATACCTTGCATTTCACAATGGGACCGCTAAAACACTCTGGAATAGCACAGTCACTTATTTCACCAATATTCGGTACGATAAAAGTTACGATTCAAGTATCACCACACACTTTGCATGACAGGAGTTCTCCTAAAAAACAGCTCGATATTCCGTTGAGAAATATAATCTGCTTCAGAAGCTAATGTTTTAGAAATAGGTTTCACTTCGTTTCATTTTCACTTCGAATCCAAAATAACGTCGGATGACCAACGATGTCAAGTAGTTACTACGTCACTGTTGATATATTCAAAGAATCAATAAACTAACTTAGACTTAATCCAAACTTTTCGTCTAGTTTGTAAGAAACACAGTCTCTCCACGGGGGCATGGTGTTCCATCACTCGCCAAACGAAACTATCCCGTGTCGAAGACAGGTCGTCCACTGAGGTAGTGGTTCGAAGGAGAGAAGGATTTCTATTTCTCTCATGAGCGCAATTTAACCACTTCTTCATCAGTAACATATTCCATTTTTGGGTGGAAACAAAAGAACCTAACCTAACTTTGGTGAAGGACAAGAGAGTAGGCATGAGTCAGGTGTAAGTGTGATTAGGATGCTTTTAAAATATATTTAGAAGTAACTTCTTTTGCTCTTTGCCATTAAATGAAATAGCTCAAACATCACAACGAAGAAGAATATTAGGTATGATTTAATATGAGAAATTTACTAAGGAGTATTTACATCAGGCTTCTGGTAAAAAGACATAAATAGGAATTTTATCTCTCCATATTATCGAAAATTTAATTTTCAAGGAAATATTTTTATTGGAATAGTAATTAAAATTTATTAAGGTGAGAATAAATCATTCAAAATAAATAAGATAGTGGAAAAATTTCATCTTTTTATTTTCCATAAGAAAAAAAAAGGCAACTGAGAATGGCATTATTATAAAACTAGCAATATTTCTATTATTTAAATTAAATTCTTATCGAATAACATATTTATATTATATATATTTATGAAATAACGATTATCCGCTTGATTTTTAATTTAAATCTCTAGAAGAATACTAAAACTAATATTAAAAAAATATTTTCGTCATATAATTCATTACATATGACTTACAAACGGATAAAGTGACATTTGTCTTCCAAACTTGTAAATGTCTAAAATGCTCGCAAGAGACAGTGATTTAAACTTCAGAGTAGTCGAAAAGCCTTTACCTTTTAGTTAGGTATGTTGTTTAGCTAGTCGTGAATGGCCTGTAAACTATGCGTGGCTTTGAAGTTTCATTCTATGAGGAAATGACGGTTTGCATCGGTGGATATTCGGCCACAATCAAGTTATGTCTCTTTGAAAAGCGCCCAGGTTTTGGCAAATAATTTTATCAATAGCTTTCCTGGTAAACGGAATTCTCTCTTTGAACACATTTTCATTCTTCGGAGAATATAAATAGGAGTAGGAATTAATTTACTCTGTCAAACCGATCCTAACTTCCTCATTGCCAAGAATCCACCCGACTTCGTACCATTTCGTATATTTTCTCTTTGATATGAAAGGAATGTATACTCGTATTTTCTAAAGCAGAGAGGAAGACTGATTAAAATGTGAACGATGTCCAAAATTCATGCTTAATATTAATGCCTTTAGTTTCTGGAAATTGTCTGGAATTGGCTCGTTTAATTCATTCGAACTTTTACTTGTATGTCAAAACATTGCCTAACCTATATGGCAGACGAAAATTAAAATAAACAAGCAATATAGACTGTTTATACTTATGGAATTATTCATCTACATCTACATCTACATAAGTACCCTGCAAGCCGCCTTTCGGCGTGTGGCAGGGGGAAATTATTAAATTAATCATTACGTCAGTGTGTTATTGAAAATCATTGGAATTTACGAATGATATATATACGAACACAGACATTTTTTATTTCGTAAATGTTTTGAAAGAATTCAAATTCAATCATTATTGTAAGCTCAGCATTCATACCTCTTTTGACGTATTGTTGCCGTCAGAAATCATAATATGTAAATAATGAGAGGGTATGTACGTATAGCACATCATTAGCAATTCTTTGTAAATGACAATGTCAAAAAGAACTTAAATCCATGAGCGCTCAAGTGAAATTGCTCTCAACAATAGGCAGTTGCCATAAGGTCAACATTCTCAACAATCGTTTTAAAATTAATTCGTAACGAAGAATGCCGATTGAGTGAAAATGGCGTTCGTGTTATTCCCGTGGCAATGAATCGAAGTGCTTCTCTTACAATAATTATTCATACTTGCTTCCTCAGCCCCTCATTTCGGAGAGGCGTTAATTTAGAATGGCGTCTGAAAGGGAGATAAATTGCTCCTTCGAAACCATTCACTCGGTAATTACTTGTCGCATGTTTCGAGGGCTCCCAATGCGCAGATTTGCGGTTCGGATGGTAAATCAGAAGATACATATTTATGAAGTGTCGTGCGTTTATTTCCTTTCCTGCATATCTTAATTGAAGGCAGCATGAAGTCGCTCGCGGCTAAGTAAATATTTGGGCCATATTTGATCTCTTCTTTAGTATATTACGGATTGACATATCGAAAAATCGATTGCCTCGGGGGAATTTATCGTCGAGTTCAGATTGAGTTCGAACTCGAACGTATCTCGAGAAATGTATCCTCATTTGCAATGACTCCGATGATCTGTTTGAATGTATTATCTTTCTGGAGCTTATAAGATTAAAGAGGTAATCTTAATATTCAAATTAGTGTAATATAAATTAAATTTTCTCTCTAATTGAAATGAATATTGATATCCGTAAAGCATTCAGCCCAAGACAAATATTTTACGTATTTAAATACATATTTGTTTTTGAATTTTTATTATTTATGACAACAATGTATTTTAAAGCCGAAAAAAATATCCTTCTTTGTATACTCACAAATTGAATAAGGTTATGTGTGATCTCTAAAGTAATTTTGCCTCATCTAGAGTCGAACCCGGGAACTTTTTCTTCTTAAGGCATTCTCACGTGATACAAATTTTAATTATTACTTACGTCATACTTTATATTTCGAGGTACAAATGAAATCAATATAACATCTAACATTAAATCTTTCAACGCCATAAGGCTTGACAAATAGTGATGTAGCATTCACTCTCACCAATATTTCATTTAGACCTTTATTCAATGTTTAACATTGTATTCAACCACGAAACACAAAGATTAATCCTTTCGCGGTTTACTACAAACTTGGAAATACGGTTATTGTTGACAGCTCTCTCTCTGGTTAAAATCTTCAAACTCCCAAATTAAGTTCTGCCCTCTCTCTGGCTTTCTTCTTTGAGATAATTAGATGAAACTCATTTGTTCCTACATTTTGAAATGTGAGATTTCCTAAGCATAACTTTGACAAACAATATTTTCAGAACGATTGTTTGCTGTTCTATTAACAGTTTCAAGCTTTCTCATTTATCGAAACTTTCCTATTCTTTAATCTAAAGATAATAGTTCTCGTTCTAATCTATTACGAGAATTTATCGTGTCAAATCTGTACGTCATTGATTGATTGTTGAGTAATTACGTTGAACTTCGGATTATTCGACTATTCTCTTTCAGTTCATGAGTGTTATCCTTCTTATATCTATTTATTGAATGCTTGAAACTGAAGTATTATTGCGTCACGATGCAAGCAGATGTTACGTTTGATATAAACTTTTGGAAATATTATTCAATTGGATAATGGGACCTATGATAAACAAAACTAATATATTAAGCATGTGAGTAGCAATGATTTCAACTCTAAGGTAATGCCTTCGTTAAATTGGAAACTTTCCATGCATAAAGAACGATGGCAACTCCTTCCTCGGAAATTCAATGTAAACACTTGGTAGTTAAAGTCTTTGAGAAAAGGGGTTTCCTTATACTTAAAAGATTGAATGAAAGTGGTTGTTTGAAGAAAATTATGAGTATAACCATAAGTGAGAGTTTTTGTCGTGTTTAACATACATTACTGTTGATATATTATTATCAAGGTACAGTGAGACCCCGCTTAACGCTGTTTCAGTATAACGCGGTTTTTTGGGGTTCCCCTAAATCGCACACTGTATTGATGCTTATTGTAAATGTGTGCAAAGGAAACGGCCGTGCACCAACCATAAGCGGTGCACTTTATAGCGACGGTGATATGTAGATATACTATGTATTTTTTTCAACGCTCTTTCGTTAATCTGTCCAGAAAAATGGTTCCAACTGTATTCTCCTAAGTTGCAATCCCAGTACAGCAGCTTTCCTGCGTCGCGATTGATTTGTTTGTTCTCATCAAGGTTATTAGGTTTATAAAGATATAAACATACTATTTTATTGTGATAAATTCGCAAGAAATGATAAATTTTCTCATTCTTTGTTCTTTTCACTGATCCCCATTACATATTTACATATGCACGTGTTACGTTGCCTCGTTTAACGCTGTTTCGTTTAGCGCTCGAAGTTATTGGAACGTATCCCCCGCGTTAAGCGGGGGTCTTACTGTACGGTAAATTGATATATTATTATAATTATTTGGTATTATTTAAGTTAAATTGTTTCGATACTTGTTGGATGGCTGTGTTAATTTGATTGTTCATGTTATAAAGACGTATAATAATTCAATAGCTATTTATAGAATCTTTTTGATATTTCAATTTGATTGATTCGCGGCGGTACAATTTTTCCTCAAGAAATATTTTGTGTTGCTCAAAAGGCTCAATTTTATGCTACTTTATCTCTATTTTTTTAGTAATCCTTGGAAATTTGTAATGTTATATATTTCAAGTAGAATATTCGTTGTTATTAGGTCTTTCATATTTATATATAACGTTCGATGATTTTCGAATCACGTCATGGTAACAATCGGCAAACATCGTAATCTATTTTGGATTCGATTAAGGGCCGATATGAGGTTTTTATTCGATTCCCAACAAAAAAGTTTTCCGGGATCCGAACGTCAAATGCGCAAGTTGCCCATTCGAGTGCACTTCACGGTAAGATATCCACTCGAGTATGAGACTCTGCCGAGGAACGTATAAGATTATGAGAATTCGTGGTTAACAATACAGCCAGTTTCCCAACCGTATTTTATCATTTTTTGCCCGCCATGCGCTCAACAATAACTCGAAACTCTCTAGACCCTTATATTACGACAACTTCGGAAAGAATTCCAACTCGGAGATCCTCCAACCTGTCCATTGTTATATTGTTCTCTTTCACCTTTCAAAAAGCACTCGATCCGCTTTCATTGCCAAAAATATCCGTAACAACGTTTGTTTTCCGTTCCTCTCCATCGGAAGAATTGAGCGAGCATTCGACGGCAGTTGTGTAATGTCTCCCTTCTTTCGATTTACTCGTTCGAGGCTTGGAAGAGCCCAAACTCAGTTGCGCAACAGCTTTCCGTTCTTTTCATATGCAGTTAATCGTTTCTTCCCAACGACGGGAGGCACGCCGCACACCGTCCCCGAGTAATCCAATCGCGTTACATAAGCTGACAAACGATTTTAATCTGCGTAATACCCTGCCCGATTCTACTTTGTTTCAGACGCTGCGCCCTAATCGCGAAAATTTCTCTTAGCTTTTTTTTACGAAAGGAAACTTGCATTCGTAACTGCTTCGAATGCATTGAATTGGCGATCTATAATAAATGAAGGCAACCGGAAATTATATTACAATAGCACGGTTGTGTTTAATGGAAATGAGCTGGGTTTAGGGAGTTTATAATCGAAAAATTGTATCCGCTTGTTAGAGTATGAACTTTGATCAATACGTCGAATAATATGGGCTCGTTACGATATCAAAATAAAAACATCTTCTTGATAAACGTGATGGAAGCTTTCAATGCAACCTTCTTCTTTGTTAATCATCAAATAGTGTGCGACTGTATTTATAGCTCCTTAATCATAATCCTTGTCTCTTATCCGTGAATTATCGGCTTTACCATATAGATAGAGCTATCTTAACGATTACCTATATGTGAGGGACAAAGAACATCTTATACGCTTGAAATTTATGATATCATTTGATGATTGACTGATACGCATCTTATTTTATAGTTGAGCGTTACGTTTTGTTGTTATCACTACGACTCTAGAATTATACCCTAGACTAGACATGAGCTAACTATAGCTTAAAGCTTTCGTGGATTGGTTCGCAGTAAAACGTTTCTGAAAAAATTCTGGATGAATATGCAGATTGAAGAAATAATTACTCACTTTGAATGTTTCGGAATGAAATACTGCTCCAATGGAAGATATGATCGTTCCGTAAAAAGTATCAGATACACCCTTAATTTCGCACAAATACGGCGTTGATTGTGACAGGGGTAGCTTGAGATTGAATTCCATAAAGTTTCCGCGGAATCATCAAACAGTTGATGGAATGAGGGGAAGCAGGTCATATTGGCCTACTTTAAATCGAATTTCCGGCATATATTAGTTTTCATAGCCCTCCTTGAAGTTTATCACCCAATGAATATTCAAAAAAAGCTTCTTGAATATTCAGTGTCGATTCCCTTAGGACATAACCATGATGCATATCCTTCCAAGACGTCAGAATATTTGTGCCGTTGTCTTAAAACACAATATGAATCGTTCGAATGTGTAAGTGTACATCAGTATGCTTGCAAGCAGCCTTTCAGCGTGTGGCAAGGGTAAGGTTGTAACGAGTTGCTTTGTTATACCACAATCATCAATATGCCTTCAAGATATAGAAAATTTAAAATTGAAATAAATAAAATACTGAAATATACAGGACGAGTGTATGGAGATTGATTATGATCATTTCCTAGTGACATTGTTCATAGAGGTGGAATATTTTATTCAACAAAAGTAACTTGAAGGCATAGTTCAATATGAATAAGTTACAATGAGTCTTTCCATAATATATCATCATTATTATACATATTTAGGTGACATACTCTCTTTGAACTTCTGTTGTAATGAATAGGAAAAGTAAACTAAATTGTTTATAATACTTTTTTTCAAAATGCTAAGTCTGATATTGGTTCTCTATGATCATATGTTTAATGAATTCGATAATGGAAGTTAAGATAGTTCTGATAGAACCTAACTAAATATTACTGGTCAAAAAAATTTAACCGAATTTATGGAATTTCTCAGTGTGCAAATGGAAATAGCATTTATTAATTTAAAAATAAATTAGTGATTATGTGAGAGACCAGGTTATAGTGAAAGTGTATCTATGTATTAAGATTTAGTATAAATTTGTATATTATTTTTCTAGATTTCTACCTCTCAGAGTGTTATTTTCTAATCAGAGACGTATATTCTCGTTTATGCAACTTGCGCTCTTTCCTTTTTGTCTGATTCGTGTTTTTGTATTTTGAGAAAAAAATTTAGTCTGTTTCTTTTCTCTACTTAACCACTCCGTGATACGTCATCTTTGAAAGCATCTCCATTTTCCAACGTCCGAAATTGTTAAGTATACTCCTCAATGTTATCCACAGTGATCGTGCTAAGGTCACATTGTTTCCACTCGTATTACTTAACATGCACTCTACCAAATTCGCCGTTACATTGTAGGATTCGTTTGAGGAGTGCATGTCCACCACAACCTTAAGCAGGGTACTTCGTCGTAAAAAGTTTCATGCCGTCCTTTATCTAATGACATCTCAAGGAAAAGAGTTTGCGGGAGAGGCAAAATTCGTTATTTTTGGACTTGAGTGGTCATCAAAGAGGAAGGCTATCTACTCCAATATTCCTTCATGTTCGGAGGGACATTTCAGTGCTCTCACGAAATTTGCGTTTACCTCCATAAATATCAGATGGCCTTTGAAGGTCTCATTCTTCGTGCATTTAATAAACTCTATATTGGCCTTTGAATTCATTCGTTGGTGAGTCTATCATGTTTTGATCGAATCTTGAGTATTTTGAGAGGACTAATAGAGTTAAATCTTAGGAATTATCTTCTTCAGTTTCCTCTGGAAAATGTGTATATGTATCTATACTTATATACGTATATTTCAGTAAAAATGTATGTATTCAATACTGTGTGCAGTACATATACTGTGCAGTGCATCTAGCAAAGCTTCCTATGACCGTGAAGCCGGCGAGTTCTTTCTTAATTGAGATGATTAACGTAATTTATTTCGGAGGATATGACAACATAACGATGACGTAATATTGAAACATTCGTAAAAAGCGAAAAATCTTCTTAATTAATGTTAATACTTTGACAACGTTATAAAAACACAATTCGCACTTACGAACAAACGTTATTATAACTAACGTAATGCATATTTGATTCATGAAATTCAGAGTTGGATTTTTTCGTAGTCTGTAAATCATAGTCGTGGCTTCATTTGGAGCGATTCTGACTTTTGTTACGTACTGGACCTTTCCATCATTACGGAGTATCGCGATGTTGTCCTGTCTTTGATCCGTCTCGTTTCTCCTTGAGGGATCTCCGAGCGCCGCATGAAGACCAGAAGGAGAGGTCTATATTCCAGAGCACGACTCTTTTCGCATTTGCGATAAGGCGCCACAATTGGGGAGGGAATCTGCGGAAGTAGGACAAGAAAACTGCTGAACGAAGGTCATCTATGTCGTGAGGAATCGCAGGATCTCAAGAGATGAAGAAGGGAACTCGGAATTGGGAAGTTCATGAATTTTGAAAGAAGACGCTCGATTTATAATTGGAAATTGACAAGAATTCGTATCGCTTCCTTCGCTTGTTCGATCCGAGTATCTCTCTCAAACCCCTTTCTTCTTCTTCTTCAAATCAAACATCCCACCTTGACCCTTAAATCCATTCGAATTCTTTTCAACCGAATCATCCCCTTTATTCTTGTTCTTTGTGTAAACGCGCTCGCAGAAGTATGTGTTTGCATCTCAAATTTGATTTATAAAATAGCGTTCCAATTTATGATTGTACGGAGAACGATGTTCGTGGTTTCCAATTACTCTTTATTTATGTAATTATGTTTATGTTTTGATAGATAGATATTTATTTGAATGTCGAATAGTGCGTATAATTCTTTTTCAATCAATTTTCTGGGATAGAGAATAAATTAAAATATGAAGTATAAAATCAAAGGGTAAAATAGAAAAAAATCATTTAAGATCCTTTTTTTGCTAATTGAATCTTTTTAGTATTTTTAGCTGATATTCATAAGTTTATATTTTTTTCTCCGTGATGCAACTTTGTTAAGACCAGGATTCAAGTCCACATTAATTTATTAATTGCGAATTTATGAACGACCATTAATCGGTTATCGATTAGATTATAAACAGACTTTATTGGGCGGAATAAGGTTTATAAAGTTCCCAATACTATTGAGTCCTTAATTTAGCACCAGTATGTATAGTTATTCATAAAAATGTTTTCCGATAAAGTTTTATATGATAGTGGTAATTATTTTGTATTAAAATCCCTAATGGTGATCGAAGTATTCTGAAATTTCAAAAATACTAGGAATGAAACCAGGAAAAAGTTATGATTTCTCTTTTTCCGATTAAATTCAAATTAATTACAGATATCAAGCCATACTATCGCAACCACCGATACCTGCATCTTATCAACGACTAATCCTTCCTGATTCCTTCCTCTAATTGACGTCAAAACTCGCATTCGATTGCTTTCATCTTTTCTGGTTCGTTACGTCATCGTATTCCGATCGCTTTTATTGTTTCCTTCGGACCACTTCGTTTCTCCATAACGCAAACAATTTATCTCGTACGAATTCAATCGATTTACAATAACGATTTTTTTACAGACGGTCATAATATTGCGGATACTTTAGAAAACAGATTCTTCTTCTGAAGCGACACGCCCGTAGGTTACCATGGAGATGAGCCATTGAATCGTCGGTTGCGTAGGGGTATTAAGTGAGATGGAAATCCTTTCATGAAAATCCCAACATTCCACTCATCCTTCTCAAGCGCTCACTTGTCTTTCAGTCCTCGATCCAAGCTCAAGATTCTTTAGAGTTTCCATTGTCGACGAGGCAGATGCTACTTTTTTACTTTTCCACAATGGTGCTCTGAACACGTTTCATTTCTTCCGTTTTCGCTTCTGATTGACCGAGTATACCTTCTTTCGTTCTGCAAATAAATGGAAACTCGAAAAAATGGGTTTCCGCTAGAGATAACTCAATTTACATTTTATCATTTTTATTCATTCCAGCGTTTTAGGCTGTCATCGATTCTCAATTATGAGTAATTAAGTTGATTCTGTTAATTATAATCGAATTTAACCTCAGATCCATTCATCTTATTTTCTGATTTAATTTGCGATATTAAACTCGAAATCTTGAAAGGATTAATATTAACAGGTCCAACGAATCAGATAATATCGAATTAATTGGATTTTGCTACTACGATATTATAAAATTTAAGTTATAAATATAAATAATATATATCTTATTTAATATGAATATAATCTTTAAGAATTCACAATTATAAATTTCATACAACTCACTCCAAATTCTCACTTCATATACTTGAATTTCTCTTTAATAAATTGATTATATTACTAGCATGAAACGTCATTAAATGATCTTATTTAGTAACTAGAACTCGATTCTTGAATTACTTGAATTTTGCGTTCACGAAAACAACTAATATGATACCATTCATTCACAACGGAGCTTTTTCGTGTGGTCTTATTCTGATTGGAGAAATGTTTGGCGCAAGTGGAAGAAGTTCGGAAGTTGATAAAATATTTAAAAAATTTTCGTGAGGATTAAGATAAAACATTATTAAACCTCCGCCAGTAGCTTTGATCGTAAACTGCTTAGAATTTTTATTTTCAACACTTTTACAAGTTCTTTCAATTATGATTATCTGTTTAATCTTTCAGCTGTCTCAGATTATTGAATTAAGCTATATAGGGATCACGTTATTTGTAAAGGATACTAAATTAAATTACCAATATTTGGAGAAGTAGATTATTAGCAGACAGTCTCTATTAGATGGCAAAATAACTCGGAACATTTATATCTCTGAAGATAAGAATCGCATAACGAATTTATTCTTTCGCGATATGGAATGTTTTTGGATGAAATAGGTAGAAATAATTTTTTAATATTGTGTTTTTTTATTTACGATTCTACGCTGTATAATTGTAAATACTTAATTCTTATATTATTTTCTTCTCTTTGCTTTGGCGAATTATAGTTAACAGTTGCTTACGATGGAGTTAATTGAAGTGAGGTATGAATAGAGTAAGAGGATAGCCAGAAAATCGTGAAATTTATTTATATCCACATCCCAAACGTACGGATCGGCTGCGCGAATTCTTAGCTGCAGAATGCATCTCAAGTTCAGTTCAGTTCTTAACATCAGGTGCGATAGGAACACTTATTTAGCTCTTCACTCACTAAACTCACGGAAATGGAACATTAGCTAATGCTATCGTAAGGCTAACATATAGAAAAATGAGGCTTTGAGGACATTTATAAATCTTTTATAATTGCGGGTGACTTAAATTTGCCGCTGGTTGACTGACAGGGAAGAGAGCGTTAGGGTCCACGTGCGGGCCACCGGACCGCCACGGTAGTCTTGAAGGCCTCCCAGGGTCCCGTAACAACCGTGCTTGAAAACAGGAATGTCATAACTGTACAAATGATGAACTGAAAATAATCTTCTAGGTGATCAATATGAGTTGAATTCGATGATGAATAGCCACAATCTTTCCTTTGTGTAAACAATTTATGTAAAGGGCAAATGTAAACCGTACATGACGTGAATAGCGGGTATATGTTGTATCGATATTATCATATATCAATATTATATATATATATAACTCAATATAATAAGTTAGGGGAGAAGAGTTATATAGGTTAGCATTGCTGCAATTATATGTGAACGATATATTTTAGTGCATAATAGCGATCTCTTGGACTATTATGTACTTATGTTAATCTGGTATCAGAAATCGTGGAGTGTACTTGATAATTTATAAAGGCCACCACCAGAAAGTAGTCTAGCTGCGGCTTGTAGTATGAATGGATAACAATGTATTTTTCATTATTCTTTGGTTTCATCAACTTAAAAAATTTCAATTGATATTGATAAAGGGATGACTCAATCAGCAACCTTCCAAATTCACTGTTATATTAGATAAGAGTTCTTCCCATTGCGCGAAACTACTTCCTTCGCAGAAAAGGTAATTAAAAGATAACACCATAACTTCCTTTAATGGCGATTAAATTCCAAATGGAATTGTTTTAGATGGATCTAGAGATAAATAGAGCAATAAATAGTTAAATGTGTTTGACAAGAATGTTAGACAAGACAGCGAAATTTCCTCATCATAGGAAAGACGAAGTGCTTCCCTTTAATACGCGTCTACTATAAATACATTACAATGTAACTCGTTCGAAGAAGAAAGGCTCGGCGGACGACAATGTACGTATTTCCAACGGATGAATTTCAAAATTTTCTATTAAACTTTTACGGCCATTGACCAAATCTCAAAATCCCTAAAACTATAATCTTGAAAGTGGGCAAACGGAAGACTAGACTTCGGTAAGGATGAAAATTGAGTAAAGAGGAATGTTCCTCAAGTTTCTTTGATAACGATAGAGCACGCTTCCTGGCTTATTGAGTATGCTCGCGCCTCAAAACATCATATCGTTAACTTTCCGCATATATGACCATTTGAGTTCGTATCCTAGCCATGGCGGTTGGTTCAAGTGGCTCAAAGTTTTGGCAGAAAGGGAACTCAATTTAGACGAGAGGTAACTGAGGCTGCTCGGAATGGTCAAGTCCATCAGACGCAGAGAAAGAATGTGCTATAGGAGCAGGTTAAGAAGTAATACTCCAGGATCATTGTTCTCTCGTACATTCAACACAGAACGTATGCCTTAAAATGTCTCACATAAACCTCATAACCATAGATTTGACTACATTTAAAAAGCCGTTCGATGTAATTTTATACATATATTTTTATTTACACGATCCAGGCTCACTCATGTAAAATTTTAATGAATTGGGAAATTAATTTAAATATATCTTTAGAATTTTCGTTGCATTTGTAATTTTGTTTCGTGCTAAGGTTGAGTATATACGTAAATGGTTCATAAGTAAGTAGAATAAAGTGTGAGGTTCTATATATTCCATACTTAGTCATTCAAACAACCGCCTACGTGGAGTTAGTTTCGTAAAAAAACTATCAAATGTTTCAAACACGTTCAAAACGCATTCATCCTTAAATTCATGTATAAAGTCTTTTCTTTTTATGCTAATTATCGTTCACCGAGTTTCTTCTTTGCAAGTGATCAGAATGTCAAGCAAATATTTCTTTGTCACCGTTCCAATACAACATTGATTATCAATCATCTTAATTGCGTAATTTGCAGCATTGTCAGATGAACACAAATAATATCAATCTCGCTGTTTTCTAAATATTCTAAACTTCGTCCATTTATTTCAACAGAAATCTTCTAATGAGTTCTCATTACTTCTTTGAAATCAGTTTTTTTTAAATTTATGAATGCAATAGCCTCTTACTGCTCTTAAAACATTCTGAAATATACAAATTAAGAAGCTATTAGTTCATATGATGTTTGTTGTGCTATCAATTTTCAATATTTATTTTCTTATAATTTGTTATTTTTTATTTATTCTTCATTATTTATATATATATCCATATCTTAAGCATTTCTTCTGTCAAGCACAGTCTATCAAACCGCTCCAACGTAAACTTACGATACCTCAACACTGATTGGGGTGGCAAATCATTCCTTATTTATGATTCTAGATTGTGGAACGTAATCCCATCTAACGACCAAACAGAGATTTTAGCTGCTGCTTGCAATAGCTTCATAACAAAGCATCTCTTCAAAAGGGTAAACCACTGTATCAATTCTATTTAAAACACAACTAATCATCTCATCAATTATTATTGACATTTAAAATCGATATAATCCAATATCCTGCAATCATAACAAGTTTTACTCAGGGAAGAGAATGTTTCTAAAGTGATAGTATATTATTATGCGAGTTTAACGAAAGAAAACGGTCAAACTAGGTTATTTATTTATTTATCATAGCCCTCATGAACATATATTAACACTGTAAAGTACTAAACATGGACGAACATTGACATCTATACGAAGAGAGGAAAATTTCTTCAGTCGGGATTCGAACCCTGGACCCTTCTAAAGTCAAGGGTTACGTTTGATTATAAACGTAAATATCTTTCTGATTTTCCACACCTTTTCTTCCATGTCAGTTTTTCTCCTCTCTTTTTTCTCTCTCTAACCCAGATCGTAGAAAGAATTTTGAGTTCGATTGGCATTGACCTTTGATCCCTTACGAAGAAAATGCATACCAATAGCCTTATCTAGATTCTATTCCTATTTTTTTCTCTCTCATCTTGTTTGGTCGTTATCCCGCAACGTGAGTTTTTTTTTCTTTATATATGTGTATTGAGTATATCTTTCCATTTATTTTTCTTACAATTCCTGAAAAATTCATATTAATCCAAAGTTAATCGATAGAAAGAATGGCATCGGAAAAAAAGAAAAACCTATCCTATCCATAAAGTAATAATTAAATAAATGGAGTAATAAAATATATTTGTGTCGGCGTATTATAATTCAAATTTTTGAAGAATTTCCCTATCCACATCTTGATCATCAACCTCTTCTTCAATTAACTCAGGTGTAAAGTTCCTTCCAATCGCAATATTATAATATTAGACTGTTCGTTTCTATGAATTTTGGATTCTATGAACAATAAAAGAGCGCAAAAGTACTCAACGAAATTTGAACAAAGTTTTTTAATCCAAATATTGGTCCCTTACTATTGTATTTATTGATGAATACAATTCATGGAGTATACTTCAAGAATCACGCGTAAACTAGCCGATAAACGTAATTATATTTAAAAGTGCAACTATAATTACATTGGGTCATTTGTAAAGTGATTGGAGTCGTATTAAAGTTAAAATTCTTCGAGCAGTCGAAACCTACGAAAAGGTGGTTTTGCAATGCCATAGCGCTCTTGCGTAAAAAGCAAATAGTGCTAAGCTGAAGTGTGAATGGAAACAAGAGTGTGTGTAAATGATAATCGCCAAACGATTCGCGAATCCGAAGTGCAGAGGCATGAAGGACGCTGTGAGTATATAAATTTTAAGATGCAGACTCATAATTGAGAAAAACATTAATCCCATTACTCATCATTAAAAGATAAAATTTCATTTTAGAGGACAACAGTAGTATACTAGTATTGGTAAAATTTGTAATGCTGACAAGGAGCTTAGGATTTTCATAATTAAACGCTTATGATTCCGCAAGGGAAAAATATTGCGCTTCGAAAGTAACAAATTACCGAATATGGCAAAATATAGGTACCCACAAGTGAATATTGAACAAGCTCTGTTGCTCTATCTTATTTGAGAGCTGTCTTGATTAGTTTACGTAAAAATTCCTTCTTGGAACGAAAAAGGCTAAGTTCAAGTTCATTCCTATCGTGACAATTATCGCAAGCATGACTATCTGAGGTGATAATGCTTAATCTTGGAGCTCAGAGCAAGATCGTAATCCTTGCTCTTTTCATTTTTGAGGTAAATTTAAGTCGTAAACAAAGTTCAGTGTTTAATAATAAATAATGAAGTGTTTTTTTCGATTTATTTTTAAAGGAAAGAAATATTGTTTATCATGCTAAAACATTGGTTGAACTAAAACTACTTAACTTGGAGATCGGTATTAGAATATTGGTCCTATCAAACTTATTTACGTCTGTTTTTCTTTAGGCTTGATTCCGAGCCGCGAGATTCATGACGCACACTTAATTAAATTTTTGTTAAAATGTGTTTGTAAATATATTAATATCTTGTGAATTATCACGAATTAAAAGTATGAACATAAAAATCAATCCTCTTAACCTATAAATTACGTCTATTTTGTATCGAGAAGAAAGGTTACAAAAACATATCAATAGGTAAATTTTTTGTTCTCTCATTACGCAACTGAAGGAAGTGATAAGAAAATGGAAAGAATTACACCGTCGTATGATCAAATTTAAACGGCAAATGGAATTTTTTCGGTATAATAATCAAAATAATAAATAAAAATAAATATATTAAATATTTTTTTCATACGTTTGAACAAGTATACAGAAAAAATTAAAGTAACATAGTTTGAAATATATATATAGTGATTCATATCGTCATCAATGAAAAACGAAATAAGATTTCCGTCGCAAGACGTTTTCTATAGCTTATGTTTATATTCAACCAGGAGTTTCTCACATTTCATTTTTATCTAGGATAATTTTCTTCGATAGATAACATATAAAAAATATCCGTGAGTAATCGTGGCCTTGTCAAAGGGCGCTCGCTCAGAGATATTTCTCGAATTTCCCTTTTCATTTGTTTAATCTTCGTAGATGGCGGAATGTGCGCCTGTTCAGCATTAGGCCTTCACGTGTACAGACGTCTTTTGTGTCACGGACGCTCAGTCAGCTCTCGGTGTACATTAACTCCCCCAAATTTTATAAGACGTTACAAAATGTATTCGGCGATTGAACGTGGAAATCCTAACACTGAATCATATAGAGTATTTTTTAGTAAGTCATCTATGCATAAAATTATCTTTTCGCATCCCGACACATCTTTTATGTTGTCTTTATGAATTAAAGGAAACGAATTTGGACCCATATCACCTCTTCATGACATTCCTTTGTGGGCCGATCGGGAGAGACATGTAGCGAATATGGTTGTTGAAGTTCCACGATGGACAAACGCGAAAATGGAGGTAATTTTCTTCATTTCAGAGCCGGTTATTAGAAGAGAGAATTTCCAGAGCAGTTTATGATAAAAAATTTAATGTGTATATTACCTCCTATTTCTTTAGATAAACCTTAAGGAGAAATTGAATCCAATCAAGCAAGATATTAAGAAAGGAAAACTTCGATTCGTTGCTAATTGTTTTCCCCATCACGGTTACATATGGAATTACGGTGCGCTGCCTCAGGTATTTCGATTTGATTTACTTTGACTGGTATTGGTATTACATTACATTTGGAAGACCTTTCCTTGAAAAATATAGTACATGGAATGTTGTCTAATTAATATTTTTGTTTCAGCTAGGATTGACGACATCTCATTCATAAAACATATGTTTTCATAGCTTAGGAAACAATCAAATTTTAATATCTTTTTTTAAAAGTATTCCTGTTAATGAAGCAGTTCTTCTTCTCGGTTCTCATTATCAGCTATTGAAAGCTGGATCATTTAAATGAAATAAATTTCCCCTTATTATTTACTTTCAGTCCTTCAAAACTTGAATTCAATCGCAATATCTATTATAAACATAATTCTTATCAATTTTTCAGACATGGGAGAATCCAGATGTATTGGATGAGTCCACTAATTGCAGAGGCGACAATGACCCAATTGATATCTTAGAAATTGGGTACAGGGTAAGTATTATGAATGTAATACAACAAATTTTATTTGGTTCCTACCAATACTCTGTGCATAAATTTATGAAGAATAATTGTAATGAATATATTTTTTGTTAATTTTTTAAATGTTAATCAATTATCCATCAAGTTGATCATTTCTGAAATCAAGTGTTTTCACACAATTTTTTTTGTATTGTAAATAATACTTGTATTTTCTCTGAAATAGTTATGGTATGAACTGAAATTCTTTTTCCATTCCATGGTATTTGTTTAACTTTTAATGGTGCATTAATTATTATTCTTCAATATAATTTTGCATCTTTGCCTGTCTATGATTATGTAATAATAATTTCCTGAAAACAAAATAGACACTTTCATAGAGATGGATATAGACATAAATAGTGCTAAAAATTTTTATTTGTAATTTTTTCTCCGTTGTATTTTTCCTTCGGGAATTATTTTCATACTATCTCCTCTATTACTCTATTTATCTGTATTTGCTATTACTAATACTATTTCTAATATACTTGCTTCTGTTTGATTAGGTAGCTAAACGCGGAGATGTTGTGCAAGTAAAGCCTCTGGGAGCTTTAGCTCTTATTGATGAAGGTATCTTACATCGTAATGATGTGATTAATGTTTGCAATTTAGCCCAAGGATCTTAATTATGTACTTTTTTCAGGTGAAACTGACTGGAAGATTATTGCCATTGATGTCAATGACCCCCTAGCTGAGCATTTAAATGGTATGATCTGAGCTAAGCTCAACTTTCAGTACTGTATAACGCTATTATTGACATTAGAAATATTAGAAAAAATTGGTTAAGGACCAACTTGGCCGGCCTTGGTGGCCGAGTGCATAGCGCATTCAGTGCTAGTGCTCTAAGACTCGAGGTCCCAGGTTCGAGTCCTGGCAGATTGGAAAATTTTCTGGTCTGGGATGGGATGTATTTGTGTTTGTCCGTATGAGTTAAATGTAAGAGTGGTCTATATAGACTAAAATTTTGCCCTGATTCAATAAAGGCAGATTATTATTATATTAACTTCAACATACTGGGTGGCTTGTTTTGATGGCCAAATATATACTTACTTAAGAAAAAGTGTTTTTTAAATTAACCCAATACATTTTCTATGAATATTTTTTGTAGATATTGAGGATGTAGAGAAGAAATTACCTGGTCTCCTTAAGGCATCTGTAGAATGGTTCAAGATTTATAAAATTCCAGATGGGAAACCAGAAAATCAATTTGCATTTAATGGGGAAGCTAAGGGAAGGAGTTTTGCCATTAATGTTATAGAAGAAGTACACAGGCATTGGCAGTCTTTGGTGAAGAATGAAAGTGAACAAAATGAAATATCCTGGTAAGTGAAAGTATTAGGATGATTTTTCATGGTCTAAAAATTTCAACTTCTTAACTTTGAAGCAGATCTTAAAATATATACTTGAAAATATGATAAGAATGAATCATGCAACTTAAGATAAAGCCATATAAGATTTATGAATAGGAGCTCTTGCAGAAAAAAAATTAATTATGTCAAAAGTTACAGTACTGGCTTAAAGATTTATCTAATGAATTAATTTTTGGAAAGTAAAAAAATTTTAATGATTAAACTTCAGTTTAATGAGTAAACTTCAGTGATTAAAGTTCAGTCAATAAAGCATTCTTTGAAATTAAGAGAATAGTTGGATTATGAAACATTTTAAGTGAAGAATAAGATACAGATGTTAAAGGATGGAATAGGAAGCTATAATGATGTAATGAGATGGCATCAAGTGAATTTTCATACATTTTTTAGCTTACCTTAAGTGAAGAAAACCATGAAAATTGTTTTTTTAGGTAATTTTACATTTTAATTTTTAGTGCCAATGTGAGTGTTGATGACAGTCCCTTCAAAATCAGCTTAGAGGATGCAGAGGAAACATTTAACAAATCTCCTCCTCTTGGTGAAGCAGAGCCTATTGATCCCATCGGTAAGAAATATATTAGATTATTCTTTATTTTTATGATGATGCTTCTTGATGGAAATAAGAGGTATTGAAAATTTAATCTCAGAAAACACTGAGAGTATATTTTCTTTTTTTAAAGGTGGGAATTGTAATTTGTAATAAGGTAATTGTTATTGGGATGAATACTCAGAAACACATCTGGACAATGCTACAAGTTATTGGTATTTGACTATATATTTAGTTTGTGGTACAATTTAATGTTCAATGTGTGTTCACTGTTCTTTCCTCTGAGACTTTCCAACCTAATTTGCAATGCTTATGTGGGATTTCAGTTCAGAATAACTTAGAAACTTTGGAAAAATCAGATTTTCTCGCTAATTTATCTGTATTTAAATGACTTTCCTGCTTAGATAGACCTAGTTGTCATTTTCACTTAAACTTTGATACAAGGATATGAATAAAAATCACTGCAGATCTATAAATCGATTGAAAATGAAAATCTTACAACATAGTGATATCTAAATTCATTAAAAAAACATTTGTTAAGTTAGTTAATTACGTTGAGGAAGGAAGATTTTGATTGTGGGGAAATTTGTTTTGACGGAAGATTATTGGAGAGAAACCCATTATGCCCATGCAAAAAGGTGAGCAAAAAACAAAAAGAGAAGTTTGAATGGAAACCATCTGGCAGTGATAAGCCAACACATATTAGCTCTTACATAGTGTATCACTCAATCTGCTGTTACTAATTTCTATTTTTATTATTTGGTGTATATTTTTAAAACATTAAAATGAATGATAGCTGCTAATTATTGCTTTAATTTATTTCACCATTTTTAAATATATAAAGCACTAACTATACAGCATTAGTTCTTTTTGTTTCAGGAAACAGCCTAAGAAAAGGTTAGATTTTTTTCTGCTGAGTTTTATTTTATCGATCATCAGATTCTAGGAAGCTTATAACTTGATAGTTCTGCTAGCTAATAAATGAATTTGGTTATTGGTTAGAGATCTTACTCAGCAATTATACATAGACTTTTTCAATGTGTGAATGTGCAAGTTCCTTCTGAATGTGCCTAGATTAATACACGTTTCCTTCTCTGTGCCTGTTGTTTTTCTAAGTGTACCTTATCTATGCCTCCATTCAGAGGTGTTCCAATAACTTTCTTGAATTCTTATCTTTAATTCTTCGAAAGGGAAAAAAATAGTAGCATTTTCTTGTCTCACTTGTATTCCTTTTTTATTTAAATCTTTCGAAGTTCAATTTCGTGGTTTAATAACAATTTTTGGATGGGTGTTGTATTATCTATCCCACCTTGTTATTACAGCATTCAATACTCCTATGTGGTGTTTATGCATTCATTGCCTTGGTTTCATCTTATACTTTGTAGTATATTTAATTCAGTTAAAATTCCTCTTTACTGGAAGCTCTAGGCAATCAAAAGATATAAGCAGAATATATCAAACTTTTTGCTGTATCTAGGAGTATCTATTGATATTTGTTCTTATTGAGTTCTAAAATGTAATTATTTTTACTCATCTTAATCAGTGCAAGGAGTTTTAAATCTAAAATGGAAAGGAGGTGATCTATAAAGAAATATTAAATGCTTCAGCCTCTTTTTCTTTGCTGATAATGTATTTATCTGTGCTTCCAATGCAGAAGGCTTAACCTCAAGGCATTAGAAACTGTTTGTCAAAATATGGTTTGAGTGTTTGTGATAGACTAACAAAACAAAGAATGTACCTTTTGTTTATTCCATTGGAATTAAAAACGAGAGGTAACCTCTCTTGATAAATAATCAAATTATGCATGCTAAGGAAATCTAAAAAAAGTAATGGTTAAGTGAACAGGAATAATAAGCAGAACATCCTAAGTTGTTACATATATGGCAAAGAGGAATGCTGGAGGATATATCTAATTCTAGCAAACAAGTGAGAATGAGGTTCAGAAAACTGCTTGAGGAGGAATATGTAAAAGTTGAAATAATATAAAGTGTCTTATTAATAGTTTCTATAAAACTCATTTTAATTGGTTGCTTAATCTGGTGGCTCTGATAAACTGTTCAGATAAGTATTTTTAAAGTTTATGGTGGAATTTCATTCTTGCAATGGATATCACCAAATAACTCTTTCCTTGTGAAGCTTTGAAAATATTGTCTATGTCTTAAATGAGTTTACTGGTGTAATAAGTCTTTTGATGGGATGCTGTTAATTTTATCCGTACAATGAGTATATTTGAAATTATTTTCAACTGTTAGTTTTACCTAAAAATTTAATGAACATTGAATATTAAGTAAAATTAAATTTGTATAGATATTTAGAAAGGGCATGGTCAATTATAATAATTTTGAGGGATGAAAGGAAATAGTGAGTACTCTCATAAGTTCTATTTTATAACTATATTTTGGCTCATTAATGTAAAGTTTGAAATATATTCAAGTCAAATTGTATTTATAGAAAAAATTGGTTATTTCTATCTCAGGCAATTAAAAATACATTTGATAGATATATTCAATTACATGGCTTCTCATGATTAATTTATAGAATGTAAATCCTAGTTGTAATGAATGTTTTTAAAAGTATTAAGGCTATGAGAACTTAATTAAATCCTATATTTCTGTCTTATCAATAAAAAATGTTGAATTCCATTCCTGTACAATGCTTGGGAAGGAAATCTAAGAGAAGCTGTGATCTACTATTTTTGGAAATAGGATTTCCAATTTTTCAAGACCATTGAAATATTACTTAGTTTTGTCTTAGAATATTACCCTTTGGTATTATTTTTGCCTGCATCATTGTTGGCAAAGTAATGTATTGGAATATATAATCAGTTCACTACTGATCTGAGTTCTCAACATACTAATTCCCTATTTTTCTTTACAGTCGACAAATGGCACCATGTGCAGCTAAAGTGAATGGAGGTATAACAGCATTACTGTGAAATCACCGTTGATACTCATTCTTTTTAGTTCATTTTCTCAAGTATGTAACTGAGAAAGATTTTAATGCCAATTGTTGAACCCAGTTGCCATCAAAATCGTACCTCTCTGTACCTTATAGTTATGTTAAGATCTGGGAAGGTGAACAAGTAATAAATTGAGATATTTCTAAGCAGTTGATGTTTAATCAAAACTCATTTTAAAGAAAATTCATATAACATTTTGCATGTTATTCAAACAAGTTCTCTTCATCCAATTTGTAATCCTCTGATACAAACAAGCAGCCAAATGACTGGTGTACTGTCTTAGCGGCATTTCACAATATTGTATAAGACCTTTTTTACGTAATCCGTGGTTGTGCGACTCTCCTTTAATTGGTTTAAAATTTTTAAATTATGTAATATACCTGCACTTACAGCAGGACCATAATTATGTAAAGCCCATTGAGAGAATGATTTAACTTTCCCTGGTATAGTATATTCACTTCCTGTCACAAGCTGACGGACTGCAACCATAATGATGGATTTTGCTATAGGATCAGATTTCTTTCTCTGCTTTGGTTTTTTTGGGCGAATTTTATTTTCCTTAATCTTAACCACGTTATTTTTTGGTCCATTTGAATCATCTCCTGCTGGGATAGGTAAATGAGTTACTTTCCTTGAAACATTGCCGCTCTGATTTTCAAATTTCACCACCAAATCATTACAATTGTTAGAAGTTTTCATAACCTGCACTTGCAATGGCTTCATTTCATTATTTAGCTTGCTGCTATCATTTTCTGAAATTGATGCAACTATTTTTTTCCAGACTTTATCAGAACGTAGTGCTCTAAAGATGAAATTATTTGCTCTTGCCCTTCCTTTTTTAGTGCCCATAAATATCAACATTTTGACACCTGAATGTAGCAAGGTAACAGCAGTGCCAGGCTCAATTTTTGATAAATGCTTGAGCACTATATTCCCTTGCTCTGATGCCAGCATTTGGTATTGTTTATTGCTCAACATCATTTTAGAATGTTTTGTTGAAGCAAGTTGATTCAGAACATTATTTTGTTTTACATTATTTGTTGGTTCCTTCCTGCCAGAATTTTTAATTGAGCCTGCTTCATCCATCGAAGCTGGCTGCTTGGCACAAGGTGTCTTTGAAGCATTTATGTCTAAGTTTTGTTGATCTTCTGATTGGTTGATCTTCTTTTTTTTGTCAACTTTGTTTTCCTTTGCATTTATGGGAGTTGAAACATTTGGAGTAGAATTTTGAGGCTTGATAGGAGTTTTCCGTATTTTATCTGATACAGCTTTTCCAGACCTGTCAATAGTAGGAGAAATTTTGAGTTTAGAGACAGTTTTCGGTGAATTCTTTGCTTTCCTTGGAGTTTCTTTGATTTTATTTTCATGAGCAATCCTTTTCCTGTCCCAGTTCTCAGAAATACCAAGTCTTTCACTTTCCAAGCTTTCTGATGGTGGATTTTCATACTTGATCACTATAGGACTCTGAGGAATGTAATCACTAAAAATTTTCTTCTTACACTGATACACATGATGACCCCTGGTGGCACAATTACAGCAGTACAAGTTCATACTACTCTTATATAGAACCTTTTTTGGGCGAACAACATGTCCAGGGACAACCTGCAAATAATAAGCAGATCAACTCATCAGTAGCAGCACAGACAAAAGACATTACTTAAATTAGTAGATTCTAACTAAGTGGTGTGGCAGAACAATAAAATTTTTAAGTAATCATAATAGACAGAAGAAAAGGTATAAAGGTATAATGCTAATATCCTGCAACCCTTTCTACAAAGCCACACCTATCGATGTTGATTTTAGTGCTATGGTAGTTCTCCAATGTAAATAAGGTAGAACAAATTACAATGCTGCCAAAAGTCTTGATACAATAGACAACCCTTTTTATTAGAAATAAATATCAAAATCTTGAATTTTGAAGGAAGCAAGGTGACAGCAGTGTCAAGCTCAAGTTTTGATAAATTAAAAAGAAATCATTCTTGTGTATTTTTTGAGGGAAAACAAATTTCTGAAACCGTTTTTGCATCTATTCCTCTCATTTTATTCACTGTATCTGATTGGCCTAATTAGCACTATGATGTGTACTTCATCTTCCTTGAATGTTTCTTCTCTGAATCTATTTAGTAATAGATGCTTTGATTCTCTGTTCTAATGATTCCCATTCTACTGGGAAGAGTTACATCAAAAATGATTCATAAGGATATCTCATTTGAGTATACCCATTTTAAATATATCTCAAACAATACAAAAGACTTTACATAAAGATGTAAAAGGAATTATTAAAGATGGATTTGATGTTTTCAACACGAGGAATTCAAACATTTTGTAGCTCTTTTAAATACAATATTTTACTTTAAGTAAAAATATATATCATATCAATGTTCAGAAACTTGGAGAACTATTTTGTAAAGAATTAGACAGAAAAGGAAAAACATGTTTTGTTCAAACAAACTCTGGTTTGGAAGAAATTGAGAATTTTTTATTTTTAAACAGTCAGAATAACTGCTTCAATTGATTCCTTAACTTTTGGTCTGATAGCTTGTGTGTACTCTATTTATTCTTTCATAATACAATTCTGTGGACCTAATTGACAAATGAACTGCTGACAATCACAAACATGAGTAGGTAAAGCCATGAAATTTTTCTGATTCCTATCATAACTTCTGCAGATACCCTGATAAGATTTTAATCAAAGCTCTGATTCCTATTTAAAAAAAATAAACTTTTTCAAGGAAATGATCATTGAAAAATGAAAGAATATTCTCTGATATGGATAGTATGAATGAACTGTTGATTAAATAAATAGAGGTAAATATATTAAACAGCTGTCCATAGAAATATCAAAGAAATATTTCTTGAAAGATAGTGAGTAACAATGTAAAATGGAGAATAATTGTTAATTAATTAGATCAAGCTCAATTACCTAATAGATGTCATTGGGATAGACCAAAGTAAAGGATAGCAACAACCTCTAAAAACATCATATAGACCAGTCATTATTTATTAAATATATTTAATGCTTTATTTATATATTCTTTAATTTGAATTAAATCATCTAAAAATGCTAAAGAAATATCAATATATTGAATGATCATACTATCATAATAGCATATTAATGAAACATAAAAAATTACTTACAGTGGCGTGATATCTCCTCCAAAGATCAGGGCAAGACTTTGATATATGTCCTTTCAAAGAGCATATACTGCATTTATTACCTCTGTCTAGACATGATCTACATGAACGGCAAGCTTTTGTAAAGAACTTTGTCTCTTTCCCACACTGGAAATGACACAAACAAGAATGAAAGGACATCCGTTGACTACAAATGAATAGTAACTATATATGAGATATATGTAAGCTTATATTACAATCAAACTGATATAAAGCCAGAGTAATAAAATTGTGATCAATGATGTATTGAAATTATACTATGGACATTGCTTACGTCAAATTTTAAACAATATATTTCCTTCCTAGTTACTACTAATCCTAAAATTTTATCATGAAAAATTTAAATTAAGCATGAATATATTTCAGTTGCTAGGTAAGAGAGATTTAAAGAGAATGTAAACAAAGGAGGCAAGCAATAAATTTATCCCTACTAATATTTGATAGGTCTCATCTTTTTGTTCAGAGTACTCAAACCTTTGCCATACACAAAGATCCAAGAAATCAAATTATAACTAAATCATTTTAGGACACATATGAGGATCAACAATTCCATTGAACCACCGAGACCACATGGACATACATTTGACGATACTAATTTAACACTAATAGGCAACTGAATTACATAACAATTCTATTATTAGAAAATAACTTTGGCAATAATATTATGTAAATAAAACATTAAATTGACTTTATATTCTTCAATTTACTTATTAATAACCTTGGTTCCACAATTTTGCAATTCTCTTAGGTTCAATTCCAACATCTATATTTGTTAGTATTAATCTTTCAAGGAATAACAAAATATATGGTAGAGCTAATAATTATTAAGCTTGTATGTTCAACACCATTTATATGTTAAACAAGGTCTAATTGAAACATCACCTTCTAATAAGTAAAAAATTTTAATTGAAGATTAATGAAAGGTTTTATCAGACAAGGAATACCTACTCAGAGAACAACATAATTTAATTAACTTAACGGAACAACCAAAAAACTTTAAAACTTTTAGCACTGTCGACAACTTACGGTAAGACAGATTTTTTCATCACATCTATATTCATTGTGGTCTGCTGACCCACACCTATGGCATTTGGGCTGGCGAATTACTTCCGTGCATTCATTCCTGAAGTGACCCCTGCGGTTGCAGTTGGTACACCTAGCTTTAGCATTGCCAAAATATCTTCTATCAGAAGATCTTCCTGTTAAAATGGAAAACTGGTCCTCGACATCCAAATGCCAACCATGATCTGAGGAGAAATATATAGAATCAGCTGTTAGAATTTAGAAGCAGAAACTTCAAAGAAGATATAAGGGGTCATGGAGAATTCTGAAAATTTTAGATATTAAGGTAACCTGAATGAGCATTCTTTCAAAAGTTCATATAGTAAATGGAGTAAATCCATAGTAAACTAGACCAATAAATGGTTAAAATGCTTGATGATAATTTTAGTGTATACAATATGTGAGGTATAAGTAGTTGGGACTAGATAATATCGTCTACATATAATACTAATAAAATACTTAAATAACAAATTTAAGAAGCAATTGATTCTGCTTATAGCACAAAAGCATTTTCTGTTAACTTACCAGACATAGGAGAAAGAATATCATAAAGACTCCTGTGTTCTCCTCCCCAAGAATCCTCGTAGAAGTTGATCATTTCTGGGGTCCAACTTTTACAAAGGGTACTTAAATCCCGTACTTTCATTGGGGTTAGGTTGGTCATTGGTGCAGGCATAGGAGAGTTAGCATCATTTGATCTCATGAAGCTAGGATCACACATTTGTTGAAAACGCTTCGTTTTACAAGAATTTTCGGTGTTAATTAGTAAATCGTCCGATTTTTTCTTTCTTTTATTTTGTCGAGTATTTACTTTTTCTATTTCGATCATGACATCACTATCTGAATTGTCAAGAACTACTACTTCATCCATGACTTTTTTCTTAGCGTTATTATGATTGTTAATCGGATGAACTTCTTGTTCTTCTTCTGAGCTAAGAATATCAATCACGACAGGAGAAGGTTCTCGTTCAGATTGAGGGTGAAACTCTGAGTTAGTTTTCAAAGTATTCGAAGAGGCAATTTTAGTATTATCATTTGAATAATGAGAAGCACAGCCAATATTATACCTCGAATCTTCAACTTCGTTCGAAAGATGGTGTTTAAAGCTTTGAGATGATTCCTGATTTACACTTCTCTGATCCTCTTCCTTCTCCTTTTTACTTCCGTAATCACCCTGAAGCGATACTTCCTTTTCCTTCTTATCATCACAACTTTTATTTTCTTCCCGAAACTCTTCATTTTGACTGTTTACTGTACCGGAGTTAGCAACACCCGCCTCATTCCCTTTAGTCCTCCAAGTTTCTTCACTATCTGGCAATACACTAAGTGCTTGTGAGAAATTCTGGTCGCATTCCTGATTTACTTCATGATGAACAATGCCGTACAAACTTGCTTCTAAGTCGTCTACATCACTTATCACAGACGATCTGCAACTTTCCTCGGTACTACCTTCTTCCCAATCTTCCATTTGGCTGAATTTTAAGAAGAAATATAACACTCACATTAAAAATACACTCGGAATAAAGCTATAATTAAATTATTTCAAGCATTATGTAACATATATTCAATATAATTTGATATATATAGAAAATTTGAACTTTACCTTTATAATATATTTACATGTCTTACTCCAATGTTTGCCAATAACATTCCACGTGCCACTCGACATCACGATAATCGAGGTCGATTATAGAGATACGCACGTCATGGCAAAACTAAAGATGAGCTTCAAGCGTTGCCCGATAGGAAGCTCCTCTCAGTACCGCCAAAGTAACTAATGTTTGAAAGTAAGATAGAGTATTTTTAAAGGGCTATACGAGTCATAAATAGATAGGAAATAATTACAATACTTATTTCTATTTCTGTCGGTTGAATTAGTAAACAATATGTACTTTTGAATTGAAGTTCGGATCAAACTATTCGAGCTCTAGAGAGCTTTGAATAAATATAGTGGATATTTAATTACTGGAAATACTTAAATGATTCACTGTAAAATAAGAATTTCTCTTCAGAAATTTTTGAAGAGTATAAATTAGGATACTTAAGAGGTAAAATAATATTAAATATCTCGCAATAATAGTAAATTTGGCTACATTTCCAACACTATTTATAAGCAAATATTATTTGTAGGAAATCGATCTAAATTTCTCTGAAGTTTAATCTTTGAACGAAAAAAAAGTATTCTTAAATTAATATTTTGAATATTATGAATGGCTTTCAATATCTCAGTCATCTCCTAGGACAATTATAATCAGAATTTAGATGTAGTACTCCCAAACACTTGAGGTGTCTGAACCTGAGTTTCTTTCTGCCAGGTTACCCCTAAGTACTTGAAGATCTCCTTCCTTCATCTATCATTTGGTCATGCAGTCGGTCTCTACACATCCACTGTCAAATGGTCAGTACTGCTGTACTGTACTATATTTTCTGATTTAACCTGCCCATATGAATTTAAGAGACCAAATATTCAATGATATCTGTAATTAATTTAATTTTTTTCACTAAGGGGATGAATTTCATATCCTTATTTGTGAATATTAGCTAACTAATTTCTATGCTTCATAGTATAATATGAGGTCTTTTTTCGTTTTTGTTTAAATGTTTGTGGAGACCCAAATTTTATTTCCATAGATCATTGCAGATCAGATATTACGTAAATGAACTCCCTATATCTACGTGTAATACCTATAATACGTACCTTCAAGTTTTATTGAAGGAAGATTGAAATTTGAGAAATAAGATTATGCCACTGAGTATATGACCCATTTGCTAATGATGGAAATGATAAAATGAATTGCAGAAGCACAAGGGGGTAGGTTGCAAAATATATATATATATATATATTATACATAGAAATATCTAGATAATGTTTATTATGGATGTAATCCTTCCTTTTGAAGGTAATTATTCTGAGTAAAATATCAGTTCTTCATATCATTGGAATAAAATGAAAGAGAAACATCTTGAAATTATTGAATTAAATTTATAGATGAGAGGAAACTTAATAAGAAAAAAATATGATTTGAAAAAAGGATTCAAGCACAAAAATTCTTATAGTATTTTCAGAAACTGATGTTTTATTTCCAAAACTTTTTGTATTGATGAAATAATCACAAAAGTATAACAACAAAATAATAAAGAATATGTATGTAGTAATAATATTCATATTGTTTTAGCAAGAGATAGAGTTCACTCTTACGAATTTATCAAAGCTGTTGAAGATGCAAAGTTAAGATGGAAAGATAGAAGTAAAAATAATGTTATAAAATAAGACAAAAATAAAATTTTATCAGTTTTTAAGGATTTCCTATTTATAATTGATGATGTTCTGTCCATTTAAATAATTATAATAAGCATTATAAAAATACAATTTCAAAGAAGTGTTTGGAAGAGTGATTTTTGAGGAATGAGTGTATGATGCAAGGAAATGTAATGTAGACAAGAATAGAAACAATATGATTAAAAATAAAACCTTCCCTTGCTCCTCCCTTCTAATATATAAAACTTTCTTTGAAGGATTAACTGAATATCTAAAGGAAACCTTATCCATAGCCCTACCCAGGAATTGTCACATTCAGAATGGGAATTGTAACATGAAGCTCATCTATGTGCTACATTGAGAAGAAAAAAGAAATAAAACAGTGAAAAGATGCTACTCTTACTTTGGTATTATTAACAATGAGAAAGCAAGACTGTTCATTCCTCCTCAATCTGGAAGATCTTGGAAGTCCAAGGGAAGATAATAGATACATCCAACTTTCGTTTGTTATTATATATTTATAGAGAATCTTTTTAATTTCTAAAGTAATATACATCTTTAGTTTGATATGATTTTGATATTATATGATTATAATTGGTTATTGCTATGCTAGTAATCTCATATGGGAAGTTTGTCATTTCTTTGTCTTAGACTAATTCTTATATCCCTAGGTCTAAAGGGCTATTTCTCCAAAATCTCAATCAAAAAATAGAAACAAATATTTTATGAATGACCATCATATAATGTTATGTGATATTATTATTCTCAGGAAGGTTTTGTTTACTTTTATGTTCATGGTGATTCCTTTTAACTCTTCAATTTTCCTAAGGAATATGATATAATCTCCCAGCTTTGACTCTTACAAAATACAATTAAAAAAATAGAAAAGTAATGTGGAAATAGGTTTCAATAATTTCCTTGAAAATATAATGCTTATTATTTTATAAAATATTCTGCAATGAACCCAAATACGAAGAAGAGATATAGTTAGTTTACCTAAGATGCTATTATGGCAATTGAATACTCAACAGCCTCTCCAAATAAAGGAAATTATCTTCCAAGAGTAATAAGAGTCAAAATAGACATAGAATGGGAAATATTTCAAATCCTACTAGAGATGCAATACTTGTGTCTAAGAACAAGTACTTTTTATGGCCTAAACTAAAGACTGTTATAAAAATTCAAATTTTTGCTATGTAGGCTCTTCTGGATATAAATTCATGATTTACTGTTACCATCAAGTGTTAGTTAAATGTTTTGTAACCACGATAACGTTTTTAGAAACAGCGGTTACGAAGTTTTGCTAACTTTTCTATTGTCTCTCCAACTTTCTAATTCATTCTTAATTTTTGATCAATATATTGTGTTTCTGGGTCACTTAATCTTTTGGTAACTTTTTGACTTATCCAACATGTAGTAGGAAATTGCTGTAGGGGCCTTAGAAAGATTAGATTTCAATATATTCGGCTTTTCCTTCATCAGCGGAGCCTAATCTTGTCTAAGTGCATCGAATTAGTTCTCACGAGCTCTGCGAGGTCTAGATTTCTTTTCTAAAGACTTTTGTTGAGTCGATTTCTGTAGTGCTGGTAAAAAGCCCAACCTAAGGGTTGATCAGTGATCTAATCATTGTATTTAAGAGTAATTTTTTCAGTATTTTTGTTATTCACTTCGTTGAATTCCAGGAAATTTAGTGAATTAAATGCTGTGTTTGCCGCCGGTAATGCTTCATCAATATGATCCTTCAATGTCATTCTGTCCTCTATGATGAAAAATGATGTCCTCTGTGGTGAAATATTGAGTAAAGGTGATGGTGAGTAAGATCCGCGGGGGATGAATTTGATTTAAAATTAGAAACTCTACATCAAAAATTTTTAATCAAGCCCTTATGCCTTATCTTTCACCAAAAGTTATATGCTATACAGTAAGAAAATATACTTGTTTGATGCTATAATGATCAATATTTTACAATAAAATATGTCTCATTAGGAAAAATTATTTCCTAGTTCATGAATATATGGGAAACATGCCGTTCGATATATTAAATCATTGATATTTTTCCGGACGAATGGGAAAAATATTTTGTCTCCCGGGGTTTCGGGAATTTTACAAGTTTAAGTTTCCTTTAAGGTAGGCAAAAGGCATAGCTCTCTAGGGCCAATTTCTGTTGCTACAAAGCATGATATTAAGTATAATATTACATGTGAGTAGAAGCTGGATGATTGTAATCTAGAGAATTCCAGGTAGAAATAATTGAAATAAAAGGCCTTGAATAACAAAAGAAGCGGAATGGGAAGGATAAATTATTTCTTGCGGATATTATTTGGGAAGCAATTTACTCTAGGTTTGCTTAGTAAAACAGACATTTGATTTCTGTGAAACTGATTACGAACTCAATAAATTTAAGACACGTGTATTTAGACGGAAATGCCTTTAAAAAATAGAAGTGAATGGGAAAGGAAGAAGCTTCATGATAACGTAAAAGTATTGCTTTGAGAACATATTAGAAATAGAAATTAGGAGTGTATTTGATTAGTATTAGTAAGTTGATCATTGTATAATCCTTGTGCACGTATTATTATCCTATCCTCTTATAACCTGAGTAGAATAATATAAAGCTAGCAATCTTAATCGATATATATTTATTCGATAGAGAGTAGAGAGTATGGCAAAAGTATAGCTATGTTCGCATAAAAGGATCTTATTTGATAATTAATTTATTTCCCATAAATTTCATCCCTTCTTGATTCCCATCTGCAAGTTTAAGCCAGAAGGGTGAGATAATTAGAAGGAAGAGGAAAGTGGAAAAATCCCAAAACTCTATTGTCTTTCTTCGTTGGAATTTGCCCTTCGAACATGTACAACCAGAAATTCGAGTTCTAAGAATAGTAAAGGTGATCAATAAATATCAAATTATGATAAAAATGATTCTACTCTCAATAACATTAGAAATATTTTCTTGATTTGCAGTTTAGTGGATATCTCACACTTCGAGAAATTATTTCCAGTGCAAGAGAAAGTATTATATCTCTTCTAATCGTATTTTAGGGTACAATAATTGTATTCTGAAGACCCGTGAAGGTTAAAAAGATTTATATTTAATTTATTTTAGAAAAAATCCGGATTTTTAACAACACTTTCATTGATGTTAGGAAGGAATTCTACAGTATTTCATGAATTAATTTATAAATGACATTTAACAGGACTTAATTAAGCCGTAATTGATTGGGCGAAGGATATACTCAACGACCGGGAATGGCAAGTAGCTCACCATGACGTCAGTTCGAATCAAGTCACTTCAAATGCACATTTACATTTAATCTAGTTATCATTGAGTGCTTATCGAGATTGGAGCGGTATTTAGTTGTGGTTATTGAGATATTGAATATAGTGATCCTCAAACATTCCCAGCAGTGAGAGTTTGCATATCATCGAGATTTTAAATACTTTTGAAATTACTGTAAGATATCATATAAAAACTATAATTAAAGGTCTAGTTAAACGTTATATTGACTATGAAAACGACTTTCTTATAAATCAGAGAAATGTTTGTAGACACGAAGTTTTGTACACGTAATGCAATTTGGTACGACTTGATACACGAGAATGTTTTCCGAAGCAGGGAATGAGTCACTATATAAAAGAAGGATCGTAAATTAGCTCATGTTTACTCAGAGATTAAATTTAAAGCTAACTCAGAGGATGGAGCATCATGCTTTAATCCGCTAATCCAGACTTAATGGAACGTCATCCTCCCATATAAATACGATGAATTGTAATTAATCTAATAGGTTATAAATTTGTAATGTTGAATCTCTCGGCTTTCATCTTAATGTTTCTGTTCATATAATATACGTTGATGGTATTTTGTAATAATTATAACTTTTTCTTTATGCCTGGATTTAAATGATTTAATTATTATGTAACATTCATGGGTATTGTGAGCTTGTATACTGGTTGGTATTGTGGTGATTTTTTGTATTGTTTCAGAGTATGCAACGAATTAGACAATGTAGAGGAGTTCACTTTAGACTTCAATCTAACATGACAAATTATCTAACAATTGACTTTCAAGGATCAAAGACTATCGATAAATGAAAAATTTTGACGTAACTATAAGTTTTTAGCGAAGAAAATCTAAAGAATGAATAACCAACACTGTTGAGTATTTTGCATTGTTGCCGTGTTACTGTATTGTAACCGTGCGTTCATAGTGCCCGTATAAATATGTAGAGTAGCGACAACATTGTTTACTCCATCACATTTCTAAATGTTAATAAAATTACAATGTAACTAACTATCGATTAGGAGCAGTGTTGTGACGGAAACCATGTTTTACTTTGTAGTTAATGTTTATAATCCAATCTGCTAATAGGATAATCGGGAATGTTTCGAAGTATTTGTCGGAAACTTGTAAGGTTTAGTTCCCAAGGCGGACTCAAGTAACGAATGATTTCACAACCTATTTTCTGTAATTAATAATGGACTTCGGCAACGTGCCACCACGAGAAGTTGGAAAGGAGAAAAGACGTTTTCGCTAGACGATATCATTGCGTCGTGCGCGAAATATTCGATCAACGGACAAGCGATTGAAGTTTTCATGCCGCAGAGAACCTGAGTGATTAATTACCATTCTTGAGGCTATTCAAGTAGAGAGGGAGGGAATCCTTTGAGAAGGCAAATTCATTATCTGCTTCTCCGTGGTTTCCACTTTACATAAAAGAAAAATGAGTTTCGACCAAAATGTGCAGAGTATCTATAAAGCTAGATATCTAGGAGTGCCTTCATAGTTTCTATGGATTTGTGATGGTCAAACATCGAATCATATTTGTCGTGTAAAATAAAACCCAAAGTGCTCGAGAATTAGCGTTGCGTTACATTAAAATTCTGCTTGTCGATCAAACAAATCGCTTTTACATTTGGATTCACATTGGAAGAGAGGTTTGAGGATTCAGGAATTTGACTTTTGTTGCTCCTTACGTGTAATGACGGAGGCTAAATATTATTTGTCAATTCATGATTTCAACAAACACTCGTTTAAAACATAAGAAGGGAAATTAAATCATGATTTTTGGACTATACCGGTGATTTTACAATTGAGAAGGATGCGTAATCCCTCCGTTAAGTAACCTAGTACTTTTGATGGTCAAATTGGTTAATTTTAGGAGTTATGCGGAGAAATTCCTGGGCACGCAAATGGCGCCCTGACCATCCCCGTAGCACACCGCTTCACGTGGTCGCCTTCCGAACTACCTGTACCGAAGAGAGTCTTGCGCAGTGGTGCCGTTCGCCTTCTCGTGTGCGCAAGAAGCTCCTGTCAGCTGCCACTATCGAACTCTTTTCAATCCTCGGTGTAGCGCTTGCTCAGAAAGGTGTACCCTCTCACTTTAGGATATTCCGATCGGGTGTCAGGGCCGGTCGTCTCGTGGGTTCTTCGTCGCTCGAACCTTGGCAGGTTCGCAGCCTTTGGTGCAGACGCAGATGAAGGGCGTTTGGATTATTGTCCTCGTGGGCCTTCTGGCGGCAGCGAGCGATGCTAAGAGGAAAAGGAAGTTTGAAGGCGACTTCGAGTTCGCCGAAGAGGTGAGTGATGATATTATTCTCGACCCGACGGTTCGTACCTCGGTGGGTGTGTCGCATCCAGTGTAGTAAGCAGCCATGCAGAAAAATGGAACGAAAAATCGGTGCGCTCATTTCGCTTTCTTCTCGAGATTCAGGTATTTCCATGTTAATGAAAATGAGAACGCCGCGAGTCGCGCTACCCATCGGCTATCGACTTCCCGTGGGATTTATTTTGATGGAAGTGGGTTAAACCTTTCCAAGGATGCTTCACGCGCATTCCTTTCATCCTTTTTCCGTCGTTTTGGATTCTTTGTGCGCATTCCCGACTGCCTTGGATCCTTCCGAAGCTATCAAATCGAAGAATACGGCGATTGGGTTATTGACGAAAGCTTTTGTCCACTGGATTGTCCAATAAGGCGAAATCTCTCTCTCACACGCTTTTATTTACGTCGGGGAATAATGTGTGCCACCGTTTCGGTCCATTATATCGACTCATTAGAGTTATATTTTTTGATTGACATCATCTTTTAAGCAGATTATACGTTAGAGGAGAAGATTTTTCTGGAATTCTTCCGAGGACATCGAATAATGACGAGGAATTTGATGTTATTTTTAGATTTTTGATTGTTACACATCAGGAGCGTAATGTATTACAATGTAGGTTAAAAGAATATACATTTTTAATTATTTAATCAGTCGTTGAAAATTTAAAACTCAAATGGACGAGAATTACCTCTCTGTATTTATTGCGTCTGAGGCCACGGAAGAACTAACTGCATCTATCTATGACGCCATTGGATAAGAAGTCAAAGCCGAGGAAAAAAATCCACGGTGTGATGTTTTGGTGCATTATTGGGATTGTCCCACAGGGACGGTAACTCTTTTTACCCCAATCCTTGGCGACATTTGCATCCCAAATCCACAGTCGTAAATATCCCCTTCGCTTCTTCTTCGGAGATTTATAAGCGCATCCAATTAGTTATCGACACTGCGGGAGTACTGGAATCTCTAGGGTGGCCTTAGCCGCACATGCGCTGTATTTCATGAATAGTGTGGATGACAAACACATCTCATACACCCTCTGACCCCCATTCATTTTTTTCGGGCGCCGAACGAAATCTCGATGGGGAAAAAAAGAAATTCCGTGGAAAATCGCGCGTACGTCCATGTCATGGATCGCGTGAGATAATTCAGATTGTCGTCGGTTTTTTGGCCGAGATTTTTCGGGTCTGAAGTAGTGGGCGGGGGAACGGCAGGTCAATAATCGACATGCGTCAACGTGAGCATTAAACAAGTCTATCGTGCAATGGCCGTGATTGAGTTCGACTCCCGAAATATGTTTAAGGATGGGTCGAGGGAGATAACCACACATGTATGGAGAGGGTTTTGCGGGAATTATTAGGAATAGGATTTTTTAGTTGTCGCAGTATTTTGATGTTTTGTTTCAGGTTTTATTTCAACTATACGAAGCATATGAAACTCCATTGTTGGATAATTCGAAGTTTTAACGAAAAATCAACGGTGTCTAAGCGTAATTAAAAATTGACAAACTCAGAGTAAAAGTTCCTCGTCTAAAATGATTTATTATAACTTCTTTTAATATTTTATTATTTTTTTTCTAGCTGGCAAGCAGTAAACTAAATAAGAAAAAAAAAATTTTCTCGCAATTGTATCGTATTTAATACCCGAAAAGACTCCACTCTTTGTTGTATTTTTTTATGATACTGATATTCATTGAAATGTTCTACTACTTAGCAATTTTATTTGTCGATAACTATGCAAAATCCTATCTATTCCTAGAATAGAGAAATATCATTGCTATTTTATGATGACGTTGTGTATTTTTTTATCGGGATGAGATATATTTGATACTTAACATTGTATCTATTCTATTACTGATTTTCAATGTGCTAATTGCAGTCTTTCTATTTTAGGAAACAAAAATAATAAAAGAAGAGGTCTAGAGGTATTTCCGCAATCAGATTTCTTTCATATTTTTTTCTGAAATTTCATCCCTATCTTTACAGAAAATTGCATGATAAACAGGCAAGGAATCAATCCCGGAAATTAAAAATCTCTTAATAGAAAATCAATAACCAAATTTCAAGTTTTGTCTGGACTTTTTGGATTTTTCAAAGCTAAGGTCAAGGGTTATTTTTCATTGGAAATTCTGCATGCGGTTGCTGCATATTAGCCTTTAACCCTAAAAAAAACATAAAGTACATATTTGTACGAATTTTTTTCTTTTTACATGTTGTTGTCTATTCCTGTGCGAGGATTCGCCAGCATTAATCCTCTACTGCGTGGATGCATTTCTTCCCAGAATATGACGGAAGCATATTTCACGACCTGCGAAGCTGTCGGTGTACCCTTTCGTACACCCAAGCGCATGAATGTAATTCCTGAACCTCTCATTTAGCCGCCCATTCGCTTTGGGAAGGGGAATTGATCGATATTTACTGCAAGGGTTTTGTGAGTCCACATGTTATGGTCACATTCTTTCACAGCCGACGCCATATTGGCTTTTAAGAGAGATTTATCGCGTGTTGTTGCATACTCATCAGGATGTGAAATGCAGCGGCGAGATGGCGAAACAGAAGGAGGGAAAAACAATCGAAGCTCGCGATTAAATCCATGGCGGAATGGCGAGGGGAGGCGACATGAAAATTGCCACCGAACGATTTTTATCGAGACAAGAATATAGAGCGGTCCCGAGTAATGTTCCAGGGTTCTCTCATTCCGGTTGTCATGGCAACGAAGAGCGGTGGGAGACTGAGGCGTTGCCACGGGAAATAAATCTTTACCAAGAATTTGCTCGAAATACGCGATTGCTTCGCGATTTCTAAAGGGTGCGGAAGTATTTTTCGTTTTGCTTCGTGCAGAATTTACGAATTAAATGGATTGAATAAACGGGAGAATTTACGTAAAAATTTATAAATGTATGAGGACAGTTCGTAAAAATCGTCCCTCACTGAGTTATAGCCACCCTTTTTCAAAGTTCCCGAATGGTTCCGCAATAGTATCTCGTAAATCAAATTTATTCCGAACAACAGCATCTTTTTCTGGATCAATCCTGAAGCTCCTGGTTCCATTTTCTTCGACATCTTTTTTATCGCATTATGGCAGCTTTTCTAGTTTGTTAAACTCATAACGGCTTATAGTAATCCTCTAACAACCCCATCTTTAGCACGCGTAGAGATACGTGTTATTCTCTCAGTATGGGATACCGCTGTCATATTAATGCGCCATGACAACCATTTTTTCTCCCTTTTTATTCACTATCTTTCGTTTGATTTAAAGTCTTCTCGTATTTCAATATTTAGCGCATTCATTCCATCATTCCCGATCTATGCCAATCGTGTTTATTTTTCGCCCCTAAAAGGTTTCAACATTCAAAACGCAGTCTGATAACTAACTTACGTTTATTTGGAAATTTATAAATCATGATTTCCCGCACTACTTTAACATCAACAGAGGGAAAATCATAGTATTATTATTTAATCGAATTAAGTTCGAAAATAACTCTTAATTAATCAAGAGTACGATGTGACATCTTTTAATATAATTTTTTGCGAAATAAACTTCGGAATATAGATAGAACTCTGATTATTCATTTAGAGTGATACATCAGCATAATACATTAGGGGTATCATATCAAATGCATTTTTGAAATTTATATCTAGTACACCATATGCTAGTCAGTTCGTCTTGTACATCTTTAGATTCTCGAAACTGAACCATCGTAGTACGTTGTATAATTTTAAAATTATGAACTTTTTACTTGTTTCAATTTTATTTTGTTCATAAGCAACGATTAATGTAAATCGTTCTAATAAAAAATCATGTAACTGCAGTCTACGTCAGTATACATATGTTTTTACTTCAGGGTACGTAAAGCTAATTTTAGGTGTGATTTTGTTGAGAAATTTAGAGTAGAAGAGATGCATCCTCAGTGAATTAAAGTAATTTTGGAAACATCGGAGATCAAAAGGCATTCGGGCGAATTAATTGACGATACGTGCTATCGATAAGGATGAATGCCACGGTAGAAGGGTCGTGAGATCGGGCTTCCTGGTGCGAATGTCTGCATCAATTGGCGTTATTGAACGGACGAGTCTTAAAGGAAATATTAATTCGTTCAAAAGATATCCTCTTTAATTGGATGGTTTCTCCTCTTTCCTTAGGATTTGATAGCGTTGAGACCTAATGCACTTCCGAGATAGTCTTTAGTTTTAAATGGTATTTTTACCCGTTTTATAAACGATTTTAGAACTATCATAATCCAACGGTACTATAAATTTATTCATTACACTCGACTGCGATCATTTTACGTCACGATAAGTGTATTAAAACAGATATTTTTTATATGGATATGGTTTTGTTACGCAGTTAAGTTTAACTTTTTAGCAAATTGACGCCTTTTTTTTATCTTTCTCGTTAATACTGATAAAACGCGTAAATAGCGATCATTTTGTCACATTTTCTATTTCATTTTATGTTTAACGCGATGTGAACAGTTTCGAAATTTAGTCAAGATATTATATTCGTAATATCTAGTCCGTTACGAATCAATATCGTTACGTAATGCGTACATCGTGGATGTCAAATGTTCGGAAAATTACAGAACATAATTTCGTAATAATAATATAATCTCTCGAATCCGAGCCATCAAATCCTGATAAAGCTCCATTCGATGATGAATACGCGTAATATTTCCAGTAAAATTTCCTAAATAAATTCCAATGGAACGAAATGAGGTTCGGGGACATTTTTCGTTCGAAATCTCGTGGGCTGAATAGTACGTGCGACACAAATCAATAGACGCGGTTCCACGTACGTGGGAAGCACTTCATGGATGCGTCGGAGCGCATTGCTCGATTCAACAATGAACTCGATTTCGACGTATTCTCGCGTAATAATCGGGATAATTCGATTGTCGAGGAAACGGCCGTCGGCCATCGTCGGCTGTCAGTCGCGGATTCGTTAGACGGGGGATTAATTTTGATGGATTAAAATGATTTTCTTAAGCAGCGATAATGATGTAGACGTATCCATCGATCGTAGTGCGTGGGACTGCGTCATTTTATGATCTTTTATTCTCTCGTCTTCCCATGTTCTGTTTGCTGTGCACTTAATGATTTTTTTTCAGCGAGTAGGTTGGTTTTCAAAAGATTCCCTTTCATTACGAATCCATTACCTTTCTCTTAGTAGTCTTCAATGAATTGCGCTATTAAGACACTAGGAATTGTGCCTAGATTCTCCATTTAACGTAGACTCTCAATTCTTGGCAGCAAAACTCTGTATCAGTTTCTGTTTCTTGCGCTTGTTAGCACCTTTTTATCGCCTGTGTTCGAACATTATTATGGTAATGATTTTGGCTTAGTGTCACTTTTACCACGTGTCGAATCAGTTTACGTATTCGCACTATTTTTACGTTTTGTGTACTTTGATTTTATCGCCGAATTATTGGTCTGCGCGGTTGTTGAATTCAAGTACGTTCGTGGAATTTTAAAAATTCATTTCATTAGGTAGAGAAATTGTCGCATTTATTTAACAAAAACATATACATTCGAAATTAGACTGTTTTATTTGTTACGGCGTTGTTTTCCTCCTCCTCGTGTAATAAAACAGTAAAATATTTTATTATTTTATGTTGTCACGATCTAAATTATGCTCGTAATAAATTATTTGGAGTGTGAATGCGTGGATTGACGTCAAATTACTCTCGGTAAATGTTCGTAAGATATAACGATTCATTATCTGTATGTATGCGGTGAAGTTTCTTTCTAAACAAATTAATTTGTCTTTTTATTAACTAACTTCTACAGGACATGGAAGTACATTCTCTCCTTCGTAGAATTAAAATATAATACATATCTGGTTACTTATAATTTATCTGCGAGGTTCAATTAATGCATTTTAAGAAACTTTTTAGCTAGTTAGTTCACAGTAAATAGTAATGTCATTAATTTATATTCATCAACTGAGAACGAAATATTTATGTACATGAATTAGCCAAGTTTCCTTAAGCATCTGCATTCTATTAAGTCTCCTAGCCAAGGGGTAAAAGCAAACTGTATAATAAATTAACTCATTCATCAATCCTAGGACTTGGATCTCGGGATAGTTTTTTTTTTTCATTTTGAATCCATTACGCTGGAATCACTCTCACGTAACTAAATGGTATTAAAATTCTCAAGACATCCTCTGCCTAATACATCTAAATAATAGACTCATTTAATTCTCTTCTTTGGAAATCGATTTCCGACGTAAAATAATCATTCACATTCACACAATCAAATAATTTTTTCCAGTTTCTCCTTAAACCGTGAAGTTTCAAATATTTCAAATTTAAATTTTATCTTCCAGAGGTGTTTATGATACTAATTTCAAGAGTTAAATATTCAGAATAATGAATTACGAACGGTTATCTTTTGAATTCTCGATCCAGAATTTATTTTAGTATTTTAAATGAAGTAATTTTCTCTTTGGAAAAATTCCATCTTTTATAGTTATGATGACATATACCGTCCATTCCTGAGAACGACGCGGTCGAACTTCTCTTTCAAATTATCCTCTTGTTCACTGCTGTTATTTTCTTTGCGGTGATACGAAATATAATACGCTGATTTAATCAGCTCATTTTTCCACTCGGTCATTTCCCAATGACAACTCAACCGCAGATCTTCCGCCGTATCTTTCAGAATGCATTTAAATAAGGAAATTTACATTCATATGCTTTTGGTATTCCGTTGTCATAACAATCTAAGTGCCTCAGTATTATATTTGTGGCATGAATGAATAATAAATGTATATAGAAATAGATATGTATATATATATACATACACATATATAGGTACTTGCCTTTCAAAAGAGGTTAAGCGTATCGTTGGATCTTGTTTTCCGTCACAGAAAGGACGATGGTCTGATGTTGCAGTTGTTGTACTGAGGACAATTGAAATTAATGTGTAGTTATTGAATCTTAACTTCATCCTCAGAAAAATGCTTGCGAATTATTCGTGAATTTTTTAATGAATTTTTAGAGGAGATATCTTATTTGCTCTCAGAGAAATGTGCCAACTAATTTCCATAAATCTGCTAACTATTTTCTCTGAAAATATCAATTCTCGATGAAGAATTTCCATTAGTTATGAAAAGGAAAAGCTGAACGTTGTATGATGCAATCGCGTATTTGAGAGGTTGATTTTTATCATGAATTTTTTTAAAAGAAGTATTACATTTAACTTTCAAATGCGAAGATCTCTCATAGACTAAAACTTTTAATATAATGGCGAACCAGATAGTTATTCATGCATCTTTGACAGAGAAATATAACTTCCTGCGGAGAAAGTATATTTTTATCGTATTTTTCGAAAATATAACCAAGTCCGACTGCTTTTAATTGTAATAATGTGTTTACGTATGTTTTATTGAACTATTGAGTATTTGATTGAGTTAATGAAGCTCTTTAATTGTAATAAACATAATTGTATCCATTATTGTCGCGTATATTCGCTCTATATATTTTCCACACACGCTGATGAAGACTAAATGCATAAGTTTTATATTAATTGATTTATAGTGAATTGCTGTTTCTCAGATACGGATGGAATTGAATGTTGGTTTTTGCATTTATAGATTCAGAGACAAATATAATAGTCGCGTGCATTATTCCTTTCACGATTATTTCATATGTTTTCATATTTCAAAATTTTAGATAATAAAACAGATATCTCATCGTAAGCTAATTCTTTGTTTTTTTGAAAATGGCTTCTTATGTTAGAAGCGTGTGAAAATGGGAATTAGGTACATTTCACCGTGACGCGAAATGGTGGCACTAAACACGTAATAGTCGTCTCTTTTCCACACGCCCGTTTCCATTCACGTCGGAATTAAACCTGCCTAAACATGCGCTCGTGTAATTACATTCTCATGCAAACCTTTTGTAAACAAACACGGGAGATACCTTCCTCTGCAATAACGCTATCTAATATGATTGTATTCACACGTTATGTTTGCTGCTTTGATTAATTCCTACCTTTTCATGTCTGGTTTTAGCATTAAAGCTAAACTTTTTGAAAGAGAAACGACTAAAGAACTAAGAATTTTTAACACCACTAATTAAATTAGAAATATAGTAGCTTTTTATATCTTTTATATTATAATTATCTAAAAAGCTTATTGAGTTGTTAGAGATAACGTTGTACGTTTACGCAATCCACGTTCTAAATCTGTTGTATGAGTAATTTATTTTTCTTATCACGTTCAATCAAAATGTAATGTTATAAACAAAAAATAATTGATTTTTTAAAATAACGCATGTATTTCACAAATTAAGTTTACTTGTGCATTGATGTATTGCCTCACTCTAAAGGAAATAAAAATTCTTCATCATTTTGGAATCAAGAGTAAAACACCAATTTTAAGTTAAGGAAAAGAAATTATTTTGACCGTTGCTATGCTAGGAAAATAATGTTATTGTTATTATGTCTCTTGGGTTTTTATTTTCTTAAGCGAAAGGCTTGTGAATATTACTTATTATATTTGGAGATCCGGGTTCGAGTCTCGAACATTTCATAACTTTGTAATGTCTGTTAAATCCTTGCATTTATTCCTTACGCGTGTTTTAATCACGCAAAAGGTCATCTTTACCTTTCACTTTATCGATAATGGTAGTTGTATATTTTGTAGCTAACGTTGTCAAGTTAAACCAATGTTTATTATTGTAAAACATTTGGTGATTGTTTTCCACAAATACTTCCCTTCAATTAACTTTAAGGTAGGGTCACCGAGTCGAGTTTCCATCAGAAACTTTTGTACATTTCCTGAGATAAATTGCATTATTAAATTCATTACATCCTCCGAATATGATTAAAGGCGTAGGTGCGCTCTGAGGAGGTGTGAATCCATGCTCTTGGGATGATGCTCACGCTGCAGTTCTTTAAGAGGCTCGTTAATTCTTCACTACTACGTCTTGCATAATTGGAGAAGAATCCGAGGAAATGCGCGTCTCACAAAGTACGCCGTTGTCACTCTAAATCACTCATACTCTTAGAGTGTAAACACCACGAAAATCCAGGAAAAGAAAATTTTAGAAGATGTCGTAACTCGAAGAAATTTTTCTCCATTTGTAGTAGTTGTCTGTGTAGGGAAGCCCTATAGACAACTTTTGAGGTGTTAATTAGAGTTGCGTGGAACCTTACAACGGTGCTGTTCAAGAATTAAAAAAAAAGAATCCTATTAGTTAATACGTGAAGTTTGTTGTTTGAATGAGTTAAACTAAAATTTTCGGCAGGTGATGGTAGAATGTATACTCAGGAAGGGAAATTTTGGAACCGCTGGGGTTCTAACTATGGTTTATTTAGAAGAGAATTTAGGTGGTAGAGCGTTTGAGATAGCGTTAGTATAACGTTTAGTTCTATGTATCTCTGTTTACTCAACAGGGAAGATCTGAAGTAAGAAGAATTTATATAGTTATTTTTACAACCTACCCATAATACATATCTTGAAGCCTTTGATGTTGGATCGATAAAATAGAGGCTTAAGAACGATTGAGCTGTTTTAACATCATCTACTCATATCCTAACATGTACACTTGTGATAAACGTGAATATTTTCCCTAAATACATAAATATTAGATTATTAAATTACATTTATTTAAAGTTTGTCGAGTGTAAAATGGATTATTTCTATGAAACAAACAAATTGGCGGCCCAATATGTCTCATAAAAGCAAGTAATTTAAAACAGCATTATGAAGACTAGAAAATACGCCGGATATTAGATTTAGAAATGATTATAGCATAAGAATTTTTGATTTCCTTGTAATTTGAACTCTACGTCTATATTTGTTTTTTCATTTAATGCTATATGAACCGAATATTTCCTTAATATATCAACTTAAGTTAAATGTTTTGGGGCTTAATATTCACCGTATCTATCTGTGGTATCTAACATACATTACAAAAGAGTCATTCAGCCGATATTTTCAGCCATTTGTTTATATATCTCGATTGTTATTGATTACGAAATGTATACACGCTTTCGTATTTGTACATTAAACATATATTCATATTTAAATCCCAGTTTAATGAAGAACGGGAGGCCCGAACCAATATTACGAGAAGAAAAAAAGATTCGCTTCAAACCTTATTAAATCCCCCCCTTCAAGTTTATGAGGGTCACTTACATTTTAAATCGAGATTTCTTATCTGCACGGCTCCTTCTTTAGAAGGATATCGAGCGGCTAATTTCATTCGTCAAGCACACTCCATGTTTTTACTCATCGCATTCGATAAAAGCGCTTCAGAGTTCTTTATTCGGTTAATCTCGGATTTTCATCTTTTCGTAACTATCGTTATGTAAAAATTCTTCGTGAAAAATAGATGTAAAATTGCAACACGGAACGAGGAAGTTGATGGTTAAAATTCAGGACTAATGGGATCGGAATTTCGTTCCAAAGCATCTTTCAATTTCCTTTACTTGTTTTCTCGAACGAAATCGTAACGAACATTCGAGCGTTTTATATCTGTTGTAAATATAATCTTTCAACTTTGTTGTTGTAAGCAGTTCGTATGGTCATTCCTTTGGTCCTCCATTTTGTTTTCTGTCCGTAATGGTTGCCGTTCATTCTTGCTGATTGTTAATTATAAAAATTGATGGCGAAGTATATCTACCCCTGTTCATTTTCTTCCGCCCGAAGCGGATGTTTTTCATCTAAGGGCTCCGAAAGAACTGCTATCGAGAAAAATCGATGACGCCGAATAAACTAGATTTGCTTCCGAAGGACATGTTTTGCAAGGTTTGCTGGTCATTCGGTGAAGCAAAAGTAGAATCCCGACGGCAAGCTTGAAGTTCATTTTTGTGAAGTGATTTAATTAAAAGTTGTTTACATCTTCAGGGCTGTTATCATCTTGTACAAGTCTTACTTAGATGTTATATTTGAACGGGAATTCTAACAGATATACAAGTCTAGTAGTTTATTAAATAAGTTCTCCGCGATAGAATATACATCGCGTACTATGTCGTTATGTATGTAATTCAGCGTTAATTAATGGTGTTAGAAAAATGTAGCAACTTAAAATTTTAATGTTATTCATCTTTTCCATGCTGTATTTATATTAATTTATCGCAGAACCATAATTATGTAAACTTAGAGATATAATTCCGAAATTTATATCGTCATCTCGTATTCATACATAAATCACCCGTTTCTTTCTTTCATATTACATATTATACACTCTAAAGTCGATTTACATTGTAATAATATCGCTGTTGTGGGAGTAAAATTGCGTCGTGTTTCAAAAGTACATCACGAGAGTATTTTTTATGAAAGTGCGCTTAGAACATGTAATTGTATGTATAATACGTACAGATATGTACAAACATCTCCACGTAGTGGTAAAACAATACTAAAACTCATACTTTCATGTTTTTCGTTTTTTACCCTTTAGACAAATATTATTTCGAAGAATACGTATCTATTGTTTGAAACATTACTTCTATTGCTGAATGAAAGTGATGAGAAATGTTGGATGAAAAACAATTTAAAATGCAATGGTTCCTTCCTCTTTTGCGAAATTTTTATCAACATACTGTGTTGAAATGTTCCATGTTCAATTTATCGCTGAAAAGCTTTACACAATCGACCTTTATTAGTTGTTTCCTCAATCTATTGACTCTGCATCCTTTCAAAATGGATGTCCGAACGTGTCGCCTTTTTCCAATCGCTTGGCTTCCAAAGCGAAACCCCATCACGCCTTGACCCACTGCAGTCCCATTCACAACCCTTTTAATCACCTTTTCACCCTTAAATTTCCGGATTCTAGTTTTTCCTCCTCCGCAATCGACCATTGGTATCCAAGGAGATGTGCCAATTGAAGTTCTCCCAATTTTATTTCACTATGAAGCATTAAAAGAAGAAATATTTGTGAGTTGAACTTTATCCATCACTGGTTTTAACCGATAAGTATCAGAATGGTTTGGTTATTATGAAAGTTGATTAGTTTTGACATTAAAAATTCTTTCATTTATTTTACATTTATTCTATCTTAAAGGAAGAATTTTAACTCTTTGCAATGTCGGAAGTTTGTACTTTTTATGAGAAGAACGTATTTTGTACAAGATAGGTCTTGGATTCGTAGTTCGTGAATTATTTATCACGTGCCCACGAAGAAAAGATGAAACAAAAGAATGTGCTGAAGCGCCTAACATTTTTCAGCCTCGGATTTTCGTTTCTTGCATCGGATTTCTTTCGGGATATTTGCCCAGACAGCATCACTGTCAGCGAATGCAGCAGCGAGGCACTCCTATTCCAAGTTCCAGAACGTATATTACTCGGGAAAGCTAGAAACAGGTTGTTTGGTGATTCCTGAATCTCTGCCAAAACAAACTGCATTTGGAAATCTTGAAATTAGTTCCGTGTGCCAACTGCAGATCATTTATACTCCAGGCTCGACTCTCGCCCACACGGATTGACTTTGGCTGATTCACGTCGGCTCCTTTCGTCTTATGCACTTGGCTTTCATAATTAAACCATCTGCTCTTGGTGCACTGAGAAGATAGTTAAAGCGCTTTATGCGTCTATATTATCAGATAATCTCACTTCAACCCCCTACAAGACTTATGTTCTTGATGAGAATTGAAGCCAAAAAATTAAAGTTGTCAAATTGAACTGGAAGATGGCCTCTGTTTTCTGCAACCGAAAGGAAATTGTTCTGATTGATTTTGGCCTCAAGCAGTAACACTTAATGCTTCTAGGTAGAGAGAGATCCTGAAAAAGGATTGTCAGGCCATCCGGAACAAGGGAAGAGGAAATTTGACCTCTGGTTTGTGTGCTTTCTCCACTGTAACGCTTAGCCTCAAGTTACTCGTTAGTTTGGATCAGCTCGGTTGGGGTATTCTGACTCATCCGCCTTACAGTCTCGACTTGGTCCCTTCCGTCTCTAGTCTATTCATCGAAATGAAGAAGGCCTGTGGACATTTCACTGGTTACGAAGAAGTGTAATTCAGGATTCGGAAAGAGATCTTACAATTATGTATTCCGCATTAAACAGAGTCATACTTCTGTTGTATTTGAAAGTCCTGGAACCTCTTTCCTGTAGTGTATTGGAAATCTGATATCCCTCCTGTGTTCGAAGAAGACTACAATAGGAAACGCTTCTGTGTTCGATATTTGTTGAACGAAACGCACTGCAATCATTCGTTGAAGTCTGTATTCGATGATATGATTTCCATGCCAAATTTATGGCCAGTTTTATTAAATTATTCAGTTTTTTCTATATAATGTTTCCTTCTCATGCATTTTTAATGGGAAAATCGCTTTACCAAACCAGAGATCCAACTGCGAACAATCGGCTTATGCTCTCCGGTTAATCGCGTTGAGTCCACGGATAAAATCAATTTCTCCCTTTACAATTTTAATGCGCAGTACTCATTTCTCATTTTAAAAGGTTTTTCATGTACTTTCCATGCTACTGGAAGCGCTATTTGTTGGTGAAAAATCAGGTTAACAACCAATGAACGAAGGATGTGGAGGTTTATAAGCATCAATATTCTGTACTTCGGTTAAATAATATTTTATTTATGAATTATCGATTTATGCTTTTAAAAATTTTCGTCCAAATATGTCAGCGATGTACTGGAAATCTCGTTCTTTTCTAATGAATTAATAATTTAGCAGCGAATACAGTTATTTCGTTTTATTCTTTACTTTATCGCCATAGTTGTGGAGTATATGATGTTCACCTTTTCTAGTGATTATCGATTTGGTAAAATCCGTTTTATTACCAATGCCAGGACGTAATAATTCATCAATCTTTAGTAGCAAGGTTGCATTAGAATGCTTCACGAAGAAAAATAATATATTTATTTTTAAGGAGAACTGCACTAATCTCTTTTATATTTATTCCGGGCAGGCCTTGTGCCCCAAGAACTTATTTGCTGTTGTTCTCTAATATTTTAGACTTTTCTCTAATCGTGAAATCTTCTTTCGAAAAATCTGTATCAAAAAGGAGCAATGCCTTGCTGCAGCTAGGGACGCGGATCCAATATTCTTTTGTAGCGTTGTTTTCCTGTGCGACATTCGTTTTCATAAATAAGTTCCTAGCTCGAACGAGATTCTGTTCCTTTCTTAGTGATCCTAGTTTTGCCTAGCTTCTGTCGACAGTGAAATACTATGGGCTCAGGGTTCTTTCTTTTAGTATTAGTTCCATCAGTCTACACGTGTCAACAAGCAGCCCTCATGAATAAGAATTTTGACGAGAATTCAGATTTTCCTTGATTTTAGATTATGGAATCTGGAATAATTTATATAAGGACACGAGATTTCATTCGTAAATAAAATTTTAGAATTGTATATTAGGAATCTTTTATGGGTCACTGGTTAATAACAGTTGATTTCTAGGACTGAATTCCGGAATTAACATATTCATGAACTTTTAAGAGTAGTCACGAAGATTAGGAGATTCGAAAACCAAGTTCACTTCCTAAATTGAAGTTTTGCATATTCACCTATTTGTAGCCGCGAGCTGCATCTTCCACCTCCTTCATTTCAATTTTATGTGTTAATTTTTCGAGATACACTCTAGTCAGCGCGGCTTTGGGTTTTTCCACATCGAAAGAGAATTCACGATTGGGCCTTTCATTCGGAAAGAGACCTCGGGGAAGTCTCATTTTTTTTATCAAACCAAAGGAAAACTGTAATTTTATATCCGATTTTAAATATTCATCGAGAGAGGAGCCAAAGACGTATCGCCGCGAGGCAATTTCTGTTTCATACGACCGCAGAATCGCTGCGTCAAAGTAAATTGGTAGTCGCGTAGTTTTTTTTTGTGCGGCTCTAATTCAGAGCTGCGTTATAAACAGGTGATAACCGTGTGGACATTGAATTAAAAATGCCGCCATGAGATGTCGCGAATTATATAATACCCGCGGCATGAATATTAGATTGGAGATCGTAATCAGGGGAATTAGTGGATTTTTTGCGAAATGTTTTATTTGTACGCTGGTGGTAGATAGTTGGAACTAGGCTACGAATGATATATTTAAATCTAGGAAGTTAATTGGATCGTGTGATCCGATGAATTTTATGGTAATGAGAGTACGAAAGATGCAATCTAGTAAAAGTTTTGATGCAGTCAGAGGGCAAATATGTAATAGTTCTAAAAATGTTTAAATTTTCGTTATTGATTTATTATTTATATAATTTCGAACGTGTATCTATTTCCAATTTTATAGTTCACTTATAGAATACATCCATTATTTTTTCACGATGAGTGTTTCTTTTGCTATAATTCTCTTATTATTTCATTTATCGCTTTTTTGTTATTATACCACGGATCTATTACTTTTACTGATATTCTTTTGTTTCTGAACTTATTCTTTTCTTCAGTATCATCTTCTATCAATATTTTTTATTGTATGCATGCAAGGAAGTTGATATTTAAACATAAAACAATTTTCCGGATAATTTTTGATTTAAAGTTCAGTAAAGTTTACGTACTTCTTTCGCCGATAATTATGATAACCATAAGATAATAAATAGTAATACCAATCAGGGTTTATGATAACATTTTTCGTCCTTTATTGCACCCATTTCTCGATTGCTTTTCGGTATCAGTATCTTTTTTCATATTCAAAAAGAACTCAAGTGGACTTGTTTTTATTCATGAGTTTCAAATTGGGAACCACTTCATGCTTTCGAAAAGTGGTGGAACGAACATTTTCGGGGATTTCACGCGAAGAGAAGCTCTAAACAAATTTTATGGCTCAGCTTTCTCTACATGTTTCCCGGATACACTCCTTCAAGAACGCGTCTCTCATCTCACTAGAATCCCGATTCTTTTAACAACTATCCCAATTCGGAATAAGGAATGATGGAACTGTCCTTTGGACACAATCGTAAAGTACTGACGAGTTAATTGACTGTATGTTTAATGAAATGTTTTCCTAATTGTCGTAGATTGAATTAGTATTTGTATGTTTGCAAACATTAATTAATTTTAATTAGCACCTCGGAGGAATTGATTATGAAAATGAGATTGTGAGTTGCTGAGGTTGTACGTTTGGTGGTTCTTAAACGTTAAGAAACTAATTCTTCATTCTTTGACATTTGAGGTGAAGTCTTCATTCATTAATCACAGTTTAGGTTTAAGATGCATTTAGGCACTTTTAAGCTCTTAGCGTCTTTCTATTCAGGTTTCGAAACAGGATTTAAAGCTTTTTGGTCTTTGACTCGTGGACCACTCTCCAGAAGATGTATCTGATGAGGTTCCCTTCTCTTGGGACTTCCTATCTTCCGTTAGAAGTGACCTTTTCAATGGTGATGGTATTTTATTTCATAGTAGGCGATTAAGATGGCTGTCACATTACTCTTCGTGGTTTTCCAAGGAATAGGAATCAAAGATCGTTTTCGCGAAGTTTCGTATTAATTGGGAAATCTCTGGCAGTTTCATGTTGTGGATGAGCGTTGAAATACCTCTCCCTTGTGAATTTGTTTGAAAGTCAATATTTTGCTATGCTGTTCCAAGCTCTAGAGGTAATAAATTCTGTTAAAAAATCTAAAATTCACTGAATGTTCGACACTTACTTGTCTTTGTTATCTATTAGAAATTAGCTTGCAATTTTACTTATTGGTTTTATGGTATTAATTTACTTATTGGTATTGCTTTTATGAAGTTAATTTTATATACCATTACCATTTTTAGAGGTTAATCTTTGATAAGACATAATTAAAATCCATCTTTAAGAAATATTTACACATTTTGGACCATAGATATAGTATTTTAAACGTATAAGTATTACATTTTGATAATTTATTTTTTTCGTCACTTTGGTCATTTAAAAACGTTCTAAAATGAAACTAATTTCAGAGTTAATAGACCGATAATTATTCTCGAAGACATAAAGACTAGTATAAACGCACCTCTACGCTATACCACACAAGGTTATTTGATTTACGACCATGGTTTCAACCCGATGGGTCATCATCATCAACGGGCTGAAACCGTGGTCGTACATCAAATAAACCTTGTGTGGTATGGCGTAGAAGTACTATTTATCTTCATGATGAAATACCACCATAAAGTCAATGCCAAGCTCCTGGATTCAATCCTCAAAGACTTCGTAAATACGAAACGTTATTACAAGATCTAAAAACAGAATTGAAGTTTATATTTCGTCAGATTGAAAGCGCCTCTATGGTACGAGTTGTTTGCCCTCGTGTCGTGTCACCGCCGTTTCAAAATACGCGTTAGAACAGTGAATCGGTACCTATACGATGATTCCGGTGAAAAAACAGGTTCCCAAGAGAGAGAATGCCCTCCATCGAATCAAGCTGCGATTTCTTCACAAGAAACCCATGTCACGTGGGCGCTACGACCGGTGATTTTAACGACCGTATAAACGTTAAAAATCAATTGGCTCTCGGAATTAAGTAATTACCTTATAAAAGTACCCTAATGCACACCTTACGTCAGTGAAAAGTGAGAGGAAGGCTGGAAAAAAAGTATAATCACCGAGGGCTGAAAGTAAAAAAAAAAGGTTTCGTAATTCACTCCGAAATAATGAATTTCTCCTCCAAAGAAATCGGAAGGGAAGCTTACGAGAAACAGAAGGTATTGATTGATCTTTGTATGTTTGGGAACGGTAAATATATACGACATATTTAATGAATTCATTTGTTTCTAACTTCATTCCTGCTGCAGCTTTTGATGAAGCGTATGAGATGGTATTGAACGCGTCCTTTTATTATCCGAAAGGTTTCGTTACGTCATTAGCGCATCGGGTACGCACCGAGATAGAGCAATGCTGCTATCGGAGTAATGTATTCGTGAGCGGACGATGGGTCTCGCTTACTCTCATCTGTGGAGCCATTTGCATTTCTAGCGATTGTGGATACGTCCCACTTTCCATCAACTTTTGTTTTCCTTCTCCTCGAGGTCGGCCGTGCTTAGCAAACGGCTTCTTTGCAACTAAAACAGCCTCCGCTGCTATCGCGGAATGATATCGGCTCTTTGTCATTAATACGTGTGAATTATTATAAAGGACGAAAATCTATTAAGTATCGTAATTTAAAAATCGAAACTTACCATTTCAACTTAATTTACTGTAATATTGGCTCTAATAGATGTTTTTCTGTTAAAACTAATATTGAAGGTGATAAATGAACTGAATTTATCATTCTGAATTCATATATATTTATTCATATATGGACAATTGAAATTTTGTTCGCTATTTTATATCGCTAGTGAAAAAGTAATGTCTCACGTTGGAGAAAACTGAGAAACTATATCACCTAAAAGAATTTTAAATGATCGAGAAAAATTCTCACAAGACGTAGATATGGAGTCATTGTAAAGTTTCGTCTTTAAAGTACATAAAATACGAATACGATAACGATATCTCTCGTATATGCATGTAGTTATCGTCTAAAGTACAGATAAAACATCTTTCGATATATTTCAGCGAAGTTAAGTCGTAAAGAATTTTGATTCACTCAATGATTCTACTTTACTCGTACATAAATCTTAAGTTTTTCAGAAGTTTAGAGTGCCCGTTTTTTCCATCGAAATTTTTTTCGAAAGACATTCCCTTGGTTCCCTTCTGTAAATCCTCATAAGTCTCGAATATCTGTCACGAGTCGTATAAGAAGCTGTCACACTTCGCGGAATCTATAATCGATGCACTATCTTGAATATATAAGCTTACGTCTTTCGTCTGGGATCTTCTCTCGGCATGTGTCGACTTTCCAGACGCAATTGAAAAGTACTTTTCAATGTGTAGGAAAGAGTCTACGTCTGTGGTAATTGTTCTTCTTACTGTACTATCTTCATCGAGTAGGAACTTGATGATGGAACCTCCCACGATTGCAATTCTAAGAAGTTCCTCTTCGCACGGAAACCTATGCAATACATTAACTCGAAACCAGGAACGGTAGAAAATTAGAATGAGTATTAGAATTCTCATCAGTCTTGAACGGCCTCTTTCCCTCGTCAAATCCAATCTTATCTCCTTTTGGTTTCTTTTAATGGGATATGCAACCTCTTCGTTCTGCAAGACCTTTCGCAAGTGGAACGACGGTGATCTACCGTCTTAGTTTTCAGACGCCCTATTTTTCAATCTCGGCCTTTCATAGTCATTCTCACTCAACGACACTTAGCTCTGTAAGTGTTATAGATATATATTGGCGATCAAGGTTATTCTTCGTCGTTAATAATTTATTTGTTAGGAAACTTATAACCACACAATTTAGGTGTGGTAAATCTTGAACGCATGCCAAGCGTTTTAGTAAGTAACGTAAAGATGTTCTTGATAAGTAGCACGAGTAAGTAGAGTGAGAATGGGATGAAGGGCTAAAGTGAACGTAAATAGAGCAAAAGTGTGTGTGGTGAAGAAAGAGAATTTAAAACTAACCTAAAAAATTCATTTTCATTGTGAATATATGTACTGTATTAATTTATTGTCAGTTTCTATAGTAACAGGCTGCGTATGATTGTTCTAATGCACTGAAGATGAGTTAAAAACAGTTTAATTGATGTTTATCATTCAATATACTATCAATGAGAGCTAATGTTTTCAGTGTCTAACAATATTTTTCAATATCAAAACATTTTATTCGCTTAAACTTCAAAGTTCGAATTTTTTTGACTAATTGTAAGTTGTGTGTTGTTATAATTTAAAATTCGTCGTCTAACACGATAGATTGGTTAGCAGCGTATATCTTTTGTAATGAAAAAATATATAAATACATATATTAATAAATTTCTTTATCTTGTCGTTTTTCAGCAGCCAGCAAGCATTCAACTGTTATTACTTAAGAATTAGGATTCTGTTTTACCATAATGAATGTTCTCCAGCTAATAGAAGAACCTTTAATAATAGCGTGAAGTGAATCACAATGTTAATTATAGGGGAACTTTAAGCGTAGCCTTTCCTTAGACGGCCCCACCTGTTTCGAGGAGAAAAAAATGCTCCATGGCCACAGCCTCCCTCCCGTATCTTCTAAAACCCAACGCACGTCCTGGTCTTTCGAGAATTGTCGATTAAACATCTCCGTATAACGGGACCTCGATTTGTCTCTGGTGCACGTACGAAACGTCACACCTCCACGAGCCCTTTCTCAAATACGAGGATCATTTTCGAAAAGTTGATCTTAACGACTCACCTTCTCCAGATACTTCACAAGCATCGCTCCTCAAGGACCTATTGTAGGTCCTTTGTGATTCTCTTTTCCCGTACATTAACGTTCTCCCGCGAGGTGTACTCAACATTTAATTGGGAACAATCTGGAAAACAAAATGTTTTTCACATTTCACTCAAGATGCGACGACTTTTGAGCTTATTATTGTCTTCTTCTCCTTTAACTTCTTCTTCTCCCACGTTAAGGCGAATCGCGATTCTTTTAATGGCTGTTTAATATTTTGGTTCTTTAGTTTAAAACATTTCCTATGGCTAGGATGGAAATGTGATGGTGTGCGTCTCGTGTATTAATAAAAGTTTTATTTATCAATACCTCTCCCTTCATAAACATGTTTAGTAGAACGATAGTTTTTCTAATTTCTAATTCTCAACACTCAAGGTATATTTGCACATCGATTATATGTATATAATTAATGAAATACTTTTATAATTGAACATTCAATCCTGAAAATGTTATAGCATATTATAAACGGAATGAACTTCACTACAATTTTCGTGTAGCGGTACCATAGATGCAGTTATTACATGTTTGAATCATTATCATTTGAAATCGTTAATTATTTTAAAAGAAGAATTAAGATTAAAAAATGAGATTCGTATATCATCAGAAATCATTTATAATATTTTAAACCATTTATCTCTTTTACGAAGATAAATTAATATTTTTATTTCATTTATAGAATGGGAAATAGAATTAGAGGATTATAAAAGAACATAACTTTTAATTATTTTAGGAATAATTGAACAATAATTAAAATAAGAATTTTTATGGATAATATAAATCTAAGATTGTCTCTTGAATGATGATGCTCGGTCAAAACTGGTTCAAATTAAGAGAAAATAACGTGTAATGAAATTTTGAATGTTACGGAGTATAATATTTCATCGGAAAATATACATCAAATTAATTATTACTGTGGAATATTTCGGTCTTCAGAGCTATAAAACAAACTACTTCATTTATGTATACCAAGCTTACTTTAGAGCTTTACTGCAGAAGTTGGTGATTCAAGGGTTATGAAATACTGAAATTCTGATCAATTCGATGAATCGTCCTTATCTTTTATAGTATCTTAAAATCAACTTCACCCTTAATCAGTTGCCCAGGGCGATGGACACAATTCTTACGCAACGATTGCTGCAATCAGCGGAAGGCTTTTGTCATTGTTCTCAACTAGACGTTGCATTTGCTAGTTAATTTCTCATCGCAATATAAAGCGAATACATACCTCTTGTTTGCTGTCTTTGAGCAATGCTTGCATTTTACATCCAAGCTTTGGTTCCATACTTCAGAACATGAGGAGTTCATTGGTTAAATACTTTCCTTCCTCAATGGTTCTGTGGGCATTTTTGATTCAAGTTTATGCGGTTAATTTCCAAGATGTTTGATCCACTAATTTTCCGTGTACTTCATTAATTCTAATGTTATTTTTTGATGTAGCCAGTTGTCCTGAGTAGACATATTCGGTATGTGTATCTATACGGAGGTGATCCATCAAGTTTTACTATATCTTGAGCTTAAAATTATTTATCATACAATTATTAAATATATATACAATACTTCATTAGGTTCATGCTTCAAGTCCTATCTCTTGTCTCTTTGGTATAAGTTCTTGGGGTCTTAACGTTTGGTCTCCTTTGTTTTTTGTTGAGATGAGATCCACCGGGGTCAACGGAGGTTACTAATATGATCTTCAATGTGCCTCGATTCCTTTTCTTCAGGTTTTGGAACTTAAATACTTTTCCTGATGTGAATAGAATGGACAAACTCTCATCCGAATGCTGAATTTGTCTGTTTCTTCCACTGGAATCACGGACACTGTTGAATTCTTGAAGATATTCCGCAAAAATTGTATGTATTCGATATCTACAACCAGATCCCAAGACGAGGGTCAACTCCAACTTATTCTTTTGATAATCTCTTTGGTCCATTGCACAGAATCCCTTCTTAAATCCGAGTTGTTCTTAGGGCTTAGCAGAGGATGATGTTGTCTTCAAGACGTCCAACTAAATCTCTTAAGAGAGTTTTGTGGAAAACAGGAAGGAAGCTGCTGTTGGGTCGATAATTAGTCTTCTTTGATTTCTTTCTTGTGCAGGACCCTTGCATGATTCAAGTCTTTGCCGAATCGTCGTTGCTAAAGGCAAGTCGTGAATAATTGCTCCAGATCGGGAGCTATCTCCATTGAACCCAGTTATAAATATTCCACTATCTTACCATCCTCCAGCCTTTCTAATCTTCATCCACTGCTTCCCCGTCATAACTTTTTCTTGGAGAACTGAGAAGATGTATTAGTGTGGATAGAACACTTCCTAAACGATAGGAAACAACGAGTAGTGCTTGACGGTATTTGCTCAAACGTAGTGGAGGTAACCTCAGGCGTTCCACAGGGTAGCGTAATCGGGCCCCTCCTATTTTTAATATATATTAACGACCTCAGCAGAGAAATTAATAGCAAGGTTAGGATATTTGCGGACGATACAGTTATCTACAGGGAAATAGCTACCAGTGAGGATAGATTAGTACTTAGGAATGATTTAGATAAAATAATGGCCTGGTGCGAAAATTGGGAATTAGAGTTAAATATTAACAAGTGTTCCGTTGTCAACTTCTTTGAACGGAAAACTACAAATAATGATTTCACCTACAGCCTCCGCGGAGAAAAGATTTCAATAGTAGAATCTGTTAAGTATCTTGGATTAACCCTGACGAATAACCTTTCATGGAATACCCACATCCGTAATACATGTGGAAAAGCTTTAAAGAAACTCGGTTTCGTTAAGAGGATAGTCGGTAAGAGCGTAGAAAAAGTTCGTGAGCGATGTTACTTTGCGCTAGTCAGACCACACCTCGAGTATGCTTGTAGTGTATGGGACCCTGCCGATAAAAGTAATATAAGTGAATTAGAAAAGGTCCAACGGAAGGCGATACGTTTTGTTAAAAATTGCTACGATAAATCGATTAGCGTAACTAAATTGCTCAAGGATGCGGGATGGGAACCATTAGAACTAAGAAGATCTAAGCGTAGATTAGATTTGCTAAACAGATTTAAGGAAGAAACGTTCAAGGAAGACGTAGTACAGATCATGCGCCCTCCCTGCTATATAGGTCGATCAGATAGAGCGAATAAAATAAGGGAAATAGATGCGAAAACCGACCGTTTTAAAAATTCGTTTTTCCCTCGAACAATACGAGAAAATAACCGTCTAGGAAAGTAAATTCACGGTACATGCACCCCCTGCCACACACCGAAAGGTGGCTCGCAGGGTATCTACATAGACATAGACATGTCTTAGAAGTTATTAGCTTCTTCTCCTTCTGTTCTTCGGCCATTCTCGAGTTCTTAGAAAGTTCGCCCAAGTGCTCCATGACCGTTTTAAGTATCGTTTGCCTGGGTCTGGTTGTTACTCCATCTTGTTTTTTCTTTAGGGCCAAAATCCGTTTATTGCCCTCGGTCAGCTTTTGTTTAGACTCCCTCATGCTTCTGTTTAGGTCTTGTGTGTACTTAACTATCTGTTTGTTGCATCTAAGGTAAATGCCAAACACTGGAGGAAATAAAAGCTACTAAAATTGGAGGCAAGTTTATTGTATTTTTGTTTATTGTACATTTGTTCTTCTCTGTGAGTGCATGGAAATACATTTCTTCTTTTTATCTATCTTTTTATCTTTCCTTGTTTTCGATCATTTTATAGTAATATTTTCGTCCACCACGAGCATCACCATTCCATTCCGCATTTCATATTTACTTCTCTCAATTGACATAATTGTTTCTATTAAACTCTTCTGTTCATGAAGCAAAGTTGTTCGTACTTTTTTCTTCTATACTTCCCGTGAAATGCTTTGATGCACCATGCAGTGATCTCAAAATAAGAATACAGCTTCCTCGGTGTATCTTACAAAGTACGTATCAGAAATAATTTAAATGGATCCGTCAATGTACCGCCTATAAGTAAAAGACGAGATTTATTTTAAAAACCAACTATCATTCTCAAGTAATATCAATCATATTTTACTTTGACTTATGATGATTACCTGTGACTAGGATGTATTTTAGTACTGTGTTAGTAGTCTTAGACAAGCATCTGAAGTGGAAACATTATTTTTTAAAATCTATTTTACTGTAAAGTAAACAAGATTTGCTCTTATTGTTTCTGTTGTATGGACTCAATTACATTTACTGTTTTAAGTACATATTTAAATAGTTATATTCGTTCATATTCCACACCAAAATAATTACGTAGATTTCTTAGGGAAATTCTGTGTTTAATTGGAGGATTCCTTTAAAGACAGCAGTTGAGTACAGCTCCTTCTGCTGCAAAAAACATCTTCACTTAGATGTGGAACGAGGCGGTTTATTTTTCACGCGGAAAGAGTGATGTTTTTAAAGGCGACTACTATCACGAAGATGTTACTATGCTCACTTAGCCTTTCTACCGAATTTCTCAAAAAAAGAGTCGAGGTTAGCTCAACCTTCGTGAGAATTAGTTTCCGGAAACTGGGAAGATTTAGTTAGACGCGGATGAAGTATTCACGCGTTTTGGATTTCTCCAGGGTCGAAACCTCTCTCGTTCAAATGTATATGAGGATGGACTCCCGTGAGCTTTTCCCTCGTTTTAGAAGAAACTCCCTCACCTTTTTGTGGATATCTTCCCATCGTCGAGTGCACGATCTCTCGTTAGCCCGACGGGACAGTTTTTCTCCCCTTTTTGAAGTCGCTGCTTTCATTTTATAAAGCGCTCGTTTCTTTCTACCTGAACTACCTCATCTCAGGTGTCTCTCTTTTTATTTAAGGACGTCATCTTAAGAGATTTTTGTCTCGCCCTTCTGCGGGTTTTCCTTCCCCCTTTTTATTTTTCCTCCGCAAATCTAGATAACTCGATCTCGATTAGAGTTTTCGCAGATCGGCGTTCTTTCCTCGGGATTATTGTCCCTGAGGAATGCTCTGAAAGTTTAATGTTTCCGAGAAGGGATACGTCTCGGTTACGAGGTAGCTTTTTCACCCATATTTCGAGAGAAACTGCTTTGTAGCGGTGCGAGTTACTCTTTTAGGTAACCAAGGCGTCCAAGATATCCATGGCGACGGATCGCGTTCAATTGTTTTATACTCTACGGATAAATCTAGATGGCGCGTGGGTCATCATATCGTCACAGTATCCTCTCATCCTTCGTAACCCATCTATATCTCCATCAATCGGAAACAATGTCTTTTCATAAGGGCATAAATTCTTCCTCCGTACTCAATTCCGGCAAAGCGACGCTAAAAATTTACTGCGGTGAAATTCCTACCGTTACTTCGCGCGCATAAAGCGAGGGATGAGAAAAAAATACAGTCCCAGAGTGGTCGCGCCCTCTAAATAAATTTCGGGAATTAGGGCGACGAAATATTTTACGTAGAAGCTGCTATTTTACGACTCGGAATCCGCATCCGAAACTCTGCATCGCGTCCCTCCAAAACCTGGAAACTCGCAAAAATCGCAGAAAATCTATTTCGATAATCGAAATTCCGTTTCGACCTCGAGCTATCGAAAAATCTCGATATTTCATAACTGGATGGAATATTCGATGAAAAGTTTATATTTTCATTTTCTCGCGCACCTTAAAGCGTTGCCCCTTTTCCTTCCGCACAAAAACCCTTTTTTCACTTTTCCCTCTCAATGCCATTTCCTGTTCGTCCCTCAGCCATAAACTCGCTCTCTCTCTCTCTCTCTTCCCTCCATTTTCCCTTAACCCCGTTATTTTTATCCTCCTTTTCCTCAGGGTTCTCCACCTTCCCTTCCTCTTTCGAGAGATTCTCGTCACGTCTTCCATTCTTCCCTCCGAACATTTTGTTCCACATCCACTTACCTTACGTGTCCATGGTTCTTCCGCCTCCCTTTAATTTCCCGCCCCATATATATACGTATAGTGCCCGTATTTACGCGTCTGTAGCCGTGCTTACTCGACCGAGACAATATATATCACATGTATATGACATTTAGTACGCCGTGGCTTTATTTTTTATGGATACGGTTGATCCTGGTTCAAGCGCTCTTGAAGGGCAAGATTTATTTAATAAGGGGCATCATAATTGGTGGTTATTTTCATCAGCGGTTTGTATACAATACGGTGCTCTTTTGTTTTTGCAGAAGAGTTTAAATGAATAGAAATATAAATGTTGCAAAAATCGTACAAAATGTAATTTGCGTAATGTTGCGAATTCTATCAGCATCATGACCTTCCACTATACGTATAGGTTCATTGATGGAACTGAAGTAATAGTTATTTATAAAGTTAATATTTAAATTCAGCTTTCCTCAGTACGTAATATATATTAGTGAATTTAGTAGTTCATCTTTATTTAATAAGGTATAAATAAGACATCGATTTACAAATTGTGCATGATTAGCATAAATAATTCATTCTAATATAATAAATTAATACACAAATCAACAGTCAAATATATAAATTAAATAATAATGTAATAAATACGGTAAAATTTTCTTCATTTGAACCGATACGAAAATAGCTACGCATTTCTCAGCAAGTCATTGTTTGAACTACATAAGTGAAAAGGTAAATGGGCATTTAGATTGAAAAATATTTTATATTTTCGTTCTCATAGTCAAAGGAGTATATTTTTTCCAACGATTGTTTTTTATGTGCGCAAATATAGCTTATAAACTGTCAATAACTTGACGGCCTTATTACACATCTCGGTAAAGTATTTCATAAACTATATTTTGATTGTTCGTATCTGTATTTACATTCGTAGGCTTAGGTTCAAGGCTTTCCGATATATTGTATCCTTTCCCATGGATATGGACCGAGAAGTAAAAATCGAAGACAGCTCGTCCTACAGAATTTTATATCGCCTCTGAGAATCCTCGGAGAAGGGTTCAGGACCGTTCCATCTGCATCGATGAATCGGGAATAAAATTTCTTTTAAGGTTATTTCGAGATGAATTCTTCATGTACAGGATTTTGGAAAGCGGAAGTGACAGTAATTCAGTGCAGATGGATATCAACAAACCTCACTTGAATTATAGGCTTAGGTGTACTTTATTCGTAGAATAAGATCAATAGCGCGTCTACTACGGAATACTCTACTCTACTTCTATTCTGCACGGAATAGAAGTCTCTAAAGAAGGTAAAATTTAATATCTTGGCAGTGCGACTACATTTATCACGAAGATACCAAGTTGGCTATATACGCATTGTAGATTCCAAAAAATTTTAATCCGTGAACTTCGGAAAAGGAAATATAAAAACAGCGAGAAGAAGTTTCAAAACAATTTTACAAATCGCTTATGAAGGAAGATCCAACCTGTTTTTGTCAATACGCATAACCATATTGGAGTGGAACGCATTTTCTGAGAAAGTTTTCTTTCCCTTTCTTTCAAAAGAGGAAACTTGAGCAATCAATTTTTACATTCCTTTGTCGACAGCAGTTTCAGAAAAGTACGTTTGGGAGCTTCGTAAAATGATTCACTAAATCTATTTTCTGAGATAGATAAATAAGTATATTCATAAATGAATCGATTAAATTATGCTAAGTAATAAAGTAAATTATAAATATTTAGTTTCATGATCCGAACATTGACAAGTTTAATTGACTTTTAATGATTACGAGTATATGATTTCAATTGTATTATTATTCTAATTATTAGTACTTCATGCGCCTTTACTTTTATAGTATCTTCTTTCAAATATTGTTACCTCTAGATCACTGTTGATGATATCTTATAGGAATCTTCTTAGGTGTCCATTTTATTTGTCTAGAGCCACCACGGTTTTTTCTCAGATGATCTTAATTTCAATTGAATGAGCAATGATTGAATTTTGCATTTAGCCTTAAAGCGAGGTAGGAAATATAAGTCCATATATACCCCAGAGTACCACTTTAATCCTTCTTTTTCCCCATGTTTTGTTTACCGATCTTCACTTCTCTCGTGGTCACTAACCGTGCGTGCAGTTGTTGAATATTTAACTCTCCTGATGTAACGAAATGCGGTGCCCTCTGTTGAGAGTGTTGAAGTGCCGTGGACGAACACTTCTGTTCATTTTCTTCTCTACATTTAAACCCATCCTTTAACTTCAAGAAAGCATCCTTCAGAAATCGTGGCTGTTTTAATTTCCACGATAGAAATCAGCGTGACGAAACGTTTGTTATTTTAAGTATTAAGTCGAGAGGCGAAGGAAATTTTATCATGGCCGCCAAGAGCAGAAACAAAGACGAGCGAGAAATCATTTGCGAGATCTTAATAAACTTAAGCGGCGCCCTGACAGCGTCTTGGGTACGAATCGGATTTGGATCCCTCGGCAAAGATTCGTCATTCTTTTGTTCGCCTTCCCATCGTTACCTCCTTTTCCCGCCCTCCTCCGCTCCCAACTGGATATTGATCCTCTAGACCCCGGCAAAGGGCTCTGAGGGGGGGGGAGCGTCCGAAGGTGTGTGTGGATCGCGCCACCATTAATCGAACATAGAATAGGTTGTTAAGGGGTGGTTCGAGATGAGTAAATAGTCGTCACGGCGGTAATTATGGGTTGAGATAAAATGGCGTCGTTTCCATCTCATCTTACCCTCTCACTTCGTGAGTTATTACTCCGGAATCACGTGCCCTTTATTCCAGTCTGCGAAATTGTCTCCGCCACGACGTTTCTTTCGATATGCAGGGTCAGAAAAGTAGAGCGTATCCCTGATCTCCGGTACTTTTTTTTCGAGGCTGCAAGCGTAGCTCTTTTTCCCAATGCTTGTTCGTTTCTACGGCTCCACCCCACTTATCCTCGCCTCTGACCGAGTCGCTTTTCGGTCGACCTGTCCTCTATCTAACCGTGAAAATTCAATTCGGAACGTCTTCTTCTTCTTCCCTTGTTTTCATTTTTTACTAACTGCGGAAATTCTCTTCGGTTGATGCAGTTCTCTTCCATCGTGAGGGAGGAAGTGGTCTGATTGTGCGCGATGATTCGCCATTGTTTTCGGAGAGCGCGAAATTGCCTTTTGATCGTAATCGAAGCGATTCGCTCCTTAAAATTCGACTGAGTTGCTTATGTGGACTTGTTTTTAAATCAAGTCTTTCTCATAGTCACCGATTGCTTAAACGTATGATGAAAATTTGGAGTTAGGTTAATTAACGGCGCATTATTTATGCAAGCGATCTCATTTTGGTAGGGAATCTCATTTTTAAAGGGGCACGCGAGATTCAGTTCCACGCCCCGTCACGGAATACTGTGTGCTTAAATGCGACGTTTACTCGTTATTTCCAAAGGAGAATGAGGGCAAAGATTAGGAAAATGTCATCGTCCAAGTGTAACCCTCGTCATATGTCACTACCGAGAACACGGCAAATGCACGCATTAGAGCGATTTTTATTTCGTACCAGCGTTTCCCTGGGGATATGCAAGAAGAACATTGTTGCGTTCTCTTCAATGCTCCGGAGCATCTCGGTTCTTCATTCTTACTAGACTACCAACTTGGATTACCTCGTATACACTCTTTTAAAGTTTCCTCCGTCTCGTGTTTTTTCACTCTTTATTAGTTACGTTGCTTGGTAACCTTCAGATTCCCCTCGGATTTATGTATACGTAGCCGACGTCAATTTTCTTATGAACCAGCAAATTGCGGACCATTATGAAGTTAAGGAGGAAGAATCCCCAAGGACCGTAAGCATACAAAGATCCCTCTCGTACTCAAGAAAGAAACAAAGAAGACTCACCGACCCATCAGCCTCCTACCTTTGTCTACAATACTCCCATGAGAGTTTTAGTTGAACGTCTTGAAGTCAACATTATCCTCTCGTCAGAGAGCAAGTGGGATTCGGAAAGGGAGTCTGCACAATGGACCACATCCACTCTTCTAAAGGTTATCAACTGAAGAAATGAGTACGAGATGCCACTCAACCTATGTTTATGGACTGTTCTCAAGCCTTGGTCTCGGTCAGTATCTTCTATAAAATGGAAGCTCTTGAAAGTCTAGGGGTAGATATCGAGTACTTCCAACTTTATTGGAATATCTACAAGAATGATACAGAGTCCGTGATTCTGCGCTTAGAAACAGCCGAATTAAGCAGTGAGGAAGGAGTTCATCAAGGTGACTATCTTGGACCCATCCTTTTTACAATGGTCTATGAAGAATCCAGCGTATTCACGAAAATCCTTCAAATATGCATTCCAAACATTGTACTTTAACAAATTAATTTGTAAATGAAATATGAACTTCGTTTTGAAAATTTGTGTTAAAAAGAATAAAAATATTGTAATTAACTAATCTTTATGCTGTATTGAAAAAATAGTGAAAATTTTTCAGCTTTCTATCCATAGTTCATTTTTGATTACGGTGTCTTTGAGCTATTGCAAATTTTGGATTTAATTCGATATCACGAAATGCATTCAGATTCAAATATTTTATGGTAAACAATATTTTAATGGAATGGAAATGCAATATACGCAGATGCACATTTTACATAAAGATAAACTTACATAATACTATCGGACGGCAAAATAGACCGTAGACATTTGGGAAAATGTATTTAAAATGGAGTTCCATTAAAAGCAGGGTTCTCTGCATAAAAAACTAACCTACGAAGTCAAATTCGGCCATCATCCAATCCCTTTTGAGCTAGTACGATTCGTAAACATTATTTACGATTCTTAATAAATAATTGTAGGTAAAAATAATATGGGATCATAATAGTGGTAAATATCCCTAATACTCATAACATTTCTATACAATATCTATATGCTGCCTATTCAGAGAGGCTTTGGAAATTGGTGGTTTTGTAACCAAAATATCGACTACCATTAGGTAATGGAATGATCATATTATACCCTGCCGATATTTTGCTCTTGCGCTATAGAATATCTAAAACCTTTTAATATTTGTGCAATCGTCCTACTTCAGTGTCTGATGACGCTCTACTATAACCAAAACAAAAAATAGTACTAAAATTTGTCTTGAACCATTGCACTCATATAAAAAAATGCAAAACATGAAGGAATTAAAACCTATGATTTCTGGAACTTGAATACAATGTTTGTAAATGTCTTCTGACAAAAAGGGAAACAAGATCAGGAAAGAAAAAGAGTTGAATACAACTATATTGTCAAAAAAAGTTGTGCGAACTTCAGTCGCCATTGTGCCAGCTTATCAAGAAGAATACAAGCCATAAGAACGCCAAAGAAGTCTCCAGAGTTTTTCATAACATCCGTTGAAACTCTACATTAACCTTATCTCCTCGAAAACTTTTTCGTATCTTTTTTTCTGGAAAGGGATTAGAATCGTATCCCTGTTCAAATCATTGCCAGAGGGAGCAAGTCAAGGCAACGCGATGTTTTCCACGAAAGGACGCAATTAACATTTATATTAGAAACGGGATCTTTTTCATTAACAGAAGTTTCATTTGAGGAGGGAAATCGATTCTGTGGTGCAATTACAATGTCATTGCCGGTTTCAACAATTGGTCGACGGTGGCGCCAGTCTGTTCTCTTTTATTTTGATGAATTACTCCCGGGGAGCAGTCCAACGAATATTCACAGTTCCGATAGAGACGAATATGGGATCTCGCTGCAGTAAATGAGATTTATACGAGAGGATTAAGCTGAACAAGGATGACGAGGACATGAAGTGAAAAGAATATCGGCATTTTGCAGCTTTTGAGAGAATATATTTTGTGGAAGGACGTGGCGAAATGAAGCTGAGCCAGTTGGCAAAACCAATAGTTCTCTGCCCAGTTTACCATTCTTGGATCTAACGCCGTCGTGCTCATTTTTTTTATTACAGGCATATCCACCGCATCGTATGCCGTTGCTATGTCCACCAATATGGCGTCCATCTAATCTTAGTCATGCGCCTCTATAAATCTTGATGCAGTCCTAACATTCGTCTCTCAAAAAAGAAACCATTCTTGAACCCGTGTTGGTTGTCAGCCACCTCAAAGCGTCATTTTTACGTATTTTACTATTATCTTTTACCGTACATTATGATACTTGAATTCAATACGCACGTCAGAAGTACGTCATAATACGTAACATCTTACAGTAGTTAGATCAATGGCTTTGTAATTTTTACTTCCTTTTGTGAATGAATAAAACCGTTGCATTTTATGTCACTCCTCAACAAGTTATTATGATGAACTTTCTTTTGATAATTAAACATTAAACTATTTTTGATATGATTGATGATAAATCTTCTTCATGCGGCTATTAATGCTGAAAATTCTTTTCATATACGTTGTGCTTGGATTTGAGTCCTCCATAAAAAAGTTTTTCTAATCGTAAAAATTAATAATACATAATTTGTGCCAGCTCAATATTAGGCATATTTAATATAGAAAAATATCTATAATTTGAAAAATAATTATGAACTATCTAAATAAGTCCATAATTGAAATGAAGGTTTGGATGATTAGCTTTAGTTAATGCATGGGGTTATGGAAACGGGAGTGCCCTATGGAATTCTTTGAAAGCTGTAGGCCAAATCTCTAGGGCAGTTTAGAATGGAAAATCGATGCAAAATTTAGAGCATAGTGAGATAGCATATGTTTGAAGCTACTTACATTTTAGAAGCTTAATTGTTTATCCCTGTAAGAAATGTTTATGTAAGCGTTTAATTTTCAGGATGAAATTTTTTTTTCACCGCAATTTACATTATTTTTTCATTAAAATTTTCGTTTAGATATATAAACTTCCTAACTGCATTTGTTTTGGATTTAAGTTTACCACATCCGTTGTTTAGTATTGTTGAATATAAGTGGTTGAGAAATATATCCTTTTGTCTGATGTGTCGATGTCTGCTGCATTGTTAAAAACTACGTATTATCCTTTTTAATAACAATCTGTCCATTGTCGTTCGCCGATTGTTCTGTAATATATTACTATTTATTATTGAAATTGATTCAGAAATATCTTTCAATCGAGTGGTCTTGCACGGATATCCAATGGATATCGAACCTTCTTAGTTTTGCGGAATGAAGATAAAGTGAACAGGAAACGGAGACGATGTATTTCCCTCTACTTCAACCGTGAATTATCTTGCGAACTAGTTCAGCAAAGGGATGCAATTCTTCAATGTCTCTTGAGGCAGAGGTGTGGACATCCTCAAGCAGCGCCCTTAAGGGTTCTTGAAGGCGGAAAGCATTTTATATCTGCTTCGTGTCGGTGCCCTTTTCTCGGAATATCATCTTGGCAGGATCTTTCTCTCCCTCTTATGAGATCCAGTTCAGGTCGTCAATCTGCAAATTGGTTTCTTTCCTCTATTCAAAGAGCTGATGGAATCCATACGTATTGAGGAATCACCGTGAAGTGAACGAGAAAAAAGTGGGAGCTGAAAATTTAGATGAAAACAGATTTTCCTTCGTGGACGTTCTATATCCGTATAAATACTCTACGAGCCGGACTTCGGTGTATAGCAGGGGGTTCTTACATTGAAAAGCGGGGAAATTTATCAGGATTTCATAGGATTTATTCTGTATATTAAGACCGATTTAAGGAAAATAGAAAGCATTTTCTCAGATAGTTGGAATTTACCGATAGTTGAATCTCTGAAAGAATCCTAATACTGCATTTTAGATTTATTATGTAATTAATTTCATCTTCTACGTGTATTAAATATTATTTCAAACTTAGTGTTGGTACGTATGGAGCTTGTCTAAAATTAACTGCTTTTCTACAAACTTATGCTCAACCACAATGCTTTAGTACTTCTGTTCAGTGATATCGGAAGAATAGTAAGTAATTTTGATTAACCCATTATTATTATTTTTAAGGCATGTATATTTTGTTATCAAGTGATACTTTTGTGAGTCAGGAATTTATCGATCCTAAATTTTAAAGTCGTCAAAATTTAGGACTTTGAATAATAAGATTACGGAAGGCATGCTTCAGAGCTAATCGAATTAAGGATTAAATAAGGAGCGCTTCTTGTCATGCCTTTCATTCATAGAACCCTTTTGGATGGGAAATTAAAATTCTTCAGAAATTGGGAAGTCGCTAGAATTCCGCAAAAGACATTTTCATTTTAATACTTGTCAATTTTTATCGGTGCTCATCACAGTTTATTTTTCGCGTATCGCTATAGCATGGAGCTGTATACCGGCTCACGTGCCTTTACCTTGACACCGCGTGATATAGCGTGCTCAAATGCGAAATATGTGGCGAGAGTTACGTTGAACATGAGACCCGTTTCCATTATCAAGTTCATCCATCCGAACAATCTAACAACAATCAAAATATGAGCTCGTTTCCTTTCCCGAGATTCCAAACAATACCGAAGAGTAATTGTTAGCGCCATTACAAGGTCTAAACAAGCAAAATTTGAAGTTTTTTCTTTTAGTTTCCTTCAAAATCATCTAAAGAAATATTTATAACCTAATCGATGTGAAAGTTTACAATCGATTGATACTCTCGAAATGAACGATATTTCACAAGGTTTGAAACAGTAAAAATCACATTTTATGCGTTCCTCTTCTATTCCCATTGGATATTCAGAAAGGGTACCTAACAGCATAAAAATGAACGTTCAGAGACGGGACGAACGAATTTAAAAGACCCGTGAAATTTATTGCGAAACACAATTTTACCCGATTTAAAATGCGCTTCGATGACACAGTGTTCGAATCGACGAATCGAATCGAGTTTCGAGACAATGACAAAATTACGCGCCAAATCTAGTGGGTAGGACCTTTTTAATCCCCCAACGGGTTTCATTTAAGTCCGACGCGACTTAATGAAGCAGCCCGTGCTAAAATATTAAGGATGCTTGTCGAAATCATACGTATTCGGAACGAACTAGGGAGGGCTCGTGAAATGTAGGCTATCGATCCATCTATGTGGCGGAGTTTAAAGTTTTCGACGTTTTATATTTCGGAGGGGTGACTGAAAACACTCAGAAATAATGAAACGGTGTCGTTTAAAGTTTTAGCTCTATTACTTCTCGAAATATTCTGTCCTTGAATCCCGTAACTTTTTACGATCAATCTTTGTTTTCGGAGGGAAATATATTTATTTTCACAAAAAAAACTGCTTGTCGACGCGGCACCTGGTGGCAGTTAAATGAATAACGTTAACAATACGTTACGACAATTAATTATTATTATTTTATAATGAGTCAATTTATACCTATTGTTTCAAACCAAAATTATTGTGGATACAAATGCTTTGGGGAACAATAGTCTGCTTGGAACTTGCCCTAAAATGAAGAAATATCCCTTGAAAGAAAACTATGACGTGGGGCTCGAACCGTGGTCTCCCACTTTGTATGAATAAACTTGATTTGAGCTCCACTTGAGTGGATCTTTCCTCATTTCCACTATTATGCGAACCAAAGGCAGATCTGAATCAATTCATTACAGTGGAAAATCTCTCTCAGCAAAAAAGAATACCTTTCGGTGAAGAAATTGTATCCCGATGGGTCTCAATTTCCCAATTAATGCACGTTATCCCCACGTTCAATGTGTGTGCATTGCGTCATGCTATAGAGAGTCTAAAAATATGTTCATTGTTAGACCACATGTTTTCCCCATTGTGGGATGTGAACAGCAACTCGCTTGAAAATCAATAAAGGTTATTTTGTGGAGCTCTAGAAACGGCGGAGATAATAAAAAATAAAGTTCAGATTCTTAATATCCATATTTCACCCGTCAGTAATTACCATCTCGCTTCCTTAAGTATAAATGTTTTGAATTCAATCCTTTTTAATTGGAATAATTGTATTATCCATGGTGCATAGGCGAATTCAATACTTCGTAAAATACGATTAGTGGCGTGTTCACGAAGAAAAATCGACTTTCGAGGATTGTTCAGAACATATATGATTTATTAGTGAGTTGATTGGCTCGTATTAAAATTATTTCTTGCGATAAGGGTAAATTTTTTCATGAATTATGCTTGGGGAAGCGCATCTAGATGAGTAAAGTTGATGAAAATAAAAATTTGATAGCAGTATGTCGTCATCATCAGCCATTTTCCATCCGACACCGGATGTAGGCCTTCCGAAGTACTCAGCAATTTTTCCGAGAGAACAACCCTTTACCCCGATTTACTCGATGGTGTTCCTGTTCCATATATCCTCCAGTCTTATCCCTAGTCTCGTAACATCTCCTGGTATCTAGTTCAGTACTATTGATGTCCAGCAGTTGTAATAATCGTGAGCAGCCTACATCCATTTCAGTGACCCTGCTTTTGCTACGAAGGCCTTTTCTATCCCCATAAGCAATCCCACAACCGGATGTGCATTTTCTGAGTGTGAAGCATTAAAAAACATTATTTTAATCAGCGATTCATATCAAAACCAGACTGACTTGATTTCTTTCTGTAATAAATACTATGCTATTCTATAAACGTATGCTATATTCCTTACTATCTTTTGTTACGATTTTTGTCACTCTTCAACAATACGTCAGTGCTACCAGCCCAATTCGTTTATTCTTAACTCTATTATTTTCTACTTTATTACGTTTCATTTATTGAACTTCAAGATTAAATCAAATTGTCCAATTTAATTGAAGTAATTGTTAGTTTTTTCGTGTATTATTATAATTCCTTCATTGTTGTTTTTAAAGTAATAATCAAATGAAATTGTGTTTATAATATAATTAGTTTCTCTGTAATAGATATCATAATATTTTACTGTAATAATTTCGACATAGGCGAACGAAATATTGAGTATATTCTAGTCCTTTTGATTAAGCAATCAACCATCGTTCCTGTGTATCGTGGGTAAACTCCTGCCCTTGCATTTACCAAGAATAGATAGTCGTGGGCAGGATATTGCGTGGACGGACTTGCTTTTCACTTCTTAGCTTTTTCATTCCTGACTTGCCTATACGAGGGCGACAGATGCTGAATCAATCATAGAGTCAAAGTGGAGGAAATATATATCGTTAAGTTATCTTCAAACCTTTGGAGAAAATCGTGGTAACGTTAGAAACGAATTATGAGACTTTGTATTTTAAAGGACAGAAGTATGATCGAACTATGAGTTTATTAACAAAGAATTTGCTTATATATCTTTCCTTGTTTAGCGTACTTTTGATTTGAAAATTTTCTATGAATATTGTGTGTTTACTACTCAATAAAATCATCTTTTTTCAAATTGTAATTTATAAATTCTCTCCTCAAACATTTCTTATCTAATACAATGGTTATTCTATATTTATTACAGTAACTGCTACTTATTCTCGTATTCATCTCCCATGTTGAAGTTTATATTCTTAAGATTTGAATAGATTTATTTTTTCTCGTATTTTCTCTACAGAATTATAAATCCGCAGAAAAACTAAAGAGAAAAATCCAAAGGTTTAGCGAGTATAGGCAAATCCTTTTCGGTCGTCACTCTCAGATATTTCGATTTCGTTGTTTTCTTATCTAAATTATTCCGCTAAAAATATTTTGGCCGAAGTTCATGGCTTCCTCGCCAGAGGACTCTTTTCCTCGTATTTTTTAATCGAACTCCTGTGACGGTGACCAGCCAAATTCACAGCCGAATAACGCATTATCAGTCGTGCCTCGGGCTATGTATAGTGAAAATAGCATCGTTTTTTCCATAACTTGTCCTCTTTTAGTCACTGCTTTCTCCCCAAAATTTTCCCAGTCTCCCTGATATTACATCGTTGGTCTCTTCTGTGTGTCCCTTAATTTTTAATAGAGTATATTTTTATTAGTTCTAATTCCTCTCAAATGATTTTTGTTGGGTATAATCACGAAAGATTTATAGTTGTAGTATTTTTATATATTTATTTGTATCTATTCAAAACATTTTCCGAAATCATTAGTGTTTTGTTTGTCTCAATACGTAGTGGATATAAACTCCGCATTGAATTTGAAGTTATTTGTAGTTTGTTACGTAATAATATATTGAAATGTCCACTTAGTTTTCCGTAAGTGAGTAATTTACTGTTCTGTTACGTACTCATACACTCCAATATCCATTAGAATTCATAAGTTTACGTTATTAATAGCGGAACCCAAGCTGTATTATATTTATTATGTATTTATATCAATTATTTTACGTAGCAACAATGTTTAAATACCATCTTTTCGTCTTAATGAATTTGATTTTTGAGAGTGTAATCATCTCTTATTAGTCATTACCAGTACGTAATATTTGTTCGCTAGATTCTTATTCATTGATGCCATCATCCTGGATAGATCTCCACACCCGCCCATAGTAGTCATACATGCATTCCGAAAGGTGCTGCTTCCAGAAATCCCATTGGTGGCTGAGATTACGAACAACTAGCCCATCCTCTAGACGGACAGGCATTAAAGGCCCGTCTGCTTTATGGGCTTGGCTCTATGGCCGTTATCCAAACGCCTCAAGGTACAGAAAATACTTGAGGGCAAGGCTCCACATAAAGTAAGGAGTGAAAAGTTAGAGAGTTAGAAATAGAGGAGTTAGAAGCTTTGAACACAGCTATAAATTCCATAATGTCTCATGATGAGGATAAAGGGAACGAGTAGCTGATATCGTACCATTCCTCTACTCTTTCGTTAACTCTTTTCTATCTTTTTTTTAAACCTCTTAATGGCTAAGGAACCAACTCCCGTTAGTAGGTTTTATCTCATATATGGTGCTCCTATGTACTAACATTTCAGTCAATCGATGTTTAGCTACCTCATAACCTTTGACCTCCCTATTAGAACCACACAATCGCTGCGCATGTGAATGTACTACTGCAACTACCGTTTTCACCCTCAATGTGGATGACAGCGTTTTAATGATGTCTATCCTCCTATACAACTCGGTTATCTTGGTTGACGCATTTGCAGTGCTTTTTCTTCAGGTAGATAATAATCACGGCCGGTGCAGAACCTTACTCTACTTCCAGAAGGCCTCCACGATTGCACCGATTACAATCTCGCTCTTCGTTTACGTGCTGCTTTGATTTCAATGCCTTTCAAACCAAAGCTCTACCTTGGATATATCTAAAATTTCATTCCCCATTTTACGTAAGTAAGTTTCGAGCGTTCCGGATAGAGCCGTTTCGGAAAAAGAGCACCAGAATTTGAAGGATCGCGTTCTTTTCTCGCGCAGCCCAAATGGATCCTTAAACTGTGCCCCCGACGCTTTAATTGCACTCCCACCTTTTATCTCTTCAGCTCCATTTTACGCCATTCCGTCTGTGAAATTTCTCTCATTGTTTTCGTACCAACAATCGATACGTATCTTGGCACTTCGCGATGATTATCGAAGTCGAGATTTCGATTGTCGTCGGCCATTTTGATAAACAGTTTTTAAACTTTTAGCTTGTTTTGTGAAAATGACAAATATCAACGAGTATATTATTGTTTTTAGATTGTCTTTGTACCAAAATGTACCAGTGGTTAATCAAAAACTAAGAAATAATTGCGAAGAACGAAATAAATAAATAATTATACTACGAGGAAATGAATCTTTCTAATAGATGGCCATTGTTTGAAACAATTGCTTCTCTAGAATATATCTCTTTGTCTATGTCAAACTGTTGGTAGGCTAAGGTCGAACCTTCATTTTAACTCTTGTTTATTTTTCATCTCTAGGACGACTCGAGAGCGGTCGCCTCATCTGCTAGCAACGGGGCCTCCAAAACCGCTATAGGCGAGAAAAAGAGATGGCTCCACGATCCAAATAGTAAGTATCGTGTTTTAAAATCCCTTGTCCATTCCCGCTTGCATGAAACGGAGAACAGAGATCGTGTCTTCGAAAGGGTTTTGCTCTCTCTCTTTGTGTTTAACGCCATGCCCGGCTCTTTTATTCTGAAATTTAGTCGAAAATGGTCGTATTCATCGGACGTTGCGAACCCCTGCTCTATAAGCGGAGGGATTTTCCCCTTTGTTAGGGACGAACCCTGGATCGATGCGCCGCTCTCAGATAACAGATCGTATTTCTTTGCATCGGAAGGATCCAATTTTGTTTCAGCTACGGTGAATTGTGAGGCTAATTTTCTAAAGTAGCATCTCTGGAAAATATTCTTCGGAGATTTTGAAAATAATCCTCTATCATTTATCTTTATTTATTTATCTGCGTAAATTTCCTACTATTATTTAGGGCAAAACGTTGTTTTTTACGTATTGCGTATCGATATAATAGTAGATTTTGTTCGTATGCATGATTATGCGTTATTTATTTTATAAATTAACGTAATACATTTCTCAACGGAAGAATAAACAATGTTGTTGTGGATACGCAACCGATAATGAAATGGGAAAGGGAAAATACGCAAGCGTCATTGGTCAATTCAAAGCCACCGCACTTCGTTGCATGTGTGTCAGACCATGACCTGTAAAATCAATGTCTCTGTTTTCTCTCACGACATAGCTATCTTATTCCATTTGCATCTTCTTCTATTCGTGACCAATTCATATTCCTATGCATTTGCTTATTTATTATCAAAAAAACTTACGTCCCGGTTTGACCGTATGTAATTATATCATCGTTACAGGGTACATTTTAAAACTGATTATTCAATCAAAAAGGAAAACTATTTTAAAACGTGCATAAGAGGTACATATGGTAAATTGGGTCTTGATGCAAGGCGTGGGAATTGGTCCTTGGAAGGATGAAGGTGGGAGGAACGCATTGCAGTATTTCTCATTAAGCTGAATAATAATGATATCTCTTTATACACTCGGAAAAGGCGGCGACCAATTTCAATGAGTAATTCAGAAAATTAAAATATCCATTTTAATGGAAACTTACCGCAACGCTTCCAAATCAATGAAATTCAATTTTCTGGAAAGTAGCGGATGACGTGGAAATTATAACGAATCAATGAACGTCAAGAAATCACCATGACTACTCCGGATTAATTGATTTGTTTTAAGTCATTATGAATTCGAATTTTAAGTAAATTACTAATTGTTACGTGTTATATTAAATTTATCTTTGGGAATATTCCTTTCTTTCTAGAATTGAGTAATACTTCGAATTCGAGGCTAATGTGTACTGGAATTATATTATTTTAATATAGAATGATGTTCTATTAATTTATTACATGGAGTGTAGCGTCCCTTATAATTAATCTTGAATCATATTTTGTATCTACTTTTTCGCGAGTAACTAATAGAGAATTATAAAGTTCCGATAATAAATGTAAAGAAAAATCGTATCGTTTCATAATTGAGGAATTTCGATTTGTTAGCGTCTTAATTCTATGAAAGAGCAATCGGATTATTCACAAAGAATCAATAAATAAGTCTTTTTAAGGATATGATTGTTAGCATGGGACTAAAAGAAAACTTTCGCTCCACATATTGTTGCAATGGAATCGTTGTTACAGTATTCCTCGTAGTGTAGCAGTATAAGTTAGGTACTTTTAATATATTGAAGAGATTATAAATTACGGACATTAAATTAAAATCCTCAATAAATGAAAAATACCAGGATATAATGTAATTTTCTATAGTTTTATTTAATATATATATTTGTGATCGTAAAACGCCGTTAAATCGAAGATTATTGGACTCAATCTTTATCATTTTGATGATTTATCTCTTCATTGTTTGAATCTTCTCACCGGATGGTCTAGATGGGCTAATTAAGTTATTAAAAACATTACATGACCCCATGCCTTCGTTTTGAACTCATCCTTGAAATACTTTCGCTTTACCAAATGATTTACTTTTCACAACCACGATTCATCTCCTCTACTGCTAAAGCAACGTTTTGTTAGTCACTATTACCAACTATGTAATCTGTATTCTCAATCTATACGGTCTCACGCCATAGAAATCCTAATTTGTTATATTTTTATACCTATATATCTTTAGTTTCATAATTCACTTTTTTAAATACTCGTATTTTATATTTCCATGGCAATTGGAGGTACATAAATCAATTAGCTACAGGATTCTCATTATTTTAACCTTAGCGTTGTAATTTGAGTTAAGATTTCTTTATTAGCGAAGTATTTTTATTCTCGATGTCCATTTAAATGTGTGAAAGCCCTTTTTATAGTTTATATTAAGTATTTGTTTAACTGATGAGGTAAGTGACGTAGATAAATTAGATATTATTATTAGAACGGCACCCATCTTCTTGTGGAAGTGTCTCCTTTGACCAAGAATGTGTATTTCTGATCGGTTTTTTGGGTTACTTAAAGTAGGTGACATCTGTTAAAAGGAATGGTGAACGCTATTCCATCTCTTTTAATCTTGCTGTTTCAGTATTATTTTATTTCTATTCCATCTTCCCTGAAGCTAAAGATTCTGCTATCCTTTCGGAATTTCTGGATTGCTTCCGAAGGTTGTCTTCTCAAAATGCCCTCTAGAAGCACTAAAGGGAATTCATAACCCTTTCAGTGGTGTGGTGAAGAAAGGTAAATGACCTACCTCATACTCTTCCTCAAGAGCTTCTCTTTTCATCGCCTTTTTCACTCGCACCCTTTCATTGGCCTCGAACCCTTTCCAGGAACAGTTTTGTTTCTCTAATCGTCTCGGAGTCTTTTAAGTTCATCACCCGATCGATTCGAGAATGCATTCCTCCACCTGAAATATCTCTCGGGATTAAGAACTTCGGTCGATTCCACTTCTTTGACGGATATCACGATCTTGGACGCGTTTCCAAGAAACGAGAAACAACTGCCGCCGTCGAGCGTTCGACTAGCGTACTATCTCTACTCCGTGCGCATTCGATATATCGATGCCAATCTCGCTGAGCGTTGAAACGTGAGGGAATTTGGGATTTTCAGCGAAGACTGTTTATGATCAGATGTTTATTTACGTCGTTCTTATCATTCTGCACGAACGTGAATGTTTTGAGTTTTTGGTGACTCATGTCTCTTTCTCGGAAAATGTAATATTCGCCTGAATTTGCGGAATTTTAATGCGATAATGTTCGTGTGAATTTGAAATTGTAGGAATTTTCTAATTTTGGTTGATGATTAAAATTTGTTTTCGTTTTTCGAATTCCCTAAGAAGTTATTAACTGTTTCTGTGATTACGCTTTTTGTAAATAAATACATCAAAATATGACTCAATGCTGGAGTAAGTTCTTCTTGAATAAGGTATGAAATAAAAAGAACCAAAACAGATACTTTTATTACGTTCGAATTTTTGTGTAGATATCTTTTTAAGTGTTTCATCACCGTTTCAGGTCACAAATTAATGTCACTGAAAGACGTATTCGTATTTAAATTGTGTAAAAAGATATATATGCTAATATCTGTCTACATTACTTTATATTGATTTTAATAAAATCACGGTCGTCTTGTTTTGAAGGAATTGTATTCTTTATATTATTATAATTCTTACTGTATTACGTATTAAATCATTTATTATTCGAATCAGGCAAATAAATATAAAACAATGAGGAATTATCATTATTATCTTGGATTATCCATAAAATTGAGAAATACCTTGGGAAATTTTATTTCGATTATAAATTCTTTTTCGCTTCCAAATTTTCATTTTTGTTTCCATGGCAATATTGTTAATTATCAGGGCCCTTAATTCACTTCATTTAAATCCAATACGTTATTCTGATAAACACTCAAATATCTCCCAATAAATAATAATCTTTCTTTGCTCATCCATTAATTAATCACTGGATTGTTACGCCTCACCGCTCATACCCTTCAAACTTGACCTTTGCGCCGAACGGTGGACAAGCTGGTAATTAATTCCAGTAATTCAATGTAAATTTCGATCAATTTTCATATTATCGATGTCTGTATTTATCTTTCTATATTTTGATATTATCTTTGATGAATCGATATGTATTATCTATATTAAGTGTCTTATCCATTTACGGTTTCTTTAACTTATGGAAACCTATTTCTATGATTTTAGTGTAGGAACATTAGTGACTTAGTTTTACGTTTGAATCTTCTATTTCCTGTCAAAAATGAGATAAATTTCTTCATAAGTTAGGTGACGGATAAAATTTAACTTAGTCGTGTATATTCTTTGTTATTTATTTAAATTTCATTTCGACAAATTTAGATGAAACGAAGAAGGTTATGATGTTCAATTCGATAATATAATTCGATAAATCGATTATAAATCATGCGTGCGTTAAACGATTATAAATATTGAGACAAATTAAAATGTTGCATTTTCAATGAAGATTTCTTTAATTTTACAAAATCTCGCTAGTTGCTCGTTTTTTAATTAAGAGATAAGTGTTCGATAATCTAATTTCAAAGTATTTCCGTTATAAACAGTCCATTGTTGCTCTGGGTTTACATTTATTATTCCCGATGTATTGAAGCGACTAATTAAGCTTTCCAAATTTTATCGGTGAAAGTGTGTAACCATTACTGCAGAAAATGAGCTTATTTTCACTTTCAAATTAAAACATTCACAGTTTGCGCGATAACCTTAAAATATAAAAAAAAACAAAAGAAGGGCTTTATATTTCATGAACTATCCGGAATCCTTTTGCAAATTCTTTGACGCATTTTCATTTTTTTCTATGATAATACCACCGACCGTACGTGAAGTTATTCGCAAACTTCATTATGAGTGTTTAATTTATCTTTACAATACATGCGCGCAGAATTTCTTTATATGCATTCGGAAGAGTCTTGTGGATGAAATGAAAAGTCCCGACACTTTATCGTGTCTAATTGCTTACTAGGCACTGACTTTCATTCTTTTATCAGAAGCCTAATATCTCTTCTGTTCATTCAACGAAGTTACTCTTTGATAAAATGTACACTCATCGCTTAAAAATTATGTCAATTATTTGGACTTTCAAACAAAATTTTATAGACAATACTGATGACTTTGATAGACGTAAAAATATCACATAGCTATCTCGTAAGTTATGATCCTAATCAGCAATCTAGTGAACGGAAATTTTCTGCTTACGTTAACAGTTACCCAAGATAAATGAACCGCAGATATATTTAAAAAATATTTATATGAATTTCAGCCAGAGTAAAACAAAGAACTATATGCAATGCAATTTTGGGGATTTCAGACATGCCTTTAATGAAACAGTTATTTTTGGCAATATATTGATTTTGAATTTTCTTATTTATATCAGCATTTAAGTGTTTGATATTTTGTCGTCTTACATATTTATTGCTTATTTTATCGAATTAAAGTATGGAAAAAATTGCGAGTGAGTATCTTGAAAAGAAATACCCCTTTGATACGGTGGCTATTCTTTTGATACGATTGAATATGATCTTAAAACAACGGAATTATGAGCTGTATAATGCTAGTATATAAATCCAAATGCCAGTGGAAGGTAAATTTTACAAAGAGCAAAAGATTTTGAAAGTTTATCCGGAGATCTAGTGGTTTTTACTGTCATCATCCTGGGGTGATATGCGTTTTGTTGGTTAAATAATGATTCTCTATTTTGGAGATATTCCTATGGTAGTGCATGTCAAAGACATCTGGAGCAATCTAAACCCAAAGTATCAAAATCAAAGACCGTCAGTTTTCCGATTGCTCATTTACCAAAGTGAAGAATAATCCATAAAAACTTTTAAAGAAGATACATGTGTTTTGAAATTCATCCTTTGCGAACCTGCCTATTCGGATTTTTATTGTGTTTTTAAAAAAATTCTTTGTCCGACTAATAATTTCTGCTCTCAGGAGCTCGGACTCTCCTACCTTCGTAATTTTGTTTGGTTTTTGTTGGATTAAACTAGCTGAAATATCACAGTCATATATAAATCTATTTTTTAAATTTTATCATAAGCAAAAATCGAGCTTCATAGTTTTTAACTAGGAATTCCAGGATATTTTCATGGAAGGGCTATGATTTTTTCTGTTTATGTGTATCATATGAAATAAAGGTTATTAAAATTTCGCAAAATTATTTTAAATTTTTACATATATTTAGTATTTCTATAATTTATTAATGATGTACAAATAAATTCAGTTATTCATGATACCTAACATTAATAACCTTTTCGGATATCTTTTAAACTCTCTTTTGTACTGTTAATAATTTATTCAGTGATTCGGAAAGAAAATAAATAAAGTTAACTAGGAGCACTTATGCTTTTTTCGGTGAAAATTCAATTTATGATAATATATATTTAAGGCTCCTATTTGATCGTCCAATTTTACATATATTATGTAATTGTCAAGTACTATACTGTGAATTACATAGAATTGGGTCATCTTTGAAAATCCTCTTGGGTTTCCTATAAAATAGATTTTAAGTATATCTTTTTTCCCATTTTCACCCGTTATCGAAACTTATCTCGCATTCATCACGAATCGATCCTTTCGGTCGAATGGGGTCACTTAATAAATCGGTGGGATTGCCCCATTATCTTCTCGAAGGCAGCTTTTTTCATTAAAAGGTCCAAGGGAGTTTTATTACAAAGTATCCCCATTAGTTAATGATTTCCCTTTCCAGTGCTATTTCTTTTTTTAAAAAAAGTGCACTTCTCTTTAGTTACAGTCGTCCATTTGCTCTCGACTGGGTTAATGGCTTCGTAATCGATTCCTTTGTTTAGTGAGAGAATGTTTAGCTTTACCTTGCCAATTCGTAATTTGCGGCGAACTGCCATCGGTTTTAAAGACCCTTGACCAGATGTGTGTTTATGGGGTTTTATAGGAAGGTTGTGGCTTGTGGTGGCATCAGCCCAAGGGAAAGTAATTTAGAAATGGCGGCAACCCAATGAGAATCGGCAAAGGAGGCAAATGACTCTGGTAGATCATCAAAAGGCATCGTAGCACGTCTACTACCTGTGCTACGACAGGAATTTATCTGAAATGATCGAATAAACACCGTTTTTTACGGTTCTGACAAAAGAAGATGGCCCACCGTTTCACCCTTTTAAATCCGAACCCACTTACTTAAATCTTATTTCCCTGTTACCCATTCATCACGTCAAGTAAATATGTAATTCTTTATTTTTTTGCAAAGAGTTATTTTGCAATCAATTATCTTTCCTCGGAACGTAAACTGAGTTTCAGTCGTTTGTATCTACAATAATACCGTCATTATGACGTGTGTTGATAAATTCCTGTGCAGCCGTATTGCCTATTATGGTAATAAATTCGGGAAGTTTTCCAATGAAGTGAAGTTTGCCACCATTAAGTGTCGTTATGTTGCTCGATGTTTATTCAATCGGTTCCGAGTACATTTTATTTACAACGTCAATGAATGAAAGTGACATTGTATGTAAATTTGCACGATACGCCTTCGTGAAGAATGTTCAGGAACTATAAACATCTGTTATCGGCTTGTTAAACGATAACTATGCCTGATTAAGCCCTGAGCTAACAAGATTTGAATACTGTTTTGAATTTTCGACGAATAATAAAAATTAATGGCAATTGAATTGCGAATTGTAAAGAGTAAACAATAAATTGCGTTGCATTCTGGGGAAAAGGGGATTTCATCACTTATTCTCTCTATTTGCCGACCGTTCTGTATTTCTGAAAGAAATTGCGGCCTCTATGATGAGTTTTTCATTTTATAATAGAAGAATATTATATTCTTCTACGATTACTTATGTTTTTTTTCGCTTCTTAATTTAGCGCTAAACATTGCGGCTTTGTAATCAGTTTCCTTTCTTCTTATTTTTTTACGAACTTTTATTTCAACGTTGTTTCTTTATACTTTTAACAATCATTTTCCAGTTGCGTAAACAATGAACTCGATTCAAAATCCTCTCAAATACCCCTACAAAATGTCCAAATGTATCTCCATTGTTTCTCAAAATATATTATTATTGTCGCAAATACTTTTAATTTAAAACACCTCACCGTCGCAAACGTCTGTTTCGTGGAACAAAGCCAAATGACCGTTCGACCCTTTGGAATTCTATGGTTCGAGCGAGAGAACTCGAATATTTCTCTGGCAGAAGCAGCTAACGAATTCAGAACGAATTCCAGAAGGACAACCGCTGAATCGAGCAAGAGGATCGGACTTCCGTGGTATTTTTGTACCACTGCCCAGTAGACATCCTTTTGCATTTTTCCCAGCTGACCAATTACTTCCTCCTCTTTGAGAATTTCGTCTATTTATGGACTCTTAATGCGAATCCTACAATCCAGTAGCTCTCTAAACGCACTTAGAGCGAGGCCTTATTTAAGACCACCCCATTTTCAAATGTGTCCGGAGAAATTTTTAACCGATCGTAATGGTGCCGAATATCACTTAAGGAAGGGAGCAGGTAGTTGGTGCCGACATTTTTCTTTTATTAACTAAATGTTGGATGGGGTCGCTGAGGCTTAAAACACCCTCGGCAGAACTTGAATGTCTTCCTCGGAAAATTAAGAGGAACTCGTGAAGGTAACGCTATCTACCGACGAAGCTAGCGAGTCTGCATCTAGTGCGTCTCTGTGAAGTATTTTGAACATGATTTACAATCGATACTCTGCTCTAGCTCTCAAAATGTTGACCTTAAAAAGTACAAAATTATTTTACATTCATATGACAGCTATTACTGAAAATTGTGACTGAATCGATCAAGAACCATTAAGTACAGCTTTCAGTATATGCTTACTTTAGGGAATGCTTTGTCATAAGCTAACTGCTCACTCCAAAATTTTCAACTGCTTACTCCAAAATTTTCAACCGCTCACGTCTAACTTTAACAGAGTATGCAAGCGTATTCTAAAGATTAATAATTGCTTTGCCCTGGAGATTATACAAGTATAAGCTTTACTGCGGTATGCAGTGAAGAGCTATTTGAAAATAACTACCTGATTAGATCATATCAAGACAAGAAGGCACGCCACTAAAAAGTCATCGTGTACGATTTAAACGTTCGTTTTTGCAGCAAAGGGGTGGATAATAACTTCCTAAGATAATGTGCAACTGGAGAAAGAAATGAACCAGGTCAACTATTGGTAGAGTTTACAGATTCTGTCCCGCGTCTACAACTGTTTTAACTAGCTTCAAGACTGGAAGTGGGTACAGGATGGTGCGAATGTAGAATGAAGAACAATACGCAAATGGAGCGTAAGAAGTGGCTTCCATGCTTCCAAAATGATGTTAGTATTATTTAAGAAAAATAATAGAGAAAAAGAGAGGTTTCAGATGTAATGGAGGAATAGGTTCTCAGCACAAAAAAGATTTTGAAACGAAAGTAATGAAAGGTCACAGAGTATCATGGGAAACTTTTTAAGAACAAAAGAAATACCGAAAATGAAAGAGAAGAAGCTAATAACTTCTACGACTCCCCCTCAGTTCTCCGAGAAGTTATGACTGCAATCAATGAAGAATGAAAAGGCTGGAGGAACGAATGGGGTGTTTAAAACTTGGTGCAATGGAATCCATTCTAGCGCAATCATCCAAGGAAGATTCTTCAAGGACCGAAGTCATTCAAGGATCATTATCCGGCTCCAGAAAGGAAACAATGAACAGTTGAAGGAATCAGACCCATCAGCCTACTTCTGTGATCAACAAAATTATCATGAACGTCTTAGTCGGACGTTTGAAGACCGTTCAACTTCGAGAATAATGTGAATAGGAAGGATTTCAGTACAACGAACCTAATCGACAATTTATTGGAATTTATCAGCTATTCAAATAAGCACAACACATAAACTCAAGCCTTCCTTTCCAGTTGATATCTCTTCCGCACTGGAAGCTCTAGAAAGTTAAAGGTTAGATATAAAAGACATTCGATTCTTTTGCAAGATCTACAAGAATGTTTTAGCGTCTGTGATTTTGGAAGAAGAAACAGAAAAATTAGCATTGAGAAAGTTTCGTTATCCTAATAACAGCACTATAGCAATAAGTATTCAATTCCCTAGACTGGGAATAAAAGGAATACTTATTAATGTAGAATACTTCAGTCAGGCGCAAGTTGCTGAGGACATGGTTCTCAGAGCTATTAGTCAATAGAAGTTAACATGATTAATCCAACATAAACTTAATTATTCTTTAGCGTAAAATTTTACTGCATGCATTTGAAGACATACTGTTTTTTGAAATTTTAACTGACGTTCTTTAAATGAGAAGGGTTTATTTTATTGAAATTGTTCATGTTGATAATCCTCTAACTCTTGTTGACATTAAAATTAATGGTTATAACTTTATGGGTACGTTACAATGTGTAAATAATGTATGTAATTAAACAAAATAAGTCTGAATCAACCTATGTTGAAGGTAACTATCAGTTCTCATATAATAACCATTCCAGGGCAAGAAATTTCCTATCAACCATAAATAGAACCTGGAGGTACATGAGTATCACTGAGATATATTTTTTCATTATTTTATCTTTAAACATTTCATTATTTTTACAGGTGACCTCTGCCATCCACTGAACTGCAAGAAGAAAGAGGTTTGCTTGCTTGAAGACTCTTTCACTGCAGTCTGTGTGAGCAGGAAGGAACTGCATAAGAATGGGTATGTTTGATTAAAATGAACTTTTTCCCATGCAATGGCAATATTTTGTGTGTGCTGGATTGTTATTTTTTCATTCACTTGTTTTTTTTTAAAATTTAATAGCTGAATTTTATTTTCTATATTTCTGGATTATATCATTTTAAATTGCATTAAACTATACAGATTCAGATCCAACTTTGTGGTATTGATAAACAATCAAAATCCATACTTAGGATATTTTTTTTTACTAAACCACAGAAAATTATTTACATGACCATGGTTTTGCATCAAGGCTGAATCATCAGGTCTATAAGTGTACCTAAGCATGGATTTTGATTGTGTTATATTGTATAATTTCCAAATCATTATTCATCTAATACTGAATAAGTACTGAGAATATTCAGAATTAAATTCTGTGTGAAATCATATAAAAGAAAGACTGTATTCTCTAAAGACTTTCTATTTAATTTAAAGTTTTTCACATTTAAACTCTACCTACTATAGTATTATATAAATATTTTATCCAATAAGTCAAAGAATGTGTTTCAAGTCATCAGGAAATTGTGTCATATTTTGGTTTAAAGTATGTATTGGAGTTTTGCTCTTTCAGTGTTAACCTTTTTCTCAATTTAATTTTGATAGGGATCTTGTAATCCCAAAAGCAAAAGTGAAGACATCAATGGATGGAATGAAGGGAAGGAGGAAGGATGGGGACTCTGGAACGGAGAGGAAGAGGAGAAGAAAGGGAGAGGAAGAAGAAGGCGATGATGAAGATGATATGTTCTATGACAGCTATGATGACAGTGAGGATGATGACGATGATGATGATGACTCTGATGCTATCTCGTTAGTAATACTTTTTTCTCTAAATGATTGATTGAAATTGCTGCCTTATTGAGTCTATGTGCAATTAAATTAAATAATAACATGTGTGTTCTATGGAAAAATTATTGCTGTGCTTTTGATTTATTTTTTTTATATTGTAATAATATCATAACGTATGAAACATAGAAAAAGTATATGATAAGCATCACTCATCGTGATATTAAATCCCTTAGAACTGTCAAAGCTCAAAGTAGTTTAAAGTTGTTCTCATCCTAATGAAAGGAAACAGTTTTGTACTTAATATTTCATACACTACATACCTGCATTTTATTTGATAAATTTCAATTCTTTAAAATTAGTTCAATTACTTCTTTCCTGAATTGTAATTCGATAAGATCTTTGCTTAAATATTGTCTACTATTATTTTATTTAGAAGATGCAATCCATGCCCTGTGGTTAAGCCAACTTTCCTTTGTGGAACTGATAACCGAACTTACAGCTCAGTGTGTCGTCTTGATTACCATAATTGTATTCATCACACAAACATCAGAGTTGGATGCAAAGGATTTTGCCCTTGCAAATGTAAGTGTCCTATGTAACAATTATTAGACAGTATGATTTTTCTCTTGTAATTTTCAGCTTCAGCTTCTAGAATTCATGTATAAAGAAAGATTAATAATATATAAATAAAAAGAGTGACTATCTAGCTCTGCTTATACAATTGAATTTCTCCTAGATAACTTTAGGTTTTTTTAAGGAGTGGTTCAAAAGTTGCTTTGCTCAGTTGCCACCTTGGATGAAATTTATGACGTATTTAAATGACTTTCAATTTTATGTTACCAAATTAATTTTATTTGATTCTTTTAAAAATTCATCAATGTTCTTTTATAAAGTTTTTAATAGGACAGATTGATATAAACACTTTCAGCTCATGATTGTCATGAAAAGGTTTTTAGATTACTTAATTTTACTCTATTATCGTATCTAATCTTTTACAGCTACTTCTTCAGCACCAGTAGCTTCAGAAATTGAGCTTCTTCACAGGAAGAAGCAAAGGTTATCTAATTTAGTTTCAAAGTTCAGAAATACACCTGCTAGAAATAAGGAGGAGGAAGGAGATAATGGATTATCAACTACATCTATGAATGGGAAGCAGATATCTATGGTATCAGCAGCACAGCAGCAGATGCTTAAGGAGAAGAAAGAGAGGACGGAAGCAGCGAAAGAGAAGGTGAGAGAGGAGAAGAGGAAGAAGGCAGCGGCTGCTGCAGCTGCGGCGGCCGGGACAGACCGCTACATGTTTACTCCCGAAGATTTCAAGTATGAAAACAAGCATTACAAGTATATAAAGTACACAAAGTACAACAAGGTAAGTTGGACATAGTATTATAGTATATTTGATTAATTTCACAAAAGCAATGCTTTCGAACTTTATCTTCAAGTAATATTATGTTGTATCTTAGATTAGAGTACTAATGGAAGATGATTTCATCAAAAGGAAAATTCCAACAGCAAAAAATTGGAGATGGATAGATTAGTAAATAATTTCCAGAGTTTTTTATACTTCTGCTCTTTATGAGTAATTAATTTTACTTTGAAATCTTTAATGTCACTTAGAAAAATCTTCCCATCTGATACTCTATACTGTTTTGGTACCAGTAGTAAATAGATAAAGAATTAATTCTGAAAGAGAAACAAATCACCTGTCTTAAGAAGCAATATATTTTGAGAGTTCAAATATCAATATTTTAACACTCCAAAATATGTGAAAAGAATCTTTGGTAACAGCTGAGCACTGTAAAGTATAATTATTTGTTCAATAACATTGTAAAAAGTGTTGTAATATTTACACAGAATTTTTTCTATTTTAGAAAATATTTTTTATGCTAAAGATTTATAATCTAATTACTTGGAGTTTGGTGACCAATAAGTTTATGTAAAGATTCATGAGGGAATAATAAATTCAGAACACCCGCTGGTTACTCTAAAATTTGGAATTCAGCTGTAAAAGTAACAGTAGAATCACATACAAAATTATTTTTATTTTAGGATCCATATGCTGTCACTAATCCACCATACTCTGAAGACAAAGAGAGGCAACATGGACACAATGATGTCATTGATTCCAAGGCTAATCGTGGAAGTATTTCTGCATGGAATAAGGGTAAATTTTTCCACTTATTATCAATTATATGTCTATGAAAGCTCTCATGAGTATGAATTTCTAAATAATATATTTAACTAAGTGTTAATGACTTGATTTATCATGTTGATGTTAAATCAAGTCTTAAAGTTAAAGTTAAGTCAAGTCTTCAAGATTAACTTGATTTGATGTTTTTGACTATTTGATTCTAGAAGTTGATTTTTCATTGTATTTATTCCATGATATTTAGCTAAATCAACTGTTATATTCATCACTAAAATGGTTCATTATTAAATTTTTAAAATTTCGCCTTAGAAGGTCATTAAAATTAAATAAATTTTCAATGAATTAGATTCCTCAAGCTCACAGGAACATTGTTAGTTCTTGCAGAATTTGTGCTGAATTTTATTTTATCCATTTTAACTTATTGCACCATTACACAAGTTCTCTCTGAATTATTTTATTTTATACCCTTACTATGCATTTTTGATTTTATAAATAACATCTGTTACTAACATATGTTTCAGTATATTCAGAATAAAAAAAACTCATTTTCTTCATAGAATGCTCAAGTGCTGCTCTTCAATCAATGGGAAATAGGCTTCTGGACTGGTTCTCAGTGGTAATGGCTGAAACAAAGAAGGATGGAAAGGGCAGAAGAAGGGGGAAGGGTAAAGATGCTCTTTAATTACTGTATTATTAGGTCAATCAAAATCAATCTGAAGGAAGGATGTTTTATTTCTACTGCAAAATCACAAAACTAGTTTACATAGTGTACTATTTTTGTTCTCATATTCATTATGATCCATATAGCAAATTTTCTTCCTCATTTCAGAGGTTTATACCTTTCATCCTCCCCACCTCTTTTATTTCTGCTTCAGTCAGAACTTATAGTACAACAGAATGAATGTTTATTTTTTTAATAAGTTATGCACATTCTTTTAGTTTTGATTAAATTCTGGCTAAACCATAATAATATACAATATACTATAATATAACCAACCAATTTTTTTTATTAGGAAATTCCCTTCAGGCATCCCCATCAATCTCTCCCATGCCACGCTTCCCAGGATCATGCAAAGCTGAAGTTCGATGGATGTTTGGTCATCTTGATGGCGATAATGATGGACAGCTTTCTCTACATGAGCTTTATGACCTTGAACATGATCAAAGTGAGAGATGCATCAAACCATTCTTGGATGCCTGTGACACTGATAGGTGAACTGTTTTCTTATATAATTTCTGAAAATTTACTTGTCTATGTCTTTGTGGATACCCTGCGAGCCACCTTTTGGTGTGTGGCAAAGGGTACAAGCACCGTGACATTACTTCCCTAAATGATTATTCTTATACATTGTTCAAGGGAAAAATGAATTTTCAAATATTTTTATTTTTGCATCTATTTACCTTACTTTATTGACTATATCCTATCGGCCTATATAGTAGAGAGGGCGTATGAACTGTACTATGTCTTCCTTTTGTTTGTTGTCTGAATCTATTTAGTAAATCTAATCTACACTTTGATCTTTTCTTTTCTAATGATTCCCATCCTGGTATTATTTTCTATGTAATGCTGTTACACCTATGATGTTTCTCAACTGAGTTTTTATTTATCTTATATACTGCATTCTGATAATTACAAAAACTATAATTTAAATTAAAAACCTATTTTCGTGAAAAAATTCTATTCTTTAACTTTCTGGTAAAATATACATGCCAATAATGGACATGATGTGTTTTTATTGGTTAGAAATTTATTAGTCTATATTTTCCTGAATCTTATGTACAGTTTTTAACCTAAACTTAACTTTAATTATTGCTGTTTTTATTGTAGCTGATATATTGTCCTAAAATATTTTATATCTTTATATGTCCTTTGAAAGGCCAAATGTAATTTTTGCTTGAAATATTCACTTTTAATCTGAATAATTTTGTTTTTTCTTCCAGAGATATTTTTGTCACTCCCAGGGAATGGTGTAGATGTTTTGATAAAACTGATCGGCCATGTACAGCTGTGAGAAGACGAATCACTCCTGACCTTCTAGGTAACCCATATTTCTCTCAAATCATTCTGCAGTATCAAGATTATAAAGTAAACTGTATAATAGACTTATATTAACTATTATTCCTTATCGTGGGGACCATTGAAAAGATACTAAGGATTCTTGAGATTGCAAACCTTTTTAGTGATAGAAAATAAATGGGGTGATCCAAGAACCAAAGCTTTTTGATTTATCTACAAATCAAAGTAACATTCAAACTAAATTTTTATATTGTTTTATTTCTTCCAGGTGCTTATGCCCCTGACTGTGATGCGCAAGGTTATTACCGTCCCACTCAATGTCATGCATCAGTAGGACTCTGCTGGTGTGTCGATCGCCATGGAGTTGAGTTTGCTAACACACGCACACGAGGGAAACCTGATTGTGGTATGTTATGAATGTTTATCTAATATACATCTTTTCCTCCATTATAGCTGAAATATTTCCTTTATCATTGCTTTTTATCATTTTATACTATTCTGTTAGCTGACAATACCATTTTCAAAGTTGTCCTTATTACCAATCACCATACTATTGTAAATCATTTTGCCTAATAAATTTAAACCTTGGATGGATCTTGTTTTAGACTTATTTTTGTATTTTGTACTTCATCAATTGATGAAACACAACAATTTTGTCATGTTTGAAATTTTCAACTCTGAATAATACATGAGATTTATAAACTTTAAATGTCTTAAGAAAATTTTCATTCAATTTTTCTCTGATACAACTCTTAGTTATGTAACTTTATAGAATTTCTTCTCACCTGTTAAGGTAATGGTGAAGCCTTCATATAAGTTTGTTCAGTCTTCACATTACACCTTTAACTCAGCATTGCTGTAATTCATTCAAAATTTTTATTATTTTATTTTTGTCATAAGTTGCCTATTTGCTAATTTATTTCTGAATGCTAATTTAATAGTTTTGGTAAATAGTATTTAGATTAGACATATGGAGCATTTTGGTTTCAGGATAAAATTGATTATGTAATTTTTTACCTGTAATTTAAATTTACTCATATGTTAAATTTTGACATTGATCAAATTTTGCAGAATCCATTATTGGTAAGGCCTCTGGAAGCAGTGCTGATCATGAAGATGAAAGTGATGATGAAGACCTAGGGAGTGAGGATGAGGATGACACTGAGTATGATGATGAAGAACTTGAGGGAAGTGCAGACAGACCTCTTGACTTTTGATGAGATCTCTAAAGCACTTCAAATTACTACCCTTCTCCCAATTGCTCTTGCTTACATGAGATGGTGCACTGATGAATGAGTCAGTGAAGTTTATAGGTTAAAGAAAAATGCTTTTTGCACTCCTATCAGAAGCTAAGAAATAGTATTTGTATGTTGTGAGAAAGAAATTCCATGAAAGATTTCAGGGAAGCAACTTTCTCTTGGTTAAATTCTTTTTAATACTGACTCATTGTAAGGCAGAAGTTTCTTCCAAAAAAGAATTGAGAAGATTATGGGTGATTTGAGGATCTGCACAGCAAAATACACTCAACTTTATATAAGATTATTCCTTTTGATTGATCCATTTTGGACCAAAGGAGTCATTTAACTTAATAGGAAAAAGTGCTGAATGATAGGGGAAATCTGACTTATTGTAACATGAACATAAGCAATTGTTTGTCCCTCCCATGATTGCTTCTCTGATGTCATTTCATTGGATCAGTAGATTTTATTGCAATGCTTTATGTCTTGGCACTACAACTTTGTAATAAGGATTTATGTGTGTGAAACAAAAGTCCTATCATTTACATTTCTATATTTTTATTGTCATTTTAGAAGTACTCATCAACTGCATGGCAGTTTGTAAACAAATAACATGAAAAATCTTCCATACTAACATTCCAATGATTTGCTGCCTAAATTGTCTCTCTATTCATGACTGGACCTTAAGGAACATTCAGAATCCAACTTTAATTGAATGTTAAATGTCTGTTACTTAAAAAGCATATGACCAAATAGAAAATAAATTTCAAGGAGGGCAATATTCAAAGGAAAAGGAACTGGCAAACTTTAGTAGATCATGCATCATTCTTTGCTAAGAGACATCATTGTAAAGTATTATCTTGATATCCTTAGTTTTTTATAAATTATTAGAAGCCATTATCTTTCATCTTATATACATGTATTTCTGTTTTTTTATCAAAGTTGATATTATTCTATAATGAAGCCATTTTAATATACTCCTAAGCAGAATCTCTCTTTTGAAGAATAGAATGCTTTTATAAAATTTTAATTTCATTTCTGATTGTTTTGAACTTTAACTTATGAATATATAAAAATATATCTCTAAGTAGAAATAACAGAGAACAAAACATCGTGAGAAGATTCAAAGTGAATGATATTATTACACCCAGCAAGATCTCATTACTACTGTGTTGTATGTGGTAATCTTATGATGTGCAATTTATGTATTGGGAAATGAAAGCTGAATCCCAATGAATAATCCTGTCATACGCTCCATTTTTATACATTTATTCTTGGTGTGTTGTAGGAACCTTTTTATTTTCCTCAATTTTTGGATGGATGTTAATAAAAAAAGTGGTAGGCCAAAAGTTGAAGGGTATTCCAATAGTTACATTGTTGTAATTACATGTACTGGTGAAGTGAACAATGGAAAAGTCTAGATATTAGATCCTGCAAAAATTTTGCAAATTTGATAGGCAGCTACAACTGATTTGGTAAACTCTAATATTTACTGCACTATCAAAAGCACTGAAAAAAAGGAAATTACAGAACTTCTTGCCTGAATTTCTCAGTGCAGTGCTGTGTAAATATTTTTACCCAAAAATATACCTTAAATGGTGTTAACAAAAATGTACATCATGAAAAATCTAATATTTGTTATTAAAGTGTGCACGAAGAAATAGACAGTGGTTTACAGGGAAATAATAGATATTAGTCAGCCTATGATTTTCAAGAGCTTGAAAAATTATAAAAAATTGATGTGTGCTATGGAATTGATTTGTATTTCCTACCTGGCTGCAGACTTTTGTTTAATAAAATAGAAAAGCATTTATTAGTATCAGTACTGTGCACCTCTAGTTAAAACTTAAATGGTTTTGAATGACGTGAATATCTTCTATAAATATTACAATAGCTGAAAAAATCTCTGGCAATAAGTCTATACTCAGCCACCATTGTCCAAGGCTGAAATTGTGTACATGTTGAAAGTTAATAAATATCACTGTGTCAATTTCTGACGCCTCACATAAAAGTTACTAAATGAGAATATTTAAAATTTTTATCTTTCTATATAGACAACCCAAATGAAATTTTCCTGTTTCATCAGCATACCTTTAATATTCAGTATTAAGAAAGTCTTAGACAATTGCATGATACTCTCAAGTAGGAACAGATATTCTGAGTATGCATTTTATGTGTATGATACTTTGAAGTAGTGTATGATGCCTGAGAGAATATCAGTAGTGATTATGACGTATACTTTTCTCTTTTCTTCTTGCTCAAGATAATAATTAAACATCTCTTATAATTAGAATTTAATGAATTTAACTAACTAATTCAATATTGATGGAATTTATTAGAGCTGTGATATATTTTTAGATTTTTAACAAGAAGTACTTAAGTTTCAGTAGAACATTATAGGCTTATGAAATACATTTTGCAGCAGTCTGTAGAGTAGCTGTAGAAAAAAGCTAAGTGTTTCATTTCCTAACAGTGGATAACTTGATGCATTTTAGATAGAAAATTTGTTAGGTCTATTCCAAGTAAAATGTAGAGTGTGTAAACCAACCTTAATTTTTGCACTTACATAAGTAAATATTTGAATAATTTACATATATTTTAATAGGATGACATTAATGCTAAAATATGCATTACTTCTGACATGGGAGTTTTGCTATTTCTATTTTTAAGTAACTGATTATGATATAATCATTAATCCAGAATTAATAGATCAAAGTTTGTTGTTTCTCCAATATCTCATTTCCAACTATCCAAGCTGAGGGAATGTTTATTCAATTTTCATTTTGTAAATGTATAGTAATTTATTTCAGGAATTATGATAGATACTTATTCCAAGGATAAGAGATCAGCCTCAGAAGAGATAATTCTCTTCGAGGTGGAAAAGCTAGTTGAATTTGAATGAAACATACTTAAAAATTACTCTAAGTAGTACGTCCATCATGATACACTGACATTCCTTTGTATATAAATGTTTATTTTTAATTTTTATAATTAATCATAGTATGCTGACGTATAGATTAAATATAAAATACATAATGGGAAATATTATAAGATGAGAAATATATTTTGCCAAAAATTCAAAACTCAACAGATACAATGGGGAAAAATTATTGGTTTCTGTGAGAATTAATTCTCTATAATTGTAAGAAGTTTCTTAAACTGGAGCAAAAATACATCCTAGGCTTGCCATTTTAGGTACTAAGCATGGGAAAAAATATAGTTTTCATATTCAATAAATAATCAAGGTAAGTTTAATACCAGACAAGATAATTATTTAAATAATAATTGCTGATTGCATTAATAAATTTCAACAGTAGAAAATGAAAATTTTAATTGGTAAATTATCTAACAATCTTATCTAATGTGATTTTTAATTGGATATAATAAATCTTTTTAGTGAAAACATTATTTCTCTCCAAGACTACTTATATCATAATTGAATCCTCATTCTGATTCTCTCATGTCTCCACTGCCATTTTTCAGAACATTAATACATAATGGCTGTTGTATTGTTTAAAAATGGATATTAGAGATAACTTATTCAATGTATACATAAATCTTTCAATTTTGACCTTTATTTCAATTTTATCAGCAGATCTCTAATTATATCTAATGTCATTAATTTCATTACTTTTTATGTCTTATCATAATATCTTTTTTATTTATGGGGAATACTTTGTTAATTTATCATAATATAATTCCACACTTAACATTAATCTCTATTGTTAAACTATCTCAGAATTATAAACTGAACCACCATCAAAAAAAGAGTTAAAGGTTCTTACTCTTCTTCTTCTTTTACTCAAATGTGATGTACCTCAAAATTATGAAGTAAGTTGTCAGCATCACTAGCAAAATAACTTAATAAATACCACAGTATTCTTAGTTGATTCCGAAGTTGGAGGATTATCTTCCGCTCTTTTGAACAATTTCTTTTAAAAATATGAATATTTGCAACATAAGTGCTCTTGAATGTGCATTTATAGATAAGTAACCTTCATAATCCACAACAAAATTAGAATAAATTGTTTCACAGAAATTAGATGAGGCATATCTTTCATGCTTGTTACTTAATGTGGTTCCCTAAAAGAATGCATTATTGTGCCTTGATCAATTTTAGCAAGACCACTGATATCAGTTGTAAAACCTTTTTCACTTTTCTAAAATTTTGGAATTATTGTTAATTTAAATAAAAAACTGTTATATCATTTCTAATAGCAATAAATCAAGTTCCATTTAAACTTATCCTAAATGTAGATTTGCCATTTAATTTATAGAAATCATCTTCTCCTCTCTCTTCACCACATCATTTGGAAAGTAAGTATTCTATTGATTTTAACTTCAAAGTATTATATTTTCTTAAGAAAGGGGAATGATTTATTGTGTAAGATTAGTTAGAGATTACATATTACTTTGCTTCAGTAGAATTTTCCTTTGCTGCAAAGCACCTTTTCTTTACTTATCCTTCAAGCTGTCTTTTTATTCCTCACACTGATTCATCTATTAACAATATCATTATAATATTGAATAATGTAGAATTTTCCATTCACAAGATCTGAAATTATTTATAATGTACTCATTATTTTTAGAATTATCATAATAACAAGTTTTTGCATATAGTGCCTCTAAAAATGGTTAGCAGCAATGGATCTCAGAAATCCAATATTTGGAGAACTTTGAACGCAATGAAAATATGTTGGAACTTGGTTATAATCATATCATGAAATTTATTACTTTACAATATATTAATATGTAAAAAATACATTTCTATTAATGTTGCGTATAGCATTTTTCAACAATGAAATATATATGTATTCCTTCGTTCTAGATGTCAAATGAAAATTATATCACTCTCAATGTACATATATTTTGTTTTGAGTTTTTAATGAAGACATGTACTTTATGAAAGAAAGTACAAGTACATTGATATACAACAAATAAGATTTTATAATACTTAAATATTATATAATAATAAAATTAATGAAACTTACAATTATTCATTATAAGTTACCTCATATTGCAGTTTGACAAATTCATATCTGTGACCTTACATTTTCATCATATCCTGTGTAAATTTTTGAAAGTACAAAACTTTTCAGGAAACATACATATTTTTATTCTAAAATATATAATTTTATAATAGATTTCCTTGAGGTGCAATTAAAGCTGATGTCTCTCAATTAGGGAAGATCATCATTGCTTTATGGCAAAAGCTGAAAAGGTTTTGGATAACGTCACTACTTAGGTGGACTAAAGGCATATGGTAGTCCTTGGAGCCATAGATAAATGAAATTTTATAGTAATTTGGGCAATATTTTCTCAAGTAAATTTATACGGAAAGGATTTCTCCCAGGCTGCATTTAGTTTGCTGTAAATGCTGACTCCTTGTTTTCTTAATTTGATATAACTTATTTTGAAAAAGACAGGGTTTTCCTCTGTTCAAATCCCATCAATAACCACTATGGCTTGAATCTTTCCCTTCAGCACCATGATAGTGATAGAGAACAAGAGTCTAAAAGTTATGTGCTATTAATGGTGGGATTGGAAACATGTAGTGTTCTATGACCTACTGCCTTACAACTAAACAATTAATTCTGAAAAATACTGTAATCATTTAGATTGATTAAATGAATTATTTAACTGGAAACTGCAAGATCTGGCAAAACTATGGTAGCTGTTTTTTATTGTGATAATGCCACAATACATACATATTTATCCGTATAGAAGAAAATTGTTTGACTTTAGCTGGGAAGTTTTACTTCACTCTCTATGCAGCCCTTTACTTAAGCCTCTCAGAATATCATTTATCTCAGTTCCTACAAAATTTCCTTATTGGTTAGGATTTTAGTTCCCTAGGAGACTGCAAAAATGCATCTGGACCAGTTTTTCGTCAATTAGCCTAGGACGTTTTTGAGTATTGAATAATAAAACTTCCTAAAAGATGAGAACTTGTTATTTAACAAGAAGGATAAACCATAATAAACTAAACCTTGTCAATAGTATTTTTTTAAATTACCTCCATTACCCCTGAAAATCGGCGGAAACTTTCCGAACAACTGATAATTAATAGCATTCAATTATCATTAGTAATTTAAAATCAATAAATAAAAAAAATTCGTATTGTTCAGTACTTAAGGTGCGTACTTTTACGTAATAGTGCTTCAAAAGGCTCTAATTGGAAGCCATACAGATGTCTCTATACATCAGTCAGTACATAAACATTGTTCTGATCAATCAGTCAACAAAGAGCAATTTTAATTTTTATGATATAATGACCCTAGTTAACAAAACTACCTAACAAATACATTAAAATATGTAATTTTAATACGCAAACGTATCTGAGCTATGAATGATATCTTGGCCAGTACCGGATACGGTAACCTTACCGGATTCAACTTTGGTCCGTAACAGTTTCTGTAACAAGACGTATCCGTGAAATTTGCTGTTAATGTCTGGTACACAGGGTACGGCCGTGGGGAATTGATTGGCAAAGGATGATGTGTCATGGGCCGTACCAGCCCGGAATTATTTGCGGAACTGCGTGGTCTACCCTATTGATAGGGATAGCGAGAACACAGCGGCAACTTTGGATTCTGGGTACTGGTGTTATCCTTACGGGGCATCACGTACTGACGCATGTCCGGACCCGTTTCGTGGCGGTTGTACCCCGTAAATATCAGAGTTTAAATACACGCAATGAAGATTGCTGCCTTAAGAAGTACAATGGACATCGATCGAAATACAAATTACACATAGGTGATGCTATTGTTAATCAACGTTGAGCAATATATAAATTTCAGATAAAGTATAATGTATTCATTATTAGCCAATCCACACGTTATTAGACACCCAATTTGTTGCGAATGAATGGCCTACGGGTTACGGCTGTCAATTTATGGATCGCTGGATGTTCAGTATAGGATGATGCGTTATGGGTCGCACCAACCCTTTGTCCTACATTGGGAAACTGCGTGGTCTACCTTTTTAAGAGGGGTAGCGAGAAGGCTACCTCTGGATTCCAGGTACCGGTGTTACACTTCATGGGCATCACGTACAGATGCATATCGGCAGTCGTTTTGTGATGGCTGTACCCCGTAAGTATCAGAGTAATAATCTGCGGTAAAAAATAAGTAGTGGGTGAAAGAATTTAACTCTAAACACACGCGCGGAATGTTGAGGTTGCAGTAAGCAGTGTGAGTTTCATAAGACTTCGGAAATCTTTATTTATTCAGTATTAGACCATTATCTTCGGACTAAATAAATACAAACATTATTCTGTCAAATTCTTCAAAGAATTAATTCAAATAATTTACGTTTGAACCAGGACTTAAGAGCCATCTACATAACTCTTCCGACATCTATTTTGAAGTTTGAACTTTCCCTCTTCATTATGAATTCATTAAAGTTACGTGAAAGTGATCGCGAGATGTCACTCGGCGTTTATTTGTAAAACATTTACGTTTATTACGTTATATTTGAAATTAAGAGAATAATTCCTTCAACTTTTATCCCTATTTGAAATATTTTGGTAAATTTTATTGATTGACGCTTTTCATTATTTCAAATTTTGTTCCACATTCATAATATCTCAAAATAAAAATCCTGGTACTCTCGTAACGATAGACCTTGCCTCAGCCTCTGTTGATTTATCGAATTTACAAAAGATATCTGTTGGGTATAAAAGGATTCGGACGGGGACCCAAACTTTTGGGGGGCATGGAGGAAATGCTAGACCAACTCAGGTCGGTTTACATTTCCTCAAACATGACCTCCCGTTCCAGATAATGGAACAAACCGAATTTTGAACATAATGTAAGACACCCGCCAAAATTTGAAAGATAATTTAAGACACCTGAGGAATCACCATTTCGTCATAATTTTGAAAACGCAAGATTATTAAAAATGTCAAAGAGGAAGGGAGAATTTTTTTTTTTAGAAACGCGAAAAATTTGAACGGGAACGCCCCACCCACATCCCCCTCTTCGAGCCTATGGGGGTCCAAATATATGACCTATATCCACCTATACATCGTACCGCGATGATTATGACTTTTGAGCTATGGAGACATCTATTCATCTTATTCTCTCAACCATGGTTCTCGTCCTCGCCGTTGCGGCGCTGATATCACCAATATTACATACGATCATCTGTGAACTTGGTTTCTGGCTCTTGCCGTGTTAGCGCTACCGGTACCCACCTGTCGTGATCGATGCTATGTACCGAATCTTATCGTCCAATACGTTACATATCTCATTCGTCCCCATACTTATTGCTTTTATGCACCGTTTCATTCCAACCCATTCATTTATAACGTGGAGATAATATATAAACAACACCGCATACGATGCTTAGAAACTTGATTAGTCTATTTAATAAATTTTATTCTACATTCTCAGTCTTTTCATTGTACGCTTCCAATACAAATCCAGCTTAAGACGTTAGACGCAAAATTTTAGGAAAAGGTTTTATTTTTGGCCATCACAGTGTGGTACTTAGCTCAACATTGAACATTCACAAACATCCAAATCCTCAGAGGAAAATTTGCGGAGTATGTCAAAGAAGAAATGAATAACACTCTAAGAGATGTATTATTTATTGATTTATTTCTTCTGAAATGTTTCAGTGATATTTCAAATTCTTTTACATATTTACATATTTCTAAATACAAATATTATTTAGGATCCCATGATGCTGACCTTATGGAGTAGTTTAATGAAAGTACATGAAAAGAATATGATGAAATACTCACATACACGAATATTTTCTTGAACAGGAAAAGTTTTTGAGAATCTTCCAACTAAACATATTTCTCTCTCCTATTAATAATAAGATTTCAATAAATTTATGATCATATTCATTACTTTAATAATCCAAATCATCAAAAGTCTAATTTAAACTTTATAATTCAGTGGAAAAAACATCACAGAAAATCTTATAAATGATACTCATTCATCTATGATATAATAATTTCAATGAATATAACACAAGTTTAGAAACTATAAAATAAGAAAAGAACAATGAGGAAGATATCATTATTTCTCAATAAATCGATATCCTAAAAATGTGAGCTTCAATTATTCATGAATTGTACTATCATACTAAGAGAATACAGAGAAAAATATCTATAAAAGTCAAAAGGATTGTATTACATACACAGAATTGTGATAATTTTTATTTCTCAGTGAAGAAATGAAGTAGCATAAATAATAATGTAGATAGTTATTCCACCATTGATTACTGTGACCTGATGAAAAGAATGATTCACTTTAACCTGAACAGATGTTTAAATATATAAATAGGTTGAAACCTCATATTTATTTTTGTAATCTTTTAGTTTCGGGAGAATAGTGATAGTAATCTGACGATGATAAAAAAAATAGAAACAAAGAGGAGCTGATGAAATAATTGTCTTTAAAATTATCAAATCCTTGGGTCATTGGCTTAAAAGAAATAAAGAAATGGAGGTAAATTATGAGTAGCATTACATTTACATTGCTATGCAGTGTTCGTATGTTACTTCCATAAGTATAACTCTTTTAAAATGAAATAAACAGAGGTATATTTTGAATATCAACAATAGGTGAATTCTTTCAAGATTCACTAATTCTCAATACGTGCCTTTCACACTAATAATACAATTATTTTCAAATATAAAGAGAGCTCTGAAAGAATGGGAAGCATAAAGAAAATGATCTTTCATAAGTAAAATCATTCACAACTACCACATTCTTTCAAAACAGCAGTTCTATATCTCACTCTCAAATCTTTCCAAAACCCATTCATACATATCTGTAACAAACCAATAATGAGCTGTAATTTTTCAAATCATATCCTTCACACACTGACATAGTTAGAAACACACTCTCCTTCAGCCTCAACACCAGCACCTCCTTCCAAAGCAGCTTCCTTGGCTGTTTCCTCCGCGTAACCGCTTTCATCACTTACACTGTCTTCTTCTTGTGCCACATCACCTAACCTGAGCTCTGCCTCACCATACCCTTCTTCGAATTTTCCCTCCTCTTCCTCTCCTTCGGAAAGGGAATCACCTGCATCTGACAACGACTGTCTATCGATCATCAGCTGGGGTGGTGGAGGATAAGTTTGTGACCGTCTCAGTTCAGGCGGAGGACAGTGTCGACCAGGATTTGGGTGCACTTCGGTCACACTTCCCACGGATTTTTCCTCGAGAGTCTTTTGGGGAGGGCTTGTTTTCGTGGGTGAACCTTCATCCTCTTCAGGTAGCGTGGGTATACGTTCATCTTTATTTAAAGCACTTTCTTCTGCAAAACTGACCTGTCTTTTCCTCACTTCTGAGATTGACTTAGCCGGCTCTGAAGTTCTGACTTTAGCTGAAATAACAGATATGGTTGCAGGCCTCGATTCAGCCTCTTCGTCTTCTAACCCTTCTTCGATGGCGGTCAGACGAGGGGCGGATTTTGATCTCTCTAGAGGCGGCCTGTAGTTCCTTGCTCCCGTTGCAAGAAGAAGACGACGTCTGGGAATCAAGAGACCTGGGTCATCGTGTACTCCATTGGCTAAAGATAGACGAGCTTTTTGTCTCACTAGTTTGTCTCGACGGAATTCAGACAGAGCCTGCAAAAGAAAAGAGATTATGTTTGATAAAAATACAGCGACTTCTATTAGATATTATCATCATTATGTCAAGAAGTAATTACGAGATTGTCTTGGCATACAAAAATTACTACCATCGAGTCTTCCTAAGAATATATTCAGAGTGATAATATAATTCCACTGCAAATTGAAGAGCTTGAGTTGATTTTGAAGTCCGGGCGATAAACAAATAACAGAATATGTAACAGGAGAAGACAAAGAGATATCTCTAGGTTTCAAGTTATTCAAAGTACAAAGTATAGAGCAGATTAAGAGAGAAGTTTGTCCCAAGAAGAGAATAAATTCGGTCATGTGATTCATTCTGGGACAATCATTGCATTTCCGCGCTGGATATCGAAAGGAACTTAAGATATCAAATAATATAACATCGCATCACCTGTGCCAGTCTAGCCCTGAGCTGTTCCGCCATCCGCTGAGCATGAGCCTGCCGCGAGCAGAGCACCGCATGACATCTGAGTTCCTGGCGCAGCCGCCGGCCTTCGTGCCGGTACACCCAGCAGAAGAGACGGGGGTGCGAAGGGGGAGCTGCACAGTAAGTGACCCTATGTGACCAATACTCCGTAAGGCCATGTTCCCTCGTCACTGCCTTCAGACCAGATGGAGTGACTGTAACCTGCAACGAAGGAAATTCGGGCTTATTATCAATCATCAGAATAAAATTACAACTGATTAATTATCATAAAAATGACGATACATAAATGAAAATTTCGCTGTTTGATAACAATAAATGATAAACAAATAAATAATTTCTTGATGATAAATTAAAAATCCTGAATATGTTATTATTATCATATTTATATCATATTCAAGAGGATATAATAAAAAACACAAGAAAAATTTCGACCTATTACGCGGAGGGTAACACAATCCATTAATTAGAATTTTACGAGTTCCTATTGAAACTAATCTTTACGTTTCAATTAACTTTTTTCAATTTAGAATATTCTTTAACTGAAACTTCAGGTTTATAAAAATGAATGGAAGATACCACTAAGTTGTTTATCATACACGGTTACTCGTTGTCTCGTAAATTACGTAGATCTAAAATATCTACTAAATAATACAGAAATGAATCCTCAATATGATTTATCATTTTCAGTATATTTTAATCCTCAGAGGTTCTTGGGGGAGGGTTCCCATTTAAGCCTACAAAACGAAGCAGAATGCTATTTAAATCCATCGCATGAGTTCTTCACGGATAATTTAACAGCCCAAAGACAAAACAAGCGACGCGCCGTCAAGTTGATGCTTTTCGTGATTACACTTCATGGGAACGTTTTCAAGGTTTTGTTTCAAGAACACGCTCGCGAGGCTCTCAGAAATTTGTAGTAAGCTTCATAAATCGTTAATACCATGAGTCCCTGAATAAGAGCGGAAGATGAATTACATCTATTAGAATAATCGCTCACTTCACGAGTTTTCTTGTAGTATTTTTTGGTATTTTTAATTTCAAGTCATTCTTTTATAAGGAGAGAAGAGTGACATTATTTTCATTAAATACAAATTCCGAATTTCCAGTAATTTCAAGAAGAGATGGTAATGAAAATAGTTATAGATGACCGGTGTTTGATCCTGATCTAGAATTTTGACTCACCTTCATACCGACATCGGGTTTCGAGCTGCTGCAATAGTTCTTCCACAGCGTGGCCAGAGGTTTTTCGAGGCAGCCTTCACCTGTAATAGATCAAAATATTTTAGATTAAAATTAACCAAGGAACAAAAGTCATAGATAAACAAGACTGAACAAGATAATTTATTATAACAATACAGATTCGTAACACGTAAACTTTCATTCGCTTATTATTCTCGGATAGGATAATTTTTATTAGATAAATTTTATTAGATCACTTTGTAAACAACTTGTTCTTTTTCTACACTCCTTACATATTAGATGACAATTTACAATGAAGCTCTAATTAGAAGTTCCATTTTGGTATATAATTTCAATTATAATTATTCAAACGAATTGTTTGGATATTATTATCCAATATATCACCAATAATTATCCCGCCCTAAATCACTCGAGGGTCTCTTGAGGATATTAATTGCGATAATCAAGTTTGAACGACCCCGCATGACCCCAAAAAAACATTAATATCATCTCCAAAATTAATCTTTTAAATTCCTTCGCAGTAAATTCCTTTCCCGAACTTCCCTTTAAGGAAATTATTCTCTGGTAGTACGATAGATCGATCTTTTTAGCATTATATCTCATTCATTGTCACACGTACACTGGAGCGCATTTACCAGTATATTTAAACTCTAAAAATAGAGAACGAATAGATTTCGTAAAAAATTAATTTCAAACAAAAACGTATAAATATATCAATTAGACATAATTATTAATGCGCACATAAAATGTTAAAATGTGGCGTGAAGAAGAATTGATGGGATTTCTCGGAAGCAATCCATTAAAATCTAAAATCCCAATTTTTTTCTCGATTCAAACAGAAGACAGACGTTTTCGAGTCCCCTCTTAATCTGAACAGGACCATAAACCGAGCCAGTTCAGAATGAGCGCGAACTCCACCCATTTTCATTCAAATCTAAAAAAGAAACACAAATCTTCAAATTCGAAGCGTGAATTCTAAGTTCATACCCAGTTCGATAACAAATTCCGCGAATTATACAGACTTGAGAATCTTCCAAAAACTTTTATTCACGATTTTTGTATCGATCCGTTGGCATTTGCCGACCTCGGACCTTTAACCTTTGCTGTTCCTTTGCTCGCAAATAAGTTTCTCACTCTGATGAGGACACGAGAGTGCTTCTGTACATGAAAAATCTTTTCTCTGTTAATTTCGATGTCTGTTCATCTCGTTTCGAACTAGGGAAGTTCTAAAAGGCGTTCATGATTCCATCCCAACTTCGTAGAATAATACCATTCTCTAAAATAAACTTCCGATACGGAATTTTTCCGCTGGATGGATTTTTTCAAAAGGCATTTTTCCATTTATAGGAAGAACCAAGTGTCACATTTTTTTGCTTCGTGCATAAGAATTTGTAATGTAAGTTGTGCCTTTCAGAAAATACGATATTACGGTACAACAGATATTACAGTAACGCGTTAATGATTCATACAGAATGCATAACTTAATACGAAAAAAGTAGGAATTAAAACTCTTCTTAAATTTCTTCTAGTCGTAATCCAAATTAATGATTTGATTATGCCTTAAATATTTACTGAGTACTCCTTCAATCACGAAAGAAATATACGAATCGTGTTCGAAATACTGCTACCACAATTACTTTCATTTGGCGTAATAAAAGATTCTCAATATGAAAAATGTTAACGTAATTTATATTTATAATGGAATTATATCTTAGAAATAAAACATATATAACAGTTTCAGTCATCGGAAAACTCAATTTTTAGTCTTTCATACATTGTTCCACCTAATTTGTCTGAACTTACACTAAACGCTAACCACATTCTAAAACTATTTATATACACATAAAAAGACCATATAAAAATAATATCTCACACTTTGAAGTTCATAACCGTATCGTGCAATTAACTTTAACCATCGGCTCGTCAGTTTTCTTTTCTTGAAGTTGCGTCATTGATCCAAGTTAATTTTCATCATATTTGTGTGAATTAAATTTACTTGGGCTAGTTTCACTCGAGAAAGTTTGGAATTCCCATAAAATGCATTAGCTGCTGTTTCAAAACAGTTTAAACACGACAAGAGTAGGCTATCGACTGGCAATTCGTCCTAAAATTCAGTAATGACGATGGCTATGAAAACTTTCTCGCGGTCATCAAAATGCTAATATCTTATACCGGACGGCATTCATTCCAGAGTCCTTTGGAAGGAAATTTCGTGACAACGAAAGCGTTAAATATTAATTTATGGGTTGACTACTTTATTTTCATTTTATTCCTCCTACTGAAGTTCATTTGCAGTACCCTGATGTGGAGAGTATGCAAGGACGTATTTATCAAAACAAATTAATATATATATATGTATATATTTATGAAACGAAAAATTAGATAATGAAGGAACACGATAATATCTGGTAACATATTATTCTTCAGTATTGGCGGGTTTTCATTTAAGGCGAAAAAATAATTAATAATTATTATATTCTTTCTTAGTTTATAAGACTATGAGGCATCTAACTTGGTGGAACTCATAGATAAAGTATCGATTACCCAACTATTGATAAAAGAATCAAATAAATGCTATAATTAATATAATAAAATAATATTAATATCCATTATTTATGAAAAAATTATTTGATATTTTTAAAAGAGAATGAAGAATTTTAATAGCGAATGATGAGAAACTTAATTATATGTTTATCATGTGATATTCATATCCAATTGTAAGACGAAATGAAATACGTTCTTGAATATTTAATATAAGTGAATCTTTGGATGGTTAAAATCTTCGAAATGTTGACTCCTCCATTCCTTTTTCGTAGGAATTTTCCTTTATTTACTATTCAGATTAATTCTTCCTATTTATAATATAGCTTTTTATTCGGCATTAAAGATCGCGAAGAAAATAAATTAATTGCTTAAGCAAACACTCTTAGGCTAAAGATGTTTATTAAATTAGCAGTCTGCTTGAGGAATTCCGTAGAATCATTTTCGAAATCCAACTCGATGCAAATGTTTACAGCTGAAATTCGTAAAAAAATGGCGAACGGATCTATCATTGTATGACCCATAATTTTGGAGAGCAAACTTCGTATTTGCAGTCTTATATCTGATGTTAGCTCATCTAATATCTTCATCTCTTGGGTCAAATAAAACCGAGTACATGCTCTGAGGAGGAAAAGGCTGGGAAGTGACATATTTGGGGCACAATCTGGATCTAATGGATTAGAGAGATGAGCTTGTTTAAAGAGAACGGAGATCCTCTTCCCTTTCCCATCTTATTCATCCGAAAGCTAAATTTTATTTTTTCCTCTCCTTCTTTTGATAAGGTTGAAATTCCCCGTATTCATAATGCGAAGGCTGATTCAGGTGAGTTGAGGAATGCAGGGATTTTGGAATCCTTGGATTTTTTCGTTTTCTCCCACGTCAACGAAAATCGAAGAGTATTTTCGGTCGATTTCGATATCTTGAGTCGGCTGAAATCTTTCCGTTACACGCGAATAGTTCAAGAATTTCTTTCAACGAAAAAGGCACCAGGCAAAAACTCAAAATTGCGAAATCATTTGCCGATTTTGAGAGATTGAAATTTTTCTTACGATTTCCACTTTAATATGAATCTGATCTTTAAAAAGTTAATTTTTTTTAGATTCGATAATTAATTATTTCCTCAGGGTTATTGATCAAAACTTAGAAAAAATATTTTTACTATAATAAGAACGTAATTTTATCGTGTAGATGTACATATTAAGACGAAATCGGTGTATACTTAATGATTGGACCAAAACATCTTTTTCGTAAAAAACCAATGAAACTTTTGCAGTTTTACAGTAAGAAGAATCGCTCCTTTATCGGAGAAATAATCAATTAGAAATAATCACAACGTTACGGTTGAACAATAATCTTGAAAAAAAAGATATTTATTCAGAATTCCGTCTCTTTTGAATTATTTTATGTTTCACTTCGTAGACATGCCGCATCAACTCTTACAATATATTTCAATTATGTTTTATTTCTAAAATATATAAAAACAATTGCATCATTAACATAACTTAATAAATAACATTTATTTCAATGATAATAATTGTTGAAACAGAGTTTTAATATATATGCCAAGTTTTAGAGAAAATCGTGTTTGATTAATGATATTCCATTCGAAATACTCTGTGACGTTAAAGACATGCAAAGTGAACGTTTGCTAGTGCTACACGTGAAAGATATTTCGTAATGACAAAATAATTGCCATAGTAACAGAAGGCCTACTCGTGCAACCTGGATGTCCTGCTGCTATACAATACACTTCGGTTGCTCTTTTGACCTTGCCACTTCAATTTAAAGAGAATCTTTCTAAAATTAAAGCCGACTTCAATTGCACCGTATTTCTGAACGAGAATCGCTAGATACCAGCTGCATCAGGAGAGTATGATGTGCATGTTTATTGAGCTGTTGTAAAAAAAAACAATCATTTATTTCCATTCCGTGTCAACTGAAATAGGGGATTTTACAAGATAAGAAGCTCTACGTACTATATGTACTGATACGAATGAAAAGATGAAATCATACTTGAAAAGGAACAAGTTCAAATATTTGACTATCTCTGGTTAGAAAGAGAGCAAAATATATTTATTAAAATGCAATTTAGTGGAATACAAAAATATCGATTTCTCTCGCTAGATGGATATTCGTTTAATATATTATAATCTGAGATTGAATTTGGCAGTTATAATTATTCCAATTATTATTTTTTATATTTTACTAAGTATATATAATATTTTATCAGGAGTTTATTGACACAGATATAAGTAGAGACATTCTGCAAAGGCAACTTCAGCCTCTACTTCGAGGTAAATATTACTTTCCTTCCTTGTACGCAATCCTAAATCTCTTAGTTTTTAATGAAAGTAATTAAGGAAGACAGACAAATTATTTCATTTATTAATTGCGGCTTGTTCTTCACCGGAAATGTTTATCATGAAGCAAGGAAGATCTACAATCAGGGAAAGTTTCCCGGAGGACATTTGTAAAAGGCTTAAGAAGGTTGTTCTTTGAAAATAAAATCTGTATCTTTGAAAAAAAATTATGAATAATGATAACCTTAACACAAAAAAGGCGCGCGAAAGATAAATAGACTAAAACGACTAGAAATTCACGAGTATCCGTCCAGAAGTTTTCATTTTCACATCTGTTTAACCTTATTAACGCCCACAATGGGATAAAGTGGGCATAATTGCACTTTCACTCGGCTGAGATGAAGGGGAAAAACCCCGATACTTTCTAATTTGTTTTCTTTTGGAGCGAAAGAAACCACCAAAATAAAAAGGTACAGTTTTGAACGTAAACCATCAATAACTCAATTTCAATCGTAAAATTCGTTCAAAGAGAAAATCTCGAGAGAAAAAGGTAGTCAAGGTTCGTAAAGTAAAGTAACAGTTCAGTGCTTACGAATAAACTGTTTCGTTACTATGGTTATTATTTACCAATACATGTATAATACGCAATGTATAATAATATATTCAATACTCTTTATCAAATCTTTAAAATACGTAAATTTTGTAAACAAACGTATTAAACTTCGATTTTTTCTCTTTCCATTGTCATAGCAACTTTTGAAACACGATGCAGTTCTTGTTTTAAACGACAGAGCAATTTCTAACTAAGAAGAAGAAGAACTTCCATTTCCTTAAAATTACCATTTCCTGACTTATATTGCGGAAATCTCGTTATGCTGAAGATCGGCGACAATTTTACGTTTCTCACATCGAAATTTCTAGGTGTTCATCTATCATTTTCTCCACATCTTAGCGAATCCACGCCTTTGTAGCTTCTCCCGACGAAGCGTACGTACTTCCTGTTGCGGAAACTGCTTGGGGAAGTTGACTCACTACTGCGGATTTTCCTTACTGCAGCTAATCACTTTCCCTCGGAAAAATTTTCAGCTTTCGAAAATGAGTTTGTTTCCCTTTGCAAAGGGAACAGTTTCTTCTGCGAGAGAAGATTGTATTCGTAACGCCAGAAGCTCCTTTCTTGAAGCTATATTCGCATAGAAATAGGTAAGACCTAATTGGGTTCGAATTCTTTCTGAGAGACTCTAATGATGGGTTCGTGGAATCCAAAATATGAATGAGGCCACGACCTATATTATCCTCTATTGCCATTAGAAGTCCCATTCCGTTGATTTCTATTTGTTCTTTTGCACTGTAGGCAATCTTTGGACTCAGCAAACTCGCTAACGAGAAATACAAGAACGAATACAAAAAGAAAACTGCTTATCCTCTAATATATACTGTATATATAGCATTGGGAGCAGTTTTCATTCGGAATAATTCAAGCATAAAATGGGATAAAACTTTAAAAGACGGAAGTATCCGTAGATTCATCTGAATTGCAGAGCATCCTTCTAAGAAGACTATTCCACCAGGAAGCGATGAGTTTATCAAGACTGATTTGTATGCCAACACCGAGAAAGTAGTCTCCTGAGTGCATCTCATTTACAAACCAAAGTGAAGCAACTGTATTTCCGATTGCATTCTAACTTCCCATTACTCGAGATTTATCACGATGATGATTAAGCTGCCTTTGGAACTCTCACTTTCATGATTGCATGTTTAACGGAATTCTGTAGAAAATTAAAAGTCGTGACTCATACCAAGTACTGTTTTTAATTAATATTTCGTAAGATGATCACGTACAATACCGTTACAGAATCATCTGTTTGTAGAGCAGAAAATTTAAACTGTAAAATCGAAGCAAATAATACTAATTTAACTTACTAAGTGCATATAATAGAAGAATGAAGAAGCTATTCTAATATAATATATAATAACTTAATTAAAATATACGTGGAAATTTCAGAAGTTAATTAAGTAATAAATAATAATAAGAGTGCAAATATTTTATATCAATTAATCTTTTTTGTGGTTTTTATTATAAACAGGCAGTTGTATAAACTTCGTCATCTGATATGAAATTAATGAAACATACCACTCATGTTCTAGAATAATTAAGTTTATAAAAAATTCAACCCTTAATAAATTAAATTTCAACACCTATAAATATTCTGTACGTGACCAAACTGCTCAATTTTAATTCTTTAATTGGGCAACATTTTATACGAGGAAAACAATTGAACTGCCTGGCTCGAGACGTTAAATTCACGTGATGAATATCGATTTCTATTCTATATTTTTAAATCTAACACTCGTTTTATAGAGGACGAATGTCCATTGTACAATTATACGCGTATACAATAATGCCTAACACTTTTATTATTTATTTATATAAAACTCAGTATTTAATCTGATTCATTGACATTGAGATGTGCGTGATTTATTGCAACAAAAACGAGAACATAAATGTGAATAAAATACGAGTACTATGTAACATTTATAGGAAAGGAAGGCAATGGGAACTCGCCTCTGTATCCAGATCGATTCCCATACGGATGAATGGATGCGGTGTAGGAAGGATGAAATTTATTTGTAACTCTACTCCACATGAGAACATTTCTGTTACTTATTTCATTTCCATCACTCTTCACGCGAGCTCCTCTCGTGTATGTGAATTTTTCAAAACGGGAAATCCGTATTAAATATTAAAGGATGGATTACGAAATGGTGTAAGAGATATTCACGTAGCAGAACACAGCAACCCCTTTCAAGTTCTCATGGATACGCACAAACAAGAAAGAAAACAAAGAAGTATTGAAAAGAAATCAGTAAATACGTATTAAGGAGTGATACAGTAAAGTAATTCTAAGAATTAAAATTTAAATATATTTGGTGATATCAACGTGTGTAGCTGGGAAAAAAACAGTTGACGATGATACATATGTACTTACTCATTCTTAAATCTAAGAATCCGTCAAATCATTAAGAGATAAAATTATGAAACTGAATTATGTAACCTTACTCACATATGAATGTAAACATATAATCTCGCTTTTATCATTACTGGCCGCCATTTCTTTCACCAGCCAAACACAATCTCAATATGCACGTATGTTTCAACGAACTCTGAACAGGTAAACAATTCGTCTTCCAGATGAATATCAGAATTTAAAGAGCAAGTTAGAGACTCGCCAGATGCGTTCGCCCAGTAGGACATATTTGCGATTTCACTCTCATACATACTCCATACGTAGATGGTTAGATAACCATCCCTTTAACTTTAAATGGCTATTTGAAATACGCGCCTGACCTGGTTGAAGGGAAAGAGTCCGTTACACAGAGGGAAGCAAAAAGAATACCTCGTTGCGAAATGATTCAGAGACGGGTAAGAGGAATCAAAGAATGAATTGTGACGACATTTGTTTGCAGAGGTGAATTAAATCCAGCGAGGGCATGGACGGTCGAGGTATCGCAAATGCCAGCGGGGCTGCCAACATTTAACATTGTTTACTTCCCATCGCGTGTACATAAACAAAACCCTCCACGATGGATCTTAAGCGACCAATGTTGGACTTAAACGGAGTAAGGGTAAACATCGTATTTAGAGAGGAACTGGAGATATACGTATTTCCCAGGCAACACAAATTGATGTACAAGTGGATTCTATCCCGAAGACATTTAAGACTTACGGTAAATAACATTTGAAAAATTCTAGCCATTATTTAAATAAGTATAAAGAATGGAACTGTTCAAAGTCAAATCGTGATATTAATTTTAAATCTAATTCAACAATAATAATTGATACACAATAATATACATAACCTCGCTAATAATATTAATATTTTTTAATTATACGAACAAATTATTTATATCGTATTATATAAAAAGTCACATAAAATGCGATGACGAATTGAAACTGTGCAAATACTGGTAGTTTATAACAGGAAAAAAGTATTAAATACCTACAAAATATTACGTTAGAATTTCAAAAGAAGTTTACAGTTCGGCAACCGGCCATCAATAAGTCATTGATGCATCTCGCAGACGAAACATGTTTCTTTCATGCAGGATATCTTTCCATGCAGCAAGGCCGAATAATTTAAGATTTATCATCAGCATCCTAAGTGTCCTGAATGGTTTGATTATCATTATTATGTAATTTTTATTTATACTCTCCAAGTATTCAAAATATTATAGATTTGCTATTTTTTACTGCCATACAATACGTCGTAAAATGAACTTCTCTCTCGTGTATTGCGTATCACTCGTTTAATTATATATTACGTGATCTATTAGTACTTCATTATTTGATAATGCTCTCTTATTTACAAGGAATTTTCAAGTGCAAATATGAATTGTGCAATCATATTTATCTCCATTCCTTTATTAGCAACTTTAACTTCATCATATTATTATTAATCTCGCGCAAATGTATACGTAATATACTAGCGTATATTGATTAAAATGTAGGAGTGGCACATTCGCATAATCACATAAAATTGTTCCCATTAGTTACCAAAGTAAACAACATTTTCACCCACGTATCCACACTACTGAAATCCTTGCTATTAAAACCTTCAAACAATCTAAAGCCATATAGTCCCCGTAATGAGTTAAGGGTTGCAATAGTTGGGAATGGAAGCAATTCTCTTTTGGCAACGCCGTGAGGAAGCGAAGCAGGATGAGAGGGTCGTGGTTATCACGTGGTCGTCAAATGGATCCCGTCCATCACAACACATGGAGCAAACCAAGTTGACGCCGGCATCAAAACAAAAATTGTTTTTTTAAAAAAAAGGGGTCCAGACTCATAGTCGTAATTCATGATCCAACGACCTTGAATACGCAGTAAATAAACCCATAAGTCTTGATGAAAATACTGCTTTCTATTGACGGACATATTGACCTAGGCATAGACGAGGAAAACATTGATTGCGTCGTCTATAGCGACGACGCAAAACTCATTCTTACGACGAATTTCATTCTTTCGTAAATATTGGTTGAAAAATACGGCTAAAGGAATAGTGAAGGTGAAATGACGTGATTGATACACTCAATGGATAAATATTTTCTCAGCATCTAAAATCTCATAAAAAACCACAAAACCAAACCACATACTTCACTCTATCATTTGTAACGCACACAACAGGGAATTTAAGTGGTATACATTTGACTCACACTCAAACAATACATATATTTTAATCGATATAGAAATAAATTAACTTTTCTATCGGTCCCATAAATTATTTTTCAAGGATTAATAAACCTTTATCACCGATGTTATAATCATTCCCGAATTTCCGATACATATAGCCATAAAATATAATACACACTTCACCGAAAGAATTGCAATAAAATTACCTTCTCCGTTCTTCTTAATTCACGAAGTAAGAAATGTTTAATTACACTTAAATCTAGCTTTAAAATAACGAGAACAAATAAAAAATCACCTGCAAAAGATTTTAAAGAAACTGTGAAATAGATCTGCATAGAAATCTGCAAATAAAATAAGAGTACGTACATGAGGTAACAATTGAACTCTATTTAAAAGAATTTTCGCAACTACAACACACGAGACTTAAACTAAACTTTCTCCAGACACATACGAGGGTACACGCCACAATCTTTACGCTTCGAGAAACAAGAATAATTAAGCCTCACAAATCAGCCAAACTTTCTGGTACAGGCACAATAATTCTTTACCCTTAATCGTCCCGAGAATAGCACAAAATTCCCAAGAAAAATAACACTGATATTCACCCAGAATCACAACCGACAACAAAGGAAGAGATCCGCAGACATACACAATGAAAAATAACAGGACATCCGGTGAAGATGGTATCGCCGCGGAACTACTGAAAACCTTGGACCAATATCACTGCAGGAGTTGACACAAATCACCACAAACATCTAGCAAACAGAGATATTACCAGACTGAAAAATGCGCTCTTATCCATCCGCTATAATAAAAGGTGATAGAGCAGATGTATATAACCACAGAGAAAATTCTCTACTATAAGTTTTCTGCAGAATTTTCTAATCATACTTTCACAAAAGAAAACCTAGTACACGACATGAGTAGAAATAAGGTAGGATTCCACCCTAGTCACTAATGGATCGAATAATGCTTCAACCTAAAAACGGTACTGTAATAAAGAGCAAACAGGAACCCTCCACTCATTTGTACATTCGTATTCGTAGACTTCAACAAGGCATATTACTCTATCGATCTATAATATCTGTTCATCCACGAAGAACAAGAACTAGTTCCAGAAATACTACAACTGATCACACAGACCTCGACAGATCAAGATTAAAATTTATGGACGGAATTTATGAACCCTTCCTGGTCAAAACCGGAGTACGCCAAGGGAACAGGATATCCCCACTCCTTTTCGACTGTGAGTTATGGTGGAGTGAGATAAACTTCTGAAAGAACGAGGAGAGACCAAACCAAAACAACATGGACGACCTCAAACCAACACGGAAATTTCATCCAACGTGTGGCAGACATCAGATAAGATGATTTAAATATTACGGAAATAGATGTAACGTCAAATGATAGTGATATAAACGTGATGTAAGAGGAGAAGATCACAAATAAAACTAGAACGACATGAAAGGAAGAAGGAAATAGGATCCATGGACAAAGAAAATTAGTCATTTGGGAGATAAGACATGCAAATCGTGAATGAGTGTTAGTAAACTTAAAGTGATTCAATGAGAGTCCACAATTATCAATTACGTCTATAACTATTTAACTAATAATTTATTCTTCCAGTATCAAAGATGATGACATAGTTTTTATGCAGAATACAGAGTATTCTCATTTCACAGAAACGGCTTGTTTTGATGCGATACGAACCGTGGTAAACGTTAGTTCCGGTTTACCTAGAAAAGTAATTACGAAATATTTCTCGGAGATGCGTTGGTGAAAAGCAAGGGATTTTAATACAATAAAATCGTTACAATGTGAAAAGAAACACATCATTAAACTTTAAACGGAGTTTTCTGCTACAGATATATATTTTGAGATTTTGATGAAATATAATGGAAATACCTGTTTCCAGAGGTAATATCGTAAACGATAAAATACAAATCCATTTTAAGTACTTAAGAGAGAGTTTAAAGCGATGATATATTTTACGGTTTTGAAGCTTTGAAAATTGACTATATGGAAGATAAAGATAATTAAAACGGAGTTGAACTGAAATTTATTGGATAGTTCCTTCCAAAAGGTTCTCTTAGTTAAAATACCCTTAAACAGGGTTTCTTCTGGGAAAAAAGTTTCTAATACTACTGTGAATCATGCGAAACAATGCAGAATTTTGGATTTCGCAACCCAAGGTCAAAAACAATGAAAATTTGCACTGTAAGAATAGAAAATTTCCAAATTTCTAGATTCTTCGAGATAAATAAAGATAGATAAGGTATATAAATATTCTTTACCGCGAAAAACTTATAAAATTAATTATAATAGAAAGGAATACTTTATAAAAAGGTTTTACGTTGGGCGAGGATTCAAAAAAAGAAAAAAAATGAAAATTACTTTAAGAATCGTCTGAAATCAGAAAATCTTATGGAGCCAGTTATAGTTCACGATCTTAGAAGAATACTTATTAAACTTAAAACATCACGATGGGGGAATTCGCTAAAATAACTCCATCTTACGGAGAAAATGAACCAAAACTTACATCAGTGTTTCTGAAGGCACTTATTGACTTTATTTTTAACTATTACGGCAAATAAAATTTAGATCTACCTAACTTATACTATCGCTGCCCATTAAATAGCGAAAACCTACCTTTAGCCCATCCAGTGAGCACGTTTCCCAGGTAGGCCACCTTGTAGCTAGGGTCATAGTCGGTGATGTTGATAGACCTCCTCTTCCACAGCTTACCCAAGCCGGCCTTGATGCTCCTCAGCGTCCTTTCTCGAAAGTCTTTGGCAGTGGACGTCGAAGGGGAGTCGAGGAGGATTGGGGTCTCGGACCCATTGGTCTCCGGACTTCTTTTGTTCTCTCCGCCATCCGATGACATGGCGCGAGGTTTTGCCGTCGCTTTGGTGGCGCTTGCGTCGGCGACTGATAGACGCATGCGCTCTAATCCACTATCCAATGGAGAGATGCGATGACGTGCTCTGCCCAAATGAAAAAAAGTCACAATTGAAATGCGAAATGACAGAAAATTGAGGGAAGTGAGAGGTGGAAGTGGGTAGCTGGCTTCCTTTTCGAGAGACCGTTCCCAGAAGACGTGTTCTTCTTCTTTTTCTATGGTTAGCCAACACTTCCGACAAACCAACCCCCCGCGTTTACGGTCGCAGACGTTTTTAATCGTAAAAATAAACATGCTAGTGGAAAGAGGAGGAAATTCCGAGATATAAGAGGATAGAACGTTGAGGATGCACCACTAGATTATACGTCATTAAACTCGGATTTGTTTATCCGATAAGAGATGAACTGTACGTCATTTTATTAGAGTGTAGAGGCTGGTAATATATCCTACAAGTTCGTACAATAGATACAGAGATAGATGACCATTTAGGGGTATCGATTAGGTGAATTATTGCACATATTTTGAAACCTATCACATCTATACTATCGTTTCGATAAGAATCATACGTGTTGTGATTTATTTAAGAGCAGTTTTCAGAAAATTCGTTGATTCGGGGGTTTAAATGTATTAAATTCATTCCTCTATCGTCATAAGAAGTGATAGGATTGTCAAAAGTAACTCTCAGAGCAAAACTCCATAAAATTAGCGGACTTAAGTGCAAGAAATAAAAAACTTCGAATTCCCCATTCCTGATCGTGTGCTTGCAACAAAAACAGCTCTAAGAATTAAACATCATTCAATGTTTACTATACATGAATACAATTAACAGTAAAGAGAACAATAAATGAATGGAAAACAGACCACGGAAATGACCATTTTGCCAAATACAATACATCAACGTCCCGAGTTAGCGGTTGCCTAACAGGTGGTGTTGAGGTGTGCATAACCTCAAGGATAAAGATTGCTTTAAAAAGGGCATAACGAAAGAGCTTCGTGAAATACACTTATATAACACTAGTAAGGGACAAAGTTGTTAAATTTAAGGGACCATAAAACGATATCATGCCATTTATTTGAAGATAAAACTTAGTGATGCTGTGAAGTTGTAAAAGTATTCGTTATAACATTTGAATGAAAGGATTTAGTGTAAAATGAATAAGAAAAATTACTTAAATTTTGCTTACAATTTTAAATATACATAAGTTAAAATTATATCACTGATATATATAATCAGAGTTCCATGTTAGTTTTTTTACAATGAGTACTTAGCAAATCTACCTATTTTAACATTGGAAATCGGCCTTTTTCAAGATTTGTAACCGATGGAAAATTTATTAGCTAAAATATGCATAAATCTATCCATTAAAGTATCTTACGTTTAATAACAATGAATTGTTTGTTTCTTTAATACATTTCCAGTGATAGAGAAAAATCTATTCAATTTTCAAGCTAGATACGTGGATCTTAAGAACATAGTAAAAATCTTCTTTGAATTATCACAAAACTAAATGACTATTTTATGCAAATTATAAGTTGGATAAATTATTTATAGGATAAGAAAGAATATGAAAAATATATCTACCGATTATTTCTCAGAGTTTTTAAAAAAATGATTCATATGAAAACAAATTTACACATTTTCAGGACAATTCAAAATTCTATCTCAAATATAAAACTGATTTTGTGCTAGCTCATAAAAACATCAAACACACTGCTGGGAACATGCACATAATATCTACTCATGGGAAGTTCATCACATAGTCAGAACTTCAAATTTGATTGCTCAGTGATTTATGGCATTGCATTATTCTTGCTACACACCCTTATTCCAAGAACCTCTTTTGATATGGTCATCAATCTGAGCTTGTGAAATCTGGAAGTGATGTATAATGGGCAGACGAATGGATTTCACGTCATCGTTCAGCAAGTCAAGTTAAATCGTACCTTTCACCCATTTAGATGGACCCTTCATATCAAAATAGTCTTGCATGGGATTGAGCTATACTACTTGACAACTCGGTATGATTTTAAGCTTTGAAAGGAAGGCAATCTACTTACGAACATAAAAGAATATTATAATAATTGATAACAAAAAATTGGCTTGTAATGGAATTTTACTTTTTTAAAAGGAGATGTGTCATGATATTCCGATTGATAACTAATTAATGCAGATCTGAAATCTCACATCTGAAATGTGACAAAATCTGAACTTCGAAATCATATCTTTACAGTTTAATTGATTATGATTAATGACTTGTACATTAATTGTCGAAAATATTCTTCTTACACTATCAAAAATATATACAATAGAATCAAAAACAGTTCTTTTAGTAAAATAGATGTGTCATGATATTCCGATTGATAACTAATTAATGCAGATCTGAAATCTGACAAAATCTGAACTTCGAAATCATATCTTTACAGTTTAATTGATTATGATTAATGACTTGTACATTAATTGTCGAAAATATTCTTCTTACACTATCAAAAATACATACAATAGAATCAAAAACAGTTCTTTTAGTAAAATAAATGCATAAAATGTTGGAGTAATAAGTTTAAGACTCCAAACATACATTGTTAAACAAATAACTAATATTATTAATAATAATGAACATCAATAATACTAATGAGTTAGATATATTCGCGTGACTAATTATAAATCACGAATTTGAAAGCAAAACGATCGAACTAAACAAATGAAGGCGACGTGGAATTCTATAGGAAAACCAAAAAGAAATCCCAAAAATTTCCTTTTCTAATGAGCACTCTCTTGTGAATAATATAATGGACATCCTTCCATTAAATCCAAATCAATTCGCCCAAAAACATCAAATGCATAATTTATCATCCATTGAAAGAGAGAAAGAGACAGTGGAAATGGGGATCAAGTAGTGCCATCTTCAGTGAATTTCGCACATTCGGCTCGTCCGCACTTGAGGCCGTGAATCATTTGCTAGGCCTTGAAACGAGGCCCAAATGGATGTGCCCATGAGTGAAAAGGTTAGAATCAACCGTCGCGCAGGAAATTAAAAAGGACAAAGGGTTTAAACGAGATGCAACTTACGTCTCGGGTCCATTTTCTCCATTCACATCGGACGGACTACTGGGTATTTGTGGACGACCTGGAATACGGAAAAACGATTTGTTAATGAGGCAAAAAATGACCATTTCATAGGAAAATGAATGTAAAATAAGAATTGCTATATTAAGCTCAAGCATCCATTCTTGCTAATCCATACTATTGTTTTTGTATTCTTACGAGCATTTGGTAACGAGAGCATGAAGAATACAGCCATTGTTAATCTGCCAATAGCCGACAAATTTTAATTTGAATTATTAAAAACATTATCTACAATTACGAAAAGAAATACAGTTAAGTATAACGTTCTTTCAGAAGATTAAAAGCCCTGGTAAGATTGTGTTTCTCCGATATAGAAGATAAATAGATTATAAATACAAAGTTAACTCGTATGGTATAAGTAAACAAAATAAAAATGATTGTCCTCTGTATAAGACAATTATTAGATTCCTATTTTTCCAAAATCATAGCGTTTGGATAAATTAGTAGTACAGACTGAAGAAGGAATAAATGATACTACAAAGATACAGAATACTTATATAGATAAAAGTGTCAATTCTTCACTCTGAATTGAACTACTTACAGATTTAGCTAATTTTAAATGAAGTAATAGAAATATTTTTCTTGTATATCATTATTTTTCCAATAAGTTCGAGGCGATTTCTTCTCCGAATAAAAACTTTTAGGAAAGAAAGAAAATGGAATAATTCGATTTTAATAAAGAGTTGCTATAAGATTGCTTACTTCATTATATACTAAAAATCTAACATATTACTCTTATTATCCTTCAATTTCGTAAAAAAGAAGAATTAGATAAATGTCCTAGACACTTCTCAAATTATATTTACACTTCGCACAATTAAAATAATAAAAAACCCTTTTACGTCTCTGGATACAGAAAACCCATTAACTCGAACAAACATCTTCACCTTTGTAACGAATACTGTTGCAATGTCCACACCTGTGACTTCGGAATGAGTTTATAATAGTATAGTTCACATCCGATGTCTCAATTCCACGATCTCGTACACGTGTTACACTCTATGGGTAACATTTCAAGATCGTTTTATGCCCGTTTTCCACTTAATGGCAACCTTGCTCATTTCAGCATCTAACGCAGATGATCATCGTTTCAAAATAGGTTGCGTGACACTGGATCACGAAAAAGATTGAGTTGATCTCGTTCTCCTCCATTCGTAAAAAGTGGTCCAAGGATAGCTTGAGATGGAAGAGAATAAAAATATGACAAAGATTCTATAATGGTATCACCTATTTTATGATGCTATTCTCCGACCATATGTACATCTTTATCCTAATATTTACGTAGTTTATAGAAATATAATTGATTCGGAAACATTTGCTAGTCGCTTAAGTACTTATCGATTAAAAGATTCATCAAATTCTTAATATAAACGTAAGTTTAAAGGAGATTATGTTATTTTTCCATTACTATTTTAGCGTTAAAGAATTTACGAAAACCTAAATCAATATTATTACGTATATAAACAAAACATTAATAGGTGACCAACTGATGAACCAAATCTCGTAAAGAATCAGTGTATACCATACATAAGTACTTTAGAACGGTTTCTATGGCTTGTTTATCATTGGATTATGATAATAACGCATTAAATTCTCTAACTATAACATTTTCCTAAACACATTCCGTTAATATCGCAAAAATGTATCGAAGAGGAAAATCGATAAAATATATCGCTATAAAAAATATCGAGGAATGTCTCTTGACGGATTCTTACGCCAAAACAAAACGATTGCTCCATCTCTGACCTCTTAAGAGGCAAAAAGGCGTTCTTCGTTATGGAAACACCTAATTGAGTGACTTGCCTTGACATCTATCGGCTGCTTTTCACTTCATCGTATCCCGATCCGGCTAAGTTTCTCTCCGTAAACCGAATCAATAAGTCATGTGGTGGAATGACAGTTGTTTTGCTCTCGCAGTTCCATATCCATAAAGAATTCCGATAAGTTCAATGTAACCAAAATTAACTGCTAAAAAGTGAATGGGATGTGAAAGAATGAGTGGCAAAAACTTTTTTCGAACGATATCTATACGTATACATTACCAGTTTCTGCGGTCGCTATAAATTCTTGACTTTAATTATCGGTAAACAAAAACGACACTTTTATTTGAAAGACGTATTCTATCTGAGTCACCTGTCTAAAAATCCGAGCACAGTGTTTCTTTGTAAGTAATAATTTTAGGAACTAAAAAGCTTGAAAGGATACTTTGCAATTGTGCAAAGTATATGATGCAATGCTTATACTTATGTTATCAAATTCTACTCTGAGAAATACCTGTAATGATCTAAAAGAGTAGACCTTCCATAACTTATTCGTAATTTATTTCAACTATTTTTTTTAACTGTTCCTAATCATAATAGATATAGCATCCAAGAGTTAACACAATCATTTATAACTAATAGAATTCCTTGTCGAGAACGAGTATTCGTAGCAGACATACTAATAGCAAACATACTAGACAAATTACATTTTTTCCTCAAACTTTGATTTTACGTGAACGATATTTGCAGAAGCATTCACTTTTGCAATAAACAAAGTTTCATTCTAACCTACATTTTTTAATAAAAAAATAAATAAAAAACACAGTGTGGTTAAAATTATAAAGATAATGCAGAACTAAGTTGAATATTTTTTTTTCAAATTAATCAAAATCAATTCCCATGGGGTTTTTCAGGATTACGAAATCAATCTTGAGAAAGTAAAGGGCAAACAGGTTCAGTCACACCTGACAATCGTCAAACCACTATCCTAAAACGTCTTTGGCAATCTTTATAGTTATTTCGCAATCGTTCAAACTAAATATTGCATTCGATGTATGCTTTGTGATGTCTCAAATGGACATCTCCATATTTTCAGGTATTTTATGGTGGCTTTCGTAGATTTAATCCCTTTGAATGAATCAGCGCACTATTTTATGCGACGTAGCAATAACGACATGGATTCGATACACTTTTTATGTTTCGCCTTATCACTCAAACACACTCGTATACGATTATTCATCCACAATGATGTTCCGATAATCTTTACTTCACTTCCTTCATTATTCTAACCTGACCAACCAAGCTACGTTGGCGGAATGGTTAGAATGGTAATCTTTCAACGCCGAGGTACCCGGGTTCAAATCCCGGCTGAGGAGGAAATTTTCCTCCCAGAAAAGGTTGTTAATATAACCTTACCACCACACTGCAATTGTACAGAAAGTGGATTTTTGTGCGGTCTTTGATAATATATAAATAAAGTCCTGATTAGTGACCTGTATCTTCCCAACAACGTACAACTCGATGACGAATATAGAGTTTAATTTTTTGATTTGGAAGCTTTTTCAAGGCTTAATAAAATAAACAAACAATATATCTGAACGTTTTTAACTAAGTAGGGATTTATGGAGATCTATATAGAATAAATTGAATTATAATATACGCTATTGCGTGTTTCACAAAATACTTTTAAGTACTTTCAGGAGTTCGCAATGCAAGATATAAAGTAGCACACACAGATATTTGTATTTCTCAGAAAATGTCACGTAGTTGTGGATTGACAGAACTAAGGAAACTCAATTTATGCTGAACAAACGTATCAATCATCAAGTACAATTTGAGGTGAGTAATCAAGCATAATTTGCTTGGAACCTTTACCCTCTTAAGACATCGATTTGAAACTTCGCTATAAATTCGTTGATGGGTAAATTGAATTTTGTCTTCGCAATCGACCACTTTCAAGAGGGTACGCAAGGAGTTCTCAAGAGCAATTGATTCGTGTGCCATCGAGGGGACGAAACTTTCCCCGATAATTCGTAAAAGACGTTTGAATGATAGTAGAAGGACCAGACGGAGAAAGGCAAGGCGTTTCGCTTAAGGAGACCACATTTTAACATTCACAAAACGGGAGACAGCTAACCCATTCACAATTTAAATAATATTGATGAAATAAATACATAAATGACGTACCTAAATTGTCCGTAAAACTAATTGTAGACATCACTTGACTTGCACTTGAGAGAAGACCGATGTAGTTCGTCTGAGAGTCAGTTACAAAATGTCATTGTTCATTACGTCCAAACAATCATGATCGAGTGGTAACAACTGATCAACAATGCAAACTTTGATGCGCTATTTTCGATTACAAATTTTCAACAATTAACCGTTACTGTATAAGTTCAACATCATAAAATGGAGGGAAATAATTCAAAACTCCTATAGCCACAATGTCTTCAATGACCTTATATTCCCTTACTGTTTACCTAGCTTCTCGCAGAATATTTTATCTTTAACCATTTAATAGCAATAGATAGAAAGAAAGCACATAAATTTAGTAGTAACTGAGCACGCTCAGCTTCATAAGTTAAGGGAATAAAGCAACAGTGAAGTCGTAGACATTTAGTAACAAAATTTTGTTCTTCTTTAAAAGATAATAACTTAGACGATATACGACGGTTAATTGTAAGTAAGAGGTGAAAAATTTGACTGTAAGATTTACTATAGTACTTGTGACAACTGACATCCATAAATAAGATAATAAAACAAGAATAACTAATCTTTCGTTTAACTTTTTAAACAATCAAATCGGTGAAAAACAATTTAATAAAAAATTTAAATTTAAAACGATTAATTCAAGTATGTCATTCAGAATACCAAAGGTAAATCAATAATCTAAATTTGAAAATCGAATGAGCAACAGATGTCTACTCGGAACACGGGATATCGGATTGAATAATCCCACCTCTCCTTCCCGAAAAATCGACTGTCGGCGGTAAATCCACACGTCAATTAGCCTCGAATACGATGACGTACGAGTTTATTGATCCTCAATGAGGAAGGTCCACGAGCTTTCCAAAGTTTCGTTGACTTCTGGTCCCCGAATCGAAAACTCGTATTATGCGTACTGGTTCGGCTTTGAGATTATGGTGGTTCTGTATTACAAATAATGAAGATAGAATGTTCCTACTATTACCACAGACTATACATTTACTGAAGACAATGGTTACGATTCTAAAAGATATCTTCACCTTATAAGTCATTTACAAGACAAGTAGTTGTACTAAGAGGGGAGAATAAACGAAATGTGATATGAAGGAAAGCTAAGTTTTTGGGAGGATAAGTCGAGGTAGACAGGGTTTGTGGTAAGGGAGGTTATTTCGAAACGCTGCCTGGTGTCATTTTTCCTTGTGGTGAAAGGACCTTCCAGTTTGGCCAATGTAGACTCCCTTACAGTGAGCGCAGTTAAATTGGTATACACCACTCCACTCCCAAGGGTCTACCTTATCTCCTCCATCTTTCAGGTGGTTTTTGAAGTGCACCATTAGCCATGCACGGTAAAATGTAAGAAGGGCATAAATTTGATGTTAACCCCCGGTAAGTATGCTAAAATTATTCACCTAATAATTCAATGGAGAGTGAAATTGACAAAGACATGTCCCTTAACTTTGCATAAAAACTGATGCCATATTTACGAAACGGAAAAGAGGTTTAGGAAGTGGATACAAAGTGGATACAAAATGGAAGTGAAAAAAAAATCGACATCAAAGGAAATCGATCCAGGGTCGATATTACGGCCTTCCGAACACGCCTACCACGAAGGACGGTGATCAAGTGGAGGTGTAATAGAAATGAGGCTTCCACAAATCCGAACCCCGATTTTAATTACTTACAAACGAGTGAATGTTGGACGGGACATAACGTTGTAATCTCCTTTCACTAAGAATTTAGATTGAGAGTAATAAAAAGATCCATTTGCCATAACCCTTAAGCTTTCCATGCAAGGCGTAATAACATTTCTCTCGCATTTTAATCATACCTACTCATAATTCGATTAATTAAGAGATTTTTATTAGCTCGCGCGTGCATTTTTCTCAAGTAAACACTCCATTTAAGATTACGTGAGTTTGATCCAGGAACGTTAAACTCAATCGGGTACTTTAATGTTTATTCCGATAAACTGATTACGCAATTACTTTCTTTCCAAGAAATGAATTACTAGGCACGTGTCTCTTACGTCATTGGGTGATGAATAATGGAGCTTATAGCTGGGAGTTCTTTAATTTCTGGAGGCACAATATACTTCCAAGTGGTTAAATATTTTGTTGATGTTTCCAAGCCAACGGGTTAAGTCTTTGTCAATGAAGACAAAGTAATATCTCTGGAGAGATTTCGTTAACGTTTCATGTCTGAAAATTTATCTGGTTAATGTAACTACACAGTAACCGCCAAACGACTTCAGTCTATTTATATCTTTTATTATGTTTCCATCGTGTTCGCTTCTTTGTGATATTGTATTCTTCTCTTTAAAAGCTATTCTTTACGATGTACAAGACAAGATTACTTATATCCAAGAGATTTGGAACTCAGGGAGAATAAATTAGGCCAAATAACAGAGACAACTACATTTCTACAAGAATCTTTTGTTTTAAGTTGTTATTTATCATCTAGAAACTAACATTTTCGAAATAGATCAATAAGAAAATAAACAATATTATAATAATATACAATAAGAAATATTTCGAACAATGAGGTTAAAATGAAATAAAAATTAAAAGTCAATACGAACAAAGGGCTGACTCGGCAACAATAAACTGATGGAACAGGCTTAACTCACATGCTACATAATGCCCTTTACCTAAGAATATTTAAGATGCCATCCGTTAATCTCAAACCTAACGTATAATTTAGGTTCATATATCGTTTGACATAAAACGATTAAATTGCACGGTAAAATAACTGAACACAAATTTTACGGTGAGATAATTTAAATGCGACCGGTTTTCAACTAATCGATTCATCTTCAGCTCAAGAGAAAACATTATTATTTTACTAGCATTTTTCTTGGTCTGAAGATAAACTGACTAGCCGGTCCAAACCGGTCGCTATTAAATATTCTTATCCTAGAATTTGCATAGTAATTCTAAAAGGCTTCCTGTTATGGAATTCTACTGTTAAGGGTACTGTATTGATTTTATAAGGCAACCTTTTTTTAATTTGACGAACTAAAAATTCACGGAACGAGTAAATTTACCGATACCTGCGTAGTTATAAAATCTATAGGGAAAATAGATAAAACAGTAGATTAACAATCGACTATAGTACATTCGTAGGGAACTGTGATCCCAATTAAATTCTTTTTGAAAGAACAACAGCGTCTGCACGGAGGTCTTCAACCCCAACATCCACTTCGCCTTCTTCAACGCCCACTTACTCCTAATTGACCTTTGGATTCGCAGTTTGTGAAAGTCTTTTAACTTTACCAGGTTAACTTTTTCCGAGAAACGGATTATTCCGTCTCTTTGCTCATTCCAATGAACGAAATATTTCTGAAAAAAACTCTGAGTTTAGAAAAGGAAACCATTTCGGGACATTTCGAAAATATGCTATGAATTTCGAATGAAATTTTCGACTTAATCTTTCGAAAGTAAACATGGATTAATAGAACCTCGTCATAGGAAAATATTTAATTATTATTCATATCATTCATTCATATATATATATATATATATATATATATATATATATATATATATTATTTATCTCATAAGTTAGTTTATTTTATAATTTCATTTATTCGCTCGGTTGCTTGAAGATTAGCAGTAAATGTTTAGAAGGCTTTAAAAATATTCAAAAAGACTCAACTATGAATCGAATCATTGAAAAAGCACAAACTTAAATATGGAACTCGATGAACTCTACTGATATGATACACAACAATGTCAGCAAAACTATGTACGTAAGAAAAACAATGTACGTGAGCAAAACAATGTGAGTAACAAAAAGAAATACAGCTCACGATTAACATGTTAAAAAAGTAAGAACATCAATCAGAGCCTCATTAAAGTAATTGCTTAATCATCTGAGTAATATGACTTTTTATTCGTCTATTGTCGGTTACGTATAAATTCCTCCTAACGACATCTATGCGAGAAAAAATGGCAAAAAACAAAAGCGACGCAAAAATCTACATTCCCCGAAAATATCGAGGCAACAAGGGAAGAAAACCAAACTACGCAGATAACCTTGACGCTGAGGCTTGGTCCTCCATGGTAAATCCCAGTGAGTCTTTCCCGCAGAATCGCTGAATCGATCAGTAGAGAATGGGGATATGGGAGGTGTGAGAGAGGATAACGCCAAGCAGAGAGGATAAACTCTCGGCCTCCATTTTTAAATAGAATTACGTACCTATAGAAACGATTACAACAATCCATCACGATAGAAATTTCAATGGAGAAATTTTAATATGTATCTTTTTTTATATTGATATATCTATTTAAGAATATAAGTTCAAGTCTTCGTAGATTTCATTTCGAGTGATTGTTGTGAAATTTAATGGATGAAACGATTCAATATCACGGTTTTAAATCCTACAGATCACTCAATTATAATATCCATATCACTACAGTAAATCATAATATTATGATAGTCACGTCACTACTGTGATAGTCAGTACACTACAAGAATAATTAACTTTCTTCAAACCAATATATTTACTCTGGATATTCAGTCTAAATCAGAACATATTAATTTTACGTATATCGGAATTCCATCCGAGATCATATAATTCATGGATGATTGAATAAATCGTGAGAAAATCTAAAAGTAAAAATATTACAGTAATAATATCTCTTATCAGTTAAATAAATGTGAATTAATTACGTATAATAAATCCATTGTAGTTCATTTACAGCCCAAGCTGATACTCATGGAAAAATTTAAGAGATACCTTTAACTCTTTATGTGCTAAACCTTTGACCTGGGATACGGGTGAGAAATTCGGAGGGTTTTCCACTAAACTGTAGCAGCTGGGATGAAAAAATCAATACACAGCTGATTTTATGCATATAATTACATATAAAACTGCTGTTCTTTAAAGTTGATGAAGTTGGACGGGTTTATAGTAGTACATTTTTTACGTTTATTAGCGCATATTAAATTATTTCAGAATCATAACGTTGAATAATATCCTTTGGGATTGTTTTAATTGAGGATTAAAAGATTGTTCTTTATTTGAAAATTTTCCAAGAATCTATTATGCCTGCAATCTAAATGGAATTTAAAAGAAATAAGGATAGATTCATAGCTTCTTTTAAACCGCGAAATATATAAATTTTAATCATCCTTGAAAGTGTGTTATCTCTTTATATTGCGGAATAGCCCAAGAGTATCTTCCCTTGAAGTAGGTCTCCGCATTTAGCATAAATGCTGAGCCATACTAAAGATACGCAAATGGTAAATAAACTTAATTATCTTATCCCAATCAACTCAAAGGATGGATAAAAAGAGATACCGAAATTATTACGGAACAATGCTTTGATATGGGACGTATCGTGGTGTGCTAAGTAAGCGTTAATGAATCAAAACAACTTCTTTAAAGCACACTCAACAGATCAATCAAGTTATAAGCCTTTAAGAGTCTGTCTAAGAAGGAATGACAACTAAGCGGAAAAATTAAGTCTTCGATAAGGATGTTTCTCCCAAAGCGAAAAGAACCAATTATGGTATTGCTTATGCTTTTGCGAAAGGAATTAAAAATTTGCGATAAGAATGTAAACACGATACATAACGAGGAAACAGTACTATCTTAATATTAAAAAAATATACTCCATATGAATTAAATTTTATTAGTAATGAGAAATTAAATAATGAAATATATAACAATCGAAATATAGGCCCTACACAATTAAAGTATAAACGATCATTTTGGAGTATTTAAAAGATCTTTTTGCGATAGAGAACAAAGTTACGCGAAATTACGACAAGAATAAGAGATTTATATTTAAACTTACGAGAATGCCAAGGATGTTTCAAAAATTCGTTAACACTAGTTTAACCCTCAATTACGTAAGAATTTAATCAATCTTTTATTTTATCAATGTTATTTCAATCCGTGATTATTAAATAAATATTGATCGAAATAATTAAAATATATACAGAAAAATATCGAATAAATTTAATGGTAATTATTTATTTAAAGGTTAATATATCAAAATACCAAGGCAACTGAAAAAAACAATCTTTAATCAGTGAAATATAGACATATCGAAAGATAGATAAAAAATGAAACTTAAAGAATATAATTTTACATCTTCTACTTTCATTTAATGAAAACAAACTGTGTTAACTATGTTAAGGCTTTAATGTGAAAAACTGATTGAAAACGGAGCCATCGGGCGTACATCCCGATTTTAAAAGAGCCTACATAAACATAGATGGCAGGATTAATAGGGGGAGATATACATCCTAATCCCAAGAAAATGAATAGGTCCAAAAACGCAACAGGTTACAATTCGATAGAGTCATAACAACTCGTCCAAAGCGATTTGCTTTTTGAATTTTTCCACATGGCGTCGAGGCTGGCAAATGTTATCATAACGAGAGAGAGTCAGATTCAATTTCCACAGTAATATAGCCAAAGAGACGCCCTTTTTACGACGCTACTGCAAACGGACGATGAATTTTTCACGAAGACAAAGTTCGTTGACATTTATTTCGCCGTCAAATCTCATTTATTCCGTCGAAGCGTTTCCTCATCACTACGAAGTGACGAAAATATGTCAGATCTATAAAAAGAAATTAAAAGTTGACGTTCGGAAGATATATGCCTCCTACTCGTCTCGTCATTCTTGATACAGACTCGGAAAACGAATTCCGGTAGTAGATTCGAAAGTGTCTTATTCTAAATATTCTCATGTTCCTCTCTTTAAAATTATCCAACTGTTCTATTAACATAAATCGTTCATTATTTTATTCAATAGAATTGAATTGTTTTCCACATTATTCCATTTCTACGGAATTTTAAATTTTTACGTAAAAAATGTTCCTTTTTATAAGATCATGATAGTGTAATTAAAAACAAGTACATCCATGTTTAAATTTAGTATACGAAGACTTAACATATTCATTTTAATTTATATAAGTTACCTTATATAGAATGAAAGTAAAAATTCAACATTAACAGCGAATTCGGTTGATTGGTATAATTTTCATCGCTTTCCGATAATGATATCGTTCGTCATTTGTCTACTCTGTGTAGGCATTTAAATTTTCTAATTGAATTTAATAACCGCCTATACATCGCTTTCCGTTAATTTTATCGTTCGTCATTTGTCTACTCCGCGTAGGAATTTATAGCTGACGGAAGGTTTAAGAGCGATTTAAGCGTAACGAGATAACTTCTCTTAAAAAACTTGCGCAAATGACTGTCGCTAATTTCGACGGATTCTCTCTCCGAATAAATGGAGCGTGACATAATAAACGGATTGCTCAATCGGGAGATAAGGAAGAGATTGGAGGGCCTAATAACTCAGGGGAGACGTCTGGAAACGAACTTAAAAGCGACGCGAGAATGAAATTTCTATTGCGAATTATTCCGCAGAAACGAAAGCCAAATGAAACTGAAATAAATTTTAGGAACGGGAGAAAGGAAATGTTAATAAGATTGGCTTATTTAATTTATAATTTACTTTACGAATTTCATACGACTAACTTAAAATCTTTCCCGCTAGAAAACAAAGAATTAACTCTAAATTTATTTACTCTTTCAGTAATTCCGCGCAGGATCAAGTAAACAATTTCACATCACTTAGCAACGCGTGTGATGAAATAACTAACACATTTTCGGCACCGAATATTTCAGTAAAATTTTACGTAAAACATACGCTCTCATATAAACATCGATACGTGCTTTCCTTAAGAACTCAAGAATGGTTTAAACAAAAGAAGATCATGTAAGCGTAACAAATATCTCCAACAAACGATATAGTAATTTAAGAGTTATTCGTAAATTAACGTAAACTTTGTTCAAAATTATGGAAGATTACGACAGAAAAATGATTTTTAACATCTTCACATACAAAAAATCATTGTAACCCCTTGTGAAGGGTTACCCTTGAAAACAAATACCCATGAACATGGCAGAGGCGACAGTTAAAACCACCAGACGATCTCTGGGTTTTGCGAAATAGTGAAGAAGGATCCGAAGTTATGAATTACGAAGCTGCGTGCCAAATGGAGCGAGGCGAGCATATTCTACGCCAAACGCGTGTCAAAGACACGTGCGCTTTACCACGACTCTACGCAATCTTTGATCCCAACTCAAGACTCGTACATTTTTTTATTTATTTCAGCGATGTTTCGTTGCTAATCTTGGCGCTAATCCAGACTCGAAAGAGAGAGTGAAACATAAATGTTTTCGTTTCTTCACCGAGAGAAACTGGACTTTTGCTCTGAAGCGGTATTTTTCGTTTCCTCGAGTTATTTTCAAAACGGTTAACTTAATTAAACCGGAAGAGGAAATAAGGTGACCGTTACTAAATTATGACTTGTTTAGTAATACGATTGGTACACTAAGCGAATTCCTTTTAATGAAAACCTGGGGAAATGAATTTTTTACATCTGTATGTACGTGATGTATATTTTCTCTTTTTGCATGGAAATAGTGGAATGAAAGTGACCCAACGGTGGCGAATGCGTGCAGATGACAACGAGATACTTTCTCCATGACATGTCGTAAGATAAATATATTTCTTGAGAAACTACAGGTTCTGTTGGTTCAAAAACTGAAACGATGAGCTTTGACTCCTCAGCTAAGATTTCGAAATTTCTCCATCACTTAAATTTTCGAGCGCTGAAAAAGTTTATTCTATTAATAAAGATAAACTTTTCGATTTAAAAAGGAAATCAACAAATTGTGAAATATGAAGAGATGAATGAGTCAATGTAAAATAAATTTTCATTAAAGAAGTAACCTAAATTTCAAAAAAAGCCATTAAAATTTTGAAATGAGATTAAATGAAAGTTCCGCGAATTTTTTAAGGACTTGGCCCAGCAACTTCCTTCCTAGGCTAGTCTACATCACTAGCATAAAAAAATAAATGTACACACACTATGGTGAAATATTTTCAAAACAAGAAAAAACAGAGGAATGATGAAAAACTAAAATTGTATCCAATAACAACTTCAGATAAAACCAAGTCAAACAACATTAAGGTTAATTCTATAACTATATAGCAGTAATATAAAACTAAGTAGAATGTGAGCTATTAATATCGTATTATATACTTCTTATAGCTTTGTGTATCACGTGCTTAAATAAAGACTTAAATAATCGATTAAAAATCGACTGATAGGTAAAATTCAATACAAGAAAAGGATTTAGCATGTGACATAAATCCTATAGCACGAGGTTAGAAAAGATTTTTGCGGATGGGAAACTGAAAAAGGCAAATTAAAAATTAATTAAAGAGAAACTGTAAAAGGCATATTAAAACTTAATTAAAGAATTATTACTGGACCCTTTATCTAAGAATCTAACGAAGTAGCATATATGGTACAATAATGGATGGCATAATGGACAAATCCTTCTCAAATGAGTAGACGTAATGTAGTACACGGAGAATACTTCCTCCACGTGCTTCCATTGAGACGAAACGATTGTCGGATAAAAACTCCACGTTTTGAATCACGTTTGAACTTCTTGAAGCCGAGGATGAGTGTGGAAGACGTACAAGTCATTCTGTGACTTATTCCATTGCTTAAGACGGTAATTCCACAAAAGAAATATGACCTCCATCTTCGAGAATATATATTTACGATTAAATCGATATTCGTGAGACATAACGCGAAAGAATCCATCATTCGATATTCTATTTTGTAATCGTGCATAATATGAATGTCGAAATTGAGGAAAAAAGCGATAAATAACCCAATGTCAAGGTTGGAGGTAACAGGAAACATTTGCGATTACGGCGTTATTACGTAAAACCTTATAAAAATAGGTTTCTATTCGAAACACCGTAAATGTAGCATGACGATGACATTTATCGTAACGCCGATTGCTATTAATTTATTGGCTTCCTTTCCTCGTGACGATGCCAAGAGGTGGAACATTTGTGGAAAGCGATCTTAATTAATGCAACTTATATGCATTCCTAACTGAGACCGAGAAACTGAATTTAAGATAGATAATGTACGAGAGTTGCAAGTCATGCATTATAAGAAATAGAACGAAATTATACAAGTTTATAATTGTACCCAGTAACAAACAATGAATCTACAAATGCTTAAAAAAAATACTTTTCGGGATGCTGCATATATTTATATACACATTATGATTCATTATATCCAATCCGACTTTTCATTTAGATACGTAACCCATGTATTTCATTGTATTAAATTGTCATTTCGTATTAGTTTAACTGCCAAAGAGTGCTTTAATATTGCTATAGCAACAGGAACAAATACAAAGTAATTGATCGTGACAGAAGGAAAAAGCGTGCTTTCCCTTCAGCACTTCCTTACGATATTGATACGTGACTCGTGTTCCTACAAAGAATATATAATAAATATTTCAAAGTATAAGATAAGTCGCCCGCTTTCGTATGCTATATATATTCCTTATGACGTAATGTCGTGTATGTATCGAATAAATCACGTACGAATTACAACTACATTTTAAATAATTGAAAACCACAGTACATAAGAATGTAGCACGGGAAAGAATAAGTAAAAATAAATAAATCTTCTTCAGATATCAAGAATAAGGGAGTGTTCAAAGAAGATTTACAAAGAGCGCATCTCAAAAAGGCACAGTTTCCATTTTCCAAAAAGAGCAAAACTCATTGAAGCTCAACTCGCCGCCAGCACTTTTCAATAGTCCTCATTGACGTCCTTCCCACTGTGGCACTTGAGAACAAGAGGAAGTCTGAAGGAGTAAGGTCAGTGCTGTGGGGGAGCGAGAATAAATCGTCCCCAAAAAAACCGATGTGAATCCGCGTTTTTTTTTGGACACCATGTGGCGTTGCATTCAAGATGGCAAATCCATTTTCACAATGCCTCGTCTTTAGACTGATCTCGAACATTTTGTATTAATCAGAAAAGGTTTTTAAATGCCAGTTTCAAATTTTATTGGTTCAATTTCGGCATTGATACGAGGAGAACTTTCGGTGATATAGTATCAAACACAAGTTTTCATCAGAGGTAAAAATAGCGATATGACTGGGACTCGAACCCAACATTCTGAGCAAGTCAAATAAGACGTGTATCATTATCATAGATCTTTTATATGTAGATTGGTTAACTACAGACTTCTATCCCTAATATCTGTTACTAACTGTTCAACATTCTAATTTCTCATCTTTCGTACCTCGTTCTTTAATTGGTTTAAACACTAATCATTCTATATGTGTATCTCCTTCTACTTTGCCTTTAATTAGATTCCTAACAAATTCATTATTTACCAGAAGATTTACAAACCATCTGGTTCTCCTTTTCAGGATAAAGATCCATATTTTAGTACCTCTTCTATTCATCTATACGTTCCGTTTCTGACCATTTCTGTCTATTTGACCTTCAAAATTCGCTACCAAAATCATGCTCAAGACTCTTGCAAGATGTGTATGCAGCAATTAATTTATTCTTTAATCACATCTATTAATTCTTATGCCAAATACTTTTCATTAAATTTTAACGAGAAATCAAAGGGTATTTAAGATTAAAATATTAAATATTTAGTCTAGATTCATTGTTAAGTTAAGGCCGATATCTAAGAATACAATCTTACTCCTTTTAAAATGCTTCCATCCAAGCATTACGTAAGACGTCTGTCCTTTAAAAATGCACCTGTTCGGGTCCTCCAGCCGCTGACATGAACCGTTGTCCGACGTTCCACCAATTTAGGAAGCAAAGAAGCAAAAAGAAGTCACTTTGGAACAAACCCCAAACGAAATACCTACTATACTGTACTTCAGACCTACTGTAGACAATACGCGACATTCTTTCTTTTCACATTTTAGTACCACTACAAAAGCCTTCTGGAAGGGAACTTTCGGCGTGCGGCAGGATGGGCGTAACACCATGACCCGACGTGTCTGATCGATTATTTTCACGTATTGTGTGGCGGAAAATTGACTTTCAACAGCGTTGAGTTTTTTAATCAATTACACAAATATAACTCCGATTGTCTGAACGTAAAACACAACAGAGTGAGTACAAAAACTCGAAAACTCAGGAAAAAATTACGAACCTGTTTTTTTCTTTGTCTGTTTAACAAATTCATGCTTTACTTTCTTTCAAAATCTTTAATCATTCGATAAATTTGCATCTGGCGTCCTGAAGTAAATGATAACCGATTTATCATAGCAAAACGTAAAATATAAACGTCATAAACTGAACAACAAATCACTGAATTATTTTAAAAAACCGTGTTATAAACCTCATTACGAAAGACAATGCATGGACCGGAATCAAAACCCTATAAACCAACAAGAGTGCCATTGAATTCCAAATAAAGCCAGGATGATCTCGATATGAAACCGATTTCCCGACGTAATGGGTCGAAAATCGCATTTTCGAGCACAAATTGCCTTTTAATTGGCTCCGATGGATCCGTTTACTCCTCCCTTTCGAACCCCTAAAAAGACACCTAAATGACAAATTCATCACCTTCGTTTCCTGCTTGGACCACACCCCCGCATGCCAACGTGAGTGGCCGACATTCGCGGCAGCCAAGGCTCTCCCGATGACCTCGCTCCGCGACGTTGCCGCTTCTTCAGGTAAATATTCCCTCTACGAGCGGTTTTTTTTGCGTTCCTCGTGTTACAATCGCTCGAGTGCCTTTTGTATAGCTGTTGGCTCGCGAAATAGATGTCTCCCTCCGAAATTTCCGAACGGATTTTAAAAAATCCTCCGATGAGTTTAGTGATTGAAACCCGCGCTGTTTACAAGGACGACACGCCAGAAACTCATCCTGGATTGTTGGCTTTGCCTCCCCGCGTACCACTTATCGATTCGTTACACATCCTTGCCCCCGTACGTATTCATTCGGCGGGAATGAGTTTATCTTCGACTGATCGCGCCCCACGCTCAAATCTTAAGTCGTTTTAAATAAATACGTCGGAAGAGGAATGAGCACCTGTTGCGTTTGCGGATGTATCGAAAGTCGAAGGATATCGATTTTCGATAATTATGTTTCGTTTGAAGTCCCATTTGATACTTTCAACGAGGTAAATGACAATCGATACATATGCGCGCGTTCGATTTATCGATATTTACAACCCGGAAGGATACGAAAGCGGGAAACGATCGGTTTTCTGAACTTCGTTCCATCTAAAAGCGTACGTAAGTTATCGTTTATAAAATCCAAAACTTATTATCAATAAACGTATTAAATGAACTAATTCGTGAATATGATGTTTGATTTCTATAAATTATTTACATATATAATTGCCCGAATACTTAAATATTTAATTTCCAGAGAAATTTTAATAATTTACGAGAACTAATTCGTCAACACCTGCCAGAAAAGCAGGTGGAAAAAAATACGGAGTATCATGAGGATAATTCAGTTAAGTATTTTTCCAAAGAATAGCATCAACTGAATCAAAACAATCGAAAAAGCATTAACCTTGTGGGATTCCATAACAGGAAGTATGCTGAATAACCCTACACGGGGAATTTATAGAGTTAATTACCATGTTTCCTTTTGTAGAATAATTTATAATACCCGTGAAATAATACTTTGTGACTTCATCTCTCTCTGACAATTTCATCAATAATTATTTATATTTGAATATTCTTTTTCCTCATAAGATAGAAATTCAGTACGATTTCTGTTTTTATAGGTAGTTTATATAATATTCGAGAAACTGAATACATTTAAATAAACGAGCAGATATATAGTTCTTTTTAAAATGTGAATACGCTTTGGATCGTTTTCAGTTTAAATATATGTAAGTCTTAAATTTTGAAAACTGATTGGGTGTAACTTACCATTTTTTCATGGTGAAACTAATCAGATTAAGACCTGAAAATAGAAATAAAACTGAATTAGATTGATGATACTTTGTTCATTCTTTCCATAATATTGTCTATTAATGAAACTTAACTTTATTCCAATATCAATCATGGGAAAATATATAATTGCTTTTCTTTTTACATTACGTTTTAGTAATCGAGTTTAATTAGGTTAATCATATGGTAATAAAGTAACCACTTTAATGAATAATATGAATATATATTTAAAAAGCTTTGAATTGACATCGTTGGCAATAGAAGATAAAAAACCCATCTTACGTAGAATATAACAAATATATATTAAATCGAACTAGACTAACATTGTAACCTTTAGTAGACTTATTATTAACAAAAACTTCCTAAATATTGTTCATCAAGGTATATATTCGTTTAAATTTTACAAAATATATACATTACATCAGAAAAATCCATTTTTATTGCATCGATTTTTTTAGTAATATACATCATATTAGTTCTAATTTCAGCCACCCCCCTAAGGAATTCCAGACAACGGTATTTATTCAAGATGGCGCCTCTAAGAAACGAAAAGGCGGGGTCGAGCCATCTTTTAAGTCAGCAGTGGTTTGGAGTAAACATCAATGTTCTTGGTAGCAAAGGTCGGATCCCGTGAGAGCACCCTCCCGTGTTCCAATTGCCTCGGCGAATGCAGTAGGTCCACTACTTCTCACCGAAGGCATTTTTCTTTACCGTTACGACGCTCGGATTCCGTTACTAATGATACGAATAATGAGTACCGATATAAAACCGTTTTAGCCTCTTACATATCAACGCTACGAATTATTACGAAGTAGATTCGGGGTGAACGATAAAGATGCGACTTGAATTACTCGAGGGAGGAAAACTAATTTACGATGATCTTAATTCACAACTCAGTTACTTCTCCTTCCACATTACTCCGGCTTTGATATCGTAAAAGTCCCCATTCCATTGCCTCCTACTATAACAGATAATTAGTGACAACACATCACTGTTTTTCCATTGATAGTACAATTAATTTGTACTATAATACATAGATCGTGGTTTCAAATTAAAATTACGTAAACTCTACAATAATACTCAAAGTTTCTATTTATTATTAGTAAATTAACTGTATTAAGGTAATTACTTGATAAATAATATTGATGGATAATTTAATTTAAATATGGTATATATCATTGTGACTTTATGATGGGCGAGATAGGGACTATAAAGTCTCCTCTTACATCTAAAATTAAAAAAACTAACAATAATAAACATAAATGGTACCTAATTTATATTATATCTCGTATATAACTCTTGATATAACTATTGATAATATATCTCGTATATAACTCACCCATATCTATGAAAAAAAAGAAAATATTTCCGTTGTACGACACAGAATCAATACCTCCTTGTTAATAATCAAAGTATTGTAAGAACGATTAACATTAGTTGACATTGAGGAATATCAATCATGCAATGAAATTAATAAGGAGAAAGAAATAAAATTTAATAGCGATTTATCCTAATATCCTTCTTATCAATTATTCTTTCCTTATATCCTTAATATCAATAGATAATGAGGATAAAATATAATACTAGAAATATAATATTCCTGTTTTACGATATTTAAGAGGAAAATAAACTGACAGAAAAAGAAACACTCGTTTAATGACCATAAGATCATATAATCAATGCTTTTTAATCAATAAATATTATAAATTGATTCGAAATAAGTTTTTGATCAAACTCATATTTTCCTACATCGATCGTACACTTTACAACGTCAGTATAGCAAACACGTAAGGTCGAAAATATCCGTATTCAAGCGGGGTCCTCCTTGAAACTGTTTCAACCAAGTCTTCAATTGATGCCCCTGTTAAAGTTCTCAACGCCCTTCGAAGAACTAATTGGCTCTGGTGTGGATATTGTGGAGGCAAGCGAGTGGCAGAAATTGCACATCCAAAATAGATAGCTTCCAGACCACGGAGGACTCGTATAGCACCATAGATATCGGAGCAATCAAAACAGGAAAAGTTGCCGCTTCTATTGAAATAACCTTGCTCGATTTTGGTGCGGCCTCGTTTCTTCTTTGAAATACGAAAATAATCCCGAATTGGATGGATGAGGTACAGACAGGGTCGACCTTGATGGTCCATTTCACTGGTAGGTCCAATTAAATCGGGATTACTCTTTTGAGATAAAAAGGATACGCAAAATTGTTTCCGAAATTTAGTTCTTCCTCTGGAATGTTCAATTGTCCGAATTGGTATGAATTTGAGTAATAAAAGAGATTTTTATCGAAACGGACAAACCTGCTCAACGCAACAATTCAAGGCTAAAACCTCGTAGATGAGATATTTCAACGAAAGGAAAAATTCCTTTTAAAGTTTTGAAAATTATGTATATATGAATGAAGAATATTTATTATCCATTATCTTTTCTTGAATCGTTTTCTTAATTTTTATAAAATAATATAGAAGTTGTAGTTGAAAATATTCCTTTTCGTTCGTTTCTTATCATCAGATATACTACATTATTGATTCAAAATCGTGCTCAAAATTGTTCTAAGAACAAAAAACATAAAAATACATTTTAAGTGAAATTATATACGTCAACGAGTAGTATTCACATACGAAATAAAGTTAAATCAAAATAAAATTCAACTTGTCTACGACGCAATAACTTTGGAATGCTGAAAATAGCCACAGATTTCCTCGCCATAACCGCAATTTAATCGAGCGCGTACATTACACGTGGCATCGAAAGAGGCGATGACGCTGTTCTGTCTTAATTCCACTAATTAGATCTTTTTGTGCGTAAAAGGTGACTAACCTACTGCATCATAACACGGAGAATTGGGATTGCGAAGGTATTCTAAGCGATCGCAGTGTGGCAATAAAAATAGCCATCCATTCGCAGCAGATTCACATCAACCCTTCAATTAATGCGAAACACTGCTGTAGACATCTGAAAAAGGACTTATAGTATCATCCAGAGGTCAAAGACAAACCATATCAAGGCATCTTCCCAAATATGGATAGCCATTAATAACAATAAGAGACAACAATTCACGCCGACTTCATAACTAATTCTTTCTCAACTTCTTTAAGATGTATTTTCCTTCTCATATCTCAGTTACGTATTATTCATCCACTTTAATGATTTATTCTATCTCTTGGTGCTTTCGTATGCATATAAACCATACTAAAGCCTATGCTCGAGTATGTTTCTTGTCTATTCTCAGTTAGTTATTTACAAATGGTTTTTCCAATAACTTGAACGGACACAAGTCTTGAATTGCAGCTAAAACTACGCGCACTGAACAAGAGTTCATTCGGAATTAAACGAATTCCTCTTAAATCCGCGGTTGCCACAGCTGTCACGAAAAAAATACTCAAATCAAGCCATAGCGTAGGATTTCATCCACTACGAACGTTTTCTTATTCAGTTGAAAGATCATATGGGCAAATACTGCACTGGAAACAAAGCAGATATATGAAAACAATCATAATAAATCCGATTAACATAATGATTCCTAAAACAATTGATTCGATTAATTTAATTGCTTGTTAAATAGTAGATTGTCACCAGTAACGGATACTAATTTTACATGAAGTTATTACTTGTTTATTACTCAATTTCTCCTATTTTACACGAGTAATGAAGTTCATTCATCGAGCCATCATACGAATTGAAGCAACCGATTATGTACCAACGTAGAAAATTATTATTTAAACAATTGCTGGCTATTTTTTAAAATTCCCTTTTACCAACAATCAAATCTAATGAAACATTCTTGGAGAATAAACTGCAGAATTTGAATTCCCGAAAGTAGCAGGTTAAAATAAACACAGAAACGTAATTGAACTTTATAATAGACGAAGAGGATCCATTTATGGGTAATATGAAGCTTGAAAAAACAGTATAACAATACAATATTGTAGTAAATAATACAACAAAAAACCAACTTCGAAGAGGAAACTGATTGAAACCTACTTTTCCTTTCAACAGGATATGAATTCTATCGATGGTATGATACATTTTTGTAAAATAATTTCATACGATGACACTTTTATAAGAATCTTACGATACCATAGCTTTTTATTGGAGAAAAAGATATCTTTTGAAAACGTGCCAAAAGAGTTAAATACAGGGGTCAATACGTGATACCATTATGGCCAATATCGTTTTTAGATGAGTAATGCTAAAAGTCGATAAGATAGCAAGGATATTTTTAAATTCTTCCTACATTACGTATAAAAACTATGATTAATGGGGCGATAACTAACTTACGATAGAAAATGAAACGGGCAGCACTTACTTACTTTTTGCTTACGAATGAAAGCACGCAACTCAAATTAACTTTCGTAACAGAACAAAGTCTTTTTGAGGAATTGTGAATATGAGCTGTGACAGTGGAAGCGAGGAAACAATTTCGGAATGTGATGAGAGAATTCCCTCCCAAGGATTCATCTTCTTCACGGACATCTTGAATAATGGGCAAAAGCTGACCTGAAAACTAACTCGTTGACTCAATCTGGAGGGAGTTGCAACAGAAAGTTCAAATGGTGACCATTTCTAATATCATTCCTTGCTGTTTCTAATGTTTGATACACTATGATACTATACAGTGCAATATAAAGTGTACTATCTAATACCGGTACTAGCAAATGATACTATCAGTGAGGGATAACACTTGGTTTGGAGGTATTCGCTGATTTATTGATCCAATGATATCATCAATTCGACCTGATTAAGTCAACTGAAACCAACAACCACCAAAGAAGATAAAGCAAAGAAAGCTGTGAGAGAGTAAACTATGTAATAAACAAAAAATTCCTAGAAAGAAGCAATGAAATACTGTGAATGCTATCTCAGCAGGGGTCTTACAACACATCTATATACATGCACATTTCTTTAAATGAAAGCTTTTCGCAAATCAATCTGAAACTTTTATAGCTTTAGAGATCAACACCCTTATGTAGTATAATATATTTCATTGATTTTTTAAGTATGTTCTAATGAAAAGTAAACAAGTTTTATTGTGAGTCATTATAGAAAGCTATCACGAAAATTTTCATAAAGTATATTATATAAACCTCTCACTTTAATTCATTCTTAAAGTCTTACGATGATATAATTCAAGTTCCAAAAAAGTGTGAACCACTGGAGAATCCATGAATTTAAGATTAGATGGCATAACTTACATGCCTTTAAAACCAGGTTTTCAAAACAAAATCTCCATTTTAATAAGATCACGCATACAAATTTTAAATACCAACGAACATTCTTTCAAAGACGAGCAATTTGAATCATCCATTAACATTGGGTTGATTAAGTTTGAAAAAGCCGTCTCTTAAAAAAAGAATCTCCAATTTGGTTAACCAAAACATCCCTGAATTTTGATAAAAGTGGCTTTGAACTTTCAGCATTATAAAAGACGTTACATCTGCACCACTCCGCTCCCTCGGCATTCAACTTTTTTTAAAGAGATTCCACGAAATGATCCGGATTGGTTGGGACTCTAATCTTCGTATGTGAAACGGCTCGGAACCAGTCGTGAACGCGCTTGATCGATACAGAAGCAGAGTACGAAAATCAATTAATATTTTCTCATTTATTAGGGCTGTAATGACGCTTGCAGGCAAACTGGACTTCTTAATGACGTTGCTAAGAGATAATCTAGTAAACGAGTCGCAATCGAAAACAAAGCGGATTAAAGGGCATTTTCAGCGATGAGACAAAATACGGGGGTAACGTTTCATTCATTACAAAACGACGTCTGCGATTAACGATGACGGGGCAAAATAACGACCCTTGACTTCCACGCCGTGTTTCTCTTTTCGTATGCAAAAATAACTCGCATGAATATTTTTGTTTCCCTCTTGCGTATTCGTTGACAAAGAAAATGCTCTGAAAGACTTCGAGGATTAAATAATGAGAACCCAGAATCTTTATTACGAATTCCATTCTCTTTAAAATGAAAATTCTGAGGTTAAATACGGGGCGAGATATAGTATGATATTTTCCACGAGAAAACGACGATAAAAACATCTTTTTTCGTTTGGGGTTTCTCTTTTTATTCTCCTACTTTCTAGATGATTGGGAATAGGAAATAGAGCATGTACGGAACGAGCTGTCACGTCTTGACGACCTATACATGATTCTATATTGGGGTTGACCAAGAATCAGGAATATAGACACTTTCGTAAGCCATGTATATAGATAATATGCTAGTTATGAGAGTTCTAAGAATGTATGTGAACCTAATCGCGGAAGACTTACATGAAGACATTTTGAATGACGGTTTTGTGAGAAAACATCTCACCTACAGTAAATGCGAGGTACATGAATGTAATATTAACATCTAAATGTACAATTAAGGAACTTCTTGGACCCTATTCACCTCAAAACCGAGATCTCTTGGGAGGGCGGTGGTCCGCCAAGAGGATTTCGTGGGGTTATCGAGAACTGGATGCGTTAAATGGCGTTGCAAGTTTATAGTATTTTGAAGCATGTTTTGCGTCAAAAAACTTCATATAAAACTTTAGTAAAGGTTATTCCAAGTATGCTGATATGGTTTTCTATTATTTTCCGCAGTTTAGGTAAAAATACACTGTAAAATACGTAAACGCCATCTTTTTGTATACAGAAATATATAACGTATATACGGAAGCTAGAAACTGTAATACACAAGGACAAAGAATAGAACAATTACAGAGAATAACATTGCGTCCAAAGATTTTCCTCATTTTCTTCGTTTTGCTTTGAAAATGAAGAAAATGAAAGAACGGAATTGTTGAATAATTCAGTCAAATTTGAATTCCTCTACAGCTTTTTTTGGTACAGAAAAGAATAAATTTTTGCGCAGTTTATGCAAAATATACTTGAGGCCAACGATGCGAAATTTCAAAAGTCCGTTCTCAAATAAAAATCTTTCTAACTTTATTGTCAGAATGTTCGATTAAAAAATACAGCACGATGCTTTAGAAAAACGAGCTGTTTTTATTCATCCATAAAAGTAAATAAGCACCGAATACGATGCGGGAATCATAAGAAAGCTTATTTGTGAACACAGAATTCAATATCATCAACATCCGCTGAAATAATTATGGTCGAAATTGCAAGAGATTTGGGAAAAAAAGATGATATACTACGAGACAGGGATATCTAATTTAGGATTAGTGATAACGACTCCATCCAATAATAGAGAATATTCTAGTTTCGAAGGAAGGTAAGCCTAAAGTAAGTAAGTAGGATTAAGTAAATTGGACACAGGATTTCGTTTAAGATTTATGAGGTATTTGCACACGAAATATTAAATGAAACTCACTAATTTTTTGCGCATTACTTAAAGTAATCCATAAATTTAAATAGGTGAATTAGTGATTATTTTCGAAGATTTATAAGTAGAATATCATTTTATCTACACTATGAAGTTCTATACTCTCTATAGAATAAAATATCAAACATTATATCTTATGGGATGAACTTAAATGTAAATATAAGTATATATAAATATAATATATAATAATATAAATGTAAAATATTTTCAGATACATTATTTAAGGTTAATAATTTACTAATTATATTATAAAAATCACTATATTACGTGATTAAAAAAATGGAATTGAACAACAAAGTTAGTGACCTTTAGCAAGAAATTCTACGTATTTACGCACTGTATCTTTTATGAATTCAACCTCCTATTGAGATCATACGATTAACACCAGAGCATCATAATGGAATTAACACCGCGCAGAATTTCCAGGGAAAGTTCTGGCAACCCAACGCAAATCCACAAGTCCGAATTGGTTTAAGTTCCCTAAACATAACCTCATAAGTTATCGGACGGACGGAAACCGCCAAAACCGACCCGACCGCTGGGACGTAACGAAAGGTCATGAGGTCATCGATTTTCGGAGGCAACGGATGCAAAACGGCCGAAAAGCCTTTATCGTCAAACGCTGGGAAAACTAAATTTCTTCCACGCATCTAGAAAACACGAGAAAATGAGGCACGGCGCCTGCGCTCGATCTCTCATTTATCGCCGCGTAAAAAAAAGAAGTCCGAAATGGATCGAAATAACGACCGCTTTGGATTCCGTAAATGCTACTCTTTGAATGTTCGATAGCCATTTCCCGGACGTCAAACTGTTTCCTACGAACGACCATTCTCGAGCGCAAAATAAATTACGTATCGAGGAATCGAATCCACGCAATGTATTTGAGGAATTCAATCAACAATAAGAGGAATTCCCCTTTATAAAACGTTTGAAAGCTATTTATGATCTTCTCTTTTTGACTATTACAGAAACTTGAGCTTCCGAACAATACTTTACGTAAAAGTTTACGTAATGTTTACATTCTTTTGTTTATAGTTACCGAACTTCGAAAAATTATCATAATCTTAACTTGTTGAAACTGTATTTAGGATCTTTAAAATTAAATGTTCTTGATTGTAACTAAAAGCAGATATGTAAAGATATCAAATATACATATCGCTGCACATCAAAGCATTCTTTCTGTGAGAAAAATAACAAATTAAACTTTAAAGAACCTATTTAAACTTACGGAATTACGAATCGTTATCCATATTTCCTATTCATTCTTTATTGATTAAATTGAATAAATAAAATATATGCTAACTTAACTTCACTTACAAATAATATATTCCTGATTATACATATGATAATAAATTCAAATCACTGCAAATTAGGATTTAATAAGATGCAGTTAAGGTAACTTTTCCTAAACACTCCATATTCTATTTTTTAGACTATCAATCAAATCTTCTTATTTAAATGTCTCTTTAAATATTTTATAGCTGTTATAATCTTCAACAAACACTCCTGCTGTAATGACTATTTTTGATTTCTCATTCTTTCGAAACTTTTTTTTTTAACTTCCAGCAGGCTTTAGATAACCACGCAAATATCAGCGGGGCCGTGTTCAGGACAACCGCTTGCGATCTTCCTTTCCGAAACAATTCCGGAAGATCGATGGAAACATAAATAACGGCGTATCAACCCTTTTCGCACACACAACGGGGACCGACGGTTATATTCATGGAGGGGTGAAACATTTTTGCCACTCAAGAGAGGTTAACGAATGATGGCCCAACGAGATGACCCCTCCGACGTTGCAATCACGTGCACCGCGTGTGACGTATCGATCCGTCACTCGTAAAGCGGGAGCACGCGCGATTATGCGACGCACGGTGTTTCTTAGTTCCCTAATTTTTGTAAGTCAACGAGGGCCAATGGCGAATGTAAACAAAACCATTGGAATTAGTTGAGCGACTGTCCTACATGCACATATCACATGGTCCGATGATGGAAGAGGAATGCTATTTCAAAGACAATTTGAGAAATGAATGATGCTTCTACGAATAAGGCGTTCCGTTTGAATTGTATGAATCACTGTACGTGCCGAATCGCTATTGTATATTATCTTCAGTGGGAATAAAGATTGCTTGTCTTTTGTACAACGCTGGAATCATCCATCAACATATATAGATATCCATATACGAGTATATCGAATGATAACACTTCGTAGATTTTTTTCAATTTTTTGAGAAGCAATAAATCCTTTCATAAACAAGTTTTCACCATTTATACATTATTTTCTTTATCGATAATGATAATTCAATACATAATTAGAGCAAATATTGAATTTCATGTCTAATTTTTTTATCACCTTAAAATTACGTAAAATCTTAATACCTTTTAACCTGAGTTTAAAACACACAATTCTTTCGATATAAGTAAAAAAATAATTACTATTGCACAATAGTTCATTTCCTTGACAAGATAAACGGAATTAAAATTAAATAATAAAAAAATCCCAAAAAGTTATTTTAATCGATACGTCAATAATATAATCAATATAAATAAATCGATACGTACGAATTACTTGCGAAACGCTTTTGAAGAAAAAGACAGTCCATTCTCTTACTCGAAGGTGAAGAAAACTATAAAATATGATAAGAATTTAGCTCTTTGGTACAATAGATCACAACACTATGGTAGTAAACATTCGCTATCTGCACTACGAGTTAAGTATTCATATCTTGGCACTGGAATTCATTTTCTCTACCCAATACAAACAACAAGAATAGCGAGGAGGAAGTTTTCCTGGGTTATCAACCGGGTCATGGACTAGGAATACCCCATGTTTCGGCATAATAACTCTGTTATCACTGAATCTTTATGAAACAAGAACAGCGATATAGAAATAATTATGTAATTGCACTAATCAATATCCAAATCAATAACTAATTAATACTCCTCAAAATAAAAATAGAATAATTGGAACATGAAATAAGACAATGATAAATATAATAAAAATATGATAATAAAATAAAAATATATTTATAAAAATAAAATGATAATAAAAATAAATTATGATAAAAAAATCTTTTAAATCAGTGATAACAAACGGAAATATATCGTGCATGGTTGTTTAGACGGGTGAGGTTATAAACGTCATAGTTAGAAGAAGCATTTTTAAAACATTGGGCACAACATACGTCGTTTTATATACATCTTTTGGTGAGTTACTCAAACGCCCAACCCATTCCTCAATGTCACAACTATATTACACTTACTCATGACAACCGGTTACAACAGGAGTAAGCCTCAATGAAGTAAACAGAAGAATCAAGCGTGGCTTGATTGTCTTTAGAAGGAGTACACATACACTGTGAATGACGATGGGACTTGAGATGAAAGTTTTTAATTAATGGTTTCCACAGAAGCTCATCTAAGGAAGTGATTATTGTGTAACTTTTTATATTTTTGCAGTTAGTTTTACATTTTACTTACAAGTATTATTATAAAAAACAAGTCCACCCATATCAACTCATTCTACCACATCTGAATCATTCGCAAGTTTGCAATGTCTCGAATCATTGCAGATGAATGAGGAATATAACTTAATTTTAACAAAATTAAAACTATCTAAATTTCTTTCTTTGAATTCTACATTTTAAACACACACAATTACACAAGACAGAAAACGATGGAATTAACTTTAACTACATTTAATCTTCTCCTGAAATTTTTCCATTTCAAAGTGTGGGCTTGATACGTTTTAGGAGTGAGTGTTAAAAAGGTTCACATGAACATCATCCAACTTCTCCGATGACATCAATTGGACATCTATGGTGCAGCGATCCTAGATCAACTCCGTGAAACAAAATACAGATGGTATTCTTCCACGGTTTATAAACCCTTGGGCAACATTTTAAGAAGTACGTGCAATTAAATTATATCCTCTCGAAATAAAATAATATATTGCAGTTAGGCAAGAAAACACGATGGAATAACGTCTCTTCATAATTTTATTTAGGTAAATTATACATTCACAAGGTGATTCGCTTAAGTGAAAAATGTACACCCATTTTCGATTCAATATTTCATAAAAGAATAGAGTGAAACAAATAAAACAAAAGCCATTAAATTGTAAAATGGTTGTATTTACATTTCAATTATTCTACCTACGGAATTCAAGCTTCATTGGAGATTCAAGAGTAGAATCAAGGTGCATAGGTTATTCAGTTCAAGGTATGAATAGATTGAAGAACACATCTATAAAAAACAACTTGACATTCGACGAACACAACAAATCTTTATAGTAATTTCAAAGACGTAGAAGTACATGTTATTCTAAGATGACGGTCGAATAAAACAATAAAAACAAAGACGGTTGTTATGGAAAACACTAGATGATTTATAAATCTATGCAAAAAAAAGCAATCTATCATCGGTAAGGACAGATTCTTCCCTTCCTCACGGCATAAAAAATCAAGAGTGCATTTATATGTCCTACACGCGATGTTCTGATGAGGGAGACGAAATTTTAAATGTCACTTAAGTAAAAGCAAATTCGATTAAGTGTGGTGTCGTGGAGACAAGGACATTTGAGAATATTTCCTTAGCTACGCTTTCACAACAACGCACTTTCTGGGTTAAGGCCGTTTCGAGCAGAAGCAGATGGACGGAAAATGGATACATTTGAGGGCATTTATTATTTTTACCTTCGGAGCAATAAATTCAACCCTGGTGCGAATAAAAAAGGAATCTGATCAAACAAAATGACTATATTTTACGACGTTTCTTTTCTTTTGAGCATAGGATAACGTCTTTGTTCTTTTATCAGGGCGAAATAATCGTAAAAAGCGAATTAAATTCCCTTTTCTAACACGTAAGTATCCCATCTGCATTTTAATGTTTAATTGCTCCATTATTTATTACCGTAATAATAAGTGAGCGTGTGTACATACATATACATATATAAAGATGTTACACTATGTATACGTATTACGCTAGGAGTTATTTGGAGGGATAGCAACACATTGTTGAGAGTGATGACAGAAGTTACGAGATCGTCCAAAAGGTAAGGTCACTGAAATGGAAGTGGGCAGGTCAAGTGGGGAGAAGGAAGGACAACCCTCCCTACAATCCACCTATTGCGTAGAATCCATAAGAACGCAAAAAAGGTAAGTGTAGCGTAAGGGATAACGAATCCTTCCATATTCAGACACAATTTTCGTTTCTCTCAAAAAAAATACGAAACTAAATTTGGTCCATTTATTCCAATTTTCGAAAATTTAATTAAGAGAAAAGCGATGAATATTTGTCATAATATGGTTAAAAAAATAAAATGGCGCAGTCCTTTAATAACAAATAAATATTAAACTGAGAAAATCGTTAAAACTTTTATCAATATTGAAAAAAGAACATATTACCTTAGCTTATTCATAATATATTTCTCAAATTTTTATTATTAATAATTAAAAATATTTAAAATATATCTTTATACTTAAATTTTTCTCTTATGACGTAATCTACAATTATAATTCAATAAGAAATAAAACAGTTACTCTTAGAAAAATACATTAAAAACGGGAGGATGAATTTGAAGAGATAAAAACAAAAAACAAGGGTTTCAAGAAACAAAAAAGAGTAAAGAAAATAAAAAAACAACCAGACCGAACCGACGATCTACATAAGAAAACATAAGATCCCGGTTCTGGATGCAGCCAAGTGTGCATTAATATCGAAACAAGTGAGCGCGTTCGTGGAAACAATGAAGGAAGAGTAAGAAAGGTTGGCTGTTCGGAAATACGCACGTCACAGTTAAAGAGATTCCCCGCGGTTGAGAGTAAGTAAAAATTAATTAAAAAAAGGCCAGTAAAAATCTTCCGTTATAGGAACCCGAGGGCTAACGATGTTGTTCCGTAATACTCTGATACGCTCAAAATCACATAACGGTTTGGGGTGATTATGAAGAGCAATTTTTATTCATGGGTAGTTAGCAGTTTCGACCCCATATTCTGAAAAATAAATTAAGAGAGTATGCTATATCTTTCACAGGTTTTAGAGAAACCTGTTGCAAAAGTCGTGGGAATATCGTGACATTTTACTTTCCTGAAATATGTTGATCGATAACATAATCTTTCATTAAAAGTACGCATATTTATGAACTGATTCCATTACCATAATGAAAAGAAAATATTTTCGTTCAATTTGATTGTGATTGCGTTATACTTCTTTTCGAGATAAGTTTTTATAATCTTTAGTTGGAGCTAATGGGAAAAATAAAAACTTATTTACTCTTTTATACTCAAAGATTCTCAAATTTGCGATTTGAAACCAATGAACGATTTACTTTACGACAAGATTACGTAGTTTCAACTTAAACACCTAAAAAGTTTAAAAAATATTGCCTTAACGACAAATGTTATATGAGCAGCAAATTCTCTTAAGCTTCATAATAATATCAAACAATAATAAAACGGAGGTATATTTACATGTTTTAATATTAAAAAGAACAACGTTCTGAAATCTAAACAATACAGATACAGAAAGATATTTTGGTCTCATTGTTTTCGCCATGTTTATTATCATATTGAGTTGCTAATGTTTATTTACAAATACTCGAAAATATTGCCTTTCAGGAGTGTCACTGGAATTCGCGAAACCGTTTCCAAAGAGAATAGAATTCGCCAAAACACCACTTTCGCAGGCCTTGAGCAATCTCTGTTTGGAAGAGTTCCATAGCAATCGATTAAAGACGACAGACGAGTGGAAAGACGAAAATCATACGATTCGAAATGAAAAAATAGCGAACGAGCGCATATAAGGCTTTGAATGAAGATTAAATTGGTCGAGAGGGCTTCCTTTCACTTCAGATTGTATCCAAATCCTGCTGCGAGGACATGTTACGACTATTTTTAGATTCATTACGTAGCGCACAATGAGTTAAACACGCGCAATCCATCCCTTTCGAGAGCGCGCGAGTTTGTCAATGGATTAAAAAAAAGACGAACTAAAAAATAACAAGCGCAATCCACGAGCTCTTCGCTTAATGAAAGAAATGATGGTTATGTTCGACAATCAGCGCGGGATAATAAAAATTACGAGATACGGAACTCCAATCCGAAAAGGTTTGCTCTATTCCGTACAAATATTTGCTTGTATTATTGCTCTCCGAAAATGTCTACTAATAAAAAATTTATCTTACGTAAACGGGTAAATAAATGTTAGAATGAAACGTCAACCAGCTCGGAATATACCCAAGAATCGATCAATAACCAGGAGAACCGGGTTCGAGTCCCGCTCTTGTCACAATTTTTCACGTACCTTCATTCCTGAGTTTAATCTTTATCTCCAACTCTACCCTTAGGAATGAAGCACCAAACAATAATATCTGGAGCGCGCCGTGTCCGGCACCATGAAATAATACTCCGTAAGTGACCCACAAAAAAGATAATCAAACTACCATCTCAGGAAGCGGAAGATCCCATATTTCCGCTGCAGACCGAAATACAACTGTCTGAAGAAAGCTCAAGAAAGACCGTACAGCGTTCGAATTCCATCCAAAAGTCAAACTCTTAAAATACACACGAAAACCGATACAAACTTTCTACGTTCGTTAGTGCGCCCATTTTAGACATGAAGTTCGCTAAACCTACTAAAAGAGGAAGAAAAACTTGCAAAAGATTTTGAAACCTGACTTACTAACCTAATAGTGATACTTTTCAAGAAAAGTTAACTTATAGACTCGCTCACCTAGCACAAACCTTTAATTTTGCAATTGGGTAAAGTTTAAAAAGAAACTTTCACAGTTTAATAAGATTTGAGCAAATAATAAGAAACTACGCAGCCAAAATCATCCTTTCAAAAATGACGTGGTTTGTTAGTGGATAGCTTGGCCACGTATCGTTTCAAATGCTCCAAAAACATTTCACGTACAAATAACACAAAAAAGCTATACTCAATTTCAGCAACAGAGATTCATAGAGGAAGTTTTATTCCCCATCTACGATACAATATAGAAAGCGACCTATATTTCAATGATTGCCGATACAAAAAAAGATACACCACATGCGGGAAGGCAAATACTGTCATCGGAACACACCGATAATTTCCGTTCCATTTAGAACTTAATCTACAACGACGAGTAGCTGACAATGTCACATAATTCACGACTCCTCCTCATTCATAAAAAAAATATTATGCAACGTTTAACCTTTACCTAGGGAATCGATGCAAGGTCGTCTGATCACAAGTACGTAGATTAAGTCCTGAAGCCAACACGAGAGGAACGCAAAAGATGCTGAATCGACGCGGTTTCTGTTGCATCGGCATTATTTATTCACTCCTCAATTCTATCTCGTGATCTCCTCTTCAAAAATGAGATAGGAATCTTGAAAGCTCCGTAAGGACTAAGCTATTTTAAAGGGCTTCGTTTTATAAAAGAATTTTTTTTTAAAACGCAACACCTTTCGTTTTGGTATTTTTCCGAACCGAAAATCGCCGATGACCTTGATGGATTCCTTCACTTACTGTTTCTTGCAATGAGTTTACCTGGAATTTCAGTTTTCTTGTATTAACCGTTAACCTGATGTTTTTGTTTGTGGAATTCCTCGGCACAAATGAAACGAAACGAAGGACGTAGAAGAGGAAATGGAGGTTATCGCTAGGAAGTCGTTCTTCTTCTACCAGCGTTTCTTATCTGTAACTTCTGCGGAAGATTCTACAAACCCTTCTTCTAACGCGAGCAAGCTTTTAAAGGAATTCGTATGAATATACTAAAAAAACATTCACTCTATTATTTCTAAATTAAAGTTCCACGAAATTTGGTTATCGTTATTCTTAAAGTTTGTTATTTAACCCAAACTACGATAAACCCTCTATAAGATCTTTAAATATTTTTTCTTACGAATAAAAAACGTAAAACAGAAATACAAAAACAAAAAATATTCAATGAAAGTTTAGTTTGATTATTATAGACTAGAATTACGAGTGTACTCAAAATATATTCACTTTACCTCAAGATACTCTTGTAATAAAATGAAAAGCTAAAAATATATAAATAAAATCCTAATAAAACTTGGGTTTATCAAAATAATTTACAGTACTGTCAACTCAAAGAAGTTTCTTTACTGCAAATTCAACCAACAAGCTAACTTTATCTTTCTCGTAATCTTCGAGTACACATTGGAGTCGTAATGGAGCAGCTAAATTAAGAACGGCACAGTTTCGTTATACTCTACTTATTCAGGCATTATCAAAAACACATAATGAGCAAAACAAAACTTAACAACACAGGACCTAATGATTGGATTAACCTTATCGCGAGAGATAGTTAATAAATCCCGTAGTCAAGGCGTATACTTATCTTCCAAAAAACATAATTTGAAAGCGACAAAAATAAATATTAGCAATTAAGATCACAAAACAATTTTTGCATAACTATACGCAAGATGGAGTATATTAATAAAGCTGATCCATTCTCTTCCATCAACGAGGGACGATCAATCTGTATTCAGCACATCCGTAAGGGAAACAAAGGAATGCACGAGAATTTACCTTTTTCATTAACTCTAATTTATACGGATACAACAGAAAAAAATTCTGACGTAAGTATTAATGCTATTATAATTGACGAGAGAAGCGCATTCCAAGGCATAGTTAGATACCATTCGCTATTTTGCTTCAAGAGCAATTGAAGGAAGAATGGAGTCCTTGAGCGATTTGAAATGAGTTATCAACTGAGGGGAGTTTTCACAGAATATCCGCGCATACTAAAATGCTCCGATACCATGCATTCTCACGAGTTACGAGAATTAAAACAGACAACGTTTAATATTGTATTCGAAGAACTCCTCAACACACACTCTCACCGTATTCAAAATAAGTGGAATTGAATGTGGTTACGGCCGAGCTTGGTCTGCAATAATTTAAATTCTTTTTTACGTCAATTCTTCCTCACGTCACTCCTAAGTATCCAGACAAATAGACTAGTTCCTCGCTCGATCGAGTGTATGCAAATTAGGCAATTACATATTTCATCGGAAGGAGTAAAAAAGGACATTCTGATTTACATGATAGCTACATTGTAACCTTTATGTAACTTAAGCAAAGTATGTAAACAATAAGTTCCCTAATTAATCACATAAATGTTAACACGTACATTGTGCGTAAATGTAATCGATCTTTGATTTCTTATTATTCATTGAATGGTCAAAGATCAAAAGAAAAGGCACTATATTAAAGGAAAAAACGATATTTATGAATGCGCAACGAAAAAACAATAATCATCGCAGAACTAATGCGTAGAGTGGAGATAACATCACAACGAGAGCTATAGAGCTCACAAGTCATTATTATTTTCCAGTCCTTTTTATAGACTGGTATAATTCTCACATTTTCACTCCGATAAAAAACAAGAAAACTTATTAGAAAGCATTCAATATATTATTCCCGACGAACAGGAATTTTAAACGAGGAGAACAAACGGCACGTGCATCAAAGTTTTCATTACATCTGACTTCTGAATTCCAATTGAACGTTTCACATATCTTTACTTTCAAAGTTGAGAAATTTGAGAAAAAATGAGCACGGCATAGACGGAGCGAATCGGGACAAAACCGATCTGTACTGGTGGGAAACATCAGTTAAAACAAGGAGCGACTGTACAATAGATACGAGAATTGAATGCATAAAACTATTTAGGTTAAACCATAGATTACACTAATCCGTACGATGCGCAATCGACAAAGCTTCATAAAAGGTTTCCTTATCATAAAGCTTAATATGTTCGTAATATAGAGTAGCAGAAGTACTTTTTATATTATCAGATTATATATTATTTCATACACGATCAGGTAATCAATGGATGAAATGTCTAAATGACGTTTAATCACAGGATTGTCTTACTGAGAAATAAGGTTGTCCTGCGATGTGCTATTTAAACACGTTTATATCTACGATGAAAAGTTTTGTTAAGAGGAGAGATTGCTACTTATACTCGCTCCGTAAACAGAGACAGGTCAAACTCCGACTGGGGGGTCCTCAGAGTCTACTTGAATTAGGTTCATCATACACCAAGGATGTACAAAAATGCACTTCGAGGTTTTTTGTAAGTTCGTTCGTACCATTGGCTATCAATACATATTTGTATACACTGATAGCTAATAATAAATTACAGATATAGATTATAATACGTCTCTACGAACAATATCATTTTATTATATGATAAATAGTATTTTAATGAGAGAAAGGATGAAAATGTCTTCGGAAAATCGCTCTTAAAAATTGGATACATAAACTTTATTCGTATTTCGTACCGAAATAGAGTAAATATTAATTTTTGTCGTAACTTACTTCAAACTTCATTCTGACATTGCGTAATACTTAGAGTATACCATGTAGTTAGAACTATAACGGATGGATATTGGTGCAGGAAATACGTGACAACATAGAGATAAACCAGGAAAAAATAACATTGAAGACACCCAATGAAACGAGGAAAAGTCGAACAAAATGCGTGCACCTGCAAAGCAATCAGTAAAAGAAATATATCCCTATAGAGGTATTTTTCCTCATAAAAAGGGGGGAACATATCCAAAAAAGGATAAGAATGATATATGTAGGGAATCAGACAGGTATAAATATATTCAGAAGAGAGTTCTACCCACAGCTATACTTATCATACCGGGGGATTGATTTGACGAACGATATGGGACTAAAATAAACATAGTCGGTGAGGGTGGGCACGACTAAGGAAAGACAGGAGAAGAGGAAAGCCTCGTTATTTCCTTCTATTCTGTCCGGGGAATTCCTTGAGAGAATTCGTGTCCATTTAAATATCCAGCAGGAGTTCGACTCAAAATAAAACCTGTATGTATTTGGAAAATGAAGTATCGTAACATTAGTAATGATAGTTGTGATTTATATCTTTGGATCAAACAATGCCAATGAATGTTTTCCCTCGTATTGTTAAAGATTAAGAATAGTAATATTCACGTTAAATCTTAATATAATTAATTATGTTCAACACTTTAAAATTTTAATTCTATTAATTATACCATTTTCTTTCCTAATTAAATTATATTATAAAATATATAAACAATATACTGACTTAGTTAAATATTCTAACTTTGTTCCATATTGAGAGCATGCGTCTTCTTAAGAGCACGAGAATATAATATATTTATCACTTTAATACATGAATTTAAAGCATCAGATGAAGTGAAGGTAAGGATAAATGCATATAATGATATGAAGATGAATACCTTAGTTTCAACTTAATATTTCCTCTAATATACCTAAAACATGAATAGTGTTCGTGGAAGTTAATTTTAGTAGAGAGTAAAACAAATTTATTCTGTTCCTGTTCATAGTAAAGAAATTATACCAAACATTCGAGTTTCTTAAAAATGATAATAATCCACGATCGAGCTTATCATAAACAGCTTCACATTATTCAATCTACTATCAACACTAAAAAACCGTTTGATTTTATCAGCATTTACTTTATGGTGTACAAAGATAATCAATAGCTTCACTATATGACGCCAACAATTTCCGTGAATGCTATTAAAAGATCGAGTGAGTAACGCATTTAACGCATGATTAATTCGCAGATAAGAACGAACCATGTCGTATGAGAGTAGATAGAAAACATGGACGCTCTGCGAAAAATAATTGAGCGATATTTAAGGAAACTCTTGCAGAGATTGTTTATGTTTTCATTTATCTCCAAAATAACAAACAGTCTCCCAGACATCCGGTATTCTGTTCCGATGATTAAATCCCTTCAAGATGAGACTTATATTCGGAGGTATAATTTCATGGAAAGTTGTTTTGGCTTTGTAAGCTTTCCAGTGAGATTCGTAGATTGAGAATGAAGTTATGGAAACGATTGCCTTATGCACTTCTTGTCAATCTTCTCATATTGGTTAATATCATTTGAAGGTCTGATAAAGTGCATAAAATATTCTAGCACCTTTTCGTTGACAAATATGCCTCAATCATCAAATTATTCGCAGTCTAGGAAAAGTTTTAATGCATACGCAATAAAATAAGCGCTTTCAAAGATGATCAAATGTTCTTTGACAAATCATGTGCAGCTGGACGATCCATGACTGAAAAGGATACTTCAGAACGAACTTAGAATGTTTGGAATCTCTAAATGCGAGCTTCTTTGATCTACAACCTTCAATGGAACCGACATAGTACTCTCGGTATTTCAGCTCGACCTTTCCATCCATCAAGGGAGTCTTAACCAATTCCAGGAAATGCACTTCACTCCTTGCTCCATCACGAAAGCAAATTATGTCACTCGCTTTAAAATAACCCTTTTTACGACAACCTCGTCTTTCGAGCAGGAGGAGGACACCTCGCGACGGATTTCCTAGAAATGTAACCATTCCGAAAGCGGTGGCACTAGATGATAGAGCACCTACTTCGAAACAGCGATAAATCTGCAAATTGTCGAGAGATAAGTATTCCTATGCTTTTCCATTAAGGAGAAACAGCCCAACCGCTGTTGTGTTCTACCACGGAAAACCATTTGCGCAATCGACGACTGCCACCATTGTAAAAAGCAACTGACAATAGACGGAGAGCAAGCACTCCGGCCTTGCGAATCTCTCGTTGAATGATCCAATGGAGATCAAGGACACTATATCCTTACACACATTATATCACTCCTTTGATAAACGAGACGTTGCTATCACCTTGGTTACGTTCTCTGCGAGCGCGATCGGTGAATCTAATGTAGGGATAATCGTTGTCAATGGCAGTGCATTTAAGGAATAAAATTTTACGACTTTTTAATTAAAGTTAAAAAGTTCGACCTCAAATTCCAAGAAGGACGTTTAAGTTAAATATTAGCGATAGTTTTAGCTTTTACAATTCCATTATCCTCACAACAAAGGCTCTAATAGTTCATTATAGAGGTGAAGAGGATGTTGGGAAAGTGCCCTGTGTATTCACAAACACATTAGTCTGCAACACAGCCATTGCGACGCGACACTAGTGTGTTCATTGATTTAATAGAAATTCAAGAGAAAATCGAGGAAGGAATGGCGCGAAATTCATTCCATAAAAAGAAAAAATATTTATGCAACACATATCTCGCATCATATCTGACTAAAATAACAATTTAAGTTTCTCTTTTTTACCCTCACGATACCAGTTTTTCTTAATTGAAAGTAAACTTTAAAGAATTAAGCCTTGACTCAAAATTATCAATTAGCAAACTGATTTAGAGAGTAAAATTAAATTCTGAATTTGTTAATGAAGTAAGAATTCAATTAAAGTTGTTCCTGATCAGAAAAGATTGGTGTGATTTAGGATTTTCTTAAACTTTACAATGCTCTATCATATCACCCAGAGTTACGGTTCCTATGCATAGAGTAAAATATTGATCGAACGATAAAATTATGAGACGATAGTTGATCTGCCAACATAAATACAAAAGAAGCTGGTTAATATCGCCAATTATCGATATCTCGTGGAGAAAATTACGTCGTTGAGGGAAAATTTTTTAGCTAACGATCAATCAAAAACAATTCAGTGTATTTACCGGAACAAACTCATTAACCAGTGCGAAGTCTCAAAGAATCTGTTTCCTTTATCAAATTGAATCTTTTCACGGTTTGGAATTTCAAACTATTCCCATTTTCCTTCGGAAATTCCCGCTGTCGCTTTCAAGGATTTTGTTTGGATAAAACGACTATAGACGAAGCTGGTATTTTTTGAGGAAATGAAATCTGTCTTGCGAAGGAAGTGGATGGGGACTCGTCGCAACTAAAGCTCTTAATTTTAGACGTTTCATCATCAAGTCAAAAATAAAATTGCAATCCGGAAGCAAAGTCATGAGTAAATTGAGTGTTTATAGAAGTATTTCTATAAAGGATTAGGCATTTCGTTAATCTTCCATGTTCACCATCATCCTTCTCGGAGGTTACAACAAACATGAAAGCTTTCCATAACCTTGGGATTAAGAGATACTGTACCTAAAAACCTGCGCGCGCTTCCCAGAAAGTGTATCGCACTATCAACCGAAACGATTCCTAAAGCGGCGAAGAAATAAGTTCAGGGTTCCCTTCCAACTTGATTCCGTCGGCCGTTGATCGATCCATCCAGACATCGAGTAATTATCGACTAAGTTTTGACCACTATCTCTTCAGCCATATCTTGAAGAAGTGTACACAGTTTGCGATAATGTAAGCACAAACAACTTTGTTGAAATTGTTTCCAAGAAATAGCACAATGTAAGAGAGCTTATGCATCGAAATCGAACATAATTTGAAATTGATGATTGTTGCTCTGAATGGGAAAGAGAATTTTCGATTGTCAATTTTTTTAACAATTTAATTTTTATTGACAGAATCGCTTGCTTAAGAGCTCTTTAGCTCTAGAAATACTAATTTCTTTTTTTAACTATTATAGGAAAGCTCATCACTAAACACCTTGAAGAATATAGGCTAGTCTCTATCAACTATTTGGTGAGCTATCCTCACCTATTTTTAAAAGCATTTATCGTATGCTTGCATATCTTCATAGAACGAACTTGGACTCATTTCAACGAATATGTTCTTGAATAATCATCATATTCCACCCACAGCTGCCAAAACACAAGCCTGTCCTATCAACTTAAATGATAAATGAATCATTCATAAGTATTGTGACACAAACAGAATTAGTCACGTCAAGGAAATGAAAAAAAAATATTATTATCGTTTTAGATAACATGTGAAACATGTACGGTGGTGAATGACACGTAAATAATGAAAAATTATCGATGAAAAATGCGACAATTAAACGCCTTATTAGCGTTTTTAGGTTCGTGGGAAATCAAGAAATTTTCACGTATATAATTCCGCTATCTAGCATAAACAGGTTTAAAGGGTAGCTCGCTACAATAAGATTGCTGTTTACAAACTTTCTCATTGAAGCGAAGATAATTTATAAAATATATTTCGCGACTCACAGAGCAGAAAAACTGAACTTACATCATTTGATCTATATCATTATTCTATATACAGTTGAAAAAACTAAACGTTATTTCGCTCATGTTAATAAATTACAAATGCTTGAAACGAACTCTGTTTGATCAATATTATGAAATTCTTTTCGATTCGATTACTCCGAGTTATTAAAAGTTAGAGATAAAACATTAAAGAAACTGAATGAATTCATCTAAGTATTTTTTTGCTAAAGATTCCTTTTTAACATATGTACATACTTTTATCATCCCACAACAATAGATCAATTAAAACTAGTTCTTGGCAATTTAAAGTGTAGTAAAATGTACACATTTCTAATTACATTTCTCCCCTGTGAATTTTAAGGGTACACCCTATTCGCAGTCAGGAAACGAACGTAAATGCCACGAAAACAAGGACTTCATTATACCAGAGAACATCCTCTAGACTACACGCTGAGATCCGAAGCCAGTTCTATCAAAACTTTGCCAATCGATCTTTCAAACTTCGAAGTTTCGACGGGAAAGCAATAAATTAGGCCCGCATTGTGCGAAAAGCGACTTTGGAAAAATATCCGATTAATTAGCACGTTATTGAATTGGAATCATTGTGAAATGTGACCAATTTCGTCGGTATTTCCGACTAATCATGACGCCCTTGTGTTCAGATTATCTTATAATACAACTGATGAAAATGGTTTCTCGTAAACTTATATGAAAATACCCATAAATATCATTAAAACGTAGTTGAGAAATTGGTAACCAAGGAGAGCTATAGGACAACAACAACAATATTATTCCTAAAGTTTCCATCACGAAATTATTGGCGACCAGAATGCAATTTCAAAATCATTAATTAGCTCTGATGTATGCTTAGTACATATTGTATATTCATATTGCTATCCTATATTGCTTAGTACGTATTGTTTTGCCATTAAAACCACAACATTATCTACTTCCTCTTCCCCATTGACATTTACTTAGAATATTTTAAAAGCTTCGTGAGCTTAACCCTATTTTTGAAATCCATTTTGATGCATCCATTCAAAAATCTGACGTCAAAGGGCTAACTCGCGGATGTTTTCATATATTTAATTTAAAAGAATGTCATCATTCTTCTTTCACTGAAAACCACGAAATGTAATAAACGATTTTCTCACTGTTATTTTTGAAATAAAATCGATTTCACCATTGATTTTCTGCACTAGATATATCAATCTTATCCATACATCAACGTTCGATATATCAATTTTGGAAACATTTAACCCTCTGTTTATTGTACGTATGTTACCATGACACTATGTATCATACATTCGCAAAATTTACTTTAAATTTTCATTAGGTTTGTATCTTAGAAAGTAGAAACCCAAAGTAGAAGCAATCTCGATTTACAAATGGCCTACAAACGTAGGCATATCCACTGATAATTGCGCAACTGCCATTTCACCATATCTAATGTTTTCATCCATATTTGCGATACGATGTTCATACGAGCGAATATCTAAGGCCCTTTGGGAAATCAGCGAATAAATTCGGAGGTAATTGCTCCACCGTAGATTCTCTTGCTTGTAATTTAGAAGGAGAGCGCTGATCCTTTTGATAGCCCCTTGACATGAAATATCCATCCATTCTGATTTTGTAGTCTCCTAAAATTCTCGGAAACCCAATCACGTAAAGTAGTTCCTCGAAAATATTTTTGCTAACATTAAATTTTCATGGCACTAGAGATTCATTTTCTCATTCTATTTATGGGAAATCCATGGCTCATGTTGATACATATTCTACTCCTCAAGGTTTGTGATTATTAAATGATTACCATGAAAAGCTCCAAATTTGCTTCTACAGTAAATAAATTTATAAATAGATGCATCGTGGATAACTATATAGATTCAAAAATATAAAATTAGGCTGATATGCAACAGTACAAGACTAATCTATTGGAGTTCGGCATAATAAATTCTCACATTCACCAACATCGTGATTTCATAATGATATTCCATTCTTTTCTTTATGAATCGAAATATTTTTATTTATCGCCTGAAAAGTGTACTATGAAACATCTCCGTAAACCTTACTGTGATAGAGACAGAAAATTGTATATAGTAATCCAGGTATATACTCTTTTATCTTATACGAAAAAGTTAAAATCGAAAAATATAAAAAATAAACAGATCTGGGAGCAAAAATTATGGTTAGGTTTACTTAAATTACCACGATTAGATATGGAAATGGAATGCTTATTAATACTTCAACTTTTTAAGTAGCTTAAGTCAGTAATTGTACATTTCCTTTATGTTTCGTAACTTAATTCGTATCCAACTCATTACTTTATCAACAGGATCAAATATTTGCGGAATAATCGTTTGGAAACAATTAAATAAATACGATAATCGAATTATAAGTATCTAAAGCGACAAAAGAGAAAAAAATCGACTAATAAAAAGGAAAATTTCTTTCTTGCCTTTCGAAACAACTTCAATTTCAGTCGAAACATCGTCCTTCACCTTCCAATTCAATTCATTTTGAATAATCAGACCCCGTTGGAGAATTCAAAGCTAGGTCTTCACCGCCCTTAAATCAAAGAACCGAACGACTTTGTAGATCCTCTAAATCATCAAACATCCATTACTTAACAGGCTCACTTCAGACGGGATAAATATAATTTTAAATCCGTGAAACATTACGTAAATCTAATTCGACAAATTCGACAAAAGTATAAACGGTTTTTCTCAAAGCCTTGTAGAATTACCTGAGGCGTAAAAAATAGTGAAGCCTGTTAAGATACCTTACTCGCAATTTTTCCTTTAACTCTACCATTTTTGCTCTTGAAATACTTTCCGACCTTAATCTTTATCTCACATCAGAAAGGAGACAATTCTATGGCGGCTAGCTACCAAAAAAATATATACAGCATTATGGGAAATGGAAATACAAAACACAGATCAAAAACACTGATAAAATGTTGTGGTTGATTCTAGAGGAAATTAAATTCCAAATATTAAATTAAAAGAGAGCTTCCATGAATTCATAGCGTTAAATGTTTGTTCATGGTAAAGCAGAATTAAATTGAAGCTTGAAGTTCTTCTTCTACATATACGCTTTTTTCGTCCAAAAAATTACGTTTATACAATGCTTTTGTATAAGTCAAGAGGATAATTTCCTGTTAAAGTTCTCTTATACAATAAACACTACTATTTCAACAATATCGATTAGAGTTTTGATTGAAGTTTAGATTATTGATTACATTATAATTGGGGAATTAACAAGTTTTCCTTCGTAATCAGTGAAATTTTCATACAGCATTAGACGTTTCAAATCAATTGTCAATCGGCCATTATCAATCTTAAACCGAATTTTCTTAACTGTCTCCAATTTGGTTTTACTTGGAGCCTATCTTCGCCATGTTGCCCCTAAATACTAGACGATCTCTGTGTCCCATCCATCCTCCCGACTCCACCTCTAAATATTCAAAATTCTTAGTATCTAGCTCAGAACTAATGACGTCAACCGATTGTCCTTTCATCTCTCCACATGACCTGCCCACTTCTAAATCAGTGATCTCACCTTTTCGGTGATGTTCGTCACTCCTATCATCCTTCCCTTACATGTGTTATCTATCACAGTAATTAACCTATAATAACACTCTAACCATACCTCTTTATGTTATTAGCAGTCTTTATATTATTTTTTGATTTTGACTACCAAATCTTAATTCAATAAGTAAATACAATAATAATGAATTATTATTTAGAATCCTTATTCTTCAGTTTTATGAGCTTTCTTGATTTCACTATTCCCAAGCTTCCATAGGACAGTTTGATTTTCCTCTTAGACATTGTATGTAATATATGAAAATATAAAAGGATTCGTGTATAATTAAAATTACTAACCAGTAACCATTTTAAATTAAAATACCGCAGATAAGAGCCAGAAAGAGGTATAATTTTCCTCCTTCCAGGAAAGTCTATTTATTTCACGATTTTCCTAGTTGCCAAAGCAGAAACTGGTCTTACGATGATTACATACAGTAAATAAAAAACAAAATTTTCTTTTACGGATTAATCAAGCTATAAGGACAATGAGGAAAAAATATCAATAACAAGAGTGGAAATCAAGTACAATCGCTCGTGAGAGCGGCCTTTCAAAATTTCTATTCAATTATTCGCATTCTTTTAAGCAAACAAGAACATATGTGTAGCATAAAAGAGCAAATTGTATTGTAGCAAAAAACGATTTAAGAAGGCATAAAGTAAGTGAAAGGGATATTGTTGTTGGTTGTTTATATAAAATAACAGCAACGTAAACAACATTGCTTATATGAAATAAAAACAATAATAATACTTTCTACAGCGATTAAATATCAATTCCGAAACAGATAAATAGCAAACAAAGTTGAACGAAGGTGAAAATTAGCGACATGACTGGACTCGAACCCATATCCCTTACTTTTCGGGAAGGTACATTAACAGAAGGTAACAACTATACAGCCACTACGCGAAGTTAGCTGGAGTCATGTCATATACCTACTCCTCACTCCTGTTATACTTTATATTCAAGTTGTACGAACTTATCGTTCTAAGTTAATTTCAAACTTTCTTCGATCATATATCAAACACTAAGTAAAGGACATTAACAGTAACAAAGTTACGTATCTCCAGTATTTTCTAAATTACGTACTGCAAAAACAAAGAGACCTAAATTTACACCCACGAATCGATAACATGTCCTTTTCATGCCTTTGATTTCCACATGCCATTTGGGACATATCTACGGAATAACCAAAGTAAATGTGACCGAACTTCAAATAAACCTCAAACATGTAATCTAACCATCCAACGTCAAGGAAAAATATTTATAAGGACTTCCCAGTGAATCTCCAACGCATGGCCATAAACTCGTCAACAAACGAATTCTACGCTTCGTAAAAATAAACAAATCACTAAACTCATGAAGACTTCGCGGACACTTCGTCGCCGTGGATTCGAAATGTAATCGTGAAAACGCTGATACTTATAGAATGTGCCGAAATCGTAAAATACTTCCACCACCGCTAGATCATTGTCCTCACAACAGGAAACGAATTAGCTAACGTCTTATAGTACTTGCAATATCCGCGAATTTCGCATTCCGGCACACGATGCAAATAACTCGTTACGTTCGCGAGCGCGAAACAAAAAAGCTGAACTAAGACAAACAAAAATTCCCACTTTACCTCTCAGAGGCGATCACCGCTCAATTATCAATAGGGTCGAAGTCCTCCAGTTGTCGTCGAACCCTTGGACGAAGAGTTCGCAGTGGATTGGCCGATGTGCAACAGAAACTAGTCACCCGTAACACTGAATTCGGGAGCACCCTTTGTGCCCTTCTAACAACGAAACATTCGGAATCCTTCCGCGATCGCTGGGAGTGGCGTTCGGACGCTGTCAAGGCTCTGCGGCCTCCTGCACTGACTCAAAGGAACCGCGAGCGAGGGGTCGCTCTGCGGGAGGGGAGGGAGAGGGGAAGGGGGGATCTAAGGGTCGAGATGAAGGGAGGGATGGGCTTGCGGGAACCGCCGCGGGAAATGGCGTTGGCGCTGGAGTCGCCAAACGAATGAATGAGCGCCAAAACGTAAAGAGAGGGGGTCACTAACGGAATGTTTCTCGATTAAATTTTACACTGAAGAAGGAGAGAGGGAGATTGAACCAACTTGCTCAGCAAGGGTGAAATTCTTCTTAATACCTCCAGGCAGTACCGGTTGCATTACACGGTACTCATAATCTCGATGAAGAGTTAAACACGAGGTATGGTCATAGAATAACACAGTGGATATTATGTCTATGTGAACATTCTGCCAACTACTTATCTGTCTGTGAAATTAAGTGCCCACCATGGATTAAGAGCGTAGATTTAGAGCGTAAAAAGTGTACTTTATTACACATACGTACATAACGGAATAGTACTGGCTTCAAAGCATAAGCGTATTTAAATATCCACACGAGCTGCGAAGCAAGTTCAGGAAATCCTTGAGGTTTTAAATCTGATACGATCAAATTTGTGGAAGTGAGTGGAGCTAGCAGAAGCTTTCTACGTTTATTTAGTCCTAACCGTTTATTTGCGTACGCTCGCACGTATCTACCAGCACGAGATTTGTTCAGCGACACAAAATCCTTCTAAACATAAACGTAGGATGAACCTTGCAGCATTTCTTTGAATTGTTCTGTTTTCTCGAAGATTGTAGCGAATTAATACTCATTTGTAATCTTTGGGTATTCCTTTTATTCAGTGATAAAAATTGATCCGAAAGATACAAACTGCTGTAAACAGTCGAGAGAATTGCAATCTGATACTAATTGGAATATATGTTCTCACTACAATATGAGGCGGCTTTCCACAAACGCCAGTTGTTCGATCCAGGTCCACCCTCTTCCTCCGGTTCTTACTCATTCCCTAGGGTACCAACAACTGCGCGCACTGCTGATGAATGGAATGGAAGTTGTTTCTTTACGATTACAACTCGCTAACCGCCGCTGGAGTTATCGACATACGGGAGTCACGTTGCAAGAGATGATTCCCATGGACCGTGGATGAACGTCTGTTATTTCGGTCACCGATGGATACGATTCCACAAGGGAGCCATCGATCCGATTGTACCCTACTTTTGGGAGCCCGATCGATGACAATTTCTGGGAGATTTCTTCTCGCTCTTTTGTGGTCTTTCTCCGCCAAACCGATGGGAAGATTCTGATATGTGAAAAGTCTATAGTGTTTTCCATGCGCCTCCATTCGGCGACATAAGATTTAAATTTTTATTCGCGCCTTACGGAAAAAAGAGTTGTGGAAACATGATCACTACTTTAATCAATATAATTACTTCTTCCTTTCGGAACAACGGAGGAACTCCCTAGGAAGTATCCAATTAAATAATTATCTCTAGCGGAAAAATGAACTAATTAATTAATTTAAACAACCGAAACGCTACCGAACGTTTATTGAATAATCAAATACCTTACAATTATACTATAATATTTTCCATATATTCAATCAATTTGTGTCATTGTTAAAATTGTATGCATTATAATTCAATAATTCCACCGAAACTAGAATACGATACGCATGAAAATTACGTTGAACCAACAATACTAAGCGAATTGTGTATTTATATAAAAACAATAGAATGTGAATGTTCTGCTCAGGTTTTCTTCGATTCCTAAGGCCCGTAACGTAAGTTCATTCCTCTTGGTCATAAAATAGGTCAATGGTCGATAAAGTATATTTCCTCGAATTTCTACTCAATCTACCTCGTGCACCAGGATTTCTAGTTCACGGTTTTTCTGCAAGGAACAGAGCTATTATGCCTCGGAAATTGTATTTCAAAATAGATTAAACGCCAAATGGTTTTGAATGAAGGCAATGCTTTGAAAATGTTCTATACTTTTCTGTTCTCTGCTGGTATATTGCTTTGTGCAGTGCACTGTAACCACTCTCGCTATAATTTGCTTGTTTTCGGTTGTCGTTTCATATTCTTTTCGCATGAACAGTATCTGTTTTCTTTCCACAGCTCGTTGCCGATTTGCCTTCGTCATGCTTCTGTTTTGCTCAATAGTTTCCTGAACCACTTTCTCGTTGAACTTACGGACATCATCCTTGTTTGTATACTTGGTGTCCTCGCACAGCACTGTTTACTCGTTTCCCACACTGTTGAAGTGTTTTAAAGTTCTAATGATGAATTATGCGTAGTAGTTTGCATTAACATATATACATACATTATTCTTCTTTGTATATTATTGTCTGTGGTAAAGTATTTCCATTTGAATCTGAAAGACTACAAAATAACCTACTGGCTATATATCGTATAACTCAATTTGTAGATGGACTTGCCTCAAAGTGAGTGACCCAGATTCGAGTCCCGGTCCTGGCAGACTACTTCACGTTATTCCTAAGGTTGGAGAGTATTCATTACAAAGTAACTTTTTGAATTAAAATCATTCGAGGATGAACTTTTTATAGGCTCATAGAGTTGATATTAGTCGCAGAATTATTTAAGCTGCGGTCAATTAATGAAGGATTTTTTTCACCTTTTCAGTAGTGACAATAATGGAGGTTGGCAATTTGAAATTTTTGGAACTTTTGAAATGGAAAACTATTAATAATTATAAAATACTGGCCTCATTGTTTACCATGATGTATGATCTACAACTCATTGAATGATTTTTCACTATATATTTGTTTAATAAAAGGATTAAAGATTAATTATGATGTTCTTTTCTAATTACAGAGATATTCGCTGCAAATACTGATCTCAATTCACATGTTCTGCCTCCAATAAGACTTACCATTGAACTACGGAAGATTATCCGATAATACAGATCTAATTCAGAGCAAGCGTCGTGTTCTATGCCTCGCGCATTTAAAACAATCCCTTCTATTAATACAGATTACCTCGCACTTTTAAAACGGGAAACATTCTCCTGTGAAGAACTCTTCCAGCAAACAAAACCAAGGATAATAATTGATGAGTTAGGATGGGTAAAGATGTTGAGAAGGAATTTAAACGATGAGATTTTGAGAACGTACGGACCGGAACGGACCTACCGGGAGAAACTAGTTTGTCCTTTACCGTTAACAACTTCCTGCCAACTTATAAATGGAAAGAGGAAAAACTCTTCCACCTCGAGCCATTTCCTCTCATTGTAAAAAAGGAAAAAAAACTAAATATTACGATGGTGCTGGTAAGGATAATAAAAGCGCTGGGTATTCTAGTTACTCGTAAAAATCGCATTCCTTCAAGGAAAGCACTGATCGCGATATGGCGTTCGTTCTTTGTGGAGATAACCTATTAAATAATGGAATGGCTTGACACAGTTTTCTCCCAACGGAATGAGTAGGTTAAAAAGTACTTGTAATGATTAAACAACCTTGTACTCCAAAAGTTAAATCTAAAAATTTCTAAGACGTATTGAATTTCATTTTAGAACGTATTATTCTAAAAGTTCTACAACAAACCATCTTATCAACATACAAAATTACAAAGTGATGGAACCTTGAGTATATGTCTCAATGCTGGAAATGATGGAATGAAAAAAAACATAAATATAAATCTAAGGATTAAAAATATAAATAATTATTTCGCGTCAATTTTTAATTGAAACAAAATCACGGGTAATCAAATGGCGGTAAACACCCAGAAGAAATTATGACAGAGAGAAACTTTCTGATACTAATAATAGCTACTAAACTATGTAAAGTTTATCAATAAAATAGTTCAAAAAATATTTCAAATCAAGGTTTCTTGGAATATAAATAAATAATAAAACACTCCGGCATAATGACACATTTGTGATTCTTAAAACGGTCTCAAACTTACGTCTTTTAGTTTAGTTATTAAATTTGTATTTTAATTTACAATTTCTGGCAAAGAACTACAGGTTTCTCCCAATAAACTAATTCATATGCTCCATAAGTTTGTCGTGAACCATAAGTTCTTTCCATTCAGTTAGATTAGAATAGAGTAAACCTTGATTGAAAAAATACGGGTAATATAAAGGGTAGATACAAGTAAAATAAAGGGTAAATTAATTAAGGTAATATAAAATAATATAATCCTCTCTTATTATAAAATAACCGACAAATAATCCTGATTGTTCAATTTCAAACTTTTCTAATCAAATTTCGCTTAAAACAAAAAATTCGCAGACAAGTGTTCGCTGAAATTTAATTACATTCGTACCATTTCCGAAGACTGGCTCTTACTTTCTATTCTCGGCTACGAGAGAGAAATTCCCTCCCATGAAAGGAACTAATAGTCTGTTAAAATATTCATGACCGTAAGCAGAACAAAGAGGGGAATCCGTAAAAAGGAGCACAGCATTTCCTCGTAAATACCAACTCTTTCGCCGCATGACGTAGAACGGGAGGATATCCCTGGAGCCGAAGCCCAATGCATTTCTATGGAGATGATTTTAATTAGCTTCACTCAAAAATGACATATTTCAAATGTAAAAAAAGAATGGCTGTGGAAGAGGCAGTTACGTCTTTATAAGTACTTTGGTCGCTCGTGGGGGACTTAGCAGACAATGTCTAAAAGGAAGTCTTCTTACAATCGCATAAAAAGGAATTATAGAGATTCCATACTTCGTTTTCTTTCAAATTCCATCTTATCGTCGATTTTTTTCCAATTATCTTCCTTAATTCGATAAAATCCGATTTTAATTAAATTAAAATGAACATTCGTAAAGAAAAATCGATTTATTTTCCTAAGCAATTACTTAACCACTTCACTGATGGATATGTTTCCACAAACGTGATAAAAATAATATAATTTTACAAGGTATTATAATTACAAATAGGCAGATATTAAATGCATCCAATTAAGGATTAAACGCATTAATTTATTATCCTTTTTAATATGTCTATTTTAAAAACTTTCACGTATACTCGCATTAAAATTAAATGAAAAACACGAAGAACTTTGAATCCTTTTTCTTGCTCGATTTGCCCTAAATATAAAAGTTTCCCGATTGTCGATGATCTACAATTTATGTAAAGAGAATCAGTCCATCTGAAATACTGTAAAATATCCAATCCGTAGTTAAGTCTGTGAAAAGTAACTGGAAAAGTGGAATAAAACAACTTTATGAAGAAACTGCAGGATGCCGTAGATCACAGGGCTTTCAAACCTATTTCGCTTGAATTCGACGTAAGAGAAAAGAATGGGTTGTGAAATCACCTCGGAGAGGATGTATGGAAATCGTCATAGCTCCTGTTTATGACGTTGATCGAAGGCAATAAACAATGCATTGAGTCTCAAACGAATACGAACCATACCTACCAACGTTATCATATAATTGCATGTTATTTGTTGAATGTTTAGGAAACATTCATAACAATTCCATCGGAAATTCTGGTTTGGTTTTCCTTTGGAACAGTGAACGAGTTTATCAGTTAAATTTTATTTCTTCCATTAAATTCTTGTTTTTATACGATTTCTTCCGCTACACACAGTGAGCTGGAATCTGTAGCGGTGCCCAAAAACAAAGGAACTATTTTTTTATATTTACTTTGAAACTTCACGTGGCTTCTCCTGCATTAATTTTGCATGCAGATTCGTACATCATTTAGCTTTATGTCTGCTCATTAATATTAAACAAGGGATACAAAGTTGGACTATTTTCACCATGAAAATCCGCTCCTATACTTTTATGTGTTTTTTTCCTCTCCAAACGATGCTGAAAAGAATAAGAAAACGTTTAGGGTGAAATATAAATCTGTTTATTACTCTCTCCATCATCTCAGAATATCGTATATATGTCGTGTGTATTTATTAAATTTTTTATCACATGTACTGTAGCCCACTGTGCGCTGTAGTTAAGTCCAAATATTTAGCTCCAATTCCGAGTACTTATTCAGTTAGTCTCCTCAATAAACTAGTGTCAATAATTCTAAAAATATATCTGACAAGATTGAAATAACAAATGTAATATTCCGGAAATTTCGTTGTCATTTTTACCGCGGAGGGATTTCTCTGTTTGCATAATTTTGAATTAATGATTTGTAAATACATTTTTTTAAATATAGCGAATCGTTCTTCATAAGTTTCCTATAAAAATACTCTCCAAAATGTCTTCATAGATCGATTAACCTGTTTGAACAGCCGTTAAGGAGAGTTATGTTTTCTTTCGAGTCAATCTTATGATAATACTTTATGCTCGAATGATATATAACCGGACGTAATATGGATAATATTTTAGTTCCGTTTTCGTAGATAATAAAGCATCTCTGATCAAATTTATGATTACCGAAAAAAGCAATCTCATCTTTGAACAATGGTTAAATTTAAGTCTCATAATTCTATGGCATGCTTGGGACGAAAATGGGTAAGACCTATGGGTAATTACGAATCTAAATTCTATATTATTTAACGGTAATAAAAAGTCAAAATTCATATGTTAACTTTCTCTTTACTTGTTACTAAGTTTTCCTACGGATAAGGATTTCATCTAATATACTGAACTTTTGATATTTATCTACTATAGTGTCGAAATAGTATATGGCACAACGGGATTGTTTCTAATGCTATAACTTTAATGACCACATAATTTAAAAACTAAAATTTTTATGCAAGCTCAAAAGAAACTTTGTGGGGATTAACTCGAATAACTGAAATCGCAAACTCATTATTAATGGACATAATAATTACAACGGATGGGTTTCCGCATGAGAAACCGCTTAGCCCTAAAAACTAACCCCGAAGCGTACCGTTTTGATCTAAGATTAAATCCAGATTAACGGATAAATTCTTAGAAAATGAGTCGTAAGGATGATGAACCAAGCGAATTCTTTTAGTCATGGGTTACCTTCACAGAAATTTCCAGCGTACGTTAAACTTTCAACCGAGTGAAAACTTCGCTTATAGCAATGCATAACATTTAATAATGCTTATTGCGTAAATGCTCGTCATGCTGCAGCGGGATGAATGCTCCCTCTTTAGAAAAACACACGACTGCCTTAACCTCGAAAATCATCGGTGCGGTTCTGATATCTCGTTGTGAATCGATTAAATCAAAAATTTCGTAATTTTTAGAGTCTTCACGGCCCTCAACAATATTGTTTCATAATAAGTAAACGCCCTTGTTATTCCAATTTTATAACCTCCCTCTCACACGAGAAACTTAACTGGAAAACGCAAATATGGAAAGACATATTTTAAAGGAGAATTAGTTTAACTATTTTTAAGAAATATCTGCTTAAAACATTAATCAATACTTCTTTGACGTTCTCATTAAACAAATGCGACAACTAGTAGGCGAAACAGCTGCCGCACGCTGAGCGAAGTGTTTCGTAAATTCAAATTAGTAAGAACATTTTCCGCGGGGAAACAAATGTCGCTGTCGACTGACATATGACAACCACTAACATATCGCACGTTTCCCAATGCCTTGACAGTAGCGCTGTGACAGGTGGAGCAGCCGTTGCTATCTTTAAGTGCTGAATCATTGCTATATGGCTCCTTTGTCACTAAGGAGAACATTCTTTCATAACTTGCGGTCAATGTAATATACATGAGATAGTAATTCGAGGATACGTATATTCCAGTTCACCTCCATTAAATCCCTATCATAATACCAATAAAATGATAAAACTTTGCAGTGAGGATAAATTGATTGTTCGTGATTAATTTTTGAATTAATAAATTAAATTAAGAATGACTTCTTAGAATTAATTAAATGTATTAAGTATAAAATATGACTTAATAATTCCATCTCTTGTCCAAGATAGTTTATATGTCATAGCTCGATGATATTAATCAGATTAGTATAATAAGAGAGGAATTTAAGTATTGATAGAATAAGAATATATTAAGCCGGTAGAAACGTAAAAATATAGTTAGGGTATTTTTACTTCACATTTTCCTTTGGATGGCATGAAAAGAATTTTAAGCCTGCGAATTCACGAAAATTGAAAATTAAAATACTATCGACTTGTCATCCTTCAAATCACCCCTTAACGACCGAAAACCAACTTAAAATGGAAATAATTGAACATTATAATCGTACCAATAACTCGTACGTTAGTTACCAGCAAAAAAGCTGTTCCGTCATCCATCCATACGAAGCAGAATTCCTTTCAAATCAGTGTGTGCATAAGACGAGCATCTCATTAAAGCGGACGTTAAACTTTGCTTGGCAGTTGTGATACTTAAAGAATATAGTGCAAACAAACAAACGTAAGTTATGACGCTGTCTCCCCTGAGTTCAAAAGGTTATGACGCGTTCGAGTAATATACGACAACGCTAACTTGTGTGACTAATTTCACATTATAGTATCACTTTGACCGAGGAAATGAAGTGGATGTAAATAATTCCAAAGGTCGGCAACATATTCCTCTGTTATTAGCCTATGGTAAAGTTACAAGGAATAAAAGTAGAAACATTAGCAAATATGTCGATGCCTAAGCGAACTTGCATCGAATTATGTATGTTCCCACAGCCTACGAAAGGAAACAATTTCTTTATTAACATTTCTGGTACAATTTCTTCGGTAGTAACAACGGATAATCCAAATATATACGCACTCATAAAGAACTACAAATGTCTAAATTAAGGTTAATATTAACAATAAAATTAAGCTATATTTGTCGCCATATGAAACTTCAAAACTGCTTTGGACAATGGCATTGAATTCGTAATTCCTTTATCTTCGCCCACACATTCTTACACCCACTGAATGTTCCTAGAATTAAGTCGAACATGACGTATAGCATTACGAGGAATCGTTATTCTTAGAATCATCAACATCTGATTCATTTCGACTACGAACCAATGACGTGGGTTAATTAAAACACCAATCTAAATTTGTTTGCTTTGTGATAATGAATGCAATATTCATCACAAACTCATTCACCATACTGTTTATCAGCTTAATATTAATCATAAATTCCTATAAAATTAATAAGGTACCATAAAGAAACATTTAACTTTTCGCTAGGAACGTATTCATTTTCCTTTGCACCCATATTTTCGCATTTGAACACGTGTCTATCCTAATGAAAAGGACACGATCTGAAACAGTTGACTCGTAAAAAATTCGAGAATACTTTGGTTGTTAAATTGACTACGCAGGAGAATAGCTCTAACTATGGAAGTAGCATCAGCAACCATGCTCCTGACGGAAACTCAATTACTTAATTGGAAACTCGGGAAGTTGGGCTTGCCATTCTTCTACGAGCAGAGAAACTTTCGTGGCAACTTCGATACAGAATACCAACAATTAGAACGAAACAAATGCCCAAAACAAAAAATACCGCGAAGTTTCTTACCGCAACGGCAAATGAGTAATGTGTGGCAGTAAAAAAAAGACGGTTCAAAAACTTCTTTTCACCTCTATCACCTTTGACCTTGTAAGATTTAACATCGACCTATTTCCTTCATAGATTTAAGTGCTGCCCCACTCAAGGAAACTTGCTTTAACTTTCCTGCTATATTTTTCGCAACATACAACACCATACTTCATACATGTATCCCTGGGGCATCTCCTTAGACAAACAAACTCTAATCCTTTAACTTCAATTTCTAACAACTCCCTCAGCGTATGATTATACAATAGCACTTACGCATAATGATACTTACGTGTCCTTCTCACTTATGTCCTTCTGTGGCCACTCGGAATTCCATTCAGTCTACCGATTAACCTCGAGTGACGTACTATTATACGATAAGAAACTCCCATACATTATTCACCACCTGTTAGCTCTTCTTCTTCCACTTTCTTTTTCGAAACAACACACCCCGAGGTTTTTTAAGTAATGAGCAGATAGTCCGTTGAGTGCATCATTATTGATTCATGGTTGCTTAGGTACCGATGCTATCGAAGATTTTTAATGTGTTAATTGTTGATATCCAATTTATCGACATTGCTTGTGGAAATTATTCCTTCTTATGAATGAAATGAATTTCATGATGTGTATATATATTACGTATTTTAAATAATTTTGACTTATCTAAGTTGATCGGAATTCCTGATACATGCATTAAGTAATACAGTAATTTACGACATTAATTGGCTCATATTTATGTATTCTGTTTTCCCACAATATGGATAAAGTAAGGCATATTGTATGCTCATGTAACTACATTTCATTGTAACTTCATGAATTTCTGGTTACGATTAATAAAGCAATTGAAGAATAGAACTAAAAAGTCAGTAGGTAAAATGATTTTAGCTGAATTCTCTAGAAAGTAACCTAATGAGAAAATATCCAGACAATGAAGGTATAAAACATAAATACTCGACTGTTAGTGTAATATAACCCAAAAACCCAAAGGAATTGAAAACCTGTGGTGGTAATATAATGGTGGTGGATAATTTACATGGAATGAAAATAACTTTTAATAATATCGATGTAATCTACTTTAATAATTCATTTTTAAAAGTGGTTATTTACTTTTACAAGAAAACTCTATGAAGTTTGAAAAAAAAAACATTTTGTTCCACGTTTGAGAATTAGAATACGGGATTTTCGGAAACCTGAACATAAACTTTGAAACAATAAACAATCTCCTGTCAGTATTAATGTATAATTCTCAAGTTCCCATCTAAGCAAATCCCGAGCCTCGGAATTAAAACAGCACCGGTGAAAAATATGCGACATATGGATAACTAAAAAAATGAGAGAAGCAATTCTCGATATTAATCGATAAATATACGATATTCAGCCAACCAATAGGCTTAGTTGCAAAAATACGTTCCTTAAAAGCAAAATATCATGAACGTAATTCACTTCACACTTGAATGAAATAGTCGAAGGAGAAGATTATTGGGCTCGATTTCTAATGATGAAAATTGCGCTGGAAAGTAATAAGGCAACTGTAAAAAATATGAAGTGCAGGAATTCGGTTAACGGTAGAAGGTCATCCGGGTGGCGAACGGTAAACTGAAAAACGAAGGTCGTACATGGATGTTTCGAATTCGTTCTCAGTTGGACGAACATTTTCTATAGCATTACTTTTAACGTAAGAAGAATCGACGAAGCGAGAAACGTAAGAGAGAATTAATACATCGAAATTCCAATCACAAGTGAGGAGCTTCGTAAAGAATTTGGCGGGAAATATCTGTGCGAATTACGCTGCGTCTTCGAATAAAACCTTTTATAATTAAAAGACATACGAATTTTATTTTGGGTTTGATAACAAAGCATTAATTTCGTTGTTTGTAAATATTCCACCTGTCACTTATTCCATGCCTTCTTTTGCTTTCTTTTAACTACCGTAAATATATTGGTGATACCAATTTACTCCTTGCGAACCGCAGCCATAAATACTCGGTAAGGAAACCCCATTCGACCACAATACAAGTGAGACACGAAGTTTCTCGATTGGCGTCAAACGACACTCAACCGCTTCGGCAGGTTCGTATTACTCTTTGCACCACTTGGGTAAAAAACACTTGCGACAGACGTATTTCGTTGATGGAGCTTACGTCGAACTTGGAGATACTTCTGGTTGCGTCGAAGGAGGAAAAATTAAGGCGTGATCTTGGATGTTACGTGGAACATAACGAAACTACGTCTCTAACACGCTATTTAAGCCACGTGTGCCTATTCTATCCACCAGATACAACCATATTTTCCCAATTTGTCTTTATTATGGCTGCTTTTGCAATAAACTGTTCAATACATAACCTTTAGCATCCCTTTGAAAGAATATAAGAGATAAAATATTCAGTTTCGTATGTAAGTTTTCATAACTCAATGCGATGAGGGATAAAACAGAATGAAAGGAAACACTGCTATTGATGCATTAGAGATGGTATAAAATCAACTAGAAGTCGTTGTTAAGTCAACAGCTATATATGATTATCGTTACAAAGACACAAAATTAGACGCTTACCGAAGTCAATTCATCCGCCAAAACAAAGATAACATCGTGCGCAACGATTTAGGACCTATACGTTATTCAACATTGTTTCACCTCATTGACGTCACCAATGACATTTTATATAAACCTCACCCCACTTCCGCCCCCCTCATTCCTCTTCTTCCTTTGAAGAAGGCTAAATAGTAACTGAAATACGTATCGAGAATTTATCACTAAGCCACGCCCATGGGAACCTTAACTCTTCCTCTTTGATTATTCTATAAGGCATACACTGATTATTTTAGAAGATTTTCAAACAGTAATTTCTGCAATATGAAACATAACAGTCATATAAGGATATACGGAGTAAATTTAAAGAGATTTCTATTACTTTTTATAGGAGTAGCGGCTCTTGAAAACAAACAGTTATTAGTCACGATTTCTCCGACGAACTGTACAGGTAACTCATTCACTATCATCGCATATTTTTATTCAATTCTGTATGAATTACAATTTCTCCGAGGGATGGAGGTCCATAATTACCTCTACCTTCAATGAATAAGGTTCTACTTTCTAAAATCAAAGCATTGTTAGTTTTTGCCGCATATCGAAGTGAAAGCAATCGTCTTTGAGTACTGCGTACGTTTTCACATTTGGAAATATTAATTCCAATAATCATTTAAAATTAATATTTTATATTTATTTGATCTACTAATAGTGATGAATAAAGTTCACAAATCAAACATCGACTAAGCTTAAATCACCATATATAATAACTTAAACCGCCATATATAATAATGTTGACGTACAGAACACGTATTTTTGAATTTAATACGCTTAAATACTGTAACATTGATTACTTATTTCTTTAAACATTAATGCTATCACGTTCTTTCCTTTCAATGCAATATTATTCCAAACCAATACTGTAGTATCAATTTATAAATCACTACGTTTATTCTGAAAATTACAAATAATGTTTTTAAATAATACTGAATTTATTTCTTGATATATTTACCTTATAAAAATGTTATCCGGAAGGACCAAGACTTAATGAATAAGCAAAAAATGAATTTCTACCAACAGTTACAGAGTTAACAAAGAAAAAAATGAACAATCGCTATTTTTGCCGATAACGATGTTCCTTTTTACAATCAGTCCGTAAGGCAGGAAAAATCCATGTGGTAAATCTATCAAATGTATTTCAATGTCACAAAGTGAACCTGCAGAGAGACTGCTTGTGTGTTCACCGTCTCTTTACTTAACTGGGACGCTAGATAACTAATATTTATGCATACACAACACACAGGAACCTTGACCCAAAATCTGGATGCGAAGCCTGTACTACAGCCGCACCTAGGAATCCAACACAACACTTAAAAGTCTATGAAGGAGATATTCAAATACGGAAACCTTGATGACCCTACAACAAAAAAGTCTGCCTCATATACATACACACGTAAACTGGTTTTATACATACATACCTGGTTATATACATGTATACCGGTTTTCGAATATCAGTAGGACTAATTTTTTGTTTGAGTTGCAGTTGTATCAGAACCTTAATCAAAATAACAATTATTTAAATAAAAAATGCTACCTTTAATATTACTCGACTATCTACTGCCTAGAACGATTTGTTAAATAATTCTTTAATGAATCCGTTAACCAAATATTAGAGGTCATTTTTTACCATATACTCGATGACCAAGCTATCACTTTAATGTACGGGTGAAGAAAGAAAGAACACTTTCAGAAGTGATTATGCAACGAAACTACGAAGCTCAAATAACTCCAAATTATGTACATTATTAGCATGATTAGATGGATACGTGAGTGAAACATTAATCCTTGACGAAAGTTGCATCAGCTTCGAATACCTGTTGGCGCTATTTACTGCCCTACTCAGGTTCTTCTCTAAAAAGACTTACGAATTACGGTTATATCCAATCGTAGAATTTTTTAGTAAATCTTATCTATTACATATATTATGTCCACTGTATTTAAATTCAAATAACTTGCTTTGGCGTATTCCTGACCGAAAGACTTACGAATACTAGCTCAGGACGAAGTTTAATTTTTATTCATCCTTTCCCAAAACATAATGTTCCGTTAAATGCAGTAAGGCACAATATACAATGATAATAAGAACGGAATAATTGCGAAAATCTCTGTAAGAATTTACCCATGAGCATTGAGTAATTACATGTGAGCATACATCTGAGCATTTAAATCGAATTTCCCATAAAGATTTTTCTGGTGCCGTAACTACATAACGAGCTCAAAGTTCTCACATAGTTTTCGGAGGGTAAAAGTCGTTGGTTATCAAGACTTTCTGAGGGAGAAAATTCAGCGTTGGATAAGGTAATGGAATAGATAGAGAGGGCGCACTGAATTATCGTTGAAGCATTTCGAAAAAAAGAATAGAAAAATGTGTCTAAAGTGAAAGCTAAAGACAAAGCGGGTCCAAAATTTTACACCGCGGGAACATATTACTGGAATCGTAATTTAAGAGGTTTATACGGAAGAAATAGTAAGGAAAGCATAACCAAAGATAGGCAATCGTTAATTTTCGAGAAAATAATGATTTTCTGGGAATAGACGGATTAAGATATGAAGTAATTACATTAATTAGATTGAATTTTATACCCTAGGACGGGGTCGGATCAATCTGAAATAGGCTCTCGGGTCAATGAGTGTCGAGTATGAAAGTATTAATGATTAACAATCGAAGCGCTAAGTCAATTAATCTCTCGGCTATAAAATTCGAAAAATAAAGTTCTATTCAAGATATCGATTCAAAATAACCTGCAAATTCAAATAACAATATTTATCTCAATTTATCTCGCGACAAGTTTTTCGTAACGTAAGAAACAAAAACGTTTTAGGCGATTAATAAATTGGACTGTGTGATCAAATTTTTCGAATGTTACGTTCCACTTACTTCAATGTTATTGTCCAATGGATGTTTTATAATAATATTAAATTATTATTTACTAATATCTGGATTCTCTAAAGTCAGTTTAACTTGAATTTCTTGTATCCATAAGGTATAAAGAGTAATCTAAGATACAACTAGCATTTGAAAAAGGATAGAACGAAAACAATGGCAGTTTTAATAATGTTCTCGCGCAGATTTCGCAAATATTTTATTCATTCCGCAATGAAACTTAATTATTTTTTATAAAGATGAAAATTTTTTCATCAACGTCCAGAATCAACTTTACTTTTCCAAATTGAGCCAGAATTTAAGTAAATATCGATCTAACTAAGCTGAAAATCTTCATTTTCTCTGTAAATTTCTGTCAGACAGATTAAATTTTTTATTAAGATTTTAAATTAAGAGTCCGGGAGAGAGGGTAGTTCGGTCCCTTATGGCAGTTCACATGCATTTATTTCCCCATAAGCTTCCCGTACTCCCTGGTTTTGTGGAACGGACTATAAACATATACCGCCATCATCCGCCCTTAAGGGTTAGAATGTTTGTTTAGGGTAACCAAAGATGGAGAATACGAGTCATTTAGGTCATAAAACATGTGTTCCTCGAGTACCCTTGGAGAGGGCCAGACGAGGGTTGCCGTCTTCGTACTGAGTTCAGCTTCATTGGTTTAAGAAATGGGCGTGTGATCACTCGTTTTTTTGCATAAAGATCCGAAACTTCGGGAAAATATTCTTAAAATATTTTTTTATCATTGAAAAAATAAAAAAATCGGTTTCTTCAGAAGGTACTCACCTTGCGCGAATGATTAATTATTTGCAACTCATTGAAATAACAGTCACGTCATGAGTGGCACAAGGAAGAGTTTTGGGACCGTTACCGTATTGTTCCTTATATGCGTCAACAATGTGCCGGATGTATGAATATCTGAACTAAGATTAACTACCAATGCATCATATATGGAAAGGATCTAGATATTTATTTGAAGTACTAGTTGGGAAGGAGTTGCATACAATAGAACCTATTATTATATAGAATTTTATAGGCAATAAAACTTTTATATACACCCATAGAATTTTAGAAAATTATTTTACGTCACGAGGAAAAAATTTCTAAATCGAATTTTCACGTTCCAATAATCCAAGTGCTGATAATTCCAATCGGTTATCGTACATAGAGAATTTCACTTTTTCGTCGTGAAATGTAAAGTATTTATGGCTTTTAAAAACAGAGTATATTAGGTTAAGAATTGAAAGATGTTGGAAAAGTGGTGAGACGACTGACATCCATTCAAAAAATTAAGGGACGAGAAGCAACGTTCGAGATTAAAAGCAGAAGATAAAAATCTTTACCGAATTAAAAAACGTAGTTTAAATAGCAAATTAAATTCTGAAAAAATATACAAAGATTTAGTCAATAATTTTAAAACATAATGATTAAATTACTTATTAATTACACACATATTATAATTAGATGTGAAGTCTCACTAATTTTACTAATAACGGTGGGTATAATAAAGGAATACTTCAATAACAGAATTTCCAAGACACATGTATCACAAGAAATGAAATTTTAAGTGCAAATATATTATTATTTACGTAAATTCTACGAAACAAGTTATGCAGGATTTTAGAAACAGTAAACCCCACCTGTTAGAGCAGAATAGAAGTCGTAATCTGTGAAATTCGTTGAATAAAAGATTATCTGTAGCATCCGAAACAGCAAACGTAGGATAATGTAGGGCAGATGAATAGCAGAAGCCAACGTTACAACATCTGATAAGGTATCAAAACCAAGATTATTTATTACATTCAGAATCAAATTCATGATATTTCCAATCTGTTTCACTCCCTGATAGAAATCCGTGTCGTAATTCACCTCATTGTGCGGAGGCATTCCGTCGTGGAAATGGTAATAAAAGAAGCAATTCGAGCAGTTTGCATTTCCATTATCGCGAAATCTTTGTTTCCAAAAGCGATTTCGAAATAAGAATTCACTATTGTTAAAAATAAGCGACATGAATGCCAATAAAAACATTTTACTCTCCCGTTAACCTATATCTTGGAAGCTGTAGCGGAAAAAATACCTGAACACCAAATGACAATAAAAAATTTTAGTTCGTAACTTAACCCGGCCAAACTGATCTTGGTGGACAATTTGACGTTATCGTTTGCGTAGCAAAGTGGATAACATTATATACCCACGATCACCAACAAACACCACAACCAAAAATTAATTCTATATATTCTATACATGAAACTAAATATAAATTAAGAAGCGATTAAGAGGTAAACCTCGTGATGGCTGGATTTTCAAAACTGGTTAAACGTTTCGCGAAACCAGACATTCATTTCGTGAAAATCCATTTCCTTTGCAGTTGTCCACTTTCTCAAACCACCCACTGCCTCTCTTGAGTACCAATTACACGTACGATATCTTTAAAGAACTTTCTATCCGTGAGTCATGGCTGACACGACAGGACTTTCATGACACTGGACCGACGAGAGCTTTAATTACTGAAAGTTTCGAGCGTTTAAATTTGATTAAAAATTTAATTGTCGGGAAATTATGTCAGTATTACTGGCGGATGCAAATAATTAGATTCAATTTCAAGATACGTCTTTTCATTAGCAATTTACACAAAGTTGAAGATCTAGAAAACTAATAAGTGGGTGGGAATCCAAAATTTGATATCACCTTAATATAGAACAATAATTAATTGAACGCTTTCACTATTTTACTCGTTCAATAAAAGGTATTTATTTACCACATGGACATAGCTGTATACAAGAATAAGTTCGCAAATTTGTCAGCAATATTTAGACCACTAGACCTACCATCTCGTTCCGCTAGAAGCAAACTTTTCCTTAAACAATCTTAATTAATAAGAAGATTTCTACTATAAATCGCTGATATTACATATGCTTTAAGATTCTGAATAAATGCTTCCATACTAAAACCTGCGCATCTCCTACGACTCTTTAAATATCACCAACCGGCTTTTGTTTGTATTGCGTCATTTTCCACGTACTCTCCAAATGTCATGGACCCTTCACCGTTCGCATAACAACCAGTGGACGAAAAACAAATACCGCTTTAGGTCCGCAAATATTCTAACGCTTACGATGAGATGGCGCATTTATTTTCGACCTCGCTCGTCCGAGATGAGGGAAGAACAACTTTCACCATCGGCAGACCGTCGATTTCCCTCGGAATGGAATCCGCCGGTGCGTGGGTTCGTCAATCTAGAAACAGGTTGGTACCACAACAATGCGGAGGGAGACCGACTTGGAAGTGATCGAGAAATGTTTCCTTGAGCCGGACGGCAGCTATTTCGCAAGGCGAGTCGTAACGGGAATCGGCAAGGATGTTGGCCATCTGCGACTTTGAATTCGGCCGAGGATCGGTGTCTTAATGATATCGCACTTTCTAACCCTTTTAAATCCTTTTCCACTTATCTTCTAAACCCTCGTCAACAATATATTCCATGCAGACGTATCTGTCCAATCTATTCAAATTCATTCCCTGTTTACTTAAGTTCGTACCTGCATAAAAACTGCGGAATTATTTGGATGTATCATACTAAATGTTTGTACAATTTTGAGAGGGACTACGCATTACATCTAAGATCGATTTTTAACATTACAAAGACAAGAGAAGGATACATTTGCCCGTCCCAAGAATACCCACGCGTCAAAATCTCCATCAACCCTCTCTTTCATTACGATCAAATAGGGCGTAAAAAGGACAATCTTTGCTTGTTAGCCCAAATATAATGTAAGGTTTATACTCAATCCGTAAAAGAAGCGAATTAATCAGATGCGGTATGAATAATCTCTTAAGAAGAACCAACCTAGGAACCACAATATAGCAACTAATCTGCTCCGAAATGAGAAATGAATGTTACAATTGTTAATTGAAAATATCTCGTATTATTAGATTAGAAAATATTACGTAGTACCTGATGAAGCGGTAATTTAATTTACCAGCCCAACGAAAAGACGGAATTTACGAATTGGAGTTCCAAAAGGAATTAGCGCATTCCTGATAATTCATTTCGTTAATGACCATAAGAAAAGGAATTCTTTCGTAGGTCTGGTAAATAAAGCCGACTAATCAATTTAGCCATTTCAAGGTGATTGAAATCTCATTGTTTTGCGCAACTTTTCCTTTCGCTAACCTTTCACTTACGCTTCACCGAGTATGCGAAATCTTTAGCTTATCAAATCATTATTACTTTTCATTTACATGATTCTGATGTTACTTCATTAGTCCTCTTCATTATTACATTAAATAACCAGTTATCATACCAGTTATTCTTGTTCTCTCGTATAAGTCATGCTGGAATGATTTGTATGGGAAAGAATTGAAGTGGGCGTTGAATCAGAACCACCCTCCATGTTGCTAGGGTTACCTAGTTCGCAAACTTAGAAACAATCTATTTTTAATCAAGGTCGAATAACATTCCACTGAATCCCGATTAACCCTTTCGATTTAGGTCGCCGCTACCCAACTTCACTACCATCACTGTCCTAAATAACAGGGACCCGTTAATTTTTGTCTAATTAGGCAATCATGAAAGAATGAATACTACCGTACCAAATGAAGTACGAAGATAGCTTATGTGCTATGTTCATGAAAGGTGTAGCCAATGGACGGGAGGAATAGTAATATATAGTAAGACCCCGCTTAACGCTGTTTCAGTATAACGCGTTTTTTTTGGGGTTCCCCTTAATCGCACACTGTATTGATACTTGTTGTATATGTGTGCAAAGGAAACGGCCGTGCACCAACCAAAAGCGGGGTACTTTATTGCGACGGTGATATGTAAATATACTATGTACTTTTTTCAAGGATCTTTCGTTAGTCTGTCCCGAAAAAAGGACACAACTGTATTCTCGTAAGTCGCAATCCCAGTACAAACGCAGCTTTTCTGCGTCACAATTGATTTATTTATTCTCACCAACGTTATTAGATGTATAAAGATATAAACATAATATTTAATTTTATTGTGATAAATTCGGCAAAAACTGATAAATTTTCACATTCTTTGTTCTTTGTACTCAACCCCATTACATATTAACATATGTACGTGTTACGTTGCTTCTTTTAACGCTGTTTCGTTTAGCGCTCGAAGTTATTGTAATATATCCCCCGTGCTAAGCGGGGTCTTACTATATAATAGTTATATGTTCAGTCGAGTGTTAGGGTTCAGGGTTATATTCTCTTATTTTCCCTAAACCTTATGCATAACCTGTTTCCTTAAGCTGAAAAATATTATGTAATTTAAAAACCCCTATTTTAGAGGAGCAGTCATATACTTCGGCACGTTTCTTACAACTATTGCTTTTCCCTTCTAAACAATAACTTCTAGATTCGAAGTTCGTCAGAAGGTAAAAGCAGCAAACGAAAATTATTGACAAAATTTAATTTCCTGATTAAATAGTTGCACTGCAGATTATAGTATCTGAAATAGATATATGATGCTTCGAAATTTATTGAACTACTGTATTCTTTTTGCTTAATGAAGAGGTCGAATATAGAAGAAAACCATGACGCATTTCAAAGTAAAATAACTATAAGTAATTGAAAGTGAATTCGCTGACATTAATTAAAAGAAACATTGTATCCAGAATAGTAAAAACCTATTGAAAGGGTATGGTAATATTACAACACTTCTCAAGAACCTCTACATCTTTCCGAGTGGCTTTACACCTTCTTTAATACAGAACATTATTTTAACCTCAATAGTGTCCGATGATCAAAAGATAAAAAAAATTCTTTGGCGAGACCTGAAGAGTGCCGCTCAAAGCTACCAAAAGGATGTCTTTATACGGCACTACGGGATTCTTGAATAGTTCCGTTAACCTACATATATTATTCGGAGAACTTCACCTTTCATCTCTTTCGAACAGAGAGGATGACTCTGAAAATACTACGTTCATCTCAAGCGTATCTTACTATCGCATGCACCTCCAAACATTATTCCAAACACGCATTAGAAAAATCTACGATATCACTATCATAAAAAGCGAAATGTTAGATTGAGAAAGAACGGTGGAGTAATTTGAACACCTTTAACACTCAGTTATACCAAAAAAAAGAAGAAAAATAAACAAAATGTACAACATTCTCGTGAAAATGTTATAGAAAAATGCGAAATTAATAATTTTTTATGTATTTCTTAAGGAATAATTTGGAAGGGGTCATACATTGAAATGAATACATAATTATAGATGAATTAAAAACTACACTTAACATCAGTATCATTATGCATAATGTATACACTCCAGCAAATGATTTATAAAATTGGTAAACCAATTATTGTCCTTTAACAACTGCAAAAATAATGAGACTGCAGTAATTTTTTGTCATACTACAGGTTCTAACTTAATCGGAATTATTAGTGCATAAATGGCTTTAAAATTCTGTTAAATAATTAATGAAAAACTGGCAAGAATCCGGCAAAGGTTTTTAGGAACCGAAACAAAGTGTCCATTATCTATTTAACAGGGATTCCAATAGTTAAAATAATAAAATACCAAGACCTAAATATTAAGGAGTGATGTAACATTACATACCATAACATAATAACCTGAAACATATTTAATTTTCAATATAATATAATTATTTAAGCATATTCAACTTATCATATCTTCAAAACGGAAAACTTTTAATAAATTAACCAGATTAACGAACTTTATATAAACCTTTCATAGCGTCTTACAGAAACTACAAAAGTTAACTTTATTGGCATAGGAATAACATAACGTACTTTAATTTAATCAAAATAAGTGTAGAATAATCGATAATATAGGCAAGATAATCATTTACTGAAGTTCATGAATCAGGTTAACCCTGAATTCACATGAAGTAACTGGAAACTTCAATGCCCGAGTAGGCGAAGGACGATTTATTATTGAATTTCACATCCTTTTTATTCGTTATTTATTAGAAATATAATTATTTCAAACCACTCGTAGGAAATGTAAATTATTAATGCATTGTTTATTAATATTTATAATCGGATATTGTTCTTATAAGGCTTCATCCTTTATAAATATTAATAAGCAGATGTCTAAAAAAATACAATTAAATTACATACATATATTAAATAAATATAATCTGCATAGTCTCAACATTTTAGGAGATATTAATAAAACATAAACAAAGGACCAAAGGATAAGCTAATATATATAATTTTTTCAGCTAAGAAGTAAAACGCGTTTGAACGATAAGAAACCAAATTCCTACAATATTTATTTGAAATTTGGAGGAACCGCTAGGAATTTTATCCTCCTAGGACCACCTTTGGCCCTTGTTCCTAAGAACTAATAAACATATACACCTGAGAAAACAATAGACAAATAATGCTCACCCGTATGATTCCTTCACTGCACTGCGACACTATTATCAGGTAGAGTAATTCTTTGGACCAAATTCAAATTCACTTCCACAGCACCAACATTAAAACACTAATTAACCGTTCACCAACCGCTCACAGGTATCCAGAATAGTCGACGAAAGCCGCACCAAAGCTCTAAACCGAACTTAAAATATTTCGGGAGGTTCCACCTGATGTGCCCAAGGTGAGTCAGGTAGATGCACAGGGAGTTAGTTCAAAATACGTTAAGTTCACAGATCGACAGGTGTTGTTACCAAAAAGTGGAGGTGGAGAAGTTAAGTCTGCCAAATATGGCCCCACCAACTCAAATAAAACATTAATCCATGGGAAGAATTTAGTAATATATGACAGTCGATAAAATCCTTTGCAATCTCCATTCCATCGAAAACACGCGTCCGGTTTTCTTGAACCACGCTCAGGCTTTCAACGACACTTCAAAACACACGCTCCACAAACCTGTCGGCACTGGCTGCGCTATGCGACTAAGTTACCTTGCGAAAGAGGAAGGCTGTTAAGGAAAGCTGCTTTCGGAGCCTTTGAAAGCATGAGGCTAATTGGGCAAGAGATTTTGGTATGAGTCTTCCGATTGGTTGACCAGTTTTTTTACCTGGCCGAGTTGTTGTCGCCATCTTGGCCTTATCCTTGTGACTAGAGGAGCACGGGGGAGGGGATATGAAGGTAGGAAGTAATAGGGAGCATCGAGAACAGGAAGGGATCATATCCACCTATTCTTTAAACCAGAATACACGGATGCGTGGCGAGGATGAAGTCGTTGTAATCACCGGGAAAATATTTACTGTAAACACTTCGCCAGAAAGTTTGGACACATCAATATAATTATTCGGATATTAAACATTAAAATCAACAACATATCGCACTCTATTAATTATATCATACTAAATATTTCCTTTGTTTTAATGCGAGGAATATTAACAAACTGTTTATAATACAACTAGTTGACTTGATAATAAAAATTAACGGGAAGTAATTACAGTATTTGTAAAGCCTATGTATATTATCATTAAATACATGATAATTATTATTTTTCTCGATATACAGAAGCATATTTGTGTCTGATAATATAATATTATTTTTTAAATTGAAAATCAATTCGTTTCTTTTGTTACTCATAGAGATTTTACGATCATTCTTTCTTATATTATATTGAAGAAGGAGAGACAAATGATAAAATTAGATGTCATGATAATTTGAACTAAGGGCATATCCGCTAATAATTATGCACTAAAAGGTTAATTTTTCGGAAAATAAATTCTTTCAAATAGCGTATCTTACGAAGGTATCATGGAATATTTTCGAAAGAAATTGATATATTTCTTCCGGAAGGATACTAATAAAAAACATGTTTATAGACGACAGCGATAGTTGTAAGTTATAGATTAGTGATGGTTAGATTATGATAAGGAAGTGCATTAATATTAATAATATTAACAGCACCAGCTAGGATTTGTCCTTTGCGATATGAATTGTTTATTTAGATTGAGTAAAAAAAATTATCCCTTTCTGTGGGTACCATCATCAGTCATCACATGCACCAGCAGGATAATTTGAATCATGTATGTGAATTGCTCCTCAGAATAAATTTTACTATCTTCATTTATTCGCTTTTAATTTTCATGAGTGAATGGAAGCAGCATTGATTTTCGAGTTACTTTAAGCGTACTTTATCCTAAGGCGAGCATTTTAAGAGCACTACTAAAATACGGTGGCTATGTTGATTTAAGAAAAATCATATAGAAACGAAAGCAATTAAGAAGTCAACAGTGAAATCCATTCACCCCTTTCCTTTGAATTAAAACAATTAGCATGCTCGACTAAATTAAAAGCTCGAATGAATATATTAAATTGTAATACATGCATGTATATTATATTAATTCAATTGAATCATAAATTTGAATATACCGAATTTCACGCATGAATCCTTCATCCTTTACACTGCGTAAAACGTTGGAATACTGTCTTTGAGGGTGATACACGGGAATGATAGAGATTTTTTTCAACTGCTACGAAACCTCATCTGGAATGATAGGCAGTCTTTTTTCTTCTCCGTGAGTTTCGGTGCGCTCTTTATATAAATAACCCATCACTCTGACAATTCATTTACTACGATCTGTTTCTTTTCACCAACTAGGCACCTAATTCTGATTTGTTTCGCAAAATGAGTCACAAGATTATGGGAAACTAGACGAAATATCTTTCGGCTAGTTCGAACAACTTGATAGGTTACATAGAATGGAAAAATAGCGACTTGATTGGGTCTCGAACTCAGTTCCCCAACTTGCTGCGGAGGTATGCTAATCTAACCGAAATACTCCTCTATAGTAGGTGGAGCAAACGGAGATGGTACAAGCTGACCTGTAAGGGCGCTGCGACGATATTTTGAAACGAACTGAGTAGCACAATTGCTCATTTTAACTGCAAGAAAATCACTTAAAAACATCGATTAATCTTATGCAGCCTAAACTACCTTATGTATCGACTATAAAATGAAAGTAATATCTTTTCATACTACCGCAACTACGCAAATTTTAAACATCCATCCAACACAACAGGATTGTAATCAAGAAACTACCCCTAACAACGCGAGGTATTTCAAGATTTCGTACCGTATGTTTACGAAAGATAAAGCGTATTAGATTATAAGGCACATACACTGCAACAAAATGGTCCATAAATAGAATTCGAATTTATGTTGGATGTATTTCTTAGAATCAATTGCTGCTTTGCTTCCTTCATCTCACAATCGTTACTTTTGAAAAGAAAGAATTTGAAAATGGGATTATTTTTATCGCTGATTTGTCTATTGTAATTCGTGATCTTCCATGAACAAGTCCGTACCTCAAAATTTTAGTAAAGATGTACACAAACTATTTAGTTCTATCTTCAATCATTCGCATGCTAACAACTATATAACATATATCTCCTCTTTTATGTCCAACACTGCCAAACGAATGAAGTCCATGAACCATAATAAAGAGCGAATTTATTACTGCAGTGGAACAATTTGGATGATATCATATATCTATCTGGCTCAAGCAAAACTCACAATCAACGGTTATAACATGTTATAAACACGATCTTGTCATAATGATCATGTTAAGATTTCTCGGTACGATTATTAGATTAAGTTGAGTCAAAAATCATAGTATATATACTTAAGTAAGCATATAATCCTTACATAATATGGTATGAAACTTCAGAAAAAAATACAACCAGTATCTTATCGTAGGATGGTATCTCTTCCCTCTGGTAATGGTTACATCCGCCACAGTATGGAGATGGTTCACAAATTCTAAAGGTTGTCGCTGATGGAATGGGCCGCCCTTCCTTGTTCTTCTAGATTTACATACGATTGTCATAATAGGAAAATATCCCATATTCCTTTCATTTTGTCGCAAAAGATTTAATAATTTCAATCGACTCCTAGAATGATGCATATGGTTTTCGTACGTAACATTGATTTTCATATGGCATTAATACTTTCAAGTGATGACTTGTTCGTAAACTATTATGCAGTACTAGATGCGAAATATTACTTTATGTATATTTTTACTTTAAACTCACGTAATAGCGTCATTTTGATTCCACTTCGGTATTAAAAATGGTACAAAAACGATATAAGGTCGTCCTATCCAGAATTTTTCGGTTTTGCGGACTTTACCGCTATACACAAGACAGCAAAAAATATTTTGCCGTCATTTCGCGACTGCAGCTTCAACGAGTGAAAAATATGGCGATTTGACGATTCGGTCGCTATAATATTCAAGCGTAGAATTCCTTTGTTTCTAAATATATGTAGTAAATAGTGATTAGAATCTGATCAATGCTTTAAGTTCTAAGTAGACTGATTTGGCGTCCCTAAGCATGAGTTATGTGTAGTATTTACACAGTTGCCTAAATTATTCCAAACTGATGATTTACTTGCAATGCAATTGAACTATCTTTCTTTTATTTCAACTACATTTTCTTGTCAGTCATATTTACAATTTGTAATTTTAATTAACGGTGCTGCTTCATTCATAGCATTAATAGGACGATTTATTTTATTTATAATGTTTTAACATTCCCTTTTTAATCAGAAATTGATTTCTATGGGTGCTAATTAGTTTCTGTAACTTTTCTTAAGATGGACTATGAATTTATCTAGCTGTGAATTGGTATGTAACTTGGGTTGGTGGGTGGGTGGGTTTCCATGCACTCAACAATTTTCAACTTCATGATAACCTTTACCTTATAGTTCGATACATTAAAACCTGCCATTTATCTTTTCATGAAAAACTGGAAGGAACTGTTATTTAAACAAATCTGTTTTTTGATATGGGAAATTTTAGGATCAATGTTAATAATAATGTGTTACATTTTCAGTTTGCTCAACAGATCTTTTTATGATGGATAAAATACCCAAAAACTTTTTTTTTGATTCCAACCTATTTTCCTGAAAATTCCAGTACCATAAGCAAAATGAAAGGAATTGATTTTAAATTTAAAAAACCTCCTCCAAAATCTAACATTATTTCTTAATTGTCCTTATTAATTTTCTTGTTCCTTAAAATATATCTCTTTCCTCTTATATTTGGAACGTGAGACAAAATACTGGTGAGAAATTAGGAGCAGTATTAATTTGCAAATATTAGTGGCTCAATATATTTTTTCTTATTATCAATTAATGTAAAATAATGTATCATATCAAGAAAATTTGGAACAGTTATTCAAATGAATGTCTGATGTACTCGGTCTCACTTCTACCCGTGTATAGCCATAAGCTAATCTGATAATAAAATCTAGATTTTCTGGCTGTACTTTGTGGTAAGACATGTGGTATTACAAAAAGAACTAAGCAATAGATACAAATAAAACCTTACTGCATGACACAAAGGTTAGTAATTAAAAAATGATGTATATTAAAAAATTTTAACTTGTGGATTCTTTTAAGTTTGTTAATGTAACATGCATTTTTTTTTCATACTCTTGAATAGAAATAATAATTAAATTCCTTTTTAATAATCCATTACTGTTCTCATTGAAATCCAATCTCTAAAATGACAATCTATGGTCATTAAATAATTAATAAAAACAGTGATTATAAATTCAAAATAGTACCTAGAAATGGTATAAAGTAAAAATTAAGGTCAAGAAGAACAAGAACAAGTAAATTCACATAATAGGGCACTTAAGTAAGCTTTATTTATTACCAGATATTTCAAACAAACTTCCACCAATGCAACATCATCTCAGTTCAGCCTCTGAATAATTTGTAATTGTCATATCATTATTGGCTTGAGAGGCCAAAAATTTGCAAGGACAGGAGGCAAACAGCATTGTACAGTAGTAGAATTTCAATTACTCATAGATACAGTTACAATAAAGGCAATCATTTTCAAACAGCAGAATAAATCTGCCATCACAAGAAGAATATTACAAAATAACATGGCAGACTATTAACGATATGAGGGTTAAACAATAGATTGTGTGATATGGAAGATGGAGCAGTGGATACTAAGCCATCAATTGCTCATTTGCTGCTGCTCCAGAAGCAAGAAAGCAGTCAGAAGTGTCAACACTTCAAGAATCAACATTAATTCACAGAAATATGGCAAATATAGTTAAAGCATTTTAACTAATGCCTAAAAAAAACATCTCACTCATTCAAATTATATAATAAATTTAAAACGGAGGTTAATTATGCCTTAATTTGGTATGTAAATCTAAACATTCAAATTAAAAATTATGTATTAATAATTGTATAATAAAAATAAATGTGCCATCTATAAAGCAAATAAGCACTTCCATTGCTTTCAATTCATTGTATTAGGTAGTTCACAAAATTGACTTTTTTAAATTCTAAACTTTTAACATATACACGGTTTCTTCATAAAGCATGTTCAACTTCAATATGAAATGACTGCTTCACAAATTAATGAGTTGAACATTTGATATATTGTAATAGCTGTGCTTTTTGAAAGGGAAAGTATTGCTGTGGGTGTGGAGAATTTCACTTGCTATGCAAAAAATTGTCTTATATCATTGATGGTTTTTAACCATTAAATTTCCCTAAATTTAATGAAAATCTGGAAACCATTATGTCTTGAATTAAAATTTTTCTTTGGCTTTCCATTAACAATGAAATATACACATATATTTTTATAAAGTTAATATGTTTATGCCAAAGAATTTAAAAATATCTCAGTTAAATTTTGTGGAATAAAAAACAAGTCGGTAAATATATATATATGTTATATGTATATATATGAAATGCTTAAAAGCCATCAGTACACTGATTTGAGTTATAAGTATAGATCACCTCTCAACACTAGTAAGAAATTGCTTTTCTAACCATCAGAGAATCCATACCATTCATTTAAAAAATTAATTTCTCACAGAAAATATCACTCCATACACTAAATGTATAGCGCTGCATTTTAAAAATCTTGGTTCTTTCAATGTCAACTCCATTCTCTCTTTTTGGATCTTTCACTCAGAATGAAAATTTTAGTTAGGTTATGATATTTACTCTTATTAACAACATATGATGTATCACACAATGTGTGTTGCGCTTTCAGTGCCAAAATTTAATAAAAAGAGGAAATATTTAGTGGTTGGTTTAATTAACCTATTACTGTTAATTACACCTCATGTACCTTTGCCAAAATGGCAAGCTTAGAATTGTTTGTACACCAGTCTTGCACCACTTTTTTTAAGATGATAGACTCATTCAATTTTAGGACCAGGATGGATATTAAGTCTAATAGCATGGAAGAGTTTACTTTCTTGGAAAACAAACTCTCCTTAAGAGTTCTTTATGATGTTAAGATATATTAATTTCAAAAGATAATATGTCATTGTCATTTTCTTTGGCATGATTGCCCAAAAAGAGGTGCTTTGTTTGCTTAATTTTTCCAGATCCCTTATAAGCAACTTTTTATTTTGCCAATGTAAAAAAGAAGTTTTCAATAAAAAATTAACAGCTACTTAAAGAAAGAATATCTTAAGAAAAAAATAGGTCCCATTTAGCTCTCCTGCAGAAAATATTCCGGAAAACAAAAGACAATTGACACCAGCAAACATTAGCAATCAATGACTCTAAATCCAGACTGCTTGATCTTCCTGTAGCAATCCATCACTGCTGATATCTAATTTATTCTGGCTTTTCCTCCTTCTTCTTGCCTTCTTTTGACTCTTCATCTGCAGCAAATTGGTCAATGATCTGCTGCATAGATTCTCGCAGCTGGTTATTGTCAAGGATACCCTCTGCTCCACTAACATCGCCAACTTCAGTTTCTGTAGTAGTCACAGTGACTGGTCGCCCATCTTCCCCCATTACAGTCCTTGTATGAGTACGTGTTGTGACAACCCTAGAAAGATTTTAATTTTTTTATGACTGAACTTTAAAATATTAGCTGGGTGATTGCTCAAGAAACTCATTCATACATTTCAAAGGTATTGGCAAGCCCTTAAATGCTTGAATATGACAAGAATTTTAAGAAAATTTGATTACATTTGAAACATGCTTTGGTTATAGATAAAGCTGAAAATCCATAATTAAACTTTTAAAGAAAGAGGAAAAAATTGGAGGCCCTTTACTTCATCTATGAAGAGTTAGATTCAAAATATGATTGTTGAAAAAGGAAAATTGCACAATAAATTATTAGTTTCATAAAACTGAAGCTTCTCGTTAAGATTCATTTTTCAAATTGGATCACAAGTTATCCTTGAGAAACTAATATGCAAAGTAATATAAAATTGAGTATAGGTAATATATAGATAATTTAAAACAATGTGTTTATAAATATAATGTGTTTGCTTACTGTGAAAAATTATTGCTCATTGTTATACATTTGGATTTTCACATTACACATATTATACAAAATTTAATTAAAAATAGTCTTATAATGCATAAATTATAATTAGTTTAAATGGTTGAATACCTTGACTGTGTGGTTGGTTGGTCAGCTATGTACTCAGAGGTAGCTTCTGGATCCTGCATCTGGTAAAATTCAGACCCTAAAGAGGCAAATTTATTGTAAACATGATGAGAATATGAAACCGATGCATGCAAATAGAGTAAAAAGTGAAAATATCAGTATAAATGTACTTCCTTATCTTACAGAAATGACTGAAACAATCTTCAGTCAAAATGACGAGAATGAGTGGGACAGCCAATCAATATACAATAAGTATTCTTGAGAAATTACTTTCTAGGCTGACACCAATATAAACGAAAGTTATTGAAAAAATATTTCTTCTGCACTTAAAAGGAAATGTGTAAAAGGACTTGGATAGACATATATATTATATACAATCATACATATAGAATCTTGTATTTATTGATGGATGTCTTTATAGATATGCACATATACAAGTGGATATGTGCAAGTAGAGCAGGCAAAGGTATACACACACATATATATGTTTATACATTTCAGTAAGAATGATTATTTCAAACTAAAACATGCTGCAACCTGAAATAAAACTAAAAGAATGCCTTCTGACAGATCTTAAAGTTGGCACATTCCTTCACTCAGTCACTCTTTCATTTATTCCCACATACATTCATCTGCCATGACATCACTCATTAAGTTTTGCAAAAATTAAAGAATAAAAATACTAATTTACATTTAAGAAATTAAAAATAAAATACGGCAACAGGGAATAGAAATAAAACACCTTATATCTAAATAACAATGCTTCCATCAGAGCTATTCAGAATAAACTAAACTTCAACTTTAAACGGAACAGAACACCAATTTTTTATCATGCTTAAATATTAGAAAAAATAATGATATCCTATGTTAAAAACACTAAGATAAAGAATATTAAAAAAATAATCATGATTACACTAGAGAAAAAGATATCAAGTGAAAATAAATCACATGATTTAATAAGACATGCAAAACTACTGCACTACTGTAGTAACATAAAATTAGTCCCCTTCAATCTGAAGATACAAAAAGATAACCATCATATCATGTGAGTATCAATTTAAATAACTAAGACACAAAATTTTCTTTGATTCAGGACAATTTTTAAGTTTAAGTAAATTAATGAAACTGTTGTTTGGGAACTCTCTCGTGGAACAGCACCACTTTTCTTGTGAACATGAAAGAGTTGTAGATTAACTCAGTATAAATCGTACATTCATATAAACTTGGGCAAATATCCTATTGAAATATAACAAAATCTGCCATTCCGTAAAACAGGTACAGACATGCTTATATAAAGGTCTGAGAAACACACATAATGAACAACGGAAAGTGTAGACACAGCAAAAGAGAGAGTATAAATGAAGAATGTGTCTAGTGATAAAAGAAAGTAGCTGATATAGAGGACGTTTGCAGGCACGACTGACCCATTCCCTCAGAGAGTTCTCGGTGAGTTTCGAGGTCAAACAGCCAATCATGCTCCCTGACGTCACACTCCACATTATCACTATCATCATCTATGCTAATGTCATGGATGGGACGAGAAGGACGACTTCGAGGTACAGCTGCTGTCACACAAACAAATGAATAGAAATTATGGATAATGATATTAGTATCACTGGGATGAATAAGGAGAACACAGAAATGTTAGTAACATTTAAGAATTTTTTGAGAAAATTTTAGAGAAATCATGATATTTAATTATTTGATGATGATTTTTATAGTATTCATTATAGGGTTCTTATTTGGTATGTGGTGAATCCTTTTGAATGGAGTGATTACAGATTGAAGTAAAAAATATCATCATATCATTTACTAACATTTGAAGTATTTTTTCTAATTCAGAGAAAATTTATTATATATTTTGCACTATTCTATCTTCTGATATTTTGACCAAATCTATAAATAAAATACATTTATTTTGATAAAGTAAGTAAGAAGTGATCATGTAAAGCACTACATTATTTCCAAGAGATATTTAATAGATAAGGTTTTGTGTTAAAATGTTACTGACAAAATATTCTGTAATAAACAACCAACCAGTTCTTAATATAAGATACTCAGGAGTGAGTTTTAGATGAATATGTAATAGTAACGGAATTTGTTGATAAATATAGAACCAAATGGGATTCTCAAGACAACTTATTCAAAATAGGAGCATTAAATTAGAGAAATATGATGAAGAAAACATAAAATTATTTCAAGTATTTCCCTAAGAGAGATAGTGAAGGTTGGTTTTGTGTGAGTATAATTATATTTTAGCTGATATTAAACTTTTGCATAGAAAGGACCATACCAAACCTAAGCAACAGAAGATTCATAAGTCACTGTTTGTATCAAGAATATATATGAAATAGACTCTAATAAAAGCTATGCTGATATTTCAAATTTTTGATTGATAAGATTATAATGTATTAAATATATATTTAGAAATTTTCAAAACTATTATTTAATGTATTTTAATCAGAAAACTTTGCAATATTACAAATTAAGAACTATCCCAAGTATTTAATCCAAATTACCTCCTAAAATATTTCAAAATGTAAATAAATTCTTTCCAAATACCTAGATATTAGAGCAATAGCATTTAATTTTTGAAATTTCAACACAGAGGCGACAATAGAAACTTATAACATAATTTTGAAGTCTGCAGACAACAAAATAAAAATGCACCTTGTTAGATATTATGGCTTCCTTTAACTAATAAGTAAATATTACTGGATTTTGATTACTAATTACTTACTTCAAATACAGGTTTTTTTCATTAACTGAATGATAAAATTCAATAACAAATTGAGCCCTTGATATTGTATCCCACCACCTTGTTCCCTTCTTGTGCTAAGTCACTATAAATGAAACCTAAGTTTCAGAATCCAGATTCAGAGATCAAAATGTAATTTATTCATTGGAAAAACCTCTAAGAGTGTGGAAAATTTCAAAGCTGTCAAGTCCAACCAAGAAAGTTCATTGACTTTATTTTCTGGAGCCCAAAAGGATTCCTTCAGATTCATTATTGCCACAGCAAGAAATAAAGCCTCTCATTATAATGATCTTTAAAGAAGCTTTATCAGAAAAAAGAATAGGCATGTTGAACTATGGTGTATACCATATAAATGTCAGCATATGTAGCTTGTTCCACTATGAAACTTAAGGACATAATGGAAAATTTTGATTGGGATGCTATATGTAATCTATACTGAGTTGGACCCATTCAACTTTGAATTTTTCACAAAGATTAAGGAGGGATTAGCAGTAGAACATTTCACAAGGGACGAGGAAGTGAACGAAACAGTCACCAACAAGATGGCAGGAAGCTTTTATAAAGAAGGGTTTTCAAAGCTTATTTCTCAGTGTACTAAGTGCATTCACACAGTCAGAGCTAATGTTAAAATGTAAAACATATTGTTATGAACATTTCCTTTGAGTTTCTATCATATTCAATAAGCGTGATTTAAAAAAGAAAAATAAAAAGAATAAAACCTATTTTCTGACTGACTATAGTATTTGATGGATGAAAACTTAAATTTGAATGAGCATAGTTAGATGTTAAATATATGTCCCTTAAATACAACTGATACATAGACCTGTAATAAAGAAGGCAAAAAAGTATTGAGAAGCAATATAAAAACATGCAGAACGAAATTAGAAGAAAATGTGCTTCATTGAATAAAATATATAAAACTCTGAAAGGAGATCCTTTTTAGCCAAGGATTTCCCCATCTTAAATCACTAAAATAATTTCTTACATTGTACTTCATCATTTATTTATAAAGGTAATCATTCCACAACAATATTAAGGTTAAAAAGATAATTTAAAGTTTAGCAATAGCCTCTACCTAGTCTCATATAGCCCCATAAGATATAATAATGTTTAAGTTAATATAAAGACTATAAATGTTAATGTTTTAAAAATTTGCAAATGATTCAAAGAGAATCATATAAATTTAGCAAAAATATGTATGGAGGATTTAGATATAAGATCTTTTAATTGAAAAATTATAGTAATCTAAGAAATTTAAAATTTTTGAATTGACTTTCAATTTCTCAAGAACCTTGAGCCACGTCTTTTACCCTAGATATTAACTATATTCTACGATATCCCCCCATATTACCATTAAAAATCACACCAAATAGCAGCTATAATGATAAGCAATACATCATGATCAACTTTTCACTTTAAATATATCATGCTGATGGTAATGATGAAATATATATATAGTGTTATGCTATATATATATATATATATATATATATATATATATATATATATATATATATATATATATATATATACATATATATATATATATAAAATAATTTTCAATAGAGATCTATCTTGTATCTTTCATTATGCTGCTATGGACAACTTATGATTTGATTACGTTTTAAGTTAGAATTGCAGATCCATCATATGGTAAAAGAATTAAAGCAAGTGAGTCTTATATTATAAAAATTAATCTGTGATTCTCAAATAAATAAATTTTAAATAATTTCATTTATTTCTGAATAACTCTATAATGTAATGAATTAATATTAATTCTGTACTTTTAGCAATATCACATGAAAATTTTTGTTTTATCTTGAATATGTTTTATCCTCCATCTTCTCTAATCCAATATTATTATCATTTATGGACAACTTTTCTCATATAAACTAAACTCAACTACATTAATAATTATATTTGATAGCAGATAAGATATATTCCTCTTCCAGTAAGGTAGCCTTAGACCTATTTTATGTAATTCTGAAAATTAATTCAATAATTTATTTGAAATTTCTTTTGCTCTATTTATATAAATATAATAATCTTGACCAAAACCTTATATGCATATCTTTTCAGATCCACCAAGAGTCTTCAGCATTATACATTAAAATTTAATAAAATTATAGATAATTATTCAATTAAATTATGTAAAATTATTAATATCTGGATTGATGATTTATTCACAACTGTTGAGGTATTCATCAATATTTCTGTATATTAGTAGATAAAGATTGATTTACTTTTACATTCTTTATATTGACTGTAATTAGCCTCACAAGATAAAATTTCTATTTGTTATATCCTTCACAAAGATACTTATATTATAAAAATGATTTTAAGTTACTGTTATGAATAAAAAGAATCATGCAAGCTAATAATTTCTACTTACACTAACATATATCTACAGAAAAATTAAATCATTAAAAATTTCATATAAAAGAACATATCAATGAGCAATCAGAATAAACAATTCAATGACATTATTTTTTCTGGGACTGTTCTCAACATATAATTAAATAAAATTAATATCAAACGTTTGTGAAATAGACATTTAAGATCAGAGTGGTCATGCCCCAGATAAAATACTTCTGTAAATCCAAATATACCATAATAACAAAACAAAAGCCATAAAATAACACTAAAATATGCCAAAAATTTGTTTGAAGTATGTTTTTGTTTATGGCTGAAACATTTATCCAATGTGAATTGATATAGATATTTATCAATTTTTTAGTGGATACTAAGTACATCAAATAATCAAAGAAAGCTTCTTACAAAAGATTTTTTAGATAAGGTTGAAATCAAATTCTAATAATGACCAACATGCAACATAAAATTAACTGTAACTATGAAAGCCTCAAAATACTATTTACAAAAACCACTAAATGGGCTAGCTTACTTGCAAACAACTACTTGCAACATCTACATGCAATTATTTATTATTTACAATCAGGACAATGCTTCACAGAATGCAGAGCAGAAAGAAAATAGCAGAAAGAAAAGCAAGTAATCCTTTCCTCACTCCAATAAATATTCTTTACACATATAACTTCCTATTTTTAGTAGTATATTATCCATCTTATGCTGATATTATTGTTGTAATTTGCACCATTGGATCTATAATAGATATATCTGTGTACAGTAAAAACAAGAAAGAAAATCTTAATCATTAACTGGAATGAAAGAAGCATCAAGTTGGGCTATTTTTATATGTAACTGTTTCCTTGGATAATGGAGATTCCTTCTATTTCACCTCTTAAAAATACACTTCATTATTTCCCTTTCTTGGCCAAATATTCCTCTGTTTCATTGTAAGAAAGTGTTACCATAATTGGAGCCCTAGGGAAAAGAAGCATTAATATGTATAAATTAGGTAAGAAAGAACTTTTAAAAGTGACTTAATTGACACCTTTTGAAGACATGGATTATGTAGAAGTGTGTGATTGTTTATGGGCAGTACACATACAAAACACATTATTTAATAACAATTTCTATGGAAATTCTGTGTTACTGCTGAAGGTTGGAGATTAGAGAAAAACTACACTTGGAAAGGTAGCACCATTCTGAAGGACAGTTGAAAGCTATAGGAAGCAATAAAAGGGGAAAGGAAAATTTACATTCCATGATCTTGAGGGCTAATTTTTTGTCATAATTTGTAAAGAGGAAAAGAAGAAATGATCCTCTACAAAATGGACATCAATTGTTTAAGAAGGATGAATTCACCCATTCATACATTCATATATCATTTGCACTACCAAATGGAGAGACAATAGTGCTACAGTCAGATTCACACAAATACACAATTATTCCGTGCCAAACCCTACTCAGCAAATTAGCTCATCACATCAACACTACAACAGAGAGCAAACTTGTGCAATGCTTGCACTTAAACATTATTTTCTTCTTCCTTACTGCAAACAGCTCAGGATGGGGAGCTCATAGATTATTACTCACAGAACATTTGATACTCATATATAGACATCTATATATGTGTGTTTATTTAATATGCACCTATGAATGCATATTCGAGTCTGTGTGCTTATGTATGAAATTATGAAAACATATGCATATATGCAATTATATAGGTTTTAAGTGTGTATTCACACACACAAATTTGATGGCTGAATAGAAATACTTGCATATACACATATACTTGTTGATATAATGATACATACGCACACATACACTTAAGTATTATTGCCAAGCATTGAAATAAGGAAAAAAAATACACAAACATAAGAACTGAACAGGACATTCCATAAACAACACATGGAGAGTGAGGAGAAAAGAAAATTTGTTTGGATGAATTATTAACCTCGCATTGTTGTGGAAATTGCTGCACTTGCATCCTCCGGGATCATGTGTTCCACATCTCCTTTCACTCCTGAGCAGAATAGAGGGAAAGAGAAAGAGAAAAAGAGAAGAGAGAGTGTGAATATTAGTTCTTCCAAATATACCCAAAAATAATGGGCAAAAATGTTTCACATTCATTCATACACATCCATTCCTCCCTATAGCTTAAGGATTTTATTATAATTCTTAACACAAAGGGAATTGCTGCATTTCTGGAGTTTCATTATAATTCTATTTGTGAAAGCAGTCAAGAAGTTATATCATAAGGAATATCTCTCTTCTATATAAATGATAATCAATAACTTACAATAAAAAAGTTAGCCATTGCAAATTAACATTTATCACTGAGAAATTGAAAAGCCACTTCCTTTGAATATAGAAGAATTATAATTTTTATGGGCCACTATTCAGTTATGGATAGTTAATACTATCATTAGTATTCAAAAATACTGGAAGATTTCTCCAAAACCATTACTTGTACCCAGAATTTCATGCAATGCATGCACAATTAGAAATGACCACAGTTCAAAAGATTGTACAATTTGAAAAACAAGACAAAAGAAGAAAATAGGATACGAAAAATAAATTTAATTGAATAAAAATTAGAAAAACTGAATTAAAATCATACAAATTACTGTTATTTTAGAAAAAAACATACCTAGAAGATGTTACTGTCTTTTAAAAAACATCAAACTAGCTCAACAATAAAACTGAAAAAGGAAAGTACAGACCCTCAATTAACACAAAATTAAAATATTCTGGAAAAGATACTAAAAGAAAAATAAAAAAGGAACAGAATGGGTTTTTGATGGTATCATGATGGAAATGATTGGCCCTCTACCTGCTAAAGAGGAAGTTAATCCTGGCCGGGAAGGATATAGAGTTTCAGGAGGATCCTGGGAAAGTTGGGTAGGAACTGTATGCGAATGGATTTGAAAGTCATGTCCAACAGTCATATGAGTTACTTCTGTCTTCTGAGTCAATGGAGTACTATCTATCTGCATAGTTAAAGGTTTGACTTTAGTGGGAGATAGAGATGATTCTTTTGCACTAGACTGACATGAATCATCTACTTTTGACGAAGTAGTACAGCTAGTAAAAACTCCATCTCCCATCTCCTTCATTGAAATGGGATCTGATACACCAGATAAAAATTCCTCTGCTCCTAATACAAATCGTTTTTGGACTACCCTTGTGACATGGACATTTCCATGTGTATCAGTTTCTTCAGATTCATGTTCCTCCTCCCCAGGAGCAAACTGTTTCACATAAGATCTGAGTTGCTCTTCTGCATCAGGACCACTAAATGTCACATGCTGTATGGTAGGAGGGAGTCGTACAGTCCGGTGAATTATGTGAGAAAAACCAGAGGCTTCTTCTCCTTCTTCCACTGGTTCAATCACTTCAGTGACATATGCAGTGCCACCACCTTTAACCTCTGCAGTGTAACCAATAGCACTTTCTGCGCTGCCTGAAATTTCACCACCTCTATTAAAGGAAGAGGTCTCTCCTTGATAACTTTCATCAATAAGAACTGATGAAAGAGCAGAAGAAGTAGCATATGTAGGAGACTGAGGACCTTTGGAAACTAATGATGCAGTAGCAGCAGCAATTGCTTCAGGATCAAGGGTGTCAGTACTAGATACCATAGTTGCTGATCCTCCACTTGTAAAACTTGATGACATAACAGAATCAGTCTCATATTGATAAGTAGCATGGGTTGCCGTTGAGCTACTTGGCTCAAGTGAGTCAGTGCTACATACCATCATATCTCTTTGAGGATCTTCTGAAGGATCACTCCCTCTAAAAGGTCGTCCACCCATAAGTGCTGTTACACCTGCTCCACCACTATCTTCATCCTTTCCAGATGAGCTCAAATCTCCTTCCTGACCACTTGAGCTACTATGATCTTGCACAGGTAGGCGCTGAATTGTACCTGTTATATGAGAGGCTTCTTCTTCAATTGAATCTACACTTGCAGTCATATTATCCCTATATTCCTCAGCTCCAAATGATTTTAGCATACTTTGTTGATCTAATTCTAATGAATCTGTACTCGCAAGCATAGTGCCACTTGTAGCCATTGCTTGGAATTCAATAGAATCAGCACTTGTTGTCATTGTATCCCCAGACCTTGCTGTTCTAAGGTCTAATGAATCAGTTGAAGTCTGAAGAGGATCATGGTGTCTCACTGGAACTCTATCAGAGATGACTGTTTTAGGTTCGATTGAATCAGTACTTCCTTGCATCACATCATCTACCATAGCAGTATCTCCTTCCATCAAAGAGTCTTCATCATCATAGTCTTCTATTCGCCTTTCCTTCAGTGATTCTGCATCAAACTGTGTTGTTGTAGAATGAGCTGAGCCAGCACTGATGGTTCTAGATGCAACAGCATGGTGTGCAAGAGGAGCAACTGCAGCTGTAGCTAAAGCAGCTGCTGCAGCAGCAGCAACTTCAGCTACATGAGGCAGGTGATGATGATCACCAGCTTCTGCTTCTTCTTCTAAAATCCGAGAATATGAAGAATCAATGTCTAATTCATTAACTTTTTTGATTTTTTCTTGAGTACTAGTTACTTCATAGGATTTCTTGAATTCCTCTCCAGGTTTCAATATACTGTAGACATTATCACTTGCTAAACTCAAGCCCTTTAGAGGTGGTATAGTTTTTGAAAATTTGTCAGATGAATCTCTAATAGATCCAATTACTGCCCTGTGCTCATCATGTGGAGGTATTTCTTTTTCAAATTTCTCAACATTTGATTGGGCCTGTCGAATAATTTCATCAATTTCAAACATCCTCTTCTCATAATCGTCTGAGTCAGAGTTGTTTCCACCTGCTTCATCTCCATTGCCACCACCTGTCTCACTTATTGTCTCACAAGATTCAGACTCAGATACTTGACTTTCATGACCTTCTTCTATTTCTGATAGTAAGGCTTCTTCTTGTCTTGCACGAGATTCTATCTTAGCTGCTTCAATGCAAGCAGATTCCAACCTTTCAAATTCCTGCAGAGAGCTCAATGATATGTCATCTCCTTGACCATTTCTACTGCCTTGCTGCTTTCGTCCTACAGCAGCTCCATTTAATGAATCTTGAGATCCTAATGATGTTCGCCTAGGATCAGAACCAACACTTCCAACACTTCCTGCACTTCCAGATGCAATTATTTCTCTCTCTAATCTTTCAAATTCCTGTAGAGAAGACATAGATATGTCATCATGCTCTCCACTTCGAGTAAAAAATTTTCTTCCAGCCAAAACATCATACTCTGGAGTTGAACTTAAAGACTCCTTGCAGCTACCTAAGCTGCCTACTTTACTACTGCTGGCTGTTCCATCATTTTGCTCTTCCTCTTCCCTTCTCTCTTCAATATCTTCTAAGGGGCCTCTCTCAAAATCCATTTCATAACCATACCCAGGCATTCCAGGCATAATTCCAATTCCAGATGAAGATGAAATATCACCTTGAAACTGCATTTCAATCCATTTCTTGCCAGCTTCAACTTCACGATCATATTCTGTTTCAACTTCAACTCCATATCCTCCTGAGGCTCCAGCATTTTCAAATGACATTTCATAACCATAAAGTCCATCAGGATCAACTTCTATTGGTTCTTGAGCACCTTGTCCCTCTGTCATTTGTGGATATGCTTCTTTCTGAAAAAATTCACTTCCCACTGGTTGATCAGCAGGATAATACCTAATTTGTGTCATTCTTGTTGAAGGAGGAGGAGGTGAGGACACTAAAAGATCTTCGATTCCATCATCTTCCTCAAAATTTTCTTCAGACTCTGGTTCTTGCTTCATGAACTGCATTTCTTCTGTGATATTACCAGCAACATCCTCCTCATATATATAAGCTGCTGCTTCAATTCCTTGAAGTTCAGACTTTTCAATCATCTCAAATGAGTCACTGGTTGGGGACCCAGGAAGGGATGTGGAAGAGGGCATTTCCTTAACTTCATGCAGATCAGCATTGAACTTTCCTCCTGTGCATTCCCCGTCCAACCTACCTGGCACGGGGACAGCAACGATTGATGCCACTGATGAGGTCAACTCCTCTGGTTCCTCAGGTTCCTCGAAGATGGCATCGCCATCAGCAGAGGCCTCCTCCCCAAGGACATACTCCTGACCTTGATCTGTATCTGTGTTTTCAGATGATCGTTCAGAAGCATGACTGGAGACAGATGCAGGGGTTTGTGGAGTGGATGTTTTACCAACGATATCAACATCGTCCGTTAACTCAGCTGCATCAGCAGCTTCCTTTGTTGTTGTCTGATTGTATGTGAATTCGTCAGAATATTTAGCTTTTGGAGTCATATGTTCAGTCACTGTTATGTCAGGAATGTCTGTGGCTGCAACAACTGTAACAACTTTAGGAATAGGCTTTTTTTGTGAATCTAAGGTCAACTTATCTTCTTCTTCAGTTTCTAATATAGTGTCAGGATGGGATGCTGGTAAGGTGGGGGTTATACGTGGGACCATTTGGAAGGCAGCTTCAGCTTCAGCCATCTCACCCTCTTCTGGAGAGAAAGGATGTGAAGGTGATGTTGGAGATGTTGGTCTAGCAGGTATTTTTTCTAAGGCCTTAGCTAGACCAGGGATAGATTCTTTGTCAACTCTCTGCTCTACCACCTCACTAGTAGAATCTTTTTTGATGAAAGATGTGTAATCAGAAGTTAGTTCAGTTACACTAGTCTGAGTCTCAGAGGAAATTTCCTCATCTTCTTCTTTTAGTATTAGGTCATCTGGATAATCTACTGGTGGCTCAGGTGTTTTGGGCCTTTCTATTGGCTCTTCAATTTCAACTCTCCCCTCATCTTCAAGAAAATCTTTTCCACTTCCATCAGAAAATTTTTTCAGTAATTCAGTAAGTTCTGAGTCTGGACGATCATCTGAAAAATCTATTTCAGAAGAAAAAGGATGATGGCCACCTTCAGAGTCAGATTTACTGATTAAGGACTCAGCAGTACTCTGCGGCCTACTCTCAACTAGTTCCTTTAATTCTGCCTCAGTATATTCATCTTCTCCAACCTCGAATGATGGTCCAACCAATGATTCTAACTGAACTCTTTGCCCCTCAACACCAGCAGATTTAATTACTTCTTCTACAACATCATGATGAGTGTCAACCTCAGAAACCATTTGATTTAATGGTGTAACCTCACATGTCTCCCTTCTTTCCTCCTCCATTTCTTTTTTAGGATAAGTTTTTTGTATCAAAGGTATGTGTCCTTGCCCTAAGTGTTTCTCACTTATTACCTCTTTTCCTATTACTTCTTCACAACTACTTTTTTCTCCTTCAAGAGATTGTTTCTTAGATCCAACAAAATCCTTAGATCTTCCTTTAATTGGGCGAGGAATCATAGAGGGCAAGAAACTTGTGCTTTCCTTCCTCCTATGCCCCAACTCACGAGGAGTCTTCTTCTTACTTTCTTCAAAATCTTCATGTTCAGAGCTATCACCTACCTCAGTAAGCCCATATCTACCTCTGGCTGAATCTAATTTTACTATATTCCCTTCAATTGATGTTTCCTCTGCCACTATATCTTGTAAAATGGTATCTGAATGTGTGTCTCCTAGATCCTTCGGTAAATCAGTTGGAGAAGTCTCATGAGCCATTACTTGAACCTCAGATGTTACTTGAGTGCATACACTCTGAACTCCATATTCACTCTCTACAGATGTAGTAGTTATAGTAACTGATGATGGCAAACCCTTCATAGGTATGCCTGTTGAAGTACCTGATTCCATTGTTTCCTTTTCTAAGTATACAACTTTTTCCTCAATGATTGATTTTATATTAGCATCTGATTCTTCTACACTTAATTGCTCAGACATAACTGAAGATGTCAAACCACTTAACTGATCAGATGCAACAGAAGCATCCATCCTATCAGATTCTCCAAGATACTTTTGGGCTTCTATTACTGTGCCGACGGAAGAAGTCATTGACATACTGCTTGCAGTTTGGGCATCATCTAGATTTATGGAGGCGGTTGAAAAAGTAACTGCTGATGAAAGTGGAGTTTCAGAACGTGGGCTATCTGTTATGATTGATCTGGGTTCTGGATGGAATGTCATCTCACTAGAACGTTTCATACGAGAACGACTCTCTGCACTACCTGGTCCAAACCCTGTATCTTCTACTTCCTCATGCTCAGGTAATTCTGCCTCCTCATCATCTGGCTCTGAAACCTCTCCAGGATATTCAGCTACTTCTGATTCACTGATTATTTCAAACGGACTAGGAGGGCATTCTACTGCATGAACTTCTGCACCACTTCCACTACCCTCATCCTCTTCTAGTGAGAGAGACTCATGACCCTGAAACAAACCAGTAGTCATTTTTGATTCACTAGTCCCTTGTGACTCGCCTTTAATTACATGCACAGGTATATCAGTATCATATGGCTCTAATATTTTGCTCTCTACTGCTGTAGTTGCTCTTGTTGCATTAGCAGCTATTACTTCATCTTCCAGTAAAATACTGGATCCTGTAACACCTTCCATATCTCGCTCTAATTCTAAAGCAGATGGAACAAGAGTTTCAGAAGCCTCACTAGATACCTCAATACTAGCAAGATGACCTGAACTCTCAGAATCCAGAGATTTCATAGACTCTCGAGAGGAAAGTGAACTCACAGCAGTTCTATAGTCTTGAGAAGTGGTAGTACCACCTGATCGACCTGAGTAATCAGCTGAAGCACTTAGTGCTGTTTCATATTCAGATGATCCAGTTGTACCATGTCCAACGCCTATACCAGTTCCCAGTCCAATCAAGCCTTCAAAATCTGAGGAGCAAGGACGACTGAAGGTTCGGCCACTATCAGATGTTTGCTCAAAAGATTGATAATGACTTTCACCTGAACTAGACCATCCTTCAATATCTGCTCCAGAGCGTCTTTCAGACCCTCTGAAAGTTCCACCAGAGCCTGATGACTCAGCATCAGAGCGTTTGTCAGGCCTACTCCTCCGTAGAACTACAGTAGTTTCACTACCATCAGGACGCTCTAATTTGACCATTTCACTCTCACTGATAATTCCCATAACCCTTTTGCCAACTAATGATGAGGATGATGATGATTCTTCAATTCGAGGTGGGGATTTTAATGCTCCTCCAGCCTCATCTTCACTTGAAGTTCTCCCGAAAAATTCTTCATCAGATACTTTTGCCTCTTTTGCAGCAGCACTTATATCAGTTCCTTTGATTTTCATTTCATCTCCAGTAATATTTACACCTGAGATATCTACTTCAAATATGTTTGACTTTCTTATTGCAACTGAGTCACTAGAAGTATCTCCAAGAGTTTTTAAATGTTCAGAAGTAGCTTCTGATTTTTCTAAAGCAGCAAATGTCTCCATACCAGATATTTCAAAACTGTCATTTACTTCCTTAGTCTTCTTCATAACAACAACACTTGATTCGAATGGCTTATCAATTACTGTGGAACTTGTTTCTTCCTCAAATACTTCACCTGAATAGGGCATTCCTGATTGTGATTTTTGTTCCATTTCTACTTTAAATTGACGTTTTTTATCTTCATAATCTTTCCTAAACTCCCTACTTAAATCTCTACTGGGTGATGTACTTCCATCAAACTGAATAACTTTTTGCTCAGATATTGTCATAGTTTTTGAGCATTCTTTGATTATACGATCTTCTTTCGTCTCTTTTACTAATGTCTGCCGCCGGGTTTCTTCTGACTTGATCGTTACTGTTTCATCTAAATCATCAAAAGTTTTTGATTTTTCAGTCTCTGATGAAATTTCTTCTGTTTCCTCTTTCCGAGAGACAACTTCTGATGAAGATAATTTGACTTCTTCAATTAATTTCTTTTTGACACCACCACTTTCTTCTTCAACTTCTTTTCTTGCTTCTTCAACTTTATTTTTTAGCAAATTTCCTTGAATTGAATCTCTCTCTACAGATACGGTTTCATGAGAAACAGAGTCTGGTAAATGTATCTGATCCTCAGTCAGTGTTGTGGAATGCTTTTTTTCTTCTTCACCAACTATTTCTGCTTCTACACTGCTCAAACTTATGGCTTTCCCTTCTCCTGTAATTGATTGCTCCTTAGCTGAACTTTCCCAAGTCTTAGTAGTTCCCTCTGAATGATCCTTGAATTTTTTTATATGCTCCTCTTTAAAATGTTCCTTATCTTTGCCAAGATCTCCTAATAACTTTCTCTCCTCTTCAGTAACATCCTTAAGAGTTGCTTTTGAAATTTCTTTTTGTTCAAGCTGTATACTTGTTCTCACTGGAATACCATCCAATTCATATTCAAGTATTCCACAAGTATCTTCTTGTAATACTTCTTCACTACTGCTTTCTTGTTTGTTTTGCATTTTCTGGAAGTCAAGCACCTTGAACTCAAATTCAGATGGAGACTTTTTCTTGCTGGACATATCATCTTCTCCAGTATATTTTTCGTCTTCCTTTCTCTTCTTATGTTGTTCTAATAACTCTTCTTGAGCTGCCTCCAATGACTCCCTGACTTCTGCCAATGTCTTTTCAACAACTTTAACTTCTTCTTTCTCTGTATCATGTACCTTAACCTCATCTCCTTCCTCTATTGCAGTCGTAGTATCCTCAAGTTTTTCAACTAGAGAGAAATCAGCTTCACTAATACTTTTAAAATTTTCATCAGTTATTTCCAGAGTGGATATTATATCACTTCTACTAACATCATGTATTTGCTCTTCAGGTTGCTCAGGCATAACTGATAGAGGATGTTCCTCTCTCACAGCAGTATTCAAAATCTTAGATTCAGTAATGCTAGAATCTAAAACCTCTTCCTTGGTTTCAATTGGCTCCTTCTTGGTATCAATCAATTCAGCTTCTACAATATTTTTCAACTCTGGGATATCCTGCTCAGGAACTATCTGCAGTAAATCACTTCTCTCTGCCACTTTTACCTCTATTTCATCAACTACTTCTTTTGCTATAACTTGTGCTTCTTCTTCAGTTATGTGAATGAATTGAGTCTCTGTAATTAAAGTTGCTTCTTCTCTTTCAAATGTGTCAGGATGTTTAGAATATTTAAAATATTCATCATCTTCTTCCTTCTCAACTATGATCTGCTTTTCAATTGGTATGTCAGTTGCAACTTCTACTGCCATCGAGTCACTAGATTCTTGAACTGGAACTTCCCACACAGTGTCTGGTAATTGCTGCTGTGAAACATATACATCATTCCCTTTTGATTCTTCTTCTAAAACAACCAGATCTTCCTTATTAATGTCTTCTTCTTGTAATTTTAAATCACATGCTTCACTGGATCGCTTCATTTCATCAGTTTTTTCAAATTCATCATCCATATTCTCTTGTTTGCATTCTTCGTCTACTCTTACTCTTTCAAACTCTTCCATATCTTCCTCTATTTCTCTCTCTTTCTCAGTACCCTCAATTTCACTTTTATCTACATGAACTTCGAGGGAATCTGATGGCCTACTTATGGCTTCAGTTTTATACTGTAACATTTCAGCAACACGGCTACTGATAACATCTTTGGATTCCATAAAATCAATATCCCTCATAGAATCCCCTTTTCCTTGTACATTCAAATCAAGATCTAAATGAACTTCATCTTTCTCACGATGTTCCTCAACATCAGCATGTATTTTAGTTTCTGATGACATATCAGTTTCTGAAATTAATCTTGAGGTTGAAAGTGATGTAACAGCATCTTCTACAATCTCTGATACAGGCCCTTCAGAAATGTCAAGTTCTGAAACTGTATATACATTGTCTTCAACACTTTTTGACATTTCCTCCTCTGAAGGTGGAGCTGACATATACTTTTCAGCCTTCTCCACTTCACCCTTCTCTTGTATTTCATCTGCACCACCAGAAGTTTGACTTATAGACAGGTCAATTTCTGTAGACTTTGTATCATCACTTTCTAGCCTAGCAGACTTGAATTCAACTCTCTCAGTATGACCTGATTGTTCTTCTTCTTGACCTAGAGGGGATATTGTTGAAGTTTTTGTGATCTTTTTCTCAAATGCACCAATGATATTCTTCACAGAAGTTTCCTCAACTTTTGCTTCATACTGCTCTTTATCATATGAAAGACTATCAGCCTCAGGAACAGAAACATCATCTTTTAATTCAAAAGTTGATTCTTTAACAGATTCAACAGAGATTTGAACTAAACTTCCTGGTGCATGTGTCATTGGATGTCCTTCAGATGCACGACGAAATCTGGCAACAGGTTTGGTCTGCTCTTCATCAACAATTCCAACATCTTGATGAGCTAATGCTTTATGCTCAGGAGATGGTTCTTCTTCTGGTTGAGTCATCAATTGTTCTACAGCCATTTCTTTTTTAATTTGTGCTTCAAAGAATTGTTTCTTTGCTCTTACTCCTCCTCCAAATCCTGATGGAGCTGGAGGTACACTAGCTTCAGAAGGCAAAGAAACCGACCTTTCATAGATTCTTCTTGGAGCTGCAGAAGGAGGTAGGCTAGGTAATGGTGTATGCTCATCAACTATCATATCTTTTTGATCACTAACACTTGTTACCTCAATCTTTTCAGCTTCTTTTATATCTATCTTTTCGACCCCAACAAATCCTCTATTATCGAAAGCCATAGAAGCTCCACCACGCTTTGCTAAATATTCTGCTTCAGAATCACTACTTTCAGCTTGACTCTCTCTAGAAAGAGTCTTAGACTGCAAGGATTGAACTATTACCGCAGATTCAGTTTGAAAAGATGCCAAAGGGGTTTTTTCTTTCATAGTGCTTCCAGAATCTAAATCAACCTCTTGATCTGAAATATCAGACCCAGTAAATGTTGACTGACCTGCATCTGCAAATAAGCGCATTCGAATTGTAGAATCACTTTGAGTACCAGTTTCTGTATCACTTTCTACTACTTCAGATGTTATTGATGAAGACTCAATTGTCTTTGTCAGAGCTGAGCTAGTTGCTGCCATTGAGCGTGGCCTAGGGATAGGAGTAATTGCAGATGAACTATCAGGAGTTTCTTGAGATGCAGATGTTTTTAATACTCTCTTTGTAACAGAATCTTTTGTTTCATCTACTACTTGCTTTCCTCCCTGGGTCATCTGTTCCCAGAATTTTCTCCTATCTGAATAACTTTGAATAGTCTCCTCTACAACCTCTTCAGAGTCAACAACTGATGTTTGTGGCTGTGTTTCGGAGTAATAAACAGTCTCAGAGGTTTTCTCTGTCATAGAAATGTCAATATGATCGTCAGATGAGATGTGAGTGTCAAATAAGGTTGATGTGGGATGTGATTTGGATGAGGGTGGGATTTTGGAGCCAGCGGCAGGTGAGTAGTATGATAGGCCTTCGACCTTCAGGGTCTCCTCTATCCGTTCCTTGTGATCCCCATCTGTTAGTAGTCTGCTCTCTAGAATTAGAGAGCAACTCGGTGAGATTTAGAAGGCAGCAAGTTAATGCAAAAAAGGTTGGCATGAGTTTGAAAATCTCATCAGATGTTAATATGTTAGAGACAGAAAAAAATAGAGTCCACACCTTCCATGTCATAAAATTAGTGGATAAAATACAAAGTATACTGTCTTTTAAAGTTAAATTAAGTTATTTTGTCTTTCAGAATTATGACAAATATTCATGCAGGAATAAGAGTGACCAACTATTAGTGAGACTAATTTAAAGAAGTTTAATTCTACTAATCACTTAGTATTTTTACCACCTCATAATCTATCAACAGAAAAACAGACTTAAATCCTCAAATATTTTTCAGCATATCCCCTAAACTTCAATTGTTGTTTCAAAGAAAGTTTCATAGAATAAGTTTTTAGAGCATAGGATACATTTCAGCAGAATAAAATCCTGCACATTTCACCATAAAATCGTGAAAGCTGAAAAGAAACATTAATGACAGAAACACATCAAGAAAAATTAGTGATTTTTAAACCTGGAATGATAAAAAGCTTTGGAGGATAGAAATGGCAAAAGACAAAGTTAGCAGAAAGTTTTAGATTGTAAAATAAAATATTTTATTGGCGTCTTCATAAAGCAATGCCAGATCCATATCTGCAAGCAAGGTTACACCATTCTACCTGAGACTGTAAATAATGTTGACCCATCCACTGAATCAACACTTGCAGCATCTTCAATATCAGAACCACTGGAACTCCCGACAGTTCTGCTTGTTCTCACTGTCCTTGATCTGGGTACAGGAATGGGCAATCCTTCACCATCTGACTCACTGTCCACTAAGTTGATATCTCCCCCTTCACTTTGAGCATCCCTTTTTAGAGATTTATCCTTTCCTTTCTTGCAGGTATCTGAGTCAGGTGAACAGGATTCATCATCTGAGTTAACAATTTGTCGATATGGAGTGCTGGTGGCAGCAAGGATTAACTGATGATTGGATACTTGACCAGTATCTTTACCATCACATTGCTCTGATAATACCTCAAAAAAGCTGTCTTCCTTGTTATTTAAATTTGTCAGTTTCTTTTCAGAGAGATTAGAGGGAGGATCAGGTTCAGAGGATGCATTCAGGATATCAACTGCTATTGGGGTTAATTCATCTTTAGCTTCATTCTCAATCCTGAAGTCCCATTCAATATCTATATTGGAACTTATATTATCCAAGTGATCATTTGGGTTAATGTCTACATGATTTGCATTCCACTCTTTATTTATGTCAGAAACTATTTCTAATTTGTCTGGGAATATTTCATGAGCTACAACAACATCACTAATACTACTTGACTCTTGAATTGATGGTGCAACAGCATCATGCAGGTCATGGTTTCCTTTATAAAAGGCAGAAATATAACATAATAAGAAAAAGGGAAAATGCTCATTTTCAACAAAAATAAAAAGAAAGCAAAATTTTCACTCCATCTGTGTATTAGAGAAAGCAAATTAAAAAAAATCACAAAATAATTGGCTGTACTTGCTCAAAAAGGAATAGATCAACTGAAAAAAATACCTCTAAAATATAATTAAATGTTAAAACACTTCTTAAGTAGCCACGTATTTTCAGATAAACAAAAACAAGCCAAATGATAAAAAATATTTCTATTTTGGTTAACAAATGACGAGTTACTTTCACATTCTGAAGAACTTTACAGGCAAAAAACCATGGAAGAGATAAATTGAAGGGATATTGGTCTTATAATTTCCTAAAGCAAATGTTGTTGAAGAGTATCTTCTTTGCTTCATAGAGCAGCATAGCCAGAGAGAGAGAGAGAAAGAGAGAGCATACTTCATCAATGCTTCAAACACTAGCTCAACTCCTCTCAGAATAAGCCTACTAGAAGATAGAACTGATGAAAATAGATGTCTGTTCTAAATGTTCCATAACTCATTATCATAAAATGAGTATGCCTCTCACTTTTGGAGTAAATTTTGGTTACACCATTTAAAATTATTTATTCTTTTTCTCTGTTTACAGCAATTATCTTCCTATATGAAACTTCATGGTGCTAATAGATTTTTCCTTTAAAAAAAATGCTTGGATACTTCAAAGATTAAGATGAAATAAATTGGTTAATTACACAATAACTGCTTCTTTTAAATTCTGCTCTTATTTTAGTTATAAGTTGTAAGATATAAAAGGCAGTATTGCCTTGCACATTTCCTCATTCTAGAATTAATGTGTTATTTACACCGAACAAGGATGCAAGATCCCCATGTGATTTTACATTAGCTTGGAAAATTGATATAAAAATGATCATTTTTAGAATTAAAACTAAAGTATCCCTCCATGCAAATATTTTATAACAAATAGATGTAGCATAAATTGCACAATCTTTTAATTTTAGTATATGTATGATTGTATGCAAAGGCATACGTATTTTGCATAATAATATTTAAGCAAGTTCACTTTCTGACTCCTGCATTCAGTCATACATACACCATGTGAATTTTTGCTAAGACATTCTCATACAAAAAGGTTAGGCTGAAATAAAATGTAAGAGGAATCAGCAAGAAAAAATCTTTTTCAAAAACTAGCAGCACTGAAAAACAGCAAGAAATGTCATTGAAAATGCCTTCTTAATCTGACAATCAAAATTCCTATGATTTCTACTCCAAATATTTTTGCAGAATACTACTTTCAAGAGCATGCATGCCTAGTACCTTCTAATTTTGGATGAGTAGGGCATTCATTGGAGCCAACATCATCTTTGGTATCATCATCATCAGGTAAAATGGAGTCCAGATCCCTTTCTGGTGTATCCAAATCATGGGAATGTGTATCCCAATCCTCTGATGGTTCTTCTAACAGCTCAGTAAAGACTTTTTGAAAATCCATTTCTGTTCCTGCTAGTTCTTCTGTTGATAACTGAGATGTCATACGTTGGAACTCTATTTCTCGACTTCGCTCTCTTGCACTAGGAGTCTCTTCTTCATGCATTCCTTCCTTAGAGCTAATATCTTCATCTAAAGTTTTTGATGCTATCCTTTCAAACCGACGCTCTGCTTTCCTCACTCTCCGTTCTATATGTTGAGAGGCACCACTATCATCTTCATTAGGTGGCTTATATTGAAGTTTTGGCTCAATATCATCTTCAATTTTCGGTGATAAATCTCTTTCATCATCTGAAGACTCCAAATGAAAGATAGGGTAATGCTGCCTTTCCTGTGACAGAGAAAAACTCTCCGCATTTCCATTTGTAGAGGTTTTATCTAATTCTGATAATAGAAGATCCTGCATATTTTTATCCACTGTTTTAATGAATTGAAGAGGATGCTGCTCAGGCATGGATACTATATCTGGAGAAGAATTTATTTTGCACATACTCTCTGGCCATTTTTCATTCTTGTTATCTGCATCATCATCTTCGTCCCCTGGCTCTGTTACAATATAGTGTTGCTCACTAAAGACAGATTCTCCTTCAGAAGGGTCATTTGGTAGTTGTACAACTTCTAAAGGAGTCTGTCTGGGGCCATGCATGGCTAATCCTGGCACTATTCGACTGAAACTTCTACGCTGAAGTGTAGGTGTAGTGATATATGGCTGTGATATACCATCAGATTCAATTCTCACATCTTGTGTAAAATTAGTTTTCTTGTTTTCGATAGACTGATTAGGAATTCTAACATCTTCTACCATTCCACCTATGCTATCCATAGTTCTGGAGACACCTTCACCATATTTGTTCATAGGAGCAAAATGCTTAATGTATTCAGGAGAGTTTAGCTCATCATCAAGTAACTCAGGAACCTCATCTTCTGTCTTTGTCTCAAACTGATCAAGATTGCTAGAGGGGTGTCTTCCAGCCATAGCCAAATCAATTTCAAAACCATGCATCCCAGCGGCAGTTAGCTCTTCTATGAGTGCATTGTCAGCAGAGGTGCTAGTAGATGAGAGGAATGGAAATGGCTGAGGAGGTATAGAGCTAGTAGGAGCCGTAGTAGATTCACTGGAACCTTTGTCAAAGTCCCTCTTCTTTGGTGAATTTTCAGTAGGAATTTTTGGTAAAGTAGAGCCTTCAACTCCAGAACGAGCAGGAGAATCTGGAGAGGAGCAAGTTTTCTTTGAAATATCAGGGGTAGTTAGATCTGATACAAGAGCATCGCTAGTGGTTGTGGTGGTGGAAGTCACAGAACTGGACATGGCTGCTGCCACAGATTCCATCACCTTCGTGTCCAATGGATTAGACATTTGATCAGGAGTTATCTTCGTAGCATTGAGAGCCACATCTGGGATTAATGGTGCAATCCCTGGAATACGCATTACAGAAAACCTAAATTTGATCTGAAATATCAAAGTAATTTTTCATCCCCAACACGCAGATTGTGAATTGAGTTCCTTGTTGCAGTGAACAGTAAATTTCAATTTAACAATAAAATAATCTTTAACCAAGCACCTCAAAGAAGATTACAAAATGAAAGCTAAAAAATACAGAAAACAAATCATGGATCTTAAAGTATATCCTTAAGACACTTGTAGCAGAAGAATTCTCTCTTTCTCTCTCTCTTCCTTACTTTCCATGATTTCCTGACATGTAAACCTCTCAAAAATATAGAAATAAAACCAATATTTACCATTAGTTTATAGAATAGAGTTAATTGACAATGTGGTGAGAACAAGTTGTCTCAAGCTATTCAATCATTAACTACGATGGGGAAGACAATTCACAATGTTTCTTTTGATCTTCCTCAAAGATCTCCACATGCATGCCGTGTGATAATCTTTCTATACTTCTTCAACAATAAAGATTCAAATCTTACCTCCATCTTCATTGCTGCTATCCAGCTTGATCTGAGATTTAGCTCCAAAGTCAGTAATGGATGATAATAAATCAGTTGAAACTCCATCATGTGATGATACAAGGGGAGTTTTATTTTTTTTCTGATTCATAGAAGATGTAGATGTATTAACAGTTTGGGAATCCATTCCAAAACAAAGAGGAAGTATTGAAGAAAAGGATTTAGGATGTTCACCATCTGTTTCCAAAAATTCCCTAACAGTCCGTATTTCTATTGCCTCCTTGCCAGAATCATATGTTTTAACCAACAATTTCACTTCAGCTCTCACAGGTAGATGTTCATTTATCATTGAATTCCCTCTTTCTTCCATCTCTGTAACCAGATTAGTGCCTCCTGGTTCATTTGATCCATTATTTTCTACGTAATCTTCAGTATCACTTGAATTCTTCCCATTCTTAACTAGAAAAGCACTAACATTTTCAGGTTCACTGCCTTGATTAACCAAGTTTTTATCAAAATGTTTTAATAAATCATTATCCTTGTTTATTTCTTCATTCATCACATTTTTGTTTATGGAGGTTGATTTTTCATCATTTTCTAATTCAGAGGAAAAAGAGACTGGATCTTGATCATTTTTCCATAGTAAATTATTTTCGGATAACAAATTTTCATTTTTTGATTCTAGACTATCATCTAGAAATTTGTCTGTTATGCCTTCCATTTCCACTTCTGATAACATTCGTTCTACTGTTGCTTCAAGTTTATCAAGTTCATCATTTTTATGGGTAACAACTGGATTGTCAACGACTGTTGGTGAATCAAATATTTCAAGGTGATCATTACCTTTAAGGGATAAAATTCTTTGCTCATCCATAAGTGAAAGTATAGAAGATTCGACCCGTTTCAAGGAGTCGTATAATGATTGAGTTTCTTCTAACAAGGTTTCAGAATCATAATTTTTACCTTCTGATGGCTGGAAACTTGAGGATATATCTATTGTTTCACCATCTATCAGCAATCTTTGGGTGGTAAAGTTTTTAGGAGGACAAAATATCTTTTCTTCTATCTTTCCTTTTTTTTCCTCTTCTTTTGAATATGGTGTAGATTTGAACAAATTTCCTAATGATTCTCTATTATCTTTTTCTTTTGTAGACATGCTTTCCTCTAGTTTCTCGCTCCATTGATTACAACCTAATGAATAATTCTTAGAGTGAAAAATCAATTTAGAAAAGTCATTACTACTTTCTAATACATCATCAAGTTGAGGAAAAGGTCCTTCTTCCAATTTTAATATTCTATTGCAAATAAAATTTTCCTTGCCTTCTTTTTCCAAGCTGGATAAACATAGATCATCAGTTGCTAATGGAGATCAAGCCAAGGAAAGAAGAAGGTGGAATATCATGAGCTCTTCATTTCTTTAAGCAACTTAAAATTTTTAGCAATACTGAATACTCTAAGAACAGAAATTTTAAAATAATAATACTTTTATATTTCTATCAAAAGCCCAAGCCTTCAGAGAATAGAAAATGCCTATAAGTCTATTCTAAATTGTATCCGAAAGTACTGCAACAAGGAACAATCACCATATGCTCCTAATACTTCCCCAACAATTATAAAAATAATAAATAATTCCATTACAACTCATTATAAATACATGAGATCTTTATGAAAGGCAATATCAATAGAATGTCAGTAAAGGGGTGAATGATAACCATTAAGAGCTACTTTTTCACTGGAATATGTTTAAAATATATGATTGAGAATGATTGAAGTAGACTATATCATTACAAACCAGGGAATAGATTCTATATGCTATAAATCCTAGCAAGATGTAAGCTTGCTAAAACTAATTCATTATTAAGATGTTAACAGTTAGAAGCATTAGGTACAAAGCTGTTCCTTGTTGCCTCCTTTTTTAAGGATTGCAATTCATAAGCCAATGTTTGTGTGCATTAAACATGTTCTAAAACATACACTGACAGACATAAATCACAAAAACAAATTTACATCATTCCTTCTCAATAACTAAGAAGCGAGCGTGCTCACAACAAAAAAATGAAAATCTACAAAAATTATAATATTTACTGTCAAAATATCAGCATTAAATGGCCCATTAGCACCATAAACTTAACACTGATGGTATTAAACCACCATTCTATTAGGTATAGTGACATTAGTGATATGTTAATTTATGCATATAATTCAAGTGTATGCTCATAAAATTAAAGAGAAACAACATATAGTTTCCAAAATAAGAAAGCTGAGAATTTGAAATAAGTATTGACTGCTTTTTCCAGCTAAGCATAACATAAAAGAATTTTCAGCAGGAATGGAAAATGAGATCTTGTTTGATTTCCAAGATTCCTTGGTTTTCAGTTATTAATGGATAAAAGTCACATTTTTATCCAACAGAAGTCTAAGACTAAAACACATAGCTAAAACATGTGGTTATTATTAGGTAGGTAATGTAGTTTATGTAAATCATTCATACCATTTATGTTACTGAAATAAAAATCATTGAAAAACACAATCACTGAAAAGTAAACTCTGCAAAACATATAGCAAAATTTGGTATAGGTAATTAGGAATCCCTGTGGTTTATTGTGATTAGATGTAATACAAACTGACATAACTCTACTACAATATATACCTGAAAATTGAATTTTGGTTAATTGGTAAGACAGTTATTCAGCACGGCTTAGGCATCAATAGCCTCTAGAACGTGCTATTATAGATAAAATAAGATTAGAAAGGACAACACATATAAATAGCACTACTTGTAAAACATTCATTTTGGTAATCTATAATGCCTAGACCACATTCTCAAGTAGTAAATGACGTAAAAAATAAGTTTCAATAACCTGGTTCGTAACAATTAAGTCTTCAATGACAGCAAGCCCAATTATAAGACGGAGATCTTCAATCAAAATTTATAAATTCATGATTCAGTTTTAAAAATGGCAATCGGTAAATTTTAATTATTAATATCAAAACAGACTATTTAAGATATCACTGAAATAACAAGACTGAAAATTGAACTAGAACCTAGAATTAAGAGTATATCAATTCACAAATTGAGAAAATATTAAAGCCATCTCACCTGCATCTTCAGGAGCCATACTTTCATGACCACCAGTTTGCTTTTGCTGCATTCTCTCAGTCCATTCTGAAAAAAATAAACCCCTTAGATCAATGAAAGGACATTAGGTATCAATGTAAATTTATTTATATATTAAAAATTACCAATCCAAACAATTTTCTAGTAAAAATATAATTTCAAAGCCAAAAATCATTGTTCATACATAGATTCATGATAAAGATTGAAAAAGTATGATTGGTAATTCACTCAAAGCTTGTTTCAGGTAACTAATGTCTATTCTTTGCACTTAAATTAGATACTATTATGTTCTTAGGCTACTACTACAAAACAAAAGGTACAGAGACATAGAAGCAAAGACTCATAGCAGTGCAAATGGGTATATCATACAAGAACATTTACTTACTAGTTAAGAATAGAGCTCTACAAATGCAGTTGCTCTGTTGAACTATTTCAAACCAAAATAATATATAAAGGATGTAAAGCGAAGCAAGTATCCGCTAATATGATCGGGGAAGAGTATAAAGTTAACAAAGACTTTCTTCTACCACTTAAGAATGGTATACATAAGGCTACAAACACTATTTTATTGTGTGCATTAGATAAATAACATTAGTAAATGTAAATAAGGAATGATAATCATCTGATATCGCATCTTAGAATTATTCTTCTCCTTGCAAGAAATTTTAGAAGGAAAGGGATGAAGAGTAACACTTTCCTCCAAAAGGATCTATCTCTTCATGTTCTCTACATGTATGTATTCATGATTAGAGTAAATTGGTTGCTATTCTGAATGTGAAGCATGATTGCAATAGAAAAGGAGAACCAAATTACTGAGTATTTTTCTTTCTGTGTACCATGCATCTATTCTGGTACCCAAAAACCCTCACCGAGAACCTTTCACCATTGCTATTCCTATTAGCTGACTGTTCACCTTCACCTTTTAAGGCCATATTACAAAACAGGTAATGCCAATACCTTCTCCAGACAAAATTCTGAGATGAGGGGAGGAAGTACCACTCCTGATAAATGATGATTTAAGCAGTGCACCCCTTACTCTCACAGATGTTCCTTGTTTAGGTACATTTTCAGCAATTGAAACTCCTGTCTCTGATATTGTTTGAGATGATGAAGAGGTTGAGGGTACATCCATTGCTGTCTTCCGTGTCCGAAGCCTCATTAAAGAATCTAGGATTCGCCTTCTAGTGGCTGACATTTGTAAACTCTGCTGACTAATTGGAGTAACTACAGAAGGGCTATAAGATTTTTTCTTAATGGCAGCTGATACTAAAGGAGCTGGGGTAGAAATATACCTATCTTTGCAAGAATTAGATTTATGAATTAATGTTTCCTGCTCTTTTCCAACTCTGATTGCTTGCTGTTCTGTTTGAAGTGATAACTGGGTAGGATGAAGACGGTCAGTAAGAGAAAGTGAACGTTGCATTTTTATTTCCCTTTTACTCTTTAACTGATTTTGATTCTGAGATTCCATTCCTCCACGAGTTAAAGCAGAATTTAATTTGGGCATTGACTGATTGTGAGTTTCAGAAGACTTATTATTGAGTTTTTTAGCAGAATTAGATGAAAAAGTTGGAAGAGAACGATACGCTTGACGATTGAAAGATGAAATACTTGAATCTTTAATATCTCGACATAAGGCTTTGAATGCCTCAGACTCTTGAATTGGATTAGGATCTAGTCGACGGGGACTGATACTGCGATCCTTAAGAAAGGTAAATCTAATTACTGGTTTAAAATTAGATGGTTCAAAATTTTCATTTGCAGTATTAGCATTTTTATGAGTTTCTTGTTGACTGTTTAGGTTAACCTCAGATACAGTATCCTCTTGACAGACTTTTACTACTGGAACATCTGATGGAGATGAGCTATTATGCTTTTCCAGAGTTTGTGTCAGGGAAGCAATAGGAGATGGATCAACAGAAGTTTGCTGATCATGCCCTGATATATTTGATGCCACTGAAAGACCTTCAAACTTTGAAATAAGTTTTGATACACTCCCTGCACGAGCCCTCATTGACTGTGGCTCTACTCCTGATTTTGTGGCTTTTATTATAACTTTGCTACTGGGTTTGACATTGCTCTGAACGGAGCTTCTAACAGGCTTATGATTCTTGCTTTGCTCATTTAATGTTTTGCTATCCTTGTAGCTTTTAAATTCTTTATCTGTATACAAAGTTTTAGGAAGTGACTTATTCCTAAGTTTCTCAGAAATACGAATGAGCTCTTCCTCTCCTGCATTCTTGTTTTCTTTGGAGTTTTGCAAGGTATATTCATTGAAATAACTTGATTTTAAGACTCTACTATCAGTTTGAGATAAATTAGCTTCCATATTGGTTCCATTCCCTCTTTGTATGGGATATTCCTTAAATTTTTCATCTTTAGAAATTAGGGAAAAGGCAGTCATTCTTTCCTCAGATTTTGAAATATCTTTCTTAGAAACATCTACTGGGATAAAAGTCGAAGATCTGTAGGGAAAATGCCACTTTTCTGTATACTTTGGTGGAGGGAATGAACTAGGCAAAGGGGGTGGAGAAGAGGGCAGAGTGTCAGAAGGTATTTGTTTACTAAGAGGAGAATAAGCACTGTCCTTATCTTCTGTTAAACTACACTCAAGGGGTACTTCAAATATACTACTGGTAGTCTGTACTAAGGTTTCACCATCATGGTATGAATCTGTAGATGAATGGAGGTCTGTAATTGGCTTTTTCCAGCTACAATAGGAAACGGCATTTGAAGGTTGAGAGGGAGCAGCTGTACAACTCACAAAAGAAGGCAAAGGGGATCCTACATCTTTCATACCTTCAATATGCTCCCTTTCAGGCACTCTCTCTGAATGGACCTTTTGTTCCAGTTGAGAAGAATTTGTAGCTCGAGAAAGCAATTCTGACTTAATGGATGATTCTGATTGTATAGTTAAATCACCTTTAGGTTTGCTTACGCAAATGCATATTTTAGAGGAATTTCCAGCTACATCCTTATCCTCAGATCCCATGCAAATACAAACTTTTTTCTCTTCTTCATAAACTGAAACACCTGCCAAAATTTTTTCAGAGTTTTCATCTATAACCTGGGATTCTTCCAAAGATTCTGCTTGATCCATTTTACCATCAATTTGATTGCCCTCATCCTCTGATAGGCCAAGATCCTCAATATCTGTATGAGCTTCTAGCATTCTATTTCCTTTAACATACATAGCTTCCCCTGGAGCATCTACATCAATCTTTCTTGTATGTTTGACATGGACAACCGATGAGTGTTCTTCAAATTCAAAAGATATATCAACAGCAGGAGGAGTGGGAGATTCTTTGCCTTCATCAGCTGAAGCAAATATATCCTCTGTGTCAGTAGTTGTGGGGATATCAGGGCTAGGAGAAGTCATTCTAATTGTAGGAAGAGAACTTAGGGATCCTAGTTTTCTTGCATTGCTTTTTGACTCGTATGACCTCATCTTGTTATGTTTCATGAGAATTTTTTCACGAGCATCTTCACTGAATGGTCCATCACCTTGTTTTTCTGTTACCGTTTCAAGCCCATAAGTCTGTAATATTTCTGGGGTGGCTGTCATTTCCCTAATTTGAATGCCATAGAAGTTTTCATCTATATCAGAAGCTTCCATATCTTCAAGATCTGTTGTTTTTCCATCAGATGTATATGGACTTGATTCACCATCGTTGACATCCCTAGTGCGGTAATTTTGGTTTCCTGATGATTTCATTTGTTGGGGCAAGGATTCTACATCGCTAAATTCAATATCTTCAACATCAGTTGTTGTTATAACTGCTGAAGTAGAGGTAGCAGCTAAAGGAGATTTTTTTGAACTTGAAACTTGAGTTCGGGGTCTTACTTTCCTCCTCCTCTGAGAAGGACTTGTATCAATGAACATTTCCTCAACATCTGTTGCAGGATCTGTCATTGCTTGGTTAGGCAACTTCAGTTTCTTCTTTTCAACCTTCATTGATTCTGTAGTTTCAATAACCCCGCCTTCAATATTGGGAAGATCTGGTGTTACAAGAATTGTTTTGTTGCCTTCAGAATCAATAACTCTCAAACCCAAATCAGAATCCTCAATTTCATCGCCAGAATCTGCCATGTCCTCTATATCAGTCACTGTAGCTCCAGGTTCATCTGGATTGAATAAACCTCGGGCTTTTACATCATCAAGAGGTAATACAAGTACAGTAGGATGCCCTTCATTATCCTGCTTCACAAGTGTTAACTCCCGCACTGGAGGAGGAAATCCAGGGATATCTTCTGGGTTCATCAAAGGAGGCAGTTCAGGAGAAAAGTCTAAATCTTCAGAATTTTCTACTTCAAAGTCTTCTAAATCAGTCGTTTCCTCTTTATCTTTATCAACTACTTCTCCTGCAATTTCTTGTTCACCCTTTTTCACACTTTCTCCAATTTCAGATTCATCTGAAGAGAATAATTCTTCAACATCAGTTATACCTCCATCTGTAGTTTTGGATGGAAAAAGGGATGTTTTAGCTGATTTATGGGACAAATTTTTTCTTAATTCTGAAGAATTTGGAGAGACGAGAACAGGTACAGGGTCTTTTCCATCTTTTCGATCAATGAACTTTATTACTTCAGGTTGAATTTGGGAAGAGCCTTTGCTATCTTTCCACATTCTTTGCCCAGACTGGGTTTCTGGATCACTACCCTGAATACTTCCTTCTTCAGTGCTACATTCAGAGGATATGGATGACTGATCTTCAGCTTCTCTTTTTCTCTGATATTTCACTGGTGATGGAAAAGCAAAGTCCTCAGTATCAGTTAGTGGATTCTCTGTACTAATTAATTGGCCATAAAATGCATCCAGGGTTGATTGTGACTCCATTACATTTCCATACATCCCTTCCATTTCTTCAATTGAGTATATAGGCTTATCAGCTTCCTCTTTTGAGTAATTCTCTAATGTCTCTTCTGCATTCTCATCTTCTGGTCCAGAAGCTTCAACATCCTCAACATCTGTTAGTACATCCTCTGGTTCATTAGGTACTCCTAATTTTTTCTTTTCATTGGCATGATCATCATGCATTGATTTTAAGGATACCTTGACCTTTCCTTTGCCGTTAGTTCTTTGATTGTACAATGATTCTGATGCATATTTATGCTTATTATCAACTTGAAAACTTTCATCATCAGATAAATCTATATCTTCAACATCTGTAGCACTACCTTTCCTAAATCTGGGGGGTCTCAGGCTTGAAAGCTGTTTTGGGTGATGAAAAGATTTAGAAGTTATAGATCTCTCTTCCTCTGAGTCAGATTCCAACATTTCTGTATCAGTTACAGCTGAAGCTTTTATACTTCCTGAAGGAATAGGACTCAAGCAATATGGTGATGATATTCCAGCAGCTTCCTCCAAGTATCCTGCTTCATGAGATGTCTGTTTAAAGGTTGGAGATGATCCATGTATTGGTGTTAGCATTGGTGATGCAGTGCTATACATTTTTTTGAGATTATCAGATATTTCAACTGAGTCAGAGTGCTCTAACATATCTGCTATCAATTCAGAGGTAATTTCTGGAAATGTATTCATTACGACTGTTTCTTCATCTGATGCAGAAAAATCTTCCACATCAGTTGCTACTCCACTGATTCTAGAGTTTTCTGGAAAGCCCAACCCTTGAAACATTGGTTTACCAGAAGAAACTATTGTTTTTCCTGAATTAGAAGCACTGTCATATTTAAATAGTTCCTCATAAGAACCTTCTGTATCCAAGGCATCCTCCACTGCAGCTACAATCTGAGGGGAAGATAAATCTATTGGAGGTTCCTCATCCTCATCTCCACTTGCTTCCACATCTTCAATATCAGTCAATGTCCCAGGATCACCTACTACAGGCTTTACCGAAAGATTTATTCTTTCTTTTGAAATACCCATTTCTTCAAAATCTGCCTCCAAATCTTCAATATCTGTAAGTGAATCTATAATATCCCTCCCTATTTCATCAATCTCATCTACTTTTTCTTCATTTCCTTCACCATGAGTCACAGATATTAAAGGAACCTTATTTTCCCTCGAAGACATTTTTTCACAATTAGAATTCTCAATTTCAGCAGATAATGAATTATAATTACTCAAAGTGGGTATATCTGATATATACTGAGTGTTTCCAATAGAAGGGAAGCTATAATAATTTTCAGGTGTTATTTCAGAATATTTCTCCAAACCTGGTTGGGAAATACAAGGTGAGGTTTCTCCTTCAATCAAATTTGGATCAGTAATATCAACTGGAATGAGATCTTGCTCTTCATCAGTTGAAGTATTTTCAATAGATTCTAAATTATGATTGGACTCTATCAAAGCATAATCACCATCTGACTCTGAAGATGAAATTTCATCAAAATTATCTCTGATATGATGGGAATCCTCCAAATTATCTAAATCCTGAAATGAAATAGGTGATTCAGTCATTGCAACCTCTTTTAAACAATCATAACTTTCTGAATAAAGTCTAAAAGGAACAAAGTGACCTTTAGTTACCTCTCTCTCTAATGCTGATGACACCCCTTTTGTATTCTCCTCGATTCCGCCTATATCAGATTTCTGCAGAGCAATATATTGATTATTGTTTGGGAGATCTTGGGAATGAATTTGAGCAATATCTCTGGAGGAAGGAAGGCTAGGGATCTGCTGAATATTTAAAACATTCAGAGTATCATCATTTGAACTCTCCATTTTGTGGCCTTGGTGAACATAATCTGACTTACCTTCAACCAAACCTACATGTTTTGGAAGTTCAACTGCTAATTTTGTTAAAGATTGAGCTTGTAACTGAAGCGCTTCAAGATATGTATTTAATTCCATGAAATTTGAATTAGAAGGCCGATTTTCCTTACGAACATCTGATATTATCTGCTCTAGATGTGAAGCCATGCTTTGAACAGATGCAGACGTGGAAAAAAGCTGATGACAGCGAGCAGAGTGATGAGGTACATGAAGTTTACCTTGGGGATGATCCCCTGACTCTTCTACCTCATCATCATCATCCACATACTCGAACTTGTGTTTGACACGTGGGGGTGTGACAGCTCGAACGTCCAGGATTGGAGAGAGACGTTCCTCTGATACTTGCATCGAGCGACCAGTACGACGAAGAGCGGGAGGTGGTAGGTTAGAGGATGGTGATGGGGATAAATGAGATGGTGTAGTGGGATGACTTGTTTTATGGGTGGATACAACTGTACTGCTCCTGGATACAATTTGTCGATATCCATCCTGAGTGCCACTGAAATCTAGGTCAGAAGAGGAAGAGGGAAAAGCAATGGAATCACTGAGTGATGAATCAGTGGTATCTGTGACCATTGAATCAATGTGGGGAGATGTAATCATTCCTGTTGAAGTAGAAGTTGATTCCATTGACAGCTGCGTAGACTTTGATGGAGCGATCCTTCTCATGGATTCACTTGAGGTAGGTTGCCTGTAAATGACTTCAATAGCACCTGTAACATCAAGTGTTCTTGTAAAAACCTCTGAAGTCATTAATTGAGTAATAGATCCACTAGCTGCAGATGAATGACGCATTCTACTTGGGCTAGAAGGTAGAGATGGAGTTCTACTTGATGATTCCTGCATTCCAGATGAAGGCTGGCAGAAAGATGGAGAAGGGGATGATAAAGTAATAGATTCCTCAGAGGAAATGTCTTCAGTTTTCTGAGATAATGGAGTTTCAGGTGATACATCTTTTTGTGGTTTCATAGTGAATACCTGACTTTCAACTGAGGTAGATGGTTGAGCTTTTAGGATTGATGTCATATCAGGTGTTTCAGGAATAGCTCTAGAAGGATGGATTACTTTTGATTGACTCTTTGTTTTCTTTTCTTGCTTAATATTACTAATCACAGTTTTTTCAATATGTTTTGATGATGACCTGTGCGTTGTACTAGTCTGGCGAACTACTGATGAGGTTGTATGGGTAGATGTTTGTGCTGAACCTTCTACAATTCTCGATATCTCACCCTCAGATTTCTTCAATTCTTTCTTTTTTAGAGTGGTAGACCGAGGAAGTTTACTTACAGCTCCTGTGGATATCAGAGATTTTGGAGCTACAATTTTGGTAGATTCCTGTTGGAAAAGCTGATGCTTGCTTAACGTTAATTGTGAAGCTTGTCTTTTAGATGAAGCTGATGAATCTCTACTTGATTCTTCTCTAACGACAGATTTTCTCTCAGTTTCAGATAATGCCTTCTTACTCATCATTGGACGATCATATTCATCTTTTTGAGAAACTAATTTTCTTGCAGGGGATAACTTCCTTTCGGTAGAATCTACAGATCCTGATGTATCTCTGCTCATACGTGTCATTCTCGAAGGGAAAGTATCTTCACGTTTATGAACAGCAGTAACCTTTTTGCTATTACTACTTGCTGTATCCTCTGCATAATGACTTTTCTTCTGTACTCTACTACGTGAAGATCTATCTTCAATTTCTGAATGTAAGCCATGTGATGTTTTGCGATGAGTATCTACTACTGCTTGTACATCTCCAAGTTGTAATGACCGGCTAATAATTTTCTTCCTAGTTTTTTGAGAATCAGTTTCTGCAGTGGGAGGAATAAGCTTTGAAGGTACTGGACGTTTTTTGATTGCACCTTGTGATTCCTTTGAATCAAGAGAATCTTTAAGAGGAGGATCCTTGCTTGTTTCTTTTATCTTAGGTTTAGTAAAAGCAGCAGCTCCTTTCTTTGTCACAGTTTCAGTTTTCTTTTGTATAGATCCACTTTCTTTTGGTTTAAGTACTTGTGACTTGACGATTTTTTCACATACACAGATTGAACGCTGTCCATCATCATTAATTTCCACAAATGATGCTCCAGATGCTGCAGTGTGAATTGTTGTTTCCAAAAGACTCTCAGGCTCACTGACTATCTCATCAGGTTGAGGTTTTTCATCAGCAACAGTAACTTCAATAGTATCATCATCCTTCAAAACTATATCATCAGTGATCCCTTTGATCTTAGGCTTAAAATCTGTAGTAATATTCAAATCCTGGAATTCCAGCTGTGTTATTTCTATCTCTTTTTCTATAGCTAATAAATCTTTTGAGCGTGAACTTTCAAATTGTTCAGCTGAGCCTGGGTCTGGAGATGGCAAACGTTCGTTTATCTTACCTTGTATCATATCTCCTGAAATATCTCCAACTGATTCTAATGTAGGAGATAAATAACTAAACTCTTGTGAATATTCCTCATCTGTAGTCAATAAAGCTTTACCTGTTGACTCAGGAGGAGATAAACATATTTGTGCACTAGATAAAATATCTTCTTTACTTGTAGAAGGACGTTCAGCAATATGACTTTCTCTTGAAGCCACATCTGAGATCAACTGACCACCTAAATCCATTTTAGAACTAGAATCACTCATATCAACAGATTTAGAATCAGCGTATGATTTGGAAGAAATCTCTTTTAGAGATAGGGGTTGAATTGAAAATTCTATAGAATCCCTGGTGGGCTCCTCAGCTGCTTTTTTACTAGAGATTGACACATCAGAGGACTTCGTGATAGTTTGCAATTCTTCAACAATTGTTTCAGTGACATTATCAAGAACAACCTCTTCTTCAATAATTGTAACTACTCTGGAGGTTTTCTCTTCATGTTCATGTTGTAAACTAGATTTAGAAGTATCCATTAATTTTAAAGATTCGCAAGGAAAGGAAGGATGCATCACAAAAGAAGGAGAAGATTCTTTTTGAAAGGAAGAAGAATCAGTTATAAACTCGGCGGAAGATAAGCTGCTACTAGCTAAAACACTACCAGCATCTTTAGGAGGAGACTCGAGTTTCAAAGATGCCTTCTCACTTTCTGAATGAGAGGAACGCTCCTCAGAAATTGATGATAGGTTAAGACCGAAATCTTCAAGAAAACTTTGACTGGGAAATTGCTGACCTTCAGGTGTAGGTGTTAAATCTGGCTTAAGTTCTTTTACTTCCTGTTTAATCTGCCTAGTAACTTCCTTAACTTCAGATATCAAATTATTCATTTCATTTTCAGTTAATACCTTTTTAGTAAGGATTGATAATTGTTCTCTCCTACTCTTAGAAAGAACAGGTCTACGAGGTTCATCAGATACATCCTGAAACGTCGAAACCGACGCCTGAGAACCTTTCCTCTCAGATACAGAAATAACATTCTCACTGATTGGTACATCAAAAGTACTTACAGTAGACAAATGTAACGAAGAACCCATATGCGTTTCATCCAAACTTAACTTATCCGTTAAAATGATTGAATCAGAAATATCAAAAGGTTTGCGTTTTGTGTCTTCAGATACTAATGAAAGCGCCCCGCTTCCTTCGGAAGGAACTTCAGAAGAAACTTTTTCCGTACTAAAAACTGCATCCACAGAAGACATCGAATCCATTAAAGATAAACGGCTGACGTTATATTCAACTGGGGACATTGGTTTTTCTACTGCCTCCTCTTCCTCGACTTCTTTCTCGACTACTTCCTCCTCTACCTTTTCCGCAATCGACTCGGTTACCTCAACAGGTTCTATTATCTCCTTTCCAATAGCGTCTTCAGGTACTAAGCTGACCACCTCCTCTTTCGGGGTCGCTACCTCAACTTCTTTGTATTCTGCTTCCACGATCTCTGGTTTCACCTCAACTTTCTCGACCGGTATTGCTTCCTCCTCTGACACTATTTTCTCCTCCACCTCCTCAACTACCGAGGGCTCCTCTTCCTTCTCTACCTTTTCGTCGAGCGCTGGAGCCGTTATTTCAACCGGCGATTTCACATCGAGAGACACGACCTCCTCCACTTTCGGTGACACCTCACGTTCGAGCGTCACTTCCGAAACCTCCTCTCTAGCCACCCTCTCTTCCTCCACTATCTCCTTTCGTTCAACGATCGTGACCTCCTCGACGGACTCTTTAGCTACTTCCCTTTCGATCGTGACCTCCTCGTAGGCTACCTCCTCCAACGAGGCGGACACGATTACTTTTTCCGCTACATCTTCGACCGCTTCCTCCCTATCTTTCGTTTCAGGCAATACGGCCTCGCTTACGGGTTGTTCTTTTACCGTAATTTTCGGTTCCTCGATTTCGGGTAATTTTTCAGCTTCGACGATCTCCGATACTGGAGCCGGAACTTCGGACACCAGTTCCTTTACATCCTCACTGACTAACTCCTCTTCCGGTGAAACGGCCTTCGCTACCACTTCGGATGGGGCAGCCTTTTCAACCGCCTCTAATTCGGGGGTCTCCGGAGATTTGTCATACTTTTCCGAGGGTTCCTTTTCTACTGGAATTTCCGTAACCGGCTCCGCGACTGCTTCCACTGGGGACATTGGTTTTTCTACTGCCTCCTCTTCCTCGACTTCCTTCTCGACTACTTCCTCCTCTACCTTTTCCGCAATCGACTCGGTTACCTCAACAGGTTCTATTATCTCCTTTCCAATAGCGTCTTCAGGTACTAAGCTGACCACCTCCTCTTTCGGGGTCGCTACCTCAACTTCTTTGTATTCTGCTTCCACGATCTCTGGTTTCACCTCAACTTTCTCGACCGGTATTGCTTCCTCCTCTGACACTATTTTCTCCTCCACCTCCTCAACTACCGAGGGCTCCTCTTCCTTCTCTACCTTTTCGTCGAGCGCTGGAGCCGTTATTTCAACCGGCGATTTCACATCGAGAGACACGACCTCCTCCACTTTCGGTGACACCTCACGTTCGAGCGTCACTTCCGAAACCTCCTCTCTAGCCACCCTCTCTTCCTCCACTATCTCCTTTCGTTCAACGATCGTGACCTCCTCGACGGACTCTTTAGCTACTTCCCTTTCGATCGTGACCTCCTCGTAGGCTACCTCCTCACACGAGGCGGACACGATTACTTTTTCCGCTACATCTTCGACCGCTTCCTCCCTATCTTTCGTTTCAGGCAATACGGCCTCGCTTACGGGTTGTTCTTTTACCGTAATTTTCGGTTCCTCGATTTCGGGTAATTTTTCAGCTTCGACGATCTCCGATACTGGAGCCGGAACTTCGGACACCAGTTCCTTTACATCCTCACTGACTAACTCCTCTTCCGGTGAAACGGCCTTCGCTACCACTTCGGATGGGGCAGCCTTTTCAACCGCCTCTAATTCGGGGGTCTCCGGAGATTTGTCATACTTTTCCGAGGGTTCCTTTTCTACTGGAATTTCCGTAACCGGCTCCGCGACTGCTTCCACTGGGGACATTGGTTTTTCTACTGCCTCCTCTTCCTCGACTTCTTTCTCGACTACTTCCTCCTCTACCTTTTCCGCAATCGACTCGGTTACCTCAACAGGTTCTATTATCTCCTTTCCAATAGCGTCTTCAGGTACTAAGCTGACCACCTCCTCTTTCGGGGTCGCTACCTCAACTTCTTTGTATTCTGCTTCCACGATCTCTGGTTTCACCTCAACTTTCTCGACCGGTATTGCTTCCTCCTCTGACACTATTTTCTCCTCCACCTCCTCAACTACCGAAGGCTCCTCTTCCTTCTCTACCTTTTCGTCGAGCGCTGGAGCCGTTATTTCAACCGGCGATTTCACATCGAGAGACACGACCTCCTCCACTTTCGGTGACACCTCACGTTCGAGCGTCACTTCCGAAACCTCCTCTCTAGCCACCCTCTCTTCCTCCACTATCTCCTTTCGTTCAACGATCGTGACCTCCTCGACGGACTCTTTAGCTACTTCCCTTTCGATCGTGACCTCCTCGTAGGCTACCTCCTCCAACGAGGCGGACACGATTACTTTTTCCGCTACATCTTCGACCGCTTCCTCCCTATCTTTCGTTTCAGGCAATACGGCCTCGCTTACGGGTTGTTCTTTTACCGTAATTTTCGGTTCCTCGATTTCGGGTAATTTTTCAGCTTCGACGATCTCCGATACTGGAGCCGGAACTTCGGACACCAGTTCCTTTACATCCTCACTGACTAACTCCTCTTCCGGTGAAACGGCCTTCGCTACCACTTCGGATGGGGCAGCCTTTTCAACCGCCTCTAATTCGGGGGTCTCCGGAGATTTGTCATACTTTTCCGAGGGTTCCTTTTCTACTGGAATTTCCGTAACCGGCTCCGCGACTGCTTCCACTGGGGACATTGGTTTTTCTACTGCCTCCTCTTCCTCGACTTCTTTCTCGACTACTTCCTCCTCTACCTTTTCCGCAATCGACTCGGTTACCTCAACAGGTTCTATTATCTCCTTTCCAATAGCGTCTTCAGGTACTAAGCTGACCACCTCCTCTTTCGGGGTCGCTACCTCAACTTCTTTGTATTCTGCTTCCACGATCTCTGGTTTCACCTCAACTTTCTCGACCGGTATTGCTTCCTCCTCTGACACTATTTTCTCCTCCACCTCCTCAACTACCGAGGGCTCCTCTTCCTTCTCTACCTTTTCGTCGAGCGCTGGAGCCGTTATTTCAACCGGCGATTTCACATCGAGAGACACGACCTCCTCCACTTTCGGTGACACCTCACGTTCGAGCGTCACTTCCGAAACCTCCTCTCTAGCCACCCTCTCTTCCTCCACTATCTCCTTTCGTTCAACGATCGTGACCTCCTCGACGGACTCTTTAGCTACTTCCCTTTCGATCGTGACCTCCTCGTAGGCTACCTCCTCCAACGAGGCGGACACGATTACTTTTTCCGCTACATCTTCGACCGCTTCCTCCCTATCTTTCGTTTCAGGCAATACGGCCTCGCTTACGGGTTGTTCTTTTACCGTAATTTTCGGTTCCTCGATTTCGGGTAATTTTTCAGCTTCGACGATCTCCGATACTGGAGCCGGAACTTCGGACACCAGTTCCTTTACATCCTCACTGACTAACTCCTCTTCCGGTGAAACGGCCTTCGCTACCACTTCGGATGGGGCAGCCTTTTCAACCGCCTCTAATTCGGGGGTCTCCGGAGATTTGTCATACTTTTCCGAGGGTTCCTTTTCTACTGGAATTTCCGTAACCGGCTCCGCGACTGCTTCCACTGGGGACATTGGTTTTTCTACTGCCTCCTCTTCCTCGACTTCTTTCTCGACTACTTCCTCCTCTACCTTTTCCGCAATCGACTCGGTTACCTCAACAGGTTCTATTATCTCCTTTCCAATAGCGTCTTCAGGTACTAAGCTGACCACCTCCTCTTTCGGGGTCGCTACCTCAACTTCTTTGTATTCTGCTTCCACGATCTCTGGTTTCACCTCAACTTTCTCGACCGGTATTGCTTCCTCCTCTGACACTATTTTCTCCTCCACCTCCTCAACTACCGAGGGCTCCTCTTCCTTCTCTACCTTTTCGTCGAGCGCTGGAGCCGTTATTTCAACCGGCGATTTCACATCGAGAGACACGACCTCCTCCACTTTCGGTGACACCTCACGTTCGAGCGTCACTTCCGAAACCTCCTCTCTAGCCACCCTCTCTTCCTCCACTATCTCCTTTCGTTCAACGATCGTGACCTCCTCGACGGACTCTTTAGCTACTTCCCTTTCGATCGTGACCTCCTCGTAGGCTACCTCCTCCAACGAGGCGGACACGATTACTTTTTCCGCTACATCTTCGACCGCTTCCTCCCTATCTTTCGTTTCAGGCAATACGGCCTCGCTTACGGGTTGTTCTTTTACCGTAATTTTCGGTTCCTCGATTTCGGGTAATTTTTCAGCTTCGACGATCTCCGATACTGGAGCCGGAACTTCGGACACCAGTTCCTTTACATCCTCACTGACTAACTCCTCTTCCGGTGAAACGGCCTTCGCTACCACTTCGGATGGGGCAGCCTTTTCAACCGCCTCTAATTCGGGGGTCTCCGGAGATTTGTCATACTTTTCCGAGGGTTCCTTTTCTACTGGAATTTCCGTAACCGGCTCCGCGACTGCTTCCACTGGGGACATTGGTTTTTCTACTGCCTCCTCTTCCTCGACTTCTTTCTCGACTACTTCCTCCTCTACCTTTTCCGCAATCGACTCGGTTACCTCAACAGGTTCTATTATCTCCTTTCCAATAGCGTCTTCAGGTACTAAGCTGACCACCTCCTCTTTCGGGGTCGCTACCTCAACTTCTTTGTATTCTGCTTCCACGATCTCTGGTTTCACCTCAACTTTCTCGACCGGTATTGCTTCCTCCTCTGACACTATTTTCTCCTCCACCTCCTCAACTACCGAGGGCTCCTCTTCCTTCTCTACCTTTTCGTCGAGCGCTGGAGCCGTTATTTCAACCGGCGATTTCACATCGAGAGACACGACCTCCTCCACTTTCGGTGACACCTCACGTTCGAGCGTCACTTCCGAAACCTCCTCTCTAGCCACCCTCTCTTCCTCCACTATCTCCTTTCGTTCAACGATCGTGACCTCCTCGACGGACTCTTTAGCTACTTCCCTTTCGATCGTGACCTCCTCGTAGGCTACCTCCTCCAACGAGGCGGACACGATTACTTTTTCCGCTACATCTTCGACCGCTTCCTCCCTATCTTTCGTTTCAGGCAATACGGCCTCGCTTACGGGTTGTTCTTTTACCGTAATTTTCGGTTCCTCGATTTCGGGTAATTTTTCAGCTTCGACGATCTCCGATACTGGAGCCGGAACTTCGGACACCAGTTCCTTTACATCCTCACTGACTAACTCCTCTTCCGGTGAAACGGCCTTCGCTACCACTTCGGATGGGGCAGCCTTTTCAACCGCCTCTAATTCGGGGGTCTCCGGAGATTTGTCATACTTTTCCGAGGGTTCCTTTTCTACTGGAATTTCCGTAACCGGCTCCGCGACTGCTTCCACTGGGGACATTGGTTTTTCTACTGCCTCCTCTTCCTCGACTTCTTTCTCGACTACTTCCTCCTCTACCTTTTCCGCAATCGACTCGGTTACCTCAACAGGTTCTATTATCTCCTTTCCAATAGCGTCTTCAGGTACTAAGCTGACCACCTCCTCTTTCGGGGTCGCTACCTCAACTTCTTTGTATTCTGCTTCCACGATCTCTGGTTTCACCTCAACTTTCTCGACCGGTATTGCTTCCTCCTCTGACACTATTTTCTCCTCCACCTCCTCAACTACCGAGGGCTCCTCTTCCTTCTCTACCTTTTCGTCGAGCGCTGGAGCCGTTATTTCAACCGGCGATTTCACATCGAGAGACACGACCTCCTCCACTTTCGGTGACACCTCACGTTCGAGCGTCACTTCCGAAACCTCCTCTCTAGCCACCCTCTCTTCCTCCACTATCTCCTTTCGTTCAACGATCGTGACCTCCTCGACGGACTCTTTAGCTACTTCCCTTTCGATCGTGACCTCCTCGTAGGCTACCTCCTCCAACGAGGCGGACACGATTACTTTTTCCGCTACATCTTCGACCGCTTCCTCCCTATCTTTCGTTTCAGGCAATACGGCCTCGCTTACGGGTTGTTCTTTTACCGTAATTTTCGGTTCCTCGATTTCGGGTAATTTTTCAGCTTCGACGATCTCCGATACTGGAGCCGGAACTTCGGACACCAGTTCCTTTACATCCTCACTGACTAACTCCTCTTCCGGTGAAACGGCCTTCGCTACCACTTCGGATGGGGCAGCCTTTTCAACCGCCTCTAATTCGGGGGTCTCCGGAGATTTGTCATACTTTTCCGAGGGTTCCTTTTCTACTGGAATTTCCGTAACCGGCTCCGCGACTGCTTCCACTGGGGACATTGGTTTTTCTACTGCCTCCTCTTCCTCGACTTCTTTCTCGACTACTTCCTCCTCTACCTTTTCCGCAATCGACTCGGTTACCTCAACAGGTTCTATTATCTCCTTTCCAATAGCGTCTTCAGGTACTAAGCTGACCACCTCCTCTTTCGGGGTCGCTACCTCAACTTCTTTGTATTCTGCTTCCACGATCTCTGGTTTCACCTCAACTTTCTCGACCGGTATTGCTTCCTCCTCTGACACTATTTTCTCCTCCACCTCCTCAACTACCGAGGGCTCCTCTTCCTTCTCTACCTTTTCGTCGAGCGCTGGAGCCGTTATTTCAACCGGCGATTTCACATCGAGAGACACGACCTCCTCCACTTTCGGTGACACCTCACGTTCGAGCGTCACTTCCGAAACCTCCTCTCTAGCCACCCTCTCTTCCTCCACTATCTCCTTTCGTTCAACGATCGTGACCTCCTCGACGGACTCTTTAGCTACTTCCCTTTCGATCGTGACCTCCTCGTAGGCTACCTCCTCCAACGAGGCGGACACGATTACTTTTTCCGCTACATCTTCGACCGCTTCCTCCCTATCTTTCGTTTCAGGCAATACGGCCTCGCTTACGGGTTGTTCTTTTACCGTAATTTTCGGTTCCTCGATTTCGGGTAATTTTTCAGCTTCGACGATCTCCGATACTGGAGCCGGAACTTCGGACACCAGTTCCTTTACATCCTCACTGACTAACTCCTCTTCCGGTGAAACGGCCTTCGCTACCACTTCGGATGGGGCAGCCTTTTCAACCGCCTCTAATTCGGGGGTCTCCGGAGATTTGTCATACTTTTCCGAGGGTTCCTTTTCTACTGGAATTTCCGTAACCGGCTCCGCGACTGCTTCCACTGGGGACATTGGTTTTTCTACTGCCTCCTCTTCCTCGACTTCTTTCTCGACTACTTCCTCCTCTACCTTTTCCGCAATCGACTCGGTTACCTCAACAGGTTCTATTATCTCCTTTCCAATAGCGTCTTCAGGTACTAAGCTGACCACCTCCTCTTTCGGGGTCGCTACCTCAACTTCTTTGTATTCTGCTTCCACGATCTCTGGTTTCACCTCAACTTTCTCGACCGGTATTGCTTCCTCCTCTGACACTATTTTCTCCTCCACCTCCTCAACTACCGAAGGCTCCTCTTCCTTCTCTACCTTTTCGTCGAGCGCTGGAGCCGTTATTTCAACCGGCGATTTCACATCGAGAGACACGACCTCCTCCACTTTCGGTGACACCTCACGTTCGAGCGTCACTTCCGAAACCTCCTCTCTAGCCACCCTCTCTTCCTCCACTATCTCCTTTCGTTCAACGATCGTGACCTCCTCGACGGACTCTTTAGCTACTTCCCTTTCGATCGTGACCTCCTCGTAGGCTACCTCCTCCAACGAGGCGGACACGATTACTTTTTCCGCTACATCTTCGACCGCTTCCTCCCTATCTTTCGTTTCAGGCAATACGGCCTCGCTTACGGGTTGTTCTTTTACCGTAATTTTCGGTTCCTCGATTTCGGGTAATTTTTCAGCTTCGACGATCTCCGATACTGGAGCCGGAACTTCGGACACCAGTTCCTTTACATCCTCACTGACTAACTCCTCTTCCGGTGAAACGGCCTTCGCTACCACTTCGGATGGGGCAGCCTTTTCAACCGCCTCTAATTCGGGGGTCTCCGGAGATTTGTCATACTTTTCCGAGGGTTCCTTTTCTACTGGAATTTCCGTAACCGGCTCCGCGACTGCTTCCACTGGGGACATTGGTTTTTCTACTGCCTCCTCTTCCTCGACTTCTTTCTCGACTACTTCCTCCTCTACCTTTTCCGCAATCGACTCGGTTACCTCAACAGGTTCTATTATCTCCTTTCCAATAGCGTCTTCAGGTACTAAGCTGACCACCTCCTCTTTCGGGGTCGCTACCTCAACTTCTTTGTATTCTGCTTCCACGATCTCTGGTTTCACCTCAACTTTCTCGACCGGTATTGCTTCCTCCTCTGACACTATTTTCTCCTCCACCTCCTCAACTACCGAAGGCTCCTCTTCCTTCTCTACCTTTTCGTCGAGCGCTGGAGCCGTTATTTCAACCGGCGATTTCACATCGAGAGACACGACCTCCTCCACTTTCGGTGACACCTCACGTTCGAGCGTCACTTCCGAAACCTCCTCTCTAGCCACCCTCTCTTCCTCCACTATCTCCTTTCGTTCAACGATCGTGACCTCCTCGACGGACTCTTTAGCTACTTCCCTTTCGATCGTGACCTCCTCGTAGGCTACCTCCTCCAACGAGGCGGACACGATTACTTTTTCCGCTACATCTTCGACCGCTTCCTCCCTATCTTTCGTTTCAGGCAATACGGCCTCGCTTACGGGTTGTTCTTTTACCGTAATTTTCGGTTCCTCGATTTCGGGTAATTTTTCAGCTTCGACGATCTCCGATACTGGAGCCGGAACTTCGGACACCAGTTCCTTTACATCCTCACTGACTAACTCCTCTTCCGGTGAAACGGCCTTCGCTACCACTTCGGATGGGGCAGCCTTTTCAACCGCCTCTAATTCGGGGGTCTCCGGAGATTTGTCATACTTTTCCGAGGGTTCCTTTTCTACTGGAATTTCCGTAACCGGCTCCGCGACTGCTTCCACTGGGGACATTGGTTTTTCTACTGCCTCCTCTTCCTCGACTTCTTTCTCGACTACTTCCTCCTCTACCTTTTCCGCAATCGACTCGGTTACCTCAACAGGTTCTATTATCTCCTTTCCAATAGCGTCTTCAGGTACTAAGCTGACCACCTCCTCTTTCGGGGTCGCTACCTCAACTTCTTTGTATTCTGCTTCCACGATCTCTGGTTTCACCTCAACTTTCTCGACCGGTATTGCTTCCTCCTCTGACACTATTTTCTCCTCCACCTCCTCAACTACCGAAGGCTCCTCTTCCTTCTCTACCTTTTCGTCGAGCGCTGGAGCCGTTATTTCAACCGGCGATTTCACATCGAGAGACACGACCTCCTCCACTTTCGGTGACACCTCACGTTCGAGCGTCACTTCCGAAACCTCCTCTCTAGCCACCCTCTCTTCCTCCACTATCTCCTTTCGTTCAACGATCGTGACCTCCTCGACGGACTCTTTAGCTACTTCCCTTTCGATCGTGACCTCCTCGTAGGCTACCTCCTCCAACGAGGCGGACACGATTACTTTTTCCGCTACATCTTCGACCGCTTCCTCCCTATCTTTCGTTTCAGGCAATACGGCCTCGCTTACGGGTTGTTCTTTTACCGTAATTTTCGGTTCCTCGATTTCGGGTAATTTTTCAGCTTCGACGATCTCCGATACTGGAGCCGGAACTTCGGACACCAGTTCCTTTACATCCTCACTGACTAACTCCTCTTCCGGTGAAACGGCCTTCGCTACCACTTCGGATGGGGCAGCCTTTTCAACCGCCTCTAATTCGGGGGTCTCCGGAGATTTGTCATACTTTTCCGAGGGTTCCTTTTCTACTGGAATTTCCGTAACCGGCTCCGCGACTGCTTCCACTGGGGACATTGGTTTTTCTACTGCCTCCTCTTCCTCGACTTCTTTCTCGACTACTTCCTCCTCTACCTTTTCCGCAATCGACTCGGTTACCTCAACAGGTTCTATTATCTCCTTTCCAATAGCGTCTTCAGGTACTAAGCTGACCACCTCCTCTTTCGGGGTCGCTACCTCAACTTCTTTGTATTCTGCTTCCACGATCTCTGGTTTCACCTCAACTTTCTCGACCGGTATTGCTTCCTCCTCTGACACTATTTTCTCCTCCACCTCCTCAACTACCGAGGGCTCCTCTTCCTTCTCTACCTTTTCGTCGAGCGCTGGAGCCGTTATTTCAACCGGCGATTTCACATCGAGAGACACGACCTCCTCCACTTTCGGTGACACCTCACGTTCGAGCGTCACTTCCGAAACCTCCTCTCTAGCCACCCTCTCTTCCTCCACTATCTCCTTTCGTTCAACGATCGTGACCTCCTCGACGGACTCTTTAGCTACTTCCCTTTCGATCGTGACCTCCTCGTAGGCTACCTCCTCCAACGAGGCGGACACGATTACTTTTTCCGCTACATCTTCGACCGCTTCCTCCCTATCTTTCGTTTCAGGCAATACGGCCTCGCTTACGGGTTGTTCTTTTACCGTAATTTTCGGTTCCTCGATTTCGGGTAATTTTTCAGCTTCGACGATCTCCGATACTGGAGCCGGAACTTCGGACACCAGTTCCTTTACATCCTCACTGACTAACTCCTCTTCCGGTGAAACGGCCTTCGCTACCACTTCGGATGGGGCAGCCTTTTCAACCGCCTCTAATTCGGGGGTCTCCGGAGATTTGTCATACTTTTCCGAGGGTTCCTTTTCTACTGGAATTTCCGTAACCGGCTCCGCGACTGCTTCCACTGGGGACATTGGTTTTTCTACTGCCTCCTCTTCCTCGACTTCTTTCTCGACTACTTCCTCCTCTACCTTTTCCGCAATCGACTCGGTTACCTCAACAGGTTCTATTATCTCCTTTCCAATAGCGTCTTCAGGTACTAAGCTGACCACCTCCTCTTTCGGGGTCGCTACCTCAAC